>CM055854.1:24141171-26828888 GCA_029490765.1 Euthynnus affinis | reverse complement strand
TTTTTTTTTTTTTGTTTGTTTTTTTTGGATCAGGCTAAATGTGTAGTTGAGGTGCGGCAAGATCACAGTGATGGTTCTGGACCAAGTTTGAGGCTGCTTGTATTGAGACGGTCATCAGTGCAAATCCCTGCACCAGCTGGGAGTGACCTCATGTCAACAACCAAAGTTCACATCAGGGCAGACTTACCTGGATCTACTGTACCTCCTGGTAAAAATATTAAATCATCCATCTAAATATGTAGCAAGTTGAACTTAATTTGTAGGAAGTGAGCCAGAAAATATATTGTAAAATTCAAAATTGTACATGTAATTCATGTTTAAAAGTGTGTAAAAATGAATAGTTTTGTATATTAGACACCTTGGCTAAGATAGCCCATTCTGGCATGCTTAACCAATGATCTCAGTGAGAAAGTGAATAAGCATGTATCCCATAATATCCCATAACTATTTCTTTAACATAACATGTTAAAGGAATAGGGAGTTGTTTATATAAAAGTACAAAACACAAGTAAGTGATAGAAAAGTGAAAGAGTAAAACTGTGGTGAGTATCGTTATGTGTCAACCGTCAGTACTTAAATGTGTCTGCAGCACTGAGGATCAAAAACTATCATGTGGCAATCAATGCTTTACTCTACTTTAAACATTGATGGAGCATAATAAAAATTAACTGCTATAATAACATTTAAACTTTACCTTACACCAACACACTGACATATCAAGACACTGAAATTTATAACTGATGCATTTTGGATTGCTGCCTCATCAAGTTCACTTGCAGACATTTACTCCTCACTGGATCCTCTACAGAGGAATAAAACCGCCAGTAAAATTCATAGTATTCTGGGAGGACGGAGAGCGAGCTGGAGCTGGGTGAAAATGGATCGGTGCCAGAGAAGAGGAGGGCTGCAGGGTGGAGGTTCGGGAAGCACAGAGTGAAAGGAGCAGGACTGGGCTTTAAAGTTTAAGGAAAGGGCTAAAAGACTAGAGAAGAGGGGCTAGAGCCTGGGGAGAAGATGGATGAATCAGGGGAAAATGCCAGGGCTCAGCCTGGGACAGGAGAAAGGGCAGAGCTAGGGCTGATGGAGGGAAAGCAGGTGTGAAAGAATCCCTTTTCCTTGCTCATTTCCTCTTGTATGTTTTCACATCTATAACTACTTGAGGCGAACAATTGCAGTTAGTCTTTTCGCTCCCGTCAGTACATCAGTTCTCTGGCCAAGGCTGGAAAAGCGTCTGATGGCACAGTGCCGTTCTGTGCCCTGCCCTCTACTCTCCCTCGCTCTCTCACGGTAAAAACTTGGCAGCACACTCGGTCCAGCAGGTCAGCAGTTCCACACCCAGGAGGCCCTCAGAGCAGAACAGAACACTTATGAAACAGTCCACTTAAGGAAAGAGAGAGTGAGGGAAAATTCTGATTTTGAGTAGATGGCATATGTTTTATATATCTTTCACTACTGAGCACTCACAAACAGGGAGTGCAGGAGGGTAAGAGAAGGGGAATGGTATGACATAAGAAGGGACAGGGAGTCAAAGAAAGGGAAAGAGGAGACCTGAGAGGGAGAAGGTAGGTATTTGGAGGGATGTTTTTCAGCAGCAGAGAGCCAAACCAGGACAGAGGGCAGCACCTCAGGCCTCTAGATGCAGGTTTGGAAGCAGCAGGGTGGTTGAAGACTGATATCTGTCAGGTAAGCTCTGTTGGTACACTCTGTGCTGAGGCGTAGGGGGAGGGGTGAAAACCCATCAGCTAGTTTTCCTTGGCTACAAGTTACAGTTTCACAGTTTGTTTTCCTTCTACAAACCCCCCTCAGTGCTCCATTCTGTTTGAACAGAGTAGAGAGAGGAAGTTCGAAAGCAAAGTAAAGAATAAGGGGAAAAGTATACACAAACATGTGGCCGGGAGTTTGTAGGGATCTGGGCAGGGAAAGGTTAAAGAGAAGAAATATTCACATCAGAAGAAGCTAAAGACAAAAAACGTACTTGGCAGATGAGGCTTGCTTTTCATGAGAAGTATTTCTTGTATCTTTATTATCTCAGACTGCCAACATCTATGGATGTGCTGCAGTTTTTGCGGCCTGTGTTGACTCACGTCCACAATTCATAAATGCCAAGTGGGAGATCCACACAACCCACCAAATAAATCTTCCAACTTCTCCAATTTCTTCTATTTCATTTTTAACAGAAGATTGTAGTTGGAAGGAACCACAAAAAAAGCATTGGACTCTTTTCCTGACTTTTATTTCTTTACTTAAGTCATCTTTTTTCTATACTATCATCCAACGCAGGGTTATTTATTGTCATTTGTCAGTTTTTTATGGCTCTGACCCTTCAGTCTACTACTGGTAAACTTGTACTTTTCATTAACCCTCTGAAATGCTGGCTTACAATAAAAGCTTTTTCTCAGCTTTATGTCATGAATCAGTTTATAAAAACCTCAACATGTGCATATTCTTAAGTCCTAGTAAAATCTTTTCATATCAAGAAATAACCTTGAAAAAGATGAAAAACTTTTTTTATGTCATATTTGATTTTTGTTTGATGAAAAGGGAATTTTAAAAAAAAGTGCAAAATGGCAAACCTTAAGTGCATTTACCAGGCTGGTGACATGTAACCAAAATAATAAAGAATTATAGTTGGATTTGTGCTGAAATGAAATGGCTACCAAGCCCCATTGCCAATGTTGAACATGTCATAAAAACTTAACAATGCCTTCTTGACCTCATAGTTCCTGAACATAATCTCAGGATCCTTTCAATGACTCATTTTAATGCTTGAGATTTTCCTTGATATATGAGCATTTTTTTGAACTTCTGTCTGGTTGGTTGACCTTAATGTACATTCCACCTTCATCTTAAAAAAACGCCACTGAACCCAACTGATCTATTAAGTCAACGGACTCAAAATGATTAAATTAGTAGTAGAGCAGTTTATTGCTTAATCATGGTCAAACTGCAGAAATGCTGGATCCTACATTTCCCTTAATGCAGCACTATAGCATCTTTTTTAGATCATTCTTACCAGGGAAACACTCATGTCCTTCAAACTCTGTATGTACAGTCACTGAGCCCAAGCTGAGATAACCCTGATATGACATCAGGATTACTTTTTCAGACTTGACAAAGAGGTGAGCCACAGAAGACATAATACAACTGTTTTTACAGGCTGAGTAGTACTCTGTATGAAAAGTATGACAAGATATATTCAGTCAGTTGAGTGCCCCTTTTAATATAAAAAAAAAGTTATGGATATAAGTTTAAAAAGGAAGAGCCTCTGTTCAATTGTGAAATGTGAAGCAGAATTGCGAAAATGACCCCAAACATTGTTTGGGATTGCACCTCATCTACAGTAAAATGCAGCTGTGCATATCAGATGTGATTGCTTGCATGTTTGTTTGTATATTGTACCGCATGACCTTTCCTTCTAGCTGGAGCTTCTTTTCATAGTCAGCACACCCAGTTCAGTATGAGTTGAAGAAAAAAGAACAGACAACAAAGAAAGACAGAGGGGGAGAGAGAGTTGCAGGTGTTGAGCGATATGTAATTTGACTCTCCTTCTTTTTTCAGTTCATTTCTTGCCATTGCATTCATCTGATTGTTTTAGACGTAACCACCCGCACCCTCCTGACACCCTTCCAATCCCCCACCCCCACCCCTTCAGTTGCTCATTTAGCATGAAACTGTCTCAACTGTTATGCAATGAAAGATAGGGTCAGGGAGAGGACAGAGACACGGAAAGAGCGACGCACTGACTCTGGTGCTCTGCCTGCTTGGTTATAAGATCCCTCTGTCTCCCTTGTTCACACACACACACATATGTATATGTATACACACACACACACACACACACGCTAATGTGGACTTACATGCTTCACTACCACTTACATGAAGACACATTCACACACACTGCACACATACAAACCCATTCATCACCCCCACACACCGACAGAGGCATGCACACATGCATCACTCGCACACTATTACACCTACACACTTAAACACACATAGCTGCAGGGGGGGGTTCTAGCTGCGGGCCAGACGGGCCGAGTCATGCAGCAGACAGACCCACCCTGTTGGATCAGCGTCAACCTGGCTCCCCACACACAGCTCTGCTCCAAACCTAATACTGGGTCACTACACACAATCCCTTCTTCTTTTCTTCTTAGGCTTGCTGTCTGTTTCCAAGATGCTTCAAGGTACTAAGAGTGATCCAAGACAAGGGTCTTTTCTGTCCACCAGCAATAGTTACTCTTATATCTCAACATTCAACAGCTACTTTTAAGTGTTTAACCAGTCAAGCAGGTCTCGTTGGTAGATTTAGGAAGGACCTGGAAATCATGGTTGGCTTGCTCCCAAAGTGACCAGTGGATTCACAGGGGAAGTAGTCTGGTTCTTTCTGTAGTTTATGAGTTCTCTGCTGCAGGATTTTGGCCTATGTTCGTGCGTGCGTGCTGATGGATTCTCCAGAGAGACTTCTAGACATCAAAAAACTTTGATCGATGGGGTATGGACATATAGTTTGTGAGGAATGATCGAAAACAACACGTCACTTGCTTTGTCTTAGCTCATTGAAACTGTACTATTCTGGAGGATTTATCAGTACATTTGATATTGTGTCACATTGTAAATCAAACTAATTGGTAAAAACATCATGGCTTCTTTGTGTTTTAAAAAGATGTGTTTACAGTTTGTGGGTGTTGCTTTCCACACATTGGCCATTTGGTGAAAGCTTCCTCACCTCCCCAAGTCAGTTTTCTGACCTGGGTTACTGCACCCTGATTAATTCTTAATTGGTAGATCACAATTTCATGGGATATAATGTGATTTTAAAAAACTTTTTAAATGTAATTTCATATCTTTTTAGGTTATGTTTAAGTATTGTTTTGGAACTGAAAACCTGGACTTCTTGGTGGTAATGTTACAATGGGTAACATTTCACTGCTGTAAAAATAAAAGTTTTTAAGTTTGAAGCCACAAATTGAAGATAGGTTGGATTTTGAATGGGACTAATGGGTTCTCTGATCATGAAACATGCCCACCCATTATGCATCTCATATTTCAGTTGTTCATTTGAATTTCAAGCCTCCTTGTCCAGAGTTTGTTTTGTGATGCCATAAATGCATTTCAATTTTTACTGCTTTGAAATGAATACTGAAACGTCTGCTATGAGCCAATATTTGTGTTATAAAGCTACATGAGACTGTTAAACTTAAGTAAACTTAAGAAGAAACTATATAATAAATTGGCACTGATGTTCAGTAATTATGATAGTCATGTATTTGTAACAAAGTCACTATGGTGTTTTTAAAAGGTTAAAAATAATAAGCTTAATCCATTCTAAACTCCACTGTAAATGCGAAGATACTCCTTTGCTCTCTCAGGAGCTGCTTAGGAATCTGGCTACATCATTCTGTATGAGCTGAAGGCAAGAACAGGCTTTACACCTTCAGGTACCCTCAAGCTGCATTCAATCTGCTAGAAACCGCCTGTTGAGATCCACTGCTGTTTAAAATTCTGCATGCTAAGCTTGACTGTGTAACATAGCCCTAAGGCTTCGAAGCTTAGAGAGAGCCACTCCTTTGGCTCTGGCCTTTGCTAATGCGCTGCCACAAGGTCACTGAGCTGCCTTCCAGGGCAAAAGGAGAGATCAGAAACACTTAATTATGCCAACTTCAATGAGAGTACATTGTGAAGAACTAGATTTACAAGTTAAGGATTCCCAAAACATACTGACATGTGAGGACAAGACATGAGGAAAATCCACAAAGAGTCACATGTGTTCAGTTGAATCATATTTTTGTTTCAAGTATTTATATTTACAAGATTTATAAAATAAGATTAAAAGTAACATTACAGTTGTTAAAATCTGTTACATTTAAACTGGCCTGACTCAGTTGAAACTGGTTTACAGCAGGTTCAGAAACAAACAAAAAAAACAAACAACAAAATGCAAGCAGCTGCAATGACACTACAGAGGAGAGGACTTAGGTGGAGTGAGTATCTGTGAGTGAGTGTCTGTGAGTTGGATCAGTGGTTGCAAGTGTGTCCTTCCATCAGATAGTGTTTATATGCCTTTTTAAAGTGTGTAATAGAGGTTATTATTCTAATATAATATGAGATCTCATTCCAGATTTTAGTGTATGTGTGAAAAAATGATCTCTGACCATAGTTGTTATTGTAAGCCGGTACTGGAATAAGTGCATGTGAAATTGATCTAGTGATGTGTTACTGTCTTGTGTTTTAACTTGGAAATAGAGCAGTAAGTGTTGGAGGGGAGTTATTATTCTGGATTTGAAAGTAAAATTTAATGGCTAGATTATTCGTGTAGTTCTGAAAAGTCAAGGCATTAGAGTGTGTAAGTGCAGTGCAGTGCCGAGTCCAAGGGGGAAGGTTGCCATGAATCTTATAAGCTCTACTGTATAATCTTGCTTTTGGTTCAATAGCTTCCTTTGTGGTGTGGGACCAAATTGGCAGACAAGTAGGATATTGTTGAAAGAATGATTGCATGTAGTTATGTGTCTGAGACAGTGCGGGTGAGATATGGTCTGATCTTGTTATAAACATACGATTTCTGATTGAGCTTTATTATTATGAATGTGGTTTTGATAAGTGAGAAGCTGAAGGACTACTTCCAAGATATATGTCGGTTTCTGTGATTTTTGGTGTTTGATTTGCAAGATAAACAGGGTCAGACATAGATAGAGATCTCTACGGGGAATGAAAATAAATACATTCTGTTTTCTTGACATTGATAGGTGATTAGATTTCTAGTCCAGTAATGTAAATAGTGACAATCAGAAGAATTTTGAGTTTATGACATCAGGGTTTGGTTTAGAAAGAAAAATGACAGTTTCAACAACATATAATAGACTATTGGAATATTTACACACATTGGAAAATCATTGATATACAGCAGAAAGAGTAAAGGACCCAAAACGCTGCCTTGTGGAACTCCCATATTACAGGTTAGTTAGATTTGAGGAGAGCGTCATTACCACAGAAGAGGAAAGTTGAAATGGCAAAGGCTTTACAGAAGTCAGTAAAAATGCAGTGATGTTTCTTGAGTGAAGTATGTATTTGTTCAGTTAATGATAATAAGGCAGACATGGTTGATCAGGTAGAGTGGAAACATAACTGAAAGTCACTGAGGAGGTTGTCGCTTTAAAGATGGTTGTTTAATTGGTTTGAGAGAATTTTTTCCAATAATTTTGCTATTACTGGGAGAATGGATATTGGCCTGTAGTTTGAAACAAGAGTTGGATCCTCAGATTTAAAAATGTGAGGGATTTGAGCCATTTTCCAGCCAGAGGGAAAGATAGAAAGCCTGATACAGACATTGATCAGATGGTGGAGGAGAGGCATGAAGCTGTCAGCAAGAGTCTCAACATGAAACTTTTTCTCAACTCTCGGGGAAACAAAACATCTGCTGACGGACTTTGTTTACTTTTCTACCTTTATTTTTAGAGTCAGAGTGATATTTTCCTGACATTTCCCACCTGGCTGCTTCAACCCAGCGGCCGGTCTTTTCCAGCCTGAGCGAAAGGCCAGGCCGCACAGCCTTTTATCCCAGCTAAGTGACGTGGAAGGCCACCTTCAATTGTGCACCTCAATGGCTGCGATTTAGACTGCTTGATAGTGTTAACAATGATACTCCAGAGTGACTTTGACTCTCCACTCACCTCCTACCTTCCGCCTCTAATGTCTTTTTATCTCATCTAAACTTTTTTTTTTGTTAGCATCTTCATCTTCTTGTCTTCCCTCTGTCTACCTGCTTTTCTTTCTTTATGTATCGACTGAAGTCTTAGTTAATATTTTCCTGCTTTTGTTATGTCCCATTTTTACTTTTGTTTTGTGTCCTCACCTCTTCTGTTTTAACACCTTCTCTTTTTTTCACCTGCTTCTTTATTTTCATTTGTAAAACTTAGATATCCACCTGCTGTCTCACTTTTTTTCTTTTTGTTCCTCCTCCATCTCTGCATTTTTTCTCTCTCTCTATCACCTCCTCTTCTCTCCCTCTCTCTCTCTCTGATATCCTCACCATCCCGCTGCCCCTCTGATATGAGCTCTGTTGGATGAAATAAATATGAGGCAGGAGGTATAAATATTTATAGCTGCTTCGGCTGTATAATTCTGTGCGGCAGTGTGTTGTTGCACTGTGTGAGTGTGTGCGTGCGTGTGCATACATACATGTGGGGTGTGTGTATGGTATATGTTTTCAGACCCTTGGCCAGTACAGGTGCCAAGGCCACTACAGAGATAAATAATTCACTGGAAGTTAAAACTTAAATTCACATCATTTTGATAAGACAATAGGAGCACTGTGGCAGCACACACACAAACACATACACACACACGCACACACATACACCACCTGGCACTGAGCATATGTGCCCTCATACATGTAGAAATAAATGCCTGCAAGTGCACATCCCTGTTCATACACATGCTTGACGCAGATACTGTGTCACAATGATGCATGTGAACACACGCATGCTTATAAATATGAACATGCATGAAATTAAATACACACGTTGGCACACACTGATAAGCTTACATGCAACTTTAACACAAAAATACACATATATAAACGCACATGCAAACTGGCTTAGTAATATACTGAACTCACAACTGTAATGCATACACTTGAATAACTGTAAAAAAAAATATATATAAATATAAGTATATTACTACTATACGTAACCGCTGCACCATCCTGTGTGTGTACGTTCATGCTTGTGTACAGTTAAGGTTACCATATAAGTCTATTTCTGCTGTGTGTGTGTGTGTGTACATGAGCACGAGTGTGCTTTTGTGTGGCAGCATCTGTTTCCTCATGTCAACCATCTCTGCTCTGTCTCTCACAACACACTCACACACTCCTACAGGCTCACTAGCTGCGTTACACACAGATCGGGGTACATTAATAAGTAATAAGAGCGATATGAGGGCCCCCCAGTTGACCTGGGCCTTTAATATTTTACAGTAGGGTCCCTCAGACGGTACGAGTCAACGTACTGCTGTAGCTGAACTGTAAAATCTCACTTCACAGGGCTCAATGGCAAGAGGTGCCCTCTGAGGTCCAATTTAATAACATCCTCTGAAAACCTGTCAATGCAGTCAACTTAAATAACGCTTTGTAGAACTCTCTTTAAAATCCTTTATATTTAAGGTTAAAGCTACTGTATGAGGTCTGTGTGAACGCGGAGCCATTGGGGAAATAGGTCTCGCTTTTGGACTTTATGTTCTAATCTGACTTTACCATGAAAACTGTGAGCTGCATTGATGCTTTTTGTACCGTATTTGCATTTTGCCATATTAATATTGGCAATCAAGAAACAGAATACCTCTCCGCTGGTACATTGGTTCATCTGTCAGCTACTTCTCTTTGACTTTTTATTTTATTTTATAAAAGGAACGTCTGGTGAGCATGAACGCTTTTTGCAGGAACACCCTGCTCCACACTCACACAGTTACACACATTCACACATGGATGATTACAACCACAGTCTAATCTGTTGAGCAGCTTCACTGGAGCAGTTCAGACTTAAGTGGCTTGCCCAAGGGCACCTCAGCAATTGTACTGAGGGAGGGGCAAGTCCTGGTCTTTCACTTGCCCACCCAGAGTTATCCTGCCACTCCAGAGATTGTACACGCATTCCTGTCACAAACTTACTTATATTTAGGTTGCCACTGCCCCACCAGTCAGGCCTAAAGTTTACGATAAATATGGCAGTAATGTTACCTGCTGGACCATGGTGAAATGTGCAAAATATAATAATTAGTCACCAGAGAGTGGACTTTGCTGTACTGTTTTTGGTTCCTCAATTACTCCCTCAACAGAACATTCAATGGCTCAAGTACACTTAAGTACTTCACAACAGAAGGACATAAGACAAAAAACAGATCCCATAAATTTTCTGAAGAGCGGTTACTTGACTGATAAGATAGACGCTAATAGGTTTCTCACAGCATTAATGTATCTTGTTCCCAGTTGACCTGAGTCTTTGGATATTTTTCTGGAAATAGCTGAAAGGATGAATATTTATTAATCGACTGGGTACAAGCACACGGTCCATCTCAATCAGGCTTCGCTGTGCAAACATTCTTGCTTCATGCATTCTCTTTCCTATACAGTGAAAAGTTCATAATTCAATAAGTGCAACTTAATTCACAATTACAAGCGTATACTACAAGCTTTCATCTTCAAATCCCAATGTGACGTTAACTACGCAGACAGCAGAGAAACGGAAGGGAAATTTAGCAGATGTTAGCATATTTGTTGACATGCTCAAAGGAAATAGGTGAAATTGGGATTAGTTAACTTTGTCCTGAAGATCTGTGTGTGTGCTACCTTTTTACCTTGGGGTATTCAACATTGGAACTATATAGCTTTGGTTTAGCACCACAAACAAATACTGGGAAGGTGTATCCTCTCAGTTGTTAGGGTTCTAAAGTTTGCAGAAGTTTTGCATTAGTTTCATCAGATCAGCAGGCAGCCAGTTGGGAGAAATCAGCCTTATTGATTTACATACTTGATGTATGTGCGTGCAAGCGCCCGTGTGTGTGGTTTTTGTCTTTTACATGGTACATAAAGAAACCACTGCCTACACAGCTTGTTGTAAAAGCAAAACTTCCAGTAAGGACAATAAGGACAGGCAGGATTGTTTTTTAGATTTGAACATAACATCTTTTTCCATTTGGCTGTTTTCATTTTATTTTCAAGTCAAATTTCTAATAATTGTTTCTGCCATGGAATTAGCCACAGATAAGCACTTTAGATCTCATAACCAAAGACAGACTGACATTTTTTATACATCAAAACCAGGATGTTATAAACAAACTTTTCTCAATATCAGGCACAAATTTATTTAATTTTAGAGTTAACTGCATACTTTGTCCAGTTTAAATATTAGAGACCTAAATTGCATTGGCAACATACTTCAATGATGTTATGATGACAGCCTCAGGCACATTTTAGTGGTTTTGGGAGTGGTTTTATGACCTGTAATGCAAACAGTCTCTTGATCAAGCATTTATTGGAGACAGGTGTTTATTTGCTGTGATATAAAGCACATTAAGGCAGGCATTTATAAGATGGATCACAGTATTTCTATGCAGAGTGGGGGTTTTCTAGAGCAGGTGTCATTGTAGTTATCTCAGATTCCCACAGTTTGCAACAAACCAGTTTCATAGTTTCACTAGTGTTTGTACAGTTAGTACAGAAGCATAAAGTAAGATGTGGTTTCCAGTGACCTAGTTTTGCATGTTGTCTTGCACATTATTGTCTCATTTCGGTAATGTAGAAAGGTGCAATATAAACATTCAACAGTCTTGCAGTGGCCTTCAGTGAGTCAAAGGAAAATCAAAAGAAAAACCAGGTACAGAAAAAAATATCTCAAACCAACTGCAGTACAAAACTATTGGTATAATTCACAGACATTTCCAACCAGTTAAATGTTATTGTCAGATCTCTGATTGGCAATTTTTGTCTCTTTGTGTTTGCTGTATTACAACCTCTTCGTGTATGATATTACCAAGCATAGAAAAACAGGATCTAAGGAGGTTTACCGCAACTAAAACAAATGTGATGAGAGTAGTTTGACATGCTTGTTTTTGCACAGCTTAAGAATATTAAGAAGTGGAGTCCGGAGTTTGAGTTCCATGGTGCTTTAAGGCATCGAGATGTACCTTTCAGAGAAATCAGCCATAATGAGATTTGCTTGACTAGATCTTTTCTAAATGTGTCAATGCTCGGTAACCGTATCATTTCACTAATTTTTTTTACATTTGTGTTACTTGGTCAATTTTAACTGACAAGGGTTAGTATTTCTAGTAGTTTGAACATGAAACTTTAGGGTTGTTAATGAGGCTTTTAATCTGGTTTTAAGTGGACAGTGATGGTCTGATGCTGAAAGAGGTCATAAATGTCAGCACTTATGTGAGCATACTGGTTAGTGTTTTAATAAGATCACCTGTTTAACTTGCTTTTATGGTCAGAACAGACCAAACTATTTGCCAGCATACAGTTTCCACCCTAATCTCTTTCAGCAGGGAGGCTTGTCCTCAGTCTGTAAATCCAGAGTACAATAAATTGAAACTAATTGGGAGGTTACAAAGATTACAGTCAGCTAGGCACACCTTGTTCATGCCAAAAGATCCATCACTTTCTTAACTGAGTTTCACTGTAAAGCTCTGAGCACAATTTTCCCAATGCTCCTGCATGCTATAATTTTGTCCCAGCTATTATGGAATAAAGCTTCCCTGCTGAGCCCCCTGTAGCATCTGCAAACACATTTCTCAGACCTCCACTTACCCCTGACTGGCCGGCCAATAAAACATAGCCAATTAGGCTTTACTCCTCGCTGTGTGAAGCCCTTCTCCTGCTGCTGGGTGTTATTTGAGTCTGAATAACTTCCTTCCTGACTTCCCCTCCTGAGAAGAGGTGGGTGGAGAAGAACCTCTCTACCCTACCTGTCAAATATTGTGAAACTTCTCTGGAAGTAGCACATCCATCGTATCTGTTCGTTAGAGCTCTATCCAGTATTACCTGTTGTTTCAATCTCACCATCATGTATTTTTCATTTTCCACTATTTCAATATGTAGTATCTCTGTTTGTTGTTGCTGTCCCATAGTAGTCAGCATTACAACTTTCCAAAAAAAAAAAAAAAACTCCTACATTGGACCAACATTTAAAGACCCACTGAAATCGTATCATTACTAATGTGATGGAGTTCCTGTTGAAACTGGTTGTTAACACCCTAAAAAGACCCCAGGTGTGAAAACATGAACAGATGCCTAAAATTAAGAGACACAGATATTAGACAATGCTTTTTTAGATTCCAATAAAGTTAAAATGGACGGTTGTTTGCATGTGTATGTTTGTGTGTTTGCTAGGTTTAATAAAAATCCTCTAACAGTGACATTTAAGGAAAGTTTGAGGAATATTTTGATATTTTGGTCATTTTTGGCCTTACCCTTTGGTTACACCTACTAGTGGCTCATGAGGTGAAAAAGCACTGTTTTCCAGGAAGTTGAAGAGCCAATTTCATGGCATTTTAGAATGGTACAAAATAAATATCTACTGATCCAGCTACTTCTCTTCTTATACAAATTCCAATGCTTACTGGTCATGACCCACTGTGTTGAATTGATTGGGAACAGTCTGTAAGTGATAATGATGCCTTGACTTTAACGCATAACTTCTTAACTTAGAGTGGAAATGTGCCAAGACCTTTTAAGGCTTGTATATATTTTAAGTATATTGTCTGTCTGTTAGATCCCTTGCATCCTTTGTACAAAGTGAAGCATTTTGTAATTCTCAGATTTAAGATGCATTTCCCATGAACTCAGTTGATTTCCATTCCAAAGAGGCTTTTGCTGCTTGTCATCCCTCCCTTTGAAGAAATAAAGCATCTCTGAATTCATTCATTAATCAATCAAAATTTGATAATTAAACCACAGTATCTTGGTAATACAGTATAATAATCCTTAATTACAGCAAATGTGTGTTCCATGAAACAATGCAGTGCATTTTGGATCATTTCTTTTCACTTCAGATCCACACTCCATACAATAAAACAATGAAGACAATAAAAAGAAACAATATAGATAATAAAGTTAGATTTATGGACATTAAAAACAGCTGTCGCATGAAATTGTCATCCCATCCATTTGGGGGATACTAAGTAACAACATTTGCAAATGAGTGTGGTACTTAAAGCATAAAAACAGTTCTTACTTTGAGCCACAAAGCAGTTTTTTGGTCAAATCTGACCCGATGACTTCCAATACAAAATGTAGTCATGGACTCATTTGTTTGTGGTAAGCACAGATAAATATTATTTAGTAGTACACATAGTAATTATAAGGACAGTGCTGTTGGCCACCGGTAGAAGACTGTATTTATGTTGAACAGTACTGGGGATTCCTTAAGGAGCTGTGGCAGGAAGGACTAGAAATTTCCGAAAGCTCAGACCAGTCTCTTCTTTAATCCTGTCAGGGCTTATGCATGCCGCATGCAAGACAGCCGATCCATGCTGTCTGGATACATTGTCAAGTGAGATTTTGGAGGCAATTTAATCCCTCCCCAAATCCTGTTTTGTTTGCTGACATGAAACAGTTTGTCCAATAAAACCTCAATCCAATGGAGACGAGGGCTTTGGAGTAATAAGGTTTTCATAACCAGGATTTGATCTTTAAATATTTGCTATTAGACATGGTGTGGTGTGTACATGGTTTCCTTTCAGTTTAATTAAACTCTGTGTATAAGTGTGGGTGTGTGTGTATTGTCTGCATGTCTGTTGCTTTCTCTATTTTCCTGCCTCTTCATGTGCCTTTTCCCCTCCTTTATCTCTGCATGGACAGAGTGCATGAGGAATCTGTAGAAAGGGATGGGCGGATGGGGGGGGGGGGGGGGGTTTACAGACAGGAGAAAAAAGAAAGCTGAAAATGGGTAAAAGGAGAGGATGAAAAAGAGGTGAGCTGGATAAAGGGGGAGTGCAAGCAGGGATGGAGGAGGAAGTGGCAGGAGAGGCAAAGTGAGGATGGGTGTAGATGAAAAGAAGAGGAAAAAAAAAGAAAGGGAGTGCAAATGGAAAAGAAAAGGGGAGTATGTGATTGTAGAGGAATGAGAGGAGCAGAGTGTTAGTGTCACAAGGTTTATTTAGAGTTTATTGCTTTGGCACAGTTCCAGACACCCTCCTCATACTCGTCTAGCAGGCATGACGGTGTGTACATACAGTGTACAGTATGTGTCTAAACACTACAGATATGTAAAGACAAAGCTGTGAAAAGCCGTTTTACACAAACACAGATAAAGAAAGTTATATGGAAAACACACAGAGTAAGAGCCGTGAATGCATGAATACATGTGAGGAAAACTCACATACTCATTTAAACGCAGCCAAAAACTGAACATCTGAGCTCTGACTGGAGAACGATGTTGCCATGGATCCCAGATGGGCGTGGCTACAGTGTCTACAGTGTGACTGACTAGCAGGAGCTAATAAATCATGTAGTTTGTGCGTGTGGATGTGTGGACGTGATAGACTTTGGAGTGTTTATGTGCGTGTGTGTGTGTGAGTGTGACGGCTGTGAGTGCTACACATCAGGGAGGGTTTCACAAAGCTTCAGTCTGCCGAATCCAGCTGCAGCAGCCTCCCCTGTCTGTCTCCCTGTCTGACCCACTTTCTCCTCTCTCCTTCCTTCTCTTCTTTTTTTTGTTCCCTCCTTCAAGTGCTTTCTTCCTCCCCCCCTCCCTCCATCCATCAGCCCTTTCTTCTGTCCCTGCATCCCTCCTCCTTCCATCTCTTTATCATTCACTCCTTTTTATGTCTTGTAATTTGGATAACTGCCACGTTATTAATTTCCCCTTGTGTTTATTCTTTTCTCTACCTGTGACTTGTACCTCCCTTCTTCCTCACTCTCTCCTCTTTCTCTTTTCTTGGTTTATTTGTGTTTCGCCTCTCTCTGAATGTCTACTTGCCTTCCAGCTGATCTGTCTTTGCCTATATAGACTTTCTCATATGCTATTTATGAGTTACCCATCTACTGTTTTTAAACTTTTATCAACCCACGATCTAAATTCATTCTCACCTTTAGCTTCAGGTACAATAAAAAGTAGTCCTGCTGGTTCTGTGGGAAACATCATAAGTAAGAGACTCGCAACCTATTTTTAGATCTCGACTGATAGTTTAAGTCAAAGCATTGATAATAAAGGTATCCAAGCTTGACAGTAAATGCTGCAAACAAACCGAACAGTCATTGTGGCTTAAAGCTGTTGCTTTCAGCGTCATTTTACACGTACACAATGCTTCTAAGTGCTGCTATTGGTTCAAAATTGCATTTGGACTTTTTTATATATACCAGAGATTAGGAGTGCAAATCCTGTTCCAAAACAGGCACATGTTGTAAAGAAGCTATATAAAACTGCTGTTTAGTATATAGCTGTAATATTAAAATACATATTGACATGTAAAATAATCTACTTAAGTCCAAACAAAGCGTCAGTAGGGGGAAGAAAAGTGATTTAAGTGACTTTAAATGTGGCATGGTTGTTGGTGCCAGATGGGCTGATCAGAGTTTGTCAGAAACTGCTGATCTACACGGATTTTCATGTACAACCAGGTTTTTACAGAGAATGGTCCAAAAAAGAGAAAATATCCAGTGAGTGGCAGTTCTCTGGGGGAAAATGCCTTGTTGATGGCAAAGGTCAGAGGAGAATGGCAAAGGTAACTCAAACAACCACTCATTACAACTGAAGTATGCAAACACAACGAACCTTGAAGCAGATGGGCCATAGCTACTGAAGGCCACACTGGGTGCCACTCCTGTCAGCTAAGAACAGGAAACTGAGTCTACAATCCGCTCATTGGAAAAACATTGTTTGGTTTGAGGAGTCTTGATTTCTGCTGCGACTTTCAGATGGTAGGGTCAGAATTTGGCGGGGGGGCGGGGGGGGGGGGGTATTTTCTTGGCATACTTTGAGTCCCTCAGTACCAAGCATCGTTTAAACACTGCAGCCCACCAGAGTATTGTTGCTGACAATATCCATCCCTTTACGACTCATGTGTACCCATCTGCTAATGGCTACTTTCAGCAGGATAACGTCACAAATCTTAAATCATCTCAAACTGGTTTCTTGAACATGACAATGAGTTCGCTGTACTCATCAGACCTCTGCAATCACCAGATCTCTAGTAGAGCAGTTTTGAGTTCTAATGGAACAGGAGATTCATATCATGGATGTGCAGCTGACAAATCTGCATCAACTGCGTGAGGCTATCATGTCAATATGGACCAAAATCTCTTGCAACTTGTTGAATCTATGTCATGAAGAATTAAGGCAGTTCTGAAGGCAGAAGGTGGTCCAACTCAGTACTAGCAAGGTGTACCTAATAAAAGGTAAATACATTTCTACTCAAGGTCAGGTCTACTGGAGAATAAGAGGTGATGTGCTTTTGTATTTCCAGCAACAGAGGAAAGATTGAAATAAACACAGGAGTAACAGGGTAATAGCAGCATTTCTTTGAATTCAATGTAGAGCAAAAGGAAAAAAGGGCAAGTCCTTCTGTGCACAGGTCCTGAGATAGAAATTTAATATCACCCTAGATCCTGGCTTATTGAATCAAGATATTGCTACTCTCTACCCCTGTTGTGGATATCCACTTACTGCACATGCTTAAAGGTCATGACCAGTAGTTAAAAAACCAAAATAATGCACATTGTCCAATGTTCCCTACTGTGTTATTGTTCAATGATCGCACAGCTTCAGTGGGTGAAATCGAGTGATTTAGGGTCCTCTGAAGGGCAATACACAGAGAAGGTAACAAAGTCACACCAAGCTACTTTATCCTCAGGTAGTTGGTATTATCTGAAGGTCTTTACAATTCACAACATGGATATTTGTGTTCTTGCTGCCAAGATCTGCTTTTATGGCAGTGATTATTTCAGCCCACAGTATTTTATACAGTCTGTTTATGTTGCAGGGACTTGTGCAAACTTTGGCAAAATAAAGCAAGCCAAGGCAAGCTTATTTCTATAGCACCTTTCAAACACCAAGACATTTCAAAGAGCTTTACATAAGGCATGAGATACATGAATACCTAAAAAGACTATGAGAAGGAAAAGATGAAAACACACTGCAGGAATAAGTAATATGTTTAATAAAAAAAAGTTGTGATTAAGAGAAAAGTCTTTAGCCTTGATTTTAAAAAGTTAATGTTAACAGACATCACTCCTTCTGGAAGTTTGTTCAGATATGTGTTAAAGGCTAAAGGCTGCTTCACCATGTTTTGTTTTAACCCTGAGAACAGTAACTAAACCAGTCCTGGAGGGTCTGTAACACATAAGCGAATCAGAGATGTATTTTGGCCCTAAACAGTTTTTTGCTTCATAAACAATTAATAGTATTTTAAATGAATCCTTTTACACGCAGGAAGCCAAAGCAGCGATTTGAGAACTGGAGTGTTGTGTTACACTTCTGTGCAGTGTTGTGAATCAACTGATAGCAGCCTGGTATCCACTTCATTCAGCCTACCAAAATGAAATGACCTGAAGGTTCTGTGACACGTAGATCCTTTGGTGCTCACTACATTTTAAAGTGGTTATTAAAATGTTAAAATTAATGTTTATATTTGGGTCTGAGGCCATAACTTTACCAAAAATTAAAAAATTTGGTTTTAATTTTAAGCAGAAGTGATTGAAGTTGTGGGTGGTTACTCTTGATCTTTTTTCTGTGGCACCAAAATGATCATTTCAGTCTTTTTTCGTTATTCTTTTAAATACATTAGTGTAATTTAGTTAGAGCAGGTACTGATGGGCTTCTCTTTGGACATATTTGGGAAACCAATACACTGTACACAATCAGCTGCATTCAGTATGTTTGATACTCTAGAAACTAGTCAGTGTCTTTCATCACAAATTGGCTCTCACTTCATATCATCAACAATAAACCGCTGAAGCAGATCGATAGTCCTGATTAATAAATAATAAGTTCTTCACCACAGGTCTGTGTCATATGGCACCAATACATGTTCAATAGGTTTACATGTCTGTGCTGTTTACATGTCCACTACCACTATATAAAACATATTTTATATAGGGTGTTTCTAAATGTGTTTCACAGGGGCGATAATTGACAACCATGAACTAAACTTTTACATTATATTTATATTTATTTAATGTTTATTTGTATAGGGACAAGTATATGGCATGAACTTATGCCACATAGCACAGCATTTATAGCCTAAGCCAGTTTGAATTCCCATCCCTAGATGGACTGTTTCTGCCTCTGAGGCGGCAGCAGATTCACCAAATTTACGTCTCTTAGACAGATTTTTATTTTCACTCATAAATTTGTAATGTTGTGACAGATGAGGATGCTAGGTGTGGGAGTTATCTAACTGTCTCTGTTGGATCATGAAAAGTATTTATGAGGTGCTGCACAGGCCTTTTGCTTTGACGGTGCAGGTCACAGGGGTGTAGTATTTTTGAGTGAGGACTATGTGAAGGGAAACCTTTCAAGGCATCTTCACAGATGTGTTACACAACGTTTAGAGATGGTCTCTTACTGTAAGTTAGCTGCTGGTATTCTGATTTTGTTTGACATGTCTGGCAAAGTCTAATTGAGAAATCTTTGCTAAGGAAAAATCAAAATTCTGATTATGTTTGACTATCTAACTCTTAATATCTATTTTTGGTGTGATGAAAATGTTACTTGATGAAGTATCATTGTTTTTGCATATAGGCAGAAAAACTGTACCCAAAAAATAGGCACCGTTTTGGATCAGAAAAAAGTTGAAAGTCAGAGGACTTGAAAGCAAAGTAGATCACACCAAAGGATTTTTAGCATCAATTGAAATTCTAAACTTATTGAATAGGAACTGGCAATCAGTATAATAACGTACGATCATTTGGTAACCATAATAAAATGTATACAACCTGTGAATGCTGGGGTTTTTCCTGATCATTCATGTATTTTGGCAGCTTCTCCTTAAAAAACAGAAAGTCTGCTTCTGAAAGTCTCTCAATATTCACAACATAAGTAGTCAAGTTGCCAAAGAAGATAAACACATCAGGTTCAGTAAAGTGCAGCAAGACTTGCTGTCAGCAACCAGAATTTAATTTCCCCACGAGTCCACATGTCGCTGCTGATGATGATGCAGGATGACAGTCACCTAAAATGTCCAGTTAATGAGTTACCTGTCAGTGCATATGACTTCAAGCTCACTGTACAGCTCTTTATTTGTCTGTCAAAGGTCAGTTGAACACGAAACAGATAAGTATTAAAAGGCAGCAATGAATGTTATATAATACTCTGCAACCAAATCGATTCATTTCTTAGGTTTAATGTATTGTTTTCTCTATCTTGTTAATATAATGCAGGTGTGAATAGCAACACATTCCCAATAATCCCAACAGTGCAACTAATAGATGAACCACACTTGAGCAACATGTGATTAATTGATTAACTGTTTGGACTTGTAATCACAGCAGAGCTCCTGCTATAACAAGCTGTCTGCATTTAAGTGCACACTCCAGTTTAATTATTCCAGTTAGGATTCTCTTGTTAGTAATTAACCCAGGCCTCTCCATATTTGGTTTGGGGTGATATTGGGCCAATTAAAGATCAATAAACCTGATCTTTAGTTGGCTGCTTCCTTACTGTTGCATCTGTGTAATTCAGGGCCAGTGAAAAGTCGATGGTGCTCATTAGTAAGCAACGCAGGTTTGAAGTCAATATGCTGAGAGCTGAGGGGGTCAAGCCAATATAGATCTGGAACTTGTAGTTGGTTGGAGAAGTAAAGAAAGAGACTTGGAGAGTCTTATCTACTTTATTTCAGTTTTTTTTTGCTTCTTTCTTCTCATTGGCATCATTTAAAATGTCTCTTTTCTCACTCTCTCCCTCAGGTCAGTATGTCTTCATAGTAATTTCCCACATCTGCGTCATTTCACTTAAGTCGATACCATGAAATCCATTTGTAGTCACACACATTTAAACACACACTGGTTCATGGAGGTGTTTTTCCTCTCCGTTTCTCAGAATCACACACATACATTAGCCTCAGCATACTGACACATGTTCCTCTTTTCTCCGAACACACACAGACACACATTCCTTCTCTGGCCACATTGGATTTATCTCTATCTCAGAGATCAGTATGGGAATTAGTTCTGACGCACCTCCTGCCTTTCTGCCTGGAGCTGCACTCACACACACACACACACACACACACACACACACACCTCCTGCACACACTCTTTGTTTCTCATAAAAAGTCAGTTACACATCAGCTCCGAATAGAAAGAGACACAGAAACACTCATTAACTCCTGTTTTTCATGCATGTTTTGAAGTTGTGCGGTAAACAGCCTGAGTGCAAATATCAAAATTAAAACCCTCAATATCACAGTTTCAATAATTAAATGTATCTAATAAATGAATAAATATCAATACATCAATAAATCACTTCAGTTTAATGTATTGTTTTCTTTTACTTGTGTTTATTACATATAAATTTTATTTCTATTTAGTTTCCAAGAGAGTGTACTGTTGAAAATCGACTGTTAGACTTACTGTATCACTTATCTTTGACAGTAAGGTTTAGGTGGCATTCAGACCGACATCATCTCTGCGTGAAATAATGCAGCCCTCTCATTTATTCGAATAGGTACAGTGCATTGATGCAGAAGGGCTACGGCAAAACAACACAGGTTCGCCCAGCAAAAGAGTTGAACCTGGCTCAACTTTTGCTGTAAAGCAATGCAACATCATCTGGCAAGGCCCTGTGTTGGCCAATCACATACATGCAAGCGCATGTTCTTAGTGGATTAATTTGTACAGTAAACTTGATGTTTCTGCTGCCGACGAAAGATAAAGTAGTTGCTGCCGCAATAAGTTTGCAGAGTTGTAAGATCCTCTCAGTGTTACAAACCACTGTGCAATGTTTTAATGTCTGATAAGCCTTTAAACGCATGAATCTCTCTCTCCAACTGGACCTCCTGGATTGTAGTTCATTGCTTCCTTAAACAACACACCGCCACCAACGGAGCCCCTTGAACTGTTTTAACAAACAACTCAACTTCAACTTCAGTATATATTTATACAATATATAATACAACTCTCAAACTCACGTCATATTTGTGTACAAAACCAAATATTAAGTAGATTTTTTGTTTGTGTGTACCAAAAAAACAGTCTACATTGGGATTGCTAACCTCTTGAAAATACACTTCCTCCCTCTCTTTCTCATACAAACACTCACAGTGACTCACTCACTTTCCCTTGTTTTCTCTCACACACGCACACAAACACACAAAGGGCTTAGTGCCCTCCTGCCAGACACCTGTTGATGTAATTAGTGGTTGATGACAGCCAGTGCTCTGCTGACCGCTCTGTATATGCGTGTGTGACAGAGAGAATGTGTGCTGCCCAATATGTATCAACATGCCACAACGTTGAGGGACAATGAATGACCCCTAGACACACACATGCGCACGCACACACACACACAAACACACATGCAAATTGTACTTTGATGCTTTGGCAACATTGTTCTCAAAACTTTCATGCCACTAAAGCCCATTGGATTGAATTAAATTGCTGAACTTTCAAGTGATTTTGAATGCTCATGTGTGCACATACGCAGTTTATTTATGGTGTAACGTACGTGTTAGTGTGTGTTTGTGTGTGTGTGTGTTGACTGTCAGAACAGAAGAGACATAATGACTGCAGAGAGGTGATAACACACGCTAACCTAGAGAGAGAGAAGATGAGAGAGTGAGAGATATTGACGGATGGTGTGGTATGAGAGGCACTGGCTTTGCTTAGCACAGTTAATACACTTGTAATGCTGATTATCTCCAGCCTGTCGTGTCATGGATGGATGAGAAAGAAAGGAGGTGGGTTCAGTGGTTGAGGGATTAAGGGAGTAGGGAGGATGGATGAACCAATACCAGAAGTAGTAGATGGATGGAGAGAGTGAGTGAAGGAGGAATGCATCATTCAGCTCGTTTTGTTTTCTTGTATTTTCAATAAGGGTCAGTTTTTTATTCAGTTAGTTTAATTAGTTATTAGTGTGTATTACAGTAAATGTTCCACATTGCATCCATAAATGAACTTTGCTATTTTTATTTTATTACTTCTGCCTCAACCAGTATTTTAAATTAGCTCTTTGGCTCACCTGATAAAAGACAAATTACCTTTCAAGTTTAATTTATGCCAGCCAAAATGACTAATGTCTTTTTATCACAAATATGTCATATTGACAAGAGAGTATAGCAAATTGCCATTAACAAGCGTGTCAACAGTGACAACATGTCAACTGATTGTTGAAGGAAAAAGATTTTAAAAAAAAAATAGGTAAAAGGAGACATGAGTGTATTAGAATATGTGACCGTTCTTCTCTGACGCCAACATGGCTGACTTTGCAAGTCTGTAGGCAATGTCCCAGATATCACTTCCTGGTCATTTCCTGACATGTTCACAACCCATCTCTGTTTTCCAATGAAAACTCTCTTAATATAAAAATGATTGTTAGTATTTCGTATCAAGCCGGTGGAGATATCCAAAGACAAATAGTTTTCCCTGATAACCAGGCTTGTAAAAATATTGATACTTTTATAAACAGCAATCACACTAACATTTCACTTTATCAGAAAGAAAACAATGAAATCTCATCCGCTTCTCTATCCTGACGCAAAAGTGCTGTCTTTCTTTTGGTTTCATTGGCTCTCTGACAGAGAGACACCATACGTAACCGAGGCTTTCAAATATTTTTCTTGAAAAGTTAGTGAGACCGAGTGATATTTGCTGACTTATCCACTAGAGGACTGATTTTACTGCCTTTGGTGCAGAGTCTCCCCAGTGTAGACTGTGTGGAATCTTCTATTAAAACAACTTCAGCCCCAGTACATTTTCTCAGATTTGTGTCTGAAGGTGAATACGACTAAACAGGAGATGTGCTGCAATGGATAGCTGCTCAGGATAAATGAAGAGACTCAAACAGAGATAGGGAAAAAGACAGATGGGGTTAAAGAGAGAGTGAATAGTTGGACTGAAGTGCAGATGGGTGGACGGGTGAGAGGGAGGATGAAGGATTAAAATTGTGGAGGAAAGAATGACAGAAGAGAGCATTTGTAAAGGGCAGGAGGCTCTAATAGACGGAGGAGACAGCATGAGCAAATGTCACAGGCTGTTTGTGCCAAAAAAGCAAGAAATTCAATTCGGGTCATTTCATTTCAATTTCATTCCTTCCTTGTGACAAAAATTTGATTTAAAGAGAAGTGTTAACATTAAAAATCCCATTCAATAAGTATGGAGCAAATACACACGACATGCACACTATTCACCACACTGTATAGTGTATAGTTAGTTCAAGAAGTTAGATTTGAAGTAGATCTAACAGGTACAGCATTTCATATCTTACATAACTCAAAAAGTGAAATATACATTTGAATGTTTAAAATGTCTAAAATATATATTTTTCGAGAACCGTGGTGTTTATTTTGACACACGTTTGTTGGAAAGTTGCCTTTAACATCTCGTGCCTCTCAAGGTTTGCATCAAAGGAAACAAAGTAAGAATGTCTTAAAATTTAACTTATTTGTTATAAAATGTTTTTGGGTTGTACTTAAAACAGTGAAGCTTGGAAGTTAATTAAATCTATTGGGACTTTTTTATCACAACTTACAAGTATTCAAAAAAATGTAGTGGAAATATAAATGATGTTGGATGAACAACACCCACGAGTTGTTAAAAAGAAAGTTGTTAAGTAGAAAATTTGTATCGAACAGATTCAATTTAATTCTGCATTTGCTGAATTATAGAAGTAAATTTCCTCCAGCTAACAGACTTTACAACATTTGAGATTCATCCTTTTTTAAATTTACATTAGTTTTGATTCATATGGGGGGGGGGGGGGGGGGGGGGGGGGGGGAGTCTGCTGCTCAGCTATGAGGTTAGCCGTCCATGATATCCAGAGTTTGAAGGAGCTGGTGAAAAGTGGAGGTAAAAGGTGAGAGGGAAAAAACGGAGAAAGTAAATAAAAACAGAAAAAAAAGTTCAACAGAGTTGTTATTGTGCTCCCAACTCCTCTCCTCATCGCTCTTCCTCCTTTTCCCATCCTGCTCTCCACTCCCCTGTCATGCGTCCACGCAGAGGTATTTGTTTTTGAAAACACACGCACACACACACACACATACAGAGTGTCCTAATCAAAGCCAGGCTCTGCACATTGTGTCCCAGTTGAGCGGCTATTTTTATCTGCAGCGCTCTAACAGGGATGGAATGGGTCAGATAGGCCAAGCTGACGAATCCATCAAGACCAACAGATAAACGGTCAGCCTACGGGACAGCCAATACACACTCGATACACACACACACACACACTCACACACACACACACACACAGACCTACACCTACACACATATGCTGCTCAAGTAAACAAATAAACCAATTCTGTTTCTTTATCATGAATGGAAACTCATACAGCCCTTCCTCTCTTCCTGTCTCTTCTATCTCTAATTTGCTCACACACACACACACACACACACACACATACATATACGCATACATGCATACACACACAGGTAGTTTCAGTCTGTGGTGTGTTTTCATGTTATGTTTATGTCTGCATTTCCTTGTTTGTTCTGCCTCTTTAATACCTGAATCCATGCCCGCCTACACACAGGCACACACACACACACACACACACACACACACACACACACACACACATGCAGTCTGTCCTGTCCCATTAGCACCATAGCAGATTCTCAGCCTCACACACGCAAAACACTGCTACACACACACACACACACACACACAGATGTGGTAAGAGACACATGATTACTGATTTGCTGTTATGCGAGTGATCCAATTGGCAGAGATCCAGGTTCTGGCTTGTTAGTTTGGGACTCCAGTGTTCTGGCTTGGACCCAATTAGCACCTCCCTCTCTTTCCAGTTACTTTATGGTCATGACTGTGTGTTGGATGTGATGTGTGCAGTACATCCACAGCTGTGCTAAGACTATAAATCTTCTCAATCTTCTTTTCTGTACATTAAAACAAAACTGAGACGATGAAATATTTGTGTTGCAGATAAACATATGTGTCTGTTACAGCTCTTACTGAAAACAGCTATAAACCTGTGCTGTGTTGTTACAAAAACATTTACAGAACAGTAAGGCTACAGAAGTGGTAGGCAAATGGCGGCCCGTGGGCCAAATCTGGCCCACCAATAAACAAAAGCTGAGTTTTTCCCTTCATAGATTACATAAAATTGTATACATGACTCTGAAATCTACAGTAGATAACAATGTAAACTAATGCAAATTCCAATAAATATGACTTTTTTACTTCTTTAACTTACAGTAGCCGTCAAAGGTTTGGACACAATTTCTCATTCTAGTGAACAGGAAGGTACATACATACATACATGTTGTCTGTTGTTAATAGCTATAATTTGGACAAGAGCTGGTATAAACAGAATTACAAAACTGATAGAGGGAGCATTCCTCCTACTTCTGGTGTTATTTTGCCAGGCAGTTACATAAACAAGGATATAAACAGCAATCAATACTTCCTGAATGAGACACACTGAAATGAATGAGGAGTGAATCTCAGTTTGACAGCACTTTGGACTCTTTATCTCTCCTTAAAGCTTAAAGCAGCACAAAAAGTGATGCAAAGAGGTTTGCGTCACTTTTTGTGCTTTACCTCCCTGTTCCAAGAGCTTCTGAGGTGCAGGAACCAGTGGAACAGTTTTCTGTCAATACTCTATGCTAACATGTGTATCTACTCTCTTTAATTGTCACTTTATCTGTAGATAAAATTGTCATGTAAGCTTTAACAACCACAGCTGTTACAGGGGATCTTTCAGCCTTGTTTGCCAAAGCGTCTGCAGTGTTTGACTCTCTCTCCCTACCTGTCTCTCCATTTATCTACTTCTGTCTTCTTCAACAGTCTCATTCTGTGTCTGTACTTGCTCTGACTGCTTCTCTTATATGTTGCCAATTCCAAACACACACACACACACACACATTTACAACCACAGCTTTTCTTTGAACATCCATATGTGCTTCACATAAACATGCACGCACACACACATGCATTCGTCTCCCAGCTCTATACTCGCTATCCACACACATACACACTCATACTGGCGCTATGCTGCTTATAGCGCCATATGATAGTAATTTGACAGTATGGAGGAGCAGGAGGGCTCAGCTGGAGTTTGTGCTTGAGTGGAAGAAGAGTCTGAGATCCAGTTTACTAGCAGGAAGCAGGGAGTCGCCTTCTCATCTCATTACTGGATGCACATAAATCGCTCATGTTATATATTGTTGGTCTGATCTTTTTTTAACTCCAACTTTCCAACAAGTTCCATCTTCTCAGAGCAGAGCATTGGGCGAGACAGTGTTATGACTCATGGGACTAAAACGATGATTCATTCACTTATACAGTTATTTATGAAAAATAACACTTTTGATTTAGCTCTAGTTTGGTCTCCACCAATTTCTGATTAAAATGTCTGGCTCTTCAGCTGATAGATGTTCCACTTTCTTCACCAGATTATTCGGTGACTTGTCCGTCTGCTGTTTGGTGCTGGGTAGGTGGCGTATAGTAGGGCCTAACAGAACTTGTTTGGTTGATGAGAGAGGCGATTCCAATGGTTGCTATGCCGTAAAACCAAAACAATGAACTTAAAATGGCTAAAAAGTTCTGTAGAGCTGCAGGGTTTGGTGTTAAATAGAGTTGCAAAGATTAATCCATTGACAGAAAATTAATCTGCAACTAATTTGATTATCAAATAATCATTTTAGTTACTTTTTTAGCAAAAATGTTGGCTGTTTTTAACTTCTCAAATGCGAGGATTTAAGGCTTTTCTTTGTTATATGTAATAGTAAACAGAATATTACAGAATTTGACTCTGGGAAATTGTGACAGCCATTTTTAACTCTTTTCTAACATTTTATAAACCAAATGATTAAAGAGAATCATCAGTTGAAGCGCTCGTACTAAATTGTCACTACCAGCAGCTCTTCACAAATTTAAACAAATGATCCATTTTCAATAAAGAAAATACGGATTACAACTGTCCTAGCTGAAAGTGTGTGTGATGTATGATGTATCACAGCAGCGCGACGGGACAGAATGTCAGCCTCGTGTGTATTTTTATACACATGTCCACTGGTCATAATGTTTATGCACTTGTAAACCTCACTGTCAGGTGCCAGCGTTAAATCATGATGTGACACAACAAAATGAAACATGCTGCCCGTGTTACACTCTCTGTACTGTTATTCTGTAATGACAATGTAATGTGTTTCAGGTGCGTAACCTGTGCTACATGGTGACACGGAGGGAGAAGATGAAACACACCCTGTGCGACCTCCAGGAGAAGATCTTCAACCTGCAGATACAACTACTGGAAGAGGACATGGCTGGAGGTAAGAGAGAGAGAGAGAGAGAGAGAGAGAGAGAGAAAATGTGTATGTCAAGTTATTTCCTGTGGTGATTCTGTGGTCACCTAAAACACACAACCTGTTACCTTTCACCCACTCCGGCACTGTAGTCAAGACCGCCAACACACACTCTATCCACCCTAAATAAAAGTACAATTTGGAAAGCTCAAGTGCATAACGGTTACATCTAAACCTTTGCTGACTGAGTGTGGTGGGTGGACAGTTTTGGAAATGGCCTGTCATCATTTTTGCACAGTAGGCCACACTTGACATCTGCACAGCAAAGAACACTGTCGCACACCATCTAGAGAAATGAAGCATGATTTCCCATCCACTCTGCACAGGTGATTGACCTTGATGCATTTCATGCAGCTGCTCTGCGATGGAGAACAGGGAGTATGAAACTGGCTGTTTGAGTTGATGCTGTGTTGGCATGATTTACTCTGAAAAAGAATAGCGGGAGATTAAGTTTTTAGGATTCATTATTTCAAGAATTTCACCTGTGCAGTATTTCTGTCATTTTTTTATAGTCATCTGCATTTGTTTTTCACCTTCCCGGATTATTAGCATTCTTTCCATTTCACAACGAAAACAATCTCATAAATTAGCTCGTGGCGATTGTGATCATTGTAACCTCATTGTTTTTAATGAGAATAACAATGATTTATATAGCACTTATTTAACAGTGTTACAAAGTGCTTTACAAATAATGAACCAACTATACAAAGCAGAGGCGAGAAGATGATCAATAATAGTAAAAGAGTAAACTTAAATTGATATATAAACAGTAGGATTATAATCAAGAAGGTGCCTATTTATCAAAAAAGAAAAAAGTTGCAGTTGATTGATTGATGCCCCTAGGTTAGAGTATTCAAGAGCCTGGGGACTCCTCACATTTGGACATCAATGTGGCCCGAGGTTCATCCAGTAAGATTGCACTGTAAGGATCTTAGACCAAGTGCTGGTATACATGGGGTCAGTAGCTCATTTATGTAATCAGAGGCAGGACTGTGAAGAGTCTAAAAATGTTTCAATAAAATCTCAAAATCAATTCTACTACAGACTGAGATGAGGGTCATCAAAAGCTGGTGTGAAATTGTCATTTATCTTTGAACTTGTTATTTTCCTGGCAGCTGCATTTTGTACCAGCTGAAATCGTTGAAGGGAGTTGTGGCTGAGTAGAGTGAATTGTTAAGTCTGGACGAGATAAAGGCATCAACAATGTTCTCTAAAGCAGCTATAATCAATATTTTTGATAATGACAATGTAGAAAATGACAGTGCGTAATATCAGAAGCGTTGCTCGTAATGACGAGCCTACAGAGAAATATTACCCGACTCTGCCGCTCCCCTCGGGTTACAGAGCTCGATAGCGAGTTTCAGTTCATTGTTTAGCTGTCTAGCTGTAACTTTACTGTTTTGGTTCACTCTCACCGCTCTCATGGTGTCGTTTTCAGAGAAAATGCTCTAAAAAAAAACACCGTACACTATCTGCTCAGCACCAAACAGAAAACAGACACAGTTAGCAACTAGCTGGTGAACATAGCGGAGCATTTAGCAGCTAACGATAGAGAGAAAGAGACCAAAAACAGAGCTGAAAGAGAATGAATACTGGACTTACATTGATCATGACAGAAACACCAAACTCCAACTAATTAATAATGTTGCTCCTTAACTGCTGGATTTGTAAATAAGCGACAGTTTGCTAGCAAGTCCAGCTTAAAAGGTGATATGTCAGTTGGGGTGACATGTTGGCTGAATTCATCAAGATTGAACAACCATCTAAACTTGATCATTAAAACAAAAGTTTGAGTCGACTTACACGCACAGACTTTTAGATGCCAATTTCACATTGGCTGCCAGACTTCCAAGCTGTTGTTGCTATGATAACGATGGTGAACCGTAGTTTAATGGTGAACCCTAGTTATGGAGATGATGGTTAAGTATAGTTGTTAAGAAATGATAGTGACCTGTATCTGTCTCAGATAAAAAACAAAAAAAAACAAACAAAAAAAACAAGATGCCTATTAGTTTTAGTAGTCGTGACCTGCAGCTGTCATGATGATGACAGTGAAAGCTTGTTGTCATGGTAATACCAGTGATGTCTTGCTGGCAGGGTAATGATGGTGAACTCTGTGTGTGTGTGTGTGTAGAGAGAGAGAGAGAATGCTCAATTTGCAGTGCTTGTCATTCCCAAGGAAGGCTGCACACACACATCTATGCTCTCAACTAAATCTTACAAACACTTTCACTCCCTCCGTGTCCCTAACACACATATACACACTCACAAATGCATGTACACACACACACACGCACACACACACACACACAGTGCAGGGCTCCTGACTCAGCAGATTGCTGCCATCAGGTACTTGGAGCTGTGCTGCTGGCACTAAACAGCCATATCTATTCACACTGCCACAGGAGTTAGATTAGAGAGGATACTTGTGTGCGTGCATGTGTGTGTGTATTTGTGAGAGAGAGAGAGAGAGAGACAGAGCACCAGAGAGTGAAAGATGAGGTTGTCTTCCATAATGATTTGTCGTGTCCCTCACCTTGTATCTACCTCTTTGCTCTGCCTCTTTTATCTTATTTTCCACTCTCCATTTCTCTTTATCCTCTTCTTTAATCAATTTTCTCCTCCATCTGTTTCTTTCTTTCTCTGTCTTTCATCTGGGGTGTCCTCCAAGGCTTATATTTTCCTCGTCTTTCTTTCTCCTCTATCTTATTTTGGCTTGTCTTGCCTGACAACCTGTTTCAGTCAGTCCATCAGTTGTCTCTTCAGTTTGTTCTTCTTTTTTCTTTTTTTTTCTCAAACTGATTTTAATCTTAAGACAAGGTCTGAGATCAAAATGTGACACTAAAAGTAGCTGATAACACTACTTTAAGTTTCTAGACAATGTTATTGACAAATTGTTTTCAGTTGATTATATTTAATGCCTCCAAATGCAGTCATGTTGACTTCCAAATGCATATTTACTCATAAATAAATGCAGAACAATACAATAAGCTGAATATGCTTTTCTGATGCCGGGATCAGACTACACAATATTCGTGTCTTTCACAATGGTCACCGTGTTAGATTAGGCGGTCATAGTGCCATTCATTCTTGCCGTGTCTTGATCAGTAGACTGGTAACATTACAAGAGTGACCCCTTCATAGGTCGTGAATCGAGGCAAGAAAACCTGATCAACAAAATGGTCACTGATGAATGACGACAGATTTACTTGCCTGAATCAGCCCGTGGAGATGGCGGAGATGACAGCTCTCCCCGCCGTCTGAGACATTAAATGCGGCACAGCTTTGACTGTGTCAGTGTTTCTATGTGAGCCAGAGAACACTCTGTCATCCTATCGGTCAACATCAAGAAACACATCATAGTAATTGTCAAACTAGGCAGGAAAGTACGAAAAATTCTGAGAAGCTAGAGCTTTCATCGGGTGGGACGCCCCATGACTGTTTTACGATTATATCGTACTACAAGGTTCATCGTTCCCAACGTTCATAATCAGTATCGGAGCTGGAAATTTGTTTGTTCGGAGTGGCAAATTCATGCCAAAATCGGGCTGAGTTTGTGGAGTCTGATCTTGGTTTTACAGTATGTGTTTAAAAAAGGCTTTGTCAAACTTTTTTTGGCTTTTAAAATTGACCTAACATCCAGTTCTAGGCTGCACAGAAATCTTTTACAACTGTAAAATCAGATTTTCTGAAACCTGTGGATATCCTGAGATGACCCTCCACCAGAACCACTATTTTTCCTCCCTCTGCTCTTGTTGCCATGTAAAACACACACACACACACACACACACATATTTCTTAACCCATCTGAAACAGAACCACTAACCTCTGTCCACCTGTCTGTCTCTCATAGTTCTTCATCTGTCATGTTCCACGCTCTGTCTGCCAGTCTGCCTGTCTGTCTGTCATGTTTATCTGCCTGTCTGTCATGTTGGGGGCTGCTCTCGTCATGCTTTGTGAATGCTAGCATGTTATCAGCGGGGCGAACAGGCAGGTGGGCAATATCCCTGTAGTCCCACATGCAGACAGAGGAGCTACATAATGCTTAAAGCGAAGAAGAAGTGAAATGCGTCCAACATCCAGTAAAATGTAGTGTGTTAAAAGCTTGTGGACATTTAGCCAAAAAAAGTTTTTCGAATCACTTGAAACTTCTTTTTCAAGATAAATTTCTTAAATATCGTCCTAGAAAATGTATAGTACCATTCCCATGCTCAATTAACGTTTTTTCTGAGTACCTCAAATTATCCTGAAAAGAACATATGATATTAATATGCGGCATGCCAAAAGCCTGTAAATAAAGGGAGTGAAATCCTACCCAAGAGTTTAAATTAACTGACATATGATCCAGTCAGTGTTCATCACCCCTTATATGATCGAGATTACGATTTGATTTTGCTCAGTCAGCATCAGGGACGACAGTCTGTTAAAGAGTATAACTATACCTATAAAAACCTATAAAATACCTATATAATAAATGTCTATTGAATAGTCATGACGCATAGAATAAAACAATTCAAGGTCGGCTGTAATAACACTTGTCGTCAGGCAGGAGAAAGTTATATGCTCAGTATAAACACAGATTGCTGAAAGGCGCGGACAATGACTTGGCAAGACTATGATCTGGTCTTGTTTTTTTAAATTTCACACTAAGTGGATCCAGATTCTGAGCAGGAGACAAGCTGTTTTCCATTCATAATTTAACAGTTCTGCAAGACTTTGGTACAACTACCTTGCCTGAACCACAGCTTTGAACCATGGTTGGAAAAGAACTCTGGTCCTAAGCTGATTTAGTGTGGTTTGTAACAGTAATATTGTTGGTAATGTTTTTCTCTTCTGTGGCAGTAAATACAACACACAGGCATGCTGATAACCGTACTTCAGTCAGAGCTTCACACGGTATTCAAGGCTAACAAACAAACCTAACCACTCTAAACTGGCTAAGCCTATGTTATATAGGCACTCTCCGCTCACATTGTGAGAGTTATACCCACTCTCAGCTACTCTCTCAAAGGCCAAAGGCTGGACTTGCTATCTTTTCATTGGAGGCTATCTATTCTGATATTTACCCCCCGCACTTACATATCTACAACTCCTTTGTTGCATTTTTTTGAATATGCCGGAAGGCAGAGTCCCAGCAGAATTTGAGGATGTACTCATCAAAAAAAAGAAAAGCTGACTCAGTTTAAAAGAAATCATAAAGTCTCATTGGCTCAACAGGAACCCTTATCACACTTCTGTATACAGTGTAAACCTGCTTTCTGGCCCTTGAGATAACAGGATTTCCACCTTATCACAATCAAGGGTGATACCATGTTTTTGTTGTTAGCAGACTTATCCCCGTTTAATGTATTTGATTTTTCTTCTACTGCCGACCAGTTCTTTTTAGTCATACATGCCTGTGTGCACACACATTTATGTGCACATAATCGTACAGTATTCTGATGCATCTTTGTCTTTGAAGGAAAAACACTGACACACATAAACAAGTCTACAACCACGAGTGTGCGGCCATGCTAGCGGCTCTTTGAGGATGTGCTTTGGCGCAACAGTGCTTTGAGCGTAATGCTACCATCAGCATGCTACCTTGTATGTTTCAGCGGGTATATTGTTCACCATGTTCAGCGTCTTAGTTTAGAATGTTATCATGCTTTCATCATATTTTCTAATCAGCACAAACACAAAGCATAGCTGCGGTCAAAATCACCCAAATGATGCAAGGCAAAAATTTGCTTCATGTTGTGATCATAAACAATAGTATAAACCAACATATTGGACAAATGTATTTTGACCTGATGATGGCACTAGAGGAAGAGTCAGGGGATCCCAAGGGGGACATAAATTTGTGCACCTAATTAAATGGCAATCCATCCAACAGTGGTTGAGATATTTTAGTCTGGACCAACAGACCGACATTGTCATCCACACATACACACACACACACACATACACTATTATTGTTATGCAGGAAGTGCACCACATTTACATTCTGGCTCAAACTGAACCGTGACAAGCTGACAGTGGTTACTATTGGCCTCTCTGATCTGCTCTCAGCAAAAGTGTGTGTGTGTGTATGTGTGTAAGAGTATGAGGAAGACAGATAAAATAAGGATGGAGGAAGAGGAGGATAAGAAGGGACAAGAAGGTAATAGGATAAGAGAAACAGTGGAAGGAGAGAAACTGGAGTAGTAATGATGAGAGAGAAAGGAGGAGGAAGTGTATGTGAAAGGACAGAAGAAAGGGAGGAGAGGGGAAGAAAAGACAGTAGAGGAGAGAAAAAAAAATCTTTTCACATTGCACTAATGAGCTCAGGTAAGAAATGGGACACAGTGGCTACACACACATAGACTCACGCTGCAGTTCAGTGCACCTAGAAAGAAGGGAAATTAATCACACACTTCAAAAAGACGAATCCCCTGGTGCTTTTGCACCTTCTAAACAAGAGAGGGAAGAGGTTTGGAGGGAAGGAGGGAGGGAGGGATAATATTGCAGAGATGGAGAGAAAGGCAGAATTTAAAGACAAAAGAGGAAAAAAAAGCTTAGATCTGACAAAAAAAGTGTTTAAAATGGTTTCCACTGCTGATAGTTGGATTTGTGCTGAGATTACAACCTGCAGGGAGAAAGCTTCCACACATTCAAGCAGAGCCTGCAGGCGTCCTTGAAAACCCAAAGACTAGTTTTCCTCTTTTTCCAAGCTGTAGAACATACAAAAGAACAAGATCAGATTAGGAGGAAAAAATGGGAAAAATGTTGAAAAATGGTCCCTGGGAGATTAGAGGATAAAATGGTCCTCCTGTCAAAACAAAAAAAAAAAAAGAAATTACAATTTAGGAGTTCTGTGAAGAAGCGCTCCCTCTGGGAGCTCCCTTAAAGATCCCCTGGCGCTAATGGCCTCTGCAATTTCAGCAACCGCCATAAAATAAATTGGAAAAAGGGGGAGAAATGCCTGTTAGATGTACCTGCACTCTTTTAGAAATCCTCCTCGTAAAAAAAGTTTGCTACCTTTACACTAATTCCACAAGTCAGATTTTAAGTTGAAGTTGTGAAGGTATGGTCACATTACACTTAAATCCAAGGAATATTTGTCTCACATTACCTTATACTGAAGCCCACACAACAAACTAATTTAAGCGTGCATTTTCTGTTTTACTGCGATCTCCATCTGATTCACACTTCAGAGTTCATCCTTGTTCAACTTGCGAATGTGCACAGACGGCCAATATAAACACTGATGCGCTGTTTGGCAATGGGGTGTCATTATTCTAGTGTTTTTCACCACCATCAGACTCCAAACTGTAGTGTCACTCTCATACGCTGTTTACAGTTTCAATATTTATTTATTACTTGCCTCAGAACCACCATGACATCACATCTATTTTCAGAGGATTAGGAACTAAACTTTGGAACTAAATCAAGAAGAAAAAAAAAGATGCATTCTTGTTTGTACTGTAAAACTTAAAGGTGCACTACGCCAGATTTGGCCAGAATTTCAGTTTAAAACATTAAAAAAAAAAATTAGCAACAGAATGTGAAGAAATAACAGTTTTGATATTATGTCAAAGATGTCTATATATTGTGTTACAGAGATAGATACTGAAGTAAGCATGCTAACCAGCTAGCCCCGGCCCATCCTGTCTCGTAATACCACTTTGTACCTCAAGGACAATAGTGAGTCACTGTTGTGTCTAGGCTGCCCTCAGTCCAACATAAGAGGAAGAAGAAGAAGTAGTACTGTCCCAAGTTACCACGGCAGCAATGGTGGAGATTTAGAGCCAGGCTAAAAGCTACTGTAAGTTTCACTGTAGGACTGTTAATATGTCACTTTATTAAGTCTTAATGTTTTTTCAGGCGAGAAAGTAACCATTAGAATATCAATATGTTGTCAGTTTATCCAAATAACGCCTATTTGGAAATTTGCGCCACTCTTGCAGCCGCTGGCTAGGTGAGACATCTGGTCATCTCAGCTGCATGATCCAATAACTCTCTCTCAGCTCTATGGGTAATTTACTGCTGACTCTAATGTCTCTGTAGTGTTTTAATATCTTGCCAATGCCATAGGACAGATTCATTGTAAACAGTAAGCTTTACGCTATTCATTCACATAATCATTGTTTTGTTCATCGTACATTTTCTGCTGCACAGCTGTGATCTTTGAATGAGTGGTGGAACAGAAACCTACAAGTGGAGAAAGGCAGTTAGAAGATTGAAGATTGATTTGACCCTGATATCTTTTAAAATGTTGAAATGCAAAGAAAATTCTTCTGGGAATCACCAGTACAAAGCTTAACCCTGAACATGTACTGCTATAGTACAAGATCTGATAATTATGTACCCTGTCCACAGCACCATCTCACTGAACAAACAGCAGTTTTATTCTGCTGTGCACAGATCAACCAGGGTCAAGATTTTTTGTTAGAATTCAAGGTTAGCATGAGATTTTTCATTTCTATCATGATGAAATAAAACTATTTCTAAATTATGTGGAGTGATATTTGTAGAGAGATAAACCTTGTAAATCTTGTGCGGAGAGATGAAATATAGATTCGTATTTAATAAAGTTGTTCCTCTTAATATGGTACAGTTTTCTTTTTTAGTAATTTACAAAAGTTGTGTTCGGGTTATGAACACTGAAGACTGGAAGGATGTTAGCTTTGTTTCTGGTGCACAGCTACATTTAAGGTTAGGGAAGCTGCAGCTGGCAGGTGCTGTGTCTTCCATCTCTTTACATCACTGTAGTTTCCTTGAAAGAAATTGAGTAGCTGTGAGGATATTGTGTCAGGGTCAGTTTTTACTTTACAGGATCAAGTTTGATTGCAAACATCTTGGCAAACAAATGAGACAGAAATGAAACAAAAATCTGTTGACCTATCAGAGCTCATGACTTTAACACAACTGACATGAACAAAAATACCAAACTTCCCTCAAACAAACATGACATTTCTAATTTTCTGCCACATCTTGCTAACCTTTCTACTCTAGTTTCAAATGGGTCACAGTCACATCTTTGTGCAGCACATGTTTTGAGGCTGTGCACAGTTCATCAAGCTCATATAACCTTTACAGATTGCTGCAGTTTTCACTCCACATAACTTCTAATAAGAAGACATTTCCTACCTTCCTTTTAACCCCACCAATGTTCCAGCATTGGACCTGAAAATAAAACTCCTTCACTTTTTTCACATTTCATTCCGTCCCATTTCATCTTCCTGATCAGCATTCATGCTGTCAGTCTCTATAATGTCTCCACATGGTTTATTCTTCCACTTCACCTTACGTTTTATTGCCGATGTGGAGTAACAGCATGAAACTTGTCACACTCATAAATGGGAACTTTTTCATCCATGAACATACTGTACATCACAAACTTCCTTTTCTTCGTTCTTTCACTTTTACTGTCTTTGTAAACATTTTAAACGCAAGTATTGTATCCCTACTGAACTATACTTTCACACTATCTCTCTTCTCTTTTGCTCCCTCAGTCCTCACACACACACACACACACACACACACACACACACACACACACACACACACATACACACAGGGGTCGTCTCAGTGTGAAATCTCTCTCTGGTCTCTCTCAGCTTCATTCATGCATGTCCTGCTCCTCCGTGCTAAAGCAAGCATGAGGACAGCCCGCTGCTGGCTATGACAGCCACACACACACACACATACACACATTTAGTGAACGTATAGGCATGTTGTACTGACCAACACACACACCAATTTAAGTCTCTTCTGTACACTGTAGAACATCGGCAGCTTTTACTTAAGAAGCAACGTTTTTTGTTTTTTTTTAACAGATTATCTCTGATCTAAAAGGAGGAACAGCTTATTTAAAATCTTCACCTTGAATATTATATTTACAGTAAAAGGTATTCATGCATTTGTCTCTCATAATCTTTACTCCTCTCACATATGACCACGTCAGCAAGTCCTCTGTAGTAACCTCTCCAGGTTCTGATCCCTGTTATAATGGCAGCTTGTAGATACTTGTAGACACAGAGAAAATCCAGCGATTTCAACAGATATGTTTATACAGGAGGTACCTGATCCCTGATCAGTTGTGAAGGGTGTGTATGGGTGAGAGAGAGCAACATGAGTGAGAGAGCCTGTGAAGACGATAAAACATTTGTCTCACCCAGAGTCTTTAAATGCGATTCATCCATGTGACTGTATTAGTTTTTTGGGGATAATTGTAAGCTAGGTAACTGTTAATTGTCTGTAACTAAACAGCTAACATAGACGTGTTATTCTTCTTCTGGAGTTTTTTTGGTAGTTACCAAACAGCGTCAGGTGCATTACCACCACCATCTGGCCCGGAGTACGACCCATCCCTGATTTGCATGTAAAACCAAGACGGGTTGCACTCAGATATCAGACTGATTCATCCATCCAAATTAGTAAAATTAAGTGGATATCTTTCAGTCTTTCAGTACCAAATTCCTTTTTTCTGTTTCTGTCCTTACACTGCAGTCAACAAACACTGTCTGGGGCGATACAAACAGGGAATTATATACTAAACTTTGGAAGACATCCGCCATCTTCAGATAAACTTTTCAATACATTTTTGCTCAAAACAAAGGCTGTGGATTTTGTCTCCTATCACTTACATTGTAAGAGCAAGTTTAGAAAAGATCTTTGAATGGCCAGTATGAACAGAGTGAATGATTACAGCAAGGAAAACCTCTTTCAAAGTTCATATTGGCACCTGATTATTGGTTTAAGACAGACTTGAAGAGTTGTGAACCCGTCCTCTAAGTGTCAGATCATCCCTGTTGACAGTTTCACCCTACAGTGACTGCTGAACCATACACACACACACACCGAAACAATAAATTCCACTTTCCTAAACCCCAGTATAGCTGTAATGAACCTGCATGTGCCACCTGCTGTACAAATAAACACGCGCACACACAGGATACACAGCAGCAGGAGAGTTAGCGAGCCATGCAGTCAGGACTCTGTGTTTGTGTAAACAGCAGGAGCCTGTTACAACAAGACATCCCAACAATACGGGCCTCCCATGTTATAGAATGAGAGAGAGAATGATTGTTTATGTGAGAGTCAGTAGAGTGTGACTGCATGTGTCTGAGTCGTTTCCTTACATGCTGTGTGTGTCTGTGTGTGCAGCACGCATGTGTTTGTGAATGCAGAGTTGAGCAAGAATAGAATTGTGCCAAAAATAATAACTGTATTGAATTATATTATATGAGTTTATCTAAAAAATTTGAGTTTGACTTGGGGATGGGAGATAGATAAATAATCAAAGTTTGGGGTCAATTTGCGATTTTAATAAATTTTTGCTTATCTGCAAAATTCGGGCTTGAAATCTCATACTTATCTCAGACAGTTGAGCAAGAATAATAAAAGACTGGCTGTCATCTTTACACACAAAATACATCCCACACAGCGATTGACCAGATGCTTCCACTATAATAATAATCAGCTTCAATATAGATAGAGCAAAAATAGTCCGCTCACTAATTGATCTGCTGCTGTTTATGTTTCTTTACAAGACATCAGCTTAATATCTGCAGACTACTGCTGGCTAGTGTTAGCTATCTGGCCGGTAGAGACAAACTTTATAATGTAATATCTTGACACTTCTAACCAAAGATAATAACCTCGTCAACTAACACAAACCGCTATCAGTGTACAGAGTTATTTTCAGTCTGTCCTTCACGTAGATACGAGATAGCCAGAAACAGTTCGCCACCTGGAGTCACGACAGTTCAGGCAGGTGTGTATGTAGTGTAACAGTTTACGGGACAAAACGAAAATTCAGTGATCACTCATCCCTTATTTGTCTATATGTTATAATTCCAGGCAATCTGAATAGTCGCTATGATTTAGCACATCATTATATATGATTAAATGATTACATTTGTCTAGCTTTAATTAGTTCATTCACCTACTTTTTCTACTGTCATGCCCCCGACTTCTAATTTAGTAAAATCTGTATAGGGTGTACAATATAATGTGCATATACAGTGTGTTGATCTCTCACACAGCTTGAACATACAGTAACATTAAAATCATTTTTCCAATTTAGAAGTGTATTGGAGTGCATTATATTGTCACTTTTCATAATTTGTATTGTATCATGTACATATCAGTGTTTGTTGTGTTACCTGCCACACTCCCAGCTGGAAGGAGCGGGTGAGGTATCCTGGAGTGAGAGGACAGCTCGCAGTGGGGAGGCGCTCAGCAGGGGTCTGTTACATGTCATACAGTGTGTGTGTCAGCATGCTCACAGACCTGAATACCAACGCGCAATTGATGTGTGTGTGTGTTTGTGTAATATGTGCATAGTCTTTTGACTAAAAGTCAGATTCTGACAGTGTAGCTGTTTTGCTGTTTTTTTTCTTTCCACAAAGTCAGAGAGGTTGACAAGACTTTTTTTTTTCATTTTTATTGGAGTGAATTCTCAAACACAGACAAACATTCACATACACAAATAACTGGGAACCCCATGACTAGTCTTTTCTTGTTTTTACTCTGAGGTTAACTGAGCTACTGTTGCATCTGACAGCATTAGCCACAAACTTTAACTAGAATACAGAACAACCTTGCTGGAAGAAAAAAAAATAATTGGTTGATTCCTTATTCTTTTATGTCTTTGCAATCTAAAAGTTCTCAAACTGAGAAGCAAAAATATAGTTCTTATCTAATAGGCACCTTTAAGAACCAGCTGTGTGATGCATTAAAGTGTGAACAAGGTCCACACTTTGCTCAAGTTTTCAAAGCTACATGGATGACATTCTTTTTTTTTTAAAGGGCATTCCTGCAGATATAAATCTCTCCCTCAGAGCAACAGAATAAACCTCTTCAATGACACTTTTTCGTGGTAAATCTCATGATTTTTGGGCAGTTAGAATGAGTTGTTGAGTCTGGCAGTTTACACCCTCCGCAGGTCAGTGACACCTGTAGCACCAGGTCTCGTTCCCTCTCATGCAACCACAAATTGGTTTGCAAAAGCCTTTGAGAATGAGAATGGTGATTCACCCTAAGATGATGTTTGTATGAAAACACTTTTTCAACCAAAACATGAACAGTAACTTCTTGTGCTGCTATGATACAATATAATCTAGGAGAGTATCTTTAACGTGTGCACACTGTACTTGATGCCCTGTGGAGTTTTCATGTAAAGAAATGTAATGTTTACATTCAGTGCTGTTCAACTAAACACATTGTGTGTATCCTTGAGACCTGACAAACATGTTGAATGCATTTCCTTCTTCATAAAACGTCTGCAAAGCCACTGTTTTATATATATTTTAAATCCTGTACAGTTTTAATGCATGTTTAGCAGCTAGCAGTCTTCTTATTCCCTAACGTAGATGGCAGATTGCTATGTTTTTATCTTGTTACTGCAGACACCTATCGATCAGCAGAATAGCATGAAAGCAACAACAGAATGTGTATCAAGTTGCCCCCTTGGATGTACTTGACAAACAAAATGATGACCCACTCATTAAGACATTAAGGCTCTGTAGTAGTGTCTCAGTATTGTTTGACCAGAGTTTCTTTTAGTTTTTGAGTTGTACAGTATTTTTTAAAGTGATGAGTGATAACACGAGATCCAGTTACTGGTTGATCCTATTGTCCAAATAAGAAAAAACACATGAATATATAAGTATGAACATTTCTGCATTGTATTTCTCCAACTTCAGTATTCATTGTATGATGCTTTCTGACTCAGATTCCACCTGAAATACATTTTACAGCTAAATCACACTTAATCTAAGTAAATCAATCAACCAAAATCCTTAACCTGAGCCCATCTTCTGTGTTTCCCTGCAGAGAAAACCCAAAAGGGAGAAAAGAGGAAGCAGAATGGAGTGAAGGAGAAAGGGAAGGAGAGGAGGAAGAGTAGCCCTGAGAAGAAAAAGGAGAGATGGAAGTCAGAGAGCGGCTCCCTGCTTAAAGAGCTAGGTACATTATGTGTATGTGTGTGTGTGTGTGTGTGTGTGTGTGTGTGAGTGAGAGTGAGTGGGTGTATGCCCTGCAGTGTTTGCAATGTTTCCAAACTGATCAAATGCACCTCATTGGCTGAACATATGCCTATGTGTGTGTCCTTTTGAAAGATCCTGCTGACAGGAGGTTGCAGCACATTCATCGCCTTGACGCATCAATAATTCATTTGAAGTGTTTTGTTTGTTGTTTTCATAAGGACAAAATGCAATAACAAAACAGCAAGACATTATAAAAGTTGGAAATCTCACAGTAATGTCACTTTATTTTGCCCTGATAAAGACTTTATATATGGAGACTTTGGCTCAAAGAAATTATTGATGCAATAAAAGTGCTGCAACCTTTTAGAAAATACTGTTTAATTCTTCTGCGATTAGCATCCTTTCTATACCAGTGTACATTTTCCAATTTTTGTTCCACAGACTTCATACCTTCATCATCAGTGTTGTCATACATTTTCTGTGTGTCAGATGTGATGGTAAAGTCCTCCATAGAAGTTGACTGTAGCTCAGCTCTGATCTCATACCATCTAATCAATTTGTTGGAAGTTTAATGCAAGACAGGAGAGACACAGAGAGATTGAACATCAAGGCCAACAAGGCAATAATAAAAATGTCATCCCCTATAAATAATGTAGACACCCTCAAATAAAGCCAGCTTTACGACCATTTACTGTGACGTACAACATATACATATATATATTTCATTACAACATACAGTGCCCTACAGACAGAAAAAAGTATTGGCATTATTCTACATTTTTATATTGTCTATAAATCCCATTAAAACAACAATATTTTGGTTAAGTCAGTATTTCCCAGCTTCCCCTCCCTGTCTGTGGCTCTGTGGTTCCATTGGTTCCTACTAAAGATGTGTCGTTAATATATAGTTTATTTAAAAGAAAAAAAAGAAGGTTAAAAAATGTCCTAAAATAGCTGGGCTCTCTAGTATTTGTTTTGGATAAACAGAAAAATACTTGTTGTATAACGAGTTTCTTGTTGGATTTGGTTCTTCGAGGGATTTGTATTTGTTACCAATAAACCCACCAGCAGGAGATTTTTTTTGTTTTGGTGTGATATCGATATAATTGTCAACAAAGGACTCTACAACAGCTTCCATCCAGAGCCAGTGGCTTTCTTCCACTCCTTCACTTTGCAAATTTAATTTAAAATTAATTTGCGACCCCATGCTGCTCTGAGTGTAACATAAAACTTGCTGAAGAATCTGAAGAGTCGATGTGTTGCCAGATGAGTAAGCAGAAATGCAACGTTTGGGAGAGCCCTGGCCAAGATAACAAACAAACCAGCCCTGAGTAGAAATAAAACCACAATAATAAATAAACTATCCAAAAAAGAAAAGTTACAATTCCAATCTGAACTTCCTGACAACACAAGATAAACAGGAGAGAAAAGTGAACATAACAAAAATGGCGGCTCTCCCCTACAGGGCCTATTGGCAAGGAATTAAAGGGAGTTATAATTCAAAAACAATAGGTAATAGGTAACATCTAACTTAAAAACTAACAGCAAAATCAAAATCGCTACCTTTTTAACCTCAACCAGACAACATCAGACAAAAGAGCTATGGACTAAATCCTGACAGAGTGGTTCAAACCACACAACCCTCTAGTAGTGCAGCTCCTCAGCCTTTATATACCCCCCAGCTAGACTGTGATTGGCTGCAGGTCCCCAGATTTCCCAGCCAATAGCACGAGAGAGGTGGAGAAGCGATAATTGAGGCCCAGAGAGCCTGAGGAGCAACATAGCACAGGTTAGCACAATTACATATTCATGTATGGGGAAATGTAACAATCACACAAGACAAATTGATATATCATGTTGTGTCCACACTGGTCCAATCAGCATAATTTCTGTAAAACTGCAAGGCTGCTTAAATGGATCATTCCCCTTTAAAAGGCTAAAAATGTGAAACAAGTGACACCCATAATCCAAATTTCTTCATGGGTGACAGAGTGAATGAGTTGGGAAGAAAAGTTAGATTGAGAGAGAGAGAGAAAAAAAACTGGCAAAGAAACGATGGTAAAACTGGAAAGAGAGAGAGAGAGCAGCTCTGTCTATGCTAATCTTTGTCATTAATGAGTGACTGGGAGACAGACACGGACAGAATAAGGGAGCAGGAGGCCTGTCACTGCCAATCCTAATCACTGGTGAGATGAGGATGGATGGTAATGGTTGTCTGTCCCCTAGAAGGTGATCCATTCCCCGCTACCAATCCTTCCAGCTACGTATGATGCTCAGCATGAGATGACTCAGAAGACAGATATTAAATGGAAATTGAGCGTGCAGATTAAAAGTATGTAGATGTTTGTTCGTAACATTGACTATTTACAGGCGTTTAGCCGACACTCGTATCCACGGTGACTTGAAATGAATGAGGAGATACAAGCTCAGTGTCTCACTCGAGGACAGACTGTTGACGGAGACGCACTGGTGGCTATGTTGATTGAATTTGTGGCTTTTAAGTTGTCAACACGGGACGAGCCACATGTCTGACTATCGAGGGGCAAATTAATATTTCAGTGTTCAGACATGCTCATAAAAGTCAAGAGGATACTCCGCTCTGAAGCAGTATGTCCATCACCTAGCAGAGGTTTATTCTTTATATTTCAAAGCAGAAGTGACAAATTTGGTCTGGACAAAGCCATGAGTAACTATTTTTTATGGCTGAGAGGTCGAGTTTGTCAGGAAATAATCCAAATTCATGTTAGCGAGTGTAGAAATGCGTTGACTGATGTGTTAAATCAGGCGCAGATACCAAAGCCTCTCTATTCAGAAACATGGGAGTTTCAGATTTTAAATGAACATCTATCCATCTGTTCATGTCCATCTATTTACAACTCCATCTGTATTCATTTAGGTAGACAGGCTTGTTTTGAAAGTTGGCCCTCGCCAATGCTTCTGCAGCGCCTGTAAAGTCATATTTCCTGACATCCTGAAAACATCCTCAGTTTATTTTTTCAGATGCGGCTGCTTCATGGGACAGTAGAGCTGTGACAGTTTGATGAGAGCTGGTGCTGTCGGTCATGGCAGAACCAGAGCGTGCTGTCAGGATCAAACACAGTGTTTCCTCTCCTTTCAGGTTATATCTTCCAGGCGATTTTTTTTTCACTCCAGAATTACATAAGCATTCAAAGCCATTCTGAAAATTGTGACAACCATGCATGTGAAATGATTGATAGTACAAAGATAAAATAAACAGTGTTTTTTTTTTGTTTTTTTTGGGAGGGGGGGGGTAGTCCTCATGGTTAGGAAAATACAGCTTTTGCACCCAATATGTTGAATTATGAGCTTCACTAGTGGTTTTGTTCCCCTTTAAAAGCATCTAAAGAACCTTTAGTTAAAATTATATTTGTTGTTACAATCCTTTGATATTTGATTAAACTATGAATAGAGAAAAAATATTCTTTTTTCTTGCTATGCAATAAAACAAAACAATAATTAACATACAAACAATAAAGTCAAAGAAAGAAACAGTCAAGTAGTGATATATCGTATATTTGTGTGGGTGCATAAAATGGAAAACAAAGTCCTCCATATCTTTGGGCTTCCTCTAAAAACACCACAACACATCTCTGCTGTGAATAGCCTCTATATGTAGGACATCAAGTGGGTGGATGCATATCATTACATAATCCTTGTTTATACTGTTTGAATCCAGATCTAATAAGTTATGAATATTCCTGCTATGACATTCTGTAAAACGCTGTGGGCTGCACAGACAATTAAAGAACATGATTAATATCTGAGAGCCTAAATGAAAATTAGTTCTGATGACTAATTGCACTCTCTGATATCATTTATCCTTTAGTCTTTATGTGCATGAGTAAAAGCTGTTCACCTATATATGATGGATAACAGTTGATATAATTTAATACTGTATAGATACTCAAAGATAAATCCTCATCTCACTTACCCTCCTCCCCTTCTCCATTGCAAAGTGAGAGGTCAAGTCAGACCTACAGATAAAGACTAATTTGTGACATACAGAACAGACACGTTAACATAAAACACACAAGACACCTGAAGAGCATTAAAAAATACATAAACAGGACATCTTGGTTATAGCAGCACCAGAATGACATGTAAAGTGTGAAGAGCCCAGTCTCGTCCTGCTCAAAGTTTTTAAAAAAAAAACACCCAACAAAGACTCTGTTTCTCTTATCGAAGGACAAAACCTGGAGCCGCTCCGTTGATACTGGAATAGGCTTTGACTTTTTGGGATTATAGCACTTTGGTAGGAATTATATACAGCTAAGCTAAACCTCATGCTGTTGTGAACATTTCTGCAACATAAAATCCATTCAGAAAGCTTGTTTAAGCCAGTTTATACTTTCAGGAGTTTGGAGTTTGGGTTTTGTGTGTCGGCTGCGTCCTTGAGTTTGAGAGAGAGGTTTGTAAGTGGAAGGTCTGTCAGACCAAATCTCCTGCATAGATGTGAAATAGTTGCATGTGTTTCTGGTGTTAGACCTGTTTATTGGCAGCTTCAAATAACTTAGAATGGATCCTGCTGCCTTACCTCGCCTCAAAAGGCAATTCCAATTTTTTAGCCACCTGGAGTTTAGTTTTGTAGTTTTGGCCATCTTACCTATTGGCTATAAGTGGTGGGAATCTCACGATTTTATTTGACTTGTTTCAGAATTCATTCTGGAGTCAAAATTGATTTTTGTATTCAGAAAAGTGGGCACTGTTTTTAAGTTCTTACTCCAGGATGCCCGGATCTACTGAATTGTAATATGAAACATACTTGGCAGTTCAGCAATGTGATCTTCATTAATTAATTCTGACAAACAAAAGAATCAGAGGAAAGTGAATATACAACTTTTTTATTTGAAAAAGTTAACCGTCAACATACGAACATGTACTTTTACTGACCACGACTCCTGAGTTAATATATTTTGTAGAAACAGAGGTTGGTCTACATGTACTGGAGTAAGGAAAATAAGAGGAGTGTTCTGCTGTGCTGTTATTAATGTAAGTTCCCAGCAGTAGAGAACAGACTCACCGCTGCAAAGGAGCATCCGGCAAAAGTCTTTTGAAATGAAAATATGATCCACACTATTTTCTTCACCTGATCAGAATTGGGTGACAGTTTTCTAAAGCTGAAAGTTTCTTATGAGTCTACTGTAACTCATAATACATATAACCATAGTTTCAACAGCATTCTGATAATAATATTATACATAACATGTAGACTATATTTCATACTTCACATAGAAATATAGTCCTGAAATGATGTTGAAAGAATGGTTATATAAGCCTTTTACTATTAAACATAATTTAGCCCATTTTAACTGAGATGTCTCGTGACCTGCAAATCACCAGAACATTTTTTATATTGGGATCATCTACAGTCTGTCTCACCTACTGACTCGTGTTGCTCCCCCTAATGGTCCTGGTCAGTGCATGAACAGATCTCAGCATTTAGGTTGATGAGTAAAATGTTACCATTACAAGACGGAATGATCAAAACTACAAAAATAAGACCCTCAAAAATATAATTTTCCTGTTAAAAAATACAAAATAAAATGCCATTATAATGGTTTAATAGAGTGTTTCTGACCTCTGCAGTGGTCTGAATGAAGTTTAGATTGTATTTCATCTTGATAGGAGTAATACTAATTACCATTGGGATTATTTGGGAAGTGAAATGGTCAACATTGTATGTATGTCAGTCGTCATACATCAGATCTGTACAAACCCTAGTATATGTATAATATAAATTATATAGAATTTTATATGTCCAAAATTATATCTGTATTTGTATCTCATAGAGATGTTTTGAGCTTTTCACCCACACATACACAGTGACTATCAGCTGTGACGCAGGGCTCTTTCTCATTTCCTTATTTAAGCTGAGCTGAGAGTCACAGAGCAAACAGTGTTTTCGTTTCGAAGTGAACATGATCAATAAACAGAGAAACTATAACGCAGGACAGGAGATGTACAGGGCAGACAGGAGAGTAGTTTGGCTCTGCCTCACTTGCTTCCTGTTCTGATTTTATCTCCTTCTTTTCTATTTATCTCTTTCCGTTTTCTTCCCTCTTCTATTTCTCAGTTTTTCACAGTGCATGTCTCTTTCTCTCTCTCTCTCTCTCTTCTTTTTGGCTCTGCGTTATAACACTCCGTCTTTCTGTTTATCTTTTCGTCTCTCTTCCTCTGTCTCTGTGTTTCCACCTGACTGCGGAGGGATAAGGACTGCAACTTGATGTTGAATAGATGCTGGGGAATCATCACTCACACTGTGTTGCCATGACAAACAAGTCCTTCTGTTTATATGGTGTCCTTTTGTTGTGTGCAACCATATCATTTGTCTGCATTTGTGTGTGTGCATGTATGCTTTCCTTTCTCTGTGTGTTATATAGATATATCGCTCCTGTCTCGGTGCGTCATCTGTGTGTTTGTCTTTGCATGCCGTATGTGTTCATATCTCACTGTCTGTGTGTGTGTGTGTGTGTGTGTGTGTGTGTGTGTGTGTGTGTGTGTGTGCGTGTGTGTGTGTCAGGCCATCTGTTCTCTGTCGGGTCTGGTCCTGACTCCCAGGGCTTTGTCTTCCTCTCTGTGTTCTGGGATCAAGAAGACAGACATGTACCATAACTCCCTCTCAGATGTACTGTCCCCTATCCCCACTGTTTATTAGTGAAGCCCATATGCCAGTGGTGATTGGAAGGGATATCGTTTTGAAATTTTATTGGTGGCACTCTTGTAGGTTTCATCCTGAAAGTTGACATTTCATTCTAAAAAAAAAAACAGAATCCAGAACGAATCTACTGTTTAAGTGTTGTTAGATTTATTTATTATTTATTATTTATTTATTATTTTATTTAAATCCTATAAAGGGTTTTTTTTAATGATAAGGTGACCTATTGCATCCCAGTCTCCTAAACCTCATGCACAAATTATATGTAGTATGACACCAAATACCCGCTGAAGGTTTAACTGATTTCAGCAGATCATTTAACGGAAATCAGATTTTCTGAGCAGCTGTTATGTTATTCCACTTTGAGAATGAAAGGCAAAACTCAAGGACATTCCAGCAAGTTTATTCATCAGCAGGCAAACTTTGGTTGAAATGATGCCTGTGAGAGAAGTAAACAAATCACCTGCAAAGTAAATTTGGTCTGTGTTATACTGATGACAACCCTAACCAAAGCAAATACCCTTTGAACCCTGCCAGACTGCAGTGATTTGTGGAGGTTTGGCAGATGTATGATACAATAGGGTAAAATATAATAATTAAACAGAGACACATCAGAACAATTTAAAACCACAAATCAAATAAAAACTACGTAAGCTAAAACAAAACTGAAGCCATGTAAATACAGTAAAATCTCTACAAAGCTGAATTTAGAGGAGAGATTTAAAAGGAGATTACATGGGTCTGATTTCAAACTGAATGACCACTGAGTGTCCTTAACAGATCCCATGCTTTTATTCTAGTGTGAATGTTCACCACATGCTTTCCAAGGTGCCCTTCCCCATCAAAGCAGCTCAATCCTGGAATCAGATGTGAAATATTAGGGTCTGATCGAGCTGCACACTGCAGTCTGACTCCCAAAAACATGCTGTAACTGTAGGAACCAACTGTACTTATAGTGATTTTAAACTGTGGCATTGAATCTCACTGAAACTTTTCTTATTTTTAGTTATGCTTTAAACCATGGCTCTAGGGATGGCAGTGTCACAGTATCTCAATAACTACCAGATAGATTGCCAGTGGATTTTGTACAGATATTCATGGTCTCCAGAGGATGAAACCGACCAACTTTGGTGATCCTTTGACCTTTCCACTAGCGCCACCATGAGGTTGACATTTGTTGTTTTGAGTGAAATATCTCAACAAGTGTTGGATGGTTTATCATGAAATTTAATACACACATTCATGTTGCCCTCAGGATCAAGTCTAATAACTTTGATGATCCCTTAACGTTTTATCTGGTGACATCATCAGGTCAAATTTTAATTAGTTTCTTATGGGAAAATACTTCCATCAATTTCAGCTGTACTTTGTGTTTTATGCTAATTAGCAAATGTTAGCATGCTAACGCGCTAATCTAAGACCACAGATGTATTGAAAGAGATGGATACAGTGCAGCTACTCAGCCTAGCTACCAGTTTTTCCTAGTGGCCATTTGCAGTATTGCAACAAAACAATCTCTTACAGCCCAAAAAAAGCTTTTTACCTATAGACCACCATTATAAAAGACACATCTATAAAACTGTTGACAAGACACCTCAAACTGCAATTAAGGTCAACCATTAGTCTTTGTATTATGAATTTTTAAACCATGAAGCTGTCATATTTTGTAAAATTCTCCTACACTTTTTTTTAACATTTTACTTCACAAAAAAAGCGTTGTTAGTATCATTTCATTGTTTCAGATGTTTAGATAGGACTGGAGTAAGGAGTCCATCAGAATAACACAGCTGAGCCAAGATGACATAAATGTAACGAAACTGCATCATAAATTGTTGAATTTCAGTGCAGGATAGCATCTCTAAAAAGGAGCCTGTGCTCTTTGATTCTGACTGAAAGCAGAACAGGCTCAAAAACTCGAAGGTTGCACTGTATTAGTGGCCATTTTAATCCAGTTTCTTTAAAGAGTCTTTAAAGGTTCTGTAGCATTGAGTTGAAGTAAAGCAAATAAAAATGTGAAATGTAACCTTCAGGTGGTCAAAAATAATGAGGCCAATTTACACATTAGAATAGAGTGAGGTTATTATACTGTATGACACAATGTGTTAAGGCAGTTAAAGTAAAATGTCACTTTTGTTGTAGAGAACAGACAGGTTCAATTTGATTCATACATGCTGAGCTTTTTATTGTGGTTGCCATAATTGTGTCCTCGTCTGTGATTTCACCCCTTTTTTTCCAAGTCTTTAGTTCACTCTTTTATTTCTGCTGCACCTCTCGTCTTTCCTTCATCGCTCTGATGGGGCTTTACATCGCTCTGTTGCTCTTCCTTTTGCTCTGTTTTAGTTTCTCTCTTTCTATCTCTGTCTTTCTCGTGGAGTTTCCAGAGAGACAGTTGGCACCCGAGAACAATCATCAGACTGTAGTGTGGGCTCTAGACCTTGCCATACACACACACACACACACACAGGCCTGGTCTTGGCCCTGTCCTGCTGTTAGTGAATTCCTTACCCCGCACTGCCTCAGCAGCGCTGGCTAGCAGATCACTGCTCACTGCTACAATATCAGCTGTTCTCTAATGCCACCCTAGGGCTTTTTGTAGCTGTGAGGAGGTTTAGTGTGCCCTCGTACCAAGGCCAGCTGTTCCCCAAACTGTTGTTGTCATGGAATATAGCCTTGAAAAGGGATTTAGATGGCTTTAACTGCACCAGGACATTTGGGTGAATAGCGTTAGCCTACAGTAGCACTCTCATGGCTAACAGGTGTAGCGTCTAGTTTAGCATCAGATGTGCTAGCTGTAGCTAAACAAGTAGGAGGAGTCAGTGGCGTCATCTGGTTTAAAAGCTACAGCTCCTCTATCAATAGGCTCCCTCTGGAAATAGATATTGTTTATATGGCAAGTTTAATATCAGATGAAATTCTATTAACCCTCTTGGATGTTTTGTCCTCCAGCATGTGATATATTTATTAGTATCATTATTTATTCATTCATTCAAACCTTTATTTAAGCCTCGAAAATCAATGAGGTTTCCCTCATTTGCAATGATGTTGAGATAAATAGTTAAAAAGAAAATATGCACAGTTAAATAGATGAAAAGAGAGAATTACTCAGTGAAAATAATTGCTCACTGAGGTGAAATGGTTCGAGTTCATAGTCTTGAATTGTCCAGGGTTAGCGAAAGTGTCGATTTTGAAGATCTGCTAGTGTGGCTGTAGATTGTTTTCCTAACCCTATTTCCAAATGTTAAGTGTAGTGAAAATAATGTCAGGATGTCCAGTATGTGATAGAATTTGAACAAAGCCACAGACTACACAGTTTGCTACCTTCCTCTCTCTGAACTCTGCCACTCTCTCCTCCCCTCTGTCACCCCCTCCTCTCTTCTTCACACTTCTTCCCTGTCTCCCCTTTTTTTTCCCTCCGTCACCTATTCCCTCCCTCAGTGCTCTACTGACTCCTGCAGAGACATGCTGCGTCATGGAAACGACCGGCTCTGTGTGTATGTGTGTGCGTACGTGCGTGTGTGTGTGTGTGTGTGTGTGTGTGTGTGTGCGTGCGTGTATGTGTGTGTGTGTGTGTAAGATAGCTGGTGTTAAAGCCACCCTAACAGCACCTCCTGCTGTCCTGCTTGGCAGATCATTATAGGCACTGAAGATTTACTGGGAGACTGGAAAGAGAGTCGAGAAAAGGAGAGAGAAAGAGGCTCAGACTGGATAAATCTGCATGCACACCGTACATTTTATAATGTGTTTCTGTGCAGGGTTTTTGTCAACATTATCAGCAGCTCTCCTATGGGTTGTTAAGAGGCAGTTATTCTCCAAGGTGGATACGACAGACTCACAGTGTTCTTGTGCAGAGGTTAATGGTTGTTCCTGGCTAAACAAGAAAACTAAATTTCATTATTATTTCATTTACTAGATGATACACCCTCTGGAGTTTAAAGTCATTTTGATTTTGCTGCACATAAAAATTTGCTTGCGGTTACAGTGTAAGCACACAGCTCTTTTTCTGATTGGTCTCAAATAATTGAAGGTCGTTTTCCTTAGCTAAAGATTTAATACAAAATACTGAATCTCCAGAGATATCACCAGAGATAGTAGCTCCACTTGCTATATGAACTTTATGCACTGATTGGGATTTTTAAGCAGTTTACAAAGGTTCTCTATGATTGTTTCTATGTTTTACAGGTGATAAATATTCATAAAATTAAGGAAGAAGGCTGGTTTTAGTAGAAATACATTGTGCGTAGTCTTCCTGTTCACGTTGTGTGAACACCCACTTTGTAATAAACCAGATTTTTGATGTCTTAGTTGCATCAGTCTGGGGTTCCAACACATAAACATCCATCCATAAGAAAACAAATATTGTCAGTTCTTCTTGGCATTAGGTCCTAATAGTTGGTTCCATTTCCAATTTGGGTGAAAATGTTAAGTTATTTATAACTTTTGTTGCTAAAAATGTTTAAAAAAAATTAAATGATTTTATAGCATGGGATTTGACACAGGATTCAGATTTGATGAAAAGTTATCAAATGTAAGGATGAGAGGAGTAAAAGACAGGCAAGCCTAAATGTGGGCACCCTCTTCTGTGGGAACAGAAGAGAAGAAGCACATGAGCCGATGGATCCCACCCCCACCCTCTGTTCTCTTCTCTTCGAGCGTCACTGTCTTTACTGCATTGTGTATGAGTTTGTGTGTGTCAGTGTGTGTCAGACGAAGAAAGACTAAAACACCACAGACAGACACACAGTGCTTTGGCAGCACTTTCACAGCCCACAATGATAGAAAAGGAGCCATGAAAATCTCCTAATTATACAGAGACACACACACACACTTAAAAGGAGGGAGCTTTGTCTGTAGCCTCCCACATACACACACAATACTTAACACACACTCATGCTGCACACAGTCCTGTACACAGACCAGAGTGTGGAGAAAGCAATGTTGAGAAGGAGACAGGAAACAGGATTTCTACTGTAAAATGGGTTTATATCTTCATTATTGATGAAGCCACAGAAACAGCAAGTTTAGAATTGGAGAGCTTACCAGCTACGTACAGTTAATGTCACTGAGATGCTTTTTTTTGCTTTTTTTTAAGTCATTTTGACAAACTGAAGTGAGCTCTGTGTTTCTGTTTGTTATGCGATGAGACCACGTGACCAGGTGCCATGTGAGAGATTAACATCAATTTTGAAATGTTACATAACAATTTTGATTACATTCATTCAGAGATGTTGGTATAATTAACATAAACAAAGAAGAATATCACAGACGGAGCCTTCACTTCCCTACTAATGTTATGCTGTTTTTACTTTATGAGAACTCAGACATGTCGTCATATGCATCCTTTTTTTAGCAAGGAGACTTTGCAGGTTCTGCATTATTTTGTTTTAGATTTATGCTTTGATTGCTTGGGATAAGTCGTCCCAGATGCTTCTCTTTAACATTCGCAAAACTGGGAATGTATTTCTTAGCCAGTTTTTAATGAAAAAAAAATCAAAGCCTAATTAGTGCTATTAGAAATAAAGTGTCACTTTTAAATGGAGTGAATTGAAGCTCACTGTATTTAACAGAATTGTGGGATATTCATCCTTGGAGTTCTATTTATGCTTTTTATTTCTTGACTTCATTCGAAAGACAATTACTTTCATCTCCTTATTCACGTGTAGAGCACTTTATTCTGTATTTTTATGTATGAAAAATGTTCAGCAACCCTTACCTATCTGCTTTGTCTCTCTCCCCCTTCTCTCCATCTATCTTTCTTCCCCTCATCCCTGCCAATTTTCTCCTATTTTTCTCTAACCTTTACATCACTTGCCACCACTGTTCAATCTCTCCCCTTGTCTCTGTCTTCATATAATCCATCTCTTTCTCCCTGCATCCTCCTCTCTCCCATTGCTTGTGTCCCTTCCACCTCCCCTAGGTTTGTCAAAGTCCTTCCCATTGGACAACTCTCTGTTCGACAGCTGGCTTGCCCAGTCGGTCCAGATCACCGCTGATGACATGCTCAGCCAGTGGGCTCTGGGTGCCCAACATCGAGACAAGAGCGGCAGCCTGCTCTCCGATCAGGTAGGGCTTCAGTATTCGCATACAGTAGATGCTGCTTTGATAATGCAGCAATAGATTGAATTCAGTTGTAGATTTTTGATTTATTTGATACTTTTAAAAAGCTGGACTTAATTTCACTCTTAAGAGGGCCAGTGCATGCAGACAGCATGGAGTTAAAAGGAAGACTAAGATTATATTCAACAGAGCTGCAGTCCAGCTCTTGGCAGTGAACGACAGCGCACATGGCAAAATTCAAAATCAGCAGCACAGTCAAACAGTCCATCACCTCTTGAACTGAATCCCAGTCTACTTCACTGGTAAAAGGAGCCAAATAAGGAAATATCCTGCCTACAGACCTGACTGAGATGGACATCCAAAGTTAGGTGGATGTGTCTTTGCAAGAAGTAAACTGTTTCAAACAAATTCATCAACTGTATCAGCTTTTTCTGCCCATGAATTGCAATGAAAGAATACGCAGACAAGTCATTTTTGCGCGTTGACGCACCGAAATCTAGCATGACGCTCCATTAAGAACTGAAGCTCCAACCAGGAAGAATGTGACTTTGCCACACATTTGTTAATCCAAAATGAATTTCCCTCTAGCTTATATTGTTAATGTTTACAGTGGAGTAAAATGGAGCACTGCTACAACCAGCCATACTTGTGCATCACTTTTAATAATAAAATAACTTTAAAGGACGGGTTCACAATTTTTCAAGTCTACTTTAAAACAGTAGTCAAGTGCCCAAATGAAGATTGAAACAGGTTTTACTTGCTGTAATCATTCCTCCTGTTCATACTGAACATTAAGAGATCCCTTCTTAATGCACTTTAAATGTAAGTGATTGGGGACACAGCCCTTCTTTTAAATGTATTTAAAGGTTTATTTGAAGGTAATATCAGTCAACTGTCCAATTTAGTCAAATTAAGTCAATATCTTTCAAAGTTGCTGTATTTGTATTTTTAGTGCCAAATTCCCTCTTTTTGTTTTCCTCTTACTGCAGCACAGAACAGGAAAACACTGTCTGTTGACACACAGAGGGAAAATTTACTAAAAAGACCGTAACTGTGGAAGATTTCCCCTTTATTTGACAAACTCAGCCTCATATTATTTTCAGATAAACTTTCAAATAAACATTTGCTCAATGTGTGTGAGTGTGGATTTTATCCTCTAGTCTCGCAATACCAGATAATCAGAGATCATTAGAGACTGACCTTTGAGTCTATTTTTCCCCCCCATCACTTACACTGTAAGCGCTTTTTCAAAGTGATCTTCTAATGGTCGGTATGAACAGGAAGAAAGATTACAGTGAGCAAAACCTGTTTCAGTGTTCATATGGGCACCTGACTGTCGTTTGAAGACAGACTTAATAATTGTGAACCCATCCTTCAACAACAAAAACTTAATGGCATAAGTCAGCAGCACCACCAACACTAAAAGAATTGACTTGTGGACTCATCATACTGTATGACCTATGCTAGCCAGGATATGGTGCATAATGTGCAACTGAGCTAATCAGATCAATCTAACAGTTTACAGGATAAGTGTGGACCAAGACTTTTAGATTGAATCTTTATATGAGTGGAGTCACATCTCATTGTGAGTTGATCAGTTCAGCAAGAGAACTGATGGTCAGAGCAGAGCTGCACTGTGGCTGACCTGCTGTTCTCCTGAGGAATGTTCTGTTTTTGTATTAATTGGCAGGGGGCTCCAACCAGAATGCATGATATAACTCCATTGTTTAGGGACAAGAAAATAACAGGAACATGATAATTTTTCAATAAAACAGAATGAGATTTTGAAGGTCGAAATACGAAAACATGATATCCTAAGAAGAGAAATCTGTGTAAGGGCAATCACAATAATTCAGCCCTTTTATCACAATACAACATAGCAAGTTAGAGATCTTATAATTATAATAATAATAAACATAAAGCAATAGATTACAATGTAAAATGCTTTTTAAAATACCTCGGCTTTGTCATTTGTTGTTTTGTTCGACAGCAGTTTTGTTCGTCTTGCTGTTGCTCAAATCTTCTACTGTTGAGCAGTTGGAAATGTGGGTAGGTGGTGGTGGGTGGGGAGTTTCTGTTCCAAAATATTACAGGCAAGAATGTGAGGTTTCAAAACCAGAAACCCGAGTAACAGGCGAGTTAATTGTTGTATTGATCTACAACCAGATTCCCAAATACAGCAAGACCATTTTGTGTAAAACTCATTTATTGCACCTTGAAACATTAACTGCTCTCTTTTCTTTCCCTCTGATTTACTCTTATCGGCCTTCCTTTTCATTCTGATCCTTTTATCTCCCGTTTCCTTGTATCTCCTTTCCTCTCTTTCCCTGTCTCTTTCCTTTTCTTTCTGTTAACCTTTCCTCACCTCCTCTCTTGTTCTCCTCTTCTTTGCCCATGTAGCTCCTGCAGGGCGAGGAAAGCCTGCTGAATCTGATGATGGAGAACTCCATGCAGTCCACCTGGAAAACGCCCCAGCTGGGCCGCAAACCACGAGGGAGCAACAAGCCCCGTGCTCGTGGACACCCGCAATCCACTGCCCCCGCCCAGCCGGACGCGTTACTGTCTGCTGCAGCCGCCTGCGCCACTAGCAGCCCTTCCACTGCAAAGAGCCTCTGGGCGAGCGTGGCGGAGGAAAAGCCCAGTCAAGCGGCCCGCAAAGGGGAAAGGCCCAGGGGCTCCTCCAAGACCCTACACCACCACCACCTTCATCATCACCAGACCAGGAGCTCTGACCTGCACAGGGACCCGGCGCCGCAGCCGCCCATCTCCAAAATGGATTCCTGTCACATCTCGGAGGACCGCGGCCCGTGGGACAGCATCCACACCGGGAATAGTGTTGTATCAGGAGCTGGACCTGGTTTCAGCGCGAGCTCGTCCCCATATCCGGCCTCTAGCCCAGGGGTCATGGTGCCCGTCACAGGGGTGGTCCTTCGTGGCGGGGCCCCCCGGCTCCGTCTGTCCCGCCAGGGTAAATCCAGAGGGAGGGGTATCAGTGGAGGTGTAGCAGAGTCCATGGACCTGCCCTTCACAGCAAAGGACACGTCCCTGCTGGACACAGCTGAGACTGATGGGTATTTCTCTGATGGCGAGCAGAGCGACTTGGACACGCGCTCAGGTGGGCGCAAACTCCGCTTGCCGCAGTTGCATTCTGGGAACGAGGACCTGCTGAGAATGGGCGTGCTGGCATCCTAGAGAACTGAGACTCATACAAACACGCATACACACACACACACACACACACACACACAATACACACACATACACAATTATCCAAGCAGAGTCCCAGTCTTTGAGTCCCGCTGGTTAATTGTTTCTCTATCTGTGCCCAGTATACAATATACAAAACATGGCTGGATGGCTTTGTTCAACCAAATCCCTGTCACGTTTACCAGTGGAAAATCTCTTCAGCTCTTACCTGCTTTGTTTTTTGGGGGAATTTGAATGTAGCTGTTTGTCTGTCGTACAGTAAAGCTTCTCCACCAGACCGTAGTTTGTTGTTAGCTCACCACAAATGATGCGATACCTTCAACAAATAGGAGATGAACATTACCTTTAGTCCTTTTTTTTTTGTTTGTTTTGTATTTCAGATTAATTTTGTTTCTGGGCGTTGAAGTACCCAGTTCTGGCCTCATGTCTGTGGTATCTGCCAGACTTGGGAACAAACACTTCGGGGCATTATTATTATTATTATTCAAGCTGGTTTCAGGGTCTGCTTCACTCCTGGTCTATACGGCCTGAGATGCATCCAATGAGTCCTTGTTTTCTTGAATATGTTCAGTGGAAAGACAATTTCACACCAGAGTTTGTCTGAATATGTACAGAGGGTGACATGGGACAACACGTATTCAGCCTTGAAAAGCACAACTAGCTAGTCATAAGAGCTGTAACGTAAGCATTTGTGTGTATAATACAGGTTCATGCAGGGTTGGGGTCAATTCCCATCATGTCAACTCAAAATGTACACTAAAGCCTTCATTCTCAAATTTATCTTCACAGACTTAAAAAAAAAAAAAAAAAACCCAGATGCCCAGATTTTCCAGTTTTTGAATAACAGAACAATTGACTCCAACCCTGATGCTCACTCTGATTGTCGCACAGAGACACAAACACACACATACTGACACACATACTACTATAAGCAAATCCCTTTGCTCACAGCCGTTGTTGAAATATTTGATCTGACTTTTTTCAGCTGCTTTTAAATTCTTCTGAGTTCTTTTTTTCCTGAATTTTTGGAGAAAAAAAAAAATCATCGTAGAAACTCTGTGCCTTCTGTCGCTCGCCCTGTGCCCCTGCCTCCCCCTCAAACTCCCCCCAACCTTCTTCTCAATCAACCAAACAATCAGTAAGTAGATCAATCAGTCGTTTCTCAATCGGATTTGTAACAATCAAACTGAAAGGAAGTCCCGTTGGAATTGGTTCCAGAGTGTAGCCAGCATCGGGCGCTTCGTCACCTTAACAATTGCCTAGTGCCTGAAATAAGGATGTAAATGCAGCATTTGCCATTAATCAACAAAGCATCTGCAACAGTTAGTAAAGCAGAGCCACAACGTACTATCAGCGCAAAGAGCTGCCTACTGTTCTGTGCCCACCCCCTCCTCACCTGTGACTAGATCACTGCAGTCCAGAGCCATTGATAAACAAGAGTTTGGCCAGGTTGCACTATGAGCACCATGTCACTGCCTCTGCATGGAAATAAACACAGAAATTGCATCGGATTGAGTTATTGAAGACTCTCCGCAATCAGCCAAATACAGTCCAGTGTAAGATATGGTCAATATCCTTTCTCGTGAAGTATTTGACAAAATAATCTCAACGCAAAGGTCTACCCACTAGCTTTTTCTGAGCTTTCATTATCAAAATATGTTTCAGAAAAATGACACTCTTTGCATCTCTTGTATCGTTCATAAACTCACTTCATCATTTCAAGGTAGTCAAGTCCTCAAAAGTCTTTTTTTTGTTTTGTTTTTTTTACTATTTCAACAGACATTCATCAGTCACACTTTGGATCTCCAAACTGTTCTATTCATGATACTGGTTTAGTAAGATGGCTAACATTGTTTCATTTAGTCATACATTGAGAAGGTTTATGGCACAAACATGGCTGTGGGTGAAGTTTGACGTGGCCAAGCTCCTGTAACTGATGGTTCTGCTGCAACTGTTCTTCTTGTTAGATGAATGATGACAATGTAATGATCAGCTTCAGAGGCCTGCGCTCTTAAGTTCTTGAATTGAGTTGTTTGTAAATTTGATTTTGTTTTTTTTTTTTTTTTAATACTTTTTGTTCTCTCAGAGAGTTGTATTTTGTACCTAAAGCAGTCCGTGGTATTCTCAGGGGTTTAAAAAAAAAAACTTTTAAAAAAGAATAAAAGGCTTAAAAGATTTATCGAAAAAGCGACGCAAGAAGTAGATACATATATATATACATATTTTATATCATACAGTATATATATATATATACACATATATATATATATATCTATATATATATATATATATATATAGTGCTGTGTGTATGTCTAGTAACTTCCTAATTTGGCAAACTTCACTGTTTGAAATCCTACATGACTACTACTGAGCATGTTTCTTCTCTCAGTATGACCATATGACCATCAGCACTGGGTTAATAGTCTCTACCAATAATTAATGCTCATTTGAACTTCTTTAAGTTACCAGATGAGTGGGACAGGTCGGATAATATTAGTCCCTTCTTGTATTAACTACAAGAAGGGACTTTCCTTTCATTCTCTCAGCCTTCTTGGAGCCAAGACCCCACCCATCTGGACCCAAATTAGGGTGAAATGAAGCATCAAAACTGATCTTTAAGGGCTGCTTGAAGCAGGCCTCAAGAACAGACACTTAAAGAGAGGTACAGGTCCAATCTACTTCCTCTGTTTTTTTCTGTATGGACAGCTTCTAACCTGCCTGAAGTGACCACGCCAAAGAACAGATCCGTGTAATCAAGGCAGCATATTTACATCTTATCTACACACATACACATGCTCCGTCTCTGGTTTTCAAGATGAGGAATGTTAGACAAGGAACTCTGCCAGCGCTGCCCAGGTCAGCTCGGTTTTAACCCTTTTTCCGAACCTGGTTTGACCCAACTTGAGTTCACGGTTCAGTCAGAAACGCCGTGAGCTCAGGCACGGTGGCGCAATGTTATGTGACCTCCTCTAACGCAGGGGGCACTGTTAAATAAACTACACAAACCACCAATAAACCCAAGCTGGATTCTCCCAGATCTGCATTCACTGGGGTTCACATAGGAAAAACCTGTCGCCCCAGCAACAGGTTGGTCATTAAACATACGCATATTAACCCCCTTCAGAAAAAGCCAAATGCTGCTGAACTGAACTTGCAACATACAGCTCACACACACAACCACACACACACACACAAACCAGAGCTGGTATAACAGGGTTATAATGTTCAAGATGACTAGTTTTTTATGTATATGTGCGGTCCTGACTGCATCAGGAAGTATGAGCTTACTCAGAGTGAAATGCCCTCTAACAGCAGGAGAGTATTATTACTGGTGACAGCGAAGCGTCTCTGTCTCCTTTGTCCTTCAGGTGTAGCCATCGTAGAAGATTCACATTGTTGGTCCTCCACATATGAGGCTTCCTTCTCTTTTTCGCCATAGAGAGGAAAAGTCTGGAAAGACAGGAAGTGTGCAGAATATTGTCTAAAGATGAATTTGTGAAAACAGCATAAATACAGGAGAGGTGGAGGATCCTGGACTTCTATGTTGGCTACCGCTATTACAACCCCCATGGAAACTGACCATAACGACACATACAACAACAACAATAACGGCAACAAAGCTTGTGTTTCAAGGCGAGGATGTGGTGAAGTTATCAGTACTTCCCACGAGTCCTCCACCGGGTGGTTGTTACCATTCATGTGTTGCTAAGACAGAAAAATGTGATGTTGGTTTCAATATTCAATGTTCAGAGTAGCCTGACTTTGTAGACAGTGGTATTAGACAAGGCCTCACATGTATGGCCTTAACATGTAGTAGCAAATGCTAAGGCTGCACATTACTGGCAGAAAAAAAGATTTGAATTTCCACCACAGAAATTTGTGGAGGTGGTTAAGTGAGATTCTGAAGTGAGATTCTCCTGTTTTAAGCCAGCACCGTGGTACCATGTCAGGAAAATTGCCATTTTGATGATTGCAAATTCGATTTTTTTTTCCCCCTAGATACTGTGCAGCCTTAGCAAACACAAACTGGTTATTATTCTATATTTACAGTGTGGCTTCAATGCCCTCTCCTTCCGCTTCGTAGATACTGTAGACTGGAGTCTTTTGCAGGTTCTTTTTATCAATATCCACTAGAATACAACTTCAAAGCATCGCTGTCCTCTGTGTGGTACGCTGGTGTGGGTGTTGGCTGACAGCCCGAAATGTGCTCTGATGATCTTTGAATATTGCAACTCTGTCAGGTCAGATATCCACATGATATGTGATCTGGATTAGCTGTTTTGTTTTTTTTCTTTTGTTTTTTTTTTTTCTTTTTCAAGGTTTAATCTGTATCATCAGTCATGAGTGCAGCATCAGTGTCATTATCAGCACTAGATCTGGTGGAATACTGGAGATTTTTGTTCTTCTGCGCCAGTTTACTACACAATTAAGAGTGCATGGGCAAGACATTATGCGTAATGGATAAATATACAACTATACAGTTTTCTAAGTGCTGAGCTGGTGCATGTGTTGGAGCAAAACCCTCTCCTCCAGGTGTTGGCATGAATCTTACACCAGTGAAATAAGCTGGTGGGCATCATAAATGTAATGGTAGGTCAGAAACACACCTACACACACACATCCAGCAGAGCACCGCATTCCATCTAGACTGCTGCTGAAAAGCTGGTTAAAGGCCAACACTGATTGCTGCAGGTAATTGGAACCTCGCCCACAATTCACACAGCTGCTGTCTACTGTACCGACACTGTTGTAAAACTCATTGGAAAGACATCACTGCACAAGTAGGGCTGGGTTCCTCAGAACTTCCTCAGTGGGGCAAAATATCATGATTAAAGCAGAAAGGCAGGTTAGGACCATCCATTGACAAGACACTGCGAAATTTTGTTGTACAAGCCATTTGTTTGACGTGCACAGAAAAACTAAAAATAGCTCCTCGGTTCCAGGTGTTGCACCTGGTGAATGAAAACACAAGACAAAACATGATTATTGCACTGAGGTGGTTTTGAGAAACCAGAAGGGCATCGGGATGCTGTTCATAGGCTGTCTTCTCTTTCTCTGTGGTTGCTCCTTCGTCCAATAAGAAAGTGGTTTGAGGCTGTCGTTAGGTCAGTGAAGCCAGGATCGAACAATGCCTTCTCTCTCAGACCATGTTATTTTTCCCCCCACAAAGTGAGCGTTCAATTAAACAAGTGTGATGATATAAAATGCCTGATGGGCTCAAGCGACTATGTTATTAGTGGTACTATATGATGTACATTGAATTTTGATTTTTGAAATTTATCTAAAACTCTCTAATTCTTGACATAATTTGAATTCATAGATGGCTCAAAATGACAGAGAACACTGTTTAATCCATTTGGAAACGCAGACTGACGTTTGGTCATATCATAGAGTGAGATCCACTGACTGTTCAGTGGTTCCTGTTTGTGATATTGTCTAGTCCTTGCTTTATTGTCCTTCGCCAGCCATACAAACCCACCCACCTACCGACCACTGGAGTTTATACACATTTACAATAATGTATAATACTGTTCAACTACTACTACTACTACTAGACATTTTCCTTTTCCGTGTTTTGAAAAAGCCTTTGCAAGCTGTTTTTTTTTTTGTTTTGTTTTGTTCTCTTTTTTTTTTTTTTGGTAACGCTTTAGCTGGCCGTCGTGGCTCGTATCAAACTAGAAAGCTGACTCATTATCTGCTTCCTCTGTTTTTACTGGCACTTTGCTCTCCTCTCTGTTACAGCAAAGTTATGGCTTCAAGGTCTCAACATCCACAACCCAGACACACTGCTCAGATCGGAGGTTTAGTAATGCAAACATCACAGGCAGAGATGCTGTGGAGGCAAAACAAGCTCAGTTGTTGAGTTTAATCTGAATCAGAGGGATTTTTTTTTTTTTTTTTTGCTTTGATTCATTCATGAAGTTGCAGCGTAGCTAACTGGCACACAAAGATTAACAGACGCAGGTACAGCCAGTTTGACCCCAGAAGGTCAGTCAGGAGAACTGGCTTTCTACTATTTTCAGATATTTTATAAACCAAACAATTAACCAAGTGGTTGCAGCCCTGCAGAGATTACACTTCTGTTGGAACAACACTTCTGTTGCTTATGTTGCTCTTTTTTTTTAGCTTTGTTGGACAGCAACAGTGGAAAGATGACAGGAAATGAGAGGAAAAAGAGATGATGGAAAATGCCAACTAAGCAACTAGGACCCCTTGATTGGCCACTCCTCTACCTCTAGGTCACCAGGAAACCCCAGAGATTATTTGCTAAACCACTAATTTCACCACTTGATACTTGATTTCCAAGAAATACATAAATCACATTAAGGCTGCAAATACCAATAATTTTCAGTATTGGTTAATCTGTTGATTTTAGAGTGTCTCTGGCTCCAACCATTAAGGTTCAACACAACCAGTGAGATCACTTCAGCCTCCAGAGCAGCTCCAAGAAATGTTTATAAGACTAAAGCTCCCATCTGCACAAACTGCGCACCTTACTCTGCCTCCGCCATCAAACATCTTCCCCCTCTTTCCACCAGCAGCAAAATATCCCCTTCTGCTCCATCCTGAATCCCTAAAAAAAAAAAAAAATTAAAAAAAAAAAAAAAAAAAACTCCCCTCTTGTTGTGTCCCTCCTGCCCACCACTCCTCCTTTCTCCTCTCCTGTCCGGTGATCAGCCTCCTTGGCCGGCACGTGGCTCTTTTTCAAATCGCTTTTGAAGCATAGGACGATCAAAAAAAAAAGAAAAGAAAAAAGAAAAAAAAAGTCAAAGAAGAAAAAGGGATGTCTGTAGCTTTAAGGACAAATAATGACAGGCACATGTTGTGGAAGTACGTGTGAGGAGGGAAAACGTTGCACTCTGCTTCGCTTTGCTCTGGCCTGGTGAGAGAGAGAGAAGAGAGATGGATAAAAAGAGAGGAGAGGAGAGGAGAGGAGGGAGATGTTTACTGAACCGAAGCCAGAAAGGCAGACAGAGAAAGAGTACAACTTGTTCTTTCCCCTGCGTTCTGTTTGCAGCTTGTCCGCACAGTCAAGTTAACAAGCAGCTAATATAAACAACACCAGGCCCTTCCCTTCTCCATGCCGTCTCTCGCCTCCTCATCTCCCCCTCTCTCTCTCTCTCTCTCTCTCTCTCTCTCTCTCTCTCTCACACTCTCTCTCTGTACTTTCTCTGGTCTCCGTCTCTCTACAGCCGGGTCTCCATCCAAATATTTCCTTTACAAACTGTAACAATTGAATCAGGAAAGCAGAACGGAAACAGGTCAAATTTGCATGAAATGGCATGGACAGCCCAGAAAACAATTCAATTTTGTTGAAGAAATATATTAACATCTGACATGACTTTCAACATAAATAACTCTCTTATTTGTATTCATACACAAGCAACAGCAAAGATCAATGACAAATCTTAAAAAGAGAAGACTGACGATATTCTTTATTTTTCCCTTCTGGGTGACATGTTCCTTCATTGCAATGAACATGGCCACTGCAGTTTATTTTGAGTCAATCCCAAAGACAGAGTGCCAGACAGAAACACATCTTTTATTAAAATATGTTGACAGTGAGAAAATTATGAACTATCCTCAGCTTTATCCTTTAAAAATCAATCCACCCAAGCAAGTTTTTGGCTGTATCACTTGAAAGCTGGATGGAAACATAGCTTGACTATGCTCTTTTTCTCTTCTTTCATTCTCTCACAACATAATCAGTCCAATTTTTCTGTTTTTTTTCCACCCATTTACGGTTCCTCACTCACAATCTGAGCAATTTATTCAACTGCCCTTTACATCTGGTTTTACCATTAGGCTCCTGGGAGGTTCAGAGTCTGCTCAGATGTATATCATTGCAGACAAATTGAGGTATAAATGCAACCAAGACCCACTGAGGAGCCAAAGCCGCTCTCTCCCACCGCTGGTCAAAGTTACATTTGGTCACATTAAATTTAAATCCTGCTAGAGCTACGCAAAGTGAACAGTTCACATGTTTCACAGTTTGAAAGCCATACCGTAGTGCTGCTTGTCATCCTGCTGCAGGATGTAAATATAACAAAAGGTTGTGGGTGGAAATGTGTTTTAAGACGGAAAGAGTGATTTCAGTGCATGCACTGGAGACACTTTACTTCCAGGTGTAAATGTAATCTGGATAAATCACGTCTAGACACAGTCTGGATTTAAGATGCATGTTAAGACCATCTGTGCTGTATTTCTGTCTCTGCTCTCTCCCATTTGTAATTTCACCGCTCTTTTCTATCCCTGATTTGTTTCTCTCTCCTGATGTGTTTTTTTTGTTTTGTTTAGTTTTACCCATATCTGTCTACCTCCCTTTACTGGTCTTCTTTGCTCCTTTCATAAACTGACTTCTTCTCTTTCACATACAAAACAAACGTTTATCTTCTTCCTCTGAGGCAAATATGTATTTATTTGCCTCCACTGTCCAATCTTTACTTCAAGCAGGGAAGGATTATGTGTTTTGATTATATAAATTGGGGAAAGTGGAGTCTCTCTGTATGCTTGTGTGTGTTTCCCTGATAATACTGGCTGTGTGTGTATGCATACAGGTGTGTATTTTGTGTGTGCTTGAAGGAGGCAGAGTGAATGCACAGTAACAATTATCCTGATTGCGTGCGTGTATGTGTGTGTGTGTGTGTGTGTGTGTAGGCTGACAGCAACTCTGGCTTAAATGCAGTTGAAACTGTACAGCAGTTCATCTGCTCTCCCAGTGAGGTGACTGACCTTTGTTCTCCTAACCTCCTTTTCTTCCTCCTCATCCTCCTCTCCCTCATTTATCTCTTAGACTTTGTCTATACCACTCCGGCTAAATTTTGAAAACACTGTTTACATGTTTAGGTCATTGTCCTTTAGATCTGCATCCACAATGAAACAAGTGACAAAAAATGGGAAATCAGCTAAATCGCCTCTTCTTCATCCTCTTTCAGTCGGAAAACAATAATCTGCATCCCAGGCAACATCTGGGCAGCAGTGGGACAGACGGTCTGGTTAAACCTCGGTCCTGTCCCCTCTTTCTGACTGAAGTTATTCTCATTTCAATATTTTTCAGTTTTTCTTGAATTTCTATGCTGCTCTGAGACATCAATCAAGCTCAGACTTTATTTGTATAACACCTTTCCTACAGGTTAAGTGCTTTACAGCTGACTGACAAGCTGATAATAAGATAGCACAAATGTAAACAGTTTGAAATTTAATTAAACCAACCAGACAAGAGAGAATAAAACATTTTTAAATATGAATAAAATGACAGCCACAATAGCAAATTTATGATCGCAAAGTCCTCTGACAAATTCAGCATAAATACAGACTAATAATGACAGCTGTGTGGAGCGATCGGATATATCGACATCTCACATTAGTGATCATAAAGAAGGTTGGAGGCAACAGAAACTTTTGTTCCTAACAGGCTTAGGAGCAAAAAGTTGAGTTTTCCTTATCCAAAGTGAAAGCATTCATCCACTCTGGGTGACCATTTTCAATTGAGTGAAACACCAGCTCAGAGTGGACGAGGAGCCAAAATGGAAAGAAAACGATAAGTGTTTTCAGATTTAGCCAGTTTACTGTGGATGTATCTGTGTGATGTATTTCATTCTCTCCTCCATTTTTCCACCAACTTTCCTCCCTCCCCTTCTGATGCTTTTGTTTTTTTCTGCTCCACTTTGTGTCTCTCTTCACTTTCTCCTCCCTTCGTCCTTCTCCCATCTTCTCCTCCGTGCAGAGCAGGCAGTTTCTGACACTCATTAATAACAAATAGAACTCTCGCTCCCGTCTCTCATGATCTGTGATTCACAAAGTTTTCTCCCTCAGGTTTCAAAAAAAAAAAAAAACACAACAAAACAAGAATTCAGTGGAGTTTTGGGTTTGCAAAATTTCAACAACTTTTAACAAGCAACTTTTTGTTATGACTTCTCAGTACTTTCTCCTATAAGCACTTATGAATATCCTATTTTTATGTTAATCCGTTATTTTAAGCACTTATATGTCCTTGTTCGTTGAAATAAGGTTAATTAATTGAGCTGATTCTCTCCCGTCTCTCCCTTCTCTCTGCTCTCTCATGACATTTTTAAACATTGGGTGTCATTCCGCAACACCAAATTGTTTAGGCACTATTTGAATACCAATCAGCATCGTCCAATCAAAGCAGAGCTGGACACCAGCTTCTTCTCCTCCTCCTCCTCCTCCTCCTTCTCCTCCTGTCTTATTTGTCCTTACAAAAAGGTGTTAAAATCTCTGCTGTCGTGTCCAGTTTCTCCTCCACTCTGCATCAGTTCTTCAATACAATAATATGAATGTTGCAGGAGTTTATCCTTCTGTATTCTTTGTTTCAAAGAATGTTGTGCCATTTGTTAATAGCAAAGAGAACTATTGAACATATATGAAAAAGAAGAGCTATTTTAAATTATTTTTTGGCTTTTTTTGCTATATTTATTTTCTTGTATTAGAATCTTCTTTGTAGGAGGGAAAAATCAAAAAATGTATTTTTCATTAGTGCGAAAAACCTATTTTCTTCCTTTTTGTACAATTTCGATGTTTTAAGCGAGACTTTGAAAAGCAATATGATGATGATGACGATGTTTCCTGTGACTGTATCTGCATGCTGTTTGTGTTGCCTTAATGATGGCTGCATCCCACTATGACCCCGCCCACCCACAACCTGTCTGCCCCTACCCCTCCCCTCCCCCAACTCTGACCACACACTCTCCCCTAACTCCCACCCTCATCTGGTGGAGTCCCAGTCCCATCTGATCCAGTCCAGACCAATCCAGTCCAGTCCAGTGCAGTCAATAAAGCAGTGCTTTCTGTGTAACCAAAACTCTCTGCCTCTCTGTTCATCACCCAAACATACAAGCTGAAGTCTCACTGGTCTTTTCTAACTGATTTAAAGAAAACACTGACAAAATGCTCTTGTCACTCTTTTAGTCCTGGTTTACATATACATTCATAAATAGATCAGAAATATCTTAATAACAAATATCTTTGTAAATTCAGCAGAAAAACAGTTTTCATGCAGCAAAAGATTTTTGGTTCTATGGGTTTACTTTAGGTACAATATACTGCATGTGTAAGGTAATATTTCTACGTGGTTTCTGAAAGTTCAACTGTAAAACTTTTTACGTATTCACAAACTGAAAATGAAAATATAAGATTTCAGGCTAAATGAATGTTCTTCAGGGTGTTTTTACTGCTCTCAAATGCAAAAATGGGTCCAATTTGACCTAGACAGTATGTAAAGGTAAAAACACGAACAAAAAATTAAATTACTGGGACTCTCAAGGGCTGGTTTTTGACCAAACTAAACAAACTGCCAAGAAAGACTTTGATCAGGAAGGCTGCCAAGAACCTCAAAACCACTCTGACAAGGCTCCTGTGATTTTCTTTCTTTTTTTATTATTATATTAGAGTAACTATACCAGAACAGAACCGCCCTTCACAAATTTCAGAAGTCAGCCTCTCCTGAAAAACAACACATGGTAGCAGCACCGCGTCTGTCAAAAGACGTGTGAGAGACTGAGAGCCTGATGCAAAAGATTCTGAGATCTGATGAGAGAAAATTATAAACAATACAGCTGTAATGCAAAGTCTGTGAACCGGACAAAGCTTATCAACCCTCCAACACCATCCATACCTCAAAGCGTGATCAGACTTGGCCAGGGGTCCAGAGAAACAATGTGAGAATCCAAACAGGCAAATCTTGAGGAGAGAGCATGTTTGTAAGTGCCAAAGGCCTGAGAGTGAGGCCAACCATCTCTGCTCCAACAGGACTCAAAACATGCTGCCAAATCAACACTGGAGTGGCTTCACAACAAGAATGTGCAAGTCCTTCAGCAGCCTCAAAGCCCAGACTTCAATCCCAGAGAAAGTCTGTGGAATGACTTCAAGATCAAGCCATATTGGCAAAATCCAAATGTGCCAAGCTGGTGCAGATGTTCCCGAGAGGAGTTGAAGCTGTGAATTATCACTGAATCAATACTGCATTGCAATTTTTGTCTCATTTCCCAAATCATATTACATCAAGGAATATTTAAAGTAGGTAGATGCACTTTAAATTATTTTTGAATCCAGGCTGTAGCTTTATAAAATGCAGGGAAAAGGCTGGGGCATTAAATACTTTATGAAGGCCCGTTGAATACAGTCACTTCTCTTCTCTTTTTAGCCATGCTAGTGGACTAGTTCCAGGGATGTCAAACGGTCGGTCAACTACATCTAGACTGAAATATCTCAACAACCACTGGATGGATTGTCGTGAAATTTTATACCGACAGTTTTGGTCACCGGAGGATGAATTTTACTGATTTATCCCTCAGCTTTTCCTATAGTGCTATCATCAGGTCAAAATTGCAATTTGTCCAATACTTTTACTACTACTATTACTTCTTAATAGTTGTAAACATTAAACCTCCTTAAAGGATTTGGCCAGTGATTTTCTATATTTTTCTCACTGTCAATAAATCTCATGTTTGGAGCCAACCCAACAGTGAACTCATCCTACTTACAAGTATCGTTTGTGTATCCAGAGCCTGATATATCATATTCCTCTGTGCAATAGACTTTCGTTGTTGTCCAAAAGCTATTAAAAACATGTCAATGAGCAACTCTGCTGCACTGGGTGACATGTTCCTTCACCACAAACATTATGGTTGACTTTGCTTTGTCCTCAGTTGTAAATTTCTTGGAGAACTTAAATATAAAGTCAAGAGGTCGTGATATGTAGCACAACAAGCTAGCAAAGCACTGTATACTTAACACGTTCCCACACATGTGCTGTGGTGTCTGCCTTACATGGAACTACTCTCCTGAGAATGAAAATCTGTTGTTAGTATTTGGAGCCCTTTCTAAACAAACCACTGTGCCCAAACTCTTTGTGAATGAATGAACATGTCACCCAGTGCAGTGGTTTGGCTAATTAATGTGTTTTAAATCATTTTTGGACAACAACAGAGGTCTACTGCGTAGAAGACAACAATATATCAAACTTCGGATAAACATGCAGTACTTAATCCCATAAGTAGGATGAGTTCATTGTTGGTTTTGTTTTGCTCTGTACATGATTTGTTGACAATAAGATAAAGCCATATCCTTTAACAGCAGCATGTTAACATGCATTTATCTCAAAGCACTTCTGTACAGCCTCACAGAGCAGCCAGCATGACTTCAGACTCTTGTTCTTGTTTATTTACTAAAGCTCCATTTTCTCTCATAATTTGACCATCTCCTCCTGATTCTTTCTATCTCACTTCTGACTGCCTTATAATCTAAAACCTTCCATTGTATTCAGATAGATTTCAACTCTCCCATCTGTCATCAATTCCCACAAACACACCCTGGAAACAAGCCATACAAACAGACATATTCAAAATAATGGAGATAAATTTAGCAGCACAAAGCAAAAGCACCTGGTTAGACTTCGTGCACCTGGCTCTCCTCACAAAGCTCTCATTTTCATTCTTTTCCTCTGGGGAGCTTTTGAAAATCATTTTGTTTTGCAATCTAAATGTTATTTTTCCAGGCTATTGTCAAGGCTTAACGGGCTAAATCTGTTGCACAGTTACACTACTAACCCACTATCCGACCACAACTTCAGGGACCTCAAAATGGAGCTTTGGATTCCATTTTATCTTGCATAAATTTGAGGTTTTCCAGCTTCACAACCTCGTATGGTGTTTGGGAAACAGCAGGATGAAGTTTCAGAGTCGAGTTTGCAATGGGGACTCAGGAGTACTTTTTCATCCACCTGCCACAGTGCCTGGTGTTTTTACAAGCCGTAGTTATTTAAGCTGTGGTAGGCAATTTTTTAATGTGAAAATGCACCTGCGTTATCAGCCTAAATCACAAAGTGTGGCTGCAACACAGAAGAACATCCATTTCCCCCAATACCACACACTCTGGTGTATGCTATGAGAATTTGTTCCCCCACAGGAAGTGAAAGAATGAAACTGTCTCCTATAGCTGCAATCATATTAAACCTTTTGCTTCTTCAGTCCCTTTTGATTTCTTTGGCATTTTGTTACGAAACAGAATGTAAGTTTTTAACATGAACATGCCGTGTGCCTGTTTTTTGCGTGGTTGGATGGTTTCTTTGTTACGCTGGTCAGATTTCATAATGAGCTAAGTTAAAGTCAATTAAACATTCATTAAGCATTCACATCTTATAATATTGGGACCCTTTGACATCTAGCTCATTACATCACAGAGCATCATCATCAGAGCAATGCTGAAACTGGTACAGTATTGTACCGAACTCCAAGGTCATTTTGCCGCAGAACAATTCTCATTTGCAAAAAATAAATATGTGACACAGACAGTTCAGCCATGTTTTCAAAAGACATATTTTATCAGCTAGCTCTAGTGGTGTGTAGCCATGCAGGTAGTTTTGGTTTTATTTGGCCGGGTTTTGAGATTACAAAATGATATTAACTTCAACATTTCTTACCAAAATAATTTTGGAAGTCCTTCAGTAGAAGGAGCCCCTCTAAATACTCCTGACAGTAAGGATTATGGATTATCTGTAGTAATAGGGGCACCATCTCTGGAAACAAACACAGCTGTTGGATTTTTTAGTGCCGTGAGCACCACAAACAAAATTCCATTCAGTCCACCATACCGGGGTTTTGACAGATATCGCTACTACTTTTTTTTGTTGTTTGTTTGAGGTGACCATTAAAGGAACAACGTGTTGGAGAAAAAACCTGAAGGAGGAATGTCACAGGGAGAATCTTGATTCAATCTAGACAGCTCATGTGAACCCCTCCTCTTATTTGAAATGGAGAAATGTGGCAATACCAAGTAATTTTGCAGGTTTGTCTATTAAATGGACTTATCAGTTACTTGCGGCAGCTCTCATGCAGCCTGTCGACTGATCTTTTATCCCCATGGTGCAGAAATTTAAGCTTGATTGACTTAAGTGGCAGAAACCCATGAGAGAAATCCACTGGGATCACCGGCTGATAACTGAAGATTGATTAAGTCTCTTAAACTCTGAAGATGGTGGATTTAATTGAAAAAAAAAAAAAAAAAAAACTGGCCTGCTTCCTTCACAGCCGCTTCCCTCATTTGACCCATTGAAGGCTCACAGGATACTGCAACATTTTTGGTTTCTATTAGATAATTTTATTTCACTAGCTATCTGTTGTTTTATGTGTATTTCGCTGGTGAATCACTTCTGTTTCCTGACCTGAAAGAAGGGTTTTCACTATTTCTTGGTTCCTGTCATTATATCATACTTACAGCTAACTGTCTTCACATGTGTCAAGGAAGAATGCAAAGTAATATGGGTCATCACCTAGCTCATTAGCCTTCTAGAAAAGACATGCGGGTCAGTGAAGAATGCTAATAAGCTTTGTACTAGTCCAAACGATACAAGGCAGGAACTAGTTTCCTCCACGATGTGACAAGTGGCTGGCAAAGAAAAATGACAGATGAAAATTCAAAATGTCAAGGCATCCATTTAACAGCCTTTTCATGCTGGCAGCCAGTTAATCTGACACATTGTTGAAGAATCAATAGAGAACAGAAAGCCATTTGGATAAACTGTTGGCAGCTGACATTCACCACTGTGAAACCGTGAAATCCACATCAGTTTCAGGACGTCCAGCAAACGACAGAGGAAGGAGGTGGGCGGCTCTGCCCTGGGGGGTGGTGGTAGGGGGTTTGAACAATTCTATCTGTTATAATCTGATATACTGTCCTTCACACGCACGCACACAAACACAGTGACTCCATATACACACCAGCACCTCATCATAGTTCTGATACAAGCACTTGAACTCCCTTTTCTCTCTTTTTCATTCCCTTCTCCCAGGAGATCCTTATCGACTACAGTAACACATCCACACCAGAGCAGTATTTTCACATGTCAGGTGTTGAAACCATCCAGTGCAACAGCAGGCTGAAATGTCAAGAGGCCACTGGGGTTTAGTGTGTTCCTGATGAATTATAAGTCATCTAGTTCCTCTTAAAGCAACAAACAATGGACTCAGCAGAGGACTTGGCTTGAAAAGAAGAAGGGAAAAAAAAAAAGACGCCAGACCCTGTGGACATGAAAGATAGTTTGTTTTTGTTGCTCTTTTCCAAGTCCGGACCACTCTGCAGTAAGTGACGCAGTGTTTCCCGTATGAGATTCCTTTTAAATACTTAGAGTCAAAGGGGGGTGGTGGCGAGGTGAGAAAGAGTGATAGCTATGAAAAAATAATACCAGACAGCGAGAACAAAGACCAGCATGTCTGCGAGTTTTAGTTTCTCAACTACATTTATATTTGAATATAGATATGAAAGATATGCAAATATATAAAAACATGGTCCTAAACTATGTGATGCAAGTGACAGGAAAAGAATGAACTGAGAAAACTTAGAAACGCAGATATAACTTCAATCAATTTATCTGCTGGTTATGCCAGTATATCTATGAAAAGCTACAAACTGATCATGCCTTACTGAAAAAGACAGACAGACAGCTGTTGGTCATGATTCATTTCTGTTCAACATGGCAATACAGTTTGTAAGTAGACTGATTTGAAAAGTTGCCAATGCATTATCTCATAATAACAATCCAATTCAGATCAAAATAAAATAAAACTAAACTTGGCGTTCACTGTGACGGATTGCATAACTCAAGCAAGTTTTAAGAGTCTGTTAATAGGTTTTCATATTGTATGGAAAAGAATTGTAACCAATTGATGCCAGGAAACATAAAAAAAACTACATTCAAATTTTTAAAGCACAGCATCATGGTCTCTCCGGTGCCTGAACACTATAAATTAAAATGACAGCATTTGAACATTTGCCTTCCAAAGCTCTGTTATTGGTGTTTTTATGCATAAACTGACAGCTGGTCGTTTCAATGTATAGGCCTAATAATAAAATATTCAAGCTGTGTTATAAGGCAAGGTCTATCTATGGCTGTCCCATTTTTTCATTGTTCCGAGGATTTTACTAGGTCAAAACCTTAAACTTGAACGGTTTTGTAATCAAATGTCAAGTTAACCTCTTAGCATCCAGTGGGTCACTGGCAACCTGCTTAAGCCAGCAGCTTAGCATCACACGGTAATGAGCAAAAGCAATTGGCACAGTTTTGCCATTTGGAGATGTTTTGGAGAGGTTCGGGGACACCAATGATACCACAAACTAAAAATTCTCTAGCTCCCATAAGGTTAGGCAAGATGTAGAGGGCATGTGGTGATTTTCATAGTTCTAGCATAAAGCATGTCCTAGTTATTGTTATTCAAATACGACTCATTATAAACAAGGACAAAAACAGCCATATTTGAACTGATGTAATTTTGGTTGTGCTTTACATGCTAAACAAGCACATCTCCAGAAACTAGAAGATGTTACCTTTCAAATGAAGTCTAATAGATGCATTTTGGCCTCACAATTATTATTTTATAAGCATTTCCTAAGCTAAGTCAAGTTATCCAGCCACCTCGTCAAGTCTGAAGACATCATTTTGTGATTCCTTCCTTGGTTCCTGTTTTTATTTTGTTTCCTTTTCTCATGCTGCCTCTGTCCCTGCCTTCAGACCTGCACACTCTTCCCTTGGTTTCGTTGTTTTCCACCTGTCCACCAGATGTCCCCTGAACTTTCTTGCACCTGTTGCTACTCCCCAATTATCCTCACAAGCTGCTCATTATCTCATCAGCCCCAGTAGTTTATACACCTGTCCTGTGTCATCCATTCCCTGTCAGATTATCAAAGTTGTGTTCCAGCCACCTGTACTAGTTATCCTGTTGTTCTGTTTCTATCTTTAATTCTGGTTTACACCTTCTGCCTGTTTATGCTTTGCCTCTTTGTACTTGTTTGCTTGTTTGGACTACCTTCTCAAACCTGTTATTTTTGATACTGATTTATTAAAGCCTCTTTTTTTCAACCTGTCCTGTCCTGGTGTCTGCAACTGGGTCCACCTCCTGTTTGCTTCCGTGCACAACTGACATTTACAGCTCTGGTCTGAGCTAAATACACTCACAAAATTAAAAACAGCTTTCCCAAAACTACTGCACATTGCCATAAAACAAGAAGGTGCTAGATGCGAAAAACAGCAATGAACAAGATCGAAACATCTGCATGCTTACTAGCGAATGTTTTTTTTCAATGTTTTTTATTGTTAAATGTAACAAAATATGCTAAATGGATCAATTAAATTAAAAAGGGAGTGATAATAAGACACTGTCAGAAATGACGGGTGATATACAGTTTGGAAAAAGGAGTGGGAAAACTGGGTGGCCTTCATTGTATAACAACACAGTCACAGGATGCAAATTGTGTTTTTGTGAATCTATTGACTCAGGCTGAATGTGCTATATCTGAGTCCATGCCAGCCACCTCCTAATAACATTTCAAAAATGATCTTCTCCTCCAGTAGGTTTTTTTTTCACTTGGGAAAAATAGTGAGATTGACTCTGAGAGCCAAGATGTACCTTCAGGAAAGAACATCATCAGTCTTGTTTACACAGCAGTCACTGATACTGTATACATGCAATGTCTGGAAAAATATTTACAACAAGGTTCACAAACATACAGCAGCACACGGAACTAAGAAGAGAAACAACTAGGGGATAGTCTATACTGTGTATGTAAACTTTGAACGGCATAATCAACTTTTTGATTCAACTCCATGATAGATCATCACCCTCTCTGTTATTATGACTTGGTTCAGTAATCTCTCAACAGGTGACAAGAACAGGTTGCAACATATAGTCAAAGTAGCCAGTAAGAAACTGCCTGAATGTCCCATATTTTCCATATGAGAGTAATTTTCCAGTGTCCTCTTCATCAACTGTATGGAGGGTTTGGTCTTCTCTCCTCCAGGCAAAGAATTAGACTGCCAAAAGCCAAGTTAAACAGGTTGAATGATTATTTTTCTCTCTCAGGCCATCAAACTTTTCAATATTTATGACGTATCAGCTCTTGATGACTTTCCCATGTAACTATTAAGGGGTGATGACATGCACTAGGTTTTATGTTGTCACTTGATGCACATGTTTCATGTATTTTTTATATATATATATATATTTTTTTTTTGCATGTTTTATGCACCTTAGTGCGCTTAAGTCTCTGTGTGTTCTATGTTTTACCAGGTTGCAGGACTAGTTTCTCTTCAGGGACAACAAAATTGGAAGTTGATCATAAAGATGGAAAAGGGCCAAAATTTGCTGGAATAGACAGGTGAGGTCGACATTTCAGCCATATGAAGGATCACTTCCTTTCACCTAATGCACGCTGGAATTTATTCAAACCATTACTCTCATGACTTCTGTATGATTCCTGGTCATATTATTTCATCATCACATTTCATTCTACAAATAATATCATGTTGTTGTAGTTTGTAGATGAAAAATATATATATACTCATACATTATGCTGCGGTTGGCTCACGTATTTCGACACTTCTACAGTGTTTAACAAATGAGTGGACGGGACTTGCTATATATGTTTTTATTTTGGTCTTTTAGGTTTTAAGTGTGCATGCAGTGAATCCTACCATCACAGAGACAGTTTAACACTTGTGAATGAGGTACACAAAGGTTAACTGAGAAAAGTGTTGGTTCCAAGTTGCATTGGATGCTTGGACCCCAGTATGTATTATATCTGCTTGCAGGTGTAGTTTCCTCTGTTTTTGTTGTTTAGAACAGATCAGCACTGAAGGAAGGTTTCCAGACAATGTGTTGGTTACTATTGTATAAAAGCAATCATGCCCTTAAGAATATTCCTCTCTGCCATTATGTGTGCTCAGTTGCACATTGCAGGTATTGCTTGCCTTCCTGTCTGTAGACAATATTACAATGTAAAATGCCCTCTCAGGCCTTCTTTCCATAATAGTTATTTTCCTGACATATTCCTTATTCTCAGAGAGGCAATCATGTGTTTTAGAAAGAGGACAACAGAATGTTCTGCTCAGATGAGTTCAGATGAAAGGTAGCGATCTAATGCTGCCTACAGTGAGTGTTCTGTTATAATTAGGAGGAGGACAGAAGAATATGCACCTGAACCTCATTTGTAATCCAGCGGATGACTGTTTGTTTCCCTCTGGTAAATAATTCAAGTGAAATCTAGTTTTAAAGATGCACATGTATATAAAACAACTCTTTCCCTGCAGGCGTAATGTTGACTGAAGAATCTAAATCATCACAAAGAGAAAATAAATTCTGCCTCCACAGCCCACAGCGGTAAACACAACCCTGATACCAAACAAATGCAATGCTCTCAATTAAAAACTGATTACAATAACATTTAATAATGTAAGTCAGTCAGGAGTTATGTATTTCTGATACAGCAAAGATTCCTGGCATTGTTACATGAAACGCCATCCAAAATTTAACATAACACAAGAAACATAATGGCTGGAGATCAGTGTTGTTACACTGTAAGAGGTTGTGAGCAAAACATTATCATCATGGTAAATGATTTTTGTGATAAGGCAGATCAAATTGGTCATGCATGTTGGCAGTTTGTTTGACTAAAGGCCACATGACAGTCACAAACAGAGCCGAATAATCTTCCATCACTGATGGCTGATAACGTTATCTCTACAGTGTGGGCTTTGTTGTTCTATCAACATAAATGTACAAAGCAGTGCAGAGAAGAATAAAACTACAACAAATCTTAATCTTAGTGAATCTTTTGGCTAAACTTGACCATGGCCATTAGCCAGGTTATCTCTGTGTGTGGCATACAGTTTAGCAATAATGAGTATTTGAAAAGAGATATTAGATAGTATGTCTACACTGGCTCTGGCTTCAATTTAACTCAGATGACATCATAGTGTTTTAAAAAAGGGGGGTGGTGCTGCACAAATAGGGGCTTAGTGTCCAGCTCATAAACATACACTGAGCTGAATACAATGGATAGCAACAATCAAAATGACAATGGGTCAGTGATTAGGTTCAAAGATGGGTCAGTTTTTCCCAGCATTGCTTACTGGCAGGCCGGCGTTACACAGGCACAGTGAACACTACCACGCCTGTATGTGGTCATGTCTTTTGATTCATTCAAGAATAAAATTGGTACATTTTGCTTTTTTTTTAAAATCTGAGAGCAGATCATTCCCATCAGTACACGAGTGCTAATAAGAGTTACAGCAGCTTATGTTAATACTCATCAAGCAAAAAAAATGACACCCTTTACACATGTATCTGATGTCTTATTCACACACAATTCTGTTTGAAGCAAAGTACCGTTATTGACACAAATCTATTCTGGTCAGATAGACCATATTATGTTATGTAGCTGTGTTATACATCTTGTAAGTTTATTTGTTACAAGGTCATAATTTTTGGAATTTATATGAGCCTTGTGTTTACATTGTTATTGACTGTATTTATGAGGAGTTATGTAAACAATTTGATGTAATCTATGAAAGGGAAAAATTCAGCTTTGGTTAGATGACCAAATATTTATGTTGGAGGGCCAGATTTGGCCCACAGGCCACCATTTTCCTACCACTGTTGTAGGGTTTCTGAAGCATTTAATAGCGGAGGCGGTCTTAATTTCAAGTGAGGTGGGCCTCTGAAGAAATAAATACACTTTTTAAGAAAATAACACATTAACCTTTACTTCACATAAAAAATGCCATATGTTTATTTAATGAGTGTGACTCACTCAGGTCATCATCTACTAAATAAATTTATCACAAACACATCAGAATCAAGGTCTGAGTGGTTTACTGACTCATATAAACTATTTTCTTTGTTTTCCAAAATAGTCTGGATTTCACATAGAGGAAGGGGGAAAAAATTGAACTTTCACATTGTATGAAGGAAAGAGAACAAAAGTTCTTAAAGAATAATGATGAAATCATTGTTCCTGTTTTCATCCCAGGCAGCTTTAGGAACCAATGTTTTGGACAACCAATCATTTTTTTGTCAGTCACAGCAAAAATGAATTGGTTTAAAATGAAGTTGGAGAAGGATGGAAATCTTCAACTACCTTCCTGCACTGCCCTCTGGTGGCATCATAAGATATGACTTAATCGTTAAACTACACTTTAACAAAGTAATCAGCAAACAGCAAAACTCCCAAATCCAATAAACAGGAAACTATTTATATTGCAAGGAAAATAATGCACAGAGCAGACAGCACAGATGCGGTAAAGAGGCAAATCTCAGTTATCAGCGTTCTTTGTTGTATCCCACAATATAACTGACCCACATGAACACTGTAGTAGAGTATATTTTTGCAACATTAAAAGTTTGAATTTGAGAGTATGGAAGATTTGCAGATTATGTTGCAATAGTAGATCACTATCAAATATTCCACAGTATCTTAAGACATTCTCATCAATACAAGAAAAAGTTGTAATTATTTTTGATGTGGCCTGCAGATTTTCCAGACACATTATTTTCATCCTCTAATGTGAACACACTGAAATGTACAAAACATCTTGCCCAACTAAACACCAACTGACTGTTACATTATCTTTTTTTCTTTCCCAGCCATGTATTTACAGCCCCCAGTAATTCTAAAGTCTATGATACATTCACTTTTTAAATTTTTTTTTTTATTGTAGTAACACTTTATTTCACAGGTGCCATAATTTCTGAATAGTTTCCGAGGATATCCCTGAAAAGGAGCTACAGTATGTAAGTTGTTACATATAAACTTCCTTTTTAATTATTAAGTAAAGTATGGGACTAATAAGATAAAGCATTACCAATATTTTACCTGCTATCCAACCCTAGTCACATATGGTCAAGGTTACCTCACTAAAAGATCTTATTTTCTCAGCTTTGATGTTACTATATATACGATAAACCTGATAATAAAATTTCATGTGTTTTGTGGCTGTTAATAGAATTAATTCTCTCTCTCTCTCATCTTATTTCTTTCTCATATTTGACATTTATCTGAATACATGCAGCTATGTTTGCTGGTTTGTATGTGAGTCTATAAATGACATGATATTAATTGAGCTTCCTGCATGTCCAGGTTGAGCGTGGGCATGTGCGTGTGTGTGCTTGTGCATGTGTGTGTGTTTGAGAGTTTGGCAGGCAGCATTGTTCACAGCAGCAGTGAAGGACACATCTCCATGGCCTGTGCTGTGTACCTTTCCCTCCCTGCCTGCTACTATAAATAGCTTCCAATGTTTTTAGTGTGTGTGTGTGTGTGTGTGTGTGTGTGTGTGTGTGTGTGTGTGTGTGTGTGTGTGTGTGTGTGTGTGTGTGTGTGTCCTTGCTTTCAGAGATATTTACCATACTGTTGAGGAAGGTGAAAGAGAGACGCAGAGAAAGGACGGAAAAATATGAGAGAGAAAATAAAAGATGGAGGGAGAGGTGGTTAAATGAAATAAACAGACTGAACACCTGCTCACACACAAATAACAACTTTAAGAAAGGCCACCATTTCTATTCATAGCATGTTCAAATCACCTCAGTATTGTCACCTAAAAACTTTATTGGAGCATATCCAGGATATCCATTGCTCCCTCCATGTTTTTTGACCTTGTCTTTATCTGTGACACTACTCTTGAATTTCTTCAGAAGTGTATTATTCCAGCAGATGGTACTGTATAAGGCAACATTATGGAAGAGCAGTGTTTGTCTGGCATCATTTTCAAGTTTTTTTCACCTTGAAGCTCCCATGTAATGTGGCAGTTTTGGTCCATATAAACCCACAGGGGTCATGACTGCTGCCTTTAGAGTGATGAGTTAAAATAACCCTGAAACTTGCTTTAAAAATGAATTAAAATATGAATCGATCATCATCATAGTCAGCTAATTGTTTCAGCTATTGAATGCTGTGCAGTTTCTGGTATTACAGGACTGTACTTCAGTATGAGCTTTGCACACTGCGGAGGCTACCAGTATATTTTTATACACTAAGAAGATGTTGTTTCTTCTATTACACCATCAGACAGTCTGAAATATGTTGACTTTGTTGATATCTTGTGTAACTTTCCTTTTTAGAAGACCTGTCTGACTTCTCAATTCAACAGACATTTCTTACTCACTTTTAGCCACAGCTGTATAAAAATATACTGGTAGCCTACACAGTGTGCAAAGCTTATTTAAAAAAAAAAACGCACAGTATTCTACAGCTGAAACGATTACCTAAATATTCAATGAGAGAAAATGAATAGGCAACTATTTTGATGATTGATTAATATTTCAATTAATTTTAAGAACAAAATCACCAACCATTCTGTGTTGCAACTTCTGCAATGTGAGGTTTTTCTACTTTTCTCTGTTTTATATCATTAAATTGAGTATATTTGGTTTTTGGACTGTTGACTGGACAAAACAAGAACCTGAGAGTATTTTTTTCAGTATTTCCTGACCAAATTAATAATTGATTAATCAAGAAAATAACAATTATTAATTGCAGCCCTGTAGTATTCATTCATTTCACAGAAAAGTGAAAAGTAGCATTTATCAAATACATGAGTTACACACCTCTGTAGGACACAGTTAACCTATACATGTGTCTACTGTACTGTTTACACATCTTAGTTAATGATTACAGAGTAGCTTCAAAAATACATGGATGAAAATTCAAACAAGTAACTATCAGAGATCTGCACAGAGTATAAAAAATGAAGTAAAGGTAACTTTATTGTCAACCAATGCAAAATACATTTTAAATTATGGCCTTATAGTGTCAGACAGCACACAAACTTCAGTGTTCAAGTAAAACAAGGCACAGTACATTTAAAACAAGGCACAGTACATTTAACTGCACAGTACATTTAACCACACAGCAAGCACATTTACACACATACATCCGCAGTGGACCAACAATCATAAGTGCAGCTACATGAAAATAAACAGGAACAGAGAGTAGAGATATATTTGACTCATGTTATTTAAAGATAAAGGCCATCCTTCTTTATTTCATGGGGACAAAGTCGTACATACGGTTTCTATGTCAAATAATATCTCACTGCTTTGGTTTTGTACCATAACTCCAGATATAGACCCTCCATCACGAAAACAAGCTTACTCTCTTCTATAAACTATGAACTGCTATAAACTAAATAATAATTTGAATAATATCATCAACTGAATATCAGACTTTGAAATGTAATCACTGCTGAATACTCAATGTTGAAATTTAATCACCAATTAATTTCTTGCACTGACTTTGAAAACCATCTTTCTGAATTTATTCACTTTGTTAAATTCTCAATAGTCACTGTCACTGGCAATTTCAAAACCTTTATTTCCAGTAAATGTTTAATTAAGGGTTCTCAAATTCCAGATATAAAGTTCACATCTGAACATAAGGAAAAGCAATTAAGCCTGAATGGAATTAATCCGACCTCTGGCTTAAATATAGTAAAGTATATAAATTAATATATACTAGAAAGAAAGTTTTTTGAAATTGCACACATAATCAGATAATTTTAATTATTATGGTAATGAATTGCTTCCACAATATCAACACCGGGGAAGAGATGACAGTGATCACAAAATGTACAACAGAGATGGAAACTGCTAAATAAATGTATTTAATTAGGCTACTGTCCTTAAGGGCAACTGGCCTTTTTCACAGCGGAGATTTTGGTGTCATAGCAAGAAAAACATAGTTATAATTAAAATGAAAAAAATGTAGATTAGTCTGCTTCTCCTTTTAATGCTACTATGAAGTTCTACTCCACTATATTCTAAAGAGAAATATTGTATATTTACTCAACCACACTTTTCACACTAAAGATCCCCTCCAGATATGTTTTAAGACACATAAAAATACTGACTAATAGTAAGTGTCCACAAAAAAGTTCAATAATCTTGCTTTCCCAGAAAAAGCACCACTGCATTTTAGGGGGCCACATGTGGTCCAGACATATCGTGACAGGGGCGGTGGCCCTGCTGGGACCCGCCTCCTCAGCCTCAATGTCCCCTGGTCATATCTATGAGCAGGACACTCTGTTCTCTGCTTCATGTTTGCTTTAAACATGTTGAATGAATACTGACTGCCATGCTGCTGGTTGTTATTCATTGTAACATGACTTGCTGGTATACTACTGTTGCTGTTTTAGTCATTTAGTTTGTCTCCCTTTCTATATAGTGTTTCCAGTATTTATCTGCCTCCTCTGTTTGTAGTGGTTGTTTACTTGCCCACACAAACTCTTTTCTCAGTAACAAGGAAGTACATGTACACGCTTCGTCTCTGACGTACTTCCTCGCTCAAATTATCTGATCCAGGTTTTTATTTTTAGAAGATCCCAAACAACAAAAGAGTTTATTACGTTGCCCGTTTGTATTTTTATCTTGGTACTTTTCCTTTATTTCTCTCTGTGTCCTCGTCAACATCTCTGACATCTCTGTCACTACATTTTATTTGATTTCTGTCAAATATTTCATCCTTACCGCTGTTGCTTCCACTATGACTGGTGCTATTCATGGAAAAACTACTACTACTGTTACTACTGACAGTATTGCCATCAATAATTATATGCAAGTTCATGTTCTTTACATTCATGAGACTGGGGAGGGTTTTTCAAAACTCTCTCAGAACCTTTTAAAGCTGCTTTTAACTAATGTTTGACTCTTAGTCCAGTTCTTTTAAGTGGGAGTATGTCTTTATGTGTTTTTTATTCTCTTTTGCTGTTTGCAATTGTACTTTTAACACTGTGTCTTTCCTGCTGCTCTGTTGTTGATGTGTGTATCTTCTTTTTGACAGCTCTGCAGTTCAGCTCTGCTGGACCTTGTAGGAATACAGTATCTTGCTCAAGGATACTTCAGCAGGGTGGCAGTCAGCAGGTCTAATATTATAAATGTAAGGATACTTTCATCAGTATCTTCAGAGTTTAAAGCCCTCTTCCACTCAAAAATATGTTTTTCTTCAGTTCCTTCAGTTGCATGTTTGCGATTCACTGTGCAGAATGATCAGGAGTGCAGGAGTCTGACATTAGAAAGCTGTTTTCACATTCATCTGCAGGAAGCAGAAAGTTTCTCTGTGCTCACCTTAAATCTGAGTTCAAGACGTTTACCTACGAACATCATTTGTGACTTTACAATTAGTTTGGAAGACTATCATGGTCCCATATGCAACTTATACAAAGTGATGTGGAAACCTGAAGCCTTCAATCACTGGAGCAGGAGACATTTTGTGTCCAATAGTTAAACTTTGGAAATTAACAATATTTGTATATTCAAAGATTCTGGTGTCTGAAACTATTATTCAAAACAGATTTTTATGTATTTAAGGGTGCTATTCAGTCCATTCACAGTTTACACCACAAGTCATTCAGTTTTTTTCCCCCCATACATCTGCATAGGCTAAATCCACATCCCCACACTGGTGGCCCAAACTGGCAAAGAAATGTAACTGTATGAATACTGAACACTTCATTACTCAGAGGTAATGATCACAAGACGGTTTTGTGTTTTGTTTTTTACTTTCAGTGACATTTGACTGTTTTTGACAGCAATATCATAGTTATAGTTTTGATATAGAGTATTTCTAGCCCACTGTGTCTTGATTGAAATGAAGGACACTGATTTCTGCTGCAGGCTTTAAAATTTATTTTTGCCTCCTTCATTTCCTGCACATATAATCAGGAAGAAAGGGACAGAGACCTATAGTGACGCTCAATCTCGTAAGAGCGAGAGTTCTCAGTGCTCATTATTCTTAAATCATTACATTGATAAAGTGAACCTAATGACTGAAAGCACAGGACCCATGGGCCTCGTATGCTGAAATGTCCTGTGATTGAAAATTTTCACTTCATCTCAGTCTATTTCCTCAAATTGTACATTCACCTGATTTATAAGAATGGCTTTAAGTGAATAAAGCTGCCCTGCGCTATAAACTTTCAGTTTATAAATTGAAAGCACCTCATGAGTGTGTGGGCTTCAGCTCCCACAAGGAAAATGTCTTATGTCAAGTTCAAGCAATATAAGTAAAGGTATTGATGTTTCCACTCACTCACATTTCTAGGAATATTTTTATTTCTGGATGTGCCTACGTTGCCATGGCTACAGTATATTTACACACAGAAAAAAATTGTAAATTGATGGAGCTTCAGGTGAATATTATCTGTCATGACATGTTTAAGTATTTTTCAGTAGGCTGTTTTCAGCACTTTACAGTCACAAACCTTCTACTCTGGCATTCAAAATAAGAACTTGTGACATTTTCATATAATTAAATATCTCTGTTGCTCAGAGGTGTCACAAAAATTGAAACAGCAGAGGACCTATCAACCATTGGGAGAGGCTCATAAATGTTATTAGTATTTTCAGCAACCTCAGTAGCCAAATGAATCATAGTTATTAGGCAGAAAAAACATACATGCAAAATTTGTCAATTACATTTTTGAGAAAACGTCCACAAACAAACTAAGCACCAGTGCAAGTCTGTGTGTGTGTGTGAGTGTGTGTGTGTGTGTGCATATGTGTATTTGTGCTGTCACCATTTTGAGCTCGAGACAAAGTGAAATGTGGATTTAAGATGAAGAGCAGCATTATGATTATGTTGAAGGCTGGTTTAAAGGTTAAAGACAGCGATGAAGATTGATGCAATGAGTAAATAAATAGTTGAAGGAAAATCCACATGAAGGCAAAACAAAGGTGTGTATATGAAGCAGGGTTTGTTCATGTTTTGATGTGAGGTCCAAAAATAATATCAAACATTCCCATGACGACTTCCTCAAACTGTGTGTGTGCTTGTGTGTGTGGTGAAAATGTCCCCCATCTTATCTCCAACATCTCATCTTGAGCTGACAAAGCAAACTGACAACACTGAATATTTCCTGTTGCTTTTATGTTGCTGGTACAACTGAACACCTGCAGAAGTAAGTGTGTGTGTGTGTGTGTGTGTGTGTGTGTTGCATGTTATCAGTTTCTCACCAGTGTTAGCTTTGTGTTGTACTGGAAAAGGCAGAACTACATGAACATGAAGCAAAGAAAATATTAATGTTAAATTCATGAATGTTAAAAAATAACAACACAGAGCTCTGTATCTCATTATAGGTCACACTGTATTTGAGTGGGACAATGTTTGGCATCTCAGGGTGAAGCTCTGAGACACTTCTGCTTTTCTGTCAGACATAAATCACACATGCATTCTTGGTTGTTTTGACTCTTTTAAGATCTACAGGTTGATCAAGATAAAGTTCAGTCTCTTATTTTTAGTAGATATGTGTTTGGTTGTGATGTTTAAGGTTTTATCAGGAGTTAAACCAGCTAAAAAAAAATGTACCAGCATATACTGTAGATGTCCAACCCCCTCTTGTGATTTGGCTGAGGCATGTCTAAAGTAAAATTACCTGCTGATGGGAAATCACCTGCTCCAGAGTCAAATATCCTGAAACTGCTGTGAGCGAGGACAAGCAGAATCAGTTTCCACTGCAGAGCCGACCCAAGACTTCACTGTGAGGTAAGATATGATGGACTGCTGCTTTACATATCTGTCTGTTTAATTACTTACTAAATAATGCTATTAATACCACTGCTAGTGATTCATTTTCTTGCTATTGCATTCTTCGTCTTATCTAATTGTGGGTGTCAACTGTTGTATCTGGTGCACTGCCTTCGGAATAACTTCATGCTAATATTCTAATACAATACAGAACAGGCACATATTGAGTATGTCTGTTTTTTGTTTGATGTTTTGCACTTTAATACAATTTCATTACATTATATTTAAGTTTCTTGTTTTTCTTCTATAATAAAATTCTTCCATCTTTTCCACAAACAACAGTCTTTTATATCACAGCAGTCCAACCAGCTGAAACTCCTCCTCATCACATTTTCTTCCATCATACCAACTCAGTTTCCACCTGTACTGGGAACAGAAACTCTGTCCTGCACCCAGCAAACTCACCCAGGGACGCCATCATCACCCCCATCAAAACCAAGGGACTCCATTTCTGGGTTCTCAAGGCTCCACAACCCCCTCAGATCCATCAAGCCAACGGGACATTTTCTTCAGTCACACGGGCATGTGTAGTAAGTCCATCCAGCCTGTGCTTCAGCCAAGGCAACCACATGCATCACAAACCTGTTCAGACACCAACCACCGATGTCTCGGACCTCAGCCCCAAAGTGGAGCCTCAGTCCCCACTGTGAGTGCAGCCCTAGAGGGGGGAGGAGACAGGGGAAAGGGTGAAAGAGCAGCCCAGACAGAGAAGTATCACTGTGGGGTGTGTGGGCATCTGTTGCTGGCAGTTGTCTTGACTGTCTTCTCCCCGCTGGTAGCTGTGGGAGTCTGCATGGCTGATATCCTGACTGGAGAGTGCTGTAATGTGCACGGAAAAGACATAGACTTTGAAGATGATCTAATGTGAAAGAGAGGAGGTATATGGGCATTGTGTGTGTGAGAATGTGACCGTTTTACTATTTTTTTATGAACTGGATACACATTACTAATAACCATTTTTGATAACATATGTTTTTAGACTGATGCAACAGCAACCTCTGCAAGGTAGTACTGCAGGTGGGAGCAAACTCTCCTTGATGCATTCATTGAACCTCCAACATTCAAGTATTTATAGTTGGCTGGATGAATGTTACTGCATTCACAGGGTTTCTTCGCTGGAAAAGGAAACTTTGTAGGCGATCAGTAATACTGCTATGCAACGCACCGTGTAATTAACATGGTGCTTTTGCTCGATTCATGTATAATAAAGGTTCCTGTTCAGCAAATAACTCCATTCTCTATGTACGTACGAGTATGTGGTTGCATCCTGTTATGTAACATGCATCACTGCAATAAACAAGTGTAAAAGAACCGTGCATTTGCTGTGAAGTTGTGATTTCTGCAGAATACTAAAATATAACTATTGAAAGCTTGAAATGTAATCTAAAGAGAAAATGCATGTGATGCACAAGAAAACTGACTTCATCAGTTTCATTATCGGATAAAACCAAATGGTGTGGGCCTTTCAGACACTGGCACATCTAAATATAAAATTGAACAGGAGAAAAACAAATGTATCCTGTTCAACAATACTGTTTGTCTGTTATAAAAAAAACTCCTTTGTTGCCATTCATACTAAATATGATCCACTCATCCGTGTTAAGAACAAAGCTGCTAAATACACTTTTACATCATGTGCACCATCTACTGGCCTGATAGTCCAGTGCTTGTGTTGAAGCTAAATATAGAGCTAGTTTGCTTTTTACATAACTTTCACAGTTAACTGTATATGTGCTGCTCTGTAAAACCTTCATATTCAGACATATTATAATGAACATATTCTTCATGTCTAGAAAAGATAGTTCAGTAACTGTCAATTTAACATCAAAGAATTAAATATAATCATCTCACCAAAGAAATGTGACCAAACAAAAAAACAAAGAACAGCCTGTGTTGTGGATCAATGTTAAAGACTGTTATTCATTGCAAACATTTATTACATTTTTTTTTAATGATGCAAACAACAGCAAGTCCCACCCTTGTTGGAACAGCTCATCACGTTGTCATGAGGGAATGAAAGAGACACAAAGGGACAAGGACAGAAAAAGTGTGTATTACGCGCTATTCCATCGTTTCCTTTTTAAAAAAAACAAAACAAAAACATGACAATCAGTTCTTATTGTAAATTTTGGCATCTTCTTCCAACCTGTTGTACTGTCTGGAACAATGGTCATTTAAAAATCAAAAGAACAAGGCATGCATAATAGTTTCTGGTAATGCACATAGATAAAAGGATATCACCTATAAGTACAAAATCCATGTACGGTGTTCATGTACATTTCATATATATGGTCCCTTTCTTATAGGTGTCTTAGGCCTATCTACCTGTTCCCACTGTGGGACTGTGTTCTCCGTTATCTACGCTTGGTCACTAGATTCACCCTGTAAAAAAAAAAAAAAAAAAAAAAAAAGGTCTGCGCTGGAAAACACATCTGTTGATGGACTCCTTATTGGCGAACACTGTTACCATCTGCTTACTCTCCCTTCATCTTTCACCGCATGTTATTTTCAAGCTAGTTATTCCAAATTGTCATTTACTTAAATAGTTTTCTTTGAAGCAACTGACCATTGTGCTATCTACACGATTTCAACAAACCTCGCCGGGGTTATAGCCAGTATTATTCTCTATTAAAAATCTCTTCCCATTTTGCTCTTCTACCACCCCATGCTTCTCTTTTAAAAAAAAGGGAGCCCACAGATTACTTAGATCCACTCAGTGCTACTGTGCCCATGAGATAGAAGTCTGGAACAAAAAGTGGTTTCACTTCCAAGTAACTTAAAGAAATGGATCTAATTTCTGTTATGCTAAGATAAATGCACTGGTTGATTTTAAATGGGTGAACCCGCCACATAATGGGGGCTGTATACGTGGCCACATGTTTTATTTATTGAAATCATGTAAAAAAAACAAAACAAAAAAAAAAACAAAGAAAAAAAACAACAAAACAGGACAAACCAAAAAGTGGTGATTAAATACAATGTTGAATGAATGTCTCTACTGTTAAAAAAGTGTACCCCAATGTATACAACTATGTTGCTCTGTCATTTCTCAAAATGAGTTGAAGAAAGGGGGGAGAGGCATCAGGGATTGTTGATATACCAATGGAATCATATACAGATTTACAGTTAGAATGCATCTATAATCACACTCAACAGATGGCAGGAAGGGAGGGAGAGAGGGCAGCAAACGACAGACACAATATAGAAAAGATTCATCCGTTTGAATTTGAACACCCTTCGGTGTAGAACCAATGCTATGTTACTCTCTTAGAAAAAGAAAGAGAGATGAAAACAAGTATGTATGTCTGTATATATATGTGTGCGTGTGAGTGTGTGCGTGCGCGCGTACGTACAGGTATGAATGTTGTAAGTGCGGAACCAAATGTTCGACCAATAAAAGTCTATTGGGATCAAGTTGTACTGGTTTCTCTGAAGGTGGAGGCGAACTTGATTAACCAAACATGGGGCTGAGTTGGTACTGATGGTACTGGTGGCAACAGTGGGCGTCTTGAGTGTTTGGGATTAGCGCCCCCCTACCTCCCTCCCTCCCTCCCGCTCTCTTTCCCTCCCTCCCTCCCTCCCCCCCGATGGTGGTGGTGTCGTTGGTGTGTTATGGGGTTGGCCGCTTTAGTCGATGTACTGGGAGAGCCAGCGGAAGCCCTCGCCGTAGCCCTGCCTCTTCAACACACTGCACATGAACACCTCCAGTGGTCTCGTGTTCAGCTCCTTCATGGGAATGTTGCCCTGAGAGAAAAGCGGGAAAAGGTTACGCTAAATACACGTTGTATTCACTCCCAATCTGGCCTCTCGTTATAAAAGACATTTAAGAAGAGAAATCATCTCTAGCCAAGTAGTGAGTCTGGAGTTGTAATTTCCAAAAGAGATCGAGAGCAAGCTCTGGGTTTAAATGCTTTTTTTGAATATGTAAATGTGTTCAAGCTAAAATGGAGAGATAAGTTTCTCTTGGCAAAGAGCTATAGAATGAAACTGAAAGACAATAGCCAGCAAACTAAAACTTCATAGTTTTTTTTTTTAAACAGCCCTGATGACCTTTTCTTAATTAGTTTTTACCATGAGTGATGAGTTCTCACAAGAAAAACAATATTTCTGGCCAAGTTGGAACAGTTTTGAGGATTTTTGCATTTGTGTGTTTTTTTCCTGTGCTCTTCTCACTCATTTGAAGTGGGCAGGGCTCTGTTGGAAAAAAGGTGATGTCATGTACTTCCATTCGCCAGAGGGATGAATGTCTACTTACCTTGCCTGTCGTCTGTCCATACAATCCAAAAATTTCCCTCAGCTTCTCCTCACTGATGGCTTCTGGTCTGTCGATCTTGTTGCCCAGGATCAGGATAGGCACATTTCCAATGGTCTCGTCTGTCATTAATGCCTGGGGGGGAAGACAAGGTATTACCATGACGCTTTCATTTTTATCCTCATGATGATAAAAGGAAAAATCTACCCTCAGATACTCTGTTGTTGCATATCATCAACTGAGGGACATTTAATGCTTTAACTGGACTGAATTATCTGTAAATTTTAGAGAGCAATTGCATGGTATGATTTTTTTTTTTGTAGGGAAAAAGTCAGACAGGAGATGCAACAATGCTGTGATGATCTGTGCCACCTTATTCAACTTAAAAAAATGCCCTCAAGAGCAGAAATGTATCTCTTTGCCTCCTCTACATTGGATTCTTCTTTACACATTTATTAAACATTCTTTCTGAAAAGTGAATATAAGAAAAACAATCTAGATCTGTTTCAGAGGGGCTGCCACTTTTAAATCAACCACTTGAATAAAATGCTTGTGATTATTTATTGGTATTTCCATCTCAACTGCTGTAGACACTAGCAAACAGATATTTGACCCCAAATGCATCTTGTGAACAATTAAGAGCTTTCTGCTGCTGAAAACACTGCTCTACACCATAACTGTGACCAAGCAGGTACTTACATCAAGTTCTGCTTTTGATTCAGCCAATCTGGTGTGGTCTGCACAATCCACAAGGAAGACAATACCATTTATGGCAGGGAGGTAGTTTTTCCACACTCTGCGGGCTGTGTGAACACACAAACAAACACAAAAACAAAACATGAGTTTCTTACTGTCCGGTCTGTCTACTTGTAATACGCATTATGTGTTAACTGACCCTATGATGGTATATCTTATTGATCTTATATTAGCAAGAGTGTTGGAAGGAAGGAATTTACTTCATGTGCTCCAAGTGGGATTCACCGTAATGAAAACTGCTAATGTCAATCCTTTTATTTCCATCAGTGAGAGTGGCTTTACTAAAACACACGTTGATGAATAAAAACTTAAAAACATTAGTATACACAACACACACCTTGTGCGTGGCCTCCAAGGTCAAAGGTGGTGAAAGTCATGCCAGCAATTGTCAACTCTTCAGAGGCTGGAGGAGGGAAGGAAAGATCAAACATACATATGAAGAATGATTGAATATAGTATCACAACTATAAATATATCAACAGTGCTTTGTTTCAAAATGACAAACATACATATCTGGGAATAATCTGTGTGGATGGCTCTGAACACATGACTGAGAGAGTGTGAGGATGTACGTGTGTGTGTGTGTGTGTGTGACATAGTAGCACCAACTCACTTGGATGTAAAGTTGGCACATGCTGTCCCAATCTGTCATCTTTGAGCATGTGGAGTAGTGTCGTTTTGCCAGCATTGTCCAGGCCAAGAAATACTAACTTGCCGGATTTCTTGTACAGTCCTGAAAGGAAGCCAGAAGATTTTCAGAAAGGAAACTCCACTTTAGAGTTCTACTTTAGGATGGGCTGCATCAAAATCATTCGATGCTTAGTCTTTAGGAAAAGGTCACCACACGTGGACTCGGGTAAACCGTCTGTACTGAAGGTCTGTTATGGCTTAAAAACAAAATCAATCTTTATAGTATAAAGGTGACACTTAACTGAAGAACCGTCAAGCTCAGACTTGTTCTCAGGAACGCACTAGATATTCAATTCACATACACACAGTTGCACAAGTAGAGAGCTCCACCTACTGATTTTGAGATTCTCCGATATCTACTACACATTTAAATGAAGAAGAAGGAAAAAAAAAAAGAAAGCCAAAGTTAACTTATGTTCTCTACTGTGTCTAGTTGGAAGGAATACATAATGATTGATTTTTGTTTCCATGGAGGAGAGGTGTTTGATCACTGATAAAAATTTATTTTATTTCATTATTTAAAATGTACAAAAGCGCTTTCTGCTTCAAAGGGAAACAGACATGATTTAAACTTTTCAGTTCTCTCAGGTTGGTGTACTTGCTGACAGAATACAGAAGAAAAAAGTGCAACTAAGATGACGCCTTCCTCAACTTTCCTGTACCTAGAAAGACGAGATTATACGGCTTTGTATTTACCCCCCTCTGAGCCAGCGTAGTGATACCCAGAGGATTTGTGAATTTTTTTGACTGAGTCAGCTCTACTTGACGTCACCATTGCTCACAGCGCTATGCTACCTGTCTGACAGGGAGAACAAGATCGACGGCTTCACAGGAGCAGATCTGACATAGAAACTAGAACAGCACACTCTGGGGAGAAGAGCAGCTGGTGCACATAAGATCTTCCACTAGATTTCAAATGGACACATTGAAAAGAGAGACATTTAAAAAGTCAGGGTGAGAAATCATGTTTTCTTTCTAAGAGACACTTCCTTTGTATGTCCTTCATGTTCACATACCATATGCCATTTGGTGGATACCTTTAGTTGAGTCACTCCACAGGAGAATGACTGCATACATGAGTAGCTTGTGTGGCCCCAAAAGGTAATCAAACTCATAAGACAGCTTGTGTTAGTGCTCTAGCCAAGGAGCTAAGCAACCACTTCAAGCTACACAGCAGCATTTAAAGGGATGGTGGCCTCCAGCAATGATGCTGATTCGTTCATTTCTTATTACACGGACCACATTACTAGAAATTAGCCTTGTGATACCTTTGTTTAAGAAATAAACAAATGTATTTTGCTTGCAAAGTTTTTAGCTGAGGAGGAAACATTTGTTGAAAATTACATGAAATCATGTAGCGTGAATCAGCCGTTAAGGAGTAGTGCTTGCTGAACCGTGCATTTCAGTTTTGTGTCTGCAGGTCACAAAGGAAACCGATGCTTGAAGAGAAACTCTGTTTCTTCCCATCAAGCTTCTACCACAACTAGGATGGATTTCTAAGAACAAAGCCTACTATTGTGCAAAATACTCTGAGCCCCGCTTTTCACTGAACACTCAAAAGACCAAGGTTTAAGACGAGGTCTACTGGTCTAAGAAGACCAGTAGTTGGAAGCATTAACGTTCTTCTGGTGATCATTAAAAGACATTAATTAGACTCACATCATCAACTAAGTTCATCAAGTTACTTAAAGAGGACATAATATACACATTTCCAGGACTATATTTATATTCTGGGGCTCTACTAGAATATCTTTGCATGATTTACAGTTAAAAAAAAAATCCATATTTAACTCATTCTGCCGCTTTACACAGCCCTTCAGTTCAGTCTCTGTCTGAAACAGGTCGTTTTAGCTGCTGTCTCTTTAAGGCCCCGCTCCTGATAAGCCCCTCTGTTCTGATTGGTTAGCTTCTGATAGGTTAGCCTCATCACGGCCGACATCCAGCTGCTCAGAAGGCTACATCAACAAACTATAGTAGTAGGATTTCACTACTTTTTCCCTCATTCTTTACTGGAAATGTCAACTTCTAAAATACATCCGTACATGATTAATCTGATCCGTAATATGTGAGTGGACGGTGCGAACAACACATGGAAAAACCTTCGCAACCAAGGCGACAGAACAGATGGACGTGTATGGGCATGCACGATGATCTGACGACAGCAGGGTAGAAAAAAAAAAACATTGCAAACAAAGCGTTCAGAAAACACTGAAGCATGTTACGTCCCCTTTAACATTTTTAACAATAACTTAGTGGTTCAGCATTTTGATTAATGACTTAAATAGCAAAGCAGTCAAACCTTTCAAAATTGAATTAATTTAGAATAAGTTAGGGTGTTTGATCAAGAGTACTCACCTAAAAACTGTAGTACACTATTGAAACCGCTATAAATCCAATCAAATATGAAAGCCATATCCGGAGCTGTTCAATCCTGAAAAACAACAGATAGAAAAAAAAAAAACAACAACACAAAAGGTAAGCAAACACAGACATCCAGATGCAAGGAGAAACAAAATAGCTGTGACATGTTATTTTGGCAGTAACATTCATCATTAAGCTACAGTGAGTGACCATTCCCCTGGACAGACTTTTTACCTCTACTCTGCAGTTTTTACATCAAGAAACGAGTGTCAGCATTAATTTGAATTGGAGGGGAAACTTTGGAGGGGATTTGCACAGTGCTCTTCCCTTCATCCCCAGCATGGGCAAAATACTGTACACCTGTAAAATCTCCTCTGACATACATCGGATTGCATGGAAAGGTGTAATGTTAAACTTATGATATATAATGCTACAGTTAAAATATTTAACAGAGATACAAATTACTGCAATATATGTGGGTGAAGGTACCTGAAAACACCAAGGGATAAATAGAACATAATTAAAAGTATCAGACAACAGCAGACACTAAGAACTAACCAGCACGCCTCGCCACAAATGTGATATAAGTAACGGCAATGAGTTCTATAAATATGCAATCAGCCTATCAGACAGATATTGGCAACTGCTGATAAGAACAGTGAGTGGCTACAGCAAATGATTAGCTTGTTCCAACAGGAGTCTTTGGACAGCAGGCCAGAAGATTCAGAGCAATGATCAACGCTGTCATCTCCTTAAAAGACAACGTGAGGGTTTTGTTCAACAAGCCTTGGGCATGAAGCCTAGGCTCAGTTTTTTTTTTTTTTAAAGATAAACTAACCAGATTGCATTTCAATCAAAACAAAAATGGATCTGAGATGTGCTGTAATTGTGCAAAATCAACAGCTCCCTCACTGACAACATGCAACAGCTTGTCATTCTCACTCACACAAGCTTCTTCTCCTCTCAGCAACATGTGATCAAATGTCAGCTATCAAGTGTCATGATTATGAAAATCTGTGAAAAAAGGGTTAGAAAAACAAACTTCCCCTCTATGTAACCAGAGGAGCCGCTTTTGGTTATGTCAATGGTTTTTTCACAATGAAACAATGATGTTTGCGCAAACTTCTTCATCTCATCTCTTTGCTGATTTTTTTTTTTTTTTAACATCTGTGACAGTTACAGAGTCATCAGAACAAGGTAAGCTTGTGCCGACCTCTAGCCCTGATTACGTAACATGCAAACAACTCTAGGGCTAAAGTATAAGGGAGCCAAAGGTCAAGACCACGCAAATACAGCTGAACTACACGTCAGCTGCTGCTATACTCCAGTCCCGTATAGTCCCATGCCCGCCCCCACCGGCTGATATGACACTGTAGGCTACGTTATGGACTGATGCTCCCATGTGTGCATGCTGCAGCTGTGAATGTGAAAAAGTTTGACAGTTAGGGACAACAACCACAATCAAATATGGGCTCTTACAAGGCAAATATTTAACAATAAAGTGTGTTGCAATGAAAAAAAAGAGAAAGTTTGCTTTAAGGCAGCAACCTTAACCTGTTCTACAGGGTGTGTACAAATTGATCATTAAGGATGACCTTAAATTGACACTAATAGAAAAGTGTGACAATAATAGTTTGTTGTTCAGTTCTTCAGAGCTAATCTCAACATCACTGAGGCATATGTTACAAAACAACCCTACCAGATGAATAGATGACCATTATTTCAAGCTAACATTTTCAGCACAGGATTTTTAAGAGTTAATAGGAGACGTACCGACTCAAACGCCACCAAATTACACGTTTTGACAGTCTTCTCTCGGTACTATTCACCCTCTGAACTATGTCTTCAGTGTCTGTTTATAGTGTTATTACACTAAAAAACAAGAAAGACTTGAAAATATGTTAATTATGTGAACATTACAAGAGTTATACTTGAGAAAAAACGTGTTTTAACTCAAATTAGATAGAAAGATACTAGACACGTTTCTCCCTGGAGGAGACATAGTGTCTATTAATCCCTTCTACGTTACGATTTAAGCCAGGTTCTGTGAATAAACACAGATGTAGTGACAAGTGAATCCATAACACAGTGAAAGAGACACTCGACTGTCAAATTAAATTCAGTTATCATATCCACTGTTAACGCAGCAACGACGTCAGCTAATCTTTAACGTTACACGATACGTGGACATTAAAAGTCTCCAACACTACCAGAGAATTAAAACAATGCCCATTTGTCAGAATATCAACGAGTCATATCAAAGTTAAACATATCCATGATACTTAATTTTATAAAAAAGATTGGGTGAGGCCGGCTAACAGGCTGGCTAGCAGGAAGCCACTAGTTACGTGTCATACTCTCCAACCGGCGACGTTGCACTAGCTGCGTTAGCTAATCGGCTAATATCAGAAATACTTCGCCGAACAAGTGTGATAGAGCGGATATTTTCCTTCCTATGGTAAATATGGATGTCAAAATTAATGTAAAAAGCGGGTCAGCTCCAGTTTGTATCCATCTTAAGATTTTAAGATATAGCCAAGTTAGCCAATGCTAACGTAGCATCGTTAGCAGCCGGGATAAATTTACTTAGCCGAGTACCCGAAACGTTAACATAAAATATGATTTTCTGATCATTTGGGAGGAAATGTATCCGACACTTAACACTTACCCGTTATTCAGGTGTAGACTAATTTACTGAGTGTGCTCGCTCTTCTAATCATGTAAATTGGTTTCCCCCTGGTCCAAAGAAAAAATGCCAGGTCCTCCTTTCCTTTTTTTCGTGTTTTGTTACTGAGCCACGACACTGCAATGGCTGTCCAACAACTCCCCAAAAACTCTGCCCGGCCGCTTCCTGTTTATGTTTCACAATCACCTTTCCGGCCGGAAAACAGAAACTAACCGATAGTATGATCTTATTTTATACAATCTCAACGTATGATTAAAAATAAAATTAAAATATTTCTTAAAATATTTAGAAGGAGACAGCTGCGATTGGTTGAAATATATATTTTAACAACCAACTACAAACTTTATTAGCTAGTTGGCTATCTAGCCTGTAAAAGTCATATAAATAATCTTGTTTTTCACTTAAATAGCACTTTTTATATATTAAGATAAAGATAAAGAAATCTATATAATAATAATAATATATAGCACTTATCATAACAAACAATTACAAAGTGCTTTTCAAGGCAGAGATAAAGAAAACAAAATATAGAAAACAATGCCAGATACACACACACTGCTACAAATAGATCATTAAAACAAATATAAAATAAACTACTATATATCGTAAAATAAATCAATAAAGAAAATAAAAAATGCTTTGGGATAAAAAAAATAATTTTCAAAAGTGATTTAAAAGGAGATATTGAGTCTGAGATTCTCATTCCACAACAGTAGTGCACTGACAGAAAAGGCTTTGTCTCCTTTAGTCCTCAACATTGCATTAGGAGCTAGGACGTTCCTGCCAGAGGACCTCAAATTGCATGCAGGTTGATAAGGGAAGAGTACCTCTGAGATGTAATCCTGGGCTATGAAAGGAAGTGCTTTAAATGTAATAAGTAGGATTTTAAAATCAGTTCTGAAACCATCTAGCAGCCAGCGTAAGGACATTAAAACAGAAGTAATTTGGTCTCTTTCTTCGTTTATCTCGAAAGTCTGGTTGCTGCATTTTATACAATTTGGAATCTGTAAATTGACTCCTGATTTATGCCAGTTGGGAGGCCATTGCAGTAATCTAATCGTGAGGAAATGAAGGCATGTATGATAGATTCAGTATCTGTAAAACTCAAAATTGAACGAATTCTGGCAGTGCTCACTCATTAGATAACTTTTCATCGGTTTTAACACCAAACTAAATGAATGATTTGTTTAATTTTTAAAAGGACATTGATTGTACATACAATCTGAGTTTTGTCTCCTCTTGTTTCCGGTACGCCGGATTAGTCGAGAGCACAGGAGGAAATGCCACGTGTACATACTGCGCATGCCCGACGATTTTTACGTCGCTCCTGCTGGGTGATCCCAACTTCCGGTGAAAGAGGAGAAGTGCCTCACACATACGATTAACTCTGACAAGGCCCGTCGTTACTCACCCGTGGGTAGTTGTGAACGGGGGTTTCGATAACAGCCATGGCCCTGTGATCGCCAACAAGTCAGCTAATTAACTTTTTAAGCAGCTACGAGACGCCGCTTTGACTTAAAGACACGTCGTCGAGTTTGAACATTACATCGCGACTGCCAGCTAGTTAGCTCGCTAGCTAAAGACGCAGCTAGCTATTCGCCAACCAAGCAAACCTCTAAATTAGAACCTGGTGTATATTTCAAGATGTCAAGTGCGGGATTTAACTCTCAGAATGGGACAGGCCAGGCATATGCGAATGGTGAGTAAAACTTAATTTACGCAAACTTAACACAAGGCTAAGTAGCTAATATTAGCTTAATCGGCTAACGTTGTCGGTATAGCCGTTTGCTAACTGTGAGCTACCTGGCTTGCTTAGAAACGCTATAACTTAACGTAACCAAGCACGAGTGAGCTGTCAAGTATACGCCAAGATAACCATAGTTTAACTCGCCACGTTACTGAGTTAAGATGGTAAAAGAGTATATCGCTAAGGCAAACTTACTATAACTGTCTCGCTAACTGGATTTAGCCAGTGTTTGCTAACTTTGGTTTGTCGAGGTGGCAAACCCAACAGGCTGACAAACTGAAGGGTCAACAAGTACTATAATAAACCTTTAAGCCAAGTGATGGGCTGTCCCATCCCCCTCCCTCCCTCCATCGTCCCCCAGTAAACATAAACGGCGATGTAGCGACAACTTTACAATTATGCTTCCCGAGAAGCTACTCGGTTAGCCAGAACGTAGCCATATCACATTAATTATAATATTTTATGACGTTTAACTTGTCTTGACTTGTACTTTCACTGCCAACGAACAATCCCATCTCCAGGTTTGTTAGTGTCTTCATGGATTTTCAGCGGGCTAAATAACTGTAGCGTGTTGTCGTTCTACGTTTTACTGTACATGTGGCACATTGGGGATGATCCAAATATGTTGCCGAAGATGCTTCTTCAGACTCCTCTACTTAAGTTTAAGGTTTCTTACTCATTTCTGTGAGGTTTCCATGAACGTTAAGGAACAACAGTCTAAACGGACTCAGTGACACCTGACAAAAGTGCAACTGAGTGCAGCCTCCATTGGCTTTTCTTATCAATGCATTTGAATGAGCTTTCTTATACTGTGCAGATTAAGCAATTGCAGCACGAGTTTATAATCCTGTTTTTCTAAAGCTGTAGATAAACTGAACGTGTCTTAACGTCTTATCTTCGTTACATTGTCCCTTAATATTATTCCTATCTTGTATCAGATGAGTCACTGAAGGATGCCGATCCAGCTCTGTTATTTAGAGCTCTGATCAATCTGAAAACAATGTCTTTCTGACAGACGGAACAAACCATGAAAACATGTCACTGAAGCTGGATGGGATTTTCAGTACGATGAGTAATTATTATCTTGAGGTGTCTGTAATATGAATGACTAATTCAGAGAAGAAGTAACTTTGTATGGTAATAATGATTAATGCCCACAACATTTCTATAATATCACACCAAAATGTTTCCATGTCATATGTAGTTTCTGTAACTGATGAACATGCAGTAACCCACTGTAAACTTCACACTTGAGCAAAAGTCTGATTTATATTTTCTTGCTATACCAAAAAAATGACGCAAAATGAAATGAAAGTGCTTCACTCTGAACAGGATTTATGAGTGTTAAGGGTTGAAGTTAACGTTTTATTTTTTATTTATTTGAAGACGTGTTTATGACTGTTGTTACAAAATTACCTTTAAATACCCTGAATCTCTCTTGTGGAGGTATGCTGATTGATTCCCTCAATTCTGGATTTCTTGCTAATGTTTACACTAATTGAGCCAAATGAGTTGATTTGAGATTGGTGGGTAGATCCGGACCCATATTAGGCTCTTTATGATTGGACAAGAGCTGTGACTGACCAGAAGCTTTAGTTCTTAAAATTTCCCTGCTCTCAGGAAGGACAAAGATTTGAGGTGGATTATGTGCCTTCATCTATCTTTGTTCATTGAGAAGAGTTGTTCTCTAATCCCTTCTCACTATGCTGACTTAGCGCTACCTCCGGTGGTGTAGTGCAGGACTAAGTGGATAGTAGTGAATCTGTTGGCATTATGTAATCATTTAGAGTGTAAAGAGGGATACACTCACTGATGCTGCAATTTAAGTCCTGATGCCTATTAGGTTCTTATTTAGGTAACACATTTATTGATATGAATTGCCACTCCAACTACTCTTTCTTTTTTCTGCTGACTATTAGATTTAACATCTATTTTTGGTGATGCAAGATTATCTCTTATTTCAGAAAGAGTAAATCAATTCCTTCTTTGAGTATAATACCCGAGTTCTTGGTATTGATATATGGCATTTAGGAAATTGAGAAGCAAATATAACATTTTAGTCTGGTACCTGAAAGATTTACACCCCAAGCATTCTTAATTTAAAAGTAACACTTATTTATTATTTCTTATCAGAAAAAGCAAAGCCATGTTTTGTGTCTGTGATGTCTCACTGCTGTGTTCAGTAAAGAAAGATTAGACTTGGCTCAGAGATCCACACTCACTGTCACTGAGGGCAGATCACGATTAAGGTAAAGAGATTACACCCCAGGCTGTCACTTCATTGGTCATTTGGTGCATCTGAGTGGTTTTCACCAGCTGTCATCACCATCAGTACCGTGACACCTGCTTTTCATTTACCTTTTTGCTCTGTGCTTCAGATTTAAACTCAAGGATTCGCTTTAATTAAAAGACACTTAAGTCACAAACCAAAGCTCTTTGAGACTCTGAATCTGTAACATTGCTGTCTTCAGCTCTCTGTTAAGCTAATGGACTGGCCTTTGAGCTTTCACATAAGGCTACCTTACAATAATGGCCCGTCATGGTTCTGGTCAACCATGACAGGACTGTAACCTAGTGGGCTACAATCCTTGTGCAAATTTTGGCATCAGGTACACAAGAGAGAGTCCAACAGCCCTCTTTCTTCTTGCCGCAGTGCCAGTGATGCTGGAGAACAGTTTGAAAGTAATGATACAAAGGAAGAAGAGTGTTCAACATGTAAAATTGCGAGAGCATGTAAAAAGTGAAATGCATGTCTGAAGGGGCTTTAGTGTCCTTTTTTAATGGATACGTGTGTGTAGTTCTGGGAATATAAATATGTCATAACTGAACCTGTTGTTTTTGACCTAGATTCTCTAACATGCCTGTATTTTGCTTCCTCTGGTCTCCAGGTCCATCACAAAATCCAGTTGCCATGCAGCAGCTGCCAGGGGTCAGCTATGGCACGACTCACCAACCAACCTACAATCCAATGCAGGCCAAAGCTCCTGTGCCCCCCGGCCCCGGACTCTATCCCCCTGGGCCATATCAGCCTGTTCCCCCAGTCAGCTCCTACCAGCCGGGCCCACCACTCACTTCCTACCCAGCCGCCCCAGGCCAGCCGCTGTTGACCAGGCCTCCAATGGGTGTTGCTCCATCCCATACTCCTCCTCAGTCTGCCAGCCCCAGCCCTGGTCCAAGGCTTCCCCCTGCACAGGCCACACCTCCCCCTCCTGCTGTGTCTTCTAGTAACTACTACCAAAACCCCCAGCAGCAGCAGCAGCAGCAGCAGCAGCCCATGCCTCCAGCATGGCAGTACAACACATCACCCCCACCAATGGGGCCGCCCTCTTCCATGAGCGCAGCGCCCCGTGGCCCTGTGGCAAATCATGTGAACCCAGCTACAAGTGTGAGAGCGCCACCGCCATCATCAGCTCCTTACAGCTCTGCACCACCAGCCCCCGTGTCCCATAGCGCCACCCAGCCACCAGGCCCAGGGATGCCCCCCACCTCTTTGCATGGATACATCCAGCCAGGTACGAACATGAAGGCTCCATTGAAAGCCACACTTTTATATCAGCTGCTGTACCATTGAGATGCTGGATGATGAAGGTTTTAGCATTTCAGATGCTAAAACGTATATCTTTAATGTATTAAGTTATATGTTTAAGTCTGTGTTCAGTGTGAGACAACATTTTCCTTGGGGACACTAACGTTAAAGTTGAAAGATGCACAATACAATTTTATTTTTAGGATGAAATTACAGAGGGGACAATTTGTAGTTATAGAAAAATGACACTCTAATGATGCTGGCACACCTTGGGCCAAATCAATAAAAAGATGAATCATCTTTCCCAGTTTCAAATCAACGCAAGAGTCCCCATCGCCTCATCACTGTCATTTCTTTAGAACATACACTGTGTTTTTTTTAAAGTATCCATCATACTCGCCTCCTAATAACTTTAACATGATGAATATGCCTCGTCACTATTCTGTTCATTGTCTTTAATAAACGACTGACATGTGCTGCAGATATGATTATCTAGAATGCTGATATGTTGGAGCCGGACATTGCCCTCTGTTCTTACACTAAACATGTTGGCTGAGTGCCTCCTTTGGATTCCTCCCAGGCACAGAGACTCATTTGCTCTGAATTTGTGCAAAGTTCAAAGAAGGGTTTTTATTGTTTCTAATGCGACTCTTCTGTAGCAGCATGACGTGGCTGTGAGGGCAAATTTAAATTTCAGTTTCTGGCACAAGTTGTATTTCTAAAATTACTGCTTTTTGCTGCGGATGTTGGCAGAAACGCACACAACTGTCTCATGGGAATTTGTGCCATTCTCATAGTTTGATTCATAGTAGTTTGATTTCTTGCTTTGATTGCAAAATATTCCAAGAGGGCAGAGAGTTTAACATTTGTCTCCCTGGAGAAGCGGTTAACTTGCACTGTCAAAAAGAGAAGACCACTCAGACTGAATCTCAGTAACTTTGTCAACTAGTCATGAACATTTTCTCTTGAGGAAGTGGTTTTGTTAAGTGTTGTGAGCATGACAGAATTTGGTTGTGTAATCTCAATGTCTCAATGATTTGTCAAAATTGTGAATTATTTCACAACACAACACCACTACTTCAATTGATTTTTTTTTTTTTTTAAAGCTATCTTTAGTGCAGTTCTTTTAAACAGAAGTAGAGGTCACATAATCAACATATCTCTCCATCTTATTGTCAGATTGGCTTGAATATCACTGTTCACATTCACACCCTCAACAAGAAGAGTCTGCTTGACTTTTAGAGACCTTTCCCCCCCAAGCAGCACCACCAGAACAAATCACTACAATGGTGACAGTGACAGGAAAAATTATTAGTTGATTGTTGTGGACTCTGTTGTGTGCAATAAAATGTCACACTTTTCACCTCTGACCTTGATAATGAGTGTGAGTGAGTTGTCAGAGTGCTGATAAATTAATCAAAAAAGCATAGTCAACAGTGTGCTGTAAAGAGGATTACCATTTTAATCATAATCAGGCAGCCTTATCCCAGTCTAATCTCTAATCTAATTAAGACTATGCTGTCTTCCTTTCCTGCTATCATTTCTCCTTATAATTTGCAGTTGCCATTTTCTAATATAATCAAGCTGTGCATGGCCTTATACGAATTACTTACAGCATTCATTTAGTAAAACAATGGCAATGTGTACACCTCGTACTCAAAAGTAAACACGTTTGCTGCATTCATCGATCAGTAAGTTGATCAAAGAGTTTATTTGGGTTCAGACACATTTGAACTGACTGGTTTGTCAGAGTGGGATATCGCTCTGCTGCTGCTGCTCTGACATTAGCTGGCTGTGGGGCGGTATCTCCACCAGTTGTTGTCACCTCTAGTGAGAGCTTATAATGTTAGAGCACTTCTGTGATGCATCATATCTGTCTACGTGTTATGCAGCAACAACACGCTCATGTTTTACATGACACAGTAATGTTGACATCATTTTAGAAGTCATCACTCCGTCTGAATCACCTCACAGTTTCTGTTCAAATGTTCCTCTCATGTGCAACACAAGAATGAATACTGAAGTGATTCATACAATGAAAGATGATTACTCAGCAACTTTGAACCATTCATCAAACATAAATGCCAAATAGTTACTGGTTTTAAAATTTGAGGATTTGTTGCTTTTAACCTCTGGGTAATTGATACCATGACTCACTATTTTGCCACATTTTATATACTAAATAAGTGATTTACTATTCAAAAATAAAAATATAGAAAGTATTCTATAATGAAAATAATGATTTGTTCCAGCCATAACCGTAACTCTCACTGTTGTTGGTGTGTTTCACCAGGCACAGCACCCCCACCAATGAATCCCATGCCTCCCCACACATATCAACCAAGCAGAGCCCCCTATGGGCCCCCACCTACAGGACCCCCACCTACAGGCCCACCACCAACCATGAAACCCACACCACCTCCCACTGGACCCCCAATGGCCAATGCCACACCTCCACCCCCAAAGGCAGATGGTAAGTTTTTAGTTTTCATGGAAAAATGTCCATTTTTTTTGTACTTTGTCCTCTGGTATGACAACCTGTAGAAGCACATTTCATTCTACTTGTTTTGTTGCATAACTTAGTATATTTATTTGCATGTCACTTGATCTGGCTGACACGGTGTTAACAGCCTGGTATGAGCTTAGCAAGCTGAGACTAGCAACTTATTTTGAGAGCATTGCAGTTGAAATCAATTCCACTGGACAAGAAAAGGAAGAGCAGCCAGATTCCAAGAGACAACATAACCAGTCACTTAAGGTGGATTTATAGGTCTGTGTTAAAGGGTTACGGTGTAGCTACAGAACATATAAATCCACCTTTAGTATTTCAGACTGATTGCAGATGTTTTATCTGGGTTAGGAAGCTTGGTGAAATGTTGGAAGACAGTGCAGCACATTCTCCCCACAAATTAAGCAAGTATAATGTGATGTTACTGGGACATTTGCTATACAAACATTTTGTGGGTCTGTCATGTAAGTACACTATAAGTGATAACAGATATTGTATCACTTTGGGCCAAGAACTGTATGTCCTTTTCTACAAGCCAACCGTTTTTTTGTTCTGATCAGCTTCCATTGTTTCCCTCCCTCCCCTCCTTCCTCTCCATGCCAGCTCAGTGTGGGGGGGCTATCAACAGCACTCAGTCCCCCACTGAGCACGACTGCCAGGAGGGGGATATTGAATGTCCAGGTGTGGCTAAATGTGTCTGTAGCTGTGTAGATGTTGTTTCAGTGTTGTTGTACCCATCCTGTCCTCTCTATGCAGCTGTTCATTGTATCTAGGGATGCACTAATTCTTTTTTTTTCCCCGTCCCTTAATTTGATGGCAATTATGAAGCTCAGCTGATACGGAGCTCCAGTATTGTTACTTCTAGAGAACATTGCAGAAAATAAGAAAATTAATCGAGAGATGTTAGACAAGACGTGCTTATGTAGCTGGGTGTTAGTATTTAGGAATCTGTCCAATATTGCTGCTTTAGGAATGTCTTAGTATCAGTGCATCCCTGGTGACATCTATTTCTTGTCCGTAGTTTATCTTCCTCTCGTCATCCATTCTCGCCATATCTTTCATATGACCTCTGAATAAACTGAATAAACGTTTAATGTGTCTAGATAACAGAGTTTCTTTAAGCACCATACAACAACGTCCATCCTTACCATTGTTAATAATGTCTTGTAAAAGAACCCCTTTGTCTCCATCTCATGTGTATCTTGTTCTGTAGTTCAGATCGTTCCATATCCATCGCTTCTGGTTAGCACACTGAGATAGAAAGAGCAAAAGAAGTGTCACTAAAATTATTCATATCACATGTGGTTTGCTTTGGAACAGGAACTGTGGCTGGAAATGGCCCACAAGCATCAAACAGCTATAATCATGTTGACAACAAAATGGGTAAGGGTCATTTTCTGCCAGATCTTGGAATCTTTTCACACCAACCACATGTACAATCTAGCTTTACTAAGTAGAGTTTCATAGCAGCTATAGACTTACAGTAAATGAGCATCGCCTCTTGGAGGAAGCAAAGCATTTAAAAAAAAATGTCTCTAAAGTGTTTCTTTACATTTTAGTTCACAATCCTTATCATTAAATCCCTTCTTCAGCACTGTTCTTAAAAATCATTACCGTTAATTTTTCTGTGCAAATACACAATGAGTAAATGTCACTAGAGTAACTGCTGTCATACTGTAACAAATTATCTTCAATTTTTTTTTTTAGGTTTAAAGGATCAGTTTGGCAATATTCTATATTTTTCTCATTGTCAACAAATCCAAAGAAAAGACCAAAGTCAACATTTTCCTGTGTATCAAAGGCCTTTTATAGCTCATTCCTCTGTGCCATTGAGCTCATTTTGTTGTTCAAAAACTGTTCAAAACACATCAGTGAGCCACTCTGTGGAGTGTGATGTCATTATCATGAACGTGGCTACTGACGTTTCTTTTGAGCAAATCACGCACACATTATTACACTTAATAGAGCACCAAATGTGTTTTCATCTGCAGCTGACAATGGTTTCCACCAAATGCACTCCTGACACCTGTTTGAGTAACGTTTGTTAAAAACTGCAGTGCCCAGCTGTTTCAGAAATTACTGAGCCATGTTAAAAAAATAAAAAAAACTTTCTTGTTTGTAAAGATTTGTTTTTGGCTCTGAGTACCACAGACAGGGAAGGGAAGTCAGAAAGTGTTGTGAGGTGGAGTAATGCATTGGTTGTTTTTTCATGATATTTGTTGACTATAAAAAAAATAGTAAAATATTATTTGTCTTATCCGGTAAAGGGTTTCATTTTTACTTTTTTCACTGATTACTGCCACTCAGTGGGTTTTAATTTCTTGTGTAAACCAAACTCATTTTCATTCCTTTTTTTCCCCAGCTGGCCCACCTCAGCCTGGACCGCCTGGTCGGCACTTGGGCCACTACCCCTCTCTTCCCCCTGGGTACCAGCAGACCTCTGCTCCTCACAACGCCACCTCCCCCATGCACCCTGCGATGCAGGCCGCCACGCAGCCTTACACTCAAGCACCTCAGCCATACCAGCAGGTAAGAGAGGCTTGTCCCAGCAGCTTGCTGACTGTGTACCAGTGTAACGCCTTGCTCTGCTACTTCGGTCACGCTTGTTTTTTCACTTACACATGCAAAACCCTTCTGTTTGTGCAGACTCTATGGAAATGTTAAGCTGATGTTAAGATATAACTTCTCTGTGTTTGTACAATCAAAGTTGACAAACAAGGAATATATTTGACAGTATGATGGAACAATTTGCTTAACTAATTTTAAATTTTATGCCAGCAAATAGCTTTATTTAGATGCTCGACTGACACATGGGTTTGCAGATATGACTGTTTTTTAAATTTTATTTCTCTTTAAAATATTTTTGTTACACATGGGATGGTAGCCAGTCTCAAATTATAAACAATAATAATATTGCATTTTATTTTGGGTCATTCAGCTGATTTCCTAGATTTCCTTTTTATACCAAATAATTTGTCTCTCACATGTTTTGGTTAAATACTTCTTGTTTTTGCTTCTCTCAGCCACCCGGTGGTCCAGGGCCAGCCCAGCTGAGCCCATCCTTGGCGGCCATGAGCCTCCAGTCCAGCACCCCAGAGGCTCTGAGAGTGGTCAACTTGCTGCAGGAGAGGAACCTGCTGCCACCAAATCCAGTCCCCGCCCCAACACCCTGTCTGCCCCAAGATCTGCAGAAGATTAACTGCCACCCAGAGTAAGCCATGATGGACTAATCAATCAACAGCATGTGGCTATAGTCTGTCTATTTTTGCCTTGTAATTGACCGTATAAGTACTTTTTAGATCAGCATAAGCATGACTTTGTCGCCGCATACACTATGTTATGTCTTGGCTACGTTGTTACAGGACAACTTTTTTGAGGCATAGCAAAAAAAAATGATGTGTTCATCCATTCATCTAACTGAGTCATCCACATATCACATTGGTACACATGAAATACCAGAGATAACATGATTTCTGGATTCAGTTCAAGTACTCTGTGTTTGTGTGTCTCCAGGGTTTTCCGGTGTACACTGACCAGCATCCCTCAGACCCAGTCTCTGCTCAATAAAGCCAAGATGCCACTGGGCCTGCTGCTCCACCCCTTCAAAGACCTCTCGGTAAAAAAAAAAAAAAAAAGAAGCTTCAAGTACACTCAGTTCACTGTTAACTAAGTTGGGGTAAGGGATTAAGAGGAACATGGTAAACACAGCTACATTTCTCCTGGAGAAACCAAATTTTCTGGCCATGTTGGTGCGTAACACGGCGAGGTTAGGATTTGACTAAATGCACCCCTTGGCAAAATCTGTCAGAATGAATTGGCATTTGTTCCTGTGGTAATTGAGGACACAGACAACAGAGACATTGCACAACTTGGACAGCAACAAGAAAGTCTTTATTGAAACGCCAGTTACAATGAGCTGCAAACAAGAAAATGAGTTTGCCTGGAGGCACTTCTCACACAGGGCTCGGTTTTGTTCTGTGGTTTTTCTTGCAGCAACTTCCTGTGGTGACGTCCAGCACCATCGTCAGGTGTCGGTCCTGCAGAACATATATCAACCCCTTCGTCTCCTTCCTGGACCAGAGGAGGTGGAAGTGCAACCTGTGCTATCGGGTCAATGATGGTGAGAATGGGGAGGAGGAGGGAGGAATGATGGAGGAGTTAAAAAGTTCTCATCATCTGAAAGAGCTGCTGTCAGTGAGGACGCTGGAGGCAGCTGATAAGTGTCCAATCAAAATACAGCTTAGCAACAAAATGTATTTCCATTAAGTAATAAATGGAGAAAATGGCAACGCAAGCTCTGACACTTTTAAAAAATATTAAAATATTAAAAAGAGAAAGCAGCTAATTTGCTTTTGGATGATTTATTGCAGTGATTATGTAATGACTATATCACACTAAATATCTATATATGAAGTGAATAAAAGTCTTAAGTATGATTAAAGTTTGCATGTATTATGTAGCCACATGTACACCACAGCTTCACTACACAGTTTTACCTTTTGTGACTGTGAAGCATCTTTTTATACAGTCTGTGGACCTTCACACTCACCACTGAGTTACTAAGTACACAGCACATTATTAAATACTATAACCTTACTAGATGCTGTTTGGTTGCGTGTCTGTGTCCCTGTCTCTAGTGCCAGAGGAGTTTATGTACAACCCAGTCAGCAGATCGTACGGAGAGCCACACAAAAGACCCGAGGTCCAGAACGCCACCATCGAGTTCATTGCTCCTTCAGAATACATGGTGCGTTGCAACACATGCTATTGACAAATTTGTACCAGTTAAAGATGTGAACGGTTATCTATGTGCTCAGCCTGTTGTAAATGAATAGCTTATTTTCTTAAAAGCATTGGTGCTAAATTTTACAGTTACTTACTAAATCTTGTGTGGAAAATGTTTACAGTAATCTGTGTGTGTGATTGTTATGGTGTGTTTTTACTGACCTCATGTTAAGTTGCATGTATTTGCCCTGATTTACCCAGCTGAGGCCACCACAGCCTGCTGTTTACCTCTTTGTTCTGGACGTATCCCACAATGCAGTGGAGACGGGCTACCTGAATGTTTTCTGTCAGTCACTGCTGGACAACATCAATGCGTATGTACAACATTTAATTTCCACTTATTAGAGATGTTGAGAAGACATCAGAGTAGTTTTTTTTTTATATAATTCCACTGGTGCTTTAAAACTATAAGTGGACAAATACACAAACACGTGTAAGTGTTTGAGGATTCAACAGCAGTAGTGTAATTTCTGGCTGCCAGGTTGAAATGGGGCTCTATAAATATAGCTGAAATTAGGTCACCCTCATCACCTAAGTGCTAGTTTAATGAAGCATGTGTGTGTGTGTCTTAGGCTTCCTGGTGACTCGCGGACAAAGGTAGGCTTCATCACCTTTGACAGCACCATCCACTTCTACAACCTCCAGGAGGGGCTTTCCCAGCCTCAGATGCTCATTGTATCGGACATTGAAGGTGAGATATAATACAGCAACTTGACAGCTGTTTGTACAAACCATTTGCAGAAATGTAGAGCTGATAACTGTATATGGTATTAAGAGATCACGGACTGCTTAGGTCAACAAACTTCATAACTGGCGTTATGTTTTTGGGAACTGTTACCTTCTGTCATAGTTGAAAACTCAAACACTCAACTGGATCCAGATTTCTAAATGTTGTACTAAAATTCAAATTAAAAAGTTATCAGAGAAAAGTCATTAAGATGACTTCCAATTTTTCTGTTTTAATTATTCATTGGCTCTTTTTATGTTCTTGAAAAGGATCACTTTATGATAGCTGTGCTTTTAAAAAATTAATTTCATAACTATTATAATATCAGTGTGTTTGACTGTATTTTATGTCTAAATGCCACATGTTTGTTCTACACAGATATCTTTTTACCAACACCAGACAGCCTTCTAGTAAATCTCAATGAATGCAAAGAGGTAAGAAGCTTCACCTTGATGTGAACATCACTATTAAATAGTCTAAAACCTCTTCACTTTGCCACATTTCTAAATTTTAAGCCTAATTTTAGCTGTGTGTTTTCTATTTCTTTGAAATTTATAGGAAATGACAGCTACTGTATATTTAAGATTTCATTTTGTTTATGATCATAGCAGCCACACTGCTGAGTGAGACCCTGACCCTGGTCTCTGACCTCTTTGCAGATGGAAGAAAGATGAAATGACATAACTAAAGTCTCCCCTCAGGGATCAAAAGTGTCATAAAAATAAGACTCCCTCCCTATATTTGTCTTCCAGCTTGTGCAGGATCTTCTGAAGAGCCTGCCAACTTTATTTGAAAAGACCATGGAGACCCAGTCTGCCCTGGGTTCAGCTCTGCAAGCAGCCTTCAAGCTGCTGTCACCCACCGGAGGGCGCATGTCTGTTTTTCAGACCCAACTGCCTAACCTCGGCGTGGGGGCACTCCAGTCCAGAGAGGACCCCAACCAGCGGGCATCTGCCAAGGTAAGAGATCTGATGATGAAGTTTCTCCAGGACAACAATGAGATATGTGTTGGGCAGTATACAGTGGGATTTAAGAGCTTTGTACTCTACAGCAGCAGCATATATTGTATTGTAATAGCAGTAGTATACCTGTCATGTAGCTTTTCAACTGTAATTAGATCTTGGAAAAAAAAATTTGAGCTCATTTTTCTACCTGATGTTTTTTTTCTTTCAGGATATCCAGCACTTATCTCCAGCGACAGACTTCTACAAGAAGCTGGCTCTGGACTGCTCCGGCCAGCAGGTTGCTGTTGACCTGTTCCTGCTCAGCGCTCAGTACTGCGACCTGGCATCGCTCGGTGAGTCCTGGACTGACTGGATCGGAGATGGAGGATAGATGACAAGAAGGACGGAGGCTTTACTATACTACTTATACTACATTGACATGACACTTCTTATCCAGATTTTTCCAGCAACCTCAGATTTATAATTTACCATCTGGTTGTTTCAGTTTGGTTGTATGAAGCTACATGGGGAAACACATTTATGTATCACTGGTAATGGTAAAAAGTCAGATACAGACACAGGAGGCAACAGATTTTGTTTTCGACAACACCAGGTGCAATCACAGCAGGAGAAGACAGAGAGAACTGGGTGTCAGTCTATTCTAGTCATATCAAAAAGAAGACTATTAGCATCTCATCTTTCTAATTCTCCTCTTGTTTGCCTTCTTCCTCCCAGGCTGCATATCCAGATACTCGGCAGGGAGCGTTTATTATTTCCCCTCCTACCACCACCAGCACAACCCTGCTCAGGTGGAGCGCTTCCAGAAGGAGCTGAAGAGATACTTAACCAGGAAGATTGGCTTTGAAGCCGTCATGAGGATACGCTGCACCAAAGGTCTGTTTGTTTGGTTGAGAAATGACTTAAATATCACATATCACATATACTGTACATTCCCAGATGTGATCAGTAAATTCTTTTCAGTGTTTCCATTACTGCTTTTTTTTTTTGTTGTTATTTTTCATCTTATTATGATTTACGCAGCATAATTTTAATCATGAACAATCAGGATTGGATTATACCAAACAGTGGCTGACTACTGTGATAAAGCTGATCAAAAAATGTTTCCACTTCCGCTGAGTGTTACAGTTCGTCTCTCCTTATTTCTCTGCAGGTCTCTCCATCCACACGTTCCATGGAAACTTCTTCGTGCGCTCCACAGATCTGTTGTCTCTCCCCAACGTGAACCCAGACGCTGGCTTTGCAGTTCAGATGTCCATCGAGGAAAACCTGGACGACATGCAGGTCGTCTCTTTCCAGGCTGCACTGCTTTACACCTCCAGTAAAGGTACACATAAACAGACGGGATAAGAGGTTTAATCAAAGCTATTGTGAAAATCTCTTTCTGTTCTGTTGAAACAATGTGTCTTTTCTCTTCTAGGAGAAAGAAGGATCCGTGTCCACACCTTGTGTCTTCCCGTGGTTAATTCTCTGTCAGATATCTTTGCTGGGGCTGATGTTCAAGCTATCACTGGACTGCTGGCCTGCATGGGTACGTAATGTGACACTTGTGTGACTTTTTTTTTTTTTTTAAGAAGGACATTGTCACTGTGGGTTTAAATACATATTAAACTTACAATATTGAATGATTGGATTCTTAAGTTGAAAAAAATAATCGTTTTTTTTCCTTTAGAAGAAAACCTGAGGAGCAATATATTCTGGTGATGTGCATGATGATTAAATGTCACATCAGAGAATTTGCTTTTATTCAGTTTGGGAAAACCTGCAATAGTATCATTTTTTTCTATTGCCCTCAATGTATGTTGCTGTATCTCAACTCATTCTTTAATTTATTTAGTCAGTTTATGCATCCCTAGTTCTTGCCTAATATCTGTTATAATTTAGTATTTAGGTTTGCCATTTATGATTTTTTTTAGCTGTTTCCATCCCTGTTTATAGTAACTTCAAGCAGGAACATGAAGGCATTGTAAAACATCAAGTGTTCAAGGAGTTTTATCTTTATGTCAGTAATAATGTTGTGGACAATCGATTACATCAGATCATTAGAATGTTTTCAACATGAATATTTTATTTCAAAAGAGAAGCATCAGTTTGATGTGTATGTTTGGATAAATCTGGATTTGGATGAAGCTGCACTCTGAAATAATTCTTCATTGTTGCAGTAAATAGTCCTTTGATAGGCTTGATATGAAACCATGGCAAAGTTCTCATCTACTTCACTGTTAGCATTAGCACTGACAGATGGTGGTGAGTAGCGACAGCTGTGGTCGCCTAGCAACTGTCACATACTGAGCACTCCGCTCATGTTCACTTATGAAACAGACACTGATACTTTCTAATCTTCAAAATATGGTACCAACAAGGTTGACATTTGGTTCATTTTTAATTTCATCATGAACATCAGCTGGAGGAGAGCTGTTGTTTCTGAAGCTGTCAACATTTACTGAACACTACCACTGCAAATGTATATTCAGTCTAAGCCATATACGGTGTGAATGATGTTGTTGTGCCTTACTTTGACCAATAACCCACAGCTGTTCTAAATTGGTCATTCAAATCTGTATAATACAAGAGTGAAGTCTTGCAGAATAGATGGACGTTTTTGGAAACACTCTTATGTACTTATTTGTTAGATAAGAGGATGGATACTAATCTCATATCTGTCCTTTTCAAATATGACACCAGGAGCCAAGAAATGTTTCATTTAACATAAGGAATTTCTAAAATTTTAACAAACAAATCCATCTACCAGCACATCTGAAGCTTTTAATCCATACATCACCTGGAATGTAATGATGTGATTTATATATGCGGTTAACTGGCAGAATATTTATTTGCAAGGAGCAGTGATTCCCTGGAGTCTTCACTGGTTGCCTGGCAACTTCATGGTGATGATGAGCTAACCTGCTGACGGCCATAGCTACATATTTAATGAGCACATATGATATTGATATTCTCATCTAACTCTTGGCAAGAAAGCAACTACACATAGTAGCCAAAATACTGAACTATTCCTTTTTAAGGTGGTATTTAAATTTTAAAAACTATACAATGTTGTATCTTTTAAGCCAGTGTTAACCCAAACTAAAGTTTATTTTTCAAACCTCCATCTTATTAATTGGTGGATATATGGCGAACTATTTGGGATACAGTTATTATGGGCATCATGCAGTGCCCTCTGCACAACCTTCACTTCACAATATGTATGTATATATGTTAATAACATGTACAATAATTCTCTTCCTGATGACTGGAAATGTGTCCTCTGTCTCTGCAGCTGTGGACCGTTCAGTGACGGCCAGTCTCAGTGACGCCAGAGATGCGATGACAAACGCTGCTATTGACTCGCTGATGTCGTACCGGCAGTCTGTGTTGACCATCCAGCAGCCTGGCCTGCTGGCCCCGGCCTGTCTCAGACTCTTCCCCCTCTTCATCCTCGCCCTGCTCAAACAGGTCGGCCTTTTCACAAGATCCAGTCATTACACAGCAACTGCGCTCCAACTCTTTGTTTTACTTTAAATTTCTTCTTGTTTCTCCACTGATAGGATCAATCTTCTACATTTTATTCATTTCATTTACTAATTTAAGAAATCCAACATTTTTCTGGCCCTTAAGAAACCGCTTCTACTTCCAGGACCTAGTGAAATAAATACACCATCAAACCTTTATTGATCCAGTTTCGTGTGTTTGTGTGTGTACCTTGCAGAAAGCTTTCAGGACGGGCACCAGCACCAGGCTAGATGACCGAGTGTTTGCCATGTTACAGCTGAAATACCAGCCGCTGGCCTACTCTATGCTGATGATCCACCCTGCTTTGTACCGCATCGATGACCTGACCGATGAGGTGAGGAGGCTGAAATTTCCCTTCAACACCTGCACATCTCAGCGAGTGGATAGAGATGCTGCAGCCATAAAAATTAGTGACTCTGGATAAAGTTTCCTTGAAGACAGATGTTTCAGAAGAGGCAAAAGAGACTTAATTTGTTTATATTTTTTCTTTTATCTTTTTAGTTTTATAAATTAGTGAATTTAGAGTTAAAAAATGTCTGTCTCATGATCTAGGTGTTTTTTTTATTCCAATATTTTCCACAGTTACCAATTGTATATTAGTGAGTAATCTTTTTTTTTCCCTCTTTCCTTCATCCTCAGGGAGCTTTGAACATCAATGATCGGACCATACCTCAGCCGAGATTGCTGCAGCTGTCTGTGGAAAAACTCAGCAGGGAGGCAGCTTTCCTCATGGATGCTGGAATGGTGAGGAGCATTCAACCCTGGTTTTATAATTAGCACTCATAACGATTACTTTTATCATAGGTTCATAGTAATCTAGTAATTTCTTTGTCTATAAAATGTCAGAAAATAGTGAAAGATGCCCATCACAGTTTCAGAGCTCAAGGTGATGTCTGCAAATTGTTCTTGTCTGAAAAACACTAAACTCAAAACTCGGATATTCATTTTATTATGAGGTGTGCAAGTGTTCACAGCAATAGCTGTCAATACAATACTTAATATATGTCTATTCTGTTCCAAAAGGTGATGTATCTGTGGATTGGACGGAACTGCAACCCCAACTTCCTCACACAAGTCCTGGGAGTTCCCAACTACGCTACCGTGCCTGAAAACTTGGTAGGAATGATTCAGCAGTCACATTTATAATACTGCTTTAAATTAAATAACCACCAAAACACCATCAAATTACACCTTCTGCTGTGAATATCCCTCCACCTTGCCTTTATTTTGATATGTGATCCACACTCATGTCGTCCTCCACCTTGCTAATGAAAACATTACTGCTGCTCTCTCCTCTCATAGTATCTGCTCCCAGAGCTGGACACCGCTGAGTCTCAGAGAACCAGAGCTTTCATTGGTTGGTTGAGGGAACAGAGGCCGTTCTTCCCCTCCCTGCATGTCATCAGGTGGGTAAAAGACAGACAGCATTCTGGGAAAGAGTGCAAAGAATCAAGTAGCAAGAGTGAAGGGAAGTTAAAATCAGCCAATAACTGCTCGTAGTTCACTTTGGTTAAATAAATCTTGTCTTCTAGCCTCTATGGCAGCTAATCTACTGGTAATTTAAAGGACCAGTGTGTAAGATCTAGTGGTATCTAATGGAATGGACTTGGCAGAAATGTAATATAATATCCATGAGTATGTTTTAATTTATTACCTTAGAATGAGCCCTGGACATATACATAGGGAGCGGTTCCCTTCCACAGAGCCCGCCATGTTTGTACAGTAGCCCAGAACAGACGAACCAAAAACTGACTCTAGAGAGAGGGCCTTTTGCATTTTTAATGGCCACCATAGGTTCTCCTACACGCTTGGAAGAGGAGAGTGAGAGGAAGTGACTTCATTTAATGGCAATCTGCAACCTCACCGCTAGATGCTACTAAATCTTAAACAGTGGTCCTTTAAGTTCCCTGCTTTTCTGAGTGGCAAAAACCCTGTGAGTGTCTGGTAAAACCTTGAATGTTGTGGCTTAATTGATCAATTTACACTCGGTGTCGTTGAATCTTTGAGGTTTCGTTTCTGAGTACAGAGTACATTTAGGAAAAAAAAAAAGTTTCATAATAAAACATAGGTATGAAATTTACTTCATCAGCATTTTGACATAAAATAGCAACTTGTGTCTTGACTTTATTTTTGCATTTTCGACTTTCTCAGGGACGAGAGCCAGCTGAAAGCCAGCTTTATGCAGAACATGATCGAGGACCGAACAGAGTCGGCCCTGTCGTACTACGAGTTCCTGCTGCACCTCCAACAGCAAATCTCCAAATAACCTTCAGTGGGACTGTGAGACAGGGGAACGCTGAAGCAAGGATGTGCATCAGTGTATGTGTGTGCGTATATATATATATATACATATGTGTGCGTGTGTGTGAGTGAGTGGAAGCAGTGGGAGGCTCAGGTTGCCTCTTGCTCCATCTCCAGCTGTGGTCCACCGTCTCTCTGAGAAAACCTTTTCTGAGCTGAACTGAAGTTAAAGCATCACTCAAATCAAACTATGTGATGGACAGGGTGAGAATGGAGTGATGATAAATCCATTCTGATGCTTATTTGGCACTTTTTACCCGGCTGAAGCAATGCATTGGAAGGAAAAAAGAAGCAAGAAATCCGTGACGATGATGATGATGACGACGACGACGATAATTATGTATGTCAATGATCGAATGAATCAGTGTTTATTCTCATAGAACAATGCTGTCTAACTGAGGTATCATTCAGATACAGTCCAGGCAAATGGTTGTGTGAAGTGTGTTTGTTCACAAAGCACAGTCGTCTTTACTAAAAATGAGTCGTATGTATGTATGTATGTATGTATGTATGTATGCTAAAGACTAGGTTTATGAGGAAGGCTAGTATTTCTGCGCTCAAAGACTGTTATTGGGTGTCACCTGGAGTATTTGTATACAGAACACCTGAGCTCTAACAACACTCTAATATCGTACCTGAAGGACAGAATGTGTGATTTTAATTTCTCAGTCATTATATTTGTGTGTGTCGAACAAATCTGTTGTAAAAGACAGAAATGTTAAAAGGTGTTTTGAAGGTAGACCGACCTCGCCGCAATCCGCTGCCTTCAATGTGTGGACTCGGCAGCAGAAAGTCGTTTCATTGGTCTGATCTGTCCTTCAGAAACTCACTGTCATTCTTATGTCTTTCTGGACATTCAGAACACCTCTGACGACATCGCTGTTCTGTTTTTTTTTTGTTTTTTTTTTTTCTCTGATTGTTTAATTTATGAGACTCCCGATCTGATTAAATTCGATAATTGCCTTGTATGGGAACTCACTTTTATTATTAAGCCTCTGTTTAAATACAGACTCTATATATGAAATATTTTAATATAATAGGATATGGGAAATTCTTTAACACAGACATAACAAAGCCATTGTGATCTTTTAATCATACTTATTGATACTTGTATATTGAACAGAATGCGTTATATAAAGGTGAAGAAATGCTGATAATTTTAGTATAAACATTAAGGTGAATGACTAAGAAAATAAAATGTTTGGGACTTTTTAAATGTAGTTTGTGTTTTGGTGAGTGGACAGTTTATTCAGTGAAAACAAAGACTACAGAACAAAATGGACCAATTTAGTCAGTTTTTCTATTGACTGAACTTGAATCAAGGTTTTTGATTTGGTCTGATTTCCTACAGTTTGTAATCTATGTATTATATAAACAAGATGTATTTAGAAACAGACATATGTTTTGGTCTCTATGCACAAAATTGTCTTTCATATAAAACTGATGAAAATAAAACTAGCCTGTGTTTGTACATAGTAAATTGCAGAGGTGTGGACTCGAGTCACATGACTCTGACTAGAGTCAGACTCGAGTCTTATAACTTGATACTTGACAAAATTAAAACAGACTTGCAACTTAATCTGGACTTAACACCAACAACTGAGCTTTGACCTGTGATCTCACTTGGACTTAATTGATGGTCAGGATCCTGCATTCCAGGTTACAGTTAGGATTAATGTTTGTCTTCAAGTTTTGTCAGCACATGGGCCACTAAAAGTGTCTTTCTGATGAGACATTAGAGCTAAGTTAAAGGATAAGTACACTGTTTTTCAAGCCAGTCTTAAAAAAATCAGTCAGGTGCTCAAATGAACATTGAAACAGGTTTTGCTGGCTGTAATCATCACTCCTGTCCATATTGGCCATTAGAAGACCCCTTCCAAATGTGCTTTCAATGTAAGTGATTGGGTCCAAAATCCACAGTGATGGGTTTGATCTGCAGCAAGATTATTAGTAGCTCTTTAAAAAAAAAAAAAAAAGTATTTAGACTGAATCTGATTATTGATTGTTTTTCTTTAAATACAATGAAAGGATTGTAACATAAAGAAGTGGGAATCTGGCACTAATTCTGATGGCTGAAGCCTCATTCATTCTATTTTCTGTATGAAATGAGGGTTGTGGATTTTTCTCCCCATCGCTTACATTGTAAGTGCGTTATGAAGGGATTTCCTTATGGTCAGTATGAACAAGAGGAATGATTACAGCAAGTAAATTACAGTAATTGAAAATCAAATTACGAAAATATCCTTTAATGCGTCTGTTTCCTGTAAGTCAGCGCTGAGGGCTGATAAACATATAAAAGGTCTTTGTCATTCTCAGCGGTGACATCATCTCTGTGCGTCCTTTCTTTCCCAGAGGTGACATCATCTCTATGCGTCCTCTGTTCAGACAACGCTCGGTCGGGTCCAGTCCGTCATGTTTACCGCTACCGTTTAACACACTGACCTGAAGCTGTTCGTGTTGTGGTTTGAATGTACTGTGAATATATACGTTGTAGTTGAAGCTAATTTATTTCAACATGGAGTCTGTGGAGGCTGGCGAGGAGAAGACGGGTTCGTTGTCGGCGGCGCAGAGGAGAGCAGAGATCCGGAGGAGAAAGCTGCTGATGAATTCAGAGGACAGGATGAACAGGATCGTGGGTTTCTCCAAAAACGAGTCTGAAAACAACGGTATGCTGCGATAACTGTCCTACTATTATCTGCTTCGCGTTATAACCTCACCCTGTCACTATTCATATTCATACAAATGAATAAATGGAAGTAACCATGAGCCACCTGGTTCTTACTGTAGCTGGTGTAAAGTAACTAAGTACATTTATTTAAGTACTGTACTTAAGGACAGTCTTGAGGTGCTTTTACTTAACTTCAGTTTGATGCTATTTTATACTTGCACTACACTAACGTTACATTTCAGAGGGAAATATTACACTTTGTACTCCACTACATTTATTTTGCAGCTTTAGTTACTTTTCAGATGAAGATTTGACACATATATAATATAATAAGGTTTTATCTTGGGCTCTCTCTCCCATTTTTTTTTAAAAAAAACTAAATGTATTAATAAAGAAAATAATCAGCATATTAATCAATGTGGAAATAAAGAATTAGTTTCAGCCCAAATTTCACGCTTGCAAGGATCAAATCCAGATGTTTGACAGCTACTATAAGAGCAACCAACGTGTCCATTTAGGTTCCTTCTAAGCGCGATAATATATGAGTAGCTTCAATTACTTTCATTATCAATTAATCTGTTAATTATTTTTCTCTTAATCAATTAATTGTTTGGTCTGTAAAATGTGAAAAAAGTGGTGGAAAATGTTAATCCGGAAGATTCACAGAAGATTAAATTAACCAGAAAATGTTTGAATTTTGACATTTTCTTCTTATAAAATGATTCAAAACAATTAATCGATTATCAAAATAGTTTGTGATTCATTTAATAGTTGGCAACTTATCTAACTAAAACTAACTGAAGCCAGATAATAACTCACTGATCTTGTCTTACAGCAGGAGCATCCCGACGTCCAACAGAACCCCGCTTCCACCTCGATCTCGACAGGACAGAGACGTGGACGTCGTCCTCATCTTCACCGAGACCATCTCCCTTCCTGTCGGAGGCTTCGGTGCTTGGCAGCCACTCCCGCAGCGCCACCCCAGAGAGAAGGGGTTCGCCTCTGCCGGACCTCAGCGAGCCGCTAGGCAGCACTCTGGAAGACGACATCATAGGGATCCGACAGAGACCCAGGGGGGAGCGGGCGTCAGATGACCTCAGCGGCTCCCCGCGCCGAGGCCTCCATAAGTACCTGTCCCGTTTTGACGATGCCATGAAACTGCGGGGTCAGCTGGCCAACGAGAAGCCGGCCCAGGACGGAGGGTCTGACTCAGAGGAGTTTGATCCCTTCAGAGTCTTCAGGCTCATCGGCAGCATCCTCCTCGCTGTTTTTGTCAGGGTTTTTGTCTGCAAATATCTGGTGAGACTCACTATAAGTTTCTGTGAGATTTGCTCTTTGGTCATTTTACATGTCAATGAAACGCTTAACAAACTCTTCTCCTCAACTACCAGGTTTTACATGTTACCTTTTGTGTCAGATATTTATTTTGTGGTAATATTACATAATGTTGATGTCTCAATAATAATACTACCAGAGACATGATGTTGCTATGGTGATGTGACTCTCATATTCTTTCATTCTAGTCAATATTTGCTCCATTTCTGACTCTTGAACTGGCCTACATGGGGTTGTCCAAATACTTTCCAAAGGTGAGTTTGCTCCAGATAGTTTTTACAACCTCTTTCTTGTTGTTATAGATGAACGTTTTAACACATACTGTACGTACGGAATTGTAAATAACATGCAGACAGTGTCAATGCAGTTTCAGGATATTTGACACATACTTTTCAAGAAGAGTTTTTTTGTACTGATTGATGTCAACAGCCATTTTTTACGTGCCAGATTTGTCATTATTTTGGCATTACTCCTGACAAACATTGGCTTCCTTCTAGATAATACCCATTTCTGTTGTTGTGACTTGGCTGACAGCCAGGTCTTGGTAGCCACAACCATGTCGTCACTAGCCACACCCACAGTGAATATCAATGAGGTTACTGCAACCTGGAGTGTGATGTAGTCTCGCAGTACTTAATTTAAATGTGATAGTTACCACTAGCGATGGAAGGATTCGTTGATCAAGAGAAAGATAACTGACAACGATTTTGGTAGCTTAATCAACCAGAAGAATCATACATCATAGTGTTTTTTCATACACTCCTGTTCCTCCAGGTAGAGAAGAAGACCAAGACCACTGTGCTCACTGCTGCCCTGTTGCTCTCCGGCATCCCCGCTGAGGTCATAAACCGCTCCATGGACACCTACAGGAGGATGGGCGACGTCTTCGCCGACCTCTGCGTTTACTTCTTCACCTTCATCCTCTCTCATGAGATCCTGCTGCTCCTTGGTTCAGAGACTCCCTGATATATGAGCAAGACCTCAGCAACCCTGCCCTTCTTCTTGTTGTCCCCTCCCTCTGCCTCCCACCAAAACAAGACATGTTCATCTACGTCGGCCGACGTTGGTTTGTTTATGTCTTGAAATGAATCCTTGCTGCCTTCATGATCAGGTTCGTGCGTCAGCAGGACTTGTGCTCTTTACTTCAGCGCTTCAGGATTCTACAAAAGCTTCATGTGACCAGAGAGTCCAGTGTTTGTTACAGATCTCCATGTTACTTTTACTCTGGGCAGAAGCTGAGAAACAGTATGTATTTGTTTGTGAAGAATGTACAATGGCATTTATTGTGCTGAGAGATAGTCTTTTGTCCTGTCTGACACAGAAAATGGTAAATGTTATATTGAAGAGTGGACAACAGTACAGTTCATTATCAGTTTGACATTATACAGGGCAGCCACAGATTCAGTTTGATTTATGAACAGGAAATACTGGAACTCCTCAAGGGCTGGGCAATGTTTCTGAACTAAAAGAAATTCTGATATGGATGCATATTACGATATGGCAAAGGCTATAGACATGTTGCGTTGTGCACATCTACATTATGATATTAAATATTCCAACCAGTTTAGCAGCACTCCAAAAGGTAAAAGTTGAAGTTATTGCAGCATCCAAGTCCGAGTCTCAAGTCCACAGCTGTGGGCAAATATATCACAGATCATGTAAACTGATGATCAATGCAATGGACTTTCCTCCACGGCATTGCATATAAACAAAAACCTTAACAACTTGGATCATTGGTTATGGAACTGAACAGAAAACTTAGCAAGTCAACAAACTCACTCAATAAAGCCTGTCATAGAGAAATAACATTAGCCACCATAAGCTAGTGGTCACATCAGACCAAGTAATAGCTGCAAAACCGCTGAGTGTATTGAACTGACCAATGATGTGTTTTATTTCATATGAATTCAGCTTTTTATTTGTAAGAGGAAGAATGTGATGTTAAAAATGACACAGCCTTGCTTTAAAAAACAGAATTTTGTAAAAAAAAGAAAACACAAACTGTTGTGTTCACATTTCATTGAAAGCAGACTACAATTATCGCCCAGCCTCCAGTCCTTCTACCTACATACTAACGATTTCCAAAGATAGTGCACAAGCTGGGCAGGGTGTCATGTTCTCAGCTAGTGCCTGTCTCTTTTGTGGGGCTGCAGTGAAACCAAATCTGCTGGTAAAATGATGAAAACTGCTGGAGAAATTCGGAGGTAGCCAATCTCCTAACTAGTATACATCTATAGGAACGCCTTTTTGTCATGTTTGTCAGCCCTGCAGTGCATAAGGCAGGCAGAGTTGGGGGAGAGGTCAGTACATTTCCAGTTCATGACATTCAAATTCTGGATCTAAACTTACCCAGTTTATCATTTTTGTAAATAATCCAGCTCCTGAATTGACTGAGGTATTAATGAACTGACCGCGACCTTGGAGTGAAGAGGTTTATTGAGGTTTTTGTTCCGTTATGATTGACAGCTGATGATCAGATTAAGCAGAAGGCTTAAGACAGAGTATCATCAGAACATAAGACAGAAGCAGGTGACTCCCTTTTCCCTCATACAGATCATCATCGCCTCTGCTGATTTGTTACAACGTCCGCCCACCGAGCTGTAGGCTGCATTGAGGCTTTGCAATTGTGTCACAACTGGCAGCTATTGAACCACTGGGTGTCAGCACAGAGGTCCAACAACAAGTTTCCTGTTCACAAAGGATTCATTACAGAAGAGGATTAGGGCCATTTGAAAAAAAAATGTGTTCTGAGATCAGTTTCAATATTCAGAAAATTGGATTTCTGACTTCATTCTCAGGATTCTGCCTTTTAAATTTTTGAAGTGTTTTTGTTCTTTTGTGAATTCTGTGGTCACATTTTTTTCACATTTAGCCCTCCTCTCTGCCATGAGCCACAGCTGCACAAGAACCTCCATTTAAAACGTTCTGTCCAGAACAAGAAGTTCAGGAAGGAAATGCAGAGACAGCCCGGCAGTCAGCATTTAGGGGTAGAGGTAACACAGAAGGCTAGATAGGGTGAAACTGCTCTGAATAAATGAAATGATTGGTATGATTGGATTGAGGACAAACAACAAACTTTCTTCAATCACATCAAACTCAATCTCATTTGACACTACAAGACATGAGGAACAGTTATAGTTAGGCTCTCCAGCCTTTTGCATATTTAAGGATTAAAAAGATAGTTTGAGTATTTAAGAGCATTTTTTTTTGTAGGTTTGTAGTGCATGAACTGAAAAACTGAACTTTTTCAATAGAGCAACAGAAGTCAGTTCCTGCTGGGTCTAATTGGTGTCTTTTAAAAAGTTGAACTCTCCTTTAATTGGTGGATATGAATCACGTTTGTTTGTGCTGTGACAGATTTTCCTCATAGGCAGTGCTTCAAGTTATATTTTCTGTCGTGATCCGTCATCCAGTGTTCAGAAAGGGTCCACCTGTATCAAAAACGAGTTTTCGTCCTTCGTTTAAGTCAGAAGAAGCATTTCGTCCTTGAATGTGGAGTGTATATTTTGCACGGCTATGTGCTTACAAGCGCAGTAAACTTCATTCATATATGTATGTGTAATGTGCGATTAATGGGAATATTTTGGGTTTCACTGGAAGGTATCATCACTGCAGTTCAGTGCGAGGCAGTGGGAGTTTTATTTGTTTTGAGAATTCTGGTGACATGTCCCGCTTTGCTTTGTTCAAGCCTCATTGATACATACTTTATATATATATATATAGATATACATATGTATACTGTGCTGTTATTTTCTCTCTCCTCCGTTTTAATTTCATCCAATTAATTCATTAATTTATTAATGTGAATATTTTTTCTCATGTAAATGGATTGGTGTGATTTATCCTAAGACCTGTCTGAATTACTTGATTGTTTTTTTTTTCGATAATGTTTACAGAATAACTGTTTTTAATGGCTCTTACCATATCTTACGTAGTTGAACTTCAGTAACAGATTTAGTGTTGACATGATGTAAAGTGTCTCTGCTTAAAAACATACACGAGAATGAATAACCAGACAGTTCATACCAAATAAATACTACTTGTGTGACACACTCTGTTTTGACTTTCACCTTCTTAATGTACAACATTTATTTAATTTAATTTATTGTTTTATTTATCAGGGACAGCACACATCAATAAACATGCATTAGAATAAGTCAAAAGGCTTTTTTCATCTGTTGCCCCTAGACAGGTGTTACATGCATGCTGCTGCCCACACACTCAAACCCCTTGATGCTGTGTATCACAGCTACAGGTGACCGTTTTAGAACCCATCATTGTATCTATCCTCTATGAGAAAGTGGAGTGGATGTCACTTTCCACTCAAAAGGAACATTTATAATCCTAAATAAGCTACAATTTTACTTATCATCACTTGGTTTTACACTTTTAAAATCTTTTGTTATATGACTTGTTTGGTTGTGTATTTGCAGAGCACCACTGTAAATAAGAGTGTTGCTCTCAGTTGGTTTTCCCTGAGTAAATAATATATACCTACCCTAAAAAAAAAAAAAAAAAAAAAAAAAAAAAAAAAAAAAATATATATATATATATATATATATATATATATATATATATATATATATATATATATATATATATATATATATATATATATATAGGTTAGTGTTCATATTCTCATATATGACTTTTTTATAGCCGCCCGTCTGTCTGACCTCCCACCACTGGGCGGCGCACTACGCAATTGACACAACAAGTTGTAAAAACGTAGTGTCGCACGTTTATTTCGTGGAGGTTCAAAGATACAAACAACCGTCCATGAAACAGTCGCACTAGTGTCGTTATTAATTGTGAACCAATTTTGACTTATTTGAGCACCAAACTTCGTGGGATACCAATGGGGCGTGAGTCGAGGTATGTCAGAATTTTTGGGCTTAATTTTCTGTGTCTATCCTCAAAACTTTAGGTGTTAATATCGATTGCTAACATTAGCATGCTAGCTAACACGTCCAAACGTTAATGCAAATCAAACAACCGTTAATCACATACAGCTTTGAAATGTGGCTTTTTAAACAACACAGTTTTCCATTTACAGTTTGTCAGCTCCGTTAATATTCTGGTGTTTGTTCCTTCAGACACTACAGGAAGCGCTCCGCATCTCGGGGACGGTCAGGCAGCCGATCAAAGAGTCGATCCCCGGACAAACGCTCCAAAAAAGACGACCGGGACCGAAGCAGGAGGGAGAGGTCACGGAGCCGGGACCGTCGCAGGTCTCGGTCCAGAGACAGAAAGCGAGCCAGGTGAGTGTTATACGTTATTGTGTGTGAGTGTTACAGAGAAAGCTGTAAACACTTCAACCAAATGCAAGTGGATTTTGGTCTATTTGTAGTCAATTATTATGAATCAAAAGTACCTTCCATACACAATAGCAGTTCAAGGTACTTAAGCATAAAAGCAATTGATCAACATAATTAAAGTAAAGTTGAAAAACACAGAAATAAAACAATTCAAATACACTCTAAATCAAGCACATGCACATTAACACAAACAATAATAATAATATAAATAAAAAACAATATAAAAGTTGAAAAACAGTTGTCCAGCCACACACACCCAGGTATGAAATTAGCTGGTCATTAGCCCGATAAAACAGAAAGTTGGAAAGTTGGAAAGTTGGAAACAGTGACTGATTGCAGGTCATCTGCTAGTTTGTTCCTCAGAGAATGACCAAAATAAGTAAAAGCTCCCTCTGAAGAGCAGGATCTTATTCTGAGTAAAGTGAGATGATGGGTACCAGTTGATCTGAAGGGTCTGCATGTCCGTAATATACTGGAGGGCCAAATTATTAAGGGCTTTATAGACTATCAGTAGAATTTTGAAGTTGATCCTGTGCTGTACATGATCAACTATACAGCTGTAAAGATGACTTAATTGTCTTTTTGGTCCATATAAACCACATCCACAAGATCTCGGACTACTTGGTCTTCACTTTTCTTCAACACAGATATTATCTCTGTTTAACCCATGGTCATCTTTTGACTTTCCCATGGCATAGTACAGTTTATCAATAATTGTTTTTTTCATGCTTTTTGTGGTCCAGGCGCTCCAGGAGCAGAGACAGGAGGAGGTCCAGAAGCCGAGACAGGAGGAGGTCGGGCAGCAGGAGCCGAGCCCGGAGGTCCCGATCTGGTAGCCCCAGCAAGAGCAGGAGAACAGATGAAAAGTGAGGCTTCTTTAATAATGATCTCAACACATAACCCCTTCCAATTGTGATGTTGAAAACTTCTGTTAATCTGACGAGCACATTGTTTGAAGCACGCTGATTATGTTAGTGTTCACTAGGGAAATTTCAACATGTTACTTTTTTCTTATTCTGTTTTTTTTTTTTTTTATTCGCTACAGGTCAAGGAGCAAAGAGAAAGACGTTCTTGATCCTATATCAGACAAGAAAAAGGCTAAAGAGGAGAAAGAAGATGAGAAAGTTGAGGATGTAAGTTTCATGTATGCAGTTCATGCTTACCTCTAAAAGGTTACCACATAGTAGATGGGAAATGGGATGGATTTGACGTAAATAAGACTACAGTAAAAGACATAACATTAATCACCTTTCCATTGTGTCAATGTAGCAAGACTTTGACCAGAACAAGCTGGAGGAGGAGATGAGGAAGAGGAAGGAACGTGTGGAAAAGTGGAGGGAGGAGCAGAGGAAGAAGGCCATCGAAAACATCGGAGAGATCAAGAAAGAACTGGAGGAGATGAAGCAGGGCAAGAAGTGGAGCTTGGAGGATGATGATGGTGAGGAAGCAATGTTAAACGTATTCAGCAATGCATTTATTTAAATGCGCCCAGCTTATTGCCGTAGACAAAGGTTTAACCTACTGTAAGTGAGCCATGGTAATGAAGTTTTAGTTATGAGTGGAGAAATGATGCTGTGTGTGGAAGGTCTGGGTTTGAGTTGAGTTTGTGCTTGATCAGCAATTATATGATACAATAAATTTTCTATTTATACTAATATAATTATAATTGACTCTTCATTTCAGATGACGATGAGGATGGTTCAGCTCCAATGGAGGCAGATGACGACGAGGATGGGGAAGGGAAGGGGGACAGGAAAGAGAAGGAGATTAAGGAGGAAAAGAGAGAGGAGGGTGCGAAAGAGCAGGATACTCCCATGGAGCAGCAGGCCGAGGAGGACGACGTGGATCCTCTGGACGCCTACATGGAGGAAGTCAAACAGGAGGTGAAGAAATTCAACATGGGAGCTATGAAAGGAAACGATAAGGTGAGTTCTGTTTCACATAAGCCTGGAGCCAAATCAGCTGTCAGAGTTATGAAACATTATTTTTGGAAGTGTGTTAAAGGACATTTTCAACCTCTGCTATGACTAGCTGGTAATCATTAAAAGGGGGTTAAATAATGTATAATGAGTATATATCAGATTGATACAAGTGGTAAGTAAAGCATTGGCAACCACCTCCCATCCACCTGAATTACCATTGACAACAATAAAATCCTATTTTCACAGTAAGTTGTAAATAAATGTACAGATAAGTAAGATCACTAATTAGAACCCAAGTCAGACTACAGTACTACATATAATAGAAATCAGTAGAAGTCCTATTTATTGCTATATATAGGATTTTTTTCTGCTGTGTTAGCCACTTTGTCAATAAACCATTAGAAACTTGCTTATTTAGTTTGCAAATCAGAATGGACACCCCGTGGTATTTTGTCATTTTTATTGTCTAATGTTGGTTGTCAACATCAGTTTGTGTCTACTACTGTTGCACTAGATGGTGTCTCTGTGTATGTTTTGCTGGGTGATATGTATGTTTTTATTTTTCCGTCTTCAACAGAAGGGAGCCATGACAGTAACCAAAGTTGTGACCGTCGTTAAAACAAAGAAAGGACCACACACTCACAAGAAGAAGGGGGAGCTGATGGAGAATGATCAGGATGCTATGGAGGTGAGTTTTTTTTTTCCCATCAATGTTTTGTTTGTGAAGGAAGTCACATGTTCACCTGCATTTATTCAATACTGATGGCTTTTCTTTCATTAGCAAAAAATGCCCCTCTTTTCCCAAATTGTGTGTCCATCAAACTCATAATATTTCAGGCAACAATATCTCCTGAGGGATAAAACGACTAACTATCTAAAATCTGATGTGTGTGTGTGTGTGTGTGTGTGACAGTACTCATCGGAGGAGGAGGAGGTGGATCTGCAGACAGCTCTGACAGGCTTCCAGACCAAACAGAGGAAGATCCTGGAGCCTGTTGACCACGGGAAGATCCAGTACGAGGCATATCGCAAAAACTTCTACGTGGAGGTGCCTGAACTCGCCAGGATGACTCCAGAAGGTCAGTAAACGGAATATAATCAGCTAGAAATCAGAATATAATATTGCACTAAAGCAATAAACTTGCAAATACTGTATGTGCACATGTGTAACGTGTAACATCTCTGTTTGACTGTTTAATCAATTCAGATGTGAACGCCTACCGGTTGGAGATGGAGGGCATTACCGTTAAAGGGAAGGGCTCTCCCAAACCCATCAAGACCTGGGTGCAGTGTGGGGTGTCTATGAAGATCCTCAACGCTCTGAAGAAGTGAGTCTGACTGAGAAAAACACTATTAAAGTTTTTTTCCCAGTGTGCTTGTGTCATGTTATCTTTGTACAAATGAGGAGAATTTAACAATTAAATTCTTTATAATTATGTCAAATGTTCAACACATCGTCATACTGTCTCCACCCCCCTCCCAAATGTTCCCAGGCACAGCTACGAGAAGCCCACCCCCATTCAAGCCCAGGCAATCCCTGCCATCATGTCAGGCCGAGACCTCATCGGCATTGCTAAGACCGGCAGCGGCAAAACCATAGCTTTCCTTCTGCCCATGTTCCGACACATCATGGACCAGAGGCCCCTGGAGGAGGCTGAGGGACCCATCTGTAAGGAACACATGATTTTATACTTTCATTTGCCACTTGAACATTTAATAAAATGCGGTCTATTTTCTTTTGAGCATATTAAAATTCAGTCACCTGACCTGACCTATTTTCTTTTGAGCATATTAAAATGTAAAATTGGAATAACTAAGTCCAATTAAGTGGTTTTTAAATTTAAGTTGCATCATCCCATCCCTTTTCTTTTCAAAGACTTGATTAAAGAGTGTTCATTCTGTTTTGTTCCTTTTCCCACAGCTGTAATTATGACTCCGACCAGAGAGTTGGCTCTACAGATCACCAAGGAGTGCAAGAAGTTCTCCAAACCGCTGGGACTCAGGGTGGTGTGTGTTTACGGAGGCACGGGTATCAGTGAACAGGTAAACATACTCTTACTGAAGTTGCCTGCTCATTTTATTTCCAAAGGGCTTTAATTGGCTCATAATGATCTGATGTTCAATTGAAGCCCATCTAACACAGCAGCAAATTAGAGGGAAATACTGCACAATAATACACAATGTTATCGTCAAACGTTGCATTAATGTCAGTGGTTGTTATTTGTTCCAGATTGCCGAGCTGAAGCGAGGAGCCGAGATCATCGTGTGCACACCTGGAAGAATGATTGACATGTTGGGTGCCAACAGCGGTGAGTTTTGGACACTTTGTCTCCTTTTTTTTTTTTTACTCTGATAATAAATGGATGCAGATGAGCTTTTTTTTGATGACTTGAGAGACTTTTGTTAATTAGCTTGCATGGAATCAATGTTTTTAGTGTGCTTTCAAATACATGATAAACCAAGTCAGTACCACTTACTAAACTGTTGACATTATCTGACCACCTTTGGGATCAGTCATATCTACAAGACAGTGATTGATGTGTTTCCTGAAGATCAGGGCAAGTACAGGTAGGTGGACCTGGTGCTGCCTCTGTGGTTCCTCAACCTACAAGCCACAGATGATCAAAATGTTTGATGACTGTACTGTTATATGAATGTTGGTTGGTCAGCATCTGTAACTTATTATATTAAATAAGAGTAGCCAGAATGCTCAACCAGGGTTCTACAGTGTTGTTGTGTAACAAGCATATCATCTCATGAATAGACTCAAACTGCCCTAAAAAAGCACACATGTGCATCTTGAGATTCAAAGCACAGAGAGATTTTCCTGTTGATTTCACAGATCACGCATCCTCTGTCTCCCTAATTATTTTTAATTAGGAGCTCATACGGCTTCTGAGGATGAATATCACTGTAGAGCCCTGTACAGAACTGAGCATTTGCATAACAATGTGAATAAATACTGGAAATGTTTTTAGAATACCAACTTGTTGTTATAATTGCTGACACTGTTATTATGCATTATGTAAATCTTTTCTGAGCAGTCATTTTTAATTGGAGAGGTTTTATTGTTTCCACACATGCGAGGTAATCTGTAATATGTTTCCCTTGTAGGTGAAAAGGCGCTTGGTCAGATAATGCTTGATGGGGCTCCATCTCTTGTATTGTATCTTGAGGCTGTTTTGTGACTTTTACAGGTCCCTCATGCCCATGAGATGGTACGCAAGACCAGAGATCACCAAAAAGAAATGAACAACATTTTAAAATGCAAATAAAAAAAAAGAAACCCTGGCTGCTTGAAACTAGTCCTTAGAGGAATGTGCTGAAGTTAGGATGCCTTGTTTTACTCTCAAGTAATGTCAGATAGTCTGAAGATGGAAACGGTTTTCTGTTTAGATTTTTAAGTTTTTGTTGATTTTTAAGTTGTTTTGAAGAAAGTAGGATGCGTGCGAGGACAGACTTTTCTTAGAGTTAACTGTTTTTCTTATGCTCCTCTTCCTCGGTTGTTTAGGTCGTGTCACCAACCTACGCAGAGTTACATATGTGGTGTTGGATGAAGCAGACAGGATGTTTGACATGGGCTTCGAGCCACAGGTAGGTGCCACGCAGATGTATCACCATTACCATATTTAAATGAAAGCGCTATTAAAAATTAAAGTTTGTGCTTTGCTGATTTCTTATGTTACCTTATGTTTATGCTTTTTTTATTAAAGCAGAGAAAAATGGGGTCAGTAAAATCAATAATGCAAATGAGTAAACGGTATTCACTAACCTCCAGGTGTTGTCTGGTTCCTCTGTCAGGTAATGCGTATCGTGGACAACGTGCGCCCAGACCGTCAGACGGTGATGTTCTCTGCCACCTTCCCCAGAGCCATGGAGGCACTGGCTCGTAGGATTCTGTCAAAGCCCCTTGAGGTCCAGGTGGGAGGCCGCAGTGTGGTCTGTTCTGACGTGGAGCAACACGTGGTAAACCATCTTTATATTATTACAAAAGGATTCATTTAAATAGCAACATTTGGTTACTTTATCCGGTATCTAGATGATACAAGAGCTAGCTGATGTGTCTTTTTATTGGTAATCCAGATCAAATTAAACCTCACATTTCTTTTCATATTTGTTTCTGTAGTTGGTGATTGATGAGGACAAGAAGTTCCTGAAGCTTCTGGAGATCCTTGGCCATTACCAGGAAAAGGGTTCAGTCATCATCTTTGTGGACAAACAGGAACACGCAGACGCACTTCTCAAAGACCTGATGAAAGCCTCATACCCTTGCATGTCCCTGCATGGAGGTACTTGGTCACAGGGAATAAATATGTTCACTGTCAAACTGTCTTTCCAGAACTTGAAAAATGCTGGACATTTTTAGTATTTGATATTTCATATTCCTTTCCTGCGCTCTTCTTAGGAATTGACCAGTACGACAGAGACAGCATCATCAACGACTTTAAGAACGGAGCTTGTCGTCTGATGGTGGCTACCTCCGTGGCTGCCAGAGGCCTGGATGTCAAACAGCTGATCCTGGTGGTCAACTACAACTGTCCAAACCACTATGAGGACTATGTCCACAGGGCAGGACGCACAGGCAGAGCTGGAAATAAGGTCAGTTATTTTAATGCTGAATTTGTGTTACGTTGAGTGTATTTTTGGTTCTGATTAAATCTTGACATGTACAACATCTATATCTTATTCCTTCTCCCAGGGCTATGCTTACACCTTCATCACAGAGGATCAGGTACGCTACGCTGGTGATATCATCAAAGCCTTGGAGCTGTCCGGCTCTCCTGTCCCACCCGAACTGGAGCAGCTTTGGGCCTCCTTCAAAGACCAACAGAAAGCGGTAAGATGAGAGAAAGGGCGATCTGAGACATTTAGTATATGTGCATTAAACCTGTATGTGTATGTGAGAATCAAATTTACATTTCTTTTCTCTCTCTTTTTTTTTCCTTCACTCTTTCATCTTTACAGGAGGGTAAGACCATTAAGAGCAGCAGTGGCTTCTCAGGAAAAGGCTTCAAGTTTGATGAAACAGAACATGCCCTGGCCAATGAGAGAAAGAAGCTGCAAAAAGCTGCTCTGGGGCTGCAGGACTCTGATGATGAGGACGGAGCACTGGATGTAAGAGATGTTGAATATTGAATATTGATTTTATGATCATCGTTTCATTGCAACATATAAGTGGAACAAAACGCAGGACTGTTTCTGAGCATCATTTTCATATATTCATATGAAACTGGATCATCAGAAATGTATTTACTTGTTGGTATCTTAAATAAGCCATCCTTGCGGTTACAATTACATAATCATTACTAATTAGTTGTGTCACCAACCTAACCCCACTCAATCATCTCCCCTACCTTTCCCCCCCTCTTCAGATTGAGGAGCAAATCGAAAGCATGTTCAACTCGAAGAAGAGGGTGAAAGATCTGTCTGCTCCCGGTGCGGCCACCGGTCCCGCAGGAACAGTTACCGCCACAGCAGCTGCCCCTGGAGGCCTGCCAGGCCTCGGACCCACATCTGCAGGAAACATTCAGAAACTGGAGATGGCCAAGAGGTTGGCTCTCAAGATCAACGCTCAGAAGAATTTGGGTGCTGAGGCTCAGGTATGACAGATAAAAAAAATATATAATATTATAGTGTGTCTGTTTTCACTTGCAGAGTGGAATGCAGGAGGAAAGACTGAGAGGATTTTTTTATCTGAATTTATTACATCTCTAAATCATCACATCTTTATGTCATTTTCTGCTATTTATTTCATGTTTTTGGTTAGTTTGTGATGTCTTTCAAACTCACTTTCTCTTCTCTGTGCAGGACGTGATGCAGCAGGCTACCAACGCTATCCTACGGGGCGGCACCATCATGACACCTTCTGTGTCAGCCAAGACCATTGCTGAGCAGCTGGCAGAGAAGATCAATGCCAAACTGAACTACACCCCTGTAGAGAAGCTGGAGGAGGAGCGGCAGGCAGCTGAACAGGCCGAGACCGTCAAGAGATATGAAGAGGAGCTGGAGATCAACGACTTCCCCCAGGTCAGCAGCACACAGTGAAGGGCTGTGATTTTTGACCGTCATCTGTGTTTATTCAGTTTTTAGAGTGTTTTTCTTAAAGCTGGAAGACTTTGTTTAAGTAGCAAATATTTTAGAAACAGTGCTGTGTATGTTTGTATTATTTTTCTTATCTTCACGTCTTTAAGAAATTCAAAATGTCTGTATCATCCAACTGTTTCCTACCTTGATGGAAACAAGTGAAAACGGAGAAAGAAAGCCTTAAAAAATGTGTGCTTCCTCTGTTCTTTCCCAGACTGCCAGGTGGAAGGTGACGTCGAAAGAAGCTCTGCAGAGGATCGGTGAATACTCTGAAGCCGCTATCACTATCAGAGGAACATATTTCCCTCCAGGCAAAGAGCCCAAGGAGGGAGAACGCAAGATCTACCTTGCTATTGAAAGTAAGTGTCAGGAAAATAATTTCAGGGTTGATTTTCAGGAATTTTTACACTTTCAAAATGCTGCTCACACTCTTTTTTTTTTTTTTTTTTTTTTTTTTCCTGTGTTTGATAGAATTGGTTATACTGTGTATTAATGTTGAGTTTGTTTTCTAGGTGCAAATGAACTGGCTGTGCAGAAAGCCAAAACAGAGATTACACGACTAATCAAGGAAGAGCTCATCAGATTAGTAAGTATCTTTTTATTTCTTGAAATCAATAACCAGTACAGTAGATATTTAGAGCAAGAAATATGAATCATGACATGTTGTTATTCAACAAATATCTTTGAAAAATGTACTCATTGCTCTTTTCTTCTTCTTCTTCATTTTCTCATTGCAGCAAAATTCCTACCAGCCAACGAGCAAAGGCCGATACAAAGTATTGTAGAGGAGGAGCCATGGCTCACTGGAGGAGTTTCCATCTCTCAACAGTCTCCTGTCATCTCTATAGTTTCATTAGATTGGTTAAAAAAAAATATTTTAGTCTATATTTTTTAATAATGTTCCATTCAATTATCTAAGTTTAGCGTATGGTTTTGTTTTTCCTCTTTTTTCCCCCCTTAGTTTCATATGTGCCTCACTTGAGTTTCAAGTGATTTTATACCTACAAATCCATAAAAAATGATGTTTTGACCTTGCGTGTCATTGAACCTTCATAAATCAACATTGAGATGTTGCAGTATGTCTTTAAATATAGGAAAAATTTTGTTTAATATTATTTTTGTCAGATTTCACCCTGTTATATGTACAAGCAACATAGTCTTTATGAAAAAATCATCAGACGAAAGATGTTTTTACTTTTTCTCACAATAAAACAAGGTGTTGCTAAGGAAAAAAAAAAGATGTGTCCATTTGTTTGCTTTAACAAATCTGGTGTACACTGAATTCTTACCACAGTTTAAATTATTCATGAGCCTTTCGTTTGTATATTATTCATCAGTTGTGGGAAGCACATTCTTGGTAAGCATTAAAACTAGATTATTACTCTAATTCAGGATAATGAATGGATGAAAAAAAACATTAAGCAGGTTCTTAAAGATTTATTTCTGCTTGCAGGATGCAAAATAACAGTTGTAGGATTAAGAAAAAAGCAACGTTTGGATGTGAAAGTGGTCGAGGAGAGGAAGGAAAAACCCCTCTTCACATCCACGGTTTGGTGTTCTGCGCATGCTCAGACTGCGCTCCCGTCTTATTAATTTTTAATGGAAAATGGCTGCGTTTCTTATCCAAACCTCTGGAGCTCGGAGATAAAAACCCGTCAGACTGAAGCAGCTCGCGTCTCGTCAACGTTCACACCGAAACAATCCGATGCGGTGACCGTACGGCAGCTAGCCTATGTCCTGTGGTGCAAAAATATTTGGGAAAATGGATCGACTCACGCTTTGAGGGATGAAAGAGCATTTTTCTCCTTAACCCTTTCTGCTCCGAGATCTGCGAACAATCGAGGTACAGTATCGTTAGTGCCAGTGTTGGTGGCCAGAGGAGGGTGTATTTAGATTCATTATTTAGCCTCGACGTGAGCACATAATTCAGATATGTGCGCACATTTTTTTTCGTTGTATTACCGAGATTTGAAACCGTTATCTACAAAACCGTTATTCGGGCCAAAAATTAGGCTAAATTCAGTCGTTGTGTGTTGTACACACACAGGGGTAAAGTGACTCAGAAAGCAGGAGGTTTTGTCGTCTGGACTCAAAGACGAGCAATCCATGTGCATGTATATATATTTATATATTTTTTGTGAATGAATATTACTACTGACAGTGTGTATGTGTAGTAAGTCCACACCTCCTCCTAGCATCCTGTGTCCTCTGCAGAAGAGAGAAGACCGAAATCTCATCAGCAGCAGTCTGTTGTTTTGCTTTTTAAACTATTTATAGCCTCATGGTTGGTTATGAGCTGTGTGCTGCTGAAACTAAAGAGCAGTAAGGTGTGTAAGCAGTCAGAACAAGTTGTTATCGCAAGGCTGTTGTGTTTATGATAACTTACTAGTAGTGAAAAAGAAAGTTCACTGCCCCTCTCTCCCTCTTTCCCTCCCTCCCTCCCTCTCTCCGTCCACACAGAGGTCAGGGTCAACAGCTGGAAGGATTCAGCTTCTTGCTCAATGGCATTTAAGCACCACTTCTGCAAGGTGGATGTTTGTTTTCAAGCTCTTTAAAGATCTCCTCCAGACATGTTTATATGATATACAGTACCAGTTGGACACACCTTCCCATTCACTTGAATGAGAAAGTGTGTCCAAACTGGTGCTGTGCATGTAAAGTTCAATCATCTTATTAAAATCCTCAAAATAGCATCTCCTCTTTCTCCCTCATTAAAAATTTCCGAATATATAAATATGTAAATGAAATATGTTTCAGAAGTTTAACTGCTGGACAGAAAATGTCTCCTACTTCACAGTTCTTGGTGTTTGTGCACTGGAGGCTTTAAGGGTCCAACTTTCACTTGTGTTATTGGAATATTGGACCTGGACTGACTTTCAAACTATTTGTGATGTCACAAATCATGCTCGTAGGCGCACCCTATTAACTCTTTTTTTTTTTTTGGAAACTTTCCACTTCCAGCAGATGAAAGTGAAAACAGCTTTCTAGTGTCGAACTTTGCACAAACATCATTCTACACAGTGAAGCTCAAATTTTAAAGTATGCAGTTTTTCAAGTCTGTGCTAAAACAATAGTCAGGTGCCCAAATGAACATTGATTCATGTTTTTTCTTCAGTCCACCTGTTCGTACTGGCCATCAAGAGATTTTAATTTTAGTGCCAAATTCCCAATTTTTGTTGCTCTTCTTCCACTGCAACTCAATAGAGAAACAATAGAGAGGGACTTTTATGCTAAAAAGACTGTAAATGTGGCAGATGTCAACTTGATTTGACTACTTTTGGACAGCTGGAGCCTCATATTAGCTTCAGATAAACTTTTAAATCCATTTTTTTCAAAATAAAGACTGCACATTTGGACAGGATCTTTTAATGGTCAGTATGAACAGGAGTAATGATTACAGCAAGAAAGAGACTTGAAAAAAATGTGAACCTATCCTTTAAAGATCCCCTCCAGACATATTTTAAGACATAGAAAAATATTCTGCTTTGAATAATAATTTGCATAATATGTCTTTTCCACAAAAAAAAGTTCAGTTACCTCGTTAGAAATGACCTCCATCCACCCCTTCACCCATCAACATGGAAATATTGTTCGTTTCAAAAGTTTAACTACTGGACACAAGATGTCTCCAGTGTATATGTTTCCACATCCACATCCACGTTGCATACTGTACCATGATTGGCTCCAGACTAGTTGTGATGTCACAAGTCATGCTTGTAGGTGGATGTCTTCAACTCGGATTTAAAGTGAGCACAGAGAAACTTTCCCCCCTTCAGGAGACGAATGTGAAAACAGCCTTCTACTGTTAAACTCTGCACAGTGAAGCTCAAACATCTTGTTTTTATTTTTATTTTTGGTTCTTTATTTATAACAGTCATTTACTGTTTGGAGGATTGTACATTGTGTTTGTATGAAAAGTGCCATACGAATAAAATATGATTGATTGAACAAAAGTAACTATAAGAAAAACACATTTTTCAGTGGTGAGGAGCCTATTTTAACCTATTTTGAGGGACACATCAGACACAAATTATTGTTATATGTTTTAAAACATGTCTGGTGGGGATCTTGAAGGAGCCCCCAGACTCTCTTTAGATTAGGGTTTAGGTGTAAATGTGTCCAAATGATTTTGTGCTCATTTAAATTCTTTCTTCAGTACTTTTTCACTCCTTTAAAAAAGAAGAAACTACATCCGTCATATTCATTTTATGCTATTATAGTGTGCAGACAAGTTCTCTGAGAGATATTTGTTCTTTTGCTGTATCTGTGTGTGATAATAATACATTTGTGATATATTTCCGACCCCTAGCAGAAGATGATGCGCCAGGTGACAAGCAGTGACTTCTGCATGAACAGCAGGCCGTCGTGTTTAGCAGAGGACGGCCACCACCCTGCCTCCCACTTTGACCTGTGCACCTCACAGTCCAACAAGTTCTACCCTCCTCCTCCTCCTCCATCGTCCCTCCAGATGACGCTGGCTCCCATGGCTTTACCTGCTCAGAGCCACAAACCCATGGTGTGCCAGAGACAGGAAATACTCGGGGGTGACCCCCGCTCACCTGGAGAAATACCAGGCATTAAAAGCACTGATCAAGCAGCAGATGATGCCAAGAAGAAGAACAAGGGAGCCGGGAAGACGGGCAGACGTGGAAGGCCCTTGGGAACTACCAAGCTAGCCGGATACAGAACCAGCACGGGACGACCCCTCGGCACCACCAGAGCTGCTGGGTTCAAGACGAGCCCGGGAAGGCCGCTAGGTACGACCAGAGCAGCGGGGTACAAGGTCAGCCCTGGACGGCCTCCCGGCAGCATCAAGGGCCTCTCTCGCCTCAACAAACTGGCTTACAGTAGCACCTGCAGCGGAGCGGCTTTTCCCTATCCGCTACCACACAAAGAGATCCTCTGTGAACCCTCCTGCAAAGAGAAGACAGCTAATGAGTAAAGTCTCTGCTCTGTTTCTACACACCCTCCATCGCTGGAATGAGAGACGCATGTGTACAGGTTTCCTGCCAGATACTGGGGGACGATTGTAATCTTCCCCCAGTCTGCTGCGAGACTGAGTGGAGGAGATTTTCTATATTCGTGTTGGTGTCATCTGTGTGCCTGCCACCCGATATAATACTGTTAGTTTTACAGTGCTACTGTTGGAGGTCTATAGTGTATGAAAGGTTCCACTACACATTACTGTATCCGTTTTCCTGGAGAAAAAAAATAATAACAGATGTTCATTGCGCAAGGGTTTGATTAAAAACTGTAGTGGTAGTTCATGATAAGTATCATTTTTAGTGTGCTATATGTAGCATTTAACACCATTAAACGATCTTAACATTTATTTTAAACACCGGTTTAATGACCATAAACAAAGGAGACCATTATTGAGAACATTGATAGAAACTACTTTGGCATTTAAGCCTGGTTCCAGATCTCTGAATCGACGGTCACATCTGATGATCTGATGTTACTCTCATCTACAGCCAGAAAAATAGTGACTGAAAAACAGGTTTATTTGTGTGTGTGTATATATATATATATATATATATATATATATATATATATATATATATAAATGAAATGTAAAATAAAGACTGATTGAATAGTAAAGAGAAAGGAAATCAGTGCAGTTTGGTTGTCAGGCACATGTCTTTGCAGCAGAAAGGAAGTAGGTTTGTGGAGGATAAATTTGTAAAATGGGAGGCATCTCACTTTGGATTCAAACTTTTGCTTTTAATTGGAGCAGTAGATAACTGGATCAGCAAAATGGTCAGTCAGGATATTAAAGTATAATCTGTTTTCAAACCAAAAACAAAAAGTGCACTTCAAAGACAGATGTAAAAGGAGAGGAGTGTGACTCTTGCTCATCTTCACATACATACAACCCTAACCCTGCATAAAAATCCTGCAAAATCATCTGTTTGACCTGCTAAAACATTTGTTTATATGGATTATGGTTGTCTTGTTTTTCCATTTATAAAAGTTGCCCGTTTGGAGTTTGGTTTATGCTCAGCCCGTTATTATTACACCACTCTTCCAATACCTGAGTTTTGGTACATAACAATTTTTTCTAACTTTAACTATAATTTTCTCTCCTAAATAAAACAGTCTTCAATTAGAAAATGTTTAATTTAAGAATAAGTAAATAAGTCTAAAAATCTAGCATTCAATTCCAACTTTAAATACCTGACAGATTTTTATTCTTGTTGCTACAGCCACAATTCATTTGGTACTCAAAAAGTTCTTCAAGTTCTTCAACCAGCCCAAAGTTTCCTCTGTAGTTACTATCAAATCTGACCAAAAGTTGTGTTTTTATTTTATATTCTCACATATACAGCATATATAGCTTGCTTTACTTTAAAAGGGACACTTTGTAATGTGATGTCTTGTCATATTGAAGGGAAAGTCTGTCACCCAAAAACTTACTGTGTCTTTTGTCTTATCTGCCAAAATTACTGTCTGCATTGTCTGCAGTAAACATGGATGCAAACTTGGCTCATAAGTTAAATTGATGTATGTTGCTTTAATGTCACATTTGTCCCAAGAAAACAAAGAGATTGATATTCTAAATATCAGCTTGTCTGTAACATAGATCTACCACTGAATGCACTGACTATGATTGATATGGCAGTTCCATTGTAGTTATAAAACATATTTACCGATTTTACACTGTGAACCGTCATGTTAGATTGGAAAAATAATCTTCTTCAATACACGCCAAAAAAACCCCAACTCATAGCCACATCTGTGAAAAGCTTATAGAGCTTTTTTAACCACTAGCACTGGTGTGAGACAGAGACTACCAATCATCTCATTCATGGTCTTGTTTGTTTACAATGGTCACAAGAAGGTGTAAGAATTTGAAAATTATGTGTTGACATTTTTACTTCCTTCTTAAATTGCACAGCCAACTGTTAAAAAAAAAATTGTTTGGTATGTGTTATCGGTCTTTCAAGTTTTGATTTGAACAATGGCAAGGCGAAGTCATGTGTTTTTTTAATGTTGATATTTATTTATGTTTTTATTTTAAGGTACCATAAAACTGTAGGACACTTGAATCTGACAGTTGGGGAATCTTGTGTTTTTGTGAAATGCTGATGTAAAATTACATGACATATTTAGTACAAACAGGATTCAGACAGAATTGAAGAGAGGCATTCTTGGTTTAATATTTCACAACATGCTTTATGCACCGTAAATAGATCATAAACAGTCTAGTCATATATGATTTTGATCCAGAATAACTGGTTGGCTTTTTGTATTCATGTTTTTATTGTTTAGCAAAAGAAGTTTTGTGCAAACTTTGAATTTTACAACTTTCACTCATGAACATTCAGTTTTCAGTTATTATTCATACAATCCTGAGTGAAAGAAATACCATCACTTCACAGAGTCACTCTCTAGTGTGAACAACCTAAATTGAAATAACATGGCAAAATTTCAAATGGTTAAATTTGGTGCAATAATCTGTAGTATGTATTGTACTGTGGTAACTTTGATACTATCAATTTTTATTATTGTTGTATTTTGATACTTGTGTACAAGGCCTTCTATCACTTGTTTTGTTGATGTGTGTAGTGTTATCAAAAGTTACTGAAACGTCACATGAAAACATCACCCTCCTTTACCAAAGAATATTATGTTCTCTAACTGTAGGCATTGATGCAATTTGATTTAAAAGAATATATATATATATATTCCAACATCTCACAAAATAACCATAGCATGAAAGTTTTTGTGTAAAATATAAATGAAAAAACAAACACTTGGAGTATCCCATAAAAGATAGTATGATTGTTTGGGTCAGTAAAAAGAACCTTTTAATTATCGCATTGGAAGCTGAAACGATTCAGATGAACGTGTTTCATGGTTCAGACGATTAAAATGAATCTTGAATACATTGTAAATTGCTGTATGTTGATGACGTAAACACAGTTCCTTCCATTTCATTATTTTTATTCCCATCTGTTATTCCACTTGGAAAGTTATTCTCTTTTTATATATATAATTCTTATGTAGTCATGTCTGACATTTAACTGATTTTTTTTGTTTTGTTGAGGTTATGGCTGACTGGGCGCCTGGCTGTCTCACATTCTGAAGTTTGTGTTTTCGTACACAGCATGAACATTAAGTTGTATTTATTCTTTTTTTTTTTTTCAGGATGCAAAGTTAGCTAGAAATCCCTTTTCACAGAAGACATTTTTTTACATGTCCCAGCAGGAAAAACAAAGGTGTGAATAATCAAATGAATGACGGCTGAAACCCATTAAGCTGCTTTAGATGCTGGCTCACTGCCACACTGTTGGGCTTTACTGGGACACTTGAATAGAACAGAGTCATCATTTTTGTTATTAGTAACACTTGTGATTTTTCTCCATTTCAAAATATCTGCTGTGAAAAGTGTCTGTCCTGCTCCATCTCCAAGGTAACCCTTGTTCTACCAGCTTTTTGCAACTTTAATGGGTTTTTCATTTTGAAAAGCTGAAACATGTTCTTGGGTATTTTCATGTCCATTACCCAGGCTAAATTATTATGTTTTTGTTACTCTTGAACAATTAGAGCTTACACAAGGCTTTGAAAGTGTGTTAGTGGAGCAGCGGCTTCTGTGACTCATTACAATCTCTGATGGAGGGTTTCTTTCCTCACTCTTCCTAAAAAAGAGTGAACTGTGTTTCTGGGGGTTACTATCCATGCAGCTAAAAACAGAAATGATCAAATGTTTTTTAAAATGTATCATCCTAAACATATGGAGTGAACTCCGTCCTGTTGATTCTGCAAGATTATGTTGTTGGAAAGTTGGATTTTGGATCATTTGTGTTTTTACAAATGTAATCTTGATTGAGATTTTTTTTCACATTCTCACATTTTCACATGTGATATACTGTCATTTTTGAATACTAACAAAATCAATGTTGTATTGTCTCGGGTAATGTTATGAATTGCGCAAAGTTTACTTTTCGTAGATACTTTGTTAGCTCAGAAAATGAATATAAAGCCCGAGGAACATGTTTCAGCTCATTAAAAAGTCAGAGGTGGCTTAGCTGATGGTTTCCTGTGGTTACAGTTTGGGCAGCTGGTTAAAATGTCATTTTAGCCTGCAGTCCAAACCTCAACCTTGACATATAAAAAGCTTCTCCTCTAACCCATTATGTGGAAAGGGATGTCATGATGGCATGGGAAGAGGCCCCATTTAAGCATAATATCTAGTGAAATATAAGAATTAAATCTAGATTTTACATGGGAACATACAGGGAACCCTTACACGACAGACCCTCAAGATTAACTAACATTTCAGCCTTTATTGTGTTTTAGCGGTACACAGAAACCTCAGGCAGTTGCCTGCTTTGCTTGGTTGATAATCCAGCGTTGGGCTTGGGCAAAAATTTTAGCAGAACTTTCTTCTCCATAAGAACGCCTCAACAACACAATCATTTTGTATTTTTGTTAGCCTGTCATGGTATCCCAGATGTTTGGCGTTCTACACTGTTAACAGATTTGTCCTAAAAGGTTCAAATCAGAGAGTATGTAATGTTATCAGGGTGATGAGTCAGCATTTTAACATACTCAAGGGCCGTTACTCTGTTTCACTAATGTAAAATACTTTGTTAAATCTAAGAACCTGGTGTAAGAAATGATATGTTACTGAAAATTTACTTTCCCAATTTTGTTTACTTTATGGAGGGTGCTGACATTTTGGATCTTGACTCTTAAGGAGAACCAAAATAAAAGATGGTGTTGATATAGAGCAACTAAAATGATGATGATAGACCATGGATCGCATTAAATAGACTAAATAATCAATTAATAGTTAATTTATTGACAGCCCTGTCACTTTTAGCTGTAATACTTCAGGTTAAATCAGTGCTGACAAAAGACACAGATATCAATAGTTTGTATTATATTTGCTGTTTTCATTGTTTTGAGTGTTTTTTTCTCTCACCATCTTCAACATTAAATCAACATATGGTCTGTTGTCTGTAAATGATGATTTAAAAAAAATATTACATCACATTTTGAGTGTTTTTGAGGAGATGTGATGCCCAGTTATTACAAAAGTGTGATTGGCGAAGCCTGTAAAGCTTTGTATAATTCCCATTTTATTCCTGCATGATTGTTGTGGAATGTTCAAAAGTTGTGTAATAAATCTGAAAGTAACACCGTCTGTTGACAAGTTGTTTTGAAATGTTTCATGTGCAAACATTTCACAAATTTAAAATCAATATCATGATTATTCTATTTCTGGTGAAATTAGCTGTGACCATAAAGTGGAGGTTATTTGATTACTTGATTGATCTCGCTGAGTGTTTGTCTGGTAACAAAATATATTTTAAAAACTGATGATCAGAAAGAAAGTAAGAACATAACAATCACCGCAAAATTCTTGCCCTCCAGAAAGTCTTATGGGCAGGTGTGTCAGATCATAAACTAAAATACGAAAGAATCAAAACATCCTGCACACTGTTGATCACTTGTAATCACTTTATTAACGATGTTTCCGTCCTCAGACCTTTGTCAGGCAACATTCAAGAAATTTTAGTACAAAAACTATTGATTTTTGTGATAAATTAAAGTGAAAGTAGCAATATGGAGCATTCAAGCTTAAATCTAAAATATGTCTGTGCAATTTCATTAAAGACTAGAGGTTTGTTGTTAAAGTGGTGATTGGTCATGACTTTTATTTGTGTGTTACTGTGCCAATTTCTACCAACATTTTTTCATGTACTTTTTGGGCAATGTTTTAATTTTAGAAAATAATAATAATAAAAAACAAACAGAAATGCGATATTGCAATGTCATTGCAAGAGCTCATTTGCAGCACAGAGAGCAGTAGACTAAAAAGTGTTAAACAAAATTCCAAATACACTTCTATATAGTTTTTTCATAGGCTACAATACATTATTTTGTAGTTTTAATTAAGCCTATTTATATAATCACCAAATCCAATTTTAAGTAGGAAGAAAACTGAATTGTCATTAGACATTTGCATATTTTTCATGCACAGTTTACAGTACAATGAAAATGTAAATATAATATAAGGTTCAAACAATAAACAAGTGTAATCAATATGTAGCAAATTCACAGTTCATCATAGTTTTACCTGCAATGCTCAATCTCTAAGAGGTGCAGTGTAGACACACCATAACAAATACCACATAGCACCGTAGATAAACAGCACAACATCTTACTGTGTAATAACTCATTTATACTTAAGCTCACACAACTCAGCAGTGCCTCCAGTTGAATCTGGAAGCCAAACTCCAGGATAGAGAGGCTGAGTGAACGTAGTCTGGACTCTGTGGAGGAGAGTCATGGTTTCAGAGACACTGTAGAAAGACAGAATACCTGCACTGTGATCCAGGTACACTCCGACTCTGGAGGACAAAGGGCCTGAGATGGAAGTGAAGATTTTATTATGTCTGAATTGATAACCTCCTCTGTTACATTTTAATACCCATGACTTTTCATTGTATCCAAATCCACATTGGTTTATGGTTCCTGTTCTGCCAATATCTTTGTATGCAACTGCAATGTCAACCACCCCGCTCCACTCCACCTCCCAGTAACAACATCCAGTCAGACCGTCTCTACTAAGGACCTGCCGCCATTCAAGAAATCTGTCTGGGTGACTTGAACATAACTGTTCTACTGCCATTAATGTTGCTTTTCTGTTGCTCTTACACAATGACAAACGTGCTTGTGCTGTATTAGGATTGAACGTAATTTGATGTGAATATCTCAAGAACTCAGTTCTGGTCTTGGGCTCATCTTGTGCCAGTAAAACATCCACTACAGTCACTGCCTGTGAGATTTTTGACCATTCTTCACTCAGAACAGCCTGCAGTTTGTCTGTGGCCTCTGACACAGCTGTAGTCACATCCTCAATGTACCGGAGTGGACGGATATTGATGCTGGGTAAGTCTGTAGTTTCACTCACTTGAGAGAGTGAGGGGTAGTTGTTTAGAAAATGGAGGTGATCTTCTGTGTGTGAGAGCTGGTCCAGCTCAGCATCTTTCCTCCTCAGCTCACTTATCTCCTGCTGCATCCTCTCCTCAAGCTCTTTAACTTGACTTACTTCATATTTCTGCTGAGATCTGATCTGCTGCTTCACTTCAGAGCTTCTTTTCTCAATGAGACAGATCAACTCCTTGAAGATTTTCTCACTGTCATTCACAGCCTTATCAGCAGACAGATTGATAGCCTCTGCCTCTTGTCGAAGCACTTTCACGTCTTTCTCGCGGTCCTGGATTCTCTGTTGGATTTTTTTCTGACTCACTTCCAGCTGTGTCTGCTTCTCAGCCCTTTCTGCTGCAGCTGAGACTGTGTCGTGGCCTTTATGTTCATACATGGAGCAGAGATAACAGATACACTGCTGATCAGTGCGGCAGAAAATCTTCATCACCTCATCATGGCGAGAGCAGATGTTCTCTTGAAGCTTAAAAGTGGCTTCAACCAGCTTGTGTTTTTTTAAAAGCGTTACATTGTAGTGAGGCTGGAGGTGTTGCTCACAGTAAGAAGCCATACACACCAGACAGGACTTGACAGCTTTCAGCTTCCTCTCATTGCAGTAATCACAGGCCACATCTCCAGGTCCCGCGTAGCAGTGATCAGGTGAAGCAGCTTTGAGTCCTACTTTCTTTAGTTCCTCCACTAACTCTGCAAACATGGCATTTTTCACCAGGACAGGCCTCGGTGTGAAGCTCTGCCTGCACTGAGGGCAGCTGTAGATTTTCTTTTGATCTTCCACATCCCAGCAGTCTTTAATACAGCTCATGCAGTAGCTGTGCCCACAAGGAATAGTCACGGGATCCTTCAGAAGATCCAGACAGATCGAACAGCTCAGTTTTTCTCGGTCCAGCTGAATCACTTGTTGTGCCATTTCTTCTTTAGACGACAGTAAATATCAGTGAGTTTCACTTTCTTTTACCAGGCGAGGGCTGTGCTCATGAGATATTCATTCACTGATCTGTAGTGTATGGGCTTTTCAGCTGTTGCGTTTCATCACATGGTGTTTACACCCATCCTTACAATGGCAGATCTGTGAAAGGGGAGGGGACTAAAATGTCCCAACTGATAGGACTCCAGGAAGAGGAGTGGCTCGAGAACTGCAGTGTGTCTTTAGTCCTCTTTCATAGTCTATAGTCCAGATAACTGCAGAATGAAAATGGATTACATACACTGGGCACTTAACTTATACAACACCCTTCATATCCAAAATGCAACTAAATGTGCTTTACATAAAGAGTAATGGTAGAGCAGACTGTTACAATTAAAACTTCAAATACAATGCCTTTTTGTTCTAAATTTGTGGCCTCTGCCAGTCAAACCGAAAAAAATATATATATTTAAATAAAACTGTTCTGAGCATCCATTCTACTCGAAACACACTGTTTATCAGAGAAAATCAATATTTTTCACAGAAAATTCACATTACTTATTTTCATTTGATAAAAGTGACAGCCTTGATAATAAAAGATTCTAAATCGTTTCAAGGTTTCAGTTTCAGCTGTAAATTGTAGGCTAAGCAGAGAGTGTGCTTCTTGTATTTGTCTTTAAATGCATTCATGGACTTTCCTCTGACAATTGGTTGACATAATATAAAGATGTGTTGCTTATATCCACAAGTTCTCTGCTGCTCACTGTACCAAACAAGAATAACAGGAAGGTTTTAAGGTTCTGGACTCAAAATGACAAATTCTCTGCTGCTGGATCTGAGGAGAGAAATATCAACTGAGGCTGGTAAACATCCTTTTCCCCTCATTTTTTGGATGTATTTTGAAGTTTTAATTATCTAAAAGGTCTGCTCTTTATTTTATTTTATTTTCAGGCATTACTCTTTATGTAAAGCACGTTGAGCTGCATTATGCATATGAAGGGTGTTATATACATTGAGTTCCTGGCGTATGTAGTCCATTTTTATTCTACAGTTATCTGAACTATAGACTACAAGGGATGACTAAAGACACACTGGACTTCTTGAGCCACTCCTCTTCCTGGAATGAAGCACAACCCCCCTGCTTCACCTCTTCATAGAAAACTCTGTTCAGAGTCAATTCAGTTGAGATATTTTAGTTCCCTCCCCTTTCACAGATCTGCCAGTGTGATGAAACGCAACAGCTGAAAAGCCCATACACTACAGATCAGTGAATGAACGTCTCATGAGCACAGCCTTCGCCTGGTAAAAGAAAGTGAAACTCACTGACATTTACTGTCGTCTAGAGAAGAAATGGCACAAGTGATTCAGCTGGAACGAGAAAAACTGAGCTGTTCGATCTGTCTGGATCTTCTGAAGGATCCCGTGACTATTCCTTGTGGGCACAGCTACTGCATGAGCTGTATTAAAGACTGCTGGGATGTGGAAGATCAAAAGAAAATCTACAGCTGCCCTCAGTGCAGGCAGAGCTTCACACCGAGGCCTGTCCTGGTGAAAAACACCATGTTTGCAGAGTTAGTGGAGGAACTAAAAAGAGTAGGACTCAAAGCTGCTTCACCTGATCACTGCTACGCGGGACCTGGAGATGTGGCCTGTGATTACTGCAATGAGAGGAAGCTGAAAGCTGTCAAGTCCTGTCTGGTGTGTATGGCTTCTTACTGTGAGCAACACCTCCAGCCTCACTACAATGTAACGCTTTTAAAAAAACACAAGCTGGTTGAAGCCACTTTTAAGCTTCAAGAGAACATCTGCTCTCGCCATGATGAGGTGATGAAGATTTTCTGCCGCACTGATCAGCAGTGTATCTGTTATCTCTGCTCCATGGATGAACATAAAGGCCACGACACAGTCTCAGCTGCAGCAGAAAGGGCTGAGAAGCAGACACAGCTGGAAGTGAGTCAGAAAAAAATCCGACAGAGAATCCAGGACCGCGAGAAAGACGTGAAAGTGCTTCGACAAGAGGCAGAGGCTATCAATCTGTCTGCTGATAAGGCCGTGAATGACAGTGAGAAAATCTTCAAGGAGTTGATCTGTCTCATTGAGAAAAGAAGCTCTGAAGTGAAGCAGCAGATCAGATCTCAGCAGAAATATGAAGTAAGTCAAGTTAAAGAGCTTGAGGAGAGGATGCAGCAGGAGATAAGTGAGCTGAGGAGGAAAGATGCTGAGCTGGACCAGCTCTCACACACAGAAGATCACCTCCATTTTCTAAATAACTACCCCTCACTCTCTCAAGTGAGTGAAACTACAGACTTACCCAGCATCAATATCCGTCCACTCCGGTACTTTGAGGATGTGACTACAGCTGTGTCAGGGGCCACAGACAAACTGCAGGCTGTTCTGAGTGAAGAATGGTCAAAAATCTCACAGGCAGTGACTGTAGTGGATGTTTTACTGGCACAAGATGAGCCCAAGACCAGAACTGAGTTCTTGAGATATTCACATCAAATCACGTTGGATCCAAATACAACACACGCACGTTTGTCATTGTGTAAGAGCAACAGAAAAGCAACATTAATGGCAGTAGAACAGTTATGTTCAAGTCACCCAGACAGATTTCTTGAATGGTGGCAGGTCCTTAGTAGAGACGGTCTGACTGGACGTTGTTACTGGGAGGTGGAGTGGAGCGGGGTGGTTGACATTGCAGTTGCATACAAAGATATTAGCAGAACAGGGACCATAAACCAATGTGGATTTGGATACAATGAAAAGTCATGGGTATTAAAATGTAACAGAGGAGGTTATGAATTCAGACATAATGAAATCTTCACACCCATCTCAGGCCCTTTGTCCTCCAGAGTCGGAGTGTACCTGGATCACAGTGCAGGTATTCTGTCTTTCTACAGTGTCTCTGAAACCATGACTCTCCTCCACAGAGTCCAGACTACGTTCACTCAGCCTCTCTATCCTGGAGTTTGGCTTCCAGATTCTGCTGGAGACACTGCTGAGTTATGTGAGCTTAAGTATAAATGAGTTATTACACAGTGAGATGTTGTGCAGATTATCTACGGTGCTATGTGGTATTTGTTAGGGTGTGTCTACACTGCACCTCTTAGAGATTGAACATTGTGGGTAAAACTATGATGAACTGTGAATTTGCTACATATTGATTACACTTGTTTATTGTTTGATCCTTATATTATATTTACATTTTCATTGTACTGTAAACTGTGCATGAAAAATATTATGCAAATGTCTAATGACAATTCAGTTTTCTTCCTACTTAAAATTGGATTTGGTGATTATATAAATAGGCTTAATTAAAACTACAAAATAATGTATTGTAGCCTATGAAAAAACTATATAGAAGTGTATTTGGAATTTTGTTTAACACTTTAGACAAAATGACCTGTCAAATTATTGTAATATAATTAATAATAATTTAAAAATATATAATTTTAGTCTTTCACAAATGTAATCTGTAAAATGTAATGTTTACTTTTTGGTTTACTGCTGTCTGTGCTGCATATTAGAGCTTGTAATGACACTGCAATATTGCATTTCAGTTATTTATTTATTTAAATTATGTTTAACATTACCCCAAAATTAAATGAAAAAACATTAGTAAAAGTTGGTACAGTACTCTGTGGTAACTTATATAATTTTTAATATTAAAAATAATCTTTTTAAGTGCAACTTCACGTGTATTACATGTTAACACTTTTTAGGAAGCTTCCGTTTCCTTGATCCTAGAAATAAACAAAACAACAAACCTCTACTCTTTAATGAAATTGCACAGGCAACCTGTTTTAGATTTAAGCTTAAATGCTCCATATTGCTACTTTCACTGTAATATATCACAATAGTATTTGTACTAAATTTCTCAAATCTTGCTGATGAAGGTCTTACAAACGAAACATTGTTAATAAAGTCATTACAATGCACCTGTCCAGAAGACTTTCTGGAGTGCTTTTACTGTTGATACTTTGCAATCTAATTGTCAGTGAATAAAGTCTGGTAAAAAAAAAAAGTGATGCAGTATGTTTGTCTCTAAGTAAAAGTATTGATACACCAATGTAAAAATACTCAATTACAAGTAAAAGTCCTGCATGAAAAATCCTACTTAATGTGGAGCTAGTTAGTCCAGTGGTTCCCAATCTAGGGGTTGGACCTCTCCAAAGAGGCACCCGATAAATCTGAAGGGTTGTGAGGTGATTAATGGAAGAGAAAAGAAGAAAAAACAAAGCCATGTGAGAAGTTTAGAGAGCAAAATCACCATTTGGTGGAGCTGTTGACAACTCATAGACATCTGAAATGTGACCCTGACTACACACTGCTATTTATAAGATGTCAAACGCCAAAAAGGTTGGAAACCACTGGTTTCACCTTTAACAATGCGTTGTATTTTAAAAGCTTGTCATATTATCCATTGTGTCAAATCTTCATCTGAAAAGTAACTAAAGCTGTCAAATAAATGTAGTGGAGGTGAAGTGTAAAGTAGCATCAAGGAAATGCTCAAGTACAGTACAAGTACCTCAAAATTGTACATAAATACAGTCCTACTTGAGTAAATGTCAGTTACTTCCCACCACTGCATAACAGCGACTTGCTCTTTAGCTTTATATATAAGGCTAGTCTATCTGGTCCGGAAGTTGAATTCGTAGGTGTAACATTTTCAGTCGTCCGTCGCAGCATAGAAACATTAGTTCCTATGAGCCGACAGCATCACCTCTCAAAATGTCGTGATAACCTAATAATATTTGCATCCAACTACATTTGAAAATTATGACGGGGTTTTTGAACAAACTTCACATCTCCTATGTTTTATTATTTACGTTATATCACTTTAACGCTCAGACGTTTTCGTCTGTGACAGCACAAGGTAAGAGACAAGCAGCCGCTCGTTAGCTAGACATTGCTATTTAGGATTTATGTCAACTTTTAATTATCAGGTTCTACTAATTTCATGAATATAGTTGTCTCAGTGTGGTGTTCACGTTTTAGCGACACGTCGACTCAACTAAACGGACCCTGTCCAATGCTCCAAACCCAACCCGGACATTATTGATGTTGTAAACTGATAATCAGACGTTTATGAACCCATTATTTTACCTACAACAATAGTATCAAGGAGGTGGTTTGAGTAAAATTACCAACTTTTATGCACCTAGTTAAAACTAATTTGATATTTCTGTGATCATGTTTGCTGAACACCAGTGTATACTACCGTAGCTCCATGAAAACGTGTTTGTAGTATATCCTTAGTTGCCAGTTTAGTAACTTAACAGCCTGCCATGAATGTTAAATGTTTAAGTCTCACTGATATTAAAGGTTAGGTTCACAATGTTTCAAGTGTATCTTAAAACAAAAGTCAGATGTTCCTTGCTGTAATCATTCCTTCTTGCTGTAATCATTCCTTCAGTTCAAACTGGCTATTAAAAGATCTCCTTCAAACGTGCTTTCAATGTAAGTGATGGAGGCCAAAATCCTGAGTGTGCCCACACTGTCATTTTGTGCAAAAATGCATTTAAAGTTGATATGAAGCTAATATAAGGCTTCAGCAGTCTGAGTTAGTCACATCTAGTGGATATCTGCCACATTTACAGTCCTTTTAGCATCAGATTTCCTTTTTGTGTTTCCCTGTTGAGCTGTGGAGGAAGTATAATAACAAAAAAAGGAACTTTGACGCTAAAAAGACTGTAATGTTGAAAGATATCTTCTTGATTTGACTCATTTTTAAATCACTCAATTCTTGAAGCCTCATATTAGCTTCAAATAAACTTTAAAACATATATTTTTGCACAGGAGGAGGACTGTGAATTTTATCCTACAACCTCCAAAATGTTCATAAAGTTGACTCAATGCCTTTTTAAAATCAGTTTCAACAAAAGCTGAACACTAAAATCTCCTTGACGGAAGGGTTTAATTAAGGCAGGGCTGTTGTTTTAGACTGCAGCTAGATATAACATAAATGGGTAACAAAGTGTAGATTAGGGCTGCAACTAATGATTGTTTCATTGTAGGTTAATCTGCTGATTATTTTATTGATTAATTGACTACTTCTTTGGTATCTGAAAGATCAGAAGAGGAACAATTCCTGTCTTTCCTAAAGCTTAATGTAACATCTTGAAAAGTTTTGTCTGACCACCAATCAAAACCCTTTTAATTTGCTATGATGGAAGACCCAGAAATGCTGCAAATTCTTACATTTGAGCACCTTGAAGGACCTGGAACCATTAAATATATGGCATTTTTTCTTGAAAATTACTTAAATGATCACTTAATTATTCGAATAGTTGTCGACTGACTAATTGAATAGTTGTTGCAGCTCTAGTGCACATATTCTTTGGTTGATCTTATCTAACCTGATAATCAGACTGAATAGCCATTTTATTTCACATCATTCATTTGTTCTGTTTAAATCACTGAACAAAATATGGGTTGTGATTCAGAGATCTGGGACCAGGCGGGAAGGACAGACATGAAAGAAATGTCTTACATACTGAGCTTCATTTATAATTTACTTTTCAGAGAATGACGATTCACTGGAGGATGCAGTGTCTGACTTGGAGAACAGCCCCAAGTTTGTGGAGTCAGAAGACCTGGACTCTCTGCCGCAGAGGCAGTTTAAGACGGCCGAAATTGCAGATGCTGTGATGGGGACAGAAGCCCTCATCGATCCATCTGACATGAAGTCTCTCTTACCCAAAAATGTGAAAGACTCTCAATCAGGCTTCTCCCCGCCTTGTGACGAGAGCAGTGCCCCGTGTGGTTCACCTGTTCTGGCTGCTAAAGGAGGATCACTGGAGGAGAGGAGCACTGAAACGTCACAGCAGGTTACTGACTAGAAACACGATGACAAAAAGATGTGAATATGAGTAGCTGCCTCCTATGAATTGCTGGTATAGTGTTGCTTTGGTTTTGGGCCTTTACCATTTACATTTAAAACTCCTTGCCCTTGGATTTGTTAAAAGTCACAAAAGTCTGAACTCCAAGCCGAGATTTTATCACACTTTATAAAGCTCCTTCAAGAATTAATTGAAATCCGTGACTAAAATTGGTGAAGTCTCCCTTTAAGCTTTGTTTGGGTTAAGATTTTATATTTGCACGTCATCTGACCATCAATTCTGTAGAGGCAAGTCGTCAATGAGTGCAAAAGTTGACTTCTTCAATTTTTACTTTGCAGGTCACTCTTGACATGGTACATGCGGACGTCACGGCAACAGAGGAGCAGAACTCCACAGAGACCGCCAAGACGTACAAGGTCAACTGTGATAAGAGGAACATCACAGGAATGGATAACTTCACTGTGCAGGTCCTCAACGCTTCACAGGTATTCATGCTGCCCTCTGAGGCTCACTAGAGGAAGGATGCTATTAAAAATCCTCTCCAGACATGTATTAAGACATACAAAAATACTCTGCATGCAACAATAATGTATGTCTGATATGGTTTTTCCACACAAAAGTATTAAAATCCAGATTAAAATCCTTAAAATTGCATCTATTCCTTCTTCCTCATTAAAAATGCCAGAATCTATAAATACACAAATATATTTCATTACAAAAGTTTAACTACTGGACACTGGATGTCTCGTACTTCACTGAAAAGTCAGTGTATCTGCACTGGAGGCTTCAAGTTTCCACGTTATACTTGTGTAAACTGAATATTGGAACAGGACTGTCTTCCAAATTATATGTGATGTCACAAATCCTGCTCCTAGGCCGTCTCTTAAAATCAGATTTTCAATGAGCACAGAGACACTTTCCGCTTTCTGCAGATAATTGTGAAAACAGCTTTCCAGCATCAAACTCTGCTCTGTACTGTGTTGTTATCTCTTTTGTATGTGCCATAATATCTGAGAGGACATTTTTTACTCCGTACTTTACAGCTTAAAAGTCCAGACATCCATCTGCTTTTATGCCTCAAATAAATTGCTAGAATAGGAGATTTGCTATTTTCTTTCTTTAGGGAGGAATCTAAATGTGTGTCATTGTTCCTCATTTCTCTCAGGACCTGATGGAGTACCTGAATGCTAACAGCACAGAGTGCTCTGTAGTGCTTTTCTTCACCACATGGTGCCAGTTCTCAGCCAGCCTCGCACCTCACTTCAATGCCCTGCCTCGAGTCTTTCCCAGCATGCATTTCCTGGCACTGGATGCCTCGCAGCACAGCAGGTGAAATATCACATATTCTGGGATTTACATGTGTCATCTCTTCCTCAGTGAAACTCAAGGCTCTTTATTTCTGATTTTTGTTCCTCTCTCTCTCTGTAGCTCTGGTAACTTCAGCTATTAACTGGTAGAAATATAACACATTTTTTACAAGCAACTAGCAAACTAGCTAATTAAATTAGGGATCCAACTAGGGATTATTATCAGTTTTAGACATGTGCACATATCAGAATAAATGAAAGCAAAGCTAATTGTACAGTGAATTTGAAGGGAAAACTTTGTGAAGCTTGTGAGGTCACGTTCAGCTTTTGTTGAGACTGTTTTGATTCCATTCTGTGATAACATTTAAGGTTATAAGCATTGGTGATGTTGTATTGGATTGAATTATCAACACCCTTTTGAAAAAAGTCTCAATCAAAACTGAACATTATAAATTGATTAAGATAATTATTTGTAGCCTTTAGATTGGTAATTCTCTATATTATATTTTGTTTTCCACCAGCCTCTCCACGAGGTTTGGGACGGTGGCGGTGCCCAACATCCTGCTGTTCCAGGGGGCCAAACCCATGGCTCGCTTCAACCACACGGACAGAACGCTGGACACACTCACCTCCTTCATCGCTAACCAGACAGGTACAATCGGAGAGAAAGAAACTGTCTGAAATAATGCTTGTTTTTATGTTTAAGACTGCAACATGAACTGGACAGAGCGCTCACTTGCTGCTGTTTAGATTTTGATTGGTCATGTTCTTGTTAGTGACCACACGTGATGAAATAATTTTTTACAGTAGAGAAAAATCTTGTTCTCAGTGACAGGTGTTACGACTTTGCTTCTGTTGCTGGAAGACATTATTCACAATCATTTAGGTCACTTTCTTATATGTTGGAAGTCTCTTGTGGATCACATGTAATTCAAAGCGATGTCTTTATTTAATTTCTCAAAGTTTTCTTCATACACTTTGAGGTTGCAGTAAAGAAAACATGCAGTTTGCTGCTACATCTGAATATCTGACACCTGACTTCTCAGAATCCTTCATGAAATTTGCTATACGTTGATTGATATACTTTGAAAAAAGAAATACATGTTATGTTTGTTAAGTTCCCACTCATTGGCTCTGCACTGGGCCCTCCAGTTGGTTGTAAGATAATTTGGGTGGTCCAAAGACATTATTATGGGACAGGAGAAATGGATTTTCTCTTTGTGATACTAAATACTAAATCATGTTCCAGTGCTGCTCATCAAGAATGTCTCGTTTTCTGAGAAACTGTGTATGTGCTCCAGGGTTTGAAGCTGACCCCAACAGAAACGTGACAGACGCAGACCGCCTGGGCCCCCTCCCCAGTGTCCCAGTGAGGAGCATCGACTGGTTGCTGGTCTTCTCTGTCCTCTTCATCATGGGCTTCACCACATACGCCATCCTGCGGACTGACAGCATCCGCTGGCTCATACCAGGACAAGAGCACGAGCATCAGGACTGAAACATACAGACTGCAAGTCACTGGATGTAAACAATTATTTGATAACTGATTGTGTTTGTTAAAACTAGAAGTTGCTAATTTGCTTATGTCTGTTTGATGAACAAAATGAATAACTTGGTTTATATTAAAGAATATGATGATTTGTTGGAGTTGGTTGTGTTAAAGTCTAATCTAAAAGCTTGTGTTTCTGTGTTTTTTTTTGTGCCTTTTCTTCTGTGCCTTGTATTAGATATTTACTTTCAGCTATAGTCCTGAAGTACAAAGTACAAAAAAGCTCTATAAAAAGCTCCTCTATAAAGTAGGAGGTGGATTACATATCAAGCAAAGGCTGCAGTGAAGAGGAAACTCACCCTTAATTGTTTATCCACATTTTATACTGACATAAATATTATAATTATATTTAAACAGTGAGTGTTTTCAGTAACAACACATACAGTAATACTGCACTAGCAATATAATTGAGTTTTCATTCATTTTTGTTCTGGTTTGTTTTATTCACCATATGCCAGACCCCTATAGTAAATATGAGATTTTAAACAGGCAATAAACTGAACAGCCGCGGTAAACTGTGAGAGCATGACAAACTGTGAGAGCAGGACACCCAGTAGAGGTGGTAGCTTGGCAGTAGGGGAGGAGGACAGCCGATGTCTGGGTTAATGTTTATCCTGAGGCCGAGCAGCTCATGGCCCTGCAGCCGCCTGTTCAGGTCGAGCAGCTTGTTCCTGTCTCCGCTGTCCAGGACCAGCGCGTCCAAAATGGTGAGCGACAGTCAGTGTCTTAGCATTAGCACCTACAAGCACCTTCTGTATGTATTGCATGCCAAGCTATTCTCGTGTTGGTGTCAGTGTAATTTCATGAGACAAGCCAAGCATTATAGTAATTTGTTGGCAGTAGTAAAGCAGGTATCGCTAGCTCAACGGAACCTGCGTTGTATCATATGGGGAAAAAAACACACGCCAAGCTGCAATAGAAAAACTATGAATTAAATGGAAACATGAACTGACACACAGACACGCAGAATTTGCTACATTTTTGAGTCGCTCCGGAGCCTTTCTTCAACTCGGCATGAATAATCACAACTCACCGGACAACATTCACGCGATATTTTAACTTTATGAATGAATTTGCTCCTTCCCTTCCCGATATTCCGCCAATCTGGGCTGCAGTTTTGGGAGCTGTTCGCGCTGTCATTAAAGTTGTTGATTTCGACTTCAAGGTCTTATTTATAGATTACGTACAAGCCGAATTGAAGAGCAAGTCTCACCAGTGTGATTTTACCAATAAATATAATAAAAGAGAGAAAAAATAAAAGAAATAAAAAGAAAGAATTACTAATGAGGTTTGGTGTGTTTTTTTAAGATGCCCAAATGAAGAATTCGGGCTCAATAATTAAGAATAAAAGACAAAACAGAGAGTTGAATATCAATATTATGGCAATATGAATATAAGTTTAATTTCTGTGGCCATTGCCTGATTGTTTCTTAATTGGAGCAGCGTCAGTATGGTCAGGACCGCCATAGTCAGTGCTCATTATAGGTGTTAGGCTGCCACCTGGCGGACGCAGCAGTCATAGCACTTAGTTAACGGCTACCTTAAAGTGACATGAATAAATGCAATAAAGCAATCTTTTTATTAAGAAATAGGATATTGTTGACTTGTCTGTTCACATTAAATAAGACATATAGTGCACTGCAAAGTAGTTGTAGATAAGAAAATAAACTCACAGTAAGTGTTTATTACAGTGTAATAAATGCACACATTCATGAGTTGTGTGTGTTATGTCTCTCCAGTCATCAGACTCCCATTGGCTCTCCCCAGCAGACCGGGATCAGCAGGTGATGGAGCTGAGGGCCACAGGCTGGGTGGAGGTTGAGGACCGAGACGCCATCTTCAAAGAGATTCACTTTAAAACCTTTAATCAGGTGTGTGTGTGTGTGTGTGTGTGTGTGTGTGTGTGTGTGTGTATTTATGCTAATGAACTCCTGACCACATTAGACCTTTGATGTTTTTGAAAAGTCACATTTAAAAAAAAAAAAAAAAAAAAAGATTCTTTCAGGTTAGTTTTGGGTTCAGACCATAGACTGTATAAAAATAGTTTCAGACTTGTTTTTCTGATATAAGTTATCATGGAAACTTAATCTCTCAAACTAGCCTGACCCAGTCAGGAGAAGCATTTTTAACACCGGTTCTCTCTTTAATTGCCACTGTAATAAAATTAAAGAAACAGACACCAAGAAATCCATCTTAAACAGTTTTAGTGAATAAAACAATTTTGTTCCTCAAATTATTGAGACTCAGAGACAACTTCTATCCACAAGCCATCAGACTGTTGAACTCCGGGACTTTGTGAACACACACACACACACACACACACACACACACACACACACACACACACACACACACACACACACAGTCTCTCTCTCTTCCTCTTTCTTTCTCTTCCCCAATACACAATATTTATATTTATCACCCATCACTTATGTGCAATACACTTTTTCATCTATTTACCACATATGTGCAATACTGCACCTGTGTGCCAATGTGCAATATAATGTATTTTTGTATATTTTTCTCTAATTTTATTATATTTTTCTCTCTCATGTTTTTATATACTCTAAATAGAAATAGAGCTTGAAGAGGCCAAATTTCACTGCCTTCAATGTTGCCATCTGCTGTGTTGCTCTGCATGTGGCAATCTAAATCTCTCATTACTTAGATGACAGTATCGGACAAAATAATTGTGTTAATCATGTCAGCCATCACGATCCAGCTGGTTAGAGCGAGTATCTTGTTTTTTCATTATATTTTTGCGGCAGTTTCAGTCTTTTTTTTATTCCAGACAGCCGGTAGACTTTGTAATCATATTTTTCGAAACGGTGTAAATCTGTCTGCCTCTGCGTTCCGCTGTGGTCTTCAGGGGGCTTTTGTACGCTGGCTGGAGGTTTGATGGGGATCAGGATGCAGACCGCCAAACACACAGCCAGTTCTCTAACCGGAAACACATAAATTCATCTGTGTTTATGTGCAGATTGGTTGCAGGTGTAGCAGGGGGCAGGTTCCACTTCTGCTTTCTGGTGGTTTCATTTCTTTGTTCCTACCTGCAAAGGGAAGCACTGATGACAATTGAAAAGTTGTTGTTTATCAGAGATGACATCATTCCTACATTGTCTCTGTGTGTCACTGATCAACGGGGTATGAATTGGCCTCTAACTAAGACAGTGTAGAGTTGTAGAGAGTAGGCATAAACGCAGTAATAAGTTAAGTTTTGTGTTTCAACAACAACTGAAGTGGCCTATCCTACATGGGATTACATGACATAGATTGATACCACATAAATAAAAATTCCAGCAGTTGACTTTCATGTTTAAAAGAAAAACAAATAGGTAGGCATATCACAAGTATATAAGATATTTAACATATTATTCAGAATAAAAAAATTACACAGAAAACTGAATATGGAGATATAATATGAAAGCTACCTATACACATTTATTATTTGTGTTGATCAGATAATCTGAAAAAAATATCTGGATAAAAGCTTAGTTTACAATCTTTTCATTATTTCAACAAAAAGTAATATTAGTATTTTTTTATTCAACTGAATAACTCAAACCTCATCACAAAAATTTTTTACATTTTACAAAACATGCCAGACTTGTCCCTGCATCGGTGTTTTAACCAGAAGCTGAACCAGAACTTTAGTTTAGTTTAGACTGTATTTTAATTTGGCAAAGTCAAGTTTGCAATGTGTAAAAACACTATGAATTATAGATGGATTGATAACATATATGAACAATCCGATGACGAGGAGGTCAAGCAACTTTCAGGTTTCACCAAACAGATAGGACCTGATCCACATGACCTCCATCACCATAAGAAAAGTTATATCGGGAAATATTTAATTTCAAAACAATTCTTTACAAGGCATTCTTGCATTTGCTCCAAAATGCACCATACATGAAATGAAAAAACATAATATATACATGATAAAATGTTCTAAACCTAAAGTTCACTTACTAGCTTTATCTTGAGCTTTTGATTTTATCCAACAGCCTTCGTCAGTGAATGTAACTTGCTCAGGTGTCATTATGACCCAAGAACGTAACATGAGTCCTGTGATAAAAAAGGTGTCATATGTATACATGCTGGATCAGAGACAGGGGTTGTGATCTCCCCTCAATGTACGACCTCTTGTTAGGCCATGGGACACGATCAAAAGCTCTTGGAAAACCTAGTAAGTGAACCTTGAGATCAGAATATTTTATCACAGCTATGTTTTTTATTTGTAGTATGTTTCTGTTGTGAAAAGGAGTACATAGGCCTGCCTCCAGTAGCACTACAAACACCACAAAGTGTTTAATTTGACATGCTTATTGTGCCAGACGGATGGAGTTTATCACATCAGGATAAGTCCGACGGTATCAGAAAACAATGACTTACAGCTTCTCGACAAAATCACACTTATTGTTTCCTATGTGGTAATTCATAGCAGTTCTAGCTCTTCTGGTGGTAAAAGAAACACAGAAAAACAAGTTAGATGTAGATGGGTTTTTTTTGCCACAGCACTTTGCTTTAGTCCTGTATTGGGTGAAGTAAACTGCAGCATCTCAAGGCCACTTAGCGGACTTCCTCTAATCCTGTCGTTAGTTGTTTTAGCCCCTAAAATAGTCTGTTTTTACACTTCCCCGCTTTTGAAGTCGGGGGGTGAGCGCTGACCTCCCCCATCTGCTCCTCCTGGCTCTAAAGCCTCTCCTCTTACCCCGACATGTCAGGCTACATTACCCTGAGACACGCCAGGCGGCCAGTTGGCAGCAATTGGGGTTTCGATCAGAATGATTTCTTTCACAAACAATCAAATTGGTTAAAATGTTTCATCTGGTTCACAAACCACTAACAACCCCATCATTCCTTCTGGTAGATGGGCTTTGCTTTCTTTCTTTTTTTTTTTTTTCTTGGTCGTTGCCACCCTCCCTTTCCCTTTCCCATCTCCGTCTGTCTGTCTTTGTCTCTCATTCTCAGTTTGTGCCCCATATTGGGGAATGAGCTCACGTTGTTCCAATTTTACACGTTGGCAACTGTCTCTCCGTCCTTCTTTTTCTCTTTTTACTCTCTTCAGTCACCCCCCAATGCTGTGGTGCATTTTCACAAATTCTCTAGCTCATTTTTCATGGCTGTTCTTAAAGGGCTTTTACCGGCGGGGGAATGGAGATGAGGAGCGACATGCTGGCTGATTTCCATTCGCCACTTATCTCCGAGTGATGGGCTTGAGGAAATCAGATCCCCTAGAGTTTATAATGAGAATAACAAATCCCCTCTCTTGTGAGTTGAAACACTTCCCCTTGTGGTCTCTAGGGGGCGGCAGAGCTGCACCCAAGACTGTAAATCCACAGTGGCAGTCTGAAGTAGAGCTGAATACATGAGGCACAGAGCTGCAAATGAACTAAAAAAGACAGCTGGACTTGCTTTTTTTTTTTTTAGTTTATTTTTCTTTGATTACGACAAGTGGAAAGTGTTATGATGCTGTTGTAACCGCCTTAGTAATTTATCTGCGGCATGTGGGTATACAGTGCACTGTTAGTGGCAGTAGTCTGAAAAGTAACCGAGTTATTTTCCTCATCAAGTCCAGTAGTATCTAATCGGGTTTGAGAGGTGAAATCCTCTTTCTGGAGTTGCTTTGGTCAGTGAGAATCCCTGCAATCATATGTTGAAACATCTGTCTCTGTGTGTGTGTGTGAGAGTGTGTGTGTGTTTTTAATACTGTACATTTTGGTTGGGATTGTGCATGTTTTTAAGTTGTAGCCTGATATTGTTTACGCATTGAGCTTTATGTTATGAATGTTTACAGATGACCATCTGCTTTACATTTCTGTGGATGAAGTGGAAACATTCATGTGACACGATTGAAACGGGTAGCCTTAAGATGCAGTTTGTATAGGAGAGGTGAGCTGTGCATGCTCAACTGTTGCTTTAAGTTAGATGAGGTTGACAATGACGGCGTTCCATAGTTCCCCACAAATATTCGGTCATCGTACAGCGATGGGAAAAAATCACTCAAAGGCTGCATTCGGGATGGAAAAATTGCTGATTATTATATCGAATGTCTCTTGCAAAGTGAACTAACCATTCCTTAAAGGTGCAGTGTGTAGAATTTAGTGGAATGGACTCGGCAGAAAGGAGTATAATGTTCATAAGTATGTTTTAATTGGTGCATAATCACCTGAAAATAAGAGCGGTTGTGTTTTCGTTACATTTGAACGAGCCCTTTATATCTACATAGAGAGCAGGTTCCCTTCCACGGAGCCCACCATGTTTCTACAGTAGCCCAGAACAGACAAACCAAACACTGGCTCTAGAGAGAGCCTTTCTTGCTTTTCGCTAGTTTTGCGGCCACCGTAGGTTGTCCTACATGCTTGTAAGGGAAGGGTGGGGGTGGGGGTATTCAGTTGGTTGCAATCTGCAACCTCTCCACTAGATGCCACTAAATCTTGTACACTGGTCCTTTAAGTAAAGAAGGGCATTTTCCGATATTTTATGGACTCAATGATAAATCTTATACTTAGGAGTTTATCTATCTTTAGCTGAGATACGACTATCTAGTGAGGGTGAGTTTAAGTAGTTAAATAATTAATCCTCATCTCCAGCGGTAAAGTTACAATGAGTCAAAGAGTCAAAAAAAGTAAAGTTGAAATTTTTGATTGTTTCCGCTAACATAAATCTGAAATGTTGGCTTCATGCACCAAAAATAAGATATTAAACAGCATTTACTTGTAAATTAGCATTTAGCATTGCATGCTCAATACGATCACATTTTGAGCAAAAGGGTTCACACAATCCATGGTTTGATATGCTGCTGTACTCAACAATATTATGCAAGATAGTCTTATACTCTAAATTCATTCATTCATTCTGTGGTGTCTGCTCACTGGGTTGTACAATTGTTGAATCGTTGAAATTCAGTTTGGATGGATTAGCAACGAGACCTTTTAAATATTTAATAGACAGCGAGGAGTGTAAGGTGGCCACATTAAATCTCACCATGAGCATACACGTCACAGACTGATGCCAAGAGGCAGTAAAACTCCTAAAAGCTTCTTTAGAAACATTTCTGAGGTCATAATAGAAAGTTATTCCATGTCGAAATGTTTGCTGGAAAAACCACAACATTTACATTATCCTATTTGTGCTCAAAATAATGTGACAAAAACAAAAAATAATATGATGAATACGAGACAAACAACACGCCAAAGTTGCGGTTCACCGCAGACAAGGAGCACCGGAAAAAGTTGGCGTGTCCACACAGCCTCTGGACTTAAGTTCCAATTTTGAGACAGAGGCAGCTGCTGTGATTTCTGAGGAGAACGGTGCTGTGTTCAGACAGCTCCCTCTGCTCCCTCCGCTACGTTCTCGGAGGCTTGATCCCCCTTTTTATATTCAGTCAGGGGCTCCCTCTTCACCAAATCTCCCTCAAGCCTCTGCCTCTCGTTATGGGCCTTGCTCTGCTTGTGTTGAATAAGTTGTCCTACAACTAAAACTGAGCCCCTGGGTAAACCAAACTCTGAGCCATCCCCCTCCTGACACACACACACACACACACACACACACACACACACACACACACACACACACACACACAGACAGACACAGTCATGTCTCCATCACTTAAGAGGACATTACATTGACTTACATTCATTTCCTGGAGACTTATCCTAACTTTAACCATAAACATCACATACCTAACGCTAACTCTAACCTTAACATAACCATAACTAACCTTAACTTTAAACCAATCTAACACTTCACCCTAAAATTAATGATGTATATAAAGGGGAGTTGCTTTTTGTCCCCGTTAGGGAGGCATGTCCCCATAACATGACTTATGTCATTTATGTTTGATTTTATCAATAGTGGAAATAATTAGGTAATTTAATTAATTATTCAACTGAATTTTTTTGTATGTTGTATGTATGTTTGTCAAGTTTGGAATCAGTGTGGTAGTCAGTCTTCTTGTTTTCAAAGAGCTGTTAACCCTCAAAAAATCCAGCCAGAGGACAGTTTGGTGTCGTAAATAGACGCTTTTCTAGCAAAAACACAGAAACCTTGTAGTTTTATGGCATGAAAATATTCAGAATGTTCAAAAGCCATTTACGGCAATAATGGCAGCAAAAGAACGTCATAAATTTCAGTATATAAGCCTCAAAAAGTCATGATCTAAACCCAGTATTTACACACATATACATACTCACCCTACACAAGTGCTGATGCCATATCCCTTTTTCAGAGCAAGAGGCTTCAGAGTAATCGGCTCAGCGGTGTTCAGTTCCCACCTCCGTCTCCAAAATGGAACTTTCCCTAGGAACTGGAGGCGTCCTGCATTCATCACATCTTGTGAAAATGGCTGGAGGGAAGCCGTGAGGTGTGGCACCCAAGCGGAGGTGGTTAGATAATCTGGCTATCAGTCCTTGGGTAAACTAAGATGGCCCTGACGTCTGCTGTCTTTTGACGAGCCCAATGTCTTTTTAAGCCCTTGCTGGTAACCCTGCAGTTAATGAGGGGTTTGCATAAGTTGGCCTTAACGTCAACATGACACTCTTTACATAAATAGGAGCTGACATGCGTGAACATTTCTTACACAGGATATTAGTCACTTAATGAGTATTCACAGCATGGCGGTATGCATCACCTTTGTCAGAGTATCAAATTGAAGTTCCTCAATGTGTTTCTCGACTTAAAGAACGTTAATTTGAGAAGATTAATACCGCTTAAGTTACACATGCCCAGCAGAGCTCGCTCTGCTACATGAAAGAACTTCAACGCTTGGCAGCTTGCTTCATAATTATTCGATATTTTGCTTTAAGTTACATGTCAACTTAGCGGGCAGCCTTGTCCAGCCAGCTGGAAGCTTCTGAAGAGCTGTTTGGGGAAAGAAGAGAAATGAGACATAAGAGGTGTGGTCATCATCATCATCATCATCACCGCCACCACCACCGTACAATTCGCAGTGTTCTTGCCTTTCACTGCGGAGGTAGCGCCGGTTTTCCAGGAGGCTGACGCTGATGCGGGTGATGATGGGCCTCGCAGGGTAATCATCGGGTAGTCATGGTGGTGTGTAATGGAGGAGAGCGGCTGCGGAACAAGAATGCTTGTCTTCATGTGTGTGTCGGCACATACTTGTGTGTATGCTGAGAGGGTTCGCATATGTGCATTCGTACATGCGTCAGTGTGCATGTGTGTCTGTCAGAGGCTAGCAAGAGTAGGCGCAATCTGCATGCACTTAGTCCTGGCAAGGCAGAGCAGGCGTTTCTAAGCCCCTGGACCGCGCAGCGGTGGAAAACCGATCTGTAAATAACAGACACATGTGTTTGAAACTGAGTCCTGTATTCCAGCCCTCAGCCGCAATGAGAGAGAGAACACCACTCTGCTCCGACGTCAAATTGTCTCATCCAGTGTTGTATGACAATCATGCTGTAATAGCACCAAAATGGCTCCTCAAAAGCGGGTGCGAGAGGAAAAGGGCATAGCGGGGGTCTGCCGTCGGGTGTTTCTGATTATTTGAGATGGGGGTCTGCATAATGTCATGTCAAATTATCTGACTTTGACAGCTACAGCTTGTTGGGCCAGTTGGAGAGAGTGGCTGGCTGGCTGGAAGGATGGATAGCCGACTGGTTGGCTGACCTGTTGGCTCATGAAGTGTGGCCCGTACAATACAAATGGGGTAAACAAAGCACTTTGAGAGGGAGAGTCCTTGACCTCTGTTGACATAAGACCTCAGCTGGGAGTCGAGGGTTGGTTTTATTTTCTTGTTGGGCCCAAGTGGAGGGCGTTGAGATGACCTACGGGTGACAGACAGGCGTAGTACCAGCACTTCGCCATTATTGTGTCCTGCTACTCTCCTTACTGCCCCCGAGGGACCACCACCTGTGAGACAAGAGCAATGTAGGACATGATTTTTCAGGCCTTTTCAGGATTTCAGTTTTTTTGAACATTCAACTCCAATTTATTTGTATTGGGAGATTACTGCTTTCCTTGCCTTTCTCTCTCCTCATTTTTTGTCCTCCTTTTCTCAGGGTTCATGTTGCAAACAGGCCGAACTTGTCATCTTCTGTTTCACATTCCACTCTCCTCCAAATTACATTTTGCTCTGTGGTTCGTTTTGCACATCAATGAGGTCTGAACGGGGACATGTAATTTTTTGGGAAGTGTGACACTTTGCTTGATAAAAGCAGTGCGGCCCGTGTTATTGTTCAGCACTTTGAAGTTTGGATAATGAGTCTAAGCTCTGGTGGGAGTTGGTTAACTGTCAATTCAATTGATTCAAAATGCAAATAAAAAACACACTTATTTGGATACAAATGCAGCATTTGTTCTTAATCACTGGCGAGCTTCACTATGGCTGGCTTTGGAAGAAAAATATACTTCTTGAATTAAAACTGAATTGAAGTGACCAATTGTTGGTCCCAACTCGGAAGTTATCTGCCAACTCAGGATATCAATGGAAGTGTATCATACAGATGCGACTGCAGATGTTTACAGTTGCATGCCCATTGCGATGTCAGTGAACCCACAACTGTGTTACTCTGATAATGTTACTTTGGAGTGGTGTGACCCAGTTGGCAACCATGTAGTGCTCAGAGAGATCCTCCCTGTATTAAAAAGGGAAATATACCCATGAGTCACATATGCTGACCTTTTATGTGATTCACATAAAAGGCAACCCTATTTTCTTACAGTCATGTAGTGTGGTCATATTTAGCATTTGGACCTCTGACAAAATCCTCAAATCTAGCTATCAAATAATGAAATAGGCATTAAGTAGAGCGAAACTCATTAATTTTTAGAGGCAAAGAATTGGGACCAAGATATCTGTGATAAGCCAAAATCAGCTATGCAGCTATCCATGTGAACACAAGTAAGCTAACTGTTTGCACCTGAGATTCAGTAGCCTATAGTAAAAAACAGTAACATTTTGAGCAAAAAATTAAAATAGAATAAAAATGTAAAAATGCACTGCCCAAATGTGGACAGAAAAATCGTGGATGAGATCGGGAGTGTCTTAAATTTCTAAGGGGAGAGTTTTTGTTCCATAACAGAATCCAAGCAGGGAAGTGAGTTTTAGAAAGTACATGTTGTGTTTTGAAATGGGACAATGTGCAGGAACCCACACAGAATCCTTTTACCTGTCAATCAATGTTCCCCAGCAGCAGATTAGCCTGAGAGGGAGAAATAGAGAGCGGGAGGACATGTTTGAACAACACCTGACATGACAGGCTGCTTAACCATCTCCATTAGAGCCAATGAGAAGTGAGAAAAAGCAGACCGCCTCGGACTCCAAATTGGTGCCAGTGGGGTCAAGTTGCAGGAATATGCCAATTACTTAAATTGATCAGGAGACGGTTTTCTTGATAACCAATTTTATCAAGCTGCCGATCGTGTTACACGTGCCGCGCTGCACGAGCACCAAACAGGACGTCTCAGAAATTGGTTACAATGCACTAAAAAGGCTAAACGCAATTTCCTCTGCGAGAGTAATTCTCTTTCGTCATGTCAGGTGGTGGACAGGGCCGCAGCCATGGGCTGTAAACAATGGCGTTTCAGTTGATTTAATTAGGAAGGGAGGAAGTATTTAGGGGCTTAATTGAGATTGCAGTGGGAAATTGCTCTGAAATAGGTCTACCTGATTTTTTTTTCTCGTCTTTTCACAGTGGACATGACGAGGGATTTCACTCTCCTCTTTGTAGATAATTAGAATAACCATAATCACTCCCTGGATGGCCTGTGATTGGAGAGAGCCACATGCCAAACCCGAAATATGAAGAGTGTGTATGTTTTCGAGTGCGTCCATGCATTGGTTCTTACGTGGGTGTGGAAGTATGCACACAAGCCTTCATGAGGGTTTTCTGCATACACAGAGATGCTGACTTGTGCTTCTCTGTGCCTCAGATGGCAGCATTGCTCTTTGTGCTGTGGGCGTCTGCCGCTACATATTTTACTTTTTTAGACCTTATTAGCAAAAGTTGAATAAGTGTTTCAACAAATTTTCGGGTCCAGTGGCATTTGTTATGACAGAATATTTTAATTTTGTAAGATCCAGAATTTCTTTAAGGAAAATTCTGACAACTCAAATGTTTTCATTTAATAGTTTTACTAAATTACTATGTGTTTATTGTAAGCCTCTTTTTTATGAAGTGCATTTTTACCATCAGTTACCTGGGGGCCACTTGCCAGGTTGTTGTCGCCTAGAGGGGCTGCTTCGACACTTCAGTGACAAAAAACCCTCCAATGTTTTTATGTTTCTTTAATAATAAATTTCAAATTCTAGATACACCCAGCAGCTGAGCAATTCATCTCCTCTCCTCTCCAGCATACTGCCTGACATGTTTAGTAGAACAACGGTACTTTAAATTGTACTCTTGGAGAAAAACGAGAGCATTAAACTATATATACACAATATAACCTGTTGTCTACCTCTCTTGAAACTGTCTGTGCTTCAGCCCAACCTTTCTTTTTAGGTTTTTTATTGTCAAGTGCACTTTGGTAAATCAGAGTCTTTTTGGTCATAGCTTCAATGTTTATGTTGACAAGTTGTACAGCTTGTTAAATGTTAAATGTGAAATAAAGTAGGGCTGCAATTATTTTCAATACTCATTAATCTGCCAATTAATCATTGTTGTTTATAAGATGTGGAAATGCCCGTTTCCCAGAGTCAACAATGACATCTTTTGTCCGGTTGAACAGACCTCCAAAACTCCAAAATATTCTTTATCATATATTATAAACAATGTATGATAAAAAAAGAAGCTTTAAATGATCACATTTGGGAAGTTGAAACCAGCAATTTTTTTGGCATAGTTGCTTAAAAAATGGTTATGCAATTATCAAAATAGTTTCTGATAGTTTCAAAAACTTCCTTTGAGCTACTAATTGATTAATTGTCTTATTGTTGCAGTTTTAAAATAAAGAGTCAATTTTACTTCAATTTTGCAGCCAAAAACTGGATAAAAAAGGAATACATGAATGTGTATGGAAAATACAATAATAATATCGTAATCATGTGTGATGCCTTGTGAAATTGTCTTGTTTTTTGTCCTGATCTGGTCCCCTGGAGCTGTAGTTTACTGTAGACCTCTGATGTGTGTGATGTCTGCATTGGTGTATACATGCAGTTGCGAGTTAATTAGCTCAACCTACTGTTCATTAAACTAATGCAGTCTGATACAACTGCCTTACAACAAGTCCTGCCTTTATGGGTTATTCTGTACTGTTTGTGTTGAAACACCTTTACAGAGGTGTTGAGGCAACATGATGTTTTTTCTAGTGACTATGATTTGGTGGCTGTAGTTTGTGATGCTGTTTAACTGTATTATATTATACTTTCTAATATTTTTGTCCAAGTCAAACAAATAATTAAATAAAAGCCTTTTTTGGTAATATTTTCAGAAGATAAGTCCACTTCCTGAATTGATTGATTGTTGATTGCTTCTCTTTCAACCAGGCATTTGGCTTCATGTCACGGGTGGCGCTGCAGGCAGAGAAGTTGAACCATCACCCAGAATGGTTCAATGTTTATAATAAGGTAATAACTTTGTCTACATTATGGCCCAAATCACACTTTGTAATAGTGATCGCAGAGTCACTTTCAGTGCTGCATTTGCTTAGTATCCATTACAGAAATCACGCCTTGTATAATCAAACTGTTATCACGACTACGTGTTTGACTTACTGCCATGTTTGCAATGCTACGGTTGGTTTATAACAAATTACAGACACACTGAGATCAATCAACAATGGATAAAGTCAGATTTTTTTCATGTCAAACAATCCTCGCCGGTTCTGGAGAGCTCTCCACTCAAAGGTCTGAAACACACTCCGTTAGTCAGAGTGACAAAAAAACGCAGTAGCTTCACACTGTAATCCCATCGTTTTTCTTGCGAAAAGCTCTGCAAATATCTCTGCCTCCCCTCCACGTAGCCCCCACAACCCCAACACTCATACACACTCTCTCACTCTGCCTCAGAAATAAAGTAGTGGTTGATATGACAAACCCAGTCCCTGAAAATCTCTCAGCATTAGGCTGTAGCCACTGAGTTACTGTGTGGTGGACCGGGCTGCTCTGAGAGGAATGCTGCTCCTAATCCACTCTTTATTAAAGTGGCTGTAGAATGGTGCTACAGGTCTCTGGGCCCCCTCAGCACTTTCCACCAGACACTTACATATAAATCCCACGCTGACTGAGGTTCAGCCTCAACAAAATAGATGCTGTACACTGAGCTCCTGCTAATATTCTATTAATATTCAATCATGTTCTGTTTTCTTGGCTGTCAATATTAAAATCAGAGTTTATTAACATTTTTACTGCTCTCCAGGGAGTAACCTCATTGGTTTAGGCAAATCTCGAAGGTGGAGCCAAAAACTTCCACTCAAATCCTAAATGTAGGCTGCTGGAGGTGGAGTTGGACTTTCACTGAACTTATCACAATTACAGCTAAATTACCATACAATATCTGTCACTCTGTCTAGATAAATGCTTAAAGTAATAGTTTGATATTTGGGGAAGTATGATTAGAGTTAGATTTGAAGACTGATATCAATCTAAGGTCTGTGTGTCAAGTATAGAGCTGGAGTCAGGATGTGGCTAGCCCAGCTTAGCATAAAGACTGGAAATGTCTAGCTTAGCCTCTCTTCTAAGTTAAAAGGTACACCTATGAACACCTCTAAAGCTCACAAAACAGAAATGTAAAATTTGCAACTCACACAGAAGGACCGGGCTCATGGATAAACTGATGTTTGTCCAACATAAAAGTTAGCTTTCAAGAAAAATGTAACTTATCACAGTAAATGAATCAGCCCTTGAAATTAGCATAGCAAGACAACATTTCCTTCACCATCGTACAGCAATGTCAACTTCTGATTCTTCATTTATGCATAAATGTTTCTGCTATCAGAAGGCTAACAGACACCCCTCATCATTATAATACATATACATGTTTTTGTTTCAGGGTTGCAAAACATCATAAGGTGCAACACTTAAAGGAACACTACAAAAAACTATGTCCATGTAACATAGACAAAAAAATGGCTTTAACCAAAAAAAAAAACAACCAAACTCTTTAATTATCCTTTGTTCTGGCTGATCTGTGGTTACTTTGTGATTGTAAACTATGTTTATGTGTCCTCACAGGTCCAGATTACATTGACTACACATGATTGTGGAGGACTGTCAAAACGGGACATCAAAATGGCCAAGTTTATTGACAAAATTACATTTTCCATATAATGTTTTTGTCTTAAATCAGAAAATTTGATTAATCTTCTCCAGTTTTCCTAGTTTCCCCATTAAAATAAATATTCCTCACAAAAAAAGCATTTTCAGTCGCTATATTCAAGAGGCCTCTGTGTTTGTCTCAAGTAAAATGTGTAAAAAGATATTTTATTTTTGTCATTTACAACATATTTTGTCATTTACAGAGAGCTGTCTATGAGAATAAAAGTTTGATTTTGTGAAATTATGTATTGTCTGTAATTGATTTACAATGATGTAACCATGAGCTGACTCCAGAATAAGATGGATTTCAAAGGCTTTGTAGAAAATCTTGCTCTGCGGTTTAGATTCAGAATTCTTTTACAAACTGATTCTGGCAGATTTAATTTCATCGTGTGTGTCACTGTGGTTTTCACACATGGAATTAGAATAGAGTGTAATTGTTCTACTGTACTCTGTCCAGCAAGGATCCAGAGAATACGTTTCCCTGTCAGTCCTCCACCAGACCACATGTTCTCCTTTTGGCGCTGGAGAGTGGAGCGAAATGAGTAAGGGGTCAAAGTCAGTAGGAAGGGGGATTTATTTGATTTACGATTTGGTAAGGGATGAGTCAGATAGTGCTGCTGTGTTTTCCTGACTGGATTGCCATCAGGAGAAGATCAGCTAAGAGAAAAGAGTATAATAAAAGCCAAATCAGTAGGACTGTGTTCATGCTTCCAGTCTATCCTGAAAAAGCTCTTCTCTGTGCTCTGAGTTTTGAATCCTGGATTTATCCAAGAAATTGTTCGGCACAATGGTATTGATCTCTCAGCAAGAAAACTAATAACTGTATTTCCCAAAATGTCAAACTATTCCTTGGACTGGGTCAAGCTCTACTGGATCTTCATTTGTCTCCAACAGCATCTGTGCTAGGAATAAACAGAAAGTAAGCTGCAGCCTTTTAGATGTTAGGGCTGATTTTATAGTGCTCCTCCCAGGAACCACGGGAAACTCCACAAACAGTAGAGCCTGTGTGGGGCACATCATCAAAGAATTAGTGTCCTATTAGCATCCTGTAAACGCTAGATATGCCAGGTTATAGACACTCTGCCCCTTAACCTTTTACAGGATTGAGTGGCATAGCTAAGTATGCCTATCAATGACTTTTATAGTTAATGCACAGAGTTGAAAAGGTGGTGAGATTGCATTTTGACAGTCCCTTCAGGGTTGATGGCTTGGGCGTGACGGTTTGGATGAGAGGTGCCTCCACTATTGGGCAGACTTGCAAGTCATGGATAAGTCAGGAATTACTGAGAAGCCAAGGTCATCAAAATGCCTGCAAATTTCCCAGCTCCTGCAGGACAGAATAGGGCATCTTGTCATTGATAAATGTGTCAAGGCCAGAAATAGGAAACTTCTACACTCAATTGACCAATGCATTGTGAAAAGTCAAAGTTATTATAATTATTATACAAATATTGCAGCTGCAGGAGGAAAGATCATCCCATTCCTTCCACATGAGTTGATGCAGATTTATTCTGTTTGTCCAAATCAAAACAGGTGTCAGATGTGGATACTGGTGGGAAAATCTATACCCATAAAAAGTGATGAATTTGAATTTGGTGTAAAGCATCACAGATTGACTGGGCTGGATGAGTGCATTGTGTGTTGTTCACTGTCAATGTTTCACTTGATTTCCAGTTATTCATGCTTCGTCTCACATGACCTCTCATTTGCATTGGTCATGTTGAAAAGCTGGTGCATAATACTGTATGTGTGTTTTTTTGGATGACAGTGCTGTATCGCAGCCCTGTTCAAAACCATGAACTCTGGAGTAATGTTGCCGTTGGATGTTAAGTTCAGTTTTCCCATTCCTGTATTTTATCCTCTTCCAGGCTTTGGCTAACATGGTAACTTGAATCTTATGGGCTCTACAGGGGCTGCATTTACATTAGATTAGATAATTTGTCAAATCTTCACTTTGTTTTCCCTTTTCACAGTGAAGGCCATCCAGGCCCACACACATGTTGGTGAGGATAAAGCACATGGCCCAAGTTAGATATATATCATATTCCATACATGATTTGTGAGCACTTAACCCACTATTCATTCACCTGTATAAGCAAGTTCTGACCAGCATTAGACAACCATTGCATCTGTTGTGTGTTAACTTGCACAACACTGACCCATGCAGCCACCCCTCAAACTGCTTTTTGTACAGGAAGACAACTGCAAGTCTGGAAACAATACCAGACAATTTGCGTCTTTTTAATGAAACCAACTTGCCTCTGTTTGTACTGCACTGTGTATCTCATTTGTACTGTATGAGGTGGACACCAGTGTGCCAACACTTGCATCTGAACCAGCACCTTCTTTAATGTTTATAGGTGCTGTGTAGGGACTATGTAAGCAGTCAAAGTCAGATCCTTAAGTTGTGTAAAAGTGCCAACAATGGAAAAAACACAAGTCTAGCAATAAAAATCCTACATAAGCTGAAGTATTATCAGAAAAATGTACTTGTACAGATCAGAAGTAAAAGTACTGGTTCTTCAGAAACCAGTATGCCTGATTTATTATAATAAATGACGATGAAATTGTGACCACGCCAAGATACAATATCACGAGGTAAATCTGATAAATGTGAGAAAAAATAAAGTTCTGCTTCATGTCATTTACACTCAGACTTTTCTCCAATTTATGTTTTTTGTTAAAGGTGCAGTGTGTAGTAAATCCTACACACTGGACATGGCAGAAACAGAATATAATATTCAAAAGTATGTTTTAATTAGTGTATAATCACCTGAAAACAAGAATCATTGTATTTATTTTATTGTAGAGAGGGCCTTTCATGTTTTTTGCAAATTTCATGGCCATCTTAGGATCTCCTACATACTTGGAAGGGGAGAGGGAGGAGGGGTATTTTGTTTGTTGCAATCTGAACCTCACCTCTAGATGCCACTAAATCCTACACACTGCACCTTTAATGTTGGATAATTTTACCGCTTTGGTCAGTTATTTAAATGAAACCATCTGAGGAGTTTAGAGCATAAATCAGACTGTGGTGGAAGTGCTTACGACTCATGAATGTGATAAGGAACTTGAACAAGATGCTGCTCTTTGTAAGGGGTCATACGCCCCTCGTTGAGTTTTTACAATGACTTTTATTATATAAACTTATCATATATCAGTTCTATTCTGAAAAGTATTCTGAAAAGTGACTAGCAACTATAGCTGTCAAATCAATCTAGTAGTGGAATAAAAAATACAATATTTCTCTTTAAAATGTAGTGGAGTAAAAGTAGAAAGTAGCAATACAAGTTTTTTAAATTGCAAGTACAGTACTTGAGTAAATGTACCTAGTAAGCATTAACCACTGCATGTAAGTAATATTTATTCAGTCATATTCAAACCCTAGTTCATTCCAGAAAGACTGGAAACAATGGCCTGAACCATGAATTCATTTAGTACGGGAGGTTTTATGTCGGCCCTTTTACACAGATCTACATTCACACATCAGGACTCTTGAGATCCTGAGGATTGTTGACGCTGGAGAAAGGTTGTGATAGGTTGAGTAGGAAAATTCACCATGACAGTGGGACACTTTTATAGCACAGAAGAGCTGCGAGTAATGTGTGCTGGCAAAGGCAGGTGAGTGTGTTCATGCTTGAACTTGTGCCAGGTGCTTCATTTCATGGCATTGCATTTATACCTCCTACTCTGAGATACATGCTGACATTTTCTGCTGTCTTATGTTGCTCCAGGCTGTAGGAACTTGAAAGCTGAAGTAAAAGCTTTAACTGTAAAATACAGATTATTAATGATAATGGCTCAGTTTGTACACAGACAGGAATTTCTTGCATAGAACCTGAACTTGCCAATTTTCTTAACTTGTGTTGTGATTTCAATATTTAGAAAGGTCATGTCAGTAAGGAAATTCATGTCCAACTCATCTCATCATTTATGCTAAGCAAAAGGGTGATGTAGCCAAAAGATGTAACATTATGAGTCCAGTTTTCTGTCAAACAACTCTCAGTCAGTGCTGTTAAACAGAACGTTTGGATTTCACTCTCATGTTTGTATCCATTACTTCCTGTGGATGGAGGGCTGTCCATACTCAAAACCACGGGCCTGTCTCATGAAGCAGGATTGTTAGCTGGATAGCTGTGCTGAAGAAAACCTGAAACCAAGCAAAATTTGAGAACATTCTCTGAAGTAAAGCCAGGTTAGAGCAGTTATGAATAAATCCAAATCTTTATCGCTCTTAAGGGAATTTGTCTTGGATGATGGGCCTTCAGAATATCCACATAAAGTGCATAAAACCTCAGACGGTACACAATTGACCCCCCCCACCCCCCTCCCCTCCCTAAAATTATAAGAAATTATGCTTTGTGACGCATGTCTCAAGACTTTTACTTGAGCAAATAATTGAATCTACAGGGTCTAAGAGGGAGAACAGGCTAAGAACGGATGAAATACAGTCAGTAGTCACTAAATGCAGCTTTGACTAATGAGTCAGAGCTTAAGGCTCCAGTGTCTTGCTCACTTAAACTTATGACCTTTTATTTCAACCCTCTACATATGCAAACAAAGATACTGATAAATCTGTTGATTATTTGTATTGGTTTTTAGTCTACAAACTGTCACAAAAAAAGTAGAAAATCACAATTTCTAGTTTACTGAGGAAAACAGCAAATCTTCATATTCTAGATGCTTGAAACCTGCATGTTTGACAGTTTTCCTTTGATGATTAGGCTATCAAAACTTTTGTTGATTTAATAATCAGCTTATCAATTAATCAACTAATTCTAGCAAAGCAAGCCTCTCTGTGAGGCCACACTGTGTCCTCTGAGGAAGGAGACTTTTTAAGTGACCAGACAGCCATTTCTACAAGGCCAAACTGGGCCAGACCAGGCCAGATGTGGCCCCTTTAGATAATTGGCCTCAGCTGATGGCCAGACGCAGCAGGCAGCCAAGCCAGCCCTCCCATTAGTGAACTCCCTGGATTCTGGCTCCTTAATCCGTTTTCAGTTTCACCTACTAATTCTGCACCGCCAGCAGTCCTGCCTACACACACACACACACACGCACACACTACACACACTTACCAGAACAAGAGGGAGACAGACGGGAAGGAATGAGGAAGAAAGAAGCAGAGAAAGTGGGGAGGGGGGCAGGACATTGTAGAGGTGGAGGGGAGTAAATGACAAACGGAGAGAGAAGAGTGGAAAGGAATAGAGTCGAGAATAGATGAGTGGGACAAGCCAGGTGGGGGATGCTTTTTTCCTTCTTCTTTTGTGCAGACCTTGAGATGGAAAAATAATAATTCTCCTCAGCATAAATGTCTAGTACCCCTGAGAGCGAGAGAAAGGGAAAGAGAGAGATGGAGTGGGGGTTTCATCGGTGAGTGAGAGAAGAAACCACGAGCAGGAGAAAGGCTTTTTGGGCTTTTTCCTGCTGTGCGTGATAGTGGTCCATATTTCTCAACTAGTGTGTGAATCCTAGTTTCACTCCCTGGTCATGTGGGAATGGTGTGGGGGTCCAGTAGCTGCAATCTGATACTGCCAAATAAAGATAACAAGGTCATAGAAAGTCAATCTTGACATAAGTCTGTTTTTGGAGTCTCCAGGGGAGTGCACAGGCCAGTATTTAGCATGTGGGTTCGTCTGTTGTGGGATTCGCTGCAGACACACCGCTGATAGTAATCACAGTGTGTGCTTGATGCCAAAAAGCAACCAGGAGCTTAACATTTGTAGAGGCATTTGTACGGCATTTGTTATTTGATCAAATGCACCCCGTTTGTACATTTCCCATGTGGTGCAGCAGTAACTACTGGACGATCACTGGTTGTTCTCATCTGTGTGAACAGAAACATATTGTTGTCTGTTTTGCTGATTTTTTGCCGATGAATGGCAATTTCATGCTGTCTTCTTCCATTGAAAAATTGCACTGACAAGTTGTCAGTGCAATTTTGTTTTGTTAAAAACACATTTTCTTATGAAGGATATCTGTAATGGATGTCACATTTATACCAGAGTGAAGTAAAGTACTGTATCACTAACAGAGAAACTCTCTAATACAGACATGCATTACAGTTGTTGCTGCCTTGTGAAAACCATGTGTCTCCAAATTGTCAACTTTTCATGAGCTAATTAAAGCTAATTACAATTTACTCGTAAGTCCAGTGTTTTTTTTAATGGTTTATGCAAAATGAGACGTAGGAAGAATTTTCTCAGCCAATAAAGGAATGTTTAATTCTTTAGTTTATCTAAAAAAGGTAAAATACCCAAAGTTACATTATTTTCACTGGAAAGCAATTGCTGTCTAGTAGTGTCAAATGATGTGAATTTATGGTAACAAGGAGCCACTCTTACTACGTCAATAATGGGAATGTCTTACAAAAAACTAGTTATTTGTACAGTATTTTCTGTGTGGTCAAACAAAAATCACTTATAAAGGGGCTATAAATAAAAATTGTGGGTTGGGATATAGTGCACAAATACATATAAAATATAGTACATGTCCACATACTTTTGTTTACTTCTGGTGTGTGACTGTTGTTCCAAATACTGGGGCACACAATTATATTTTAGACAATATGGAGCTTACAACTTTATGCTAAAAGTTTCAACAAAAGTGAGGTCCAAAATGAAATGGTTTTCCTGGTTTGTTGTAGGAGAACTTTAATGGCCTGCATGTAGCCATGACCTCAAGCCCATCTGACACCTCTGAATGAACTGGAACGTCGACTGCGAGCCAGGCCTTATCATACAGCATCAGTGTTGGACGTTATTGATGCTCTTGTGGCTGAATGGCAGCAAATCTGCAAGCAGGTTCCAAAATCATGTGGAAATTTTTCCCAGAAGAGTGGAGGCTGTTATTGCAGTATATTAATGCCTGTGGTTTTGAAATGAGATGTTCAGAAATCACATATGGGTGTAATGTTTGTGTGTCCACATACTTTTGATTATTAGTGTTTTGACTATAAGGTGCTGTGTTATTTTTTTTCTGCCATGCCCATTCTGCTTCAAGTAGTGATTTCCTACATCTCCCAGAATTCGTGTTATGGGTGTGGTTTTACAATTCACGGTTCAAAGAGGAAGAAGAAGTACGAAGAGTTAAACTCAGGATTTCTGCTTTTCATGCCCGCCCCTGGAGGTATCTGTGCACACCAAAGAAGTCAGATAATTGGTTATCTATAAAACAAATAAAGTATCTTCCCTCATGCAGTAGACTTCATTCTTTTCTCAGCCACCCACAGCTCTCTTTTGTGTGTTTTAAGCACACGACACGCAAAAGACTGAGCTGTGAAGTCACTGCAGCTCAATTCAGCACGGTCACTAATCCCAAAATGACTGTCATGTGTCAGCTTTGTCAGAATTACTGCGGTACAGAGATGGAGTCTTGGCGGTAATTGAATCATTTTCTCAGGACACATATAATTATAGTAATTGATGCTGTTGTACTTGGGCTTGCAGCAGCATGCAGTTATTGGCCAAATGCTCTTTTGACTGCATGTGATCCAATATTTTGTAATCAAACCTCTGCTCAATTAATCAAATTGTATCTCTTAACAGCACAGCATAAATTTTGGCTTGTCATATCAGGGAGCATTGCAGTCATCAGGTCAGCCTTAGGCTAATTTAATTAAAATACATCCATAAGGATAACACATTTCACATTTGGTGCATGCTGTAAGTGGATGTATTACTTTGTTAATGTTGGAAATGCAATGAAATATTGGAGGAAGGAAGTAAAATAAACCACCATTGGGCCATTTGAGACATTTGGCTGATACTGTTATCCAGACAGATTTTAAGCAGAGTGTCAGTTCTTCAAGGACTTCTTGTTGGAAACACAGTGAGAGTAACATTCCTGTGAGCTGTCAAACTCTCATCTATGCTGCTGTTCACCTTTTAAACACATGTCACCCAGCACAACGGTGTGGCACACTGATGTGTTTTTAAAAGCTTTTAATGACACTGATGTGTTTTTAATAATAAAGGTTGATAGCTCATAGGCTAAACTTGTTACTTTGCTCAATTCATTGTTGGTTTCGGCCTTTTAATGGGATTTATTGGCAGAAAAAAATAGTGCCAAACATTTATGTAACCACCAGCTTCAGAAAGACACCTTTCATCAGAAACATGCCTCCCCCCCTTCTTTCTTCAAACATGGTATAACCAGGAAGTATAAAGAGATTGCAGATCCTTGGCAGAACCTTTTGCCTGAGAACCAGAAAGCAGGTGAGAAACTAAGGTAAGAAAATAGCAAGTGTGTTAGCTGTGCCCAAGCTAATGATCATCCAGTAGACAGCAGACATGCTTGATTGTGTTATTGGCACTACTGCTCATTTATTTCATTAATTGTGTAGCACTGACTTCCATGGGTGCTGAGAACTTCAGGCTGAGTCCTGCTATGTTGTATAGGGAAAAAAACATGAATACACACACATCATGACATGTACCATGAGATAAAGGAGAATCTGCAATACAAAACTAACAAACAAGCTTCCTCATCTCAACCTAGAAGTGTTCATAGTAGCATTTTTTTAAAGAATATTTTTTATTGCAGGTTGGATACAGTCCACATTGGTACATAAATGCTTATTTTTCCATTTTTCTTTCAAAAACAACGTTTAAGTGGCGTAAAGCGAGGTCTCTAAAAGCAACACTCACGCGCTTGAAAATGAGAACAAACCAAGAGAGCAAAACAAGAAAAAAAAATAAAACGAATATATAAACATGTATACAGTTACCATTGTTACGGGATTAATATTGTCAATCATTCATCTCACAACTTCAATCTTCCTCAGATACTTCAAGTGTCTCAACACTGGTTCCCAAACACCCCCCTTCTTCCTGAAAACTTGAATCTAAGCTTCTCCAGATGGAGGATCTTGCCCAGCTTTCTCAGCCACATCTCAAATGACAGCACAGCATCAGACTTCCATAAATGCAAAATACTTTTTTTTTTTTTTTTAGCCAAGACAGTATCCAAATACACCGGCCATTTGTCACTGCCAGAGTTCAGAGTAGTGCCACTCGTAGACCCCAAAATGGCCACAGGGGGGTCGGGCTCCTATCGCTTGTCAAATGATTGAAGTCCAGAATGAGTGGAGGTTCAGGCATATCCAGAATTGTAGTGCAAGGATGCCAGTTTGACTCTTATATTTGTTACAAAATGCTGATATACTGGGATACATGTTGTTGTTGTACTTTGACTAAGTAATGTATATATATATATATATATATATATATATATATATATATATATATATATATATATATATATATATATATATATATATATATATATATATATATATATATATATATATATATTACTATAAATATTACTTTAAATTGTTCTACATCCTGATCAAACATGAATTATCATTTCAAGTGTATGATGTTGTGGTATGTCTGCAAATGTAGATATATGACACTTTATAAACTTCCGGATCTCTAGATATTTGTTCGTTACCACAGCAAATTTTTCCAAAGTAGTCACTGACTAACATTGATCAGCTGTTAGCATAGCACTGTCTATCTTTTTTGCCATTATCCTGTATTCCCAGGGTGTCAAATGTGGTTTCTTTTTTTTATGCCAGTGTGCTAAAATGCTAAGCAACGTTGACATCTGTACAACTTGTGATCACCATGTGATATCAAGTGATAGTGACGCTGAGATACTGTAAATGAGAAGGTTATGGAAAATTATCTTGAAACCATGAGAGTTTCTGTCAGATTTAAGGATTGTGAGGATGAGACTGCTTTGCCCTCACTCGTCATGTAGGCCATACCAGATGTGCTCTGTTGTCTTTTTCCTGAGAGGATCATAACACGCTTAATGTAAAATTATAGATTCTGCTAATATGAGAACTACTTTGTGGATTGGATTAATGCTCAATTGAAAAATATTTAATTTATTCTTTTGACGCATGCTTAAGTCTGGTGCTACTAATCTATCTAATGAGGAAGTAAACCACATAAAATTGTCACATTTTTAATGGAGCTTGGTGTGATAATTTCTGCACACAAATAGTAGTTTTAATCAGGTCAAATTCATCTAAGTGATACTTGTGACAAGCACAGAAATCAAAGACTTCACCTCTCAAAGTGAAATAATTAATCTGTGTTCACAGAATGGAAGACAAAATTCAGAGAGAGTCCAAGGGTTGAGTTTGACTGGAGCATGTGCAGACGACATGTATCATACACATGTTGCTCAGAGTGATGGAAGACATAAGACCCCGCCTCATAAATGTGGAAAAGTCCTGTTGCTGCAGCTGAACAGGTAAAATGAATCATTCTTATGCTGCATTTTAAGGATTTTTCCAGGGAAAGATATCATCAATAATTAATGGTACCAAAACCAGCTATTCAGAACATCAAATGTCATATTTATATTCAAGAAATTGTTTACACAGTATGTTAATATGGTAACTTAACAAACAGTGACTTTAAATGTTAAGTTCACTCAGCTAGACAAGTTTGATATGGAAAATGGTATTGCTTTACTGTGCAGGTAATATATATATCATGTTATAATAACCAGGGAGCTGCTTTGTTTGTCATGATATCAATATTATATACATTTTACTTGTGGACACAAGGACACCGGGCCGCAGAAATTTGCTCCCATTCTGCCACTAGCGCATTGGTGGGTTTTGGCACTCATTTGGATGATAAGGTCTGACTCACAGTTCATCCCAAAGGTGTTGGATGGAGTCAATACTCTGTGTAGGCCTGTCAAGCTTTTCCACACCAAACTGGGAAAACCATTGCTGTATGGACCCCACTTTGTGCATGGGGCGTTGTTGTCATTAACAGAAATGTGACTTCTCAATGCTGTTGTCACAAGGTTGGAAGCACACTGTTGTTTAAAATATCATTTCAAGCTGTAGCATCAAGATTTCTCTTCATAGGAACCAAGGGGCCTAACCCTAAGCCAACAGTGATGGACAGAAGTGTCCACATTTGGCCGGTCAGTGATCAAGTCAGATTCTTGGAAGCTGTCGTCATCTCACACTGTTTTTACAATGCTAAATGATCTCTTTAGCACATGCAAATTGCAGTGGAAATGTCAAAATTTATACACAAAAAAACACTTTCCTCTCAGATATTAAACCGATTTTGTTTTTTGATCAGTGTGAGCAGCAGACAGTATATGTATTAAAATGGCCCTGGGGGCATGTGGCTTTCTATACTTATAGCTTGCAATTTAACATTTAAATCAAAACTGGTCTGCTTTGCCACAATGAGTCTTGTCTCTCACCTGTGGTTGCCATAAGTTTATTACCTATGCCAGTGTGGCTGAGCTGTGGTTAGTTTGCACCACAATGATATACAACAAGGGACAGAAAGCCAAACAATGACTTAACTGCTGTGTGTTGGTGTACACCGACCTCTATTCTGCCAAAGTGCATTTGAAATGAGCAAAAGCAAAACATCTTGAGTTACTGTTTGTGATATGTGTTTCATGGCAACAGTAATCCAAAAGCAATCAAATGTGAATAGAAATTCAGGATTCAGCCTGTTGGTTCACTCTCCCGTTTTGTTCTTTGTGAGTTTGAGATATGAAAAAGTTTGACATAATTGTAAAAGAAAAGATTTTTTTTCCTCAAGGGTGACGTTGTGCAGCTAAAGGACCAAATTGTGTGTGTGTGTGTGTTTTTTTTTCTTTGCACATTTTAGCTTTTTTGTTACTACAAATCATGTAGATTTCACATCACTATCAACAAGTTTTTCAAAGCATACCACAAAATTTTTTTGACTAAGTGCATTTTTTCCTGCTTTCCAACCAGCCATTACTTTTGATTAATTTTAGTATTGTACCAAATCAACATGCAGACACATTTGAAATGGGCTTATAAATAAGTCACCTATCACAGTGAGTGTTCACTTTCATTGATTGATTGGAGGTTCTGCACTGCATTACACCACAATATCACTTTGACATTAATAAAAGCAGACAAGATGTTCATTGTGATGGATTTTCCATCTCATGCATTTTTGAGGTCTTTGCAATTTGATTTTCATACCATATGAAAATGAACATAAATCAAAAGCTTCCTGGAAGATTGGAAAAACATTTAAAAAGCCTTAAAAATATGGTGTGCTTTAGAAAATGGTCTACAGTTAACAAATAGGACTGATGTCTTGTTTTTGGGTTGCAGCAGCTGTCTGGCTCCTTGAGAGATAAATGTCACACCCATTAAGAAAGATGAAGGCCGTTGGTACAATGTTGTCTTAATAGACGCCCATTGCCATTGTTTGATTACAGGGTCAGTGTTATATTATAGAGCCCAGGAAGGCTACTGAATAAACTGCAGGTGTGGACCTAAACAGGGACTTGGTGTGTTTATATGATGCAGCAGCTGCAGTGTAGGTTCAGGATCAGATGAGCTGCTGCAGGGACCTGGCAGCAGAAAACTAACAGAAGCTAAGCAACATTGTAGTCATAGTTGAGGGGAAGCCTCCGTTTAAAAGCATTTGTTTTGTTAATTAGGGTTCACTGGATTGGCGAGGTTGTAGAGACTATTCAGATGTCACATCAGAGAAGTGTGACATTGAAATAGCATCTAAAAATACTACAGGCTGCCTTTTGTTACATTGTGGTATCTCAAAAGGTTCGATGAAATAAGTAAATGAAAAGGAAAGTAGTTGCTGCCTCCTTTGTGCAACCATTCAGTATAATCCCAAATCCTGTTTTACTATTGTCTCTTTGTTTGTTTATGCCATTTCCTTTATAGTCTACTACAGTTTAACCTCAACCATGTTATGTTTATTGTGTATGTACCTTCACCTTCAAGTGGCCATTAAAAACGTGCACACACCAGTATATGCATGACATTCAGATAAACGCCTGTAGAATAGTAGATGACCCCAGATTTTTATGTCAGTCATTTAGCAATAATCTAAGTAAACACAACTTTATCAAGGAATATCGACCTTGTGACCCCAATGACATTTAAAATAATAAAAGGATAGATTTTGACACAGGGCCACAACATAATAGTGTAGGACTGTATTAGTTAATTTCAGCGGTGCAAATACCAAAAACAGTGACTATTTGGTGATCTCCTTGGGATCTGGAGGCCCTGTGGAAGTTTGCCGAAGTGGTAATTCAGATCTGCTTCAATGTGGCCAAGCTGAGAGCAGTTAAATTCTAAATGGGCCTTATGGAAAGCCAGTATTCTTATTTACATATTCAAATAAAAGTATGAAATGAAGCACGATGTATTTAAAAACCAAAATTTACTGGTTGAGTTCTTCTTGAGTAAGCAGCTATATGACTAACTAAGGTCTGTGATGACATGTTAAAGTCCAGCATCATTTCTCTTTCATCCTGTTTTGATTTTGAACTTGTGGTTAATTTGCGGTGAATTTTAGTGGTAAAAATGTTGAGTCCGGTTTGGCTGCAGCCTTCCTTCTCTGATACTGTGACCTTCACTTGTTGGGCTGCAACTATTATTTTCATTCATGATTAATCTTCTGAGTTGTTTCTCAATTAGTCAATTAATCATTTTGCCAATTAAATGTCAGGAAGGCATGAACAATGACAAGGACATGTCTTTAAATTGCTTGTTTTGTCCTACAACCAGCCCAAAACTCAAAGACTACATGTACAGTATATACAGTAGAAGGCTATATTTTATGTTTTATGTTTGACCTTATACTCTTGAGAACACACTGACTCAACACCACACACACCTGGTTAGATATACAGTTTAGACACATTAAATCCTATTCTATTCCTTTGTAGTATGTCTAAAATTGAGAGAAAGTGGGGAGTTCCCATTACCCCTCTAGTTCAAATATTTACTGGCTATAAAGGAGCGTGTTGAACTTTGCCCTCTAGGTTGAGGCGCGTTCACGGGGCCTCGAGGTCGTCTTTATAACTGGCAACAACTATTATGGTTTACATTTACGACTACGTGCGCACTTTGTTTTCGTTGCGAATCACCATGAGCCTCAAATGCGCTTTGTACTCTCGTCAAACATTTCCAAATCAAAGCGCATAGCTGCAATTACAGCCAGTGCGCATGCCCGCTCAGAGTAAATGTTCTGCCTCCACCGTGCACGCGGGCGCGCCCAAGGAAAGAATTTGAAGCCGCGCGCACTGCTGATTTTGCTGTTGCGACTTGTTATAAATGGTAAACCTCAACGACAAGAGCCTCAGTGAACCTGTGACAGTAAAACAATGTGTCTAATATACGAATGTTACTTTAAACGTGACAAGTCGTGTCTGTCTATAGGAGAGAAAATCACCAAAACGCACCTACAGTGAGTCTACATGAACTCACCTGAGAGTGTCATAGATTCATGGGTTGTTCACTGTATGTTAAAGTAAAATATTACAATTATTACATTTTTCTTCTTGTATATTACATGTACAAAAAGCATCACCAGCCTATATGGTCAGGGAAGATATGAATGAATGAATATTATAGATAAAATCACCAAAACGCTCCAGAGATCTCCATAAACTCCCTTTAAAGTGCGACAGACTCACTAGCATATAGAGATAAAATCACCAAAACAAGGTGTACATAAACTCAACAGATTCACTACATATTAACGTGAAATATTGGTGATAAAATCACCAAGAAGGCACCTCAAGAGCTACATAAACTCATAAATGTGACAGACTCATTAGCCTATATGTTCAGAGAAGATATTACAGGAATATTATAGGAGATAAAATCACCAAAGGTCTACATAAACTCACCTAAAAGTGCCATAAATTCACTACAAGTTAAAGTGAAATATTATAGGAAATACATTTGTCAAAAATGCACCTTAAGGGCTACATAAATTCTTAAGTGTGACAGACTCGCTACGTTAAAGTAAGATTAATTATAGGAATATTATAGGAGATAAAATTACCAAAAAGTCACATTAAGATCTACATAAACTCCCTTTAAAGTGTGAAAGACTCACTAGTATATGTATAACAGGAATAGAGATAAAATCACCAAAAGGAAAGGTCTACATAAACTCACTTTACATTAACTTAGAATATTACAGAAATATTATCAGAGATAAAAATCATCAAAAGCTCCAAAGATCCAAACCACACAAACTCATTTTGAAGTGTGACAGACTCGCTAAACGTTCAGATAGAATATCATATGAATATTATATAAACCACAGGAGATAAATACCAAAAAGGTACCTTAAGGTCATAAACTCATATCACAGACACGCTACATGTTAAGATAATATATTATAGAAATAAAGTAGAATCACCAGCAGATACATTTCCGGAAAAAGGCACTTTAAGATCAACATAAACTCGCTTTTGAGAATCATACTCACAAGTCAAGATAAAATATTAGAGGAATATAATTTGAAGTGCTAGAGGACTGTAGGCTAATTACCAGAAAGCCACGCTTGAGTATTACAGACACACTTCAGGATACAAGTCGAGATAAAATGTCATAGGAATATAATAGAAGTAGGCTTACCATTGGGGGGAATAGCAACCATGAGGTCAAGATAAATTCACTTCTTAGTGTCACAGACAAGCTTCAGGTTATGGTAAAATATTATTTTAGGACTATCAGTACTAAGTTTTAAGTATCCTATGTAACAATTAAAGGCAGACTATAGGAATATTAGTATGTTGGATTAAAATGGCAAAAATCAGGAAATATAAAACCTGGAGTTGTATGGACTAAGAACAAATAGTTCCCAATAATACTGATAAGAAGTTGAACTTCACTATTATTACTTTAGACACTGGTTTACATTAAAACGTTTGATGACTTGCAACACTGTGGGTCTAAAACAGTATTGTATAAACCACATAATAATTCTGCAGGTAGCACAGGTCATTTTATTAGTCACTCAAGGCCTGTTGTACATGTGATAGTTTATTAAAGGCTGGCCTCTAATCCTAACATCCGTCCTTCACAGTGCACTATCAGTTAAAGCACACAATCACTTGTGCTGCGCGCTAATATCAGTCCAATGGTAGTAATATAGATATGGGGATTTCTGTAGGTGTCAGAAAACAAGATATGGTATTGATTAAATTAATTTTGTTTACACTGTCGCCGAAGCAGGACTGAGATACTACTAGGGAAAGAAGTTAAACATATTTTGTAGGTGGTGTTTCACCCATTTTGAGACAAACTCATTTCTGTTTTCAGAGTATTGCGTATTTTCTGCCGCTCAAATAAACTGTGAACAGAAACGGCTTCGACTCACATAAAGCAGTGTTTTCTTCTAGTGTAAAATACGCAGGTTGGATATAATCATCTGAGGTTGAGACACACCAAACCACCTACAGTATGTTCTTTAAAAGCGAAGTCCCTGCGAAAAGGTGCCAAACCTCAACCTGAGCGAAGCCAAATTTAATCTCCTGTATTATTATAGTGTGATTAGAGCAAAGATCAAGTGAAAATAATATAAATACTTCGACACTGCGTAACATAAAATAAAACATTTCAGGAGCGCATTTAGGACTATGTTCAGTATCAAACTTCACCAAATAACAGTAGCCCTCAATAGTCCATAATAAGGGTTTAGACAATGATCCTATTAAATCCGATTAATTTAGACAATATTAAGGTCTGGAAGTTTAAAAGATGCGTATAAACTTCGGTGGATTTATTTCTATCCACAAAGAAAGTGTAATTTGATGTGCAATAAATAAATAAATACACAATAATGCAAAAATAAGCTTCAAAATGAACAAAAGAAAAAATGAAATATCGTGCGTAAAACCCAGATAACTACCGGCTAGTCCCTTTAATCCTTAAAAATCTTCATATTTCTGAGATAATCCTTTTAAACTGTGTGGATCAATAGGCTGCGGATTTTTAGCCAAGTTATTTATTTTGCTCCTCTTAGGGGGGAAAACTGGACCACTGCGGCTTGTCTCCTCTAAAACATACTTGAAATAAACCTCTCTTTTCCTGGAGTTTATTCAAACAAACATGTTACCATAAACACATGAGGACTTTGAATCACCTTTTTTTTTCTTGTATACAGTTTAGGCTAATGAACTCACTTCTGCAAAGTCTTACATTATCGTACAAAACACGTTGCACTCAAGTTAAACATGCGTGGTTTTCTAGATTTCAGGAAACAAAATGGGGAAAAAAACATTTGAAAGTAACGGGCCGGTGGCACCCTGCATAGACGGTAAATAGAAAGCACACAGAAGCAGTATAAAATATGTACAATAAATGCTATATTTCTTCTTTTTTTTTTCATTGAGTCTGGATTCATGATATGCTCACACAGTTTATTTTTTTCCTTGAAAATCCTTGTTTTGGTCGAGACCCCCCTCACCCCGCCCCTCCCCTCCCCTCCTTCCCCAGCCAGTCTTCAAAAGCAAGCAAGCACAAAAAAATCAAAAATAAAAAAAAATCCCATCGTCTGTTTCATATGTTAGGCCTGTATATATTTACATTTATGTATGTACAATGCAGCAATGTAACACGTCTTCATCATAAAAACAAACAAACAAAAAAAAAAATCCGAAAAACCTGGACATTTCAATTGCTGTGCAAGTTCAATGGTAAACACATAACCCGCATAATCCATTTTTTTTTTTTGAAAAATGATTGCAACTAATCCAGTTTAGTTGTCTTTGATATTTTTTTTTCATCCGCAGGTAGCCTATAAGCTCTTACACCGTGTCCGTTCATCACATATATATTTATTTATATTTAGGCCCCGTTTTTGGCCCGTCAGCTGTTGTACTGACAGGCGTTCAGGCTCGATCCGGGGCTCTGCAGGCCGCTGTATCCAAAGGTTGGGTGCTGTTTGGATTTGAGTCTGAGGGTGGCCAGGCTGGAGTTGCAAGTGTCCCGGTAAACGCTGTACGGAGAGCCGGGGGGCCCGTACGGACACGCGGATGACGACATGGCAGAGTTGATGCCGGACGTGCCGATCCCGTTCAGGTTGCTGATGTTGTTCAGACCCGGGGTGGGCATACCCGGCACGGCGGAGTGGCCCATCCCGGAGGCCATGGTCATGGAAGAGATGGAGTTTGGCGCCGAGAACATGGACTGCGAGGTGAGGGGGCTCATGGAGTTGAAGAAGGTGAAGTTCTTGGTGGTCAGCGGTGCCGGAGTCAGGCCCTTGTTTGTCCAGTTGTTGTAGGTGTAAGCCGGGTACATGTCGTCGTAGGGCTGCATCAAGCCGCTGAACTGCGGCAGGTAGCTGTTCTTGCACAAGTCCATCTGCTGGTTCCGCTCCCGCTTCCTCCACTTGGCCCGACGGTTTTTGAACCACACCTGGAGGAGACATACCAGGTTACTACATGTGGATATTAACAGACGGCAGCGGAATAGAGTCACCAAGAGACCCCACGAAACACTCGAAATGTGAACTTTCTTTGTATTCCTGTTTTTTTTCTCTATTCACTTCCACCATGTCTTATGGCGCTAAAATCTACAAATGTCACAATTATGTGGCACTAACCCGAAGTCTGCATTATCTTAAAGACATAATGTTGTAATATTAAGTTATAAAATCCGACTTTTCATTAGAAATGACGCTGCACTGGCTTTTCCTTAAATATAATAAATTATAGAACATGAAATATAAATAATTGAGTAATATTTCTGTGAGTATTTACTCGGCCGAGCGGGATCAAACCCTTTTTGGATCAGAAACATGCTGCTGTCTGCAGGGTGTGTTTGTGTTCAGGCCACACTGTAACAAATACAAAATAGCGTGTGTGTGCATTTTAAAACTCTACATTAATGATCTTTGATTGTTTCTTTTAACTTGTGCAGCTACATTTCTTTTAAAACGATCTTTTGGGTTAAAGATTTTACAGGCACATTCAAAAGCCCGCAGCGAAACTCACAATTTGAAGCGGCATGCCCTCTCAAAATTGATTGACAGCTCCTTAATATAACTGCATCTGTTTTAATATTCTCAGATGTCTCAAGATCTGACTCGGAGAGAGAGAGAGCCCCGTTTACAACAGTTTGTAAACACAAAATAATAATAATGATAATAAAAAAAGGCCCGGACTGTATTTCTGTCATTTTCAGTTTTGATCATTTGAGAAAAAACACAAAGGCTTATTTGCATCATTGTCAAACTTTTTTTAGTTAGGCTCTATAAATATAACAGTTATTTATTTATCGACACAAAAATCAGTTTGGGCCTTAAAAATAAAGAAAAAAATAACAGAGCGCTCAGTTTTTCTCAGTCTTGACTGGAGATTGGTATGAGAACTGTTTTAATGAAATAATGATGAAAACATGTTTAAAATGGACGGTGCATTTAAAACTAAAATTAAATTTCCCGCATTAAACTTCTGACCAAAATCCTCACAATCAGTCCGGATCTCAGGAGCGGAGCCCTAGTTTGAATTAGTCTTCAAAATCATTCAGTAAAAACACAATAATAGTGTATTTGAAAACAAAGACTTTACTATTCAAAATGAAACAGTAGCTACAGTTAGCCCAAGGAGTAGCTGTCAGTTCCAAACTGCTGCTTTTTGTTTGTGTTGTTTATGGTAGGTTATTTATTAAAGACTTATTCTATTTTTTAAGCCACATTTATATTCAGTTGTGTTTAGTTATTTGCGCAAGAGGTGTTAAATGTGCTCTGAATAGAAAAATAATTAAATGACCAACAACACTCCTGGACGTTTTTTAAATCAAACATTTCACAATAATAATAATTGAATGTTAATTTTTTTAATTTTTTTTTTTACTGAAAACCTTGTAAAGAAAATGTGTTTTAACTCTTGAATTTTTATTGCACCAAACCAAGCAATGCAATAAGACTTATGTCTACATTGCATGCCACTAAAAATGAAGGCCTCAGTGTGTATATATCAGTATGTAGGTCAGACCCCCCAAAATAAAACCAACATGTTTACAACATGAATCACGCGCGCACAGGCGTGTAAATGAATCAGAAACGGGCCCCTGGATATCCTCACACCTTATCGAAACCTGACAAAATATCCGTTAGACGGCACTCTGAGAGTCATTTTTAATTCATAGTAGAAACAGTTTACAAGTGGTATCATCACTGCGGGCCCATGGCGGCTATTTATAGTCCCGCGAAGAACAGGGTGCTGCGGACAAATTGTCCACAAAAGACAAGAGCAATGTGACAGCAGAGCCGCGCAGGAAACACGCAGCCTGCGTCTCACAGCACTGCCTCTCGGCCCCCGTGAGGCTTCAGCCAAAGACTAAATTAAATAAAATACTTTTAATGTCATGTTAACAGGCAAAAGCCTAATTATACGAATAGTTGGCAACGTTCGGAGTAGCTGGCCCCACTAAATATCTGTTTGGCTTGATTAAATGGCATTTATAGGTCAAGTCAAAACACTTAAATGGTAAAATATATTTCACTAAAAGCACAAATATGAGTGAAATATTCAGGCTGCGCTGTCACTCCATCCACGGTTTTTACAAGGTTTTCTTTTATTCCGCCCAAATAAAAGGCTACGCTGTTTGTATAATTCACCACTTCTTGGCTCCAGAAATGAAAAACCCAGCACTCTGAACTACTTCTGAGACTTTTTTTTCACTTCGATTTTAACATTTTTTATGCAATTTGAGACTGTGGATATTACAAGGACAGGCCGCCAGGCGCCAGTTGCTGTAAATGAAAACCAACTGCTATTGTTCGTGTTTAACGCACGTTTCTTGCATCAAGTTTTTCTTCTCGTCCAGAAAAGAGCAACCTGCGTGAGTACCGGTAAAAACGGAGCATACCGATGTGTCCAACATTTCTTAAGCCACACAAAGTAAAAAGCAACATAGTGTGTCAGTTACTTTCTGCTTTAAATGGACCATTGAGTTAGATTCATTAAAATCTCTTTAAATTTGTTAAATAAGATATTGTTAAATTGTGACTGCCCCCTCCCAAGTTAGTCAATTTATCGTCATCCTGTTGAATAAATATAATCACGTGCTGGTTCATTGCACATTTCCAGGTAGATATGGCTGCACGAACGGTTTCCTCCACGAGGAGAAAATGGGGATCCAGCCTGGTGATGATGTCATCAAAACTCAAAAATCAAATGTTCCATTAGCATCGCCAACACAGTCAAATAGTTTAGGACATCTTACATTTTCTGCAAAATTTCCAACTTGAAATGTGTTTTTAAAACAAAACAAAACAAAAAAAAATGTCGCGCTTGTCAGAAATGCGCGCGGTGTTGGGAATGACGTGTTTTAAGAATGGAAGACTTTTTGGATGAGAAATGGAGCTGACACTCAGGAATGAGTGTAACTTCATATATGTTAACACTGCTTTTTTTCCCCCAAAATTTCCCATTTTTCATCAACGGATTTTCTTCAGGGCATCTCTGAATTATGTCACAGATTAAATGTAAAATCACCGCAGTAATTTATATAAAAAGGCTGGATTTCCATTCTTTCATTCAATAAGAAAACAGGACAAAGTCACGACACTGTATCCACAATACAGACCCCAATGGCTCACATAACAGTGGATGTTGCTCTTGGCTTGTCATGATTATAAAACGTAAACGCAGGGAGAGCGAGTCTGTTTGTCTCGACATCCACTGTGGAGATTTTTTTTTAGTTCGGTTTAGATAAATCAATGGTCCATTTAGCAGCAAATGTTAGTGGGAACGTTTAACGCACCTAACATACGACTTGCTTTTCAGTCCATTCATTTAAAGTTTTAAGTTTTTGGTCATTTTTTTTGTTGTAATGGTAGTTTTCTTAGAATTGTTTATTTCGGGGTGTTAGACTCAGCATTTCATTATTTATCCGCTCCATATGTGTAATTTATGTGTCAAGTCTTCTTTACGCATGCATTACGCAAACTTTACGCACGGCCCGCTGGCTTCTTACCCGGACTCTGGCCTCGGTCAGGTTGGTCCATACGGCGATCTCCTCCCTGGTGCTCATGTCCGGGTAGCGGTTCCTCTGGAAAGTGGCCTCCAGCTCCTGCAGCTGCTGGCTGGTGAAGTGAGTCCGCTGCCGCCGCTGCTTCTTCTTCTTGGGATCGTCCGCGTTCCCGTCATCGCTCCTGTGTTCAGCGCTCCTCTCCTTTTCTGTGGATTGCAAATCGGAGTGAAATTACGGTATGATGCATAGAGGATTTTTTTTTGCATTCAAGATGTTGATATTTGCACTAAACATTTCAGAGTGGAATTAAATGTACCGACGTGCAAAAGAACTAAAGCTCTGGGTCAACTAAAAGGCCTGACAATGCAATATGGAGAGCCAGAACTATACATAAAATATTTATAAAGTTCTTCAAAATAAGCTAGAGAGGAGATATGACCGACTAAAGCCAAATATTTACAAATATGTCTGAGTTCTGTATCGATTCTTCCAAACACACACACTTAGCTCTGCTTCGGTTTACATTGATAGATCAATATAACTTTTCTTTACGACGAGGTCTGCCCTTATCTCCCAACGGCTATCTCGTATTCGTGTCCTAACAAGATCGCCTCGTTAATCTGAAGGGTCAACACGTGCAAAGGTTAATCACAAAGCCAGAATGCTCTCTTGAATGTTCACTGAAAATAAAAAGCGACTTAAAACTTGATGCCAAAACATCATTTATAATTTAAGCCCTATGAATAATTTAAACCTAAGAAAGGAGGAATTGTTGACATTCACTCATATGAACTATTTCTTTCTCATGTAGACTTTGACAACTGAGACAGAAAACAAAATCTGTTTTTCTAAAAAAAAAAAAAAATGTGGCAAAGCTGAAGAACAAAAAGCTTCTTTTAAGAATTGTTAATTCAGACCTTCTGGCTTCCAGTTTAGATTGGTGGATGGGCCCAATATTTATAGTTTGTTTTAATGCATTTACTGACAGCAGGCCAGACTGTTCTGCACATTTTTCCCTGACAGACCTCGATATCCTGCCAAGTGTTTGGTTCAAGCCAGCGCAACAAACAGACAATGGGGTCTAACAAAACGGGGAAATTCCTTATTCTGAAGTATTTGTGCGCATTAAACTGGAGAGAAACAGATCAAGTTAGTGAAAATATGTTTGGTGTAATTTATCCATGTGGACGTTGCAGCGTAACATAAGGAAATAACTCGTCATTGCAGTAAGAATACGCAACACTGGAACTACATGTTTACTATAATATCCAGTCTCCCTTCTCCGTAGCTTTAAGCCGTGACAGCCCACCGTAAACTTGCTTATGGAGACGTTAAATAAACTGTTATTGCACTTAGAAGAAGGAATCGAGTTGCTAAAAGCACTCTGTGACTGTGTACCTGCCAACTCTGTGTCTGAAGACTCGCTGCTTGAGTTCTCTAAAGTTTCCCGACTGCTGTTTGAAGTTCTGGGTAAATGAAACGCGGGCGCCACGTCGCGGGGCGGCGGTGCTCTCACTGCCTCAGCGATTCTGTCCAAATTCATCCCACCTTGAAGAGAAGGATGCGTACAAAGAGGAAACGGGGTGAATCCTGGGCTGCACAAAGCTTTCCTCAAGAACTACTCTACAAAAAATCCACCCGCTGCCAGACACACACGGCGACATGAGAGAATTAAGCATGCAGGGAGAATTTCCACGAGAGTTTTGTCCTTCCACGAAAGAAAGAAAGAAAGAAAGAAAAAATCACACAGCCAGCCCCCCTTTCCCTCCACTGCAGCAGTGACGGCCCAGTGCGCACTCCTACTATCCGCTGCAGAGAAAAGCTTCTGCCCGCTGTGACCGAGAGGAAGCTCCGTCTCTCCAACCCACACATGAGACCCACCCATCTGCTGCGTTTAACCTCCCCAAAACGAGCGAGTCCCACCCACCGCCCGCTGCAAGAAAATATATCCACCCAGACAAGATATTTAGTCTGACGTCAAGCTAAAACGAATGAAAAACGTGCAATTAATTAATTGGACGTTGTTTTTTTTTTGTTTTTGTTTTGACGCATGCAAATGTCTTTAATCTAGTTTAGATGGAGGGGGAAAAAATCAAAAGCGATCCATCTGAACAAAATAGACTATTCCTACCAAGTGAAATTATACCCTGCTGGTAGGTTTGTTACCTGAACATAGGCTTCAGTATTAGACTGGATGTCTGGTTATGTTTTGCAGCGTTCACTCGCTTTTCTCCAGCGGTTTTTATCTATCGGGGGCGCGCATGGCGACGTTTTGCTCTCTCGGAGTAAAATGGGCCTTTTATTCGTGCAGGCATGTTTGAAATGTGTCCGGTGTAACGCAGCTGGGTGCGCTTATACACACACTCCCACACGATGTAGACTATATCTCGGATATGTACTGAGCTGAATAAACATTTGCTATCCACGCGGGCCTGCCCAGTTACTGTTTCCTTAGAATGAAAAGTGCACGATGACGCGAAGATTATTGTGTGTTTTAAATGAGACACTGTAAGCTGGACAAACGTTGCTGTATCAGCTCCTTGGTTCGCTTTTCTTTTTCTCTGACAAATAAACAATCAGGACTAATAAAAGCCAGGCATATTAACCCCCCCCCCCCCTCTTCCCTCCCTCCCTCCCTCCCCTCTCTCTCTCTCTCTCATTACTTAAAACACGCTGTGTTTTGTACCTGCGCTGCGTGTTTTCTGCAGCAAGGCCAGCACCAGGCTTCTTTCTACCAAATAAGTCAGTGAATAATAATCTGTTGACAGCAGCAGATCTGTCTGCGCTGCACAGCCGCCGGTTTGTAATCAAACATAAATAGAAACTTAGTTGAAACTCCAACAACATGCACTCAGTGTCCCAACATCCCACTCTGACAACACTGTTGGATCCCAAACTTTCAGCACAAATCCCATTATGACTGACGGTCCGCTCGTACGATGATTACTGTTGACCTAAAAATTCAGCTATTAGCTACTGATGTGATGACGACATTTTAAGAGCCTTTAGTGTATTTTGTTGCCATTGAAGTTATGTTTTTTTTCCACGTGTTGTATCCCTGTGGAGACTGACACTATCCAGGCCATTTGGAATCCAAACCCAATTCAACCTTGTAATATACCACAGATAGATAAAGCTGACAAATAATTAACTGTAAAATATAAAAAAATGCAAATGAGTTGTTCCCAGGCTGTCTTCTGGCTGGATTATAATCTGTCATCCCTGACAGGCGTGCACGGTGTTTGCATTGCCTCACAGCGCAGTTCATGTGAGCTGTAAAGCTATGGACACCCATGAGCCGGTGTGCAGTAAACTAAAGAGCTTCATCCAGATGTTGACTTGCTGATCTCTATGTGCTGCACCCGAGTAATATATGCATTCATATTTTTTGCAGTAATGCCGAGGCTGCAGTAGAAATGAGACATTTTTGACAAAATTTTCTTTCTTTAAAAAAACAAAACAAAACGCGACTGCTCACAAACTTCTTAAAGTCGGAGTTGGCGCCAGGTGAGGCCTTATCAGAGGCCATTTCTTTATCCAAGGAAGCCAGAGATGAGGTTTTATTATTTTATTTTGAGCAATCATTTTGCTTTCTTCTCTCCTTTTACTAGCCTGTTTTAAGCCTTTGAAAATCTTATTTTCCTCAAATGAAACACAAACACTCCAGTGAGAAACCGTTGCTAGTTTGCCTAGTTTTCTAATTTATTTATTTTTTTTTCTTGAATTCAGCACTTCTTTTTTTATTATTTGTTAAGAAAATACAGCCCACTGTATTGTGGCTCTGCGCAATTAGGCTATGAGTAGGCTGAAACACAAATTACGTCAATTTACAAGTTTCCTTTTCTTGGGTGACTACGGGCTGCATGGTGATTGGCTCGTTGTGTTCCGGCCTGTAGCCTACATATGTCAGGTAAACGTGCACCGGCTGAGGCCTCAACAGTCTGACTCGGACTGTCCCCGGCGCCAGTCTTGAGCGTTTTCGGCCATTGTGTGACAGTGACTTTTGACATGAGATCCCCGTCCGACCGGAAAACTCCCCCGAAGGCCCTTTCAGGAGACAATTGTGCAAGCTCTCAACAATCACTTGCCCTTTTCCATCTATATTTGTCTGCACAGAGCGTGTTCTAAAGAGAGAGGGTCTCATATAAAGGCCTGTATTATATTTCTGCACATTACAAGGCCACTATATGCGTTCATTTGGATGAAAAGATCTATACAGGTAGAAATCTTATCAATCAATCCACGTGTTTTGGATTTTAAAACACAGTTACCCCTTTTATTAAGATTACCCAGCTCCAACACGCGTCATGCTGGCCTTTAACATGTGCCACCCTCACACATTGCTACCAAAGTGTCCTTGGGCAGGACTTTACTCTTCCCCATCTGCCTACTGACTTTCTGAGCTGCAGCCAATTCCGTAAAATTGTTTTTGAGGAGATATTTAGGGCAGAAAACACGGGAGTTACCAGTAGAGCGCGCGCAGCATGTGTAGGAGAAGTGATGATGCATTTTTTAATAAGTGACCTCAAGGACCTGGTCATCCCATTGTGTCAGCAGGTGCTGTTTACTATGCAGGTTTGAAGGCTGAATGGACTGAAAGTCGGAACTGGTGCGTGTTAGTTAGTGGGGGTTAATGGGTGCATTACGTGCGGTATTGCGTAAGTGCGCACGACACTGGGTGGGCTAATATAGGGTGATTTAGGGGCAGTAGTACAGTTGTAGTCTATTCTAAAAAAAAAATGAAGTCAATCTATAATATTTAAGAAAGATGCAATATCGTGAATTATGAGCAAAACGGCTGTTTAAAAAAAAACAAAAACCAACGAGCCTCTTACAGGGAAACCACGGCTTAAAAATACTATAGTTGAATAGTTTCCCCTATTATAGGAATATCACAGCTGCACTACAGTAAACTAAAATACAATCAGATCGCAATAAACCCAATGACCCTTTAAGTCTCCACGGGAATAAAGGCAGGGATTTACAGCACATGGAGATTTTCCATGGAGGAGGTGACAGTTCCTGTGATTCTACCTTCCTCTGTCCCCCAGTAGATATTACAGGCTGATAGATGGAGGTAATCTAAACACCCAGCCTCCTCAGCCTGCATCCCTGCCTGCGTCCTGCTCCTCCTCTACTCTGGAGGGCACTTGCGTGTGATGGATGAGTGAAAAAGCCTTTCCATCCGGCAGGACAGGTTAAAGGCCAGTGGCAATGCAAACACTCATATTTTCCTCCAAGAAGTGAAAATAAACTCGGCGAACGCCGTTAATCACACACCAAACACACACAAAATATACGCCTGGCGTATTTTTTCCCCTCTCTTTGCTGTAAGGCAACCAAGCAAAGTAAAGTAAAGCTAACCACGGGGCCAAAAACAAAGCATATCGAAAATTAAAGCTGGCGAGCAGATTCAAGGGAAGGGCAGCAGTGGAGATGTAACTGGACACGGTGGGTAACTGGAGAAGGACAGAGCTGATTATTGCCTTGGTGATGGTTTCTCTGCTTGGTCCAAGGCCTGTTTGACCTGGAGCCTGACAACCAACAAACAACCTGGCAGGTGTAAATAAAACAACATATCTAATGGTCATCACAGTGAAAACACCCATAAGTAAAATATTAAAATGCCAGAAAATGTGTTTTGTTTTCGTGTCCTATGAATTACTCTCCTTGCAAGGCAATTCTGCATCCTTACATTTTCTGTTTACTCAACCCAGCAGCTGTTTGCTGGGTTTTTTAAAATATTTTTAAAAAAAGGTTGATAACTTGAGTTAAGGTGGAATTAATTTTCATTATGTGAAAATATAAATTTGTAACACATATAAAACTGAGAGGTTTGACTTCCAAAAACAAATATAATCTATCTGTTCGACATAGACTACAGTATAAAATTTAATAAAGGGCAAAATACTAACATCCACTATTAATATTAATCTCCTTCAGCCAGTTTGTCTTTATAATAATTGTGTGTCCACTTTGTGTCTCGCTGTTTTAATTTAGCACCCAAACTATTTTAGGTTGAGGCTATTTTATTAGTAGTATAAATGATTATTTCCTGAAAGAAAATTAGGTTTAAATAGATTGTACACAACCAGTTTCCTCTTCGCGTGTCTGGCATTTAAATGTCTAAAAACCCCAGATATTTTCCAAGGTTTTTACAGTCTCCATTTTACGCACGGCTCTTTCTTTTGGTCTGTGATTAAACCCAGGCTTAGAGAAAACCTCTTTTTTTATTTCTGATCTAAAACTTCATTGGATGCTATAAGAAAAATATTTTGCTTTGGGAAACTATTTTCCTCCTGAATAGAGCTTTTTGATGCTTGCAGTCCATCTGGTTTGAAATTTTTACCCACTTTTTCCCCCTTTTGCTTTTCAAAGGCAAAACAACTCACCAGGAAGTCATCTAATAAGAAACCAGACACAGAAAATAGATTGCTGTGTGTAAAAACTGAACTGTAGGATACGCTTTTGAAAATGTTGTAGGCTTGTCTCTGTGTACTTTCATTTGATTTCCGCGCGCTCACGGTTGTATCTCAGCATGTCGTAAATGCCGCGCGCATTAATTCCCTGCATATCACTCATATTGTATCTAAAAGCCAGATGGCTGTGAACACGCACAGCCCTGTGTGCTGTGAAAACTATCAACAACGAGCTCTAAAGCATCATTTAGCTTTAACATGATAGTTTTTAGTTGTTTTTTTTTAAAGTCTACTCAAACAATGAAAAATTCAACTTCTCTCAGAACCATTTAATTATTAAACCGAGCAAAGAACAAGTCATACCTGGATCCCCGCAAGAAATCACATTCTTCGACAGATTCAGTTCCATTCCAGTTGCCTGAAAACACAGAACAAGAAAGCTGCATCAGGAGAAAAATTCCTGCATATCAAAGACTTTCAAACAGTCAAATACATGTCTTTTGCTTCTCTTTAACTAAATATTGTTCGTGTTATAATCTAATATTGTTGCTGCTGGAAGTTAGTAAAAAAACTATTTAAGTCATGCAATAATAATAAACTGCTGCAATACAACACATGAAACTTTATATTCATGTTGGACTATTTTCTGGGTCCATGTCTCAATTCTCATACACCAATAAAAAACCCCCAAATAATTATTGTAAAAGGAGGAAAATTCTAAGGCATATAGTAATAATAATAATAATAAAAAAACATTATTAAGCAGCAATATATTGTCAAACAGCAAAAATTTCCTCACACATATAAAAAATGTAATTTAAATTTAATACATTTAAATATATAATAACACATCTTCAATTTCTGGGCCTTCAGTGCCATCCCTAATACGGCATGGGAAAAAAAGTTTACCCATGCCATGATATTACACACATACACACACACACACACACACACACACACACACACACACACACACACACACACACACACACACACACACACAAAGCTCTTATCTACAGGAATCCCTGTGCTGCTTTTATGTCCACAATAAATCTTCATCATCTCTCTTCTGTCCCTCAGAGGTCACACACTCCAATGCGCGCACCCGCCTACACTTATTTTCATTTGGTTCATTTAAGACATGAGTCAGAGATTAATACAGATTTTGGCACACTGGTGCACAGTAGGCTAAATGCTGACAGTGATGCTCAGACACTCGGAGTATCGCTGACTCTATTTCAGCTGCTGACTGAATAAAAATGTTTACACGCGCTGCTGCTGTTTGATTCCAGAAATAGTTGCTGTCGCTGTGCGTAAAGCTCCGGTAACTCTCCGGCCTCCCTACGGTCAATTGCCTCTCTGACCCCAACAACGTGACAACAAGCACTGCTCAGCGGAGACACCACTTGTCAACATTTATTTTTCTTCATCATGTTTAACCCCGACTCGAGGCTGCCTCGTGCTCGCAACATCTGAAGCTTAAAACGATCAAGAGGGAGATCGTTACCAACTTTCTGACCGACCCCCAAAGCCAAAATTCAATGACCTGACAGACAAGGTGCGTGTTCTACTCACCATTTGGTTCCCAGCAGAGGCAGACGACAGAAAAAAAAGGAATAAAGCCTCAGAGTTTCCCCATGCAGGTGTTCAGTAAATCCACTTTAGCGTCAGCTGCGCGTAAACGCTGCGTCCGCGGTAATCAGCGCTGTGGTTGCGTGTCTGCGGCGCTGCCTTGGTTTTCTTCGCCGGCACTCTGCAGCACGCCTCGCAGTGACGTCATGAGACCGCAACACCCCCCCCCCCCCCCCCTCGCATCGCCGCCACCGCCTCCCACCTCACCGCCTCGTCTTCATCATCATTCTCCTGTACCTTCATTCTCCTTCTCCTCTCAGCTTCTTCATCTTTATCAGTTTATCCTCATCTTCTTCTGATTCAAGTCTTTGTGCTCACCATCATCATCATCTCCATCCCTATCCTCATCCTCACTTCCTAATCTTCATTTTCATCTCATTTCATCGTCATCCTCATTTTCCAACTTCTTCTTATTGTTGTTGTTGTTGTTGTTGTTGTTTTGGAATATTGTGACATGCTGATCTAATTTAAATATCTTATAGGAAAAAAAAATACGCGCATGTACTCCTATAGTTTCCTCTGTATTATTTGTGTGTGAGAGCTGTGACAGTTGCTGTGTAGAAAAGCAGTTCGGCGGGAAAAGATCATGCTTAAGAGTATTTTTTTAATGATGCGCATTAATTGAGCAGCACGTGCAATCCGCATTTTAAAGAGCGTTTCTGTGTAGGAAGGCTACAGGTTGAATTATCGGACGGTAACAAAACTATTGGACTACCGAAAGTTCAACATTAGGCCTATAGTAGTCTCACACAAACAGACTCGGCAGATGTTTTAATTTTTACTGTGCTTAAACTATTTATTTATTTTACAAAGATCAAAAACAGACAGCGATTTAAACTTAATAGATCACACGAGCTACCATTTACTGTTGTATTTTTATTGTTACTTTTCTTGTCAAACACGACAAATCACAATATTTTACTCAGCTGGCAGCAATTCATTTCTAGAATTACAGCAGGCCTTCTTTACATTGTGTTTGCGGGCACTTATGTTTGTCTTCTCAGTAATTAATGGATTCAGTAAACAATAAGCGGCCTAATAATTATGGCCTGAATCCTTCGTTAAAGGATGATTGTTTAAACAATTAGTTGTTCATATCCTAATATTTACACGCAGGTTTAAGCGCCGTTTTGTTCTGTTGTTGGGTTTACATTAATAAAAACGTTTTAATATTATATTTTAATATCTGTTCTGTGACTTAAATGCTGGATTAAAAAAAATATTACAAAAATTCTTGCAATAGAGTTTTTGAATTCTTTTGTTGAATTAAAATAACTGATTTTTTTTTTTTAAAAAAAAGGATCATTGTCAGATGGAAACATTTGTGTGTCTGTGAGCTGCAGCAGCGCAGCGGCGGAGAGCAAAAGGACAAAACACAAGGAAAACGACGAAAACACCCATAAATCCTTTGGCTTAAGCAAATAAACGGATGATTCAGGTATTAGGCTCGCAGCGCAGTTGCATTATTAGACAAAAGGCCTCAAAAGGCAAAATAACGTAGTAGGCCACAAGTAGCCGAGACTCAGATTAACGCAGATTTAGATTGTAAACCGTGGACTGAACGGCCTATTTTTAGTAACTCCATGAAGGTGACAATGAAATAAATACGATAAAATATACAAACATCATTGAATTTAATTGACAGTATCTGAGACACGTTATAATTGATTTATTCGCGTTCTTATCAGCATCCTTATTGATCTCGTGGTTGAGACAAAAACACACGTCCAGGTTGGATTTAAACGTCCAGAGTCAAGATCTGCGGCTCACGCACAGTCAGTCCCAGCATCTGAACCACCGCTGCGTCTGTGTGGCAAAGAATATTTTCAGCCCCACATACTTGGTTTACAAGCTCCTTCTTTTGGCCTGAGACATGGGAGAAAGTGTGAAATTTGTCCCACCCTTACACTTTCCTTTTTGACTCGGCCAAGAGCTGCGCACGAAGCAAAGCCCGGCTCTGAGAGAGGGATCCTGGAGGGATTAAAGGGGAGCTACGGGCCTCCCTCCGGGACACGGACAGGCCTCCTTCCCAATGGTGCCTCTCCAGACACCAAAGGCTCTCTTACCTCTCCTCACATCAGCTGATTTTTCTTTTTTCTTTTCTCAGGATCACACCAGGTTACTCCTGCAACAAAATGGACATGTCAATATTTGTCCTTCACCTACAGGTGAGATGCAGTGATGTAATGCTCAGGCCTGAATCTGTGCAAGAAAATCCAGACAGTTTGGGCTGGGGAGCAGATTTTGCTTGATTTGCATGTCAAATAAAGTCAAAATTGAGATTTATTGTATTATAAGACAATAATATTGAGTTTAAAACCTCTTGTCCACCTGAAATTTAACATTAACAGTTGAAATTGACCAAATTATGTAAAGCATATCATGCCTCAAACATGCATGTCTCCCATTCTGTCTCAATATGACAACACTGACCCCTGCTCCTTAGCATGCAACTGTATCCAGAAAATAGTAATAATAGGCAGTATCAGCCTGTGTAATTGTCTACCTGTGAGGCCTGCATTGCTAAATAATGAGTCTTTCATTCACTCACACACACACACACACACACACACACACACACACACACACACACACACACACACACACACACACACACATGAATTCTCTGTAATTAGGCAGTAGGCAGGCAGGCAGGCAGGCAGGCAGGTAGGAGAATGCTGTGATTACTCAACGAGTGACTCGAGGAGTTAAGTAGTACCCTGAAGGTGAGGCTGTGGCCTCCTCTCCTGTGTAAATAGGTGGAGGGATTATTTAGCCCATTTGGGGTGTGTGTGTGAAGGGGGAGGAGGTGTGTGTGTCTGTGGCCAGGGCCTGTCTGATGGTCACCTCTGCAGTGTAAATAGTTATTCCTAAATAACAGAAGGGCTGATGCACACTGGAAAGGTGGAAAACAAGCTCACACCCCGTTGTTACCAGTGGGTTTGAGTTTGAAGGAGGTTGGATGTGTAAGTGTGTGTTCATGATACATTTTAATAACACACAGAAGCATCACACACACATGCCGAGTCATGTGTGTTTTTCCTGAATCAGTTTCACAGCAGTATTGGGTGTTTTTGTTAATTTGGACAAACCCCACAACTCTTCTTTTTCTGTTCTTTCTCTTCACTGTGGCCCTTCAACCAGCAAGCTCCCCCATCCAGGACAATCATAATAAACCAGAGCCGGTGGCATTAGTATGTAAGGCCTGTTTCCGCTGAGCGAGGAGCAGAGAAGTGCTTTTGAAACCGTGTGTCAACCAGACTCTGTAGAATCAATCAGGGGGGTTTTGTGAGCTTGACGCTGGGCAGCTCGACAGGATGGAAAGCCTTTTGTAAGGTTGCAGCCGTTTTTCTAACTCGCAGCAGAGCTGGAGAGTCCGCCTGCATGTCAACAAGCCAAACACCCCACCAGCCAGCCTGCCTAGACGCTCAGACAGATACACAACAGTCTGTTAGACAGGCAGCCAGCAAATCATGCAGGAATATTTACTGCATAAAGTTTCCACTACTATGGACATCTATCCCCTTTGAAACATGTGAGTGGATGAAGATGAAGTCACCCTCTCATCACTGGGGTTATTATGAAGAATGGATGCTTCCCAGTCGCCTTTTTTTTCTTCTTTAAAGCAGTCCCCCTTGAAGTGTGCTGAAAACACAGATGTCACAGTTTCCAATCGGCAGTGAAATTAGTGATGTTTTGATTACGTAGAGTTCAGAGATTACCAACGTAAACAGGTCTGGTGCATAGATCATCATTTCAAGAGGAGGCATCATCCCTTTTTTCCACTTTATCCAAACTCAGCGGGTCTCTTTGGCTTAGTGCTGATGAGAATCGGACGTCCAGCTTCCAGTTTTCATCTGAGCATAAACCTAATACTGTCTAAGTGATATTTCCTTTTGGTAGAACATTTAAATGGTCAACCATCAAAATTGGCTGTTGAGCAACCTTTAGTCAGCACCGCACTTTGACAGAGCTTGTCTAAATCAACATCTCCATTTTTTTTGGCTTAATAAGTAAAAACAGGCAGTAATAAATATAAGGGCGTTTTCTTCCATTCAAGATTTCAACATTAAATCTTTCCTGTTTTCAGATATGGATAAATCCTGAATGATGACCTGATCTTTACGCCAGCTGATGGAGGTCGAACACTTCTGAACTTTTCACAATGTTAAAATGACCCACTAACCAAATAACAAAATAACCAGCGCTTAAAAAAAAGAAGACACTCACTCCTCCATTATTGACTGCTAGTGTCAAATGTAGCACATGTTGGAGTTGATGTTTGTCATCTAAGAGACATATGATCCTAAAATAATTAATTGTTGCAGACCTATTTGTGGCTCAATATTTGGAATTCTAAAAGATGACCCAAAACTCCCAAAGACACCGAACATGTGGCTAAAGAACCAAAAGCCGCACCAGGCTTCTCTGTATGCTGGCAGCTCCAAATGGCAGCAACAGGTAACTGTTTGAACCTCAACACCCAGAAATCCTAAAACCCTCGAAAGTGTCATCATATAACTGCACACACAGCGCTCTCGTGTTCATCAATCTGACGAGTCAGGGATCCGTGTAGATCAAAGAGATTAGAGGTTACATTGCAGAGATGAGCACTTTCAAGTGTTAGTTATCCATTTCCTGTGACTTGATTGTCTTCAAGTGATCTAACCTGACACCAGAATTCCATCTGAGCAGATTCATTGAACCTGTTAAGAGTGGGGTTTCAATTTTTGACTGAGACTACAACGAGTGTGTGTTTTCGTATTAAAATCTTTCTTATGGGAGCTGTAAATCCCCAAATGCTTCACCTCCTTTGTGGTACAGCATGCAAATCTTAAATATCAAAATGAATCCGAGTTGTTTTCCCCCCTTTTGTTATGTTTTGTTTATCAAGCCAACTGAAAGCTGAGAAAGACACAATAGCAGCAGCGAGGATGCAGAATACAAATGGGTCCTTCAGGATTCAGTCCCAGGCCAGCAGGCGTTCATGTCCACAGGCGAAGGTCTTAAAAAATAAACCATCACTATGCTCTGCACGCTAAGATTTTAAGCTGTGGATATTTATTCCACAATGAGGGTTCCATATCTGTTTATCCCTTCAATCCACCTGCATCTATAAATGATAAAAACTAATCCAGAGGAACAGGTCTGTTTTGTATTCAGAGGCACCTTGAGCTACATGGAGCGCACGGTGCTATAATATCTGTGTTGTCCCAAATGGGATTAAAGTACTGATTTCACTCACTGAGGGAATTTGTATTGGACATGATATGTGTCTGGTTGGTGCTGTATATCCCATACAACCTCATTGATAATCACTTAAAACAAATAGTTTTTTCTTCCCAATATCAGTTGCATGAAAATGAGTCTTTTTAAAGAAGAGGGAAAAAAATCTCTTTTTTTTTTTTGGTTCTTCAGTTTTGATAGATTGTTTTATTTATCGTCTCTCTCCAACATCTGGATTCTGGCCTTTTGAGCGGCACACAGCACTGAACAAGCTTGGCTGTGGCTCGGCGAGCTCGGAGATTTATGGCAGAGGCTTATAGCACTCTGCTGTGTTTGGGATAGCGTTGCCCTGCGCCGTCCCACTAAGATCACTATACTCTCTCCCCCCTCCTTCCCTGCTCTCAAGCCAGCCTCTGTCTCATCGAGGGAAACTGTCTGCCCCCTTCTTCCCCTCTCTGTCTGCTTCTGTCACCAGTGAGGGACAATAAAAACCACAAGGTCATGTGGCTGCTCTGATTACAGGATGATTTTGACTGTTCAGTTTGTAGCAAAGGGCCTGAACTAGGCTGTGTGCTTCTTCACATGATCTTTATGCAATAAAAAATAGTGAAATAGATGGATTTCTTTACCAAACCTAACTGTTGATGATCTTTTTGACAAACCCTGAAACATCCTACAAAAACAAATCATTCCAAAATTAGAGAAACTGTGATTTTCATGATTTTATTGTTGAATAAAATCAACTTTGATGTTGTTCTGACTATCTTCACAGTAAGGACAGCATTAATGTTTTGGTAAAACACATAATGATTTAAGATGGTGAAAGTTCCAGAACATGAAGTGATTGTTTGTAAAAATGCTCCCTACAAGTCACAAGCCAGGGCTTCAGCCTGCTCTGAACACTTTGTAATGTTATCTCTACTTCCTCCTTGTGATGACATCAGATTGTTCACACATGCCCAGAAATTGAATTCCCTTCTGCAGCCTATGCTACTAAGATTGTTCTAAGGATTGATCACATTGTCCACTTACATATTAACATAAGATAAAGGAGTTTTCTGAACTATAAATCATGCAACAATATTCTAGTAGAGCACCAGAATATAGTGCTAGAAATGTGTATATGCTCCACTCAAATTACCCATTTTCACCGCAAAACATCTTCACATTACACTTCCATTCTATGAATATTTACTCCGTATCCCACTCACTTCGTTTGAAGCCTGCATGATGGACAAATTCAAGCATGCGCTTCCTGTTTCAGTACGATGTTTGATAAGTTTACCATTGTTTAACTTTGACTGAGTGGGTGTGCTTAGTCAGCCAATAGTAACACTCCTGCACTGTTTGGATATGGAAAAGTTATTATTCAAGTGTGCTTCGTCATTATTTTTAGTACATTATCACACTACCAAACTACGAACTGCAGTGTTGCTCTTACACACTGTTCACAGTTTGAGATCACTCTGATCAATATTTGGATATTACCAGCATCAGAAATGTGACATCATGTCCTTTTTTTTTTTGGGCAGAGTCAAGGGAAATTTCATTGAACGGCAATGTAATGTGACCATACTTTGATGCAAAAAAGTTTAACCTCACTTAATTTTTGCTGTGACACAATGTGTCATCATCTGGTAAGGTGTGCTGGCCAATCAAATATGTGCAAAATGTGCAAGTATGAGCATATTTCTGGTAGATTTGTAATGTTGACATTGTGTCTGTATTGTATACCCCCACGATTGTTGCCACACAACATAAAACCACTGTCACCATGATAAGTTTTAAAATCTAGTCTCAAATGTTTTGGCATCTGATAAGCCTTCAAGTTTATCTGTTATCCCAACTGGACTTTTTGGATTGCATTTCATGTCTCACTGGTACCTGAAACAACACACCCACACTAACAAAACACCTTGAATATATATATATTTTTAGTTTTTGGTATAAATGCTCACTTTGAGAGGAGGTTGGGGTGGATTTTTTGTGTCAGTGATTTGTGTGACTTGACACTGCAGGTTGCAGCTCTGATCCCATTTCCTCAACAGTCGGTGATGGTTTCTATTAATAATATCCCAAATCTTCTCATCCTTTGTCAAGTTGTTCTTCTAACCCTGAACATAATCAGTCCCCTACCCTAACCAAACCTTAACCATAGAGGCGGAGGATCAGAAAAATACTCACATCAACCATTTTTGTTGATGTGAGTTGTGTCATTCTGCCAAAGGGCGCACTGGATCAGAAAACATTTAATCAGAAGGGAAGGGAAGAATCTTGAAAGGCAATGACAAACCACCTATTTGTGATTTAGGTTGGAGGACTTAGTTATAATTAATTCTGAAAGACTACAGTAAATGTAGAGTTTTTCATATTGGACAGATGTTTATATCCCATTACAAGTGAATTTAAAAATTGAATGGACATCTGATGAGACAAAGATTTTTTTTAAAGAAAAAAGCTAAAATGAATATTTATCTAAGCTTATTTCAGTAAACCTGAGTGATGTTTATGTTGGTACTGGAGGTCATAGTGATTTCTTGAACATCACTACTAGTGAGAATCTTTTATTTGCTCTCTGGCTGAAATCTTTTTCTCTGTCCTGTGACAATTGTTGCTGCTTCATTTCCTCATTTTGGACTCAGAGAAAGGGAGCACGTCCAATTTTCCATCATATGAGGTGCATTACTTCCCCACTCTTCTTTCTCTCTCAACTCAACCTAACTAGGACTGCCTGGAGTATCTGTAAAAATCCATTTGGCCCTTTCAAAGGGTTCCCATCAGAGATCTGTTTAAATATAATGAAACTGTACTTGAGGAGTGATTCCTAGATAAGTTGTTTTTGGCATAAGGGCCAATAGCCTGAAGCTTACTCAGCACATAGCTTGATAATTGGATTTTTTGGCGCTTGGCCCACCAACCCTAATGTTACATTCACAGTCCTTGGATTATATTAGAAATCTGTATGGCAAAAAATGTTCATAGTGTGTGAATGTTCTCTGTAGGATGTTGTATATCCCTGCAGATTCTCAGCACCTTGGTGTAACTGGGCATATGAAGGTAACAAAAGTAGGTGCATGAGAACTTCCAAAGGTTATGCAGAGAAAGGTGTCTCCTGCCTCTGTACTGGGCCTGATATGTGTCTATATAAACCTACTGACAGCAGGCTGGAAAAACAACCTGGCAGAGAGAGAGAATGGAAAGTAGAGTGGAAAGTAAACAAGGAAGAGAGAGAGAGAGAGAGAGAGAGAGAGAGTCCAATCCGACCCACCCAGGTTTCGACCTATAGCTTTCTTTGTATTCCTCTGACACAAAGATTTATTATGCAAACATTACCGTTCCCAAAAATACATATTGAAACAATTTTTGGACAAACACAGGAGACAAAGTGAGTGTCCTGCGCTGTCACGGGAGTTTGGAGCTCAGGGCGGGCCGGCGAGGTGGTGAGAAGAGCAGCAAGTGCATTAGTAGTCTCGCTTCAGGAGCCCTGAAAAGGTAAGCAGGCTGGGGCAGCGATGTGAGCCGTCACACAAGAGCGAAGGACTGTCAAAAGAGAAACAAAAAGGAGGGAGAAATGATTAAGAAGCTGCCATGGCCTCCCCGCCTATTGGTGTACCTGCTTGCTCAGTGGAACCAGGCCGAGCAAAGGAACCAGGAGAGTGTAAACAGTTATAAACACACTCCAATGTACATGCGCACAGACTCGCATAGACACACATACTCACACACTCATACAGCTGTATGTCCTCAGAGCACATGCACTCACAAACTCCAGTTTTGAGGTCATTCACTGATGAATCTTTGTCATGACCATTGAGTACCTTTTCCACAGGTGCCTGTGGTTACCTGTGACCCTGCTTCCTCTATTGGTCACATCAATAAAGTGAGAGTGAAATTCCTTCAGATATTGTTGCAAAATAGCTAATATTTTAAGCTAGTTAGTTTGCTAGCTACATCAATAGAAGTTGAAAAGCAAGCTGGTGCACAATTGAAAAGAAAGCCCATGTAAGAATATAGGCACTCAACTCTGTCACGGCTGATCGCAAACCATTCCACACATTGTAATTTTTAATTTGCCAGAGAGGAATTGTTCAAAATAATAAACTACAAACATAGCTTCTGCCCTTCTGTGCTCCTCAGTGGGACTGCCAACCAAGATGCGAATTCATCCATCTAGTATCCATTTTCTGCTGCTGGAGGAGAACAGGAGGAAATGGAGTATAGCACAATGCAAGTTCCACAGACAGATGCATAGCAATAATGATAATAACAATTGTAGCTGTGAGGGTAGAGCAGGATCATGGGGACAGCAGGTGGCCCACTATCACAGATCCAGATTCTACAGCTCCAGAGGCCGAAATACTTTCGAGACAAGAAAGCATTAAACTACGGAAGAGAGAAGATGCTGAGTTGGTAACATGCATTAATGGGACATGAATGTGGACAGATGGAGAAACAGAGCAGGGGAGAGGAGCTCAGTGCATCATGGGAAGTCCCCTGGCAGTCAAGGCCTATAGTAGCATAACTAGGGGCTAGTCCAAGGCAAGTCTGAGCTGGCCCTAACTATAAGCTTTATCAAAAAGGAAATTTTAAGCCTATTCTTAAATGTAGAGAGGGTGTCTGCCTCCGGGACCCAAACAGAAAGATGCTTCCACAGAAGAGGAGCCTGATAGTTGAAGACTCTATCCTGGATTATATAGTGGGTCAGTGCAGAGAAGCTAAAATGGAAGAAATATGATCTCTTTGTCTTGATCTTGTCAGTACACATGCCACAGCATCCTGGATCCTTGGACTTTAGAGACTTGTTTGGGCAGCCTGATAATAAGGAATTGCAATAATCCAGCCTAGAAGTAACAAATGCATGGACTAGGTTTTCTGCATCTTTTTGAGACAGGATATGCCTGCAATGTTACATAGGTGAAAAAAGACAGTCCTTGAAATTTATCCTGATCACAAATAACTCCCAGATTCCTTTTGCTGGTGCAGGAGGCCAGGGTAATGCTATCCAGAGTAGCTGTATCATTAGATAATGTGTTTCTAAGGTGTTTAGGGCCAAGAACAATAACTTCAGTTTTGTCTGAGTTTAGTAGCAGTAAATTATAGGTCATCCAAGTCCTTAAGACATGCTTGGAATTTTGTTAACTGATTGGTTTCATCTGGCTTCATTGATAAATATAACTAGGCATCATCTGCATAATAATGAAAATTTGAAGAGTTTCCTAATAACATTACCTAAAGAAGCATATACTTTATAAGGTAAATAGTACCAAGCACAGAATCTTGTGGAACTGTGGAACTTGTGGAACTAAACTGAAATGGATCTGATAAACAGGATTCCAGTCTCTGTAATAGGATGTGATGGTAAATGGTGTCAAATGCAGCACTAAGATCTAACAAGACAAGTATAGAGGAGTCCTTTGTCTGATGCAATTAGGAGGTTATTTGTAACGTTCACCAGTGTTGTCTTTGTGCTATGATGCACTCTAAATCCTTACTGAAAATCCACAAATAAACTATTGTTATGTACCAAGTCACACAACTGATTGGTTACTGCTTTCACAAGGATCTTAGAGAGAATGGAAAGGTTAAATATAAAGTAGGTCTACACTTGGCAAAAAACACCTGGATCAAGAATAGAATTTTTAAGAGGAGGTTAATTTACAGCTACTTTAAAGGAGCGCGGTGCATAGCCTGTTAAAAAAGACAGATTGATCATATCGAGTAAGGTATGTGTTAACTAAGGGTAAAACTTTGAGTCTAAATATGATCTAAATATCAGGTTTTACTGCTGTTTCTAATGTTCCAATCAGATCATTTTGACCAGAGGGATCTTGTCTTTCTTAATTTGTGTGTTTTTTTTATCTATATGGTTACAACCATGTGACTGTACTGTATATCATGTTTTGGACTTGGTCACATCACTTTAGAAAATGCAAATACATTTTTGGGAAATTTTGTTTCTTGTCGAGGGTTAAACAAGAAAATGAATGTCATATCTGTCTGTTAAATATGAAGGTAAGACATGGTTAGCTTAGCTTAGTACAAACACCGGAAACTGGGAGAAACAGCTAGCCTGGCTCTGCCCAAAGGTAGACTCACTAATTAACATGTTGTCTTGTTTGTTTCATCTCTACAAAACTGAAATGTAAAAACCTTAATTTGTGGTTTTATAAGGGGTTATGTGCTAGAACTATTTCTTGTCTGGGTGCAGTGACTTCCTGAAGTCTTGCTATCACAATGAATAAACATTTTTCCTAAAATATTTATTTCTTTATGTCAGGTGACATTGATGGAAGCCTTACAGTTCTGATTAATAGAAAAAAATGTTTGTACTTAAAAGGCAAATCTGCCTCTTGTTATATTTTCCACTTCTTGCAAGTTTTCAGCATTATTTCTTGGGTTATGATGGAAAAAACTGCATCAACACTGTCAAGTTAAATTAATGGACTTTTATTTAGTTCAACAGTTTATGTCAGTGAAGACTTTCAACTGCAAATGACTACCCTTGTGCTAATAAAATGGGTCTGCAACTCATGAAAAATGTCAAATGTTGGTCTCAGATCCAAAAATGGATTCATATGGCGCATTGACTTACACCTCAGCTTTCAGAGAGCTGACAACACACCCTGAATTGACCACAGCATTGCTTTATAAAACCACCTGTGGATTTCATTTCTTTCTCAGAGGTTGATACATCAAAACAACATCCTGCATGAAGGTGACATGTCCTTGGCAAGGCTTGAATTTCTCTGTGGCAAGTAAGCGTCATATATTGATCAAGTGAAACCACCGAGGTTGAAGGAGCCTCCTCTACATATTTGTTCTGGAACCTCAGCCATGTTTGTACATCAACAAAAGGTCAACCACATATTTCATTTCTCACAAAGCACTGTGCTCCATTTATACATCATCTGGGAAGCTGTTGGACCTGAGAAAGTCATGGACTGAGTGCATTTGAACACATATTTACATGCACACAGACATGCTCCACCCCAAGCTCACATCCTCCCCTTAAAAAAAAAAGTGATGTATGTGTTTTTCAGAAAGGACACATAGGTGAAATTCAACATGCCTCCTCTCTTGTCTCTTTTTCTCAGAGTGAAAGGTATTCAGGAGGGAGAGGACAACGTCGCCCCACTGGACAATTTACTGCCCTTCTCTGGGAATTCCACATGATCCAGGTATGGGAATGGAGAGTGGGGAAAAGCCAGAACAGTGAACTCACCCTGGCAGTTTTATCTCGATTGTCAGATAAAACAGTATCTGCTGCTCTAAAGCTGTACATGAGAGTCTTTAGCAAGAAGCACTTTAGCTCCTTCTCACGTTCTGGTCTCTGATAAAAATCGCACAAACAATGTGTTATTAGCAAGGCCAATAAAAGTGCGCAGAGACCTGGAGCGTCATCTGAAGACTTCTCTTTAAAGCAGCAATGCACTTCAGGAGAAATGAAAACTTTTCTTTCAAGTTCATTAATCAAAATCTTTCTAATACAGAGACTCTACTCAGTGAAAGGGATATCAGTTTGGCTGCTCTGTTTTTTTTAAAAAAAAAAAAAAAAAAAAAAAAGATGAAGTGTTTTGAATATCTGCACTGCATCCTTATGTAAGAGTAAGGATAAAACTGTCCATTCATGAAGATTTAGAACTATAATGATAAAAACTATGATTTAAAATAATAGGTTATAAAAAGGTTTGATCTATGAGAGTGTTTCCGCCAGATGCTTATTTTTCAGCAATTTTCACCCATTACACACTCTAGATGGTTATTGAAACTTTAGAAATATGGCAATTTTAGCATGAAGATCATATTTTTCAATGCGAGCGTTTTAAAATATATGATCTGGTTAAGATTTGCTCTTAAGCACAAATGTTGCTCATGAGGAGCTTCTATAAATTTTAGCTGCTTTATGCCAGAAGGAGCAACTTGTTTCCTTCTCTCTAACTTCACTTTATTCTTTCTCATGTTGTGTATTGAGTCACACATGCAGACACAGGTATGGATTAACACAGGTATACACACACACAGACTAATGCAAACACATATACACAGTAGCCTGACCTGGCAGGCCAGGTTAAAAAGGAGTTGGAGAGGAGGAGGATGAACTGCTGGGACTCTGGTTATACTCAGTCAGGAAAGGGTGTTTTCCCACAGCAGAATATGCAAACAGCTTCACATGGCTTCATATGTAACACAGCATTCAAATTGATACTTACAGAAAAGCACTGAGTTATTTCAGCCAATGCTCCAAAACATCTACGTTCACAAGTGATTAAGTCTTGTAGAGGCTGTAGGAATTATGACAGTTGGGACCAAAGGCGTAAAGACGTCAGGTGACGTTGTTACAGACCCACAAACGATTAGGGTGGATGGTTGGTCAACAAAATTTGGGACTTTTAACCATGACCATGATCATTCTCTACCTTTAACCTAGTGGTTTAATACTTTATGAATAAGTGATTTAAACCCTAACAGAGATGTTTTTTCTAATCTTAACTTAGTACTTATTTTAACCTCAATTGTGCTATTTTCCTGACACTACCCAAATCACGTTTGTGCATTAACCTAACAAAATCTTAACCAGTGTTTTTTCACAAAGCAATGGTTTGGAAGGCACTGATAAATAATGTTGTCCTGTGGATAGCTCCAGATCAGTGTATTTTGTTTAATTTCTCCCTTCCAACTCTTATATACTCAACTTCAAAATTCTGCTTATAGTACTTCCTTAATGGTTTGGCTCCCGAATATATTATTTATTTGCTGGTGAGGGTGCTTTTAGTTACTTTGGGTTTTGTTCTCTAGAACAAACTGACTGATCACCAGAGATCCATCACAACTGTGTTCACTTTTTTTTTTTTTTTTTTTTTTTTTTTTTTTTTTTTACTTTTTCAGGCCTAAAATATGATTAGTTAGTTAGTGTCAATAGTTAGTTGTTGCAGTTTATTTATATTCTTCCATATGTAGCCTGTTAAATGCATTTTAATATAAAGTAAATTTAGTTTACTTGTAGGAAAATGTGCCATAAATTAGATTCAATAAAATGTGATTAAATTAAATTAAATTAAGGTTGCCTATGTTTAATCTCCACTATATCCCTGATCATATCATATTTCCACTAGTCTCTTTATCCAAGCTTCTTTTTTCTTTTCACTCCTCATTAATTTTTTTCTGCCTGCTTTCTGGTCATTTCTCTTTTCCTCTTTCTATGTCCCTGTGGTCATGATCTTCCACCATCTGACATCTGCTGTGCAGAATGAGCAAACCGATTCCCAGTGTTTAGTTGGAGGAAAAACACTAGAAATACACTGCAGTGATAAAGCAGGTGTGGGTCGCTTTTGTTAGACTCTTGTCTTACACTGAAAGACTTTATTCCCAAATGTTTTGAATTGTTTGGAAAGGCTGAACTTGGCAGAGATTTGCTCCTTCAGTGTATGTGTGCATGCATCTCTGCGCACTTACATAGCATGTGTGAGGGAGAGTAGTATAAATATCACACTGAATGCCACTGGTCAGACACTCGCTGTTAATTTGTTTATTAGGATGATACATGCCAAAACTAACAATATTTTGTGTTTCCCCAGAATTTTGAAACACAATTGCAATACAAATAATTTGCCTGATATGGAAATGTGATGCTGCTATTTTTGGACTGAAGATGCTGGCAAAAAAATCCACATATTCAGCATTGCAGTGGAAATGTTGTTCTTGGGTAGAAAAACCTCTGAAGCAGCATTTAAATATTCTGTGGTCTAGAGGTGCATTATAGTGCATTAGAGCCTTACATATGACAAATATATCCTGATTTTAAGAGAGGCATTATGTCATCTATGACATTTATTGACCCCTACTACAAAACCAACCATGATTGAAGTTGAAGTTAGCTTATATGCACAGATACTGGCTGTATAGCAAGTCACCCTGGCCAGAAAAATGGTTAACATCTTCTGCTTTGATTCCTTCTTGATTTATTGCAGCCTATAAGGAGTGGTGACCAGTGTTTGGCAGTAACTTAGCATAAAATATAGTAATTAGTTGTAGTTATTAAAATGTTACAGTAATGCAATTGTCATAATAATAATAATAATAATAATAATAATAATAATAATAATAATAATAATAATAATAATAATAATTATTATTATTATTATTATTATTATTATTATTATTATTATTGCTGTTGTTGTTGTTATCATTGTTATTTAGAAAAGAGTAGTGTAAGGGATTACGATTTAAAATTCAGTAATTAATTTACAGTTACTAATCCCAGTAAGTAATACCTTGTTACTTCAGCATTTTGGGTGTCGACTTGGTTGCTTTTTATGGGGAGTTTAATGAGATTTGATCACTTTGGTCTCTGTGCTTTTGGTGGAGAGATTTCAGGATGTGCTAGTTTGGTGCAGAGGCTTAAGGTATGGGGAGGCAGTTAGCCTCGGCCAAAATGTAATTCCAAAGTTGTCTTGTTTACATGCTGTGTCCTCTTAACTAGCTTGCGAACGTTAGCTACTGGTAAACGTATATCAGAAATCTTCTGGTTTAGTTCAGGGCTGCAGGGTGTATGTGAGGCTCCTCAGGCCACTGGGGCTAAGCTAGCTGTTGATGGTCAGTTAACATTTCCAAACTTTAGTCTTGATGCTTGTTAAACCATTAAAGTATTGTTTTATGTTTCTACATGTGTTAAATACAGAAAATGTGATGTTGGAGTTGTTCAAAGGCTCCTTTGATGAAGTTAAGTAATGAAAGTAATGTATCTGCTTTTTCAATGAGTAGTAATGTGTACTAAGTAATTGATACACATTGGCACAGTGAACATAGTTCTTTATATCCTAAGAAACATGGCGAGGACCTAAAATATAGCCTTGAGGTACACCACATTCATGCACAAAGGCAGAACACAAGCATTCTGAAAAAAACAACCATTTATATTCTGATTTCCTAATTTTGGACCTCAAATATAGCTGCTATGTCTAATTTGCACTCCAACTCTGATTTCACAAGACAGCTTGAAGTATCTGCTCAGGCGTAGGGAGAAAGGAGCAAAATTAAACGCTGGATGGACGATGGTAAAGGTTGCAGAGAGACGGAGACCATGAGATGTAGGTAGGAACGTTGTGGAAGAAAAACCGCAGACTGGAGCTGGCAGTGGTGGTGGGAGAGAAGTGGGAGGAGGGTGTGTCGGATGAGACTCAGAAGGGTGAGAGCTTTTCTCAGGTAGGTCTGCCCAAACATGACGGCTTGTTTACCTGTCAGGTTGTTGCTTTTGTCTCGGCCTCCCATGAGAGACAAAAGAGACAGAGCTTTAGCTCTTCTCCAAGCAGGACCACCAGTGTAGTGTGGGCGTGTGAGTCCGCCTATGTACGTTTGTGTTGTGGAGGAGTGTGCTCATGTTGGTGTGTTTGTCTTCACACATTTTAAATGTCTTCATGTGTTCGTGTGTGTGTGTATGCATGTACGTTTTATGTTAGCGTGTTAATGCATGTGTGTGCACATGCGTGTATGACCCTGAGCGTATGTTGTGTTTGTAGCTGGGCGTTGCTGGGAGGGGTTTGTGTACAAATGCAAACACATGTGACTAATTCTTTTCAGAAACAGCAGACAATATACGCAGTAGACGGCTGTGGAATTGGGTTTAGGGTGAGGAGTGTGTGTGTGTGTTTCTTTGTCTCTCTATATATGTTGAGGTATGTGTGTGTTGTAATTTGAGCACTGTCATTCAAACAAAGACATTTAATATGGCGTCTTCCCATTGACTTACTGTAGCTAGCAGTATACAGTGTCATTCAGACATGATGTTCTGAAAGTATGTTTTACTGGAAAACAGTTTCACAAAAAATCTTAACATAACAAGGTCCAAATTATTTACTAATTCTGAAGCATTCAGCCACATCTTGTGGCCTTCTATAAGATGTGCAATGGGGATAGTTTTATCGCACAACGAAAGTATGGAATTTTAGTGACATGGTAACAGGTGGTCCAGAAAAAGAGATCAGGGAGACCATGTTTGAACAGAGACAGGGGTTAACATCTCCAGCACACATGAGTACCTGTTATCTATGAGACTGATGTTCCATGCTTACCTCACGTGATAACAAACTAAAAAAATAATAAAATTAGGCATATCTTTAATTCATCAAATCCAATATTGTTTTTTTTGTTCACAGTAATTATCATAAGAAAAAATCATTAGAAATCCTATATTATAAGAAATATATCATAAGTATATTAGCCTGCATACATTAGAATCATTGGATATACAGTACATATATACCATATAATGCGCACCAAGGTTCAACTTTTATTTAATTATTCTTTACAATATCTTCAAATCAAATGGAATTACATTAAATATTGATTTCATCCCTTTATCTATTTTTTTGTCATTGTCTTATCTATTTTGTCTAGTTCTTCTAATAAATCTATTTTATTAGTTTTATTGCATTTTAATAAAACCTTGTGTGCATTAGTCTCAAATTGTTTGTACTGTTCATCTGTAAAGCACGTTGAATTGCCATAACCTGTACGGAAGCTGCTATACAAATAAAATTTGAGTTGGATAAATACATTAAATATAATTGCTCTAAATTTAAACCTGCTGACAATATTTTGTACCATTAATCGGTGCAATTTTTTCTAGAGGGAGTCATTTTTTCCTCCACATGTTTGTCGTCTGGGCAGCAGAGGTTCTAAAACACTGAGATCATCTCAGAGCATGCAAAGACTCCTTTTTAAACCCAGACTAATAAAATTCTTGTCAGTATGGCAGGGTGACCTCACCTGTCCGATACCAAGATAAACTCTGGGATGCAGTACTGTCTTCAAATGAAGACAACAAGACTCAGCAATGAATTAATAGATTAGATGTTCATCATAATATGTCATGAGGACCAGACTGTTTTATGATGCTGTTTGGTAGGAATCTCTAACAACGTCACAACAGATTGTTCTTTGACATTAAAAAAATAAGAACACGTCATTAAAACAATTTTGTTTTGTTTCTTGTCTCTTCTCAAATTCATAATTAAAATAATCCATGGGAATCTTAAACCACCATTCTCTCACTAAGGATGGTCCTTTGTTCAAATAGCACTGATTGATGAGTAGTTTATGTAGGTGGACAAACTGTCATATCAATTATGCAACTAAACCAGTTTATAACAAAAATGTATCACATCCATGTCAGATTATGGTATATTTTTCTGGCTATACTGTATGTAACAGCGTCCCAGACACAATTCAACAGAATCTAATGGCTTAGACATTTTGAAATACAGGACTCTTGCTCAAGATGATGTGTTGATGAAAACCACATAGTTGCAAATTGCTTTTCATGAAACAATGCCACATTTTTAACAGATGCATCTTTGGAAGAGATACAAACACAGGCTCTCAAACCAAAACAACATGTGATCAGTAAAACAGCAGATTTGTGGTTACCTGTTTGTGTGTGTGTGTGTGTTTGTGTGTGTGTGTGCGCGCGTATGTGTTTTGTGCCAAAAGTGAGCAACTGTTCAAAGTGATTGCAACAGAACTGGATCCGTTTTCATGCGTTTGGTGCTTGTGTTTAATTGTGTGTATCTTAAGGCTTTAGCCGCTGTCTGCTGATGTGTGTGTGTGTCCCTGTGTGTCATGCATGTGTGTTTGACAGAGTGTCTACCTGTGTGGCAGTAGGTAAACCCACTAATCTCTGTTTGTCTCAGTCTGAGAAGTATAATTCTATGACTCATTCCTAAAACGGGTGTGCTAAAATCCAAAGCACTCTATCTATCATAGAAATCAACAGTCACCACTGTAATTTACCAAACTAATCCTCAAATGCCAAATTAATATGTTAAGTATAGGTGTAATTATATGATATGAAAGATGCCTGTAAACTCCAAATGTTTAGTTGGTGTTCTCATCTGCGGTGAGTGAGGGTGAGTTTAATGTGGTAATCCCAGAGATCTCTGCTTTTTCTTTCATTCAGGACTGCGTGGGTGAAGCTGTGATGTGTTTTTTCTTGGAATTTATGTTGATGAGGGGTGGCGCTCTTTCCTCTTCAGCCATTGTCGTCGTTTTTTGCAATGCTCACAATGTACTTCTGTTTAATCTAATCAAACTGCTTGTTCTGCTCTCAGAGGGAGAACACCGACATTGAATCCTGTTCCCTATTTCAGCCACTTATCGTCATCTTTTGCTCTGTGTATGTTTTGATTTCTGCACATCAGGAGCTCTAATCAATATTTTCTCTTTCTCTCTGGGACTTTTGGAAGCTTTGTTTTAAAACAAACTGGAAAATCACTTCCTGTGCAGCTGGGAAACAGCCACAGGTACACCAGGTACACTAAAAGAAGAGATGAGCTAACCCTAACCCTAAATAGACACCTATATAAACATGCCACATATTTTAAAGGGGATATATTCTGCTCATGTCCTGCTCTGTATTTTTGTTTTTGGACTCCACTAGAGTAGCTAACTCCTTATTTATCTCATCTTATTTAGCACTGCTTTGTCAGCTGTGCTAAAAACCGAAGCAATAAGATAAGAGATATTTGAAGCTCTTTGTTCAGCAGATCAGAAATAATGCAGGGAAGAACAGTACAAGCAGAGACAACCACAGTGATGATAATGTTTGATGACCAGCACACCTCCAACAGGTAAACAACTTATTTTACTTTGCCATGTTGTGTAATGGAAAAACACTCAGAGCATGCCAGCTCAACTCAAGTCATGGCTCAGCGTGACTACCCCCAAAACAATAGAAAAATGCCATAATGTTAGCAGAGCAGAGCAGTGAACTTGCACACTGTGTGTGGAGCAAAAGACCATATTTTTTTGTCACAAGCTGATGTCAGCTTGGGCTGAAAGTAGAAAAAAACATTGGAAACGTAACATTCAGAGCAGTCTGAAGCTGGTGCTTTTTTGCTCAGAGGGATTACTTCAAAGTACACCTCATTATTTGACACTTTTGTTACCTTTCACCCTCTGGAAATACACCCCACTACCTTGGACTGCGGCAAACACTACCTTACTGGGAACACTGACTAGTGCACACTTGGGCTAGTGTTAGCTACTTCAGCTAAATTGTGCTAAGTCAGGCAGGTATCATAATCAAGTAACATTAAATTCATGACTTGTGTCAATAGTCCAACTCAGTGTGAGTCCTGGCACCGCGGAGAGCATCAGGTGAACGAACACAGCTGTCTATCAACACCCACACAGCAGACAACAAAGCCACTGTAAGTCTTCAAATCTTATTAAAGGGCACAAATTTAGCAATTGAGACCATAATGACTTAAAAAAAAAGACTTAGTATTTCTAGAGAGAAGGTTTTAAATGGGAGTCAATTTGAGACAGGGATTTTTGGAGCCAGCAGCTAAGCATTGTACTTTTAAGATACTTCCGCACAGGCTTCAGTCTCAAGCCATGGTAGTTGTTGCTTGATCTGTGCAAGGTCTGTGACAGGACATGAACTATTCTTCTACATCAAAGTCTGATGCGCTACATGTCCATCCACCACCCTGAACTTTACATGCTTACTCTCCACCCCATTGTAAAGGGCAAAATTATTCCTGTATTGGACATATATGGTGGGATGTAGATGTGTCCAATATGGAATTCAATATATAATTCTTATGATACTGAGGAGAAAAAAAACATCTTTAAATGATCCCACAAAGAATCTCTCTACTTCTCCCCTCTCTGTCTGTTGTCTCTCTCTCCATCTCCCATTTTTCTTCTGTCACCCTCTCCTATATCTCTCTATCTTTCACTCCCCATATCTCTTTTCCCATCTACCTCCTTTGCCCCCCTCCTATCCCCACACTTCCCCATCCATCCCTTCCTCTTGCTGTGCAAAACCAGCTGCTTCTCTTTCTCTCTCCTGGGTTGGTGAGCTGAGTGCTGAGGAGGAAGAAGCTAAATCCAGCTGGACATATTTCACAGGGACAGAAAGAGAGAGCTGAAAGAGGGAGACAATTGAGGAGAGAAAGAACTAGAGATTTTTAGGGACAGAGGAGATATAGGGTGAGAGGGCAAGAAATTTGTGAGAGAACGAAAGATTAGGAGAAATGGCGAAAAATGAGAAAAGAGGCAAGGCACAGAGGCGCAAAGACATATTTCAGGCTGTAGTGGGGGTCTGTGGGGGCTGTCAGACTTTGATCTGGCATGCACTTTGTGTGTAAGTGTGTGCTTGTGTGTCTGGCTTGTGAGAGGAGCTGATTGCCAGAGGCCAGGACTGTAGGATTAGGGAACAGCTCTCCTCTTCTGGCACAAAAAGCAGAAAAACTTCCCCTCTTTTGGTTTTCCTTCCGCCTCACACTTACATGTTCATTTGAATCTTAATGATAGTGAAGGGAAATGTACAAAATGGCAAGATAGCAAGATTGAATGTAGTAAATCTGTAATTTATTTCAGCATATTCATTATTTATTTTTATATATAATTGAAGTATTTGATTTATTAATTACATTTTTGTCATAATTTAAATTATAGTCCCATTTTACAAACGTTATTGATGTAAACAAACCCTTTACAGCATTATAACACATTAAAGGGGCACTCCACTGATTTTTAACATATAATAAAGTTTATCATGACTATTACTACTCAGCATGTGAAAACTGTTGTTTAATGTTGTCGTTGGCTGTGAAGAAATTTTGTTAAGTCTGTGACAAAAACTGATGACATAAAAGCCTGCGTTACAAGTTGGAGTGTGGTTTGAAAGAAGGGTTCAATGAAAATATGCTATTGATTGCATTGTGGGAAATGTAGGATTGAGTGTTTTTGGAGCTTGATCCATGCTAGGGACTAAAACCAGGATATCTTGATCTCCGCTTCACTGATTTTTTTTTTGATTTTCTCAAATGCTTCCTGTTGCTCTAAAAACCGGTCACAATAGTTTTTTTTTTTTCAAACAGGAGTAAATGGTGCATTTGTTGATTGACTGACTATACAGACTCACCAGAAATTGTAAAAGAATTTTTTGTCCAGAGCAGCCATAATTTTTCCATTTTGATGAATGAAAGCAAAGTATAATGAGAGCACAGCAAGCGGTGCATGTATCCAATTAAGAGGAGTGGTGTTGGTGTTGATATCCTAGTGAAGGAGAGAAAAAAACTGAGCCTTAGTTACCAGATAACAGTGAGAGAAACCATGTGCAGTTTTGGCAAAGTTGGTAAACTATAGTGTTCCAAAATTAAAAAGAAGTGTAAATGAATACATTAAAAAACAGCCTACCTGTGCTGTTACTCAATAGGATGATAGTTTAGTTTTCCACCAGGTATGTTCACCTCTCAGACAAATGTCTGTGTTTCCTGCTTGGTCAGTGGGTCTAACCTTTGCTCTGTTTTAATCAGGTAAAGTAGAGCTTCAGTAATCCACTGTTTGCAGCCACGCAGCGATGGGTACATATGAGCGTGTGTGTGTGTGTGTGTTCGCCTGCTAGTCAGACTGAGGTCTTGTTGAGATTGGAGTGGCCTTGAGGTCGAAGGTCAGATAAACACAGCTGGCACTCTCCTCCTGACTGGCTTAGAAAAGCTGTTTTCTCCTTCCCTCCCCTACACCCTCTTTCTTTATCTCCTCCTCCCTCTTCTGTCTGTGTCAGTCCTATTTTGTCTCACTTTTGCCTCCCTTGTGATCTTTCTTTCTCCCTCTGTCTCTTCTTTCTTTTTTTGCTTTTTCAACTTTTTCTGCCCTCTCTCTCCATCCTTCACTAATCCCTTCCCTCTTCTCTCAGTCATCTCTCTGTTCCTAGCTGTCTATCCCTTCTTTTTTCATTTCGTAACTATTCCTCTTCTGTTTTCCCTTTATCTCATCTATCATCAATCTATTTTGATTTTCTCATATCTTAGTATTTGCCTTCCATTTTTTTTCTCACTTTGAAACATTAGCTCTGATTTTCCTGTTCAATTATCTTTCCTGTTTCTTTTCTACCCTTCTCTCTCTCTCTTTCTGTTTCTCTCTTTGTGTCTTTTCATCGTGTCTGTTCGGGGAGGAATGCTCCCTCGATGCCCAAATCCATCACTTCTCCACATTGTTGTCAATAAATCAGCCTCCTCTGTCTCTTTTGTGTTTCTGCCTTGCCTTTTTTTCATCTGTGACCTAGTCAGAGGTCTTTTGTCTATCTACACTACATGCCCACCTGAACAAAGTATGTGGACACCAGAACATTACAACCATATACTGTATGTGATAGTTGAGTATGTCTTTTTAAAACCACGGGCATCAATATACTGCTCTAACAGCCTCCCTGGAAATGTTCATTGTTCAAGTTCATCTCAAAGATGTTGGATGGGGTTAATACTCTGTACAGGCCAGTCAAGTTCTTCAACACCAAACTGGAAAGATTATTTTTTTATGGACATGTGACACATACCGGCCCAAAAATGCATATTTTTGCATGCACATTACAAAAGCATTTTTTTCTGAGCATTACAAACACCTTGAAATGACAGCTGTCAAAAATGAATTTAAGACATTTGGAACAAAATTTGAAAAGTCTCAACATAATTACTGTCGTGAAATTCACATTTGTTGGGATTCAGCAGGTAGGCTCTGCCAAAGATGGGCTTTAATGCCCCAATTATATGTTAATCCTGAGAAAGACTTGAAAACTTCTTCAGGGTATGCACCCACCACCCACTCAGCAACAAACGATTGGGACACCATCCATGGCACGGGGCATTATCATGCTAAAACAGTTCCCCAAACAGTTCCCCAAAAGTTGGAATCACATTACTGTCTAACTTATTGTATGCTATTGCATTAAAATAATAATTGTTCCCTTCATTTGAACTAATTATATTCATTAAAACTGCACCATTATTAACAAATCCAATGGTATCTGGACAGGGGTGTCCATGTATTTTTTCGTCATGTAATCTATTACATTATTTATTTATCTGTCTGTCTTTCTGATAAACAAACTTCCTTTTTTACTTGATATACTGTATAAAATATATTGGAAGTTTTCCTGATATTAGCACTTTCATGAGTGTTGGAGAAAACGATAATGTTGATTTAAGCCTAAACATCAGTTACTCTGGAAGAAAATGAGCACCATTTTTTTTCAAAGATACATGGTGGATGTTTAACCTTACTCAGTGCTGGCCTCTCTTTAACCCTCAATCCAAGGTTATTCTGTTCTGTCTCCTCTTTGAACCAAACACAAACTCATTCTCCATTTCCCACAAATCTCTTTGTTCTTTAGTTCAGAACTCAGACTGGTTTTGTCATGATTAGTAGTAGAAGAACTTTGAAAAGTCCATCAAAATGTTGAGATGAAGGTTCCCTCTTCAGTCAAGAAGATTATGATGTCAATACAGATGATTTATGTGAGTGTTTCAGTGTGTCTGCACAGGCGTGTATGTCTACATTAGACATTTTATAGACATATATTTGTTTGTCTGCTTTTGTGTGTGTGTGTGTGTGTGTGTGAAGGGTCTATGTCATCCAAACTGCACACTAGAGAGTATTTCAGCTCCAGAGTCCATTTATCCCTTCTGATATCTTCTGCTTCAGTTGTCCAGACACCACCTGTGGTTAATGAAAGTGTCTCCATACTAACATTGGAAAGTGTCTTCTTCAGTTGTGTCAGTTGCTTAGAGTCCATCCATCACCTTTAAGTGTCAGAGGGCAAGTTTTACATCCACAATTACCTGGGAGAAGCCTCTGCTGAGCAGATGAGATGAGGTGTTATGTCAGTATGTTTGCACTGTTTCAATCGACCAATTGTAGGACTGGAGAGTTTGAGAAGTGGGGTTGTGATTGGAAGCAGGAATGTGAATCCCCATCTCAACAGGGAAAATCATGGCAGGAGAAGGAAGAAGTGTAAATCTCCCTCCTCCTTCAGTAAACAACATAAAGGTGCCCTTGAGCAGAGCATGAGTGTCCAGCTGCTCAGTGGTCAGCAGTGCACAATTGTGGTTTTAAGTAACACAATAGATGTGTGTAACTCAAACAGCAGCACAGAACAATAGAAAACAAGGGTTTAATGTAGAAGCCATGCGTTTGACTGTATAAATGTTGCAGCAGGGTTGTGTGGAATAAATGAAGGTTAGCAAAAGGTCACATGTTTTGCTGTCATATGCAAAAAAAAAAAAATTGTTACTGTTGCGGCCTGATTGAAGCACATGCGGATGTGGTGATTGTTCTCAGAGACATTGCTATAGTAGGTACACAAATTTTCTTCCTCTGTGTGTATTCATTATACGGTATAATGAATTGCTGCTCTTTTGTCACCTTTCCAAAGCCTTACTTTTGTTTTGTGAGCACACAGGATGTGTGACCTTGATGGTGTTTTTTTTTTTTTTTTGGCGAGGTTGTGCCTAGTCGTTGCCACTGCCAGCGCTTTGGGGGCATTTTTCAGATCCACACTCTTGTGTAACTCCCTACCATTCTTGGCAGCTGCTTGGTACTCGGGGTTGGTCTGATTGCATTGTCGTATGCAGATGACAACACTGCTCAGAAGCACAGTTGGAATAATTCATGCTCACCCCTCCCCTTCCTACTGCTGCAACTAGCTTTACACCTCCATTACTGATTGTCTCAAACCAGCTATACCTGCTTAATATGAAGACTGGCCTGCTGCAAGGTATGCTGGGACGTCCGCATTGCATGCAAAGAAGTTGGTTGGCTCCTGACAAGAGGCCACAGCTGCCAAATGAGAGACAGCTTCATCATTGTCTTCATGTTACAGATGGATGGCAGTGCTGACAGACAGGCGGAATAAATTGGCATGGATATCAAGGAGAGACAAGCTTACATTTCAGGGCTTCTCTTTTTTTCCTCTTCGCTCTTGTTCTTTCAGCGTCAAGGTGCATTTTTATTCAAATGCAGGGAGGATGAGAGAGACCGTTGACCCAGTGCACATGTTTTGTTAAGGTGATTTAATGCAAAGTAAAGCATTTGCCTGTATCAGTTGTCTGTGTATACAAAACATCACCCTCTGCATAACTGGGCTGTGGTGTGCAGCAGAGTAGATATGCACAAAGAAAGCAGCATGAGTAAAAATAGGCTAGTCTTTTGTTTTGTATATACAGCATACTTCTCCAGTCACTAATGTTCAGTTTGCTTTTATTTCAGTATCATATGTTTCGGTAAAGTTTGGCATACTATCAGTGTCAGAACTACACTCTTAATGGATACACTGATAGGTGGTAATATAGTGTTAGCTCGTCATCAAATATGTATACTTTACATTTGCGCTAACTATTTTCAAATGCAAATCCAAATTTTTGGATATATTTTTCTCTGCTGTTTCAGGCAGTCTTATTTTTTTTTTTTTTTTGGGGGGGGCAAAATGAAAAAATGGAAATGAATGGACCTGTACAGCAAAAACATACATTCAAATTTTGAAAACACAGCAGTTTGGTTTGCTAAAAGTATATGGAATTGTGGAAAACGAGCTAAAAGATACAAAAAAAAAACTGGTATGGGCCTTTAAATGGACACACATAGAAGATGCCGGAAGCATTATAGCTCCCACTGCTGCTATAGACCTTCAAGTGTGGTAGCAATTAATCTTAACCTAAGCATTTATGCAATGTGTAAACACTTACTAGATTTATAACACATTATAATGTAGCTATAAACAAATATAAAGACATGTATATGCATATATTTGTTTATGTATGTATTATGTAAACAACTGATGAATACTTGTCAACACATAGCATATAACATAGCTGTAAAGATAGATAATTACACACATTAAGAAAACATACACTGAGTATCACTGCCCTATTTGTCAGCATCGACATGCTTCAACTCTCTAGACAAGTAGCGCATCCTGGATACCCTACCCTGACTACTTACATCTAGCATGTCTGGTGTGTACTATGGGTGGCAACTGTTGTGCATCAAATGACGCTGGGTGTGAAGTCATGCGAATCCTGCTGCCAATGTGTTGCACTTTTACACTGTGTTATAAAACATTTATGAACTTTTATATTCATGTAAACATTTCATTATAATTAAAGCTACATATTATGTTATGTTATAAAGCATTTATTAACTGTAATACACTATTAATGGATGCTTTATCAGAGAGATTCTAATGAAGGGGTAGGTTTTTGAATACACAGACAGTAAAATATGGCCTTATATCTTATTACAACACTAATAATATTAGTAGTATTACACTAATACAGTGTTCTATAATATTTGTCAGATGTTTAACATTTACGTGTTTTCAAGTGTTTCATTAGCCTATTCTCGTCCCCCTGATATCAGGCTCTGACACCTGCCATTCATCCCTATTAGCTATCTGAACTGTGCCTATGTGTTCACACTGCAAATAATGCAGTTCATTTTAAGTCCAAAATCTATATTACAGGTATTCAGAACTTGAAATAGGGGTCTCAAAAAAGGAGCATTAACAAGTATTGCACTTTTCTTGCATCAAACAGTACAGCTCTCCTCCCTGTTAGCTGTTTGAGATGGTGCACGTGCAGAAAAGACATTAGTGCCTGTTTGTTTTGACTTCACTTTAAGCCTCTCTGTACTTTCTTTACTTCATTGCTATTCTTGATAGCTGGTTGGACTTTCCAGTGGCCGTAGTGTCAACTTAAATACAGATTTACACACACTGTCACAATGCTTATCTCTTAATGTAGCCTTTTGTTTTTTTCTTGGACAAATGAAGTCTTTCACATTGCTAATTTCCGCCCCAACATCCTATCCAACACCCTATCCAAATTAATAACATCAAAGCCATCAAACATAGACATTTAAACTAGCTGCTAAAAGTGGAACTATTTCTTTGCTAGCTCTCTGTCATAAGATCTCAGCAGTGTGATATTTTCAAATATGTCCTCATATGTTTTGGAGCAAGATGTCACATCACATGTTGTTTCGACACACATTTTTTAGTCCTCGTTTTGGCCAAACACTTTAATTGGTGAATTATGTTCCCCAACTCAGAGAGCCTGTTAAGGTACTCGAGGAGAAAGGGGTAAGCAGTATATTAAGTCCAATTTCCATAAGCCTGGCTCTAAAATAGACATTTGGTGGTGCTTTAAGTAAAACCTGAAGGTAGTGGAGGCCAGAGTGGAGCCAGAGAGATCAGGAAGATATATGGTGACATCAAAGCTGTTCTTTGCACTCCACAAAACCTCGACAGAATCAGAAAAATCCACCCAATTTAGAAGTGGAAGAGGGCACATGAAATCAGTTTCTGCCCTTTTGTGCATGTGTGTTTGTGCCTTGAACTAAAGCACATGAATATTTGTAGTTAGGTACATTGCAGATTATAATTTTACATCCAAAACATATGATGATCATATAAATATGATGCACTGTTATAGATTAACCTACCCAACAGTATATAAAGAAGTTGAAATTAGTTTGACTTTGACCAGCCACAACATTAAAATACCACTTACACGTCAATACATTAATAGTAATCTTATTGAAAGCAACATTATGCAACTATTTTACCTTAAAATAACAGCTTCAAAATTATTGTGATGGTACACTGATGTGTGAATGGCACCTTTTACATTCCCACTCTGCGCCTCGAGCACTTGTTCTTACACTATGTAATTTACACTATGTCAAGCAAGTATGATCACCCACCAGAAATGTTACTTGGATGTAACTCCAGTTCTATCCAGTTCTGCGCATGTGTCTACGGCTAATAAGTGGCAGCTGATTCACCTGATGAGTCTTTCAGTGAACAATCACTTGTTATCTCACCAATATGTAACTATATTGTTATCAACAGAACTAAAATACATACTAGCAGCCCCTGGACCGTATTTTCCATGGTGTGAGAAGATCATAGTGGATCATAATGAAAGTCAGTCAGTATAATGCTAGCTGTTAGCAACTACATTTTGGCACACAGCTGCTGTGAGTTCAGATGTTGACGATACAGAAATAAGATCAGCCAGAAGCACACTGAGGGATGTCACAATAGTAAGTGTTTAAGTCTGCTCCCATTCAAATAGTGTTCCCTCTAGTTACATTAGTGCGGTACCCTCACTGCAAGGTAAGATATTGCCAAAAATGCACTAAGAGCCTGTCGTCTGCAGCTCTTCATCAAACATCTCACTGTGGCTGTTACTGCTTGTACTCTTCCTCTCTACGGTATTTCTAACTGATCTGCTGAACAAAAAGCTCCAAATCTCCACATCTTGTTGCATCGACTTCTTTTTAGTGAAGAACTGTGCTGCTAACGAAGCTCTGCTAACTCAGTGATAAACTCATTTAATTTCACAATTAAGTTCTGCACATTAAAAGCCTTCCGTTAGTTTGTCAGTGGAAAGCTTTTATAATGTGAAGCAACAGCAGCAGGAAATGTTTTCACCTGCAGTAACTTAACATGGCACTTGACAGATATTTGGTCACCCTCTTATCAACACAATTAAATGCACCAGCATCCTGTAATTACCATTTGTGGCAGCAAAGGCTGATGTTGATGCTGTTCAGCAGATGTAACACAGTCTTGCTTTAAATCTCCTTTGTAAAGTGCTGTATGTTCACCCTGTTGAAGGAAACGCTGCTAGGGAGACAACACTCAGTCAATCAAACCTGATCAAACCACACACAATCCTCATGCAGCACTGAAGTTTGGAAAAAAAGGATGTTATTAAGATGTTTACAAGTTTTTGAATATGGCAAGACATAGCTGGCCCTAACTATAAGTTTTATCAAAAAGGAAAAGTTTTAAGCCTACTCTTAAACGTGGAGAGGGTGTCCCAAACTGGACGATGCTTCCACAGGAGAGGAGCCTGATAGTTGAAGGCTCTGCCTCCCATTTTACTTTTGGAGACTCTAGGAACCACAAGTAAGCCTGCATTCTGGGAGTGCAGTGTCTTAGTGGGGTAATAAGATACTATGAGCTCTTTAAGATAAGATGCCTGACTAAGGGTAAAACTTTCTGAAGCAGCATAGTCTAGCCATGACTAGCCTAGTCATGGTTTTGGCCTACTAATAAACTGTGAAGAGAGAACTGTCTGTGTAGAGTTTGATGCTAGAAGGCCGTCTTCACATTGAGGAGCTGCTGTGGAAGGAAAGTTTCTTCATGCCCACTTTAAATTGGAGTTTAAGGCGTGCAAGCATAATTTATGATGAACACAACTAATTTGCAGCCAATTGCAGTCCAGTATCCAACTTGCACAAATGTAATGCGGATACTTCGAAAAGAACAATACAATACTTGTATATTCATAGATTCTGGATTTCTCAATCAGGAGAAAGGAGGAGATGTTATTTTAAGAATTTTAACAAGGTAATTGAACTTCTTTTAAACAGACACATGATTATTCAAAGAAGAGTGTTTTATGTCTCAACAGATGTCTGGAGGGTAAAATAATGAGATTTTGGCAGAAAGACCTTCACAAATAATAGAGTACTTTAGTTTGCAGTATTTATACTTGTACTGCCTCTGAACATGGATCCTTGTGGTTAATATTAAGGCTCCAGTATGTGATAGATAGATGGCTTTGCATCTGTCCTCCATATAAGTATCAAGATTAATGACCCTAACAACTTGAGATGGCCATGTCATATGAAATATGCCTGCATGCCTGAAGTGAATTTGAAAGGTAATTTGTCATGAAATCCAGTCACCAAAGGAAGGAAAGTTTGTTTCTCCAGTCTAGAGGCCGGCAAATTCAACTCAAGGGCAAATTTGTATCCATTCTGCAGGATTTCTGTTGAACCATTTGGGTTATACGAGCAAAAGTCTAAACCACATGGCTTGGAGAGACATGTATGTAGCTTGTGTAAGGCTAAACTTGTCACACCAAAGAGCTAACATGCGGTTTGTGACAGGTTTGGTTTGGTAAGAAAAATAAAACATGAGGGAAAGCTTAATCATCTTGGAAGTTTTAGCAGTTGGAGGGTTGACGTCGCGTGTGCAGAAGAATAACTGCTTTGTTTTCTTCATGGCTTACAAAAATTAGAAAGAGGTCCTCTGTCCCATATGACACCTCAAATTACCTACGACAGAAAATTGGTGTCATCTGGGTCTTTCCAATCACACTGTGTTTATTTGCCAATAAGGAAGGATAACCTTAAACTTGCTCACCAAACTTGAACTTTATTAAAATTATACTTTGATTCCCTGTGCCAACACTGGCAGTTTTCAGACTGTCGGAGGTTGTTGGCGTGAGATGGTTATTCCCCATCACACATATAATTAAAACCGATTATGAACCTGTATCATTAGCTCTGCCTTTCCTTGTGACTTTTCGCCTTCCTTTGATGTTGCACTCTGCAGTCTTTTGAGAACCATGAGTGTGTGACTTGATCTTGCTTAGGTTGCTTTTCTCTCCTAAAGAGAAAATTGTATGTGATTAAAGAGAAATGTCAACATTTGCTGCCAACTGGTAACCTTGTGCTGCATCTTGAGCATTATAGGTACTCTAATAAAAACAGAAATTATGATCTAAAAAGATTGCTCTACAAAAGAAATTATATCTAAAAATGTGACTGAACAACATCTCACACCATTAGGACCAGAGATTCCTTGGAACAGTTAAGTCTGGCAGTGAAATTGCATTTTTGAGTCATTACTCGGATAAGAAAATACATTTACACAGGTTGTAACTTGCTAATTGACGTTGGGCAAATTAGCAAATGTTCTTCACATTTCATAACGGTTGTAGGATTATTTTTTATTTATGTATTCCCAACTGCACGGCACAAGTGATTCATACAATAGCAAACAATGGATGAATAAAATGCATGTTTTAATCTTAACTGTGAGAATATATAGTCTGTTTTTTAAATATATTATTTCTTTTTCCATAATGCAGTCATTCCAGTAGACAAACTTTTGTCTTCTGCTGCTTCTTATTTATTACCAATTTCAAGATTGTGGAGTAAATCCTGGGAGGGGGGGGGGGGGGGGGGGGGATACAAGTGTAACAGTGATACCATGTTTTGACAGCATTTTAAGGTAAAGTCCTACCTGAATTATTCAGATGTGGCAACTGAAGTCATTGCACACAGACCCCATATGGGTCTTTGGTAAGCCCTGACTGAAGAGAGGAAAAAAAGAGAAATAAAGAATTCAATGAAGAATACATGAAAAATGGTGAAGAGCGTTCAGAAAAGGCAGAAAAAAAGCGAAGTAGAAAGAGATAGAAAGACATTGAGAGAGTGAGATAGCGAGGACTTACTTGGACTTACTGTAAGTCCTCACCCTGTTACTGTGCTATCTAAGCCTAATGCTGTCACCTAAGTGGCCCTCATTTATTCTGTTAGGAGCCACCCTGGTCAGCATGTGTGAGCGAGGTGGAAGCAGATACAGGAGAGGAGGGGATGGCGGGGTTAAAGTGGGGATTGGCTGGATTTAGTGCAGTGCAGATGTAATCCTGTCTCCTCGCTGCTTGAGATTTGACCTCTGTTTATGAACCTACTTTGAGATTTGCTGCCAAACCTGGAAATGCAGCATCTTTGAATTTGGTTCAAGAAACTGTGCCGCCAATTTGCTGCAGGACAGTGACACAGTGTGTTGCGGAAGAGAGAGTTTACATCCGTGTCCCTGCTGAATCCTTCTAACCCCTTCTGTGGAGATAACGGGTCATTTTGGTTTTCTTCACTGCTCATCTTGACCTCATAGGTGTGTGTTTAAAGCAGCAGCAGCAGAAGCAAACACACAGCTTCACTGTCTTAGCAGTCTTCACACACTGCAGACAAATGCCGGAGCTTACACCTGTAAATGTGCCTCACTGAAACTGCCTGTTGTAATCCTGTGAGCCTCCACAATCCGCCAGTACAAAGGGAATTGATAATAGGGTATTATGGTGGTATAGTAAATATGGCCCACCCTTAGAAGTGCCTGAGATGATATATTAACACTGTTTCCCTAACTGCAACTGTACCAACACTGAGCTGCTTTTTAGTTTGTAATTAGATGATGGATTTTTAGATCAATCACTAGATGAAATTGCAGTGCTATTAGGCTTCTTTGTCTAGATTTGAACAGCTTAAAGAATAATTAGTGTTTAGCCAAAATTGTCCTGATTCATTTTTATCACACACTATCATTAAGATAATGATGTTCTGCAAAATCTGCATACTTTAAAAGTACAGTAATGATGTCTGTATTACAGTGTAATACCTGCTCATCATGTCCTGGGTTTTTGAAAATATAGCTTGCGCTAAGACGATTATTTACTATCACTGATGTCAAAAGTCTCATTCAGTACCACCTCACATTTCAAGAGCCATCCAGATGATTAAATAAATCATACTTAGAGAAAAATGTTGACTTTCTTAAGCAAACCATTTCTTAATATAACTAATATCTGCATCTATGTTACTTGCTATGAGTTTATACCATTTAATTTCACACCAAACTAAACAGGAGATTCAATTCTGCTAGTAAATGCAGCTAAAGGTTGGTAAGCTATAGTGATTTTAGGTTGTTCAACCTCAACCCCATCCCTTGTTATAATTATGTATGTTCACAATATCCCTGCAAACAGAATGTCGACCAACAGGTTTTGGTTAATTTTGTTAGAAAGGATACATAGACAACAGAGCAGAAAAAAATGTTATATCTAATATGAGAGAATTTCCCGAAATGTTGGGTATTCCTTCAACATATGTACGTGAAATCATATAAACTGATGAAAAATTACACAAATCAACGTACATAGGCTACTCAAGGATGCAAACATTTATCTGCTTAGACTGACCTGCCATCAAACAGACACACATATGCACTCAGAACATACAGTAAATTTTAGCATCAACATGTTAAATTACAAAAAAATTGACAAATTACATAAAGTTGCAGGTATGTTAACATGCTAGCTTTAGGCATGCTAAGGTATTTAGCTCAAAATTCAAGTGAGTTTGAAAAAGTACAGCATAGCTTGATTTCATTCAAATTTGACTAAAAGCATTTCTCACTATATCAATGGATGGGACGGATTGGAAAGATTCCCATGTTAAGGACTTGTGAGTGTTCACATCATCAGACAACTCAGGAAGGTTGTATGATAACTAAGTTGGTCTTATGAGAGTTTAAAGAACTGTTTTGAACAGATCTATTAAATCTGATGGACTTTGGCCTGCAATGTCAATATTTGACAGTTCCGCAAAACCCTGAATTATGTACAATGACATCGTTATTAAACTCTCACTTTCTACAGTATCTGTGCTGGGCAATTACAAGCTAGTTATCAGTTTAGGTAAAGATTGTGGTTATGCTTAATAAAAAGGTGATCACTAATTGCAGGTCTGGACACAAAGTTCATTTTCCTGCATGAAAGTCAGACTCACTGCACGTTTATCCACCTCTAACCTGTTGGCATTGAATACAAATTACAAGGCGCAGAACTGTCCAATATGGACGTACAGATGGGATACTGGGCTGTGTTTTGCTATGCAAGGCAACGCATCGTTGGCGTCTTTACGTGTGTCATCAAGACTAATTGTCCTGTTATTTGTAGTATTTCTTTCAAGAGATATAAAACAAAGTTGTTGCTCCAGTTTTCACCCAGCTGATTTTTCTTGTGTATAATGACGTTTACGGCTTCATAGTGCCTGCAACTGTGGTTATACGCTTTTGGATTTATGACAAGAGCATAGACTCAAGAGAGGATTTAATAAAGATCAACATTCAGACAGGCGAAATGAGATGTAGTGTTACTCATTCTGATTCTCCTGCTGGGCCTAACAAGTTGGCCAAAGTGGCTTTGCTTTACTAACATTAACTAACAAGGCTCATACAAAACAAGGAAATGGCAACATCAAACAACTCCTTTAGACTGTTGTTTGTATCAGCAGAGCTCATCTGGAGTCCAAATATGCAACCGGTAATAACTTCCAAAAATATTTAGTACAAGTTCAGTGCCTTCGAATGGTTAGTAAATCCAAGCTAGATAAAAACAATGGAGAGTTCACTCAGTGACATCATAGCCTCGAGTCAAATGTTTCGCCTGTTTGTCACAGAGTCATACTGACAAGGATGGCTTTCGAAACACAATGACAAACACACACAGAGCCTGCAACGACACACCGTAATCATACAGGTTGTGTAGGCATGTGAATACAAAGAAATTGACCCAGAATACACACATGCACATGCTTACACACACACTCTCTCTCCCTTTCTCTGTGTCTCGTCCCAGAACAATTGTTGTGTCAAAGTGTCAGAGGAGGAGCATTTGAAAAGCTGCAGTAATAACAGTTAAGGCAGGGCATCAGCGAGACGCAAGACTGACACTCTTAACCTTCCTCCATCAACACACATGAACTGCTTCACTGGCAGAGGAACAATTCTCTCATGGCGCTAGTCAAAACAAAGTGCACCGTTCACACACTCTGCAGTGACAAAAAAAGCTCTCCTCCTCTATACTCACAATGTGTATTTGTTGTATCCACACAGAGCGCAGAAACAACACACTGTTCTCATGAAATCAAAAGACCCTCTGAATCCAGGAGAAAGCTCTTATTTCCTATTGATTTCACCTGTTAAATCCAGTTCCAGTGAGAAGGGAAGGAGACAAAAAATAAAGTTTACGAAAGGATTTCAAAGCCCTAAGAAGATTTGGACAGGGTCTGTGAATATCAGAAACATGGTCTTAATAGTTTGTATATTCACAGAAGAGTATATGTGTTTATTTATTTATGTATTTATTTATTTGGGTTTAAGCCCAGAGTTAAGTCAAGAAGAGATTAAAATGGCCTTTCTGAATCAATCTTGGGAAATTGATATAACAAAATCTTGGCTGTATGATGTCACCAAAGTTTTTTAGATTCTCCTCAAGTGCATAGAAAACTGGATGAAGTATAGAGGCATAAAATCAGAGGAAATGATCCTCAGTAAGCCTCCACAATTTCTGGCTACAAGAAGAATATAGATTTGCATGGAACAAATTGGATGTTAAATGCAGAAAGCCCCCATGTATCTCTTCAGTTCTTCTCTATTCTGTGGAAACACAGCATAGCCTGAGGTTCAGTCTCTTCGTTGTTCTTTCTAAACAGCAAAGATTTACGACCTCTAATTGTACTGAATCTTGCTTGTGGTTTGCCTCAATCAGCCACCATCTTGTTTTCTTGCCCTTAACAAGTCAAAACAAAAACTAGCTCCACCCCATTTCACACATACCCTTTAGAAGAAAACTGCCCCACAGGCAGCCCACATAATTTCCACTCTGAAAGATTCATAGGGATATTTTACACCCTTGTTGTGTTTACATTAGGAAAGTGGGTGTAAATGTAACGTGCTGGTGAATGTTTTATGAATCTATATCCTTGGTGAGCTGCACGTGGCAAACTACACACTGCAAGGATGTAATGAGGGACGATGATAGCCTGCATGAGTCAGAGGACGGTAATGAGGACTGGCTGGGTTGGAAGAACTCTGCGCAAAGATCTGGCATCATAAAAATGGGCGTGCTTGTGTTAGATGCTGGAGAATTTAATTGATATTGATAACTCTCCAAAAATCTGCATGTAACTGTTGAGATGTGCCTATGATTTAATGCAAATGTAATTTACTGAGTGAAGTGGACTTCTAATTTTTGCTGTGTTTTAAAATGTGTCAATTGACCTAACTTAAATAATTTAACTTTAAATTTTCACTCTAGACATCATCAATGTAGCTTTTGCTGCTGTTGTGGAGCTTTCGATCATATCTCGTGATCTTCATAAACAAATGGAGTTTGTCTAGTTTGAATTGTACATATTCAGAATTGTAGATGTAGATGTTTTAGCTTTTTCCTGAGCACTTTAAGGCACTTTAGGGATTTCTTTTCCATGTTGGCTTAAAATTTTATTCTTAACCTTTGAAACAGCAATCGAAATAACACACAACAACATTTAGTAGCTGCTCTCAAGCTTTATGGATAGAACAACTACTAAATGGACCTTGTGGTAAGAGTTAAAAGTCAAAGATTTAAATTGATGAGTTTTAGTCATTTCCAGTATGATGTTTAACAGTGTGGTCCAGAATGGTCAATGGCTCAATCTCTTGCAACAATTTAGTTTTAACCATCGTTACTTCTCAGAAAATACTTCCTGTTAAGCGTCAGGAATGATTTCGATCTACATCTTGTCGAGGTTAAGTGGAGGAGGTGAAGGACGGCATAATTATCACTGTGCAGGTTTTCCCTCCAGTCCTTCTCACTGTCTCTCTCACTGTCTGCGTTTCCTTTCTCAACATGACAGAATGCCCTGCAGGGTGACCTGTCAATCACCAATGTGACAGTAGCTGCACGCACACACGCACGCACGCATGCACGCACGCACGCACGCACGCACGCACGCATGCACACATTCACGCATGTAGGCACGCACGCACGCACACACACATGCGTGGAAGACAGGCATATCTGCAAATGTGCACACGTGAGTAGAAGTGATGCTGTAACATGAAAAGAGGTAGGAAGACAAATTCAGATCACATAGTGCAGTTAGTGAGGAACTGTTACTCTTGAAGATTGCTAACACTCTGGACAGACTAGAATAGTAGGAAGTACACACACCTACATACAATACACAGAGATATGCAGGAATTCAGTAGTAAGTGTTTATACTTTTTATGATCATAATATTCGAACTCATAAATGGATATGTGCAAGAGCATGCATGTGCACACATTAAACTTTTTTATGGAGCAACGGAAATAACACACACCTGAGTGATTCATCGTGACATGGTCATTAAGGGAACCAGTAAATATATTTCTGTCAGTTGAGCGCTGCCTCGGAGGGGGAGGGGGGTTGCAGTTGTAGCTGGAAATGAAAGTTTGTTAGAAGCGTTGGGGGGCTGAACTGAAGTTCAACGGTCTCCAGATGTCTGCCATGCTCCTCCTATGTATTATGTAAATTAGACAAATGAGCAAAATAGATTAAGTCATAAGGATGTAGAGTGGTGTCATGTTGGGGCGGGACATGGCGCACAAGTTTAAACCAATAAGATATCAGTTAGACAGTGAGAGGCAGTTTCATTTGATGGGAGGGGCAGGGGGACGGGACTGTTCAAACTGCAGCATGAGGTCACCTTTGAAGATGCTTTGTTTTGCAGGAAATGAGAGTTTTCCAGGAAATTTCCATTTCATGGGGATTTTAAGAAAACTTTACTCAGCTTGAGTAATGATGAAATGATCCATATTCCTAGAATACTGAACATGAGAAAATGAATGTATCATGCAAATTGTTACACAAATTGGTACGGTTTATCCCATTAACGTCAAACCACATACTTTATAATATTTCATTTTATTACTATTTTTAAAAACGGTTTTGTAAGGTGATTTTTTTGGCATTTTGCACATAGACAGGAAAGTTGCTTTTGATAAATTTCCTACCTTTCAAACAGTCATAGTTTCCATTTCTTTCAATATCAACCTGTACTAGCTGGATGCTTGAGATACAGTGATAGAGGGGATCCAATTTTGTCAACTACAACAAGAAGTAGTTTGTTTTAATGCTGGTGAATGTGGCATTATCCTCTTGTTATATCATCTTGATGTAGTCAGCAGACCATTAAACTTTTCCTTGTTCTTTATGAAAGAATTAAAGGTTGTTCCAGTATTTGAGATTTAGGAGACAGATAGGAACAACCTTAATGTAATGTAATGTAAAAACACTACCAAACTCACATTATTTTTTTTCATGATGCTGGTAGTTGTTTTGTGTTGTGTTCTCCACAACATAACTATCAAAGTGCAATTATTTCTTAGATTCTTGGATGGTCCATAATGGAGTACTTTCAACACATTCCTGCATGACCACACTATTTTCACATTATTATACCAATATTTCAAACACGTATCACATCATTCCAGCATCAACTTAAAGCAATGACTGCAGCAAAGTTAAAGGTTATTGCATTTTAGATCTCCTTTTGAGAATGTTTGGTAGTAATCTGCAAAACAGCCAATTTGTCCTCTCTTTTTATATGTTGATGTTGATGTTTTGATATGTTGAGAAAGTTTTTGTCTGTCTTATGGAGTATGGAGTATGTATTTTAATAAATACATACTCCATGTATACTCTGCCCTGCAGGCTTCTCTACAGGTTTAACCTGCTTCTGTTTTCTGCCAGGGACATGGACAGTAGCCTGTCAGCTATTCACAAAGACGCCATCTGCACTTCATCAGACAGACAGATTCTTGTAATAACCCCTCTCAAATATCATCCTGCTTTTTTACATAACACCATGCTGCTCTTACACAGCTGTGTTACAAGCAGGTGTCGGTCTGAGTTGTGAATCTTAAAAACAGTTTTGTGTGTAATCTACACAAGAAAACAGGTTAGGGTTTATTACATCAGAAAAAAATGTCAGAATGCCAAGTATATCCCTAATCCTCAGCCATTAGTTACCTTGTATTGAAATCACTCAATTGTGGATAATTCATTTATCTTGTACAAACAAAACAACACTCTTACATATTCTACTATGCATTGTGTTATATCCATAAACACAGACACAAATACACAGGGAAATCTATAAAAAGAGTTGCATGGTTGCATAATGATTCCTTTCACTAGTACAGATATCAAGAAAACTAAATGAAAGCAAGAAGCCAAAGTATCTTTTACAATTTGACCAATGGCATGGTTCACAAACACAGACATCATGTATTAACTGTGTGTGTCTACTGTACCAATACAGCCCTTCATGGGGAAACACCTGTAAAAGCACCACCCTTCCTCTATGACAAAACTGGACAACGACGTGCCAATGTATTGCACTGCAGGATGGCTCAGTACATTCAGAGCAAACCAGTTGACATCTTTGTAAACCTCTGCTAATGGAGTTTGTAGATTATTTTCTGACTTGCTGCATGTTCTAATCCCTTGTCAACATAACAATTTGCAAAATTAATATGATGGCCTTAAATGTTAGATAACAATCTCTGGTAAGAGGTGATACAGTCCATTAGCTGCCAAACAAAACCCTCCCACGTCGTTATATAAAATGGTGCACGCCAGTTCCGTGAAATCATGTTCAGCTCCACTGGACGTGCATGGTCCAAGTCTGCCTCTCACACTTTGTGAGTCATACGTCTGTCAATGCATACTGTTACAGTTAAACACCCGTGCAGGTTAACAACTAGTGCCGAATATGTTTTAAAGGTCAGCCCTTGACTTTTACATGTTATTCATACTGTATGTTTCCATTGTTTGTTGTGACTTGCTCCTTTTCAGTTTGAGTTTGAAGTCTCGGTGTTGCATTTAGCGTTTCTCACAACTACATCATTGACCTTCTATCATCTCTTCAAGGACAGATACAGTATGCATGTTCGAACAAAGAAAATGTTCAATGACATCCTGAATTGGGAGCACTCTCTTACAGAGAGATAAATGTTTGATGTAGATTCAGATTGATTTGACCTCCTTTACAAGCTGTGGATATACTTTTTTGATGTGTTTGTAACTTTTTTTAAGCTTATGGTGTAATCAGTAATGTCTGGCGTAAATATCACAGACACACTAATTCTGAAAGCAGAAAGCATTTTCGGTAGCTTTTGTATTTTTGTTGTAGGGACGTTATGAACCTTATAATCTCACAAACAGTCAGGTGACATGTTGGGGTTGAATTTAGTTTCTGTCAAACCACTGTGTCATCGTAGTAATATGGCTCCATAATCACATACACACATGAAGTCTGTCAGTCAGTAGCATCTCAAGTAAAACAGGCTTTAAAAAAGTAATCACATTAACCTGTGACAGTTACGACAAGTATGATCAACATGACTTTTCGGATATCAAAACATTTACAGTCTTTGTAAAGGCGAATCTTTGGCACGGCTGCCTCAGGTCATGAACATTTGTTTTGGCTTGTGATTGATGGAATCTATCCACATTTTTTCCTCTTTTGTCTCACCAGCTGTTGTTTATTCACTCTTGACCTGACTCAGGATGAGAGTCAAGCAAATGGCACTTATCACACTTGATCAAAAAAGACTTTAACTCACATCTGGATCTTCCAGTTTGGCTGCTAATCAGCACCTCATTCAAGTCTGACAATCAGTCCTGGAGGACAAACCATAAACATATTAAAAGAAACAGGTTATTTGAGTTTTATCAAACATTGTCTGTGGCGGTCATTTTTTACGTTTGTTTGTTTGACCCATAATCACTCTTTTAATTACTCAGAGAATTCAAACACAAGTTATTCATGTATCCATGAGATTATTTGCTAAAACTTTAGTATAAGATCCTAGCAGATACTTGTTTGGACAACTTGGCAAAAGTGGGCAAAAAGAGCCCATGGAAAAAGTTGTGAAGCTAAATTATGTGCAATGTGAAATAGTAGCTATAACTATATAGGTATAATATCTTTTATTTTTGTGAAAGTCTTATATTTGTCTGTAGAAAATGGCACATAATGATTCTGGATTCCCTTTGCCTGGTTTGGTGAAGCCCAAAATTGCAGTTGGCAGTTTTTGTTTAGTGGTTCTTAAAGGGGAACGCTACTGCAGTTGTGAAAAAAAAGTTGTATGTAGTCTTTTGTGGCTCCACAGGGAGCTACGCAAAGTCTGATAAATTGCCTCAGTTGATGTCACTTGAGTCAGTGTCGGTTGGGGCTGAAGACTACAAGTCTGAAAATGAAAAGATCTGGGGTGCAACGTTAGAAAGAAATGAGGTTACCAGACCTCTGTAGCACGCTTCTCATCTCTACGTGATGATAGCAACTCAAGGCTTCATCAGGTACTACTACACTGAAGTGTCAACAGTTAAATTGTACTGAGGGTAATGTAGATGCCAGGCCTTGACAAGGAAGAAGAATATCTGGAATAAAACAGATATTTCTGGTTCTGCTGCATCAATTTTGATAGTTTTAAGGGCTTAAAAATCCTGTATATCATGAGTTGTGAAGTGTTAGAGGAGTGCAATGCTAAATCAGAACTCTTTTAAAACTGGATTATGCTTGAAACAAAATGAAATATTGTCCGACTGCTTCTAAAAGAAAAAGAGTTTATACCTGTTCTGAGCCACACACAAAGATGGAGTGAGAAGTGTGCTATCTTACAGAGGTGAGAGACGCGATGAATCATAAAAGGAGAAAAGGAGGAGAATAGACTTTTGACAGGTTAAGCCCCAGTGATTTCAACGTTGGAAAGGTGTTTAAGGGGATGAGGTTTCAAATACTGGTCAATTATCCAACATGCAGTTATAAATATGACCTCATTAGAGGCTAGTATAGTTTGAAATTATTGTCTTAGATCCCTTAATGGATTTTTAAAAAATTTTTTTGACCAAGTTGCCAAATTTTGCTGTTTGTAATAGCAAGTCATAATAATTTTGTCATGGACTGTGAAGGCAACATCAGTAAAAGAGTATTAGTCATCAAGTTGTGCTCATTCTGTCCAAATCGTCAGTTGTGAGTGAGGGAAAATCCAGTCCAAATAAACTGCCACATAATTGGAATAAATTGCTGTGGTACTTTTGTGGTGTGGTTGTGCAAGGTCATAGGATAATGCCAATTCCCAGTGTATTATCAACTATTAGGTTGGCGCTTGATCTACAAGGGATGCCTGCATTGTCTATGTTCAGTCACTGGCTAAGGGTATCAATGTGCCAAACTACCAATAATGTAAGTTGTAGTCAAAATAGTATCAATCGTAAAGCAGTTGTAATAGTCCTTAAAGAAAACTAAAGGACAAATGTCAAAACTTTATTCTACAGTGTGATCATTTGTCTAGTCCAGAAGTCTGAAACAACTTCAATAACAAATGCCAAAGTCTCCCTTTAACAAGTACTTTTCCCTCTTGACATTCACTTCCATGTCTCTGGTGTCAAACTTGTCCTTTTAATTCCCCCCAAAACATATATGTCTATATGCATCTTTCACCCTTAAAAAAATTCCAGTCTCCTTTAATTGACTCGTCTACAAGATTGGCTGTCACGTCTGCCTCTCTTAACAATCACATCCACAATTCACACACCAGAGGATAATGGCCAGGAGGAAAGGTGCCTTTAGGTGCCTCCGAGCCCTCTCTTTGCTGCTACCTTGGCCTGATTAAAACAATTGAGGGGGAACTCGCGGGGTACTTGACCCAAACGGTGTATTGTACCAAATTGCTTTTGTTAGGTGAACCCAGCGCTACGCCTGGCCTGCCTATCTGTCCGTGTCTAGGGGGATTTGCGATGCATATACATGAGTGCTGCAGGCTGGGAGGGGAGTCAGGTGGAGTTCTGGAGGCCAATTTAGGCCTGGCAGGAGAGGTGAGGGGGACAAAGGAGAATGGGAACGAGAAGTGGGTAGGAGGCAAATCTAATAGAGCTTCCTGCTAACAAGCCCCATCTCTGGGCTTTAAGTCTGACGTCACCACATCTCCTCCTCCTCTTCGTTCACTGTTTGCCTCTGCATAATTTCCCACACTCATTTTGTTGCGCTGTTATGCTGTTTTCTCGCCTATTCTCCTTTCACACCAATTTGGACGGGCAGCAGTGAGTTGAAGACTTTTTCTCTTTCTGCCTCATTTGTGGAGGCATAAAAAACAGGACAGGTTCTGGTGTTTGTTTGCATGTTTGTGTGTGTGTTGCCTATCTGTCTTTGTCAGACAGGTGCTTTGTTAAGCTGCTGCCAATCATTGTCTGGGTTGTCTTCCCCTCCTGAGGGGCTGAGTTTTTTTTTTTTTTTTCTTCTGGGCTCTATTTGTTCGCAAGTGTAACCAAAAAGAAACAGACAGGTTCAGGAGAGGAGATTACATCTCTCAAGTTTTCTTTCCTTTTTGACATTTCTCATGTGTCTCACACCCCAGACAGTCAGAGGAGTTCATTAAGATGGAGTTCCTCATTGCAGTGCTTCAGGCCTGGTCGGTAACAGGTCAAAAAGTTTCCCTCAGGCAGTGTCTACCTAACAAATTCACAATCATTTAGAGATGTTTTTGCTAAATTTTAGTTATGGGAGCAAAGTCACATTTCTTGGACTCTGTGTGGGGACTTGTTTCAACTAAAAGCATCAACTGTCAAACACCAGACTAGCACAGCAGAAAGAATGCACCAAACACTTGTTGGCAGAGAAACGTTCAGGCACTATTATCTTATGAGCTCCATGTTAATGGATAAATAGAACTGACCTTCACTGGATGTCAGCAAACAACTATTTGCTATGTAAAGATATAGTGGAGTAATGGTGACCTGAGCAGTGAATGAAGTCATACTCCCTGTGTGTGTTGTTATTTGAGCTTCTGTGTTCTTTGTTTTGGTAGCCACACTGGCTGCACGTGAAAGTTAGTGCATGTGCATGTTGGTGCGTGTGCGTATGCATGTTGGTACATGTATGCATGCCATTTCCAAGATGGCGGCCTGAGTTGTTGCTGCTATAGTGTGACATGTGTGTCACAGAGTGTCTCAGAAATGTTATGTTGTCAAAAGTTGAATTTCCCATGTAGCATTCAGTCCTTTTATTTAAAACCCAGTAGGCTAATATGAGTTGTGTTGTTTTAAATGATAGGCTTGTGATTTAGCTTGTATGCTACACATCACAACCTCTTGACTTTGTACTGAAGTTCTTTGAGAAATCTGCAATGTATCATGTGGTACAAAGGGTTGTGATATATAGCACAACAAGCTAGCAAAGCTCTGTATATGGAACTGCCTTCCTACATATATGCAGTGGTGTCTGCCGTAGAAGGAACTACTCTCCTCAGAAAACCTGATCACTGTTATTAGTCTTTGGAGCTGTTTCTAAACAAAACTAACTTGTCTAAAACTCTTAGTGGTGAAAGAATGTGTTTCACAGTACAGCTGTGTAGTTTATTGATGTGCTTTTAGTAGTTTTTGGACAATAAAGGCCTAGGGCACAGAGGAATACAATATATCAGGCCTTGGATACACACACAATACTTGTAAGTAGGATCAATTCATGTTGTTGGGCTCTGCACATGAGATTTATTGACAATAAAAAAAATATAGAAAAATTGCCAGCCCAATCCTTGAGACACTAAATCTTCATCCTGCACTAAAGGTAACTGATTTCCACTGTGATGCAGGTCTTTTTCAGTTTTAGGTAACTAAAACTACTTGGTTACTGTTAGGGAAAGATTTACTTTATGTTGAAAACAAACCAGCACCAATCATAGGAAACAGGACATAATCAACTTTATACTCATTAATCCACCTATCTCAACCTCTGATCTCATTCCTAAAGGCTCAATCACACCAGCAAAACATTAATTCTTTTTTGTGAAATCACAGGTTCAGTTTCACATCACAAAGATACAAGTAATTTTGCAAGTAAATTCATATGATGTTTCCTTGTGTAGCCGCTGGTTGACGGTTAATAAATGACAAATTGTTTGGCAATGCTGACCTTTGAGGGAACAAAGAGATCCAGAAAGTTTAAAATGGATTTACTTTGATTTGCTCTGCACTACATCAGGAGAAGTTGTTGTAGTTCTGCTTTGAACAGGAAAAAGCCAGTAGGATACCAAAAATTTGTGGCAAATTCAAATACAAAACCCCTTTACCCCACAAACCTCTTGAACGCAAGCAACTGCTAAATTAAGTTATGTTACCACTTGATCATTCAGGAGATGCCGTGTCAGACATGGAGGGTTAAACTGAGAGCTTGTCTCTCTGTCAATCATAGCAGTGAGAGTCAAACATCTCTGTCAAAAATCAACACAGTCCTCCTTCCACAGTGCTGTGCGCCGTTCTCATTTTGACATCTGTGTTAAACAAGGCCTCTGACAAATCCTCCCTCTGCAGGCTTAGAGCAGCTACCTGGGGAAATCACAGCTGTCTGGATGTGTGATTGTGTGAATGTGTGTATCATACATATCCATGATGCCACTGCTCTCCTCCCAACATGCAAGACTGGGTGTGTGCATGTGAATGTTAGCAGCGTCCAATATCCTTTGGTGTACCGACTCCTGGGGGTAATTGACAGGCTCAGACTCCCTTGTTTAGTCCGGTCTCAGGGGGGGCAGTTAGGCTGCCTCCGCTCAGAGCTGTGGACCTCCACTCATGGAGAATGCATAAAGAGATCTCTGGTGTATCTGTGGATTAGCTGCGTTGTAAAGGGCAAGAGGGCAAATAAGGCCACAGCAGTTGAAGTTATTTGTCATGCTAGCCAAGTATGATTTTACAAACTGCAGTGAGATATAAATAGTAGCCGTAATTATAGATGGATGATATGACATTACGCATTATAAATACATTTTTAAAAATAGCTTAAAGATAAAAATAACTTTTATAATTAATTACATTGTAATCGGTTATAACAGTTTTCTTCTTCTGAACTCAACTTTGGGCTGATTTGTCAGTTGTACTTGTACTCAGATGTCATTGGTTGCTCACTCTTTGCTTTTTTTTTTAGATTATTTTGGATTTATTCAAAGCAAAATGCAATATGAGAAAATTTAGGTTAGTAAGATTTATAATGTCAATAAAATGATAAATATGGCTTACTGCCTGGTCCTAGTAATAGAAGAGCCTGTCAAAAAAAGGAAAAGAAAGAGGACCATATAGTTGGTAAATTCAGTTGTTTCAATTATTTTTTAACAGTGATTTGTAATGCATTTGGAAAGTGGCATATGCAAATGATGTGCAAATGTACAACAGACAACCTACAAATGACCTATGTGGTCTTTTAATTTGGAGGACTTATTGTAATAGAAGTGGCTGTGAAGCCCTAGCAGTATTAGTAGAGGAGTCATAATAGTATGTGTTCTGTTAAGGTGGAAGGAAGTTGCCCTGCCACATATTCTAACTGTTTCTATGACACAAAATCCTGTCCTTATCTTGAAAAGATTTGTAACTCTGTGTGTGAAAAGTTTTTCAAGGTTTAGATTCTTTTCACTCTGTAACCTCTCAGTTGAGATTATTTCATTATACTGTCTCCAGGGTCCAGAATGAACATAGTTTGCTATGTTTGTATATGTGATTGTGTGTATAAAATGCATTATTATAATGCACCTCTATATGTTCATATGTATATACTGTACATGTACTATATATGACAGATCTGCCATATTACATCTGCAGATACATGATGTGGCATATTTGGCATCAATAAAATGGTATATGTGTTATATATTAAGCATTCTTGTTACTACACTTATTTTAACATGGATATATAAACAGTATATCTCGATTATTTTTATGATGATGACAGAGAGGATAATAGCAATAATTGTTATTTATTATTGTAAATATTCATCATAATAATCACAATAGTTTTGATATACTTGTTTTACATTTTTCTTGTAGTCTCTACTTGCCTGGCCAGCCAGCTGGGGGCATGCTAATGCTAACAATTTGATAAAGAGGTTCTGGACAATGAATAGGACATGTATGGGGACAATGGGGATATGCCATGTATATCGCTGCGATTTTTCACTTTTCCAGTTTTCTTTCTTTCTTTCTCTTTTTTTTTGAAAACGAAAGTATTAAAAAGATTTGAAGAAGAAAAACTAGCCAGCAGTAGCTGTACTGTCAATGCAAAAGGCAGCAGTTGTAAAAGTAGCTGTAGCCTGTATAATATGAGCAAATATTGAAGGCAATTCACTCCTAAGTGAATTGCACTATACTTAAAAATTTGCAATGTGAGAGACATAATATAGGTGGTTGTAGCAGCAGGCCTATAGCTGTAAATGAAAAATGTAAATCACTTTGGACAAAATGCAAGATGCATGTAATTTAGTAATATAAACTGTACCAGTAGTAGTAATGGAGGAATGGTAATGGTAGTAATGGTGGAAATACTAGCCTCGTTAGCAGAAGTAGTTGAATTGTTTGACTAAAAACCTCACAGAGGACAAAAAAAGAACACAACACTAAACAAAGAATATCTGTCTGTCTTCTCCTGCCATCCTTCTCTCTGCAGGTTTCCTCAGCAATGCTTCCCTCCCACATTCAGTCACACAGTCAGTCAGACATGACCCAACCTGTGGCAGTGCTGAACCGGTGGGTGTCTGCCTGCGGTGGCAGCATTAACAAACACTACTTCTCATCCAGAACATCAAACAGGGCAGAGCCTCTTGGAAGAAGCAGGGGAGAGGTTACCAAGTATTCTGATGTTGTATTTAATAATTTGCCAAGCACTTGTATCCACAGTGACTATCAGCATGACATTTTATTTTCATAACATGATGCTGTAACCATAGAGACATACAGGACTAACTGATACAGCCTCGATTATAGTAGTAGTAACTACAGAAGCTGTAAAAGTAGTATTAATACATGGGATAGACAACATAACCCAAAAGGATGAAAAAGGACGCAAAGTACATCACTGTTGCAAACTCCAACTTACCAGCATTACTCAGATATAAAACAGCCCATTAACATTTACATAATTAGATTATTTTCAAGCAACATGAGACAAGTAACTGAACTTCAAAGAGGCCAAAACAGCTGTGGCCACATAGGTGCATCAAGGACAAAAAGGACACAAGTTGAAATTATTTAACAGGGATGTGACAGTGGCAACATGTAGGAGGGTGACACATACTGCTATTTGCCATGGAAATTAACATGACTAGATAGATAGATAGATAGATAGATAGATAGATAGATAGATAGATAGATAGATAGATAGAATTAAAGGCTAAATTATATAAAATAGACAAACCCTAAAAATAAATAAAACTATGATAGAAACTAGAGATATAGCCATAACTAGAATATACCATTTGCTGAACATACCCTATTCAATGTTATTCATTAATAATAGAAGCAATTGTGATTTAGTTCATATAGTGTAATGTGTACCACAAGAAAAGCAAGAGTACCCCCAGAATTTATGTCCATACTGGATAATATTCTGTAGTCAACAATTTATTTCCAGTGCAGGAAATAATGTACCATTTATTAAAGCTCACAAATATTAATTATTTTCAGCAACATTTTAATTTAAAATCATGAGGTTACTAATTCTCTTTTAATATTTTCAGTCGTCTGGTTACTATTCAGACAAACTGCCAAAGGTTGAAACAGATTTACCTGAAGAGACTTGTTCTCATCTGCAGCACCAGACGTCGCACTTGGCCAGACGTTTAAAAAAAACAAAAGAAGAAACAGCCTTTGTTTTTATGGACAATGTTTGGGATGAAATTTCTGTGTTTACTGTTGAATTATAATATATTGTGATATGATGCATCAATTTCTGGCTTTGCTGTGTAATAACAACACACACTGTATAGTATATATGCTGCCATTGCTATTATATGGTATAGGTATGTAATGTGTTTGGGCAGCATGTTTACTTCTTAAGTTTACGCTAGATGTGAAATCACAAGGATACAGAGTGTTGATGTTATACATGAAGACTTATTCTTCCTCCTTTTTTTCATGGCCAGACCTCACACAGCTCTCTGCTCCCCTAAAACATGACACCAAACATTACCAAAGCAATGCACAACACAATTAACCTTAGATCAAAACAGCAAGCATGCTCACAAAACCTCACATGACCCATTGATAGAGCAGGAGAGTGACACATCATTAGTGCTCTGTCTCACTTCACTGGATTCCACATTTGCTATGAGACAGAACTATCTGGTGACTGTGTGAAAACGGCGTTTTGTCAGTCATGTTAACCAGGCGTGAGAGATCACACAAGAGGCATTTATTTTCTCTCTCTGAGTCTGGCAGTCATGCTTGGTTGTAACAAAACTTTTCAAGCAAAACACACTCTCATTTGAAGATTGTGATAAATTGATTAGGATTTGACAGTCCGTGGCTACTCAGAAACGACTGAAAGATGAGTGAGTCATCATTTGAAAGGAGATTCTGAAGTAACGGCAGGTATTTGATTTGATTGTCTGATCTTTTGTTGTTCAGTTGAAGGCAATCCAAACACTGTTTCAGTTTGTTTAATGGGGGTGTGACAGTGCAGATAATCTCCTCCTTCAAACCACGCCATGCTTCACAGCTCAGACTGGTAAATCCAAACACTGACAGGGACAGGTTGAGGGTACGATTTTCTGTTCATTTTCAAAGCTCAGCATAATGTAATGCCATTTTCTTTTCCCTTTTCTGTCAAAACATGTAGCTCATCTGAGATCCCTGGCTATATTACATGCTCATATAGTCTTCTTCATTTGATATATTACATAAAAATGCCTAAAAATGCTACATTTTTTTTAATAAACAACTGTGACTCTATGGGTCATGCTAACTTTGCACTTGCCAGCTCCATTATAAAGTTTTGGAGGAAACAAGAACAATTTGCCCTGGATGTATGCAGTTTACCGTAATGTCTATTCCAGGCAGTTACTTTCCGTGTTTCTGTCTGATCCAAGAGAGAAGTTTTTGAAATAATTTGATTGTCCCGCTTTTGCACAAATATACATCATATGCAGTTTTGTCACACTGTAAATTGTTGAAATTCCCGCCATTGTGACAGATTCCTGTATCGGTTCTACTTTGTGAGCAAAGTGAGACTTCGACCTGTGTCGACAGTATGACACTTACCTGTCCTGTCACTCCAAGAAATCCCCACAGGTACTGTACTGTACAGGTGCTGGTCTGCTGGCTTGACACTTGATGGATGGCCTTTTCCTGGTGCAAACAAAGACATAATCTCTCCCAGTTCTGCACAACGTTAATCTTCGTCATTTGATTGCACACCGTGGTGCTGTAATGACAAACATAGTGCTGTGGTTTCTGTCTAAGGCCACATACTGCCAAACCCCAAGGTGTGGCTGCCTGGTGTGGTTGCCTCCGCTTCAGATAACTGTTTAGTTGGTTTGTTGACAATTTGATTGTCTGATTGATGGTTTGGTTGGCTTGTTTGTTGTCTGTTGAGTGGACTGACTGTTCAGTGGGTTCCTCTTTTTCTTTCCCTCTGCCTCAGATGACTGTTTTGTTGGTTGACAATTTGATGTGATAACTGTTTGGTTGGCTGTTTCCTTGTTTAATTCAGTGTTTGGTTGACTCGTTAGCTTATAGTAGTTAAGGCAGATTTTTTTGGCAGATGTGTAGACTGGTTTACTGGCTGCCCTATTACCTCAGCAATTAACTTGGAGAATAAAATGTTATCATAACCAGTTTTACTTTATGATGCTTCCTGTAGTGAAATAAACCAAACAAATCTTGTACTGAACTGAAAGAGGAAAATGTCAATAGTTTTTTGTTTTTAAAAAAAAACACAATGTAGATTATTAATAGGTACTTTGGCTTATTCTAATGGGTCTCTTGGTGAAAGAATTCAGTTTACCCTCTTAACATCCAGTACTCCTTCTTAAAATTTCCCTTTTAGTAGCTTTAACATTGCAAAAAGCCTCTTATTCCACACTATCTGACAGTATTATGTTTATTCTGTATCGGCTTGTTCCAAAAATATTCTAGATGCCTTGTGCATCATTTTAGAGACATATTAGAGACATATTTCATATCTCTGGGAACTTTGGGATCTCCACTAGAATTTTAAATAATGCTCAGTTTGAACAACTTTTGGCTGCACAGCAGGAGTTTGTACTGCCTGACCCATCGGGAGGATAATAATTGACTGTTAAATACACAAACTATTCTATGTACACAACGCTAGGTTTAAAGCTCCCGTGTATAGAATTTAATGGCAGAATGGTCTCGGCAGAAATGGAATATATTATTCATAAGTATGTTTTAATTAGTGTATAATCCCATGAAAATAATAACTGTTGTTTTCATTACCTTAGAATGAGCCCTTCATGTCTATGGAGCCCACCATGTTGCACCATGTGCCTAAGAATGGACAAACCAAACACCGGCTCTAGAGAGGGCCCTTTGCGTTTTTCACAAGATTAGATGGGAGACATATTCTCTCACATAACTCAAGTTAGCATGTAAATATTGCCAATATTTTGGTAGCAAAATGGCAGTTGCACTCTGACCTTTCGTTTGACACCTCATTTGACCCAATAGGAGCCTGGATGTCCTATCCACAGCCTACAATAGCCAAGAGAGTCTTCATTGACAGGAAGTGCCTGCCTCTCTTCTTTCGTGCAAAGATCAAGTCAGTTGGAACATATTGTGTTGATGACTGGCGCTTTGTATAGACAATGAAAGTCTGAAAATGACTATATGCAGTTTTAATGGGTTCTATTAAGTCAGAACAAGTCAATTTAAATACTTTTCTGTGTTGATTTTATGTAAACTGCTTTTCCACTGTAGCACTTGTTTTGACCCTTTACATGCACAAAGTTTAGTTTCAAAAAGGCAACAAAGGATTATACTGTATATATACTTCAGTTACTCTGAAAACAGGGGTCCTTTGGCATTTCTAAGTGGCCTTTGTTTTTGGTAAATGCCCAAACATACCCTTAGGGAAACGTGTAAAATATTCATTTTCTGTGGTATTATCAAATTTGGACTTGGATTAGATAAGGCTCCATGCTGTGGTCCCATTGTGTTTTCCAGCTAATAAGTCACAGCTATTGGTCATCTGTAGGCATCTGTTTGCAAAAAATATTAAGACAGACATAAAAAAAATGCTGCACTGTGTTCAAACTTCTATTACTCAATGCCAGTAGCACCTACAATGATTATGACTGTTGGGGAAAAAGTGTTACCTTTCAAAAGAGACCAAAACCATGCATGTATTCCAAATAGTTCAAGAACACCTTTCAATTTACTTTGGGTAAGCCTGGCATTTTAGGCTAATATTACTGGAATTTACACAAATAATATACTCCAATGGTAAAAGTATGTTTGGGTTGTGTGCCATGATTTGCAGATCTCTAAGGTGGTCTGACTCAGTCACAGTGGTTTCCTCTCGCTTGCCTCACCTCAGTCCCAAAAATTTCAATTTGTTGCCTCAACTTAGATTTTCTGGCTCAAATAATCACCATGAACATAAACCCAAACTCCAGGCGTCAACTTCAGCCATGTTTATCTCAAGTGTTTGTTTTGCTGACCAGTTGGCCATTTGGCTCACTCTCTGGTTGACTATCTGGCAGACTGGTTGGCTGGTTAGTTATTCTTTTGGCTCTTTGGATGGTTGATTGACTGCATCACCACAGAAAACAACTCACCTTTTTCCAGACAACCACTTATACACGATGACTTTAAAACACAAGTTAAAGTTGGCCCTAGTGATGTCAACCACATCTGGTTATACACAGGGAAACCAAACCATAAGCAGCCAAGCAAAATAATACACAAACTCAGTAATTTGTAATCTCTGTCAACATACACAGGAGACAAGCAAAGGATCAAGATAATGGTTTAGGATCTGGATGCGTATTGGCTTGTTTATCCCATTCTGAAGACCAAGAGAGAGAGAGAGAGAAGGAGGACAAGGAAAGACAGATGTTGTTTAAAAAGTATAATCCTTAGGTTTGTGATGGGGTATGTGGCTCTGCTGTGTGTCTTAGCTCAGGCTGTAATAATGTGTGGCAGCTTCACTGAGGTTCAGCCACAGACATCTTTTTATTTGGTTTTATTCTTTGTTGTGGAATGTGTATTGTATTTACATGTTTGTTCATGTAGCGTTCATACAGTGACTGAATGTCTAACTGTGAGATAAGATAGAAAAAATATAAACATTTATTGTCAACAGCATCACATGTAGTACAAGTGCCCAGCAACAAAAGTGCTAATCATAAAGAGAAGGGTGAAAAATACAAAATGCCTTCGAATACACAGCCAACCCATACGCACCCACGTACAGTATGTGTATGTGTATGTATATGCCTGAATATAACTACACCACAAAACAAAAAGGAGAATATAGCAGCTTGTGAATGTTATAGAGAATAATATATTATAATACATTAAAACTACTCAATGAAATCAGAGTTTGAATAAGTTGACCAGAACAAATTTTATAGTGAGAGAATTTGAGTACTGTAACACTAAAATATAGTAATATTGCAATGATTTTTTGCTGAAAACATATCTAGTTGAGATCTTGTGTCATGCTACTCGGCAAAACAGCATTTATGACTACAGCACTGTTCACACCTGGCATTCACATCACACTTGGGTGATCTGATCACAGGTGGACAGCTCTAAGTACGTCGGTTTACACCTGGCATTAGAATGTGTCTCGAGTGACCACTTGTGATTGGCTCTCACTTCCCTACTCTATATACAAATAAACACATCATATATATCAGTTCCATTTACAAAGACCAAATGCGTTGTTGTTTTTAACCGGTAGGAGGCAGCAATGCATTCCCCCTTCCTAGTCTGCTAGAAATTAAAAGAAGAATAAGAAGTTTGCAAAGACCTTGGCACGAGGCAAAATCAAAACTTGTCGTGGCTTCTTCTTGTTTTTCACTTTAATATGATGACATTGATGCGCAGATGAGTATGTACTTCCACTTATTCAGAGGACACCAGTTTAGTTGGTGGTCCTTCAATGTGTCCCAGGACACATTCATGTACACACTGCTAAGAGAATGTGGCCAAATGTGTCCCAGAACACCTCCAAATGTGGTCTGAGTGATGGGATCTCAATGCATCTTGGGTGCATTCAAACCTGTAATCAGAGCTGCCCACCTGTGATTGAATCATCTAAGACACATTTTAATGCCAGGTGTGAACAGGTCCTAAGACTCATCCCAGTAAACCCAACTTTCATGGATCATCAGCAGCCTCTTTAGTTGATCCAACATCAGTTCATGGGTGGGTTGTTGTCAATCGCCACTGTGTAGCTTTAGCTGCTCCCATAATCACAACAGAAAAGCTAATGCATTTATTGAATTCATGCAATGATACAACTTAAACATATGTATTTGATTTAGAGAATTAATTCCTTTTGAAAAACATGATTTTAGCAAAAAGCATAAAATATTTACGTTACAGTTTAAAGGATGGGTTCACAATTTTTCAAGTCTGTCTGAAAACAAAAGTCAGGTGCCCAAATGAACACTGAAGGAGATTTTCAGTACCATAATCACTCCTCCTTTTCATACTGGCTATTGAAAGATCCCTTAATAATCCACTTACAATGTATTGATGGGGGCTAAAATCCACAAGCCTCCTTCTGTGCAAAAATGTATTTAAAAGTTTACCTGAAGCTAATATGTAACTTCAGCCATCCAAACTAGTTAAATCAACGATATACTTTACAATGCTACACTGACTGGGTCATTGAATTCGAGAATAAAATTACCTCTCTCACCTCATAAGTCACCTGGTTGATAGCCAAAACCAAAGACCTGGAATGCTGACAACAGAGAAATAACTGAAGGCTAATTGGCGTGGAAGAAAGTTTTTGGAGCATACAACCAGAGGAAGCCATAGCTAAATTGCCACAAGACTCACTAGAACTAAACTAAACTCCACTACTTCCAAGAGAAAGTGGATGTCCTCCAAGGCCATGAGTGCAGGACCCATCCTCCACAATGTCAAGTATTTCCATATCTACCCACTATTCTGCCTCAGACAGAAAAAAGAAAACTGCCTTCACTGCAGTCTGGAGAATACTTCATTGATGTCCCCAGTGTGAAATACAGTAACCTGTACATGGCTACACTGAAGATCACAACATTGGCTGGTGAACAAAAATCCTTTGATGACCCAACAACACAACAGTTTGCAGTGCATTTACCTAAAGGACTATGGACAATGCTCATTGACAGTCACAAATCATGTATAAGCCACTGCGAGTATAAGAACCTGAGTAAAAGACAATACTGTACTGAACTTATGTAGCTATGATATGTAGCCATACAATGCTGTAGACCAATGGTTCTCAAATTTTTATGTCAAGGACCCTAAACTGACACAAATTAGACCACTGACCCCCATTTGCTAGATTTCTTCCCATTCTACCCCATCTGATAATATGAAACCCATGATCAAAATATTTTATGCTTCAAAGAGGTACAAGGCAAGGATGGTGTTTGCCATCAAATCAGACAGTAGAATCAGGGGTATTACTAGTGGAGAAACAAGTCATAAAACATCTCTATGCAGATGACTTGCTTCTATATATGTCTCGACCAGTGGAGGGTTTACCTCACCTCCTGGAGCTACTGCAGAGATTTGGTAAGATTTTGGGATATAAAATACATTTATCCAAAACGCTGTCTTAATAACATAAATAGATTTTCTCCAATAATGTTTAGCCACCTATTTACACCATCTCAACAAGACTTGGTGTTTACAGTCTGGCACTGAAGTAGTTTGGTTTTCTTTGATCTTTGTAATAATGAAAACTTGTATGATTCACATCTCTGGGCCAGGACAACAGTCTGCCAAAGTCTCATTGCTTTGCATATCTTGAGGTCCACAGCTTTGCCTCTAAGTATTATTCAAGCTATCCCAATTCTCTCCCTGAAGACCTAACATACTCAGTTCTCAGTATTAACCCGTACAATGAATGTGCAATCTCCAAAATACATAACATAATCCAAACAGGAACCCTTATGCACGGGATAAAACTGCCTGGGAAATGGACATTGAAGAAACTATTCTCGAAGAAGTTTGGGAAGACATCATTTCATGTATACACACCTCTTCTTTCTGCATTTGAGCAGTGATGCTACTATTGAATTTGGAGAAAATTAAGTACTTTGTACATGGATCAGAGGAGAAATACAACAAAACCTGTTCATCATTTACAACCTATGTCGAAGACTTGTCTCTAACATAAATTATTTTGGTATTCTCATGATTGTTGACAGGTGCACTGGCTGATAAAGGGAAACACATGTGACTCTGACAGTGATAATGTTTATGACTACAAAAGTTATAAAGAGCATGTAAGAACTTTGTCATTTATTCTCTTAGGTTGGTTGTAAAATTTTATTAATATCATAAGTGTTATTATTTATTTAGATTTGTTTTTGTTGTCTTCAGTATGTATTTGTGTTTATAGATACTTATTTTTTACATACTGTATTATTTTTGGATACATACTGTATATATCCTTGTAATTCCACATTTGTAATCTAATTTACAACCCTGATGTTGACCAACTGGAAGGGAGGTGGGATGGATAGGGGTTAGACTCATGTCATGATTAGTGAAACATTCAGATTTCTATATTTTTGTGATGAAAAATTTTTGCCAAAAATGAGGACCGCAGATTTTGTCCCCTATCACTTACACTGTAAGCACATTTAGGGGATCTTCTAATGGTCAGTATGAACAGGAGGAATGATTATAGCAAGCAACACCTGTTTTAAGACAATCTAGAAAAAATTTAAGCACAATGCAGTAGGGCTGTCACTTTTTATTCAAAATTTAAACTTTCGTTAGAATATGGGGAAAAGTTCAATATTTTGATGGGAATGACCGGTTTGAATTCAAAAAGTGCAGTCTATAAGTGCAGCCAAACCAAGCTAAAAAATAAAAATGCAGAAGGACAGTAGTTGGATAATCACAACACTGAAGCATCTGAGATACAGTGTGTGGAAGTATTTTGGGGACTACACCATAGATGACAAAATTACCAACAAAGATAAGGCTCTTATCCAATTTCGTAAAAAAAAAAACAAAAAAAAACGGCTGCCTTACTCTATAATGGCAACAAATCTAAGGATTTACCAGCTAGCATACCACACAAGTGAGGCAGTGGAGGCATTAAAAGAGTGGAGCAATGTCAACTCTATGAAACCTCGTCTGACACAGTGATATCGCAAGACACACAGTGCAATTGTGTGACACTACACAGGAAAATATAAAGACTTTACTGACCGGTAAGACTCTCTCTCTTGACCACTGACAGATGGACATCGCTGGCCATATATGCTTATGACAGTCACAGTAAATTGTATCTCTTACACATAATGGTACATGGGTTGAGTTTGAATTAATTCAAACAAATTATTTGTTAGTTCAAATTCATTCATAGTTGACTTTTTGAAAAAGTGACAACCCTATTGTGCAGCACCACTCTCAAGAATTGTTTTTCCCACAGTGCATAGAGAGCATTTAACAAATTTAGATAGGCAGCCGAGGTCTGAAATCCCTAGAAATACAAACTATATAATTATGATGTTTGTGCATTTGGTGTTTAATGAGCCTGTGTTCTCATACTTGGCAACACTATTGTCAGACATTTCATTGCTACTGAGCAAAGCATTCATCCATTAATCTTGCTATTCTCAATCAAGTGTTTGTTCAGACAGAATACAGGATGAAGGTGTGTGTAGCTGGGCTGTTATTTCCTGTGCTATTGTGTGTTGTCATATAGCGATGTGGGAACCTCGCAAACGCTGTCTTGTCTTTTCACAGGAGTGTTTGTCTGTGTTTCTGTGTGTCTGGCTGGCTGTTGTTTCTCACACAAACTAGTTTCTGCTCGCCTTGCGGCTACATCTGAGGTTAGGAGTGTGTGTGTGTGGTATGGAGTCTCAAAGCGTCAATCAAATTTTAAATCCAGAGTTAAAAGGAAGGGGATGCCCTTCCCTATCTTTTAATTACAGAGTTTGCGGTGAAGGAGTCAGGAAACTCAGATGCTAATGTACCGTATAGTAGCCACTGTTCTGCTTACCTGGTCAGGTAGACAATATAATTCCCTCACTGGGAACTAAGTTTCATGCTTAATTAATCATTTACATCACAGGGAGAGTGAGGCGGTAGAAATGAAGGTAGGGAGAGCAAAGATAAAGATGGATAAATTGAAGTAAAAAAAATGCTGGTGACTTTGTTGTTTTGAGTTTTTTAGTGTGATGAGGCTGCAAGGAGGCATGATTGGGGGGGGGGGGGGGGGGGAGGGAGAGAGGGTAGTTGTCATGGTACCCTAGGTATATAGTATTGTTTAAGGTAGAAGGGAGAGGCTGGAGGCAGACAGGTTAATCCTTTTCAGGCAACCAATTACAGACTTCCATCTCCCACCCTTCCTCCCCCGTATAATCTTACTGACTCACCCTTACACTCCCTGCCCTCCTCTCTACCTGACTCTTATCCCAACCACCAGGTCCTCCTCTCCTCAATATTTTCCCTTACCTTAACCTTAGTTGGCAAGCGCAACTATTACGGAAAGAAAAAACGTTGGTATTTACAGAGTCTAAGACACGCACATCCAAAAAAACGTTGACAAACTGAAGGCAAAAAAAAAAAACGTTGAACATAAAAAAACAACTGAACATAATACAGAATTTTGCAATTTTTGTTTGAAAATTGAAATTGAGATCACGCTTATAGCTATTCCACAAATAGCTTGTGTGCTACTTTTTTCAGTCTCTGGTTCACAAATTTTAAATATATCATAGCACAACATATAATCCAAGTGCAAGCCAAAGAATAGCCCCAACCACCAAATCTTCTCAAACCGACTGATGAAGATAACAACCAATTTTTGATTTTATTCCAACTTAATTATATATATTATAGAATTTTGTTGACAATTTTGAGTTTTGTTTGTTATCTTATCTTCCCTGTCTCCTTGAAATTGCATTTATATAGAATTAAATTGTTTTGCTAAATAACTTCCAGTATTGAGATAAACTTAATTGCTGCCTGGATTATGTTAAGTGACAATGTTTTTTTTTCCATTACAAGAAGTGCTTTGTAGCTCACCAGAGTTGTTGGGAGGTGGTCAGAATGGATGATGGGTTTACAGAGCGTTTGACATTGGACATTTGGGTCTATGTCCCGTGTGGGGACTTAACAGGTTAGAAGCATTGTGTGGAACACAACAGCACTGGTGTCTAGTGTGACTGGTTCTGCCATGTCGGCTCTCCCTTTCACACAGCCAATGTGACAACCTCCAACACCAGCTTAGTGGCGGAACAACAATGCCCCCACATTCCGTGTTTGTGCCGTTTATACAGAACGGCAGGGTGGAATAACAGCATTACCTCCTTGAACAGGGTGTGTAAAAGAAATAAAGGAAATAGGAACAGTGACTAAAGTGACATCTGCATTTAGATCTATGGGAAAGACATCAGTGAATAGGGTCGGAAATTGTGGTCGACAGTGCACATTTGATGACTGTGATGCTTGTGCATTAGTGCGATATGTAAGGAAAAACAGCAGCAAGAGCAACTCTTCCTTAGGTGACCGCAAGAACAGTCCGTCGACAATTACATAGAGTAGGATATTATAGTAGGGTTGCAGTGCATAAACCCGTCATTACTAAGATGAATGCACATTTGGGAGTTCAGTGGTGCAAAAACCATAGGCAGTGGTCTACAGAAATGTGGAAGAAAGTGATGAGTGATGTCAGATGAGTCATCATTCACCATATCGTAGACAAGTGGGCGAGTTATGTCGGTTTTTCTCCTTTTATTTGTCACCTGTCTGTATGTTGATTTTAGTAATGTCACTCAAGTTTTGTAAAGGTGAGTATACTGAGCTGGTGGATTAAGTTTTTTCATTGTGCTCTTGTTAATACCTTGGAGTAACTTCATTTCAGGCGCATCATAAAACAATGTGAAGCAGGTAAGGCAACGTTGGGGAGCAGACAAGATATTCTGACAAGGCTTTGATCTATATCTAATCCTTTAATGGCTGGGCGCTGAGTCATCCTGACAGTCGTCACATGGTGAACCATCTGTCACACACACAGTAGATTGTGAAATCAGGTCGGAACCACATGATGCATAAATGTGATGCTAAGAGAAAGAAAATAGCAGGGAAAGCGAGAGCGAGAGAAAGAGAACCTTGTTTATGAACTTGGTATTGTTTATGTATCTTCTCATAATTTAAGTAACAACTGACTTCAGTAGTATTATATTTCTTCATGTGGTTGATATACTAAATCCTACAGTTTATACATATTTTTCAGTTTAATGACAGCAAAAATAAAAATCTATTTATAGTTGTCTGTTGTTCATCCCTCATGTGGATACAATTTCCTTAAGTTTTTAGTTTTTGCACTTAATCATATCCAGCTCCAATGCCAAAACCACACATTTTGATCATGGGTCATGCATTAATGTGTTTCATATGACTATGTTTGCTTTTACACTGCAGAGAGACTTAGAAAACAAACGTCTTCATTCTGCAAGTCCCCATAGTGCCACCAAACAAGAGACAGACGCCAAACACAACAGTTTTCACTCTCTGCAACTGCTTTGCAGTGAACCGAAACCCCCTCAGACACGTCGCCAGCAGTCACACTTAAGGTTTTACTGTTTCATATCTCAGACTTTCTGCCAAGATGGCTGCCAACAGTGATACATGGTAAATCTTAAAGGCATTACACTAATCTGGTCTCATCAGAACAGTACAGTAATAGCTGGTGTTACTTCAAAACTGAAACTGAAAGCAGTCATCATCTTCTTAAACATGCATTGTTAACATGCATGCTAATAATTTGATTAAAATGAAGCTAAAGTAATACTCAGTTATTACAGCTGCCATGTAAGCACCTTACTGTGATTTTGATTTTTCATGTATACAAGTGCCCCCAAAAAAATCAAAGTAACTTTGCAGCAGCATGAATAACAGCATGACCAGCCAAAATGGATAGAAAATAAAAATTTGGAAAGGTGACTCATATTACTGACAACTGAACTTGTGATCAACACAAAAGTTCCACCTTTGTCCTCGTCTTATTGCAACATTAATAATTGCTGCTAAGTTCAGTGTACATCAGTTGTGGAAACAAAGTAATCACATGATTTGCTTTGATTTGGTGAATTACAGTTTATGAAGTCACAGGTCAAAAAATATTTCACAGATTATCAGTTCTCTGTCACGCATAACAGGACATGAATTAATTTTACATTTTCTTATATGAAAAAAAGAACAATTTTTTGAAGACCTAATAAGTTATAATAGGATTGAATAGAGGAAGGTCTGCTGGTGTTGAAGCTCAGAACCCCTGCGCAACTTAGCTGAAAACACTCACTGGGGCTACAAGGGCCCCAATTAGGCCCCTGCTCCTGGGGTGAGAGCATCTGAGGGAGGCCCACACCCTGGAGACAACCTTCATCCCACCTCCCTCCCTCTCCTTCACTCCCCAAATCCCTGTGCAGGGATTAAAGCTGGCTGGGCTGCAGAAAAAGATGATCCACAAAGCTTCTTGCTCTTTTTTGTTCTTGTGAGAGAGAGTAGGTGTGGGGTTAGTGGGGGAGGGATGAACATAAATGTGTGTGTGTGTGTGTGTGTGTGTGTGTGTGTGTGTGTGTGTGTGTGTGTGTGTGTGTGTGTGTGTGTGTGTGTGTGTGTGTGTGTGTGTGCATGCCAGTATGTCTTTTTTTAAATTTCCTATGTACATGTGGCAATCTGTGTTGTACTAGTGAGCTAGGTTACTGTAAGAGTCAGTCGAACTGTTTCTGTCCTTCTCTGCGTGCTGACATATTGTGCTGCTTCAAATCTTTCTTTCCTGTCTGTCTGCTGACCTGCAGAAGTGTGTGCGTGTTACCCAAACTCCCAGAAGGAGGTATTGATGCACAATGGGTTTGAAGCACTAAAATGGCAGCTTACTGCACTGAAGTAATTTGTTCTTCCTGCTGTACCGCACTGCAGCGTACACACAGTGAGGTTCTGAAATGGCCTGAGCAACGTAGGCTGAGGCTATTTTCTTTTCTTTTTTTTTGCACACATTGTGCTGTCAGACAGATAACGAATTCATTAAGCTGCCATCATTACACATCAAGCATTAAAAATTCCCATCTCCCACCATTTCTCATAGAACTCCATTATTGTAGGATGACACCGACAGCCCTAGGGTTGGCACTTCAAAGGATCATCAACCTTGTAAACTTTACAGATGCTGTGAAAGCTGAAAATTTTCGTAAAATATGCCCCAACTGTTGGTTAGAGCGAGAAAAGTCTGTCAAAGCACTCATTAGGTTTGTTGAGAAAAAAAATCTTGACCTAAAGAGCTTAATTATATGAAAAATATACTGAATGGGAATTTTCTTCTATTGTAGCACATTGTTCAATCCTCTAAGCCTGTTGATTATTACCTGGACAGTCTAGATTTTTTTTCTGTGAGGTAAGGATTCATCCTAATTACACCCAGGCCTGTAAACTGTCTTTTTGAGCTAAATTCCTCTTATTTGTGTCTTTTTTTTTTCTCCGGGCATTTTCTGGCATATCTTCAGGCCCTTTCAAATATAATATGTGTAACATTGCTAGCTTCACAGATTTGTAAAGACATTGTCTTTTTGGCTTTCACACATCCTCGTTCATGAAAAATGTTGACTTTTGAAACGCAATAGTCAGCATCCCAAATGCGAGAGCAGGAAAGGTAAGAGGTTGACGTACAAGTCAGGAGATCATTTTCTTTTTGTCTTGACCCCAGACTAATTTCCAGCAATCTTTACATAAGTAGCATAGCTCATGCAGCTTCCAAAAGTTTATTTTTAGAGTAAAATTGTCAGAATCCAAATGAGTAAGGCATCACTTTCTACTACTTTCTACACTTGCTTCATAGATAGTAAGCATGCTGTAAACATGAGTGCTTTTATTTACACTTGACCCATGTAGAATAAGTTATAGTAGAAAAGCTTGAAAAGGTTCGACAAGATGTTTCTTTTCCATTCCTTTTTCTTCAGGTGAATCTGTAAATGGTTTCTAGTGCAACTTTCTCAGTCAGTTGTTTTAAATGTAAAGCTCAAGGCTTTTCTCCCCTTCATAGGTTATATAAATACATCTTCTCTCTCTTGGTTTCAATCAAATCTTCCACTGCTCTCAGCCCCTTTGTATAGGCACACAGTTGGAGCAGACTCATGACATGAAACACACACACACACACACGCTTGTTAGGCCCTGGCAGAGAGGAGAAAAAAACTGAAGTAGCAAAAGGCGGAAAAGAAAAAAAAATCATCCCTGAGGTAGCTTGTAAATTGCACTGGAATGCTGACATAGCCAATCAAATCGAAGGAGATGGAGTCTGAGTGGGAGGGGCGGGCGCTCAGCAATGATGATGCTAATGCAGCCAATTAGAGTTGGGCCAGCCACGCTCTGTTATCCCCCCTCCACAATGTCAATGGCAACATTTATCCCCCAATAAAACAGACATGATCTCAGGAGCCTGGGCCCTGCCAGGGCTTTCCGTTCCTACAAATTTCAGTTGATTGTACAGTGCTGCGCCTGTAAGCACTTCTAGGGATGATTACTGAGCTTGTGTTACATGTTTAAAGGGAGATTCCACTCTGTTTTTAGGGATTTTTTTCTTTTCTGCAAGTTGGATTTCTTGACTGAAACACTGGGAGTTTTCTCTTACTCCTGACACATACAGAAAGATAGAGTAGATGCATGTAATGTATGTATGTTACACACACACACACACACACACACACACAGAGAGCCACTCAGACAGCAGGATTAACCTCCCAAGCCTGGAAACAGTAGGGAGGACACAACAATTAACAAAAATGGACTGACATCAGGAATCAAAATCTCTTCAAGTATAATGAGACAAGTTTAGGTGTTTATTGGCGCAGTTGGGTAAGATCTCATCTTTTAAGTGACAAAATCTTTGTTTTAAGTGTAAACATGCATTTTTTACTTTACTCAGTTGGTTTGAAAGTTTTACTATACTATTACTACACGGTAACATAACTGTTCTACAAATAAGGGATACATATTTATTCTTTTATGATATCTATAAATATATATGTGCATGTTATTTACTAAAGCTTGGGTCAGAGGTGAAGGCTGAGCATTAAATTATCAGAATCTGAAAATAATCGGAATATTCAGAATATAAAACTTCAGATGTGTATTTTATAATTGTACAACAGAAGATAGTTTGTGATTCATTGTAATCACATGACGTGGTGCAAATATCATTTTGAAAATAAATGCTTTTTGTAGTTAAGATATTTCATTTCCCAGCATGCCTTTACCACTCGAAATCCACATAAGCACAGTGTTTGTTAGAGCATCCTGAATAATGACTATGAAATTCAATATAATCCACAAACCTCAACACCTGGATCTTTATTTTATTCTCTCAATTTTCAACGCTGGGAATTATGGATCAGTGTTGTCATCAGGCTGCAGAATCTCTTTTCCTGGGACAGATTTGAGAAAGTGTACGCTTTATAAGTGTTACCAGCAGCGCATTCTGTTTACTGATATGTTTTCTGCATTTTCAGGACAAGGAGTGTCTGCATTTCTTCTATGGGTGTTGTACTTCTGTATATTTATGGAGCCACACACACTCTTCATAAAGAACTTCCCTGTTAAATGTTACACTTTCTTTAAATAATTCCTCAAAATATAGATACACCTTTTTAAACAAATACTCTGTACAGACACAGTCTGACTCCCGGTGCCACAGCTTTTGTCTAACATTAATCCTATTAAGCACATTAATTAACTATAATATTAGATGTTCAGTAAATAATAGGTAAACATATTAACCAATAGTGAACACAATGTTTAAACACAGTGCTCTGTTGCAGCCTGTCTGCTCTGTATCAGCAGGAAGGTGTGGAAATGTTGCAGCTAATCTTGTTGATGCATCTAAATGGCCATTATGTTGTGATCCACATGACAATGGTCCCTTGAGCCTCATAAAGCCTGTTGAATTAGCAGCAGTATGTCTGAGGTGTCAGTGTTGTGTTCTGTACTTTAATGTACTTTTATCTTCTCTGCGGAGCATTTTTTACCCACCGTCCACACTGATGCCTGTGTTTGTTATATGTGAGTCCACATGACATGTACAGTGTATCACGTATTGAAAACAATTTATAGTGTATACAATGTATATTACAGGTCTCAAAAATCTTGTCTCATGGGAACAAAAGCCTAGTTTTCCATAGTAAAAACTCAACAACTTTTTTTTTTTTTTTACTTTAAAATAAGTGAAACTGAGCAAAACCTTAACAGAAACAAATACAACTGCTTTTGAGTATTTCAACCTAAGCATAACTGCAAAAAAACCAAGCCAAAACAAATATATTAAATAGATATGGATGCAAATTCGTTTTTTTGGCAAATGCAGGAAATTGTAGGATTATTAAGAAAAAGTAGGCCTTCATATTTTGGGGGAGATGATATAAAAAGTTATGGTTTTACAGAATAGGTGGGGCACATTCGGTCTACCTTTTCAAGTATATCCTCTAAATATTTCCCCTTCACATTTTACATGTACTGTTAATAGCATCCAGTAGTGTTCTTCAGACATCTGTTGTCTCACTGTCTCACTATGCTCTAATTTTATTCTGCATATGCTCCATAAAGACGGGGTGTTTAGCATTATCCAGCAGTGATCTACACCTCTCCCTTGTCATTAGCAGCAGCACTTAGCAGCTCCCTTATCTTCCTGAGACAATGCTTCATCACTGGATTAGACTTTAATTGGCTGCATTAGTTGCCTGCCTCCCCCTCCCGGCTCTGCAGCAGCTGTGATCTTAAACACCCCGTCCCTGAGTCAGACAACACTGAAGGCTTTGCCCCGCCACCGACAGTCAGCAGGTAGGAATGGAAATATGTTTTGGAAACTGGTGAACTTTAGATAAACAATACAATCCAACACTTGCTTGCAATTATGCTGCTGTGGTTGCTTTTCTCACTTACCACACCCGTACATCTTAGCCTCGTGGTAAAAAGAATTGAAATGGGACAAAGAAGGCAGGAACAAGGTTTCAAAGCAAGTAGCATCATTGGGGCCCCTCGGCCACCATGGGGCCTCATAAACAACACCGAAAATGTGAATTATCTTTAACTCCTAAATTGTATTTGCCTTTTTATTCTTTGTTTGGTTGCTTTTGTCAAATGTAAGCATTTAAAGACACATTTGCTGCTTTTTATGGTTGGAAAGCTCATGAAAATTCACAACAGGATTAACAAATGTTAGGATTAAACAATCCTTTGTAGGGCCAAAAAATACTCAGGCTGGCCCTTACGAAAGGTATGGTTTTAAGTGGTGTTATTTTGAAACAGTAAAGGGTTTTTATTTTTATGCCCTGTGAGTCCTCGGCTTGTAAAGCTCTTGCATATATCTGATGGACAAACACATCTGCTTAACTCTGAGACTTCTCAGTGAGACTATCTGGATGAATTAAATGACTTTATAATTGTTGCTTTAATTGATAACTAATTAAACAATATAAAAGGATCCTGCGTGAAGATTTAATGCAGCAAGACTCAGCTCGGCTCTGCCAAGGCCTTACGTAAGGCCCTGCAGCACTGACCCCACATCTGCTGCACAAACCTCCCTATAGAGGCCGGGGAGGGCTTTAATGTGTGTGTGTGTGTGTGTGTGTGTGTATGTATCTGTGTGTGAGGGGGCTTATAGCTCTTCTGGCCCAAAGAACAGCTTGCCAAGGTTTTTAAGACAGTAAGGACTCTATTATAAACCACTCTGCCTGCCTGTTTGGAGGTAACAGTGTGTGTTCTCGCTGTAGGAGGGTCCAGCATCAATTTCAACTCCATATTACATCATTTAATTTCTTCTTTTTATTTGTTTGTTGTTGTTGTTTTTTTCACAATTGTTCTGTAAAGCATTTTGTGAAACCCTTGGGTTTAGAGAAGTGTTTTAACAACATATTATCTGCTATAAAATCATGTATCCCAGTAATTATCACCACAGTACTATCACACGTTGTCTACATATTTAAAAAAGCCTGAATAGTTAAAGGTTGTATTTGCCCGCTGGACTGTTTTTGGTTCCACTTAACAGTCCTTAAGAGTCTAATTAAACAACTAACTTTTATTTAAAATGACTTGAAGTCAGACAAAAACAACAGGCAAAGGAAAAATAAATGCAGGTGATGTTCATACTGTATAAATACCGAAAACATTATTACATTTAATTCATCATTTTTAAGACATTGTTGGTATTGATATCTCAATGATAAATTTACGCAGAGGGAAACAAAACAAAACACATCTGATGAAGAAAAAAGAGAAAAATAGAGTGACCAATAATAATAATAAGCCAAATGAGTGAAATATTGTGGGTATAAATGAAAACTTTTCCATGTTTTTGTCCATATTACATGTTTTTATTTAACATATATGCAAAATGCTGAAAAACATTATGGATAAAAAGAAAAAAAAAACAACAAATAATTGTTATTAACTGTGGTCTTGATTCCACTTCAGTTTGGGCAGTAATTTAAAGAATATATATTTTTAATATATTTTTGTTTCACAACTCAGATACAAAAAAACAAACAAAAACATAACATTAGCAGAGCTTGATTTGATTCGTTTCGAAATTATACATTTGAAGCTTCAGCATCAGCAGACTTGTAATGTTTCTCATCATCATAATTCACATTCATAATTTAGATTCAAACAGAAGTTTTTCACATATTAACAGCATCAGTTAAGATGCTTAAATTCAGATGTCAACATCATTATGAGGAGCCAAATATTAAAGAAGTAACACACACACACACACATATACATGCGCACACACACACACACAGTGGGAGGCATTCAGGGATGATTCATGTCTATCGGGCGTCCTCAGCTGGAGACAGGGGTCTAAAGGCTGGAAATTGATCTCTGTCCATCAGATCAGGTGACATTTTCTGCCTCTCCTGGCTCCTGTTAGATGATCACTTCTGATATTTTTCAGTCTTTTTATCTTCCTTGTTTTTCTGGCGTCATGCTTTCCCACCGAGATCTCTCTCCTTTCTTCTTCTCTCTGTGTGAACCACAAAAAATAACAAGTTTCATCTTGTAAAGCTTTGTATATTCTAGACAGATTATTCACACATTTCTGACCTTTATTATGTTGTTTTCCTGCATTTACCTCTTTTCAGGGTAATTTTTCCATCAGACAGAGCCAAAAATGTGTGTGTGTGAGTGTGTGTGTGTGTGTGTTCTTTGATGGCACCCAAACTTAATTGATTTGAATTGTTTTGCTCCTGATAAAGAAAGAAGTTTGTGCCTTTGGGAATATTAACTGATATCTTTGAATATATTTAAGGAAATGTAAGTGTATCCAGTGTTTTTCTTGAAAAAGGAAGGTGGACATTTAGATTTTTTTCTACTGCTGTATTTCTATTGTTGTATTTTTTTTCTTCTTCTGATCTTTGATGGCTGAGAAGCAGCAGTTTCATCAGGATTCTTTGTCTCTATGAGGCTCAAATGTGCAACAATAAGGAGGGTAAGTTCCCTTCCTCAGGGGGGAAAAATAAAAAGAGCTGGACCCCCACATAACACACACACACACACACACACACACACACACACACACACACACACACACACACACACTTTTAATATTTATGTTAATATTTATTCGACATATTATTATTTTGAGGTTAAATATTTCATTTTCATTTTCAAAATACATTTCCAGATATTGTACAACTTATTTTACAATTTTAAACTTTATATTTAATGAACTCCGTTTTCTTTTTTATCTAAGAAATTAGTTACACTGTCTTTTAATGTTTTGCGATGAGCACAGTAGCCTATAATTAATATATTATAATAAGTCAATGTAAAGGAACATTTCGTCCTTAAAAAACAGACTGGTCGTGTGGTTAAAGTTCTGTTTACAATTTATTGCATTTACTAAATTTGAAACCCTATTTAAATTAAGCGTAATAATAACTCGTCAGAATATTCAGTGTTAAATTATAAATTGGATCTAATTAACCAGAGTGTCATTTTTTAAAACAATTTTTCTTCATTTTTATCATCTTAGTTTCCTTTTTGTTCGTTTTTAATCTTTAATTGCTCTTTGATCCCTTTTCATCCTTTGACTTTGTTTTCAAACATCAGCCTAAATCTGTTCTTAATTGTGATATCTTCTCTGGTCACACATAAAGTCTCTTCTGAAAGTTTCTTTTTTGACAAAAACTCCGTTTTTAAGCCTCTCGGCCTTAACAGAATGTCAAGCGGGATGTTAATGTCAACGAGGTTCAATTAAAGTCTGATTTCACTTGTCTGGTCTGTTTGAATCATTTATTTAAAACTCGATTTTTATTTTTATTTTTTTAGAGAAAATGAGCTCATATACGGCTGTGTAGCTCTTTTCATTGTTGCCTGCGGCTTTTTTCAAAGTGGGAAAATTCAGCGTTACGGTATTAAAACGGATGAAGACGCGTTTGTCTCTGACTCAAATGGTTTTCAGCTCTTAGTGTCTGACAATTAGAGCCTAAATAAGCGCACCGTCATGGAGAAGTTAACGGGCTCTGCGGGCAGACTGCATGTAAGGAAATAGACAGACTAACCAATATTTATTAGTCTCATCCCACATTAAACGTCGTTGGTGTTTTTAATTCTGAAAGGGATTAAAAGTTGAAATAAGACACGCACAGCGTTTTATTAACGTACATGGACTACTGGCATAAATACAAGTATTTATGTTGCTCAAAATGTTGCATCAAACAAATTCCACTCAACCTTTCACTTTGCGATGTGAGTAAAAGTGACGACGCCACAATGTAAAATTACTCCATTACAAGAAAAATCCTGTATTTAAGATCCTACTTAGTATTATCAGTTAAATTTACTGAACGTGTTAAAAGAAAAAATTAGCCTAGTTTTCATTGGCGCTGTGACTGATGCGGTGAAGTTCTGCCACACACATTTTTATTAATTTTTCCTGACTTTTCTGTAAACTTTCATTTTTTTTAGTTTCACCTCTTTGGCCTGAACAATCATTTAGCCTATTTGGTGGATCTGCTAACAACCCAAACACCTGTAACATGACAATATTATTTGTAACATGACATGACATATTACTCCTAACCCTGTGTGTATACACATTTAAAAAAAAAAAAAAAAAAGTAAACCTAAGTATTTTAGGTTATTTCATGTAAATTTGAATGTGAAAAGTAACTAAAACTGTCAGATAAATGTAAGGGAGTGGAGTGAATTGTAGTGGAGTAGAAGTAAAAAGTAGTATAAAATGGAAAAGTGCCTAACAATTGTGCTTAAATACAGTACTTGTAAATGTACTTAGTGTCATTCCTCCACTGCAACAGCTAGGAGTTAGAGTTGGCAGTAATCAAACTTCTGATGCGTTCAAGTGCAGGAGGTTTAAATGTTGTTTTCTGTTGCAGATTTCACTCACTGAACAAACCTCATGATATTCTCCTCTTTCCACAAACAGAGCCAAGTCCCCTTTTTTTTCTGAAGGGCGGTAAATTCTTCTCCCCTCCTTCTTGCCTCCTTCATTTTTACCAAACGGTCTGTTTTTGATTGAGGCCTAAAGGTCAGCTTTGGAGTTTTTCTTTTAAAGCATCTCTGACTCCAGCTTTGTGGCCAAAAGCTAACAATAAAGCCCTCAACTCCCCTTGAAATAACAGAGATTTTTATCGAGCCTCTGAACACCCTTTTTCCTTCAGAGGGCTTAAGCGCTTTCATGTCTGTAATAACTTTGTATACAGTGTATGTATACACACTAAGCTACAACAAGGTGATAATAAACTGGCTGCTAACTGCTCATGGTGAGGCTAAAGCCGTGTAGAATTAGCACTAGCCTGCCATACATTTCATTTAAAAAAGAAACGGGGGAAATTGACAGCATGTCAATAGGTTTAGATTTAATATTGCTGTGGTCAGTTTAGTCGACTCAGTTACAAAACCAGACAATTTTAATCAAATTCCTTCGACTTGTTTCAGTGAAGTTATGCTGCAGTTTCACTGTAATAGAGCAGTATGGGATTTCACTGTCATCAAGATGGAAAAAAGCTCTGATTGATGCTGGAGAAATTCTCAGTTTACAGCAAGTACACAAGTAGTCTTACCTCAATTCATTGTTTTTTTACTAGTCTGTAGTTCAGTGCTTGAATTTTTCATCTCTTAAATGATCTTCAGAGGTAAATTTAAAATACTGGCTAGCTTGTAATGTACCAAAAGCACCATTTAGGCCAATAATTCTTTAATTTAGGTTTACTGAGATGTGCGTCACTTACTTTTCACCACTGATATTTGGGTTCAGATACGAGGCGGAGGTGGTGTTGTTCAAAGTTCACTTAAACCAAGTGCTGGGTATCAGTACTTGATACCTTTAAGGTACCAAATAATATTATCTCCAGTCCAATGATACCTGCATTCAACCCTTTTTGTACCCAGAGCTAGAAAAAAAAAATATTTGTATGGTTTTGCTCGCAGTCAATCACCACAAACATTCTCTGATTTAATGTGACTTGTGATTGGCCCGCTGCCGCAGCAGCTACAATCCATTCAGTCTGTGGTGGTGCAGCAGTTTTCCATATTGTTGTATTCCAACATTTCCAAAATATTAAATTCAGTTAGATCCAAAAAATTACATTTTGGAAAAAAGTTTAAATTTACCTCCAACACAGCCGTCCATCAGCAGCTCAGTGTCCCTCCTCTGGGACCAGGTCCTGTGTTTGAACCACCCTAACTGATTACACGTGATCCAGTGAATGGGATCCCTCTCATCCATTCCTCAATGACCTGTGCAAATGCTTTTAATCCAGACTCAAGTGCTCTTCACACTGTGTATGAAGAGTGTGGTTCAACATATTTGTGTTTCGTTGAATCAGATATCAGATATCCACCTGCTGCCACAGTGACGGATCATGTTCAGCTCCAGATGATCAGCCTGTGAAATCCTGCTTTTACATATTTATATTCCCTTGTGTTTTTTATATATTCTTTTAATCACTGAATTAGGTCTGAGTGCATTAACTTAATGTCTCCCACAATGTTGTTGCCATAGAGAAGGTGTGGTGAGTCAGCCTGCGTAAAGATAGTTTAATTATTCTGGGTTTCAATCAATCAATCAATAGGTAATCCCCAGTGGGACAATTGGTTATGCAGCAGTGGGACGCATACATTTAACACACCTAAAACACTAGGCATATAAACGCAATGCTAAGACCAAAGAACATGTACACAGTAAAAATACTCAATCATTTAAAAAGATTAAAAATCAATACGATTAGAACATTATGTAAATAACTACCTTTTCCTCTTAAAGTTGAGGGGTTAGATGGCAGAGGGTATAAGGGAGTGTTTATACCTGATGGTTAGTAGAAGTCTGAGGAGGACACCAGATGGCAGAAACTGAAATTGTTGATGTAAAGGATAGGAACAATCGGACAGGATGGACACTGTGTTCTTACTTTACATAACTGTTTGCTGTAAAGATCCTGCAGATTTTCCAATGCAGTGCCTGTTATTTTGCTGCAGACATTAACTACCTTAGTGAGTACATTTTTGTGTTTTACCTTGAGACATTGAAATCACCAGATAAAGCAGAGAGTGAGCACAGACTCAATAAAAGATGGATAAACCATTGACATCAGGGTCCTGTCAACCTGGAACTTGCACTGCTGGAAAACACTGCTGGATTTTCTTGTACATCATGTCAGTATTATTCCCTTAGTGTCTAGTATAGTCCAAAATTCTTGAAGGACTCCACTATTTCTATATTCTGGCCATCAATCACTGTACTGACAGGTGAGGGGTAAGAATGTCTAAAATCAATATGCATATCCTTAGTCATGGACACATTCAGTGCTAAAAACCATTCATGACATTAATTTGAAAAATGATCAACATCTGGATGACGGGAGATTTTCTCACTGTTTAGCAGGCTCACTATAACTGTATCATCAGCAAACTTCAAGATGTGATGTTTTCGTACATGCTGCGGCAGTCAGTTAGTGTACAATATATAGTACAGCAGAGGAGAGAGGACTGCGGATGTTTCAGACAGCTCGGAAAATTGACCATCTACTCTCACTCTCTGCGTCCTGCACGTGAGGAAGTCTACAATGCAGCCAAAAATACTGCTGTCTAAGCCAAACTTCTCTGTGAGCTTCTGGTCTAGCAGATGTGGCTGTACGGTGCTGAAGGCTGATGAAAAGTCCACAAACAATAATCTGCATGGTGCTTGTGTATGTAGTTTAGCAGTTAGTGTGGCATCCTGAACCACATCCCATGATGGTCTGCATGCTGTTTCTGAGGCTTTTCTATCCTGCCAACAATTAAAATCCAACAGGGCAACACAATCTTTCAACTTGACTATGAAAAACAGTATATACAGTAAAGAGAATTCACTGTATTTTGTTGTGTACATTTATGAATCATTTATCTTTTCACATGTCAAGTTGCTTATGGGTAAATATGGGTTTTAATTAGACAACACAAAACAACTTTAACTACATTTTCCTCATATCTTCACTTAAAGGAACAATCTGTGAACTAAATTAAGACAAAAGAGTCACTCCACCAACCAAACAAACAAAACACACGACATTTCACATGTTTCTCACATGTGGAACATCATTTACATGTGAAATTTGTGTTTTTTTGTGGTTTACTCATGCTTCAAATGTGATAAATCCATATAATGCAGGGACATGTGATATGTAAAAAAATAAATAAATGAAAAAAAAAACACACATGGAAGGTCACATGGAAGACACAATTTACACATGATAAATTCAATCATATGCACATATGGATTTTGGACGCTTTTTTTTTTCATTTTTTGCAGCGGTATTTTTATGTGAATACAGCAGCGAACCTCTATTTTATAAATTATGATCAGTTAAACAAAGAAAATGTCAGAATATACAGAATAAGCAAATATAACTGTAATTTATTTGTTGAGGGAAAACAAAAGTCACCACACAGTTCTGAAAACAGTCGAATCAGTGAAGACGTCTACACTGTGTCTCTATCTTCCTGCTGTTAGTCATGCAGAGACCTCCTGTCCTGCCTACAGCTCTGGTAGACACAGAGGCACTTTCTCAGGGCTGCAGCTTGGCTCTGCTGTTCCGTGATAATGATAAGGCCTTAAATCCCTCTGTAGATTTGACCTTTGTCCCCCTCTCTATTTTTAAACTGTCTTGTGCGTTCAAGAGTTGCGATCTGGCCGGTGCTTGGAGGATTAGGTGTATGTTTGGGCAGAGGTGACTCCAGGAGCCCCTCTATGTTTGGTTTGGCAACCCCGCAACCACCACACAGCTGCCGGCAAAACCCAGCTTGATCTACCAGATACCCAAAATCATTATGTGGTGTTTGTTATGGAGGAGGGGGGGAAAAGTGAGGAGAGGAGAAAAGAAAAGAAAAGGAAAAAAGAATGGTTTACTTTTGTTTGAGGAAGACTTTGGAGTTTGGTCACTCAGTCATATTACAGACGTCATTTCAAACTTGACTGAGATGTTTACATTCAGCTTCCCTATTTAAATTGATATCAGCAGCCTGAGATCATGTACTGCTGCATCACATATTTAAACAATATTCGTGTTGTAGAAATATCAGAAGCATGCAGTATGTAAAATGTTATAAAAATGCCTTCACAGCAAGTTTTCATCGTCGGACATCTGGAGAATAACTGCCACACTAATATAAAAATATTAATAGAAAGCTGCATGCTGGTCATGCTCAGAGAAGTTCACTGAATTTAAACATGTGCAGTCTATTCAAATATATTTTTACATTGAAATAGTAAAAAGTAAAAGTACAGTATTCTGCTATTATAGTAGTATCGTCAGCAAAATGTACTTAAATTTCAGAGTTCTACTGATGCCTTAATGTGTAAGTTGTAGCTGCGGTGAAGCTAATTCTAACATATATTTTTGGGTAGTTTAATCTATAAGTATGCGTCTAGCCATGTAACATCCTGATCTACAAACTAGCTGGTAATTACAGCTTTCAGATGAATGGATTGGAGTGAAAAGTACAACTTTCCCTTCTGAAATTAGGTGGAGTAGAATTAATAAGAAGCGTAAAATTAAATCCAAACTGTTCTTGTGAATATGTACTTAATTTACTTTCCCCTGTTCCTTTAAACCACAAATTAGCTTTTGTTTAAAAAGTTTTTAACATTAAAAGTTGTTCATCTGTAATTCCAGACTCGTAAACGAACACAGTCCAGCTCTGATTCAAGCCCACTTTTTCACAGCCACCTCAGGCCGTCTGATGCATTTGAACAGTTGAGCAGTCCGTCATTCTTACGAAGACAAACTTGTCCCTCGCCTGACAGTTAATGGGTTTGGCCCACTGATTAATTGTGATGAATGGGAGCTCATTCATAACCCATGGTGCTGTTGGCCCTGTGTGCTGTCAGTGCTGCTGGATACAAAAGCGGCAGCACAGTCAAGTCATTGTTTTTACAGCAGAAAAAGGCAAACTACTGCCCCCTGTTGGTGTCTGGTGCTCACTGAGAAAACATGGCATGGCATGGAAGAAGTAGTTTCTTTGGCTGCAAGTTTCCAAAAAGTAAAATTTAGTACGTGACGGTGATATTTTCAGGACAGATAAACAGGAAGACACACCAAAAACACAAACACACACATAGGCCATGAATTAGAAATAAGATGTTCATCTCCTGCGTTGATTCTTGTGGTAATATGAAAAACACATGAAAAATGTAGCTGCGAGCAGCGATCAGGGGGTTTAAGCCCATATGGGAATGTTAATAATTTAAGGCTGTCAGGGGTCAAGAGCTACATGGGAATGTTGGGAATGTTGAGAGCAGAGTTTCTGGCAATCACAGCAACGGACATAATGATATGGAAACCATCTACACAGGAAAGATTGTTTTTATTATTATAAGTATATTTATCCAATTTCATATCAGTGTTGTGTTCACTGCTACCTTCCTGTTTTAGGAGTAAATCTTGTGTGTGATGTATGTTTCGTTGCATGCACGACATGTTTGTCCACGAGTCCAGAAATCTACTGTGAATTATTTGAAGACACACCCAAATTCACCAAGATATATGAGTCTTTAGATTCAGACATGTTGTGTTTTATTTTTGTTTTGCGTAAGTGTCATTCATTTGAGGAAAAACTCTTGACCTTGCTTTCACCACTTGCCTCTTATGACCTTTTCCTACAAAATACTGATCTCTTTGAGGATGAAACCATCTGTGGTTTGCACTGCTAAACTTAAAGTAGCCGCTTCTTTTAAAAAAGTGTCACTTGGTCATACTATTAGAATATTATGGCCATTTGCTCTGATGTGTGTGTGTGTGTGTGTGTGTGTGTGTGTGTGTGTGAAAAATTGAGCGATGCTGTTGATGTGACTGCACGATACATTTGTGAATACATATGGTGTTGAATGGTAAAAAAAAAAAAAGTCTCAAGAAATGTATTCTTCTGCCACATTAAGAGTTCATCGTAGAGTTTGACAGACCCAGATGTCAGATTTGGAAGAAGAGACACCGTGTTGTTGCTGCTGCACATGGAGCCGGCTACTGTCCTCTGGTTTGTGGCATTTCACACACACCAACCTTAGAAGCTCAACTTGACACCCTGCAAGTCTAAAAGTGATAATCAGCATGAACTGTGATTTTTTTTATTTATGCTAAAGGCTTATCTTGTGGTGTTTTGGTTCTTGCCACACAGTGACATCATCTGTCAGTCAAACAGCGTAGGCTTTTTTTTCCTTTAATCGCTGGTTAGTGAAGTTTGAGTTACTCAAAGTGCTACTCTTTTCTGTGGTGGCTCCGCTGCTCATGTTAATCCAGGGTTCATTTATAGTCAAAGGGTGGTAAGTTGAAAGTGGGAAATACATCATTCCTGAACATTTTCCATCCGAGCTACAAAGGTGGGAAGCATTTATGTCTGCAGTAAACTTTTAACTGTTGAACCACTGAACGTTACAGGAATAGTTTAAGATTTTGGGAAAGCGCTTATTCACTTTCTTGCTGAGAGTTAGATGAGAAGATTGATACCACTTTTGCATCCGTCTATTAAAAGTGAAGCACAGAGCCTGGCCAGCTGTTTCCATTCTTTATGCTAAGCTAAGCTAGCTGTCTCCTGGTTTTAGTTCCATATTTACTGTAATAAAAGTGGTATAAAAGTTTCATTTAAATTTTTGCAAGAATGCAAAAATGTTCCCAAAATGTCAAAACTATTCCTTTAAAGAATCTGTTGATGCATTGTAATGCTGATTGATTTTTAAACAAAGCTGCAAAGTGAAGCAAAGTATGGGTCTGTTATGATGCTAACATTAAAGGATACATTCATAATATTTCATTTTATGTCTTAAAACATCAGTCAGGTGCCCAAATGAACATTGAAACAGGTTTTGCTCGCTGTAATCATTCAAAACAATATTTTAAAGGTTATCTGAAGATAATGTGAAGCAGTCATCTGAGTTTGTCAAATAAAGTGGATATCCCCCATAGTTACAATCTTTTTTGTGTCTATCTTCCTATTAGCTGCAAATAAACTTTTAAACACATTTTTGCACAAAAGGCAGGTTGTGGATTTTGATCCCCATTGCTTACACTGAAAGTTCATTATAATAGGATCTCTCAATGTCAGTATGAACAGGAGGAATGATTACAGCAAGAATAACATGTTTTAATGTTCAGGCACCTGAATATTGTTTGAGGACAGAGTTTAAAAAATATATTTTTAATTACCTAAACAAAGATGGTGACCGTGGTAAACATTATACCAGCATTATCATCAATAAGTCATTGTTAGCATGTTAGCATGATGTTAGCATTACCTCAAAGCATTGCTATGCCTATAAGTACAGCCTCATAGAGCTGCTAGCAAGGTAGTAGACTTTAGACCATACAAACAGGACCATTACAAACAGAAGGTTTGATAGACATGACTTTTGTGTGGACAGTTTTTGCAGGAAAGAGCAGCCAGACACTGTGTGTTCATAAAAGATTTCACAAACTGAATATAGGTTGACTCACAAAAGTATTTTATTAGTATTCAATTGAAGCAAAAAAGCAAAACAAAACAGACATCTGTTTACATGAACAGGTTTGGACTTTATGTTTACTTATTCCCTTTTACTCTTTCAGGCCCACATACTGTAGTTTCTACCATGCTCTCTCTCTCTCCCACACACACACACACACACACACACACACACACCGCACTGTGCAGCTCAACAAGATCTGAAGCCAGATATTTGATTTACACCGGTGGGGTCAAAGAGAATGCATTAAGGCCTTTTGCAGGAGAGGCACAGGGAACGGCCAAGAGTTATAAAGTGGTCGGATGGATGCTGACACATGGCCCTTCATAACAATCAGTAGAAGAGTTAGATGCACTGGCCCTGACCTCCTCCTCACTAACACCATGATCTATACACTCCAGCCCCAGCTCTTATACACCACACCCCACCAAACACACCAACTCCCATGTCCTGCCTGGAATCTGCTTAAAAGCTTGGGTTTTTATTATCCCTTTTTCCTCACATTGAGTTTTTAACACTTTTTCAATCTGAAAGTATTTTATCTTCTGTTTAATTTCTAAACTGTTATGAATATTTGTCACTTTACAGTATGATATACTGTACACATCTGAAGTCTCATCTCCTTTATACAGAGTGTAACCCGCCCAAAAGATACAGAGCAGAGGCCGAGTTACTCCCGTCTTAATGTCTTAGATAAAGGTCTTTTGGGTTTTTATGTGTGTTGTAACAGCTCTTTATCTTTGTTTGAGCTGATTACTAAGTGAAAGGAGCCTTTGGTGTACATATATTCAGTCTGTAAAATAAAAAAGCACTTGGTTTAGGCAACAAGTCTTTTTAGACCATCATATATTAAGAAAGGTGCAGACTTTAATGTTTGCATGTGTAGAATATACCATGTACCTTTTGAAAGATTCTCCAAAGCTCAAAAATTTCCTGTTTTTCTTTTAACTTTGTGTGAGGGTTTAAACACACTCAAGGTATTTTGGACTTTTAAGCTTAGTGAAACCTTTCAGTACAAACTAGGTAATGTCATAACACACAAAAAAGTGTCATCATCGAAATGAGAATGTGTCTTTAAAACATAATAAATTTACACATAGGCATATGTGATTTTTAAAATGTATTCATTAGAGATATAAATGCAAACTTATATTTTTAAATGAGACCTTACATTGTAAGAACACCAGATGTGTTCAACCTACAAAATTTTTTGCAGATGTAGACATAAAGCCAAACCTCAGATAACAGGTTTTCTTTCTTTTTTTCTTTTTTTTATAGCAAAATGGATATATGGTAGCCTACTTTGAAATGAAATCCTACAAAGTGTTCTTAATCAAAACATGGATTTAAGGAGTAAAAGAATGTATCACTCAGTATGATGAATGAATGAATTTGCTGAGAGCCTAACTGTGCAGACAGAGTATGAAGAGAGGAGCAACACAGTGGCACTCGGAGGTGAGACAAAAACACTCAATTATTTAAAGACTTCCTCTCTCATATTATCTCCCTCTTCTCTGTGTCTTTCGCCATCTTTGTCTTCCCCTTCCTCCAATGCCACCCAAATTTAATCAAACTCAGTCAAGCTCTATTGATATTGTGTTTTAATCAAAAAGCCTTTTGCAATAAACACAGTGACAGCACGAGGTAAATGAATAAATACAGATCATGACTGCACAAAGCAAGGATTTTTACAGTTTATTATAACTTCTGACTCCTGGGCAAGAAACATGAGCAGTAAGACAATCAGACAGGTTGTAAAACAGTTTAGCCAGATTATTCGAAAAACACTTAATTTCATGGTAAAACAGAAAGTGACCTGAAATGCCACTAAAAATCCCTCGTTACACAAAAAAACTGTGTGTGCACAAGTAAATATGGTAGTTGGACCAGAAAGTCTGTATGTTTGGGTAATAATTGTACCATTTGTCTTTGTTTTCTCTCCCAAGTAAGTTTGTCTGACCTCAAGGTTTGTTTCCAACCTGTCTGATCATCTGACTGCTTGTGTTACTTTTCTGCTTCTAATTTCTTTTCAGCAGTCTGGCTGTATTCCCAGATCTTAGCAAGAACTGTAACTAGGTGAGAACAATACTGTTACTGAGACATTACAGTGAGAACCATGAAAATAAGATCCAAGTTGTAATTATCTGAAATCTGAAATCTGAAATATTGACACAATATTGAACAATTGTGCCTATATATCTAATTGAAATTATATAAATAAATAAAACAAAAAATAAGAAGCTGTCCTCCACAAATGATGTCCTACAGGATGACAGTTACATATTCTCCTGCCAGACCTCTCTCTCTTTCTCTTTCCAGGCCTCTCTCAATGTTTACATCACTTTTTATAACTATGGGATGACAGACACAGACCTACTACAGCCCAAGCTCTGCACACACACACACACACACACACCTACACACACACTCATGTCTGGACAGTGTCAGGCAACACTTCAAAGTGCAGGATCCCCCTTTTTACAAGCCATATTAGGCTCACATCAAAGCGCTCGCTGCTCTTCAGAACAGAGTTTTCTGGTCAAACAAACATCTCTGCCTCACAGCGTAGTGATGAAGCACCACAAGGCAGTGTGTCACGTCCAGCCTGATATGAGAATATATGGTCAGAGATACATGGAATCAGAGCAGAGCAGAGCAGGGGGCGCTGTGGCAGCTTTGACCTTTGAACTTACTACTGGCTGAATGTTATGTCAGTGACTCTGGATGAGAGCATATAAGCTGAATGCATGCAGGTAAATTAGGGTTTTCTGAGGAGGTTTTGTACATTTCTATCTTTGCTTTAATGTCATTTTAAGCTTTACACAGTAAAACTGAGATCACCAATGTTTGAATTCTGTGTTTGAAGAGCTGACACAGCTCTTGTCTTGTCAAAATTTTCTTTTTTTTCTACCTTTTTCACTTGAATATAAAGAAGAATGTTCTTTGTGAGGAAAACTGTCTCTAGATTTGGCAAAAGGATTTTTGAGATTAGAAAGAATCCACACCACATACACATTTTTGTGTTAATAATAACTATTTAAACCATCTAAGGCTATGAAAACCATCTAATCTCAGTCTTAAATAAACCCACATGTTGATATTTTTTTTTATTTTTACACTCACACTGAATTGTTTTCAAGATGCAGAAAACAATAATGGTCTGTCTTTTCGTTAATTTTGTTAATTCTGTGTTCCTAGACTTTTTTCTGTTTGTATATGGTGTCAAAATAGAGTCAGGTATATTTCAAGGCAATCTTTTTCTTCTTTTCTCCTCTTGTTGATCGTCTCCAGATGAAAAGCACTTCAAAGTATCACAAAGAGCCCTGCTTAGCCGTTGTTGCCTTAGTGTGTTTCATGCCTGAATTCTCATACAGCGCATAGTCCTGCTGAAACACTGGATGTGTCATTATGGAGAATGGTGTTGTCAGAGCGCTAAGAAACCCCATACATCACGCCTCTCCAAATGTAGTCATGGTGGCAAGCAAACACTGTAAATAATGAGGGTCATTACATAGAATCATGTTGACAAAGAGTAACTATCTGTCTTTTTGACAACAGCCGAGTCCTTTATTAAACAGAGCAGTACCCGAAGTGGCTCACAGATAGTGTAGGCTTTGTTTGAAAATGTTGGTTTGATTTCAGGAGTGTACACAAGAAAGTTTGATCATGACTTTAAGTGTTGTAGATGGTTGAATGGCAAAGCCACTGTGCTTGAAAAATATGATCACTTCATGTACCTACATTTCCTCTAAAATGTGTTGCTTTCAGCCCTTCCTGTTAAGTAATATCTCACTGTAAATCCTAAATACTGAATAATTCTGAAACAGTTTTTTTTTGTGTATGCATGTGTATGACTATTATTACACAATATATCACCTCTGCTTGGTATGAAATAACACAGTAGAAAATGTCAGACTGCATTTTTCTCTCTCATTTCACTTGCCACTCCTCGCCCTGCCAAAGAGACATGTAGGCCACTTCCTCATCCACATTAGTTTACTCTTTGCTTTAGACCCAGTTTGTTTTTCCAATAAGCCACATTTTAAAGGGAAACTCCCTTCATAGAAGCTGATTTTGTGCAACCATATCACCTGTCTTGATACAAAAGTCCCATAATTCATCATTTCCTCTACGTCATTGGGCTGCTGTCATCTGACAGGTTTCACCCGTCACCCGCCTCCATACACGCACATCTTGCTGTACATGTAGTTGCTCTCTTGGGTCACAAAGTTGAAACCAGACTACATTATGTCTGCAGAGGATACGCCTCTATACTGTTGTTCTTGTTTCACAATGCAGAACATGTTCCCATGCAATGTCGCTAACATAACACATATTTTCTGCTCAGACGCATGATGTTTTTGTCTCATTAAAACACTGAAAAAATGTTGTTGAAATTGACTTGCCCAAAGTCAATTTTTACTTGCCCCTATACAAATTGTTTTCACTAATGAACAATTATAGGTCCATATCAAACCTCTGTCTTTTTAATTAAAATCATAGAAAAGGCAGGTTTCCAACAGCTGAACAACTTCTTGACAACTTCTGTTTTGATGTCTTTGAGTCAGGATTTCGACCACACCAACGCACTGAGTATGCTCTTGTTAAGGTCTTCAATGACATCAACTTAAACACAGACAGTGGCAGAATTTCAGTCTTAGTATTACTGGATACCATTGTTGCGTTCAACATGGTCGACCACAATATTACTAGACTGACTGGAAAACTGGTGGGACTTTCTGGAACAGTACTAAACTGGTTTAAATCCTACTTAAAGGACAAGGACTGTTCTGTGTCTAAAGGTAGTCACAAATCTGAGCAGACAAAAATGACCTGTGGAGTTCCCCAAGGCTCCAATCTGGGGCCTCTTCTGTTCAACATCTACATGCTCTCACTGGCTCAAATTATGGAAAACCACAAAATATGCTACCATAATTATGCAGACAACACACAAATTTACATAACCATATCACCAGGGGACTATGCCTTGCCTTGTACCAGAGAACTAGAACATATGATACAACGATGATTGAAAAAAAAATATTGGAATCTTTTTTTCACTTTTTTCTTTTCTTTTCTTTTCTTTTCTTTTCTTTTCTTTTCTTTTCTTTTCTTTCCTTTTCTTTTCTTTTCTTTTCTTTTCTTTTCTTTTTTACCATTTATCTGATTGGGCAAGTGAGATGATAGGTTTAGTAGCCCAATGTGGTATTTTACTTGCCACAGGCAATCAGGCAAACCTAATTGTTAAACCATGTATATATGTTTACTGAGGGACTTTTTTCAGTGCTTTTTGCATGCCTACGGATGGGCCATTGGAATGTTAAGGGGTTAAATAGCAGATAATAACCAAGCCTCATTATACATCTTATTTACAGGTTATCCAAGCAGTTTCCCATCACACAGCTTTGTTGTTGTGGCAGAACTTTGACAATGTCCCTTTAAAGAAAGGTCATGTGTTGGTCAATCACATAATCACAGTAAGCTTTAGCAGCAAGAAAGCGGACTTTGGTGATTTGGTTTGGTTTAACATAATATGTTGAATTAATTAAGTTTATAGCTCCCAATTTGGGCCCAAACTGTATCGTTAGTGAAAAGTGCAATTAAACAAGCAGTTATCCAGAGGTGTAGCCTACTGTTAGCTGTCAAAGTTATGATCAAAGAAAAGCACAGACGCTGTTTGGGAGTGGAAAAAAAACCCAAAAGCCTCACACCTCTATTATCCTTCAGGCCAAAAACACATCAACTGAAGTGGATGACGACAACACAAAGCTATTTCTCTGCTAACAATGCTAGTTTGTACAAAAATAGGTCTGTGGAGAGATGCTGATAATGAAAACTTTTTACTGCTGAAATGTAAAAAAAAATAAATAAAAATTAAAATTAAAAAAGCTGAAATGACAACCACTTGGTGTGCATTAAGCAGACAGCTAACATTTTTGATGTATTACTGGCAGGGAAAAACAAACCATCCCCATTTCCACAATTTATGCTTTGCTGTTTTTTGGTTTTTGTATGCAGAATGAGTCACTCCAAGGCGTTTTCACTGCAGAGTAAACTGTGCAGAAACTCCCATTCATCAAACAAGTATGTGTTGTCTTTGCTCACAGGAGGGATGCAGAGAAAAAAGGTCGGTGAGTTATTTTAGCAGAGTTTGGGCTTCCCTCCAAGCCTTCATACCATCCTTGGGCTGTCCTATCTCCCACACAGAGGCCCGGGGGCAGTGAGGGGACAGCCGAATCCCTGCAGGATTAACACAAAGTCCTCTAATGGAGCCCAAGGTGGAGAGACCCTGCACACAGCAACAAAATTTAAAGATCACCACTTAAGCTTTAGGTACTTAGGTTAGATACTCGGCTAGTCTGGCTCCTGGTGTTCAGCGTTGCGACCATTGTTTGTGTATTCTGACGGCTAAATGGTGATTGTTAAAAATGGAAATTGGCATTAGAAGTTGGCAAACGCCAGAGTGTGCTACAGGGTTGTTGGGTTGGTGGTTTAATTGAGTGTTTTGTAAACTCTGTAGCTGCATAAAATATAAATCTGGAGTCTGTTTCTGCTAATTTATCTGATCAGCTCTAATCCCAGTTTAATACTGAATTTAGCCATTTCTACACCTGGTTTTTAAGATGCAAGAACTGCTGCTTTAATTATCAACACTTTCAAAGTCAAACACAAAGTCAGGGCTTCTTTCTGCTCATTTCTGAATTCTTGCACGTCATAAATTTCAAAACACTCATCAACCAACTTCCTAAAACCAGACCACTGCAAGCAAACTATGAGGAAATGGTCATCCACTGCTGTTTGAACAGGGATTCATATCTTCTCCAGAGATACAGAGAAGACAAAGAGGGAAAGAGAGATAGGCCACGTAGACCAAAATCCTCCCAGATTCATTCACCCAAACTATCTCCAAATCATTAGGCATCAACAAGGATCTAATGGGCTAATTGCCATTAGTAATGGTCGTTATCAGTGGGGCTTAGGTGGCCTATCACCCAGTTTGAAATTTGTGTGTGTGTGAGTGGTCCTCGCCCTGAGTGTAGGCTCTTGGGTAATCCTGTGTTGACCAGAGGGCTTCGTGGTCCATTACAGGTCACGGCTCTAGACAGAGGATAAACAAATTCCTAACTAACGAGGGATGAGGCCAACCTTCACACCCTCCTCCTCCTCCTCCTGATAGCACGACCTCACTTGTGTTGTGGAGGCAAATCCAGACATGACAAATTACTCTTGCTCCTGTGGTTGTGTTGAATTTAGGGTGCATTTGGTCTCGTTTTTTAATTTGTACATTGCATCTATTAGACTAACTGCTATACTAGCTGTATATAAGCACTGGATAAAATTGGATAAAATGTTAAAATATTTATATTAATAAATATTTTAAAATCAGCCAAAAGATATCATTTCAGCCTCAGTTTACTTTGTTGTGATTTGTGTAAGTTTGCCATCCTGGATAAAAATTGTATGTAATTATATAATTCTAGTGTATTTTTATCATTTATGTTTTTGAGGTCTGACTTGTTGCCTGGTCACAGACTTTGATCTATGCTATCTTTACATTGAGGACCAGAATGGAAATAGATCTTGGACTATATTGTGTTATCCTGAACATTTTGTAGTCCTTGTAATGTCAAATAAACCAAGCAAACAAAATACTATCTAGTTGCTTAGCTTATAGTAGAGGAATTATTGTCAAAACTGTTTCCAATTTAATCACAAACCACACAAATAAAATATTTTTAAACGGCACTCAATATGACAACACTTGTACATAAGTATTATAAGACATATGCTGCATACTGTGGCTTAACAATCTGAAAACCTCTTCTCACAGATGATATGTAATGGGTAGCTGGCATTCAGCAGAAATATAAAGAGCACTTTCTCACACAGCTCTGGACTCATGCACAGACCTGTAGGCACTGACTGGGCTGTTTTTAGGCCACATTTACAGTGGATCAGAGAGTAAATTAACTATCTGTAAAGCAGATGCTACCTAAAGGATCTCAGAAGAGGGATAAAGCCGAATCAATGTGGTGTCTGTCTGAGAGATTCTGATCTGTGCTTTTAAAGACCTAAAACTCAGATCCTTTGTTTCCTACAAACTGAGAAATCATTGGGACTTGTTTTGAGATGCACAATTACAGGTTGATTACACATATTTACACTAAACTGTAATTTTTAGGTACTTTCCTGCTATTCTCTGAACACAGAGATTGTCCTGTGATGCAATCTTCATCTTTGTAAAATACACAGACAGCTCAGTTTAGCAAGATGTTTAAAGATGTTGAAAGTCCTCATTTACTCTGAAATCTCTGCTCAGGCTCAGACTTGTTGATTTTATTGTAACTGTAGTGAGCTACAACCATATTTGTCTATTTTTTTCTTTTCTTCTCTCTTGAACTGCAGTCATATTTTAATGAAGTTCATATCTGTTCATTTTGTCATTGACTGAGGGGACAGCCTATGTGGATTTTTCATCTTGTTTCACCAAACTATGGACTGCATTTAGAAAAGGCTTTTCACACCAAAAATAAAAGAAATGTGTTTTTATTTACTTAAAAAATAAGATCATTGCTTCAGCTTTACAGTCATGCTCATTAACTTTACTGTATGTCACAAATGTGAGAGAGTTGCCCTCTCAGTGGCAATCCAAAGTGTCTGTATAGGTGATTTTACTGAAACCTTTTAGCATGAATTCCCAATGCTCTTTAAGCCCACTCTGAGCATAAGTTGACACTTCCTCTCGTCCCACGCTCCACGCCTGGTTTACACAGGGAGCTGCTGACAGTGGATTGTTTCCCCCATGTTAACATGCAGATCAGATAAGGACAACATTCCCGCCCTTGCTAAGACTCTGGAAAACAGTAAGCTACAAATCCATCCACTCAAACGGTGACAGCAGTGGGAAGCTGCAGCGTTACACAACATCTGCTTTTGGAAATGTTGATTTCATAGAAGTTAAGGAAATTAACATGTTAATGATCATATCGTGTTGAAAGTTTTACTTTTAGACAGTTAATTACACTTATGTACAGTAGGTGAAGCTGTAGTCAGCATGATTTTTATGTAAAACCCTTATCGGCCTCAAGAGCAAGCTCAAGCTGCAATGAAGAACCAAGACACTGCATTTGTATATTTGTCCAAATTTTGGTCACTTCTCCATCCCCAGAAACTGACCTTAGTGACCCTGGTGACCTTCATACTGAAGTAGCCTTAAGAATAAAATCCAGTCTGACTCCTTAACTGTAAGTGGGTATTTTTCTCTAGCTGGAAACGCAGATCCCTGATGTCATATTAAAATTTATTTTTGGGTACTTGTTCAATTTTTTTTCAGTTACCCTGTGCTGATGTTTGGAGCTGCCAGCGTGTAAAGTTGCCTCCTGCAGCTTTTATTAGTTTGAGTTAAGATTTGAGTCTTGTTACAAACTGTTGAAAATCAGGGCTCAACATATTGCCTCATCTGTGATGTAAACTTACATTTAAATCATTTTTAAATTACATAGTTCGAATTGAAATGATCTATTAACATAGAGTGTATTTTAAATTAAATGTAAATACCTTTTGCTGAACAGTTTTTGGATATAACAGGTTGAAGTGACGGACAATGCCTCAACTGTTGACAAAAGTATAATAAGCAATGAAAATAATGATCTGCTAGCTGAATAGCTGCTTGGCATTTCTCACTGGAAAGTCACTATTCTGTATTAAGCTGCCAGTATGCTTAATCAGATCTGTTTGTCAAATAGTCAAACAGTGTCAGAAACCTCCTCCCACCGCTGTGACTTTTTGGACAATTCAATATTCACACCCACTTTAGACTGTGATTGACGAGGCATGCAGAGGTAAGAAAGTATGCAGGGTTTGAACAACTCTCTCTAGCTCTCTTTTTTCATTCATTACACAACTGTTTATGTCACATTTCACATTACAACACTATATAAGTTTTCAAGGAGAGACTGTCTGAAAGTGTGTGCCAATATACTCATAATGTTAATCACTTCTCCCCTCCTCTATATAACTCTGGTTTTGAGTGTAGCCGCTTGAAACAACTATAAACACTTTGAATTCTGATGTAGTCGGACAACACAGTGGACGAATGAGCATGTCCTTTTCTGCCATAACGCAGCCTCTACACTTGAGCCAGGCTCAGACTCAGTTTATCCCTGATTTACTCCTCCCAACAATCGTAGAAATCTGGTCTGGGACCTTGGTCGGTAGCGATGTTCGGCCCAGATTATCTGGTAATGTGAGGGGTTTACAGATCCAATCTTAAACCTCCAGACTACTCTCAGATTCATCGGGGCCGCCCCGATAATTTCAAACATGTTTGATATTTAGGAGTTTAAATCTAGATGATTACGTCACTACTTTCTGAGCAGGACCACAATAGCCAATAAGAGAGACTATAAGGAGACGGAACTGAATGAGAGGTTATACAGGTGTGTTTGACAGCTGAGGTGGAGGAAAAGCTTGTCGATATGTGGCAAGAACACGACTGCCTTCCAAGACATGATGACGCTACACACAAAGAACAGAGTTTTAGTAAAGCAAGTTGTTGCACCATATCAGTCTCCATTTTGTTTACATCTGCTTCTCCATGAGATCACGTGAAGTGGTGAATTGCTCCATCTGGCACGATAATCCTGATAATATCCTGTAGTGTGTGATGTGCCATTATTTTCAAATCTTGTAGTGTATGCATGTTTGAGATTAAAAGGAAGAACATCTGTGAAGTTTCTCCTTATGTGCGTGATGTAACCCGATTTCAAAATCGGTTAGGATTTTGAAACTTCTGTAGTCTGATCCCGGATTTACTGCATGCGACTATCTCCTCAAGTATTTAACTGTGTAAATACTTGAAATTATTTCACTTTTTCATTCGACTGCTGTAATGTATCCCAGAAATTCCAATTAAACAGGCTTTCTGAGTAGCTCTGTTAACACTAAGACAGTTTTATTGTCCCTGGATAGTTTTCATGCTGATAAACTGCCAAGAATGAAAACCTCAGGGGAAACTTTGCTTTGATATTCAAGATTTTTATTTTATTTTTAGTGTCTGAAAAGTCCAGATAAAATATCCGTATGCCCTTACCTTGAAAAGTCCATTAAATGTCGGTGTAAATTTAGACCTGCTGGCTTGAAATGACACAAGATAACATAAATCACAATGACATTATCTCTCAGACAGTGAAAGGAATTATTCACAGACCATAAAATACACAAATAACAGATCAGATCTTAAAGGCTGACACAGTAGCCTCAGGGCTCTAAATATTCATTAAAAAATGCTAAGATTTTTTACACCATTGCACTTGATGGGCAAACACACACACACACACATTCACACAACATTTCAACATCCCTGCTGTCACTCCAGAACAATGACACATAACTCCTGTCTTTAAGTTTTCAGACGGTGCAGCAGCCGGACGCCCCGGAGCGGTGTCTCCCTCAGACGCCACACATGTCATACTTACATGTCACCCATGTCAGCTCCATTTTAACACCTTGGGGAGGATGTCAATGTAAAAGCAGCAGTCCAGCTGACAGACAGCCTCCTCTTGACCTGATTTTCACCACTAACCTTCCTGTAAAAGGCTATGATACACAGGCGAAATATTGAGACAATGTGAACGCTGCCCTCAACAAAGAAAAAAAAAACTTGTTAACATGATGTTGGTACAGTTGCTGTAGGGAGTGATGTCAAGGAATTACAAAACACATGTCAGCTTATTGACCTCCACTTAGGGTCAAAGAGCAATCACTGAAAAAACTGACAAGCAGCATTTTGAGCAAAATATGAGGAATAAGGAGAGACAAGATTTTCTAGTTTAAAACTTTTATTGATTGATAGTGTAACATGTTGCATTGCATTGTTTACATTAGTCAATTAATTGCTTATAGTTGAGAGAAAATTCAGGAATGATTTAAGTGTCTCACCTTTATCATCTCTCTTGTGTCATGTAAAAACAAGGGACATAAATCTAAATATCAAATCACAACAGTCACTCAGTAATAGTCTGTATACATTGCCATTTATATATATATATATATTTTTTTTTTTTTTTTTGTATAATTTTAGCGTATTTTTGGTAATCCAAACTTTACATCTTTGAATTAAATTTCAGAACTAAACTGACAGTAATGCATGTTGCCATTTTTAGCTGGTTGCATGAATGTAGCCACACATAATTTACCCTTGGTCCTCTGTGCAAACCGAGTGTGGGATTGTTGGTTTAGAAAATGTAGGGTTAGTTGTATCTCTCATGACAAGCAAACACACTGAACTTCATCACCGTGCAAACACTAGAGCAGGTTCCACGCTGCACTGTGACGAGAGAAAACATCATCATCTGCCAACAGGAAGACACACATATTTTTGTCCTTACTCTTTATAGCAGAAATTAACAAATGTCTTCTTTTTTCGTCATGAGTGATTAATGATTAAAGATCTCCTCCCTTGACATATGGGTAATTTAATTGATCAATAACCAACAAATGTAACCACTTCACTGAAACAAACACAGCAAATCAGTAATGATCACCATAGATTCCCCCCTGAATTGTCAGCGGAGGTGTTTGTCATGATGACTTTCTGTCTGATAAGCACACGGCTTCAGGATCGGGCTGCTGCAGTTCCTGTCGCAACACAACGCCGAGAGGTAACCATTCACTAAGAGTCAACATCACCCAAGACCCCTCAACAAACACAACACACACAGGTATGCATATAAAACTACACACTGGAATGTCCTCAGAGAGATGGAGAGCAGGTGAATGCAGGCCAAGCCTGTAATAAGTGAGTAACAGATGAAGCAACAGGAGGAAAGAAATTTTAAGCATTTTAAAGGACCAGTGTGTAAGATTTAGTGGCATCAAGCAGTGAGGTTGCAGATTGCAACAAACTGAATACACCTCCCCTCACCCTCCCCTTGCAAGTAGGAGGAGTAGCAGAACATACGGTGCCCACAAAACTTGCGAAAAAAATGAGAGGCCCTCTCTAAAGCCAGTGTTTGGTTTGTCCATTCTGGGCTACCGTAGAAACATGGCAGTGCAACATGGTGGGCTCTGTGGAAGAAGACTTGCTCCCTATGTAGATATAAAGGGCTCATTCTAAGCTAACAAAAACACAATGATTCTTATTTTCAGGTGATTCAATGAAATGAATATTATATTCCTTTTCTGGCAAGTCTGTTCTGCTAAATTCTACACACTGCACCTTTAAGTCTGGAGTTGACATTGTTATGCATGTTGGTAGAACATTACATTGGTTGCTATTTTCTAATGAGGCTTGTGTTAGAAAAGTTTATACCATATGATTAGTTGCTTAATCAGAGATTTTAAAAGCATTTATTTATCTTTAACAGTAAGTAATAAGCCATGGAAAAGGAAAATATTGGTTTTCAGGTTGTAGAAAATCTATTTGGCCCAGGAAGAGGTGTAGAACAAAAAAAATAGTTAACACATTTATGATTGACAACCAAGTGATTTGCTAACTTTTATTATAAACATGGTGACTTTTTAAGAGTACTCATTTTTGTATTTTGAATTCAACTTAATACAGGGAAGACATGTGGTTTTTACCCAGCAGGGACACAAGTGGTTTCAATGGTGCATAAAAAAATTGTATTTTATATTTTAAATATTTTCCTCCTCCCATTATTTTCACTTTATTTGAATTTAATTTTTCCAATTTTTACTTTTTTCCCTTGATAATTTAAATAATAAGTAATACATGATCAACTGTGGTCAAGGAGTACTACTAAGTATATGTTTTATTTATATTTTCTACATCTCTTTTGAATAAGAAATAAAATAAAGAGAAAAGAAGAGGCTTATTAATAAACGTTATGTATTTACCCCTTCAATAAAAAAATCAGGTATGCAGTTGTAAATGTTACTAAGTTGTTCATAATTTGATTTTTTTCCATCTGTCCATTAGAGGGTTCTTATAATGAATTAAAGAGTAACTCAATACCTCACACGTAAACACACCAAACAGTAATGTGGCGTACTGACGCACACACTTCTACATCACTGTAGCAAGGTGAGAAGTTAAATCCACTTGATGCCAGTAAAAACGAAATGTTCTGGTATTGAGTTGCATTTTAAAGAGCTAGATAAAGAGAAAAAGTCAGCATCATGCTGGAGGAACCACCAACCAAAGAGATTTTTCAATTCATTACTCTGTCTTGATTGCATGGTTACATGTACCAAATAGTGGATATTGTTGCTATACTATTGTACAAATGTTTATTTTATTTGTGGCATCTTGTTGTCTTCTGCCTCTAATTTTTAACCATCACTTCATTGGTTTCAGAACATCTTACCAAAGATATAATTTTGGAAATTCTACATTTTTATTGATAAATTAACCAGTAAATCTATAGGAACATCTAATAAATAAAGTTATTACATTACACTGATAAATCTGCAAAAAATCTTCCAATTTCACAATCTGCTTTATTTTTTCAGTGAGAATCAACTTTATGGGCCAAGTATGTTTATGTATACAAGGAATTTGACTGAGATTTCTAGTGGTTGTCACTGCACTTGCCCATAGCCAAAAACAAGAACAATTATGTACAAGCAAATAGATGAAAAAAAGATGCATAACTATAGAAACAAGAAATCGACAACAACGTACAATGTCTATACATCAGCCAGTTACTGTAACCTGGTTACATGGTTATGTACAGTACAAACATCTATGCACAGTATATACAGCCTGCATAGATTTAGAAATGCTTAAATCTGGCCAGAAAGCAGCCCTGTTAATTGAGTTGAATGGATTTATACATCCAGAGGTGCTAAAAAGTCATCACTTATATGCCAAAATCTCTGACAGCTGACACTGTATATCATCTCACAGTATATATCATCATATTGCCCAACCCTGTTACATCTCATAAACCCTTTGTCAGGTATGATAGTGGTGGTTCAGATTATTTATGTCCTCATTAATTCAGATTCATCACTGATTCGGTGTTTAGATTACATTTGTGACAATAAAACTACATGCATGTAGTGTTGGTGTTGCATGCATGCTGTTGGTTTGCCATGCACAGTGGAATTGAATGAACAATATTCACACATAGAGATTCTCTCTCTCCAACAGACAAGCCAATGGTGCAACATCCGCTGTTTACCCACCTCATGCCACAGCAAACAGTGTGAGTGAGGACAAAGGTCTTCACCACCTCCGCACTGCACATTCATTCCTGTCTTATGTCAGTAAGGCCCTTTGTTAACTAAATATCACACACACTGTACATAGAAACACACACAGCATCACAACGCAGATTCCGTCACTGCATTTTATCGTCAACGTCGTGGCTGAAAATGAGCGATCAATGACTCTCCTCAGATGCCATGTGTTGTTAATAAGAAGTTAATACACACTCAGATGAATACATCTGCAGATTCCCCAGATTCTTTGCGTGTGCGTGCTTACAAAGTGTCAGTGATTACTCTGTTGTAATCAAACGGTGAAGTTACCACAGTATTTAGTCTTTAAAGCTTCCCACTCTTCCCTCTTGCTCTCTCTGTGGGCCCGTCAGGGGCCGAGAGGGATGAAACAAATCTCATAAATACTATCATTGAGGAAGGGAATGTACCTTAACAAGGTAACTCTAGAGGCCGCCTCTAGTCAGCCAATATGGACCAGCTGTGCAGATTAATCTGTTACCTTACAGGGGATTTGGGGCGACCATGTCAAGTTTAATTGAGCATTAATTACAAACAGCGCAATTTCCAAACGAGATGGGTCTGGCACGTGATTGGGGGGACCCTGATTTGGATTCACTGAGTCTGCGGCTCCTCTTGTTTTCTCTGTCTTTGGTTGCTCACACTCTTTCTTCCTGTTGATCTTCCACTGATCTATGGTTACAGTGGATGTAGTTAAATCTCTTTTTTCAAAGCAAAAACAAGAAATTTATGATTTATGACAATTTGCAAGCATGTTTATGTCTTACCTCCATAAAGTCTTCATTCAAAAACCTGTGGTGCAAACTGAGAAAGTGGTGAGGTTAGCTTATAATCAGTGTTGTGTCATATTTAATCCGCTATTCAACATTCATTAAACAAACTAGTGTGTTTCTTGGTTTGTGTATGTCAGTGCTGCACCACAGAGATACTGTATCAAGTATCTGCTCAATAATACATACATCAAACTACATAGCGCTACACACACACACACACATACACACACACATTCAGCTCTTATCAGCCTGTTCTTCTCAGCTGAAGTGTTTGTTTCAAATACAGCACTTGACCTGGACCTCCACTGTATAGTGAATGTGTCTATATGTGTGTCTTCAGCAGAGGGGTGTGTGAATGTAAGATGTGTGCATGCCCACATCATATACATACAGGAAAAGTGTGTGTATTATACATATTTGTATTTTGCGTGTGTGTTTGCGTGTGTGTGTGGGGGTGGGTGTGTGGATACTGTAAACATTTCTGATTGTATATGTATAAATGTGTGTAGAGTGTGTGTGTGTGGTGAGGGCCAGAGCCACTTGACTGAAAATGTTTGAATTGTAGTGGGTCGTGGAAAAAAGCTGTGTATATACTGTACGTGTGTGTGTGTGTGTGTGTGTGTGTGTGTGCCCACTTCCTTTTTGTGAATAGATTTATGAGCTCTCTTACCATCATAAGACAAACGGACATTAGTAGCACCTTCACTGCAGCAGCAGAGAGAGGATCTCTGTTAGGATTTTCTTCAGCGGCAGCTGCTGTTCTGTCCACTGCTGTTTCCTGTGTAACCTGTAGATGATCTGGAACACCTCCAGCCATCAGCAGCTGATTTCTGACACCTGTTGGAAGCGCTTATAAACCTTACCTGGCTCATACACCCTCCATCTCTCTGCTTCAGCCACCACCATCCTCTACAGTACAATACAATAAATGCAGAGGCCCCAGGTGCTCAAAATATATGAATATATAAATTGTGGAAAGGCCAGTTTATCAGTCAAAACTATCACCTACAGAGTAAAATGAAAACAAACAAAAACATTTAGCACAAAAAAGCCACCTCCGTACACATATCTGGATAATATCTGAAGCTATTACAATAAATAACAAATGCCCATTAAGCCTATAAGCACATTTGATCCAGATACTCTTACACTCTTATTCATGATGGGCTGACTCACCACAGGTGTCGACTGTTGCTGAAATAAAGGAATAAATACAGGTTTGTCTCATAGTCAAATCTATATTTTTATATCATATCCATTCTTCTACATTTGTATTTCTATGTATCACACCAAAACATGTTCTTTGTATCCTTGAGGCTTAACAAACATGTTCCATGTATTTCCTTCCTCATAAAACATATTCAAATGAGAAAACAGTAGTTTGAAATCTACATTCATCACATCCATAGCTACATTTCGTGGCATTACTATCACCTTCTATTGATCTTTTGAATAGGGTGACTTCTTTCATTCTCATCTTCTCAGTTGGCAGGAAAGTGATCCCTGTCTACTGCACACTACTACACATACTGGTGTCCTTGTGCATGTGTTGAGATGAATAACAAAACAATGATCCAATTATCAGATTTTTGCTCTGTTGCAGCAGCAATTGTCAACCCCCCTAAAAGTTACATGTTATTTTCTTTGAGCCAAGTTTGTAACACTATGCTTACATGAATTACCAACAAGTAAAAACACAGTCCTCCAGCTAAAGTCTTTCACCCCACAACTATTTTTATTTATACAGATAAATCAATTTTTGCTGTCTGCAGAAATATCCATCAGCAAAATCTACAAAAATCATTAAATATCATTTCCTGTACTGTTCAGCTCCTTTATTAACATCAAAATGGCCCATCATGCTGTGTGAGACTGTGTAGGTGAGAAGACATGTTTCCATTTATGCGTTTTTAATAATGTAGTTGACAAATAGCCAGGTACTTCCGGCCTGTTTGTGATATTTGTCAACCAAAACTTTGGGTAAAGAACAATTTTCTCATTTCTGTAAACATAACTACTGTCACCATTACCATGAAACTGCAAGTTGTAGTAAATATAAAGACTGAATGCTCATTCTTATATTTAGATGCTTCGAAATTATTACTCGCATAAAGCATATTATATGAACTGAACTGACTTGACTTGATAGTGGAGCGGGGGAGGGGTTGAGGAAATGAGAATAGGATGAATGGATAGATGAAGGAAGGAGAGCAGGGAGGGCAGAGGGAGGAAGGCGGTGTTGGTTTATCTTGACCAACTCTGAGTGGTCTCCCCCTCAGTCAAATATGCATGTCTGACCCCGGTGCTTTCATCTCCCCTCACAGAGAGCGAAAGAGCCGCACTGCTGATGGAGGATCTACAGTGAAAAACAAGCTGTCCTCAGCTAAAGCGGGCAAGGATGGCCGGCTGACATGAGAGAGGGGGGTGAATGGGAGGGTGTCATAGTGTAAACACAACTCAATCCTCGGAGGCCATGATGTTTTCTTTGTGAAGTCAAACTGGCTGTAGCGTGTTAGCATTTTCTCTGCTGTCAGAGAGTTCAACTTAGTCGTATTTGGCTTAGTAGACAGAGATCAGCTCTAAAACTAGCAAGGGTTTCCATTTTCATTGCAGAGTGGAGGAATAACTCAACAATTAACGTCACACTTGAGATGAAAAACTACCACAGGGGAGCATTGAAATGTTATATCATGTCCTCTGCTGAAAATGTTTTAGAAATTTCTGACATTCCCATCCACCATTGCCGGGTTTGACTCCCTGTAATGGTACCTCAGCATTCAAACACATCTGGCCAGGTTGCAAATTTGTTTCGTTCTTCCATCAGTTGGTTAGTCAGGTTTCCTGGACAGTGGGAGAGGTTATCCTGCCTGCTGAAGCTCATCACTGACAGATTATCACTGACAGATTTATCACGTCACATTGTACAAAATGGCTATAATGACATCTTGGTCGCAATTTGTGTCAGAATGTACGAGATTGTGCACTGAATGCATGGTGAATCATAGAGATACGATGTACATATAACAGAGTGTATGAAAGCAGAGAGACATCATCAGCTCACGGCGTTTCATTTCACCTCCATTGTTTTTGGTTTTTGTATGCCATGAGCGTAGTAGTGCTAGAGTATCCTGATTGGTTTGTTTGTGGTTGTGCATTTGTTAATATTACCTCTTTGGTCACCAGAGCTCCAATTCAGTTGCCAGTGCACGTGTCTCACAGTGAGATCTGGGACATTTTGGATCGATGACCAAAGATCTCACCACGTTTCTCTCACGATTGTCAACTTTCGTCTCAGACAGCCCAGAATCGCACAGTGTAAAGTAGCCTTAACTGAGGTATCAAGTTAGTAACAAACCAACCACAAGAAGTTAAATAAGACAACAAATAGCTTCATGTTATATGCTCAAAATGTTTTTATGGCTGGCGGCTTGTTGTGCTAATCAAGTCAAATAAAGTCCAGTTTATTTATGTAGCTCAAATAACATACAGTGGTCTCAGTAAACTTTATACAGGCACAGGTCAGCCCAAGCTGTTTACAACAACATGAGTCCTCACCAAAATAAAAAAAATTAAATATTTGGGACACAAAGAGACAAAGGAAGAAACTTCAGCAGAGGAAATTCAATCATAGACCTTCCCTCTTCAGATGACAGGGGGTCAAATACATGGAGGAGCTGTAGACAGGAAAATGTGTTGAACTGTGCTGCCAGCATGTGTTAATGTGAAGTGAGACTGAAGAAATGAATCATCAAAATGAAGACATACTTGTGTCATGTATAATAGAGAGTCAGACTGGTACTGACAAGACAGAAAGAAATACAGAGCACACCTACATTGCTCACAGTGAAACATGAACAGTCAAAGCTAAATAACCAGTTTCAAAGTAAATTTAACAATGGTCCTTTATTCATCAGATGTATCAAAGACAAAAAAAATTTGCCCAATTTGTTGCTTAATGTTTTTAATTGGAAACACTTCTGAGTTAAACTGTAGATTCTCTGTTCTGTGCTCCACAGTCTTCATCCACTCTGTCTGTGATCTGGTTTTGATTTGAGCTATGATTCGGTCTCCAGACGGGCCTGTTTCGTCACAACACAAAAACCTCCTCTGTCTGTCTACAGTGCTTGTTTACATCATGCTGGGTAACAAATAAACAAGTCAGGATAAACACAAATGTGAGTGTCTGGATCTGGGTCCGCTGGTGAACCATGAGGCCTTGTTACTGATCTGTTTTCAGGCTGCCGCAGGAGATTAGTGCCCACTGTTTACTGATTTACTGTATTTATTTTTTGCCTCTGCAGCACAGGCAGATGGCTGTGTAAAAACTGAAAATTAGTTTGCAGATGGGGGTCAGGACTTCCCAAGTGGTTGCAAGACAAATCTGAGGGTTCATGTGATGATTGCTTTGTAGCCATGCTAGTGGTCAGTCCACCGCTTTGGTCCAGACTGAAATATCTGAGCAACTGTTGGATGGATTACCATAAAATTTGGTGCAGATATCTGTGGTGCCCCAAGGATGAATCCTTATATCTTTGGTGATCCCCTGACCTTTCATCTAGCACCACCAGCAGGCCAAAGTGTTCACTTATGTAGTGTTACCAGTTATACAACAGCATGTTAGTCCTTGTGAGCATGTTAGCATGCTGACAGCAGCATTTAGCTCAGTACAGCCTCACAGTGCCGCTAGCGTGGTTCTAGGCTCGTCAACCACATTCAGAACAACTTTAGTTCTGTGTGAAAGGAGCCATAATGTTTGCAATATTACTGCAATAGGGCTTGGGCAAGTATGCACAACATAAAACAGCAAAAGATTTATCAACTACAGAAAAGATTTCCTAGAATTGTATTTTTTGTAGGATACAGAGACCATAGAGTTTCTCTTTTTAAGGTGTTTCCTGAATCAATGAACTTCAGGGTGTTGTATTTACACTCTGCCATCTATCTTTCATTACATCAGTACATTTACAACTATGAAACCACTGAACAGATTCGGCTTGTATTTTCAAGATTTTCAAATGCCTACATGGTCCTACAATCTTAATTCCCAGAAATTTTGTAAATGTATCCCTATATGTTGTTTAAAAACTGTTAAGAAATTGCTCATTATTAACTTTTAGCACCTCTCTATTTTGAACACTTTGTAAATTCTGGTGTGCACAGATGTGCAAATGAATGTTGATTGTAGATACTTTCCTCCTGAAATAAGATGTTGTGATGATGACTGGGAAACACATGATAAGCCTTCTGGCTTTTTGGCTCTACTTGCACATCTCTTGTGATTGTATGACTATTTCCTTGTGCTTTAACTGCTCTCATTTTTTATCTGACTTTTTTACAAATTATCCTCTATTTCAATAATTTGCAAATAAATAAACAAATACACAAACAAGATGTAGCCCATTTTAATGAGGCCTACGCAGTGTAAAGAGTATTTCTACCATTTAATTCACGACCACTGTGATGAAAGATAAAATAGTTGCCACTGTGAAAACTTTCCAGAATTGTAAAATCCTATCTCCGAGTAATATAATATACTAGCTTTATATCTTATCAAAGAAGATAATTCACCGCATGCTTTAAAATAACATAACCAGTCCCTCTCTCATTTCCAAATCCTTATTAAAATATGTGTTTTTAGTCTTCCTGGTCTCCTAAGAAATCATTCTTCTTGTCATACAGTAGCCTTTCTTTCTATGCGGCGGTAAGTCTGTGGTTCAGAGGTTTAGTTACAGACTAATGATCCTCCTCAGTAACAGATTCATCTTTAGACAGAGACTCAGAAACACAGTCTGAAAGAAACTCCAAGACAAATGACATACATGTTGCATGGCTATGAGAGTCATTTTGCTATGTCTGACTGTCATACCATCCTCACCATTCCTGCCCTCCTCTCCTCCCATCATCCCTCAGTGTCATGTTGTAGAACGTAAAGATGATCTGAGGTTTGTCGGGCTCTAGACATCGTTGACATTCCCATCTGGTCACCTCACCATATGTTTCTGTTCATCAACGTTTTTAGCCGTCATTCAATCAGATTTTTTTCTCTTGTGACGACACATTCCACTGCATTGTGTTTCACGAATGCGTGCAAAGTGGTCGCTGCTTTGAAGTGGCAAAATCAATTGTCATAAGTTGGTGACATAGTGCCATCTGTCCAACATGGCACCACTTACTCCTCCTCCACTAGAAAATGCTTTTCTCAATGTTACATTCTTCTATGATGGTCATGTTTCAGAGGCACTTTGTAGACATTCACCACAACTTTGAAACTGTGAATTCAGAGAAACATCATCCGTAACGGGGCTCACATGGTTTCATCTAAATCACAGCTATTTGTTGAAGGCATAGTTTGTTCCCCAGTTGTTTCACTCACAAATAAAAGTATGCTCTGGATCTGCTGTAATTGACTGATTTCTAAAACTTTAAGCAGATAAATCCATGTTAGGTGTAGTGTTTAGTAGTGTAATGTTTTTCTCAAGGGTTACCCAATCATGTCACCTCGTAAAAATACAGCAATGTTGCAGAATCACCATAATTTGATTTTTTTTTCTAAAGAAAAACCTGTCACTTTTTTTTTTGGGCATTAAAGGATTTACTTGTAATATTACATTTTTTAAGTATTTATACACAACAACAAAATATAGTTGTGCTGTACAACAAGTGTTGACCTTTTTTAAAAAAAAAAAGATTGACAGTTTTAGGGAATTATTTAATGAATTGTAAAATGAAAAAACAGCATAAAATCAAAACTGGAAATTCTCAGTTTTTGGGCAGTTTTTTTTTTCCTTTAATCTTCAATACTTGATACACATTGAACTCATTGACTATGCAGTATGCGACGATTTGAAAAACTGTATAAATATAAAAGCTTAAAATATTATATTGAATCTTCAATTCAAGTATTAAACATGGAATGTTCTAATAATAAGTCACAATATTGATTTGTGATGCAATATGTGAAGAAAATTGTATCAGCAGCCTGTAATGCTGTTTTTTGATCTGGATTTGATAGTGAGGCAGTGGTTCAACACAATAACTACTACTCTACTACTATCACTACCTTCTTTATCTCTACTGATAAAAACAATAACACTCTAATAACTATAACACATTAATTTGGGTAGAGAGCAGTGATATTATTAGCTCCTCTGTGTTGGTAAATGTCTGTTATTTGTATGTTTGTCCTAATGAATGAGTGTTTGTGTTGTTGGGCTGCTAACAGGGGCGACGGCAGGCAGCTCTCTGGTTTCAGATTGATTCAGCTGCATGTTTCTGAGGATTAGAGCCAGTAGCCAGCCAGTCTAGACTGGTCTCCAGTTACACTGGACGCACACAATGGCTGGGACACATGGACACAGGCAGAGGGGACACTATGGACAATATGCTTAACGGGTAGAGGGGGTGGAAATGTATGTAGATACTGTACATCTTTACTTGTGCTTGAGTGTATAGTATATATTGTATTTCTGTGCATGTACATGTGTGGAAGGTATGTATATATATTGTCTGTGTATATATGGATTATACAGACATTCATATAAAAAGTATACAGTACTGAAATTAATTAATCAATCAACAGAAAATGTATCATATATCAAGCAAAAATATGAATCATTTTCTGGTTCCACCTTCTTAAATGTGAGGATTTGTTGCTATTTTTTATTTTATATCATTGAATATTTTTGGGTTTTGAACTGTTGGTTGAACAAAACAAACATTTGAAGGCATCACCTAGGGATCAGAAGACTTCTTATCTGCATTTTCAATGAAATTGGGGCATTTTATAAACTAAACAATTGATTATTTAATTAAAAAAAAATAGCAGGGAGATAAATTGATAATAGAAATAATCATTAGTTGCAGCTGTAAGTCAGTGTTCATCAAGGTGGTAATGAGAGTGTAATAAAAGAAGTTTCATCAGAGCAGCACAAATCTTGACAGAATTTGTGGCATATGCAAGAACTGAATTCATAAACATCCAGTATAAAGATTTTTAAGAACTCCAGTAGCCAAATGGTTACTGCACATAACATACACATACTTAACTGCAATGTTGCTGGTTTGATTCCAATTTGCTATCTCATTTATCAGCCCCCTAAAAGTAATCATCTTAATGGGAATTGGTGAGGAACTCTCCTGATCCCTGCCACTCCACACAATTACAACAACTTCCATTAACTCTGATGAAGCCTAATGTAATCATCATTATTTCTTTTTAAAGCATTTCTCTTTGGCAAAGAACAGAAAGAGACAGTGACAGAAAGACAAATACAGACACATAGAGGAGAAAGGGATACAGACTCAAAGGAAGACGACAAGAGGCAGACATTAATAGAAAGACTGACAAAGATTTTGTGGGTGCTCAACCATCAGTGTTTGTTAACCCGGCAGCGAAAGGCTCAGATCCCCTCTATAAGCTCCTAATTGTGTTTCATTGTTCTGCTGGACTTTGAACTCAAAGGGGGAATAGATGACACCCAGGCCTGCTGTCTCTGTGGGCTGTGCGTGCATGTGTGTGAGTGTAAGATGGGTTAAGGCCTCAGGTCCCATCTTCCTGAAGGTATAAAGGGAAAAGGCTTAAAGCGTCAAGACCCTGACACCCCAAACACACAGACAAAGACATACATGTGTGGCCTGAGCAAGCACAAAAAGACAACACGACACAGACAGACATACTCAGCCTTGTGCAGAAATACTCAGACAGGAACATGTTTGCATACACATTCACATGCACACATCCTACAAGATTCATCCTCTCTCAGCCTCCCTTCCGAGCCAAAGACCACCAGGTTGTCTCCACCTGTCCATCTTCCTGGGAAGGTTTTCCCAGACTTAATCTATCTTCAGGGGTGTTTTCTTACCTCACTCATAGGGGTAGTTTTGATTATATTTTTTAAGTGCTAGTGACTGACAACTCTTTTACAATTGATTTCATGAAGTTTGAAAGATGTAGACATTTGCTAAGAAGGGAGAAACTAATGAAATACACTATTCAGTTGCATTATGGGAATTGTAGGATGCAATGTGTTTGGAGCTTGACCCTTTCTAGCAACAAAACCTCAGGATATCTCAGCCTCCGCTACAATATCACACATAACACATCATATTTTATGAGCTTTTCATATTCATATTCTGTAACATCAATCAACCATGTAGTGAATATACCTCTAAAAGTGGAGTCCTAGTAGAAGTATAAAGTTGCATAAAATTAGCCTAAACCACTCAGTGAAGCTGTGTTTAGTTAGCTAAATGCTAACATGCTGATATTTAGCAGGTAGGCTAAAATGTTAACCACGTTTATCATCTAAGTTTAGTGTGTTAGCATGCTGACATTTGCTGATTAGCTGAAATCATATACCTGAGAATGGTGTCATTAGTTTTGCAGATATTTGGTCATAAACTCAAGTATTGGACAAAAACATATTTTGATCTGGTGAAAAGTTAATGATTTTACAAGTCCTCCTGAGGGGAACATGAATGTGTGTGCTAAATTTAATGGAAATCCATCCAGCAGTTGTTGAGACATTTCACTTAAAAATACCAACCTAATGATTGTACAAGAGAAAAAGCCAGGGGAACATCGATGCCAGTAGCCTTTGTCCTCTGGGTACAATGAATTTCTGTACTGAATTTCTTGGCTTTCCATCAAATAGTCATTGAGATTTCAATCTGCACCAAAGTGGACTGACTGACCAACATTAATGTGGCTAAAAACTTTTGTATTGTTGCTTCCAAACAAGACAACAATGAATAAATAATTCTATTTCTTTTACAACAAAATACAGACATATTTATTCACATAGATACACCACTGGAGGATATTAAGCGAGGAGGGGTTATTCCTCCCTGCCAGCGTGTGTCATTGGGGCAGTTTGTGTGAGGCCTGACACGTCTCAGGATGTCGGAGGATGAATGAGCTGACAGGTCACGACTCATGTGGCATCAGGGCAAAGCCGGGCTGAGATGTTGTGCATTGTAAAAGTCTGCTGTACCCACAGGGTTGGATTTATTTTCATAAAACAGAGTGTAGATCCGGAGGAAGCAGAGGCTTTTTCTCTTTGTGTGGACGTCATCTGTCGGTGATACAGTGGAGAAAATCCTCATAGATGTCTTCATTACAGTTTGTTGTTTTTGTGTGACACAGTCCCATCAGGTTACTTGCTATTTGAGAAAAACATAGATTTGTAGGAATACTGCATGTATAATGATGTACAATGAGGCCATCATTATGCTTGTTACCTACGGCTGAAAAATACTACGTGCACTGTTCATTAGGCTACGGCTTTCCCATCAGTACATATGTTTGTGTCTGTTACTGCCAGTAGACTCGGGATATTAATGTGTAAAAGTGCCAGATTTAACAGCTTTGGATCCATATGAGGCCCATTACAGATTACTGACTCTTTCATTTGATCCATGTGGAGATAAACCCGACACTCCTTTGAGGCCAATAATATTTTTTTCATCACAGTCATGCCTTTTTGTGGCTTTAACAATGGTAAGACCAAAACACTGAAGCACGGTGTGAGATGATCACACATCACCCGTTGTTGTGGTTTGCTTATGAAACAGGTGTTGTTTACCTACAAATATGGTTGATCTATGACGTAATATAATGACGAGAGCTTTATTATTTAACTCTGGTGGAATATTTTCACCTCTAGGTGTACACACCCTGATTGGATTTCAACCCTCCAGCCGTTCTGGAAAACTGCTGTCGTCAGCCGCTTGGTGGATTCCAAACATATCTGCCTCCACCTGAAGTAAACCACAGAATAACTAGTTACGTGTTGAAAGAAACACTGATACAAATGAATGTACAGTATGTAAATATAACCACTACTTTTGTATTTTCCCCAAGGGGATAATAAAAGTGTTCATCATTCAACCCCACAACATAATCAAACAAATTAATCTTATTTCTCATCTCATATCTACAACAGAGCTACAGTTGAATAATGCAAGAACTAGATAAATCCTGCATCATAACATTTCTGTCCTACGGCTACTCGAACTGTAAATTTAGCTAAATTAAAGAACAGGTTCACAATTTTTCAAGTTTGTCTTAAACCAATAGTTAGATGCCCATATGAATATTGAAAGAGGTTTTTCTTGCTGTAATCATTCCTCCTGAAACTGACCATTCAAAGATCCCATCTGATGTGTCTTCAATGTAAGTGAAGGGGTGACAAATTCCACAGTACTAATTCTGTGCAAAAATTATCTGAAGATAATATGAGGCTAAGTAGTAGCTAAAATCAAGTGAATATCTTTCAGAGTTATTTCCTTAGTAGTATGAAATTGCCTCTTCGTGTTCCCCGCACAGTGTTTCCCTGTTGAGCTGCAGTGGAAGGATTATAACGGTGCGTATTATAGTATAGGGCAGTATTGGGCAGCCTCTGGTCTCTCATGAATCTGTAGTTCTGTGTCTGTGTTGTGTTGAATTTAATGTAATTTACATGTTCTGCTCTGACTGGACAGCTGTTTTTTGACTTGTTGGTTTGTTTCCACACGTGGTTGTTCTTTTAACGGTCTTGGTAGCTCATTAAATATACATCATAGAGAGACTGTGATGATCCATTTTTCTTCTGTTTAGTTTAAAGTTATTTTACATAACGGAGTGTTATCGTAAACAACTCTGTGCTTCTGTATTCACAGGAATCGAAATAAGTCTAATTAGCTCTCGCTGGGTACTATCTAAATCTCTCTGGCTCAGCAGGGGGCCCTGCGCTGTAAAGCCAGGTCTCAGTCACAATGAATAACAACCGTTGCTGTCCCAACTTGTGAGTCTGTATATGTGAATGCCAGTGACAGAAAGCACTAAAGCACTAAAAAGACTAAGAAGATATTGACTTGACGAATTTGGACAGTTGAAGCTTCATATTAGTTCCAACTTTTAAATACATTTTTGTACAGAGGGAGGGCTGTGGATTTCGTCCCCATCACTTCGATTGTAAGCACATTAGAAAAGGATCTTGCAATGTCTATTATGAACAGAAGGAATGATCACCGCAAGAAAACCTGTTTCAGTGTTCATCCGGGCATCTGACAGACATGAGAAATTGTGAACTCGTCCTTTAAGTAATGTATCAATGTGAGGTCTCAGAGTTTCTGAGCATTGTGTATACGTTAGAATAAACTGCCAATTAAAGTTAAGAAAATCCTACAAATTTGTTATTATTCCCATTACTGAGATGATTATAAGAAGGTGTGAAGCTGATCTTTTTGAAGACAGAAGCCCATCTTCAATAATGTGATGAACTTTCATCTGTTTGGTGTTGTTGGGGACAGTATATTCAGTGTATTCAGTCAGGAAGAGTTAACTGAACATGCTTTTCCTTTCCAGTCACATTTTGCTTCACATTAATACAGCTCCACATGTCGCAACTGGCAATTATAACATTAACTTTTTTACAATAACTATGAACTGCTGATTGCTTTTCTTTTGGTAAAATTGGTTTTGAGAAATGGTCTTTTCAACACTTTTAATACATTAACATAGATTTTGTGCTTGTTTAGCTAATGTGAGCATGTTATCTCGTTATCACCATAATTTTACTAATGGACCTCTATGATGCTGACCTGGTTGCCAGGGAGTCCAGTGATGCAACTTCAAAGCCTCTGTATTGTCCACATTTATCCCCATCTGTTGCCGTCTGACTTTAAGCCTCTGGTGTTTCAGGAAATCAGCTGGCTGAGGACGGTGGCGTCGGAGGGGCTGCGTGGCTCAGACCAGCCTGAGTGGATTTAGGGTCACACCCAGCACTTGAAATTAACACCGGCCTAACACCAACCAAATGCTGATAAATGTAATCCACAAATGGTCTCCAGCTTTTTGACAGTTCTACTTGGAAAACCTTTAATATTGTCCCTTCTGTCATAAAAAATTATTTCAAAGCATGGAAACAGAACTAAATCAATATTTTTAAAAATCCCTTTCTTATGAGAATGAAATTTAATATGAAAACAAAAAGTGTTTATGTAATATACTTTATACAATTTGTCATTAACACAATCAGATCAGCTAATACTTTAGGCTATTAATAAAGTGGATTATTAAAGATGGCATGTTTAAAGAGGACATATCATGCACATTTCCAGGACTATATTTATTTTCTGGGGCTCTACTGGAATATCTTTGCATGATTTACAGTTGAAAAAAAACTTAATTATCTTATACTGGCTACTACTCTTATACTTTATGCAGCTGCTTAGTTCAACTTCTGTCTGAAACAGGCCATTTTAGTTCCTGTCTCACCCTCCCGATGAGCCCACTCTGTTCTGATTGGCCAGCTCCATAAACAACAGTAGTAGCAGGAATTCAGTGCTTTTTCTCATTGTTTACTCAAAATGGAAACTTCTCAAATATATCTATACATGTTTGAGCCAGAATCCTATCCAAAGTATGTGAGTAGACAATGTGAACAAACCTTGGAACAATCTTAGCAACAAAGGCAACAGAGCAGGCAGCCGTTTGTGGGCATGTGCCAACAATCTTAACAATCACGAGGAGGAAGTAAAGGTAACTTTACAAATGAAGCGTTCAGAACAGACTGAAGCCTGGGCTTTTGACTTTCAAGGAGCATTTTTACATAGGTTCACCTCAGTTTTTGGACCTTTGACCACATCCCAACAGTAAAAAAGTGACAGAAAATCACAAAAGCCCCTTTCTATGCCCTTTAAGAATTACAATAAAATAAATATTTTGTGAAGGAAACTCCTTCTGGAACACCTTCTATCCTGGAATATGGTGCACAGTATTTTGAGTTTTATTTTGATTAAATTGACATATTTTATAAATGGTGAAAACAAGACTTTAATGAGAAGGAAAATTTAAATGAAAAAAAGAGTGGAATTTGACAACTATTGGCATCAAATAAAAGAGTTATAATCATTTTTGGCTTATTACTTTTGAATATTATTTTCTGTGTTTTGTGTACTTGACATACTTGCTAATAATGTGTCTAAGTAAACTATTTACAGATGTGTCACTGATGTTTTGTGTATTTTTTTCAAACCAGGATCAACAGGAATTATAATTTGCCTGTAAGAAATTTTTGAAACAGTTTGTCATTGTTAGAGTTTCATGCAGTGGACACACCCTGAACACACCCTGCTGAATAGCTGGAATGAACGCCACAGTCGGACACAGAGAACACACACTCACCTCTCTGTGTTCAAAGTGTGCAGGCTTCCACATGTATACACAGAAATATACACACACACACGCACACACATTGAGACACAGGTAGAGCAATATTCACACACAGAGACGAACCTGAGTCATGGCGCCAAAGCTCGCCCTGAGGTGCACCCTCGTCTTACCTCCACCCTTCTCTCTCTCTCCCCCTTCCTCTCTTCTTGGGTGGGGGGCACCCTGGTGTCACCTGTCTCTTTCTAAAAGTGTCAAAGCACTGAGGTGAGAGCCCTCTCGCGCCTCTAAAGAAGGTTGGGATCCCTATTAGCCGGAGGCCGACCTCCCACTGTCCACACAGGTGATGAAGAAGCATACCGACGTAGAACCAAGAGGCTCCGGCAACACGATAATGGAAACTTTACATTTTTCTGGCTTGTTTGTTTAAAGGTGCTTCCCAGATGTACCTTTTTCTTTTGGCTCATTCTCTTTTCTTCAATCTATGCCACTTTCCTTTCTGCAGTTTTCTCTCTTATATGCTTCTCTTTCTGCTCTTTCTTCTCTTCTCTTGCTCATTCAGGCCCTGCCCTCCATGCTTTGATACCCTTCATTTAGCATGTCAGCAGCGATGACACATGTACCCATTCATCCACCCCTGCCTATATTGTTAGAAGTGTATTCCAAATCAAGCAGGAACAAGCACGGCCTTTTGCTCCCCATTCAAAATTTTCTGCCCAATAAAGCCTCCAGACATTCAAACGACTGAATATTTGGCCTTTTCAAAAGGATTCCTTCTTGGAGATCCCTCATGCAAAGCCAGGAGAGAGTATAATTTGCGTGGTGTGTTTTCAGCAAGATCCCATTCTGTCAGAGGTGAAGGATCTTTTATCTCTGCGGGTGTCTTGAGTGGCTCTCATGTCTGGTTCAGAGGCTCAAAGCTGAGCGACAGAGTAACGTCAGCATGAGTGGCAGCGGGGTCGACAGCGATGGCTCGGACAAATCCTACTCTATCTGGCCCAGAATCCTCTGGGGCTACTCTGTGAGCTGCCGTGAATCACCTTGAGCTTAATGATTTGCAGATATACAGAGAGAAGGGGGCTGGAACCTCCAGGGCCGGAGTTTATCTCCTGGACCTGACCCTTTGATCTGGCCCACAGATTAACCCTGCAGACAAAGAGATAGAGCCTATATGTGTGTGTGTGTGTGTGTGTACAAGAGGTGACAAAGATCTTGTGCACATATATCTCATGTGTGAATATGTGTGTGTCTGGAGATGTTTGAGCCTTGGATAACCTCACTATAACCCTAAGACCCTAGCAAGACCAATAAAAACACATAAAAGCAATTTACAACTTCCCAGTGATGCATTACCTGACCCTGCTGTCCTGTTCCCATGAGGACAAATTCTTCATTGTTCTTGTTCATCATGTAAACAAACGATCTATAATTCAGTATTGATTCAAAGTGACATATCCACATCATATTCCAGCTTTTGTTCCTAAGGATGGGGATGTAAGCTGATCAGTTGGTCAGTCTGTCCAACACTTTGATCCGAAGCAAGATACTGTATCTCAACAACTACTGGAATGATTTTTTTTTTTACATTTAAGTAATGGATAATATAGCTGAATTCAATATCATGACATCAGTTATAATATTTTTCCAATAACAATGTAGTGACATAATGAGATGTGACGTCACCAATTGGTTTACATTTGAAGACCAGACCGGTTTGAAGACAAGAGTTCCAGCAGTAGTAACTCCTACAGTCCAATTAATGGGGAGTGTTGCCCTTCAGGCTCTGGAAACACACCTCGCTCCCAAAGCGAACACCAGCTCACTGGGAACACCGAGTACACTAACATTAGCTGATTTAGCTAAATTGTGCTAACAGGGCAGGTAGCATAATTGAGTAACATTAAACTTACCGAAATAGTCTTAGACTCAATCTGAATTCCAGAGCTGAAGAGAGCATCAGCTGTCAATCACAGCTGTCTGTCTATACGTCTTCGTATTTTATTACCAGAGCAATAATTTCCAAAATGACCACCAGCACATGTATTAGAGGGCCAGAATTTAGTGATTGAAACCATAATGAATATAATAATACAAATTATTGACTTAGTACTTCTAGAGAGAAGTTGACACTGTTTGAATGGGAGTCAATTTGAGCCAGCAGCCATAGGTGGCATTGCACTTTGAAGTTCTTCCGTACTGACTTCAGCCTCAAGTCGTGGTAGTTGTCACTTCATTTAGAGTAATTAATTTGGACAGCAAAATGTTGTAAAATGAAGAACCATGGTCTTCAGAGGTTGCGCCGCATGTGTTTGGTGGTCCCTGCTCCTTTCTCTTGCACCACTTTTAGATCAAAAATTGTATTTCAATTCAGTTTTCCTTTAAGTGAAATTTGCTAATTGATATTAATGGTATCCAAAGAATGAATCTTCATGGTTTTTAGTGACTCCCTGAGGTTTACTGTAGCACCACAACCAGGCTGAATCTTGACTTGGGAGTGTTACCATTAAACTTAATGAGTACATTCATGCAGCTCAAATGATGAACTCTCTCTAGTTTTGTACAGTCATTGAGCTTTCAATTAGCACCACCCTCAGGCCAAAATGTCAACTTTGCACACAAGATATCTACTCTAATCTAACCTGATGGATAGATTGCCATGAAATTTGATTTTATGTGTCCAAAAAGGTAAACTCTTCTGATTTTAACAACCCCCCTGTCTTCTCTGTAGAGCCATCCTCAGGACAAACTTGACATCAGTGCCATTACCACTAAGGTTCTCCAAATAGCATAAACGTCAGTTTGTGCCAAAGATCACTTGATATTTTCATGATGTAATTGTTGGTCTTGTTAAAATGCAATAAATTACTCAAGTCTTTGGTTGCAAAATCCTTGCAGTGTTTAAAACCATTTCAAAAACCTGCTACAGTGCATGTGTAAGGTTTTCGGTATGTGAAAACAGTTCTGGATTACATCTTAATGGGACAGTCATTAGTATAACCTGCTCAAACAAGTGCTAAAACTGAAAGATTACACTAATTTGCCAGGCAGTTCTTGATGAGAAAGCTCAGTGAAGGTGCCAGATTCATCTTAGATGTGCATCGACATTTAAGTGGGTGTTAAGATTTATAGACCTCAGATTGTTCAAGTGGGAATGTGCAGTTAGGTTTTTATTTTGGACAAATGTAGATTGATGAATAACCCTTCAGTCTCTTTTCACTCCTATTGAATGAACCTGCACGTACGTCCAAAAAGGAGAACATATAAATATATATATTGAATATTTTATTCACTTCAATCTTTGTTTCCTCTTAAATAAGTCAGTGTATTTTTAAAACATTTCATTGACCTTCGTTCTAAATTTGTACCCGTAAAGAACACTTTAAGAAAGAACAGGAAAAACCGAAAGGACTGGATGTGCAGGGTCAGCGTTCTTTTCACTTTACTAAAACCCGCTGGCTCACTGTCTTCAGTGGATGAAACTGGTTTTCTTTATTCCACTGTAATGAAATTCTGTTCCGGTTTGACTGCTCACCAAACTGTGGATGAAGATACTGCAGCGACCACCCACCGCCTACTCATGTATCATAAAGGCGCAGCACACAGCCATGTTTGTCTACTGATGACAGATGGAGGGAGAGAAAAAAGAAACAAACAAAGAAACAAAAAAAGCTCCTCCATCTACAGATTGATATTAAACTGACATTATATGACTCATAATTGAATGTGTCAGGTTTGGCCTACATTGTAAATCCCCCTATTGAAAGTCACATTATGCAATCCTTCCTCTACATCCTTCTTACCTGCATGAATTTGTATTCCCACCAGATTACTACTTCATTACTTACCAAAAATAACCTCCTGGTGCCTGATTGTGTTACTGATTGGAAATGCATAGAAAGTGGTCGATCAAACAGTCAAAAATGTGTTCTAGGATAATTCAAGGAAAACTAAGTGGACAAGGTACTCTTAGACATATCCTCCTCTGTTAAAATCTTTCACATCTCTTTTCTTTTGGTATAAAACATCAATGACTGACTGGTTGATGAGGCTTATACATTTTTTTTTGGTATTTCTGAATATTAACAGTGTAATAAATAACGCTCCGTAAGTTTTGGTATCTCTGGCAATGACAACTAATATTCAGATTCCACCAAAAATTGGAGAGATGATGGGGAGGAATGCTGTTATTGCCAAGCAGCAAATATAAAACTTTTGGGCTTGTGCTTTTATTTTCTATGTTTGGTCACCATCTCTCTTTGGAAAGTGTGTAGAGATTGTAGAGAGCCCACAAAACAGATACATATTCCAGCAGTACATGAATCTATACTATTATAGTATATTAAAAGGGAAGATTCATATTTCACAAAAAATATGATGAATTATTATTATTTATTATTTAATAATTATTAATTATTCAAAATAGAAGATCAAAATAGGAGCAGCAGAGGCTGAAATATCCCAATCTGTAGTCCCTGCTATGAGCAAAGCTGCAAAATTGTTGGATCCTGCATTTCCCAAAATACAACTCATCTTTCACTCAACTTTCATCTTTCAAACACCATAGCTCCAGTGACATCACCATGACATTATTAGGGTTTAACTTTAAGAGACATTGTCAAAGAGATCTGTGGCTTTAAATGTGGTTTTACTATGAGAAATATGCAGGATGGAGATTATTAGAGGGAGTTTGAGTGGTAGTGCACTTTCTGCACTTTTGACAGCTTCCCTGATGTTTGCGCAATATTTCCTTCCCTTTTATTACTTCTGATATATATTTATATTGTTTTGCATTTACTTTTTATTTTCTGTATTGATTATTCCTCAGCTTTTACAGTGTTTTGGTGTCTTGAGGGGGAATTTTTGTAGTTTTATATGTATTTGGACCTTGAGAACCATGGTTGTAAACTGCATTCCCCATACATGACAAAGCACAGGTGTGCTCTACTTGATGTCATTATAAGCTTTGGGATTCCTTTTTCTCAAACATTATCCCAGATGAACATCAAGTAACAGAAAGCTTGGCTTTATCATTAATTACTCTGGACCTAAGTGTGCAGTTTTAGCATTATGTCATAACTATGGTGATTGTCTGGAAAGTCGGGTATTAACTAAACCCATTAGTGATTCTGAAGTCCTCACATTCTCAATTCATGTTCTCTTAGTTCTCTCTGTTTCAGTCTTGTTTCAGGGCTATATCAGTGGCCTTATGCAGCTTTAAACCTGTACTTAACAAGAGAAATGCATTCTTGTTCCATCATCCCCAAAAACCCCAGCACAGCCCTGCCAGTCAGAGATACAGAGGACATCAACTCACAGATCAGCAGTCTAAATACACATTACAGGCTTGTCATCCCCCCTCGGCCATAAAACTGGTGGCTCTACTAAAGCCCCTCACACTGTGACGGGCCATCAGGGATCAGGATTGAATATTCTGAATCTCAGACTCTTGAGCCGCTGGGTGACACATCTCCATCCCTATCCTCTATTTTCCTTTTCCACAGGAGCGGCAGTTACACCCCACTTCTCCTTCTCTGACTCCTCGCGGTGACTGACAGCTGCACTGGTGCTTCATTATGGCCGCACATAAGCCATATTTTAAACCACACTTCACTATTTTCCTCAGTGAGGCAGGGGTGGCAGTGGGTGGATGGAGGGGGGTTGTGGAAGAGGAGAGCAGGAAGGGAAGGAAAAGCTCCCCAGATGAAAATCCTAAATCAGTATGCCCTGCCGCTGCAGCTGAGGCCTAGACGGGGATTGCATTTAATTTATTCTCCTAAGCCTGGGAATCAGGCCATCAAAAGGAACCAAACTATCAGGTTTCCTGCACTAAATGGTCCAACAGTGTGATGTGGCCAGCCTGGGATCCGACTTAACCCTTTCGAGGTGGCAGGCGAGCAACAGAGGCAGCGGCCTTCCTTGTCCGGACTGATTTATCTCCTGACGTTCGGAGGCTGCAGGCACAGAAACACTCCAGCTCAGTAAGGACTTGTGGACTTGAAGGTGACACAGTGGGGACGGGTGGCAGTCCCTCCCAATGTTGCATATCCCTTCTTTAGCCTGGTTTAATGGTTGTGGATCATGGGATTAAGGGACACTGGCTCATGGTGGGCCATAGGAGTACAGCCTAGCTTCTTTTTAGTAACCTGTTGAAATAACAGCCCAGTCTCTCTAGGAATTATGTTCACATCAAGTGATTCGTGCAGCGCATGCTTCACATCCAGAGCCAACATGCAGTAACAACACAGGAAAAAGTATGCGCTTCATATAGTGAGGCGAAAAAGTGAGGACCCTGAGGTCATCATGTAGCATTTAAGCGGGAGACTGGAGTTTGCTTTCCATCACAGATCTGCAATTAACATTCACATTTACATTAAGCGTAATCATGACCTTTCCCTAACTTTAACCATACTGTAGATGATGAGTACAGATTTTATAGAAAACTTTGATTTTAAGATTTTTTTTTTTAAGTATTACATGAACTGGCATCAGATTATATTTCTGAATCCCCTGTTCCACCGCCAGACCCCTCATATCTGCACACCAGTCATTACTCCTCATTCCACATTGTCAGTGAAAATCCAGGACCGACTGGACGTTTTCCATTGTTGGCCCCATACTGTGGATCAGTTTGCCACTCATTATTAGATCCTCCCCCTCCAGTAATATTCTTAAAAACTTGGTGAAGACTCATCTCTGTTCTTCAGCCTTTTAATAGCCATCAAGAAGACATGAGCGGTCACACTCTTTTTGGTGTTGTTTTCCTATTATTCATTTGTTCTCTGTATAATGCTATTGTTTTTTTTTTTTTTTTATCAGGATTTCATCCACATTTTCTACACTTTTATTTATTTTCTCCTTGTTCCTCATAATTATGTCAGCGTTTTTAATTGATTTTATAATTCTCAGTCTCTTTATAGCACTTAGGTCAACATTTGTTGTTTTTAAATGTACTCTAAAAATAAATGGACTTGACTTTGGCATTTGACGTGAAAAAACCATGTCCTTAAACATCTGTCTTTTGCAGAATCATCCAGAATCTATGTTGTTGTCTGGTTATAGGATTGGCAACATCAGGAGACCAAAGATTGTGTACTTACATGGACAATTTATGCTGGCTTTCTTTTTTTATTTTCTTTTTTTGTTTTAAACCATAATCACAATGTTTTTCTAACCTTAACCTTAAGTTTGCCATATTCATGAACTTCTCTCACTCTTAAATATACTGTTAAAGCGTGAATGCATGGATATTTAAGTGTTTAAGACATTACATATTCATAACTAAATAAGTTAAACTTGATAATAATGATGATAATAATACAATTAATTATATAGAACTTCAAATGATGTGAAGATGTGTTACATTAAAAACAAGGTAAATAAAAACAAAAAAAAAAAACACACAATACAACAAAACAAAATGCAGCACAGAAGAGTTTAGAGCTGCATAGAAAATCAAACATTAAAAAGATTAGTTGTAATAGACTTGTTGAAAGATTATGGCAGTCATAGGCATGCATGGAAGAGATGTCATGATTTATTTATTAAGAGTTGAACAGTCAGACTGTGTGGGTGTGGTTTGATTATATTTGATTGACAGTAGCATCTCCCTGGCGACAGAGACAAGTAGTGAGCAACTGCCATTCTGATTCTTTTTATTTGTAACATCTGACTTTTTCCAACAGAGTCCAGCCCACTTCAAACCAGAGAAACAAATACAGAAATGTGAAATATGAAAAAAAAAATTCTTTGGCAAAGGTTGTGCTCATGTAGAACGCCATCACTTTTAGTAAAAATCTGAGAGAGGAAGTTGGTTTTCAAGGCCTAAAAAAGTTGGCATTCAAAGTTAAGAAACATTGAACGTGATCCTACTTTTGCAGGATGAGCCAATATCAACACTCTGTCTAGCGATAGGGTTGCAAAATGTAGAATAAAGAGAAATCACATGTTAGGTGCCAAGAACTGCAATTACATTCACATTTTAGAAAGATGGTCGGCACGTTCTTCTAACTGGGACACGCAGATGTTGATAAATTTACGTTATAAAAAACATGTCAAATCAGGTCCTGAGGAAGAAAGACAAACATGGCTGCTTGTGGAAACCCAAGGAAAAGTGCTGTAGATTTAGGGTTGATTGAGATGAGATTCACCCATGATGCTGTGCTGGCAGGCAGCTGTGGAGGGAAAATGAGATAGGTGAAAAATTTTAGCCGCCAGTTTTTCTCTGTTTAAATATTTGGCACAATCTGAAATGTCCTCATGTGGTTAAACCAGACTCATCCAGTACTCTAAACTAATTAAAACTAACACTATAAATGATGCCTTCTATTTCAGTTGGGTTTAATTTGAGTACATGATTCCACAGATTCTCAAAATAACCAATTTGGGTCACATAAGGTCAAATCCAATATTTTTTTGCTCACGTGTAAATCCATCTCTTGAGTTCTTGGAAATTATCAAGTTTCTCATTGCAACTTTGTCCCTGACCACATGAAACCCGGCTCTGACCAAAAACAACCAAAGGCTACTGTTTAACCGTCGCTGTGAAGCACAAAACACCAACCACGCTCACAAATATACTTCACAGAGGCTTTATTTCCTGCTTGACTTGAAAACCTGTTTCACCGCAGAGGGGTTTTGGAGGTTTTCATTAACTTATTCTAACATAAGGAGTAGTCTAGTGCACTGCTTTCCCAAAGTAAGGCTCAGGGACCCTCTGGGGTCAGAATGGAAGATAAAGGAGACATAAGCTGTGTCCCAATACCACACAAAATACTGATTCTAAGTGCGTTTTAGTCTGTGGTGTAGACACACTGAAAAGGTGACGAAAAAGCCAGTATGCACACGAAAAATGTTGGACTCTTTTTGTTGCTGCACACTATTTTCCTACAGTGCAATGCACATGGGCAGCTGCAAAACAGTTAAATATGCATGTATTGCATAATTTCCTGTCAACACTAAATGATCAAATCATATCATAATCATAATCATATGATATAATTTCTTGTAAATAACTGCAAAAATAGTATACATGAAAATCATTGCATATGTAATGTACAGAAAATGCTTTCACTTTATGTGGTCACATTTCAAAACTCAAAAATTCTTGGTTGTGTTATTTTTTGTTCAAATTTATTTTAGTGACAATCCCTATGCTCTTGTGTAGTACACGATAGTTTCATGGCCTGTTCATGTATTTTTACATGTCCTTACATATCTTAGAAGAAGCAGTTTTTTTAATTCAATGAGACTTTAACTTGGCTAGTTAGATAACAGCTTAAAATGATAGTATATTAGACACTATTTTAAATTAAAGGCATTTGCAATATCATACTACCCACAGCTGTGCATTGCCTTGAGAAAGTGGTCGTTTAATGGTATTTTTGAGTATCAAAATTGCAATCCTCACAGAAAATGTATCTTCTGAAGTAATGAAAGTGATCTGTTTCAAAACAACACAAGGCTTCTTGACCTCTGATTCGCCGAATGTCTCTCGTGTTCAACAATGAGCTCAACGCCAACATTTACGCTGGAAGAGTAAATGTCCGAAATCAGTAGCAGTTGGAGGCAGATTGTTGTTGTTATCGGGCTCCAATCAGGACTCATGGCCATAAAGAACATAATATTACTTTCTTCTTATGAACACACTGCAAAGCGGGGCAGATCTCTGATGACCAGCTCCTTACCCCTCATCCCCTCTCCTCCTTGATCTTCCCCCACTGTTTGCTTTACTTTATTTTCTGTTTTTTCTCCCCCTCCCCCTGTAATTTTTTCGTGCAAAGAATAAAATTTCATCTGCGCGGGCTCTGGGAAAGGCGGCCCTCGGATTGGCCCTTGCCCGTACAGATGCTTTGAATTTACGGGGGCTTTTCTGCCTGCAAGAAGAAGCAGGGAGAGATGGATGGTGGGATGGGAGGGGTTGAAGGGGGGGTGAAACCTGCCTGTATTTCCTGGGGATTAGGCGTCAGATGGGCGCCCTCAGAGGAGGTCTCAGGTCCCGGCCTCCCTGGATGGCTGGGAAACTGACCCCCATCTGACTCCATGGTCTTCATTGTGCCCTGCCAGCATGTAGCCCCGGGACGGGACCAAGGCCGAGGCTCTGTCCTGGACTCACTGCCGCCTGCATGGTGAACCGAACCTGTTGTATTTGTACCTCAGATATGCACACATTTAACACTACTTTTGGAATATTCCAGTTTATTATAATCTAGGTGTTTGTTTTCATTGTTTTCAGTATTTGTCATAATTTCTTTCGATAATAACATAACGTTGTACTTACCAAGTTAATTACTGAAATCTTGAAACACTGACATCACCGCAAAGTTCAACAGGGTAAGAAACACAAACACTCTGATGATGAGATAGGTTGTTTTCAGTTTTCTTGTGCAACCAGGGATTTTTACCAACATTTCACTCTTGGTTTCACTCTTCCAAATGAAGTGGATTAGATATTCTGGCTTCACTGCTGGCTCGTTTGTTGTTCCCATGTTTCCTGATCTCTGCAACAATTTTGGTGAGTTTAAGTTTATCATAACCGAGAGAAATAATGGCAAAAACTACAAATGTTTTACAAAAAAAAACAAAAAAAACAAAAAAAAAACAAATACAATTATCCTTTAAGAACTTTAACTAATGATCCAAACCTTAAAGGGCCAGTTCATGATTTAAATGTAAACAAAAGGGACGTCCCGACACTGAAATCCAAAAAACAGGGTGGAGCCTGTAACCCTAACCCTAACCCAAAACTGATCTTCTAATACAGAGACAAAAACCTAGAAAACTACACCTCAGTCATCAGTATTTGCAGTAAACTGACAGTAAAAGTTCATTGACACAGTTTTTGTACAACTTCTTCAAGTTATAGAAAGTTAGTAACAATTTTTTCAAAGCTCACAAACTGTAACATTTTAAAATGGCAGAAGACACAACAATTTTCTTAAAGGTCCTGAGTGTTTTTCTCAATCAGCTGCCTCCTGTGAGTGATTTGATCCTATTTGAACACAGTTTTCTGACAAAGTTAGAATGGTTTTGATTCTTTCATATTAGAGATTGTATTTCCCTTTTTTTTCTCTGTGTCTCATTGGTTTGAAGTAGGCGGGTTCAGTCATGTCATGCGTATTACTAGTATTACTATGCCAATTAGTCACCTTTACAAATTGTTTCAGATTTTGTTAGATTAGATTTTAGGGTGGGCTAAGCATGGATGAGTGGTGGAAAGAGATGGACAGGATAGAGGAGGACGATAAAAAAGGAGACACACTTTTACAAGGAGAGAAGATGCTGGAACAATATCCTTGTTTCTGGCTTGTGCAATTAAAACATACCTGTCCAGAGTCAAACACCCCTGCACTAGCAAAGAGGAGTGCAAACATAACTGAACATTACTTCAACAATTGCACAATTAATGGCGATATGCAGATACACGTTAATAATCACCCCAGTTTTTAGGCATGTTTGACTAGCCTGATTAGCATGCTCTCCACTGCATCCGTGTGTTGCTTGGCAACCATTTTGCTAAATGTCGCTGAAGAACTACATTGCGTGCTGTGTGTTTATTTTATGACTACATATACCTGGCCAGGTAGTGTTTTAATTCACTGTCAGTCAGTGATTAAATTAATAAATAATATCTCAATATTCATTTATAACTTTGATGTCACTTATATTTATATATTTATAGAGTTATACATATGATTTGAAACCATGTTTGCTCAAACCAAAACAACTAAATAAATAATTTTGCTGATTTGGCAACCCCCTATTGGCAGGAAGAAGTGATACTAGCACTTTTTTCCATGTTAAGCCATCTAAACCTATTGGTTAAAGCAGCTAAAATCAACATTTTGATATCAACAATAGATCTTATGGCTACTTGGGTGTGAGAGGTGTTGCTCACGGAATGAATCTGATGAATGAATCCACAGAAATTTATTACTTGATGCTATAAACTTCCCCTCAGCTCCACTAGGCCCGGGCAATAAGTAACAATAGCAATATGTACCGGCAATAGACACTTGTGTTGTTCGGTTGTACCATCAACATATGACACAACAACAAAAACAGTGAGAAAATGAGTGCAGATGGTGATGAAATTGTAAAATTAAAATGATTAACTGTGTGCTGTAATAAATAAAATAGTTAAATTCAATCTTTCTTCTCCTGGTCATAGGTCATTAAAAATTATCAATAATTATCGATATTGAAAGACATGAACCATTCTATTGTAATACATTTTTCAGCTATAGTGCCGTGTCCTCAGCTCTGCAGAGCTTAATGGTCTTTTAGCTTATTGTTTTGGTCTTGGTTCACTCCCATGAATGTCATATTCAGCCACAGTACTGATAAACTCTCTGTGCAAGTAGGCAACACTGTTCTTAAACATGTTCACCATTTCAATTTATAAACTCATAATATGCCAGTAATGTGCGTCTTATTTCCACTGCCCAAACCGGCCAAGAAAATAAGGTTTAGGGTTTGGGAAAGATTGTTTGACATTGTCTGACGTTCTGACATTTTGCACAAGGACAGCCATTATTCATGAGTACGACAAGAGCCTGCTACATCAGGAAAATATATTATACATAAACATGGGATGTTTTAAAGCTTTTTGAACACAAAGTCTGCAGCTCACTAACAGGCAAGGAACACAAAATTCTTCGCCATTTTTGGAAATAGAGAAAGGAATCTTATAACCAAGTACAAAGTAACGGTGTTCTCACAAATTTAACTCAAATACCATTGTCAAACTCTAACTCCTACGTGTCATTTCAAAAATTTCATGTTGTTTCAGTTGCTTCATGACAAGAAAACACGTCTGGAGACAAGTAATTGAAAGTGAAGTATAGGATAACAGTGAAAACCACTGCTGACAAAGCTCTAATGCCAGAATTTTGTTCCAACACATTGAATTTTTTGTTGCTTCAATCACGACTCTGCTGACTTTCAAAGTGTTGGATGGGTGTAGAAATGTCAGCTTTTTGTCTTGCTTCATTTGTTTTTCTGCTCTAATAATAACACAAGTTGATAAACCGTGTCTTGTGTTGGGATCAGGTGTGTGGAGGCTTTATGAAAAACAGGGTTACAGGCCAAAAAATGGTCACAATCATAAAATGTTATTAATGAGGAAGTAAAAGTTGAGCAATAGCAGCATACTCATCCCAAATGACCTTTAAACCGCTTTGCTCCATGCGTCTTTCCTTAAACCTGTGACCCTAAAATTTACCAGAAATGACAGCTCATCAGAATGTCCTCACACTGACATTTTCCCTCTTTTCTCATTGTGAGACCATTTGGCCCTCGCAAGCACAGTACAGAAACACACACATGCTTGTTGAGCTGCGGATCCTGCAGGCTTTGAATGTGGCTCTCAGTCAAATCAAATAAATGTAGCATGTTATGCTTCTGCCATTTGTTCTGCAACACTTCAAATTATGCTCACTTTACTACAGTTGAGATGGATTTATTATTACACACTTGTTTCCTAAGGGGACAATGAAGTTTTCTCCCACAATTAAACTTCACACATGCACTTTTTTTAATTATATGGAGGCCCACAGTTCCTGGCGTCCTAAAAGGTCTCCATGAAACATGAAATGATCTCATAATATCAAGAGGAACAAAATGATGTTTTTAAAGGTATTTTATTACCGGAGTGTATACAGACTTTTTGTAGAATCATCAATTATAGCAATTCTTTAGAAATTTTCTTTTTTTTCCATAAGAAAGTTAGGTTGCTGAAAAATCCAAATGCAGCAGAGCAGTCAGGTTCCTCGTATACGTCCGTCAGTCCCAATTCAAAACCAACTCAAATCGACCAGCGTCTGTGTGGAGAGGCCTGCTGCTGCACAGAAAATGGCTGAGATGAAAACAAAAATCCAATTCTTGGTAATAGGGAGCCATCTAGTGGCAGCTGAATGAAAGAGCAAACCAAAGCAGCAGCAAAGAGCCTCCACTTCCAGCAAAAATGAGTACATCTGTTTTATGGCTTAACAAAGACGAAACACACAAAAGAACAATCTCTTACATTTTTCTTTTTTTCTTCCCAAATCAACTGTGCCATTTTAGAATCAGTGTGAAAATTAAAATAGAAAATAAAAATCTCTGTTACAGTCCAATATTTTACTATAACTTTTCACAAATACTCCATCTATATAAACACTGATAGAAACACACAATATAAACCATTAGTGCCCTGCAAAAAACACCAATTATACATTTTTATGTCATACGTTGATTTACTTTCCTGTAAATAACAACCAACAAACATTCAGTTTACAGTGTAAACTGTTTCTTAATGCTAGTACCAGCATGAGTACTTCTACATATATTTTTTTTCTCCTTTCAATTGATGAAGTTCTTTCGGAAATTCAAGGTCTCTGCAGGACACAAAGGAAACAAATGCAACACACAACACAAAAACAGAACACTACTCTGTTATATTAGTCTCCAGAAGACCAAAATAGAGAAAACTGAACTCTTCTTTATGCTTTACCTTTTCATTATACAGTACTATTAACAACAGAGATGTTCCAAAACGCAGGATTCATACCAAAAATACACTCAATTAAGTGTCTTGTATTACTGAGATCAAAAGAAAGAGAATAGCCATTTTTACTGCCTTTTACTGCCATTACATGCATTAACCCGTATTCGTCGGACTTCTCTGGAAGCCTTGTAATTGAGGAGTAGCTATCTCTCATAACATCTTTTATATATATATCATGAAAATTAAACCTTAAAGTGAGTCTTCTTACTCTGTTGAATCTGTTTTGTGTGGCACTGTTTGTATTAAAAGACCGCAGAATGAACAGTGTACTTCTACATTTAAATGCCAAAGGTGACAAGTAAATAAGAAATTAAAAACAATATAGGAAAAATACAAACATAATTCAAAATCAAGTTCCTGGCCTTAAGAAAGATTCTTCTTTTTCTTCTTCTCTTCATTTTTTTAACAAATCACTAGTAAACACCTTCCTATTGCCTTGCAGGAAAAAAAATGGTTGGGGAGGAAAAAGGGACAAGGAGGTAAATACTCCCGACTCTTTTAGCTCGTCTCCAGCTTGGCCATTTCCTGCACGTAGATCCCAATGCTCTCACTGTCGAACAGCACGAAGTAGACGGTCTTGATGGTGGAAGACATAGTGGCCACAAAATAGGTGGAGATGGCCTTAAGGATGAGCTGGGCTGCCGTCTGTTTCGGGAAACCGTTTCTGACAGGAGAGTACACACACACACTTAGTGAAATGTGGTCCAACGCTGGAGAGACTTGTCACTTTTTATTTACTTGACCTGGACTGTGTTTGCATGCTGTTAAAGGTCAGCAGTAGCTTACAGTATATGTTTGATTATTTACTGTACACTAACTTAAATTCAAGTGTTCATCTGGGTTAACTTGGATTATTTTGTATATTGTATTTCTTCAAATAGTGGCTGGGGACTTTATTTACCTCAGCTGCAGGGGGTACCAGGCCTTTATTGGAAACAGGCTTATATTAGAGAGAAGCCTTTATTTCTAATTCTTTGTTTGATAAGTATGTTTGCTCCTATTTTTGTACAAAAGCCCCTTGTTTACTGATCTGCTTCCATTTGCTCTGTTAAATTTTTGTTATCAGATTACTGGTAATCCACTTACTCCAACGTGGAAAATAATAATTGTAGCACTTGAGTTCCAGTGGATGCAAGCTCACCGACTTTGCCAAGTTATCCTGGTTACCCTGGTTATCCATGCTCATGTAGTGTCGCTGCCATCATTATTATTAAAATATGTGCCGTTCTCCCCATATTTAAAACAATATGGCATCTCCTCTGCCCCCTCCCTCTCAGTGACGATTGGCTAGAGGGCTACACGTGTACTCATAGCAGTGCAGTTACATACAAGTAACAAGTAACTACTATTCATGCTCAACTGACATGCACATTATATAACAGGCACCAGGAATTTATCCTGATTTTGGGCTGGTCTTTATTAGTTCGCCCCTGGTCATTATCAAAGACCCGGCTTTTAATGGACTACCGTCTTTTATTTGAGGAAATATGGTATTTTGGGGGGAACATAAATGTGAGAGTTCATGATAACATGAGAATCCAGTCACTCCATTTCTTCTTTACACATTTCACACGGATCATGACTTTTCCTTTTTTTCAGGAGTGTGAAAACTCCACGTTCACACTGGGTTCATTCATTTGAGTCTGTGTCTCCCAACCTGAAGCTCCAGATGCAACAAGGATCTGCAAGATGAATCTGAGTGCTCACAAGATGAGGAAATAAGACATAAAACATACAGCATTTCTGCTTAACACGTTTAGTTTAATTTTCCTTCCTTCCTTTTCTCTAATCTGTGAAATCTTGAAGAGTTTTACCATCTCAGGCCTCCAAAAAACTGTGGGAAACATCACTCTTTGGTTGAACTGCTGCAACTCTTAGAAATAAAGTATTATACCTGTGACAAGGATACACAAGTAAACATTGTTTTACCTTAAAGTTACAAGCCAAAAAGTTTGCTCTAACCTCTATGCTTTCACACTGTTGTTTCAGCCCACGGTGTGTTTGTGTAAATCTGTCTTGATCAAAGTGGAAGTGTTTAACACTGTTGCCTGGAAACCATGCCAACTCCCGTTTTGACTTGCATAGAAAAATTGAGAGTGTACATGCAGGCAGAGACACAGAACACTAACTTTTTATTGCTGACGATGCAAGAATGCCACTCATAATGTTACCATGACATGTGAGAAGACGTGGAGGATTTACTTCTGAGATTTCCTTTGTTTTTAACTTTTTCTCTTTATTTTAACTTTGTCATTTTGAAGAAAAACTTTTCGCAATCTATAGTGTGTCTTCTTTTTTTACTGACATCTTTTGTTCAACCTCTTAATTTACCTTTCGACACCTTCGTGTCTCTGAGCCCCAGACACAGAGGTGACGACCTGACGACAAGTTATGAAGTACTGGAGAACACAATGTGCCCTCTCCATGTGCAAATGTTTGGAGCAACCTTTTGTACAAACTTCTTGTCTGGTTCTTCAAAAGAAGTTTTGCATCCTGAAGAAGAGAGTTTTTGAACAGTTTTTGACTTTTCTTCCAGTCCGAGTGTGGATTACGCTCTGACTGCACAGACTAATCTGAAATCACCTCGATTGGGGAAACTCAGGTACATTTTCTGCTGTCTGCAGCCAGGTTTGCAAAAAGCGTTCATGTTACTACATTTTTAGACTAATTACTTCCAGCTTTGGACTAAACTGCCCTAAAGATTTCAGAAACAGCATCTAATTCAGCCCACGGTCAATATTTTGTACATTTCATTTTATTCTCTTCAATTAAAAATTTAAACCTGTAGCAGCTCTTCTCACTTAGAATATGTTTTACATATTTTTTATTGTAAATTTCTGTCTTTTTTATATTTAGAAATATTTAACTTTGCATATATTTTGACTGTTATGCACCACGACACCAAGGCAAATTCCTTGTATGTGCAAACCTACTTGGCAATAAACCTGTTCCTGATTCTATCAAGCTTCACAAAAGTGACTTTTACTCTTCTGCAAAAAAGCTGAACATGAGTATTAATCAGTAGCAGGTAAATATGAAAATATATAAAAATAATGATTACATGATACCTAGTATGCCAAGCATGTTTCTTTCTTCCTGTGTATGTGTTTGTTTTCCTACCTTCCGCTACCAATAGAGGGAAACGCCACAGACTTGAGTTTCTTCTCATCAGCCAGAGCCAGGCAGTTCTTCACCGTCTTGTCAAGCAACTCCTCACACTTGTCGGAGCCCCAGCCTGGACTGTTACAGTGGATGACGTACTTAGCGGGCAGACCAAAGCCGCCGGTCAACACAGCTGAGAGATGGAAGAGGAGAGGAGAGGAGGAAGAATGGTTAGTAAGGTGAGGAGAGAAGAGGAAATAAAGATGGAGACCAAGTAGAGGAGGAGGAGGGAGAGCAGAAAAAGGAAACATACTTCTGGTAGAAGTAGTTTTGTTCTGAAACACAAAGTGAAGACATGTGGTGTTACTTCAGCAAATCCCAGCAAATATGCTGCTGTTGAATAAATATTTAAATGTTTATAACACTGAAAACATCATGAATCAAAATGAAAGTTAATGCCTGCAGTCACCCACAGATGCCACCTACATTATTTTATGAAAGGAGTACAGTGACATATTATATCTGAGACAAATGCTGTGCCACAACATCAAAATCTGTGCTGATTTTGTTTAGTCAGACAGCGAGTGAACTTGTTCACCTCTGGCGTGCTGCTACTTGCTTGATTTCTGCATATCACATCTACAGTCTACAGTCAAAATCAGTTCTATTAACCTGTTTTGTCAGAAGTCAAACCCCAAAAGTTGAGCTTGGAGGCCTGAGATGCTAAAAGAATACTTTGCTTTGTGGAAAAAGTGTGTGGCAAATCTCAGAGAGCTTAAAATGGTTTGACCTGGTGGGCTGGATAAATCACTTCACCAGACAAATAGAGAGGAGGAGAGAAAAGGAGGAGAGGAAGAACAGAAACGGAGAAGACAAGAGAAAAGAAGACAAGAAAAGAGTCTGTTCTCTGGAGTTTAAATGTTTAGTTTAGTCTTCCATCAAACCAGCGGCTGTAGACAGTGTAACTCAGCCAAAGCCCCTGATGCTGTGAAGTGAGAAAGCCTCCAGTCAGAGTTTATTAGCCCACAGCGAGCGTGTGACTGGACTGGAGTCAAAGCTGAGGACGAGCTCATTTCCAGATGGCACACAGAGATGGAGGAACTTCACACAGCAGAGCAAGAGCCAATCACACTGCATGTGTGATCTGCTCGTGGGGAAAAGTCTGTGGATGATGATGATGATTACGGCTAAAGTTCAACTTGTTTTATGGTTTGGGAAGGTGGAACAGTGTGCGGTGGTGTTTGTGTATTGCACATCTGGAGATTACCTGTCAATCAAACTACAGTATGTGGACAGCACTGCCAGATTTATGTAGATTTTCTGTTGATGTGCTTTGAGCTTCTGTAGGTGGCCCTCTTTTTCTGTCAATTACATGCTAACGACCAAATTCTTTTATCCAACCCCAAACACTAAAATCAACGCTAATGTTGCTGCCAGACATATGAATCACATTACTTCCTGCATGAAGATGGATTTTGCTAGAAAAGATCTGCCAGGCTTTACTTCATACTTTTCTTAAAAGTCAATAAATGACAATGAGACAAAAGACTTAATACTTTCTTGAGTGGCCCTTTGTCATACTCCTTTGATAGATGGGAATTGTTCAATACTACTTCACTGCAGAGAAAACACAGCGGTTGCACTGGATCTGTGGAAGCACATGTGAATCCATAATGTAGTGATTCTGAAACTTTGTTTGTGTTTAGGCTTTGTCTCTTTTCTTCCACTAGGCTAGGTCAGGTTTGCATTTGTACTACGACCACATGTAGTAAAAGCTACTATTGCCACCAACTAGTTTTCACATCTTGAGTTCATTGGTAATTGTGGCAACAAATATGATAAAGATCAATACACTCATTTCTCATCTTTTTTTACATTTATATCTTCCTCAACAGGGCTGAAACTAACAATTATTGTAATAATTGATTAACCTGCCGATTATTTTTGTTGATTAAACAATTGTTTTCAATGGAATCACTGCAGTCATTGATTCATAGCGAAGTAAATATGCTCTACGATTTCACAGAGTTCAACTTTGACAATTTGTGCCACTGACCAGTTTGTAAACCAGAGCCGACAGTGCTGACCTTTGATGGAAAGAGAAGAACCTGAACAAAATGAAGGAAGTTATCATATATAACTGTGTCTGAATTAGAAGCACAGCCAGAACTTTCCTTTTATATCTTTATAACCAGGACCAAGTCATCATTTACCTTTCTAAAGATTACGGTTAGTTAGGGACCGCACATTTTGTCTTATAAGGGAATTTCACTGGTTATAACTAGTAAACATAGAAACTTACTGAGCTTTCATTTGTCATCTAACACTTCTCATAAATTTTACTTGCCATCTATACAGGAGATGACTTATGAATGAACCATTCATTATAAAGAAAAAAAAAAACAACTTTGGAATATTAAACAAAATGTATTAAACTTATGTTGGAATGACAGTGAGTAACTCTGGTACCTGCCTGGTAAATTTACTTGCTAAATCCAGATGAGCAAATACTTAAAAACATGTCATTTTAAACATCCTGTAGAATTTGTTTGACGGATGTTCGTGAACAGGTCTGGTCAGGATGACCATTTGGCTGATCGAGATTCCCAGAATCCCTGACAGGCTCTGCTGGCTCGCTGTTCAGTCACCTGGTAATCTATTTATGAGCTCCACACAGACCAGGATTAGGATGCTGAGCTAACTTGGCTGAATGTGAGAGAGAGAGAAGTGGTGAAGGTGGAGAGTACTTGAAAAAGTGAGTGTTAGTGATGGATAATGAGAGAGACAGATGGAGAAAGAATAAGAGACGGGCAGAAAGAGGGAGACAAATGGACTGAAAGATAAAATAATCTGTAAGGGTTCAAACAATATGGCTCTCTGAAGACGGATGTCTTTAGTTTAAGACTGAAGTCGCCAAGGACAGATATTACATGCCAATACTAAAGTCCTTTCATCATTTTCATGACAAAAATGCAGTCACTGTTTCTATAAAAAATGAATTTGTGGTATACAGCATTTAGGGCATCTGACACTAAAACTTCTAAACTTTGCGGCAGTTCAATAATAAAGGAAGTTCTGACGACATTTAGCCTTTAAGGGAGCAATTAATGAGGCTGAGTGTGTGAAACGTGTGTGTTCATATCCAAAGGGCCGATCTTTACTGCCGTGCCCTGACATCATTTTCTGAATGAGGAAGCCAAAAGGACCCAGCCCTGTTTTGCTTGGGGTGTGTGTGTGTGCGTGTGTGTGAAGAGAGATTTGCGGGACACAATGACATCACTGTCATAGGAGCTGGGTGGTGCTCAAGTGGATCAATATGCACTTCACAAAACCTTCAATGGCGACATTGAAAGTCACATTGTGAAACTTCAACCTGAATTGTTCCAAACCCGAAGCTGAGGCAGTGAGAAAAAAGACAAATCAAAGGAAGAACAAATTCAAGAGGGCTGCAACTAACAAGTATTTTCATTAATCTAATGATTATTTTCTCGATGAATCAATTATTGTTTATTCTATAAAATGTCAGAAAATAGTGAAAAATACATTTTAGAAGCATTTAGAAGCTGCAACCGGTAAATAGTTTTTTCTTTAATTGGTAATTTTCTGTCGATCAACTGTTGCACCTCTAAAATATAAAGCAGAATGTTAACAGACATCATCTTTTTTGTTTCACTTTGTGGTAAACTGAGGTTCATGTTGAATGTTTTGAACTGGAGCAGGACATGTATCAGATGCAGAAAAGTCAAATGGGTTGAAAAAGAATTTCTCTTCCTACTTTATTAAATATAAAGTAGGAAGAGAAATTCTTTTTGTTTTGAACTGGAGCAGGACATGTATCAGATGCAGAAAAGTCAAATGGGTTGAAAAAGAATTTCTCTTCCTACTTTATATTTAAAACAGAAACATTAGCATTATTAATAAACATTAGCTCTCAACCCGCTGCTTTGTCTTGTGTCAAGTCGTTTGATCAAACCAGCACATCATCACCCCAGATTTCAACAGCCATGTCATGTTAATGCAGAAATGTTTGAAGTTCACAAGCAGTAAAACTCCAAAACTTCAACATAGTATTATCAACAAGCTAACATTAGCATCAATTAATAAATATCTCCACTTTCCTCAGTTTAAAACAGCCGCTGAGATGACGGCATCCACCTTCTAGTTGTTGTCACCATTTTATGGACAAACAACCCTCCCTCTTAGAGATGCAATCTGATTGGTTAGTTTTAATGTCAAATTTACAGGGGGACCACCAATCACAGAGCTCCCCGATTTAATTCCTACCTAGTAACTAGTGAAACTGTGGGTTGGATCCGTCTGTGAGAGCCTGGAGGGCCCTGATGGTTCCCTAATGTCTTTACCGTACAAGATGAAAGGTGAGGAAATACTACAACATATTTGGCAACCAAGTTAAATCCACTAATATCTAACAACTATTTGTATTCTACATAAATATTGCTCAAGAAGAAGAAATTCTGTCAGGCTAAAATATGAAAAATGATAAAACCTGAGCACAACTCCCCAGCAGAGGTTGTCAGAATGAACCTAGAATGACACTGAACTTAAAAAAAAAAAAATCATATTTGCAGCAGCTATGTAATGAAAATACAGAGACAAATGCATAATAAAAAGGCTATTAAAATCTTGACCCGCTATAATTCTGAGAGACAGCAGGAACTCAAAGATCAAAGGTATGTGCAAGATATGAAATAAAAGTCCTTGAATGTCTCTGACCAAACACTCAGGCACAAAACAGAAACTGTGCTGATAAGACGGTCTTCGTTTCTGTATAAATACAAGGTAAGCAGCAGGTACTGATTCCCAAATCGAGAGCATTTTTGCTCTGAACACTTACCGCCAGCCACCTCCAGAGGGCCGTTTTTCTTCTTCAGCTCCTGCAGCGCTTCAGTGAACTCCTTCCCTCCCTTCTTTTCCAGAGCAGAGCCTGTGGGTAAAAGACAGGACTACTGTGGTGATCACATCCTCATGTATTGCAGGCAGGCAGGCAGACAGACAGTCAGATAGACAGACAGCAGGAAAGAGAAAGAGGTGATGGTCATGCAGACAGACAGGCAAGCAGGCAGACATGGAGACAGGTAGACAGACAAGTAAGCGGGCTGACAACAATGCTGTCAATCATTTCACCTGGCCTCTCTCTGAATCTCTAGGATCACATGCAGCTCACTGAAGCTCTGTTACTTTATTTGTAAGACTCAGGAAAAGTTTCACAAATGAAGTGCAAAGATTCAAAGGCTGCTATTTTCCACATGACTCATTCTGAGTCAGTTAAACTAATCTATTAAAGTCCCAGTCCCTAATTACTTCCCTCTGTCCTCACATACTGGCTTATTTGCAGAAGACTGAGGGTATTTTCTTTCACCCTCAAATTAAACACTGAACAAGTGTTTATTTAAAAAAAAAAAAAAAAAAAAGTGTGTGTTCCAGATGAAAATGTAAAAGCTTCATTGATCTTGTTTGCACAAACATGTCAGGTAAAACAGTCCAGGAAGTAATTCAAGTTCATCTCTGAAGAAGAAGAACATATATCTCATGTATGAGGGCATTAGGGAAGCTGTTTTTTTTCCTATTTATTTTGATAGCTAAAAGTAGTAATTCCATACTGATCACACTCTTTCACATTTACTCAGAAAGAAGCCACAAAGGAAACCAGAGAGACGGGAGGTGATTCAAGTCCACCAGAGCCAGAGATATGAATGTTCTGGCTTCAATATCATTAAGACAGGCAGGAGAGAAGAACACCATACAGTTAATGTCAGCCTTTTTAAGTCTTAAAAGAAAATTTAAAAAATAAATAAATAAATAAATAAAAAAAACAGCCAATAAAAGCAAGCAAAGATAAAGAATGGTTAATAGTTATACATCCCCTCATTCATTAATTCAACATCAGGATTTTGAATTTGAGGCTTCAGGAAATAAATGTTTCAATCAGAAACTGAACTGACAGCACAGTCGAGGGGATGGAGGTTACAGGAAATGAGGAGAGTCCAAGACAGCCTGCGTTTTCAGTCAAGTGGAACATAAAATACAAGCAGCAGCAGCAGCAGCAGCAGCAGCATGGTTTCCCGATTACGCCAACAGAGATATATAGTCGTGTATGCTTTACATGATGCACTCAACTACTCTGTGTAGATCACATTTCTGTTAACATTGCATCTCTTACATGACAAACAGCACTTGGATATGTCACAACTACTGATTCTAATTTATCGACGTACTGAAGCTCGAAAAGGTGAAGCACTTGTGTATCGTCAGTAAGGGACAACAGCAACATGTGGGTCATCCATGTTAAAAAGGACTATATCCCTGCTTTACACGTTTCTGTTTCATGAGACAGTGAACGTTTACTCTAGTCTACTCAATATTAGGAAAGTTGGACACAGATCACTGAGTTATCAAGCGTTCAGACCGCATACAACACTGCATTAAGAAGACCTAAGGTGTTGTGATGGTGAGGGTGTGGTGCTTCAGGAACCAGTGAGACAATTTGATCTGCATTGTGGGAAAAGTTAAGCCTTTTACTGTATAACCCTGTGTTTATTTGTGACGGCACCTTTGTTGAGCCGGTGCAGTTTTTTTTTTTTTTGTTTCTTCGTTTTTTCGGCTTCAGTTCAGGTTTGAAGGGTTCCAGGTCATCCAGTGAGCGTCGCTCATCCTGCTTTTAGTACACTACTAGATTCAAATTATCCTCTTCACAATGTCCACATTTAGTTTGTCTTCTGGGTTAGGATAATTGAAAACATAGCGTGTGAAGGCAATACTCTTTGGCAGCTGACTTTCAAATCCTGGAAACTGCGGTTTCCCACAAGCACCCCATTGCATAAATAAACGTTTTTTATTTTTCAAAACAGTCCCTGATTGCTCAATTCAAGCCTCTGCAAGTTCATTTTCACTCATTGTACAGTGTAGGTCTTTCAGTCAGTGTTTCACCAAATTACATAAATACTATAGAAAGGAGATGTTGGGTTCTAGGTTAGAAGTTCTTCTATAGTGCAGGTCTGTATGCTGTATACGGAAGAGCGCTGGCTAAATAATCACTGCAGAATATAAACTGTGATGCTGCTGTGATGTTTGTCCACAGACTGCATTGCAGACTATCTGGAATATGCAGAGAGAGAGAGCAGACAGGCAGTCGTGGTCTCGGTGGCATCAATGGTTCCTTTACCTACTTCACCACCTGTATAGAGGGAGGAGTTGGTCGGGTGAACGACAGCGTCGCTCTCCACGATGGAAATGTCGGCTTGGACAACTTGCAACTACAGATGACAATGACAACAAACACCAGGCAAAAAACATAGTGGTAAAAACACAGAGTGATCAGGAGTAACAAGATGAGACAAAGAAGTACAGAGAAAAAAAGGATGAAAGAGAAGAACAGGAAGAAAAGAGACAGAAGTGAGCGCGCTCCTTATTGGCTGATGACATCACAGGAAACAAGGAGCCAACTGAAAACATGGTGGGTCACATAATGTAATTAGGAAGCAGGGCTACACATTTAGTCAGATTTAAGAAACAGGACTGAACTATAATAAATTACCCAATTTTGTACTTAATACTTGTCAATACACAAGTCTGAATGGAAGAGTGTATTTAAATTCTTTTTCTTTTTTTTTTTAAAAGATCAGTTCTCTGACTAATTGTGTCGTCCTAATTTCTTGCCTCATTAAGATGAGTCAAGAATTGTATGATAACACTCCAGGCGAACCACCTTACAGTCAGGCTAACAGAAGTTCATGTCAGTTTTTCTTCTGTAAATTGGTGCTTTTTTCAGCCCAATAGTTTTTCTGAGATTACAGTAATTATGAAGCATTAAAAATGTCTGGCAGCCACCTGAAAGGAAGATAACCTGGAATGAACTTTCACACATCTACATGATAGGAAGAGCAAGCAGGACCACTGCTCTGAGGGGCTTTGGTAAAAAAAAAAAAATCATTGAATGTCTCCACAGAAATTCATATATTGCTTCTGGGGATTGTATTTTATTTATGATGTTCTATTGATCTGCAAGTTACTAAAGGTCACAGAGGATCAAAGTAAAAGCCCTCATCATGTATTCACACTGCGAGCAACGCCATCAACAAGGTGTTTTATTTCCTGCAGAGCTGACTGACCTCGAATCATTATCAAGCACATCTGCTGAGGAAAGCTCGCTGCCGCATTTACCAGCATTTCAATAAGCACATGCAAAAATGAAAAGTTAGTTACAGCTGTTCAAAGATTCTTTTTTTTTTTTAAATTCTGCAGCAACAAACAAGTCAATAACGATACTTGGAGAAAGGCTGCATCTTTCACTGGGATCAACTATTATCTTTAAGTAATCTGACTGAGCCTTTATTTACAGTAAATATGTATTATTGAGATATTTAAGGCCAATTTCAAACCAGCCAAAAACATAATTTGCCTTTTAAAAGTTGTGTAACTGTATTGAACCTAAAACTAATTTTCACCAAATATAAGGAGCAGTTGTTTTATATTGATTTTAATGCATTTCATATTAATCTGAAACATGTATTTCCTGCTTCAAGAGGAAACTGTAATAATATAGTAATAGAAAGTGCAAAGAAACATGCAGAGAAAATACCAGTGACCTGCTGATTATGCAACAGATTCCCTTGTGTATGAAACATAAACAATAAACAGTTTATTGGATTTTTGTATTATTATTATTATTTAAATCAGATCTTCAACTGCTCTCTAATAAATCAAAATCAATACAGATACATTTCTGTTTTTTTTTTTAAATTAGCAACTTATAAAATGAGCTGCAGTTAAGCCAGTTAAGCCAAGAAAGACATCAACCAAGTTACTGGCAGTGTGAATTGAACGGTCTTTCTATTCAGTCAACTAGTCTGAAACTTTAATCAGAAATTTCTGATTCACTGAGGGTTTATTTTAGGAGAAGTTGTCAAGCTGTTGAACATTCAAGGATTTTTAGAATCTCAAAACCCCACTCGGACCTGAGAAGGTGGGAGGGGGAGCTCACCTAGATCATCTTTAAGTTCAAGTTCAGCATTGGTGGGGTTGATGACCCCCTCCACGTCAAAGCCAGCCAAGTTACTGACCTCGCTGTGGATAAGGTTGAGCTGCGGAGGGAGGGGGGGGGGCGGGAGGGGAGCGAGGGGGAGGCATGCAGAGGAGGGGGGAGGGCAAGAAGGAAGAGGGGAGGAAGCAAAGCCATTAAAATCAGATTCACACCGCAGCTTAAAAGGGATACCTGGACTTTTTGATGATTGGAAAACAAGACATTTAACATACCTGCTCTACAGCTGAAAGCACAAAGTGAGTGAACACTACACGCACTGCATGTCTGTTCTATGTTCAGTAACAGCTTGAGAGCTTAAGTACAGAGTACATAAGGAGTAGAGAAAATAAATTACTTAGGAATAAATACTAAGTAACAATTACAACACTGCTAGTCTGCTACAAAGATGAGTCACATGAGGTTTTTAGCATTTGTCATCAATAAAACACATCTCAGGGTCAGTGCAAACTTCCAATGTTTTTTCAAAATCAGAGGAGCAAGGATGCCAAAATATCTGTGCCCAAACTTCAGGTGTACGGCCACAACTAACAATTATTTTCATTATTGATTAATCTGCAGCTTATTTTCTCGATTAATGGTTTGGAAATGATGAAAAAAGCCAATCACAATTTCCTCTAGCCTGCAGTGATGCCTTCAATTTGCTTATTTTGCCTGACAAACAGTCCAGAAGCTGAAGATACTCAACTGACTGTTGAGGAAAAACAGCAAATCCTCACATTTATGTACCTGGAACTGGAGAATTTTTGCATGAAAAATAACTGAAACTGATTAATTGAATATCAAAATAGCTGCTGATTAATTTTCAATATGTCAAGGAACACAGACTGACCTCACCTGCATAACATGGGCGTGTAACATCAATGAGACAGACAGTGACCACAAGGTGAGAGTAGTACTGCTAAAAGGTATGCAGCATAAAGTGACCTGGTTCAGAAGCTGTGTTTGCAATTCTATATCGTTATGTGTTTATTATTTTGTCTATCTCCTGCATACTGTACCTTGCAATGTCCCTTTAGTGTTGTTGTTCCCATGTAGTCACTTAGTGGTCTTACTATTTATGTTGCGCTATGAAAAGACATTTCAAGACATTTATACTGCTCACTGTGAATTTGGTTTTTAGGTCCAAATTTCATTGATTTATGGCAACATGTGTCCTATAGTTTTATGGGCAGATCCAGTTTTAGGAAGACTGAAGGACGACTGTAAACTGTTACCAACAATCTGTGACTTGGCAAAGAAAGAACAGTGTAAAACTAAAGTCAAAATGTCAAGGTATCCTTTTAAATGCTAAGAATCTCAAATGGACAGACTACATCCTGTTAGTATATCAGAGTTTACGATCATCTGTTATACAAACATCCTATTTCACCTCTAAGGATTTAAACAGAAGAATTCATAATAAAGGCCCAGATCATCCCCAAAAAAGCAGTGACGGAGAAAGCAGTGACAACAGAACAGTGTGTGAGACTGAGACTGAATAAAACACTGAAGGAAATGCTCAGGCAGGAAACGTGCAGCTACAATAATTAAGTCTATAAAAGAGAAACAGACTAGCTTTTCTATTTGTGGGTTCATTACCTTAATCAGTGGGAGGTTAACTGTGTTCATTTGATTAATTACCTTCTTCTGATTTCAACAGCTGCTGCAATCTGTGGTCAGCTACACAGTCATGTACTGAGCCATTTTACTAATAAAAAAAAGAGTGTATGACAGCAGACAAATGCTGCTCCTACTCATTCAATTCAATTAGTTTTAGTTGAATTTCAAATCAATACAGTACATGTAGAAATAAGTAAACACTATGATGCCCAAACAGAATGTGTTTCGACTCATATTTTAGCCTGAGCAATTCACAAATGAATAAAATAATATTTTTAAACACTACAGGTGTTACTTACAGCAGGGTATTGTTGTCACCATGACAGAAAATATTTGAACAGTTTTCATGTCGTCATTATAAAATGTATTTCTTTATTACAAAATGTTATGATAACGTTTTCTTAAATTTGTGATTTACAAACAAAGCTTTATTATTTTTTAGAATTAAATCTAAACTTCTATTAAATCCACCTTCTGGGCAAGAACTGTCAAGGAAGTCATTTGTATAAGGAGCATATATATGCAACCATGGTAACATGCATTTGTATCAGCAAGTCATTTACATGGATGATCCACACCCAGAAAGAGAAAAGCAGTTAAAAACATATCACTTTGCTGTTCTTGTTTCAGTCTGTGTACTTAAGTATTTATTAGTGAATGAAATGTGACCTGACAGTAATCATCTCTTCTGGAATTACTACAGTACCATCCTGTTTCTACCTGTCTGTCATTATCAATAACATGGTACAAGTCCAGTTATAGTTTTGACTGATAATATCATAATTTGCATAATATGATGAATCATTTTTCTCCTTATGAGAAAAAAATCTTGTTATAACAAGTAAAGTGTCAGGTTATAACAAAAAAGTGCTCCCGTTATTACAAGAAAGTTTTCTCGCAATATTCAGAAATTGAGCTTTTTTTTTTTGTCATGGTGGCAGCAACACACTAAACTACTAAAACAGAATATGTAGTGAAAGACAGCAGACAAATGACACACGCAGCTGAACAATTAAATGTGTGTGCTGCTATTGTACATCTGTTACTGTTAATATATCAGCTCTATATGTATATATATACACACACAGTATATATTTGTATCAGCATATGCATGGTAGACCAAAGCATGCAGTGCCAAAATCACAGCTGAGCTGAAACAAGAAGTAAACTCCCATATTTGTTTTTTGCCACAGGGGATTTGACTTTTTGCATTTCAAGAGGGTGATAGATGGTTTTGACTCATCAGATTGGGATATAACTATATAAAATGTAAGAAAACAATCAGCCATCCTGTGTCAACTTTGTCCTTTGTCATTTTATTCTGATGTCTTACAACAGTGAGAGTGCTTCAAACTGAGTGTACACTGAGTGTTCATATTTCTAGCAGAAATCATGATAAATCAGTAATTATTATCATTTATTATCACTCTTAAAAATCAGGAAGAGGGATCAGTGACACTTCTTGCATCATTCTTGAGTAATTCATTCTCTTACATGCAGTGTCGTTCCCTTGCCTTTTTTATCTCTTTCAGACTCAAACCTATTTTTATAAGCTTCTGATCTTGCTGATCTTATGATCTTGAAATATCAACATTAAAAAAAAACTTTGATTGGGCTTAGATGGAACTTAAATACAAATTTACTTCCATGTTTCAGCTCTATAATAAGGTTAAAAAGGATTAAAGTGAGAGGGTGAGGGGGGGCTATGGCTTACAGATCTGAGATAGACACACAGTTAACACAGCATTCATGATTGCTACTATTGTAGCTCAAGCTTAGTGTCACTACGCTGTTATGCAGCACTATAAGCCTTAATATGAAATCTATTGAATTAAAGCAGACTTGTTAGGAGGTGCAGCAATTAATGAACAAACCAGATGATTAATGAAGAAAACATTATCACATCAACTTCGATTGATATCACCTCTCAAATCTGTTTCAATTATGAGGAGGAAGTATAAGTAAAAGACTGAATAAGAAACAGATGGATATATTAAGGAGTTACATTTAACAGTTTGTAGTCTTAGATCAAAATAGAATAATTTAATAAAAATGTGGCTTTCTCGTTTGTGTCTTATAAGTAAGATTCTTAAAAAGGCATACTATGCAGGATTTTTCTAAAAAAAAAAATCCCTCTGAATCTCTCAATCATCCCTGATGAACAACTAGAAGTGTGTGGCGGTGTATTTATCTGACTTTTGCCTGAATTTTCTTATTATTTTGCTGTGTTCGGGATGTTTCTGGCTGTCAACTTTTGGGCAATGAGTGTGTAGCCCCCAGCCAATAAGTGCGTGTAGGGTGTGTAGTCAGGACTCGAAGCATAGCGACCGGGTTACATTGTCGTCTCTCTCCTCTGCTCTCTGTCTGTTTGGCTGAGGGCAGGGCTGACACACACACACACACACACACACACACACAGCAAAGAGACCACAGCAGACACGATGAAGCTGCACACTGGCTGCATTTACTCTAAATCCAGCAATGTGGCACCTTCCCACAGCGTTGTGCAGAGGGTGTGTTTATTTGTGCTTTAGAACGTAACCGCTGTGAAACAATCAGAAAATGACGTTTCATTTATCTGATTTACTGCTTTGTTTTCGCTACCCCTGCTCCCTCTCATCATTCACTTTCTAGCTCGTTCAACCACCACGTCTCTCTCTCTCTCCCTGGTGTCGTTGACCCGGGGAGAAGGGGCCAACTTTGAATGTTGAGTTAACAAACACACAGCTGAAAAATCCTGCATAGTATGCCTTTAAGGACATAAAGAGGATAATTAAAGAGTTCCTTAGAAAACTGTTTATACTGAGCAATGATGTGGGGTTATTGTATCTGCGATTTGACAGAAAACTGACCTTCTGACCCAGGAAGAGGCTCTTGGTGGAGAGCACGGTGAAGCTGTCAGCTGGAGATCCCTCTGTGGTGCTGTCTGCCGACGCCGCCTTGCTCACCTCACCTTGTTTCTGTTGAGGATACATTACACAATGTTAATACTATGTGACGCTAAATATAGCAAAATTCTTTTCTCTCGTCTCTCTCTATTGGGAGGTCAGAGGTCAGGATCAGCTACAGATCATTGCCCTTTTTAGTAATTTTTTAAGCAAATATGTCAAAAGTTTGCAGTTTTCAGATTCTCAGCTGTTAATGCTCATCTTACAGTTAACTGTATATCTTTGGGTTTTGTACTGTTGGTCGGACAAAATAAGACATCTGAATATGTCACCTTTGACTCTGGGAAATTAATTTCTGACATTTTATAGACCAAACAATTAATTGAGAAAATATCAGCATCATTAGTTTCAGCACTAGTTTTCGCCATTTAGTGTAAATACATATACAAACAGACAAATCTGTCCCAAAATAAAACAAATCAAGTCCTTAAATTTAACCTAAACCTTTTGAACTTGTCCCCACTCTTTGTCATAATAAAATTCTAAATCAGTGAAGAACACATCAGCAAATAGCTAAATATGGGCATCAGTCCAGATCTCATTTTGTTAAGATCCAATTTCCAAGTATGAGGAAATGCTGGCAATAAGATGTCAATATTTATCTCTTTATTTCACATTTTACTCTCCTCTGTCTCATGTTCTTATTTATACAAAAAAGCACATGTTTGAATGGTACTGTCCTCAGTTATCCAAACTAATCAATCTACAGGACTTAAGATGAACAAGACACACAGTCTGCTCCAGATATGACTGGTGTCATTTGAAGTGTTTATGAAACTGTGCTCCGCTAAGACAAAGCTTGACATTTTCCTACTGCAAACTTGAGGTTTATTCAAAATAAATCACCCCTTTATTTTGGAGATCCAGCTCAGGTTATTGCTTTGTAAACATGTTTCTTTCAAAAAAAAAAAAAAAAAAAATCTGCATTTCTTCATGAACTATTTTTTTTTTAAGTTTTAATTTGAACATGTTTATACATGTGCTTTTAAACAGCCAAATAAATATTTAATCACAGGAGTTGAGTAATGAAACTTAACCCACATTCAGCATTAATGACGTGGCCTGTAAAAATCATGCCATACCTTAGCCTTCCCTCCGGCCTTTTTCCCACTCATTTTGTTAGCTGCTGTTTTCTTGACCGGCTTGGGTTTCTTTTCGGGGGCGGGTGAGACGGGTGTTTCGAGTTTGCCCTTTGCACCTCTCTTCTTAGCCAGCAGCTCTGGGTGAATGTTGGGCAGGACTCCGCCTGCTGCGATGGTCACACCTTTCAGCAACTAAGACGGCAAGACAATGTAAAAGACTGGAGTGAACACGGTCCCATGCTGACTGGTAGGTAAGAAATCTATCTAAAAATGTGTTGTGGGGATTAGAAAATATTGACAATAATATTAACCACACACGTTTTTATGTAAATAAGCTAAAGCATGAAAACACCACGGGTGTGCGTCAAGTGGCATATCAAACATTAAAATAAATTTGGCATAATAAGTTTCAAGCAGCAACTGACCTGGTTTAACTCCTCATCGTTGGCGATGGCCAACAGGATGTGTCGTGGTGTGACGCGACCCTTCTTATTGTCTCTGGCTGCATTGCCTGCCAATTCCAGGATTTCCGCTACAAATGTAAAGAAAAAATATCAATAAACATTGTAGAGCGTGAGGAGTATAGAAAATCAGTTCATGTCTCTGAATGATTAGGTGAACTGAATTAACTTTCAAGTGATTCTTATGTTCAATAAAATCAGTATAGTGTAAAAATGTATCAATATGCATGAGAACAGAACAAAATGGTGACAACTACACTCTACACTCAAAGTCTGAGCAAATGTAACCCATCAACTTTTTTTTAGCAAATACCAGGAGATTAGATGATTTATGAACTGAAATCCCTGAATATACAATTTAAAAGTGCCTCCTCCATCAGTAATCACAAACTGTCATATCTCTACGCTGAAGCTGATGTCTGCAAGTTTGTGTGGGAAAGCTTCGTAATTTCTACATGTGGCAGTTGCTTCTTTGGTTGCATTACTTTCTTTTTGAAATCACTAAATATAAAGAGTTTGTAAAAGTAATATGTGCCAAAAAAATTTGAACATTTAAAAAACTTCAGAGTACTGTAATAAAGTACAGTAAAGTGACTACTGCACTCAGATTCCTTGACATCCACTGTCACAGAGTGCTGCAGATACACAGTTCTCAGTTGTAGCTGCAGTATTAGTATCCAGTATTCCCTGAAACAATAAATGCCTAAAACCACCTGCATTAAGTACATACTGTATGTTGCTAACTCACCAGTGAGATACTCAAGGACAGCAGCCAGGTAGACGGGCGCTCCCACCCCAATGCGGTATTTTGGCAGGCCCCTCTTGATGTAGCGCAGCATGCGCCCCACAGGGAAGATGACCCCGGCCTTGGTGGACCGGGACGTCTTAGTCGACTTCTTCTTTCCTCCTCGGCTGGACATGGTTCTAAGACGGCTACCAGTGTCAGGCTCTGCAGGGACACATTAACGATAATCTATTAACACAGCTGAATATCACGGATTTTCTTTCCTTTCATTTTATAGTGAAACAAACACATATAGACAAAGTCTGTAAATACAAACTCATCTTAATGGTTGAAATCACAAACAGAGGCAATAGATCCCCCACCCCACGCCCCCCAATCTTTCCAAACTTAAATTCTGCAGGTTCATCCTATTTGCACAGATTAGTAAAACACTATAAACCGGCTTCCAAAAAAGCAGCTCAACTCAAGGCCCAAATGCACTGAAAGCAATAAATGATGCGCCTCATTTGACACTCCAAAAATCAAAACAAGGTCAGAGTAGGGGCGTTAAGGCAGTTTGTCGCGCCTCATAACACTTCTGTTGTGCATTCCGCCATTTAAAACAATAGACGTACTTCAAAACACGAGCGTCAGATGCCTTCAGTGCGTTTGGGCCTTAAGGGAACCGATCACTCTTGTTCCTGAGACTGGCTGGGAATCACTGAATAATTTAAAAGCATAAATTCTGACACTTTAAAACATACTGAAACTATATTTTATTTTTGTGATGTCTTTCTCTGCAAAATGAAAACACAGGGAACATTCTTCTCAGTATGACACAATTACATTTAATCTGTTTTCTACATAATGTTACAAACTAAATGCAATTCTTGTACGTGTTTTAAAAGTGTTTTGAAAATCTGACACGTTTTGACACCTTAAAACTGATACACAAAAGCTTGTATAGCAAGAAATACATTCCAACATCCACATCTAAACCCTTACATGACATAAAAATATTATTGTTGCTGTCATATGAATTTCCCTCTTTTAAGGCTTTCAGTGAGTTATGCTTTGTTCACACACAAATTTATTGACTATGAATCCCCCAGATGTATCCAGAAGAATGACGGCTCATGTTTCTCATGGTAACTGTGCAGCTTAGATTTGGCCTGAATGCAACTTTCTTACTGGAGCATCAAAGTGTGAATGGGTTCAGTCTGGTTTTGTAGTCTGTGATTTCTCTAGAAATACATCAATAAAGACTGGTCGTAGCCTCTGGCAACAGTAAATACCAGAAAGAAATGTGTCACAAGAAACAAGAAACTCTCCTTGTCAAAACATAACACAAAGTGTTTTGTCGCTGACTAACTCAAGGTGATTTAGGACACAATATGCTGCTTAGCCTCATGACTCTCATTCATTAAGCATGTTGGTGCAGTAATTACCAAAGATTCACATTAGGTTTTCTCTGTGTTTTCTTTTAATTAGCCTCAGGCCAAAGAGCAGCCTGAATGTCACAAAAACAGACAAGGATTATCATGAAAGCAGATATTTTATTATGAACATATTGACATTAAAATCCTAACATCCTGGGACTGTTCAATTATTTTATGTAAATATGCATATGGTTATGATTTAGGGGGTTAAACTACATGGAATATTAAATATCCAAAGTCAATCTTGTAGATTATCTCACCATGTCCAAAATGATTGTAAATTAATGGCATGTTAGTGTGCCAGATGCAGACATCAATTAGCTGTTTGTGCTGATAATCAATTAGCCCTCACCGTAGGCCAGGGTATGTCTCTAACCTGTTCAAATGCATGGATTTCACACGCTAAATCATATCAAACATAACCTTACTGACCAGCAAAAAGCAGAAACAGATTTTCTTTTACCCCTACAACATCTGCGGCATTTATCCACTCCGGCCAGGTGCAGGTGGGTTCAACCGCCACACTGGGCATTTATTCCTGCTGGCCACTGACAAGACATATTTCTGCATGTCAACAGCCTGATATATCTTTTCTTTAATAATAATTTATTTCCATCTACATAATGTCCGAACAAACAAACAAACGGCCTGAGGACATTTTCCTGTTTATGCCAGCGAGCTTTCGGATGGAAATAACCCCGGCAGAGCGGCAGCAGCTGCCCGTTCCTCCTTCCCTCCCCTCCCCGCCTGCCTGTCAGCTCCAGCGGCTCGGTCTCCGCTCTCGGCCTCCAATACCAGGAAAAACACGAAATGGCAACGTTAACGACTCAGCCCGGTGAACGGAGAGCGGCTCGGCCGACAAGAAGCGACCATACCCGACCCGGCACGGCGGTGTGAAAACCCAGGTGGAGTACTTACATAGCAGGGCACGGCGGAAAAAAAATGTCTCCGGTAACAAGCTCGGGCAGTGTCCTCGTCTCCCACAATCCACAGCGAGCTGGAAATATCGGCGAGAGCCAGTGCTGCCCGCGGAGCAAAGCAACTACTGGAGAGCAGAGAGCAAACCTGCTGAATCTTAAAGCTGGGTCGTGTCTAGAAGGTTACCCTAGATTTGCGAAACTCTCGCGAGATTTATACGCAATGTTTCTTCGTTGTGCGCATTGTATAAGATAATACATTTTTATGATGTTACAGCTCTGTGATCGAGGTCTATTTAGGTTTATGCACAAAAAAACACTTGGATAGGGTTAGAGAAAGCTCATAGTTTTGGTTAAAATGACCACTCTCGCGAGATCTCTCGCAAATCTAGGGTTACCATCTAGACATGACCAGCTGCCTAGATGCTCTTTAACTCTTTACCTATGCTCCTTACACCTTTAATCTGTCCGAGAAAAAACGTGATTTGACTTGAAATGTCGACCTTTACCCGAGCAGATCGATGCTTTGCTCACATTTAAGCTTTCATACAGTCACATGATAAATATTTACTGTATAAAATCTGACTCTAAAAGCAGCAGTCTCACGACAAATTCCAAACATCATGTACAAATATTAATTCTCTGTATTTAGTTTTTTGTCATGCAACGATAAGAAATTTCTCTTTATTGCATGAAGTCCTATGTATTTATCTTAATTTATTGTCAAGCTGTTATGTCTTGAGTTTTTCTATTTTGGTTTGTTAAATAAAGTTTTTTTTTTTTAATGATATTAAAATAGGCTAATTTAATGTTTACCACCATCTTAGTTTAGCGTGCCATTATTTGCTAATTGGCACTAAACACAAACCACAGATCGTCTGAAACTGATTTGGAACATCATTAGTTTTGCAAGTATTCAATAAATTAACTTTTGTCCTGATGATGGCGCTATGGCAGTTTGTTGATGGGATCGATTCCTCATGAGAGGGTTGTACTAAATTTAATGTCACTCTATAATCTAATACTGTAGTTGATAAAGATATTTTACTGAAAACCACAAATGTGAACCACATGGTGGCGCTAGAGGAGAAAGTCAGGGGATCTCCAGTCGTCAAAATTCATCCTCTGGGCGCCATGGATATCTGAGACATCTTAAACACACACACACACACACACACACATAACCTTGTGGTGGCAATTATAAGATGTATTACCGTCACCTGTTGTGTGGACCAGTTACTTATTGTTTAATCAAAATCAATCAATCAATTTTAAAGAAATAGATCCTATTATTAGCTCAGATTCCCCCCAGTAATCAAATAAACTGCTTAACTCCCCAACTCAAGATTAATCATTTCCTCAAATCAATTATTTCTGTGTTACCTCTTTAGTGTGTCTCTTTCTGCATCTAAGTATATTTGGCAACTGACATATCACTCAAACCACTGACTCCTCTGTTAGATAATAGTCACAAGATGTATCTGGAAAAGCACAGGTGTTACTAATGACATTAAAGATGGCTGCCCTCGCTATTTAAGTGTCCCAGTATAAGCTGTGGCAGTGTGACGATGAGCCAGCATGCACAATACCAGAAACATGAAACCGAAACAGCTAAACGAAATTCAGCTATCATTCATTTTATCACTTAAACTTGTGATTTCTCTACTGTGAATCTGTGCCATAGAACTCTTCTGTTGACCAAAAACTATTAAAACACATAAAAGAGCCATACTGTTGCATTCTGGGGGATGTAGAGCACCACAAAAGCAAAAGTCAGACAAAAGATCTCTCACACTGCACTGACAACTCCCAGAAAATTTAATTTAACAGAGCAACATTTAAATCTAACAAGAGATCTTCATCAGGCATTTAAAAAGTGCCACCACCCTGTATAAAGAGCAGTAGATGTTGTGTGGCACTGCAAGTGGGTTTTTGAAGAAGCAGATCTATAGGCTGAAGTCTGTGAAAAAAGATGGCATTTATTTAAAAAAAAAAAGAAGAAGAAGAAGAAGAATGACATGGAGATGAAAATCAAATGAAGGAAATCCAATACAACTAATTTAAGCTGCAATGGAAAAGGGGGAAACAGAAATCAAAAACTACAAACAAACAAACAAACAAACAAAAAAACAACAACACCCACACACTGATATGTGCACCAGCCTTAACAAAATGTAATTAACTGTAGAACAGTTGTACCTTCCTCCTACAACTCAGTCACTCACTGCTTAGAGGACCTAATGATGCAAACCTGTTTTCAGAGCCCACAGTGAAAAGGTAGGGTTTGAAATATACAAGGATGCCAGCCTTATCCTTTTATTCTCATGAGGTCCAACACATTCAGTAAATCAATTAACAATAGAAATAGAGCTCAAGTAAAGGTGAAGTACATCGCTCTCATTAAATCACTAAATTACTTTTTTTTTTTTAAAGAAAAAAGGTGTAAAATTAAATTTCTTATGTTATCGTACAGCTCTTGCAGTGAACACAAACATGAGTCCTAAAGTGCCACAAAAAAGCACCCGTATTATTAAATGGGTCATAATATATTTTAATCTAAAGACTTTCGAGGGTTTATACCCTTCAGTGTGCCTGTATATATGTGTAACCGTGAACCAAAACCTAAGAGCATCTTGACTGATGCAATGGCAGAAGTGTCACACCAGAGGTCAGACCTGAGCGGAGCTACAAAAAAGAGTTTTCTGCAAGAGGAACTTACCTGCTGTGAGTGACATCTCTTCTTTTTGCAGCCTCTAGTCATCACACAAACTACACACGTGCCTCTATGGAAACACGTAGCCATTGATATCTGATTAGATCCAAAGAATCATGTTCCATGTCAAACTAAAGGTAGAGTGGAGTAGAGTTAAAGGGGAAATATAATAAATTCATCAAATCATATATAACTATGCAAAGTAGAAATGTTTTTAATCATAACAAGTGTCAGTTTTCTGAGTATGTTAAAGCATTTACAGTGACACAATTTGGCCTCAGTTTTGAGAGTTTTGAGAGTTTCAGACTATTTTTTTTTCTCTTCCATGTTGAAATAATGATTGCTATTAAGCCAAAGTCAGACTAGAGTAGTTAGCAGTATATAAAAGGATAACACCTACGTTAACTTGTGTGTCACTTAAAGGCTGAAATAGAACCTAACAACCATTTTACAGCACCAGTAATGACCTGTCACCTCCTTGGTTAAACACACTTTGGCGCAGAGTGATATTTGGTGAGTATGACATAACACAGTCTGTCTTTCATAATATAAAATGACCATCCAAAGGTGCCTTGATATGAAGTGCAGCACATGTCATAAAATGTGTCATAAATTAAGTAATTATATCAACAATTTAGAGTTTCAGACAATAAAGATGTTAGTATATGTATATTCTCTTATAAATCTCTATTTGAATAATGATAAATATTTTAATAATTTCTCTGCATTTTTTAAAGAAAGTCTGATCCACACCTTAGTTTAGCCCCCCCTGGGTGTTAAAATTTAAACTAATTTTACATAATGACAACAGAGGACCGACCCTCTGTACAGTAATAATGACTGATAGTGGAGCCACATGTTGCAGACAGGCCAGCAGGTTATCTGGGAGGTGAAGGAGATGTCATCGACAAGAACATGGCAGATGACAGGGTGTGTGTGTGTGTGTGTGTGTGTGTGTGTATACAGCCTGTATAGTCTTACAGTCATCAATATTCTGATTATGTAAAGCTATTTTTTAACATAGGAAATAGCTTATTTGGCAGGAGTCCGAAATTAAGTTCAACCATCAGACAATTTTTTCAGGATTTTTCACTGGGGTTTATTAGACTTATTTTCAGCAGTTCAAACAGCACAGTGCAACCATGGTTTTAATGTCCCTCCTGATGTGGGGGCAGGATTAGATGAAACAAGTTTGTTCATTAGAATTTACACAAGCCTTGTATTTACTTTGTTACCTATTTGTGGAAAATTATGAAAAACATTTTGATGCAAACTAAGAAAGCCAAAACTTCAGCTTTCAGTAGCAGGACAAACATTTTTGCTATATGGGTTGTTTTTCTAACAATAGACTCTTTATACCACATTAGAGTTGATACAAAGTGAACTGGCTACTGTATTCTCTTCCCATTTGTTAGTTGTTGTTAGTTATTATATATATATATATTTTTTTTTTTCATTTTTTACATTTCTGACAGCCCAGGCAACTTGTCCACCTGTGTCAAACCCCATGTTAAAACCTTGGGGTGATATTTGACTCTGTCCTAAAGTTTGACCAGCAAGTAAATACAGTAGTAAAATCTACCTTCTTTCAGCTCTGCACTATTGCCAAAATCAAGTCTTTACTCTCATTCAGAGACCTTGAAGCAGTTATCCATGACTTAATTTCCACCCACTTACACTACTGCAATTCCCTGTACAATGGGATTCATCAGTTCTCCCTATCAAACTAGCAATTGGTCCAGAATGCACTCCCTACGGGTGCCCGGAAGATTGACCATAATATGGCTTATATTATAAGACCTATTCTGGCCTCTCTCCACTGGCTTCTAGTGCAGTTCAGGATCGGTTTCAAGGTTCATGGGTAGCCCCCCTCCTATATTTCTCACCTTGTAACCCTTTGTTCCACCTCCAGAACTGTCAGATCATCTAACCTGGGGCCCCTGACTGTCCCACAAACAAATCTTATGCTCAAGGGGGACTGTGCCTTTACTCTTGCAGCCCCTAGACTGCGGAACAGCATCCTTCTCTCTATCAGATCTGCCCCCTCCATTGATTTCTTCATGTCCATAAAGCTCAAAACACACTTTTATTCTTTAGCATTTGGATATACTTGAAATGGTTTTGTTTGTTTGTTGATTTGTGCTATATGTATTGTGTTGTTGGTCTTTCATTCTGTTTTTATTGCCTGATTTTGTTCTGTACAACTCTTTGGTAAATTTTGGTTGTTTTTAAATGTGCTCTATAAATAAATGTGACTTGACTTTTCCCCTGTAAACCTGCCTTTGAATAATAACGCAGTGACCACCCTCCACGCTGAGTTTCAACCTTCACCTGAAAACATGTTGTGGACTGCAGGAAAAAGAACACATCCTCAGATCAAAAGGGTCTTGTCTAGATGGTAACCCTAGATTTGCAAAATATCTCGCGAGAATGATCACTTTAACCCAAACTATGATCTTTCAGTAACTCTAACCAGCTATTTTTTTGTGCCTAAACCTAATCAGACTTTAACCACACCGTTGGCACATCATAAAACTAAATTATTTTGTACAACGTGCGCAATAAAGAAACAACGCGCACAAATCTCGCGAGAGATTCGCAAAACTAGGGTAACTATCAAAGACCAAGGAGCGCTACTTCCGAGTACGGCTCAAGTCAGCTGACTAAGAACAAACCAATCAGAAGTCGTACGCCGTTGTAAATAAACGCATGTGAAAAAGCTGCAGCAGCGACAGAGCGAAGCAGAGCGGAGACATGACGGCGGCGACGAAACCCAGCGGTAAGTTAGTGTTTTATCTGACCTGTTATCATATCGATGGAGTCGTTTTTTTGTTCATTAAAAAGTAGTCGTGTACAGCCGCCTCTATGAGTCAACAACAACATTATACATTTGGGCACCTGAGGAGTTGAAGTCAGCACAGCAAAATTTGCGTATAAGTGGTTTGCATTGCTGTAGTGTTGTATTGTCTTTCGTTAAAGAATAAATTCTCCATAATATTCATATGAATTAGGCCTACATTGTCTCTATAGTCCATAGTAAACCTGAGCTATCTCTTGTATAATAGATTTTTTTTGTTCTTTTTCAATTAATATAACTAAAATGTGATAAAAACATATAATTTAGTTCTTAAAATGTCAAACTGAAATTACACCGTCAAAGCTCAAACTTTTATCTCAGTTTTTCTTGTTTAGTCTAATCAGCAGTCTAAATAAATGAATGAATAAATAGATAAATAAAGCAAGATATGTAATTCATACACATTTGAAAGAAAATCACCACATTCTTAGAACTTTTTTTGAACAATTTTGTTAAATAAAATAATTATTGAAGCAATATTTGAAGCAAAGATTGACTAGTTGCAGGTTTAAAATGTGAATGTTTTCTGACAAGACAGTTTAAAAAGTCACCATGGGCTCTAGGAACTTTTGATGGACACTTTTCACAATTTTGCCACCAAACGACCAGTTAATGGAGAAAATGGCAAACCATCGTCAGTTGCAGCCCTACATTAAATGGTTAAAATGAGTTCTACCTCAAGCAACTACAACAAAAAATACTGAATACACATTAATGCATCATTAATAATGATACAATTATGTAATATATAATGGTGTAACATACACAGTGGTATTTTTTACACTACTTTTTCTAATACTTTAAACATATTGCAATGATAATACTTTAAAGCATTTTTTTGTATTTATTTTCACAGTATGATATTGATACTTAAGGATGTAAATACTTTTTCCACCACTGTTGTTCAAACATCTCAGCTGTCTGTATCTGTTCTACCAGTTTTGGTCGGAGTACATTTTCGTTATTTTTTTCCTGTAAACTCTCTGTTGGAATGGATGTAGGACAGGTTATTATCCCCAAGAATTTAACTGAAAAAGTGCACACTGCAAGGATGGATTATAATAGGATTATGTATAATCCTCCAGCTGTAAATTTTGCACCAGGCTACGCGGTACTCAGACGAATAATGTACCATAAAAAGATAAAAAGCATTTATAGATGTTAAAACAGAATACATTCATTGTACTACATTTTACAGAAAGTTTTTATTAATTCACATTTTTGTAGTAAAATAGCCTTAATCAGCCAATGGAGGTTCAGTATGACACCAAGTCTGATTAAGCAAATTTTAGTCATATACTGCAGTTGATATTAATGTATTACAGATGAATAAATCTTTCAAAATCATTTGAAGTCTTTTACAACTTTAAATTATTGAAATAAAAACAAAATGCTTAAAAAAATATTGTTTTGCAAGCCAGCTTCATTTTAAAATCGATGATGAAAGAGCTGGTCACTGCTGGGACCAAACTTACCCCCTAAACTCCCATTGGCATCCAGCTCCACCAGTTTTGACACAATCGTCTCAGTTAACCACCACCCCCCCCACCCCCACCCCACCTCACTCTCCACGATGGAATCAGAGTCATCCTCTGTCTCCCCAGCCTGATAAAAGCACAGCACATCCAGCTGTCTGTGTAGAAAATGCAGCAAGCTCTAAATGATATCTGCTGGGTCCAGGCGGAAGGGCTGATGGCACTCATGACTCTTCCCAGGCAAAGCTGAGGCCAAGTGTGTTGGCAGCTTCCTCAATTCCTGTCTTGATAGGTAAAAGAATAAGAATGGTGAATCTGCTAAGAAACAAGAAGCACTCAACCGGTTTTGTCTTATCATATTTAGTATCTATTCCTTGTCAGCCACTGCCTGTCGCAAAAAAAAAAAAAAAAAAGAAAAAAGATAGATAAAGCTTTTAACACAATGTCATTTCCCTGGCAGGAAAACATTTTTAATCACAATTTTGATTTTATATCTTTAAATTAGACTTGGTTAGACTGAGATAACAGTGCAGCTGTTCTTATCAAGTCAGTCCCTCCCAACTTCAGTTTTATGAGTGAAGCTTGATTACAGAGGAGTGCAGAAGAAGAAAGGAGGCGGAGTTGCCATTTTGTTTAATGATTCCTTCCAGTGCGAGCAGGTATGGTATGGAAATTTTGATTCTTTTGAATATGCGGCTCTTGTTCTTAAATATCTAAAGGCCACCGAAATACTGTGTGTAATATTTTTTTATGGCTTTGCTGAACTGCTGGCTATAATCTATTGACTTTGACTGTGTAATTAATGTTGGCGGTTTTAACATCCATATTGATAACGCCCAGGACAAAGAGACTCAAAAGACTGTGTTATGTTCTTGTTAACTAACTCGGCATGTGATGGAGTTGTTTTCTTTGAGATCACTATCTCTGTGCACACAAATGTTCAAGCAGAGGTAATCACAAAAGGGAATATCGCTGAAAACACCAGTGAAATATTTATTCAGGCTTTCTCTTCAACACAGGTGGTGAAAAACAAATCTTCAGATTCATTATGACATCTATAAAAAGGGACTTGGCATTTATCATGTGGAATTGCCAAAAACAATAATAATGCACATGCCTTGTTTGCTAATGTTGACAGGCTAACAAATCCTCCTGTGTCAGTAGCCTCTGAACTTCTATCCACCAGAATATGCAATGAATTTGCCTCTTTCTTCACTAACACAATTCAGAAAATTAGACAAGCAGTCAGTGCCTCCATACCAGGTACAGGATATGTGTTGTCCCTGAGTCCACTTCAATTCAATTCAAATACCATACAATGTCATCCAAAAAACCACAATTTCAACAGCTGAACAACTTGGCCCTAAACAACTGTTTTGATGCCTTCCAGTCAGGATTTTGACCTCACCACAGCACTGAGTATGCTCTTGTTAAGTGTTCAATGACATCAACTTAAACACAAACAGTGGCAGAATTTCAGTTTTAGTATTACTGGATACCAGTGTTGCATTAAACATGGTTGGCCGCAATATTACTAGACTGACTGGAAAACTGGGTGGGACTTTCTGGCACAGTATTAAACTGGTTTGAAGCCTACTTATAGGACAGGGACTACTTTATGTCTGTGGGTAATGACACATCTGAGCGGACAAAAATTACATGCAGAGTTCCCCAAGGCTCTATTGTGGGGCCTCTTCTGTTCAACATCTACATGTTCTCACTGGCTCAGATTATGGAAAACCGCAAAATATGCTACCATAATGATGCAGATAACACATAGATTTACATAACCATATCACCAGGGAACTATGTTCCAATGCAAGCACTGAGTAAGTGCATTTAACAAATCAATGACTGGATGTGCCAGAATTTTCTTCAATTAAACAGAGGTAAAACTGAAGTAATTGTTTTAGAGCCAAGGAAGAACGATTAAAAGTCAGTGCTCAGCTTCAATCAATAATGTTAAAAACCACAAACCAAGCCAAAAATCTTGATTTAGTCATGGACTCAGGCCTTAATTTCAACAGCCACATTAAGACAATTACAAAGTCAGCCTACTATCACCTTCAGAATATATCAAGGATTAAAGGTTTTAGAAAAACATTTATCTTCAGTCGACTTGACGGTGTCTTTACAGGTCTCCCTAACAAAATCAATCAGACAGCTGCAGCTGATTCAGAACACTGCTGCTCGAGTCCTCACTAATGTGCTATATAAATAAACTTGCCTTGCCACACCCCATTAAATACATACTGTAGTTATGGACCTTCTCTAATTCTACCTGAAAAATAAAAGGAATGTGTTCACAGTTGTTGTGGAATTTTGGAGCTGAATTCACTGGCAGTTTTCAGGTTGAAGAGGAGAAGAATCATAGAGAAATCTGTTTGTATTTTTATCTGGAAAAGCTTTAATGACAAAACCTTGCAAGGGAGAACAAGTCGAGAGACACGTCCCTGTTGTCTGGACGGTGTCCCCAAACTCGTCTGACACCTGACAGTCCGAAACCAGCCTTTCAAGCCAATCAGAAATCTATGACCTAAATTCGTATCTTGGGTTTTGTCTTGTCTCATCTGGTGATGCCTGCATCTGGCCTTCGTTCACCATGAGGCTCCTGGTTTATTAAACAATGCATGTTATCTTCTGTCTGAGCGAACAGAAGAGTACAGCTTGACATTTTGTTGGTCTGGTCAGTTATGGATTTTATCCATATCAACAGTGTATTTGTTGTTGTTTTCACAGATATGAGCGGAGCTGCCGCAGCAGGAAGCTGCAACAACAGACAAGTAAGAACATGACACCTTTTTAATAGCAAACTCTGCAATACAATACAATAGTGCAGATAGATGATCAAAAGCAGGCAGATAAGCAGCAGCAACATGACAGCACGACGCAGCTCAAGCCTTTAGATGATCTAATATGTGTTTAGTGGTTTTATTTTCTTGGATGTCTGGTTTGATCTGTTAGATTACTGATCCTTCCACTTTGAGTGGAAGTTTAGAGAAATGGAAAAAGAATAATATTATATATACAGTCCATTAACTTAGGTACTGTACTTGTGTTTATTGCCTTAGAAATCAGATTTTAACCTCTCTGTGTTGTCCACTGACAGTATGATTCAAGTTCATTTCTCACTACACAACACATAACACATAATGTGTGTGCATATGGTTGACTGCTTTCCACTCATCATAAACCTACTGTGTGTCATCTGTCAAGTTCGAGAGTAGAATTTTAAAGTAATGTTTCCTATAAATGATCCTTTAAGAAAATCTCGCAATCTCATATCTGTCCTAAAGTCTGAATCCAAATCAGGGATTGTGACTTTAAAAAACCTTTTTACTCTTTTAACAGTTGTTTTTTAATGGTTCACCTATACCCTTTACCATGCTGTCCTTTGAGACAGGCTCGACCTGACAAGTTGCATTTTTTCCCCCACGGGCAAATTCAGGGAGCCCTGCATGAGTAGATGGCACATAATTTATTGTGCACATGACTGTAAAAATGTTGAGGAGTGTTTTGATAATTTACAGTGAGGTGATTTTTCTGTTATGGCATGGAAGAAAACTAGAATAAGTGAATGCAGGATGCTTGTATGTTCTTTTGCGTATTTTTGCAGGCCTTCTTTGGGATGACAATATAAGTAATAAAGTAGTGAATAAAGTATCCTTCCACATATAAATATCCACATCTGTGTATTTGCATCTGTAAGATGTGTTTGTGGCTCTAAAAAAGAAAGAATAGACAGCTGAGTACTGGCTGTAAAAGCTGGCTTTTTAGATGGTCTGGTGAATGTGACATCAATCATGTTTGGGCTTAATTCCCGCTGAGTGAACTGATCCAGTGTTAGGAATAGCGGAGCAGGTGGACCCAAACGCAGGAGACAGCAGGCAGTCAGAACTGAAGAATCAATATTTATTTACTCAACTGAATCATACTGAACAAAGGATGCACCAACACTAAAATGAAAACCAGAGCTTCAATAGAAACTTAACCGACGAGGGGGTGAGGTGCAGGTGGAACAGGAAAGGCGCTGATAGACTGGGGAAAAGCAGGGTGGGGCTAACGAGACTGATGCAGGGCAGGTGCAGAGGGAAGTGTGGAGAGAAAAGCAGGCTGGGGACACATGAGCGGAAAAAACAGCGCAAACAAAAAACCAAAAACACAATCCTCTTCTACATCCAATGAGCCCATCTAAGAATATACATGAATAAACTTAAATACACAAGTACGCTATAACCTTCAAACTCTGATTTGCAATTTCATGATGATGCAGTTCTTGTAGCACGGCACACAGAGGCTGTAAATGCAAATTATTCAAATCTACAGGAACAAATGCCAAACAAACTCTTCTTTCATAGTTTGTTGAGGATGAGTTACAGAGAGTCCAGCCATAAATACAAAAGACATGTGGAATGAACAGACTGGTATAGAAGTATAGAAGTAAAAATTTAAAAAATATACTCTGCAGTTTGAATCATCAAGAATAAAAAACAGTAAAGCTTAATGATTTTTCATTGTTATCCTCCTACAATAAGATACACATGAAGAATTTAGAGGTGTGTTTTTTGTATGTCAGCATGTCATGCTGCTTGATTTATTTTGCTATTCAGTCACACCTTTTACGTCACAGTGCATTATCTTTGTAGTCCCATGGTGCTAAATGCTGCTCCCTAATGAAAACATAAGCCATTCCAAAGTATTGCAGTACAGTACTTTAGACCTGCTGTCATCTTCTTGGCACAAGACACTCTCACAAGTAACAGTAACAGTCTCAGTGTTGTTTTAGAGACATTTCTAACACCATAAGATGTTTCTGTGGGAAGAGACCTTCATACACCGTTGTTGCTTTTTCTTTGTCCTGGAGGGCCCAGGAGGACTGTGGGACTCTGTGAAGAACGCTGTGTTTGTCATCGGATCTGGAATCTTATTCCTGGCTGCATTCGGCAACTCATTGACATGGTAGGATCTCCTTACAAGTTATTACCATACAACAAACCAAAAGCTTGTCCTCAGATGAACCCTGAGGAGTGGCATTGCCATAGATTGTTAGATTAGAATGGATGGGAGGGGTCGGGCACAACAGTGTGGGACTGGATATGTCAAATAAGACATGAGATGTCAAGACATTGCAGAAGAGGGCCTATTATGTATTTGAAAGTACACAACAAGGTGTCACCAGGTTTTCGCTGGGTGTTTCCCATGGTGTTCTGGGTCTTTTGTTTGGTAGGGTGTAGCTGGGTATTTGGTAGGGTGTTAAATATGGCTGCTAGTGCATTTCAAGATTCGTGCTAGGTGATTTCTGCAGTGTTACTGGGCAGTTGCTTGGGCATTATTAGGTGGTCACTAGGTGGTTAGCAGGACAGCTCTGAGCCCTTGCAAACTTAATGTGAATCAGGTATCAAATCCAGAGAGTCTGTGAGAAGAGTCACTCATTGCAGCATTGTGACTTGTTGTGTAATTAATTTGTTTTTGGTGTTTGTTTTATAGCAAAAAGTGTTAGGAAGAAGAATACGTTTTAACCAAAATGGTTTTGTGAACTTGACACTTGACAATAATTGCTCCTCCAGGCATTTTCAGAAATTCTGGGGAGCTTCAGGAGATTTCTGGCAGAACCTGTGGACCAAGTTGTACTTGATGTACGAGGGTCATGATGCAGCTTTGTTCTACACGGGTAAGTAAAAACAATTGGTCAGTTTTGTTTCTCGTCCAAAAAATTGATCTGTTGATGAAAACATTGCGACCAAATAGGCAGTTATTGATGCTTCATGGCAGAGTAACCTTTGTCGGGGCCAAGATCAAGCACAGCAATCTGTTTGCTACATCATAACAACTTGCTTTGCATCAATACAATCTTTGTATCATTGTGAATATAGATCTTTCTGTAGATATTAGAATCTGGGTTATTACAGCCAGAGGAGATTTTCACACTAGTTCTATTAATTTTTACTAATGTAGTTTCAAATTAGATTACACGCATGATTTCATCGCCCTTTGAGATGCAAACAGAACTTTGTTTAGAGGATTCGGGGACTGCAGAAATGGCACAAGCCATAAATGCAGCATGTGTTCAAGTTCTGCGTATAAAGTCATGTGTCAACTCTGGTGTCGACTTTTTCATTTTTATAATGCAGCCATCACGTTGTTGTTGTTGTATCATGTATTACACAATCAGATATGATCTATATAGGAAATTATTTACAAGCCTAATATGATGTGTATTAAAAGATTTTTCCGGTGTAACAGGTAAGGCATTTTTCAAATGTAATTATGTAAGGTAAACCAATAAAGCACAGAGGAAGTGCAATAAAAACACTCCACAAGGTTCAATCCTGTTTGTACTGATAATTGTCTCTGTAATATTGTCACTTACCCTTTATTACATTACATACAGTAAAAATAACCATGATCTTGGAATTATCTTAAAAATAAAATGCTCACAACCAGGCTTTTCTTAAAAATATCAGCAAGTATGCAGCCATTTTTAGAGCATATTGTCTGTTTTTTGCTTAAATCTCTCAAAAAGCTGCAGTACGCGTCTTTTCGGCCTTCAATGAAACTTTTAGGCTTAGGTCAGTGGCTGTCAGGTTGTCCCGCTCTGACAGTGGGTTTGTTTTTCTCAACAGGGACCATGATACTTCCCACTCTGGCATTCTGGGGGTCAAATGCTCTGCTGCTATTGGTGGATACGACTGGTAAACCCTCCTTCATCACTCGCTACCGCATCCAAACGGACAAGAATAACCCGGTAAGCTCCAGTCTCACATTGTTAATGTTGTTATCAGTCATATTGTCTATATCTTGTTTTGTTTGTTTTTATTTCCTGCATTGAATCTGTTTGAGTTTCTGTTCCAGTTTCACCTCATGAGGATTTTAAGCTTCAGTTATTGTTCTTTTTTTGAAACGTATCTACAAGTATTTATATGCAAATCATTTTTATCAGCCTGCTGCCATTCCATTACTTATACCACCACTCGTACTACTAACGCCAGTGCCTGAACTACTATTACTATCACTAAGAATCCTATATTTGATACCACTGAGACACTAAGACTGCTTCTAGCTCAACAAGACTTTATGACCCGGTTTAACCTCTGATAACTGCTATCTGCAGTCAGTGCTGAGTAATCAGAATCAAAATAATTTTATGACATTCAGGTAGTGAAGGCTAATAAATCCATCTAAACTTTGTTTCGTCAACATTATATTGGCCTGATAGAGTTTACCTGTTTTGTTAATGAGCCTGAATGAATGGATGAATAAATGAATAGAACAAATGAACAACTAAATAAATGAATCACTTCTGTGACAACAAAATATTGGAATTAGTTTTATTGTTGTTAGAGTTTTGGTTGATGTAGACATTTTTTGTTAATAAATCTTGTTTTTTAATGGTCATTCAATAGAAAACAAGCTGTAAGGCATTAAAAAATACAGTAATTTTAAAATACAGTAATAGTCACATCATAGGCATCACAATAATTATTAGGGCCAAAGTGACACGATAATAAGTAAATGAACAAATAAATAAAATAATTTATTTAAAATAAAAAAATGAAGACATTTAATTTTGATAAATAAATAAATGGATAATAAATATTAAAATAATATTTTAAATAATATTAATACATAAAATAAATGGATATTTATGTCTGTATTAATATATTTCCTCATTTGTGTATATATTTATTAATTTATTTTTACATTTATTTATTAACATATTCACTTATTTGTTTCCCATGACAATGATACTGGAGACATAATGTCAATTAGTCACATAAATTTTATGATTATGAGTTGACCAAAAATTTCCACATGCACGTCTGGACTGTGATGGTATCTATGATGGCTGCTATAGATGGCTGCTCTGATCTTATTGTTTTTGTTGTCTGATGGGCTTTAACGTGTTAATATGTTCTGTGTCGTACTACAACTTGTCTCGTGGAGGACAATAAGGTTTCCTAAGTGCATCGCCCTCAGTGTTGCTGATCTGACGTGTCCACATATCGATCTGACCAAAGTCTTCTCACTGTGTTTGATTAACAGATATTGTTGGATGCTGCACAGATAAAGACTGATAACCAAGCCTAGAGGTTAATCTCAAACTAGTCAATGGTCAAACCATATAACTTTTATATATAACTTTTCTATGAACTTACTGCCGGTGATAGCGTGTAATCACTTCAAAAGACCCTGCATCCAGCTTCGTCTGTTTTAAATAAGATCATAACATTTCTGTTTGTCACAGTCAGTAAGAGTAATGATGTCAGTCATAAAATTTAAATAGAACCTAAAATAATCTAATCTGTGACAATCTTCGGAGTCATGAAGTGTTTCATGTTGGATTTCTATAATCTTTACCTCTGAGAAGAGACACTGAAGCTCTGTGACCGAGAATGACTGTCTGAACCTGAGCCTGAGCAGTTATAAACAAAGTCATGGCGGGCTGACAACACACAATGAGGTGGTATAAATCCAACCAGACAGAAAGTGTATCCAACATGTTGATGGCTTTTTCAAGTCTAGTCATGTCTGGAAAAACAAACAAACCTCTAAATGTTTGAACACACTCTAGGTCACCTTCTCCTAATTCAACATAAGGTTTTTATGCTGATTAATGTAGTTTTCATGTATTTTACAGGCAGCCATTGGTTTCTATCAATTTCAGTATGAGCAAAGAAAAAAAAACACTATCAGAGACTTGAAACTTGCTGGTAACTTCACACACTAGACTGTACGAAATTTATTTGTCACCTTAGTGTCAAAGTTAGTGTGGTGATGCAGCTGAAAGCAAAGCAGTACACTCGTCATACATACTGGATATAGGCCACACACTCATACTGTCTCATGTCACATGTTTGTGTGAACACATGTATGTATACGCAGATGAACTTTTGCACAGATAATAACGTTTTGTAATTACATGTGTCTACCAGAATAGCAACATAACTGAATACACCCTTTTCACAGAGCCATTGTTAATGTTACATATAATAACAACTGTGCTCTTACAGTCAAATTGTCTGCTGTGAAAAAGGCCTTTTTTCTGAGGTTGTTACATTTGTTCTTGGTAGACACATATAAATATAAAAGAGTACTGTACTGTAATGTAACTGTGTAAAAGTTCATCTGTGTAAGCTTCAGACACATACATGTGCTCATACAAACACACACAATAGTCATGATATGTCCATGTGTTTATGGACAGGGTCCAAAGTTTAGTGGGTAAAAAGTGAAGTCGACTTATATTTACACATAAACTGGAGCTGGTTTTATCTACATACAAGAAGCATCCATCTGTTTATTTGCGTTTTAGTGAAGATGATTATTATGTGATTATTTAGAAACTTGTTCAGTTCCAGTATTGATGTAAAAGTTGGTTCAGATTTTTCTTCTTCACTTCTCACTCCTCTTTTTTAAAAAAAAGATCCAAGCAGCGAGATTGCTCGTTTCTTGCTGCTTGAATGTTTGAATGCATGTCCCCGAATGAGTGTCATGTAAAATAAATATTGCCACAAAAAAAACAGTTTGCATAATTTTTGATATTATATCCAGTTTTGACATTGTCTCGTCCCTCTGCTGTTCCATCCAGGTGGATCCCGTTAAGCTGCGCAATGCAGTGAAGGCTGTCTTCATCAACTGGATATTCATCTCTGGGCCCATGGTAGTGGCAGCTTACTACCTGACGAGCTGGAGAGTAAACCCGTGTGGCCCTGAGCTGCCCACCTTCCACTGGGCCCTGACGGAGCTGGCTGTCTTCTCCGTCCTGGAGGAACTTCTGTTTTACTATTCTCACAGGTAGGGACAGGATAAAGAGACAAAACTGAGGTTTATGCACAATATCAGGACCCTGAAACTGAAACAACTAAATGAAATTCAACAACCGTTTTATTAATTACACCCTTGATTTTCCTACTTTAAGTGAGGCCTATTACGGAATAAATCAAGAGCCATTAGGGAGCGGTACAGAAAAGTGAACAGTCAATCAACTCAAGCACTTAGACAGCAGGCACGTCCGGATGTTAATTGACTAATGAGAAGTGTATCTGAGACACTCATTGAGTAGTTTGTGTACTGCTGAGCTACTGTTGATGGGCAGTGTTGATCATAGGAGGCCAAAAATAATGTGCACTTACAAAACTGGCATCAAAGCTTCTAATATTTTAATAGCAATTTTAGCCATGTTAGCAGCGTGGCTTTAAGAATGGTAATATTGATCTGTCAGTCCACCACTTTGGTCCAGATGGAATTATCTTAATTATTGGATGGATTAACATGAAATCTGGTAAAGACATTTGTGTTTCCCAGAGGATGACTCCTATTGAATTTAGGGAAATCAGGTTGACATTATTGGTTTTGAGCAACATGTCTTGACAACTATTGGATGGATTCTCATGAAATTAGATTAGCAAATGTTAGCATGCTGACATGCTAAATTAAGATGGTGCCATAGTAAATGTTATACCTCCTAAACATCGTGTTGACATTGTCATTGCTTAATAGCTTAAAGTTAGAAAATTATAAGTCCTTCTCATTGGGGCGTTGGATAATGTGCAGTTGATTGACATCAGAGCCTAAAAATCTATCAGTGGATAATTGGATGTTCTCTGTTTGTATTGTGATTGTCATATTCTTTTCTCTCAGGCTTTTCCACCATCCCAGCCTCTACAAGCATTTCCACAAACAGCACCATGAGTGGACCGCTCCCATTGGAATCGTCGCCATCTACGCTCATCCTCTGGAGCATGTGGTGAATGAACCCTCCTTCTCTTCATTTAATTTTAGTTGTCCGACTTTGTGCGAGAGAAAACATTTGTCTTCAAAGTAATACGTACTTTAAGGTGAGGATACAGTGATTTAAAGAGGGATTATATCCCTGATTTGGATAGTGGTGGATTGTAGAGAGTCTGCAGTGGTTTGCAAATAGAAAATAATTTGTTTCAGGACCGATGTCTCTTCTCTCCTAATTTGGCTTCAGACCAGCTGGAGCTGTCATCAATAAATCAAACATGATTCATTTTTACATCCAGAATTCTCCTGCATAAGCTGGTTGGAAAGCTAAATCTGCTTGGCTTCAGTACCCCCCTCTGTAATTGGACTCTGGACTTTGACTGACTGACTGACTGACTGACTGATAGACCACAGGTTGTGAAGGTTGGCAACAACACCTGGCATCATCAGACTGAGCACCGGCTCCCCTTGGGGCTGCGTGCTTAGCTCCTTACTGTTCACTCTGATGACCAGCAACTGCTGTGCCAGGTACAGCTCAATTACCTTAATTAAGTTTGCTGATAACACAACTGTGGTGGGTCTTATCAGTCAGAACGGCGAGTCCACATGCAGAGCTGAGGTGGAACAGCTGGCGTGGCTTGAATAACCTAGAAGGGTGTTGCCAAAACCAAAGAAATAGTGGTGAACATCAGGTGACGTCCCTCTCCCTCTGAATTTCTCAGTGTAAACCTCACTGAGAATCTCACCACGGGTTGCCATGTCACATCCATGGCCAAGAAGGCATAACAGCGCCTCTACTTCCTGTGACACCTGAAGCAAGCAGACCTCGCCCACCCGAGTGTGGTTACAAGCTGCATCTCCACAATTTCATTTCTTCGTAGGCAGCATTTAATGCTGAAAAATATAACTTTAACTGTAGTGAGATGATAAAGTTTTGTTGAATCTGGACAAACCTGATCCCAAAAGCAAATGTAGAAATATGAACTCATTGTGCTCGTCTACGACTTGAATCAGTTGTTGGAAATGTTTTTCACCACTGGTCAGGATTTTAAAAGCCTTCCTGTGTGTTCCTAGTTTCACTCTTATAAATTTGTTGGATTTTTAAAATCATCCTCGACCATTAAAACCTGAATGTTCTTCTTCTTTGCCGTTAGCTCTCCAACACGCTGCCAGTAATTATTGGGCCTGTGATTCTGGGCTCCCACATTACTACCACCTCCATGTGGTACTGCCTGGCTCTGGTCAGCACCACCATCTCCCACTGTGGATACCACCTCCCCTTCCTGCCCTCGCCCGAGTTCCACGACTACCACCACCTCAAGTGAGTCCACCTCATCTTTTAAACTTAGTCTATTTATATTTAAAAGAAAATCCAATATTTTATTAGTATTGAAGATTAAAAACTGAGTGAATTTATTTATTTTTGTTATTGTCAACAATTGCCATAAAACAACCAAAACCAAGAGTGTGTTAGTCCATCCCTCCATACGTTCTGAATTTCCTAAACCCTAAGCACATTGGTTCCTACTGAACAAAGTAGATAAATAAATATATACTCATTAAAAAAAAAATCTAAATCATTCTCCAAAACAGCCGGGCACTGTGGTTTTTACCAAACGTTACTCAACAGGAGTAAATAGTGTATTTGTTGGGAACTATTTTCAGCAGCGTATTAATACACATTTGATCTCTAGTGAGTACTTAAAGCAGCAGGATGGTGTTTGTAGGACAACAGAAGAAAAATGAACTCAGGATACACAGATCAGTTCCTTATTGGTTTTGGCCTTTTTATGGGATTTGTTGACAATAAAAAAATGTGGAATATTACCAGACCATCTTTTCCTTTTTAGGGTATTTTTTTTGATGAGTCAGACATTTGAAAATGACCAAAAATCGAACAGAGATCCCATGTGACAGTTTCTTCATTTCATTCTTATTTGTAGATAATCTTTCCCCTTCACAGTTGTACTCACATGTCCCTCCTGGTTCCAGGTTCAACCAATGTTTCGGGGTCTTGGGAGTGCTGGACAGGCTCCACAGTACCGACACCAAATTCAGGCAGACCAAGCAATATGAACGCCACGTCCTGCTCACCAGCCTCACCCCGCTGAACGAGAGCATCCCCGACACACCCAAGAAGGGCCAGTGATGACCTGCGACACCTGACCTTTTATCTTGAGGCCCAGGCCTCGTCAAGTTTGGGATCATCACTGTGATATGTGTAGACAAAATGCCCAATCAATCTTCAATGATTGTTGTTTTAATCTAGAAAACCTATTGGCCAGTTTCAGACCTTGGTCACTTTTTATTTTTTCCAAACAGAAATGTTTTTATTGCACTTTATCAGACATGCAGGTTTCATGCAGTTTTATAAGTTTGGCGTCTATATTCACCGTCGATGTGAAGTCACCTGCAACTGTGGTTATTTTGAACCCGTCTCCTCCCATGCTTTCATCTCATGTGAACTTGTCAAACTCTATAGCGCATAATTTGTTGGAACAAGTAACATATGAAAGTGTAAATGTGGCTACAGCATCAGTTTTATCTGCAGTTTATTAACTTTGTTCCAAACCACCATCAAGAAGTTGGCCTTTGGTGCATAATTTGATTTTATTTATAATCAAAGGATAATCAAATCATCTTAAAAGCAAGTCACAGATACTCACACTTATATACTGACAGTACAGCTGTCGATTAGCTGTCAATCGATAGTCAACAGAAAAAAAGCGCTAAAAATGTGCTGGATACGCTTTCTCCAATGTGAGAATTTGATGCTTTTATATACATGATAGTAAGCTGAATATCTTTAAATGTAATATAAACAACGTCATTAATCCAGAAAATAATTGGCAGATTAATCAGATAGTGAAAATATTAGCCAGTTGTAGCCTCACTAGACTGCACTCTGTTAACACAGTTAATGTTTTTCTCACCTTTCCAAACATGAACAGCTGCCTCTTTTGTTTTCTGGGTTGATTCAAATGACATTTTCACTCAAACACATCACAGTTCTCACTCTGCCCGTCTCCACCTGATTAAACTAAAATGCAGGAAGATATGCCCAGATTACACTCACTTGTTTAACGTGATTGTTAGGATGATGGCCACTAAATAACACTTTTCTTTACAGTATCCTGTAAACATATGAATGACATAGTTATGTATTAATTATTACACATTTTTTGTATTATATGTAGAGTTTAGTAATAGCATTTCCAGCTCACCAGTCCAGATTCTTGTGCCGCGTTCACAAGACAGAACAAACATTTGCACTTTTCTTTCTGTGGCACCAACCTGTTGAATGTATGTATGTATTACAGAAGGCCTTAGTAATGATTGTATAAGAAATGAGTGTTAAAAAAGTTTAATTAAAAAAACAGCTTCTGCTTTGATACAATGTTCAAGTTTTAGCTGGACTGTTTAATATTAAAATATTTTAAAGAGATATTCATATGCATTTCATTTTTTCACTATTTTGCTGTGGTGTCAGGACACAAAACATCTCAGACATTAGAAATAATCACTCAACAGACAGTGTTTGAGGTTTTTTTGTCCGTTTTGTGTTTTTTTTCTTTATTAAAGGAAAAGCATAATTACTACAAATTACAAATAACACTAAGCGAATCACATCAGCCTACAAAGCAGATATTATGAATATTAAATGTTATAATACAAGATCTCATTCAAGTATTTTACATTTTTCCATTTTATATATTTTTTTTGTTCCTTTTTTCCTTGTTTTCATCTTTTTTTCCTCATGACAAGCCTAAGATATTGTAATGTAATGAACTATTTTAATGGTTCATATACAGTTATTTCATATTCATATGGCTTTATGGAATTTTGTCCTTTTTTCAGTCTCCAGACATCATAACCAGCCATATTCCTCTCAGCAACATCACAAACCCCAGTCGGGCTCCTTTCGCTCCTTCTTTTCTCTTTTTCTGCTCCTCCCTCCCGTCCCATGTCCATCGTTCAACTCTTCAGTGTCCGGCCATCTGGCCAAGTCCATGTAAAACTGACGAGCAGCAGTTGGCGCCCTCTAGAGTTTGTTTGGACAGCTAGCAGCAGTTCTATGCTGATAGAGAAGGCTGAAAACTCCCACACCACCTGAAACCCCCTCAAATGTCCGGTGACAGGTGATGGCAGGTGATCACATTAGAGGGAGGGATCATGTGACTGTCCTGGGAAGAAGGCCCACTCCCCCTAATGGCAGTCCGCCATGTCTGCAGCCACACACCAGCGCACACATCAAAGGATTAGCTGGTTTTGAGAAATGTGTTTCCTTTTCTGAATATTTTATAGCATTAATTTTTTTTTTGTCTTTAAACCTCCAGTAAACACTTTGACGCATCAACTGTAAGCCTCTAAAAACTGATCCAAATCTCCCTGAAGATAAACCAAGAAGACATTAAAGGGGGGAAAAAAAGCAGTACAGTTTGCTTTTCCATGTTTCCAAAAAATCTGGATTTAGAAGAAGAAACTGAAAAAAAAAAAAAAAAAAAAAAAAAAAAAAAAAAGAAACAATGACAGGACAAAGTGACAACAATCTTCTCCACTCTGCTGGAATATCAACCAGCAGCCAAGTGATTATTACAGAAAAGGACTGAGACTTAATAGTAACATACAAAAAACATAACAGGCACAGGTGTTCAGTCTGATTTGAAAATTTCAGGCTTTTTCCAAACTCAACTGTTTCCAAATGCATTTTCATGCATGACAACTGACATTTGACTAAGCTAAAAAGCTTGCAACAAAAAAATACAGCATGCCAGCGAAAAATGGGTCATTTCACTGAGCATCTGCATATCCATATATGTATTAAGACTCTAGATTTTTTTTTTATGAACTTCGTGTGCAATTCAAACCTCAAAATCAAATCATTTTCATGTTTCTAAACTTTGCAGACATACTGTTTGCAGAAAACCTGGAGGCTGCAGATTCATTAATTAGTTTTATGTTTGAGACGCTGCTCTCGTCTATCTTGGCAAATATCTTTGCTAAAAAAAAAAAAAAAAAGAAGAGCAAAAGTAACTGATTTCAACATGAAATACTATAAGATTACAGATTTTTGTCTTCGTACTGAATACCTGTTGACGCCCTGATGTCAACTTTCCCTTTTGTGTTGTGAACTATGTTCCCATTTCTGAAATCCACAGATGTTTTAACAGCCTGACACAAACCCCGCCTCCATCGTAACAACAACAACAACAATGCTAGAAACACTGCAAATTGAAATTAAAAAGCATAATATGATAATTATGAGACCATTAAAAAAAAAAAACATTAAAGAGTACGTACACTTGTAAGGCAAATATATCATCTGTTCTATAAACAATAACACAAGTAGCAGGGAGCTGTGATCACTTCTCTTCATCTGTCAAATTCACATTTACATTAGTGGAGGGAAAAAAAAAAAAAAAGATTACTCTTCTATTTGATATCATAGAGTTGGATAAAGATTTACTCATCCACACCAGATTATTAGAGTTCAGTTGACTGTAGGAAAAGTGACGACTGAACAGTGTGAACAAACAATCCAGTCTTGAATTTATTCGTCCACAGCGAGGCAAGACATCAAGCGGTGTGTGTGTGTGTTACATATTTCAGCTTGCCCACGCTGCTACATCAGTACCTGTGTGCGAGTACACCTGTCAGGGTTCATGCCTGTAAGCTGATGTGTGTATCTGTGTGTGTGTGTGTGTGTGTGTGTGTGTGTGTGTGTGTGTATGTGTGTCAAACAGGAAGAGGTGGGGAGCGCGAGAGGCCAAATCAGCCTCGTTGAGCAGCGGGTCGCCCGAGCGAACTTCTTTTTAAACAGCAAAGCCGGAGGCCAAATGTCTGAGCCCCACTACGGCCCGGCCAGCGTCTCCACCCAGAGCACCTGCGACAGAGCACGACGGCCCTCCTCGTAACCATCGGTTCTTCAAGTAATCCAGATTGATGATTCCAGTCCTGTAGCATCACAGATGGTCGACTGATGGATGGATGTCAAACGGATGGATGAACGGATGGATGCAGCTCGTGTGACAGGGAGGTGGAGCGGGACAAAAAAAAAAAAAAAAAAAGTCAGGAAGCACCCAAAGGGAGATCGTGGAGGAGAGCTTAAGGACCCTCCGGTCCCAACTCTCCACCCCACTGAAGTGTTTTTTTTTTTCGTTGTTTTCTTTTTCAGGGAGAGGGGGGTCAGGGGAGGCGGATAAGTTCCAAGAGGTTGATGTGTTTCAGCACAAAAAGCCACGACTTGCAAACACAGGGAAGAATTACAGGACTTGTAACAGACCGAGTGACACCTGGAAGACAGTTCAGAAAAGGTGACGGAGGAGGGTGAGGGGGATTTGGCAGACACAGCACCACCTAGTGGGCTCTGCTGGAAACGGTGACTGGATATATGGGTGATTTCAATGCTGTACAATCGACAATAAGGTGGCGGGCACAAGTTAGAAGCAGTAAAACCATTAAAATAAGGCAACTTTCAATGATCGTGTCCATACTGAGGGATAAGTACAAGTCTCTTTTTTTTTTTTTCCTCTTTTATCATTTGGTTCTTTAATATTTTCCCCCTCATAGTCCAGCCATAAAGTAAATCAAATAGTTGTTATTTTTAGCCTGAGAGCTGAGAGCACTCGGGGGCTCTGCGGATGGAAATGTCAGTCGCTCGGTTCAAACCACTTTGGTCCGGTTGGATGTCAGGAGCAGCACGGCCTCAAGCGGGCTGCTAGCAAGGCTTTCAGATGCTCAGTCTTGTTCAAATTATTTCCAAGTCTCCAATCTCGCCACACGCCGAAGAAATAATAATCATAAATCTGAGATCTGGGCGAGGAAACAGATATCTTTCAGCCAGCAGGACAGATACGATTGAAGAGGGGTCCCAGTGACAGAGAGGGGGGAGAACATGGGAAAAAAATCCAGGGTAGTAAATAACCACTAAACCATCCACCGTGTGGATTGGCAATGGTTTGTAAAAAAATAAAAATGTGTTTGACACCTCATCCATTCCTTGCCTCTTTAAGACGAAAAAACATTTTTCCTCAAAAACTTAAAACAAACTAATAAAATGCACCATTTTAGTTATTTTTCTTCCTTATTTCTCAAGAAAAAAAAAAAAAAAAAAAAAACTTCTCATGCTTGATTGAAGGGCAGGACGCCCCCCCTCCCCCCTCCCATGGCGCGGAAAGAACCGGCGACTTGCAGACGTGTTTGAGTTGATCCGTGTGTGGCGGCGTGTTTGTGGAGTTACTTCAGTGTCTTGGCATCTGGTGCGAGGTCAGCAGCGGGGGCAGGGGCTCTCTGGCTGGTGGGTTTGGCATCATCCTTGGCTGCGGGGCCCTGGGCGGTGAAGGCAGGGCTGGGGCCTGAGCTGGCCTGACTGTGGGGCCGGCTGGAGGGCTGAGAGGGGTGCCGGCGACGACCGTCCCCGCTGGATGAGTGTCTTCTGCGGCCTCCGTCCTCCATAGGTGGCTGGAACCAGAAATGAGGGTACAGGTTAGGTGGCAGGTCGTTTTTAAAAGTGCAACAAACACTTTTAGGAATCAAATATTCAACTTACATCAATTCTGAAGTCTTCCAGACGTTTAAACTTGCTCAGGCACTCCTGCAGCTTGGGGTCGATCTCCAGGGTCTTGATTTTGGAGTATTTAAGGAAGGCCCAGAACTTCTCCAGTCCATACAGCTGGCCTGTGAACAGAAGGCAGAGAAATGCATGTTAGACCAAGTGAAAAAGCTGTGAGAACACAGCTGAAACCGCTCGGCATGGTTTGCGGTTGTAGAAAAGCAGCAAGTGTCCTTTTTTCCATAACAGCTTTGGATTAATACATTTAGTCTCCTCTGATCCGTAAACACTGCGTGCTGCTTTTGTCAGGTTTCCTCACCAGCTTCGTAGTCTTTCATGGTCTCCTCCTGGAAGTCCCTAAAGATGTCTGGCCTGAACTTCTTCTCTAGACCGTAGCTGTAGTACCTGAACAGGCACTCCAAACCGTACCTGAGAATTGAACACAGGAAAACGTGTTTTAAAAAAAAGTGTTTAGCAAAAGGATTTGGACACGGCTTTGATACACAGCAACCCTCATATTATCAATTACTATAATGAGACATGGTTAAATTTTAAAAATGAGACCTGCTCTGATCCAGTGACTGCAGATTTATCAGCTGATATTCATTATGAATGACTCAACTGGTGTTTTTTTTTTTTTTTAAGTGTCTGAGGCACTTTTAAAATGGGTAGTAGTAACTTCTAGAACAGACATGAAGTAAAATAATGGCTTTTGAAGGGTCTCAGCAGGAGTTTTCTGTAAAAATGTTTAGAAAAGAGAACAGCTGGTGATAAATATCAGACCAAATTATCCTGAAAGAATCTCCAACAATAATGAAGCTGAAGAAACATCAACTCATCCTTAAATAATTTCCATCCCCATTACTGACATAACTACATTTCAGCCGGCTCTTACCTGTATCCTTCTTTCCCGTCCTCGACCACCAGTTGTCTGAATTCCTCATACATCTTCCTGTTGAAGTGATCTCGCAGGAAAAACGACCAGAAGCGGAACAGTGTGTTCATCTCCTGCGATTGGCCGATTCCCAGCCGCTTTCGCTCTGTGATTGGTTGGAAAGGTTGTGGTCAAGGTTAATTAAAGAAAAAAAGACACAAAACAAAACACGAGATTTTTTTTTACTGCTAATGAATGCTGCTGAAAAAAATGGCATTAAAAGAGGATTTTAATGCCATTTGAAGAATAACTAATAAAGTAGAAAAGAAAGAAGACGATGTGTGTACCATTTAGGCAGCGCCGGCGATACTTGTGGTAAACGTGTTGCGTGAAGCCATTCTCCTTGAGCAGCTCATGGGATGGATGCTGGAACTTGGGGAGGGACTGAGGCGTGCAGCCAATGTTACCCAGGGCAGGGGTGCCCTCTGATGGGCTGGCGTTAGAGCTGCGAGGGGAGAGAAGGGAAGAACAGAGAGTCAGTGAAACCACATCAAATGATTATAACTGCTTCAGTGGTGAAGCTGGTTCTGACGAGACTATCGCCATTTACAGCTGCTTCACTTCACATTCAAGGAAAAAAGCTCCTTATTTTAAAGTTTAAAAAGTGGAACATTAGGATGCTAAAATTTCACTGTTAAAGTAACAAAGTGCCATCCTTTAAAGATCAAAATAAAAACACCCTAAACGTTGCTTTTGATCCGCAGTCAACTCTTACACATTCATGATTAAAAGGGTTTATTCAATTAATTTAAGGTACATTTGCAGGATACTATCTGTATCCACCAGATGGCAGTGATGTATTATAACGCAGCTTCACCCTTTCTGTGTGCTGTACTGCACAGTCTTCTTTAAGAAGAAGTTAGGACGTTTTAATTAACACTTATATTTTCTTTCCATTCCTTTTTGTTAGATTATCAGTCTTTTATAATAGTCCTTGGTGTTATTACCTTGTTTCAACTTCGACAATATGTGGTGCTTCCGCAGTGCGCACTGAAACGCCAAAGCCACTGATCACCGTCAGTTGCCGGCGTTTCTATTACGGTCTGCGGTCGCCTTTAGTCATCTAGCAATAAAGGCACTGAAGGGCGAATTTCATTATGAAGATAATTGCTTCATGGCCTCTCCATCCATTTCTGTGGCACAACATTGTGTGAGCTTGATGTCTGCCTGTGCATCGTCTGCTTCCTAACTCGCATCTTGTCTTGAATTAACTACTGGAGGAGAGCGGATCCATTTTCTGATATGCATATTTACTGCTGCTTAGATAGATAGCCTAAAACTGCATGGATGCAGTAAGAGTCCTTGTTGCATAACCTGTCTTAACTATGCTCTTGTTATTTGGGTTGTATTATCTACCCAGTGATGTACAGAAGAGTTTTAAGGAAATATGTTTGGGTTTTTTTGAAATCTTGTAATGTTTTGCAACTGAAATCAGTTTTAGCAGGATCTGAAGGGATTTAAGAGCAGCAAGTCTCACCTGACAGAGGCGGTACGGGAGCGATGCTCTCTGGAGTCCATCACCCAGCCGACGTGACACTCCATGGGCGGGTTGGAGCTGTGTCGAGTCTTCCTCTTCCTGGGTGTCTGAACGGTTAGAGAGAATAAAAAAAAAATGTGAGTTTACAGCAACTGAACAGTCACTGACTGGCAACAGGCTTTGGGATACCACCAAAAAGCAAAAAAAAGTTTGATTTCACCCTCATAAGTCAGCCATCTTACCTTGGCATCAACAGGTCGACCTTCCTTCACCACTGGGTAGAAGCGCGGTGTCATGGTGGGGTCCTTCCGGTGAGGGGTGCGAGGCGTGCGGGGAGTGCGGGCACTGCGGTAGTTGGGCGAGTCAGGCACGGTAGTCGGGAGCGAGCGTGCTATCGAGGAGGGCTCGGGGGCACCGAAGAGTTTGTTCGCCAAAGCGTCTGTGGGGACTGAGGATGTGAGGGGAGAGATTTGTTATGGAGCAGCGAAACAGAAAAACTGTGTGTTCACGTGTTACAAGTCTTCTCAAACAGGAGCATTTTTCCACCTAACTACTTTCAGATGTTTGGTTCATTAAAATACATTTAATCTTGAAATTAAACACTTGAAAAGTCATTAAACGAGACAATCTAATGTCACAACATCAGCGATCTAATAGCTTCATTTATTTTCAGTGTGTAACAGAGGGCTCGTGATTGATGACGCCCTAAAGTGAGCAGTAAAAAAAAACAGAATGACAGAAAGATGAAGCAGGACGCTTTCTACAAGTTTAATCAACATGAATTTATGACTTTTTAAGATCTATTTAATATAATGAAAAATAGGACCACTTCCATCACTGAATAAATTTAACAAATGAGAAAATAATGACATATTTGGAGGAGTCAGAAGTTAGAAGAATAGTAAAAGGGTTTGTTTCAATCATACTCTAAAACTATTTAAAGCCTGTTCCTGAAATAGTAGGACAACCTTCTTCGTACAGAGTTAAAACCTTTATGAAACAATATGTCCCAATTACCATTTTACTACTTAAAACGGTGATTTCTCTGAATATTTATTAACATGGTCGCAAGATGTGTGTGTGTTTTTTCCTTCTCTAACTTCCTTACTCTGATGAGGTTTTGGGGGTCCTGGGGGGACTTCCTGGTTGGGGTCGACAGGGGGTTCAGGAGTCAGGCAGTCAAACTGTTCGCGGCTGATCAGGTGGACCTTCTTGAAGTTCTCCACCTCTTGCTGTAAAAAAAAAAAAAGAAAAAAAAAAAAAAAAAAGGAGAAGAGCCAACATTAATGTGAGGACAGGTGGGAAAACCTCCTCTTCCGACAACTCTGACAGAAAAGATGATCTTTAGATGATCTGTTTATTTTGGCTGCATGACAAAATATACTATGGCAAATGACACATATGGATTCAGTTTACAGAATATGTCACTTCCAATACAAATTTAATCAATAGAAACTTGAGATTTTTTTTTTTACCAAAATATGGGGGAAAAAAAACAACAATAAAAGAAACCTGGAACATCAAGTGAAATGTTAACACCTGGATCATCAACAGACCTTTTCTGCAGCAGTCTGGAGATTGAGATGCAGCAGCAAAACATGGCTGCCAAAAACACTCTTTTCACCCTCATGGTGATGTCTCTTACTGTTCTGACTCTACACTAACCAGCTGGGTCACATCAACACATAAAAACCCCCTGAATTTTCCAAAAGGAAAGTCCTCCAAATAACACACGCTCCTCCTCCAACAACAACAACTACTCAATTTAAAATCGTACAATAAAACACACAGCAAGTCTTGTGCACCAATCCTTTTGATTATTTCACCAAGTGCGACTCACACTTGCGCCTTCATTGCACCAAGTATCCTCAGATCTTTGAGCGTCCATCTTCGCCACCCCCTGCAGCCCATCTACTCAACCCCTCAGGCCAGAGCCTTGTATGTACGGGGTTTATTTATAAACAAGCGTCCTCTATTCCACACGCCGCTGGATGTGTGCCTGCGAGCACGTGAAGGTCCCACAAAGAGTTCAACAATACTACAATGGGCAGCAATGACAACAAAAAACAAAACAAAACTTTCTGTTCTGTGGTTTGTTTCCAAATCCAGAAACAGCTCTAACTGAAGAAGAATAAATCTACTCGTCCTCTGGCCTTGGGCAGAAACACCTCCAATATGACGGTAACATAACGTGGAAGCAGTCAGAAGCGTCGGCCTTGAGTTATGTATCAGCTACAGGTTGTGTTATTTGACTGCAGTGCCCTCAGAAATGTTTCCAGGCAGGTTAGAAAGCAACATGCAGGTCACATGATCCTTAAACTCTCCACTAACACAGGTAGATATTCGGGTTGAGTCCTCATGATTTTTGTTATTTGTTACAAAAAAACTTCCCCAAAGGAATTTGTGTGGATAAAGGAATTTTGATTATTCAAAAAAACCTGAAAAAAGGTCAACAATTTCAGTAAAAACACACTAGTTAATCTTTTCTTTTATTTGAGGGTTCAGTGTGTAGAATTTGGTGGCATCAAGCTGAACAGAGTTGGCAGAAATAGAATATAATATACAAGTATGTTTTAATTAGTATATAATCACCTGAAAATAAGAATCGTCTTTTCGTTACATTAGAATGAGCCCTTTATATCTACAGGGAGCGGGTCCTCTTCTATGGAGCCCGCCATGTTTCTACTGTAGTTTTTTGTGAGTTTCATGGTCACCAAATGTTCTTCTACACACTTGGAAAGGAAGGGGGCTGTAATCTGTTTGTTGCAATCTGCAAACTCACCACTAGATGCCACTAAATCCTACACACTGGTCCTTTAACATAATAATCTGCTGCCCATTTGTTCTTTACTTTCTATTGCCAGAAGCAGTTTTTGATCGGTCAACATCAAAAGAGGGCCTCGTCTACTGTGAACATAGTGATCAGTGTTGACATCTCATCTGCTCTTTTACTTTAAAAAAAAAACAGGAGAAAATAACCAAAGTTCCTCACATTTACTGAAATAAAAGAGAAAAAGCTACAATTAAAATTAAACATTTTTCACTTCTTCCAATCACTTTTTCATCAATTTAAAATCACTCACAGGTCAAACAGGAAAAATGACCTCACCTTGATGGTGGCGTACTCGGGCTCATATGTGTCGTCCCACAGGTCCTGCTCGTAGTAGAAGAGCCCGTCGTTGATGACCTTGACCAGCTCGTTGGTCAGCTTGGCGCGCGATGTGTGGTGTCCAGTGCGATCGCCCCCTGGGTGCTTCCTCAGGTAAGGCGGCGTCTGCGTCACGATCAGGATCTTGTTGACGTCGTGATCATCGATCTCACCATCCGTCTCCTCATCCGACCAGTCAGTGAAGGTGTTGCGGCGTCCGTCCATCTGCTCCATCTCCTCATCAAACATGAAGTCGAGCTCCTCCGGTTCGTCCTGTTCCGCTCCGTCCTGATCAGAGAGAAAGTCACAAAAAGAAAAAAGAGAAAAAGACAAATGATTAGAAATTGTCAACTGATCATATATGTTGTATATTTGATCACTATTTATTTGTTTTGGGGGAATTATTAAGAGTGAATTCATAATCAATTGTATGAGGTGTATCAAAAAGACACTCATCATTGCATAAAATGAAAGAAATATTCTCTGGTTTTGGCTGTTGGGCCTAAAAAAAAAAACAAGCAATTTAGAGAAATTCTCAATATTTTAGACTAAATGACTATTATACGAAATGATAAAGACAAAAATCACTAGTTGCAGCTCTAAAAAGAACATAGAAATACTTGCAGTTTTCTTTAATAAATAAGAAATATTTCAAACAGATCTCCTTTCACACCTTATTTCCTGGGGCAGCGGGGGTTGACGAGGAGCCAGACTGCGGCACCGGAGAGCGAGTCAAGTCGTCTTTTTCCTTTTGCTGCTGCTGCTGCAACGAGGGGGCCTACATCAGTCGACCAACAACGATCACACAGGAGGAGGAAGGGGGTGGGGGTGGGTGGAGGGTTATGGATAAATATGAATGAATGGCAGAATGGATACTGAAGTGGAAAGTTAAAAATAAGATGAGGAGAGGGCACACTGATTTTTACAGTTTTCTTGTGAAAAAAAAAGAAAATGCATTTAATCAAAAAGGACAGATGTGCAAAATGTTCAATATTAAAAAATAAATAAATAAATAAATAATAATAATAATAATAAATAACAAAAAACTTGACTGGTGTGTGTGGCTGCAAAGATGATGAAATTCATTGGTTCTATTTAAATGATGCCTGATGGCTACTTGCCAGCTTAAATGAACGTTACTTGTGAGATTAAATTTCATTATTGATTTGTCTGTCGATCATGTATTCAATCGTTACAGAAAATAGTGAAAAATATGAATCAGATTTTTTAAAGAGCCCAAAATGACATCTTCAAATAGCTTATTTTGTCCAAACAGCAATCCTCAAAATGAACAATATTCATTTTACACTTATAAAACTGAAAAACAGCAAACCCTCACATGGGAGAAGGTGGAACCTGAAAATATTTGACAGTTCATTTTTTTGTCCATTGATTAATTGATAAACTATTAAGCGCTAGTTGTTTGGCTTTTTAACATGTTTTAACATTAAAAAAATAGAGGAAATGAGCATTTTGGGGGAATCCATTTTCTTTCTGTAATAATGTTTTTCAAAAAACAAAGTTATTAAGGAATATTAAGGAGTTCAGCTGGCAGGTGACCACCAGGCATCATGGTCCATGTAAAACCACTGGATGGAAAACGTATAATGATCATCATCAGTCAAGGGGGTGAATGACATTAATGATCACTGATAACGTTGAAGGACTTCATAGCTACAGAACAGAACTGCTGCTAAAGCTCACAGTGTCTCTACACTGCCCTCCTACAAGTTTATGATCGGTTCGCACTGAATTTCACCTTCTCTGCGCTGACCTTGGGTCTGGCTGGGGAAGGCCTGGGCCTCTTCTTGACCTCAATCCAAGACTCCGAGTCCAGGTCGGGAAGGCTGGCAGAGAGGCCCTTGGGCATCGTCTTGAGGTTGGAGATGTCTGATTCAGTCTTGGTCTGGTGTTTCACGGGTGTGGAGGACCTGGGAGATCCTGCAGCAGACACAGAGGCTCACATTTTATACGTTTACTAGCACCAAAGAAAGCTTTGTTTTGCAAAAGTTTCTCACATCTCATGTTAGAAAAGTTATCAGAAGTGGCAATATTGTATGTGGCATACAAAGAGTTAAGACTGTTCACAGGATTGACACTAAAGTGAGCCAATCAGATGGCCTACTCTAATGCAGCAAAGCCAACTAGTGGAGTGCAGCCCTTGATAGCTTAATGAAGGTCTGCATTGAGTTGCACCAGCTAAGTGTAACTGAGTTGTCTCAAGTTGTAAAGTCGACCCTAATGTAATTAGTTTGTAACTACATCAGCTACCAAAATTGGTTGCACCAACATTATTTGAGGCATAACCTACCTAACTTACTTTGGCCGATAAACGATCAGAGTTCCGTTGTCATGGTTACCGTGGCATAGCTTGCGCACATGCCAGATCGACACTGAAATCAATAAATTATGTCTCTACTGGATCACTGTTTCGCAAAATATCACCCAGTTAATCAATAAATGATGCCGTGTGGCAGAAAAACTGCTGTTTTACCATTAACGTACTAAATTTCCTTCAGGACATAAAAGTCTATCTTACATAACGTTATAATTCAGTTGCATTTATGACTCACAGCGACCCTGGGGGCATGTGTAACTATAACTTAAGAGCTATTTTGTAACTTATCACAGTAGTGCAACCGCTTGTATTTTAGTAACGCACTTTACATTACGACTAGGCTAAGTTTGAACTTACACACAGCTGGTACAACCATGAGGTAACGTTAACGTTACAACAGGCTGCCGGTACGCACGCAGAAAGCCATCTTGTCGCTCTCACTGTTTGCTAATAGCAACTCTATTTCAAACTCTTTGTTGGCTGACAGCATACACGTGGGCTGGCATTTAAATGTGATGATCTGTCGGGACATGCAGTGACTCGCGTAAGAAGTCTGTTAGTTGTTATAAATAAAAAATGTGATCTTTCGAAAAGCAAGGAGCGGTAAACTCCGCTAGGCTAATTTATACAATGTAAAATGCCATAGACCTATGCTAACAATATTAGCACGTGATATGTGGAGGAAAATCTGGTCAGCAAACCACAATTCTATATTCTGTGAACCAAGCGAGTTTTCTGAATGCTAAATCTTAACTTACTGCTGTGAAAGGGTTGTCTCTGATTTTGTGAAGTGGGTTGTATGAAGTATATATCCATAGACAGAATATCACCTAACGTACAGTAACGTTAATTAACGTTAGATGGCGGTATGCACGCCCCCAGTTCGGAGTAACGGGCAGGAGTAACGTTACCGGCACGTAAAATAACCAAGAAAACTTACTGTAAAGGACGAGGGCAGTAGCAAAACCTGTTTTAGCCACCTAAAAATATCAATATCATTTTAAGAATACGCTATATTTAGAAGATTGTCAACGTTTTTACCTTGCCGTTAGACAGCCCTTTGCTTTGATACTACTTTCTTATTTCTAAACTTTCATATTTCTGCGCATGCGTGCACTGTATGACGCCGCAGATCAGCTGTTTGGATCTCAGTTCCAGCAGTTTACGGAAAATAAAAACGATTGATTTTGCTGTTGTCTCCGTCATGGATGTATAAAAGGTTCTTTTTTTTATTATTATTATATACATCTATGGTCCCCCTCTGCAGCAGTTCTTAGCCTCAGAGAACGTGCCTCCCACTTCAAAAAATCCTAACTAATCCTTTTAGCCATGGGTTGCATAGATTTTTGGTATCATTTTAAAGCACACTCTGCTGCACAGTTTATTTTAATCTGGGCATTTAGGTTTTCTATGAAGCTTCAGCAGTTCACAGTGTATTAAGTTATTATGTGTACACAGTGATATTTCACGCTAAGAGAAGTTAACCTATACTAATCAGCGTGTGAATGTTGGATGGCAAGGAGTGTGTCCACTGAAAAATAGAGATTTCGATGAATTGGATGGAAAGAGGGAATGCACTAGACTCACAGGTTAAAACGCTTTGCTCTTAGAGACTGAGGACAGTCCCCCAGATTTTGTTGTTAAAATTGGGTGGAAACAATTTGAGAGTTTAAAAAGTAATCTTTAAAGAAGACACAATAAGGACGCTTCATTTTCATAGTTCAGTTTCATTAGCAGCAGATCGCAGTGTTCACCTCTGGGCTCCTCCATTATCTGTCTTGGAACAAACTCTGGGCAGTTTATGAGTTGAGAGAAGTCGGTGTGGGTGTGATTGGGCATGGTCAGGCCTGGCAGAGGCCACTTCTCGGGCTCCACCTTCCGACGGATCTTCATGTCGATCACTTCCACTTCCTTACTGTCCTTCAAAGCCTGATGGGACAAACAAAAGGTCAGTTAGTCTGTGTGGCAACAGAAATACAGCATCATCTACCCCTTGAGAATGTGAAGAAATTCAATTCTTGGCCAGGACCAGTAAGAAGTGATAGAAACGTGCTTACATCCAGGATGAGGTTGACGTCGGTGGTGAGGGCCTGCACACGGTGGAAGCTGGCGATGAGTCCGACGGGCAGGAAGCCCTCCTGATCCATCTTCCTCCGCAGGAAGAAGTCACGCTCCAAGTTGTCCAGGCTGAAGTAATACTCACTACAGAGGGCAGAGCAGCAGGGAAAACACAAATCAGGCTTTTGTTGTTCCGTTGAGGTGGTTTCCCTCAGTGAAAAACAGCCCGGACATGACTGGCCTCATGAGCTATTTAGTGAAAACACTGCTGTGTCACGTGTAACCAAATACCTTCCAAGGAACCACTAATTTAAAACAGAATATTTGACAGGATTTCAAAGTCTCTGAGTAACTTAATACAGATTTAAACTGAAGGGAGCACTGGGTGCACACAAGGAAGCTGTTATGCTCCTCCAGTTAGGTGCCAAAAAACTACCGTCTCAACACACACAGAGACGACTTCTGCCAAACTTCAACTATGGACTTGTTGCGATTGGGCAAGGCACAAAATATTGTAGTCAGAGTTGCATAACTCCCCATAAACATGCTTGTATACAAAATGGTTTTTTTTTTCATTTTTTTATTCTTCATAAAAGTATCTGTTAAACCACAACCACAAAAAGGGAAGCACACTACTGTCAAACCTGTCACAGCCTCTTTTGTTGTACAAACAAGCCTGAGGACACAAACTGACTGGTCTGAGACATTTTATTAAACTTTCATTTTACAGACTGAGTCAAGCTAACTGTGTAGCAAAACACAGAATATTTTCCTTTCTTTTATCTACTAAATCAATAAGAATCACAAAATACCTCATTTTTTGTAACATACGTACATATGTCAGTTGACTGTTTATGGTGGCCTAGGTTTTGGGTTCTTTTCTTGCTTGCAAAAATTGAAACCAGGATATGATAAAAACCAGAATGTGTGAATATGAACGTGTCTGTTGTCTTTTCTCTCAGTAGGTGGGCCAAAGCAAATTCCAAAACCATCAGGCAAATGCGTAAAAGTAACAGCATGTATTGTTTTGTCTCTTTGTTGTTTTTTTTTTTTTTTGCTTCAATGCTGAGATCAGAGTTGTGAAAGTTCTCTTCATTGATGTTTAGTCAGAGAAGAGACATGAAGAGCTCATCACTTCTACAGCACGTCCGCAGGTTACATCTGACTGCAAACCTGCGCTACAACCTAAACTCAAGACTCTCGCAGTCGTTACCGTGTTTTAATGTCGCCTTTGTCTCATCCCAGTAAACTTACATCTGCCTCTTGATGTAGTCCTTCAGGAGGTCCTGATCGACGGAGTAAAGGTCGCTGCTGCTCATGTTGTCGTAGTAGTAAGTGACTGAGTTGCTGAACTTCTGGCCGTAGGGTCCGTCTTTCATGTCGTAGGACTTGTAGCCGTAGTGATAATCATAGTGGCCTGGAAAGGACAAGAAGTTTCATTTAGTTTTCGGAGGTGTTAAGTTTCCCTTTTTACTGTATGTTGTTAAATATGGTTCCATTCAGAAGCTATTGAAAACGTAATCATAAAAATGACACAAAAAGAGGAGTGGATGTTGTCACTGAAAGGTTCGAACAAATACAGAGTGTCATACAAGTATATTTGAGTGTACCCAAGTGTGTGGGAGCACTTACACACAAGCTGAGCAAATACACAAAAGACAAAGTTCTTCTGCTCAGCAGTAATAACTCTGAGCCTTTCTTAAGCTCTGCTGAAAGTCAACAACATGTCCTCAAGGAGACAGAAGGACGTAAAAACTGGACATCCAAGAACGCCAGGATGATCATTTCTTATTTCTTCCTCCCAGTTGAATGTAGTCTTTGTTTTCTTTCACACTTTTCTTCCCTCACTCATAAAAAAATTTAAAAGCTACCACTACTTTATCTACCTCAGTGTAGGGAGGAGAGGAGGCAGAAAATAAAAAGGGAGAATTGGTGAAAGAAGAGGCGAGAACGTAAGGGAAGACTGTGTGTATGGAAAGAGAGCAAACAGAGAAGAGAGAAGAAGAAACCTGCCAAAACCAACAGGCCTTCAGGGTAACCTGCTTCTCCTGCTGGATCCAAGGCCTTTCCTCATTCCAACACTCTCTCGTTGTTATTGCACATTTTTGTTTTTACTGTAGCCCCAGTGGGGCCCGGTCAGGGTCACAAACCACCCAGTAAGAGAGCAGAGGCAGCCCAAACCCGATGCCACGCAGGACACAAAGCGTTCCAGTTCTGTCAGACTGAAGTGACGCCGTTATCAAATGTGCTTGATGTTGTCAAGCAAACTGTAGCATCTCTACTTCATAGCGAGAAAAGGAATGAGAATATTTAAAGTCTCTCTCTGCTCAAAAATGTGTTTTTCTTCTTGTTCCTTCACTTGGATGTTTGAGCCTCACTATGCAGACTGATGTATGTTCAAAGTTTGACACTGAAAGGCTGTTTTCACATTTAACTGCTGAAGGGGGGAAGTTTCTCTGCGTTCACCAAAAATCTGTCTTTAAGGGGTGAACCTACATGCATGAACTACTTGGGAGCCAACTGTGGTCCAGTATGCAACTTACACTAATGTGGTGTGGAAACTTGAAGCCTCCAGTGCCCGTTAAGCAACAATGGACTTTTCAGGGAAGCAGTTAAGTTGTACGCAGTAGTTCAACTTGAAAAACTAAATATATTTATATATTCATAGATTCTATTTTTTTTTAATGAGTGATATTTTGTCAAACCAGAGATTTTATATCCATCTTAAAATGTGTCTGGAGGGGCTCTTTAAATATCTCTTTATTTCCATTTTAATCTCCTTTTCTACACAGCTAAAATATTGTTCACACTGAACATAATCTTTTCCATTAACAACTCCAAACAAGTCTTATTCCAACAAGATGGTTGCATTATCAAAATGTTGACAAAGATTTATAGGCAGTGTCACTTGTAATTGTAATTTGAACAGAGAGAAAGAAGAGAAAAACTAGAATATGGATCTTTTGAACGTTGCTATGTGGGAAATCGTCTCGATGGGGAGCTCATCCCTTTTTCTTTTTTTTTTGCTTCAATGCTGAGATCAGAGTTGTGAAAGTCTTCTTCATTGATGTTTTGTCAGAGAAGAGACATGAAGAGCTCATCACTTCTACAGCACATCTGCAGTCACATCGGACTGATTCAACATGTCCAGTCTAACACGAAGTTTTGGTTTTATTGTGCAAAAACAAAACAGCCTTAAAAAGCCTTCCAAATATAAAGAAGGTACATGCTTATGCACAATATATGAGCTCATTGCTTATTGACATCTTATGTTTCAGTGTGTTTATGTGTCTCTGAACTGTTAATGTCTGAGCAACATAGCTACAGAGACACATTGTTGTACATTTGTTGCAGTGGTAAGCAATGAACTGGTGCTAAAAAAAGTTCCTTGTGGTGACACAAGCAGCACAGTGGTGAAATTCTTGCCACCGCCTTTGTATGCCAGTATTGTTTCAGGAAACAAAAATAGGATGATGACTATATAAAGGTCAAGAAAAGAGACATTTTTGAGGACAGAAAACTGTGTATGTTTTACAGTACATCCGTTTATGTATGTGTGTATGTATATATATGTGTGTGTCTATTTATAGGTGAAAATAAACAAACCTCTCCCGCCTCTGCCTCGTCCCCGGCCTCTTCCTCTACCGCGTCCACGACCTCTGAACCCTCCGCGGAACGGCGCCCCCTCGCTCTTCACGCTGGAGACTTCATCGTGGTCGTCACGCCACTCTCGCTCGTACTTTTGACTGTGCCAGTCTGCAGAAAAACCAATGACAATCTTTACGTCAGCACAGATATAAACACCACAACAGACTAGTAGAAAAAAAAAATAGTTGATGCAATTCTCAACAGCTTGTGGTAAAAGGAACTGAAACTGAATATTCAAAATGTTATGCACACAAACAATTGAGTGTCTTCTTAGCTGGCAACGCATTTTATTCCCTCAGTGAATATAAGAAACTAAATCATACTGTGTACATTTAAAACAGATACTGTAGTTCAACACAATTAACATTTGCTGTCAAATGTTTCTGACCTAAGTTAGCAGCACTAGATAATAACTGCTGGCATTTAAAGATTCATGTAAAAACCAGCTGATTCATTTCATACAGACTCTCTGCAAACTCTGTGGCCATTAACATTCTCTACATGTCACCTACAGTGAGCAACCTGAACACATACTGCATCAATTTGTCTCACAGTGACTCTAACGCTGAGTGATGATATCACAGACTGACCTCTGAGGTCGTTCCTGGCGTTGGGAGGCAGGCGGGGGTTTTCGTTTTGTCTGCTGTTGTTCCTGGAGGCAGAGCGCTCCCTGGGACCCTCAGACTTCACCTCGATCATCAGGGGAACCCACTTCTGCTTGTTTCCTGTTTGTAAACACATGGCGATAAGAGTTAAGAGTTAAGCGAGGAAAAACATTAATTGGTTCGGTGCAGAACTGTGAAGGAATCACCCAAATCTTTTCATAAAATGTACTTTTTCATAAATTGACTATTAAATGCTCTTTCTAAATGTATTGAAAATATGTTAATGGGGTGTTTAAAAAATGTTTATTTTCAGCCTAAAAAGCACTTAAACTTTGTATATTTTGGGTATTTGTCAAAACTCTCATACTTAAAAGCTGCCAAACAAAAATCTTTATGGCTGCAAATAAAGACCAAGTGATTTGTGCTTTGTTTTTTGCTTCAATGCTGAGATCAGAGTTGTGAAAGTTCTCTTCATTGATGTTTTGTCAGAGAAGAGACATGAAGAGCTCATCACTTCTACAGCACATCTGCAGTCACATCAGACTCATGCAACATGTCCACTCTATGCAATATGATCTTGTGGTTTTATTGTGCTAAAAAAAAGACATGTCATGCTTTTTGTGTTTTTATACTGTTATGATGTAGCATATCTATGTTAAACATGGTCAAAGTTCCAAATCTTGAGGTGAATGTATGTAAAAATGATCCCTGCAAGTCAGAAACCAGGGCTATAGCCTTAACTGCGCGCTTCGTTTGCAAAGTTACTTCTACTCCCCCATCTAACCAATGTCAGATTGTTGGCACATGACCACAAACGACTGTCCATTCTGTAGCTTTTCATTTTATGTAAAAAATAAGAAAAAGTGAAATCCCACTACTACTGTTTGTCTGCATAGCCTGTGGAGTTAAAAAGCTAGCCAATCAGAACAGACAAGGCTCATCAGGGGGTGGGCCTTAAAGAAACGGGAACTAAAACAGCCTGTTTCAGACAGAGGCTGAACTAAAACTACTTCAGGTACGCTCATTCGAACATTTATTGAACAGTCGATGGTGCTGTGTCATAAAGTAGAAAGAATCCAATGCTTGCTGTTTAATTGTTTGTCAAGAAATGAATAAATGATGAAAATACACTTCTACATTACTATCCGTGCAGCAGGAAACGAGGCCAGTTCAGCTGCAGGTTACATCTAACTGGTAGATTTAAAAAAAATTGTAATCATTGCTGCCAAGTCCCTCATTGGTAAAACAGTATAAAGTCAGCTGCAGTACCTCTGCTAGCCACCAGGCTGCATCAGTGACCTGCTGTCGACAACATCCTCTGTGTGGATGTGTGGTTAAGTGTGACAGATACCACACACACAGTGAGAGAAAATGACAAATGACGGCCAGTTTTATGTGACGTGGCCTGCGTTTATCTGCTGGCTGAGTGTGTAAAGGCAAGAAGAAAGAGAGGAAAGGTGAGAATTAAAGAGAAAAAAAAACCCCACAAAAACAACAACTGCCACCTCGTGGTTGTATGCCTACGCCAACCAGTGAAGTTACAGCTTACATCTATGTCTGTACAGACTTATAATAATATTTGTAGTGAAGACTTTAAGGAATATAATATATAAATGGAAGTTATAACTATATTCGACATGTATGATTCCAGTAAGAAACATGCTGTCTTAACTTGGAGACTATTTTTACAGCAATAGAGATAGAGGGCTTCGTCACATGGTGCAACTTTCATTACCTCACCTGGTTGTCACCCAGGGAGAGGAAATGCAGAGGGTGGACTCATACCAGTACTTTGGGAGAGCAAAATGTCAAGTGGACATAGGTGCCAAATTTGAAGAAATACCCTCATGGTGTTACTGAGATATCGAGTTCAATGAGACAACTCATTCAGTCACAGCTATCACTGGTGTGGAGGCATTAAAAAAAAAAAAAAAGGGAAAGTAGTGCCAGAGAGTGGTAGGAAGTCCCCAGCAACAAACCGAACACTCTTCACCAAGAGTAACCATGTTTCCATGTTCCATGTTTGGGAAGGAAGTAGCCTTCACAAACTTCAATTTTGTCATTTCTTCAGGCTCAAATTTAAAAAAGGAAGCCGTGTTTGATTTCAAGTGGAAATACTGGTACTTTCAACTGTCATGAGAAAACACCTTCACGTCATTTTGCACTAGTATTACTCTTGGAGTTAACCAATCTCAATTTTAAATGTGCTGTGTATGACATACAACTACTATTACTCTACTGTCCTCACATCCTTTATTTCACCATTTCCAGAAGCATTTCAGTATTTTTTTCCAGCATAGTTTCACTGAAACCATGCCAACATCTGTGTTATCCTTAAAATAGGTTATTAGCTTTAGTGGTTGGTATCAGGCCATTAAACACAAAGTATCAGAAACAAGAACTGGACTTTTTTGTGACTAACTGACTAGAAAGTTGGTGCGGAAAATAATACTAGGGAATCCCCCATACTCAACAAGTAAGTGAAATCAGTAAATTAGATGAGACACTTCAGCAATTTCCACTGTATCATCAGCAAGTATCAAAAATGCTTGAAAAGGCTAAAAATATCTGAACAATAGCACTAAATGGACCAATAAGGATGTGGTCCAGAAGAATTGGACAAGAATGTGTCTATTTATGTGAAACTATTCTGGTTGGGGCTGTATTGGTCTCCAGAAAAACAAAAATGTTGCATGGATGCAAAATGTAGAGCTTTGCTATTCAAAGATCGTTACAACCAGTTTGGCAAAAACTGTCCTAAAGATGGAGCCAGTGGACATTTGTTCCTTCAATCAAACATCCTCTGTATGGTGGCCATTTTATAGTGCAGCATACTTGTAATTCCTGTATTTAGCATGTTAATTATTGATGGATGTTAACATGCTGAAGTTTAGCATGAAACATATGAGCTGGTTTACAGTGTTTAGTATGCAACATATAGTTTTTTTTGGCCTGCTAACATGCCGAATTTCAGATCTGTATTCACCTTTTTTCTTCGGTCCGTTCTTCTGGGAGTCGTCGTCACCGTTCTTCTCCTCTCCAGAGTCGTCTGACTTGGCCTTCAGGTTCTCCTTGCTCTCCTCGTTGCTCTCCCTCTTCTCCTTTGACTCCTTCTTGACTGTCGTCCTCTTGGGGCCCTGAAGAGGAAACAGGTTCATACAGACAGACATTTAGAAAAGAGTTGAAGAAACATGCACGTTCAGCAAACAAGAAAAGAATTATAGATTTTTACAGGACAAGAAAGGTGAAGTTAGTAGAACAAATACAATGCTAACATGTACACATTGTTATTTTCTGATTTAGCAAAGTGAAATCAAAAGCATAAAACATACTTTTTTGGTTAAACATGCAAGAGATTCAGGCATCTGACCATTCGTTCCCCTCCCCTGAACAGTGATTGTCCAATCGTAGCTTAGCATCTTTAACTAGCAGGTAACAGACCGTTGAGCTATGCTAATTATATCAAGCTTAGGATTTCTCATCATGCCATAGTGGTGAGAATGGGCTTCTGGTAAGAGAGGTACTTGGTATCCAAAGATGTTGAATGGTGGCATCTTTACTTTGAGCCCTTTCAAAAACAAACACTTAACTGTCTTCTTAGCTGAGAGATGTAGCTTTAGCCTTTAACCATGATGTCACGCAAGTATTACCCTGCAAGGCAGATGGATTCACGAGATCATGTGACTATCCATCTTGTAAGGCTTCAAATTATGCGCTTCTGTCCAAACTACCAGTGATTTGGACCAATCCACATCCTATGAGGATTTGTCTGATTCTCTCATTCTAAGGAAAGACAGTGATAGATGCTTCATCCAATCACCTGCCAAATATTTTTTGAAAGTACCTGAACTTTTCTAGTTTCCAAGAACAACTTTTCAGATGGTTCTGTGTGACAAACCATCTGGCATGTCAGGTTAATGTAAGGAGCTATCAAATCCATATTTAAGACTCCTTTACAGGCTTCTTGTCTAAAATAAGCCACCCAAAGGCAGAGTTTTCCATCAACTCACAAAGTTAACATCAGATTAATTAGCTTGCTAGTTCTTAATTACACGTTTCCAATAAATCAACACAAAGGTGATGACTGTCTAAGCAACACTCCCCTGCTCTGAGTATAAATGCATTTTAGTGGAGGCAGTAAATGGACTGATAAAGTTGGAGCAACAGTGTTTGTGCGCCTGTTGCAGCTGAGCAGCTGTTTCCAGCAGCTGGACTAACGTTTGCTACAGTGAATAAACACAGAACTCCATCATGTAGATCAAGTATGCAGATTATTTTATATAAAACTCAGATTGAAGTCTGTCTTGGAATAGCCTGTTTTATATTTATACAGTAACATTACAGGTTATTTACTTTTAAAGTTTGCGGAAATTTGGATTAAATGTTAATTGTTAGATATGTCAAACACATCTAGTCTGATCTTATTATGTCCTCTAATGAAGCTTGAAGTTGTGCAACCGTTTCCTGTGTTTTACACTTTGGATTTTATCGTGTCAGTTGTTGAATAGATGGCAACAGACCAGAGTGGGAGCTATGTCATTTTAAATGAAGTCATTATTTTGTGTTATTTAATTAATCATTTAATTAACTTGAGCTGTTTTCACATATGAACTCTGGACAATGTCCGAAATCAAGTCCGCACATTTTCTGGAGTTGCGCTTTCACACATGTAGCACACTGCAAATACTCCATTTGGTTTAGGTGAGGGGTGCAGGAGGCAGGACATGACGCAAAAAGTACACTGCAATTCTAATTTGGCATTTTTAAGCTTTTCATCCGAAATAAAAACAGTATTTTTTCCCATTAGCGCTGGCTTCACAGCTGAGCATCCAGACCCAGTCAAAACAATGCAGCTCAGCTGGCTGCGTTTATCCAGCACCAGCCACATGTAAAAAGACAGCTGTGCATGAGAGGGGAGTTGACTGCAGGAAGTCAAAGACGTTGTATTTAACTTTATGTTCTGCTTTAATGATTATTTGATAAATTGCTCATACAGTCTCCCTTACTGTGGGATTTTGCTGGCGGACATCAGATAGACTTTGTATTAAAAGGAGCTGGCAGGGTAAAGTCTGTTTAATGTCCAGTCCAACTGGTTCGGACAGGTGCTTTCACACATACAGCTGCTCCAGGTTGCAGTGTGTGTGAAAGGGGGTGTTTACTTTATCTGATTTGAACTAATTATTAATGTAGCCTACTCCAAATTTAGGTTAGAAAGGTTTTATAATTGCAAAACATCCAGCGTATTAACACGAGCGCCTGATTAAAGAAACTGGTTAAAATTTGCATTCCTCCTTCAAATCAAACAGAGATCTGTTTCTGCGCTATAACAGCTCAACTATCAGCAACACACACACACACACACACACACAGTATCTGCAAAGTGTGACACTCCTAAGGGATTTGTACAAGAGTCATGCAAAGCATTTGTCTCAAGTCGAGTAAGTAGCTAGAGGTAGGAAACTGTTCCCAACAATTCTGTTCACACAAACACGCTCTTTGACAATATTGCTGACTAACATAATCACACTGAACTCAAAGACCCATTTACAACATGTGCTGTAGTTCTCAACAACATAAGCTGCGAATCTCACCAAACACAAAACAATTCTGTTAAACTTGCCCACTTTATAACCTTTATAAAATGTAACAGTTTAAAATATTTATAGAAAGCTAACGGAAACATATTTCAAATCTAGCGTAAATATTTTTACTTCACAGACTGCAGAGCTGCTGATCTTTGCCCTCATTACTTTTGGTTGCTTTCAGATGAAGACATAAATAGGTTTGTAATGACATGTTAGGGCTTTGAATTTAATGTTATTCCCCGTAGTTGGGATAAAGTTCACTTACACACAGGACACGGTGTTAAACCCCTTTCAGACGGTTAAAATTTTAGCTTTTTTTCCTCATTCAGAGAAAAGTTTGGACACATTTTCTTATTCCTGAGAAAGCGTGTTAAAATGTTTGACTGGTGCTGTCAGTTATGTAAATGTTCATTCATTGCGGCTTTATTCAAACATGATAGAACTGCAACAGAAAGAGCTGCAATACTTGATCAATATTTGGCACCTGCTGGCGTGTGATAAGGAGTGCCGTCTCAATTCAAGTGTTTTCATCAGTGATGGATTTTAAAACTTGTTGGTTAGCTTTAATTTTTTTTAAAATCAATACAGCCAACTTCTGTAGGTAGCCAAAGCATGTTCTGTTTTTTTTTTTTTTTTTTACATTTTTTAAATTTTTATATTAAATTTGCCTTGAGCCCCCATTAGGTGTGTTCTGAAACATTAGATGATTAGATGTAAAAAAAAAAAAAAAAGGGGAGGTGCAGGAGGAGGAGGAGGATTCAACAGAAAGAGCTGCAGTCAGGCTTTAGATAACAGGCTTCACCATTTGACAAAAAAAAAAAAAAAAAGTTCAACTGAGTCAAGCTGCTAAAAATATGTTTGGAGCTTCAAATAGAGCACAGGTCATGTACTGAGCCCAAGTCTAGCTTCACTAAATGAAATGAAATGAAGGAAAAGCCAAATGACAAAATGTAAATGCATTTTCTTACACAAATAGAGGTGAATTCAAATTTCTGTTTGACTTAAGAAGGAAATCAAGAATTGTCACATTAAATATTTCTTCTTTGTGTGGTGTTGATTTCAATAAAAGATGTTTAACATATTACTGGTATCATAATCAGATATAGTGACTGAATGTCAGCAGGTAGGCAGGTTTCATGGGCTTCAAGTTGAACTTACAGTGAATCTCCATGAGTCTTTGACCTGCCTGACAGTCGGTGGGCAGGACACGGTCCGTGTCACTGCCTCAATCTGAACAGAGGGAGGGAAGAGGAGTTTAGAGAAGACAATGAGGTGGGACCATGATGTAAACACACACACACAAACATACACACACACATAAAAAAACATCCATTCTGTATGTAGAAAATGTAGAAATGAGTTTACAAACACTAAGCTTGCTTGTAAGATGATGCTCTATTGCTAAGCAGTTAAAAATGGACATGAGAATGTTTGGGGAGTGTTTTAGGGCTCTGAAGTGAATTGAGAAAGTTTCAGCGCCTGACCAAGGCATCAGTGAGTCAGTAGTATTGATCAATAATCCCCTGCAGATTTGGTGGTTTTGTGCTTGGAGGCATTGTAAAAAAAATCTTAATTATTGCCCTTTTAAAAGCTCTCCTGTGTTTTGTTGCTCTTCTCTGACAACATGAGGTCATTAACGCTTCTCCCTGTTGCCATCAAAACACAATGAAAATGCCAAATGAATGCTGCACAATCTGCGGATAATAAGAAGCATCTGCTATGTTTACAGTCGACTGAGCTCCCTCTGGGTTTTATAAAGTATATCCAATATCATCTAAATGGCTGAACGGCTGCTGCTGTGTCATTACATTAAGACGGGCATTTTTGGTTGGACCGGCCACGGACCAGCTCTGTGACTGCTGTTGACTGTGAGTAAGTGATTGAGTGATGACGTTACACCATTGGTCAGCCAGCCAAGTGTTGGACGTTCCCCATTGGTGGTTGCTTTTTCCAAAATGAATCATCATGAGATGATGGAAGTGGAGGACAGCAGCGTGACACAGATTGACTGCGTTTCCTGCTCCGAGCTCCGACACTCTTTATTTCGCCGACATTTTCACATCACAAATACTGAACAGCATTAAAACATGAGTCTTGCAGGTAAAACGTGACTCATGTCGCTGTTATATCAGTTTAGTGTGGAGTGGCTACGTTGAAGGTGTGCTTGATTTGACTAACTGCGGTAACTGAGCAGAGATAAGCCTCCTGAATTTGCACCTACAACGCTGTCGAAATTTTCATTTACAAATTCCATTGTGACCTCCAAGAGGCAGAAAAAAAGTGCATAACGGCATGAGGAAGAGTGCAAAGTTAAAGCACCCCAAATAACCATCACTCTTACAAAACACTCAATACAGTTTGTTTTTTTACTCAAATGTAGCTTGACCCTGTCATGTGACATGCTCCTTCCGTTCACTTTAACAAACATCACTGGAACCACTACAGAAAATTTCAGACAAACATTTTATTTCCAGGAATTCACATTATAAAGACTACCACTGACTATCCCGGTAACAAACATGTTCCAGCCACATACTAGGTTTTGAACTAGTGTTATGTTTTGTTTAATAGCACTTGATTCTGCACAGTTGAAAGAAGATGTGATTATTTTTAGAAGCGTGAAACCATTAAAATAGACTAATGTGTTCAAAGCTCAATCAAATAAATAAAAAAATAGACATGTAGTCTGAAGTCTGAACATGTCTGCAGTAACAGTGAGATCAGAAAAATGTTGATTCAAATGAAGAATCCTGATCATGGCTGCAGTTAGAGTACAAACCACCAGCCAGATGAACACTTCACTCAATCATTTTAATATCTGTCAGGTTGGCATGATGATAGTTTAAGGACGGGTTCACTATTTTTCCTAAAACGTTATTCCGGTATGCAAATGAACACTGAGACGTGCTTTTCTTGCTGTAACATTCCTGCTGTTCATATTCCCAGTATTAAAGATAATATTTGTATGTATACATATCAGTATGTGTATGTGAATGTGTTGATGCTATCTAATTATATTATCCTAATGTGTTTGTAATGACTTGATCCGCTCATTAAATCAAGATCGTTGATGAGGTGAACTGTAGAGGAATCTACACATAGGGTGAATTACGCCTCATTTTGCACTGAAGAAAGTCCAAGATGGACTCAATTGTTTTTCCACTGTCCTGAAATGTAATAATAGAAATATTTAAAATTCAAACCCCAGTCTGAATTCTTTGTTGTCTGTGAGTCTTTCTTCTCTGGTGCAGTAGTCAGGGAAACGGTTTCAGGACAAAATCCCTTCATAACGCATTTTAAATGTAAGCGATGGGAGACAAAGTCCACAGCCTTCCTTTGGTACAAAAATGAATTTAAAAGTTGGTCTGAAGCTAATATGAAGCTTCATCCGTCCAAATTAGTCAAATCAAGTAGACTCAACAATACAGTCTTCTTAGTGCCAAAGTTTTGTTACGGTCGTCCCACTGCAGCTGTACAAGAGAACACTGTGTGTCAAAACACAAAGAGGGAATATTTTACTAAAAAGACTAACTGTGGGAAAAAACAGCTGAATCCTTATATTATCTTCAGGGAAACTTAAGTACTTTTGCTCAAGATGAGGATTTTGTCCACTTTCACTTACATTACAAACGTATTTGGAGGGGATCTTCTGATGGTCAGTATGAACAGGAGGAATGATTACAGCAAGCAAAACCTATTTGAATATTCATATGACTTCAAGTCAGACAGTTGTTCAAGGTGAGAAATTAACTGGATGACTTTATTCTGGAAACAAAACAGATGACACAATGGGGTCATAATGGATAAGACAAGTAGTTGCTTATGTTTGGTTTGGTTTTCACTACTTTAATGAGAGCCTACACGACGCCATACACTAGACTGAACACAGACATGCTGTATGTATGTGACGCCTTTTTAAAGTACTATGGAGGGCAGAGGGGCACCTGTGTGCAGTCATTATGGCTGAACACATGGCTTTTCCTACTAAAACCTGCTGTCACTAAATAACTTCGGATCATGTCAGTCGGTGGACAAGGCAACATTTTCATAGTAAACACTAAAGAGGTGATGACATAACTATGATGTGTTGAATGAGAGGCAGCCCAGTGCAGGAGGAGCACAAACTTTTGTGGATTTTTCCAAAGTCCATATTAACACATGAATCATATGGCTATACAGTATGTTGACACAGGTTGAGACGGGTCACTGTAATCACTCCTCCTGTCCTTAATGGCTGTGAAATAATTCCTTTCTAAAAGTGGATTGTAAAAGATGAGGGTCAAACTAAGGCTAACTGACTGCTGACGCCTCATATGAGCTTTGGTTGAACTAGAATCCATTATTGCACAGAACGAGGACTGTAGGCATGTCAACTTATTCTCTAAAAGTGCCAGTTCAACAATTAATTAAGGCTACAGCTAGTGTTTTTAATTACTGATGAATCTATCAATTATTTTTTCAGTTTAATTGATTATTCATTTAATCTATAAAATGTTAAATAGATTAAAAAAATGTCATAAATTGCATGTTTTATCTGACAAATGTTCTGACTGTGCATCATACGGTTGAGATATCCATTAGCATAATTTCTGCTGTCAACTCAAAACAGTGAAGTGAAAATCTGTTAATGGTTCTTTAAAAAGGACACACCTGTCGCACCAACATGCCACTGAAGTGTGTTTTATGTTGCAGGAAAAGTGCATGATAACATCTTATTCTGAGAAATTTTGACCAAGATAGCCATGAATTTTCATTTTCACATCTACACACTTTCACATGTTTGGATTTTTTTAAATTTTATTTCAATGTTTTGTGGCTAAACTGTAAAAAACGTAGACAACAGGACATTTTGCTGCATGAAAACTCGGGCTGAACTTTTACCGCAGCACCGTTACTCTAAAGCACAACCCTGCAATCAGAAACCCCTCCTTTATCAAATTTCAGTATTCAGTTCCCAGCGTCATCATCTATGGCATTCACTAAGTGATTTACAGCTTTAAAATGTTACGTGATGGATAGTGAACTCCAGCCCCCTAAGAATAGCAGCAGCACAGATCCAGTGGTGGTTTATAAAAGGGGATCCCTAAAAGGACATCCCTTCCCAGGGTTTGGCCGTCTTCTCCAAACTTGACCCCTCCTGCACTCGATTTCTGCCACCAGACACTCCGGTTATTTCTGGCTCTCATGATATGACCCACATTTTCCTGCTCGGGGACACGCAAGCTCTCCCTCATGTTCACGCATACCTGGCTGCCTAAATTAGCGGAGGTCACGGGGGTCACTCTGCAGGGGACGCACTATCGTCAAGAGATCAGAAATAGAAATTGGCACCGAGGGGTGATTGACTACTGGCTGCTACTGTAACACGACACAAATTAGACGCATCCCATGTGGTACCGATAGCTATAGGGGACGAGAGTTTAAGTATGAGGTGGGTGACGGTATAGTTATAGTTTCTGTGCACTCGACTAACCGATTAATTGATTAATTATCTTAGGTTAATGGCGAAGATGAGGTTTAGGTTGGACTTGTTGCCAATTTATCTATAATTATCAATGGCAGAATATTCATTCCTATAAATAAGTTTGATTCACAACAAGAGCTGATGAAAAATAAATGATCATCAAGTTTTAAAAAGGTATTTAATTCAGTCTCAGTTAAACATTATTCTTAAAGTTATAATCCTACAGGTCTGGGAAAGGATATTTCTTCCTCCACATTTCTGATCGTCTTACTCAAATTTTTCATGGTTACTAAAAAAAAAACTGGATCGATTTCAGAGTAACAAAGTTTTGAGGCCAGCCATCTTTTTTGTCTCCACAGTGTCTAAGAGGTCCTGCCATGGTGGTGAGCCTGGACTAACATGCAGTCCTGAGGACACAAAGTCGGGCCAGCAGAAACAGACAGACTGCTCTGTCTGGACGTGCTGTTTAGCTGCTGTGTAATTACAGCCTCAACCACTAAAATAAATACCCATTGTAGAAAACTACACACAACCAACTGCAGCAGAGTGTGTGAGAGAGGGAGGTGCTCCGTCTGCTCATCCATTCAGATTCACCACTGAACTGAAACGTCTTCATTCAACAAGGGTTGGTTGCTGTGTGTTATAATTTGTAACTTAAAGCTACTTTTTTTAAAAAAAAAATATTTAATTCATCCACCAACCTGTGACTCTTTTGACATGTTTTTCAAACAAGAAAGAAAACACCTACCTGCATGTCTTTAGTTGCAATCTCCCCTGGAGTTGGCCAGCTGTTGGCGTCACCAAAATCTCCAACCTGAGCAACAAATAAATAATAATTAAAAATAATAAACAGGACACTGAATGAGCAGGACACTGAGATGGGGGGGGCAGATTATGTAAAAAGTATAACTTCAGGGCCACCACTAATGATGATTTTCATTGTCCACTAATCTCAATTATTTTTTTGATTAATCAATTAGTTGTTTGGTGTATAAAATGTCTGAAAATTGTGAAAAATGTTGATCACAATTTCCCAGAACCCAAGATGCTTCCTAAAATGTCTTGTTTTGTCCTGACCAACAGTCCACAACCCAAATATACAAAGTTTATTTTCATAGAGGAACAAAAAAAAAAAAAAACAACCTATAAATATTCACATTTGAGAAGCTGGAAACAGAATTTTTTGCATTTTCTTTCTTTAAAAAAAATGTCCCAAATTAGCAAAATAGTCAAATTCCAGGTGATAATTACAAGGTGAAAACTGATGTTTCTTACAGCAGGTACTCAAATCGCTAACAAACATCCTGTAATATCAACTTCAAATATTTGTGTGACATCTTATTGTTGACCTTTTTTCTCTCATGGAGTGACACTGCTAATATTTGAACCTGCAGGGTAAAATCTTGTAACTGTTAGAAACTAGAAACAAACGGAAAGTGAGCTGCTCTGTCCACGTTGTCAAAAAGATTAAATATATTTAACATATCTACACAAACAGCTGAGCACATCTGCGCTGCTCTCGAGTACTTTTCCCTCAATTTCAACCTCTTGTCACAACTGTAAGATCCTGTGACAGAAGCTAAAAAGGAAAAGACGATTTCTTTTCTTTATTGCCTTTGACTTTCCTGCCATGAACAAAACTACCTGCTGTTCTTCATCTTTAACCATATGTCACCTGTAATTTGTCGATTTCTGTTCTGTCTTTCTTTCTGCAACACTTTACGCAAGGGGTGCCATAAAAGTTTGTGGCCAAAGTGTCATTAACAGCGGCGGTGTGCTTGGAGTACACTAAAAAAGGTGGGAAGTTGTGAATGAAACGCTTTGAGGAGAGTTTGTCTGCTTTATCTGCTGTACCATTGGCTCACCAGGAACTCACATTTGCATTCCAGAGAGTGTGAAGAGAGGTTACTCCACACAGCTTCAGGCATGACAGATAAATACCAGGGCTCCGACCGCACATGCCTGCACTGAGCTCTATAATGGAGATGTTCTGTTTGCCCAGGATTTACTGTCTACAATTACATTAAATAAAGGCTTGTTTCCTCAATTGGTATATTAGCAGTAATGTGGTCCATTCAGAATTTCTAAAGTTGTTAAAAAATAGTCCACATGGTGAATCAGTTTGTTCTTTTTAAAACCTACAGATAGAGATCAAAATTGATTATCTGCTCATCTGAAAATCAACACATTAGCGAGGAGAGTTGGGGACAGTGACTCAGCCAAAACATACAGGAAGTCCTGGTTCACCTATCGATGTTACAAATATCCAGAACAAGGGCATAATTTTCCACGGAGGACAAAGAAAACTACTTGTGTCAGCTCACTGTGGTCTTCGATGTAACGTAAAAATAAAGCATCATTGTTCGAGACGTAAAATAAAGGAGTATCGACAGACACGTGCAGGAAGCCAAAGGGCTTAAACAAAGTCCTGCCCCATTACCAAATGAGTCAATATAAAACTTGACGGTTTCAGTTCGACTCATTCAAATCTCTGCGCCGCCATCAAAAAAAAAAAAAAAAAAAAAAAAGGACTTGATCAAAATGCAGCTACGCTCATCTGTGCAGCCTTAACTTATTACAGAACATTGTGTGATATTTTGTTGTCCTGGGATTCATCTACCAGGCCGTCCTAACTCTCTGATTGGTGGAGTCTGTTGGGACCTTACGCTGCCCAAAGGAAGCCCTGCAGACACTAACAAGGCGGAGAAAACCACTGAAACCTCTTCTGCATGTTTTCAGATAAAAAAAATCATTTAAAAACTTACAATTAATATTCTTCTAAAAAGATGCTCAAATTGAATATTAATATTATTTTAAAGTTTGTGTGTGTGTGTGTGACCTTAAAACACCACATTTGACGGTGAAGTAGGGCTTAATTGTTTGATATATAAAATGGCAGACTTTTTTTTTTAAAATACCGTTCACTGTTTCCCAGACGTACCTTAAGATGTTTTGTCCCAAAGATAAAATGTTGCAACAATTAGTCGATCGGCAAAAAATTAATCTGCAACTATTTTGATAATTTAATAATCACAAGAGTTATTTTAACATTTGCTAGTTGCAGCTTCTCAAACGTGAGGATTTGAGGCTTTTCTGTGTCGTTCATGACAGTAAATCGAATATCTTGTATTAATTAATCATTGCAGCTCTTTTCTGAAGTACTGCTAGTGTTACTTTAAAATCCTACTTACTTTAACAGACTTTTAAACTCTTAATTGGGGTTGCTGCTGAAATAAGAGAACTGTTCTATGGTTTATCACTTTCTCTTTCTAGTTTATTCTGTCTTCAGTATTCAACCTCTGCAGGTACTTTCTTCACTTGTACGTGCTTGATATCCAGCAGTTTGTAAAAACAATGACATCATATTTTGGGCTATTTGTCTCGCTGTGATCTATACACAGATACGTACAGGTGTACAGACGGACAGACACACACACAAAGAACATTACCTTTCCTCCACGTCTGGATTTTGGCGGGTTTCCTGCTCTCACCACCTTGGCGGGGCCGGTAGACTCTGTGGAAACATGTTAAGATGGCTGACGTTACAACCGGCTCTGCACGCATGAACACAGATCAACTGAAAACCATTTGGCAGCAGCAATATGTGGAGAGGAAAGACAGAAAACAACAGATTCCCATTTGAAATTAATTTCATTTTTGTCTTAAGAAAAGATGAGAAACGCCTTTATTTGAAGAGTTTACCAACTTTTATGGAAACGGTGTCACTGTTGGGTTTTCTGTCTCGGTTTTGGTTTGTCATCCATCCCCTGTTGATACACTGACTCACTTGTTTCAGTTTAATAAGCCTGTTTTCTGTGGTTTCATTACCGTTACTTCTCTTATCTACCTTTGGCAGGTAGGCTGTCAATAAATCATCTGACATTTCTTTGGCTGTTTTCCCAGATCTCCTTTGCTTAATGTGCTGCTTTGGCATCAATCTTAGATAAACTAAAAAGGTGGAAACGGCTGCAATAAGAAACCAACACCATCATTTTTCTGCCTCGTCATTGTGGTAACCGGGTACAACTACTACAGCAACAGCAGCAGCAGCAGCAGCAACAGGTCACTTCAACAGACCACAACAAAGTAGAGGCAAACCACTGGGACATATGATCAGACCTGGAACACATTGATTGATGATTCAAGGGGAAACAGGAAGTGGAAAGGCGGTTAAACCAGGTCAGCGAGTTTGTCGACCAATATCACCACACTGGACAAGAGACAAACTGGGAAACCCATGAAGAAACACACCGGTAAAGACAAAAGAGGAAGTTATCAGTTTGGTCACCGAGTCAAGCCAATTAAAGAATCATTTAGAGTGAGTAATAAACCGATTATCGGGTCTATATAATGTCAGTAAAGTCCCAGAGTCCAAAGTGACGTCAACAAATTGCTCGCTTTGTCCAACCAACACTCCAAAAACCAAAAGACATTTAATTTACATGACATTTTTCCTTTTACTCATGCCTGGTCACGAGCATAGCAAAAAAAAAAAAACATACCGACAGCCACTTCATCATGCCGACCTGGCTCGAGTCCTGCAATCAGAAATCTTGCTGTCTTTGGCTGCAGTGTCACCACACTGTGATACAATGGAGTTAAAGGGCTCACAGGAACTTCGCCAAGCCGTTAACACCAAAGAGCAAATCTAAGTAAGCTCCTTAAGGACGATCATGTCGAGGGACGACGCCAGAGAGAGGCCGAGAGAAGGGAATGAAATCGTTTGGTGGACTTTATCACTGACATCACCGAGAGCAGCGGCGTGGCAGGGTTTCATCACAGATGCGTTTAAAAACGTATTCATGAGCATGAAATAAAAGACAAGAGGAATGTGGAAATAAACCAAACATATTCTCTTACTAAACCTAAATTTATTAATATTATCCTTAATAAAATAAAATAAAATCCTCATGATTCCTGTAGAATCACAAGTAGAATCTTATTGATAGAGATAATTGACAATTTTGCTGAGAAGTTGACTGTGGGAAATTATAAAACAGCATTTTTCACTATTATCTGACATTTTATAGACTAAACAATTAATCCGGTAAATTATTGGCAGATTAATCAGGAACAAAAATAATCATTAGGTGCGGCTCGAGCTCTGCACACATCTACAAATGCGGTGAGTGGTGTGAAATAAGCAGTTTAATATCCATATTATGACTGTATCCATTCAGTAAAGGCGTCTCTACTACAGAAACACAAACAACTTAACAGTTTCTGTGGAGCAGAACTCGGCTGCAGTGTGTTTATGTGTTAAGCGTTTCTTCATCAGCTTATGCCGGGGTACAACGATTCTTCACATTCCTGAGACTAGACACTAAGAAGGGGGGAAAAAAAATCCCAAATAACAAAAGATGCTGATGGAGAAGCTAGATTTTTTGACTAGATTGACACGCTACTGCCGCTGATGCTGTGAATATTGCTTCAGGTAGAATTTGAACAATTGATGTATTGAAATTCAGTTTGAAACAACATAAATGGGTCAAAGGTGCATTATGAAGAACCCAAAACACAGCTGCCTTTTACTTCTCTGCCCTGTTGGGGAAGTCTAATGAAAGACCACGTGCAGAGATTAGTGCAAATTCAGCATATATACTGTAGGTTGCTCTTACTTACAGCCTTACAATCCTTCAGGCAAAAATTGTGACCAACCGGAGGTCACGTTTTCGGAGAGCATGACTGTACAACCACACAAAAGGTCAGGAAGGAAAAAAAAGAAGCATTGTACAAGAGTATGGAAAATAAGGCTCTAAAGCAGGAGTACATACCCCATTCGCATACATGCACAGTACAGTCACTATGTAGAAATGCACACAGAGTAACTAACGAGACACAAACTGTCACCTGAACAGCAGCAAGAGATCTTTCCTCCCACTCGCAGCTGCTCTTCTGGTCCTGGTTTGTCTTGAATCTCAGTTTTTCTTATAATATTAGACGTTTGAAAAAGAACAAAAATACGCTCGAAGCAAAAACGTGCTAGAATGGCTTTAGACTCTTGCTAAACAGTGACCAGATATTTAATTTTAATATTGAAATATGTATATTTTTAAAAACCTAAAAGATGACTCAATTAATCCTTAAGTCATTTGTTACGTTAAAAATACATACAGTTTGTGAACGTTAAACTTTAACTGTTTACTTAGTTGGAGTCACGATTTTAAGAGATGGTATAAAAAGATTCAACTCTAGCTTCCTGTGCTACAATCATGACCTTTGTTTCATTTCGTCTGCTAAACTGTGTCACAGCCATGTGTCCTCCGGTGGACAACAGACTCTTTGTGGGCGTAAAGATTTTTCTTCTAAACATGATTTCGGGTAAACTTATTCCCCGCTCAATGGTACGCAGTATGAAGTGCAATGATCGTGCAACCTGAGCCCACAATGTGTTCAGGGTGTGGTGTCCTCCATCATAAAACACGTTTGTTCAACATAAAATTGGATAATACGGTATCATAATCATTTGCTATGGCCACAGTGTCTTCCTATAAGCACTGAACGCATCATAAACTTGAAAAAAAAAGGCAGATGTAACACTAACAGAGAGGAATTGAGACAATATGTAACAGCTAAAACAGACAACAGCTGAATGTTTTGTACCTTATGCTTCCAAATGTATACTGTGCTTCTCAATTTGCAACTTATTTATAGATTTTCTCCAGTGATGGCCGAGCAGCAAAGTGCACATATAGGCTCCCTGCTGCTATGAACATGAGTCCAAAGCAGTCAACTCATATTAACAGGTAATGTAAAAACTAGAATCAATGAAGTGGTGCGTTAAATCTGGTTTGCATTCAATTTTGCCTTTCAGTCACTCCAGGGAGGTAAATTTGAAGAAATGTCTTGTCTCTTTATCTATAGCACAAGCAGTTGTCACAATATTTTCCTAAACAAGCCACTGTGAGCTAATTCAACACAGAGATGTTTGCTTTGTGAAGCTGGCAGATTAACTTGTAAACATGCCTACATTTTGCTGTTAAATAAAAGCGTCTTAAAACCAAGGAGGGGGCAACTGCTGTTTCAGTGGTAAATCAAATATCTCGCATTCAACAGGCATAATGTTGCTCCGACAGTCTGCTGATTATCCTAATCATGGCTGATGACATCATGTGAAGCCACCAAAAATCAGTTAATGATGGACGGGAACACGAGGATTTCTCAAACTGAAGTGCGTCGAAATTAAAGACTTCGTCAGTCTGATTCAAAACCAGAATGAGGATCCTGTTTCAAGTTTCAAACAAACATTCACTTTAATTCCAAACATCACCTGCTAGATTAAGATGAATATAAACTCGTCCGGACAGGTGACTGTTTATCAGTTAAAATCCTGTGGAGGGATATGACTTTATCCACTGTTATGCAGCAAATCAACTTGTTTCACCAACAACCCAACTTCTCCACAATCTACACTACAGAGCATAACCTGTGAAACAATCTAAATCTCTGCCATATGTGTTAATAAGAGCAGTAGGTCACAAAAACTGCAAAAGTGTTTTTTAAAAAATGACTAATTTAATAAAGTCCGTTAAAATAAAAACAGGATTTGAAGGAAAAACTGGCCATTTGTTCTTTGCATTCCAACCTCCTACCTGCATTATTTTTATGATTTTTCATTCAGTTGAAGGGGGCGTATTAAGTACATTTCCAGGTCTATATTTATATTCTAGGGCAGTGCTGGAATATCTTTGAATGATTTACAGTTTTAAAAAAAAAAAGAAAAGAAAAAACAACTATTTATCTTTAACTGGCAGTAGTAGTAGGATTTCAATTCTTTTTCTCGTTCTTTACTTGAAATGGAAACTTCTCAAAACGCATCTGCACATGTTCAAGTCGAAACATGCGAGTGGATGATGTAAAAGACCCGTGGAAAACCCTTAGCGAACAACGTGATGTCATCACAAGGAGGAAGTAGAGGTAATATTTCAAAAGGAAGCGTTCAGAGCAGGATGAAGCCCTGAATTTTGACTTCCAGGGAGTATTTTACATATGTTTACCTCATGTTTTGGAACCATGTTTAATATGAACATCCGGCATGAAAACAGTAAATAACAGAAAACCACAAGAGCGTTACAGGCCCTCATTAACAAACACATGAAAGAGAACCTCCATGGAAGAGATATATATCCAGTAACTTATGAATTACAGGCAAGAGCTGATCAAACATTTATTCAGTGTCTTATTGCACTTTTTTTACAACATCAGTGTGAACCATATTTCATACAAACAAAAACTCCTTGTCCCCCTTCGGCAGCCTGCTGTGGCAACAACTTTGTGTTAAACTAAGTCAAGGAATCAGCGTGAATTCCTCAAGTATTTATCCGCTCTTATCTGCTTAGTATGAACTCAATGTGTGAGTAACAGTAGCCTGAAAGTTGATCTCTTTCAAAAAAAAAAAAAAAAGTGCATGACAGAGCATGTTTCACAGAGAGAGACCCACACTGGATGCAGATTTATATGAGACCATCAGATCTTCCCAGTAAAGTGTTGAAATGCCAATACTTTCTACTAAGTATCACAGCAGGATATCCTCTGAAGCCTTTTTTTCTTTTTTTAATGCTTATCACAGGAAGTGGGACAACTGATGAAACACTTCCTCAGGAGTCTCAATGCCTCATCATCATGACTCAGGACTCAAGCTCTCAAACTGCTTTAGAGTGACTTTCAGGAAGAAAATGTTTCTGTATCATTTTCATACAACTTGAGAATCTTATTGATTTAAAAAAAAAAAAAAAAAAAGACAGAAAAACATGTAACATATGTATTTCTAGCATTTCTAAAACTCCCCATGGGCTCTAAAAATTATGGCAATTTTCACAATTTTGACACTTATAGATAAAACGATTTAAGTCAGTCATAAATAAGCCAGATTAAATCAATAGTGAAAATAATCTGTAGTTGCAGCCCTAGTTTTGTGACTAGACATAAAATGTCATAGTCTGCTCTCTCTAACTAACCAACCAATGGACAGACTGTTGTTGTTCATTGAAAACAGCAGATTTGTCAAGCTCAGCTGAGCGGGGCGCTACGATCCCCAGTCAAGAGTTGCTCACAGGGTTGCTCAGTGTTAACCGCGTATCAGGTGATATCAGATGATAGTTTAAGGTCAGAGGAGAATCTCCCAGGGCCAGGACGTCTGCCAAACTATAAGCTGCTCTTCCTCAGGCAGTCACACTGTCATCAGCGCATCCAGACAAGACGCTCTTCTCTAGAAGTCTGCTTCTTTAGGGTTTTAATACCTTACAGGAACTAAAGGCCTAGATTCAGTTACTGGGACTCCTGACCCCCCCCCCCCCCCCCCCTATTCTTTTGTCCAAATCAAACAAGTCTCTGACCAAGAAACTGAAAAGTAACTTTACTTGCATATTTCATTCTGATAATACAAAAGTCAAATAGAAAAAAAAATTGTGCCATTTTACAGAGATGACAAAATTGTAATATCACAATTGCACATCAATAAATGTCTCCAGACCACATACAAAAAAAAAAAAAAAAAAAAAACATGAAAATACACAAATTCTCTTCAAATCTTTATTTCATGAGTTTTTATTTGCTCAAAACTGCAGGTGTGAAAGCACCTTGAGAATAGTCTGATTTAACAGGGAGGAGAGAAGGCTGGGTGTTATCTATGCATTATGTGCTCAACTGTACAAGGGCACTGATATAAGTGTTATATTCTCTAAAACTCAAGGTCAGGTGAAGTGTGTGTGTGTGTGTATGTGTGTGTGCGTGTGTGTTAAAGACAGATGGCAGAATAACAAAACACACAGAGACAAGACTGCGGATGTGATGTGATAATTGCTGTATTTGCAATAGCAGGGAAATCAGTTTAATCAAACCAAGTGCTCCTAATGTATCTCTTAATTTCATCAGCAAATGAGAACAAAATTAATTGGAATCAAGAAAGATGAGATACATTAATCCTCCTGAAAAAAAAAAAAAAAAAAAAAAAACAACAACCACTGCGCTCATATGGAATCAAAATTGTTTTTCATATTTGCAGCTTTTTGGGGTAAAACTATAAATGTATACAACCACCTGAAACATCAGAGAAGATTTCCCTAAAAACTGCAAGAAATAACTAATTCTTAGATAAAATGTCTTTCAGCTCTAAATTAAACTTTCAAAAATAAGAAGTCAAAAAACAAACAAACCAAAAAAAATTTTGAATAAACAAAACAAAAAGAAACAGCGGGATTGAGATGGATCAGCCTAGCCACAAATATATCAAAATATTATCTGTTGTTGTTTGTTTTGGTGGGGTAAATGTCCAAAAGCTATGAGGTTAGGACTTCTGAGATGTAGCATGCAGTCACCAGGTCACACTGTTGACAGTGGAAGCCAACTGGTTTTTAAACCACAAGGTCTCATTTTGCATTTATAGATACATGTAATGTCCTTTTTTTTTCCAAAAAGGGGATGTTTGACTAAAGGGGCTAAGACCTAAGATAGCCGTTAAACCCCACTTCCTGTTTTTATGCTAAACTAAGCTAAATATGTTTTGGAATGCTAACAGATGAAAGTCCTGGAAATGTTACAGACCTTATAAAACTGCCGTCAAAACTTTAAAAGGAGGACATATATCGCAGATTTACAAGTCTACATTTTTATTCTGGGGCTCTACTGAAGGGGGTTTGCATGATTTACAGCTTTAAAAAAAAAAAAAAAAAAAACAAACCAACTCCTTGTTTATCTTATATTTGCTCTTTACGCAGCCTCTCAGTTCATCCGTCTGAAATAGGCCGTTTTAGCTCCTGTCCGTTTCTGTTCTGATTGGTCAACTTCCAGAAGCTACATCACGGCCGACCTCCAGCCACTCAGGGAGGCTACATCAACAAACCATGAAACAAATCACTCTCCACGTCTGTAACATGTGTCCTGTTTGAATTAACGAGACGCTTGACTTCAATCAGCCTCAGTCTATATGATAATTCATCCATCATCAACCTCTCAAATACAGTATTGACCTGCTCTGTGTGAAAAGTGCCATGAGATAACTTGTTATAATTTGGCGCAATATAAATAAAATTTAATTGAACTGAACTGAATCCATACACAGCAGACAATGTGAACAAAATGTGGAACAACCTTAGCAATGATGGCTACATAATAGACTGCGGTTTGTGGGCATGTTCATAAAAAAAAAAAAAAAAAAAAAAAAAAAAAAAAAAAACCTTTGCAAACCAAGTGTTCACAGCAGGTTGAATCCCTGGCTTCTGACTTGCAGGGAACATTTCTACATACATTAACCTCTAAGTTTTGGAACTTTGAACATGTTTAGCAAAGACATCCAATATCATAACAGTATATCATTAACAGAAAAATCACAAAAAGCATTATGTCTCCTTTAATATAACAGTGACTCAGGAGCTTGCAAGACCAGCTCATATAATTGCATGACACTGCATTTATCCATTAACTGCTTTTCCCTAATAATCACTTTACCCAACACACGTTAGTACGTAGTGACTCATCTCCCTCTCACGTCCACTGTCACCCTTCTCTGCTCTCCTTGCAATTCATTCACATTTCACTTCTTCTGTCCGCTGCGTTTATCCCAGACGTCTTTCTTCACAGCACTCAGAGGAGTCAGTTGTTGCAGCCTGCTGTGCATGCTAGACTGCCAGAAGCAACCATTAACATTAGCCATCACCGACCCCCGCCAGTGCACATCATCTCTCCTGCTGTCTCTCCAATATTTAAGTTTAATTCATTCAGCTTTGCAGGCTCCATATCTGATTGTGTTATGAATTGAAAACACTTTACTGATTAAAACAAAGCAGCAGCTGCAGGGATTTTAAAAAGGTAAATTACTGCAGCTTTTACATAAACTTTGTATCGCTGTCCAGTGTCCCCCCCCCCATCAGACAGCCTCCCTTTCTCTCCACTCACTATTATCTGTAATTGCACCAGACACAGTCCTCCTCTTTTTCTCAAAAACACAACTGAACACACAACCTCAGGTGGAGTCCAAAGACAAATTCCCATGGGCACTGCAGCATTCACAATTGACAATACCTGCTCCAAAGCCCACGGGGTATCGCTGGTGAAACCTATAAATAAACCTTGTGCCACGTCGGCTCTGCAGTCTTAGATAAACACAGTGGTAGTTTTGGGAAACCGGCCCAGTCCTCGGCCAGATGCTGGGACTTTTTGTTGGCTACGGAAAGTAGCTTTTTTTCTATTCCCACATGCGTTGTATCATCATTCTGAGACACACATCGTATTTGAAAGATTTACTTATTTGATTCAAAAGTTGGATTCTGGGATTTCCCAATTACTGTGGCAGCACCAACACCCAAAGCAGCTAGCATCTAGCAGAGAAAATTCTTATTATGAGCACCACATTTAAATCTCAGAATGGATCAATTTTCAATTTCTCCCTTGGGGGGGGGGGGGGGGAACAAAAAAAAAAAAAAAAAAACTGGTAAGACTCGTTTGAACACTGGATTTGAGACTCACTACAAGTCCCAAAAAGGCACTGAAGACTGCTAAGATGTAAGAATATCACCTTAAAATCACTTTGTCATTTCTTGCAGTCAAAATCTGAAGTAATATCTAATCAGTGTGAAACTTTATTGACCTTTAATCTCTACTAGCCACATGCAGACTGATGGTGTTGCATGCCCAGCAGAGCGACGACAGAAGAGGGAAGCCGGTCTGCAAGAACCAAATATGGAGGAAACGACAGTCAGAGTGTATGACTGCACACCGGCTGCCTGCCCGCCCCCCCCCCCCCCGACACACACACACATACACCCACACGTCAAAGACTCTCCCCAGTGTCACATGATTAGTATGATGACATCATCTCTTGCAGAGTAAAAAGCTCAGACGGCAGAGGGCCGGGAGGCGTCTCCCTGCATACAATAAGCTGCAGACACACAAACATAATGAGCAGAGGTTGCACAAGGCAAGCATGACAGGGACTTTAACAAATCTCACCTGACGTCGCAGGCTGTGACGTTGAACTCAAAGAACTGTTTGGCTCTGCACCCAAATTCCTACAATTCCAAAATCTGATGCTTTTCTGCAGGCTGCATGAAGCTAATTTCAGCTCCGGTGTGAGTTTTGACCAAGCAGCTGCTTCTTATGACAACTGCCTCATGTTAATGACTCAAGATATTTAATAACGACATGACTGCAACTGATAGAACGTTTGATCAAGGTGGGGAAGTTTTTTGTTTTTTTGGGGGGGTGGGGGGGTGGAGGTGTTGTATATTCCCCACAATGCACCTGTTCAACAAGCTGGAGCCTTTCTGGTTGACAATGAATGGCCTATTACTCCATTCAGAGTGCAAAAAAACCCCTGAGTCGCTGTGAGCCAACGCCCCAAATACTTTTGTTTGGAGTTTTCTGTTGGCTTTACAAACACGGACACTAACTAAACCCATCCTGTTCACTCACTTTTTCCATTTTCCTCAAAAAAAAAAAAAAAAAAAAAAGAAACCCACATTTTCAAAGTAAATCCCGCCGAGCTCAGTCACATTACTTGTACACCATCATCTTGACACACTCTTGATGCAACAGTGAACGGTCCACACCCTGCCCAGCCTGCACAGAGGGATGGGACCACTATCACCGAGTCCAGACACGACCCTGAGACAGATAAAGCGGTTTGAGCTGGATGACTTTAAGACAAGAGCTCATCTTAAAACAGCTGACAGAGTGTGTGTGTGTGTGTGTGATGAGTGGGTGTGTTAAGAGTAGCAGTAGAGGTGGAGTAGAGTGAATAGACACCAGACTGCTACACCCCCAGTTACTCTGCCCTGACATACTTTGATATCTGACAGTATAAAGCTTCAAGCACAAAAATAATTTGTGAGTATAACACCTGGGTACCTGTTAATGTGAATATCATGCACATTCACACATCCTGTAACTGCTGTAAAACTAACGTGTGTTTTGGTTTTGACAATTACACCGAGTGAAATACTGAAACCTAAGACGCCATGTTATTTCATGGCTGCACAATCACATCAAATGGACAAATGCCTTGTGTGTTATTTTAAGCACATTGCTGCAAAATTCACTTTGGATCTCCACGAGAAATAAAATAAGTTCAAATAAAAAGATCTGTGGATTTGGATTATGTTTGACTGCACATTATAAATTTGTACTGCTTCTACTGCTGCACTGCATTTTCTCAATTAGCCCAAAGCCTGCGGTCCTCAAATGTCTTCTTTTGTCCAGACCAACAGTCCAAAACTCAAAAGATATTTAGTTTACTGTCACAGAAGACTAAACCAGAAAATATTCACATTTGAGAAGCTGGAAGAAGACTTTTTGTTGCTTGGAAAAAGAAAAAAAAACTAACCATCAATACAGCTTTTATTAAAATTAGATTATCATAATTAGTTGACTGACTACTCGTAGCAGCTCTAATTGTACTGCATTATATTATATTATTGAGAATGAGGTTTAAGAGTTGAAGCAATCAATGGATGTCTCAATAATGTAAAGAGAAACTAAACAACATGTCTACTGGACCAGTGGCAAGTGTTGGAGCATTTCACTGTTCTTATAAAGAAAGAAAACTTAAGGTGTGGGTCAAACAAAAAAGGTATCAGTTTTCGCTTTAACCTGGGAAGCCTGGGAAGACACAACCTGATTTCCACAGGCCGACCAATCAGCTGAGCTCGAATGAACCGAGTGAGCGTCCATTCGGAAGCAGCAGTCAGTCCTGCAACTGTAGACCCACTTTACCCATTCACGCATCAGCACTCCTTCCAGGTTCATGACCTTTGTCGGGTCCTAACACCTCGTAAAGCCCGACTGCCAACAGCCCCGGGGTGTCTGATGACAGAAAGCGGGGGTCTGCCTCTTCACGGCCGCAACAAAGAAGACAAGATTCACAGGGCAGGGACAAATGGGGCAGACCAGTCAGGTGTCCATGCTAATTTTGAAACCGCAACCCCCGACTCTGTGAAGCCGTGCTGCAGGAATGCCAAGCAGCTTCGTAACATCACACACACAAACTTCAAGAGTCCTTCAAATTCACAACCTGTTTAAATGTTACTCATTTTCATTAATCAATCTGAAGTTTAAGATGACCCTTCAAAAGGCTGAAAGCTCTTGTATTAACTTCCAAAGTTATATAAAAGTGCAAAGAGAAGCTTTCATTCAACAGTCCCATTCTCACCAAAGTTTGGAACAAACAGAGCTGCATTTGCAAGTGTTAAATAAGGTTCCTGCATATGCTAAAGGAATGCTAATGAATGGAGGCGGGATGGTCATTCCCGATTCCTTTACCAAAAGGACTCACCTGATCTACAAAAAGAAAAAAAAAAGAAAAGAGATTGCATTTCTCATAGCAGCTAAGAGATTAGCGTGAAATTAAAAACTATGTGTATGATGACATTATGTTCTTGTCTCAGCAGAATCAGAGAAAAAGCCAGCTGCCCTCATGCATAAAAATCAAAAGAGGAATGAAACATTTCAGGGCTCCTCATCAAAATTATTTCCAGTCTTGCCACAGCTTTACTGTCCACTAGCAGCAACAGGTGCCACAGCCAGGCCTGAATTTAACCGGTGTACCAGCCAACACGGCTGCATTTTGCTGCCAGTTAAGAGTTAATGTTGTGTACTGCACTGTCTGATGAATTGGAAGATGTTTACTCAGTATGTTCTTGCGTACAACAAATTGGATTCTGCTGCCCACCAGAAACTGCAATCTTTAGGAACTTGGAAGAAACTTTAAGTAGAGAGGGTACGCTCGTAATAAGACAATAATACTCTTGTTCTGTGGTGACACATCAGAGGGAGGTTGGTGACACCATTGCTAACATTTAACTCTAATTCACCATAAACTCCCCCAGGGGCTGACATACACTGATGAATCAGGACATTAAAGTGTTTGGAGGAACTGAGCTGATTTGTCTGGGAAATATATTCTGGGCCATAGACGTGCGTAATGAACTAAAAAAAAAAAAAAAAGTGAACCCAGTTTAATTTTACTGAAAAAGACATTAACATCTTGATTGTATCAGATCAGAGAAATTAATTCTTTCACACGTGTCTTACGGCCTCACTAAGTTTCTGTTTTTGTTCAACTACCCCACTTTGCATTTGTTCGCATATCTGTAGCAAATCCAACATTTAGAAAAATATACAAAAAAAACAAAAAAAAACAGCATAGTGCAGATGTATTGAACATGCTGCTGCACAAACAAGAGTAGTGAGTCAGCGAAATTCCTGAAATGTAAATGTCAGACGAGCTTCAACGCTTCAGTCAGTGGTACCTCGATGCTTATGGATCATACCACACTACCACAATGTCCATGGCTCAATTCCAGTGAGGGACTTAAGATGCATGTCATACCCCTGACAGTCAACTGACTGAACTCGGCACAAACTGAAGAAAGTGGGGTCAACCTGCAACCAGAAGCAAATGTGTTGAAATGATGAAATGTTTTGAAATCCGATACGTGCATTCAACATGTTTGTTAGACCTCAAGGTTTTGGTGAGTCCCACTAAATATAGCTTCCGTTTGTTTAAGAAAAACACCACACAGATAACCTTTAGGCTGCGTTCAGACCAAATACAGCCACGCGTGAAAAACGGCAGTCCTCCCATTCTTTTGAATGGTGGCAGCGTTTACGCTGCAGGGGCGGGGACTGCATGGGATTCAGCAAAGAACTGCAGCAGCCGTCCAGCAAAAAGTTGAACCGGAATCAACTTTTACCGGAACGCAACCCGACATCACGCTGCGCTGGCCAATCACATAAATGCAACCTGGATTGTTTTGTAATGTGAACGCCGTATTTAACTGTTTACCTTGTGATTGTCACAACAAAAGATAAAACATTTACCGCTGTGATAACTTTGCAGAGATGTAAAGTCCTATCTGAGTATTACATACAGATACAGTGTTTTGGCTTCTGATAAATCTTTAAATGTATTAATCAGTAACTCCAATTCGACTTCCTGGTCCGCATTTCATCGTCTCACCAGTACCTCAAAACAACACCCCCCTCCCACCCCCCACCCACCACCAGCGTTTGGTAATCTCCTGACGAAAACAGGCTGCATCACAAAGTTTAAGCGATTCATATCATTTCCCATCACGTCGTCTCCAACCTCTGGATGGAGAGTATCAAAAGGCCAGGTCTGACAGGGTGAGATTTTCTTTTATCTCTCATGCCATCATACTGTTAAATGCTTATGGTGAGTCAGCTGATGATCACTTGTCCATATAACAAGAGGTGGGTTGTGAAGATAATGATGTTTAAGCATTGAAGGCTGGGTCGGATGGTGATGGCAGGATGTACTCCAGGTTTCACTTTAATTATACATATGTAGTAGGTTTATGAAAGTGTCTCATTTTGTCATATTGTACGTAGTTTATTGCGAGTCATGTTCAAGTTTGTGCATTTCTCTTTGGGGAAAAACCATGACAGGTTCAGCTACTCTACTGTAGCTGGTGATATGCTCACCACTTTTGGCTAAAATTATTTATCCCCAACAAAAGTAGAGGCATGTCTGAGGCGGCTGGAAATGCACTGCTTCTTCTAAGTCCAAATCTTTCTCTTGCCACAAATTAAAGACACATTACAATAACATACTCCCACACTTTGACCCTAAATCAAGCTGTCTGAGCCATGGAAATGCAGTTCCAGTATATCAGCTGTTGCTCTTATCCTGGTTCTTGTTCAAGGACACACAGTGAGTGCAAACACGCGACTGATTAGAGCGCAATCTAACTGTTAAAAAGACAAAAGTTCTCAATTTTCAGTGAGTGAACTAACTAAAAAGAAATGCAGGACTTTCAACTTTGCTATAAGGATGCCACGATCTTCAAGAAATAACACTGAAAGAGTAAAACATTTGAGCATTGCTACAGTTTGGTCCGGGCAGGAAGTAAACTAATTTAATAAATCGATTAATCTGCCAGTTCTTTTTCAGTTAATTGATAAATGATTCAATATATGAAATGTGAAAAAAAAGGTGTCTATCAAAACCTCCTTGGATCAAAGAGACATATTTAAATGGCTTTTGTTCTACCAAAAGAAAAACATTTTAGTTTAAGATATGACAGAAAGCACAAAATCTCATTTGAGAAGCTGAAACCAGAGAATGGTTGGTATTTTTCATTATTAATCACTTGAGAAACAATGAAACAATTAATCAATCATCAATATAGTTGCTGATTATCTTTCCATTGATGGACATCAGGCAGATTCCCTCAAGTTACAGTCCCATTTGTCCACCATCGTTGGCTTCAATATATTTAACAAAAGGTGAGTTTTGGGGTGTTTGCTCTGAGGGCATCTACAAATTATTCGACTGATCCAATCACAGGAATTAAAAGCCACTGTTTGAACTAGAGCTGCAATGATCAGCTGATTAATTGATTAGTTGCCAACTATGAAATTAAACTCCAACTGTTGTTGACTGTCGGTCAGGACAAACCAAGACATTTGATGACAACAGTTTTGGCTTTGGGAGACAGTGAGTAACACTTAACCATCTTCTGACAATTTATAGACCTAACAACGAAGATCGATGAAATGAGAAAATAACAGTTAGTTGCAGCTCTAGAATATACTGTTCACAAATCAGAGACATAAGATTTTTGAAGTCCAGGGCAGACATTTTGTTGTATTATGGGGTCACAAGTAAAATGAGAGAAACTTAGAAATGACTACTCTGAACACACAAATTGACAACCCAGCTTACAATTAACATTTAACCAATTTTGGCCTATAAATTCAGCTTGAAAACAGAGCAGTGCTGCCCAGTTATCTCAACCTTTGGCTCCCAGCCAGTGTTACTTGCTGATGTGACAGCTTCGGGAACACATCCATCCAAATCCACCCAGGCTGGTCCACATTCAGGGTACAACCTGTACCCTGAATGTGGGCGTTAGTTACACATGCTGCAGCACAGCAAACAAACCGCCTGGCAAACAAAAAGACACCACAAAATACAGACAAGCTGCTGTCAGAACAGAAGCCTGTTGACCTGGCTGTGTAACTGTAAAACAGACATGGCAAAAAACGCACACACACGGTTGAGAGGCAAGAAACCACCATGTCTTCAACCAGCAAACAGTTGTCTCACTCCACACAATTTGATTAATGTGGCTTTTTCTTCTTTTTTTGCTGTTTTGCAATCATCCCCTTAATTAGAGATGAGTCAGATGTGTATTTCTGACGTGTTTGTATGTCAACGTGTTTTAATGTGTCCTGTTGAGATGTGATATGTGTTTTTAAATGTACTACTTTTTTAATAGCAGATTTTTGAACATGTATGCCAAAGACAAATGTTTTCCTTTTCCATACAAATGGTGGACAAGTCAAGTATTTTCTATTCTATTTGTGACAGAACATAATTAGTGGATCAGTGTGAGATCATGCAGGAGCCATGATGACTCTTGCACACTGGCTGCCTGCTAGCCCCCATGCTAACATTACCTAGCTAGATGGACGAGCAGGCAGACGCTCGGTTTGAGCTGACAACAAACACACGACGTGACAACCGGGTTATTAACCGCGGAACAACCAGACTATCTCGCACAGGACAACCTAAAATTATCCCAGGTCTCTTGAGTTTGATCCGGTGTAGCTAGCCTGCTAGCAGCGGCCATGCCTTTTCTCTCTCTGGGAACACGTGGAGTGAACACGTGACGTCTCACAACAAACCTCGTTTTTACAGATTAAATACGAGCAGATGTGTCGTGTTTGGTGGTGTTTCGGTGTCAAGTTTCGATTATGGAAAGGCTGAATAAAGATGACATGTTTCTCACATGGTGTCTGGAATTGGACGGTAGCATCCCAGAGGCTAAGCTAACTTGCCATCTGAATGGGAAGGGCTCTGACGACGCACTAGGCCAAAGAGGAGTCTGTCTGTGCGCTATTGTTAGCTGGCTGAGCAGCTACACAGCCGGCCAAGCTGTTCGTGGCTTTTCTGCTAATTGATGCAATGCGAGACAAGGGCGGATGTCACATTAGTGTCTGTCCTGGCTGTACGTCGAAACAGGTCTCAAAAACAAGCCTGTAAATAGTAGTAAACACTGGTTTAAACCTTTGGCAAGTGAAAGGAGTGTTTCATGCTAGAAGGACATGGGGATGAAGTCACTCTCCTAACTTTAAAAAATGAGGATGCTCTCCCTCCCCTTCCCAGCCCCCTTCCCCCAAAAGCCAGAAAATTCATCCATAAACACCAAAACCTCGTCTTCTAAAATGCACAGTTTGTCTGGTGTGATGACACAAGCACGGCAACTTCGCCAGCATTGCACGATAACAACGTGTCCATAAACGTGCAGAGCAAGCAAGCATATACCCATTTTCTTCCCCTTAATAATGCTCCTGACTACAGACACATCACAAGTGTATCTTTAAACTGACCAAAAGTCAAGCTAATATCAACACTTGCAGCAAGAGTCAATAATTCAGCCCTTTCAATTTTATAAAAACAAAAAAAGGTGTGATGTAGGATCATTTTTGGAGCATTTTAACTCAATTAAGGGTGTGATTCCTTGTGCAATTAGCCACCTATACATCCACTTTGCCACCCTGAACTCCAGGAATAGCCTTCACTTAGAGGAGGAGGAGGAGGAGGACGACGAAGGGGGCTTTAACTCCAAATATATCCAGCTTGCAGGGAGCAACAAGAGGGCTTGTTTATTATGCACTCACTTGGCTCTTTTGGCACAACAAATGCTACCTGATAACGCTGACAGCTACTCGGTCATCCCGTGTGACCACACCTGGACGGACACACACACACAGAACAGGACACTGACAGCCAAAAAAATAAACATGTAGGGAGGGTACAAACCGTGGTGTGCTTGTCCATTCACGCTGACCACGGTCACCGCATTCATTTTCCTTGTCCACGGGTTCACCTTGGGCGGGGGAGCTTCAGTAAACTCCTTTCTGCTGCTGCTTTTAACACCTTCCTCGTTTTGCTTGTCGTCGCTGTCACAACCCTCCTTGCCCCCCTCTGTCGCCTGTTTTGGGGTCTGCTCCTGCGCCGTGTCGCCGGGGGTCCCTCCCTGCTCGGGGCTGCCGCCGCCGCCGCTGCTCCCTTGCTCGGCGACACCCGTCTGCCGCTTGGCCCCGTCGCCCCGGCCGCCTTCCTCTTCCTCCGGCTCGCCGCGGATCACTTTGCCGTGCTCCTCCGCTTTGGCAAGCGGGTTGCCGGGCAGGAGAGCCTCCACCTGAGTGGCCATTTCCCACCACCGTCTTTCTTCCCCCCTCAGGATTACCAGTCCTCTCTCCCCCCCCTCCCCGGCCCGAATTCGCCTTCAATTCAAGGAAACGTGAAGTTATTCCGCGTCGTGTGCCGGTCCTCTGTCGCTCCCAGACCAAAAGAGCTTCGGTCTAAGACGCAGAGCAGTCCGCGCTGGATTAAAACATATATAAAAATAAAGAAACGTGTCCGAGGGCCTCTCAGGATTACAACCTTATCTCCACCACTAGCAGCAATATGGATGATCCCCACCACGCGATAGAGGGGTGCGCGCACGTACAGTGTGTAGCGACGTAAAGCGCCGGGAGCGCGCTTTTGAGTCAAAGCGAGCTGGTGCTGCTTTCAAGTACATCCCCGCCGTAAAACCCTTTCAAATGATAGTTTCACAGTTTTTCAGAGTCTGTCCTAAAACAATAGCCAGGTGCCCAGATGAACACCGGAAGAGCTTTTCCTCCTGTTTACACTGGCTATTAAAATATGTGTGTCTTCAAATATGCTTGCAATGAAAGTGATGGGAGGCAAAATCAATGGATATAGGCTACAGCAACAAAAAGAGGGACTTTGGCACTAAAAAGACTGTAATGTTAAAAGATATCAACTTAGTTTGACTCATTTGAGTGGTTGAAGCTTCATATTAGCTTCAGATAAACTTTTGAATACATTTTTGCACAGAAGAAGGACTGTGGATTTTGTCCCCCATCAATTACATTGTAAATGCATTGTGAAGGGATTTAATAGCCAGTATGAACAGAATGATTATGGTGAAACCTGTTTCAATGTCCATTTGGGCTCCTGATTGTTGTTTTAAGTCTAATATTTGTATTAAGTGAGTGTGTATGTGTAATCTAGTTTAGCTACTTGTTTAAAATAGAATTTAAGAAAGTAAACAGTTGTACAATAGCATAACATTACATAAATCACCGGGATAACCTTATGTGATAAATCAGCATGTAAGCAACATTTTAACGATACATCAGGTTTAGTTGGAGCTAATTTTAACTATTTAATTTCTCTGTAGATTAATCTAGAACAATGTATCACATTTTATATGTTGATCAAATTTTTTAATGGCAACATCTTAATCTGCACACTATAACAGCTATAGTTGTCAAATAGATGTAACGGAGTTGAAGTATAGAATAGCATAGTGTATAGTGGAAATAGAAATAGGTATTTGTAGCCTACAAGTACCTTAAAATTATACTTAAGTAAATGTACTTGTTTATTTGCTTGCTTTTTTTGTTTGTTTTGTTGTTTTGTTTTTAGTTGTTGTTGTTTTTGTTTTTTTTTTGTTTTTTTTGTTTGTTTTTTTTTTTTTACCTCTAGCAGTCACAGCAACAAATGTGTGCAATTTGTTAAAAATGTGATTTATCAGTCAGCATTTTTCTAAGTGATCTAATTTTATTTTATTCAATTTTGGACCATGTAAAACCATGTACACATAGATGACATACACCAATAAAACAAATAATAACAAAACAGAAGCACACAGGCGGTCATTTTGTCCTTTATTTTTAGTCATTTATTTATTTTCAGACTTAATGTATTTCTAGGTTTAAATCTTTTTTTTTTTCTCCGGAAACACCTGAATGCAGCCTGGAGTCCTGCATGACGTCGGTGTCGCCCTCTGAACTCCACAAATCACCGTTAACTCATTAAACATGTGTTGAAAACACCAGTTTTTACTATAACCACCAGTACACATAACGTAACGGCGTGTCGTTTGGTTGTCATTCATTCAAGTATTTCATGTTACTCTGCTTTAAATGATATGTAAAAGAATGAGGGGAAATGTACTTATAGTCCCTCCGCACTGTTCCTACACGCTACACACGTGTCCATACCGGAGCTGCACGTGTGCGCTCACGCCCTCAGCGGAGTTTTCCAGAGAAATTCAGCAAACAAGTTTTTTTTTTTTTTTTCGTTTTTTTTCTGTAGTCACACTTTTACCATAACAGACTGTGAGTTTAAGTTTGTGTCAGTATTGAGTCCATGTCGGTTGTGTGAGATTGTTTGTGTGTGAGAGTGTGTGTGTATGTTGTGTCTGTTGTGACGACCACTAAAAGGTCTTTTTTAGTCCGTGTGGTTGATTATATAATAGCCATAGGAGTTTTCGTCGGACTAGCCATTTGATACCGTGTGTGTGTGTGTGTTTATGAGAGAGAAAATGTCTATTTATGTTTGAGATAGAAAGTTTGACTCCTGTTGAAAATGAAAACGCTTCTCATGAATTGACTCTGCTTTTACAGCCTACAGTAGTAGAAGAAGTATTCAGATCCTTTACTTAAGTAAAAGTACCAATAAAGCAATGTAAAAATAAATACTCCATTATAAGTAAAAGTCCTGCAAAATGTTACAGTAAAGTAGTGGTTTGGTCCCTCTGACTGATATATTATTATATTTGACATCATTAGATTTTTAAGTGAAGCATCACTCTGTAAGCAGCATGTTACTGTTGTAGCTGCTGGAGGTGGAGCTAGTTTCAACTACTTTATAAACAGTTAATCAGTTTAGTCCAGTGGTTCCCAACCTAGGGCTCCGGCCCTTTCAAAGGGTCACCAGATAAATCTGAGGGGTTGTGAGATGATTAATGGGAGAGGAAAGAAGAAAAAACAATGTTCTGATACACAAATCTGATTTCAGTTTTGGGACTTTATCTCTGATCTTTGATTGAAATGTAACCAGAAGTTTAGAGGGAAAAATCACTATTTGGTGGAGCTGTAAACAATTCAGACATCTGAAATGTGACCCCGACTACACACTGCTTTTTGTAAGATGTCAAAAGCCAAAAAGATTGGAAAACACGGGTTTCATCTTAACAATGTGTTGTATTTTAAAAACTTGTTATATCATCCATTGTGTCAAATCTTCATCTGAAAAGTAACTAAAGCTGTTAAATAAATCTAGTGGAATAGAAGGAACATACACTTCCCTCTGAAATATGGTGAAATGGAAGTATAAAGTAGCATCAAATGGAAGTATCTTAAAATTGTACAGTACATTAAATACAGATAAGTAAAGTACAGTACTGGAGTAAATGTACTTGGTTTCTTTCCACCACTGTAAGGTTTGACACAGAACAGACCAATAAGAATTATACCAGATGTGACTTAAAGTATTAAAAACAAACATCACAGGAGCTCCTACTGTTGCACACACCTGGCAGGATTCCTCATGTGTTCATGACTAAAGCTTAAAATATGCCGTCAGTACTGATCATGACCTGTGTGTAGTTTCTCACTATTCACTATAAATGGCTGTGTAGGGCGCTGCCACTACTCCGTGTTTGAATGACGGGTGTGTCAGGGGGTGTGCAGGAGAAAATTGTGTTGAGAATGAAAGGAAAAAGAAAGAAAGAAAGAATAGTCATTATTGCTGGAACTCTGTCTGTACATTTGATTTCACTTTAGATGAAAACTGATCCATGATTGAGAGGCAGACTTATCAAGCTGTGATTACATGTTGATTCCTTTCAGAAGCAAAAGAGAACTTTCATAGAATGTAAAAAGAAAGTATAGTTAGTATAATTATTATATTTCAAAGCAGAGCAGGTCACTTGTTGTAACAACAGTTATTTGTAACCTAGAGGTTTAGAAAAAAAGTTAATTTTTCAACTACTAGTAGCAAGTTTGATCTACAAATCACAAACACCCTCCTTCAAGGTAGGTATACAAGTGAAATTTGAGTTTTCCTGTTTCCAGGCAATATGAAACATCATGTTTAGACATACATTTCAACACAATACAAAACTTGCAGTAGCACCAGAAACTGAGAAACCTTTAAAACCCTAAAAACCTCACAAATTAGAGCCAAAGTCCCTCGGCTGAATGGATGTGGTGGACCAGACTGGACTGGCCGCCATCCTCTGGCTGTTCTAAAGCCTCTGGCTGTTGCTCACATTTAGTCATGTGACCGTCAGATATATCAGTGCTGCAGGTTAGAAAAGCAAACAGTCAAATGTCATATTCCTGCCTGAACACAATGTAATGAAAAAGAATGTTTGGGTGTCGAAATCTGTGCAAAATAAATGTTGGTAGGCTTAAGTTCATCCATCTTTTAAATCACCTTTTTTTTCTTTCTTTTTTTCCTTTTTTTAAAAAAAGGCCTTTATTTAATGATGACTGTTTTATTTCCAACACTTCTGTCATCTGTTTTATTATTACTGTTGCTTTTACTGTTTGTTTGTTTCAAGTCTTAAACTAAGGTATTTTATTCCATTTTATTTTGTTTCATTTTAATTGTCTGATTTTACTGCCTAATGGTAGTACTGAATTAAAATGTTTGTTGAATTTTTAAATTCTTCATTTAACTGAATCGATTAAAAAGACAAAACAAATGCATGACTGCTTGTTGGCAGCTATATGTTCAGATTACAATCATGATAAAAAAAATAACATCATCATCATTATCATCATCTTAAATGCATTCACAACATTTATGAAGCCATTCTGTAAAGGTGCAGCTACAAAATAGTTATTTTAGGAGTCAAGAGTGGTAACAGTAATACTATAGTGGAGTCTCATAAAGACATTTCTTCTAAATGCTGCAGGTTACAGCAGATATGTTTATATCCACATAATCCAGTAAAAGATTTCATGTTTTATTGAAAAGATTTGGCAAGTCAGAATATGTTCCTTTAATATTTTATGCATTTGAGATCCACTGATGTTATGTTTTTCCTTGTGCAGAATGTTTAAACATGAACTTTTTTTCTTGTATTCACATCTGGACTGGGAGAGGAGACACCGAATCAAGACACCAAATCAATTTCAAAATCTCTGTATTAGCATGTATCTACCTGCTGTAGGTATCAAAATCAAGAGAAAATAATCAGAGTGGTGATATCCTGTTTATCCAGGAGTACACACCAGAGACGAATAATTGTCCCTGTATAATTATAAATGCTGTGTGTGTTCGTGTGTCTGGAAGTATGTTGAGAGCGTGTGTGTATCTTGTCATGTGTGACTAACAAACTACCACAGTCTTAAGCTGTTCTTTCATACCCTGTCAGTAAACTCAGCACGTGTATCATATTTCAGTTCCTGCTCCTCTGTTTATTTAATCTACAGTCAGTGAGTTTATTTCTTTAAGCTGACATGGTATTAACCTGGTGTATTAGTATGACTCCAGGTTAGATATTGCAGTTTTTGATTTTAAGTTTCACTCTTGTGTTTTTAAAGGCCTGTAGAATATATTTTCATTTTATTATTTTGTTCTTCATCATGTCTTCTATTAGAAGTTTTACCTGACAGTGTTTGCCTCAACAAAATCTGGCTTTTTTTTCTTTTATTGTTGTTTTATGTTTTTTTTGGTTGTTGTTACTGCTGTTGTTTGCTTGCCAGCCCATTTTATGACTCTTTGGGATTGTTTGACTGGTTTTCTGTATAAGATATAAACTATTGCTGTGTTGTCTTACTTTCTTTTGTATTAGTTAATTAAAAAAATCTGGCAAAATGTAGTTTCAAAGTTCAATAGGAATCTTAAACTAGTGACATCTGCAGCCTTTGCACTTTTGACTGTAGTGATGATAGAAGTTAGTAAATCAGTTGGTTTATTTGCACATTCAAAGATGTTTGGTTTTTTTAGTATTAATGTGACTGTCAGAGAAAAACAGCACTTCATGGCAGTCATTACTTGCCTCATCATCCTGCTCCTGCTGGAGTTTTAATTTTCTATTTGACACACACACATGGTTTAACATGAATGTAGAGTTTGTGTAATCTCTGTAATGTTTAACTATTTTGTTTGTATGTTTACTTCTTTCCCTTTTTAATAGAAAAATGTATAAGCGTTAGTTTGTTTGACTTCCTGTTTATGTTGTTTTGAAATTCTTAAGGTTGAGATTCAAGATATTTTGATTTCAAGATAAACTTGAATGAGGGAGTTCAACTAGGTGGGCGTTGGTTGGGTGTGGTTAGCGTGTGCTTTGTTGAACCTGTAACCACACCTTGGATCATTGGAAGTGGTGCATACTGAGAAGAGAAGGGGACCAAGCATTGATCCTTGAGGTACTCCTGTAGAAATCCAAACCACTTCAGATAAGGTGGACAGGAGGATGTGGGATGTAATTTCCAGACAATTATGGATTTACAGTGGGCATCTCCCCACATTTTTGTAACAATTACACAGTGAAGAGGTGCCTGCTTTATATTCAGACATATGTTGTCTGCTGTTGTATTTTCATAGCAGAAATGTTATTATTTCTCCATCTTAAAAGTCATATTTGGACAGTGAAATCCTGAAAATGTGCTCTGGCATGGAAGTGGTGTGTTTGTTTTTGGTCACATATGAAAAACAAGTCATGACACACCAGTGTCAGATCAGGGTGACAATACCTTCTAATCCCTTTGTTCTGCATCCTTTTCTCTGTGTGTCTCTCTCTCTTTTTTGTACCTGCCCGGCTACTGTTTGGCCCTGTCCATAACAACATCAACACAACACACAGCTGACAAGACACACATACACACACTGTGGCGCAAATGTCTGTGTTACCTTGAGGCGATACCACACTGGATCAGTTTCCTCATTCATTGGGGGATATAGCTGACTGTGTTCATAGGCTGCTGCTGAAGATAGGAAAATGAAATACAGTATAGATACAAATACTGTATATAATGTGATTCTCTTTAGGAATAGATTTATTTTAAAACTTTGGTTTTGCCTGATGCTCTTTGTATGCATTTATTTTAAATTGCTTAAATTTTATATATATATACCTTTTTTGTGATGGCCTTTCTATTCGACTGTAATCTTTTGAGGTTTATCATAACTTTCATGTGTATTCATCAAATCGTATCTTGTATTTCATGGTGATCTTTGACACAGTCGCATTCTTCAGCTGCTTTGCATTATGTTTGCATGATATATTCATGTTTGTGTTTTGTATTGCCTCTTATGTCTTTTGAGTTGTGTGTTTTTGTATAAAGGCCCCTCTAGGGATGGGTGTTTCAAACTACCTTTGGTATGTGGCATTGGTCCATGCAAAGTACATGTCCTAAAAAGCTTTTATAAATTAATAAGCCTGTGTCTTCAAAATGGCAGTAAGTGCTATCAAAACAAACTGCAGGATTTTTCAAACTTGGCTCTGTGTTTGTGAGCTTTTACTTTTAAATGAACTTTTATTCACATGGTGATGCAGGTGGAAGTAGAGGGACCATCTGAAAGTTCCACTTTATTGGTGCATTCAAATCCTTGTGTGCATCTTTGATTTTGTGCTGGTACATCTCTTCTTCTATAGTGAAACTGCGCTCTTAGACATGGCATAGACAAATCCCCCTCTATTCAAAATCTTTTTTTTTCCCATATTCCTTCAGTTGAATGTTTGAGTTTCACTGTGCAGAATGATGCATGTGCAGAGTTCAACAAGCTGTTTTCGCATTCATCTTCTGAAGAGGGAAAGTTAATCTAAATTTCATGGGTGTACCTATGAGCATAATTTGTGACATCACAACTAGTTTCGTGCCAAACTTGGTCCAGTATTCAACTTACAAGTGTGATATGGAAATTTAAAGCCTCTAGCGCACATACACTGAGAATAGACTTTTTTGTGAAGTAGGAGACATCTTGTCTCCGGCAGTTAAACTTTTGAAATTAAACATATTTACATATTCATAGTTCATAAATTTTTCAAAGAGGGAGAAGGAATAGATGTCATTTTAAGGATTTTAAACAGGGTACCTGAACATTTATTGTGGAAAAACATGGCAGGCTTTTTATTATTCCAAGCTGAGGATTTTCATGTGTCTGAAAATATGTCCGGAGGGGATCTTTAAGTGTTACACTTGACCTTTGTTAGGTCACTAACAAAGTATTTAAACAGCACAATAGTGGTTTTGGCTTGATGACACACATAGTCTGTTGTGTGTCTCTTGCTTGACTCGTAGTCTTGTGGGTTTTTCAATACACCAGAGTTTGTTTTTGTATAGTTGAATGAAACTCCATGAGTGTGTCTGAGTGTATGAGCAGAGAGGTGTATCACCATTATTGTTGCCAACAAACATCCTTCTCTGCTAAGTTGTATCACCAGTCACACACACACCCTCAGACCGCATAATCTCTCTACACCCACCCACACACACACACACACACACACACTAAAGCATTCACAGACACAGACACACTCTTGTAGGTATTGCCCTGTAGGCATACACCACACACACACACACACACACACACACACACACACCCTCTGCCTGCCTCCCATCGTGGCCCCTCACTGTAAACAGGCTGATATTTCGATCAATGGCGGCGTCCTATTCTTTGTGGCCGATGACACTGGTGACATGTAAAGCTCTCTGGCATTGTCCAGCTCTCTGGAGCTCTTTAGCAGTGTAATCACCAGTGAAATGGCAATGGGCCACTGGGATGAAAACACAAGTCAGCAGCTGGTCAGCAAATCACAGTTGAAAGCCGTTAAATGGTGGATTTGCCCCGTAAGCAAGACGAGCTCGGGGGGCCTTTGTGGACCCAGTCTGTGAGTGCACAGAGTTTGAAGGAGAGACTTTTTTCATTAGCACTGATATCAGTTAGATTCATAGCTTATGAGAACAAGTTTCTGAACTTCTGAACTATCTCATCAACAGAGTGCAGGAATTTATTTTCACTTGATGAAACTTTAAAATTAATCTCAGAGGCAGACGTGCTCTCACACCCCAAACTGTGACCAGAATTGGTTTAAGGTGCCTCTAATATAAAGAAAAGTTCAATTCTGATTAGGAAAAGTAGTTTTTCATGGATATTCAATTAAAATTATGAATTTAAAATATGCAGCCTTGATTTCCTTCTTTCCTTTGTGCTAGTACTGGCTGGAAGCTGATGATTTTTAGTGTCAAAGACGTTCTTTCATTAGTCATCATTGCTGTAGCAGCAATACCAAGAAATAGTTTTATAATAATAAGAGTTATTCATATGACATGCTCTGAAGGGTGTTTAAAGAACATTATCAGTGGCAACAGTATAACAAAATGTTTGAAGATTGAAGGATTAAGAAATAAAACAATTAATAATACATGCAAAATATCATTGGTACATATTCATGTAAAAACAAACAGAAACCTTTCATATGTTGTGATATGGTTTTACATAAAAATGTGTACCTTTATTCAATACAGTTAAAAAGTCCACAATTTCAAAAAAATATATGCTGATAATTAAAAAATATCTATGTTTTGTTTACATTAGTTACTGTTATTGTAAGTTTTGCTCCTATTATCTTACTCTGCTTCATCTCTGAAACATGGAGGCAACAGTATCATGAACATGGAGAGTGGACAAAGCAAATTTGAAACCTGATCTTGTCTTGGAAGAATATAAAAAATACACAGAATACGTTACAGCTTCTGCTCAAAGGGTAGAAGAAGTCAAATATGACTTCTCCTTTCTGTGTCCATGTGTTTAAACTTGATGTTGAGCTGAGCAACTATGATGTAATAGACTCAGTGAGAGAGGCAACATGTCACCATGTGGCAACTCTACACACCACCTAGTGGCAGTTCAGGAAACAAAGCTCCTCTACACAGCATGGTGAGGTGAACAAAACATAATGTCGTTGTCACTTATTCTTATCCAGGCTGATTTAAGGCGAATGCACCAGTAGAATAAATATCATCTCCCATTACCACGTACAGTTTAAGTTGGTGTTTGTAACTTCCAGGGTGACCTCTGACCTTCCTGCTGAAGAGCCTGAACAAAAAAATAGATATTATTTCAAATATTCTGTATTATCTGTGTAATTAATCAGCTATGTTGTAATGGTAGTTGCAACAGTTTGAAGCTCATTTCATGTGGTTGTGACAGAGCTCTCTGGCCAGACTGCCACACTGTATTTCCCGCAGTAAGCTCTACAGTTACAACAGCATGCACAGTCTTGCCAAGTATGCTTATCAAAAACGCTTTAAGCAACAGTCGTTCTGAACACACTTCATGGGTGGAAGAGTTACAACACAGGTTGCTAATGTACCTGGTGGCGAGGGGGGGGGGGTGCTCCTCTGTTTCTGTACACTCAGTTAAAACCTCTCCCTCAAACACTCAAATTCTACATTTAAAGCTTATACATTTTCTATTCTTGTTGACATTGTCAGAAAGGTGATAATTCTATGTTATGTTTGTTACCGAGGTCGTAATGTGTTCCTAATATTTTGTCTACCACATTAGTATACATGAAGGTTAGGCAAAATATCAGAAACACATTTCAATAAAATGCAGTCCGAAATCAGGTGGACAGACACACATGACTCCAAATGAATGATAATGTTGCTCCGTAACTACAGGTGCAACAAATCAGCTAAAATGTGTCACGTGACATATTGTGTACACAAGTTGTTTAAGCTGCCTCCAAGTGGCCAAAAAATAATGTTAATGCAGGTTTAAAGAGTTGTGGTGGATGAGCTTTTGGCTCCAAAGTTTTGGAATAGTCTCCCTCTGGAGGTTTAAATCTTATATCAAGACATTTATTATCAAAAGTGTTTTATTGATGCATTATTGTACCAGTTTGTACTTGTAAAACAATGATTGCTTGTCTTTTATTTAGATATGAATTAAATAGATATTTGTAATTGTGAGGGATGTTTACCCTGGTTTTGAGGGCTATATTATTTACACTCAAAAAAAGTTAACAAATTAAATTTAACTCATCTACAGTATTTGATTCAGCTCTCCTCGACTCATTTCATGTCGCCAAAGCTCAACTCCAAACATTATCTGTGTAAAACCAGTGTGGAACGCCAGATTATTGTCAGTGTGTCCCGGCTATCAGGACAGGGTGTGCCAAAGCTGAGACCAGCTGATAGTGCTGTTGATCACCCACTTACCCCACAGGAAACAAAATAACTCCACTATGTAGTGATCAGACAATGGCACACACAAATGTTGTCACTTTTGGGGACATTACTTTGACTTATACTCATTTCCTTGAGACTTACCTTAACCTTAACCTCTCTATTGATATAGACTCTTTATACACCAACATAGACACCACTTTAGGCCTGAGAGCAGTTACTAAGGCGTTCCAGCTCTCACTAGACCCTCAGCACTCTGATAAGGAAGTCCTCAAATGATTAAAAATTACTGTAACATACAAAAACTTTGAGTTCAAGAATGGGGAACAGACAGCATTCATTAAATGTTAAAACCTACTTCTGCTAAGAAAAGGAAATAGAAAGAAAAGAGAAGAAATGTAGGAATAAGAAGAAAAGAGAGAATCAGAGAAATAAAAAGAAAGGAGAAAGAAAAAGAATTAAGACAGAAAAGAAAAGTTCCTCCACCTAACCCTAACCTTAACCATTGACACAAAAATCAACTTTTTCCAAATTGGGGATGCAGCTTTTGTCCCCAGTAGGTCATGCTGTCTTCAATTAACTGGTCTTAAGTCTGAAATATGACCCTGGAAGTGGCCTATGACACACACACACACACACACACACACACACACACACACACACAGAGAGAGAGAGATAGAGAAAGAGAGAGAAATAAACACAAACTCAGATTTTGCATTCAACTAGCCTACTTTCAAATTGTTAACCGATGTCCTCCAAAAAAAGCCACCAAACACTAAATTTACTTAACTTTCTATTGCTTTCTGTTTGATATGTAACAAATAAGGTTGCAGGTTGGAGTTCTATTGATGATATAATGATTAATATGAGCTTTCAATTCACACAGCTCTATGGCGCCATCTAGCGGTCTCATACACCAACTGCTGCAAAGATCATTTGTTTGGCACAGGAAACGTTTCGCCTTGGTACAGTATCCCCAAACTCCAGTAAACAATCCGTATACAGGTCGTCAGACAAGCAAGGACACACTTTTACTCAAACAATATAAACTCTTACCGATTAAACACTGAACCTTTGTGTTTGGTTAGAGTCCACATGAGGAGTTTAGATGGTGGAGTAGGTCTAAAGAGGCGATTGACCAAAAGCACTTATGCCGAATAGAAGAAGGTGTTTCAGCAAAACATAAAATATGATTCAACAGCTCATGTCTCAGTGGTTATTCTTATTTAATTCAAAACACATTTGTTCCACTTGAGTTTTTTTCTATTGTTGCTGTAACTTAATGTATTCCTTAAAAGGAACACGTGATTTTACTTTTGTTCAAAAGGACAACCTCTTCATTTGTCTTGTGCCCTCCTTAATATCATGTTTCGGCACACTCATGATGGGCGGTGGCAGTTTAAAATCTAATACTTCCCCTCATTGAACATTTGTTTTAATCCTGAAGGTACCCTCCAGCTGATCGGCTCCTCTCTCCTTACTGAAAAGCAGAAATGGCTTTAAATGGGAAAATCGCGGTTGTGACCGGAGGAGCATTGGGAATTGGAAAAGCAATAACGGAGATACTTGCGCGGAACGGTGCCACGGTAAATGTTCTGCCTACAGTATATGAGATGTTATTGCTACCAGCATGCGTGAATACAGTTAAGAGGGAATATTGTAGCTACTTTTTTATTCTGCTATATTTATCTTAAATTCAGAGTTGAGTTAATTTGATTATTGGTTATTTATCTTTATCTTGCATTGTTAAGTGAACACAAATCTGCCAGTTATCAAGTTATTAGTCCGTTAAGTTGTATTTTCTTATAAAAGTGGCTTTTCTTCTTTTTACAAGTCAGCTTTTTCATAGCTCTAGTGCTGCCTTATTCTTTTTTCTTAGAAGATACTGGCAATCAGTAATTTAACACCTGATTTAAATGAAAAAATAAGTGAAAATATTCACACTGCACTCAATTTTGAGAGAGAGAGAGAGAGAGAAATGTCTGTAATTAATACAACAACAACAACAACAACAACAACAAAATGCTTGGGCGGGCGAGGGGGAAGAGGAGGGACCATTATGATAATTTTAGGATCCAGTGTTCTTGTAGCTTGATCCACACTAGAGATTAAAAGTTAGGATATCTTGGCTTCTGCTGCATATATTGTGACCTCATTTTAATAAATACATCTCTTGTGAGTGCCACCAAAGATTGCAGCTCAAAGTGCTTTACATGCAAATAGCAAAGTCACATAAAAGATTGATAAAAAAAAGATAAAGCCAGAATATATAGATACAATGATAAAGGGTCAGCTACTAAGTTTACCTCTCTGATAAGTCTTAATAGGAATTTCCATAAGCAGAACCCCAATGTTTCTTATGAGTCTTATGAGTGAGATTTTCAATCTCTAAAAGACAGATGAGACAGATGACAGCAGATGACCTGAGGGCACGTGTGGGACAGTAACATGTTGAACTATCTGCTCCTATCCTGGTTCAGCTTTAAAAAGTCGTGACTCATCCATTTATTGTTTGCTGACAAGCAGTTAATCAGGGTGTATATATTTGAGTATCATCAGCATATCATCAGCTATGGGAAGTCACATTGTGACCTCTGATATCACCTAATGGGATTATATACAAGGAAAAAAGGAGGGGACCCAGGGAGGTGCCTTGTGCAACACCACAGTGTTACAGTAATATAAGGGCAAAACCATACCGTTTATTAGCTCTCATATGTAAGTTTTGATCAATTGTTTCAAATGAGTTCTCAAATCTTACTGACCTCCTTGCCCATACTTTTATCTGAATACTCAGACCTATCAAACTTAGTCCATAGTACAGATAAAGTAATTATAGTAGGTGACTTTGATATTCATCTGGATGTTGATAATACGGCCTAGATAAAATAAGATAGCCTTAGCACTGCACTTATCTCATTGTTAGACTCAATTGGCTATTGTCTCACTATTACCACACTGTTGACCTTGTTCTGCACTGTAAGAAAAGATACACCACTCAATATCTACTCAATAAAAATGACGCAACAGATTACAAGCAATATTATTAATTAAATTTCACAATGTTTGGTATTGAGTAAATTTTAATTAAATGAGATCCTTAATAGTTACCCATTAAAATGAGTAGATCCGAACAGAAAACAGTACAGAATTAATTAAAATCTAAACAAAAATATTGAGTTGATTTGAAAAAGACAAACTCCCTAATGTGTAAATTGTACTGATAAAAATGTATTTAATTCTACATATCGATGATATATAATTGAGTAATAATCAACTACATTTATCTGTGCATTAATTTGAATTTATTCAATGCAATGAATTAAATCTAAATATTCTTCTTTCTTAGGAATAACTAGTCTATGGCCCAGAAAGTACAGAACTTAACAAATACTCAAATAACACGTTTATTAACAATTCACTTTTGTGCTTTCAAACACATTGTAGCACATCAGTGTACATTGCAACCACAGTCTCATTTCAGGCCAGAAGTAAGATTTTCAAACCAGAAATTTGAATAGGACAGAATACTGACTCCAAACTTTTTCGTAAAAACAAAAATAAATTCCGTTTTACAGTGATGATGTATCCATAAACATGTGTTTCCATGCTTTCTCACCTCACAAAGCTACTAAATGAGATTAATAATGATCTTAAAGAAAAATCCTCCAAAAGTGCATGTACCAGAACAATTTGTATGGAGTAAAACACAGTACTTTGAACTAACCACAATAGAAATGTTACTGACATTAGTCGGATAAGAGTCCAAATCAGTGCTAACTTGCAAACATAGCAGCACTTTCAAATGTGCAATTCGCTAGCTCTGTAGAAGCCGAACACTGTGTAGCACAACATGTAAACTACAGTCTCATTGTCAAGCCAGAAGTTTGCTCACACATTTCAAAACAAATCTTTGAAAAGGACAAATGCTGACTTTAACAATTAAAAAGAAAAAAAAGCCATATTACAGAATGGTGATATGTCCATGAACATGTTTCCATCCTTTCTCATCTCATTGAACCACTAAATTAGATCAATAATGATCTTAAAGTAAAAATTCTCCATAAGTGCATGTGCTAAAACATAAATCATAAAAGTGCAATTTGTACAGAGTACAAACATTTGCACTTTGTACTTTGAACTAACAACAATTGAAATGTCACTGACATTCGTGGGACAGAGTCCAAATAAGTGCCAACTGATTTCTCTCTTGAGGGACTGGACTTTGTTTGACAGCTTTGAATCATCCAGTTCCAAGAAAAGTTTTTGGAATACCTCAAAGGTGTACTTCAGCTGTCTGGGATAATCGAGATTCAGTGCGTAGGTCAAGCCAAGGAGGACAGAGCAAGCCCTCGCAATATCTCCAAGTCCTGTGATGACTTCCACGCCCTCTATGACAATTCCAATGTTCTTTGGGCTGTTGCTTGTAGAAGCTCCAGGCTTTGGGGTCACAATAATTGCCATTACGAGCTGTTCAAGTTCCTCCAAGTTCTCAGTGCTGTAGTCTGTAATACTGCAGAAGATCACCCCTTGTTGTCCTTCTGAATCCACAGACTTTACAATGCCATCTCATTTGGCTGCACCTAAGGAAAGCACAAAGTTTTAGATATGATAAGTGCTTTTCAGCTTCAAATTTCTGCAGATGAAAATCATCCCCATGTGAAAAATGAGTGAAAAGGAGTTGATGTCATTTTGAAGCAATCCATTGCAGGGTCATTGTTTTAACATTTTCATTTTTCATCTCTAAACAAGAATAACAAATTACAACTCAATCATAATTGAGAAAAGGTACCTAATTTCCAATCTCAAATGTCCTGTGTGATGCTGCAGAAGAGCATCCCTTGATGTTACTTTGAATCCACAGACTTTACAATGCTGTCTCACTTGGAGCCACCTAAGGACAAAACAGAAAGTTTTAGAGTTTTAGATGTGAGATGCGCCTTTCAGCTTCACATTACTTATTTACAAATGAAAATCGTACCTGTTGTCAATGAAATGAATGAATGAAAATATATGCATATTTATAAATCCTAAGATTTTTAATGAGAGGGGAGGAGGTGTAATTTCAGCATTTTAATGATATAATTGAAATTGCCCCAACACCAATATAAACACCATTGCCAACATAAAAACATGATTTTAATATATAATTAATATAATATAATTGCCAGTCTAAAACGTTCATGGACTGACTTTACAGGTGTTATTGTCTGTCTGTCTGTATGACTGTAAAGCAACAGTAGCATAATCTGAGTTATCAAGCCACATAAAATGTGCACGCCACAGTCTTCAAATGTCTTGTGGCTAAATGATAGCCTGCTGCATTCAAAAAAGAAAAAAAAAAGCGCACTTTGAAAGGAAGTGCTTTTCAATTAATATTTGCCTACATTAATTTGAATTCACTCAATATTCTGTCTATTTGGGATTAGACAAACATAATACTTATGTTTTATTTAACTATAATGGGTGGATTTTATTCCAAACATTTTTATTTGAAATTTAATTAAATGTTTGCCTCAAAACCAAAAACACAATTATATTGAATATATTTTACCTGATACATTAATTCAAATCTACATGACCACAGAATCATTTCTTACAGTGTGGCATCAAAATTGACATTTAATAGTTTTTCCACAAAATCCTGTTTTATCAGACCATCACTTAACTTTTGAATTCCTGTAACTAGACTGCATGTCATTAGGTAAACATGTCTTCACAAGTTGTCTATCTGATTGTGCTGTAGCTTTTATATTTCAATGCCATGTCTCAATACAACAGAAGACTCTTATGCTAATTTTACTCCCTTCCAAATTGATCATCTTGTTGATTGCACCCCAGACTCATTGTGAATGACACTCGACTCTATTTCCCCTTTAAAAAGGAAGATAAAAAAAAACTCCATGTTAGCTCCATGGTATAACTCCCAAACCCATAAATTAAAGCAAAAAATCTGAAAGGATATGGTGTTACTCCAAACTGGAATAATCTCACTTAGTCTGGCAAGTCTTAAAACATATAGGAAGGTCCTCTCCAAGATCCTTGAGAAAGTAGTCGTCAATCAGTTGTATGACTTTCTATATAACAACAATTTTTCAGTTATTCAAAACTGAATAACAAAGTTTATTGTCATGCAGTGGTGAAAATTAGTTGGGTTTTTGTCCTGTCTCCATGTTTTGTCACGTCACTTCGTTTTATTTTGAAAATTATTCCTCCTCGTTTCTGGTCAGTTGCCCTTCCTCATGTGTCTGTCTGATTACCCCAGTATTGGTTTTGTGTCACAGTCGTAGTCTTTTTTGTTTCACAGTCATAGTCTTGCCTGTTTTTTTCAATAAAAGGACTTTTGTTGTCACGACGCCTCTGCACCTGGGTCCTGCTTCCGCTCCACGTGACATTTATGAAGCTAGCTGCTGGGTTAACAAAATCTAAACATTATAACCTTCGTGATGGTAGGATTTATTACAGAGCTGTTGTATTTGTCTGATGGTCTGTCACCTGTACAGGTGGCCATTCTGGATGTGAATGAAACTGCAGGAAATAGTTTAATGGAAGACCTCAACAAACAGCACGGACAAGGGAGAACTGTGTTTCTGAGCTGTAACGTTGAGTCAGAGGAGCAGATCAAGGGTAACACAAACACACACAAACACACACACGCTTGACAAATATGGTATGCAATGGGTGTAGTGCTGAAGAGAAGAAAACAACTGGACTCTCATGGAGAAACACATGGTTTTATTCAGGCGTACTAAGACCTCAAAGAATTTTTACAAATAGAAGTTCCAGTCAGCAGACAGATGTCAGATACCAGGAAGCACATGATCTCAGGGACATTTTGCCTGGATTAAACCTGTTAGATGTAATTCAATCCTATAAGAACCGTACCCTAAGAAAGGATTAGTTAGAGGTATTAAATTACATTAATTATAGTTAGAGTGTGAGAAAATCATTTACAAAACGGTGGGATCAACAAGAGGGAGAAGGAAAAGGCCCCGAGGCCTTAATGTATTAACAGAGTACTGCACCCATTTAGCATTGCACTTATCGTTAGACTCACAATAGGCAGTTTAAAGTATCAATGTTGGCACAGGAGAACCAGAGATATTTTTATGCTATGCATTCTTTGTCTTAGTCAAAACTTTCTGCATTACCCACAATGCAACTGCCAACAGGTCAGTTGGAGATTCATGTGTTTCATACTAGTAGCAGTTAATATAGCCTGGCGCTACTAGCCTCAGCAAAAGAGCAGGTTAAGAACCTTGGTGTTTTAATTGACTCCGACCTAAGTTTTAACTATCATGTAAAAAATAAATCTCGATATGGAGTTGGCCCTGAATATAAGACCTGTTAGATCACTGGGAGTGGGCTGCTAGTGGTGTCCAGAGCAAAATCTAAAGAGGAGAAGCAGCTGAGATTCATTATGTAGCACAGGGAACGCCCTAAACAATCACAGCTTGTAAATCCAGACTGAAAATCTTATTGTTCTCAAGCACTTTAAATGAAATGCTCTAAAACTCAGTCTTATTATTGCTGTATCTTTCTAATCTTTCATTTTTTAATTTTACTTCTTAATTATTTTTTATCTCAATTTCCATATAAATTTTTGTTTTTCTCTTTTCCAATTGTGTTGTTTTAACTTCTCTGTACAGCACCTTGAATCTACTTCAGGGTATAAACGGTGCTTTATAATTAAAACTACCTGCCTCAAGCAGATATGAGGAGGGGACTACAGAGGCCTGCTAACCTTTCTAACTCTTCAGCCCCAACTGAAGTTTGTCAGATTTCACTCAGCTCCCTCTGGAGCACCAAAAAGTTTTATACTTAAAGTTGACACATATTCTAATAGTTTTACTTATAGTTTTATCATTTTTAGTGGTACTTTAGTACTTAACAACACCTGTAAACAGATTTTTGAAGCTGTAATGATTATAGTAGATTGGCAGAAGATTTATTGGCAATTATTTTGATAATTGAATTATCCTTTTAGTCATTTTGTTTAAGCAAAATATTCAATGCTTTTGGCTATTCAAATGAGAGAATTTTAAGCTTTTCTGTGCCATATAAAATAAACTGAATATCTTTGGATTTTGAACTGTTGTTCCAGAAAAACAAGACATTTGAAGACGATTCCTTGAGCTTCAAGAAATAATAACAGGCTTTTTTCACTATTATCTGACATTTTATAGAGAAAATGATTAATTGAGAACATAATCAACATATTAGTTGATAATAAAAATAGCCTTACAGATTTTGATGCATAAAATTGTTACCCTTTAAATTCAAGCAAGTTTTGTTGTTTTTATTAGGAGATAATGAAATAAAATGGTCATTCTTTTGATTGTATATTTATTTATTATTATACATTTACTTGTGGGTAGTTGTATTATATACCTTGATGCTACAGTTGTGAAATGAAATGTTATCTAACTGTGCGCTATTTTCTGTTCACAAGCTGTATTCCAGAAAGTTGTAGCAACCTTCGGAGGAATAGACATCATGTGCAACAACGCTGGCATCTTGAATGAGAATGAATGGGAGAAAACTGTCTCCATAAATCTTGTAAGCATCAACACAAGCAACAAGCTGCATCTGGGTGTGATTATGTCTTACTATGTGTAGTAAGCTGCACCACTCCCATAGTGTTTTTCACAAATTGCTGCTTACATCACTGCAAACAGAAAAATTCATGCCTTTATTTTCTGCAGTTACAGTTTGTAAGAAAAGATTTGGCAACATAACACTTAACAGGTTTACATTGCAGTCCACTTCCTCATTTTCATCTTCATTTCACAACATTTGGAACACTAAGAGCTGCTGGCAACACCAAAATAAACAGAAACACTCTGTGTTGCAGGCAGGTGTTATCAGGGTAGCCTACCTAGCGCTGGAGCACATGAACAAATTGAAGGGAGGTCGAGGAGGGGTCATCGTCAACACAGGGTCCATAGCAGGTAAAGCCCATGATGCACTGCATGTTGGTTATGTTTTACAACAGAAGAAAACAGCACAGAGTAATCACTTTAAATTCTTAAGAAAGCTTAGTCAGTACAGAGACATAACAGATGTGAAGAGACCCCACTGTTAGCATCCACATTCCCGTTATGAACACAGTTGCAGTACTTGCAACTACACAGATTTTTGTTCTTGAGATTGTTCTTTTCTTGGTCTTACATTATTGTAAATTAAATATTTTGAGGTTTCGGACTGTTTGACGGACAAAACAAGACATTGGATAATGCCACTTTTCGCTCTAGGAAATTGTGATTGTCATGTTTCATGTTTTCTGATGTTTTAATTGATGATTTATCGATAATAAAAATAATAATTAGTTGCAGCCCTAGTTGACTGAACCCTGTCTTACAGGTCTCGGCCCTCTTCTAAGCTGTCCTGTCTATACAGCCACCAAGTATGGAGTGGTCGGCTTCACTCGAGCCATGGCGGTGAGGGTGGTTTTCTTATCATTAAATCCAGGAAAATGGTGAAAAAAAAATCTGTGTACAAGAATTTCTCTCAGTGGTTGGCGGCGACTAAACCTGAGCTAAAAGAACTTATATTCATCAGGTGGACTGAAATACATTTTTTATGGGACGCTTATGTTGCTCTGTGTGTCATGGATCTTTGAATAGGCAACTGTATGCTAACAAGTAAGGCATAACCATTTGCAGCAATTAGATGATGTCAGGGCTGTTTTGCCAGATTGTTGTTGAGATGTCCTGCCCCTGAATGGCCATACAGGAACTGTGTATGAATGTGTGGATGTAACGAGCAAATAGACAAAAGATTTTTTTTTGTGTGTTATACATTGTGACTCTAAACAGTTGATGCCCGACTGTGTGTCTCTTTTACTAGATGGCCTCTGCCGTGTCAGGTTACGGCGTAAGGTTCAACGTCCTTTGCCCAGGTTTTGTCCAAACTGACCTCTTTACCACCATTTCATCCAACCTGGGACGATACTCCAACCTGGCTGAGCCAACCCAGCAATTAATAGACAAGTCTGGGATTTTAACGTGAGTCTTTGCTTGTGTTTAGATATCCCATCCAAGATTGTTCACACTTTTATTTTTAGTCAAGCCAAGTTTAGTGAAAATTACAGATTTCCCAACTAAACCCAATTCCAGTCCGAGATATCCAGGGATCGACGGTCAAAGGATAGGCTCACAATTTTTTAAATCTGTCTGTAAACAATAGTCAGGTGCCCAATTAAACACTGAAACCTGTTTTTCTTGCTGTAATTATTCTTCCTGTTTTAGGTAAATACATAAAGAGAACATGTTCCACATTTACTTTTCTTGTCTTTGAAAGGATCTTAACAAAATTAGGACATTTTGCACTAAAAAGACTGATTTGGTTTGACTAATTTGGACGGCTGAAGCTCCATATTAGCTTCAAATAAACTAAATACATTTTTGTACTATGACTAGTAACTAGTTAAATGCAGAACCAAAAGAAATGCATATAGTTGTTCGTTCATAAGTCTTGCAAGTATAAAATTTGAAATTAGCAACAACAGCTGGACAAATTTGCATATAGTGACTGATTGCAGCTCAAGTTCAGACTGTTTGTTTGGTTGATAATTGGACCCTTGGAATGCAAGAGTATTTGGCAATGTGTAAAGGCGGCAGTACACTCCCTCAGACGTGCTTTGAATTGTGAGGGCAGTATGTATGTGTGACATGAAGATAAGACATAAAAAATAAATACTAGAAGGTGCTCTGTGTGATAACTCAATGTGTATTATCATGCTTATAGGCAATTACCAAAGGAAAACAAAGTAGTCCAGTCAAGTCTATTTTATTTTCATGGTTTTAAGGGCCAAAAATTGGTATGCTGCATACAAATTATATTCTAAGTACAGTTTGTTTGTGGTGAGTTTAACATATGATCTGTTAATTTTCAGTGACCAACTCAGCTTAAGTACTGTTTCTAAGGTTACCTGCATATTATACCTTGCGTTGCGTATGCTTGCACATACTGCCAGCAAATCAGACAGAATTTTCCATGGTTATCACGCAAAGGAGATTCTTTTGGTGGTTAAATTGAACGTACAGCTAGTGCTCGTTAATGTATATACAGACTGTTTCCTCTTATATTTATAATGTAAAAGGATATTATGCACAGATGGGTGGCTACACAGTATACAGAGCTATTGCCCAAATGGATATGTATGTGCTGTGATAGACTGTGACAGGCTCCAGTCCCATAACCCATTAGGGCAGAAAGCACACCGGTTTTAAACACATTCCCAGTTAACTAGCTCATCTAAACCACTTATTTTGACACCATATCTATCTATCTATCTTTCTATCTATCTATCTATCTATCTATCTATCTATCTATCTATCTATCTATGACATCATATTATACATGACTGTGTATGATACTTTGTACATGCGTATTCACTGAATTCACTGTACTTTTATGTTTCAGTGTGTCTGAGGTAGCCGAGTGCCTCCTTGAGCTGGTGACAGATGAGACAAAGAACGGAAACGCCCTCATGCTGTTACCAAAAGGAAAGTCCTATGTGACATTTCCCACATTCATCCTTTAGCTCTTTGCAGTGACAAAACATAATTAGTAGCAGTTATTTTGATATCCAGTAATATGGTTCTTTGCTGATGTTAATTCATTTTGCATGTAGTTTAATCATAATTCACTGCGAATGATTAATTTTGCTTTACCCTAATAGATATATATACACATGTTGAACATGTCAATATTTAACAATTCTTTCAATCAAGACATATTATATATAAGAGTTATAAGTGTGTATCAGTCAGTATTTCTTAATCACATTTAACTCTACAAGTGATATCATGTAGTTCTGATTTGCAGATAATAAATATAATCATACATCATGCTGTGTGTGGTGCAGGTTTTTTCTACAGTGAGTAACAGATCAGTGAGCGTGAAGAAAAACTTATGTACATTTAGATTTTTGCTCATCAGGTTTTAAGTGTATTGCAATGTATACATTAGGAGATGCTTAACACTCATGAATGAGACACAAAATGATTTATTGAGTATAGTTCTGGCTCTTGTGGTCCAAGGCAGGGGCCACAGCTAGTCACAGTATGATATAAATAAGATATAAACAATTGTAGTAGGGAGGGAGTTAGTAAATATAATCTGACAATGAAAGAAAAGGTGTCCTGTAGGATGGAAAATTAAACTGCTCTCAATCCAACAATTTTCACTGTTCACACACATTTATCAACCATATTGCGTTTTTAAAATTCTTTATTGAATTTCGGAAAATGATTTACAAATATATTACGTGTGTTAAAGTGCAAACATTTATAAAGTGCATAGAGTTCAGTGGTCCTGTATAAAGTGCAGTCAGGTCATAAGTCCAGCATGTAATGGAGGAGTTGCTGAGATTTTTTCCAGACTTCTCCTCCTCTCAGCATGTTTCTGTTTGGTCATTGTGTAACTGTTGATTACAGTAAGCTGTATTACATCTCTTTTCCCATCATTTTAAACACACAGCGCTGATAATGAATACAGAACTAAAACATCAGTTCTGTATGTTTAGATGGCAATTTATCTTCCATAACACAATATGACAGATTTATAATCTCGATCAAAATGTACACCAAGCCCTTTTAATTTATCCCAGACCTCCTATGTTCTGTAACATTTCACTAGAAGATGCTGCTGTGTCTCGTCATCATTGTAGTAAATCATTGGACATTCTTTTGTTGTTACATAACACCTCCAAGATGCCAACATGCTAGGGGTGTACCATATTGTATCATTAACAATAATAATAATAATAAAAAAAATCATGTTGTATTAATGGCAATATTCTAACTTGTTGACTTAATGCTATCATACCATTACACCCAGCAACAACAAACATGCCTGAGAGTGAAAGAAGAAAGAAACTACCACAGTGGAGGAGTTAAAAAGGGAAGCGACTTCAGTGGTGTGGAAGTGGTTTGGTTGCAAAAGATCAGATGCACAACAAAATGCAGTAATATGTAAGAAGTACAAGAAGACAAAAGTACGGAAGATGATTCGGGCCACATGTGAAAAATTTATTTGAGTTCTGAGTTCTGACTTTTTTCCACACGTGGCCCTAATCATCTTACAACTAACTTATTTCACCACCTCAAGCAGAAGCACCCGGCTGAAGATGAGGAGAGCCAAAAATCCCGCAAGGAGTATTTAGTCATATCATCAAGAATATTGTTATTCCCAAAAAACCTTAAATGACGTGATATTATTTTAAGGCCATATATCCCACCCCTACCTAATGCTCTCTGACAGATTCTTATTTTTTAGGTTTCTTATCACCTCTGACACTCAACATGTTGCCATTATCCTGTTTTCTTTCAGAAATTTAAAATCTAACCCACAGGTCGATAGCAGGCGGAGTGCTAATCATTAAGAGCACTGTTAATCTCTTACTTGTAACTTTACCTTTTTTGAACATGATGTGCCTCCCATATTACATACAATGATGATCTGCTGGCAAGTAAAGGTTAAAAATATATAGAGGCTACAGGTTCATTGTTTTTAGTTAATTATGATCTGGATGAGGGTTGTCGTTATCCATCTTTCCTTTCAATTTTCCCCCTTAACTTTTTGCAGACAGTGTAGCTTAACCATTTGAACTGCTGGCTCCCAACCAAACTGGGTTGAGCTAAATTTTTTGTGCATATTTGCTTAAAAAATTAAATAGTACCCAGTTTCTTATCTATTGATTGAGTATTTGACTAATCAACTAATTGCAGCTCTACAAGAAAAGATGCATATTTTTGCGTTACATCAGCCACGTGCGAGAATTGTCCCAGTTTGTCTAAAATAGTGGAGAAGAGTTCAGATTGGATGAAACCTGGGCAAAGGATGTTAAACCTAACAATGTAGCCTGATGTAATAGAGGCAGTCTAGTAAAAAACACACACATACACACGATAAGTGTTCAGAGTCACAATGTATAATAAATAATTACATAAAACTTTATCATATGAAAACCCTCTTCACCACTATGGCTAAAGTGAAGCCAACCACTCCGTATATAGAAGGGACAGCTCAGTAGAGGACAGAGACCTGAACAATATATCAGTCAACATCAAGGTTAAAGGTTTGAGTTTTCAACATCCTGACAAAAGCACATGAAGAAATCCCCTGTCAACATTTTCTTTCTCTGCAATTTTCCTGTTGAATATGATGATGACAGACCTGATGGTGTCTGTCATCATCTCCCATGTGTGTGCTGTGACTGTGACAATTCATTTTCACCGCACAACTGTTGTGTAAATCACACAGGGGGATGTTATTGAATGTGAATGAGAAGTGGAGGTGGAACTACAATCTCAGGGTTTTTTGTGAAGCTATCTTTTCAATGAAACTCAAGTATCCATTTTTAAACCTTCTCTTCAAACTCATTTTTATCTTATGGCTTCTTCTTAACTGATTGGTGTAACTATTCTTGATTATTTTATCTTGACTTTTATGTTTTGTTTTATTTACTCTTTCCTTCTTGTTTTTACTGTAAAGCACTTTGTAACTTTGTTAAGGTGCCATATGAATAAAGTTATTATTATGTGTTATCATTATGTGTAACAGTGTTTCCAGCTTTAATCCATTCCTCTGTTTTTCTGTGCCTTTGAATGATTGATTTCTCTGCCGCATTTGCCTTTATATTTGAAAAATCTTAAAAAAATCTAAATCTTCTTTATAGCAACAGCTGCAAACTGAGTTTATCGAAATAATATATCTTTTATTTTATTTTATCTTTTTTTTTTTTTTGCTTTCTTAAAATCAAGACATATCACACTGCATTGTGGCATTGCACCTGCCATAGATACTGTGTTAAAGATGACCCCTCCTGACCTCCATTGGACTTGTTCATATGCTGCAGAGCCAGGTAGGGTCTCCTGATGATACTCAGCTATGAAACATTAATTTGTTGTTGAGTTACAGCAGAAAGAAATCACAGCAACAATGTAATTTTCTGTTGACCATTAAATAAGAAATTTACATTCTGTAAGTAATAAGTAGCAAATTACTGTCTGACTGGGATGAGGTGAGATTATTAATTTATGGGGACAGTTTTCTCCTACGTGCTCTCATTCAATATATCAGCATTGTTGCAATGGATGTCTATTCCTCCGACGGTTTCTATGGTTTTCTGAAAGGCAGCTCGAGAGCAGAAATTAACACAGTGAATTATTTACTTCTCAACTCACATCCAGGTTGAATTCTTACTCTTAATCCTACTTAGACTGTGACATTGTTCACTAACATGCACCTTTTGCAACTTTCTGAAATGTAGACTCTATTCACACAATTTCTAAGACCCCTGTTCAAGTATACACTCAACCACTTCATGTCCAGTGCCAACATTCAGAGCCATCGTGTCTCATCGAGTGGGAAAATCAATGGTATTAAAGTCAGGGCAGTGGATCGGCAGTGATCAACATTTTTAACCATTTTCTGACATTTTATGGACCAAACAACTAGCCGATTAAATGAGAAAATAATGACATGAGAATGGTCTCTGTCCTACAGATATGGCACTGACGGATGGCTGTCCTCTACTTCTGACCTAGGTATTGAGCGTAGTTCTCAAAATCTACATGTACGACCACCTGGCCTTGCTTAGGCATAGTTCAGACTGGCTTCTCTACTCCACCAATCTGTCACTGAACCACTGCTGAAGGGCCTGTATAGTCAAGTATGTCCTGACAGCCAGGATCACGATGAGGTGATAGGTGTTGGAGGTTTGAAAGTACTCCAGGATGGCTCACTCTGTTGGTCGAGGGCACTCACCTGGTTTTATATAACTAATTATAAAACCTTAGCCCGATCTTGTATGGAAATCTTATCACATATGCACAACTATATTAGCATTAGTCACTGAACCTGAAACATGTTAGTACAATTCTATCATTTAATACACAGCGCTACATTTTTAATCTAAATAATTTCAAAAACTACTGTTAACCTATCCCAAGGGAGGCATCTTTTCTTACCTTAAAGGAACACCAGAGAACCTCAGTGCACGAATCAGGAACTTTGGTTGGAGTGTATAAAAATACAAACCAGTTTTATTTGGTTTTACAAAGCAAGCAATTTAAAACTACAAAAATAGAAAAATGCAAAAATCAAAAATTAAAGAGAGTCTCTCAGAGATCTCAGAGAAAAAATCCTGCCCTCTTCTCCCAAGGAGTCAAGGGTCTCCCCTGCATCAGCTCCCCCTCATCTCTAAGCTTCACTTTTTATATCCTTCCACATCCTCTTCCTTGTATTACCATATATTGTTTAACTTCAACACATCTGACAATATCATGCCGATGTCACATGCCTTTACACAAAAAAGCAAACTTCCTCTACCACGTACAGGGGTACATGAAACTTTTCAATTTCTTCATATTCACTTTTGAGATCGTTATCAAAGGATTTCTGCAAGATGCATGAACACAGCTCCCGTATTGCCTCAGAGTTTCAGGTTGTTGCTTAAGTGTGCAATTTTTGTTTGTATTTTTATCATACCTAGAACGCTCAGTTCTAGTTTAGGACATGCTGTGCAAATTCCTCAGAAGCTGATGCAACACATGTTAATATTTCCCTAACTTGAATGAAAAATAGTTTAGAATAGGCCTGAAGTAGGCCTGGATAGAGTTTGTCTCGGCCACATGTAGTGGAACTTTCAACAGACAGATTGAACAATGATTATTACTATTGACACGTCAAAGCTGGCTGGTCTTTGCTTCATTGATGTTTGAGCTTCAAGTGGACACAGAAACACTGCAGACACAAGCTGCTGAAACTAAAATATTTTACAAGCATTTGTTTTATCACTCTTATATATAACATAACACTGCCAAACATACAGTTTATGTCATGTTTTAAATGCGTATAATGCAAAACAGAAACATATAAACTCTTAATCTAATTTTTTAAATGTCACATAACTGTAAACCTTTTACAATAAAATTAAATTACCTTTCAAGAAGCTCATCTCTCATTGTTAAATATGCACATTCTGAACAAAACTAATGCTTAACTATGCTGCATAACTGAGGTGGTAACCTCTTAACCTTGGCACCACTTTGCAGCAGTTTCTCTGTTATTGCTTTTCCTATTCCCATTGCTGCATCGCTGAACTTACTATCTAATGCTATTTTAGATGAAGGAGAGAGGAGAACAGATGTTCAGCTGCAGGATACCTGCAGGGAATATAAAAATGTTTCATCAAGAGATGTCAGTGTGCTCTTCTGCTGGCACAAGAGAACATGCCAATCCTGTGGAAGGCTGCTGGCACAGAGGGCACCAGATTAGTATAAAGACTTAACTGCAACACATTAAACATCAGTGAGATAAATCATTTGCAGTACAGTGCTTTTACAAGTTGCTTCTCACACCAGTGGCAGCAAGCTTACATGTGAGGAACTTGTCTAACCACAACTGATATCAATAGTCAAATCTTTGATCTTGTGTGCAAAAGCTCCACTTCTCAGGAAGGGCCCATAACACTGTCAAGGGATTTAGCTCACTGATAATTATACTACTGATGCTGGAGATGGTAGCTCTGAGGGGTAGCTCAGTACTTTTGTTAAAATACCAGTTTTAGTTTATCCTCCAACCCTCCAACTTGTCTCTTTTCAACACAAAAGCAGATCATCTAAAAAACATTATTCTATAAAGAAAATGAAAATATAAAACATATTTATCATAACAGTAATGAATTCCATATTTCCACAGATTTTCAAGTGTCAAATTCTCCCTCAATGATAAAATAACAATCGAAAAAAAAAAATCGAAACAGCGTTATGAATCTATAACTCTCTGGTAGTGGACAAAAGGGGTACTGCAGGTGAAAGCATGTCGCTCTGAGTTAGTATGGTGGTGAGTATAGACGGAAAACTGGGGTTTGATTCCCCTTCAGGGAGACATGATTTTTTTTTCTCATAGATTGCTGTTGCAATGGCCAGTGGTAGCTTTGTAAGACAGTTGGATTTAAACATGTCTTTTTTTTGCAGATATGACTCATATATTACCGGCACATCACAGGAGTTAAGGACAAGTTTTACCACAATGTTCAGCCAACTCAACAACTTTTTAGTTATTGTTACACATTTAAAACCTAATGCTATGTGACACCAATGCCTTGCTAATCACAACAGCCATGGCAAAAACAAAACAAAAACAAAAACTACAACCATAGCAACAGGCCCGGTGTTTCAGTTTGAGGAGTGACCCTGTTAACTGGCGACTTTCAGCCAAATGGTTGAAAATAATGAATGTAACACTAAAAGCCTTATCAATTTTACTATATATCAATATATACTCATCTGAGCTTGTTATCTACACTAATAATTTACATAAGTTAAAATGTTTTTTATAATGTGGGAAACGAAAGGTAGCATATAAATTGGCAGTGCAGCTGTAGCCTGTCAAGCTAACATTTAAAAAGATTAATTTCAGAAAAATACGTTAAGAAATGTGAGTACTTCTTGTCGGCAACACCAAAAATGATGAGACTAATATTAAGCATTCAATTCAAGAGAAATTTAGGTGTTCTGTTTGTGTTTTCAACAGCTGTCATCACTACAACAACCACGGACACATTAGCCAGTTAACTTGATCACTCCTTAAACCAAAACAACAGTCATAATAATTAAATAATTAAATAAAAGTTCTTAAGGGGAATGGTGTTTTATGTATCTGTGAGAGACAAAATGTGTGACATGGTCAAAATAATACAACAAAAAGCCTATAATAACTAATTAAATCACAATCTTATTGCAAATATTAACACTTAAACAACTGTCCCACTTAAGCTGAAATTCTTGTCCCATTATACCAAACACTGTTTGGTAATTTGGGACAGTGTTTCAAACGCTTATTTGCAAAAAAACAATGTATATTTGGCAAATATGTCTAATATAATTGAAAGACTTTCTAAAAGACTTCATCATAATACAGTTCTGCAAATTAATAAATAGCCTGTTTTTGGTTTAGCACCCTTATTATGTGAAAGTAAAATTTGATATGACACAGCACTTACTGAGCAATTTGCCTGACCTTTTGACCTGGAAGGTTTTGCATGGATCCATTAGGTTTTGTCACACATTTCCTGGGTACCACAGGCCGATCAAGATGATTGTTTTATGTTAAGTAGTATGGTAGCAAAAATTCAAAGACCTTTTCAGTGATTGGCTGCTAATATTTAAAGAGCACAGTGACTCAAAGCTTATATGTCCCATTGTACTTGATGTCCCACATTACCTGACATCACCCCAACAAACATTATAATAAAGAAAAGCAACAGGTTCTTAAAATATTACAGAAGTATGTTTGATGAAAATATGTGAAGTCTAATTATTTGCCATTTTTTATTATATTCATTTATTTTTATATAGGTTAATTATTTAATTTTTAACTTATTATTTTTTTAATATTGTCTCAATGCATTGATTTTATTTTGTTTTCAGCCCTTATTTTATATATATATATATATATATATATATATATATATAATTTTTGTTGTTATCAGCACTCATGTATTGTATTGTGTAGTCTACTTGTTGTGCCTGATATAATATGTAATTTTTTGTTGAATACAGTTTTGTGTATTTATAGGAATGAGTCATCTGCAGTAAGGGGTCAATATTAACTAAGATTAAATTACATTAACATTAAGTAAGAGAGGGGAAGCGGACCATGATCACAATTTTTGTCTCCGCAAAACGCTGTTCTTCTGTTGATTACAGCATTTTAAACACAAACAGAACAAATTACAAATATCTATATGTATCTAATTAATTTAAGTACCTTGATACCTAAATAAATAAATGATTGCTACCACTTATTCTATGGCATGTTTACATGATATTTATATTCATATGAAATGTATCACATTAATACCCACTATCATACACTATAATACCCACAGTAGCTGCAAATAATACATGGTTGTTTAGTTTAAAATACAAATTGTGCAACACATTTCACTCATTACTGTATATTTGAACAGACTATATATACTGTACACAAACACTTACTATATGTATACAATTAACATGCCTTTTTTAGCCATTTAATATTTATCTCAGCACTCCTTGCACTCTTCACTTCTTTGCACTATTTGTATCCTGTTTACATTTCACAGATACGGTTTCACCAGTACATAGTCATTCCTTGTGTATATTACTGATTATTACTTGATTATTGTGCTGTTATATTGTGTGTATGTGTGTGCGTGTTTGTGTGTGTAAGTACATTGAGAGACACTAAACCGGAGTCAAATTCCCTGTATGCGTAAATATACTTGGTCAATAAAGATGATTCCGCATTATAGCCTATTGTTGTTATCAGTCTCATACTATAGACTATATGATTATGAGGGAAGGGTTTTGTTTCTTGTAATGCTGTTACTTAACTTTCATCTTGGAGTTCATTAAGGTTCATATCTTATCTTTGTAGATTTCCGCACTTCAAGGAGGTCAAAAGCTGTTTCCGCCCGGTTTCGAACCGGGGACCTTTCGCGTGTTAGGCGAACGTGATAACCACTACACTACGGAAACTGCCATGCGCAACTTTAAAGGGTGAGTTCCTAAAAAATAAACATGAAAACATTAAGGGCAGTAACAATTACGGAATAATGACAGTATGTCATTGTCAAGTTATGACTTCATTGATGAGGAAGAGCTGATAGTGTATCTGAAAAAGGTTAAATTAAATTTAAAAGTGACAGAAAAAAAAGTGGGAAAGATTTTGCATCAAGACTTTTGGTCTGTTGTTGGAAATGGCGACTGCTTTAAAGAACAAATATACTTTTATTAAAGTGAGTGAGATCTTTCACCCCATTAAAGTAATGTAGCAGCTTCCTACAGCAACACAGTGCTCTTGTGTCTGTGTGCGGCTATTTGTTTCCACCTAGTGGCTGACTCTGATTAATCAGAAACACCCTGATTTCTTTATGCATGCTGCTCATAATCTCTTACAGTATTGTACCATTCATATCGATATCTAGTTATTGATGCATTTTTCTCTGTGTCTGTTTATGCACTCAAAAACAAGGGTGCGACAGCTAGGCTCTTAACAAAAACTAAGAAAAGAGAACGTAATTTACCCCTTATATTGCTTTTGCACAGGTTTTCACTTCATGGCCTGGTCCTGGATTGACTTAATCTCTCCTTATCAACTTGCATGTATTTTGTAACTTGCTTGTATTAGGTCAGGTTTAACACACACACAAAAAAAGAGATGGAGCATTTGCTAGTAAGGCACCACAGCTGTGGAAAGACCTGACCTGCCGGACAAACTCAGACTTGCAAAATCACATTTTTCTTTTAAATTGCTTTTGGCAACCTAGTTTTATCTAACGACTTTCTTATAATTTCATTTTAACTGCCTAATGTGTGCATATACTTTATGTGTATGTATGTGTTTATAGGTTTTGGCTGAAGGGCCACTGTGTTTTTGATGGGTGTCCGGCTGATTGTGTCCTTAGCTTGGTCAGAACTGTGAGGAGATGTTTTTGTTCTTCGACAGGCAGTAAATAACTTAACAACAGAGGAGAAGAACACGACAACAACACAGTTCTTTGGAGGAGAAGGGGAGGAGACAGTCAGATGACATTTCAAGCCCTGAGCAAACACTTGTCTAAAGCTGGGTCATGTTATTGTGGCCTGCAGGACCTTTGCTGATCTCTCAACAGAGTCTTGTGTATCTTTTCACAGGTGTGATCATCAGAGGTCATAAAAGAATCTAGAGGGCTTTTTTAATTTCATGCATAATCACTAATTCTACACTTAAATCCAGCTTGTCACGTACACACTAAAGAAGAAGAAGATGATGATGAAGAAGAAGAAGCCGCGGCCACTGCTACTGCTACTGCGCATGCGTAGTGGGGCGCCGCTGGTTGTGAGAAATTATGGCCGTTGCGATGCAGTCGGAGGATTTTCCTTACTTGCCTTCGGGGCCGGCGGAGGGTATTTCCTGTTTCTGAACTAATTTAACATTTTTTGCAAAAAAGTAATGCGTCAATGCGCTCAACCACTGTCGTAGTAAATGTAGAGTAAAATGCCAGTGTTGTCATTAGCTCCCTGCATGCTAACGTTAGCCGGCTGTGCGGGATGAGTGGAGCGGCTGTTCAAGTGTGCTAAACCAAGCTAAGCTAGCTGTAGCCGTTTGGGCTCCAAGGTCGATGAGGTGCATGTCTGCATCCGATGTCGATACAGAATGATTGTGCATCAATGTTTCTGTCTGTGGAGCAGCGGAGACTGAGGGAGGCATTTTTAGATCTGGTTCAGCAGCCGCGCCGGTATCAGGACACATGCGGTTTGCACGTAGTGCCGGTTATACAAGCAAGACACGTTGCTTTTGAACTTCTGAACGAACAGCATTGTAGCAGAAAGTTTTCTCAATTTAAAGTTAATAAGAGAATGTGTCTAATATTTGATTTGTGTTGAATTTGTTATTCTCCTCAGTAGTGCTGTTAGCTTTGTTTTGATGTAAATCCTTTTGCTTGCATACTTTATGCAACATTCATGCTGCACTACTGATGTGATGGTGGTAAATATGACCAAACTAACTGCAAAGCTACAAGAAACACCGTCTCAGTAGTGTCTGTGGTTTGAAATATGATAGAGTAGATATTATTAGAAGTCTAGTTTATCTCAGTATTAAGATGTTTTCCTTCCCTGATCTGGTTGCTATCTATTTACAGAGCTGTTTAGTGTGGAAAGAGTGTGTATATACATAATTTAGTCACAAGTAATGTTTTTATTAACTTTATTTCCCCCCTTTCTTAGTGTGTAGCTTTTATACCATCAGATGAGGTTATCTTTATGGAATATCATATAAAACCAGTTTATTTATAGAGCATTTTTAAAAGCAGCAGATGTCACAAAAGTGAGTTACAGAGACATTTAAAATATGATGATGATGATGATGATAGACAAAAATAAATATATAAATAGCTGTAACACTGTGAAACAGACTCAAACATAGATGTAAAAAGGTGGTGTGTTAGCCAGGATTTATAGATGGAGAAGATCTTGGAACAGCAATATTAAAAAAAAAAATCACTCACTTGGTGTTGCATCAAATCTCACATATTTAATGAATGGGACTGTTTGTTTAAACCATCATCCAGTAACTACATGGTTAAAAAGATGAGATATCAGTCTGATTCAGCTCAGCAGATGTTTCAACACATTGTTAGTTTGCTGCACAGTAAATAAACAGAGTAGCACAGGAGAATAAAGACATCTAATTGGAAGAAATGCAGCCTGTTAGAAAACGGATATCATAACGTTTTAACTCACTGCCGTTCTGCGGTGTACCGTAACCATCCTGTCATGTCTGAATGGTGATGTAAGGAACATTCAGATAATGGACAGCAATGTCTAACAAAAAGCCTTTACTTTAATGGAGCGATTAAGCCGGCACTGTTACTTATTCCATGTCTGAAAGGGCTAAAATAAATGGTGCCCATAAACCAACGTATTAAGTAAAAGGCATTATAACATGTCATGCTCCTACAATGTCATATCCAGCGAAATTTAATCCCCTTACTTAATACTTGGCTCAATCAATATATCACCAGTTATTTTTGTAGCATCTCTTTGGGCTGACACTTTCAAGGTAAATTAATTTCCCAGATTGTTTTCAGCCAAGAATAATGGCTCCATCTCAGAGTCGAGGCTTAAAACGTGCTTCTTTGTCTGCGAGTAGGTGATTTCACAGATGTTGACGTGATGTCGGCAAGTCCTAAACAACGTAGGAGTCTTGCATTTACCAGGCAAGAATCACTGACAATGGCAAAAGAAAACCGTTTTAGATGAGGCTTGTTCTCAAACACCCTCATGCCCTTGATAAATGAAAGAGTTGTTGAGCAGAATTGTTTGAACAGTTGCCACAGATATTTCTCATCATTCTGTTTTAATTATATTTTCCCAGAAGATGTAACCTGATTTGAAATCTCCTGTGTCTGTCTCCCCAACCCCCCTCAACCCCCCCGCAGTAAATAAGATGATAAAGGAGCATGGCGACCTGTTTTCTGACTCCCAGTGTAAAGTCTGCAGTGCTGTCCTAATTTCTGAGTCTCAGAAGTTGACTCATTATCAGGTCAGTGAGCTCACAGTCTGCTACTGCTGCTCTTTCCATGTCATGTGACTCAACTTATTTGACAGCGCTACTATGCTCAGGGATGTGGGATAAAGCTGCATAATTATGAGTTAAAAAATATTATAATCTAATGCACTTTACATCACATTCATAGTTTTATTATTACTGTAACAGTTAAATCTACATTAGGCCGGCTAGGAGGTATTGTTGTGTCGTATTACATCATGATAATACTGTTAAAAATCTTGATGTGATTTAAAAAATATTGTCATATCGCAACACTTAAGATCTTGTGACGTGTTGACATGTTTACGTTATGGACACATGCAGCAGAAACGCACATGGCTAGAAGCAAAGAGCAGAGTATCCGATTCAGCTCAGAGGACAGTGATTGATCGAGAATCGCACCGTATGTTTGCATTGCAATAACCAAACAGAGTAGTAAGTCTCAGTGTTGTGGAAAACATAAAGAAGTTGGGAGGAAGCTGGGAAGAGTAGAGGCAGTCAGTCACAGTCGAGAGGGATGTGTGAGTAATAGTCACCACGCAGACAGCTCTACCAGTTAAATGCCAAGCCAAAGTTAGTTTGACAACCACCAGATTGTGAGTTCATCTGTTTTAAATTGCAGTAAAGTTGATCAGAGAGAGCAGAAATGGACAGAACCAGATGAGACTCAGCAGAGTAAGAGGACTTTCTGTCCTACTGCTGACCAGATGTTTGCTATGATGCAAGTTTCTGTAGTTTGCTGACTGAAAAGAAGATGACAAAGAAAAGATTTAGCTGTCCTCCTCTAGTTCAGATATTTCTTTGTGGATGGAGATATTTATGAATATGACCTGGAAACAGCATTTTGAAAATGAGCTGGACATGTTTGAGTACTAGACTAGGTGTTGTTTTTGATTTTTTTTTGATATTAGTGCTAATGTGGTACCTGGGTTTTGGTTCTGGTACTAAAATCATACTTCTTTTTGATAACTTATTTTTTCAGTGTACAAAATGTCTCATAACAAATTGGACATAATGATGCCTCAGAATTGATTATATTTCCTGAACAACAATCAAAAAATACAAAGGTATTTTGATTCATAGTGATGTGAAGCAAAGTAAAGCTGCAGGTCTTTGTGTTTGAGAAGATATAACCATAGCAGCATATTTGACATTTATCGAAGATATAGTATGTTAGTAGAGGATAGATGACTGGTAGTTGAATACTTTGCCGTGTTAAATGTATGTTGTTTAATAGATTCATCCTTTTACCCAGGAAGTGATTCTGCACGTGAAACTGTGCGGCTATAATGACGTTTTTTTGTTTTCTGTGTGATCAGGCATCATACAAGGAAGCTTTTCTTCTGTATCAATGACAATATGTTTAGTGAAGTGGATTGGGGTGTTGATGTTTGTTGTCCGCTTTACGATTAACATTTGTGCTTGTCCTTTCAGAGCAAGAAACATGCCAACAAAGTACGGCGCTATATTTCCATCCAAAATGAGAAAGAGCCAGCGTTGAAAAAGTTCAAGTCAGAGTCATCTGACAGTGTGAGTAAAAACCGCCCAATTAAAGTAATTTTATGCCAAATTGATCTAATGCTCTGAGGTGGTCTTCATTGGCCATTCATTACTTTCAGAAAAATATGTTTGATCCTGAGCAAAGTGAGCAGTGGGATCTCTCAGAGGGTCTTCAACGTTTTTGCTAGAGGTTTATGTATTTTAAAACCCTCAATGCTCCCGCTGCTTTCTTCTGCTACAGCCGGCTGCTGCTGCTGCATTACATTATACCAAGCCCGAGGTGTTCAAATAAATCAAATCAAATAAGTTTGAACAAATTGGAATTAATGTGTAATTTTTTAATGCAGACCACATAGCTTCTCCTAAAATACTTGAAATACCCGAGATGTATTCACTACCTCGTGTTCCATCAGATTGAACTCTGGCAGATAAAATTGCGAGGCTCTCTACTGTCCAGTTTTGGCAAATAATTATATATATATTTTTATCCCTCTTCATATAACTACATTGTAAACTAATACAAGCAAATAATAAGCAAGTGTTATGCTGTATAAACGACAAAATTGGTTCAGGTTTAAGCTTTTGTGAGGCAGTTATTGTACATTCGCGCTGCCTCTGTGTACTTTTGGGTCCTTATATTAATGGGACAAATGATGCCTCTTGAAACCATTAACGATTCATGTTTTTATGTATGTCTTTGTCAGGTGGACTGTAACAATGGAGACACAGACCGGTCGAAGGTGTGTCATGTATGTAACATGACCTTCTCCTCTCCTGTGGTGGCCGAGTCTCATTATCAGGGCAAAGTTCACGCCAAGAACCTGAGACTGAAAACCATTGGACCCCAAACACAAGGTTTTAAAATCATAATTTTATTCATAACATCCAGCTTTTTACCTTCCATCATCTTTATCTAATTTTATATATCGTTTTTATCTTGTGTGAGAGTATTAACATGTTTTCAGTTGTTTCTTAATGTACCATACAGATAACGTTTAATAACGATAATATTGTGTTTCTTCTTCAACAGTAGCCTCCCAAACAACACCAACAGTTCAGCTGAAGAAGAAGCCCGCAGATGATTCAAGTACCTCCCCGGCAACAGGTGACAACAACAACCCGGACCGTTTCTGTTCCATCTGTCAGGCGTCCTTCAACAACCCACTCATGGCCCAGCAGCACTATGTGGGCAAGAAGCATAGAAAACAGATGACGAAGCTCAAACTAATGGAGACGTACGGTCCCTCCACAGCACCAGGTCAGACTACAGAACCAGGAAATCATGAAGTTGTATTCGTTGAACTGCCATTATCACTCAGTAATGCTCATTTCTCTTATTCTGTGTGGTCAGGTTTAAATATAACTAGCTTCTTCTCTTTTCATGTGTCTACAGCTTCCACACTGAAGGGCTACCCATGTACAATCTGCAACATTGAATTAAATTCTGTTGAACAGTATCAGTCTCATATCAGTGGTGCCAAACATAAGAACCAGTAAGTACATTCATTTCTTTTAGAATTTGGTGAAAAACCTTTGTTAGCCTGTTGCTGGTTATTCTTCAGTCTCTTGATAGATTGACCAATTGTTTTTAGCTCTAATGTCATCTGATACCATTTCTTATTCATAAAATTTTGAGTTGCTTCCTTTAGTTGGGAACATATATATATATATATATATATATATATATATATATGTTATATAATATGTATATATGTTATATAATATTGTTGTGTTGCTGAAGATGGTTCTTTATGACTCTGTCTGGATCTTTGGGGTCATTGTCATGCTGCAGAATAAGGTTGGGACCAATCAGATGCCTCCCTGATGGTATTGCATAATGAACAAGAGTCCAAACCTTTTGTATAGTAGTAGTAATCTTTGGCATTTCTATATTTCAATTTCTTGTCATTTATTGAGTGACAGGTGCTTCAATATAGATATCTAAACTGAGCAAATATTGCCCAACATATTGGCTTGGACAACTTTCCTTGTTGAGCTCTATTCCAAACTTAAAATGAATGTTTCTTATGAATGTGCCACATCTGCCTCCAGCAACACTGCATCCTCTGTCACCTTTACTGAATCTTCATTGTTCCCAGAAAAAAACATAATTGTCTTAAAACAATCTTCAAAACATGTTTTTTTTTTTTTTTTTTTTTAGAATGAAGAAATCAGGTCTAAACCCTGCAGAGAACCAACAAGCAGCAGAACAATCGTTTGGTGGCGACAACCAGTTCCCTGCCGGTGACGACCAGTATGCCACCAAGGACAAACAGTTCAGCGCCGCCGATGACCAGTATGCTGCTGAAGACAACAACAAGTACGCTGCTGAGGACACAAAGTACTCAGAGGAGTATCAGTATACCTGAGATTGGGCTGGAAGACGGACTGCTGAGGATAGAGTCAGGACTTGGAATGACACACTTCAACCAGCCCCTTTAACACATTAACAAAGCATCAGCCTCCATGGACCTTCAGTTCCTGTCTGAGTCTCTTCTCTGTAGGTCCCCCCTAAAACAGAGGACTCTGTGGTTCACTGAGCCTCAGTGTGGAATTGGATCATTTTTGGTTCCCAACCCAAATGATTAAAGAATGTGTTTTTTTTGCTAGACCGCAACAGCAGAGCCAACCCTATAAATGCGAAAGGCCCCGCTGACTGATTGACTGACTGACTTACTGAATAACTGATGAAATTGGTCACTGAATGCCGCTACTTCCTGTATCCGTTTCAAATAAAATAAAATGCCCTCTAGCATTTTAATGCACGGCCCAGCCATTCACTAGGATTTGACCTCGTCCTGTTAAATTTAGTTTTCTCCACTTTCTGAGAATAGCTTTTGTTATGAGGACGGGTGAAATGACGACGAGCACTTATACCCCTCAACATGTGATCATGGATTTAGCAGTGATGCAGCTGCACCCGCAGTCGCCACAAAGAATGTCTTTGAGAATTCAACTGGCTTTTCCTTCCGTTACAAACACACGTGCTAAGGCTGGTTATGGGGGGAATTTGTCAATGCTGGTACTGATATAACATTTATAAAATAATAAATAAATAGGCAAAATTCTGATTTCAATGAATAAATATAAGATAGCAGGATATGTAAATAAGACTTTACAGACATATGTCACCTTTCAGTACTTTTTCCCATTTTGGCCAGTACCAAAAAAAGTATATTGACATTAAACAAGTGACAACAGGATAAAGTTGAAATCCTGAAACGACAGAAACGTATGGTAGTAGCACTGAAGACATTATTGACATTATTGGACACAGTAGGGTTTGTTATTGTTCAATCCCTACTAACTTCTAACCAATACTAACGTGTAACACCAGGAGCCAAATGTAACCAATTCAAAGCAAAACTGCTTTCTAGTTCCTCTGCTCACCTGAATATTTTTGGTTTGCATCTCCTGCGAATGTATTTATTGAAACATGCTCAACTCCTTTCTCTGCAAGTTTGACTATTTCTAAATCTGGTGTCAAGATGGGAAAGTGAAATCAAAGGCAGTCACTTAATACAGCTGTGCAACTGATTAAAATAAATCCCTTCACATGTGAGGGGAGGGGGGGTTAGGTTTATGTAGTCTGTAGCCAGCTTTGATGATGTCACTGCTGTGCAGACAGATGGAAACAAGTCTGAGTCTAGATACTGCCTCTAGTCTTAAATCTGAAATTATTAGCTAAATTTTATCATGATTTATTTATTTTTTTGTTTTACAGTTCTTCCTTTTATCCTTTTTTTAATTAAAGCTGAAATATCTCCAGAAAGATTTTTTTGTCAGACGTTTATTTTACTAGATTTTCTTCTTTAATATTCTGAACAATGGTGATATTTGTTTAGTTTTTATTATTTGCTTTTTTTAATTTTTTAAATGCAGTCATTTTCACTGTAAAAAGAAAACCTCAAATTTTGCAAAACTTGATGGATTTGCTTAAGATTTTCTTTTAAATTATTATTATTTGGTCAATCATGTGCTTTCGCTTTTTTTTTTTTTAAAAAAAATTGTGACAGTGGAAATCTTTACTGGAGGCTCATCATTAATTGATCAAAGTTACAGGGTTATTGTCACCCCAGGGGGCCTAAACTAGATCCTCAAACCCCAAACTGTCAGTGATTGTTAAATACAAGCATTTTGTAGAAGTTGATGTCATTTTATAAATATTGTGTCTTTTTCATTTTTCAGGAGTAGGGGCAGTTTTAAAGGAACAGTGTGTAGGATTAAGTGGCATCTAGCACCATCTTTTCAGGTGATTATACACTAATTAAAACATATTTATGAATAATATATTCCTTTTCTGCCAAGTCCGTTCCGCTAGATGCCACTGAATTCTACACATTGGCTCTTTATTTACAAAGTGTAATGGAAACCCCCTATAGATTTTGGTGAGATGAAAGGGATTATGATGAATATTATGAATCCTCACATTTCAAAAGAAGAACTAAAACAGCTGTGAGTCAATGCAAATATAAGCTTTTTGTACAGTTAAGTTATATTCTTGCGTTATCGAAGGTTGAGAGATTTTTAAAAACCTTCTCTCTGAGTTGTCCAAAATAGGGTTTTGTAAACTCTAGAAGAGACTGAGAGATGCTTTCTGAGCTCTGCGATTACTGTCAGTAGCAGAGAGTGGATATTTACCGGAGAGAATTTCAAGAGTGATGTCAAATTAGAAAGTGATGTCAATATTAGAATATCAATAACAATTTTTTTTAGTCCATTTGTCCTCATACAAGATGATTGGATGAATATTTTAGTATTGAATGTCTTAAACTTTCTGGTTAAAGAAAAAAAAAGTTTTTTGGATGTAATTTGTACAAAGAGGGCTCATACATACTGTATAGTACATGGTGTATAAAAGACATTGCCTTTTTGTTTTCACCCTCATCGTTGGTGTGTTAGGTGTTTTGTGATTTAAGATTTACTTTCAACATGAGTTGTGTATACTTGAGGGACAACAATGCTGCAAAGATGTGCATAAAGTGAAGAAATGTTTTAAGAGAGTTTGTTTGTTTACCTTTTTTTTTTCTTTAACATCGAGCATAGTTACATAATTCAACAGAAAGTGCTGACGTTATTTTTCAACTGTAAAATATACTACTCGGTACATATCCTGGTCATAGTTCTGTAAAATGTTATTTATTTTAAAGAAAAAATGATATTGGCCAATATAGTATTGTATTTTCTTCTACTTCTCTCGAATATCATGCCAGTACCAGCCTTATAGGTCAGTCTACACTAATGAAGTGTCTACCTCTCGCTACCACAAGGCACCACAGTAACTTGTTTTCCTGAAGGATTCAGCATAAAAAAAACTAAGTGTGGCACCGTCAGACATCATGACATATTTCCAATACTTAACTTTCCAATACTAATTTCCGTCCTGTTAGATTTGCCTCCGTCCACTGTAAGTGCTGTTATGTAGAAACCTGAGTGAGTAAATGGGAACAAATCACTGCAGCTAGATTCCAAAATTGGAGGCTTAAAGAATGACCTGTTCATCTATAAAATACAGATGAAATGGTTGCGTGTCCACATACTTTGGGCCAAACAAGTATTACACAGATGTCTGAAAATAATTTACTCAAAAGATAAAAGTCAATTTTATTTGTATAGCCCAAATTTAAACACTATAAATATGCTTCAAAAAGCTTAACAATCTTATTAAAATTAACATAAAAAAGGAAGAAACCTCAATCAGAGAAACAGAACAGATGCACCGACATGTAATAGATACGTACAGACCAGACAGAAATAACAAAAACAAAAAAGTCAAGGATACAATACACACAGACGGAGAGGAGACAAAAGGAAGAAACTGATCAAACTAATCAACCACAGACCAAAAGTTAAATCACATATTGAAAACATAAAACAGTCAAACAAACTAATCTTGAACTGTGAGCGTAGAAGGAAAGTTTGACAAAAGTTCAGTTTGAGAAAAAGCAGACTGAGCCTCATCTCTGTGACTTCATGCAGGCTGGTAACGTTTAGTCCACATGGTGGCGCACTTACTCTTTGCTGGGTTAACATGTTATCACAAGGTTTGAAGTCCCAGCTCATGACAAAGACTCGTCCACGGTTCAGACTCAGGTGATATTTAACTCGTATGATCTGTCAACAAGTTTTACACACTCGCGCAAAGCAGTCAGAATGGTGCTACTTACAGCTTATTGGCTTCTGCTCTGCACTTTCCAGAGATCACTCGTCAATCAAACAACATGGGTGAGACTTCATCCTCTTCTTCCTCCGATTTTTTGTTGATGCACTTGTTCTGGATGTTTGTTTCTTTGTCAGCCAGTTGCTGGTTGCCTCCTTTAAAGTAAGCAGCCTACAAAAGGTGTGTCTGTTAGGGTGCATTGGGCTCAACCATCGCTTTCTCCCAAATGCTTGAACCCTGAAGATACCTGTGATATCATTTTAAAGCTTATATTGAGATGCATCTGAAGCGAGGTTTACCTCGATTGACAGATGGCAGCATCTACCATTTAACCACAATAGTTGCCTCTTGCCCATCCAACCTCGGCTCCACCCTTTGTATAAAATTTCTGATTTTTTTTGCTGTGTCCCAAGTCCACACCACACATTAATTCTTCATCAATATCCAAATTAACTGCTAAAATACACAAAATTTACTACTGTGCTGTTGATGGATCCTACTGTGCTATAATGCAATGCACAAAGAACATGGAGAAGCTGCTCACACCTGGAAAAAAATAATATATTGCAGATGATGGAGACATCTGGGAAAATGAAAACTTTTTCTTATTTGAATTTTTTTTTTTTTTAAATTATGACCTTTGGAAAAGTGTGTACTTGGCTCGGCTAAAGCACATTGATTTCAAAATTTATCTTTCATACTCTTTGCATGAAAGTATAACAATAAAAAATAAAAATGTCAACACAATTCCCAATTCACTTTTGACAGAGTTGCAACTTCTAATCATCCCTTCAGAAACCTGCAGGTAAAGCCTCTAAAACCTTAATTTCAAATCTTAAATCTTTTTCTACAACATTAAATATCAATCCAAATATACAACAACATTAAAGGTGAAAAAATATTATTTATTAAAGGCTTGATATTCACAGACAACCTGCATCATCAGGTATGCAGGGCCTCTAAAGCCTCAGTGTGCAAAGTCAAAGGTGTTAAAAGCTTTTCTGAATGGAAATGCTCGACCGTAGAGTGAAAAACCTCTTCCTGCCTGCATCTCACTGCTTCCCAAATCTCTCTCTGAGTACTTTAGTGTAACTTTATGGTCTCAATGTGATGAATCATACAAACAGGGATGACAGTGCACACTTCCTGAAAGTCTCTTCTGCATTCATGATGTTACACTCGGTTGTACACATGTAAAGTGACAGAGGTAGCTGAGTGAAGGATGAAATAATAGCTTGAGAGAGGACTTACAAAAAATATGGGACACAGGCAGCACCCCTGATTCTGCTTTTGGAAAGGTGTAGGAGGAGGAGGTTTCACATGTTAGACGATAGGACAAGCACTTCTTTTGAAACACACTGAGGTCTTTAAACAGTGTTCAGTGTTTTCTCTACGGTCTGTGGTTGTGAGTGGCATGTGAGTGTTTATCCACAGCTAATACAAAGATGAATGCATGTAAAACACATGCTGACTGTTCTTAACTCAACAGTGTCGGGTCAGTAGCTGTGGGCTGACGTTTCAATGCTCCTAACCCCCTGACAGCATTAAATCTCCCAGGTTAATCCTCAGAATTTATGCTTTGGGGTGAATTCTGAACACACTCTCATATACACAATGAAGACATTATTTTGAGTGTATAACATGCAGATTGAACAGACAGGAGGGAAAGTCATTTGTCAGACACAAAGACAGCTTGTTCCCTCTTTATCTTTCTAGAGCTGAGAACACAGTGGAGGTCAGTGAGCCCAGTTTGGAATAAAAAAAGAGTGTGTGTGCTGGCGTACGCAGGCATGTGGGTGTGAGCACAGGTACGTTACTTTCCTAAAATGAATATGTTAGTGTATATGTGCAGCAACAAAGACATTTATGTGGATGCATAAAAGTACCATTCAGGAGGTTTACTCTTTACTCATATAGCCTCATATAGAGGCGTCAGCATCACATCTTCTGTGAAGCAAGAGCTGCTCGCTACCAGAGGTGCTGAGCATAAACACTGATGTAAGAACAAAAACCTGGTGGGGAATTGTGTGGAAAAGCACTATGTTTTCAGACATAGAATATAGATGTTTTTTCTATGAAATGTATGTCAGCTGTTGGATTAATCACATTTCAGAGTAATAGTCTACAACCATGGCAGCAGCTCTGTAAGGTTAGATATTAACGTCAGCAACATGCTCACATGACAATACTAACAAGTTTAGCAGGTATAATGTTCACAATGTTTGGATTTTCACATCTAATTTCATGATAATCCATCCAACAGTTCTTGAGACATGGAGACGTGAGACGTGGACCTCATGATGGCGCTAGGGGAAAAGTGACAGGATCACCAAAGACAATAGGATTCATGTTCAGGCATCATGAATGTCTGCACAAACTTTCATAACAATCCACCCAGTAGCTGCTGAGCTATTTCAGTTTGGCTCTATGTAGTGGGCCGACCAAATGAACAACCATCATTTTAAGGTTTTCACAGCATCATTTGCTGCAGACTTGTAATAAAATAAAATGTAACTAAATTAAAAGTGTAACATTTTGGCTGAAAAGGGTGTGACAAAGGACGGAAACCACATATAGTCCTTCAATAATGCAAAGATGTCTTAATTAAGTAATTTAAACAAGAAGAGACAATAGGGTGTGTCTGTAAGCAGGTCTGTGTGAGTGTGTGGGTGTATAGATGTGAAACACAAAGCACAAACAAAGAGAAATGTCAGTTGGCGGGGGAAGAGGAGGAAGGGGAAGAGAGTGAGAGGATCTTGCAGGTCTGAGTAGACTGGGTTCCGTCTACTCAGGTGTGTTGCATCTCTGACAAGGTCTCAACTCCACCCATTAACTTCCTTAAACAAAAGGAAAAGCACAGCCAACAACAGAAGATGAGATGGGGCCAACCCTGAGGCTGTCAAAAAAAAAAATAAAAATAAAAAGTAAGAATAAAAGAAATTTAGTGGAAATACTATTTAAGAGTTTAGTTAGTAGTGATGTGCAGGAGTCAAGATCATCAAAACTGAGCACAGCATTTTCACAATCTAATATTCACATTTTAACAGTAAAAATCCATATTTGGTTTGCATCAGCAGCTACTTAACACAGCTGAAACAAGCTGAAAGTGATAAGTAAACAGTAAAATAAGGCTGGTATCCGAATGTATAAACAGGCAAGGAGTGAAACTAAACTTCAAACCACAAAGATTCAGTTAGAAGTTACTGAGAGCTGAATGCAGAGACTTTTAAAAACAGTGCTTTCTCTCAAGACGTCGGAATCAGTTTAGCCTAAGACGCGGCTTTTGCTTTATGGGAGCAGATCATCACTGTGGGTCAGCCCTGCTACCAGGCGGGAACACAACAGCTTGTGCTCATGGCTCTGCTTGTCTAGATTAAAACGGGCTAAACTGGGCTAGTGAAAAAATGGCATATGATACCCATGAGCTGAACCACCATTCCTCTGAAGAAGCCAACCAGGGGTATCAAAAATAAATGCAGCAAATTCAAAACATTTTATCGTTGCAGCTGTAAACACAATATGTTGCCATAGTCACCGAATTTGTCAGAAACTGTTCTAGAATTGTGAAAGTGATCCGATTTAACTGAATGTTTCATCAGATTTCGAGAAAGCGTCATCCTGAGCTTCAGCTTGCTGTAACCAGCCAACATGACAGAATTTTAAACTCTGTGATTGAATGTTTTGAACTGGAAATGCTCCTTGGGAGACATGGTTGACTTCACTCCTTCAGTGTCTGTACACAGGATTGTACCTTTGACGTTTCATCAAAGAAGCAGATACTTTATAATTTGTCTTTTGTACTGATGATTCAACCAAAAGAGTTTCATGTGCTCTAAAACTGTCAGACACTTTTTTACTTCTGGAATCTGGACAGCTAAAATAACTTTGCAACCACTTTGCAACTCTTACTTTTATCAACACTAACACCAAGCTCAAAAAGATGTTCACACTAGAGCAATGAAGGCGTGTGTGTTTGTGTCTCCAGTGTATAGTATGTACCGGGTGACATCAGGATAGTCTGTAAGAGCAGCCAGACAAGACAATTTGTCTCGGTACCCTGCAGGCTGAATAGGCTTCTCCGCTATTGTAATTCTATTAGAAGAGGCATGTCAATGTGAAAAGGGTTTCCAATACAGCAACTGTATCATTTTTACAGTATCCACCAATGGATGAGCCAGAATAAATTGTCTTTTATTGTCAGTTAAATTTTCTTACTTTCCTTCAAAAATGCCTTGGTTGCCAGTGTTCGTGAGACACTTGAACTTTTATGGATCTTCTCACATTGTCTAAATGGTAAAATTATGGTGATTTGTAATGATATGCATTATAAACACAGAAGACATTATCCAGATGTTCTTTTCTGCTTTTATTGTCCATAGAGGAAAATAGACGCATTGGATCAACGGTTCAGTTGGTAAGGGCGTCAGTATGCTTCAGATGAAGAATTTGTTGTATCTGTCTGCAGAAATCCACACCAGACTGGGCACATTTCTGCATAGTTGGGTTACATTTTCTGTGACTGGGCGGGTGTTTGATATGTGGTGGTGCTTAACGAGAAGAAACAGCAGGATGGAACTTGGTTTGCGCTGCTTTTTGTTTTAAGATGGTCATGTTGGAAGGTAGACTGGCTGAGCAGGTTCATCACCTCTGTGACTCTTCCTTGAGAGACCACAGAGACAGCCAATTGACTGAATTCATGGTGAGAGATTGCTACCGCACTGGCAAAAGATGAGGAATTTTGTCAGAAGGTGTTCTATCTTACTTATTGTTTGAAACAACACAACAGGAAAAGAACTTTCTAACAACTCTTTCCATTTCGTGACACACAGAACAAAGTAAGCAAAGACCAGAAATGGTAACAAAGATGATGCTTCATAGAATATTTACTTTGTAAGCCCCCTCATGTTTCGTAGAATACTGCAACAAACAAAGCGTTGAGCATAAATGCCTCTGTGCATGCTCGTAGCTTGTGCACCATCTCTGGAGTATAAACAAGGCCACACAGCTTCACCTATAATTGTTGCTTTAATCTGAAATACAGTGATCATATAGTGATCATAGATAGTTTTGTTCGTTTGAAGGCAGATAACTTCTCCATAATCATCCAGTTATGTGTTATTTTTGTGACCATGGTGCTAGGTCATGAGGCGAAAACAGTACAGAACATGGCTTTTCTTTATTCTGGTGTCTTGTTCCATTTCCTGTGCTGTGTAGCCCATGTGTTCAAGGGATCAAAAGAAAAATCAATCCCACAAAGTTGCTGAAGGTTTTATGGCATCTGGTTTTTGCCTCATCTGTCTGCAGGAGAGGTTTCTGATTCACATCTCAAACCTAAAAGAAAACATCACATTGGCGATATATTATATTATTTAATCACACAGAACAAAACCCTCAGGAAGGAAGGTTGTAATCTCCTTCAAATACCAGATGCAAGTGAAGACATTTGAAACAGGTCTTTTTTATTCCCTTATATTTGGAAATTTATGATGAAGACATTCAGTCCAGCATCACTGTGGAGTATTTTGAGAAGGTGCAAAAGTGCTGCTCCCAGTTTTCTTTCTCACACAAAGAACATTTGGTTTAATTACATTACCTAATTTCCCCCAAGAGATCATTAATTTTTAATTTAATTAACCAGCTTTGGTCTTGCATATCCTCTTACATCAACCCTGCACAATCATGTTTCACATCTAGTGTCTAAATTTAGATCTAATTTGAAAACATGATTTAATTTGTCGTGCTGCGGCATGTTGTGCTTGCGCTGAATGTTTTTTTTAATTTTTCACTCTATCACGTGCGTCTCCCTGACTCATCCATCAGCTGATGTTTGTTTGTATGATGTGGGTGAGGTATCAAGTTGCATTATTTTGCATGTACTCCATTGTTTGCATGCTGGGAAGTGAGGAGGAGTGTGTATATGTTTCCAGTAAACATGTTTACTGTTGTAATACAAGCATTTAATATCAGTTCAACAATTTTTTTTCATATGGATGTTTACTATGTCATAATGAGATAATAAAACAAGATCAACCAAAACCAACACAAGTTCTGGTTGTTTTTGTTGCTTCTCTTGTCAGTCAAAAAGCTGCTGAGTGTTTCTTCTGTCATGTCAGTAAAATTGAAGACCAGAGTTGGTCGAATTAGTGACAGAAAGAGAGAGAGAGGGGGGAAAAGAAAAAGACGAAAAAGAGAGACAGAGAGAGAAAATGTGAAAAAAGAATCAGGAAAAAAAGAGTAAAATAAAAAGTGGCTGATTGAAAGAGACAGAAAGGGATGATGTGGTGTTTTTTTTTTTTTTTTAGATATCCTCGGTCTGCGTTTTCAATCTTGAAATGGAGATATCCGGAGGTCATCACTGTTGGATCAGGAAACAAAACAACCTCCCTCCTCCTCCTGCCACCATCCAGACCTCTCCTCTATGTCTTACATGGAGGCAGAGGTGGCTGAGTTGCACATTGACAAAAAAAAAGATCTTTCCTGAACATTGATGCTTCCATTTTAAAGAGCCTTTATGAATTTAATAGCCTTTCCTCCAGCACTGACCTCTGGACAAAGTACATATTTGTCAAACTATGGCTTAAACTCAAAGAATAATAAAATCATGTGAACTAATGACGTGCCTCTGCTTTCTTTCTTTTTCTCATAATTTGACAGCTTCAAAATGATTTTGTGTAGTCTGACACAGATTGCGACTAGATTGCTATTTTATTCTTGTGCGCATGTGACATGCAATAAACTTACATAATTGCTAATTGTTGCACAGTCTAAAGGTGCCTCAAGGGGCCCTTACAGAGCAGACTGCAATGATGAAACAGCCGTTCAAAGCAGGTGGGCAGATTGGGCTGTCATCAGCTCATTCCCCAGCATGCAGCAGCCCCATTTCCCATCAGCCATCAGTCAGCAAGCCACTCTGTTCCTGACAGGCGGCCAGGTAAGAAACAACAACATCTGCCTGCACTGTCGGCCTCCTGTGTGACCTGATGGCTGCAGGTGTGTGTGTAGCATGAGTGAAGAAGCGGAGTGCTGAGTTATGTGTGTGTGTGTGGTACACTTCATCTCATCAGTCATGTCTCTAGGAGGGTGTTAGTCTCGCTGTGTGCTGATATTTTCTTTTATGTGTCTCTTCCTGTTGTGTAAGTGTGTGAATGTGTAGGAGTCAAGTTGATTCTTAAATCTAAATCCTGGTTTTGGTTCGTCAAGCTTTAAATAATGACGTACCCTTACTGAATGAAAGAACAGAACAGACATGAGGGCGCCATAAAAAGCTATAAATGCGCTAAATAAAATGTATAATTTATTCAAGGTTGCAGGTACAGTAAGTTTAAAGTTGATATTGTAGGACTTATAATAAGTACAACAAATATTTGGACCACATTTTTCCAGAATGACGCAAAGAAAACTTCAAGTTGGAAAGGAAAATAAGAAAGGCAAATATATTAGAATGTACTATAACGAGAGAAGAAGATGGAAAGACAAACTTGTTCACTTCTGAAGAGGAGATAAAGTTGCAAAGAGTGCTTTTACTGTATTATTCTTCCATAATTCAGATGAAACACACACTCTTATTTTCATTTTATGAATCAGCATGACTACAGTCTAATCTACAGTATGGCAGTTATATGATTATAAATCAGTAATGCTGCTGCTTCCACCACAGCCTGGCTTCTCTTTTAGCTGACCAATCACGAAACAGATTTTGATTGTAGGAGGTGTTTCTGTCTAGTAAGAGACTTTTGCATAAGATACACCTGTGGTTCCTCACACCAAGCTCCTCTCTCTGGAACTGTGTTATCGCTGACAGACGCTGCTAACTGCTGTTTAACTTTATATGACACACGTTACACACATATCAGTGTGTGTAACTGTAAAGACGTCTTTTCTCATGAGGTGTTTACATTATTTTGTCTATCCTCTGTACATTCTGTACATTGCATTACAGTCGTGTCAAAAACGTAGAAAACGGGAGAGTGAGAGTCAAAGAAAGAAAGTGAGAGACAGACAGAGAGAGAGAGAGAGAGAGAGAGAGAGAGAGAGCAAGCGTTTGTCCTTTTCTCGCGGTTTCTCAGCCGTCTGCTGCAGGTGGCTGAGTGGTCAGGTTACAACCCCAGTGAAAGTGAACACACTCACACACACTCACACACACACACATACACACACACACGCATACATACACATGCACCTCTCCTCTCTCCTTCCATGACATCTGAAAATTCCTATGGATTAGATCTAATTCTTGTGACAGATGGACAAATGGTGGTGGTTTTGGTGTGTGTGTGTGTGTGTGTGTGTGTGTTTGTGTGTGTGTGTGTGTGTGCATGAGAGAGCAGCTGGGAGCACGAGGTAAAACCTGTAGCAGACCAACCAACAGGCTGCTGGGACAGTCAGACACCTGTTCAGACCCCCTCCTCCTCCTCCTCCTCCTCCTCCTGCTCCTCCTCCTCTTCCTCTTCTTCTCCCCCGGACACTTGATATGAGGGAGGAGGGAGAGAGAGGGAGGGGTGAGGGGTGGGGGGAGTGAGAAAGACACAGATAGAGGAGGAAGGGGAGAAAGGGAGAAAACAGCTGGATCAACTGAATGTTTCCGTTTTCTGTTTCCTGTCTTAGATTTGTCAGGTCTGTTTCGAGCCCAAGAGTCATAAAGGGGCAATCAGTAACATTTTAAATTTGGTCCACCACAAAACCGCTGATGATTAACACTGACATGCTGTGAGTGCTTTATTCAACAGATGCTGAGGATTTTGATTTTCACTCACTTTAGAGCCCAATTCCTGTAAAAGAAAAAGGAGAGATTTATTCACTGAATATGTACTTTGCATGTAAAAACCTAAAAATCTAAGTTGATAATAAGAGTTATCTTCAGTCTGCAGAATGAAAACTACTACTAAGTTGTTGACGGGTTTTCTGATCATTTTAAGTCCCTGTGATACTTTTTTGGTGATTTGAAGGTTGAACGTCTTGGCTTTAACTTTTCCTTGAAAAGTGAGTCAAAGGTTTAATGGCTGTTTTACATAGTCATGCTCAGTGTGCTCATTATTCAGAGCCCAACTGATACACTCATGTTATCACAGATATTTTGGTATTAGTGTGTGTGCAATTTGTTTGATTCACATTTTCAGTTTGTGCGTAAAAGAAAAATGTTGAGTGGAAACACAGAACAAAATCATAAAAAAGTTCTTGCGCTTGGCTGAGGCAGAAGAGTCGGTGTATCGATAAAAGCAAAATGCAATGGAAGCAGACTTAGCCATTAAATCATGACATACATGAGGAATGTGACTTTGATGTCCATTTATTTTTTTGCTCTATTGAAGAGTAATTCTGCATAATTTTTTCACAATTTGCGGGTCTGACTCTTTTAAGTACTTCATTTTGTTGCGTCCACTTCCTCTGCAATGGTTTAATGGCCCCTGACTGGAAAAATAGCACCACCAGCTGTTTATACTGATGAAGAAACTCCAAATATTCGCTGAATGGCAGTGGATGGAAACACACATGAATTCAAATTTTCTCTGGCCGATATTCTGGAAAGTTACGTTAAATTTGAATGGAAACCTAGATATTTTATGGTCAACCATTGACTCAAAACAAGTTTAATATAGCTTTGTTTTAATAATAATAATTAATAATTAAAAGTTTATTATTCAACTATTAAATGTCTTCGCTCAGACATATCTGTTTAACAAAATGTTTGGTCATCTGTATATATTGTTATACTCAAGTTGATATTAGAAGTCTATGGCTGGTCAGACAGTAATTCTTAGAGCCTACGTACAAGCACTCTTTAGTGGAAACAGTGGTTTGGAAATGTGTGAACAGTCAATGTAGTGTACAGTTTGTGTTCATAAATTTGAAACAGTAATGGCAACATGTCAGGGTTTAATGGACAACTCTCCAGATAAACCCCGACAGACAGTGGGCTTCGTTTCCTTCTTCCAACACCTCTGCCTGTAGATGCCTGAATTAATAGACTTCTCTCAGAGCACCTTTTCTCCATTTACTGCACATTAGTCATCAATGTTGGTGTCTTCATGATTTACTCAGTGTCAAAATGTTTGCTGGGAAATACAGGAGAGACAGAGTTCAGAGGAAGCCAAGGCGGCCTCCTGACCGCAGAGAAGCAGTGCCAAAGCCACAGTCAGACAACAGGTGAGCGGTTACGCTCTCAGGCACGTCTCATTGATATTCTAACCTATTGCACTTTCCCAGGGAGAGGACTCCCCTGTGGAAACACATTACTGCTTTACAGCTCCCCCCTCCATGCTTTGATCCTGTCAATGTGAAGCAGATCGCAGCCGAGGCCGAACGGCAGTTAATGCGACCAGTGTGGCTGAGAGGACAGAGGAGCAGCCTGAAAGTATCTGTGGATGTTTGTGACTGAGTAAGTGTATAGAGGTTGTTGTTTTTTTAAAGGATACATTCACACTTACACTTACATAGTAATGTATCAGTAAAAATATCTAATATAATGGTCTGATATACTGTAAATGATACATATAATAACATAACTCTGGAAGAGGGCCATTCTGCATAATGAGTACTTTTACTTTTGGTACTTAAAGTATATTTTGCTGTTAACATTTCTATTCTTTTGTTAAAAAATATATACGTTTGCTTATAATTGAGTATTTTAACATTGTATTACTGTTTTACTTAATCCCATGGTTTTTTTCTACTACTTAGAAACATGGACTTGTCTTGTGTTTGCTTGTTGAACCAAACAAACATTCATCGTAGAAAAGTGCACTGTGTGAGTTTGCATGGTGGATAGCTAACTAACTACTCAGCTGCAGCACATTAAACAGCATGAAAACTCACCTGCAAGCATCATTTCGATCAGTTAAGACATTGATGATGTCCTTATTCCTCAACACCACTGCTAACAACATATACTTTGCCCATGGCTTGTAAGCCAGCGTCTGTCTGTAAGTGTCAGAACTTCAGCAAAAAAAACCCCTCCAAACATTCACCCAACCCCTCTCCAAAAAAAACAACCCAAACCTCCAAACAAACAAAAAAACATTTTGACATACTTTGAAAATAATCAAACTAATGAGTATCAATAATGCAAAATTCCTGGTTAAAACAAAGCTATCCAAACTGTAATCTATCTGCAATTTTTTTTTTTTTTGCATTTTTTTCTCCTATTAGCCTTAAATGAAAGTGAAAATGGTGAGACAGAGAGGGAGGGAGGTTTCCAGCGTCATACAGTACAATGACTTTCTTTCAAGAGGCTGCAGATTGGAGCTCAGTGGAGCTCTGAACACTGCTGTGAAGCTCAGTCTGAATCCAACACCTGTTTGGACTGACCTCTGGCTGTTTAAGGAGACACGGGTCACTGCCCTCCCTCCCTCTCAGGATGATGGTCTGCGGATGTCCACTCGCTGTGCTGTACATCTCTCTCTCACCTGGGGGTGAGGGGTACAAGGTTCAAGGAAGCAGGATTACATCGTTTGCCAAATACCTGGAGAAACTGCAGGAAACAAATGCTGCATTCAGAAAAAATACATAGGATAAAAAAAAACACAAGCGGGGTAATTGACAAAACAACAAATGAATCTAGTTATTTTCATTCTTATGGCAGGTCTGGTTATGCCTGCCTACTGATAAACATTGATAAAACAATTAAAACTGCTCACTGCTGCTTATTTCGTAATCACATGATTCATTTGCTCACGTAATAATTAAGATACAGTCCCAGATTGCCCACACACTGACCAAAAAACCGAAGAGGCCCCAACAAGAAGTTGTGCTGACTGTCCTCGTCCTCTAACAAAAACCTTCTGCTCCTCTGTTTTTCTGTCAGTGTGCAGTCAATATCTTTATGAAATGGGACAGTTGTTTTTGGCCATATGCAGTTGACACCATCTTTTGAAATGTTCTGATTTAAGACTGCAAAAGCAATGATTTACAGCCTGAAATTAAAATGAAAGTAAATATGTCCTGAGCTGAGCCACAGGATTTGCGACTGGGGCCGGTTGTGGTATTTTTTGATTCATATGGTCTTAGTTATAAAACCAGATGTTTGCTCAAGGAATGACAGCTGTCAGAAAACGGCCCGCTGTGCTCCATTAAAACATTGACCTCACAACGAGTAACACGCAGCCCCATCCAACTCTGGGCTTCAAACCGGCTCCAATGCAAACCAATCTTACAACTCACTACGCCCAACTTTCTTTCATTCATTCATTTATTCATTCATTCATTCAGTTTATAATTATGACTATGGGACACAATACAAAACAAGAAACTTCTCAAATATGTCTTAATTCTTTGTGCTGTAGTACTATAACAAAAACAGTATTAAAAGTCTTGAAAATGTAATTTGTTAAACTTAAATAGCATTAAATTATTAAAGCTGATTTCAACTAAAGGCCTCCCCTTTGATCCTGTAGTTTGATGGATAGCTCTCCATATTGTTTATTTCCAGATAAACAATTTGAGACCAGTTCAGAACTTTTTTTTCTGGATTTCTTTCAGATTTTTAGATTTCTGTAAGTCAAATAAAGAACTCCTGCGCACTGTCTTCTTCACTTGCAATTAAAAAAGATTTACTGGGAGCAACGTTTGGCCCAAAGACCCAATACACCTGTCGAACTACAGGTGCACAAAAGTTCTGCTCCTGGATTTCCTTTAAACCTGTGTGATCAGCTGTTGGCTGAATAGTAAAGTTGCCTCATGATTCTTCACCCATCCTAAAATATCTCGCAGTTACTCAGGAATGAACACATCTTTCACAAATTATGATGTCTCACACTGTCGGCTCTGTTTTTGTAAAAAAAATATCTGACACCAGTGACATCAGTGAAATGAATTAGAAGTTGTTGTTTTTTGTACTATGAGTAATTAAGGGAGAGATTAGATTTTTTTCCACAACTTAATCCACATCTCCACCTCTCCCTCAAAGTCACACTTATGCAGAGCTTTTGTGTTTCAAATCAGGATAAAAGAGCATGTTAGGCTTCAGAGGCTTGCCTGGGATTTTTTAAGAAAGAAGGGATCTTTTCCCTGATAATCGGCGGCTTCTCTTGTTTCCTTTAAGCACAAAAACCTCCTCTGTCTGCCTCCATTACTCTCTGAGGGAGGGTTTTCACCTCCCTAGGGTGAGACTGAGCCACCTATATGGCTGGGTTTGTACTCCAGGAGGAAGAAGCTGCTCCTTCTCAACTTTACCTTAACAATGTGGGTAGAAGATCAGCTCTCATGCAGCATGTTTCTATGATTACTTTGATTTATCTGGCACATAATGAACAAGAAAAATGAAGATAGAAACTCTGCTTTTACACTGACATTTTAGAAAAAAAATCTTGATACCAGCCTCCTAGTTGTATATCTCTCACTTGGCAAAAAGATTTAACTGCTTTTGGCCCATTTCTGTCAACAGGGTGTGAATTACTATCAATGTCAATTAATTTCACTGAACAAATGACCAGTTGCAGGTTTTGTTATAAATGACAATGCTATTTGATCTCACTAATGTCTGATATAGCAAAAAATTTTAGGATGTTTAACCAGCTGACATGATAAGAGCAGAAAGACTGGTTCAAAGGGCCATGGCAAACAAAGGTGAGAGTGAATGAAATGTACCAAAGTTAACTTCTTTATTTACAAAAACACAAGTTAAACATCAAAAGAGATGGTACATGGAAGTCAGTGGTGTAAGTGAGTGGATGTGTGCAAAGTGCAGTACGGGAATCAAACAAAGCGCACAAGGAGAGTCTTTTATACTGCAACATTATATTGACTGGCAGCAGTGGGCCCAGGTGCTTCCAGTCAGTCCAAATGAACTTACAAAATGCATGTGGCTGCAACAGAGGCCCTGTTCACACCTGGAATTAACATGCGTCTTGGGTGATCTGATCACAATAGGACAGCTCTAAGGACGTCTATTCACACCTGGCATTAGAATGAGGCTCAACACTTCCCTGCTCTATATGCAAATAAACACTTGCATTATTTCAGTTTTTGCAAAGACCAAATGCATTGTGGTTTTTAACCAGGCACTGGTCTGCTGGAGATTAAAAGAAGAAGTTTGCAAAAAGTCCTTGTTGTGCAGGCTAAATCAAAATTCTTTGGCTCATATTGAAATCAGAGAGTGTGTTTTGTGTGTACTTCATCCATGAGGATCCATTTTGGCTTCTTCTTCTTGTTTTGCACTTTAACGTGACGTTGTTGGTGTGCGAATGAGTACTACTTACGCAGAAGATATCAGTTGAGTAGGCGGGCCTTCAATATGGCCCAGGACACATTGCGTACACACTGCTAAAAGAATGTGGCCATACGCAGCCCACAACATCTCCAAATGTGGTCTAAGTGATTGAATCTCAGTGCGTCCTCAATGTGTCTTGGATGCATTCACACCTCTACATAGAGCTGTCCGCTTGTGATCATATCACCCAAGACACATTTAATACAAGGTGTGAATGGAACCAGAAAGAGGAAGCACAGCATAACATAATAAGGTCAAAATTAAATGTTCTTTTTAAATAACCCTTTTGATCTAGTGCTTAGATAATATCTATCTGGTGTTTTACTTATAGGGAATTCTAAATTTTGTAGTTTATACACACCAAATCTAAATTCATCTTGTTTACACAACCAAAAAGAATCTCTTCCCTACCAAGGGTTCCCTTCAAAGCCACATGTGTGAAAGCAATACATTTTAAACAGTTTGTGAGCCGCTCAGATTCCCTGAAGCCTGTCGATAAGAGGCTTATGTCCCCCTGCAAAGAGGAGAAGGAGGAGGAGGAAGTAAAGGATGAGGGGATGGAGAGAGGAAGGGAGGGCAGGAAGGATGAGGGAATCCCTGATGCTGTGCTCTTCAGGAGATCACAGGACTCAGAGCGGGTTTACAGGAAATCAAAGGTGAGAGGAACAGTGAGTGTCACTTGAGGGAGTAAAGTAGAATAGAATTTTACCATCCCGCTACCTCAGGAAATTTGTTTTTGTTTCATCATTAAAAACAGCAACACAATAAAAAAACAATGACAGGTTTTTGTATTATGTTAAATAAATAATGCCTGAAATACACTTGAATAGATCTTGCTGATATTCAGAATATAGAAAAATTTGCACAAACTAGACAAACTAAAAATATATATTTTATTAGCCAACTAGCAGCATGGCTCCATGAATAGTTGCCACCACTTTTGTCCAGACTGAAATATCTCAACAATTAATCAGTAGATTTCTATTAAATGCTGTTCAGATATTTATGGCCCCCAAAGGATCAATCCTAAGGACTTTGACGAGTCCCTGATTTTACCAGCAGGTTGCAGTTTTCACTTATCCAGTGAAATATTTCAACAACTAGTAAATGGCATAAAATCAGAGCTGTTTTTAAAAAAATGTAACTAAAAATGTTCCCTAGCCTTTTGTAGCCATGTTGACAAAGGCTGCCTAACTTAGTAGTAAATTTAACCCACACCACGTTTCTCTAACCTTAACAAAGTGATCAGTGTTTTTTGTGACTAAACCTAACCAGGCCTTAACCAGCAGTTTGTAATGGTTTTGAAAGCACAGACAAATGATGTTGTCCTGCTGATTACTGCTGATAGGGGCTCCAGATTAGGAAACGTTCCTACGTGTCATTCTCAAGCGGCAACGACTGCTAAAACTGCAGTTCCATGAATGGCCACTTGAGGCTGGCTCCAAAAATAAGTCAATCGCCATAGACCCCAATGTTAAAATGCCAAACTTTACAGCAGAAATAAACATGTCTACAGTCTGGTACAAAAAATTGTTTTGGTCTCTAAAGCTAATGTCCCCGTTCATGACAACTGTACAGGGGTGAATTTTTTTTTAAATAATTCACCCGTTTAAGTTTTATCAAGCCGTAAAGTTAAGCATAATGAAGGACAAGGCTGCTTTGAGTGACAGGTCCGCCATACGCGGTTTCAGCAATTCAGTCCGCCTCTTTGCCCATTTTGGATTGGCTGGGAGTTAGGCAGCATCACGCACTGCCAAGATGGCGACAACTGGAGCGGCTCACTTTGAGCTTCAAAACCACTATTCAGAAACCAATGGGTGACATCATGGTGGCTACGTCCATATTTTTATGCAGTCTATGGTCATTCTGGAGTCACATGGTCAAACAATGTATTTGGTCCTTTAATTTGAAGGACTTCAAATCTAATGGCATTTCCATTAGCCTCAGTTGTACTTTGTGTTAAGTGCTAATTAGCAAATGTTAGCTTGTTAATAAGCACTTAAAATGAGCAAGTTAGCATTTAGCTCAATCCCCTCTGTGCATAAGTACACCCTCACACTATAGCACGATGAATAAGCACATAATCTTCTAATAAAATTATTCAAGCACATACAAACCTCATTGCATTGATTTTTGAAAATGTTTTTTTATTTTTATGTTTTCAAAATATCATTGTTGTTTAAACTGCACTGTCTCTTTATGAATAAACAAAATCTGCAACCTCAAAAGGAGGAGATGGTACTCAAAATGCTAACTTGCGCTTTTGTCACTGCTACACCAGCAGCCATTTCTGATAAAGCTGAAACTGATACTGGTGCAAATTAACTGATGAAAAAACTACATGGAGCAATTTGCAAGCTTGTCTAGATCTGCGTTTATCTTCCATCCTTCCCACTTTCTGTCACCACTACATCTCTCACTGTTGTGCCGACCTTTTACGCTCCCTTCTCCCCACACCTCTGAAACCTCAAGAACAAGTTGTGCATGGAGGAGCAGACAAACAGAAGGAGGGTTGAAATATCAAATGCATAGACCGGCAGACAGTCAGGCGGTTGGAACGGCAGACAGGCTGGCGGTGGGCGTCTCTCTGTTAACGAGGCCTGACAGCTTTCATGCAGGCTCATGCGACAGTGAAAGGGAGGATTGGGTCAGATTCAGAGTGTTTGATGTCGGGATGGCGCTCGTGTTTGAAGGCACCGCTCGTTTTGCCTCTGTTTGCTTTTTTAAGCCCTGTTGTGTCAGACTGCCCAAGCTACCCGGCGCTGGGATGGGTGGACCCTTCCAGTAACTCACAGTGACAGTCAAAAACAAACCACCTGATATCTGCCCACCAACTGCCTGTTTCAACTTGCAAACTGATACTCACACCACTTGTCTGGATCGTGAGATTACCCAATGTGCCCTTTTTTTCTGCTACATACAAGAGTTTCATTATTTATTGTCCAGCCGGAAGGGTCTGACAAATTTTTCCTTTTTTTCTTTTTTTTTTTTGTGGTGTAAGCCAGGAAATCCTGGGTTGGCGTGCCGGCCTGGACGCTGTGTCCATTGTCTGGCTGCTTGCTCACTGCGCCCATTGATGCTCTTCATCCAGCTGTAAAATCTGGTGTGGTGGTGATGTGTGTGGGTGTGTGGGTGGGTGGGTGTATGTGGTGGGAGGGGTTGTGGGGGCGGATGCAATCCACTCTGAAAACAAGATGTCACCCCCCTCAGACAGGTCAGAGCCGGGTAACAGTGCAGCAGCGTTGGCATTGGAGGGATAAAAAACATGCGGTGTTTGCTTCCTGTGTGCTTCCTCTGCACTGTATCCTCTCTGTCTCCCTCTCTTTCTCTCTCTCTCTCCCTTCTGGCTGGAGCTATAGGTTTTCATGGTGCATTTCCCCTCTTCCACCGCGGACGTTCTGCAGCGTTTAACAAGGGAGAGGTGGGGGGCAGATTAGCATAACAGCCTCCGCAGGAACCTTGTCAGCATTAAAACACATTTCCTCTGGAAGTGGTTTTCTGCATAATCTGTTCCTCCCACCACTACCCTCACCTCCCAACCACGGAGCAGAAAACAGTAACACCACTCCCTCTCTATCTTTTTATCTCCATCTCTCTTATTTAATTTGTCTGTCCTTCTCAGTCTTAAAGGAGAGTTTTACATGTCTTCAAGGCTGTCTTAAAAAGTGATAGTCAGGTGCAGAAGTGAACATCTTTCATCAATCATACTGACCGTTTAATGCACTTGGGCAACAAAATCCATAGGAAGTCATTCTGTAAACCGTGATGGATGTTTAAAATTTGCCTGCTTGTCTGACTCTTCATGTTTCTTGACTTGTCAGACTTCTGTGTAGAGATGTTCCCAGTTAACCAACTTAGTGAGTATGTTATTGATGGAAAAAACAGTTCAGTCAGATGTGTTTAAAATTAATTTATTGTACCCAGATTATAACCAAAAAATGCATAAAAAGCTTAATTAAATTTTAAATTAATTTTTTTAATTTTCTGAGTAGCTCAATTTGATTTATCATTTTATTTTTTATTTCTTACAGATCTATTCAAAATAGGAAATCTTGGAAATGGAAATGGAAAGCCTCCCTGTGGCTCTGTGCAGCAGCAACATATGTTAAACAGCACAATTAAATACTCAGTGTTTGCTCAACAACAATCTGTGTGTGTTCATGTTTTCAAGATTGAATGAGGTGTTTTACAGGAAAATGAGATCTGTTACTGTAATATTAACAGACCACATCACTTACTATTGTGCAACAACATCTTTTTTTTTTTTTTTTTTTAGTTTGTGAGCCCACCAAGCATGAAGCCCAAAACCACATTTAACAGCAAAACACAAGAAAACAAAGCCAACAAAAACAAGAGAAGTGAGTATATCTTTTGTTCCGGCATACTTGAGGCATATAAAGGCTTTTCAAAATTTCAGCGCCGCCACATTCCACTGCAAAACCCATCCGGAGGATAATAAGACAGACTCTTCCAATAAAAAAAAAAAAAAAAAAACCCCGACTTGTTTTCCTTGCAGAGTCATCCATATTCTCACGTTCCCACATCCGGATCAGGAAGCAGCTCTGAGCACCAGGAACAGGTGGATCCACAGCACAGTCAGCTGGAGGCCCTGATACAGCCTGAAAGCAGGGGGAGGCCTCTACGACACTGAAGACTAGAGTGCATTAGAATACAGTAGTTTACTCTGCTCGGTTCTACTCTATTATTCTCTACTCTGCTCGACCTTTAATTTCTCCACTCAACTGTACTCTACTCTGCTTTCCTATGTTCTTTTCATCTCGCAGTCCTTCAAACTCAAATGGAATGAAAAAGCTCTGAAACCAAAGCGTCCTGGTGAACTCTAAAGATAAATGAATAAAGATACATCTTGCCCAGTTTTTAAGTTTTCAAATTGAAGCTGCTGTTAGTACCTTGCAAAAGGTAAAGAAAACAGGAAACCTGCCAACACATCCACATCCTGCTGAGCAGACATAGACTGCATAATTCAGTTCATCTGCATTATTAGCGCTGACATTATTGGTTGATTATTTCGAATTTTGATAATCAGTTAATCTTTGTTTCATGAGGCTTTGACCCCTCTCCAAGTAGAGCTGGATTGGCACATTGTGAAACCTTTCTCATCCCACATGTAGATAATGTGCTCCAAATATGGTGATGGAAAGCTCCTTAAAGCCCTCCTTCAGAAAGTTCAGAACCTTGTCTCTGGGCAAAATCTCCACCTCTGTCAAGTCCTCAGTGAAGATCTTTAGACCATCCTCAGGGCAGATCTTAAGCACCCAGGGTGAAAACACAAAGATTATGGCAAGATTAAAGTTTTATTAAGGAAAAATGATGAATATTTGCTTTCAGCTTCTCCATTGTAAGGATTTTCTTCTTTTATATCATTGTAAACTGAATACTGTGGAGTTCTGGATGGTTGGTTGAACAAAACACATCATGTCATGTAATTGTACAGGGCACACATTTATCTGCCTTTTTATAAACAATCGATAACTAATTGACAGATACATTTATAATGAAAATAATCAAAAGTTTTGTAGTAACAAAACATTTTATAGGATATGGCTGGTGGTTTTCTATATTTTTCTTCCATATTTACACACACGATTTGTGGACAGTAAGAATAACAATAAGAATTCACAGCTATATCCTTTAAGCGCTTTTTGTTACTGTTTAGTTATGTGCCTTTTCTTCTCCACTTTTTCCACCTCAAACATATATGGGGATCTGTGGGGATTGCCTCACTTTTGGAGCCAGCCTCAAGCGGCCATTCAAGGAACATCAAACAAACTGCATCACATATAAGGACCCATGTATCACACAGAGAACACACCATACAGACATAAAACATATAGTTTTACGTATAAACCAGTCGCTGTTAGCATTTTAGTACACATCATACACCACTGGCTACAAAATTTTGAGAAGCAAATTACTTATTAAGGAGGAAAAGAAGTAGCAAACTAAGTTTTGTTTTTTTCTCTACTTTTCTCCTCTAACCTTTTAGAAGAGAATACACCAATAACTACACAGAGTTACCTGAAATAGAGTAAAACTGATTAGAATAAAAGTGATTGAGCATAGAGGAGAGCTTAATTGAATAAAGCAGAGGATAGAGCAGAGCAGGATGAAGTAAAGCTGAATGGCTAGCAGAGACAGTAGAGTTCAGCTGTGCATAGTAGAGCAGAATAGAGCACAGTAGGAAAGAACATGAAAATGAGAACACACACACACAAACACACACTTGGGGTGGACGGATAGCGCAGCGTGCCAGTACTTGAGAGGAAACAGATTGGAGAAACCGTCCAAGTGCATATTTTGGATTTCAGATCAGGTTTCATGCTCTCGGCCCCGCAGCACCGGATAGATTTGATTACGGCAACAACCACAGGCCAAATCTAATTAGCACATTATTCACAGCAGGATGTCGGCCTCATGTTTCAGCGTGAGCCACAACGACGTCTATACTGTTTCATGGTCGTCGGGGAAAAAACTGACAGCCTCTTGGCATCTTGCCGCAGAATGTTTGTGCTGCCTGATAAAATGATCAGTGAGGTGAAAATATGACATACTGAGAAAACCAAAGGATCCAAGATGTGAAAGCATATATCTCAGAAACACGGATGAAGCCATTAAAGTTTGACTATTTATATAAGTTTAAACGACCTGTGGAAATTCAGAGATTGGGTTGATTCAAGTAAGAAAAGCCCTGGAAACATGTAAGTAATGTCATATTTATGGAAACAAGATATATATTCTAAATTATACCCAATGTTTAAACCACGTTTTTATTTACATCAACACGTGTCCGTAAAACTATGTGAGTTTCACTGTCCAGATGCCAAAATGACAGATGTTTCTTCACCAGTTTTGACATTAAGAAGACATTTATCTCACCATGTAAATTGACCCAGGTTATTTCTTTAGATGAAAAGTTTGCAAAATCCTGCTGTAGGAACAGATTTGAGAAACATACTGTAGCTATATAAGGTCACAGTGCTTTAAAAAATGCTTCTTTACTGCTAAAATTACACTTAAACAAGCAAAATGTTGTGTAATCTGGAAAAAGGGCTCGTAAGGGTAAGAGTAAAGTTCAAGTGTCAGCAAAAATGACTAGCGTAAACATCAGACGATTACAAAACACAAGCTGACCTTAACACTAGTGAAGAAAATTGGCACATACGAGTGGTGCTTGCAGTGTAAAAAAGGCTTTTACTGTATTCTGAGCATAATTTCAGTCAGTTCTTGGTGTTAGACATCCAAAACATACAAAGAATATAGATACCAGCTTTAAAGGAACAGCCATGCTAACATGCTCACAATTGTGATATTTAGCAGGTATAATATTTCCCATGGTTCACATTGGCTAATTAGCACATAACACAAATACAACTGAGGCTGATGGGAATTTCATTAGTTTAGCAACCAATCACTGGACACATTGAAGTTCTGATCTGATGATATCACTAAAGAAAAAGTGAGAGGATCACCAAAGTTCCGGCCAATAGTTGTTGAGATATTTGACTTGCCATCTGTAGTGTTTCATTCTGAGAAACTGACCTGAACTGTGCTTTTTAACAGTGTTCAAGTGTTTTTTGGTTGATTTTTCTCTTTTAAATTACATTCATTTTGTCATTTTCCTTATCCCAATGGAGGATCTAAGGATAGAGGATGTTGTATTGCTGTACAGATTGTAAAGATCCTTGAGGATAATTTGTGGTTTGTGATTTTGGGCTATATAAATAAAAATTCATTTGACTTGACTGACTTTCAGGGCAGGGAACAGTTGCAGTATGCCCATGATGTGCAGCAACAGAAACAGCTGGACAGAGAGAGGCGGCTGTCGATATTGTGAGAGTGCACAGATATTTTCTTTGCTGTCTGAGCTGATGATCTTTTCCAACTTTCGCCATGTGACCTTGCATCAACAAAAACGGTTTTGGAACTTCAGAGTTTGATCTGATCTGAGCCAAAAAGCAATGTTTATGATTTGTTAGCTAAACATGCTACATTAACTGTGTCATAACCATTTCCTCTATTTTAAACTATGTGCAGCTCTACATGATGATAAGATTAGTAGATGGATAGCAGTGGCCTGTATTGTCAGGTACAGGTTATTATTAGGAGGAAGCGGCTGCAGAGATGTGCCCAACACTAACATTGCAGAATGGCAGACACAACAGTGACTGCTTGCTGCTCAAAAGTATTTTAACTATCTTTACACAGATGCAAAAAGAGAGGAAGCTTCCATCACAGGACTGTAAAGATTTCACTTTTGTGAAAGGCAGGCTGAAAGTGTCTGAATGGGGCTTAGACTTAACTCACTGGGCACAGTGGTGTGACTTTCCTGCTTGACTTGACCATATCCTGACTGAAAGGCCTGTAGGAAAGGAAAGTTGCATCACAGAAACTGAAACATTATGAGAATCTGTGAGGGATTTAGTTTTGTTCATTGTTCACTTATAGAGCCCCGTGGCTTGACTTAACTGCTTGAGTTAAACTTTGTCATTAGTTGCTGATCACTTCCTACCAGTGATTCCTGGACCACCCACACATTAGATTAGTTATGCTGCATCATTTCTGGTCTAAATTCACCTGTGAATTAAAAAAAAGAAGAGAGATTTGATTAAGCAAGTGAGAAAGTGAACCTCAATTTTCCACCTGAGCAAGGCACTAAAATCTCATCTGTTCCAGTGTTGCTTACATGAGATACAGTGGGACCAACAAGTCTTCATACTTCAACAACAAAGTTTGGTTAAGTTTAGGCAACCTAACATTGTGTAATCAGGGAAAGACAATCCTCATGGTTAAAAGAAACCATCGCTAACTGTTGGTAGGAGACAGGATGTAAACATTCATTCCATAAGAAGTCACTTGTATGTAATTTTGAGCTTTTGAATTGACAGTGCTGTGATTTTTCTAAGGACAGACTCAGAAATGTTCGGCAGAGTTTAATATTGTGAGGAAATCTGTTATTTATTACCTGGAAGAAATACTGAAATAACATTTTTGGAGATCTCATATTTTGAGTATTGAAAAATCAACTAATTTTTTGCTAAATATGTCTGACAGATGCCTGATGCGTCAATTACAAGAGTATTAAATTATCAAAAGCATTGTGGTAAGGTTTCCCACTGTCTACATATTTATAAAATTTGCTTTTAGGATAATATGAGAACAAAATTTTCTAAGTAAAAATTCAACAAACATTTGCCTCCAGGCAAGAGACAATCTTTATAGCTTATTAAGACATGTGACTAGTCTAAAGCAGGGGTTAAAGGTCAAGGTTCAGTTCCCTTTTCCTGACTGAAGGGACTGACCTTACAATCCATGCAGCTCAGACTTTAATCTCCACTCCTGCAAAACTGGGCCACATAGAGGCTGATAGGGTTTAGCAGAGCTAATGTGTTAAATTAACTGTCTATGGTGTATAAGTGGTTCTTGTTTGAGACCTGTTGTTTGTTTTCTGGAAGGTTTTGGTGCTTTTTCAAGAGTCAGACATACTTATGAATGCCAATTTCATGTTTCAGATGATGGATAATGTAACAATGTACGTTCACATAAAGCAGAGAAAAAATTAGAGGAAAAGTTGTGTTATGTGGCGAGACTGATGTGCAACCAAAAGCAATGCTCTGACAAACCTGTTGTACAAATCCTGAGTCAGTGCTGATCACTTGCACTGCTCATATTTTGGCCTCTAGGGACATGTGACCTTGCGGTATGTCAAAGGTCAAACACACCAAACTCACCTTTCTCGGCTGAACGGGCACAATGGCTTCCACAGCAAGAAAATGAGAAGCATGATTATGTGAAGCTTTAAGACTTTCTTATTTGATACTCAAATTGAACTCATATTTTATTATTCTTATATTTTTTTATTTTTAAAATAAAAATTAATTGCTAACTGTACAAAAAGACAATGTAGACAAGACTGTATATGTTCATGTATACTCTCCAACTTCTGATGAAGATCGTGTAGCTTCAGAACACCTAAGAAATGGACTTTGTGGTGAAGTTGTTTCCACGACAGCAGAAATGTTTTGTGATGAATGATTCAATCACTTCTCTTAAATTCCAAACCCCCGTTACGATCCTGAAGATTTATACTCTGACAGAGTTCAACACAGGACAGCGTAAATGTCCCACAAGGTCTTAATGAAGTTGTAAAAAACACTTACGTAAAGCAGGAAAACTCTGTGTTCAACAAACCCATCAGCCAAGAAAAGTTGGCCACAGTTGAATGTTTAAAGCATCAACAGAGATATCTGCACTTCCTTGTTTCTCTGCTGATAACATTTTTATCCATGAGTCTGGCAAGTGTAAAATGAATTAGTATTAAAAAAGTCAGAACAATTTTATTTTAGATACTGCAGAAACATCTCAAAAAAGATGTTCACTTGACTTGAATCTTTAACTCACGACCGTGCTCGCCTATAGTATGTTAACCAATTTAAATAGTTACAACATTTTTGAAATACAAAACATTTTAAATCAATGGAAAATATATGATTTATGTCTTTAAAACTGTGCAAAAGACTCACTTTAACTGGTCAATTACATAAATGTGATTGATGGACAGTTTCAGTCTGGATGTGAGATGTTTACGGAAGAACAGCATTTTATTTTAAAATCATGTTGTGTTTTTTTTTGGAGATGGATTGTACAGTTTTAGCTGAATGACACTCGATTGCACATTGCACAGTTACACTGCCACATCTTCAAGTCAGAAGGAAATGTGACCTCTGTGAAGAAGAGGAGGGTAGATCTGTGGGAAAGTTGGGACCATGTCAACCTAAAATGCTGTCTATTGAGAGGGAACATGTTGTGCTGTTTAGACCTCCACAAAACACTTCTGTACTCTTAATGTTGTCTGAGATGGAGACCTCACAGCTGCCCTGTGTAGTTTTGGGCCTCAAAAATGGCTCCCAGGGACATGTGGCCTCTAGGTTCAAAGGTCAAGGTTCAGACAGCCCAGACTCACCTTCCCCTCCCTGATGCTGAGGACAAAGCTCACATTGAGTCAAGGCCCTGGAAGCTGCAGAGCTCTGAAAGTGTCTTTCCAGGATTCACTTTTAACGGAGTGATGTTCTGTCACCATGATCCTGCTTCAGCTTAAGAAAACAAATTTATGATATGTACGACAGCTCTGGACCATTCGTAAATTTTATTCATACCTAAGAAAAAATTCTGAGTACGAGAAAATAGTTGAATGCCACAAATGTTTTTAAATCACTTGTATGTGCATCTTAAGAAACAAATCTGTTCATACGAGTGGTTCTTGCATGAGGTCTTACGTTCAGGTGTGCAGGAGTTTTTACATTTCTTCAACCGATGTCATCAAATAAAGCACCATATTGATAAAGAGATTAAAAACCAAGTGACTGCCTCCATCTTACATGCAGGAGCTCACCTGATTAATAACTGGCAAAAGCTGGCACATTAATTTGGTTATTCAGAAACATAAATAACAAATCAGTGTCATTTGCAAAAGACGATCCGCAATCCAATTTCAGAATAACACAATATAAAAATACTAAATCAACCTCAGTTTGAAGTACCACCTGTACTCACCCTCCTTTTAAATCATTGTTTCTGTATTGTGTTCCACACCTTAAATGGATAGGACGTTAGTTTGTTGAGAAACGGCTCCAAAGACTAATAACAGCAATCACATCTTCAGTCTCCAGAGAGTAGTTCCTGTAAGACAGATGCCACTGAGCTTAAATGTCACGTTTCTGTTTACAGAGCTTCACTGTGCTTCTTGTGCTTCGTGTCACAACTTCTTAACCTCTTAAAGTTCTGTAGTAGAGAGTCAAGAGGTTGTGATTATTAGTCTTTTGAGCCTTTTCTAAACAAACTATCGTAACCACAATCTTCATGGTGAAGGAACGTGTCATCCAGTGCAACAGTATGGTTCGCTGACGCGTTTTAAATCATTTTTGGACAACAACAGAGGTCTACAGGCAAAAAGAAAATAAGATATAGGTTTTCAGGCTTTGGATACACACACAATACTTGTAAGTAGATCAGTTAATTGTTGGTTCGGCTCTGCACATTTAATGTGTTGACAATAAGATAAATACAGAAAATCACCAGCCTTATCTTTTAAGCCATGCACCACATCACATCTCTCTATCTCAGTTCTGTCTTTTTTATTTCCTCTTTCCAGTGTGCCAAACACTCAGATAAAGCAGGAACACTGTTAAAATAATCACAGAATGATAATAAACACTTTCTAATGGCTCATGCACTTTCTCCTCTCTTTACAATGCCTGCATTTATCCAGGCTGAGGACTGTGGAGGTCCTGCCCGGGTCCTGACCTGCAGACCTTCCAGTCACAGCCTTCAAAACAACAGCTGGCATGGAGGAAGGGTGGAAGATAAGGGAGGAGAGGAAGGGAGTATGAAGAAGTGAAGGAGGGAAGTAGATAGGAAAGGAGGGATGGAGATGTAGGGGATCATGGAGAGAGGAATGAAACAGAGAGGAGTGGATGACAACAGTGAGATCTACAGATATTTGCTAAGATTTTGTTGACCAACTGTAAGAAATATCAGTTATTAGCATTATATCAAATCATATATCATATATATTGTGATATTATAGCACAAGATAATGAACCCATCCAGCTCTACTGGAATATCTTTGAATGAACCCTTCAAAAAACTTCCAGTAACCCCCCTCTGACCTTGGTGTCACATCAAAATTTACTCTTGACCAACATTTTGGTCCATGACAATCGACATATCATGAAAACTAATGTCAGGATTATGAGTGAATTTAATATGAGCATTCATCATACCTTGAAGAGGAAACCTAGTGTTTTTGATGACGACCAGACCTTTACCATGAAATCCTCATTAAGCCAAAGAGCCTATATTTATTGGGGAGTTTGCCATGAAATTTACAGAACAATTTCATGCTGCGCACAGGATAGACCATTTCCTTTTTGGGCACTTTATGAGCTTTTTATCTAGCACCACCATCAGACCAAAATGTCAAATGTGGTCATAAGATAAATATGCATATTGTGATCAAATCTGCTCAGCATGTTCTTGCTCTCAGGGGACGAGCCACTTAATCACCACTGTTTTTCTATAATATATTATTGATGTTCTAGTGATAACTTTGTTTCCTGTGTCTGTTGCTAACTTTAATAACTGTGATGCAATTTTGTTTATTTCCAGTGTTTTGTCTATTTGCAGGTGTTTGCAATCTGTTTCCCAGTGTTGGTCATCGTTTTAATCACTATGTCCAACTAAATATGGACTTTGAATATAATTTCTTTCCCTACTCTGCCTGAGGGTGCATGAAAAATGTTTTTTTTTCTGTTACATTTATTACTTTGTTTAGAAATAAAGAAATGAGAAAATGCTAAATTTTCTGTGTCCCCCACAGTTTTATATTGTGGGGCTGATACAAGCTGTGACTGCTGCTTTAAGAAAATTTGAAATATTGATCAAAACACATGACCACTGCAGGTTCAGGGCTCCTCCTGACCGACACACACATACACATGCACACACGCGCACACACACACACACACACACACACACACACACACACACACACACACACACACGAACACACACACACTCGCACGCACACACGTACATGCACACACACAAACCAAACTCTCAGCCAGCAAGGCTCAGCTTAAAGATGTTTTCAGCTGTTGCTGCTGGTTGTATAAGTGCCTCTTTGTTCCCTAAGAGCTTTGGGCTTCTCCCCCTGCCGCTCTTCCTCCCCCATTACCTCCCCTCTATCTCACTTTTTTATCCGCCCTCTACATCCTCCACCTTAACCTTCAATCTACCTCACTCATTCCCTCCTCTTCCTCCTAACCCCTCCTCCATCTCTAGCTTCCCCTCTGTCATAATAAAACGTCTTTACTAAGTGATCATTAGATTTCTCTGCAGGTCTTGGCGTCACTGGTCCTCCATCTGGCTTGTATTTTACGGTCTTTTCGAGAACCGTTTCAAATTAAAAGATGATGCAAGGACTGTGACCTTGTTCTGACCTGTACTGAGTTGGCATCGTCAGAGGAAAAAACTTTAAAAAATGTTGGAGTTATGAGGTGCCAGGTCCTTCATTTCTCAAGGTCCCATTAGTTGTATAAATCAGTGGATATTACGCTTTACAAAAAGGAAAAAAAAAAAAAAATATATATATATCCATCCCGCTTTGGGAAATTCTTTTAAAATCATCACAATGTTGTCTACTTGCACATTTCCGATCGTATGTGGACACAAACATATACAGATGTACTTAAGTTTCTATTTCGAGTAAAGAACAACAAAAAGAAGTGAAATCCTTCTATTGTTGTTTGTATACGTAGCCTCTGGTCTGCCTAATGGCAGCTTCCAGTGACTGGACATTTAGAACAGGGTGGGCTCATTGGGATGGGGGCCTTAAAGAGACAGGAGCTAAAATGGCAGCTGTGGCTCAGGCGGTCAAGCAGGTTGTCCATTAATCAGAAGTTTGGTGGTTTGATCCCTGACTCCTGCAGCCTGCATGTTGAAGTATCCTTGGGCAAGACACTGAAGGTACCCAAATTGGTCTTGATGGTTGTGCCAGCACGTTGTGTTACAGAGAGAGGCTCAACTGACGGACTGCACAAATGGCCAGTATAATATAATTTTATAGTTTTTTGAGCTATAAAACATGCAATAATATATTCCAGTAGAGCCCCAGAACATAAAAAATACACCTGGAAATGTGCATGATATTGTTTAAAAGATATAGCTGGTGATGTTCTTATGTTATTGTCAACAAGATCAAAACCAGATATGTGTAACTATCTCTCAACATTGTCCCACTGGATCCTACTTTAAAAACAGCTCACAAATATATAGATTCATTAAAAAAAACTCCTATTTTTTCCTATTTAATTTCCCAAAACTGTTGCAACAAGTCCTGCATATTAAATGATCCATAGGAGCGATTTCTAATCAGGCACCTCTGTCAGCAGTAATCAGCAGGACATCATTTGTCAAATCACTATTGAAAATAATTATGCTTTATGATGTGACAGTGCTGTGGTTAAAAATAAGAATCTGTCAGAGAGTATGTCCAGTGGATGATATTTGTAGGGAGGCTTCCTGTTAGAGCTGTTGTGTCTTGGAGTTCTTATGTAACAACAATGTCCAATGATTTTCTGCAATGATGATGAGACACAGCAGCATCTTCTAATGAACTGTTACAGCACTCAGGAAGTCTGGGATAAATTGAAAAGGCTTGGTGTGCATTTTGATTCATGTTATAAATCTGGCATGTATTAGATCATGGAAGATAAAATGCCATCTAAACATACACTGATACAGATAATTATAGGTGTTATATGTTTAAAATTGTGGAAAACAAGATGTGCCATGGTAATACAGCAGACAGCATTCGACAGTGACACAATAATCAAATAGATACTTGCTGACCACTGGAGGAAGAGAAATCTGGATAAATCTCAGCGCCTCCCCTGGAACATATTGGATTTATGAACTGACATCACTTTATACACTCATTGAACTCTATGCACTTTATAAATGTTTGCACTTTGTATGTACTGTATTTGTAATGTTGTATTGTGAAATTCAATTCAAGATCTTTAAAAAAGTAAAGATTACAGTTAAGGTTAAAACTTCCTTAAAGTTGGACAGCTCTTGTGCTTGGAGGTAAATGGCAGTCTCTTTCAGCAAAGTCCACTTTTTGCAAGTTAGGATCTAACCAGCTTCCCAACCTGCCATCTCCAAATATGGAAATTTGTCACCTTAGACAGACGTCATCTGAACTCAGCTACTTCTCCAGGTCATAATTACTACATTCGCTAGATGGCATCTAACCCTCAAACATAGGCTAACAATAGGTTGTTTTTGGCGACTGACATTACGACCTATTGTGTCATTTATTTTGGCGGGAGGGAGAGTGGGGGGGAGGGGAGGTCTGGAAGAAATAAATAGCGCATTTGTGTGGGGCTATTTTCAGCACTGGATTAATCCACATTTGGTGTGCAAGTGAGAATTTACAGCACCGGGTCTATGCAGGATTGACTTAAAATAAACCTCTCTTCTTGTTTCCTGTCTACCACTCTGTTATCATCTATTAGTCATTCTATTTCTTGACACTGGGAAAAATATAGAATATCAATAGAAGCATCCTTTAAATACGTCACGTCTGTCTGTAAAATACAAATACACATTGCTTCTCACAAAAAAACATGTTTCTGTGCATAAATATTTAATGTTTAACATCAAATTAAATTTAACATCAGCTGGCACAAGTCCAAACTCTTTGAATCGGCATCTATCCATTCCTCTTACAAGCTCTAATTTGGAAGAAAATTAAAGCACACTTCCTCATAAAAGTGAAAATGCTCTCACCAAGGTGACATTCCAGGAGACATATTTAAAGAAACCTCTGGCCCACTTACACACTGGCAAAACTCCAAACCCTTCGAATGACCGTCCATCTTTCCCTCCAAACCCCCATTGTAGCCTGAGCTAAGTAGGGGGTTTGAGGCTGTGCAATCAGATCCTTGGATCCCTCCTGGCATTTGTTCCCCCGTCTTGTTTTCACTGTCAACACACCACTTGAGAGAATTAAGGGGAGCCAAGTACCTGGAGCTCAGGAGGTAATAAAGCAGTCAAAGCACAATTAAACCTTCAGAAACAAGTTGAGTCAAGCTTATTTCATTCCAATTCACAGCACAGAGATTCAGTTATAAAGGATACATGTGTGCACTCATGGTGCAATGTGATGAAAACAAAACCAGGTTTTTTTCTGTAGACATCTCATCGACTGAGAAAGCACTTGATTCAACAGTTAATATTTGAAATGAATGGCATCTGTTGCAGAAAATTTTTATTCATACACACACACACATTTCAATATATATTTAAGTCTTTTACACTGTGACTATTTTCTCATCGTAAACACCATGTTTTTTAAGTCTTTATTTTATTAGACATACTCACAAGTAACCTACAGCTGCAACTACAGCAATATCAGCATTGAATAACCCCTTGAGAAGTTTTCCCAATAGATCATTTAAGCTTAAAATTGAAAAAAAAAAAAAAAAAATACTGTTAAGGCAATGTTTGCTATTTATACCAAGCACACGATGTGTTTCAGTGTGTATTTAATTCTTTTCCCCCTGAGTAATCTTCTTCATCCGACGTTAAACCTCACACAGCGACTTTCACACTCCTGTCAGATTCCTTCTGCATGAATGAAAGGCTGACTGTATCTGGGTGGGAATCTGTTTACAGTACTACACGATTCTGCCATGAAAGATGGTTGTGTGTGTGTAAGTGTGTTTGTGTGTGTGTATGTGTGTGTGTGTGCAAGTGTGTATTTGCACACAGGCAGAAATGAAGACCAATGAAACCCAGCATATGAAAAAGATGTTGCAAGAGGTTAAATATAGATTTCTTTAACTGAAATATGTGTGACTAAATTCTCCACACTGCAGCTTTAAGCTTTAAAGGATAGATATTCACATTTGTGTGTCCATGTCTATGGAGGTGATGTGGGACAAAATCCAGTCCTGCATTCACCTGGAGTTAAAGGATAAAATTAACAGTTTTTCAAATCTGTCTTAAACAATAGTCAGGTGCCCACTGAAACAGGTTTCGCTGGCTTTAATCATTCCTTCTGTTCATACTGGCCATTTAGAGATGCACTTTCAAATTTAAGTGATGGGGGACAAAATCCACACACAGTCCTCGTTCAGCGCAAAAATGTATTCAAATGTTTATCTGAAGCTTTTTATCCTTTAATATGAAGCTTTAGCAGTCTGAGTCAGGCAAAACAAGTGGACAAATTCCAAGCTTAATCTTTGTAGTCCAAAATTCCCTTTTTCTGCATGCATGGTGTATCATTGGTGAACCACAGCAGACATATAGTAACACAAAGAGGGAATTTTATACTAAAAAGACTATTAGATTATTGGGTTTTAGGGTATATTTTTGTACAGAATGAGCGCTGTCTATTTTATCTCCCATTATTTACAGTACCAGTCAAAAGTTTGGACAGACGTAAATGGGAAGGTGTGTCCAAACTTTTGTACATCAGAATGGTTATCAGAAGGGATTTCTTCACGACTAATATGGACAAAGATGTGATTGTGATTGTTGTTCATTTGTTTTATTTTACACTTTCATTTAGTGAATGGTTTGAAGGTTAATGGAGAGGAAGTTCTATTAAACAACTTGATTAATCAGGTATTTGCCTGCCAACAGAACACCATCAGGAGAAGACCTTGAAATGAAACTCACTTTCTGTCTTACTCCACATCTGTTTCTCTCTCTCTTCTTCTGCATTATCTACCTGTTTAACTTGCTCTCTCATTTTCCCTCTTGCATGTCTCGTTCTCTCTTTTATTATTGCTGCTTGTGTTCATTCAGGTTCTCGGATGTCATGGAAAGATCCGTACATATACACATGTTGCATACATTCCACTTTTAACCTTAATGAGGAAAATTAAATGTGTTTTGATTATGCAGGAATACAGCAATAAGTGTTGTGTTGTTGGGGAGTAAATGAAATTGTGAGAGACCAAAGTTTAATTGTAAATATAGATATGATGAAACTTATAGCCTTGTACTGCTTTGTGCAAGACAATATTTTGCTATTAAGAGGCTTGAAGAGCCTTCCTGAAATGGTCATGAAAATATTGTGCTGAAGCTTCTTGTAAATTACTCGGCTGGCTAATTCTTTATACATTAGTTAACATTACATATAGGATGGATGATGAATGACAATAATGGAACACATAAAATATGTACAATGCATTAATAAACACTTTAAAATGTTCTTATATCTGCTAAGAACTATGGGTGTTTTCATATCTATACTTATGTTTACTCTGGTCCGAATCAGTAGATGAGTAGCTAAACTTGGTGTGTTTTCCCTTTGATTTAGTTTCTTTTCACACAGAGGGATTTCCAAGCAAACCAAAATGCAGCACTCCAAACCACATGAGAACACTCTCTCCTCTCATTGGTCAGTTGTGAAGGAAGTCCTCAAGGTCCTATCCGCCAAATATTGGACCTCAAGTCATTCTCCGACTAGCTGCAAGAAACGGTTGATTTTGCTCTTCCACATCCCAGCATGGAAAGTGCACCTGGCGCCACTTAGCTCAAACTTGTAGAGTAGGCTATGCTTTGTAGTTGGGTTGGATTAATGTTAGATCACATTCCCGCCAAAAACGAATGGCTCCACATCCTCAAAAGGTCTTTGGACACGTGGACGGTTGGTCCACGTGTCCAAACAAATTGCATTCAAGGGGGAAAACGAACAAATTAAACAATGCAGATATTAAAATTCCCTCAATCATAATATGTTATAAACCATTTATTAAATATCATAAAATATTTATCTAATAATTATATACTGTTTATAAATGGTATATAGGGGGACTTAAAGTAAAGTAAAGTAAAGTAAAGTAAAGTAAAGCCTCAAAAATGTTGAATCCACACCTCTTTGGTACAATCTCAAGAAAGATTTTTTTAAAGATTATCAGTTTAATATCGGTGGTGTTCATTGTAAGTGGTTATTATATTGGATTAAATGTGTTTTTGGCTGTAATGTACCACCCATTTGTGTGAAATCTGTAATCCCCTTAAAATTTTTCCTCAGACTTTGATATGTTTGACACATGAAATCAGACAGCAAACAAACACCTCTGTTGGGTCAGTCAGTGTCATCTGAAAAATGTTGCAACAAACTGATGCATCCAAATCTAAACGGGAATGAGAGAGTGTGCATATGAGTCACGGCCCTGGGGATGCTGGGTAAACCATAAGTGCTGACAAAAACAAACTCTTTGAGAGTGAATGTCAGAGACGAGAAAGTTTATTCATTACAGAAATATCTGAGAGCAGGGAGGGGATGGGGAGATCTGACCACGGAGAACATTCAGTGGTTAGGCAGAGACACTGGTTGTTTGTTCTGATGAGAGAGCAGCCTGATGCTGGAAGGTTCTCCACAGCTGAGAATGAGCCCTGCTGACATAATATGATTTTTTGTTTTTTTTTAACATCAGCGGTGAAACCTGAAAAATGAAGACCCCTCAAAAAGACTGTTCTCTCTTCCACCTTGTCATAAAGTTTGATGAGACAAGTTTCATCCACTTTAATCCACTTCAAACTCCTACATGAACATCAAATCACACATAGGATTGTTTGTATAAAATAAATTAAAGTTAAACAAAGTCCAGGATTCATCAATATTTTACCCATCATGTCTATTGTAGAGATTTGGGAAACATGATCTCTGGCAAGAGCAATGCTTATCGGGGCAAAGGACACAAACCTCACTTCCAAAAAACCCTCTATTCACTCACAAAGATTTATGTGTGGAAAGTGGTTCATTGGAATGACAGGTAAGGTGGGAGAGAAATGAATGAGGGTCAAGGATGGTGGAATGAGAGGGGCAGAGACATGGGATGATTGACAGTTCATAGCGAGGAATGCAGGGAGTGAGACTCAAGATGCAGTTTGACATGTTTTATGTTGCCCCACCACATCCAGAGCTCAAATTATTTTTAACTTTTACGGTTAATTTTCCTTTTTAAATATTAGGTTATCGGCTATATACAGTTGATGAAATCAAGAAGTGTTTTACTTTACTTATTGTGATAATTACGTCAATGCTACTTAAGTCTTTTTTCCAGTAAATAAAAAAATAAATCCTCCAACACATACATTATATATATTGTATCATGAATAGTATCAGTCAATATTTCTATCAAAATGCAAAAAAAAAAAAATTAAAAAATGAACACTACTATGCTCTAAAGGTTGTCAAAAAAAGTTGCCAAACTCTGCAGGTTGCAAGGAATCGTATTTACGTGCTAACAAGCTTTTCTTTCTGAAAAATGATTCTGTGATATCATCCGAACCGTGAGTTTTGTGATCCGTTGCACCTGTACTTATAAGAGAGCATTTTACAGTGTTGCAAGTCTTTTAGAGACACAGAGTAATTTACATTTTTTAAAACTTGGCACATGGATAAGAAAGATGGGCGTGTGTTTTACACACCAATAAAATGTAGGTTGCAATATGTCAATTGTACTTGCTGGCTGAGTTTATTAACATATAAAAACCAAGTAGGTGGTGAGACTGGACTCATAGTGCAAGGCTGTTGCAATTTCCTGGAAGTGGTGTGACCTAGTGTATACCTGGTATATACCAAATACAAAAAAGTACCAGAAAAAAGATTTGTTTATTCAACAGCAAAGGGGTTTGGGGAGGACAGTTGAGAAACCTAAAAACTTCATTCTATCAGAAATCACCTCAAACACTTCCTGACCAAAAGTCAAGGGGGATTCACTGGACATCCATGTAGCTGTTGTAGCAAACTGTGTCAGTGCAGCACATTCTCATAAATGTTGTTTCTACTTCCTTAAAGGTTAAATGTGTAAGAATTGGCCATCTGATCCAAACAACCTAACACCATATCACAACCCTTCCCCCCAAATGTGTCACTCCACCACCATAATCGCTCAATGAATATAGCGTAAAGCTTACTGTTTACAGTGAATCTGTGCAATGGTGTTGTCAAAATATCAAAATGCTACAGAGACATAGAGCCAGCGGTAAATTACAAAAGAGCTGCACAGATCAGCAAGCAGTAGCACCACAGAGATAAGTTACAACATGACTCTAAGTAACAACTAAATAGTTACACACGTGCCCCGGGGGTTGGTGTAAATCATAAAATGTCACAGAACTCACTAATGGTAAAACAGCAGTTTTTTTGCCACACAGCATAATTTTCTCATTAATTGCTGCCATTTTGCAACACAGTAATGCATTAGAAACTTAATTTATTGATATGATATTTCACTATTAATCCAGTTTACTACAGTGTGCTATGATGCCAAATGGCCAGCTTTCACTTAGCTTGTGCGATCCAGTGCAGTTTGTTACATCAGCTGACATGACCAGCTGATGTCTCCAGCTGATGTCAGCCTGCTGCAGACGCTGGCAACGTCGGTGCAACTTTCCAAATAGACATTATTTGGATAAACTGACCACATATTCTATATATTTACTTTCTCATCTGAAAAATATTAAAACTTAATAAAGTGACACGTTAACAGTCCTAAAGAGAAAATTTCAACAGCAGTCAGCCTGGCTCCGTCATTAGTGCCAGTGGCTCAGGGCAGCGCTACTTCTTTTTCCTCTAATGTTGGACTGAGGGCAAACTAGATGCTACAGTGACTCACTATCATCCTTGAGGTACAAAGTGGTATTACGAGACAGTTCAGGCCAGATGGGGCCGAAGCTAAATGGTTAGCATGCTAACTTCAGCATGCTAACTTCAGCATGCTAACTGTAGGTTTTTTTACATAATGTCAAGACTGTTATTTCTTTACGTTCTGTTGATAATTTTAGTTCATTTGGGAATGTTTAAAACCAAAATTCTGGTTAATTCTTACACATTGAACCTTTAAATTTACACTACCTTTGTTGTCATGGTAAACACCATTTAAAAAATGTCCCAACTTGTGGTTGGAAACAGGAAGTGAAAGGTGGTCTCCCCTAACCCGCCTCATCCTAATGAGGCCTCCGATAGACGTTTTTTTTTGTGAGGACGGGCTGGCCAGTGGAAAGGGCCATGGGGGAAATTATTCTCTGTAATTTGTATTACAATGTGTCATTATTTGGTTCATCAAGGTTCCTCTTGATGCACAAAAATTTACACAGAATTTATTGAACTGTCAGCATTAATTAACACTAATCTGCAGCTTCCTGTTAATTGTTTCCCCTCTACAGCCAGTGTGAAGAAATGGCATAGAAACCACCTGCACACGGATGAGGTCATGTGAATTTGTGATTAGCTGCCCATGGATGTAGTAGTTGTAGCTTTGAATGGTATCCATGGCAACAGGCGTTACAGGGCCCCCCAGCAAAGTAGGTGGTTGTGAACATGGAAGTGGGGCCCTATGAACTATTATACTATTGTAAAATAGTATAAATATACATATATCCATGTTTAGCTGTAAAATAAATTTGAACACAGACATAAACAACAGTTGAAAATTGTGTTCTATTGTTTTGCCCATAAAGAGCTAAAAATTCCCCAAAATAATGAAAATTAAAACACAAATCTTTATCTACAAAAAATAAACATCATAAAAAGAGATAAGGAAATTTAAAATAAGGACAATATATAAAGGAGTGCAAAGAAAAATAGTGTGTGAGGTTGTATTGAGTGTGTAGATCCCACCCCCTCACCCTCAACACCCTCAATAATGTCTTTTGACGCGCAGTTTTTCCATAATTTGCCGATTAATGCAAGGCAGATGCGCGTAATGCTTCTGTGTGCGGAGCTGGACGGCCTCAGAGGGAGCGGGAGTGCTCAGGCTATGAGATAATGCCAGAGAGAGGCCAGCCTGGGACTAACACTGCTGCCACTGCTGCTGCTGCTGCTGCTGTGTGTGTGTGTGTGTGTGTGTGTGTGTGTGTGTGTGTGTGTGTGTGTGTTTGTGCGTGTATGAGTGTGTGTGCGCACATCCACACTAAACCCCACCAGCGGATGTTTTACATCCCCTTTCCGCTCAATTACTGCCTCTCAAGGTCACAGATATCTGTCCAAGATAACTTTGCGTGTTCTCTCAGCCAACTGTAGTCACGATTTTTTCTACATGTTGTTTTGCATCTTTGCATTTCAACTAAAATGTGAGTCACAGGAGACTATTTGTTTCCTCCCATAAAAGGCTATAATGAGCACCTCTTCCTCGTAATGATTGGGTCTGAACCTTAATGCAGGTCGTAAATGTCTTGGCTGCAGTCTGAGGCCCTTATTGTTTCTTGGCTCTCTCCTCGTCATCCTCGCCCCGTGATTCTTTTTATTAGATCCACAATCTGAGTTTCCTTGAGTTGTTTGTGCTATCTGTTTGCTCATGATCACTTAATGAATTTAATGGGCATGTGTGTGTGTGTGTGTGTGTGTGTGTTTGTTTGTTTATACTGGTGTCTGTGCATGTGGTAGATATTGAGAGAGTGAGAGAAAGTGTGTTTCTGTGTGGACTGTGTATTCAGAGTGACTCAAAGCTCGCTCTCTCTCTCATTCTCTCTCTCTCTCTCTCTCTCTCTCTCTCTCTCTCTCTCTCTCTCTGTATGTGTGTTATGTGTGAGTGTGTGTGTGTGTGTGCATTCCACCCGGTGATTCGTCCGGTCTCTCCGGATCTCAGCGCAGCGCGTCGCTCTAATCCTGCCTTCCTGTTTTCCTGCAGGAGAAGTGAGGCGGAGAGGAAGAGCAGGTCTGATAATTAGCCTGATAACAGTCACAGTCAGTTTACCTGCAAGAGAGCGAGGAGAAAGGACAGGACAGGACAGAACACTTTTATCAACTTTATTCTCAAAGTGGGGTCCTGTTTATTTTCAGGTGACTGATTGTTGGAAAACTTCAAATTTTAGCCAGATATCCTGAAGAATTACAATTACAATTGCTGCCACTGCAGGAAGTATTGTACCCTTTATATAGTGAGGCTAAAAGCAAGAGTGTGGAGATCCAGATGGTGGATGGATGTCGTGCGTCTGACCAGTCTTTACCAAATTTACCCAAGTGTTTTATAAGCCTAAACCTTAACCTTACCTGAACCAGGGTTTATTTAGCCAGAATCTTTCTTTAAAGCTGCTGCAATTGATTTTTTCATGTATCAAATGACCTTGTGTAATTTGAGAGGCGTCGCTTGTGTTGAACCTATAGAGAATTATCACCTGACTCTGCAGCTCCCTTCAGCTTTATGGAGCTTTATAGTGAATTTCAGCTCATTGTTTAGATGTCCAGCTGCAACTTTACTGTTTTGGTTCACTCTCAGAGCTCTCATAGTGTCATTTTTGGACACGGTAGGCCGCTATTTTCAGAGAAAAAGCTCAAAAATCCGCTGTACACTACCTGCTCAGCACTGAACGGCAAACAGAAGTAGTTAGCGACTAGCTGGTGAACATAGTGGAGCATTTAGCAGCTAGAGAGCCAGATAGAGAGACCAAAACCAGCTAAAAGAGAATAAATATTAGGCTTAAATTCACATGACAGACACATGACTCCAAATGAGTGATATTAGTGCTCCGTAACTGCTGGATGTGTAAATAAGCAACTGTTTGCTAACAAGTTTAACATATTAGTGTAAAAGGCGATGATATGACTGTTTGGTGCTCAACTTGTTTCCGCTGCCTCAAAGTGGCCAAAAAAAAGAAAAAAAAATCAATTAATGCAGGTTTAACCTTAACCATACAATACTTGCCATGCAAAGATATTGCAAAATATGCATTGGAGTTATCTATATATATATATTAATGTTCAAAATTGATATTCTTGTCTGACTATGGGGTTGCCAGTTCTTGAAACTCAACTGGGTTACTGGGTCATTCTTTGATGAAATATCAAGATTGTGTGCATGAAGCTGTAAGGAAAGGCTTCCAAGGTGCATTTGTGTCATCCAATCAGAATGCTTAAACATAAATCTTTAGTATTGTTAAATTATCCAGGATGATGAGGATAATGTATCCTGTTTCTATGTTAAGGAACTCTGAAGATATTAAGTGAAAACACTGAAATGGGAATTTACAGTAGGGCAAAATGACACTGGAACGTTGTCAAACCCTCATGGAAGAGGAGGAAAATGTTACAAGCTGCAAATCTGCACAGATATAACCTAAAAGAGCACTGTAATTTTGAGACTGGAAGCCCTTTATTTTTCAAATTTTGGTGTATTTCCTGCTATGAAATCTAGAATATATTTTGGCTTTAAATGTTACTGATTGAAGTCTATTTAATAAGAAAAGGTGAAGGGAAATGCCAGAAATCAATATTCAGCTTCCTCTATACCTCAGAAAGGCTTGTGAAGGATGGAAGTATGTATTCAACAGTCACGGAAACATATTTATTGAATAAATGACTTTGACTTTGTTATTTGGTTTAATCACACAACAGTTCTTAAGTGGTTTTGGAGTTCCTGAGAGCTGACATATCTGTCCACCACAACCTCCTCACCCGCTCTGCTTCCCGGGTGGATGGAGCCTAATGCGGTTGTATGACTATTATTTGATGCATTAAAATATTGCCAAATTCATTTCTTATTTTCACTTTTGGCTTAAAGAATGAAACGTGGTTAACAGCAACTGACACGGAAAAACAACTGGAACAATAAATATAAATACTGAGATCACGTTCACCTCTACAATATCCACACTGGTTCTGCCTTCCTCTACTTGCTGTCTTCATAGCATTACAGTCATATTTCAGAGATCCTCTTCTGAAAGAGGCAGAGAGAGCAAAAGGAGAAAGGAGAGCTGGATGGTTTGTTTCTGCTTTGCTGACAGTAATGAAGTGTCTAATGGGGAACTGTCAGCAGCTTGGAAAGACTAGAGACCTCGAGACACTGTGGAGACACGGTACACACATACACACACATACACGCACACTATATACATACAAACACACCCGCTTGGTGACGCCTGGGCAATTACCACCCACCACCAATTACTGCAGCTCACACATGGTCTCTGAAACCTCTTGGCCATGTGTGGATCGAGCTGTGATGTGGTCGCTGAAGCACTAACAGACATGAAGCAGAATTCCTAAAAAAACACTGAGTGAGGGCGTCACGATCAGGTCCAAGAAAAAAGTGCATTTTTAATGTACTTTTTGCATCTGAGCAATTCAAATTTATACCTTAAAAGTTCTTTGACGTTTAAGGTGTAACAGCCATGGAAGATGGTAAAAGAACTGACTTAATATTTAAAAGCCTAAAGTAAAGCCATAAATGCTGCTTATGCTCCTCGGTCTGCTCTTAGATTGATAAATTTGAGGGTTTTAATAAGTGCACTTATCATTTATATAAGCTTCCTGTCCCCTAAATTCACAAGTTAACAAGCAATTAAAGAAATCTCTTTCCATGTACAGAAATTGATGGACTATTAACTCTCACCCATTTATCACTAACCACAAAAAGAAGTACTTATGATGTGAGGTTTGCAGGTGTAAAATTCTTCAAACTTATAACAGAAACCTGTATCTATCATTTGGAGCCACTGACATACTATATGAACTTGCTGACTACATTGTCATTACAATCAATACATTGATGTTATTCCTCTTGATTGCTTATTTTTTCCACCCATATTTACAGTAATAAAAACTGCCAAAAATGTGCGACATTATTATCTTCCTGTGCATTTATTTATATCAAAGACCTGGTATTTTTTTCTCTTGAAAAAATGTTCATCTATGTCCGCCTCACCACACGCAGGTAGCACCACAGATTTTGTCCAGTCATTCCTTGCTTTTTTCAGCCTCTCTGATATTCGTTTAGTTTATTTGTGCTATTTTTCAACAAGCTGTTTCACAGGCAGGCAAGAGTGCAGCAACCTGTATTGAAAATTTTCCACAATTTTTGACCCAATCTGAAACAGACATAGAAAAAGGTGCCTGAAACCCTGCATGCATATAGTATTTTTTTTTTAAAAAAACAAAAAACAAAACAACAACAACAAACAAAAACAATCTATTATCAAAGGTGAAGGATGATTGCACCTGATCCAAAATGTGGTGGACCTGAACAGACCCAAATAGGGACAGAACAGCAACACTGGCGGCAGCAGCTGAGGCTAAAGAGATTTGTTTTTCCTGCACTTCAAAGTTCACACCACACACCAAGTGATCAAAACGGATTATACTTGGATCCTCTCTTGTATTGGACCTGCAGCAATACACCAGGACCCTACCTGACCTGATTACACAGAATATACTTTCAGATGCAGCTCGACTCGGGTACCATGTCGTGGTTACTATAACACAGAGGGTGCAGATGACCTCTTGTTTCTGGTCAAAAAGGAATAAAAACACCCAAACCTTCTATACTTCTTCTATGTTATCCAAACCTTTAGCAGGCACAGTTAGCATGAGAAAAGAGACAGACAGACACAGCAAGAGGTAATAAGTCATCTGGATGGGGAGGGATGAGACAGACCCCCTGCCTGGATGACATCTGCTGTCTATTTATCTTTCACACCTTTGAGAAATGGAATCACTACTCTCTTTCTCTTTGTCTTCTCTGTTTCTGCCACTGCATTATACATGGCTTTTGGCTGAAAACCATTTTAACATTTTTTTGGTTTATCCAGTTTTGAAAAGATTTCTTAAGCCAAAGGGGAGGTGGAAGTTTTTCAAACCACAGAATTTGATTTTATCATGCAATTTATATTGGAGTACAATCTGGAGTTGCAGGGTTTTCACATAACATTAAATCGTATGATAATTTAAAAACACACTGCACAATGTTTTACATATTATGTAAAATTGAAATATAACACTACACATTGAAGTATCAATATTTGACATTTTACAGTCCTCTTTTTCAAGGGTAAAACTGTAGTCCACCACCAAAAAGACCTGTGTTCCTGGTAACAGTGAAGACCAGAGTATATTTGAAATGAAGTCATTTGCATTAAGGGGACCAAGTATACTCATTTCCACCTCTATATTTTACTCTGGGACTCCACTGGAGTGGCTTTGCATGATTCACAATTCAAAAATCTCCTCAGTTATCGTATACTGGCCCTTTATGCAGCCCCTCAATTCAGCCTCTGTCTCTAACAGGCAGTCTTAGCTCCTGTCTCTTTAAGGGCCCCCTTCTGATGAGCCCACTCTGTTCCGATTGGCCAGCTTTCTGGAGGCCTGCTGAGGGGCAGCTGTATCAGAGTTGTGTTAAGTTACTGCTGATGTGAACACAACATTTACTGTTTTACTGCTTCATATTAACACTGTTTAAATGACTAAATAATGGGAGACTTTAATTGTGAAAAAATTACAGGGAAGCGGAGCTATTTGTTCAGCAGATCAGTTAGAAATGTACAAACGCCTCCTACTTTCACACTTTCAGACACCTGGCCACTGTCAGGCATTTCCTTTGAGGCATACTGACGCCTTGACTCAGGCGTAGTTCTGTGATCCAGTGGACATTTTAAAAACATACAGTATATATCAAAATTAATACAGCAGAACCAGAGATATCGTCTTTTTTATACACTCAAAACCTAAACTTATAGTCTTCAGCCCCAACCAACACTTACTCAGGTGACATCACTCGAAACAATTTATCACATTTTGGAGCCACTCCAGAGCCACAAAAGGGTTTAAACAACTTTTTTCACATATGTAGTGGTACTCCCCAACATCTAAAATTGATGGAATTCCCTTTTAATCGATGGGATCATGTCCTTCTCACTGCAACTCCTACTGTTGGTTTGGAAGCACACAGAGAGGGAGAAATTTGGTTGGTTTAAGCTTAAAGCGATTCATGCCCAATAAAAAAAAGAAATATCTAAATATCATCATCACACTTCAAACCCAAACCCAAACCCAAACCCAATTAGTTCAAGTTCAAGTCAAGGCTTTCATTCATAAAATAGCCCACTTGGCCAAGCACTTTTCACTTATGTTATTAAATCCTTTATTTTTCCACCTAAAGGGATGTTGACTTGACCTTTGGAGAAGTTTTGCCATCACCAGCATGTGTGGGTTCAAGGCCAGAAATCCTTGCCCATTAAAAAGAGGCAGCCGTTTAGTTTTGGGTTAGATTGAATTATTCACACATTTTTTTTTTGCCTTCTTCAGACTCTCTCCCCCTAGGAGAGACACACACAACCTTTTTCTTGCTCCCTTATGTTATAAACTCTCTCGGACAGATTTGTACAGCCTCACAGTCTCCCTCATTTTCTCTTCATGCATATCGTCTTCCTCTGTCCTCTTTCTTTGCATGCTCTATATCTGTAACATGACACACGCATGCAACAGATGCTGAGGTTCTGACAGTTTTACAAATGTTTGCTCAACCTACTCGCTGACACCTGACAATCTAGCATCAGCAGCTGCTTTCATTAGGAAATTCAGCAAGCCTCCTGGATACAAGAATTAGACATTTCACTTGAAATATGAAAATGGTTGGCTTAGCTTAACATTAATACTGGAAACAAGGGGAAACAGCTAGCCTGGCTCTGTCTAAAGTTCAAAAAATCAACCAAAGAGCACCTCAAACGCTCAATAATCAACACGTTATATCTTGTTTGTTTAAAACCTTACAGAAAACAAAGAGTATAAACAACAGGTTGTGGTTTTACCAGCCAGTTATGTGCCAAACTATTTCTTGGCCAGAAGCAGTGAGTTCCTACAATGATGTCATCACCATTCAGAGTCCCAGGTATTTGGCACTAGAGGCCAGATCCCTTGTTGTTAAATTTAGGCAGGAAGCATGCAGGTTTTGGTTAAAGAGTAACTTCACACTAAATGCACATTTTTGACACTTTGTCACTTCATTACATTATCAACTGATCCTGGTCCTAGTCTTTAGAGTTCATTGTGGAAGTATTCTGCCTTTTTCCAAAGAAAACCCCCACAAAAAAAGGTGTGAAAACTCCATGACATTCTCTGGGACACCGTGCCCCTTAACTACTACTACTGCTACTACTAAGCTAGTAGTTTTCAACGTTAATCAGTAAGACAGTGTTAATCAGGCTCCATCACCTGCTAGTCAATAGGAGACACCCATTAACAGCTATAAAATGTCCGAAAAGGAAAATGCCCTATGAGCCAGCGAGCGTGCGGGTGGAAGATGACTCTTTGGCTGACACAACAGTAACAAATACAGGAAGGAATACAGAGGTGGCAGAGTTTGTATCCCCTGCGGTCCTCTTCCACCCACTGTCCATCTAGTGTCTGTCTAAAATGAGGCCTGTGGGGGCAGTTTAGACTGCAGGATGTGTGACGTCCTCTGAAAGCCTTCTGTTGATTTCAGTTCACAGACTGAGTAGAGTGTCTGTCAGCTGTGTCCTGGCTGGACAGCAGCTCATTGATGCTTTCTGCACTGAGCAGGGTAATCTCAGTGTGCTACTGACCTTTAGCTAAGTGTCGTCTGGGGGATAATTTAATTGAACTCTCATTTTCTGACCTGAAACCACTTAGCATGGAGCAATAAATTGTAGAAATCTAATGTTGACCTAATGTCACAGCTAAAATGCGGCTTAATTTGGCCTGAAGGGCTACACTTATGTCTTTGTATGTTTTACCCCATTTAGTACTAATTATATATACTTATATTTAATTTACATTCCTGCTGACCATTTTCCAAAGCAAACTGAAGTGCTTTTGAGTTGTTTTTGAATGTGTTTGCTGACAATCCAGATAGCTGTTTTCATTTCATTTTATTATATGATATGAATCTATTGGCAGGATACCAAAATGTATCACTGCACTGTAAATGAAAGCCTTATTTGTTATTTGTTTTATTTTACTTTTTTCCACTTTAATTGATTTTATTCTCCCCATTTATTGCATTTTAAAATATGTTCTAAAACAGTTCTGTGCCTTATATAAAGAACTTTGATTTGCCTCTGTGCTTGAAAGGTATTGCAATAATAAAATTGCCCTGAATAATCATGCACATCATATCTGCTTTGACTGTTTTATCATTTTATCAAGATTAACATTATGATTATCATATTTTATTTAGGTCTTAAGTTTATCCTATTGTTTTTATCTTATTGTCAATAGTAATCAATATTACTTGGTTATGTTTTGCTGCCTCATCTTGCTTTCATGGCTAAATAGTGGATATTGTTGCTATATTATTGTTGTATTAATGTTTTGCTGTTTCATATTACATGAAACAGACACCAGTTTGATCAAGTAACAGTAAGTCTCAACAGCTGTGTGATTTCACAAAGTGTGGCAGCCAAGAATCCTGGTGTTACATTTGATCCAAGTCTGTTTTGATAAGCACATCAAAGAAATCACCAAGACTGCCTTTTTCCACTTACGTAACATAGCTAAATTATAGTCTTTCCTGTCCATGGCTAATGCAGAGACTCTAATATGTGCATTTGTTTCATCCAGACTTGATTACCGTAATGTTCTGTTTTCAGGTCTGCCATGTGCTAGTACTAAAAATCTTCAGATGGTTCAAAATGCTGCAGCTATAATGTTTACTAAAACAAGTAAATTTGACCATATTACACCAATTCCAGCCTCCCTTCATTGGCTTCCTGTCCATGTTAGATCAGACTTGAAGGTTAAATGAGCATGTCCCATCATACCTGTCTAATCTCCTTAAACTTTATATTCTAACTGGAGATCTCCACTCTCAAAATGCAGGGCTCCTGTGTGTACCCAAAATTAAAAAGAAGTCAGCAGGCACCAGGACCTTTTTCGTATCAGGCCCCATTTTTATGGAATAACCTCCCTGCTGATGTTAGACCTTTAAACCTAAACTTAAAACTAGAATTAAAATCAGTTGCCTTTATGACTTTGTAGCGTACTCTGCAGCGGGTTGGTTTCTGTCTTGATGAGTGTACAAAGTCCTGACGAGATTACTGATTGTTGCAACTGCTCTGTTGACCATTACATCTCTCTAACCTTCTGTCTGTTTGTTTGTTGTTCACAGGCAAATGCATATACAAGCTCAGTGGAGAGATCCCTCCTCTGTTGCTCTGAGGTTTCTTCCATTTTTCCCCATTATAGGGTTGCTTGTTTGTTTTTTTAAAGAGCTTTTTCTTAAATATAATCTGAAACATAACCAGTCAACACTTTCAGCTGCATTACACATGACACCCACATGAAACCAAAGCAGACGAGATGTACTTTTTCAACCATGTTTGATCAATTAAGAATAAAATATCAGCTGTGTACTGATGGTAGTGGTTCCTGATAGGTCAGAACCATAATACATAAACGCTACTGGGCAGTCAGTGCAGCTAATGGTTAACCTATTGTTAAATCAATGTTTTCATATGAATAGCCATCTACTAATGATGATGTGGTCATGCTGATGTGTGTCAAACTAATGAAGGAAAACTGATGAGACAATACAAAATATATAGACAGTGTTTTGGAGCAAAGTCAAGTGGCACTGATGCACAGGATGACACGATGACTCAACCTCAAGTCAAGGTAAGACTGGTCAACAGTAACATTTCAGTCTCACAAAAATTAGATTGATATCATGTATAATGTACTATCAATAAGAGTACCGATACGTATCCCTACTTTATATTTACCAAAGAGTGTTGACTGCATAAAAAGGTACATACATTTTTATACACAGTACAGATATAGACATTTGACCTTTAATACTTAATTTACATCCAACGGACAAACACATATGTGAGAAAGCAGCAGTAAACATCTGAGACATCACACATGTTGACCAACATTCTTAGAAACACAGGCGCCACTCTTTTGTCACTTATACACATATATTCTCTCTTCCTGTCAGACACTCATCCTCTCTTCCTCTGCTTTCTTCTCACATATGCATCTCTCTTCCTCTCCCGAACACTCTCTCTCACTTACAAATACACACACACACACACACACACACACATTCTCCTTCTCCTTAACCCCTTGGTTCCCTGACTTCCTGTCTCCCTGCAGCCTGAAAGCCGAGCCAAATCAATTAGTCTGCAGAAATTACAGAGCAATAAATAACCAGGGCCAGTCGGCAGCAGTGGAGACGGGCGGAGGGGAAACCAGAGTTATGGGGCCCCTCCTGTCTGCATGTGCAGCTCAGGATGCCGGGGCCTCCAACCTTTAACAATATCACAATGTGAGTTTTTATGTGCTTCACTGCATGATATTTACAGAATAACTAAATCTGTTTGGAGTATTTATAAGAGGAGTGAGAGGAGAGACAGATTTACTGTTAATCTAATGTTTAAAAATGTATTTTTCTCTCTATGCATTTAAAACAAGAAATAAACCAGCATTACAATTAAATCCAGTATAATATATTCTTTAATAGATATTAATTTAAGCTTCTTCCATGTCTGTTTTGACCCTATTGGTAACTGTAGACGCCAAGCATGCAGGGGGTGTCTACTGTTTCGGGGTGCTGTGTTGTGATCTTAAAGCTTGAGCTTTGCTCTGATGTTACCTGATCTGGCCTGTTGCAGACTGTCCCAATCCAATCATCTCTATGTCTCTGACACACACACACACACACACACACACACACACACTGAGACACACATAAGAATATTCACACAGAAATATTTGAAGTTTTCGTTTTCTGATGTGGCCATATACAAAAGCATTCCTGCTCATCAAGGGCCCTACTCTACACTTTTGCTCCTCATGTAATTTTCGACACACCTTAAACATGAAAAGCTGCATTCATAGGTCACAGACATGTATTGTCCTCCTGACGACTGAACAATCTCATTTGAAGTCTGCACTTCTACGCCGGGTATTTTTGTAGCACAGGGCACCTTGGTCGTTCATTAGCTGACTGGCTGATGTCAGCAACACTACTGCTATGGGAGGCAGCACCAGTTGCATTGCAAGTTGATACTGCTGGTCACACAGCGTTGGTACCAGCTCTTAATCGTCCCAATCTTCCTCGTCATCACTAGGGCAAAGTTGCTATAGCAACTCCAAGCTATCACCTGGTACCGCCTCTGTCCATTGCACTCTCACCAGAAACCTTTCTGTTTTCGCTATTTTCCTTTCTTCATTTATTTACCAGTACATCTCCTTCAGGTGACACACAAGTAACATCATCAGTCACAGATGTCAGTCGCAAATATAAAAGAAAAAATCAAATATCAGTCTAAAAAAATCTTTATTCAGACAACAGACATCAACTGGATTTAAAGACTTGAGAGTAGAATCTTTATACATCACACACTAAACTATTTATTATCACTGCTGACCGACCTGGACTGGAACAGACCTGGTCCAACTCAGTCCCATCAGTCAATATGCCCAAATCATATTCATAATCGGCTGCTGTTGCTTGTTCAGTGTTTACGGCCACTGTTGCAAAAGACTAATATGTCTTGCAATTTTGTTCGTTTGTTGACTTATATAACAAATGTTGTGTGGATTGTTAAGATTGACTGAGAATAAAACACTCTGCCTGCTCTCTGAAATGTTAATTAAGAAATGAATGTCCTGAACTGATGCTTGGACAAAACAGAGTCCAAATGAGTGCAGAGTGCAAATGGATAGAATATGAATATTATTTCAGGGAGTTAAACTCTCAACGCAGATGTTTTTGTTGACCAAGAAAGACAAATAGTACATAATGAAAGGCTTGTGAAATAACTGGTTTGATCAAACTTATTGCACAATAGTGGAAAGTGGTTTTTGACCACTTGACATGTTGAATATCCATCAAGACCTCCCAGACACGCCACATCTCCTGTCTCCTCCATGCAGTGTACAAGAAACACAGTGGGTACTGAGTTTAAGTGGTACATAGTTCAAGAAAATTTGCATTTCATCAAACTACCACAAACCAGCCAATTAAAACAGAGCAAATTTGAGAGCTTGGGGGCCTCTGAGGGTCTGGTTCCTGCTCTGTAATCTTTGTCTTGACAGTAATGTAGTTTCCAACTGTGTTGTGCTGTGTTCATAAACTGTAGTCAGGTTCTCATAAATTATAATGCTTTACTTTACAGGTTGTTTGATTTATACTAATTTCCTGGAATTATTCAGGGTAACTTGTGTAATGGATTAATTTTAGGAGATTTTACAGAAAGACTGGTGCAATTTGGTACAAATTATAGGAAGAAATAAGTTTGTTTACTTGGTAAGCTTCCACTCAGTATATTGGGGTTCATATATAGTTGTTAATTTGCAATTTGAAATAACTGACTCTTAGTAATTCTTTAATCAGTCAGAAGATCTGGTTATCAAATAGAGTTTAATAACTTAATATGCTAATATATTGTTTGACACACAAAACTACACACTGAAACGAAGGTTTTATCCAAACTGTTAAGAATCGAGTTTATTAAGGATTTTTGCTAATTAAGAACTACATATGAACCCAAATACATACCAGCTAAATCAACTTAACACTTTTTTCAGTTTTTGTTATTATTTTTATTATTTGTAAAAGACCTAAAAGTTGCCAAATATCATTTTCACTATATTATCTAGATTCCTAACTATCTATCTGTCTATCTGTCTGTCTGTCTGTCAGTCTGTCTATCTATCTATCTATCTCTCACTACATTACAGTGTGTTATTAACACTGTTTATATACTGTATTTCACAAATGACACAGGGAGCAGCTATAGGCATTAAAAGTCATCTCCATCCTCACTGTGGCTTTTTTATTTTTATAGATATTTATCAAATTTTATTTTTATTTATTTTATTTTATTCATTTATTTGGACAGTATAGAAACTTTGCTCTTTAATATACCTAGCTGCTTCTTCTTAAGGCTGTGTCAGCACACACCAGTATGGATCCAGTATGAATGTGATAAGCTGCTCTCATGTTGTCCCACTGTTAACTCAACATCCTGTGTCCGCAAACTCTTCCTGGCCTTATCACACAGTGTATGTGTAGACAGAATCACAAATACTTCCGGAGGTCAATAGATAAAGTAAACCAACAAACATTGCACTGAATGCTACACACACACACATACACACACACACACACACACACACATACACACACACAGGACAGGGCTGCTACTGTTGTAAATGTGCGTGTATTTTTGTGTGTGTGTGTGTGTGTGTGTGTGTGTGTGTATGTGTGTGTGTGTGTGTGTGTGTGTGTGTGTGTGTGGTCCAGGGTTCAGTGTGCTGTAGAAAAGTGGTTAAACTTTAAACAGTGATAAACAGAGGACTTGCCCCATGTCTCTATAGTCCACCTCCTCATTCTGTTTACTGCCTGGTCAGAGTTTTAAATGACGAAATGTCCAATAAAGCAGTCCAATTTTTGTCCCACATCAATAGCTGTAGTTCCCAAACCAGTTGGCAACCCTCCTTCTCTACCCATTACCAACCTGCAGGATATACACCCAGACTGAACAACTCAAGAAAACGCTCTGTTTTCAGTGCAGATACATGACCTTAATGCTTCAATCAATTCTGACATCTCAGGTTTCTTTGCATTGTAGTTTCAGTGAGGTTAGCTTTGTCACAGTAAAGATAGATCCAGAAATAGTTCCCATCCACCACTGCAAAGTTCGATTCCTGGTAGCAGTACCTTTACATGTTGTTCTGCACCAGGTTGGGCAGATTTCCCCATTACGAGTTCATAGAAATTTGAAAACAATGGATCTTCAATTTCACACCAAAGTAAATAAAAACAGGCTTCTCATTTTAGTGTTACAAATAAAAAGGTAATTAAAATGTTATTTAGTTCTAAAATAAGCATGGTGAGCTGCTTACTGTAGAAAAACACACTGAGACAAGCAACACAGAGGCTGGATTTATGCTTCATGGTTCATATTTTGAATAGAAGGTGTCACTTTTAAAAGATTTGAGGATGAGGACTAACTGGTGGTGGAGGTAACACTATCTAATGTAAACTTCCCCAAAACCAAATAAAGAGCAGGATCGAGCTCCTATGTTCCAGTCACTACTGGACTAGATTTTTTACGTAACTTGTAACCTTACAAAATAGTGTGGTTAGCTAATGATATGCTGATAGTTAGCATTGTTTGCAGGTCATGTTATAGGAGACAAACACACTGCTTAATCAGTTCCTTACACTTTTGCCCTTACTGTATGTTTTTGGTTTTGGAAAGGAAAGAAAAAATTAAAACCTTTCCCAAATGTTAAAAAAGCCATGGTAGTGAGGTTATTTGGCTCAGTATCAGATACTGAGATGAAGGTCTTGGTCTGGCGTGCAGACTTTCATCTAGTGTGAGGGCCCTTTCCTTGTTTTTTTTAAATTTCTTCTGTTCCCTCTCTCATGAGTCTGAAGACACTTTCTACCTATCTTTCCTTTTCTTTTTCCCTCCCAAAGTCATTTTTCCTCCAATCCGCAGTTGTGGATGTCCCAGGTAAATAGACTTTGAAAAGTATGTGGCTCTTTAAAGTTAGTATGATACCATTTTTGGCACAGCAAACCTTAAATATTTAGGAGCCTGAGATGAGAGTCTATTGCTGTTGGAATTTCTATGATGTTATGAGTACGACAAGTTAAGAAAGATGAGACAGATATTGTCAGCAATATAGTTTATTTTACCCCTGAGAAACATTTTTCTTTCCTTTTAAGGAACAAAGCTTCTACTCTCATTGCCTTCATAACAAACATGATCCTTTGATTATTGAAATTCACCAAGTGATGATAACTGCTGTTGATTCAACAAATACAGGCAGGAAATTACTTAGAATCTATCTGGTATATGTCTTGCTCTTTGTTCAAAGCTGACAGTAACAGTCTCATGGGTGACTGAGGATGTGGGTTTAAACCTCCAATCAGTCCACTCACAGTTAGCATGGTCTGCAGTTTATTCCCATTAAAAACACCAAGTAATGGCATTAAGATGCCGAAAACGGAAGATCTCTAATGTTCCAAGAGAACTGCGGTTTGGGAGGAGCGTGAACATGCTCCAAAGAAACTGGAGGAAACAACCTCAAAACACAGGAGTTATACGTCAGAGGAATATGCTTGGTGGTCTGCAGTTCCTGAGCATAACAAAAGGAAGTCTGCCTCAGTGGTTTCAGTGTTCTTATGAACATTACAGGAGAAAATCTCAGGCAAGAACATCATGTTGAGTTTAAGTTTCAGTCTGGAATCAGATTTGTTTTGACTCACGAATATTCAAACACTGTGGGATGACAGGTCAAATAAAAAAATCTGCTGGTACAGTACATCATGTACTTTCTAAACACGTGGTGGTTCACTTGCATTTCACTTGTCATTTAGTTTTAAATTCAGGCCCTCTAAAAAGTGTGCTCCTGGTCATTTTGGAAATTATTTCTCTGTTAATAAGATTTGATGTCTACCAGTGTGTTGATTGACAGCTGTGATTGACAGTTCACTCACCTGCTGCTCTCCATGGCTCCAGGACTTGCATTGAATTGGACTATTGCAGCAATATTTCAGTAAATTTAATATTACTTGATTATGATACCTGCCCTGTTAGCCCATTTTAGCTAAAATAGCTTAGTGCTCCCAGTAAGCTAGTGTTCACCTCAGTCCAAGGTAGCAGGGTGTGTTTCCAGAGCATGAAAGGCAACACCCCAAACTCCTTATTTGGAAGGTTCAGACTCAAGACTCCCAAGGCTCCGGATGTCACCATCTTGGCAGTGTCTGACTCTGCCTAACTCCCAGCTAATCCGAAATGGGCAAAGAGATTGAGATCTGAAGTGGACTGAATGAAGCCTGGTTGCTGAAACAAGCCCCTTAGCAGCTAGCAACATGTCACTCAAAGCGGTCACTTCCTTAATTATGCATAACTTCATGGCTTAATAAAATTTAAACGTTATAAAATAATTCATCCCCTGTACAGTTGTCATGAAAGGGGAAATTAGCTATAGAGACCAAAGCTTTTTGTACCAGGCTATAAACATTTATTTCTGCTGTAAAGTTTGGCATTTTAACATGGGGGTCTATGGGGATTGACTCACTTTTGGAGCCAATCTCAAATGGCCATTTAAGAAACTGCAGTTTTTTGCACTTCTGCGTTTTGCTTCATTTTCAGCCCTGAAGGTTGCTGCCTGCTCTAGACAGAGAATATGTCCCCAACCAGAAACATCAACTCTGGTCTTTGAACTAGCTCCAAGGCAAACTCATGGGTGATATCACTAATCACTATGTTCATCTTTATATACAGTCCATGGTCAAAACACAGACACACATACATTTTCAAATTTAGCTATCTCAGTGCGGACATACTCTCTTTCTTTTGAAGAATAGGTGGTGTTGTGGTTCCTAGTATCAAAAAGCTTGCTCAGCAGCACCAAAAACACCCTAAAAGTCAGTAAATCAGGAGTTTGGGGGTTTCCCGGCTGCAGCAACAACACTTTATTTGACTAAATTGGAGCTGGATTAGTTGTCGGCCTGTACTGTGGGACGAGTTGAGTCCCACAATACAGACCGGACCCTCGCTGACTAATCAGACAAGTGGAGAAGGAAACATGTCAGCAGATACCCTGCCCGAGTCTAACACTGCACTTCTATACACTCACACAGCCAGCAAAATACCACTGGCACCCACTGGCATTTAAAGGAATAAACCACAACAAATACAGGGTTTTAGTGATGAAACCAGGGACACCAAAACCATATTTGTGTCCTTTGGTGCTCCATGCTGACACATAAACACATGCTCAGAGATAGTAGGAGGCTTATGTTTATTTCTCTGAACATTTATATTGCAGCTGGTGAGGAGAAAGGATCAGTCTGTACAGCAATATCAGCCAACTGTGGATAAAGTGTTATTATACTGTAGCTTGGTAACAATGACATCAGCAACATATCTAAAATCACTGCAGTGAATGTATTATTCTTTTTGTAAGATAGTAATTAAAAGATTTGTGCAGCTGGAAAATTGTGCTTTAAAATGACTTCATACAGAAAGTCACAGATCATTAACTACCACAGGATCCTGATTCCTTATGAGTTGTTGTGGTAACCAGTAAAGCACAAGACCGCAAGTTTCAAATGTTTTGGCTGAAATGTAAATTTAACTCTTTCATTTTTGGGCTCTAAAGTGGTGAACAAACATCACCTTGACTATTTCCTCTTGTGAAGCCAGGTCAATAGAGTTAAGCAACCGCAACAGATTGAACAGACTGTACTGTGGAGATAAGCATTCTCTGTGTGTATACAGTGCACATGTAGGTTTGTGTGTACCTAATACGGTTGACTTCCAACCCAAATATTTTGGTATTTTACCACTTCTTTGCCCCTTAATTCAAAATTGCAACTGAGAATCTTGATGAATCTAAATGTAAATAGGAAGAATATTTCTTCTTCGTGTTTCTTCTGTCTTTTGGTTGGTTCAGGTTTGTTCTGATCAGGTCTAATTATCTGCATGTAGAATTGGATCAGGTTCAACTGTCGTGGGTCCTTTTTGCATCAGGTTTCTTTTCTTTCTGTGAAGACCACTATAACTGGGTGAAACTTCAGATTTCTCTTTCTCTCAAATATTTCCTTTGCTGCCACTTCAGGTCCAACCACAGCTGACAGAGCCAGACACAAAAGTGACAATCAGCAACAGAAGCTCAGTAACACGTCTTAAAGGTGTGTTCAAACAAAAAGCAAAGCAAATTTTTTGCCTTGTGCAATTTGCATGAAGTTGCCCGCTGGTTTGTGTTCATTCTCAAACAGCCAATGTACCAACTTGCACCAGGTTTGTGGACACGTGCATGTTTTTTGTGTTTAGCTTAGACTCTGGTTGAACTGAGAACTCTCCAGAACCTACATTTCTTTTTCTTATTACCCCCAAGTCATCCTCCTTTTTCCTTTCTTCTCTGCATATTTATGAAGTAGAGTCATAAAGCCCCAGGAAATGCATACATTTTTCATTCAAGTTGAAATACTTTCAACTCGTGCAGACACATCTTAGCACCAATTTGTGACTCCCCAGGCACAAATTCACAAATTTGCTTTTTGTCTGAACACATCTTAACAATGCTTGATGTCCATGTGTCAGCTTTCTGTGTCAGGGCCCTTATTTTGACTTTTGAATGTTTTCTTTATATACACATTAGACTTACAAGGATTAATACAACAGAACATGCAAGGACCTCGCCAACTCCTAACAAACAAACTTGAATTATTCTCTGCATATTGTCTGCATCTGAAAACTGCACTTGAAAAAAGTGGATACATACACACACACACTCCAGACACATATCCCAGACTGAGACTCTTATCAGTTCAAGCAGGAGGATGAACCCAAGGGAGCTCAGGGAGACAGACTCACTGAGTGATCAAGATTTATTATTATCAAGATGTATTGTCGAGAGATAAGACACACACACATACATATACAGACCACACAGCGTGTACACAGGGGGTAGGTAACACACACACACACACACACACACACACACACACACACACACATAATCATGTACACAGAAACACATTGAGAAATAACACACACATGCCACACACACACACTTGCACACACTTCAAAAGCTGGGACTGGCTGGGATCACTGCTGCTCTCCTCTCCCTCCTCTTGACCTTTAACCTCCATCTCTTCATTCTTCCGTCTCGCCGTCTCTCCCTCTCAGTGCCCACCTCTGTCTTTCATCTTTCTCACATGTTTCTTTCCTTATTTCTCTCTCCCGCATGCAATTTATTTTATGCTTTTAGCTGAGTCTCTACCAATCCTATTTCTTTCTTTTGAATTTGCTGAATTGAAAATTTTGAAACAATTTTGAACTTTCTGTCAGTGTTGCAAGAACTTTTCACACAAAAGAAGAGCCAGAAAATTCCTTTTTTTTCTTTTTGGAGCTGCACAACGTATAAAGTCAGTCAAACCGCACACAATCACTAAACATTTCTGCCACACAAAACTAAACTTAATGAACCAACAATGGGAGGTGGGGATCATTAGGGCATCAGGAATGAAGGCAATGCATGAATGTTTGGGGAATGTACTGTAGAGGTGTAAAAGTCCAACTAAAATCATAGTTAATCATCCCTCTTCGCAGTCAAAAATACTGTCCACATATTTTTTCTTTTTTTTTTTTTTTTTTACAAAAAAACACACACAACAAGTAATAATAATGATAAGAACAATACAATGCAATGACAACTACCATTAGAATGAAGAACAAAAGACAGACAGTGTGTGTATGTGTGACTAAAAGGGATCATGAACAGTAAATCAGTATTTAACGGGTCTGAAGTGACATTTTCAAGTATGTTTACATGCTGAGCAGCTAATTAGCCGACTAGCCTGCTAACTGACACTAGCAGTACACTTTCTCCCCTGTGAATGTTTGTTTGGTGGCTTGTTCAACAAGCTAAGGTGCAGGACAAGACATGTGTTCATGTTTTATAAGTTGGATAAGAAGGAGACTTCAGCAGGAAAGCTAATATGGGTTGCTGTTCAGAGTCTGTGGCTCTTGTGTTGTGTAGCAGGATGCTATCAGGCTCTGTGTGACCGTCTGCTGTGCCTATGATAGAACATTTTGATTTATTTGCTATATCAAAATGAGTACTCCAGCTATGTAAGCAGATGATAGAAGAGTATTTAATTGAAATAATGCAAAACTAGGGAGCACAATTAGGATAAAAATAAAAGGATTTAAAATATAAAATTCTTTCTTTTGATTTCTGTTTTTTTTTCTCAAAGTAGAACACAGGACATGTGATTTACAGAGCAGATATATATGCTGTAGTAGACAAAAAAGGCTCTTTAATTTCAGTTGGACTTTAAAAGTTGTAAAGTGAGGAGAAGCCAATCCAGAGAGGATACAAGCTGAAGGGAGAGAGAGGTATTTAGCACATGGGACAGCTTTTATAGCTCAGGTGAACTAGATGAGCTGATTACGCTACACTGATAGCCAGTAATCTCCAGAGCTTGGCAGAGACAGCCCACTATACGCAGTGGGACTGAAGTCAAACCAGGAGTATTTCTGGTTCTGTAGGTTTCATATAAAAGCATCAATATTAACTGAGAATAATATCAACCTTCCCAAAATCAGGATAGTTTTGGCTTTGTGATTTCACGCTTATGGTCTGGTTATTCTCTAGCCTGATTATCAGACTTAACTGACATTTTTTATGCAGATTGCTGAATGACACAGCGCTGTGGGTGATTGTTATTGTTCACCAGCAGCTTTTATTTTATGCATAGACACAGACAAGGACACAGAGGTGCTTTATTTTAAATTATACTTTATTTCATATAAAAACAAAACAATAAACAAATAAATTAGATATTTCTAAAATAATTCTCTTGAGGAAATGTTTAAGAACGTTGTGATTGTTTACAGTTGGTATCTGGAAATAGAGCAAATAAATGGAATGTAATGATGCAAAATGTATCCGCACACTTTGTGTGTGTAAATGTAAGAGCTTCATTCCTAAATGAGATATCTGTCAGTGATGCCAACTGTCACAAGAATGACTGACAGCATAAAATACAGACAAAATGAGGAGAGCAGACACATGAGTCCTTTGTTGACAAAACGATTGACTGGTTTTACACACAGGATGATGAATTTAAAACATTTTGGAAAGTAATCCTCCAATTTTCTTAAGCTTTCAAACATTTGGAAAAAAACATAACCAGAAAGTGATGGTACAATACAAATGGTGATGCAGATATTAACCAAATAAAATATGTTTTCAGGAGTCCAGCTGCCGATTATCAGACCAAAATCAATTAATTTAAATAGAGTTTGTTGAAATTTTGGCACACAAATTTGCATCATTGACCAATTGCAAACCATCTCCAAAATGGGGGAAATAATCATATTAGCTGATCAAACAATTTGATCTATTACCACACCTCAACAAGAAAGATACAACAACTGACAATGGTTAATTTGTTTGTGTCTCAGTTGTTTTGTCTGTGGTCAAATTCAGGAGGCGGACCGGGACACAGTTGGCATTTTACCCCACAGGGGAATTTTCTGCAGCTGGTGCTGGTGGCAGTGGCGGAGCGGCGAATCTGAATTAAGATTTGTAATTTAAAAGATGGCGACTGGGGATAAAGATAGGGGCGTTTGGGAGAGAAGAGGACACATTAACATAATAAGAGCCTCTTCATTTGCACACAAGCCCAAGCTATCTCCACACCACCACCCCCAAAACTCCCTCTGGTCCATAGTCACACCCATTAAGCCTGCAAAGCCTTCATTGTCCAGCCAGGCTGCGGACCTGAGGACCCCTCGCCAACAGATTGGGCTGGGTGAAGGGTTACAGCCAGACAAAGGCGGGTCCCTCCCCCTTCTCTTCTATTTGAAATCAATCACACTGGCTTTCACATTCAGTACCCCCCTCCTCCTCCCTCCTGTTCCCCTCTTCATGTCAGTAGTGACAGTGGGTTTGGGCCAGCTCCCCACAGAGTCCCCATGCTGAATCGTCAGGCCTCCTTTCAAGACGAGTCCCAACCTGGACACGCTGTCTCTGACAAAGTGGTCATGTAGGCAAAGACTGAGAGAGTAAAGCTCTTGTTAGGGGAAGACCATGTAATGTCTCAAAAGTATATACCTGTAAATGAGTCTGTCTCATGACCTTTTGGGCTCTGAGGCTTCTGAGACTTAGGACTTCGGAGTTGCTTTAGAGTTTGTGAGAAAATAATATTTCAAAAAATTTTGCAGATTCATGTTATTCATCCAACAACAGCAACAAAGACTGGGCTCCGTGTGGTATTTAACCACAAATTGTTTTTTCTGGGGGCTGGAGGCTGAGGCAGTTTATTACAAAATGACAGATGAGAGTTTCATTCTAAAAGTTAAGCCATCTTTAAAGATCCAACAATCAATTTTGACCACAAACATTTGAGGTTTGAGTTGCAAAATGAGAATTTTGTCATAATTGAAAGGACTTTTCCAAAAATGTTTACAAAAGTTAGTAATGTAAGCCAATTTTAACAGTAAGACTTGTTGTCAACTGTCAGTTTGTGACTCCAAGGTTGTGTTTAGATTTTTTAATTACGTATGAATTACAAATTGACTTTGAGCCACCATATTGGAGACAGTGTGTTTAATTGAGATCAAATGTTTTTATTAATGGTGTTTTTTTTGGAATGAAACCTGAACATGAAGACAGTGTGACAACTGTGACAGGTTTGGCACTTGAAACACTTAATTAAATTTATCTCTGCTTTCGCCTCTGATAACCTTCATTTTTGTGTCATTCAGAATAATTTATAAAAGGCAATCGTCTTTCTGTTGTTGATATGTACATACAATATTTTAATATTCTAATATATTCACAGGAAATCATAAATTCAGGCACTTTGCTGCCGCTAAACAGCAACTTCTTAGTACGAGAGATCCTGAGATTTAAGACCGTTTTCTTTTTAAATAAGCAACACAAAAGTAAAATAATCTTATATAGAGAGATTTATATTTAACAATCAGTTTCTTCTTTTTTATCATAGCAAAATAAATCTTTTTTTGTTAAAAATGTCTTTATCACCGAGGTTTCAAGCCCTGGTTTAAGGTTGAGTTTGTGTGAGGAGATCATTGTCCGTCACCTCTCTGGAGGAGAAGTGATCAAAGAAAGCATTTCCAGGCATTTTGAGTACCAGGGTCCCTTCTGTTGTTTTTAGTGCCTCAGTTTTCCAATGTTACAACTGTTCTTGGGCACAGTGCCAGAGCTGATAGTCCAAAGTACCACGTTTTGTTTGTCCTCTTCCCTTCTGCTCGTTCTTCTGCCCGCGATGAAACGTTTTTCTACAAACCTCCACCTTGCAATGAAGCCCACTGGCCTCAGTGCTCCACGTGCATACAGGTGTGTCTGTGTATGTATTTATGTGCATGTGTGTAGAAAAGCCCACCTATATCTAAGGGCTTTGTCTGGCGCCATAATGGAGGTCCGATTGAAAACTTAATGAGAATAAAACCTTCAACTTGTGTTTCCTGTAGTGTGTACTTGTTCTGTTTGTGTTCTGTTTATGTCTGCATATGTATGGGTGCGTTAAGTCTATCGGAGTGCCGTCTTCATGTCTATCCGAGAGCGCACATCCTGGTATCCCAGGAGGCAAGGGTCAGTGGACAAGGCATCGTGGGTAAAAACAGAGTCGTTATCAGAGGAGCAGGAGCTGGACGTGTCCTCACATGATGGGGAATACTGCTCGAAGGGTGTTGACAGGTCCAAATACTGGGGAGAAAGAAAGTTCAGATATTAGAGAAATGTTTGTGACAGATGTTTGTGAAATTGGAAACAATGGAAACTGAACTTTGCATGTTCTTAGAGGCTGTCAAACTGTTAATTTGTTCATTTGACAATGTCCACACAAGAAGAGATGCAGATGTGGAGATTTGCTGCCGTTGCAATTTTAGACCACCGCATCAGTTCTGGAGCAACAGTTTTGGACTGGTTAATTTAAGGATGGTTAGGTTTATATCTAAGCCAAGAAATTTCTGTATTTAAGTATAAACCAACAAATCAATCACACGAACTGTTGACCAATCTGCAGGCAATGGTCTGTTTTTATGTATTTGGCGAGAAAAGGCTGCTCGGAAATTTCAGCAATGTGGACACTACAGCCAAACACAGTTTGATTTTGTTTGTGTTGTTTCAAGTTTATTAGCCCTGGACTCCACTCTCTAGTCATTCACTCTTGTTTCAGCTCAACCAGTTTGTGTACTGAGGACATCTGGCTCGCAGATTGTGAAGAAGAGGAAGAAAATGTGTGTGCACACGTTAGCATGTGTGCAAGATTTAAAATGATTTGTATTTGGGTGTGTCGGTGTGTGTGCAATTTCATAGGAGGGAATAGGTGCATGAATGTGTTTGTATGCTTGTGTGTGTGTGTGTGTGTGTGTGTGTGTGTGTGTAGCTCACCTCGTCAGAGATGGACAGCAGCACTCTGTCCAGCTCCTCCACTAGCTGTTTGAAGGTCGGTCTCTGGGTGGGAACGGCATGCCAGCACTCACGCATCATCATGTAGCTACAGAGAAAAAAATAACATGCAAAACATGATTTCTACAATTAATACAATCTGCAATGAGACAGACATTGTTGGCTTTGCAAAAGATATTGAAAAACTGATGCAATGACTATATTAAGTTTAGTTGGCAGTTTAGTTTCTCTTTAAAAGATACTTTTTTTTTCTCCAAAAAAACATGTTAAAACAAACTAATTATAATCCAGTCAGCTACCAAATGTGGAATGGATTATTATGTGAATGTAGAATATGTACAGCTTTAATGTTTGGCGTCTTGACTGTAATGTCATCACCAAACTCAGCGCAGCACAGACTGTGGAGTAGGGCCCATGAAATGTTTTTATATGTTTTATATATTTGTTCCCTCATTTGTGCTGATGTGAACCATCCCCTTCTGCACCATAAGGAAAAAGATCTTAAAACAACCTAAGAAAGACTATTTATGGCTAATGTAGTGTATATAGGCATGGTTGCTAACAGTGGAAAAATAAAGCAGACCAAAAGAAGAAGAGCTCCTGCTTACAGTTCGTGTGTGCAGTTGGATGGTTTGTCCATGCGGTGTCCTTCCTTCAGCAGCTTGAAGAGCTCCTCAACAGGGATACCAGGGTACGGTGAACCACCCAGTGTGAAGATCTCCCACATCAGTACCCCAAATGACCACCTAAGGACAGATGAAAGGAGAGGAAAGATAGAGATTCAATGATTGGGATTTATACAGTATTAAGTTTACTTTTGTAACAGAGAGCAATCCAAGATATGCTACAATTATGTTTTTAGGGAGTTCCTAATAATTTAAAGGTTGGAAAAGAAAAATAATTGACTAGGCATAAAACATTCTGACACAGAATACATATCATATGATTATGGGCTGTTTTGTTGCCTGTTAAGCTGGTCTTGCATGACATATTGTCTTTGTTATAAAGCACTCCATGTTACCCTGCAGCAAAGACTTCTATATTTGAAAAAAAGTCAAAAATTGAGACTTACACGTCGCTCTGGTGTGTGTAGACTCTGTCAAACAGTGCCTCTGGTGCCATCCATTTCACTGGCAGCCGTCCCTGCACGGGAGTGGACATAGAAACATTAGAGCTTTGCCTTCAATTATCACGACAACTCAGCTGCACACTTTTCATCTGAACATGTTTTTCTTTATGTCTCACTGTACAACTCCCCCCTCCCCTCACTAAATTCTCACTCTCTAACTCCATGCCCTCTCATTTCTCCCTCACAATCCTCCCCCTCCTCTGCCATCCTCCCTCCTTGTCTCCCCTCTTCTCTAATTAAGTCCCATTAAGTCTGCTGCCAATCAGAAGAAAACATCAGACATGTGTCTTGAGGAATATTAAAGCTGTGAAAGGAGCCAGGCAGGAAGAACCTGGCTGAGGAGAGGACATGTTTACAAGCAGGGCTGGTTGAAAACTAGTTTCCATTTTAACTTTTTAACAATCAAATATCTTAATAATATGTTAACATGACAGCTTATTGAGGGGATCAGTGGTCAGAGTTTTCAACAACTGATCTTCTACTTTATTAACATTTAGGTTTACTACACTACTTATACTTGAGTAGGATATTCTACTCATTTTTTGGAGCTTATTATTAGAATTTCTGGCTCTTAGTTAAACAAAAAAGGCAATAATCACATGGATAACATCCAGTTGTTGATATAAAAAATAATTTTCTTTCTGATATGTGCAATAAGATGACAACAAGTTAGCTCTCAAATTGAGAAAATTTAAAGGAAACCAGTAATTAAGCTGCACCATAACCTGCGTCTCAACTACTGGAAAGTTAGAAGAGAGAAAAGCAATTCCTGAAAATATGCTGTTAGAAACTGTCACTCACGTTGGTGGTTTTCTTGTAGTAGTCAATCTGGTGGACTCCTCTGGCCAGTCCAAAGTCAGCGATCTTCATCACGTTGTCCTCTGTCACCAGAACATTTCTGGCTGCCAAATCTCTGTGGATGCACTGTGGAGAGAGAAGACTGAGAATTAAAGACTGACAAAACACAAAATGAGCTTTAGGACTATCTCCACATTATAAGATTAGCATTACGTTTAAATGATCCTGGTTAATGGGCTCAGAAATGGAGAAGGGGCTGAATGCATAATTTTTTGTTGAGTGTGTTGCTTATTTTTTGTTTGGTTTAACACTGCTCTCCCTTTGGCAAAAGCATGAATTCAAAGTCTTGGCTGAACAAGAACACTAAACTAAACTTTATTATCTAATGTTTTATATTCATGAAATGCTCTTTTGAATTTGGACTTATGAAACAACATGTCCCTGTCTGTTCCAGGCCATGGCTTGGAGAGATCATGTAAAAAAACAGAGGCAGAGGGAGGTAGAAATGATTCACTGCAGATGTTCTCCAAAAATGAAAAGACTCGGGACTCTAAAGTCAACACGCAATGCCTCATTTTAGTGAATGCAACAACATTAAAATGTCTTTATATAGAAACCCTGGAGTTTGAAGAAAAAACAACCCTTTGGGAGGAAAAAAAGAAAGGCAGTGTTTGCCCACATTGAATGGATGTCATTAAGTTTATTTTGGTTTTCATTCGAAATAGACGTGGGATTTGTGGGGATGTGCGAAATGAACCAGTCTTGGTTTGTGGGTCTCCCCATAATGGAGGGGTAGTTTCAGGCTCCTACATTCTTAGGAAGCCGTAGAGCCAGAAACCTGATGCCTACACCCAGACGACGGCTCTGCTGCCTGTTTGCTAACAGATTTATGGCAGCGCTAAAAAGGACAAAGCCCTGCGATGGAGGGACAGACAGATGGATGGAGAAGAGTAAACAGGACCGAAGCTGCAGCAGCTTTCTGCTCTGGAATGCCTGTCTGAGACACCGGCTGGCAGACAAAGAGACATGTTGATAAGAGGCACACAGACAGGGTGCATGCTGGGAAAATGAAAGGAAAAGAAACATGGGGGGTTGGGATGGAAAGAAAAGAAAGACAGGAGTGGACAGAGGCATAGAAGATGGCATGAGAGACGGGGGAAAGAAAAGAGAAAGAGCAGAAAACTGATGATGCTAGACAAAACTCATCCAGAGAGCCAAGTGCCCAAATAAAAAAACACTGAATTAAGCAAAGGAACTCAATCCTAATCGAATTCCCTTTAAGTCAAAACCCAAACTTCTGATATTTCAGCTCCTTCAGGGCTTATACAGTTCATGAAGTCTACAAATGTTGTGAATTTTACTCTCCTGTTTTTATTTTGTGGCTGTATTTCCTGCCCAAGGACATGGCTACATTTTAATGAGGTCTGATATGTAAACATCCCCATGCGTTTAAGGCTTACAATATAAAAGTTCCTTCAGTGCATGACAAGCCAAATCCCCAGGATATTCAAGAAGCTGGAGTCAGAAAACATCTGGCTTTTTTACCTGATAAACTGCTTATAACCAATGAATTATCAAAATAGTTATCAGTTAACTTTTTTTTATTCAATTACTTGAATTGTTTCAGCACTAAATCTGTTTCTTGACAATTTTTCCAACTGTTGGTGAAAAGGACTTGTATCTCTCTAAACACAAAGTACCAACACTGAAACATTTCAGTGTTTGACAAGTAGTAATTTAATTTTCAATATGTATTTTACTTTCTAACACTGTTATTGTTTGAATTGACATTGAACTTTGCCACCTCCTGCATTCATGAAATGCTTTCAGAGACGTTTTACAGCCACCAGAGATTCAGTTATACTCTCAGATGTCATGCTACTACATGTTATCAAAGTGAACATACCCTTTTGGAGGCCAGGTATTCCATCCCTCTGGCCACTTGGTAGGCACAGGACAGGAGGTCTTTGAATGTGAGCTGCTCCTCAGGCACCTTGGTCACATCAAAGGTGTAGTCCATGCCTGGGGGTCGCCGGGCCCGCAGGTACTCCCTCAGACTGCCTTTGGAGGCGTATTCCACCAACACATACAGAGGGCCTGGGGGTGAACACAAACAGGATGTAAGAAGGATGGGGTTGTTTCTATTGTTGTTTTAGTCTAGAATCTTGGGACCACCATAGTTGAAACACTCACTAAATAAGGCCCAATGGTTGGTTTGTTGTGATTTACAGTAAGAAGGGGATTTGGGATGATGGTAAAGGAAAGGCATTGTTTTCTCTCCAAAATAATTTGTGTTAACAAGGAAGAAACTGTCCTTTCATCATTGTTCAATGACCAAAAAGACCATCAGTTTAACTTGACTGACTTGTCCATGAGGTGACCAATCCAACCTTTTTATTCAAATTCCCTAGTTGAATCAAATAAAAGTATACTGGAAAGAAATTAAACAAGTTCAAGCCAAAGAAGCCTCCGAAAGGTTTATTCATAGGTTAGAAACTCACCATCTTGTGTGCAGACTCCAAGCAGGTTGATGATGTTCTTGTGTTTGTCCATCACCTTCATCAGCTCCATCTCTGAGATGAGGTCTGCGAGATCTTTGTCTGTGGCGTCATCTTAAGCAAAGATACCTTTTATTTAGACAAGCAGAGCCTTAAGCTATTCTCTTGAGGAATTTTTGTGTCTATATCATTTCTTTCTTACCTTTGAGCATCTTAACTGCCACAGTGGTGGCCTGGTCCTGGCAGTCTTTGTTGATGCCGTAGGCCTCAGCTCTGACCACCTGACCAAAGCAGCCTTCTCCCAGCGGTTTGCCCAATGTTAAACTAGAGAGAAGACAGGGGTTAGTGAAAATAAGTATGTCTGAATGAAAACTGTACAAATCCATAATTTTGGGCTCTGGTTCCTTAAAACATACGTTGGGTAGAGCTAAAAATGGGCTGTGGTTTAGTTTCTTTTTAGGTCCCCACATGCTGCGAGAGCTACAATGTTTAAATGAGTCTGGATCCCGGGAGCCAAACTAAACTTAGTGAAGAAACACTCTTTGCAAGAAACAGAAGTTTTTAGTAAATGCTATGTTCTCTGCTATCTCTCTGATAATAATTTCAAATGGTATCTTTTCAAATCCTGTCAGAAGTTTTTCTAAATTGCACTAATTGAACTTACTTCTCCCTGGGGAACTCCCAGTCCGGGTCGTAGGGCAACTCAAACTCCATGACTCCAGCCAGCATGGGAGAGCAGCTGGACGAGAGGCGAGCTACCCTCATCAGAGATGCACTGGACTTCCCTGATGAGTTGGACTCCACTGAATACTGAAGGAAGAGATGCAGACAAGGAGAATTTAGTGACTACCCTACAAGTACATGCCAGATTTTTTTCAGCATTTCAAACAACCTTTGAGCTAGATAATACTTTCAGACTTTCTTTTAAATACAATACAAAATCAAAATTTATATTTTCGGTGTGGAAGACATTTTGTCCTCCAGAAACTAGTTCATGCCCTGGTCCTGTACCTGTCTGCGAAGAGGAAATTTGGAGAGCTTTTGTACAGGGAGGGCATCAAAAGGTTCCCTTCTGGGGTGGACCTGCATTCGACACAACACCACAATGACGATGGCCATGATCAGAGCCAGGAAACCACAGGCATAGATGATGATGTCGGTGTACTTGGTCTCCATGGTGTCCATAGCATCTGCTGCTTCCTCCTCTATAGGAACAGGGGGACATTTTTTCAAAAAAGAGTTAACACCCCCAGAAAAATCAAACAAAAAATCAATCAATGAGGTAAAGTCTGTCCAGCACTGATATGTAGGCTTCAGTTCTTCTTTTACCTGAAATGACAGTGAGCCAGGCAGACTGGTGGGCGAAGCCAATTGAATTTCCTGCCAGACAGGTGTATTCTGCTGCATCCTCCATGGTAACTTTGGACAGGTAGAGCACCTCCACCTCTGACATGTTCAGACTACCAGTCTGAACATAACAGAAACAGGGACAGTAATTAGTATACAACAAAAAATAATCTTCAACAAATTCTTTAATAACTTCTTCTAAAAAGAAACAGGCAGCACTAGCTGCTTTTTACAGTGAAGCAACTGCATCAAGTGTTTACTGTGGTTAGCAACTAAATGCTACTTCTTTTTATGGTGTGAAATTAGTTTATTACTCTATTACAGCTCTAACAAACAGCGCAAATGGCACCAGATAGTAAAACTTGTTCCAGTCTTTTAGACAGGGATCCAAATTGGAACATATAAACTAAATAGCAACTCCCAACAGAGCTAATACTTTACACAACTCGACAGATTTCAACTGGGTTCTCAAGGTAGCTAAGCAAGAGCTTGCGTTTGAACTTGTCCTCTGCCTCTGATATAAAAATCTGTTAAATATCACCAACCTTAAGGACCTGAACATAGGGCGTCCCATCAGGACCATAGCGGCTGCCATTCCTTTCAATGTGTTTGAGCCACTGAATATGAGGCTGGGCGTCGCTGTAGACCTTACAGTGGAACTGGACATCACTGCCCACCACTGCTGTGGTATTGGCTGGTAGACCTGCCTGCAGGATGGGCCTGTGTGGGGAGCGCTCTATATTGGGAAGAAATCAGAGGACAGATGAGCAAAGACTGAGACTGAAAGATAGCATTAAGCTCAAGGGAAACCAGTCAGAGCTAAAAGGATTTCTCCTCTTCAAAGGTGATTCAAGGACTTGGAGACAGAGATTTAACTGATCTGCCAAGTCTGGTTTAATTCTAACAGAGTCTCAGAAATACCCCTCTCACCAGAAGTCCATGTAGGCAGGACAAACTGGAATTATAGGGAGCTGTGAACAGCTAAAAACATCCTGATATTTGGCAGTTTAACAGGCGACATACATCACTGCTTTGTAAACAAACTTCTCAAAATGGCCAGCAGTTGTTACTGTCACGTATAATGTGTTTTTATGCTGGCAAAAGAGCAGGAAATGTCATTTTGGGATGAAAATCAGTTCCATTAGCATGGCTCTTTGTCAGCTGGTCACCGGGTTCTCTTTGATCTGCGGTTACTCTCGCTCTCTGATCTCGTTAGTTGTCTCGTTAGTCTTCTCCCCCCGTTGACAGGGACGGAAACTGACCCCGCGGTGGACGGACAGCGAACAAATGAACAAACAACCCGCAGCCCTCCTCAATCTCCTGTCACAGGTCAGGTAGAAAACTGGTGTGGACGCCTGATCGTCCACATCCTGCCAGCCACGGCCGACGCCAGGCGCCCCTGTCACCTTCTGCTCACCCCCCTGATTATCCCCTCCACCAGACTGGAGGCTTTCATTTGAAGGCATGATGCTTTTTCCAAAAGTGCTGACTAATGACTGTTGCTATAGCTGCCATGAATACTGTCAGCCAGATCACAAAGCATTGAAATTCAGGTTTAAAGAATTTACTTTTTCACAAACAACAAAAAGCACTGGATCATTTGTGTCTTACCCAGGACATCAAGGACATAGCTGTGAGTGATGGAGCCGTATTTATTCTCCACCACACAGGTGTAGTTTCCCCTGTCTGAAGGCACAACACTCTCCATCACTAGGCTCCAGTGCTGGTGTCTCAGCTAATTAAAGAAACAAAAATCAATATCAGTTTGGATAGATGTTTGGAGAGTCCTAATTTTTTGTCCACTGCCTGAATAACCAACTACTCTTGGTAGTTTATGATATATCCTTACCTTGATCCCCCCAATGCGGTGCTCTCCTCTAAATTCACGACCATTTTTGAGCCAGCGGATGCTTGGCATGGGGCTGCCCATGGCAGCGCAACGAAACTTCACTGTGTTGCCTGCAGGAACAGCAAACAGCTTCTTCTCCATACGCTGAGGGTGGGTCCAATAGGGACCTGTATGGATAAAGACCAGCCAGTGAGCCAATTAAATACCTTGAGGTTGAGTTGTACTAATTCTTCAATAATTGCAGTTATGAAGCAAATAACCAACACACCTCCGGAGAAGTAAACCTGGTCATTTTCAATCTCAGCTGATGAGTCCTCCAAGCCATTGTCCTCGTCATCATCCCCTGACCCCAATGAGTCTATGAACATAAAACAAAAAGTAAAGACAACGTGAAGAGACACAAAAACATATTTTCAGTTGCGTCAATCCCAGATATTCAGAAACTGTTTGAGAAGCAAATTCTACAGTGGATATCACAAGTGCAGTGGATATTTCTTGATTAATCAATTAATCACTTGGTCTTTAAAATGCCAAAGTAATAAAAACTGTAAATCATAGTTTTCCAAGGCCCAAGTGTATCTTGTATTTACATGTCAGCTTGCTGACTTTATGCTAGTACCTGGTAGCTAATCAGGTACTAAATAAAGTTATTATTTGCACTGAATAGAGCCAACACTGACAAGAGTTGTTTTGTACAACATACTTCTTAAAGCAATCAAGTAGCTTCTAGTTAACAATGTTAGTGTTCCTACCTGCCACAGTGATGGTGAAGTTCCTCATGGGCTCTTTGTTTCCCCGGAGTACACAAACATAAATGCCTGAATCCTCGTACGTTACATCTGTAATCTCCATGATGGCACCACGGATCTGGATGCGTGGCGTGGCCAGAACCCGCACTCCCTCTTTGTACCAGTTCATCGCCATGCCGGGTCGAGTGCTCATGTCGCAGCGCAGTTTCAGGACATTGCCTGGCTCTAACACAAGATGCTCTGTGGTGTCTTCACTCAAGTCCTCAAGAACATCTGTTGAAATCAAAGAACATCAGTGCACAAGGTTTTAGCATGACATGATTTGTTTGTGCCAACTTTCTATTTCTTGCTTCCTTTCTTTTCTTCATTTTGCTCTTTTACAAAGAACAGGCCAGTCAGCAGGTTGTTTCTTTATCTCCCCGCCAAAGCCAGTAACCATCTCTTCAACTATGACCATCAACTCCTCAACCCCATTATCTCCTATCCCTACATACACACACACAATGAAATTACCATGGAGACCAGGAGGCCTGACCGACCCGACCCTCCTCCACACAACCCCTCCTCCTTTCAAGTCCCTCTTCATCTTTTTGTTCCTCTGTGGATTATTGTGGGACTGAGAACGATCTAGCTATCACCGCAAACCCCCTCCCCTCCTCACTCATTCACTCACTCAAAAAAATGAAGAAAAGAAATGAGGAGCAAGAGAGACTGAAGCTAATGAACATGTTGCAGTGTGACAGTGGATGGAGAGTAAATCTGAGGGGCGGTGAAGGTTCACTGGAGATCTAAGTGAGCGAAGGGAAGAGAAACACTCATTCCAGTGTGGGGAGGAGGACGTTGGTGTTTGAGTCCAAACAGATGGTTACCAATACCACCTTTGACAGTGTTCTATCATTTCTAAGTTTTCTAAATGTATTTTTTTTACAGCAGTATAAACTTAAATTTTTGAATTGTCCATATTTAAACCAATTCTTAGAGTTATTCAGATGTCATTAGCAAAAATTGTGGCTCTACAGTGATGCATTTAGATGTGGATTATTGAAAGAGATATTTTACAGCATGAATATGAAGTTACCTGGGGGAATTTCAGCAGCAGTCATGTCCATTGTTCGGGAAATAATGATACCTATGGAAGAGAAATGTTGGGGTTAGAAAATAGTGTTAAACTGTATTATCAATGAATGGTCACATAGTTCTAATTCCCACTATGGGCGACTTTGTAGCTGTCCAACAAATTATATCTGAATGGCACAGAAACTAAATATTAGGATGATGATAATTGTGTCTCACCAGGCAGGACCTCCAACCACGCTGACTGCATGGCCTGTACTGTCTGTCCAGCATGGGTGCTCTTCGCCATGCAGATGTACTCTCCTGCATCCTCCAGAGAGATGTTGGACAAATGCAGAGTGTTCAACTTGGATGCGTTGCTCTGCAGGGCCTGCATAAAGGAACAATCAATTTAACATCTTTTTAAAATGAGGACAGTATCAAAACATTTTGTAAAGAGAAAATGAGAACTCAAATTGTGGTATTTTTGTTCTGTCAGCTAATCGCTTCTCACCGTTAAAGCCCTAAGGTGAGGCTGTCCTCCTTGACTCCTTCCTGGACCGCTGACTTCTGTTTTCAGCCATTGCACCTTGGTGGATCCTGGCCGGTGGACTTTACACACCAGCTTCACCTGACCACCCACCACCCCTGTGGTGTTTTCTGGGTAACCTGGTATGATCAGAGGCCTGGAGACCCGAAGATCTGGAGAGTAAACAAGAAAAAGGCAAGAGAGATAGAAAATAAGTTAAAATTCAACACATTGAAGAGGCATTTCTCCTGTGAATGGTACTTATTTTTACTCCTAAAAAACTACAGCTGTGTTTTAACCTAGATCAGGTATCAAGGTGCAGTTATTTCACAGAATAAAGAAGTGTAGAGTCAAACTGCTACAAACCCTCTTGGTCTGAATGGGCCCTGAGTGCACAAGACAAAAAATGTCAACATACACTCTGGCGGTTTCGGTTTACCTCTGAAAGATCCGGCAACAGAAGTACACCATGTTCTTAAACAACCACTGTCATTTAATGCTACAAGGAACTGGTGATAGAGTGCCCTGATAACCTGACTACTATCGTGTCACCATCAGCCACAGTGCCATCCATTCAGTGGGTCACTTGCCCATTTATGTGCTCTCCTGCTCACTTGTTGGGGCATATGTGCACCCTGGCCGGGGACCTCACTTACTGCTTAGTCACTCAGAACGAGCAATTTTCCAGGGCAATTTTCTGTTTGATTGCTTCCTGCGAGTGCTTAGTGAAAAGGCAATCTGTTCCCTTGTCGGATTGAAGTGCTGCCTTTTTTCCTAATCGCACAGGGTACATGTAGAGGTAAAGCTTCCAGGAACAAATATACGGTTACAGCCTTGTAAGTGGCAAAAACCTGAAACAGTGTTTGGTCAAAACAGTTAAAAGGAAAACAAATTAAAAGAAATGATGTGAATGATGAGTGTACATCATTTACTCCATTTGGATTAAGAAACTACTAAATGTGAGTTCAAAATATTAAGAAAATGAAATCCCAACAAGCTGCACTAATGGAGCAAACTTGAACACAGTACAACCAATAGTCAACTGTAAATCACAGAGATAAAACACACACACTCACAGCCATGCTAATGAACTTGCAGAGACAAGGATGGTGCCCTTGAGTTGAACTCTCAGCAGAGTGTGAATTGTCACCCAGAGGCGAGGGGGCAAACAAAACACAACACAACACAAACAAACCGCTTGGCTGGTGCGGACCAGCCAGCCAGCCGGCTGTGCTGGCAGCAGAGCCCTCTTTGGAAACCAGTTGGGACAATCAAAAGGCCTTCATGCCCCGACCCGGGAATATACAGCAACAGAGCCCTTCAATACGTATGTTCTATCAGGTCAGTTTTATAATGAGGGAGCTATAGAACGTCTCATCATTTAGTCTTTTTCCTGACTGGCTCCCTGTGCTGAGAACTCTTTATTGTAACCTCCCTATTTATAGGCCATATAAACAATCATTAAATGATTTAACACCCTGTAATGTAGTTGTAAGCAAGTATAAGAAACTGGTCTATAAACAGATAATACATTATTGAATATGAATAATGTCTTCATACATTTTATATGAATGTAAATATTTTATTTATTGACTTATTAATTAAATTGTTGTATTAATACATTACCAACTTATTATATATGAATTAAGTATTTACAAATATTTCTCCATTTTCATGGCAAATTAGCAAACTGACTAAATATGACTAAAAGCGCTGGATGAAATCAGGTAAGAGGAGTTTTTGTCAGACTACTGTTACCAAGGTCAGGAATAGCATAGCATCACAATTTTAAACCCACCTGTGACTGACTTGTACACTTGTATAAACACTACATTAACGTTTTATAACAAACCTTAAATATCTGAAATTAAAACATCAACCATCATGGAGTCAAACTTAACTGTTAGAAAAAAGGTTTCTGGATGTCAGCACTTTACAATTTTATTGTAAAGCACAGAAAACTAGGTTATTTGACAGAGCTCATAAAGCAGCTTTGAACTTCAAAAATCAAAAGCCTCTTAGCAGTTCACAGACAGCTCTGGACTCTGACTGACCAGTAGATGCACTCCTAAAAAATGCCAAGCTGGTTGATCAAAGCAGAGATCAAAGCAAAAGATGGCATTCTTTGGCACACTCTGTTCCCCTTAATGCTGAAAATGGCTCCCTGTTCTGTCATTGTGAAATAGAGATATTAACAGCATTTGGGTGTAAAGACTTTTTCATTCAATAGCTCTTAAAAATACAGGGATCAGCCAACTATCCTGTGAATTCTATGTACATTTCTTTATTAGTATTTGCTTTCTACTGATGAAGAGCAGCTGAAAGCAAAGCAGGAGCATATAGAGAAAAGCTATACTCAGACTTTTATATAATGTGTAATGATGTGGGGGAGAAAGAGTGCTGAAAATAAGCACTGCTTGTGTGTCCAAGAAGTTTTTATGACAGAAAAAAAAAACATTGGACAAGTCAGATCCCTGCATTTAGCAACATGCGGTTAGTAACGTTAGATATGTAATTATATTTGGAGAGAGCTGTGATTTATTTTTCACTCTGAGCTTTTATCAAATTAGCAACACAACAGAAAAAAACATGGACTGAGGATTATTTAAAGAGATTATTAAAAGCTTTGTTTGTTCGAAATATATTCTTTAAATAAAAAGGAAAAGATCTAAAAAAAACCCTCTTCTTCTTTTAGACTAAAATTAAACTTTTTTACTTTGTGTCTGACTCTGCCTATCATATCCCTCCATCATATATAACTTACAAACCAAGAATCAAAGCAATGTTGCAGTGTTTTTCCTGACAGGAAAAAGAACCCTTCGCAGAAGTATCAACAATTACAGATCAGATTAATCCCGCTGAATCCAAGCTCAAAGTTTATACAACAGCTTGTACCAATCAGAGCCTTCAGGATTTCACAGAGTCGTGTTTTTGAGATTACTGTGGCACATACTGACTGAAGTCCAAGAAATTCCTCTAAAATAAGCTCCAGTGGTAGAACTACAAAGTAGTTACAAGGAAGTTTGTTTGTGGAGATTGAGGCTTGATTTTATTTGGCTTTAGCTCATAAAAGTGGTTCTGAAATGGATTGTTTTTGTGTGAAAAACTGTGAAAATTGGGAAGCATTCCTCCAATTTGACCAGGTATTTGACAAGAATTTGTTACAATCATAAAATTGCAGATTCCTGAGGGGACTGACTGATGTTAAAATCTTAACTTAGCACCATAATAAAAGTTGTAAAGTGTCTCCACAGCTGCAACCAGCATGACCTAAAGATCTTTCTATTATCAATCCTGGCTTGAATCTTTACTTGTCTGTCTTGTAAATAAACCTAAGAGGTTTTGCCGGGCCCCCTCCTGCACGTGTCGTCTCAACAGCAAGCCCTGGCTGGCCTCGCTTGGCCCCTGCAGTACAAAGTGTGGCCACAGGGAAAGAAAAGAGACAGCTTCTGTACTCAATGCCTCCAGGGGAAACAATCCACTTTGTCTTTCATCAACCTGCACACATCCTAACAAAAATGTCATCCTTAAGTCCTTTAATCTGACTTAAAAACCAAAATACCTCCCAGCACAGGAGAAATTAGTGATTCCTCTCATGAGCTTTGTTTTTGAAAGATGATACTTCAATCTGGACTCCATGGAAACATTTTAATAGAACTTTAAACTGACAATGACTGACTTATTGCATTGGCTCTGGTTTGTAAAGCATCAATGAAAAAGCCCTCCCCCAATACTCCTTCCCCTCCTCTCATTCATCTACAGCTGGCTTGCAGCCAGGCAGATTTATACTTCCGAGCCCCAGGGCCTCGGACGGATCAGGTAGCGCAGTTTACGGCAGCAAAAACACTCAGAGCCCCCCCCCCCCAACTCCATCCAAGAATTGACTACAGCCTGTCATTTTTCCTGTCACCTTGACTTCCCCTGGTAGTCATGCCTCCACCGCGGTTGCCTTGTTATTACGGCTGCCAAGAAACTCTCTAAGAAAGGAAAGTGGACTGATTGGACGTTCTGTTTTTACAGAAACCTTCACAGATACTGTTAAACTATTTAATGTGAAAAATATTTACACTTCTACTGTCCTGACCTGAGCAACCTTAACCTTAACAGTTTAAAAAAACTGTTGAATCAAACCAGGAGAGTATCCTGACACAAACACAATATGCTTCAAAGTTAACGCATAATGACATAAGAGAAACTGTTTGTATACGACCTGAAAATGTTGTGATTTCAGCAGAAAGCATTTGAAATTATTATATAGTTTCAGGGAATCTGTTTTTAGGGAGTGATTATTAACTTTGGGGGTAAAAAGAGCACAAATAAAACTCGCAGAAATACCAGTTTAGGTCTTACCCTTAGTTCTTCCTTCATCGATGGCTCTGGCCGAGACTCTGTCCATCAAACAGAGCAGGAGAACGCAGAACGTGCAGACCCTCACCATCTTCTAGACGTGACGTGCGTGTTTTATGGTTGAAAGGTTGAATTGGAAATTGGAAGCCTGAAGTTGGCCTCACACTCCAGTCCCTGGCATTGGCAACCTCAGAAAGCCACAAAGTCTCTAAATCTGGGTCCTGTAGAGGCAAATAAACACATGGCAGGCGGTTATCTGTTGATCAGAAACTTGATTCCTCAAGGAGATTTGGTTGGAAAGGAGCAACAAACATTGACTTTTCTGTTCAGTTTTTGACTAGGTGGCAAAAACACAAACAATTGTCCACCCAGATAGGTATAGAGAGAGTCTGTTTTGTCTGCGAGCAGCTGTATTCTTAACCAGATGCCCTTCTAACTGTCCCACTCGTCCGCCTTACATTGTACAGGCTCTCCTGCGTCATGAATAAGGAGCAGGGCTGTTACTGCCTGTTGTTTGTCAATGGATGGCGCTCAGTCTGCCCTGGGATAATGGGCCCTTACTAGGAAAACACTTGAAACTTGCCAGGAAGCTACAGAATCGGAAGGAGCAGCGGAGGGGTTCAACTGGCAGCTGATGAGACTTCAGGTTGAGGACAGGAGGTAAAAAATGTACAACAGGCAGCAAAATAGTGAAATAGGTGACTATTCAGTGGAGATCAGAGCCTTTTTCACCACAGTCCAATTCCAAACTTCACTTATGGACCTTTTTTTTAAGCCAAACTGGGAGATGTGGTAATAGAGGTGTGATTGACAAGGCTCCATGTTGTGTTTCATTTTCTGTTGGTCATCTAATCGATTGACCAGCTACTCCTTTAAGCTCTACTAGAAACATGTTTTAACCTTTCTTTAATTTAACACAATTTACCTAAATGTACCTAGCTGTTTTAAATAACTTGTCTCAAATAAAGTTTCCTCATATAAATAAGAGCAAAATTGATAAATAACTTCCAAATCCTATAAATGAGCATCTCTGCAAAAGTGTGATTCTGCTGCCACCATAAATGAGTATCTTGAATTACTATAAATGCCACGATTACACTTACATTCCACGAGCAGATCCTATCATTATAAACTAAATTACAGGGAAATTAAAGTTATATTTTAGAATCAAACTTAAGTATAACAAAGTCATTGTGCAGATAAACTACAAACTCTGATAAGAACACTAAAAGAATAATACAGTGATTTTTCTGATGCGAGTCGGGCCAACTGCGCACAGGCGCCAGACCCTGGTGCGTGCGCTCCATGCATGCACCCCCCCCCCCCCCCCCCCTCTCTCTCTCACACACACACACACACACCGTTTAAAGAACCAGCTTGCTGAATGAAACGTATTCTTTCTCAATTAAGGACTGGAAAACTTTTTTTCTCCTGCTGCTGCTAATTCCGTTGGCACGCTGCCTGGCTGCTGCTGCTGTGTTCAGCTAGAGCCAAAACGCGTCTACTGTATTCTACTTTTCAATCCTGAAAACGGGGAGAAGGGCGTCACTGTGTTTTATTTTTAATATTGTACACGTCTGTCATATAAATCACACTTACTAAATCAGCCCTATATAAACACTTTTCGTCTCAAACAAACCTTCTAGTTCAAAATGAACCCAAGCGCTGCCAAATGCAAGTCAGACTTGTTACTATTCGTGTTATAGTGACTTAAAGTGTTATAATATTCGCACGTGTGTGCTTAAATTCAGCAGTCTGTCTGACACATCCTAAGATCGATCCCATCTTCTGAAAATACTTAAAGCTACAAGCAGAGTCGTTCAATTCAAATTTTCTTTAGAAATTACTAAAACTCATCCACATTTTGTCCCAAACACCTATTTATAGTGTCTGATCACTATTGTCACCCTGCACAGTGTCATTTTCTAACTTCATGTGGATGAAAAATCTGTGAAATGTATCACTTTTCTGTCATTTAATGGTGAGATTCCTGTGATCTGTAGTCTGACAAAGTTCAAACTTCGCTCCGAGCGACACAAACAGTCTTTTCTCCTCACAAATAGTCCATGTGGAAGGTTCAATGTCTAATAAGTGTTTGGCTCTTGTGTGTTGCAAAACATAACAAGTAAACCTTCGCCTTGTATGCAATTTACAGTTCATTTCCCGAAATACCTGTTTAAAATGACAAAACGTGGATTAATTCATTGTTAAACGATGCAAATAAGTTATCCTGGTAGATCAAGCGGCGGCTCTGCTGTTTTGATTTGTAGAAAATCACCGAAAACAAATGAAAAGGCACAATTATCTCTCCTAAACCCTTTTGCCAAGATCTGAGATTTAAGGAATTAAATACCAGGCTTCTTAAAATGACTTTTTGTCATAACATGTAAGCCACACTCTGCCCTGCCCGCAGAAAATGAATGAAACAACAACTCTCTACGAATCTCCAGCTGTCTCAGTCTGTATTCACCCACCTTTCCTCCCGGTCTGTCCTCGCAGTGATGGCTGGCACCAGGGGGGGGGGGATCACTCCTTGTCCCGGTCGATACGAGTGAATATTGAAATCCTCATTTGGAGCTCTAGTCCCGCTGTATCCCTTTCAAAATCAGTCTGTAAGCGAGTCTTGCCCGGCTGAAAACCGAGGTGAGCTTATAAATCCATCAAAAACAGCCCCGTAGAACATGAACGACAGCTGCCGGGCTCCTGGTGACCGGAGGAAGGAGCTGTGATCGCCGGGGCAAAGTCCACTGCAGCCGGCCGCTCAGAACACTAAATCCATGGAGAGAAAGAAAACCAAGCAGGGAGTGAGAAAGATGAAAGCGCCTGTTAAAGATGTCCTTTCTCGCTCTGACAACGTTGAAAGAGATCCGATGTGGCCGGAGAATGAGAGACAGATTGATAGAGATAGAGAGGTAAAGCGTGCCCCGTAGCTCAGAGTCCCTTCTTGGTTAAACTGTACCGCCTTGGGTAGCTCGGTGCGTCTTTACGCAGCGCTTCTGCAAGTTCTCCTCTCCTCGGCGAGTTTATCCCGGTAAGATCTGAGCTCCGCTGCTGTAATGTGGAGTTCAACCTCCTCGGTCCGATTTCCCTTCTACAGCAGCGATAGAGGAGCGAACGACTGCGTCCTTCACACACCAGTCCTCACAACACACTGCTGCTCACCGGACGGCAGTCACAACAACAATGGTCTGAGAGCGGCCAGGGGAGCAGGGGGAGGGAGGAAGGGGGAGTAGGGAGGAGAGAGAGAGAGAGACAGAAGGGAGGGGTGCGCTTCTGTTACCCCCTCAACCCCCTCTAAAAGTACCCCTCACCCCTTCAAAGAGCTGGCAAATAAAACCCAAGACCCTCTGCTTCTCCCGCCTCTCCACGGCGCACAGCTTGCTCGAGTTGCTCAAGCTACTTAACATTTATATCTTTGTAAGAAAACTAAACCTTTTAAATTATTTTTTAGGATTTTTGGTCCTCTTCTTCTTCTCCTTTAACCCCAGCCTACAGTGATCGGCCGCGTGCCAAATTAGCCACATAAATCATGTTATTAAAACAGGTTTTTTTTAGGTCTCATTATTTATTGCGGGTTAATTGCCCTTTATGCAAACAGAGCATTACGACCTCTTTACAAGACGCATTCAATTAAGTTGCTGTAGTGAGTGAATGCGAGTGAATTGCTACCATGTTTTAATTGCATCAGTAAAAGAACACATCTAATCCCATTAGCTGCAGCAGACTCATGATCAGTCGCGTTTTTAGCAGCTTAAGACTCTGGGAGCCTCGATATCTTCCTCATGTGAACAGCTTATTAAAATATGAACAATTAATGCGTTTTGTTATCTTTATATTGATAGTTTTTTGTGAACTATTTCATTCAGGAAAAACATGAAAAGCAAGAAGAGGAGTCGATTTAGTTGTATGGTATTCAAATCCATCCGTGCTGCACCAGGTTAAGATCATCATACAAAGGAGATAAAGAAAACACCTGATAATGATAGTGAAATGACGTGAACATAAGATCACATAAATATACTCACTAACTCATTAACTTTTCCTTTTCTTCCCCGGTTTAGCTCAGTTTGTTTATATATGCATGTCATTCTTGACTGCTGGGATTTTATCAAAAAGTTGAAAACAATGAACAATACATCTCCACTCCCTCCCTCTCTCCTCTGATTCTCTATCTGTGTCTCACTTAAATAAATAAAAGCTGAATTCCTCCACCTAGATAGATTGTTACTCAATCAATTAATGTCCAGAAGCAAGAAAGAAACAAAAGGGAAAAAAGTTATTTTTTTCTTGTTTCCAGTGAAGATAAATCTTAATTCTCAAGCATGATATTTTACGATATTTCCAACTTTGTGGCAACAGCCTGGGGAAGACCCTGCCCTGTCCACAAGTCCAGGTCCATAAAAAATGTTTTTCCCAGTTTGATGTGTACTTGACCTCAACTCGTTCCAACACCTTTGGGAAGAACTGGTGCACTGACAGTGGACCTGGTCTTATCACCTCACTAATGCTCTTGTGGCTGAATGGAAGCAAATTTCTGCAGACCGGTTCCAAAATCTTGTGGAAGACCTTCATAGAGGAAGAGAGACTATTATAGCAGCGGATTAATGCCAACAGTTTTGGAATGGCGTGATCAATAATCACATATAAGCAGAATGCACCAGTGTCCACATACTTTTGGCCATCTGTGTAGAGTATCAAAAACCTCAGAAAGAAGAGTTGAAGTTACAGAAAAGAACAAGCAGATGTCTCTTAGGATTTAAGATCTGATGAGCTTCCAAAATCACAAAAAAGGACATTTCTGGTCACTTAATATACAGACATATATCCTCATATTATGATATACACGTTTTTTTAAACATGTTTTTATATTAATTTTTGTTGTTGTCTTTTTTTAATGTGAAGCACCTAGTGCATGTAATTTCCTATATGAGAGGTGCTACAAATAAAGTTTTTTATTATTATTAAAATGATATACTTTGACCAGGATTGGTTGTTGCCATTCAAGTTTGCCTGTAATTAAAAAAAACTAATCCTGTGTTCCCATAAATACCTACAGTGGTTAAACTCCAACAGTAAATTCATTTCAACCTCAGATATCTTATAGGATCATTGCTTTTCCTCTGCCGTTTTGCCTCCGTTTTTATTGTGAAGAGAGACAGGAAGTGCTCTGGAGATGAGGGGCAATCACAAGCTACAAAGGTCCTGGCCTGGATTTAAACATGGTTATATGATACCTGCTTTATCCAAATGAGCCACTGGGATGCTTCACACCTCAGAGAAATATTTCACTTAGAGCTCTGTCTGCTAGAGAGGTCTGGCAACTTAAAAATAAAGGTACGAGATAAATCACTATGGAGGTAAAGAAACTGCACAGTCCGTTTACTTTTATCTGGAGGTCAAACTCCTCAAGAAGTGGCCACAGCATGAATGTGTTTAGCTGAAATATATGTGTTGAAATAAATTCCAGATTTGACCTTTAACACTGCGCAGTGCTACTTCGGGTCAGACAGAGCTTTACAGCGAAAGTCAAAGTACACAAATAAACGAGGCAGAGTGGAAGTCATAAAGCAGATAAGAGCTGTGCTAATGCCGTCCGGCGCTACGTGATCGACTGCTGAGCCAGCGTCAGTATGTTTGTGTCATTCCTGAGTGTGTGTGTGTGTGTTTGTGTTTGTGTTTGCGTGTGCATGCTTGTTTTTGTTACCTCATTGAGGATCTTTTCCGGTATAAACACCAACCTTGTCTGGACCAGTAGTCATCATGGGGACCAAAGCCCAGTCCTAATGAGGCAAAACATAATTTCTGAGGTCCTGGTTATGGTTTAGACGTAAGGTGTGAATTGATGTTAGGGTGACGTTGCGATTAGACATGAATTGGTTATGGTTTGGGTTAGACTGTCCACAATAAATGGAAGTCAATGCAATGTCTTAACTAGGATAGTTGCCCAAACTTGTGTGTGTTTGTGTTTACACTGATAGATTAATAGATTATTAGATACCGGTGTTTTGAGAGGGGACAGCAGTGTTAATGTTATTGCAACTTCTTGTTGTGCTAATGAGTCACAGGTGGGATTGCAGCCACCTCAATTGCTTCACACAGACACAGACACAGACACAGACACAGACGCAGACACACACACACACACACACACACACACACACACACACACACACACACACATACACACACAAAATGGATATCTCGGGGAATCTTGAGCATTTAAACTAAATTGACCAAGTTGTTTTTGTGGAGCCAACATTATCAATGTCCCATCAATTTACAATTACTGACACTAAAGTCATCCATGAGGATCCACTGGAGCTATTTCATGCCAACACTTAAGCACTGCTAGCACAATGTTAAATGATACACAGTTAACACAATCTCACATAAAAGAAAGATCATTTGTGACACCTCTAAAGATAGAAAAGTATATCAGCACAAGATTGACGATAGAATGCATTGCGACCATATATCATGTACTGCTTTTAGGTGAAAGGTGCAATAATAGAGTTACATTAAGTGGAAAAACTACAAGAGAGAAAAACTATTAAAATAATATGTTAGAAAATGTTGGCACAGTCTTGTTCAAGTGGCAGGTCAGTAATCACAAATGCTATTGATATGTGGCCTTTGAGTTTCTGGTTCACCTTTGGGCCTTAAAGTTTTGCAGTGGTTTGGTATCTACTGTGCTTGACACACCTCAATGTTTATATGTGATTGTAAAGACAATACTGCTGCAGACAATGCCATTTCTGCATGGAAAACTTGTAGGTCTTTACTAGAAAAGATTTGAAAATAATCAAAACATCAATATCAAAGTAAATCCATTTTCTCTCATCTTCTTTACACACAGGAAACAGACAGTTGGAGGCAGAGGATTTGCAGTAGGCTTTAAGTCCTGAAGATTTACGTAAGAAAAGGTATTTCTGCTATAAAAAATTGTTTAAACCAACGTACTTTGTCTCTGAACACCTAAAAACTGCTAATCTCATGATTGTCTCCCAGCTGCAGTGGCCTCTTTGCAAAGAGGCTGTTTGGTAGGCAAGGGCAGTTGCTGTAATAGACTTAATCACTTTGATAAATAAAATTTGAGTTTTTGTATCCTGAATCTGTACCCAAATCCCAAATAGTCCGTATGATACCTTGACCAGAGCAAGACCCTCCATCCCACATCTTTATCTGATGACATCAGTGATATGGCGGATCCCTTGCAACCCTCCCACTGCCCCCAGGTCCAGATAGCATTGATAGCCGCATGCATACTGATGTTAATGCTAATGGGGAATACCAGGGCTGGTTGGTGCCTGACAGCTGATAACAGATTGGGGAGAAGGAGGAGGGGTGTTGCTGGTGCGATTGAGGTGAGGTTAGGAGGGTGTGTGTGTGTGTGTGTGTGTGTGTGGAGGGAAAGTGAGGTGGAAGAAAGGTCAGGAGGAATGTGTGAGGTGTGGCCGGTCACTCATTAGTCTACTTCACAGCAGGGACACGTCATGGAAGCATCAGGTCCCATTTACATCTAAATATTTGACTGTTTAGCTAATGCACCTCTTCAAAATAACCATTAATAACACATCTAAATTTAAATCTATATCTTTTTGTTTTGGTCCTGGACACAGGCCAAAAATAAACTTGTTAAGAGCAATTTGGGGTGACAAATCCCAAAAGCAGAGTTGGACATACTTTTTTTTAAGTGTGGCTGGGGGGTCAGACAGTAAGCAATGAGAATTCAGCCATCTGCACACTTATCTCAATTGCAAACTGTCTGAGCACTCAGTCAAACAGACTTTCATCAGAGCATTAGTTCTGTCAGGACTGAAAGCTCAAATAATAATCAGTGTTTGCAATGGAGATAAATGTGCAGATGCTTTGTTTTCATTAAATTTGCACAGTTGACTTGTGTAAATGGGTGACAAATAACAGTAAAAAAAAACCCTGAAACATTTAGTCTCTCTGGGATTGTTCCACATTGAGCCTTCAGAACAGCATCAGTGCACTTTGGAAAAGATTTTCCAAATTTTTGAGATTTACTGGAGGATAACATAATTCTTCCAAAATCTATCCCACCCAGTCTCCTGAATTTTGATGATGGTGGTATTGAGCTTGGGATGATGTTTCAGGATACTGAAAACTGATGCCTTCAAAAATGCTGAGACACAAGTTGGTGAACAATATGATGAAGGATTTTTTTTTCCATTTCTCCAGACCTATAACTAAAAAGCTAAAAATCACACAGTGTTCATGGCTTGTGGTTTCTAAGTGCAGGTCGGTGACGTTGACGACTGTCTGCTCATTCCGGCCTTAAGGTCATCGACTCCCAGGCTGGTTGGGTCCTGAATCTCCCATTGTTGTATGTTTGTGTTAATCATTACCTGCGATGTTCGCAACACAATGGGACAAGCTGAGAGTACGGGCTTTGTGATGCAGGGTAGTTCTGCTGCCAAAACACAGAGCTGAAAGAGAGACAGAGCAGAGGGGGAGGGAGAAGGAGGGGGAGCAGACAGAGAAAGAGAAGGCAGGGAGGAGGGTCACACGGCAAGAAACCTGCAATTAAAACATGTCATCTGATGTATTGGTGGTCCTGTCAATACAATGCATGCTGTGCAGCCAAACTTTGTTCAAACCCACAGAACATGATTTTAAACTCTAGCAGAGATCCCAAAGTTTCCAAAGATACCAAATATGCCTGAATTTTGGATAAATGGTTATAAAATGGTGCACAAGACATCCAGAATATTTCCAATTGATGTAACGGTGCCACCGTAAAAACATTAATGAAGAGCTGATGATACATAAAATATGATATTGTCATACAGAAAGTGTTGAATAAGATAACATTAAAGTTACATAAGAGGGCAACAGAAGGGCAGCTGTTTGTTGTGCACATTCTATTTAGTATTTAAACAGTACCTCCTCTGACTCCTCACATGTTTAAAAACAGAGAATATCAACTCGTGGCTTCTATTAGGCAATTTAGAGTCCATCAATTTACATTACACATTACAATTTTTCTATGTAAATGTACATGACCTACTTTGCATATGTGTGTTGCAAATATTGTTTGACAAGGGCCTGTGTGATTCACATTTTGTTAAATTATTAGACATACAAAAATATTTAGGCATTATTGTGCTTTTGGCTATTCTGCAAAAGATTAAATCGTCACACATGTTTCTGGTTTGGAAAATGACTTTCTAGTTATCAAGGACTTTCTCTTTTAGTGTATTGTTTTCTTTTTTTGATGTCCGTCTGGGTAATGACTATTTCATTGGAGGTTTTTAGCATGCCATTGTCTCTGTGGATGACACATTTTTGCTGGTAAGTAAACATGAAACTTTTCTGCAGATCTTTAATCTGGTGATGAAGCACGCCAAAAACATCCAATTTAAGGGATGCCAATGTCGGTCTGTCTGTCAGTCTCTCCAGCACTTCCAGGCTGAAATATCTCAATTATTGAATGAATTTCCATGAAGTTTTGTACAGACATTCATGGCCAACAGAATTCCTGGAAAAGTATGTATCACAAGTGAAATCCTTATCAATTTTCTCGATCAATTACTCTAATTTGAAGCTCAATAGGGCATGAAGTTACTCAATGCATGTCCCCTCCACACCACCACACATACAAACACACACCCACACACCTACACACACCCAGCTGTTTACATGAAGATGGATATCAATGACAGCCTCACCTCTTCTCCCTTTCTTCTTTGGTTCCCTAATCACATCTAGCAGGGGAGTCCCGTTCCCCCCTCACACACACAGAAGGCTGAACCCTGCCTGAACCCTGCTGCTTTAATTAATCTCACTGACTTTGTTAATTATTTGTTTGGCTGGCTGACTGCCTGTGTGCATGTGTGTGTGTGTGTGTGTGTGTGTGTGTGTGTGTGTGTGTGTGTGTGTGTGTGTGAACATGTTCTGCTTTGAAGTATTTGGGACATATGCCACGGCTGAAACAACCCCACTGGCCCGGCTCTGATAACCCCGAGTGAAGGAGGAGGATTCCCTCTTTTGTATCTATCTGCAGAAAGACACTTTGAAGCATTTGTTTTGAGATTTGTATAATTTCAAGATTAATTTTGGGGCTAAATTAATTTTACAGGATGTTTTGTTGGATCTTTAACACTTGAGGGACAGAAAAAGAGGAGAGATAATAGGTGGGTCCTCATCCACCCTTCTTATTGCGCTTTTTCAGTTTGCACATAAAAAAAAGCGAGTGGAAACGCTGGAAACGCAAAAAAAGTTTAAATAAGGCAGAAAAAAGCTTTTACACTTTGATGATGCAGAAAGGTGGATTTTTTTTTGTAAATTACTGCACTTGATAAGAGAATCAGCAGCACCAACTGCTAACTTCCATTCATTTAACCATTAATATTTGAAAAATAGCAGTGGATGGACATGCACATTAATTTGCATTTCCTTTTAAGGATTTTCTGAAATTTTGATTAAAATTTGTGCTTCATTTGTATGTCTTAACTAGTGATAGAGAGCATGTATGTAAATGGTCAGGACGTACTTTGCATATGTGTGTTGCAAATGTTTAATAGGGATGGGGATCTAAATCATTAGGCTGTCGTAATTGTGCTTTTGGCTGTTCCATCAAAGATTAAATCTTCACACATGTTTCTGGTTTGGAAAATGACTTTATAGTTATCAAGGACTTTCTCTTTCAATGTTTTGTTTTCTTTTTTTGATTGTCCATTTGGGCAATGAGTATATCACTAGAAGTTTTGATTGCAGCTTTCTCTCAGTGGATGTCACATTTTTGCTGGTAAGTAAACATGAAACTCTTCCTCAGGTCTTTAATCTTGTGATGAAGCATGCCAAGAACATCCGATTTAAGGGATGCCAATGTCAGTCTCTCCAGCACTTCTAGGCTGAAATATCTCAACAACTATTGCATGGATTGCCATTAAGTTTTGTACAGACATTAATGGTTCACAAATGATGAATCGTAGACTTCGGTGATCCTTTGACTTTTCCTCTAGTTCCACCATGAGGTTCACATTTGTGGTTTTTAGTGAAATGTTTCAACAATTGTTGGATAAAGTTAGCTGCTCTGTGCTAACTACATATTATGTCCGATTGTATCCAGAGGCCTTTTACATATTTAGGTTGGAATACAGCAGCAGTTTACACTCTGGTCTGGCAGCTGGAAATCTCAAATCTCACCTCGGTGGTCTTGTGATTACATAGCATGTTGCACTCTCTTGGGTGTACATTTTAGCACACTGGGTTGCGTTAAAGATCTGGTTACAACATCACTTACCCCAAAATGACACTGTGAACTTTGGAAATAGAACCTGGCTGTGGCTCCACTGATGTGGATACATTTCAAAACACATTTTAATTGTTTGCTAAGTTTTATGGCCACACAGGATTTTAAGGTTATTTTCACAGTAAAATACCAAAGAAATATAAAAAAACACTTACTTAAGGCGATATGTTTGACATTAACATTGAATCAGATGAATGCTTTTGTCACAAAAACACATTTTGTCACTTAACTCTGGTGAAATCTGTCCATGCAGATAGTTTTATTTCACATCTTGTCAGAAACAGTGTTCTCATTCATATTGTCAGCCAACCCACCTTTATGGCCCTTTTCTCAACTTGAGTTGGTGGACATGTGTCTCTATTAGGGATGAAAATTTGCATTTATTAACATTTTTATATTAACTATGAATCAAATTGATGTGTTTAATTATTTGTTGATCTACTTTTGATGCTTTAGAAGTCATAGATGCTGTTTTACCTTCGTTTTAACTGAATCTTGTTTGTTGTCTGTTAGGTCAGATATCTTGGCACATACACCCTATGAGAAACATATTTTCATTCTGCCAAGTGTATGAGACACATGGCTCGAATGGCAAATAAAGCATATCTGAATCTTAATATTAAAGTTGTCACCTGTAGTGACAAACCAACAGAGGATTATCACCAACTGTGCAGTTCCCCTCAGCTACACTTGATAATAACAGAGCTGTTGTTAATGTTATTAGTAACACCTGTGCTTTTCCTACTATAATGAACCAGAATGTCTGCTGTGAGAAAGCCTGACAATATAAACCCATCAACCCCTGCAGCTCTCAGTAAATGAATTCAAGACAGAATTCAACGATTACAAAGTCAATGAAATGACGTGATTAGACGCTCATATCCCAGGGCTTTATGGATCTGCTTCATAAACATACTATGAGGCTATGGAAAAGGAGAGAGACTGGAAGGAAACAGCAGGAAGAACCAGAGTTTCTGGTGAGTTTTGAGTTCAGTTAGAAGCTGAAGACAAACTTGCAGACAAAATCCCATAGACAGTCAAGTGGTCAAACTCACACGAATGTCTTGAGGCAAAAATTAGCCTTACGTTCTTTATTACCCACTCCACCTGCTGGTTATGATGTGCATGTAATTTTGACTGTCTTGCAAAGAGCAACCTCCGGGGCTGAAAAATGAAGCCAAAGTGCCAAAAACAGTTCAAATGCAGTTCATTGAATGGGCTTTTGAGGCTGGCTCCAAAAACAAGTCAATTCCCATTGACCCCCATGTTAAAATGCCCAACTTTACAACAGAAATATACATGTTTACAAACTGGTATAAAGAAACGGTATTCATCTTTATGGCTAATTTCTCCTTTCATGACAACTGTATGGGGGTGAATATTTTTATAACTCACCCGTTTAAATTTTATTAACCTGTAAAGTTATGCATATTTAAGGATGTGGCTGCTTTGAGTGACAGGTTGTTAGCCGCTAGGTGGCTTGTTTCAGCAAACAGGATTCATTCAGCCCACCTCTTTGCCCATTTTGGATTAGCTAGGAGTTAGTGAGAGTCAGGCACGGCCAAGATGGCAACGGCCGGAGCCACCAACTTTGAGCTTCAAACCTGCTCGTCAGAAACCAATGTGTGACTTCACAGTGGCTACGTCCATATGTTTTTACAGTCTATGCTCTCATGATGTCTTGTCTTGGATGTTCGAGTGTATCTGGTCTGGTCTAATTGAAGGGGAGCAAATGGGAAGGGGGCAGAGAGCTTGGCTCAGTCTCTTTTCACCTTCCAGCCTCGGCAGAAGCAGTTAGATTTCTATTTTTGTTGGTTCTTTGTTTTTGTATGGGTCCTGTTTTTCTGTTAGGTTTAGTTCTAATGTTGGCTTAGGTTAGAGGGAAGAACCCAGATCCTATGACCCATTGTGGGTTAGTCTGGATGGCTTCCCTTCCCTTTTGTTAATTTTGACTTGGCCATCAGCCTTCTGTTATTTATCGTTGGTGTTGCTTTATGGTCACATTTACTGTTTATTAATAAATTTAATGTTTTCTCTGCAACTTCTTGACTCATGTGGTTATGTTGGTCCTCTTTGTATACAAGCCAACAACCCAAACTATAATTTGGTAATGGAGTGATACTGGGATTAGTCATATAATGGCTGAATTTCAAATTGTCATCCCTTATAGGATCTCATAACTGTAACACATTACTCAGTGTAAAAGTCAGGCACAATCTCTCACCCATCCACCACCACCAGTTACCGGTGAACACAGTCCACTCACCATTTACATTTCCTCCAAAATTTATGAAAAAAACAAACATTTTTCTGCATATAAAGCTGTTATACGTAAATGTTTTGTGTAAAGTACAAATGCTACTACAGAACATAACTCACACTAGTTCACATGCGTCTATGAGGTATGTGTCCATGCACTGTATATAAAGGCATGTTTGTATGTAGCTCATACATGTGTGTGTTGTTACAGATAGTTGGCAGGCAACAGAGGGATTACTGCCGTCCAAACACACTTTGTGATATACCCAGGATGTACATGTAGAGACATGTTTGGTTAACCTCAACACTGGGGCCTTGAGTGAACGCAGACTCCCGGCCGCAGTATTCTGGAGGAAATCCAGTAACGTGTTACATATGGGGGGTATTATTCATGATTACAGTTCAATAAACAGAGACAGAGGATGGAAACGGATCTGTGGTCTGACTCTTCCTCCTGACCTCGTTTAACTGGGAATCTTCTTCCTTCTCGTTTCTTCTCAACTTCTTTGCTCCTCTCTTCTCCTCTCTTCTTCTGGCACCCCCAGGAAGTGAATAGTCCTGTATTTTCTCCCATTTTCAGGATATCCTTCTAGTATCAGTTTCAGGTAAGCAGTTATACAGTGGCATATGTTTTAGGGCTACAACTAACAATTAATTTCAACACATTCTTATTATTAAACACCTGTATAGGTCTAAAATTCATCTGGCAAAAAATGACCCATAGTAACGTTTACATCATCTGGGCCTGTAGTAATGCACTCCAGAACAATCCATAGGAGCATAATATGCCTCTTTCCAAAACCATTATAACCATTGTCATCACAGCAACAGTAAACACCGCAACATTATGTTTTTAAAAAAATGTTCCGACTCACAGTTGGAAACATGATACTCATAATTGGAAACAGGAAGTGAACAGCAGTCTCCTGCAGTAAAGTCATCCTCTCAACACACCTCCTCAGCTGAACCACCTCACTTCCTGAGGTCATAATTAGCCACTAAATGGTGTAATCGTAACTATAGGTTGTTTTTGCCAGCCTGAATTTTAGACCTATACTGTTGGTTTTCTTGATTATTTTCATTATCGATTAATCTACCAATTGGCCTCTCAATTAATCGTCAATTAAAAAGGTTAAAAAAGGTCATTCACAATTTCTCAGAGTTCATGGTTCTGTATTAAATAAGCTTGTTTTGTCTGACCAACAGTCCAAAAGCCTATTAAATTTGCTGTCATTTATCATGAAGAAAACTGGCACATCTGAGACACTAAAACCAAAGAAAGAAATTTTTGCTTGAATAATGACTGAAATGATTAATGATCAAAATAATTGCTTTCCTTCTTTTTTCAATCCACTAACTGATTAATTGACTAACTATTGTAGTTCCTTTGGGCTTGTATGGGCTCAATGTTGAATTCGAATGTTTCCCAAAATGTGTAAATTGTTTTGTTCCTCTGTGGCTTGAAAAATTCCCTCTCAGCTTGACTAACCAATTTACAGTACAAACTTTGTAAAGTTATAAAATGATGGTTATTAAACAAAAAACAAGCCACTTTATTTTAGTTTTTGAGCAGTTCATTCTGATGATATATCTTGTTTCTCAGTGGGTATAGACCCCATCTGGATACACAAGGTCTGCTGGTTGAAAGCCCTCAGGTCTTCGTCCCTCCGCCCCTGCAGCCTGTTGCTATGAAGACATCAAAGGTCTCCAGCGCCTGGTGTCACAGTAGCTTTTTCTAATGGAACCGCCCTCTCCATTGGTCCACCCACCACTTTGAGAGGTTTGAGGGGCAGGAAGCGAGACACCCTCTGCTTCACATGAAGAGCCACGCAGCTTAGATCTTCAATGAATGACCCTCACACACCATGTAGTCCTTTGTTGACCTCCATTGACTTGAAGTCTTAACTAATATCATTACATTTGGTTTCTTACTTTAAAAAAAAGAATTCCAGGATTTTATCTGTGTTTATCTACAATATTTAGATTTTCTTTTTTTTAAAAAAGTAAAACAGGCAAAAATGCATAAGAATGCAGTGGGAACCGTGACCGAGTCCAAATTCATCTCATTCTACTCAGTCAAGTCAGGTAGGGTCTTGTTTTATTGCTACAGGTCTGTGTCAATATGTCTTAATGCCCAAGTTGATCAGAATGGGTCAGAGTGTGCTCTGTAGAAAACATTTTTGTCAGGTTCCTTTTTTTGAAAAATTTAGGTGGGTCCTGTTCGAGCAGGTCTGTTTCTAGTTGGGCCCAGATCTCTATGGCAGATTTAATTGTTCTGTTTTCATTCATATCTGGACCAGCACCTTATTTACTTTTTATACTGGTTCCAGACAGACTGAATTGCTGCCCACATCTATGATTTTAGTGTTTTTTTTAGTGAATTTAGTTCAACTAGTAAAATGAGAATGAAGTAGAAGCAAAAAGACAAATCAGTCTGATTATCAGGCATGCGTGTTTTTGACACTTTTCTTCACCTTAGCGCGGTCAGAACGTCATGTGCAACCCAGCTGGTTGATGACAGTGTATGAACAGATGTAATCATGTAATCAGCAGCAGAAGGGAGATCTTTGAAGGAGGAGACGTAGGATGGTAGAAAGGGGATGATGGCATTGGATAGGAGAGAAGGGGCCTCAGGGTGATGGTTGGGTTAAGAGGTGGTTAAGCGGGGGATGAAGGGAAGGTTTAAGATGGAGAGACTGAGGGGAAGAAAAAAGCAGAGCTGGAGTCCCGCCTGGGAGAGGAGGGACTCTGTTACTGCTTCTTCCTGTCCCACCTTACCCAGTGAAACTTCAGACGAACATTCATTAGCTCATTTTATACCTCTCATTTAGGAGTAACATGCACTGTAATCCAATTAAATTCTTAAAAAGTCCCCCCTTCACACACACATCCTGGTATTACTGCAACTTTTTCAATGGCAAGAAGAAGAAGAAGATGGAGGTATTCGTCTTTAGCGTAAATGGGTTCATAGGACTTTATTTGTGACAACAAACCAAGCTAGTTTCTTGCTTCAGCATCAATGAGTTAGTCCTGATAACTTACAAGTTTCTATGTTTGAGGAATACAAGAAGACAAACTTTAGAAGTTGGAGTTCACCCATGTTTACTTCACATGAGACACATCCAGTCGTCTTTCCATTAGCTCCACTTTAAATTTATTTTTATGATAATGGTTGTGCTTTTGGGGAATAATATTGGGAAATGATAACATGTGACTACAAGTCACTCATCAGGGTAGGGAAGTGGTCAACTCACCACTTTGTAAACTCCATCACAACATTGGAGGACACACCAAGGTAAATGTGGAGGAATCAAACACCGGCTGCGATCCCAGCCACATGGATCTTCTGATAAGCATCCTGCCAGCCAATGTACAGGCGTTGGATAATAAACTTAACAACCTCTGTGCCTGCATCGGTTGCTTTTTATGGTGACTAAGGATCGGTGTGACAGTGGAAATATTAAAATGCTATCCTGTTCCTGCTCACTTGATCTGGAATTATTGTCAATCAAATGCACACTGCACTTTCTATCAAGGGTGTTTACATTGGCCATTATCACAGTGGTCAACATCCCACCACAGGCGAGTCCAGAGACTGAACAGTTGGATCTTTGTAAAGACTTAAACTGCTCACAGACTGGTAATCTTGATGCTGGGCTCATGTTGCTGGAGACATAAATCATGCTAACCTTAAGAAGGTCATGCCTGACTTCCATCAACATACTGTCTGCACCACAAGGGGACTAAACACTCTGGATCACTGCTACACACCATTCAAAAATGGTTACAGATACAAATCGCTACCCGTATTTGGGAAGAGTGACCATGTGGCCATCTCGCTGAGTTCAAGGTATGTAAACAAACTACAATGCATACCCCCAGTGATGCGAGAGGTCAGGAAATGGTCAGGCTAATCAGAGGCTGACCTACAGTCTGTACTACTTGCTGTAGTCTGGAGCACATTCCAGGACGCCACCATCAATGTCACCGATTACATCAATGCATTCACTGAGTCTGTGGTAGATTTAATTTGTGAAACAATGGATTACCAGACACAAACCCTTTCTTCTCCTTCTCTCCTCTTTACCTCCAGTACTTCCACCCTCATGCCCAGCTTAAGGACCTCCTGGTTGTCTTAGGCAGGTGTTCATATCCCCCATACTCAGTCCTTTATATTCTCTTACCCCATTCTATTCTCCCCTATCCCACCTGCTTCCCCCGGGAGTCTCCTTACACTTCAACAGCAGACTAATGATCTGGGAAAGTTAAGTGTCACAAAACGAGTCTGATAAACATCAGGTTTGGCTGCGGGTCATCTCTGCTTCATGTATGTGAAGATATGAGAACATGGAAATTAGTATGTTCCTGGTGGATTATCTATTGTCGGTTATCAATATAACTCCCAGGAACTATTTTCTGTCTCCATAGGAGTGAGTGTGCAGCTGAATGTCACTGTAAGCTAAGCCTCTTTCAACATGCATCTTGTTATGTAAATTTAATGGTAAATTTACATGTTGGTCTCATGTCTGAATAAGCACCCAGGTCACTTTTACATAACACTTCCCACACAGCCCAAATGTGAATTAAGTACTGTCAACTTAATGTAAAGGCTATGGCAGCAGCACAAGGTTAAATATACCAAGAGAAATTAAATGCACAAAACCACAAAAAAAGTATCACTACAGCTCTTTTCAGATATGGAAAATATAGCATTGCAGGTTTCATCTGTCTGGTCAAGTACTGGCATTTTGTCTTTCACACATAGGTGTCTGTTGTGTAAATGTTTGGCACCTGGTTGCACAAGAGGGTGTTTCTGACTGAGAACATTGGTGAGTTAAAAAGTTCTTTCCTCTGTTCTTTCACAGGCTGTATTAGTGATGGATTTCTAAACTTATTTTGCAGCCTTAATTAATAACAATCAGGAGTGTGATGGATGCTCTGTGTTTGTTATTTAGATTTAAAGTTTTTTTTCTTAATTACAGATGTATTCATTGTGAGGCTCCATCGTGCATTGTTTCCAGCATGAAGAAATTCTTAAATACTTTTATTATTGCATCTCAAATCACCATTGCTTTATTCAACAAATGAATCATGCATAGTTTCTGGCCTTCCTACACCTTTCCTCTGTCACTCCTTCCTCCCATCGCTGTGTACCTACAGATTTTATTCCTCCCTCCTGCCCTCTTCCATGTGCCCCTCCCTCTCTGTCCACTCCCCTCCTCCATCGTAAGGAGGCCCCCTCTCCTGGGTAGATCTCTCCCAGTAATCCCTTGGATCAGAGCAACCACCCCCCACCCTCATCTCAGCCCTCCTCTGCTTATTAGATCAGGCCCTCTGTCAAAAAGCAGGGATCTGGGGCCCCATTGTTTGGCCCCTGATTAAGAGCTTCTCACACCAGAGGATCAGACCTATATACAGAGTGAAGGAGAGAGAGTTGGGGGTAAGAAAGAGAGAGGATCTTTCTTTCTTTTTGTCTGGGGGGGTCTTATGGGCCACATTGTTGCAGGACTCAGAGAAGGCTTTTAAAGGTGGGCTGGATTTGAGGGACAATGGGATGTTAGACGATGAGGGATTTAAACTTTAAGCTCATACTTTTTAAGGCCTGTGGCCGTCCATTTGTCCGCTGCTTGGAGATGTCCTGATTCATGTTTGGATGTGAAGTGAGCTGCTTTGGCAGACATTGAAGGCAACATCTCAATATAAACTGACCCATCACATCAAAACATCTCAATATAAATTAACAGATTGATCACATCAAATCTCTGCCAGGAATGTTGACACTCACTAAGACAACCCTGTCTCCTGGAAATTTACATTGCTTCGGCAAACATAATGGCTGCCTGGATTATGACTGAAGTGATTCATTAAGATAGTTATCACTCTGAAGTCAGAGTTGGGGTGGATGAAGGACTTATAAGATAAAGGGTTTTGTATTTGCTGCTGCAGTTTAGTTATATATGAATGTAATTACTAGGAGACAGAGTTGACTAAGAAGGTAGTGAAAGGTGTACAAAAACAAAAAGGGAATCAAACAAACAAATCCAAGACATTCTTACTTAACTAACCACTAACTACTGCACTAACCTGCCACTTTAATTTGAACCTAAATGGAGTAAATTATATTCTGCTCCAAAATTATCTTTTAAAAAAAAGAGTAAATCACGCTTACAAATTGACTCAGAGCACAACAGAAAAACAGACTGATCTTATTTTTAGAAGACAAACTCATGACTCTATTCAGGTCTAGACTCATATTCTCATCATCTCCGATTATAAATAAAGATGTTAGTTTGAAGGGACAGTGATGCAGCATTCCAGAGGGATTGAGAGGCCATGTGGGAAAGGCAAACCGAGGTGTTAATCTCAACAGAGTGACTCCCCTCCCTTCATGTCTCATCATCTTCTGAGGGGATATCCTTAATCCCACAGTCTCTCCGGCATCAGCTAATTCATTCCCATACATGAACCAGGCCCTCTTCACCATCACTGGATACACAAAAGGCTAATTAAAGCTGGTCAAGCTGGAATGCAAGTGGACAGTTTTTGATAATCGTACATGCTGATTGCCTGGATATCAGAGAACACCCTCCAGCTCCAGTTGGACAGTGAAAGTAGGAATCAGTTACATTTAGGAGAATTTGTTTATTGTTGACGTTGATTAGTGGAAAGTAGATTTTGCTGGAACGTCACACAACAGGCCTCATACAAGAACCACTCACACAAACAGATTTGGTCTTAAGAGGCATAATCGAGTGATTTAAGAAAATTTGTGACACTCATCAATTTTCTTGGACTTTATTGAATTTTCTTTGAAGTACAAATTAAATTTTGTGTGTTTTTTCACAAGTGGAGAGACACTTGTTTGACTTAGAATTATAATGTCTAAGTTTAAATATGATACCAATAGCATATATAACTGAAACAGACTTAATGTAAAATTAATCTGTTCACTATGTTATCATTATTATAGCTGCCAATTTACTGACAAGATTTAGATTTAATGATTTTATTGGCATATTTTGGCACAGATGCACTACTACACAACTACTACATTTCAGTAGTTTTTAAAAAGTGCTGCCTCAGAGTCTTTCTGCAGGTCTCATCATCTCGTGTTGCACCTGACAGTGTAACATCATCTGCTGTAGGCTATAATATTCTCTGGTCTAAGTCTCTGTGACTGCCTTGAATCACACTTTGCTTTAGAAATCTTTTTTTTTTTTTAGCATCTAAATGTCAAAGCATTCCCTTTTTATTTCTGTCACACTACAGTGCTGCTCTGATTACATGTTGTTGGTATCTGTATTCATATTTTCTTTTTTGGGTCCCCTATTACTGACACTTCCAAACTCTTTGGTAACATTTTTGTGAATAAAACAGAGTGGAAGAGGTCCCTTTATATGGTAATTTTTAGGGTTGCAATTATGCTAATGATCAAATCTCACAAACATGCACCAACAAACATTCATCAGGCTGAAACGAGCGACAACTTCATGCAGCTAAGAGACTTTGTTGAGTCCAACTAGGACGTCTCATACAAGCAAACCTCACAGAAAAAGTAAGAGTGTTTTAGGATAAATATACGAAAATGTTCTTGTATGAGGAAGTCTGTACAAGCTGGTAATTAAAGGGTAAAGATGAGGCTGATCAAGTTCATAATGAAAGAACAGTACAGAGGTAGCAGTGGAGGTTTGACCAATATATTACGTTATTAAGTATCAACCTGTCCTGTTGTCTTTTGATGACTAAAGCTACTGTAAAATAAGTGAATTCTTCATCTAAAAGAAAATATTTTTTATAAAGTTGTAATTAGGGGTGTTCCAGGGGTGTTTTTATGCCTTCAGTCTGGTTGTCAGCAGATTCACATGGTTCAAGATCAAGTCACTGAACTGCGGCCTGTGTCAAGAAGCACTCTACTTAGTCTGGCTTCACTGAGCCTAACCTTGGTGATCCTGGATAACTAGTATCATGAAGCTGGTTACCAGCTGGCTCAGTGAACTGGGTTTTCCAATTCCAATAGCATGACAGACCCACGAGTGAATTATTTAGGATTATATGAGATGATACAGTGATACTTACAAGGAACAATTTGGTCACAGGAAGAGGAAAAGTCATTATTCAATAAAGTTAAATGTATGCATCATAATCACACAACTTGAACAGAATAAGAAACACAAAAAAAATTCTTTAAAGTATTAATTCTAATGAAAAAGAAAATGACTTCATTCAGGCTTTTTGGATTTTGTTTCCTGATTTCATGTATGCCCTATTAACTAAGTGATAGTGATTTACAGGTGAAAATATGTCTATGTGTCTATTAAAACTGGACTATGTTTTTTGAAATTTGCACATTTTTCAGACATTTCAGAGACTAGATTAGTATGTACTGTGTATTTGTGTGTGTGTTTTGTCCAATGTTATGTTGTGCTGGTGTTGTCAGCAGGTGTCTCGTAGTAGGCAGCATGGATCAGAGACGCTCAATTGCACAGTATATAAAAGCACAAAAAGCCTGCTAACCACCTGGCTTACACACACACACAAACACACACACACACAGACAATGGCCCTATCATTATACCATGCGATAATAGTGTGTGTTTGTGTGTGTGTGTCAATACTGTGTAATTCTAATTCTTTGAAAACACACACACAGGTAGATTCCTGCTCTCTGACAGACAGACAGACAGAGGGAGTTGGTGACAGGGGCGGAAACACACCTTCCTCTGAGTGTGTGAATGAAAAAGACGAACAGCGTTGGTGGAAAAAAAACGTGACGTGGGGGTTTCTGTAGATGTTTGGGTTTGCTGCTCAGTCGAGGATAGCAAAACACAGAGCAAAGAAACACCTGGGAGAGTATCAGAGCCTCCATCAGGTCACCAGGAACTACGCACAGATTCACCTCATTCACACCTATTATAAGTATACAACAAAGAAGTTATCCTGGCCAATTATGGCTTAGCTTAGCTTAGCACATCAACGCTGTTATACTTGCTATATGTTATATCTAGTGAATTTTCCACTTGAAGAAATAAGAAGTAGACATTGTGGTTTAACAAGTAGAAGCAGTTCAGAAGTTCAGTCTCCTTGCCCTGGCCTTGGACTAGCTTAACAGCTAACAAAAGATAGCTTGATTACAGCTGTCTGACAAAAGCTGTGACACTTTTGTGCAAACAATGTTGTTTCTCTTTTCAATGTGCCTTTTGTAATATCTAGTCACAACGATATTATACAATTAAGGAGCATCTTTTTAATCATGTTGCTCTAGGGATGGCAGTGACAATTATTCGGTGAGTCCACTACTGTGGTTCAAGCTGAAATATCATGATCCATCTATATCTTACACCATATTCAAACACTGACTTCAAGCAGTAAAATATATCTATTACATACTATTCTGTCAGATACTGAAGTATGCTTTCAACTGATGACCTATTTATGACACAGTGTGCCTTCAGTTGTGACTGCCAAGCCATTTTAAATTGCACCTCCTTCAGTACAACTGAAACTAGGTGACAAATGCAAAGTTAAAATAGTAGATTTTAGCTTTTGTTTGCTTGTTCAGAAATTAATTTCCAGTTTGAGGTTGAATTTCAAATCTATTCTAAATCTATAGACCTACATTTCTTCCACAGATTACACATACACCATGGCCATTTACTACAAGCAAAAAGGTTTAAAATTATCATATAATTTTTTGTGTTTGTGGTCAGTAGTTTTACTATTTTAGCTAACAATTTAGCACAAATAAGTATTGTTGCTGCTGTTAACCTGCCAGCCAATCAGAAACATGTGTTTTTTGAGGCAATGGTATAATGGTTTCTGTCACTTTTTCTTAAAAACCACAAGAAAAACAGCATTATGTCCTCAAATATTGACTTTTCAATCAATCTCAGGTGTACAGTACAACCTCTTTATTCCTCTTATAGCCACAGTGAAGCGTAACTTGAGTGGTAGGGAGTAAAATGCCTTGCTCAACGGTACAATGGTGGTGGCATCAAGTCTCCTCTCTACCGATCCATATCCAAACTATCGCCAGGGTATCTGAATTTAAAAACTATCATCTCTTTCCCATCCCTGACAAAGAAGTCCGTCTCTTCCCTCCACACCACCGTCATAAATATCTCAGTTCAGAGGTTGACAGCTCAAGCTTGATTCATTTTCACGCATGTACATATTTGGATTGGATCCCTGTCAAAAACAATTATAACGGTCCCCCCAGGATTTCAAACCCCCTCCTCCCTCCTGAGAGGCGTCTGCTGTCAAGACTGCTTGGATGATTTTCCGGAGTCGGGGTGTCCACATCTGTGCCTGATTAGCACAACAATAAAGCCCAGCACCCGCGACTTAATGAGAAGGCATCTTCAGCCTGGGCTCAAGGACCCCACTGACAAAGACGCTATATAACCACTACACAAGTATTTTCCTCCAGATCCATTAGGCAGAAACCTGCCACTGCTGCTAAAAAATAGATCTGATCAGAAAGAAATCTTAAAAGTAGTGATTCTCATATTCAGCAAATGGCTCTTTGTGCTCCAACCTGCACAAGAATGTAAACTGGAAAATAAAATGAGGCCAGACATGGAACCAAAAGAAAATCAAAACATCAACCACCGCCAAAATTAGAGGGGAAACCTGGCTCTATGATATGCTACCATCGATCTTTTCATTTAAACGGCAGCCTGTTTTTCTACAGTTCAAATTACCAAAAAACTTTCCCATCTGTGCAGCCTGTTGTTACGGTCACCTCCCTGAGAGCCTGAGCAGTTTTGTGTGTAAATGTGAAATTACACAGGAGATACAGTCAAACTTACAAATATTCAGGATCATTCACTTTATATTTAAATTCCTGACACTGTCTGTCAGAACAGCTTACTGAGTAGTAGACACAGAAAACAATGGCTCTGTCATTATACCTATAAGTGTGTGTGTGTGTGTGAATGTCTGCCTGATATAATTCCCAGTGGAATTTGTTTTCTCCATCAGGAATATTTTAAAGGATAGGTTCACAATTGTTCAAGTCTGTTTTGAAACAATAGTGAGGTGTTCATCGCTATAATCATTCCTCCTGTTCATACTGACTATTTGAAGAATGCCTCCAAATACGTTTATACGTAAGTGATGGGGGCTCTTTTCGAGCAAAAATGTATTTAAAAGTTTATCTGTAGGTAATATGAGGCTTCAGCCATCTGAGTTAGACAGATAAAGTGGATATCTTCCACGGTTGCAGTCTTTTTAGTAAAAAGTTTCCTGCGTCTCGACACAGTGTTGTCCTGTTACGGTGCCGTGGAATTGGGAATTTGGCACCTAGAACACTAACTTTGAAAGATAGTAACTTGATTTAACTAATTTGGATGGCTGAAGCCACATATTGGCTCAAAATAAACTTAATTGCATTTTGGCTCAATATAAGGACTGTGGATTTTGTCCTCTATAACTTACACTGTGAGTGCATTATGAAGGTATCTTCTAATGGTCATTTTGAACAGGAGGAATGATTAAAGCAAGAGAAACATGTGTCAATGTTTATTTGGGCAACTGACTGTTGACAGACTTGAAAAATTGAAGGTATCCTTTAACTAATGTCATCATATTCCCATTTCTTTACATTTTAGGCAGATTGTTGTCACAGTTGTAGTAGGTGCTGTATATGAAACTGTAGACAGTGTGCAGTGACCCTCTACTTTTATATCTCCAACAAACTACTGACATCCACTAACGTGGCAGAAACTTTATTTAGAAGAAGGTGACTTTGTAACTATACATAGTGAAAATAAAACAGTGCAAAGACTAAAACTAACTGACTGTTCCTTTGAAGAAAAACAAATGTGTCATTTAGAGTTACAGAGCTGTTCCATCTGTCTCTGTCTGGTTGACATCTTGTCCATTCATTATGCAGTGCATGCTCTATGTAATTTAGTCATTGTAAATGTGCCACATGACACAAAACTATTTAAACCCCATAAAAAAATAAAAATAAAAGTTTTTCATGCTCACTGTGATGGAGTATCTGTTTCTAGAGTTGTTTTTGACAATGACCTTGAATGACCAAATGGTTCTTTCTGAAGCAGAAAGATGAGCTCTGAAATCTGCAACTGTTCAGAAAAAAAACTACGAGGAATAGAAAGGAGACAAGCAACTGATTATAAAAAAGAAGGGGTGTGTTTATTTCCCTCTCAGATGATGCAAAACATTTATTGATACACAGTCCATGGTCCAGTACAAAAACAACACATGCTCCAATTCAATTCAGTTGCAGTGACGGTATTTAAAATATCTACTGCTACATCAGTCTTTGGGTCAGTGTGATCCTTCTGAATTTGATATTTTTAATAATTCTGTATGTGTGCATGTAAAAATATGAATTAAACCACACATGACTTCAATATAGCTTCAACCGAGAGGAGGTAGGGTCCAGATGCAAAAGAAGTATGAGTGGCTAATGTTAGTATTCACTTGTGTTAACTGATACTACCTTCGGACAGCACACAAGTCACCTTCGTATAGCAACGTGTGTTGTACCCTTGGCATGATTTATGATACAGCTACAGACAGAGCGAACTACAACAGTATCAGTTCTTTTCAGAATTTCATGCAGAATTTGGGTTGGATCTGTGGTTCTTTATTAGGCCCTGTTTACACTTGGTATTAACATCCGTCTCAGGTGATCTGATCACAAGTAGACAGCTCTAAATACAGGTATAAACGCACTCAAGACGCATTGAGGATGGAATGAAATCCGATCACTCAGACCACATTCAGAGGTGGTCTGGGCCACATGTGGCCACATTCATTTAGCAGTGTAAACGCAATGCGTCCTCAGCCACATTGAAGGACCGCCTATTCAACTGATGTCCTCTATTTTCAGGCAGAGTAGGCACAGGACCCTCCATCCTAAGCTGTTCAACTGGTTTGACAACAGGATAAACAAAATATTTTGTCTTTCATGTGAATTAAAAATGTAATGTACGTACCGTCTTTTCCTGTTTTTCCAGTTTCCCTCCACAATTGGAATAGATATTAAACCATTAATTTTTCGCTTGTCTGTCTAAAAAAATATTTCAGAAGCTAAACACTGCAGGAAGATCGCTGTCTCTCAGTTTAACCCAGCTTTAGATGGAGCAGACCCCCAGTCTGGTTAATAACGAACAAATTTGGTCTTTGAAAACGGAAATGATTGCCTTCAAACTACTCAAAATCCTCCAAACCCACGCACTGCATCTTTTGTATTTAACAAATGTAGAAATAGAAAATGAGACGTTTGTGGTTTAACAAGCAGGCGGGATACAGTTTGGAAGAATTTACAAACCATCACAGCTAGTGTTAACATAGCATCAGTGACTGAAGGTCAGGTGACTCCTGAACTGAAGTGACTCCTAAAGTTATCAAGCCATCTAAGAACACTCAACATTTGAATGAGACAGCTTTGTAATTCCTACAAGTCACATTTCTTCTCCAGAGCAGACTGTCAACTGAACACAGAGACCACACTGATATTGGTGTTATGCCATTAGTCCAACAGCCCGTTATTCCAAAATCTCAATAGTTTGAAAAATGTCTCATTGGACCCAAAGTCAATAGTCCGACAGCCCATTATTCCGAAAACAAAAGCCCACTGCTCCAAAGGCTCTTCGCTCCAAAAATACACACTTTCCCTTGACACAAAAGTAATCACTTTAACTGAAACCATGATCTTTCCCTAACCGTTACCAAGTGGTTTTTGTTCCTGAACCTAACCAGACCTTAACCACAGTGTTGTCACATCATAAAACGTAATTCTTTTTTGACAAGCACATCGAAATCCACCAAGATACTACTATTGGAGGTTTTCTGCTGACACTAAGACAGAGTTGAGGACTTTATTTACTTTGTCGTCAGTCATTTAAAATGTAAATTAACTTATCAAACAGACTTTTCACAGTTCGCTCAGTTCCTCTGACAAATGCAGTGTCAAAGCAGTGCTCTGATTTAATGAAATCTCGCTATAAAAATTGAGTGGACATACTGACTGGTGGTGTTTCACATCGTCAAACAGTAACATTATACATCTCACTTTAGTTTATGTAACTTAAATGAAATGAAAAGTCTTACAAAGTCATATGTTATGATTTACATTATGATTTATACATTATCTGTTAAATTGAGCAATATATTAACAGAGTCTGTGAAGTAGTAGTAATGCCAGCAGTCACTGAACTCCAACTCCAGAGTGTGTTTTTTCTGAGCAATGGGCCTTCAGAGTGGTAGGCCTTGTTTTCAGGATAACGGGCTGTTGGACCATGGGCTTTCAGTCTAATGGCACTATTTTCAAACTATTGGGATTTTGGAATAATAGGCCTTTGGACCAATGGGCAATCCCCCTGATATCAACTTTCCATTAATTCCTGTAAGACAGCGAACACACTGAATCCAAAGTGTAAAAGTAACGGAGCATTACTGGGATAAGTAACTGTAATATACTTACTTATATACTTATTTCAAATCGTAATCCATTACACTGGTCAATGCTGAAAGTAATAATATTACTGTAACAAGTTACAAAGTAATGTGTTAATGCCCAATTCTGCCTTTATTTTTGTGGATTCAAATACAGAAACACTATTTTAAGTGACACAATTCTCTTGGCTTAACATGTACAGTGTATTTTTTGGGGAAAACAACAGACAGCTCAAATCTAGTAAGCAGAGTTTACCCAGTGTCCTCCCTCCCCTTCCTGTAAATGGTCAATTAATCTAAATCTCTCAGTGTTTATTGGTCTCCATTAACTAAATGAGTGTAGACTTCTCCTCCCTCTTTGGGCTGTAAAATGAAAAAATGGTGTTAGAAAAAGAGACTTGCTGATTGGCACTGGCGCCCTGTGTGGCCTTGGAGGACTGAAGGGAGGTTGGGGGTGGAGGGGGGTCTCTGTCAGAGGGGAGTGAGGAAGTTTTACGAGCCCCTGTAATCACCAGGCGTTAAACTCAACAATTAGGAGCTGCTATTTTGTCACTAGTTTATAGCAAGAGTCTCGCTAGCTCAGACGACTTTCCAGGCGGGGGTGGTGGGGTGGGGGGAATGTATCTTAGGCTTTAATTTAATAAATATGCTGAATGCAAAAAATATTATGCACTGGGATGCTGAGTTGCAGCTAATGTTGTTCTTCAAAGCTCTTGTAATGCGTGAGGTCTTAGAAAGGTTAATAATGTAATGTTTTAATCCAGAACTCCCCCATCAGTGAAGTTCATGATTGTCACTAATATTGTATTATCTGCAGATTATTTTGAGGGTCAGCAGGATGCCCGAGTTGTTGAGAAAATATATGAAAAGTTGGGTGGATCAGAAACTGTAAAGGTGACAAATACTTTCAAATATACTAACTCAGAATGAGAATGTTCTTCATGATGTTTTATTAACAATGTAAATAAATAATTATTACTTAATTGAGATATTTTGTTAAAATGCTATTTATTCTACTAACTGCAGGGGTATCAGTATTTGTTATAGCTGCACTGAAGTATATTACCACTTAAGTATATTACCATCAAACTTAAATTCATGAGGTGGACAAAAATACAACCCTGTTAATGAATACTAATGTTGCTCTGTGTCTGCTGGACTTTTAAACTGTTGCCAAAAAATTATCCTAACACCTAATTAGGTTCCCAAGCTGCTAAATATTGGCAGCAGATATGGACATGTTTCCTTTGATGATAAGTGATGAATCAGTTTCTAATTATTTATTATTAGTATTTCTGTAAGTTAATTAACTAAGTAAATATGAGTCACAGAGGCCTCAGAAAACTGTTCAATGTCAATAAACATATGTTGTTATTGACATCAAGGGGAACAGGGGAAACTCGCATGCACCCAACTCTTTTATACGCAGTTGACGCTCATACTAAAAATGGGATTGTTAGAAACCTTAAAAGTTGTTGCGTTCATGTGGGTGTGTTTTTATGTTCCAGAAAAAAAACTGAGTAATATGTTTGACGATTGGCCAAACAACTACATTGCTGTATGACGTTGCAATGTGACTCTCCTCCCTCTCTTACACACACACACACACACATGCAGCATGGTGTCAATGAAAGGAACTGCCCCCCATCTCAAATCTGAAATTACAGGTGTAGTTAGACGATTACTTGCAGCTGCTCATTGTCTTCTTCTAACTTTCCACAGCCTTCCTCTCTTCACCTGAATACACCTTCTTTCAGGTAAGTTTAAATTTAGTACCAATTTATTCAATTCAAGAGCGTCTTACTGTATTTTGATTCAGTCAAGGCAAATATGTTTCTGTAGGTAAAATAACTTGGACTGAAAGATTTTTTGTGATTCAAGCTGAGAGTTATTGTTTTGAGCACATCCAGGAGACTCACTGAGGAATGTGTCACTGTTTAGAAGATGAATGACTGAATGGGAAAGTTTGTCTGAACTGTGTCAGCTCTTCTTTTTCCACTGACAGCCATGAAGAGTCAGAAGCTACTGTACTATATCGTCCATAGATGAGTGAAATATCTTTCTGATATCAAAGTTACAAAACATATCATGGCTTTGAAAGTGCTACAATATATTTCCTGAATCTTGGCTTGTTTTGAGTTGACATCTAACCTGGCTGCCTTCTACACATCACCATTCCTCAAATGCCAGTCTCAGTACTGCCTGAACATGTAAACTGCCTCCAAACAAAAGTAGCATCCAGTATTTAAATCATCCCCAATAACATGAGTAAAAGTCCTGTATCTTATTTTAAAACTCAACCTTTCTCTTCTTTATCTTGTATAGTCAATCATATATCCTCACCTCTTTTCTTGTCTTTATGGTCAATAGATATTCAAGGTGTTTGATGTTAAACATCATTTGAAGAGAATGAGTTCCTTGTCATCTTGGTATCTATTTGTTATATTACCAAAGATCTGTGAAAGCTAAAACTAGCATGTTACAAGACAGAGTGTCCCTTAGCTTGGGTTTATTATCATTTCTAAAAATCAGTTTTGGTATGTTGAAAATGCAGATCTCAGAGCAAAGGTTTCTTCCCCTGACCTCTACTTACCTAACCTTACCTCAGCCTGCCTGACCTGCCTGAGCCTTCCTCACCTGATCTGCCTGCCTCAGGTGACATTGCTCACACACCTGTCACCCACGGGTGTTCTGAGTTTAAATCACCTCCAAGCAGACACATCCCTCTTCCTCGGCTGCTTCCTTGTCTTTCACACCTGTAGGGTTTGTCTTTTTGGTTCTTTTTTGGTTTCCTTTTTCTGTACTGGATTGTACTGACGAGCTAAGAAACCAAGAAAGACTCATATTTCCCTATAAAGAAATAATAGCTCAGATTTTCATTAAAGCAGAAAGACATTATGGAAAGACAACATGCAAAGCCAAACCGAATAGTGAAACATGAGCCATTTGGCAGATTTCCTGCCCATACACAGTATTAACAGATTATTTTTGCTCTCCATGCTGAAACACTAACATAACAGAAAAATACTGAAATGTCTACAATTGGTTGTGCACATGTTTGTTGTTTACATACAAGCAGGAAAAAGAACACCGATGGAAACACAGAAATGGGGACACCATCTCAGACATGAAAAAATTATTAAAATTAAAATCAAATAAAATATTTTCAAGTTTTGGTTTGTCTCCTGTCTCCTAGAAATAACATTTACACATGTGTTTTCCCAATTACATTTCAGTGGGAAATGTAGTCACAGACAATGTTCAAAAGCAATACTTTTCAACTGAAGGATTTGCTACATTTATCCACAAGAGTCATACATAAGGAGTCAGGGTGGATGTACAAAACGCAGGACTTTGCCAAGGATAACGGAAGATTGTGGTTTCAGTTAAATGTTAATAAGCGTGTTGTGTCTTGTGCTTTAAGTCACTTTTTCTCTATTAAATCAAGACCATGATCTTTCCCTAACCTTAACCAAGTGCTTTATGTGCTTTAGTTTCTACAGGAAGATATTTTATTGCAAGAGCAGGTATTATAATTTTGTCAGCAAACATTTTACTCATATGTTCAGCATAGTAGTAGTTTCTAGGAGGCACAGTTGAAATGACTAAATAGAGTCAGACTGTTCACAGTCAGCTGGGAGACTATTCCACGGAAAGGGGGTTGATAGGAGAAAGTCTTGCAGCCTGCTGACTACTTTTTAACTTTGCAGACAGACAGGAGCTGTGCATTCTGGGAACTCAGAGTGCATAATGGTTTGAAGGGGACATTAATGAAAAGGCATGGCCATTGAGCACTTTATGGTATTAGTAGGATATTAAAGAGAAGGGAAACCCAGATTGGTGTAATATACATACTGCAACCGTTGTTTAATCAGGCGAGATCAAAATCTCTCTCTGAGAGAGAGACTTGTATGCAGTGGAGAGAAAGAAAACAAACATAGCCAGACAAACAAAAGCACATACAGCATCAGGAACAATCACAGACATCACTAGACTTGAGGTTGAAAGTTTAAAATCAGCCAGTGGGAAAAATAATCCCCTGTAATTCATTTAATTTATAAAGTGCAAAGTACTGGATGGCAGGCTTCCTAAGTAACTAGAGTTAAACAATCCTGAGATCGGAGTTGGTGAGCAGTGGTTTTAAACTGGGGAAGAGATGCGATACACTAAGACAACTTTTGCAGGAGATGTTCATAAATCATTAATTCTGAATCATTTGATCCTCTGACACTGAAACAGACATTGCTGCTGTTTGTAACACGGTGTGCATCTTGTGACATTCACGCAAATGGAATTGCAATCAGTGAGTAGATTGTTAGTCAGTGTGTGATTCTGTGTGTTTTTAGTGTAGTTGATCAGCTAGTGACGAGGAGCAGGTGGTCAAGATCGTCCAGCTGAGATCTGCTGGGAGGCCCTTGGGTCACAGAGGTCAGTGTGCATGTGTTTGCACATGTGTACAATGCAACAGATTTGAGCATATTGAAGCCTATAGGTAGGTCTGTGTCTGTGTGTGTGTGTGTGTGTGTGTGTGTGTGTGTGTGTGTGTGTGAGTGACATGCTGTCATCAGTGGGTACCCACAGCTGCAGTGCAGCTGATTGGTCCTCTGGGAGAGAACAGAGGAGCTTTCTGTCCACACACAACTCTTGTATTTGTGGCTTTTTTAAAAAAACAAACTAACTCACTGCAGAGTTGGGAGATAAGTAGTAGCATCCTTTCAAGGACAGGGAGCAACATGATTTATGAGAAATGTGGCTTTGCTTGGAAACATCCCAAAAACTTTTTGAGTTGCTTCACAAATGTACAGCGATGGGGGGAGGGGGGGTTTGCTTTCCTTTTTGTCTGAACACATTGTAAGATCATTGGCTTAATTCATTTGTTGTCATTCAGACATAAGTTTCCATCTCTACACAGTACATTTTGACATCTGGTGTGCGACAGAGAGTCAGTGATGGATTTTTACTTCTTTTGCTGTTGAATCCTTACTTAATTATCATTGTGAATTGCCTCACTTCTCACAATAAATGAAAATGAAAGGACACTAAGTTGGGACTCACATTCATGTAGTTGGCTAGGAAGAACTAATTGAAAATATAAGTAGGAAGACAGCTGGTCTGATTATCATTGTAGATGCATAAGATTTTTTTAACTTCTTGAGAAGAAAAAAGTATTTTATAGACTGATCTGGCATAAAAAAGACACCCCTAAACAACTTAAATAGGCTCATTCATTTGTTAAGTAAAGTGATTTTGTTTTCTCTGTGCTTTAAAGATGATACCGTTTTAAAAAGGTAAAATAAAATGTGTGTAATCTCTCTCTGTACATGTTTAACCTTGTGCTGCTGCAGCCTTTATGTTAATCTGACAGCATTCAGTTCAGACTTGTGCTGTGTTGAAAGTGTTACAGAAATGGTACGAGGTCCTGTGTCGGCAGATTGCTGTTGAGACTTTTAAGTAAAAATGCCTTGAGCACTTACAAAGAATTTAGACTAACATGTAAAATTGCTAGCACATTTACATAACAGGGTGCAAATTCTTACAAGCTGAAACGAGCCTTTTTGTATTTTTTTTTTTTTTTTTGCATAGTAAAAACAAAATAACATAAAATAACACAACAAAAGAAAAACAAATTGTGCAGGTGAGATTTAGAAAACCCCTAGAGGCTTATGGGATTGATCTCACCTCATTAGACATTAAAAACAGATACAGTAGTCAAATGATCTACAAAAATAAACAAACAAGCAACCACAGAGTCAAAAGCAAACATAGAATAGGCAGCAAAAACCAAGAAAAAAAAACAAATAGGTAAAATAATGTATAATGTGAGGATGTGTGTATATTTTAGTGTAATGTATAAGTGTGTGTGCAAGTGAGTGTGCGTGCGTAAATGCACTGAGCAGTGCAGACCATGGGCGTAGATTTGGGTATGGACAATAGGGCCATTCCCCTACTAACATCAAAGTGTTGCTGAATTATCCGTACTGTACTTTTACTGACTCAAACAATCTAGCCATTTTAACTCCACATAATGTTAATGGTAAGCTCTGGAGAGTTGGCAGGTTTCTGCAAAAAAGTGCACTATTATGATAGTGAAAGAGCAGGACATGGGGAATAGTCGACCTATTGATACTCAGCCATTCTACACTTCGTACCCACACCACCCCTAGTTTCAAACTGAGCATGTGAGATTTAGGTAGGTAGTGAATTTAGGATTTCATGGCACAGGAAAACCAAACCGAAACATTAGCTAATAAAACTGTAAGAATATGTTGGGTCAGATTGATCGTTATTGCTGTACAGTTGATTCAATGTATTTGGCGATGTGTCAATATAATTTAACGTAAGGCTTAGAGGTGAAGAAGTTATCACTGACACTGACGTTTCAGAATGAGTCATAATGTTAACTGTCAGTAGTTTTAGACATTAACTTTATTAGCAAGCTCACAACCTAGCTAGCTATTTCTGTTTCGGAAGTTAAATCTGTGATCATTCATTCTGAACCATTATTATTACTACCTATAATAGACCCCCCAACTAATTAGGTTGCTTCTAAAGGTAACATTGTGTAAAGGGGTTAAAGTGTAAAAGTGAAAGGGGTTGAATGAATAGGGGTTGAACAGCATATTTGATTTTTCATTTTCTTAAAAGATATTTTGTGGTGTAAAACTCATGTTACTAGTAATTCATTAAAAGTATTATTGTTGTTAATTAAAATATCATATATATAATATGAATGTATGAATTAATATCTAGTGAAAACTACAGCAACATTTGTGGTATATAAAACAACTTTATTTGAATTGTTATCTAGTGAAATGAGTTATTTAGCAGAGGGTTTAGACACTTTTGCAAGGCACTGTAAGCATGTCACATTCTCATTAGGGGTTGAACCTAGAATCGCGCCCGGTGTGGACCGATGAGGAGACCAAACAAATTCCTGAAGATTTTTCGCCTAATTCATTTTCATTCTTTATCTTTTCTTTTTCTTTTTTGCGACATTTCAAAAGTTTGTTTAAAATTTGCTTGACATTAGATAGAAACATGACTACTATGCTGTCATGAAACTCTTGAGTTGTGTCACCCAAATCCACAAACTGAAAGAAGGACCAGCCTTACAGCAGGTAGTTACAGAGCAGCACATTACCTATAGGTTTCTATACATTTATTTTATTGTAATATTTATTGTGACAGTCTATGGTATGTTATTTTTAAATATTAATTTTGGTCTTAGATTAAAAGTTAAGTAGTCTATCAGAGAAAAAATCATGATACAAGTCTGGTTTCAGACAAGTCAGCAAATGCATGTTCAGTAAAGTAAACATTTAGCAGAGTCCAGCGCTTGTGTGTGTATGTGCATCCATACATGTGCCTATTAAGAGCGATAGAGATCAAGTACACATACATGAGTATTTTGGCTGTCCGATAAAAAATGGCCCTATCAGAGTTAAAACCAAACCTACGCCCTTGGTGCAGAGTTCAGTATGGAAGCAGTTTGAGCTCTTGGCCTGAGTGGTGAACCGTGTAGTTTCGTGGTGCCACGCGTCTTTCCTGTGTTGGTTTATGGATGTGTGGCGACATAAGTGATTCCAGGCGTGTGTGGTAATGCCGTGACGCAGATCCAGCCAAAGAAAACCCTTCAGTGTGTGTTTGTGTGTGCTCTTAATCCTCTATCTGTAAAAGAAGTATTTAGTGTTTAAGATTGTGAAAGTGTGAACATTTTGGTTGTGTTTAAAAAAGGGGACAGGTTTATAAGTGGGCATGTTTTTAAAGGTCAAAACATCCGTTCTTATGGTGTTGTCTTAATGGTTTCACATTTTAAAAGCTGTAAATACTATATTTTGGTTAGATTTACTGAGTGATACTGTGTGGAAGAGGAATAATAAAAAACATTATCCCAGTGTAATCATGTGTAATTGCCTTTGTGCGCGGATCACTATGTTCGTGCATTTATAAGAGCAACCCACGCTCTCCTTTTTTCCCCTAGAATTGCAGTCATTATGTCCACTAATTACCTGTGAAATGGCTCTCAGGCAGAGGCAGGCCTGATGCATTCAGGCTGCCAGCAGGCGATTTTGGTTGGCACCAAGCCACCAGGGCAGATATCCAGGGCAACACATGCATACGCATTTAAATTTTATATTTCAGCCCATTAGCACATAATTGATTTATTGTGACTGTAAGAGGGGAAAACCCTCTTTTGACAGCTCAGAATATACTTCATCTTGTACTCCTAAGTGAGGAGAAAACAGGTGGCAAGACTAAATGTGCTGTTGATTATCCTACTTAAAAGATGACTATAATTTGGTTCTTATTTTCATAGTTTTGTCCATCATTTTAATTAATTATAACACTGTACTGATCAAAATAACGGATCTGGGAACATGAGACACAACTTTAAAAAAAATTCTGAGAGAGTAAGAAACACAAGCAGTCAGATGATCAGACAAGGTGTAAACAAACCAACAGTTTATCCAGATTATCTAAACCACTTGATTGGAGGAAGTGTTGAAATTGCAGCAAGTGATGCTTGCCCCTCTTAATGAATGTAGCTACGTAACACTAGGTCTTTGTTGAAAGTAAGCAACATAAGTAACAGAAAAAGTAGTTTACCATACTGAAGCTATTATAAAACATGAAAAACCTAATAAGAGAGAAATAATATAAACAAATACAACTATTATGTATTTATTAGACCACATTGACTGCAAAAACAAATAAGTATAGATGTCAAGCAAAACATTAGATCTGTGCGCACTGATGAAGAGACTGTTATGCTCTTCAAATTAACATAGAAAACAAACATAAATGTCATATTTCCATCTGGTTTCCATCGGTTTAACTGATGTTCTTACATCTCTCTGTTGTACTCTCTTTTTCTACAATGGTTTATTTTGACGACTAACTAATTAACTACTAACTATTATTACTACCATTAAGAATCCTGTATTCGATACCACTGAGACACCAGCACTTCTTCTAGCTCAAAATGACTTTATGAAAACTTTTTTTCCTCAACATTATATTGACTTGATAGAGTTTACCCGCCATGTTAATGAGCCTGAATGAATGGATGGATGAATAAATGAATAGAACAAATTAACAATTAAATAAATGAATCACTCCTGTGACAACAAAATATTGGAATTAGCTTTATTGTTAGATTTTTGGTTGATGAAGACATTTTTTTTTAACAAACTGTTTGGGAAATAATTATAATTCTGTTTACAACCTGTGAGATCATCACTTGATGAGTACATTTCAAAACTGACAAAAAGTAATGGCCAAAAATACAAAAACTTAATTAACTTCATTAAGAAGTGTTTGAGTTGTAAATGACATTTTTGAAATCTGAAGTGGCATGCATTGCTGTCTGCCTCAGTGTCTTTTTGATATGTTTACTCAAAAGTTAGAAATGGTGAAATTCTCCATGTACGAGCTTTGACTGGATATTGGAAATGCATTTAAAAACTTATTGTTTGCTTTGAAAACCATCAGTCAATATATAAAGTAATACAAGATTCATAGTTAATTGGCTAAAAAACGTTGTTTGGCCCAGTATGGCGCACGCGCGCACGCACACACACATAAAAACTTGTATGTAAAACACAGACACATGTTTAACTCAACCCAATGGTTTGGTTGAAACCACTTTAATTGACTCATTCATGAACAAGCACACACACACAAACACACATTTGACCACAAGCGCTTACTCATTTATACACAGTAGCCAACAGCAAATATGTCTGTGATACTCTGACCACACATGGAGAAACACTGTGGCTGGAGCTGCTTGTGTTTGAAGTAACACACACATAAACAAATATAGTCACACACAAATGAAGAGTTTCATTCCAAAATGCTTCACACATCCTAAACAAACACAAACACGCTCAATCCACAACAAAAGTCACTGAATCTTCACGTTCTAGGATCATTCTAGATCATTTTTTTTGTTTGTTTGTTTCAGTAAAGTAGATCTTCACTTTCTCTAATAGTTTACTCAGATTTAAGATCAGTTAAAAGAAAAGAGGGGGAAGTTTATGAGGGGATGTGACTATTCAGGACTAAATTCTCATTCATATTTTATTTTTCGACATTTGGCAGGACTCCCCGGATGAGTGGTGTTTTCAAACTCTTTAGAGGAGATCGCAAATGAATTCTTGAGTGGCTTGTAGTGAGAATGTAATCCAACCTCAAACTGACTCAAACACAAAGCCTACTCTACAAAGTTTAACTAACCAGCTCCCGTAACCAGATGTGCTTTGCACTAAAAGTAACATATTACTGTATCCAACACTGCTGACTCAGCTGTGGCTGGTAACATCTAATCATATTCATGCAGATGTATGCTACTGTCATTTTAATCTGACACTATCACAGTTCACTCAGCTGACTGTGTTCTTGCCAGTGAAGTTCAATGCTGCAGCTTCCTCCACCACCCCAGTCTCCTTCTTTTATGGTATTTTATATTGTTTACTTTAAGTAAGATTAAATGTTCCTGTATGTTTATTTGGGGGATTAGCTCACTAAACCGAATTCTTGTCGCTGTTCAATCAGCAGAGCCAGCAAAAACAAGAGGCTTTTCTGCCAAATCTAACTGTAAAACCATTTGCTATAAATGGTCAATTCCTCTACATAATTGTCTCTGACTGAACTAATCACTGATTGGAGTGAACATTCTCACATGACCTTTACTGATGCATCCACTGATTTGGACCAGAGCATATTAACTATGGGTTTCTTTTGGAAGATTATGTTTTGGTCTCAGTGTCAAAATATAATATTCTAAAGTTCAGATAAAGTTAAGGTTCTTTTTATTGGACAGTTAACTTTGTACAATAGCACTACTTCTGTGTACTTTGGGCACTTATGTGTACATATCATGTCACACTTGTACAGATTTGTAGGTATATATTCCCAATCACGGTTTAAATGTCTTCATGTCACTGCTACTGTGTTTTCTATCTCCAGACAGCAAATATAGCCCTATTTCTATTTATAATTGTTAATTTTATGTAACAATTTCACCAATTACCACTGACATGCCAAATTATTTACTTAATAATACACTTAAAATTTAAAATAACAATACATAGACTGCCTATCTGCAATGCCTTCAACCTTTAAATGAAGGAAGTGAAAACCAAGTGGTTCTTATTATAAAAGGATTAACTTCATCTTCAAAGTAATGTCACTTTCATCATCTGGATTATCTGCCCTTTGTAGATAAGGCATCTTAATTTACATGATGTGATTTCTTCTCCTGAATTTACAGTAAACATAAAGGAGTATACTTTTGTCTCAGTGACTGTCTTTATAGCAGATAGGCCCCTCCCAGCATGCAGTGCCATGAGGCCCTCAGCAGAATGCATCATCTCAGTGAAAGAGCAGCCAGGTGGAGAGGTCCATTCACTGCAAACTGACCTTGACAGGGTTTGATTGAATCCCACTTCCTCTTGCTGTTTCCCTCCCTGCCGCCCAGACAGCAGGAGTACCCCCCCCCTCCTTATCCTCCTCCCCCATCTTTCATTCACCTCCACTGACTGACACGTCCGATCAATGTGCTTTTTGTTCCCGGCATGAGAAGTTTCTGCTTCTCTGTTTCACTTGCTTCTCTGTCCATCTTGTTTGTCTCCTTTCTTAGCCTTTTTCTTTCTCTCGCTCCCTACTTTCTGTCTTTCTCTCCCACAGCAGGATGAAGATATTTGTCATGCTCGACTGATTCCCGGGTGCGTCCTCTTTCGTTCTCTCTACATGTATCCCTCTGTTTCCTGCCTGTCTCCCTCTCCCTCTCTCTGTAGGATTAAGATGCATGTGGCACTCACTGTTTAGTCTTAAATCTGACATCACATGTATCATTTTATGTTCAAAACAAATGCAAAGCAACTTTCTTAAAATTGACAAGAGTTATCTGAAAAATATCAGAATATAATTATTTTGTGTTGGTAAGTATTGTTTTAAAATGTAAATTGAATGTGCAATAGTTTAGGAACATTTGCTCACTGGTCATATTCAACCAGGTAAAAAGTCTCATTGAGATTAAAATCTCTTTTTCCGGAGTAACCTGGCCACCTGTTTTTGTTGTTATTTTTGAGGGGAGAGGAGAAGCGATGGTGCAAGCAGAGAAGTTAACGTGTTAAACTCACTTGTGAGAGATTTTATTATTGTGAGTTATTATAGTTCATCATGTGGGGAACTGTACCAAATATTATGTCACTCCATCTAACAGCTGTTAGGATATTTCACTTTGAAGCCAAAATATCACACTGTTAACCCTCTGGATGAAAACACAGCTGATAGCTACAGTTAGGTGATATATTATTCCTTAAGTAAAAACTTTGACTTGCTGGTGGCTGAAAAGGTCTGCAAGTTCTTTAAGATTCAACCTCTTGGGACCTCAAATGTCTGTACCAAATTTTATGGTAATCCTTCCAATAGTCATCAAGATATTTCAGTCAAAACCAAAGATGGTAACTTGCTGGTGGTAACAGAGGAAAAGTCAGAGTTGTTTGGGTTCATCCTCAGTGGGAACCATGGACGTCAAATGTGCAAAGTTTAATAGTAATTCACTGGTAATGTGTGGAGATATTTTACTAGGCCATGCCACTCGTAAAAGATTTTCATGTGTTCACATTATTATTATTTTGTCATACATGTTCTTGGAGGTCAGTTGAGTGAATGTTCTTGAAACCAATTAAATAATCTACCAGAGACAAGCGAATGACGTTGGGGCCTGTGTTCTTAGCAGAGCAAGAGGTCGATCTCCCAAAAACATGTTATATTTCAGACGGACAGTGGGAAAGTTTGGGTTCTTTATGTCTCCCTGCAGACTGCTCATTTGGCTCTGTGTTATCGTTCTGGAGGAGCCTGAACGTCAGACTTTGACTATGTTTATCTGTGTTTCTCAGTCTCTGCGGTCCTGAAATAGAGATTGATAAACAACATTGTACCTCAATGCTGCCTGTGGTGGATACAGGTGATGTCATTGCTTAACTTCTCTGCCAAAATAAATTTACTACATAATGATCACACAGCATGGATTGATGGCCATGTTCAGTGTTTGGAAACAAACTTCATGCAGTCATGTAGCTAAACCTCCTAAACAAACATCCGTATATTGCTTTAGTTTAATAGTCCATACTACATGTCAGCTTCATGGGTTCTTATGGGCTCCCCAGGGCATGTGTGCTTTCATGATTCCCTCCAAGGACTGTATATATCAGACAGATACAGAATATTCACTCAGATGTTATACTAAGCTTTCAGGAAGGCACAGAGTGATGCTGCCGGTGAGTCCAGTCCAGTCCTTGGACATTCAGGATAATCCTAAATAAGGTATGTTTGTTTTCTCCTTGACACTTTTCTTTATTTACACTGATTAAAATGGTAACTATGCTTTTGTGAATGATTTGGAAGTAGCTGATTTGAGCCTAAAGGATAAGTACAACATTTTGGGAAATGAGCCTATTTGCTTTCTTGCTGAGAATTAGATGAGAAGAATGATACAACTCTTATGTCTGTATGTTAAACAAGCTATCGTAAGGAGCCTGCTATCTTAGCTTAGCACAAAGACTGAAAACAGGTGGAAACAGCTAGCCTGGCTATGTCCAAAAGTAAAATCTGCCTACCAGTACCTCTAAAACTCAAAAATTAACACATTATATCTTGTTTGCTTAATCTGCACAAATAGCTAAGTTTAGAAATGACAAGTCACCATTTTACACAGGGTCATGTGCCACCGTGTCTCCTAGTCTGGACCACTGGCCAACAAAAAGTAGACCTCAGGAAGTTACTAGTCTCAACCAAGAAATGTTTGTCGCAAAATTGTGTTTTTTGTATCACACAAAGACGAAAATTCTCTTTTTGCAAAACTCTGCAAAAGTTGGTCAACCTAGAAAAAAAGACCAGAATGGATTGCAAATGTTAGACACATAAATTACATTTTCAGATTTATCTGCGTAAGAGTGAACCTGGCCTGGGTAAAAGCTCCAGAGGAATAAGGTTTGATGGATACAGATGACCGTCAAGTGAAAGTTGGAAGTGTGAGAGGCTGTAAAGAAATGTCCTGATCCCTGATGACAGATGTCTGTCAACTGGCGCTCTTAACCAGAGGACAGAAACTGGAGCAGATAGTGAAGAGACACAGATAAAAAAGACAGAGAAGACAGAAAAGAGAAGACAGAGAGGCTGTGTTTAGGTGCAGGAAGATCTATGTATTACTCTGAAAAATAAAACACTTAACTTGCTGCATGACCAAATCAATTCCATTTTTCAATTTTAACACTGTTTTTATTTTGAAAGGTGATGCAGATGACAAATTGGATTGTTCAATTTAAGTAAATTGATGTAATGAGTGCATTTATTTGGCACAAAGCTCATCTTTTCCTTCAAAAGAGAACAGTGACCCATTAGAAAGTGTGAAAAGACACAAAGGTGCTGTATACTGTTGTATCTGTGTGCAACACCTGCAACACACTGCTCAATAATGGCAGCTCTTGCAATGTATTTGTCAGCATGGTCAGTGGTGACTGTTTGACTATCATTTTTTGGTAATTTTTGAAGTAAGTAATGTAACAAGCAGGAGCATCCACAGCGAGCTGCTGATGAATAGGCAACAGGTTGCACACCTTCAACGTCTCAGCATGGTAAGAAACTCCTTTTGCTGTGTGTTGTGTGGAAAACTACCCATACTGCTCTTAAAATGAGATAACATTGTGGTTGATCACAGTACGATGAAAAAAGTATTTAATTAAAAGTGAATCCTCTGAGCCAAACATTGTGACCTGTCATAGAAAAACAGGATTTCCACTCTGGCTGGAAATCAGCGAACTGCACCATAAAAAAATAAGCTATTTAAAGAATAAATCTGGAATAAATAAATCTTGTCAATGAATCCAATGAAAAGACCAAAACCATTGATGAATTTTCTATGTATCTAAAGCCTGGCATATCTTACTAACTATTAACACATAAATGACCATGTTAAACTGGATGACATGTTCCTCTTTATGACAATAAACACACACTGTAATTATTCTGAGTCAATCCCACATACACCATCTTGCTACTGTAGATACTCATTAACTGTGTATTAATCCACTGCTGAAAATAGTCCTCAACAAAAGCACTATTTACTCCTATTTGAGTAATGTTTGCTAAAAACTACAGTGCTTGACCGTTTTTAGGAAATTAATAAAGTTTTTTAATGAAACTGTATATTTGTGACCCATTTTTAAAGATTTGCATCTTCAGAAGGAACAATGATGTAAATCAGAAAGTGTTGACAGACAGATTAACCTGTTGTTAGAAATAGGATCCTTATCCATTATATAAAAAATAAAGTAGAAATATACATGTATTATCTGAGTAGACTTAATATACTAAGAAATATATTTTCACAATGTAAAAATATACTTTTTCCCATTTCAAATATCACATGTTCCCTCAGATATTTTCCCTTGACAGATTTCATGATGATTTCATACCGTTTGTCTGTCATGTGTGTTTTGTTGTGTTTCGGGTGTCCTCTGCGTCAGTTCTGTTATTTTAAGAGTGTACAGCAGGCTGCTATCAGCCCTGCCTGTGGTCAGTGATCCTCTGCAGCTGCTGGAACAGGCCTGCTTATCAAAGAGGGCCTATGTTCCTGTGATGTGGCCCTTCAGGTCGCTATCGGGGAGGAGAGTTGAGCCCAGCCACCAGCCAAGACGCCCTTTAGGTGGGGAGCTTTATCAGGGAGTGTGGAGGCGTGGGTGGAGGGGAGTGAGATAGGAGAGGGAATCAGATGTGGAGATGCTTTCAAGGAGCCTTTGTACTACTAAAACTCGATTCCTCTATAAAGTATGTCTCCTTTTACAATTGTCTGCTTCACATATGTGCCAGGGAAGAGGAAAATCAATTACTGAAATTTTGACAATTGGTCAGAGTCTGGAAAGCAGGAGAGGTATAGGCACATGACGTCCCACCATGTGTGCTTTATGAGTTGTTTTTTCCTCTAACAGGCAACACCAACTGTTGTGAGAGTTTCATGATCTCATTCTCATAAGTTGAGGTTTTTGCAAGGAAATGTGTAAAAAAAAAAAAAAGAAAAAAAGTGTGTATATATATACATATATAAGTATATATATATATAATATGTATATGTATATGTATATATATATAGGTTTTGACAGAATGTGAGTTATCCCGTGCAAGTAAAAGTTACAATCATCCTTTATCCAGCTGTGTCGCCTTATGGCTGCCAGAGACAATCTGCTATCTTCACTTTGTTGGAGCAGACCTCGATTCTGAAGTGTGGAATGACATTGTGAATGTATTAAATGCTTTTACTTACTGGCAATTGATGTACAATTAATATTTAATGGTACATTTCATTTGTTACTATCTTTGTCTAAACATACATGCATATATGCAGCAAAACTGTCTTTTGTGTTTGCAGTTAGAAGAAGAAAGTGGAGAAAAAGAAAGAGGGAGACTTTCAACCTGTTAAACCTTCTTTCAGTCGCCCCTTGCTGTCTATGATCCCACATACTGTTTTAATGCAGCCAAATTCACAATATAGTTGTTCTGATTTACATATTTTTCAGTTTCTGTTTTCAGACAACAGAACAGGTATTAAATTTGAGAGACAGCTCATTAACACTGTTAATAAGTGCTGCACAGGTGTGTGGGCCTTTAAGGAGAGGCAGATTAATGACTGACATGCAAAATTACCAAGACTGTTAAGTTCTGAAACAGTGGTACAACAAAAACCTGACTGACAGATATGTGATTTCTTTACTGTACACATTCGCTCCCTGTGTAATGTAGTGATGATCAGCCTGAAGGAAATATTTGTAGATTTTGTGGTGGGAACTTTTATCCTACCAGAAGAAACAGAAGCTGATGTTTTCTCTCAACTCTCTCAACTCATGCCAAACAGTTAACAAGCTCGACAAGAAGAAGTTTGTTTTCCAACACACCTGTTTCATGTGGAGGTGCAGAAATTGAGAGCGCAGCTGTGGATCCTCAAAGTGAAGAACAGCTTATCTTTGAAAATAAGGTCCATGGACTCACACTTATGTTTGTTGATGTTTACATTACTAAACATACTCATAACATAAACATTACTAATACTAAAATTGTGAGGGTTTTTGCTCTTAAATTCCACTGGCCATGAAATAACATCATCTACGATTAGCCAGACAGCCACAGGAAAAAGAAAAATATACCATAAGAGATTGATCCCAATGTGTAGAATAATCAATGATTTAGAGCTTTTCTGACTCCAAAGGTTTGAACTCTGTTTGCTTAGATGAGTTTTGTTCCACTGTTGTTTCCCATTGATAAATCTCAGCCAGCAGTGTGAGAGATAAACCAGGAGGAGATCTGCTACTCATGGAGATAAACTGTGGTATGTCCAGCACACACATGCACACACACACACACACACACTCCTCCCAGCACTGATAACACTCTGCTCTTTGATGTGCCTCCTGGAGGGAAGAAAGAGTGATTGAGAAGGTAAAGAGAAAAGAGTGATTGAGCGGGAGGGAAATTGGGAGCGATTACAGGAATAGCTTCAGGGATGTTGTTTTGTGCTATGGTGTTACAGACCCTTTGGCATCACACACACACACACACACACACACACACCTAAAAATGTAATCCTTATCAGTCTACCTTCATCTTCTTTCCACTAAGTTGCAAATGGAGTCTGTGTAAGAAGCTGCATCAAACAAGTTTTAATATGGACAACGTGTTGTGGCTAAAGGCATCTCCATCAGGCCAGGATAGCATTGTTTCAATGAAAACAATTAAGAATTAGAAATGTTGCCCATTCACATGTTAGGAATGGATTTGCATGCATTTGTCTTATTCTTGGCAAAACTATTGTTTTATCCATTTATTTTTGCATTTTATTCTTTATTTAGTTTTGCAGTCGTGCAAGCTGTCAAATTTACTGTTGAAGTTTTTGTCGAAGGATGAATACAAACCTCTCATCTTTTCATCAAGCATCTTCTTCAGGTTGTCATACATTCCAGTAATTCCCTTTGTGAAAAGGGTTGTGTGAATCTGGAAGCTACAGTGTTAGTTCAGCTGACCCATTTCACTTCTCAAATATACCCTCATTTTTTACATATTTCTCAGGTTCATGTTGTGGTGTCATATGTCTCCATGGAAATACTTATACATTCCATAGTACATGGATGTGAAGGTTCAAAACCACTGTGTCAAACATACAGAGGAATTGGTGGCAAAAGTGGTGTTTCCATTTTGAGTGAACACATAATGTAGTTTTTCAATAATCACAACAGTAAAAGCAAAAGTTAAAGTTTAGTTTAAACAGTTCAAAGCTGGTGAAATATCTATATGTCAAGTCTTTATTTTAACCTTCTATTTCCTCTTTATCTTTTATCAGCAGAGAGCAATGTGCGAAGCCTCCCGGTAATCTGACTTTTTTGAATGATGCTCACTGTTGGTCACATGCAAAAAACAAAATGTAGTAGCTAAATAACGTGAACAACCATGTGCAGGATTTCTGGTTCCTTCTATATTAATTTTTTGTCCAGTGTTTGTTGAAGCTCTTTAAATGTAAATCTGAACTTGTTTTAGTCTTTAAATGTAAATCTGAACTTGTTTTAGTCATTAATTGTTGTGTTATATATACAGTACGTAATTCAGATTGATTGAATGAAATATTGTGAAAGCTAAACTTAAATAAATTTGTATCAAAAAGGGATTTAAATCCTTTAAATTTGTTCAAAGAGTTTGATTATTGATTCATATTCAATAAAATTATACTGAACAAAAACAGATGCCTGACATACTGTGCTGCTTTATCCACGGATCAACAGGTTTGCATTAAAAATATGGGATGCAACATTTAGAAAATCAATACCAAAAGTGCAATTAGTAAGCAACTATATATAGCTATTTTACCACTTGTTTCCAAATAACTGGAATCATACAATCAAACACAAATCAGTATCATTTGATTACATTAATAGTTATTTTTGCCATCTTCAGCTACTACAATCAAGATGCTGTTGACCCATATTTGTTTTTCTACTTCCACCTCGAAGGGAGGCATCTGTATAAAACATTTCACATGTAAACGGCAGAGTTCAGGTATGAAGAGTTCAGGGTCAGCATGTTCATTCATCACCTGATTTTATGGGATTTTTTTTCTTTTCTTCTAGAAAAAAGGCTGGCTGAGACGCAGCAGAGAAAGAGGGAAAGTGAATGATGAATGCAAATTGCAGAAGCAAAACCTCCCACCATGTTGTCTTTAGATTATGTTATGTTTCTATCTGCTCAGACCACCTAGCAATTAATTTATCACATTGTTGGCTGAGAAACACACTCAAATGTCATAATAGTGGTTTATTTTATTATTTTATCATTAACGTGTGATTGAGCTCTGAAGGAACGAAGGGATTCATCTGCATGAGTAAAAACATCAACTTTAAATTTCTCAAGACAAGAACATCATTACTTTGATTGTTGAAACTTCTTTAAATCTGTGGTGTGCCTCATTCATATACGTTTCTAATAACAATGAACGCGTTACTCCTCCATGAATCTGACCAACACACACACACACACACACACACACACACACACACACACACACACACACCTTCCTACAGGATGTTATGCTGTGAAATTTGAGCATGACATGAGAAAGAAGAGAAGGAAGAAAGGGGGAAAAGGTGTGTGTGTTTGTCTGTGTGTTTGTGTGTGTGTGTGCACGCTTCCTGCAGGATGTTATGCTGTGACCTCTGAGGATGAACCTGGGGTGAGTGTGGAGGCTCTTCAGTACATCCTGATGCTAATAAGTTGCTTCTTGCACGCGCTGCTGAGGTATTTAGATAAGCAGACGTCCAGTTCAAACTGTGGACAAGTTGCTCTTCGTACTTGAGTGGAAGGAAGTACTTCAGCAAACTGATAACTTGTGTGTGTGTGTGTGTGTGTGTGTGTGTGTGTATGGTGAGTGTATAATATATATTGTGTGTGCAGGAGCAAATAGGTTTATATCACCAACATGAGAGTAGTCAGGAAGCGCCGTCAAATAACTACGTCTAAAGGTTAAAGTGTTCATGCATGCTCTGAATAAAAGCTGCCATCACAGAGTGTGGCAAGACACGATTATCATTAAAATGGGGATAACATCACACACCTGTGTATAGTCTGTCCTTGAAGGCGTTTATTGTATAATTTGTGTGCACAAATGATGGAAGTCATTGTGTGAGGAATGAAAAAGGAGCTTGAGGGAAAACCCTGCCTACTTTCTCACCTCTGCACACCTAGATAATACTGTGCAAAGTTTGCATGATTGTCACATTTTTAGGTTCGGAATAATTGCAAAAATTGGCAGACACAGACCCCCAAATCTCAATGTCGCTAAGGTGTGGAGGGAGGGGATTTCAAATAATGATCTGACAAGATCTTTGTATGAAGCATACTTACCTCTTAAATCCCTCCTGGAGAAGGATTGTGTATTGTTAGTTTAGCTTCATTCTCATCAGTGCACATTTTGAGTTATGTATTTTTTTTTCCATTGGGCATATTATATAAGTCAATCTTATGGAATCTCTTGTCTATTATGAACCACCTATATGAGGATCAATCACCGGTGTGACGCAACACACTGTAGGCTTGTCAACTACTTTTTTAAAAAGTGATTTGGGCCACTTGTTTGTTTGGCTCCTTCCTGCAGTGCTGGTAGGGAAAAACATATTTCTCAAATGATTTTCATTTACAGAAAAGGTGCTCAGTTCACAAACCTTCAGAAGCCCAAGATGGATTGCCACATGATTTAAATTCAAAACAAACATTATACTCATATTAAAACCAGGAAGGTGGCACCAGACAAACATAAGAATGGAAGGTAGGAGAGCAAATTACTAAATATTAAGCATTTTCTCTCAGTTTGCCAGGTGCCCAGAACACTGCTCTACTGTTGTTGTTGTCTATTGTTTGCTTAAATCTTTTCCTCCTTCCCCTCCATTCATCCCTCTATCTTCTCCCATTCTGTCGGCATCTCCCCTAGCAGGAAAAATAAACTTGACCCCTACATCCTGGCGAAATGTGACCTCTCCACCCCAACAACCACAAACACACACACAGTCCTCATTCCCTCCATCCCACTTTCTTCTCTTTTATTCACTTTAATTTCTCGACTCCTTCATCTGAGCATCAGTGTCACAGCCGATCTCCAAGTCAGAGTGGTCAACAATTTCTATCTGTCACCTGAATTTCCTTCTCTCTTCCTGATGTCCCAAGTTATCTTCCATAATACCAAACCAGCATTTACATGTATCAAGGTCTCACTATGCTTCAAAGAGAAGTGCAGTTTTTTAACCTCCCAATACAGACGATACAACAATGACTTTACTTTACGTGGCAAAAGGTCAGATGTGCAGAGGTGAGAAACAAGCTTTTTCTCAGGCTCAAACAGCACACACAGACTGTCTGAAAGTGTGCTCCATTATCTTCATTTGTACGATTAATTGCGTCAAAACTACAAAGACATGCAAAGAGCCAATGCAGAGGGCTCTGGCAAAACAACGCCAGGTCACCCAGCAAAAACGTTGAGCTGGGCTCAGCTTTTGCAGCTTTTGCAACTGCAATCCCACGTGATGTCACCTGGCAAGGTGGACAATCAATACATAACATGCGAGCACACATTCCTGGTGGAACTTTAAAGTGAAAGCTGTGTTTCTGCTGTTTATAGCACACTTGTTGTAGTGAAAGAGAAAAGAACTACAGCTGTGATAACTTTCCAAAGTTGCAAAATCCTATCTGTGAGAATTACAAACTTTTCTTCTGTGTTTCGGTGTCTGATACACCCTTAAATGCTCCAACTGGACTTCCTGGATCATGTTTCATTGTCTCACTGGTACCTTACAACAAGCCCCCACCAGCGCAACCCTTTATATTGTTTTAACGCAGGGTTGTTTTCAGTCTGAATCCTTTTGCCTTCAGACTTGGTCAGACATCACTTTGTACCAACTAGTTCATTAGAAATACACTGAGGCCTTAAAGAATCACTGAGGAAGAGGAGGAAGGAAAGAAGAAGATGCAGTGCTACTGTAAGTAGGAGAGGAAGAGGAGGAGAACGAGGAGGAAAGGACAGGAAGAGGAAGGCAGAGAAACCTGTTTTTGGCAAAGTGAAGGGGATGGAGGAGAGGAGAAGGAGAGGAGTGTAGCGGCAGCAGCAGCAACACATGGTCCCAATTTCACGGTTGTGGATGGAGGAGTGCCGGCGGATGCGGGGGCAGGAACAGGCCTGCAATCTGGAGACATTAATACCTCAGTAATAGTCACATTCACTTCCACAACCAGGAAACTACTGCTCTGGACTTACTACGTGCCTGCATGTGTGTGTACATGTGTGTATATGTGTGTGTGTTCAGAGGATAATTCTCTACCACGCTATTCCCCACTCTGTCTTCGCCCAGCAAACACACACACACACACTCAATTTGTCGTTTTCTGTACACACACACCCTCGAACCAAATTTCTCACTGCCAGTCTCTGTTTTTCTGGAGCTCATTCACTCTCTTTCACACTTACGCACACACACGTTCACACACACACACACATACACTGAGACAGAGCAGACCATAACAGAGTAGTAAAAGGCATGCAGCAGGGCAGAGCAGGACACCGAGTGCCTGACTTCCTGTGCCTCGTGTTCTTCCTGAGCTCTTAATGAGACCTGTTACAGTAAACCACCACCTCCTCTTCTCCATCCATCCACCAGCCTTCCTCTCTCTCTTTTCTTCCTTCTCACGTACTCTCCCACATGTACTTGCACACAATTGGATCTATTACTGTGAATACCCGTATTAAGGTGATACACTATATAAAGGCAACATTTTTGGAAATACACTTCCAAAGCTCTTTTCATACATGCAATATGTAATATTGTTGTCTTTATCAAGTTTTTAATCAATAAGTGATGGCTTTGTTTCATTCAGACTGAGTTATATTTAACATTAATGTTCCTTAAGGCTCTATGCGGATATGACAGGACATTTATGGAGAGAGACGATGCTTGCACAATATTTGGCACATGTGTACAGGAGAGAGCATGGTATGTTAAAAATATTACAATAACTAGGAAGATAACTTTTTTTGCTTTACAGGCTGAATCACTGGTGGATTTCATTATTTTATTTTTTCTTATTTTGCTGTTGAAGACTTCATTAATGACCATTGTGAATGAACAAATTCACGGATAGCATCAATTTCATCATTCAGCGTTATTGCTCACAATGAGGGAGAGGCAAGCCTTGGGTGACCATAGATGCTTAAATCGTCTGTTATTTGAGTCCCATCTTGTCAGAATATAAATGTTCAAGATTATATTTTTAGTGTTTCTGTTCCATGTTTTTGTGTTTTTATGCTGACTTGCTGCACAAAGTATATCCTCTTGTGGGACAAGAAGTGAAGTGAACTCATGGAGCAAATTCTACTACCTGTTTTATAAAGTCTGACGTGCACAATCATTGCATGACCGGACGTTCAAGTTGCCACTCTCCTACTGATGTGATATGAGAAAATTAATCCTCTCAGCTTTTTCACAGTGTTTCCTAGTTTATTTTGGCTTAGACCAGCAGCCTTTGACAGAACCTGCTGATATTATGAAAGTTTTCACTGCACATGCTGATTACAAAGTTCCTTTACTGATTTTCTGTTTTATGTCTATTACGTCTATTTTTTTAAAGCCTCTCCTACTTCAGCTGGAAACATAAAAAACACATGGTACATTTAAAACAGCAAATGCGAAACATTTATAACCTAGCAAGTAGCAAAACATTTATTGATATGAAAATGTCAGAGCAATCAGACAATCAAACTCTTTTCACAAATACCTTGTTGGACACACACTGTGTACAAACTATCAAACTGCATTGGTCATGCATGGGGAAACAAGTTTTCTCCAAACATTTGCAGAGATTCAAAGTTTCATACATCAAATAACCCTCTGTTTGTTGCTTGGCTTTTTAGAAAACTACTTACACATTAACACAGAGACACACACATGGACTCATGGTCTCAGTCAACACTCTCACCGCTGTGTGTTTAACTGCAGCTCCTGGACTCAACCGGAGGCGTTTCATCAATGTCAGGGCTAGGTTGAAAACGTCCTCTGTTAGGCCACACTTGCTGGAGACGTAGGCTGCTTGAAAGGAGCCACAGACCTGAACACGCTGAAAGAGGCCCTTGGTATGTCAATGGACCGCTCACTGGGAGAAAAAGAGAGAGAGAGGGAAAGATGGAGGGAAGGAAGAAGGGTGCATACTGTGTGTTGATGGGGAGAGAAAATTCAGCAGATCACTTTGATAACATATTTCAGACAGAAAAACAGCAATGTCTACTTTATTTTCTGCTGCATAAATATGCACTTCTCTGATTTCTTCACCCGTTTCTTGGGTTGTAATGTCTTAGTGAAAAAAGCGTAATATTTAACCTCACTGGGCCACTTTCATCACAAATATTTTAGGCCTGAAACACTCTCCAGGAGACAAAATGTTGCTCAACCAATCACTTGAAATGTCCATTAATGGTAAAGGTAGTATTGCCAACAATTTTATCAAAACTGGATAGTGATATGGAATACAATGTTTTCTGCCATCAAAGATCATATTTCTGGATGTTTTGTTATTCATTTTTATAAAGCTTTTGGTAATTGTTCATATTTTCTTCTTGTTAAACAGGTTTCAAATTTTACTGGTGTGCCACAAGGTAGTATACTGGGTCCTCAAAAACACAAAAACAAAACAGTTTCTCAAATAATGACTTGCTCTCAAATAACAGCTGGAGAAAACGAAAGTTACATGCACTATAAAGGCTTGCATGACAAATTCAGCATAATTTACATTTTCATACTAATTCCATCACTGCAAAAACATTTTCTAACTTATCATCATATGTTAGTATATGTTTTTAACATAAACCATTGATTAATAATGCTGATCATATCTACTCTGAGATGCATCCTTAATAGTAAGACAATATGAGTTAAACTTAAATTATGCACAATGACCTACTGGAAGAGTTTTAAATTGGAATATACAGTATATATGAAGAGAGTTTGCTTTAACAGCAAGCAGCAGAAAGTATGTATATAAATATTTCAGATGCTGTTGACACATGATACACTTATTTTGAGGTCAACAATTCTGGATTAGCCTTTCTTTCAATGGATACTGTCAGCAACTTCAGGACTTTTAAACCATAAAATGTTGCTTTTGAGATGCTTGAACGTGATTATAAATCATAGGTTTTGCCATAGGTAAAAGCTGGCAATCAGGTCTGACCTCCAAGGCGAGCAAACTGTCAATCACATCTGTCAATCAATGTGCACCCAGAAGACATCAAAGCCTACGAAAAGTCTTCAAATCTTATCAACAGAACAATAATTTCCAAAATGAGCACCAGAATATTTGTTAGAGGGCCCGATTTTAGAGATTGAAACCACAATGACCCAGTGAAATAAAATATTGACTTAGTATTTCTAGAGAGAAAGAAAGTAAAGCAGTAAAGCAGGACAGTTTTGATTGACAAGAGAGACACAAATGAGTGTTTCTGTTTGTTCTTTGACTTGTAGATCTTTTAAATAAGGGCATTTTTTGTGAATTGAGGTCATTTCAACCAGTCCTCATTTCCTAAGAATGGTTAAGAATTAGGGTTAGTTTATGTATTATAACCTGATGCTTTATTACCAGCCACCCACCACGTGTCCATCCCACAACCTCTCCCCCAGCCACATGCGCTCAGATCTCGGTGTGGTGCCACTGCGTCAGCCTGGGCTCGTATGGCGTCCAGCATACCGTTGGTTTAAACCACAAAACACACACTCTTCAATGGCTGCTCTTTAATCGGAGGACCAACACACACCCACAGTACTCTGGGCCCAGGCCTTTAATGATCGAAATAGCCTCCAAACACTGAAGAGAGAAGAGGCTCGTGGTGGCAGAGGAGCTCTGAAGTTGTGTTTTCGCTGTCCTGTTTGGTCACACAGTCTAACCAGGAAACATGTTTGCCTTTCTTTACTTTTAAAGGTTTGATTTTGGTGTTTATGAACAAGAAAATCAGTTACCTGTAGATGTCACACTTGTCAAACTGATATGATGTTTGATAGTTTGTAGCCCCGAAAGTTGTGTTTTGGGGTTGTTCTGCCAGTACATTAACACAGTTTTGTTTTTGTTTTTTTGTTTTTTTTACCTTTTTCAATGTAGCTTGGCTTGTCTCAAGAACTTTCCTGAAAATAAGTGTTAATGTCATCAAAACAGACAAAATAAGAGAGATAGTCACACTAGCAATCTTTGAAATAAATTGACTTGTGCTGGAAACAGGTTCAAATAGGACTTAAATACCAGACAGACATGACTTGATAAGATGGATATTTTTGCAGTGCAGGATAAATCTTTGCTTTAGGTAATAGTGAAACTTCATGGTTCTTGGTTGGTGTCAGCTTAATTCTTTTTTAAATTCTAGCTTCTATGTGAGATTTGAGATTGAAAACATAATTTTTCAATGAGTCCTGAATATTTACAAGTAACAAATTTCACAAATATTCACTTCAATTCAGTTTAATTCCATTAAACATGTATAACATATATTCATGTAATTCATGTAATACATGAATACATAAAAACAGAGGTGATACAGAGTATGTGGGATGCAACAACTAGCAACTGATAACATTCAAATAAAATGAGATATATTCAGGATGAGGACTAGTGCAAAACAACAAGCTGCTGAGCCTCCTAAAGCTTTCCAAATAAACACAATTTTAACATGAATACTTTCAAACACCTGTCAGGGTCAGACTGAAATTTAATACATAAAGTAACTGCCTGGAAAGGCCATCATGGCTAACTGCATAGGTTCTACAGTACGTCTGGGACAACTTGCCGGCTAAAAATCTTAAAACATCAGCTTGCGTTTCATCGTGTACAGGAGAAAACACTTATACAATTATTATATAATGACATAACCTGTCCAGTGAGGCATTGTCAATATAGGCAGTGACACAGATGGTGTCATTAACCTGTATTTATGTTGATGTTGTCAGACATCACCATAAAATAATGATTTGGTCAGTCGGGTTGTGTCCATCTCGTTCCTTACCAGATGTTGGGATATAGAGCTGCAACAATTAGTCGATTAATCAAATAGTTGCCGACCATGAAATTAATAGCAACTAATTTGATAATCGAATTATTGTTTGTTCTTCAGTATTCTATGACAGGACAAAACAAGACATTTGAGAACTTGGGCTTTGGGAAACTGTGATCATCATTTTCTCCATTTTCTGACATTTCATAGACAAAACAATTGATTAATCAAGAAAATAATTGATAGATCAATTGACAATGAAAATAATTGTTAGTTGCAGCCCTGTTGGGATGTGATTAACATTTTTGCTATTTTTTTCTAACTGAAAAGAGGACTGAGAAGAGATTAAGCTCTAAACACTGAGCAGAGATCTTTATGAAAATGACCTGGGCACTCTAGGGTGGATGTAAGTCACTTTTATTAAGTTACTTTTACATTAATAATTAGACTCTGACGTAGTCTAAGACAGTTTTTTTTCCCCTGGGTCCTCCAGCTGAAGGAAGATCTCTGTATTTACTGACTGTCCCTGTTTCCTCTTAAAGCAAACTCAGAGGTTTGGGGGGGTCATTAAGGACAGACTGGAGTACAGTTGAATCTCTGTGGAGCTGACACATCCACAAACATTAGAGGAAGATTTGTAGGTCAAACCTGAAAGCCTTGCTGTGTGTGTGGCTTTCTCCCTGGATAACAGTTTTCTCAGATGGACAAATGACATTGCCGTCGATAGTACACCTTTACCTATCTATCGCTTAAACTTCTTGTTTCCTTTGACTGACAAGTCAAAAAAAAGTTGTAAAATGCCAGAGAGTGTGTCTTAAATACAAGTAGAGAGTATTAAGAAGGGAGGGATGTGGGTTTGAAAATAATGGAGATGGAGAAGAGGGAGTGTTGAGGGGGAAAGGGGGCAGAATAGGAAGACGTCTGGGTCTAATTTATGGCCCTAATAAATCCCCACTCTTTACCCTCTAACCCCTGAACCAGCCAGGCAGCTCCCTAAAATCTTAATCACTCCCTTGCCAGCCACCTCTATATCCTCATGGGGTGAGAGAGAAAGGAAAGAGAGCGAACAGTGGCCATATTATTCTGCTGTAAAACCAAATGGCGTCCTTGTAATCACCTGACTGCCCGTCAGCCAGACAGCCAACGAAGCAGTCAGCCAATGAGACAGTCAGTTATTCAGTAAGTTGTATGGGGGGCAGCCTGGCTGGGTGACATAGAAGCTCTTCTAACTTCAGCATGCACATACACACACACACACACACACACACACACATAAATTTAACCCTCGTCCATTCCTGCTAATCTTAATGGAATAACTCTGAAAATGCTTCTTTTTGTCTCCAATGTAGCCTTCTGTCCACACTCAGCTGCCACGTCTTTACCACTAAAATCTGAGCTTTTTATTGTGGAACAGGTTTTACTCGTAAAGTGGACAGACATATTTTTCACATATGCTCTGTAAACTACAATTTGAAAACACTGGAACACTGGCAGAAATGGTGTAAACCTGTCTAATGAAAATATTTTAAGCACTTTTCTGTTCATTTAATACAGTCAGAAAACAATCTGAAAAGTTAGTTAGGACAGACAATAACACTCCCATTTCTCCACAATTTATTCCACAAACATGTGGCAAGTAAGTACAAGGGAAGTGTTTCAAGGAAATCTGGCCAGAAAGTTGACAAAATTACAGATCTGCAGCAAGAAAAAATATAAAAATGCAGGTTTCTTCATTAATTTCAATGAAATCACAGCATTTTTGCTGCATAAGATTACAACTGATGCACAAATGAAAGGGTAGGGTACTAGTTTCTGTCATGGTTCTGTCCCAGTCTGACTATATGTCCCTCCACCAGTCCACCTGATGCCCTCAGACCTTTTCCCTGTTTGTTGAACTGGACCGAGTGGCTGTTGGCCCTTGCAGTTGAAACTGAAGTTTGTTTTCACACTAATTGAAGTTGGCTTTCACACAATGTTCTGAGGAGTTTGACACACCTAGTTAGACGACTAAGATGCAGCAATTTCTACACCGGGCAGTTTATTTCACATGTCTTCTGTGTTTACATCCAGGGTGTTTTGCAGACGTTCTTATCCAGAGACTGTCAGGCGTTTGTTCAATGGCTGGAATCTCTGTAAGTCATTATGAAATTGTTTGCCATTTGTTTCTGTAGATTTGAGTGATTTGCGTTCTCAGCCTCTGTGTGCCATGCTTGAGGAGCTGCAAGAGTTTGCAGGTTGTGGCGCGTTTGCCTGTGTGTTTAAGTTGTATTCTTGGTTTATGTATGTCGGTTGATTATGATGAGCATTGTGTTTTCTGGTTTCTTGATTTTCTGCTGTTCTGTGTTTTCTTTCTGTGTCTCTACTCTGCTCTTCCCTCCACACCTGCCCTGCATTATCCTAGTTAGTCCTGCCCTGCTCCCTGTGTCTTCCCCAGCCAATCAGCTCCAAGCCTGCCCTTGTGTCTTGCCACCTGTTCCTTGTTGTTTCATTAGTCCAGTTTGTATTTAAATCCTGGTTTTCAGTTCAGTTCTTGTTGGCTCTTTTGTTCTGTATTGTTCTGCTCTGTGTTGTTTAGTTTAGTTTTGTTTGGTTCAGTTTTGCTCTGCTCTGCTCTGCCTGTATGTCCTGAGTAAAGAATTATTCTTCAATTCCTGCTGCTTTTGGGTCCATCTCCTGCCACTTCTTGACAGTTTATATGTTTTAATGGTAGAAAAACTGTACAAAAAGGTGCATCACTGTTACAGTATGACAATATTACTATCAAAAACATGTACAGGAAGGTGCATCATTGCTGATACAAATGTTACAAATTACAAAATTAGAAATATGGAGAGCGGTTTGTTGTTTATATAGGTTCCCATTAGTTTTTACATAGGCCAATACAAAACATCAAAATATAACAATTTAAATGGGTTGACAAGTAAAACAAAATTAAAGTTAATCTAAATGTGCATATTGCAAAGAAAAAGAAAAGAAAATTAAATGAAAAGAATATGCACTCTATTAAGAGATGCACCACACTTGGAGTTGCAGACATGGTGAAAACAGCAGAAATAAGTGTAGGAGCAGGAGTTAACAATTGTTTCAGACTCAGCTTTTACCTCTGTGTAAGGCAGCATCATCACACTGTGTTGGCCAATCAAATACATCCAAGCATGTAAACCAGGTAAAATACCTTGTAGCATTTCTATTGAAACTGTACTTACGTTCCCCACAGGAGATTTTCATTTGTTTTGGTTATTTTTTGTTGTTGTTTGTTGTTGATTCTGCTGCAGTACAAATGAATAATCACATCATAATAAGTCTACAAGTTGCAACTCCAAAATGTCATTTATGGCTTGTAGTAGTGGTAGTTTTGTATTTAGAGGAGAGCTTGAAACACGTAAGTTTAGTCACTTCACCTTTTCATTTGTGTGTGTTCAGTGTTGTTTTTAATCTTTAAAACAAAATAAACCATTATTTAATCAGGACAGTCTAGTTTCTTGGCTAAATTCAAACATAAAGCAGCAGAAAAGACGTACAAAGACACAAGTCTCCATTCAGTCTCACCGGCCGTCACAGTGGATTTACTGGTACTTATTTTATCTTTTTTACCTGTAGCAGTACATTAACATTTTTTGTGTTGTATTATAGTGCTGTTGAAAGTGACTGACTGACTGGTTAACATCACTGCCTCATATACAAGCTTGCTGGCTTTTTACTTGTCTGACTGCAGCATTAACTGACCGGCCGGCGTCCTGAGTCCTGCTGGCTGCTGGGCCGGCCAACCTTTCTGGTTTGCTGTCAGCTTGGCTGACTCATTGGACTCACTGACTGACTGACTTGTTTCCTGGCTGGCAGAGTAGTTGTGTCAGAATAGATTTATGTTGCCTGGCCCTGGTGATAACTCATGTCAGACACACTGAGCTCCCCACGGAGGACCAATAAAACCACTCACTGTGTTAACCTTTTTTCCCCTGAATTCACTGAAACACTCGACTGCAGAGGTTTTGTGATCCTTGCATTTAAAGTTTTGGCTACTAGCTGATGGTTTGTTCACAGAGATTGAGCATGACACTACAATAAGCTTCAATCCTCAATCTTCAAGCTTCAATCCTTGAATTTGCATCTGTCAGAATTAAACCAATCATACAACAGATAACACATTTACTTACTTAGGATGCTGTTTTGAAGGTATAATTCAACGTATTACAGTATCATTCTTGTTTGAAATGTTAACACCTATCTTGTGCCAGGTGAAATCACATTTCTGGCTTTCAGGATCCCAAATCATTAATTACAAAAGCATAAACAGAAACAAATTGAATGTCTGACACACAGCTTTGCATGTATTCATATTAAGTCAGCTCCATTACTAGTGCTTCTATGTTATTATCGTAAGACCAAAAAAAGATTCAAATCAGCTAGAAGAATGATATTTTCTTTCACACACATTATCTAGTTCCTCTGACTTTATAGAGAGTATTACATGTCATTAATATAATCCTAAAAATGCACAAAACCCCCTAAATTTAATTCTTGTGATTTTATTTTACTGTGGATTCCGTATTAACTGTTGACATTGACGTGCAGTATGAGCAGTTGCAGGTGGTCAGTGTATCTTCGTGCTACTTAGTCCTGGGTCAGCAAGTTCGAGTCCTCGACATTCAAGGACTGAAACACAAAGGACGTTTAAGAGTGTGGTGTCTGAGAGACACTCAGTCGTGAGGAAACTGCAGCTGTAAAGACAAAAGGGGAACTCAGAGGTCTCATAAATCACTTTTTTTTTTCTTTAATGCAGCACTCACACCCACTTTCAACAACAACGACAACCACTTCCTTCAAGGCAACCACATGCACCAGTAACAAGCTAGGAGGAGGATTCTTAAAAACAGTCGGATGTTTGTCTCATCTGCCAGATTGTCCACAGAGGGTAAAGCAAGGCACTAAAACAGTTAGAGACTGATAGATCTGGATTTGAAAAAAATGACAGATGTTCATGTTTACAAGAAGATTTGATTCCCTGAACTGTCTCTTCTTGTTGCCTTTAATCCGTGTGCTATAGGAACATACCGGTGGTTTGGTTTTGCATGGTCTACTGCATTAATTACATACTCTTCTGGAGGGATGATCACCATTCTTCAAGAAGATATTCCCTCATTTGGTGTTTTGATGATAGTAGTGGAGAGCGCTGTCTAACATGTTAGTCTAAAATCTCCTATAGGTGTTCAACTGGGTTGAGATCTAGTGACTGTGAAGGCCATAGCATATGATTTATATCCTTTTTATCCTCATCAAACCATTCAGTGACCCCTTGTGCCCTATCGATGGAGATATTGTCGTCCTGGAAGAGACCGGTCCCAGGATAGAAATGTTTCATCACAGGATACACTCAGAACAGCTTGTATTGATTTTCAGTGACCCTTCCCACTAAGGGGACAAGTGGACCCAAACCATGCCAGCAAAACGCCCCCCAAAGCATGACAGAGCCACCAGATCCCCTCACTGTAGGGGTCAAGCATTCAGGTCTGTACCGTTTTTTCCTTTAATTTGTCACCCGTCTGTATATTACATTACTGTGAGCTACAATATTTTCTAAAGCATACCAGAAATACTATACTTAGATTGATGTCCTGTCTGGGGAACAGTCATGTGTTTCAGTATTTTTTTTACTATGGAATGGAAATCAACTTGCATAGGATAAAACGTCCTTGAGAAATAATCAACATTTTTGGCGGGGGATGCAGGAAGGGGGGACATTATCATGGTGTCATTTTGCAGTCACAAGCAGAGACTGCTTATGTTGAAAATTTCAGATCTCGTTGCAGAAAGCTTTGCATTCACAAACATCACTGAGAAATTAAAACTACGTAAATAAGATTCCTTGCTTTTGTTGCATTCAGTAAATGTATGGAAACTTTTTCAGCTAAGCTTGTGACAGACAAGAACAACACCTGTGAACTGTACACAAACCGTAACTGTACATATCAAAGATGGCAACAGCTGTAGCATCAGAATGCATAAAAGACAAATATAAAAAAAAAAAATTACTGATAAAAACTAGACTGAGGGCATTTTCGAACCTATAGCTCATTTGTTCTGATCTGAATCAGTGGATGACTTGATAAACTTTTCCCATTGGTTTGGTTTCTTTTCAAAGAGAAGAAAATTCAAGCGAACCAAAATACATCGCTAAAAGCCACATGAGAATATTCACTCCCCTAATTGGTTAATTGTGTCTGGGGCCAGAGTGAAAATGTAAAAACAGGAAAAAGGTCCTGAAGTTCTTATCTGCCCAAATATCAGGAAGACAACGTAGTTTCTTGTACATTCCACAGCTAGCTGCTCACAACTGATGATTTCACTCATCCATATCCCGGAATGCAAAGCGCACGAGGCTATGGGAGCTATTTAAAGCTCAGACTTGCAGAGTACACCTAGTAGTTGGGTCAAATGGAGGTCAGATCGATTTCCTTCTACAAAAAACCATTTCTCAGCAACTAACATAAGTCTCAGATGTCTGAGTGTCCTTGAACACATCGAGGAAAAGTTTCTAAATAAAGTCACAACTTCATCACCGGACAACAATAATGTCACAAAAAGGAAACTAAATGCTCAATGCAATGAATGAACTCAGAAAAAGTCATGAAATTAATTGAAATGTACAGGAAAAAAAGATACTTAAAGCTGGAGTGCAGGACTTTTGTCTCCCCCTCCTGGCAGTAAGAGTAAAGTTGGGCGATCCGCTGTGATTGGGACATAAGCATGCATCACGCTCTCATGCGCCTCCTGAATGACAGGCAGGCGCACAGAGAGGGACGGTAAAAACGGATATATTTTGACAGTCCACCAGCCCATCGGGATTTGTCCCAGTATGCCTGATAGCCAGTACACCAATGGCCATCACCTATTGTTGCGGCTGTAAAATGGTGGATAAATTGTTTTGAGCATCACACAACCCCTGCGAAATGGCTCATTTCACCATCTGAATCTGATCTATTCAATGTGATAACAATTGGAAATTCTAGGGGAGCCGCATGATTAACGGCCAAACGGCCAGTGCGGGAATGTTGCCCCCGACATGAGATTTGAAAACTGAAACAGAGATTTATCTGGCGGTGATTAGGCATAATCAGTATTGTGTGAACTTGTTTCGCACTGCAGGTTTAAGATAAAACTGTAAAAACTGAGTCTGTTTCTGAAGGTAGCATGAGGCAACCACTAAAAACAGCCACTTCCTTTTAATATTATGCAAAAGTGTCATTAGAAAACAGCAGGTTGTCTGGGCCTTTAAAGAGTCATTACTCAGCTGATGTGAACGATTACCGGCAGTCAAGCAGGCCTGTAATTGTTCGTGTATGGAGGCCTTAGAATGTGACTGATTGGATGTCATTAAGTCCAATGTGCGTCAACAGGCATGAAGTGAGAGTATTATAGTCAAACTCTGTCTCTCTCAACCCTAGACTTTCTCCTCAGAGGGTGGTTAATGGCTCAGGAGGTCCAGGTGGCAATTTAGGCCTCTGAAGTTTTAAATGCTTCCTACTGTAAAATAAGTACATACATTCACATAGAGCTAGGAGGTTTTGATACTTTCTCTACAGTACATGTGGTAAGTTTTTGGTTCAAATATAAAAAACAAGGGCACCTGACCAGATAACATGATCATGTTATGTTTTTGCCCCTAAACCTTTGATTTCTGAGAAACTGTCAGTGCTAGCAATGTTACCTAACAAAAACACTCGTCTATTAAAAAAATACATATATTTTGGCATTTCCCCGACTTTTTGTTAGGAAAACAGAAGTTTAAAACATTGCATTCATAAAGAATTAGACTTGATTGCTTAACCTTGTAAACTCTTCAGGTTGGAGAAAGAAACAACGGGAAATTGAAGATGCTGCTTAATTCCCAAGCGTCTGAGATTTCCTTTACCGCACAACAATGGATTAAAGGACAAGTTCACAATTTTTCAAGTCTGTCTTAAAACAGCAGTTAGGTGCCCAAATGAAGACTGAAACATGTTTTCCTTGCTGCAGTCATTCCTCCTGTTCATACTGGCCATTAGGAGATCCCCTTCCAAAGTAATTTGAATGTAAGTGATGGAGGACAAAATCCACAGTCCTAGAATTTGTCACTAAAAAGACTGTTATATTGAAACATATCTACTTGATTGACTAATTTGGACTTTGAATGATTTAGACTATTTAGACTATTGTTTTAGGATAAACTTTGAACCTATCCTTTAAGTTTCAGGATAAAAGTATTTTAAAAAACTGTCATCGGGGGTAAAAAAAAAAAAAAAAAAAATTGCTGTTTCCGACCAAACGCATGTTGGAAACAATCATTTTATCTTGATAACTGGTGAAAATTATACTGCAATTTCCTTAAATAACCTGCGTTAACCTGCTCTTTGTGCCTCCCAGTGTTCAAACATACCAGATAAAATGCCAGTGCAGCTATCCAATCTAAGTCATTGCATCATTTGCCTCAGTGAGTATCAGAGTAGTTACATGATTTTCAGGCAGATTGTGACAGCAGATTTAGTAAAAGTACTGCGTTCAGGTGCTGCGGTGCGTGAAGAGTTCTCACAGTTTGACCTGAAACCTTCCACTTTCAACATAAACTCCAGTAGACCATAAAACCGACTACGAGGCACCAAACACAGATGATCCAGATAACCCACTAATGCTCTGTTTCACACAAACACAATCTTTCAAAGAAATCAACTTGTTTTCAGACTTTTTAGGGATATTTTTGATCCATTTGAAGTTAGATTAACTGAACTGAGAAGTAATAATTGTCAGTTATGGCAAATAAACTCTTGAAATTTACTAGAATTACTTGTTAATCATAAGTCAGAATACACTAATCATCACATACTCATTCCCCATATGTCTACAAACTAGCAACATGTTTTCTCTTCTCTGTTCAAGGAAAGAGTATCTCTCACTCCTCACTTCTGGGTTTTGTGGAAATTGTTTGGAAAACGCTGCAACTGTTGGACTGCATCTCAACGTTTTGTGATTTGTGGGTGTGGTCGTGTTTGCGGATTATTTCTCGTGTGTTCGTGCCTCTCTGACAGGGACTTGAAAACATGTTCAAAAACAACTGACTTCTGCAGACTTTTACAACACTGTGATTGCATGAGACGGTTTTATGGGTGAACTTTACAGCATGAACAGAACACAACATCGTGCTAAGGGTGTTGCTCTATATGAAACAACCAAATGCAACAAATCCTTTGAGTCTGTAAGTTGCACTGCTGTCTGTATATGTTCCATATGGACGACAGGATTATCCAGCTGTTATTTTTGCCACAAGACAACAAGAGGCTTTATAGACACAGCAGTGCTTCATGCTAGTGTCAGCATGCCAACATGCTTACAGTGACAATGCTTGAATGCTGATGTTTTGCAAGTATAATGTTTACATGGTTCACCAGCTCAGTTTAGTGTGTTAGCATGCTAACATTCAGTGTTAAAAATGGGGTAAATTTGAAGTTGCAAGTATTTATTCATTAAACAAAAGTATTGGACACATTGAAATTTTAAACCTGATGATAAAACATTACTACTATTCCGTCTGCACTCAATTTGATGGCACAGCCATCCCAGCAGCATGTCTCTAGGGATAGTTAGGAACTCATTATAGAAATCTTCACAATCCACATTTACAGATATTATTTTCTAGACCAAACAAATTGTAAATTACCATTTATGTATAAGCTACAGATTGCCACGTTAGTAATCTTTAATGTACCAGCTAGGCCTGTCAGTTAGCAGGATCTTTCTCAGCTGCTAACATGCTGATTAAATACCATGGACTGCTGTCTCATAACTGTCTGTAAACACAGAAGGTTAAATAAAGTGGATAGTGCGACACAGCGAATAAGCTACAATAGCTGCTGCCATGTTGAACTCTCCGTTTCTTCAAAGGTCAACTTTGTCAAGATGGCTTGCTATTTGTCAACTGCAAGAATTCACAAATTGAAAGTTCACCAAAGTTAAACTCAAAATATCAACAATAGTGTCCTTAAAATATGACTTTGAAGGGAGTTTATATGATTTGCAACTACTGATTAAATGCAAAATTTGTCTGTAATTTTCTTTTGCTTCAAATGGTAAATATGTGATTATGAACTGACATTTAGGCTCAATTTTAAGAAGAGCAACAAAGGAAATTTAATTTAAGTGGCAAAATGTAGTATGTGATTACAGTCTGAAGTAATTTAACACCCAGTACAGACAAGAGTGTCTCTCAAGGCTGGAAGTTAAATCATACTGTAACAAAAGTGTCTAATTAACTAAAGACTGTACCAAATGTTTTGTATTAGTTGCGTTGACAGCTAGTAGAGTTATGAGTGAAATGCCCCTATAAGCCCCCTGAGAGTCTCTGTGGGAATGTGGAGCACATGGAAAAAATGTGGAAGAATGTAAATGAAAAACAAAGAAGAAGAAGGCTGTCATCGCCTACAATTCATCCTTCATCAGTGAAATATGTAATTATCAGTCCGGAAGAGCGGCCATCCTCCTCCTGTTTATATTCTCCTCTTTCCTCTGTGAATGTGTGTGTGTTTGTTTTCTCAGCCGCCTTAAAATCTCTCTCACACACATAAATACGCACACATACACACACACACACACACACATACTGTAAGTTCATAAACAGACACCTCTGATCCTTCGCTGAGCTTCAGTGCATTTTTCTTTTGTGGTGCATATAAAATAACAGCAGCATCAAGAAATCTCACAACCATGACTGCCCCAATCTGTCTGTCTCCCACAATATCCACAAAATCCACTTTTTATTACTCACATTTAACAACAATCTATTATAATGGCAGAGACAGACAAGGAACTGTCGGAGACCTCACACATAACTAGTTTTAGCCATGCTAGCAGATCTAGGGATGGCAATCTTGGTCTGTCCACAACTTTCAGACTGAAATATATCAACAACTATAGAAAGCCGAAGTGAAAAACGTCTTGGTTTTCTTCTGGAAGTAAGAAAACCTCAAAATTCATTCAAAATTAAAAATCCAGCCTTGGAACAGAGCCTTTCTCAACAGTATGTTGCATGGCTCGCCCCATATCTCTACTTAAGGTAGTTGTTTAGTTAATATTCATGTTTTAGCTGCCTTTAACAAACACTGTTTCCCATAAACCCTAGATGTTTGTGGCTTAAACATCACAGATCAACTGAAAAGGTGAGTTCATGAGCGAGTGAACACTGTAGACGGCAGCAGACATTCCAACTAAAAAGTGAAGAAAAAAAGATTTAAGAAGAAAGTGCGAGGAAAAGTCTTAATGATATGGACAAAACCAAGTTGCAATTACAATTTCTTAAAATAACAACTGTAGTAGATCTTAGAAAGACAGATGAAAGAAATGTTGAATAAGAGATTTTATTGAGTTATAGGCACCAGCCTGCACATGACATCATGACGTTGTCTCTCTATTGGATAGATTGCCATGAAAATTGGTTCAGCCATTCATGGTTTCCAAAGCATGAATAATACTGATCATGGTGACCGCCTGACTTTTCTTCTATTACCACCAGAAGGATCACGTATGTGTTTTTTAGTGAAATATCCCAACAACTATTGGGTTAATTGCCATTCAGTTTGGTAAAGGCATTCATGTTCGCATCAAGATGACCTGAATTGATGAACATTCCCAGCCTCAGCTGTATTTTATGTTTATGCAACTGCTAGCATGCTAACATGCTAAACTACAATTTGGTTAACATGTTAAACATTATACCTGCCAAACATCAGCCTGTTAACATTGTGGCTATAGACTCTTGTTCCAAGTCTTGTCACTTTTGGTTGTTGGCATGACAAAAAGCCATCACTTTAACAGATAGATGAGGTCGGCAATCAATCCAATTCTATCTCTTGGGAAACTCTTTGGTGAACAAACATGTTTAACATTCTTGAATGTAAAAACTTCAATCAACCCTTTGTTTACATACCCTCAGTCAGTCAAACATGTTGTAGCAGAGTCGTGTGTGTCCAGGAGATAAGGATGTCCGTGGGAGTCCCATCCTGCCGAGAACCAGTGGGGAAAGTTGACTGTGACTGATCTCTGTGTTTTGTTTAGATTTTTGCTTATCAAACAACTTTTTTTTCAGAGAGACATTCACGTATAAATTCACGTTTTTTTTGTTTGTTTTTTTTTCAGAAGAAGAACGGTGGTGTGTCTGGACTAACATTGTGATTTTATGTATGTCTTTGTTTATGAGGGAACAAGTATAGATCATTGTTTCCTCATTGATACTGAGGAGATACTGACTGGGAATGTCCCCCCCCCTCCTCCTGAGTAGAAGTGGGCAGCAACCTCTACATTTGAGACCAGAGAGGATCCCAGTAGGAGGTTAATTAAAACAAACTGGCAGCGCTGTCGTACACGCAGATGTAGGCGAAACAACTGGAGCCTCCAAGTCTCTCTCAAACAAAAACAACTGCTGCCACTAATAAGGCCATGCCCAGACTAATGTGAATAAATTTAGAAATACTGGTTATGAGGGTCATATGTGTTTTATTAAAGGAATAGTTTGACATTTTGGAAATACAGTAATCTGCTCTTTTGCAGAGAAGACTTAAGTTTGTTAATTAACACATACCTTGTTTGATTCGCACACAAATAGAAATATAAAAACATCAATTTGTGGTTGCTGGAAATGATTTTTTGGCAAACAATAATGTTTTTGTGTAATTTTATTTTGATTAAACACCACATAACATGTTAACTAGTCTAGAGATGCTGGTAGGCATATTTATGAACTTTGGACAGAGCCAGGCTGGCAGTTTCCCCCCACTTACATCTTTATGCTAAACTAAGCTAATCACTTCCTGGCTCTAGATTTGCACTTAACATATGAGAATTGTATCTATCTTCTCATCTAATTCTCAGCAGGAAGATATATAAGCATTTTACTGAGGTCACATGACAATCATACAAAGCTCTGCATATAAAGTTTCACACACAAAATTTCAAACATCCACTTTGTAAGCTGAAAAACACCACCGAAGTGAGGAAAGAAGTACAAAATAGGAAGAAAAGAATGTGACTTTATGTTGATCACTATTAGTGAAGACATCTGATAACATCAGATCAGTGTCTGTGAATCTCTGGTAGGTCAAAGATTGTTGTGTTTGTACCAGTGATGACAAATCTGCGTCCATCCCTCTGTTTGTTTGGCTTTGTTTTGCTTTCATCTACAAACCTCCAAGACAAGACAAGGACCAGCTGTTCTGATCAGAGGAGGAAGAGGAGGAGGGCAGAGAAAGTGACCCTCTGCTCTCACCCAGAGGTCAAAGGTCAGCCATGAAGTTCAGTTTGTTTCAAAGTTTTGCAGGTAAACAATTAAAAAAAAAAAAAGCTTTAAAATGATAAATTCTCAGATGCAAACAAATGATTGTTCAAGGTTTTTCCAAGGTTACTTTTAACCCTAACCCGTCAGAACAGTTTTCGCATTATACTACTGATTAGCAACAAAAAAGCGTTTTGAAAGAAATGCACTACCAGGTTTACATTTAGGAAACATTTTTGTTGAGTGTATCTTCAAAGTCACAAAATGTCTACAATATTCACTCTTGAAAACAAGTGCATGATTTACATTTTTAGGTACACAAAAGAGTTTGTTCAGTTGTTCACAACATTGGAACTTAGCTTGATCAGCCACATGACTACTTGTTTTATGACATAAATGTTTTTTGGGGTCTTTTTTTGTCTATAACATGAATATATAAAATCTGCTGGATTGCCTTCATTTTATGATCAAATTGAAGGATGGTGCTGTATTAAAAAGACAACCAAAGTACCAAGTATTGTAGCTCCCAACTGGCCAAGATGGTAGAAATAGTTTTTTTGTTTTTCACATTCACCTGTCAATCAATCATAGTGGACATAGTAAGTAAGTTTATTCATGTAACTTGATTTCATCCACAGCTATGAAGACAGCCAATTTATGCAAAGAAATAACTAGTTACTATGTCAGGCAAAAGTGTTAATAGTTGTTCTGAACACATGAAGGCAGGATGAAATGCCGGCCATCACAGAAAGTGACAAGACACGATAATCATTTAAATACGGGGATAAAACTGCACATTTTCAGACAGGCTATCCTGGAAGTGTTGCAGTATAAGTGACATAAAAACTGTAATCATGTAAAGACTGAAAAAAGAGAACTTGAGAGAGAAGTTCAAACCCTGGCTGCTTTCTCACCTAAGCACATCTGGACAATAACTGGCTGAAGTGAGTGTGAATGTCAGAAGTGTGAGAGGGTTTCCGAAGCTATTCAACCATGAGACAAGCAGTGCTAGTGGAGTAAACTGGCGCCTTAAGATTTCTCTCAGTCAGTAAAAGTTGTTCACAACAGCTTTGTGAATAGGCCTTATTAGGAAAGTCTTAGTTAAGAACTTGTAGCACCATTTAGGAGGACTTCAAAACATGAAATACTCTGTAAATCTGAAAATCAAGACACAACCCTACAATTGTTAAATGAGAGGCGAAACAACAAGAATCTAAAGCTTATTCAGGTGCCTTTGACTCCAAGATTAATAATGACCTGGCTGAATAAAAACCCTCACAGACATTAAAATGTGAGCTTTGTGAACAGTAAGACTCAATTGCTCATGTCTCTGAAACAAGCCCTCAGCCACAGGCACCTGTCTGTCTCTGAGCTGTGGCGAACGCTGTGGGGGTGAGACAGTCTGGCGAGAGCCCCGGTGACCGGGAGGCTGAAGCTGTGACCGACGTCTGCCCACACAGCTACAGGTCAGTCTACACAGAGACAGACAGGGAGACGACGACTGAGGGTCTCCTCCAGAAGACGCTAATGATCCAGAGACAAAGAAACACAGAGAAACATGCACTGGCTGCTATTAGAGGTACTAGTGTTTATTCTCTCTAAATCTTATCCATCTGGTACAGTTCTGAGAAAAGTACATGTGCAATGTGATGATTAAATGATTAGAATGAGTCAACAATTAGAGAGAAAGAATAGCTTTAAAAAGTTCAACATGCTGAATCTGCCATTTTACCAAAGATTAGCATTGAAGCAACAGTTTTATCAGAACATTTCAGCACTGAAAGTATTGTGCAGAGAACTTTTGTATTGTTTTGTCTGCTGCTGTTTCCAAGGTCAAAAATCTCTTCAATCTCATCATTTAAGCCAACATAAACAAGAAGTCCTTAAATTGCTCAGAAAAAAAAATCAAAAATGGAAATTTGAATCTACAATTCTGTTCCTTCTGCTGAGAAAGGTGGTGTGATACGATCGAAAGCTCCAGAATAGCTACTAATAGACCATGTGGTGAGGTTGTTTTGTCAACTGCTGTGACTGAGGTCAAGAACAAACTTTCAATCTCATTTTTTAATGCGCCTAAAACTAAAAACCTCCTTAAATGATGGTTCCCCTGGGAAATATGCACAAATGCAAACCGGTAGAGAGTGCTTGTAATGAAAACAAAGGAAGAGTAAGTGGGAGAGCTACAACTGTGAGGTTAAATAACTGCGTTGGTACTACACTGCTGGTAAAGCATGGAGAACTTTGTTAAGCAGAGGATCATCCAACTTCTTCTCCAAATGGCTCCAAAGGTCACAGGAACATAAACAAAGACAAAGAATGACTATGAGGTTTGATGCAGACTTGTGGTGTGAGTTTTTCCTTACACATCCCCACCTGACTGTGACAGACCGAGACGTGTCCGAGGCTTTTTTGAACTTGTACAGTTTTTTTGTTACAGGTCTATTTCTTTTTCTTGGTATTGCAACATGCTGCTCTGATTAATTGAATTAATGAAGTGAGTGTATGTATGAGATCAGTCAATCCTCACATCATGATCAGTAGGTTTTAAAGACATCTCTATTAAAAGCTTTAGTCTTTGCTGTGTGATGTCATGTTTTATATTAAAAAAAAAAGATAATTACTTCTGACATTAGTAAGGGTCAGAAGGGTCTTTTGCTGTTATATACTGTTTAATGTTCATTATGGATGTAGACTGCTATTTAATTCCAATCAAAATGTGGCCAAACCTCAGAAAAAGCAGCACTGAGAGTCTTTTTGCACTTCTTTTTTTCAGTAAATGTTCCATATTGAAGTTTGGGCTTTGTATTAATTTCAAATCAAGCAAAGCCTGTGTGTGTATGATTATGTGGGTGTATGTTGAGAGATGGGTGGTGGCACGACAAAAGTTTGGGAGCCAGTGTCCTAGAGGAACAACTTTGACTGAGTACAGATTATTTTAGATATTGTGAAAACAGCCATTTTAAACACATTGCTTTAAAAAGAATCCACATTTAAGGTGTTTTTATTCTGATTTTATTATTATTAGTGGAATAAAAAGCAGCTGTTGAAAATCTGATGCTCAGACTTTGTTCAGCTGGGTTGAGGGGAAAAAAAGAAATAAATGTAATCCAGAAACACTGTTACAAGAAAACTATTTTTTTCAATTTTAGAGTCAAGATAAGTATTGTCTTGAAGCTTCACAATTTCTATATGCAGGCTTCACCATAAACTCATAGCTGAAAATGTTGACGAATCAATGGTTGCGTCCTTATTGGATGACATGGATTTACTATATTCTGGCTGCCAAGGTGAGCCTAGGTCAGCCTAAACACAGGAAAGCAAGAGCAAAAACAGCAGGAAAAATAGCAAAACTTTTTTTACACTGTCTGACTTCATTGCTTACTGTACATTTATAAACTCATAACTGACAATAGAAATGAACAGAGGAGGTAAATTATGTCTCACTGTCGCTCAGCATGGAAACTGAGGCAGACAGAGGCCTTTCTGTCTGAGCTGCGAGGGAGGAAACACAGGCGTCATGCAGCGCCGGGACGTCCTGACAGGCCGGCGGCCGCTCTGACCAATTAAAAGGTGAGAGGAGAGGAAGAGCAGGATGTCAGGAGCCAAGCGGAGAGCTGCCTGGACTCCCCAAAACACTGAGCTCACTGTAACATTCAAACTCACTGTTTTATTTGTTCTTGATTCCACTGGAGCGTATTTTGAAGTTAATGTAGTGCCTCACTTAGCATGAAATCCCTGCAGCTTCATTAAGTGGAAAGGTTCGCTGACAGGCAATGAAGCAGCAACTCTGGGCTTCAAACTAGCTCCAATGCAAACTAACAGGTGACAGCACACTTAGCTACATCCATCTTTTATATGTGGTTTCAACAGCTATTGTTACAAGATTTGACATTCATGTCCCCTCTGGGTAAATTGTATCTTTTCATATAGCATCATCATCAGTGACATTTTTTAAATTTGTCCAATACTTTGGTTTACGGCTAAATACCTGAAAAACTAATGATATTCTCATCATCACCATCACCATCAGTTTCAATTGTACTCTGTCTTTAGTGCTAATTAGCTCATGTTCACACACTAATACATACTAAACATCAGCATGTTAGTATTGTCATTCAGTGTGAATAGGTGCAAACTTAAGTGCACGTAAACTGGCGACAGACATGCTGTCTGTAAGCTCTCATGTTTGCAGTATTCGTGGTTTCTTGTTATTTTTGTTTCTAACATTAATCTGGTATTTCAGTGGCTTACACTGCTGCCACAAGATGATGCATTTTCCATGTTGTCTTTATTCTCTCTCTTTAATAAAATCTCAGGTGTGAGATCTAAACTAGAAATTAATAATCAAACCTGAAAGACAAACAAAACTATCTCTATCACAAAGACCAGGCTGTGATCCATTGCAGTAGTATTGCTATTATATTTAGTTCAGAGTTAAATGCTAACAACAGAAGTCTAGGAAGGAGTTAAACAAATATATCTCCAAATACACTGGAGTTGTTTTTTTTTTTTTTATTTAGTGCTTTTGTTGATTGTCCAGAAAATAACTTCTAATCTAATAACTGATAATCTGACTTCTTGCAAGTTGTTTGAAGATCAGCAGAAGAGGAGGAGGACAAACAGAAAAGCGAAGCGATGAAAAATGAAACACCTCATCAAAAGAAGGTGGTTTCCAGACAAACAAGCCACATTTGATGCGTGTTTGTGAAGTGTGGAAAGGTTTATTTATTGCCTTGTAAACGTGATGTTTTTGCATTTTGTGGGTTTTGTTCAGACTGTCTGACAAGATAGATCAAACCCACCTCTAGTTCTTTAAATATCTTGAAGGAATAAACATGTTTTGCTTGATGTTTAAATGTGTCATATCGCCACAGCAGCTTATTCTAAACATTGTTGGGGTTATTGCCAAAAAAGAAAAAAAAGAGAGAGATTGATAGTGTGACTCGAGGATAAAACAGTACAGAAATGACAGAGATTGTCTGGGATGTTGAGAAGTCAGTACTCATACAGATGATTGGAAACCTGAATAATGTTGGAAACATACAGTGACATCAATATCGAGGTTCCATAATATCCAGAATATGATTAAAACCTGGAAAAGTAGTGTACATGTAAAGGTAAAATTGATACATTACATTTTATTGATGACACAGAACAGAAGTTAAGTGAAGCTGGATAAAGTTGAACTAAATTGAACTAAAATATAATCAAATGATCCTGCTGTCTATGAGAGTTTGGAACATATTGAGATCAAAGATGGAGAAGATTTTGCTGCAGGAATAGTTTCAGACATTTTTTTTATGAGTATTTGTTCAAGACCATCAATATCACAGTAAATAAAGAGCAATGTAAAAACTAAGTCATTAGCCACTAATCATTTGGATTTGGATTTGGACCATATCTCTGTTTCTTGTGGTAGTTAGTGCATTTGAATCAGTGTGGTCCTGTGAGGTCTGACAGGTCCAGCAGTAATCTCAGTGTAGTTGGTTTTGTTTTTTTTAGAGAGAGGAGACAGCAGAAAGGCTCACAGTCGTCTTTTGATGAGGCCAGATGAGACCTTCAGCCACATTCCTGGTCAGTCTCCTGGGCTGCAGCTCGCCACATTACTGCCTGCTGTCCAAATAAATAAGGCCAGTCCCAGAGGGCCTCCTGAGCTGGGCCGAGCCGTGCCAAGCCAAGCCGCGACAAACCACCCACCTCTGACTGTCCTAAAATATAGACTCTCCATTTTTAACTTCGGGAACAAGAAGCTTTTTCAGTGTGTCACAAACAAAGTCGTTCCACATGTTGTGGCACAAGCTGTTGTTGTCGCTGCTGATGTCTAGACGCCACCAAACTGTCACTGAAATCTGTGTGTGTTCCCAAAAGATGTCACCAGGCTCGCCTTGGAGTCTTAATTATTTGTTTTTCTATTGAAGAAATTATGCTTTAATGACATTAAATTGACCATTCTAAACCTCTTTGTATTTTAGCAGCCGTAACTTTGCACGGCAGGATTATTGAGTTATGGATTTCTCCACATGTCAAAGCGGTGTATGTGATGCTAGTCAGAGTCATACTTGGTATTTAAAGAGTTTCAAGGGTGATGTCTTTCTTAACGCCTTTCCAAAACCAAAACACAAGAGCAAAAGGATTACATCAACTGTCCTAGAAATTATGTTTATGTACCACTAAATAGTTTTCTCAATTATGCTGCTCTGGCAAATGTAATCGCTGCCTGGATTATGTTCATAGGTAACATGTTTTCAAATGAATGAAGCACTACATTTATATCATTCTGAAGTCTGAGGGAGGATGTCGGGGTGGCTGGTGGCCATACAAGATGCAGGACCAGGTTTCACATCCTGAGCCCTGCATGTATTTAGTTTTAAGCAGAAAAAGCACTTTAGTGAAGGTTAATAAAAGATGGTAGTTGCATTTAATTGTTAATAAACATGTTATGCTTCAAGTCATTGTAGACTTTGTCTGTATTAAACAAAGAGCACGATCTTTCCCTTAATATTAACCGAGAGCTGCAAATGGCTAAACATAAAAAAAAAAAATTCTACCAGCTGATATTGTACTGCAAGATTAAATATTTTGGTGGAAAAATAAAGAAGTATGTTGTCTCTGAACTCCCCACTTATATGTTCAGTATCAATTTTTTTGCAACTTGTCAAATACATTAATTTACAACATTTTCTCATTCTGTTGTCAGAGAATGTAATTCAGCCAGCATTACATTTCTAGCTAAATGTATTCGCTGTCGCAATTCAGTTGTATATGAAAACAGTTTCTAAGAGACAGGGTTGATTGAACGTTTGTATTTACCAGCTCTAAATTAAGATGAAATTGTTAGCATGTCTGGCTAACTAGCTTACTACAAGCAGTAGTAACTGTGTTTCGCTTCAAAGGCCAATTAAGGGGCATATGATTAGCTAGCTCACTACTTTAATTTTGTGGGGTTACAGATTACAATAAAAAGCCCCATTCATGCCTTCCAAATGCAGAGTTTAGGGTAAAGTTATCAGCTATATTTGCTCGTTATTGGATTTGGGTATGTATGTAGGAAAAGGATGTCACAAGTGAAACACTGTCATTACCTTCGAATTAAACCATTAAAACTTCATGAACCCCTATGGAGCAATTAAATCATGACTAATGTCGCTTTTTGACATTAATTCACCTCAGCTGAGAGAAAAACATCTAGAACATATTTTCTATCTGTAATGTTTCAAACATTTACTTAAAATATATCTGACAGTTGCATGAAAACAGCTTGTGTTTTTCCGTGCAGGTCTGTGTGTGTGTGTATGTGTGTGGGAGAAAGAGAGGGGAGGATGAGAGCGGGATGTGTGTGACACTGAGGTCTAATGGAGGCAGAGCACTGCTCGTAAAAAACACAGACCACAGGATTTTGATTCACCATAAAAGTTTATTAGACATGAAGGAAAAAATAAGGAGTGCTGCACGAGGTCAGGAAACTAGTGTTGGTAATGTTGAAGTAAAGAAATCAGGTGCTCTTCAAGAATAAGGCAAGTAGTCAACAAAGCAACAACTGTCAAGCTTACTTTTAATGGAAGTTAATGGTGTTGAAGGCCTTGGATGCTTTTTAGACTGCCCCTAACACCATGGCCTTTAAAGTAAGCTGGACAGCCATTATTAGGCATTTCTTCACAAGTAGTCCTGAAATGTTGTCCCATCGTTTGATTGAGGTGAGGCTGCAGGATAGTAATGTGTTGGCTGTGTGTGGTATTAAAGAGAGGAGTATCTGACATGCAAATAGGTTGCATTTTACTTTGAGTTTCTGGGATATCTGCTGCTGAGACTGAATTATAATGAAAATTATCCACAGTAAAGTCAACTGATGTCACCTGTTTGTTGCTGTAGAGTACAAACTGTACCTGTAGCATGCAAATCCTTCCTCCCTCCCTCTCTCTCTCCCTCCCTCTCTCTCTCTCTCTGTCCATCCATTAACTCTCTTCAGCCAACTTTGAATCTCAAGTTTTACATTTTAAACAAATAATACTATTTACATGAAACCAGACGCAAGCAGACACCAGACAGGCGGTTCAGTAAACAGATATACAGACAAACAGGAACAACTTTTGGTCATTTATTGCACTTATGAAAACAAGGTTGTGGATGGTGAAACACTGATATGCATAAATACAGTGTATACAATATGATACAAATGTAAATGTATCATAAAATAATAATAGCAACTGATGAAAAGCTTAAAAATTAAGTGGAAATTGGATTTTGGATTCTTATATTTGAAGTCTAAATTGGACATATGAAGCCCATTCCTCTACCTTTATCGCATGTAAATCCCCCCGTCCCTCCTCACCTGATATTTACTGTCTTCACTGTCATCTGTTCAATAAGTCATGGCAAATACACAAAAACAAAAGTCAATTTTATGTTTCATTCATTTGATTTAAGGCTGTACTTTTTAGTAAAATGTCTTTCATCTCTGCTGACTTATGGTTTTAGGAACGAAGCCTTTTTTGTGGTACGTTGCATTTTGCAGAGCCTGGGAGAGGATAGAAAATTCATAGTCATATAATTAGTTAAACATACTTTCCAGACATGTTTTTAGACATAAAAAACACACTTTGCTTTGAATAATAATCTGTGTCTAATGCTTCCTCCACAAAAAAAGTTCTATTACAGAGTTATATATATATATATATATATATATATATATATATATATATATATATATATATATATATATATATATAGTTCAAGTTAAGCTCATATAGAATCTATAAATATGCAAATATTTTTCACTTTAAGTTTGAATTGCTGGATACAAGATGTCTCTGACTTTCCTGTAAAGTGCATTCTCAGTGTTTGTGCGTTGGAGGTTTCAGATTTCCACATCCATCACATTTGTGTAAGTTGCACATTGAACTATGATTGGCTTCCCAGATTTGATGTCACAAATCATGTTTATTCATACATGTCTTAAACTTTGATTTAAGCTCAGAGAAGCGGTCCACTTTCAGCAGATAAATGTGTGGTACATGCATCTTTCTGCACAGTGAAGCTAAAATACCAAAATGACGCAACAATAAGCGTCTAATTTGTGAGTAGATGCAAGACAAGCTTCTACTACATTAATCTACCTGCTTCCACTGCACACTAAGAAACTACAAGACATTTATAAAAACCCTTCCCTTTGAGTTTGAAAACCTTTTTACCTCCATGCTATGAGAGTTGAACAAAGAGACGTGATTGATTGTTCGTATGTAATGGATCGATTAAAGTGTTTAATGAATTGATTTATACTGCATTTTTATTAGATCTTGTTTAGCAAGGCCTGAAGATGTTCCTTAATACCAAGATTGTGGATGAAATAATGGATGTGAGTGAACTGATTAACTTTGTAATATTATAAGAAAAATCCATTGATGTACTCATAATTCTATGTTTCTAGTTTATGCCTAGACCACATGGGCTTATAAAACACCAAATAAACAATTTTTTCAGAGCATCGCTTGACAAACTATAATGATGGTTATGTGGTTTGTGGTGCACAATTAAACAGCAATGTTCAAACATTAAAACAGAAGTGACTGCATCTTCTTAAAGTTTATCTTACACCCAGAAAAGTTGAACATGCCCTCATTAAAAATGTAAAAATATCCTGATGCCTCGCATTGAAAGCGACACAACATTCATCTGGAGTTGAATTGACTGAAACTAAAAGTCTTTATCATGGTTGTCACATCAGATTGACACGTAACCTTTGAAAGAGAATCTGTCAGGACGCCAGACTGTGACTGCAGGGCAGCGCTGTGTGTGTGTTACTATGTGTGCGTGTCTTTGTGTCTGCATCTATGTGACAGACAGAGACATCAAGTCATCAAAGAGGACAATGCGTCTGGTCCAGAGCTGAACTCTGGGAGACGGAGAAAGACAAAGAGATGGTGTGATAGGTGGAAGGAGGTGACAGAGAACTAAAGGCCAGTGGGTGAAGCTGTGTGTGTCTCCACCTGCCCCCTCGTTGTCTGAAAAAATGAAAATGAGGAAAATGACCACAAGCGAAACATCACTCACTGATTCTGTTTGTGATTTTCAACAACATACTTGAAGGAGTGGAGATTTTAGTGATCTCTGCCTTTTTGCTGACAATGTAGCTCTGTTTGCTTCACTAGACTGTGACCTTCAGTGCACGCTAGGATGGTTTGTAGCTGAGTATGAAGAAGCTGAGCACCTCCAAGTCTGAGATCATGATACTTTGTTAATCAGTGTGCAGAACATACACACCACTTTGTTGTCTATGATTCCTCTGCACATGATGAAGAGCCAATATGGGCTTGAAACATACTTTTTCTAAATGTAATAAAGAAACTATTTTTAAGAGGCAGCATTCTGCAAGTTCTTGGGGAGCAGAAATCATGATACTTTGTCAGAAATCAGTCAATTGGCTTCTTCCTGTTGGGAGCAAGTGAAGGACTATATTAACTAAGGGTCTTTCATATGAAGTAAATTGAACCAGACCAGATCAGGTAAAGCTCTTAAAGGACCAGTGTGTAAGATTTAATTTAATACAGCTCACCTTCCCCTTCTAAGCCTATAGTAGAATCGATAGTGGCCACAAAACTTGCGAAAAACACGAAAGGCCCTCTCTAGAGTTAGTGTTTAATTTGTCTGTTCTGGGCTACTAGCAACACGGTGGGCTCTATGAAAGAGGACCTGCTCCCTATGTGGATATAAAGAGTTCGTTCTAAGGTGAAAAAAACACAACAATTCTTATTTTCAGGTAATTATACACTAACATACTCATAAATATTATATTCCTTTTCTGCCAAGTCCATTCCACTCAATGCCACAAAACTCCAAACACTGCGCCTTTAATGTACCTGACCCTCAACAATCATCAGGAGCCCAGGTCAGTTACCTGTAAGAACAAAACTATAAATATATCTTCCTCTTTCAAGACTGGATTATCAACCAAACATAAATGGGAAACTGCCTTACAGCCTCAGATGCCCCAGAATCACTCCATATCAATTGATTGTACATGAATTGATTTACTTAATTTATTTTATTTATTTATTTATTTTTATTTAACATTTATTTGGATGGGGACACTATTTACAAACACTATTTACATACAATGATAGAACAGAAGTATGATAAAACGACAAGCACCACTTATGACTACATGACTGATCCCTCTTTAAAAACAGTCCACTGTCCAGGTTTTACAACTCTGGACAGACATCACAGAGACAATCTTTTTATCCTTGATCGCCAAGTAAACAGTAAAATTTCACTGTTCACGTTAGAAAGTAATCTACCAGAAATGTACACTTACCTAACTGACCACTGCAGTGTGTTGCTGGACTATTGTCGTATTGCTTTACAAATAATTTTTCAATTATCTTTGTCATGAATTTCCTGACTGTTTGATTCAATTCTGCCATAAACAATAAACATAAAACATGGATGTAAAAATAGTATATGTAATAGACAGATTCAACTCAACATAGGATCTGGACATGCAATAGTCAAAAAATACTGAATAAAATGAATTAAACAAACTTAAAATGGTACATAACACGAAAAAGGTGCATACAACTGAAGCATGACGGGTTGAAAACACAAATCATGATCAGACTGCTGCGGCTCTGCTACATTACAGACATGACATGTTGAATTATTTTTGGCCACAGATGATTTGGTTTCTCTGTCAGTCAGCTCATGAAAACTGAAGGACTGCCAGACTTCTTGTACAACTGACAGTGTTAGCCGATAATCAACCTGGTAAAAGCACTTTTGTGATTGTCACTTCTCAGATTATTACTTCCCTTTCTATTTTCATTTCTATACCACCTGTATCTCTTGAGTATTTTCCAGTGTTTAGTCCTCTCCACTGACCAGTGAACCAGCATCCTGATTGGTCCAGTCCGCCTGCTGCCACGGCACCACAGGGGGTCATATTATGGGCCGGAGGGGGTGTCACTCAAACCTCTCAGAGGAGAAAAGAAAGGCAGCTGATTTAGCATTAGGTCATCCCCGCCCCTTCTGCTCCGTCTGTGGCTCTCTGACAGGTCTCATCATACAGGGGACCTGCCGGGCAGATTGACAACTCAATGAGTCGACCAGTGCCGGGCTTTTACAAGCACCATTTCACGGCTTCAGCTTTTGTATGACAAATCCCTAACACCACCCAATATCCCCTCCACCACCACCCCCAAACTCTGTTTTTCTCTCACTTTAACTTTTGTCTTTCCTTTCACAATCACTCCCCGTCTCCCCACTATCTGTTTTGCTGGTTTGAGATGGGATGTTGCAGCTCCAGTTACTATAGTTATTCCATCAATTATTGTAAATGAAACTGCAATATGAACAAAAAATCTATTAGAGCTTCAGAAAAGTACATATTGCAGATTTCATAATTAAAGGATAGGTTCACAGTTTTTCTACAGTCTGTCTAAAACCAACAGTCAAGTGCCCAAATGAATACTGAAAAGGTTTTGCTGACTGTGATCATTCCTCCTGTTCATACTGACCATTAGAAGATCCCTTCATAATGCACTTTCAAATGGTGGGGGCCAAAGTCTGCAGTCATTGTTCTGTGCAAAAATGTATCTGAGGATAATATGAGGCATCAGCTGTCTGAGTTAGTCAAACAAAGTGGATAACTTCCACAGTTACAGTCTTTCTAGTTTAAAAAATCCATTTTTGTGTCTCAACAGTAAAACACTAAAAGTAACTTTGAAAGATATTGACTTGATTCATTTGGATGGCTGATGCCTGTTATCTTCAAATAAACTTTTAAAAATAATTGTTTGCACAATGGCTTTTGTAGGTGCATTATGAACTTACCTTTTAATGGTCAGTATGAACATGAGGAATGATTACAGCAAGAAAAACATGTGTCAGTGTTCATTTCAGCACCTGACTGTGAAAATATCCTTTAACTCCATTCTGAGATAAGCTATATTTTATTATTATTTTATTTTGATTTGAGAAAGATTATAGTTAGGGCCTATGAAATAAAGTTGTCACCACATGTAAATAATGAGGTGCAGAATTCTCAAATGTGGACGTAATTCTTAGGGATACTTGGCTGAAAGGAGGAAGGATGGAGGGAAACATGCAAGGTGGAGGAAGGACACAAGGAAGGGAGGGAATGAGTAAAGGAGGGAAAGTGGGAGGCGAGGAGGGGAGGGGATATCGTCACGCTTTGGTGCCTCTCAATTGAAGTCTGAACACCGGCCACAAAACGTGGCTCGCTCCATATACCTCATCTTTGCATGTGAAAGGACGGCCCCATTGTCCGGGCCTAACTGCACATTTAACCTGTCTGGACAGAAAGAAAGGGGAAATTTCTCTCCCTGTCTCTCCCCTCACACCCTCTCTCTTCTTAACAAACCAATTAGCCGGACATTTCTCCTTGCAAAGACAACTTCTTTGCGCTTGTGCTAAATAGGGAACAAGAAGCTCTCGGTGCAAAGCGGATGGAATTTTTAATTTTTAGCTGGAGGGTGAAATCAGTACCTCTCTTCTCTCTTAGCTTGTTTATTCTGGATAAGTAGTGTGTTCAGAGGGTTTTATGTCTGTTTGATGCCACTGTGTCAGAGAAATGAAGCTGGTGGTTGTTGTTCAGCTGCATATTCAGACATCCACATTATGACAAGTTGTAATGGGATTAAACAAAGTGTTTTTGTTTTGACTCAAGATTCTATCACATATATTTATATTATATTACATTTCTGCTCAAGTTGAACCAAGGATAAGTGAAACTTCTTCAAACTTCTTCTTAACTTCTTCATCTTTTCTCCTGAAATCCTGAGTTTAAAATGAGGAGATTTATACAGTTTTGCAGCACTGATGTGTCTAATCTTTGTTGAAATGACACACTTTTGGCACGACATTGGAACTTATAAAATAAGGGGAAAAGGAAGACATTACTGTTAATCTTTGTGGGGCAGAGTAAGATGACTCTATCATCTATAAACACCACACAAAACACACTCTCTAATTCTCTTGGAAAGTAAGATTTCATATTTAAAATCCAAAGAAACTCATAAAGTTTAATCCAAACAGTGGCAAGATGTGAAGTGCAGAGCTACTTCTATATTTAAATGTTGAATGAAAGTCTAGTTTTCTTTCACCAGAATAGATGCATAATGATTCCAGGCTTTTCTGCGGCCGTGTTCACAGAGAGTTCGCTGCTCATGCTGAGTGCCCAAAGTGGAGATCGTTTTTTTCTTCCAAAGCCTCCAGCTGTGCTTCAGGCTTAAAAAGGAGGGTTGTTTGGCTTTGACCAACACAACTCAAAGCCAAGTGCATGCGTGTGTGTCTCAAAGTAAAGCTGACAAGACATCATCACTCATTAATCTACAGTGCACCCAACTGGCAATGTTGTTGTCTTGAAGTTTAGGTGCCACATTCAATACTGTATAATTTATAAAAGAGGTTATGATTGTCATGACTCAAAAAGACAACGTTTGGGTTGCCAGGTTGTATATCCTCCTCCAGGATGATCTCTTTATCTGGTTCTTTTATTCATCACAGAGACTGCTCTGATGGACAGTAAACAACTTTTTTACAATTATACCTGCACATTTGTGGCTTATTCACAAGTAATTAAAGGAATTATCCTTTAATTACTTGTGAATAAGCCACAATGAGTCTTGACAGAAATGATGGACGGAATTTAAAAAGGTAATTACTGAGATATGGGAACATCAATACAACAAATTCTTACAGGGCAAGAAACATGAGCAGTCAGACGATCAGACAGGATGTTAATGATCTGCCTTTGTACTGGAAAAATTGTGAACGCACATCTATATTTAGTTGAAGCAGGAAGTCAGTCGGACAATTTGGGTAATTACTTTACCATTCATTTTCTTTTTCTCTTCCAAATAAGTTTGTCTGCAGCCTGTTTACGGCCTATCTGATTTTTTGCTTGAGTTTCTTGAACTGTTATACATCTTTTTTTCTGATGTCTTCATGTTCACAGATCTCAGCGATTCATTTTGTGGGTACAGTGTTATTATTACCGATATGGAAAATGGCCAAACCTGCAAAAATAAGACCTAAGCTGTGATCCTTTTAATAAAAGTCTCTTTCACAACAAAATTTAAAGCCATAAAACCCAAAGCCCTGTTAATGTTCTCTGACATCTTTCAAGTATAATTCAATTTTATTTCATCTTTTTTTTATAATTTTTTATAATTGTGACTTTGATCAATTTAGAAAAGTGAGAAAGTAAGTAATAGAACATAAAAGCTCTTTTGCTATTATCTGAGCAGAGGCTAAGACCCATTGTAAATCGACATGATTGTCAGTGAAACACCAGAGATGTGATGCTAGATAAATGGGGAAGCTTTCCTCAGAGCTGCAGTGCTCCGCCAACGCTCCGTCCTGAATACTGGCTTCCTGAGGAGTTGAGTCCCGGAGAGTGGACGCTGTCTCTGTACCTGTGAAGCCGTCAAACAGCCAACTGGGGTTTGTTTGCATCGGTGGCCGAGTCGATCCTCAGCAAGAGCTCTCTCAACACAATGGCGGACGCCCCGGCCCACTGGCTCTGAGGCTCAGCCGAGGGGGCCAGCTGTAAGAATGCCTCAGCCAGGGACCCAGGCACAGAGCTGGTCCAAAGACCTGGTGCTGGGAGGCTCCGACAGGGGCAGCTGCATCCCAGCGGTCCCTCAACTACCCACTCATGAGACACTCAGAGAATTAACTCCCGCAAGGCGAGAGCTGCCTTCACTCCCTCTAAGCCAGAGCAGAGTAGACTAGAAAAAGTTAATTTGATAAGTTCTTCAGTTTTTAAATTGTATATTTCACTAAAAGAACTAAAAGGTCTGTCAGTGTGGTGAAGTGATAAACTGCCTTCATGCACAGGGGAGTATTTGAAATATTTAGTTGAAACAGGAGGTTAAATCTTGAATTACAGATTGTAAGATTTGAAAAAGAAAAATACTTGAAAGAAGAACAGAATTCCCGAGCTTGTTATTGTCATCCCTGTAATCAAAACTCACAATGAACACTGAACCCTCTGTCTCAGCAGCACATCACGTTCATTAACATGTGGTGTGTTTGGGACACTTATAAATTAGAGACTAGTGAGAATGATCCAATCCAGAGAGGATGAGATGATAACAGGAATGTTCGTCTACCTCTAGCAGCGCCAACGCACAAAGCGGGGGACCCTAACCTTGACCTTACCTTAACCTTTCTGTAGTTGACATGCACAGATATTGTGGGAAAAAATAACATAATTTTGGAACACTGAAAAACTTCTTTGCTGTGCATAATCTGTGTTTTTTGCAGAATTGCACTAAACCAATGATTTATCCACCGATTAGGTTGAAAATACAAACAGTTTAGTTTATATTATTATCATTATATCTTTAACTGTCAGCTAACACAAAGCGGGGCTCCTCCTATATATCACAATATGAACCGGGCACAGCAGCATCCAAGAAATACACATTTATCATGATGGGTCGGGATAGAAAGAGAAGAAATTGTGTGGAAAGTTCTTTTTTAAAATATGTTTTGCATTTGGAGTGATGCTACTTAATTTTCATTTTGTTTTGAAGTCCCATCAGCTTTGTTTTTTTTTGTTCAGCTGTGTGTCTATATTTCTATGTCCCTGCACATTAGTTCTTAATACTGTGTGTAAGTATATTGAGAGCCAAAGAGTTAAAGTCCTTGTATGCATCAACAGACTGGGCTAATAATGTTAAATCAGATCTTAGGCACCTATTGTACCTATTATGTTCATTCTGGCCAAAAGAATTGCATTTGGATGTTGGCACAGGCTTAATGTTTTCTTCTCTTGAGATCCTGTGTGGGGACATTTTTCCACTGATGTTCCTGCCCGACACTCATCAGTGTGAATGTACAGATCTTAATTAGAGGGGATGGGACACTCCTCCCTGCTGAAGCCCCACTTTGTGAAGGCAGGTGCAGCTTTAAAATGACTTGTTGACATTTTTTGCAGTGTGAAGAAGGTGGCAGGTTGTGATCCTACAACCCACATCTCATATACATAATCCAGCAGGCAGGCAGGCCCCCGCTCTTGTTGAATGGGGGGACTCTCCCTTCCTCTGGGGACGTTTCAGGGCTGAAAGAGAACCCTCACCACCCGGCTACCGGGGGCCCGTGGGCGCAGTGAGAAAATGAAGACCTCTGCGCCCCTCTAAATCCCCAGGAATTTCTCATTAAGCATAGGTCTCCGGCTGCTGAGGGCCCTCTGGGCCCTCACCCACCCCCCATGAGGGGTCTCCCTCTCTGGCAGGGAGAATGGAGCTCTCAACTCCACTTTGTGCTGGCCGCCGGCTACCAGGGCCTGTTATTCACCTTTTCCCTTTCTCACCAGCACAAGAGCTTTCTCCCAATCATGCTTTCAAAGCCCTCAGGACTTCCTCTTCCTTTCATTCGGTTTTTACATAAGTGTGTGTGTGTGTGTGTGTGTGTGTGTGTGTGTGTGTGTGTGTGTGGTGTGTGTGTGTGTGTGATGTCTTATAAGGCCCAAAAGAGAGAAAGGCATAATTGAATTTGACATTTTTTAATGGTCTCCTGAGATATGTTTGTCCGGAGGTGCCAATGCTGGAATGAAGCTGCCTCATTTCAAGTTTTTGTTTTTTTTTTCTTTTTTCACACGTTGTTCATGAGTACAAGTAGGATTAATGAGGATTATGTATATGAGGAGAGGTAATGAGTTTTGATGAGAGTAGAGAGGATATTTAGTGTAAGATTTCAAAACATCACAGCGAGTCAGGATTTGGCAGCATCAGTTGCTCGTGACTTTTTCTGTTTTTGTTTTGGAGTATTTGGCTTTATCCTCATATTTCTCAGAGAATATATCAACACAAGATTCAAAGATAAAGAACAAAACATATGACAGCAATTTTATTTTTACGTATTTTCTTCCTACAGAGATGCTGTTACCTCTCCCGTGTGATGCCGCTTCGGCTGAGTTTCATAACAAAACACAACTTCTAATTACCTGCTCTACAAATTTAATTGATCTTAAAGACTTTAAATAACATATAACTAAGATAATATTCTAAAAAACAGACTTTAATCATTTTTATATAATTGTTCACCATTTCTTTACAGTCATTAGTTTTACGACGTACAATTATTTTACTGGAAAGTGAAAGTGTTGTATCTGATAGTATTATAAACAATACAAATACAACAGGAAACACATTAGCAATACATAATACATGTATATTGGAATGAAACACTTTTTGGTGTGATTACAACTTATAGTTTATTTCATGCACATTCTTCATATTTTATGGTTTATTTACTTTTATTTGCCTTTAAAATGTGTATTTATTCTTCATTCTTGTTGCTTTTTGTGAAGCACTTCGTAACATTGGTTTCAAAAATAAAAAACTTTTGAATGAACTCCAGGAATTATATATCTAACAATATCCAATTTGGTGTGTTTGCAACCTGCTGCAAGTCATTTTTATTGTTTTTTTTTTCATCCATACCAGATGTGGGAAACAAATAAATCAGGAATGAATCAGTCAAATGTTGAACTGCAGGTGAACAAAGCTGTGTGAGAGTCTCATAACGGTTCAGCTGTCAGACCCGGACACACTGTGATGAGCCGAGCCAAATGTGGTGCTTCCTTTTGGTCATAAACCCGCCATTTTACCCGTGTGAACACACCAAATCTTAGTAAACTGTCGCTCTCACCATGATGCAGCAGTGAACAGAGAGCAGCTCCTCTGGTCACTACAGTTCATTTATCAGCTGTGCGTGTTGGCCCATCCGTGGGGAAGTGTTGGAACGATCGGTCAAGGCTCATTACCACGACTCTGTCAACATGTCCAGCAGGAGAGCAGTTCCATATGGTTCTCTCAGTCACACAGAGCCTGTGAACTGTCAATCAGATGATGGACGTGCAGGGTGACCTTTAAGGGCTGATACGGGGCCAGAACAGTGACAGTTAAATTTTGGCATCAAAAATAAAACGTGGCATTGAATATAAAACCTGAATTGGAAAAGGAAACATTGGCAGTGAAATACTTGTCTTGAAAAAAGTTGTATTTGAGCTGAAAAAAACTTCAACTGAAAATAAAACTCATTAAAAAAAATTACAATCTTACAATCTTATCATTTCATTTATTTATTGTTTTGCATTTTTCAATGTCAATCTCTTTTTTTTTTGAAGTGTAACTGGTTTTCAGTTTCAACTTTCTGTCACTGTTTTGGCATAGAGAAAAGGGCCCTTGCTGGGCCTACTTTATTAAGATTACAGAGAAAATAACCATTTAGATTCACAATACGTGGTCCATTTATACAAATAACAGCTATTTGTAAATCTGCTACTACATTTTCAAAGATGTGAGCCACTGTTCATCTCACAGCAGCAGCCTGAGTCCTGGGTTATCATCCCGGGGAGAACATGGCCTGATGAACTGATCTGTGCAGCTCTTTTGAGATTTACCACTGGCTCTGCAACATTTTGATATATGATGTAATTACTTTTGGAAGATAAGTGTTGGTCTGATGAAATCTAACAATTATAGCTGCCACATTAGTTTGTCTGAATGTAAAGTGAAACCTCTTGATTTGCATTTCATGTGCATATTGCTGATTTTGGCGTCCAACCGGACACGACGTAACTGTCTGAACAATGTTTGCTGGGTATCTGTCACCATGGTGATGAGATGATTCAGTATCTGGGGGTGTCGGTCAGCAGTGACTCAGCTCCAGGTGCTGAGTTTTCTGGCTGTTTGTAACCCATGAAAAATGTGTTTCCTCCATGGTGGCGTGTCCTGGTTTTGTCCTTCCTCTGTGTTGCTGTTTTGGCTCTGCACAAGGAAATTATAATACCAGTAAAATAATAACAGGCAAGAAGACTTATTTATATCCTGGCACATAAATGTTAGATATAATTGATTTGTTGATGTTGGTTGGTGAAATGTTTTATTAAACGTTGGAATAACTTTATTTAACCCGCCCTATTTAAATGAAAAATCTCCTAGTCGAGACATCAGAAGCCACAGACGCTGTAGAAAATACACAGCAAGCACAAATAATATTGTCCTTTGTTGTTTTTGTGCTACTGTTAAGAATAGAAATGAATACAAACACACAGCCCACAAAGACTGAATTTTCTTCCTGAGGTAGAGTGACGCCTGACCAAAATAAAACTTCTTCAAGTTAATGAATGTAGTGAAAGGGTCAAAACCAAGCAGCTAATACCACGGCTTGAGGATGAAGCCAATGCAGATGTACCTCAAAGTTCAATGCTATCGACAGCCACTAAATGCTCACCCTGCAAGGCAGCTGGATTTGCACGATCATGACATCACAAGATCACACAAAAATCCATCTTGTCAGGCCTCAAGTTATTGTATCTGAACCACCAGCTAATCCAACCGCCTCACAAGGTAAGACAATGATAGACAAATGGTTCATCCAATCACTTGCCCTTTTCCAAACAGTTGCCAAGGACGACAGATGCTCTGATGCATCTGTGTAACAAACCATCTGGCACATCAGGTGAGTTAAATGCTGGCTCCAAAATATCCTGGGATCCAATTGACTCCCATTCAGAAAGCCTAATCCTATCTCTAGAAATACTACGTCAGGCATTTTTTTCAAGGAGACTTCATGATCTCAGTTTCTAAATTCAGGCACTGTAAGAAGTCCTGGTGCTCATCTAAGAAATTATTCTTCTGTTAATAAGATTTGAAGAGTTATACTAGCTCTGATGTCTGCTGTGTCAGTGTTGATTGACAGCTACGATTGACTGTTGGTTCACCTGCTCTCCCCAGCTCTTGAACTCACACTGAGTCAGAATATTGTGGCAATATTGTGGTAAGTTTAGAGTTAGCTGGTCAAATATTGAAAAATTCACAAGTGCCTTCTGTATCTCCTCTCTGTGTACTCCGGCTCAAATATATACGCTCGGCCAGTCAAAGTGAAATAACTCATGATCATCCTCATAATAGTCCGCAGGATAATCCATCACTGCACTTAGTTTTTTTTTTTAGTTTCCTTACAGTCTAACCTCAGTGAAAGTCAGCCTCATACATGTAAACAAACCAGCAGATGCGCAGATGAATGTGAATTACTCTTTAATTTCTAGGGGACAGGGTTAAACAGACTGTCTTCATCATCATCATTCAGTCTTTAAACACATAAATCAATTTACATTTATGTTTTCCCTCACTAATGTTGGAAAGGTTACTTTTGAAATGTAATAGGTTACAGATTACTAGTTACCTGGTTAAAAATGTAATAAGTAATGTAACTTTTAATTACTTCATCAAAGTAATGTAACTTATTACATTTGATTTACTTTTTAAACGTAAATGTTTAAACTGGGCAATAACGCGGAAAGTCCTAAAAACATAAATTTAAACCAGGCAGTGTAAACTTCACTGTTAACCTCATTTCCAGCACTGAAGGCTTGTCCAATGACATGGCCGCCTGCCATGACGTGGTCAGCTGGTCCACACATGGCAGACTTAGGGCAATGTGCACTGATTTGATTTGTAGACAAGAAGCAGTGCAAATACAATCAAAAGAACCAATCAAAAACAATGTTTAAAAATTGATTGCATACTACCAAATGAATGGAGCCTGTCTAAACGTAGAGACAGCTCCTTGTAAGCCACATTGATCTATACGGAGATTTGGGTAATGTGTTGGAGGCGGGGCTCCGTTCATTACTATGAAAGTTGTTCAATGGTATGAAGCCAAAACAATCACTTCCTTGTAAACAAATTACCTGGATGTTGCTCACGCTTCCTGATTTGTTGACTAACTTCCAATTTAGCCATCTGCTAACTTGAATGGGGATAAAATGATGTTAAAAAAAGTACTTGGAATAACAATCATGTGGCTCTTCTAGACTTTCCAAATGTTATCAGACCGAATGAAATTCTGATAATGAGCCATTTCATGGGGGTTGTGACACTCAAAAAATATAATATACCATGATATCCACATGACTTTGTGCAGAAAAATGCTTTTTGGGCTAAAGGCAGACCTGGAAGTTGTAATTCCTTGGTTTGGCCACTATGTCAAATTGGCCTCAAAGCCTGGTGCTCTTCCTGGAGGCTCGGTAAACCTTCCTAACCTTGATGGTGTTGCACTCAAATTTGTCCAAAGGCTTTGCTGATCTATGTTGTCCAGAAATAACAAAAAGAAGGCATTTCCACACAGTGAAAAGATGCAAAGCAACAAAACGAATGTTATATTCTACTTATAAGCTTTTTACCAAAAAAAAATTTAACTACTTTGTAATAACCAACATTTGGATTAGTAACTGTAACTTAATTACATTTTTTTCTGATTTTTCTGACAGATTTCAATTTCATTTATTATGTAATTTAATTACATAACGCTGTTACGTGAAACTAGTTTCTCCCCAACACTATTCCTCACAAGGTCTTCTTATGGTTATGAGTCTTGTCTGTGAAGTGCAAAGACTAAAACTCAAGAGTTTGGTCATCAAACATGTCTGACTTTCTGTCTGACAGACTAATCAATATTGTCCCCTTTAAACCCGGACTATAATCTTTCTATAATCTTAAACAAGTAGATTTTGTTTTCTAAACTTAACCAAACCTTAACCATACAGGTGTCAGATTAGAAAAAAGTCATGTGAATAATTTGTGATGTTTTTGAAAGGCGCTGACATTCAGTGCCCTGCTAATACAGTAGGGCTCATATGTGTTGTTTGAGAGGCCAGCGATACTTTATATTTTGTTATTTATTTTTGAAGTGTTGGAGGCGAGTATTCTTTCTGGAAGAGATTCAGGAAATTCCTAGAGATAAAGTAAAATATGTTGAGTACATTAGAAAATGTAATGCCACAAAGTTATTGAATACTAGACAGTTTTCAATAAAGTTCATAGACAGAGGATAGAGATCATGAACAATATCTTTGGTCTTTAATACCGAGAGAGACCGGAGTAGTAGAAGTCAAACTGGAATATGAGTGTTTGGTCACAAGTTTCAGCAGCTCATATGTGAGAGAAGCAGAGGAGAGAGAGAGTGAGAGAGCTGTCCCATGCATGCAGGCCAGGACAGCTGACAGCTGGGTTCAGCGGGGGTCAGAGGTCATGGATTGGCAGCAGTGGGGGAGTGAAGTGGAATCTAAAACAACAGGAAGACACACACACGCACACACACACATACACACACAGTTCCGGGAGAGGAGACGAAAGTGGGCCTCCGGAAGTCTCTCTCTCTCTTGTGAGGGGTGACAGACAGTTGACTAAAACTTCATCAGTGTGTGGTGTGAGTGCTTCCTCCCTCATATCCAACCAAGGAGCATTCACTTTCTGTGTGTGTGTGTGTGTGTGTGTGTCAATCAATCAAGCAGATATCTTTCAACATTACAGTCTTTTTTGTGCCAAAGTTCCTATTTTTGTTACTATACTTCCACTGCAGCTCAACAGGGAAACACAAAGAGGGAATTCGAAGCTAAAAAAGACTGTAAATATGGCTGATATCCACTTGATATTACTAATTCAGACTGCTGAAGCCTCATATAAGCTCCAGATACCATAAATTTAGAATATTATATGCCATTTTCTTAAAATTTTTGGAGTTAGTTAGAGTTAGAATAAGTCTCCAGGAAACTGATGTAAGTCAATACAGTGTCCTGTGAAGTGATGGAAACACAACTGTGTGTGTGTTTGATCCCAAGTTTTAAGTCTTGGGATCTAAAACTCCCAAGACTTTTAGATCTTGGAAGTAAGAGCACATTTTTGCAAAGTAGGGATGTTTTTTCCTGGTCCTCACTTATGAACAGACCTTCAAAAAGTGGTTTGAGGGTTAAGACTAGAGTAAGGTGAGCGAGGATATGAATGTAGATTTGCGATACTGATATTTGGCAGCCATGGATATGTTCACACGATTTTTTTGCAAAACAAACTGAGCCAACAAATCACTTAAACCCTCATTCATACAGTCATAAAGCTGTATAAGCGCAGTATTTTAGGGAGTAAAAAGGACATGTCCCAACTGTTACTGACAGCCTGATAATACTCAGGTTGTGGACACATTATTGCACATTGACACTCAGCAACCTGCTCACGTCTCAAATTTCCATCTCGTATCATGTGCTGTGCTGCCCTCTAGTGAACGTTTCAAGTGTACAGGGGATTAGAGGCCTATCAAGTATGACATCATCAGTGAGGTCTGTGACATTTGTTTGTTTGTTTTTTGTTTTATTTATCCCACCCATTCCCTTATCCCGTCCAAACCAACAAACCAATGTAAAACTTTGTCATCGCTGACATCATCAGTGAGGTCACAGAATACATTATGTCAATCAGGGTCCTCACAAATAGAGTACGTGTGTGTGTGCTCCTGTTCTATCTTTTTGAGTTTTACATTGCGACAGTCAGCAATTGTTTTTAAAAATGCAAAGACATTTTCAAAAAAAAAAAAAAAAAAACGCAAAAAACAAAGAACAAGACAGAGTGTCTGTTTTAGAGTTAGAGCTGGAGCATCCTGGTGGACTAGTGGTTCAGACACACACCTATAACCTTAACATCCCATCGTCATCATCACCCTTTCTTCCTTCCCATGATCCTTGTCTGTACTGTGGCTGTACTGTAGCCACAGATGATGGGACTGAACACATTTTTAAAGCTGAAAGAAATTTTCTGAATTTATGGCAAGAGTAGTATAGGTAATATGAAACTGAGAAATATTTCAAATAATGGTTTATTTAGATTTTTTGTGAGGAAAGTGAGGAACTTCTAGTTTATATTCATCATTATATTCATTCATATATTCAAAAGAATTAAAACCGTCTGTGATTAGTGTATTGTGTATTCAACATACAGTTTATAAACCACTGGCAGCACAAAGTGAGCCAATAAATCACTTCATTCATAAAGCTGTATGAAAATAGTATTTTGAAGAGTAAAAATATGATGTCCCAGCTCTCAGGTTGTGGACACATTACTGCACAATGACACTCAGAAACCTGCTCACGTCTCAAACCTCCATCTCATAGCATCTGCTGTGCTGCCCTCTAGTGAACGTTTCAAGTCTACAAGAGCTTTGAGGCCTGTCAGGTATGACATCATCAGTGATCTTGATTACCCTTATGTGCCTTGAACAGTTATTTAAATGAAACTATTTTGATTAGTTTGAGGAATATCACTCTTTGGTGTAAGTTGCAGCTCAAAGACGTCTGAAACATGACAGGCAGCCCAAATATTGCAACCATTGGATTAATCTGTAATATGTATATGTATGTATCTTTTATATGCAGCATTTTATATGTGTATCTTGTGTTTGTAATGTGAAATCTTATTTTGTCACATTATGAGTAACCTCAGCTGTCAGATAAAGCAAAAAGCACAATAACCTCCTCTTAATAAAACTGAAATAATAAAATAAAATAAATTCATGTTGAAACCAATGACTGTCTGAAAAGAAAACAAAGAGGCTAGAAAACAACTAGTGGTGGTTAATTATATTTCTATGTTTTATTTATATTTATTTATATGTCAGAAGAGGTTAACTTGGTTATACTAAAATTTTTCAGATCACATTTTATTGGATATATCTTAAAATATTTTGTCATTAAATAGGAATTTAAGAGATTTTATATCAACTTATATAACCAAATGATCCTAAAAAGCTAAAAGAGCAGATGAGGGTCTCCATTAATTACATATTGTAGCCAATACCTCACCTATAACAAGAAGTGGAGTGGAGGAGGGAGGTTGCAGGTGCCTGGAAGGGCCTGTTTTTGTCCAGAAAACTGCGGACATTTCTCCCTCCCTCCTGTCTCCATCCCTCTGCCGTCTGTTCCTCTCCGGCCTCTGCAGGAAGAATGAAGCCTTGTGCTTGTTCTTGCCGGAGAAATTAAGCGAAGGAGGGTGTCTTTGTTTAGTATGTGCACACAAACACAACGTGTCATTACATCATGAGCTCTCCCTGGAATTCTGATTTCTGGCCTCAGTTAAGAGCAGAAAACATGCCACACTGTCACAACGGCTGTCTCAGCCACTCCTCTCTCCTCCCAGGCCTCTGCGTTTCTGAGGAACTCTGTAGACCTGCCATCCAACTGTCTGCCAGCAACCCTGTCTCCTAGAAATTATATTTATACACAACTAAATAGCAACAGCAAAAACATCTCGCTAGAAATACAATAGTGGCTGAATTGCCTTGTCTCGCACCACAATGAGAAAATGTTGCTGATTTCAGCAAAAATGTTGATACCACATGTACGAGTGAAATGTTCAGTGACATTTTTCACCAAAATATCTGATCTTGTAGTACAATATCAGCTTGTAGTAACTACAGAAATATTAAACTTTTTATGGTTATGTTAAGGCGCTGGCAGCACTTGGTTGACGTTTCAGGAAAGATGGTCTTGGTTGTTTACCAAAGCAACGTAATCAGTTAACATAATTTCTAGGAGACAGGGTTGCCCTGCCAACAGATGCCCTGAAGACTTTCCCATTGATCCTGGTCACCTGACTCCCACATCCACCTGCTCTCCTCCTCTCAGCTTCACCTGCCTACATACCTGACTCTCATTATTGCATCAGTCCCTCAGTATATAACCAGCAAAGCAGCCATTTCCCGATACCACATCGTCATGTTCTCCACTTGCCGTCCAGCCACCTGCGCCTGTTTTCCTGTTCCTCTGCCTGTTAACTGCTACCTGTGTTCTGATGTGGCTGCCTGACTTGCCTCTCTGGATTTCTTTGATTCGCTTCGGGCTGCTATCCTGACTTTAACCATGTTTACTGGAGCAATGATCAAGTCAAGTCCCTTTTCATTTACCATTTCTGCCTCTGTGTCTGCATTTGTGTCATCAGTGCTATTGTTTGGATGACACTAACATTTACAACTCTGTCATCTCTCCTGCACTGAACGGGTAGGGCAGCTGGAAGATGAATGGCAGCTCTTGTGCTACATTTCTAATGTTTTCCACTCCTATTTTTTCTGAATAGATGGCACTAGTGAAGTCGTCATGATTTTAAAGGAACATTTTGGCATTTTGGGAAATACACTTGTTTGTCTTTTTGGTGGGACTTAGATGAGAAGATTGATACCACTCTAAAGATTTTAAAGCATTTCTCTACCAGCACCTCTTAAGCTTGCTAATTAACATGTTATATATTTCAGTTTTTAAAAAAATGAAGTTTAAAAACAGACTTTTTTTTACTTCATTTAAATGAGATAATATGTAAATGAATTAATTTTAGAGATGCTGTTAGGCTGTGTTTTTCCTTTTAGCTGCTGTTTACCTCCAGTCTTTATACTAAGCTAATAGTTTCCAGGCTTCAGCTTCTGTGTTACATGAGTGATACTGTCTTCTTGTCTAACTCCCAGCAACAAAGTGATTAAGGTTACACTCTCATTACAGGCCTTAATGCTAAATTCCTTTTTCTTTTTTAAAGTCAGATATGATCTTTCTGTGTTGATGGTTCACATTCATGTTTGTAAGTGACTTGTATCCAGCTCCGGTGGGAACAGTGTTGAGGTCCTAAACTGCCACACATGCATTTAACTGAAATGTGAGACAGAGATCTGATATGAATATGCAGGTAAAAAATCAGATTTGGTTTGTTCACATCTCTGTAAAAAAAATTAAAAAAAAAAAAAGAAATCTGATCTGAGTCATTTAAAGACAAAAAATAAATTTGGGCCACTTCAGCATTTAATGTGAAGTGTATTTAAGTGCATTTCCTACAATGTTGAATTATTTCTACATTATGTAATTTTAAAAAAGTAAGTAAGACCGTAGCCCCTTGTTCCTCCAAGGGACTGCTGGTTTTACCCTCCGGGCCTGCAGCACCCTCCGTGGCTCCGGCCCATGAGGGGCCCAGCCTTTGCCTTCCCTTTCGGCCTGAAGCCCTACCTCCAGAAGGGTCCCACCATCGCTGCCGGCCCCCTACCCAACCACCAGAGGCGGCTCCTCATGCCTGGTCGCCCTCCCAAGCGATTTCTGCCATCCGTCCTGCACCCTGGTCACCCTTCAGAGTGGCTTCAGCCTTCTGGCTGCCTGGCTGAGACCTTGTTCTATGCCCCAGTTCAGCCCCCAAGCCGTTCACCTGGGACTCCTTGCTTTGACTCTGCCTCTGTCTGGCTGGCCACAGGCCTTCCATCTGATCTTTTTCCCAGCCCTGTTCAGTTCCCTGGTCGTTGGCCTGGGGCTCCTGGCTCCGCTCCTGTCCGGCCTCAGGCTGCCCATCTGAGTGCCACCTCTCCGACTACCTGCACCTTGTCCCGGTCTGGCCTCGTCTGTTTTGGCCTCCTCCTCCCTTTTGACCTTGTTGTGTTTTTAGTTATCCTTCACTTCCTGCCCTTGTGTCTCAGTCTCAAGTTTGTTCTGTGTTTTTGTGTCACCTGTTTTACTTTACTTCCTGTTTTATTTTGAAATATTTTCTCGCATCTGGTCAGTTTACTTCCTGTGTTTGATTATTTCATGTGTTTCACCTGTGTCTCATTTCCCTCACCTGTCTTTCATTTGCAATCATTCCCTGTGTATTTACAGTCCAGTTTTCAGTTCAGTCCTTGTTGAGTAGTCTGATTTTTCTCCTGCTTTTGTTCTGTGTTACTGCATATTTCTGGTTAGTGTTCCTGTGTCTGTGTCCCCTGTATCTGGTATGTTCCTGTTACTTTTGCATCCTCATTAAACATCACTGCATCGCACCCTGCCTGCCTGTCGTCTCTGCATTTGGGTCTACCTGCTCCACTCACCCACACCCCATGACAGGGGGGGTTTCTGACAGAGTATATCGTCTCCTTCGGGGAGCCCAAAAGCTTCAGGTTCACTCGGTAGTTGTTAGTTTATATAATTTAATTAAATGCAAAACTTTTACATGATCTGTTGCCAATACTGTAGATACTGTATGCACCACTAAAGCACATTATAATCTGAAAAGATACAGCTTTTGAGGCCTCATCTTTTTGAAGGTTTAAATCTCACTTTAACTGCTGTGCTTTTACTACATGAATTTGTTCATAATCGAATTACCACAAACTAATTACTAGTGACCAATGTATACAGATTGCACAGAGTCGGGGAAAAATGGGGGTTCAATACGAAGCCCACGGGTCATTTTTGCCTGTGGGTTAATCTAGCCTCTTGGCAATGACACTGAACCAAACAGTAAATGTACCAAAAAACAAAACAATGAACTAAAAGATGCTACAATGCTCCATAGACTTGAGGTGAACCACAATATTTATATATACTTTATACCAGTGTCAGCATCAGTTAGGCCAAATCAGTTTGAGGCTGCAATTTGCTCTACTAGCATTTTGAGGCCATTTTGAAAAAGTGGCTGGATAAAAACATGCACTTTTTCAAATTGCAAATAAATACCTGAGTAGAAATGCAAGAAATTTTGGGGGAAAATGTCCAAATAAACCAATAAATTAAACTGTATAGTTGAGGAAGGTAATCCTGGCTGACAACAGCACCACACGTATTAAGAGTTTAAATAATATTGACGCCGTCGAAGTAAGAAACACCACTCAAATATCATACAGCTACCAGATATACAAGTACTTTTTTCATGTGCATATTCACATAACACCAGTTAACACAAATGCACATTCATTTGCATTTTGGTTTACATATCTGGACTGAAATGTAACTACAGAGTGATGTACACACTAAATGTGGTGTTTTAAAGCTAAATAGCATAAATTTAACAGTGATGACAGCTTTGCCTGCTGAGATGATGGGCAGCTGGTCCATAAAACATTATGATGTCATGAAAACCACATGCGGAGATGGCTTTACAGTTCATTCATGAAAAAACATTGATGTCACTTTTTTTGGTTTTAGTGTGCTACTTTTCTTTGTGGCAATAACCCAGACATGTTTTCTTAGTAACAGTTTTCAATATAATGCATTCCAAAAGTAGAATTTATAGCAGAACTGTTGCATTGGATTGCATTAGATTGCAGGTGTTCCTAATAAATTGCTCAGTGAGTGTTTTTCCTCATTGAGGAGGATTGAGTATTGATGCTCTGGCTTGGTAGACTTGTCTCTAACCCTGTCCATCAGGCAATAAAAACTCCTTTTGAGGACAACATCTGGGCTTTCCATGCATATTTCTAGCAGGGCCTTTCCACCACTGGCACCCTCTGACACACCCCCAAAAAAGATATCAAATGACAGAGAGGTGGAGAATAAACTGAGCAAATATAGACATATAATATATCTTACATGTATGCAGACAATTCTGGCTAACTGAGCAACATTTATTCTCAGTTTATTGTATCATTTTGGGAAATGTACTTTCATGAGAATATCAATATTGAATCCCATATCTGTGTGTTAAGTACAGAGCTGAAGTCAGGAAATTGTTAGCCTAGTTGAGCATAAAGACTGGCCTGACAACAACAACTAGCATGATACTTGTCAAAGTTTAAAAATATGCCAACCAGCACCTCAAAAACTGAATATTTACAGGTTCATTATATATAATTGTGAAACAATTTACATGTATTAATGTTTTTTAATTGCCAGTGAGTGAATGGGTAGTACTGTATGAGACCTTCCTCAACTTTCTTGGTTGTCTGTAACACCCTGTGGACTGATTTCTATGTGAATGACCTGGATTGTAACACTAAATGTAGTGTTTTAATGCCAAATAGCATAAATTTAACAGTGATGACAGCTGTATTTCCTCAGTGAGGAAAATAGTATTGAAGCTCTGGCTTGGTAGACCTGTCTCTAACCCTGTCCTTCTGCCAATAAAAACTCTTCATTTGAGGACAACATCTGGGCTGGCCATGCAGATTTCAGGCAGGGCCTTTCCATCACTGGCCACCCTCTGACACAATCCTGAGAAAGATATTAAATGACAGAGAGGTGGTGAATAAACTGAGTATCCTATGTGTATGCAGACAATTCTAGTTAACTAAACAACAGTTATCGGTCTTATTATTAATATCAAAAGAGGATTTACAGTGTGTTTAGTGACCATTGTGGTATTTTTTTTTTATACATATGCATATGTTCCTGCAATGTTTGTGTGACTCTTTCAGACTAATTTGCATATATCATATTACTATAGTAAGTAATAGTGTATTAAACATGAATTAATTAGTGTAGGTGTCTCAGTATGTCTTACTCTATGTACAGAAAAGAATTAGGCTAGTTTCTTAATGGTCAGACTCATAAAGCACCCTTCATGCGCTGTCAGATCGAAACCTGGTTTGACACGGCAGTGGAAAGTCCGCCTATCGGAAACCTGGGCTGAGTAACCAGCTCGCAGTTGGTGTACACGAGATTTAAAACCGTTTATCTTATATTGACGGTTCAACCGGAGGTGCGCAGTCCTGCCGGGCCGCGGCGCTGTTCTGCGCTGCGCAAACCCGCAGCAGGCCCCGTCCTATCTGCCTGTCTGTCTCTCACTCCTGTCTGCCTTTTAAGCGCTTCTCTCTTTCTCACCAAACCCTCCCTGCGATAAACCCAAGTCCTCCGTGTCTCCCTCTCATCTGAGTAAAAAAAAGAAAGAATAAGAAAAAAAAAGAAATCAGGAAACACCGGGGGAAGTGAGGGGCTGATAATCACCGAGAAGCCGCGTGTGGCTGTGAGTGTATGCAGAAAAAAAGATAATATCCACTAGTCTCGTCTTTTTTTCTGTGGGCTCAACAGTAACCTCATCGAGCTTTGTGCTGTTTTTTAAATTTCATTTCTTTAATGCACTCCCCCAAGACTTGAGAGGAGAAGAGGGTTTGGCGTTTTGCGGCCATGTCGATCACAAACGCTATTTCCCCACATCGCCTCCCGGTGAAAAGAGTGTGTATGTGTGTGTGTGTTGGGTGGGTAGGGGGGGTATTTTTTACACCTGAAACACCCCCCTGCCCGCCCTCTCTGTCCTCACTGACATGTCGTCTCCAAATGTCCAAATCTAGAGATTTCCTCAGCCCATAAAATCAAATAAACAAAAGCAGAAATCTCGCATGTCTCCCTCAGCTCAGCTCAGTTTCAGCGGCCGAGAGCTGCAGTTGTTTTGCAGCTTTCAGCCCTCCGTTTCTGAAAAAAGAAAAGCTGACCGTGTGTTTTCCCTTTTTTATGCATTCAGAAAAACAGTCACCAAAACCAGTACAGTCGACGCTTAAAGTGGCAATAAATGTTGTGGTTTTTGCTTGTCAGACGTGCGTTTGGCATACACACACACACACACATACACAGCAGAGGATAATGTGCCTCAGTCCCCCCTGTCGTGGCAGAAAACGCTCATAAGACAGTGACTTTGGGAGGCACAACATGTAAAGAAAATGTTCCTGCCGTGGTATGGGTGATTCAAGACTCAAACAGCCTCCAGAAACACCTCCAGAGCACAGGAGAGGTGCGCTTTGAGGCTCAGTTTCTCCGTGGCTGGGTGAACTTTATATCGAGCATATATTAACACTTTGTGGCCTGTTTTTTTTTTCCTCCTCAAAGGCTGGAGGACTCCATTTTGAAGGGACCGGGTGTGCAGCCAGAGACTACATACAACAACTCGTCTCAGGAAAGGAAACCCATCTGTTTTTCCGGGTAGCCTGCTGCACAATTTCACTGCTTCTTCTCAGACGTGGTGGTGGTGGTGGTGGTGTTGTTGTTACTGGACATTTTTTTTTTTTTTTTAATCTTATCATTTATTTATTTCTCGTCTCATCTCCAAGCGCATGTGTACTGCCCAAGTGCGTGTCGAGGTGGTGGTGGTGAAGAAGATGCCAGTTGTTGGCACAAGTTTGGCATGTGTCATGTCAGTGGTGATGGCAGCCGGGTTTAGGTTAATAATTGATGCTTGTAATTAAGGAGAGGGGCGGGGCGATTTTTTTTGGAGGTGTCGTGTGGTGGTCCGGTGCTTTTTTTTTTTTTTTTTTTTTTTTTTTGTAGCTGACAGCTCAGATTTTTTTTTTTCTTGAAGAGAAATTTACGGCCCCTTCTGTGCTCCATGCTGTGGACCGGCTGGGGAGGGAGGCAGTGGTGACGACTGGCAGTGCGCACAGCAGAGAGAGAGAGAGAGACTGACTTTCAAGGGGCAGGCAGAGTCTGCAGGCAGGAAACAGCCATTTAACAGAGCAGAAATCATAAAACAGGGGATTATAAAGTTGTAGTTATCACAAAGCAAAAAAGGGGGGAGATGTCGCTGGAGGAGCACAACACGCCTGAATTTCTATTCCAATCCAGGGGCCGCTGGACCAGGCTTTAGCGCATGTAGAGAGGAGGAGGAGGAGGGAAGAGGAGGGAGGGGGGGGAGTGAGTGAGTGAGTACGTTTCACAGGATCCAGGCCTAGTAGTATTGCCGCTGGGACTCTCCTCATCCGCTTTCAAAAAATTGGAAATTGACACATTTAAACGCCAAAATGAACAGGTCGAGGGTCATTTTTGCGGTGGCCGACACCGGAATGGTAAGATTCTCGCGACAGATCCCGTGTCATTTGGCGTTTTCTGCGTGATTTTGTTGTTTGATGCACATAGCCCGCATCTGACGGAGGGAAGCCTGTGGAAGTGTGTGTGTGTGTGTGTGTGTGTCGGTGTGTGTGTGTGTAGGTGAACTTGTTGTGTATCGTCCGCTTTGCATGTTATGTGGCGTTTGTGTTTCTGTCTCGTGCAGTCACGGTGCCACTGCAAGCCACGAGCGACACACAGACACACACATGCAGTTGCACACACCTTTACACTCACACACATATACACACACATACACACACGCACCTATGCACACGCGCGTTGCATACACGCGCGCGCACGAACGGGTCCATTTTAATCCCAGTTTGTGGTTACAGCGCAGGCGGTGTTGGATTCATTTAAATATGACGCGCTTTAATAATCTCACAGGCGTTATTGTGTGTGTATACATGTGTGTGTTTGGTAGCCAGCGATGAGTTTAGAGGCTGCTGACCTTATCGTACTTGATGTCATTTTCATCATATCGCGATAATATTCCTGAAAGGCTTTAACAGCTGGGCTGCGGTGTTTGGGCAGATTTCTCCTACAAATGTCACATCATTAGGTCGATCCGATCGTCGTCGTGAGTCTGTTTACGTTTTGTTTTGACATCATGTGAAGGCAGACTGTGTGTCTCTACAGATTTGATGCACTGTGCTTTTTTCTTTTCTTTTCTTTTCTTCTTTTTTTTTTTTTAAAGATATATCTCATTACCAGCAGCCTGAGATAACTTTAGATGAGCTGAAGGGATGCTGTGACATTTAATTGAATGAAAGACAGATTGCAGATTTGCAAGTCTTGACTAAAGTGTAATTTCTCACAGGAATGTTACTGAAGGATTATACAAAATATCAAAATCAGTTCCAAAGGAAAAAGTGGAAGTTCCAAAATAATTATTACAGGGGTGTTATAACAAACTGTGAAGTTAATGTTTTAAAATCATCCAAACTTTGATGTTTATGATAGGTTGCACTCTAACAATTTTCTGTTCATGTTTCAGGGAGGAACCATGCCACTATGAGTGGGCCTTACACAGGCCCTGGCAGGGAGACTCATCAGTCCAGCTGCCCTTTGACCCCTGGTTGTGACCTCTCCACCCACTCCTGCTCCTCCAGACAACATGACAGCAGGATCAGTCTAACCATGTCTGCCTCCGCCTCCTCCCTCAAGCATGCATCCGTCTATGGGTTTGCACAAAGGGACCATTCCTCATCCTCTTCATCCTCCTCTTCCTCCTACAGTCCCCTCAGGAGGCTGCAGCATCTCACCACCATGGTGAGCCAGCCTGACCTGGTGCTGCCAGTGAGGGAGGGGAGGGCGCCAGACAGGAGCTGGGATTGGGGGACAAGAAAGAAGGAGAGGGGGAAAGAGATGGAGAGGGACTCCTGGGCCAATTGCACTGGCAGGGATTATTGTGGCTCCCAGAATACAAGCAGGGAGGAGAGTAACCCTTCTTCTGCTGGACGAAAACAACCTGATGTCCAAACTGGAAGTAGAAACGCGCCAGCAGCCAATCGGAGCGACCCTGTCATCTCAGAGAAAAAGGCAGAAGGTTGCTTCTCAGGGCCACCTAGCCCGGCCTTCTCTCTCGATAGCAACAGCCCATTTGCCAATGGATTCCTCCACTTTGAGTCCTCTTTGTTTGAGGATGACGAAGACAACAATAATGAAGAGCGGGAGGTTGTGTTGCCTGTTGGAGACTCACGGGACAAACACGAGAGGGTGGGGAGTGTTTCTCAGTCCACTTCTGGAGATTTAAATTCCAAGGATGCTACTGTGTCATCAGCAAAGGTTGTCACCCGGTCCCAGTCCTCAGGCCAGCGCAGGAGATACTGGGATGGCTCGGATGACGAGTGGGAGAGCGACACTGAGTTGTTCCTGTTTGGGGATAGCCCTCCAAGGCATTTAATGGCAAGTTTTAACCTTATTAGTCACAAAACATGTCACAAAATCAGAAATGGCTTTTTAGGATATTTGTTTGTGACACCATGCTCACTTGATTTCAGAGTGAGGTCACTGTTTTACTTCCTTTTTCATGCTGTTTTGTGGTCCTGATAGTTTTCTCTCTGGTGTTGAGAGACAAAGCGTGGTAAAATATTAGTCAAAGGAGGACTGACATTCACCTAAGTGGAAAATCTTTGTTACGGAGCTGGATTAGGTTAATGTGTTCACACACAAGACCTGTGCCCTTGACCTGTCATATCAGATACTTGTTCATCTTAGATAGCAGGTGGACACACGCAATATCTCCACAATTGCAGCTCTGTCATTGATAAACATGGTTGTCCTTCTTTGAAAATCAACTAAAGGAAAACATTTACCTGCTCAAGTATGAGACTGGTTCACAGGAAGACATCAAGCAGGAACTTAGTGACCCGTAACTTAATGTGTATCCCCTGTCACAGGTTCTGCTTTTATTTCTCCTTCCACTATTGGGATATGCTCCTGGAACTAAATTTTGGCAGAGCTCAGGAGGTGATAAAATTCAAAGATACAAAAGAAAGCTACACGCACATAACTCTGATTCAGTATTTTTGGTTTCAGCTCAATTAATCAGTTTTTCAGCACGTATTTCATTCTTTCATCATCTTTATTATTATCTGAATTACACTACAGGACAAGTGGTTCAAATCTACAAGTTCACAGGGCAAACAGTGTAAATAGGGCTGCAACCAATGATTATTTTGATTATCGATTAATTGGTGGATTATTTTCTCAATTAGTTGTTTGATCTTTAAAATATCGGAAAATGGTGGAAAATGTCAATCACCTTCTTGTTTTGTCGTGACCAACAGTTCATAACCAAAAGATATTTACTTTACTGTCATACATGACTAAAGAAACCAGAAAATATTCACATTTAAAAAGCTGGAACTAGAGTATTAATCTTTTTTCTTTTAAAAATGACCTAAAATGATTAATGGATTATCAGAATTTTCTGTCAATCAGTTATTCGGCTAATTGTTGCTCCTCTAAATGTAAACATACATGTAAACGCAGCAGACATTTTGACTTGCCATTGTAGGAAAGGTAGCACAGGTGTACTTACTAATAATAATATTAACAATGACTCTGTTCCATTCAAGTGTCCCAGTAAACCATGACAGAGTGACAGTGAGCCAACTTGCACAATACCAGGACCCTCAGACTAAAGCATCTAAATGGAATTCATCCATCACCAAATGAATTATTTACATTTATGCTGTTCCTACTGTGACGTGTCAAAATATCTTCAGTGGAAAAGGCCTGTAGAGGTAATTCATAGCCAACTAAAGCCACCAATATTCTCATGTCCACATGTGGACATAGAACACTAAGAAAGCAACAGAAGAACACAGTTCACACATGTTTTTCGTCTAACACCTCCTCCTGACTAAAACAGCTACCTGGGGAAAACTGGCTCAAGACATTGATAGGATAATACCCTGTTGTCAGCCTCATTGACGAATTACCTGAACTATACTCTGGCTTTAAATGTAAAAAGTTGTCATTTTAGGGGATGTCCCTGAAGTCTATTTGTGTGAAATGAATGAAATGATAAAAATAGTGAAAAATGGCATTACCGATCTCTCAGAGATAAAAAAGATGTTTTCGATTTGCTTGTTTTGTCTGACTCAAAGACTGAAAGGTTAAAGGATAGGTTCATAACTCTTCAAGTCAGTCCTAAAACAATAGTCAGGTGCAGCTGAACAGGAAAACACTGTCCGTTGAGACACAAACGGGGAATGTTTTACCAAAAGGACTGTAACTGTGGAAGACATACACTTCACTTGACTAACTCAAACAGCTGAAGCTTCATATTATCTTCAGATAAACTTTTAAATACATGGTTGCTCAAAACAAGGACTGTGGATTTTGTTCCCTATCACTTACATTAAAAGTGCGTTTGGAGGGAAACTTAACAAGTAAAACCTGTTTGAATGTTCATTTGGGCACCTGACTATTGTATTTGGATAGACTTGAAAAATTATGAACCTACACTTTAAGATTTTCAATTAAATGTCATATATGACAAGGAAAAACAGCAAATCTTCACATTTGAGTAGCTCTAACCATTAAATGTTTGACATTTTTTTATTGGAAAATGACTGAAACAATTGATCAGTAGTCAAAGTAGTTGCTGACTGATTGACTAATCGATTATTTGACTGATTGTTGCAGCTTTACAGATTTTGTTACCTTTGGCCAGAGCTAAACCAGCCAGTATCCGTCTGTTTCTCTTCTTTAAACTAAGCTAATTGCAACCTGGGTCTGGCCTCATACTGAACAGACAAATATGTGTGGTTGTAATGTTGATCTTCCTTTGTATTTCCCAAAATGTTGAATTACTCCTTTAAAATGCCCCAGCTAGGGTTACATCATAGCAACAGCCAGTGTCACCGCACTGGCCAATCCTGCTACATGCCGGTCATAACTCAGGCCTGCTCATGTGCTCTGCGAGTCTACTCAACCTGCTGCTGTGAACTGTCACTCTAATTTACGCAGAAAATGATGGTTGTTTGTTTTTTAAGATTTGATTGTCTATGTTTTAGTGTTTATGTTTTCTGATTCCTTCTGTCAGACAACAAATGTTTGTCTCCACCTTGTTAAATGGTTTATGGACTGTGAGAACACAAGGGAGAACAATAGAAATAAGTCCAGGGGTGCCTTCCAATACCCATACTACCATACTATTTAATGTGCCAGAAAAAGATTTTGTATGTCCCAATATATAGTATGTCAAATGCAGTATGCCAAAATACCAGGATGTCCTACTACATCCAGTTGCATTTTGCAGTATGCAAGCCAACATGCTTTTCTGGCTATTCTGACTCCTAGTCCTCTGTGCATCGGAAGATACATCACATTGACTTAGCCACTGAGAGAGCAAAGACCACAATCACAGATGAAGCAGTATGTCCCAGTCATATGCATACTGCATAAAATAGTACATACTTTGCAAGGGCAGCTGCAGTATGCACTGAAAGTAAAAAGTTTAATTATTCAATTCAGAAGGCAGCACAAGACTTCATCATTCTATCTCTGACAAATTCAGATTTATTTTTTAATATGTTAAAGTACTGTCACCCAGAGGTCGCATTAACCGAATTATTTTCCGTCATTGACTGAATTTTTTAACAATGACGGGAAAATCTGAATGCCCTCCGTCATTTTGACAGATTACACTGAGGGTGATAAACCATAAATTTAAGTAATTCACACCCCTGTCCAGTTGGTGGCGAGTGTGCATATTAATTAGCTGTTATCTAGTCTAATCTCCTCTTTGGAGATTACGACCTCGTTGTCTAGCTGACTTTAGCCATCGCTACATATGATAGCAAAATGTCACGGCGGCTGAGTGTCCAAAGTTTCTTTAAAAAGCCCAACAACTGTGATGGCGCTGATAAAAGAGGTGAAAAAATAGGGACTGATGCTGCGGAGGATGAAGGACAAGCAACGACTGGTAACGATAATTCAAATAAAATGACGAGTAATAATTGATGACGAAGGAATTTTTACAACCCTATCTGTCAATATGACGGACAATGAGAAAGTCTAATGTAACCACTGCTGTCACCAAACCAAAACCTAGGATCTGGTAGCCACCCGTGCTAACAGGTTGTAATAGTGTTATATTGTGGTTTCAGTGGAAACCTACTGCATGTTTTCTCTGCTGTTCATTCAAGTGGAAATAACTGATGAAAAAAGTCAATATTGGAGCACAAATGTTCATTCTTGATCTTTAGGAACACTACACGGTGAAAAGAATATGAGCACAAATATCCAATCACACTCAATGTAATATTAATATTAAGTCATGGCCACACTTAATGTAACTTAAAATAATTTTTCATTGAACATTTCCTCTGCCTACCCTGGACCTTTGGATTTCACAAGAAAATTGTTCAGTGAATCATGAGTCAAATCTAAGATATTTTGCAGGCAAAGTTGCCAAGGAACTAGGAACATGGTAAAACTTTACTTTGAATTCTTCATAGTTTTGGACCTGATTCTCAGCAGGTGATTAACACAAGCAGAAATAGTCACCCATGAATCATCACAGTATGAATCATGCATCATGTCTTAATGTCTTTAAAAGTCAAGGACATTATTAGTAATTATTGGTAATTAGTAATGCAGCAGGTCACACTGAACATTAACATGTTGAAATAACAAGAACACACCTGTAGCTCCGATGCAAAACATTTGGTGAAAGTACAAAACCTGTCTAATTTTTAAACGTCTCATTGATTTTACTCTCCACTGCTATGTTGTTGACAGCCGCACAGCCTCAAGAAAAAGTCTTTGCCACCTGTGAAGTTTTTAGAGGGTGAAGTTATTTGGGCAAAGTTCAGCCGAAGACCATGGTGGCCCTGTGAGGTGGTCGTTGACCCTGTACAGGGAATCTATCATAGAGTTAAAGGTAGGCCTGAAACATTGTTGACCTATTATGATTATGTAAACTAATACATTGTGTATGAGTTGCTTTCACTTGTGTGATATGCTCTATGGATTATTTCGGTCACCTTTTAATTGCTATCCCCAGCCGGTAATAACAGAGTTGTATTGTGTCAAAGAATGGTGATTAACATAATTTAGGGGGCAACCTGAAAAACAAATAATTATTAATATAATTATTTTGTTGTAAACTATTCAATTTCCTACAGTATGCCTTTACTTGACATTAGGTCAGGTTACTAAGTGGAGAGAACCATCATGCCTGAAAATATTTTAAAACAGTAGAAGTATGAATATCTAATGTTCTCATATTGCTATCAAAAACTAGATTATAATTCCAACCGGTGGATGTCCTCCTACATCACTATTGAAAGCATTTATGTCAAGCACCTGCATCCACTGGCATGTATTATGCTTTCATGCCGTGTTTATCTGCTTTAAGTTTTTCCTCTGCAATTGTAGATATCTACAGTTAAAGTGCAGTCACATATGCTATTCATTGGGTTGTTCTAATTTCTTGAATGCCACAAACTGCTGGTATTGTAGGTTTCAAATTTCAGTCTTGCAATTTAAATAAATCATATACTCATCTAAGAACAAATGTATACTACAGCCACTTTTTCAGCTGATTATATTTTAGCCATGTGATAACACATAATGTTCAAAATCCTGATATTAACATGCACATTTAATTATAGTTTTGCAGAGAGTTCAGTGTTCTTGCATTTCTTCTTGCATAAAGCTCTCATTGCTTGGTTGATGCATTCCTATAGTCCCTGTACTGGATGATGCAGTTTTAATTTGCGTCCCATGAGATTGAGGCTAATGTTTTGTTGTTGTCTTAGAGCCCAGTGATCGGCCCTGTCGGCTCTACCATGTCAGGACATTTGGGGAGCCCGTGGAGCTGGCCTGGGTTGCGGAAAAATCTGCTCACACTTTCCATGGAGGTTTTCAATTTGAACAGCTCCCCCTACTGCGCCGAAGGGGGAAGCAAAGGGAGCAGAACAACAAATACAATGTAATTACTATTTTATGAATGATGAACTACTACTTGCATCGCCTTAGAAAATGTTGGTCTACATAATAATCATTGCTGGGTGATCATCATGTTAGACAGTAAAAGAGAGCTTGCACACCAAAAACTCTGGAATAACTTGCAATGGTGATTGCGATCAGTTTCTTCAGTAAACTGATATGTTATTTGTGTAAAGATTGAGCAAGTGTTTGCCTTTGTGTGTCTGCAGATTGCCAAACGTTTTCAGGAATCTTGGAAATCCAGTATTGCAGAAGCTGAATCTGTTCTCCCACAAAGACCGAAAATGGTATCCTCCCTTCCTTCATCTGTAGATGATGCCTTCCACAACAGTTCTACACCGGAGAACAAGGCCCATCCAACCTTTCCTCCCTCCACGTCACCTGTCTCCACCCTTCCTGAGACATCGCACACCAATGGATCTATTTCATCCCCAATCGTTTCATCCCCAATACCAGCTCCAACAAAGCCAAGCACTTTAAGGAAACCTTCTGGCAAGAAGAAACTGAGTAAATCATCAAAGAATATGAATAGAAAACACTCTAAAAAGATGTTGCATAATAGCCCAAACCAATCAGAGAGAGACAATGGAGAGTGCCCATATTCTGACCTTGACTCAGTCCCTAAGATTTTGTGTCCTAAAGCACTTGAGCGTCAGCCTAAACTGGTTCCAACTCAGCCGTCTGTTTCAGTTGTCAAAGAGGTAAAGAAGCAGCCAGAGATTCAGAGTGGTCTGTGGTTCAGCAAATCAGGCAAAGATAGGCGACCTAAAACAACCAGTCCAATGCCAGATCGTACTCTCTTTAGTAAGGTGCCCTGTAAGAAAAAGAACTCATCTGTAGTTAGTAAAAAGACACTGGTTCCCAGTGCCTCCTCCTCCAGTGGTGGGCTCAGTGACCAGTCATGTTTGTCAGACAAGCATAAGACTCTGGTACCTGCTGAAACAAATCTACCACCTGAACAGTCAGGAAATTTGAAGTGTAAAAACACCCTGGTTGCCAATAGGCCTTTTGATATTACCAGCAGCCCTGCTGACCAGTCAGGATTATCAGACAAGCAGAAGTCCCTGGACACTGTTGAGACTGGTGTTCCCTCTGGCATCAAGTGTGGAAATTCAAAGAGTAGAAAGACAGTCTGTAATACAAATGACACTGTTTCTGGCACGTCGTCTGACCAGTTAGGTAGCTCAGATGTTAAAAAGCCCCAAGAGCCCAGCAAGAAGGCCAGTTTCAATGATCAAACTGAACATATTGACATGATGGCTAGAGAAAAGGTTTATTTACATGACAGGACATCAGACCAAGCAGAAGAAAAAGAAGTTAACAAGCCTCCAGCTTCCAGTTTGAATGTCGACACTACTGATCCATTGGCAAGGCTAGGGAAGCAAACATCTCTGGTCTCAAAGTGTAAGCTGCCCTTTGTCAAATTAATACGCAAAGACATAAAGGGTAAGAAGATCCTAAATTCCAGTGTTATCATTAGTTCTAAAAAACAGCCTGAATGTGCAAAAAGTGAAAAAACATCAGATACCAATGAGACTCAAATGTCTTCTAAACAATCAGACTTGGTGGATGGCATGGCAAGTGTCTCCATAAACCAAGCAGTCAGTTCAGAATCCAAAAAGATCTCAGTTAAGAAGTTAAAAACAGGTGGTGGGACTGGAATGCTTCGTCTCTCTGTAGAATCATCACAAAGGAAAACTAGTGTGGTCTCCAATGTGGCAAGTGTGTCCACTGAGGAGGTGAATTGCCCAGAAGCAGACAGGATACCAGTTTTAAATATAAGCTCAAGCAATGTGACTTATTCATCCTGTAACCAATCAGACCAGTCAGAAGGTAAAAAGACTACTGCCTCCAATGGAACAAGCATGTCCTCTGACAAATCAAGCAGCTTAGAGCAAAAAACAACTTCTGTCACTAGCACAGCTCATAAGACAACTTCTCTGCCTTCTCACCGGCATGGGACTTCAGTATCTAGGAATGCTCATGTGCCTGAAGGCCTGTCCTCTGAGAGATCCAAGGCAATCGTCCACAAGTCAAAGCACGTTCCAGATCAAGTGAATAAAGTCCTACTACATGAGCAGCCTGCCCATCTTCCAGCCAGTAGTCGGCTGATGACCAGAGCCCTGAAGGCTATGCAGGAGGCAGAACAGAAGAAGCGTGAAAAAGCCCAAAAGGAGGCTGAACAGAAAGAACTCTTAAATCCATTCAGAAAAGCAGAAGGCCTTGTATGCCGTTCTGAGCGCAACTCCTCTTGGAATCCAGATGCCAAACTGGACTTTTGCACTAAAATAAAATCTCTTAAATCTCATTGTAAAGACAATGGTGAGTATGATCAGGACACTTTTTCTAGCTGTAGCACTCCCCCTTTGATGTTTTCTGATTCAACTGACTTTGAAGCTGAAGTCAAAAGTGAAGATGAAGACCTCTCAATATCCTCAACTCCACCAATGGACTTCATGCCCCTCACTTCTCGGGTAAAGGAAAAGAAGGAAGACCAATCCTCTGACATTTGCTCCTCATCCTCACCTTCCTCACCATTTTCTTTTATGAATGCCTTTAAAAACGTGGAGGAAGTATCCTTCCAGTCCTTGACAAATGAAGGCGATGGTAAACCCATCTCTTTCAAACCAGATACAAACTACAAGTTTAGCACTTTTCTCATGATGCTGAAAGACTTGCATGACACTAGAGAACGAGAGGGGGCCCCCTTAGAACTGGAGATTGGGCCACCAAGTGCACATGTTAAGGAGGAGCCCTTAGTGATGCCGGGGGAGGCTACACCCACAGGCAAAGATGAACAAACTGAACGTGTTAATAACAAATCAAATTCAAGTCCAGACAAAATCAAAATCACACACAGTAAAGATAGCACAAGTCAGGTCTCCAAGAGGCCCTACACCAGAAGGGGAAGCTCCAATGGGATGAAAAAGAAAGCCAACCGCAAAGTGCCTTGCCGTCCTGCCAGGTCTGGCCCTGGTTACCCAGGACTGGAGTCCTTGCCAGGAATGGAGTTTTCAACAGGAGTGGATTGCTCATCAAGAGTCCAGTCCCTGTTGGGTATGCAGGCCAGCAGCTGGGAGAGGCAGGCTGAAAGTGGTGAAGGAGTGATTAGGGAGGAGGAGGAGGAGAAGAGGTGGAGCAGAGTAAATGAGAATCTACAGAACATGGTGCCTTTGGAGCAAGGGGGGTCCAACACTACGCAATGTCTGGAGCAGCCAAATGGCCTTGTTGCAGACTGCACTGAGGCAAAAACAAGCTTGATGCGCATCACTGGAGGAGGCAACGAGGCTCCAACAGGTAAAGACAGTCTAGTTTATATTCTGCCAAAAATAGTGAAGCACAATTTGACCCAAATCCCCAACAGTTATACACAATCATGTACTCTCAAGTTGATCACATTGCAGTACATGTCGTTGTATACCACCCAGTGGGATAATATGAATGAGGGGCGCCCTTCCACAAATTAGACTATCCAGGCTCATATTTGGAAGCTGATCCATTGGGCCTGATGTAATGACACCATGCAGCACTAAGCAACTACTGGGCTTAAAGTGATATTCCTCAAAAAATTGTTTTTGTATCCTTCAGCATGATCCTTTTCTTTATCTATTCATTTTCTCAGTATGGTTCAAACTTTGTTGTACCGTAGCCAATGGTAGTAGATCATTGAGTAACAACAATGGAACTAGTATATGGAGCCATATTTTGGCGAAGCTGTGACTGTTGGTACTTGCTAGCAGTAAAGCTAACTCCAGCAATGAAACTAACCATGGGTTAAACAAATTACAAATAAACTTAAACCTAAAATGAACAGGTTGTTTTGGCCACTTGGGGTAGTCGAAACAAGTTGTGAACACAACACTGACATATCATCACCTTTTAACTTAATATGGCAAACATTTTTGCAAATAGTTGCATGTTAACACATCCAGCAGTTGTCGAGCAAAATTATCATTCATTTGAGGTCGTGTCTCTCTACCTGAATATAAGTCCAGTGTTTACTCTCTTTTGCTCTGTTTTTGGTCTCTATCATCTCCTGAGGGAAAAATCTGGCTCTTAAGCTGCAGCTGTCTGCTGCAGCCGAAAACGATGCTATGAAAGCAGTGAGAGATGTATGAAAGCTGAGAACAGCCGTGCTTGCATTCTTTTTTTTAATTACATTATTTCAAGGTCAGGAGTTAATTATTTTGTTACTTCAAGAAAACAAGCTTTGTTATTTAAAAATAATGATATAATCAACCCGTTATCACAAAAGAAAAAAAGGTTGTTTCCTCTTATTCATTGGGGATCAGGCCATTCTCGGCTTCCATAGAGATGAGACCGTTTCAATTTGGATTATTTTTGTTTCATCAAGTATATCAACAGTAAAGTCAACTGACAAAGGGCTGTGTGGTTCAAAATATTCAGTGTAACCTCTATGGTGAGATATATAAAAATCTCATGTTCTATTACTGTATGTAATACACCATTAACAACTAGAAGTTACAAAAGCTAGTGTCTTCATGTCTTTTTCAGGACATAAACGAATAAGAAAACCAAGCAAGAGGCTCATTGAATGGACTGAAGAGTATGATCAGATTTTCTCCACGAGGAAGAAAACCAAAAAGCCTCTCCAGTCGTTTGGAAAGGTAAAAATCATACAAAGTAAGATCTGTTGTAACTTTATAATTACATGTTATTATATACGCATAATACTATGGAATTAAGCAACCAATTTCACTTTTTGCAGTAAGACATGAAACTTGTATTATGACTGGCAATGACACTAGACCATTTGTTTTTTCAGGCTACTCAACTGATTACCTCCATTTCCAAACCCCCGGACAAGAATGCACAAGACGCTCCAGCTTTGAATTTACTTCCTGAAATACAGACTCCACCTCCTGAGGAAATCCCTGGAACAACACCTTCTGAACTACAGATTCCTAGCACTGAAAACACATCTCCCCAAGATGCATCGGTGCTTTCCATCGACACGCTAACCCCTCCGCCTGAGGCTGAACCTTCGCTGTCTGAAGGCCTCATCAAAGACAACGGTGAGCCAGCGTTTCTTTATTTGCCAAAGTCACAAAGACTGTCTGGGAAAACAGTCAAAATAAAGTCTTCTTGGTCAGTGTTGATACACTCGACTGGCAAAACACCTCGAAACTTTTCACTGGTACGTGGACACTTGAACAAAGTACCAATATAGAAACCCCCAAATATTACATCTATATGTGACTGATGAACAAGTCATTCCAAAACAATGGGCATCCAATTGTTGCTACACTAGCGTCCACTCCTTTGTCAAGGCTTTCCACAAAATTTTGCAACCTGGCTGCAGGGATTTACTCCCATTCAGCCACAAGATAATTAGTGAGATCAGCCACTGATGTTTAGTGATAAGGTCTGGCTCACAGTCAGTACTCCAATTTAACCCACTGGTGTTAGATGGAGTTGAGGTCAGAGCTCTGTGCAAGTTCTTCCACACCCAATAGGAAAAAACATTTTTATGGACCTGGCCTAGTGCCCAGAGGAATTGTCATATTGAATTATAAAAGAGCTTTCTCCAAACTGTTGCCACAAAGTTTGAAGCTATCCATTGTCTAAAATATAATTGTATGGTGTAGTATTAATATTTCCCTTCATTGGTACAAAGCCGTCTAGCCTAATTAATGAAAAACATCACCAGACCACAAGTACACAAAAGAATGTGGACAGTGTTGTCCAGATATTTATGGCTATATAGTGTATTTCAATGCTTACATTTTTGTATGCAGAGATGATGCAGTGGTATTTAGACACAGATAAACATATTTTGTACATACCACTAGACATCCTACCATAACTATCATACACATAAATGGAACTAGAAAAAAAATTGTATTTAGTATGTTGTTAATATGAAATGCACAGCTGAATGCATGGAAGGTCCCCTCCAACCTTGGTAACCATGGCCTCTGCCAAAGGCCTCTGCTTCCCCAAACATCACAGAAGGTTTTCAAGTCTCAAGGAGAGGAGAGATTATCTCCTTCTACTTAAGAAATACAGTGGGACCTCAAGGCCCATGACTGACCCAATGTAACCCAATTTGTAACCCATAAAGTTCCAGAAAAACGTCAATGTGAAAAAGGAAATGATAGGAATCTGCTTATTTTGTGTTTCTGGAGAAACACTGGCCAGTGTTTATAAAAAATTAATTAAAAAGGAAAAAAGACACAACTAAAGACTGAAAGAGTCTTAATCATTTTATAAAATGATATTTTCACTTTATCTTAAGTCAACTGGTCAAATTGTTGTTTCAAAATGTAACTTAATTAGCCCTGGGTGTGTTAAAATTCAAAGTGGGTGCTTAGCTCAGCTACATTTTGTAAATAGCTTTATCATAATTGTGCCAATAATTGCAGTAACTAATGCGGTATTGCTTTGATACAGAAGCATAATGATGCATTACAAAAGGGATTAGAAAGCAAAACATAAGTGAAAATCAGTTTTTGTTCTGTACAAGGCTGGCGCTGATCTAACATTGACATTAAATGAACACTTTGAACAGATTTTTGTCCAATTCGGTTGCTTGGTTGAAGCTAATGAGAGATCCTGAAAATGTACGGCTAAGCTGACAAGTAAGGAGAGTTTCAGGTGCCCACCTTGTATTTTATTTATTCATGCACACTGGAGCAGAATCACATAATTTTCTTAGATTATTTTTAGTACCACATAGGGGATCATGGCACAAGATGCAAACCTTGTTTTAAAACAAAAAAAGGAGTATTTGTGATACAGTGTGTTGTATTATCATGTACAGTCTGACCTCTTTCCCAGATAATTTGATCTTAACTCAAGATCCACTTACTGCTTTTTCCAGTTTGTTTTCTTGTCAGTTAGATAATGTCAGCTGTTTAAATAGGTTTGTTATCTGTGCCCATTGACAGCTGTTTCACCAGTTGGAGAAACAATCAACTAATCACAGTTTAGGTGGACGGATTGAAAATAGGGATGACAATGATTAGAAAGCTAATCATCTTTACCAGATGACTTTGTTTGATATGAACTGTAATTGTGTTGTGTGGAGTGTTTTAAAGTCCACATGAAACTCTTAATATGCCTTTGATGAACATCTTTATGTTTTATGCTAACCTGGCTGTGACATCTCATTCACAGGAAACGCTCCTTTGCTGGAGAAGAAGCGGAAGAGGAAACCTACTCAAAAGATTCTGGAGTACTGTCTTGAGGCTGAGGCCTCAACAGGTCTCAAGAAGAAGGTACAACATGAGCACGTTCTGTTGTGTACATTTAGTCATCTATGGTTTATCTGGTAGATGAGTATTTACACTTAAATTTGAATTTGCACACATTTTCTGAAGCAGCACTTAATGACAACTTTCCACGAAATAAAATAGTGCATTTCAGTCTGCAGCAATGTCCAGACAACAGGGAAGTTAACTACCAGACAGAAACAGCATGTCAGACTTAAGATTTAAGAAGGCAGTCTAAACTAAACACACCTCATCCCACACAGACCCTCAGTGAAGAGGATGTCATTTTTGACAAAGCTTTTCAGGATCAGTGAAGATCGGAAAGAAAGAAAAAAGAAACTCTTACGAAATATTTCTTGGGTAGAATATCATGAATAGGGATAGATTTAACAAGGCTTTGTATTTTGCAGCTTGGCCTGGCAGAAATAATATGTGATGACATTTTTCTTTGTCACAGGTCAAAACATTGAAGAACAATCCAAATCCTGCTCCTCAATCAGGTCAGTGAACCAATTATTTCACATTTCAATTTTGATTTAACAGTTAATATTCCACCACAAATGCAGTTCATAATAAGATTATCCATATCCCTCTTCTCCACTGTGTACATTTTTACACTTCCATGTCTTTTTTGTCTGAAAAGTTATTTCCCTTGTTTCCAGAGGTGTAATATTCAGAAAATAAGCAAACAGAAATGTGTCCCAACTTTAGAAAATTAAAGAAAAGGCCTGTTGAATTTCCAGACAGACCAGTATTTCACACCTTACCTAATAAATTTGGCGCTCGTAAGAAAAATAAAGATAAATTACTTTATGGGTGGAGATTTTCCTTATGAGATTTATCAATTTAATAACCAGCTGTGATGAGCCTCCTTTAGTCTTGCCTGTAACAAGTGGTGCTAACACACCTTTCTTACACCTAGATTCTGGTCCATCACCTTTAAAATCAAAGAGTAAGCAGTTTACAGCATCCAGTTCCCCACCGACCACCCCAGAGGTTTCCACCTGTCCACCCACACCCTCCGTTCAGACCGATCCCACTCCTAGCACTCCTGCTCCCTCCACTCCAGTGCCGGAACCACCCGAATCTGACCAGGTTGAGACGACATCAGCAGATGATGATGATGCTCCTCAACCAGACAACAATAAGTGTCAGGAGGTCAAAAAGGACACTGCAGAGTCAGAGGTCAGAGGACACTTTTGTTTTTCACAGAATTGTGGTTCTCCCGTTTATGCAGTATGTGGAACTTTTGCTTATATTAAAATGATTTACTGTAATTGCATATCAGAGTAAAAAATCTATTGTAACAGGTCAAAAATGATCAGAGCATCGCATTTTTGGTCCTTTGGTCCTTTTTTTTTTTTTTTTTTTTTTAGGCAAAAGCATTTTCCAAATTTCCAAGAAATAATTTCCCCAACATGCCACTATTGGAAACTGGATGTGATTGGATATGACTGACTTCATTAAGTCAATTTACCTACTGTTTTAATTTATGAATACATTTACTTTTGTTTCTTCCCCACATTAAATTACAGTGACTTTGTAAACCAAAAATTGGTTAAATACTGGTAAATATTATGAGATTTAATTTTACTTTTGCATATGTGTTTGTAAAATTACTCAGCTAGGTTACTTACTTAATACAAACACAAAACATATTATGATATTCTGCATTTCAATTGCAATTTTATCGTTAAAAAGCCATCATCATTTTCCATTACCATTAGTGTGTTTAGTCTTAGAGAAACATTCAGCACGATTTCTTTGAGTAATTCTGAGGCGCTCAATAAATCCAGGCCCTCATTTATTGTTATAAAACAGATTTTTTCCTTTTTCTCCTCAGGGTGACCTGTCAAGTTTGGATCACAGCTTCTCCTCCATGAAGGACAACTTGTCGCTGTGTGACGACCCGCTTCTACCATCAAGGAAGATCATAGGGGACCGAGGAGGCCCAGCCTCCATGAAGGAGAACATATGCCAGGTAAACTTTCCCCAGAGCCCAATTTACTGATGGAAAAAGAAAAGAGCTGTTTCGTATCATTCAGAAGAGAGAAAGTTTCTCTTTTAAGCCTTTTTTTTCTGAATGACATTTCAAGATTTATTTTAACAGTGATTATCTTATGTAAACAGTGCAAGCGCACTTGTTATTTTCACATGTGTCTCTTTTCTCAGTATAATGCAATGTTTCCTGAGTTAATAAATCAAAGTTGGTTAAGCTCAACATATCCCACTCTTAAGGTTTGAAGTAAAGAGACTCCTGCTGGAAGATGAAAATTCAGAAATATTTTCTTTATCGTAGAGAACAATGTTATTTGGTGGACTAGTTCAGTGCCCATTCAAAATGTGCCTGCTCAGAAGATTTGGCCGAAAAGGGTGCCCGTCCCCTAAACACTTCTCATTCAGATTATCAATAGACACTACAGTTTACCAATGTTCCTTAAACACCTTTTGTGCAGACTATCAGGAGACTACAATTTTGAGTTGAGCTGAAGCTGATCAGATGAACTGTAGTGTCCGTTTAAAACATGTCTTAGACATCCTGCACTATGTCTTGAACGTAAGTACTGACTGGCCACCACGTCAGGAACGGGAACAGTAGAGTTTAACTCTTTTCAATTCATTCTCTATGGTAGTTATTATCACTACAGATGTAATCCCCCCCTCTGACCACAGTGTGGGTTGCAATGGCAGAGTGGCGCTGTCCATATTTCCTCTCATTGACGGGTAGAAGAAGAAGAAGCAGAGGCTACGTTTTTTTATTAGGCATTTTTATATATTAATAATAAACCTGCCAAGTCGATTGGATGAACAGTTGCTGGTATACGTGAAGACACACAGACAGACAGACAGAGATTCCTTCTTTTATAGTTAAATGTTTTGCTTAAATGCATACTTTATTAGCTTGCGAATCCCCAGTAAAAATCCAGTGATAATACCTCACTCTACCCATCATACTACACACAAAGAGGAAACCCAGCACACAGGATCATTTCCACTGCTACTCTGAATCACTCTTATTATATTATGTATTTTGAAGTGGGTAGTGTTTTTGTCCCAGGTATGTGAGAAGACAGGGGAGCTGCTGCTCTGTGAGGGTCAGTGTTGTGGAGCCTTCCACCTGGCCTGCATCTCTCTGGCCGAGGCCCCTAAAGGGAAGTTCATCTGTCCTGAGTGCAAATCAGGTACGCCTGCGGTTAAACTTTACTGCCTGAGAGAAAACATCTGCAGTATAAAAGTAGTGCAGTTAAATTAAACAGATATATACATAAAGCCTATCCATGCCTGCTGTCAGTAGGCTAAAGGTCTGTGTAACTCTTATCATTTATCATTTTCCATTTTAACCCTTATTAAAGTTCCAGCGCTCAGGTGTATTGGATCTTAAACTCAAAACCAAAAATTCTCATAACTGTCAATCACTGTCACTCACATTACTTATGATATTTCTGTCCGCAGACCATCATCAGCTAACATTTATGCAGGCAAACACAACCAGTCTCACTTCAATCATTGTCAACTCTTTGAGTTTCACTATGAATGAAAAGTACAGGTATAAATAAAATCTATTGTTATTATTTTATTATTATAAGGAAACATAGTCTGGAAAAACAAAACAAACAAAATAGTAAACAAATCTCCATACTGAGCTTTTCCAATTTTAAACAAGATTAGCATAGTAGAGTCACTTTATCTGATGATGGTCTGAGGATCAAAACGTCATCATTTAACTGAGTACAAGTGTACAGGACTATGTATGAGATTGTTTTAGTTTTTTCCTGGTTTGCCTTTTTAAAAATTCTACAATAGAAAATTTGAACACTGAAGGGTTTCTTAAATCATATTTTTTGTTTGTTAGATTAATATAAAATGAAGATTTTAGCATGAAACTTTTTACTTTTGGGATTGACAAATGAAAAATTATGATTTTATTTAAAAAAAAATGACATTTCTTATTAGTGCCACAGGTTAAAAATTATAAAACGTAGGTAGAAAACAGACATCAAGTAAATAAATACATTTCTATAATTTAGCTATACCATTTTTACCATTTGAACAAGTCACCAGGACCTGTTTTTGAAAACATGGAGCCCATTCTTTGACTGCGTAAATATTGAAAAATATCTATAAACTTCTGTCACACTTAATATTTATACTCACTTTACCAGTCTGATAAAATTCACTGCCAATGTATGCACATTATTATTCTTATTTATTGTAAAGCCTGATACTATTTTTATGTATTTATTTGAGATTGATTGCTGATAAACTTTAGATTATTTATTTTTCTTGTTTGTGTTATTTATTAATTTATTTATGGAGATGAAGGGGTTGATGGCTAGTGGGTGTTCAAACTAAACTAAAAATAGTTTATACTCAAATAAATGTATTTCTGTTGTAATGGATCACTTCATATAAATATATATTTTAAAGCAGTTGTCAAATAAGCGGTAACATGTAGGGGTACAAGTGATTATATTTAACTTTCTAGCATAATGTTTGATTTTTCTCTCTCAGGTATCCACACCTGCTTTGTGTGTAAGAAGCGCAGTGAGGATGTGCGGCGCTGTATGATTCCTGTGTGTGGGAAGTTTTACCACGGGGAGTGTATCGCCAGCTTTGCCCCGACAGCACCTGTGAACCGAGGCTTCCGCTGCTCGATCCACGTCTGTCTCACCTGCTTCATCACCAATCCCAACAGTTCCTCCATCTCCAAAGGTAGATTGCCATTCATCTGTCTGCTATCCATCTTGTTTTGTGCACCTTCTGTGCTCTGACTGCCTGCTTGTTCTCTTGTGTTTGTCTGTAGGTCGTCTGGTTCGGTGTGTGCGCTGCCCGGTGGCTTACCATGCTACAGACCTCTGCATGGCAGCAGGCAGTGTTGTCCTCTCCAACAACAGCATCGTCTGTCCCAACCACTTCACCCCCCGCCGTGGCGTCAAAAACCACGAACACGTCAACGTCAGCTGGTGCTTCGTCTGCACTGAAGGTATGGTTTTAGGAAGATGTGGAGTATTGTCAGCCTGACCTGGCCAGATTTATTGAAGCCCAATCTAAATAAACAACATATTTTTCGCCTGAAACTGGTCCAAATCTCTCTCTTTCTCTTTCTCTACCCGTTTCCTTTCACTGCCTTTCTCTGTTGTACACACACACTGTTCACAGCTCCTTTTGTCTTAGCCATCATAAAGTCTTGACTGATGCATGCATGACAAAAATTTTTAAACAAGCCATGAACACAACACTGACATATTTTCATGTTTTAAGTTGATTTCAATCAGGACCAATTGTGATGGACAGACTGATCGACAGCAGCTGTCACTACCAGTAACTAACTGACATATAACGTATAAAAGCAAAGAGTGGTAACCTTGACGTTGCTTTCACAAAACTGCTGGCCAACCATACATAATTCACAGACCTCACTGATAAAGCACACTGTATAATAATCAACAGTTAAAAAGATCCTCCTCCTCCTTTCTAGGGGGCAGTCTGCTGTGCTGCGAGTCCTGTCCTGCTGCGTTCCACAGAGAGTGTCTGAACATCGAGATGCCTAAAGGCAGCTGGTACTGCAATGACTGTAAGGCAGGGAAGAAACCTCGCTACAAGGACATCCTCTGGGTCAAGGTCGGGCGGTACAGGTCAGTGGCGAGCTGGAGAAACTATTCAAACTTTTCCCAAACCTTCAACACAGACACAAATCTGTAGTCCTGTACAAATAACAAGCACTTCCCTTTAAATCCTTAATCTACCGTGTGTACAGTTCTGTTCCTTTTGTGTTTGTTCCTGCTTTGTAAAGGTGGTGGCCTGCAGAGGTCAGCCATCCCAAAACGATCCCAGAGAACATTCAGCGGATGAGGCACGATGTCGGGGAGTTCCCCGTTCACTTCTTTGGCTCCAACGACTATCTGTGGACTTATCAGGCCAGGGTCTTCCCTTATATGGATGTAGACGCCAACAGCAAAGAAAAAATGGGGAAAGGTGTCGATGCCACCTACAAGAAAGGTATCTTGTGTGTTCGTAACAGATCCTGAAAGTGAGGGCCACCATTTCTTCTTTTTTTTTATTAAATTTTGGTTTTTAATGTAGCGTTTTGTTATGATGTTTGTTGTGTCTTCAGTTTGTACCTGCTATATGATGGCTTTACATTTCTGAACTCTCTTCTCAGCTTTGGAGGAGGCAGCTGTGCGGTTTCGTGAGCTGCAGGCAGAGAAGGAGCTTCGGCAACTTCAAGAGGACAGAAAGAATGACAGGAAGCCTCCTCCATACAAACATATTAAGGTGTGGGAGAAGACTTGTGGTTTTAAAGATGGTTTTGGATAAAGCCTGACACTAACATTAGCAGGGATGAATCTCACTGCATGTCTTTGTTTAGTCCAAGATGTTTCTAACTCAGGCTTCTTTTTTTTTTTACCAAAAATCATTGAAATTCATCTGATCAGGCCAGTGACAGTTTGGCATTTTGAAGCTGTGGTCCTCTCATTTATTCATTTCTCCTTTTACCTTTTCACTACTGTAAATTCTCGTATAAAAGCTGGTTTTAAACTAATACCGGACTGTCCGATTTTTTAGATTAAAAGCCTACCAATAAAGCAAAGACTGGAAGACTTCTCATGAGAAAAATCTGCAGGAGATATTGAGTTTTATTCATGGCAGTAAACATTAAAATATTTATGTTAAAAAGGGGAAACTGAGAGCAGTAGAGTGGTGAATATGGTGCTGTGGAAATGTACATCAATGAATCACTGAATTTAGAATTTGTACTTTTGAGTTTGCAGTAACCAGAGAGCAGGGCAAATTAGGACTAAAATGTTTGCTAAAGGTTTGGTTCTCTCTGCCATCGCCAACCAGAGATTTAACAACACAGTCTTTTAGTCGTCACTCAGTCAAATCTAAACACACAGACATGATACACATATTTTTAGATTCAATGTGACTTATGCTTCTTGAAGACATTGATATGTTTTATTTGCGTTGCAAATAAACATCCATAAATCTGCTTAGAAATCATAAAAACACAAAAACTCTCCCTATAGCTGCAGGAACTGCTTGAGAATCATCACATTTTTAACAACATTGCACAGCGGAACTGCTAATAGCTAATTTGTTATACTTTTAATGGTGCCAATATACCAAAATGTAAATAAATAAAGGAAATGTAGCCCAATGTTATACAACCTGTTTACATCCCCAAAGCCGTTTGGGAATTGTATTATTCCCCAAATTGAAGTAGGAAAAGGAGCAAACAATAAGAAAATAGGTAAACCCCTGGTATAAAGTACTTCAAACAAAATCATAAAAAAGATGTCAAAATAATTCTAAGCCCTGATCATTATTTTAAGAGACTGTTTGTCACACATCTTTGAATTCACTCAGCTATTCAGCAACAAGCCCTACATGTTCATAAATGGCCCAATGTGGAGAGTTTATGTTTGCTTCTACTTCTGTGACTCTTTCAGGTGAATCGACCAATAGGAAAGGTTCAGATCTTCACAGCTGACCTATCAGAGATCCCTCGCTGTAACTGTAAGGCAACAGACGAGAGCCCGTGTGGCATGGACTCGGAGTGCATCAACCGCATGCTCCTGTACGAATGTCACCCTCAGGTACAGAAACACCTCCAACACACTAATTCAATATGTTGAGTGCTCCATTGCAGCACGTCATGAAGCATGTTAAATGATAGTGGACAGACGCTTCTATTTGCTGTCCCAACTTCGGATTCGGGCTTGTCAAATATGAGATACTTTGTAAAAGATATATTTCCAAAATTTTGAAAATGACCGTCTGAGCTTGCAGGTTTGCCCGGCGGGTGAGCGGTGTCTGAACCAGGCATTTACCAAGCGTCAGTACAGCCAGGTGGAGATCTTCAGGACGCTGTCTCGAGGCTGGGGGCTCCGCTGTGTCCACGACATCAAGAAGGTAACTACACTACTATTATTACTTCTTCTCTCCTGAAAGAGGACTTTGACACAGCCAGTCCTCTCCATAACAAAAAGCTCCCTGACCACTGATACTGTTCCAACTGCTTCAAACATGCAGTGGTCCAGCCCCTCTTGAAGAAACCCAACCTAGACCCCACCCTGCCTAGTAACTATAGATCAATCTCTAAACTCCCATTCTTATCAAAACTTCTTGAAAGGGTTATCCTCTATTAATTCCTGCCCTACTTACACCAGAATAACATAAAAATTCCAGCCTGGTTTTAGGGTCCACCATAACACAGAATCTGCTTTGCTGAAAGTATCCAATGACCTGCACTTTTCTGTCGACTACAGTGACTGTGTTGCCCTGATTCTACTCAACCTTAGTGTGGCATTTGATACAGTAGACCATAACACACCGTTAGCAGTACGGGGTCGGTATTATTGGCTCTGCCTTAAACTGGTTCATATCCTACCTCAGCAATAGAAGCTTCTTTGTCAACATGGGCAATTCTTCCTCTCCCCCAGCTAGTCTCTCCTGTGGTGTCCCACAGGGTTCCATCCTAGGTCCCATCCTGTTCTCTGTTTACATGCTTCCCCTTGGTCAAATCATCCAAAACCTTTGGGTAATATTTAACTTCACCCTAAAGTTTGACAAGCAAGTCAATGCAGTAGTAAAAGCTAACTTTTATTTAGTTTAGCACTTTTGCTAAAATCAAGTCTTTCCTCATCCAAAGAACTTGAAAAAGGTATCCATTCCTTCATTTCTTCCCACTTAGACTACTGCAATTCCCTGCACAAAGGGATTAGTCAGTCGTCCCTATCCTGCCTGCAGTTGGTCCAGAATGCTGCTGCCAGACTCCTGACGGGTGGCCGGAAGAGAGACCATATTAGCCCTGTTTTGGCCTCTCTCCACTGGCTTCCAGTGCAGTTCAGGATCGATTTCAAAATTCTACTGTTTGTTTTTAAAGCCCTAAATAGGCAGGCCCTCTCCTATATTTCTGACCTTTTGACCCCTTATTCCACCTCCAGGACTCTCAGGTCATCTAACCTGGGGCTCCTGGCTGTCCTGCGAACAAATCTTAAGCTCAGGGGGGACCACGCCTTTGCTCATGTAGCCCCTAGACTGTGGAACAGCATCCTCCTCTCTATCCAATCTGCCCCCTCCATTGGTTCCTACATGTCCAGGCTCAACATGCATCTTTATTCTTTAGTGTTTGGACCCACTTGACATGGTTCTTATTCTATGTCTTTAACTATGTTTGTTGATATCTGTTATATTTTTGTGGTTGTTGTGATCTTATGTGGTTGTATTGTTTTAGTTTTATTGTTTTATTGCCTAATTTTGTTCTGTACAGCACTTTGGTCAACTTATGTTGTTTTTAAATGCGCTCTATAAATAAATGTGACATGACTTGAATACTGGCGATACCACTGCTACTGACGGCAGGATTCCCATCAGGAAGTGAGATTGCTGCCCAGCAAGACTGCTTCCACACTTAAAAATGAATGTTCCCTGTGTTTTTCTGTCAGGGTCAGTTTGTAAGTGAGTATGTCGGAGAGGTTATTGACGAGGAGGAGTGCAGGTCGAGAATCAGACACGCCCAGGAGCATGACATCTGTAACTTCTACATGCTAACTCTGGACAAGGTACAGTGTGTGTCTCTATGTGTGTGTGTGTGTGTGTGTGTGTGTGTGAGTGTGTGTGAAAGCTTTCAAGAGCAGCTATGTCCCACAGTATCTACTGATGACACCTCATGTTGAGGCATTTGAGCAGTAAGGATACAAGATATGAATGTACATTGTCTATTTATTTATTTATTTATTTCACTCAGCCTGAAAAACAGAAAATGACTTGAGTGTTTTCCTGTTTTCATTTTTAAATGGGTTATCAATTAGGGAGTCAAGAAAAACAAAAGCAAAATTCAGGTCTTATTTCTGTTCCGTTCTGGCATTTCCTGTGGATTTCTGTGAGTGTGCACAGAGTGCACAACATAAAAAAGGAAAAACTGTCTTGACATTTTCATGGTTTCTGAGAAGTAGCACTAATGTTCATTACAAATATTAACCTTCACTATCAGGTTCTTTGTCGATCATATTCATCTATAGATCAATGCAGGCTGCTTTACCGACATGCCTGTTTGTTTTTTTTATACATGCCGATATAAATGCAGTTCATTAGAATTGCTTATTAACATTTTAAGTATTATTCCATAGATATTGCACATTTCCTCCGAATTTTTAGTTTGCCCTTTTTGAGAGAATCACCAGTTTGCCATCTGAATGACTTTTCTCTAGAAACAGACACTGCCACTTATACTCTCAGCACAACTGACAAGACATGTCCAACTGTCTTCCTTATTGGCATCTGTGTGTTCATGTGTTAGGATCGGATCATTGATGCTGGGCCAAAGGGGAATGAGGCTCGCTTCATGAACCACTGCTGTCAGCCAAACTGTGAGACTCAGAAGTGGACGGTGAGCGGAGACACGCGGGTCGGACTGTTCGCTCTCATTGACGTCTCTGCAGGTTCGCTGCCTCACTTAGAGCTGAATATAAAAACAGATATTAAAGTCAGGTGGTTTATTAAATAATCAACTGTCAATAACTGCTTTAGGAAGAATAATTTTGAGCATCAAGTTTTTGAACATTAGACAAATCTGCTCTTTCCTTGAAATCAATTTGATTATGTGATAGAGAAGAAAACCTTGCAACCTTCCTGATTTTACATGTTACATCCACTTTAGTCAACAAGGAAAGACACCTGTTTAATGGAGAAAACAACTAAATGATGGAGTCTTATGAGGAGATAATTTAATTATGTTATTTTTTGAGAAATTTATAAATATTAATCATTAATTAATCAAGTACATATCTCCCAAATTTGCGACCTCTTTCAGTTGTTTATATGTTATCTGTTTAGGCACAGAGCTTACGTTCAACTACAACCTGGAGTGTTTGGGGAACGGGAAGACGGTCTGTAAATGTGGAGCACCAAACTGCAGCGGTTTCCTGGGCGTCAGGCCAAAGGTGAGAGGAATGACACACATCAAATAACAACTTGGTTCGACACATCAGACCATACAGTCCAATTTTCACAAGAAGTCTTCTCAAAACCACTATAAAAGTACCACCAATGATTTGTTACATTGTTATTAATTGATCAGAAAGCTCACAAAAAGTACTCTTTTAGCTTAATTTCATTTCCAATTTTTTTCCAACACTTTTTAATTGTACTTAAATGTCTTTTTATATTGTCTTGTGTTACTTTTACATTCTGTCTTGATGTGCTACATAACTAAACTTGCCTTACTCTTGAAAAGATAACTGGTCAATTGAAATCTCTCTCCCCTGCAACCCAGAACAACCCTCCATCTGAAGACAAAGGTCGTAAGCTGAAGAGGAGGGGTCACGGCAAGAAGAAAAAGAAGGTGGTGGTGACCAAAGAAAGGGAGGATGAGTGTTTTAGCTGCGGAGACGGAGGACAGATGGTTTCCTGTAAGAGACCTGGCTGTCCCAAAGTTTATCACGCCGACTGCCTCAACCTCACCAAGAGGCCTGCAGGTCAGTGGCTCTGCATGGACACAATAATCCACCAGATTCTTGTTGTTCATTGTGTTTGTTTTGGTCAAGTCTGAAAGGCTGTAATGACATCATTGTCCTGTTTTAACATACCAGTGCTCACCTGACAGGTAACCTGTACAAACAGTGCTTTCTCTTCTTCATATTTGCTGTCTGAAGTTCTGATGACTGATGCATTGGTTAATTCAGCCATCGTTTTCCTTGGAAACCTACAGAATATGGAAATGATTTTTCCATTTTGGGATGTCTTTCTTTGTTATGTAAACATGACAAATTGAACAGAAAACACAAGCTCAAGGTACTGTGTGTGTGTGTGTGTGTGAGGGTAGAGGTAAAAGACAGAAAGAGTGAAAAACAAGCAAAAAAGAGGGAGCTGCAGTAAATGGGTCAAATGAATAAATAAAAGAGAAGACATTTGAATTCTTCATTGTGTACCTGAATACATTTATCTTAAGTAAAAGTTTGAATTATGTCTTATGTTAGTGCGGCATGTAGAGAGTAGAAGAGCTTTGAGTTTATGCATCCACCCGTTTGCTGTGCGTCCAACTTCTTCTTGCTCTGGCCAGCGGTGGAAGAAGTATTCAGATGTTTTGCTTGAGCAAAAGTAGCAATACCTCATAGTAAAAATAATCTACTACAAGTAAAAGTCCTGAATTAAAAAATGTAAGAAGTTTAGCAGAAAAATATATTTGAGGTATCCAAAAAAAGTATTTATTAAGCAGTGGAATGACCTCTGTCACTGTTAAACTTTATTATCAGATTCTAATTGTTGTTGCAGTAATGTGTAAGCTGCATTTTATGTTTCTGCTAGCTAATTTTAACCAAGATTTATCTATAACAGTAGATCATGTTTATAAGCTGTTCATATATTTTCAATGTAAAACCTTGATCCTTAAATAACTAGTAACTATAGATGTACAATGTGCAATATTTCCCTCTGAAATTTTGTTTTAAGTATGAAGTAAAGTAGCAGAGAAGAGAAATACTAATTGTACAAATTAATAAAAAATGTAGAAGTAAATAATATTTACAGATAGAAATAAGTACTGGCCATTCAGTGTTTTTACATTTCATAATTTGATATTCAAATGAACTTTCAAAATTCAAATTAACAAAGTAAATTTTGAAGTCACAGTTATCTTGGCACCTCCCTGCTTTCCTTGATGTTCTTGTCTGTGTCTGTATGTTTGTTGTAGGACGTTGGGAATGTCCGTGGCACCAGTGCGACATATGCGGTAAGGAGGCGGCGTCCTTCTGCGAGATGTGCCCCAGCTCCTACTGTTGCCAGCACCGCGATGGCCTGCTCTTCATCTCCAAGCTGGACGGCAAGCTGTCCTGCAGTGAACACGACCCCTGTGGGCCCGAACCACTTGAGCCAGGGGAAATCCGAGAGTACACTCCCGAACCCAGACCTCTGACTTCGGGGCTGGGCATGGCCGTCATCCCCTCTGCTGCTTCTAACACCACCACAAGTGTGAACCTAACTACCACCAAGAGGAACCAGGAGATCAGCGCTGGCGCTGGCATGTGTGCTTCTGACTCGTTTCCTGCTTTTTCCATCCCGGTACCCATCACTATTCCTGTCTCTGCGCCTCCCACCTCGCCTCCCCCCAGCAGCACAGATGCTCCCAGCAGCCCACACGTGTTTGACCTCCCACACTACTCGCCCATCTCCTCATATGAGGAGGAGAGGGATGTGTTAGAAGAGGAGGAGGAGGAGGAGGAGGAGGAGGAGGAGGAGGAGGAGGAGGATGAGGAGGAGGAAGAGGAGGAGGAGGAGCTGTTGGGGGAAGTGGAGGAGGAGTTAGTGGAAGAGGGGAAGCAGAAATCTGATTCTCATGAAGAGGATGGAGAAGAAGAGGAGGAGGAGGAGGAGGAATATCTTGAGATCAAAGATGAGGAAGACGAAGAGGAGGAGGAGGAAGAGGAAGAGGAGGAGGAAGAAGAAGAAGAAGAAGAAGAAGAAGAAGAAGAAGAAGAGGAGTGACGCACAGTGGATTATCAGTGGCATAGGATATGGAGGCAGAACAACGCTGTTCCTCACACAGTCACTACAGTCACAATACACAAGTAGCCCAGTCTGTCACTGTTTGTATCCAGTGAGCAGGTGTGTGTATGGAAGAATTTTAGGACAGAACTAAATCAATACATAAATAAATGTTGAAATTCATAAATCAGTAAATAAACACAGCATAAATATTGTATAGATTCATATATAAATAGACAAATATTCATCAATTTCTCTATTTATTCATGCATTTCTTTAATTAGCTCTGTCCTACTAATCAGTCCATCTTCCCTGACCTTGGTACAAACCTTCTGTAGAGACGGTGACTTTGCACACACTGGTGCTGACTGACACTTGATATGGGAGATCTGACAAAGAAAATTATCTGGAACTGCTACACAGAACATATTTCACTCTGATATACTTGTGTTTTTTTCACACAGCTGGTTTGTTTTGGTATTCTTTCAGTAGTATTTCAGGTGTCATATATGTCGGAAAGTTGACCTGCAAAAGCTTTGTGTAGTTTGCGACAGTTACTGTATCTGCTGGATCACAGAGTCTGTGTTTTAGATGTTTCACGCTAGAAAAAGACTACACTGTAGTGTAGCTACCTGTTAGGGTGGGATTGAACTCTTTGGCCTTCAGTTCACTAGATCAACAGTCACAGTAGCACTCAGCCTGGCAAATGATTTCTACTCAGTTACTTTTGGATCAAATGGTGACCATGTTTGACCAACATTTGGAAATAATGTTGTATTTGTCCATAAATAAATCTGTTTAGATTGTGATCACATTCAGTCTGGTTGGGCTTTAAACATGATGCCAAATAAAAAGACATCCAGCTTCTACTGGACTGAAATTTGAAATACGGTCAGTGGATTTTAGTGGTTACCTTTTTGAAAATCAGTGAGTGATGTATAATTGGGATTTTACCGGACACACACTGCCAGCAAAATCAAAAAAGGAACTGCAGACAGGCATTTTGACCGACAACCTGATGCACAGGAGTCGTCGTTTCCATGAACTCCAGTCTCTCCCTCGACACTTCAGATTATTAGATGGTGCTTCAACAGTGGAGCTGCATTAAGGTGCATCAAGATCAGACAAAAAATGTGAATGTGCCAGATAATTGGCTGCCTGGTGTAGCCTTAAAATGCGATCGCACAACAAGCAACTTGAGAAAACTGTCGATGCAAAATTGCGGTTGTTGTGTGAAAATATCTTGCGGTCTAATGGAGGTCTGGCTGCAGGGTATCATGTTGTCAGTCAACCAATCCCGTGACTCTACAGCACAGCTACATGCCAGAAAGCTTCAATCAACCTGGAGACAGAAGAAAGGTGTTTGACTGAATTTTTTTTTAAAAGTAGATACTCATCATTTTTGACTGAAGCTGCCAAAAGCTAACATCGGGAGGAATTTTCTTAAAATCTGACCATTTCATGTGCTAAAACTGTCATTTTAAAAATCTCATAGGTTATTCACTGGCTCCATAAATCTGGTTGGACTACAGGTTTCACAAACTGACACTTCTGAAGCTGGTTGAATAGAATCATATCCTTCAGCATCTAACACTGGGCAACGCAAAAGGACAAATAAGGACAGAGATAGCATTAAGCTCCAGTGTGTATGCTGTGCTCTGTAGTCATTATTTATATAATTATGTGACGCACAAACAATGACGAGTCAGGGTGCTAGCGCCCCCTCTGCTCACCCACTCGCTTTGACTCTCAATCAAGGGGAAACAAAAGTCTTCATTTGGATGCGAGACACTTGAACCGACGGACTCCTGCCATGATGCTTGCACTTCAGTATGTGTTCTTGCCACATGTGTTTTGCTCTGTCTTCAAGCTTAATATTGTCTGTGTGTTATCTGCCAATGCCTTAGAGTGTATTTCTTTGAACATGTTTTTAAGGAATGGTTTGGCGCCTGTGAGAGCCAAGTTCCCCTACTAATGCCTTTTTACAGATGCCCAACAAGCAATGTTTCATTCCAGTGTAATTATTACCTGTTAGATCTCAACCATTGACCTGTTAAAACGACTGCTATATAAATATATAAGAAGAAGAAGTTATGAAATAAGCACTTTGTTCTGGACTCATTATTTTTCCATTTAATGGTCCGACATGAAGCTACATACAAAACATCTGTGAGCAGGAGCTAAGTTGCTAAAAATGAATTTTATCATTCAGCATTCCTGGAAGATGTAGTGTATACAAAGATGAATTGATAATATATTTTTATCATTTTTATTGAATATTTAGAGGTGTAAATCAAAATTTGGTGTTTTGTTAGAAAACAATGGTTGGATTTAACACCTGCAGCTCCGATAAACCTTTGTGCCAAATGCTAAGTAGTAACTACTACTAACTACTAGTGAGAAAGCTATCATGAATTCCTGCTTCTAACACATTGAGAAGATTTAATCTTAGTAAAAAGTATATACTGATGCTTCGTCACTATAATTTGGTAAAGATGAGTGCTCAGTGAGCACCATTAGAGCGCTGTGGTTGTCTTCAAAGAATTTATTCTACGCCAATTCAAAATTAATGGTGAGTGCCCATCCCAACCTGGACAAAAAACAAGTTTTAACTTTGAAATACCAGCGAGTGTTAGCATCATCAAGGTTGTATGATTGCAGAGTTGGTTTCATGAGGGCTAAAAAAATACTGGGCATTGGAGCGTCCTGGTAGCCAAATAGTTACCGTGCATGCCACATTACTACTGGTTCAGTTCCAGCCAGGGACCTTGGTTGCATGTCATGCCCACCTCTCTCCCCTTGTGTCCTCTCTGCCACTTCAGTATGCACTATCCAACAAAGGCAAAAAAAGCCTAAAATACAAAATACTGTGCATTGACAATATAACACTATTAAACACTGGTTTAATTACTTTGAATGATAGATTTTGGCTGATATGAAGCAAAAAAGTGTTGGTTCTCAGGCTCTTCCAGATTATTTACTACATTATTTTTATCGCTATGTTCAAGGTGAATGAGCAGGTTGACATGAGCATCACAAGACTTGTAAAGAAACAAGGTCTTTCATTTATTGGCACATAACAGCATGTAAAGTACATTTTTCCAGTATTTTACATATTGTTCATTGTCATAGACCACATAGTTTTAAGATGAAGGTCCATTTTTCCATACGTTTTATTTATTTGACAGTTGTAGTCCAGTTGTCCTGATAGCTTTCTTGCTAACAGCCAAAAGTCATTTTAAAAGAAAGCCATAAGTTTTGCCAAGGTGTAACATGTAACAAAAGAGCGAATGACTTCTATACCATATGTTCATAATTAAGTCGCCAATCTCTTAACAATTTAAAAATATGGCATTTCAGACTCAAAGCTTTCTGCGGCATTTCAACAAAGACTTTCCCAGACTAATTACAGCTTAAGATAAAAGATGTTTATAAGTTGTAAACTGTAAATTATGTGATAAGTGGTATGAGGTCACCAGACTTGATGAACTAATGGCTGCACTCCATTTGGCCGGCGCTGCTGCTTATTTTGTAGCAGTGAAGCGTGGGAAAACCAGTCAGTTGACGAGGAAGTGGAATATGAGCCAATATAAGCTGAAAATCAAACAATGACAGGTAGTGGAGATGCTATGTAAACTTTATTTTCATTTAAGTATTGCCACAGACAGAACAATACCTTTTGGATTCAACCACATAAGCCATGTTAGATACAGAACGTGGTTATTAGTCTGTGATGTTAATGATGCTGTGGGGGACACATGGCGTTTGTTTACTTGCCGGATGGAGCAGTCCATTCAGGACAGCATGAGTCATTGTGTGTGCCAAATGGTGTCGTTTTCACAGCAGACATTTTGACTTTGTCATAGAGGAAAATCACAGGTGTTACTGACAACATTAACGAGTGTCCTAGTAAGTCAGTGACAGTGAGCCAGCAGGCACAAGACCATGAAACTGAAGCAGCTAAATGGAATTCAGTCATCATTAATTTCATTATTTACACCTGTGGTTTACCTGTTGTAACATGTCAAAATGTCCTCTGTGAAAAAGCACTATTAGAAATCAAGGGGCTTTGGAGTGTTCCTAATAAGCATGATAAAGTTGTAAATGAGGTGTCCTGGGACCTGAGAAGAAAACTAATCAGCCAAAACAAGTAAAAACACCTGTGCAGAAGGACTAGGTATGTAAAATAAATAACAAAATCAGCCAGAGGTTTAGTCTTTATGAGTAAACGGTGGAAAAGAAAAGGCAGCGTTGGCACATCTCCGCTCAGACTCAGAAACTCTCAGGTGAGATTTCAGTGTCACTGTATTGAAAGATTTAAATAAAATTCACACACACTCAACTCAGGTACAAAGTAAATCAAACAGTCGCAAGCCAGACTGTCAAAGTGAGTGTAAACATGTACCAGTACATTCACAAACTCAGTTTAACATACAGAGATACAGAGGACTAAAACGTAACTGGTCATTGCCTCACTGCCTCACGCCCCATTACCCGCCTTATTATTACAGCAAAATATTGTCAGTGACGTTTTACGAGCTTGTGTAGTGATCTGTCTAGATTCAAGGAAGTGCGTCACACTGCACCAAAACCAAAACAAAGCATATTTTTTTCAACTTTCGACACTGTAAATGATTTAAGATGTATTTATTTACATCACTGTGAGGCAGTGGTGGTGAGAATGACACTGCTGAACACGTCCCGGTTAGAAAGTGATTTTTTTTTCCAATTTGTCCTTAAAAAAAAAAAAAAAAACTAAGGGAGTTGTCAGAAGATTCCAGGTTTCTTTTCTGTACTATTTTACCTTTATTTTATATTTCGCCTAAGTTTTCCAAAGCATATTTTAAGTTTCTAGATTTAGTGTTTTATCATTTTCAATATGTCCTTGTTTCTTAATTGTATGAAAACTGCTTTCTGACTGAAGATAATCAATTCTAACATATCAGAGCATCCCTGAATGCACCAACAAGGACATTGTTGAAAATGCTCTCAACCTGGAAAAGAGTATGAAAATGATTGGCAATATATGTGATGGACTGAATCTATGGAAAAACTATGGAGGATTTAACTGGAAGACACAAGCTCGCAGGTGACTTCCTCTTGCATTCACACTGAACAGAACGAGCTATATGAAGTTGATTTGTTTTGTTGTAGTGACAGTTTTGCTGGTTTCAAGGGATTCAATTTGACTCATGGTAAAATCCAGTTTGAGGCACAATTTTTTTTTTTTACTTTCAGGGTTGGAATATGTGAGAAGAGATTATCATGGAGATGAGCGATTTGAAACCAGCAAAAATTATCTGCAAATAGATAAAAACAAACAAACAAACAAAACAAACAAGAAATACCAAACAGAATACAAAAAAAGGTTTTCAGTATGTAACAAATTCAGTTTTGTAGGCCATGATGCATTAATGGTCAGATTTGTGACGATTTGCGATATACTGGACAGATTTTACAATACAACATACAGTATATTGCAATTATTTTGTCACCTTTTGCATAAAAAGCTCAGATATTATACACAAGGGCAAAAAATTGTGGATAAATACATACAAAATGTAAGGTCTAGCAGACCTCTGAAACATTCTTTCAAGAAGATTTTAATTTTTCCAGAACATATTTGTACTTTACACCAGTCTCTCTCTTTAACAGCTTTCATTAAAAATACTGTGCATCAAATTATCAACAAGTGAAAGATCAAAGCAGCAACATGTGTCCATTTGTCTCCTCACATGTCTGTCTGGCAGCACAACTTAAAAGGCAATAAATTAGTGACTTGAGTAGATTTTACATATGTTAAATACAGTTGTACATATTATTCTGAGAACACAATGTGACAGTTTGTGCCATATTACAACATTTACCCACAAAGCTTTTTTCCTGTTGGTGAAATCTGCAGTTCCTCACCATCAACAAGTGGTGAAGCCTTTAGTTTTTCCTAAAACCTTTCTGAGCCTTCTTGCCTTCACTGCTAGAAAAGACTGAAAGAAAATGTGACAATCATATTTCCAGATGTCTAATAAGCATTTGAAATTACAAAATAGAAAATTTAGAGTTTAAAGGTAGAAAAGTAACTGTCCTCTGAATTTTCTTTCAGTCAGCTTAGCCATGCAATCTGATGACAAAGTTTAGGAATTTTAGGGACCACCACCTAAAATCAGCTTATTGTTTTGCTTTTGAATCATAGCTTATGGTGCAAAAAGATGATGTACTAGATACATGTTGTACATGCTGTCACATGGCAAATGCTATGGTAAACATTAAGGAGTTGAAGTTCAGGAGGTTGATTTTGGACACACACACACACACACACAGACACACACAGACACACACACACAGTTTCTACTGCAGGTATAAAGGCCTTCTTAAGGATCATTGGTATCATTTCATTTGTTAGACCAAATCTGCAAGGGTATATTTGGGATTAATCTCAATTAAATTTGGCTGGGAATATAGTTAGAGAGAGGGAGGAGTGTTTGGTTCCTTGACATATTGTATCCTACTTAAATTTGTATTGGTTTCAACGAGGATGTGCAAGCCGAACCAGTGTGTCAAATAAGGCCAGCCAGGGTCCACTCAGCCTTTTACCTTACAAAATTCAACAAAAGGCCCGTGAGTTCATATCAGGATGTTACAATGAGTAACAGCTGCTCCATTCTAAGGGTTGGAGGTGAACAAAAATGAACTAGTGTAAACAAAAACATTCACTGTCCTGAAGCACTGCGCTCGCTACAGCAATCAACAGCCTCATTCAAGTTTTCTCTGCCAGTCTGTGTTTCGTCAGCATCGCTTCAACTTCTTCTCCACCGTAGGTCATCTTTAAACCACAGTACAGCTTCTGACTGTTTTATCCATGGTCCAGCTCAGAGCTACAGAAGAAAGATGACTAGTTGACATGGGGACAAAACACAGGACATAACTGGGTAAAAAGAGCGTGTGTTTTTAAATCGCTCTCCACCCAGCAACAGCTGCAAAAGTTGTAGATCTTCTTCGGTAAAATCTGCAGCCCTCAGTTCTTTATGGCACAAAAGAAATAAACATATCTAACAAGGTATAAACAGTACTGCTTGATTTCTTTTTCTGTGATTTGGATACCAGATCCAAATCCAAGTTATCCAATACCCATTCAGTATATCCAGGTTTTACTCCAGCCAAGGGAAGGTGACCTCTTCTGTCTTCCTTCCTGCTGCTCAGGATCAGTTGTTATGGCAACAGGAGTAGAAATATGAGTCTTTCTTCTGGCCCAAGTCGACGCCTGTTTCCTCTGCTGGAACACAAGAACAGATTTTTGTTTAGAATTTTGTATTTAGCAGGTTTGGGATCCGTTTCTGGAGGAAGATTTTCTATAAAGCTGAGGATACATTTATATATTCAAGTAATTTTATGTTTTAATTTTGTTTGACCATTTTTTTAATTCACTCTCTGGAGTAAATATCTGCCCCCTTTCACCCATGGTGTTCCCCAGGGAGCAATTTTAGGCCCCTGTTATTTCCTGTATATAAACTGCTTCCAGTCCACATATTTCAGCTAAACCTTTTCAGCAACATATTCATAAGACAAGTTTTAAGAACAATTTCTTTCAGGTATACTCTGGTCTTTAGTGAAAAGCAGCCAATTAATGAGGCTTTTTAAACTTGTTGTCTTCACTATCACATGGTATCTTTTTGGCCACCATAGTCCCGGCATGCAGCTATATCTTTGAGGAGGCATACAACAGCTACAGCATAGCCTCCATAAGTAAAACCCCAAAAAACTATTTATACATACAAAGTGTGTATGAATGAAACACTCACCTGTCATATACTGGAAGGCAGTATTGTTGTAATCCTCAGCAACTTTATGGAACAACTCATCTGGCAAAGGCAGAATGAGGCCTGTCAGTTTCATTTCCATCAGTTCATTCTCACATCATGACCTGGTAATAATTTACATTCCTAATAGCTCATTAACAGTAGGTCTGTGCAGCATGTAGTAACTGTACACTGCTGCTTGAATGTTTTTGAACCCTTTTCTCTCTATTTCTGCATAAATATGACCTCAGATTTTTACAGAACTCCTAAAACTAGATAAAGGGAATCCAATTAAACAAATGAGACAAAAACATTAAACTTTTATTTATTGAGGAAAATTATCCAATCTTACATATTTGTGTGAGTCAAAAATATGTGAATCCTTGCTTTCAATAATAATTTCAAACATTTTTGCTAACTGTTTATCAGCCTGCAGATCAGCTTGGAGAAATTTTAGCACATTTCTCCTTACAAAACAGTCTCAACTTGGGGATGTTGGTGGCCTTTTTTTACATGAACTTCCTGCTTCAGGTCCTTCCACAGCATTTCTATCGGATTAAGGTCAGGACTTTGACTCAGTCGTTCAAAAACATGGTCTTCCTTCTGCTCTAATCATTCTTTGGTAGAGTGATTTGTGTGTTTAGGGTTGTTGTCTAACATGACCCACTTCTGTTGAGCTTCAGTTCAAAGACGGATACCTTGACATTTTCCTGTAGAATTTGCTGGTACAACTCAGAACTTATAGCTCCATTAATGTAGTAAGTCGTTCTGGTCCTGAGGCAGCAAAGCAGCCCAAACCATGATATTACCACCACCATGTTTCACAGATGGGTTAAGGTTCTTATGCTGTAATGCAGCATTTGCTCATCGCCAAACATAACGCTCATTCAAGACGAAAAGTTCGATTTTGGTCTCATCCATCCACAGAATATTTGTCCAATCTCCTTCTGGCTTATCCACATGGTCTTTAACGAACCATAGACGGCAGCAATATTATTTTTGGAGAGAAGTGGCTTTTCCCCTCGCAAGTCTGCCATGCACACCGTTGATGTTCAATGTTCTCCTGATGGTGGACTCATGAACATTGACTGTAGCCACCACTGCAAGAGAGGCCTTTAGTTTCCTAGACATTACCCTGGGGTCCCTTGTGGCCTCCTGGACTATTACACACCTGCTCTTTGGTGTCTCCTGGAGAGTGTAACAAGGATGTTGAATGCACACGATCTGTCTGATTCCAAACTCTTTTGTAACCCTTTCAACTCAACTCTTCCTCTAAGGTCCTCAGAAATATCCTTTGTTCGAGCCATGACACACTTCCACAAACCTGTGTTGTGAAGCTCAAACTTTGATAGTGAAGACCCACATTTCTCTTCTTTAAATAAGGCAGGGCCTCACAGACTCGCACTTGATTGTCGTCCCATTGATTGAAACACCCGACTCTAATTTCCTCTTCAAATAAATTGATAATCCTAGAGGGTCACATACTTTTGCCCTGCACAAATATGTAACACTGGATCATTTTCCTCAATAAATAAGAAAGTGTATGGATTTTGTCTCATTTGTTTAATTGATGTCTCTTTATCTAGTTTTAGGGCTTACATGGAATTCTGATCATGTTTTAGGTCATATTAATGCAAAAATTGAGCAAATTTTAAAGGGTTCACAAACTTTCAAGCAGCACTATAACAGTTTGAGTGAAGTTGTTTAAAAGCACATAATCTTAGAGATGAACTACATTTCTAAATACAAAAAAATAATGTTCTGATTCAAAACAGACTTTTATGTACAATTCCTCCTCCAATCTGAAATGCCTCAAGCTCTGGAGGAGAAAGAAATTAAAAATAGAGTCTGACAAAGATCCACATTGAAGCAACATGATCACTGGTGAAATGCAGTAGAGTGTCTCTGTTTTTTTTTCTTTTCTGATCTGTGAAGCTTAAAACCGCCCTTTTCAGGTTATGACAGGATGTAAGTGTGGTCAACTTGCGACATAATCAAAAGCACATGCTCTCAGTGTGTGTACAGAAATGAATGGCAAGATCTCAGTGAGTAAATACACACACTGCTCACCCCCAGTGCAAAAACAGGTTATCCTTGACAATGTTTCTAGTGTGATTACAAGGATTAGGTCCTGCTGATTGATTTGACTGGCTGAAGAGCACACACTGATGGTTATTTCCTGTGATTAATATTCTTTTAATTTACTGTGTTAAAACAGTCTCTATCTACATGCTAGAGTACACTGTGGGCTTTAAGGAAATACTTAGTCAGCAATCATCCCACTTATATCTGCCCTCTACTTCCCGTCAAACGGTCTTTTCTTGAAGAGGACAGTCTCGTCATTGTTTCGCTTTGATTCATGTCTAACATTTCTTAGCAATTTCATTTTCATAATCACTTGAGGGTCATAGGAATACTGCCAAAGAGCAACCGCTCTCAATCCTACCGCTTAGTCAGTTCTTGTGATTTCATTTCCATATACAGTACACAGTATATACTGCTGATAATTATATTGCACATGAATGTATTTAGGTTTAAAGCTTATTTAAAGTAGTTCAACTAAATGGTGTTCAGACCACGTCCTTATAGCCTGATTGGCCTTTTCAGGCAGTGAATGTATAACATCATGTATCTGTTTTTTAATTAACAGCTTTTTCTCATTTAGACTTGTCAATCATATAAATTCTGCATATCTTGCATTGTGTCTTTCCTGAAGAACTGTATCTGCCTGTATTCTGTATTCTCTGCTCTCTTGTTCATAAATCTACCTCTCTTACTATAATCAGTTATGTTTATGTGGTTAAAAAAAAAAACGTGCCAACATTTTTCATTTTCAGAATTCTGAGGGATTCCCACTTCCTGAATTGAAAACCCGTGAGAAACTACAGCTGTGATCTGAGCCAGCCATCCGTGCTCAAGTGCAGATGACAGAAGTTGTGACTCACCCACGTTATTTCCTGATTTACTGGAGGTTTCAAAATGCTGCGCACCAATCTCTGTGAAATCAGACCAAAAACAATAAGGTTAAATGTCAGTCATGCTGAAGCACAAAACAAGTTGTGCAATGTGCAATTCATACTAATCACATGCAGAGACTGATAAAAGACACAGATTTTCTAATTACCCTTAACAACATTCAGGGCATTTACAAGCATTTTAGTAACATCAAGGTACTGCGCAAATTATTCCCAAATTTGGGCAGCGCCTTGATTTCAAAATTGTTAATGTAAATGGAAATCCTGGTTTCCTTTTCAGTATCTTTTTCCATAGTTTAACAGTATTTGTAAATTTAAATAAATATGCATGGTAAGAAAAAAAAAGAAGATTAATCTGGTTTCAGATATAGAGCATTGTGAGCCATTTACTGCTGACAGACATGAGGACTTGTCTGTTTACCTTGACCTTATTTGGCTACAGTTCAGACACTTTCACAGATGGCGGTGTGATGTATGCTGTCAGAAAGTGAACCAGAATGAAGGCGCAAACCTGCCCCAAACTGCCCCAGACATAACAGGCAACAGTGGGACTGTATTTGACCATCTGCTGACTCACATCACACCACAACCTGTGACACCGCTGAGGAAGGAGATACAACTACAGCTGAAACTGTCAGAGTTGAAAAACTCACCTGTCAGTGAAAAAACAAAAAACAAAATAGACCCTGTCTCACTATACAGTATATCCTGGCAAAATGTAAAAATAAGTAAAGGCTGGAGCCGAAACAAGTGGATCAATTAATTAGTCCATCAAAAGAAATTTAATCAGCAACTTAAAAAAAAAATACTGGCAGCCTTCTGCTGAACAACAGAAATATTTCATGTTATGATGCAGACATCTTAGAGAGGAATTCATGACAGTTATTATGTTGCGTGCGTATTAATTACACACAGCGCTGTAATTTAGTAACAACTGACTCTTTACATGAAATAGACCTCTGACCAGGCTGCTTCCTCAACACAGAGATTACATTCACATGCAATCCTTTCTGCATATCCACGGTTCAACAAATCAGGCCACACAGGCCAGAGTGCCAGTACAGAACAGCAGATTGATGACAGCGAGACTCTAATCACCTTCAGCAAAGTCCTGAGCATCGTGGTAGTCGATTTGGCGCAGGCTCCGATCTGCTTCAATCAGGTCGTTCTTAGTGCCACACAGGTAAATCTTACAGTGCTGAAGTATCCGACAGAGACAAAAAAAAACAAAACAAAGAAATCTAGTCATACACTTTTACTGGCATCTCTAACAGTAAGACATGTCAGGCTTTGCTTTCTATTTATTTATAAAGCCTTTAATGGAAACTTGCCATATATCACTTCCTGATTAAATTGTCAAATCTATATTCATTATTTGACTTGTTCAAGTGATTGGCCAATGCTCAAAGTCCCTCATGGAAACACTAAATTTGAGAAAACGACTTTTAGTTTTAGTGCTTCACACACATTTTACAACACACATTTAATTTAACACAATTGTATTTACAGGTTAAAACCATGACTACAAACCACTTCACTCTTGAACGTAACTGTTATTAACTGTGCTCTGTTGTTATTTTACTCGTTGATTAATTTTTGTGCACATTTATTCTGTTTTAATTGTAGTACTCAATGATTCCTCACGAATGAAATAAAGGTTTACATGAACTATAGAAGAAGCTACAGCACTTTATGATAAGTGTAAGGGGAACTGTCCTGTAACTATTCATGGTACATAAATATCATACAGCTGTATTATATCTAACTTTAGACAAGAAAAGCTCTCTTACCTCCTCGCAGTTCTGCAGCTCTTTCACCCAGAACCGAGCTCTCTGGAAGCTGCTGCTGTCAGTCAGATCTGATGATCAAACACAGAGTTTTTAGTCATGTACATAAGTTAGACACAGTATACAGACTTTAAGTATCCCACAGTCTTTTCAGTGATCTCATATACATTATACATATTAACACAACCATGTGTACAGCACAAAATCAAAATGGACACTAGAATACACAGCCAATTTACCAATTATCAGCACGAGTAAAGTGATAGATGTACCACTGAGCAGATGAGGTAGGAAAAACAAAAACAAAACAACAAAATGCCCAATAAAAACAGACAACAGGATGGAAACCAGTGATAAAATAAAATTCTACAGAAAGCCAGTGGACACAAAGGAATATGTTAAATAAAACATGACAGCAGTGTGAGTAATACACTGGAAAATGCCATTAGCTATTTTTAAGAGACAAAGTTCCCCAATGTGGAAAAACAAACAGAGATGTGAAAACCATTCACAAAAAGTGTAGCAAACTTTAACCTGTTAGCAGATGAGGAATGTGATGAGAACAACACAGAGATCAGAAATAAATAGTGAATAACAGGTGTGAAGTCCATCAACCAGTGAGAAGATGTATATCAGTCTACAAATTTATGGATAAACATTTTATGAGCATCATCAAGACCCTCTACGTCTTATCATTCTGTGATTTTACTTCCTCTTTGATCTCTGCTCTGATTTCAGCCTCGACATGCTCATCTGATCTTCTGAAAGCTGGTGCACAGCACTTACCCAAAGCTTGACTCATTCATTTTCACAGGGACTCACCTCGCTTTACATCCAGCCTTGACTCTCAGCTGTGATGTATTGTGAGGTCTGTGATATTTAACTGTGATTCCCCTCTAGCTCTCAGCTAAAATAAATTGTAAAATAGCAAATAAGTGCTGGGTTACCTCCAGTTACCTCTTTAGATTTATACTTATTTACCGTAACATAGATTTTAGTTCACCTGTTGACCACTACAGGACTACATGGGTGTGAATTGTTCCGAGAGTGAAGAGTCTCACTAACAAATAGGTGACCACTGCTATTCAAAGCCAAAGTCATTGTGTTTTTGTGCTTTCATTGGCTGTGATAGAGAGCAGGGGGCACAGTGAGCAGAAGGTCTGCAAATGAGATGTCTGTTACTGAAAAGTAAAAGATAACTCAGCTTCTCTTCAACTATCAACCAGCTCTGCCCGCATTTAAAACTTTTTTTAAACAGGGACATGTGCTTTTTGTGATGTTTGCTATTTTTATACTGAGATTAAACATGGTCAAAGTTCCAAACCTTGAGGTGAACCTGCTCCGAACACTATGTTTGTAATGTTACCTCTACTTCCTCCTCGTGATGACGTCAGATTGTTTGACAGACGCCCGTTCTGTAGCCTTTGTTGCTAAGGTTGTTGCATGGGTCATTCATAATACTCTCTCACTCTCATAACTTCACACTGGATTCGGGCTTGAACCTCAGGAGCTGCTGGAAGTCTGCCGAGGGGCAGCTTCTGGCAGTTAACCAATCAGAGCAGAGCGGGCTCATCAGGAGGGAGGTCTTAAAGAGACAGGAGCTAAAACGGTCTGTTTCAGTCTGAGGCTGAACTGAGTAGCAGCATAAAAGGTCAGTATAAGATAAACTAGGAGTTTTTTTAACTGTAAATCATGCAAAGATATTCCAGTAGAGCCTAAGAATAAAAATATAGATCTGGAAATCTGCATGATACGTCTTCTATGAGACAAAAATAGAAGCAACCCAAGCTGACCAATAACAACTCTTGCAGTCCCCATGTGACATTTCTGTCCAGAGAGAGTCTCTGCACACTCAGCTTGAGAAAAGTCAGCTTAAATGTATCAACAGGCCAAAACCAATACTAACCACACACACTGGGGGTTAGTTAGTCAAGAAGCTGACAGCACCTATAAAACATTTATCCAAAATACATCACGTATTGAAGGCTGTTCAGTTCTCTGTTAAAAAAAAAAGAAAGGACAGAAAGTGACTTTATGCTTCCAGTTCTGAATGCAGTAAAGCTGTTACTTTAAAAATGCTGAACACCTGTACCAGAGGCTGAGTTATGACATCTGGTAGCTCTCCATGTAATATGATACAGATAAGTATTCATTTACCATAGCAGACTATGGCTGCCCGGGCTCCTCTGTAGTAGATTCTGCTCATAGCTTCGTAGCGCTCTGATCCAGCTGTGTCCTGAAAGGAGAGGAGAACAGAAGCTGAGATTCATCTAAATGAAGATAGACTGTGTTAAAAATCGCATAACGTACCATATACTACACTAAGCTACTAAACTGACCACATAATGGGAAATCCAAATAGTTACTTTCTTGCTTGAAAAAAACATTAAAACTTATTAAATTGACATATTAACAGTCCTAGAGCAAAAACTACACCAGCTTTTAGTCTGGTTCAAAATCTCCACCACTGCGCAGTCTGAGGAGCGACCTCAGAAATTCTTCCTAATCTAATATACATCCTGGCATTTCTTGTGTACACAAAATCCACATATGCAGTTGGAACACACTACATACTCAATTTGACATTATACTTAGTAGGAATAGCGACTCCAAACACAATCGGGGTGAAATGATAAGGGAGAGAAGACACAAGAATGCTAACTGCTTCCTGTTTAACTCTACAATGCAGTTTAATGTTAATTGTTACCGCCCTGTAGCTCAGATCTGATGTTACATTGGTGCACAACAGTAAACATTCCTACAGCCCCTGTGTAGGCTTTAAATGCAGTGTAATCCCCAGTGTGAAAAGCTCTTCAGCAATGTCCCCAGCTCAACAGTCTCCTTTGACTACTTGAAAAATGACATGATTTCATCTCAGATTTTTATCTTTTCCATGTCTAATCAAGGTAAATATAAAGAGGAGTGGAACACATAACAGAGAGAAAGCATCATACATGTGACAAGAGCACCTTCATTAATTATTCACATCCTCTGACATACAGCTGTGTAACACTAATTGGCCTTCTGTTCTTCTCCACACAGATGCAGCACTTTATACAGTGAGATCACTTGAACAGCAGCTCGTTTTTTTTACTTTTAAGAAAATATCAAAACCATTTTTTCCTTTATTAACCGCATTAAGCAAAAAATAAATTCTCAGTTGTGTCAGCAGGATTGTTCTCAGTTCACATAAATGGCTGGAGAGTATTATTATGTGCAGTGGTGGCATTGTAGTGCACAGTGTAGTTGTACACTAATAAGACTAACAGAACACAATCTTCTCATCAACTAATTTAATCAATAAGTCAACAGGTAATAATAACAGAAACACATTTTGTTGCCTTCATGATCATCAAGTGGGAAAGAGGCAGAAAAAAGGAGCATGAAGGCATGAAGGAGAGTGCGCAGTTAAAGCCCAAATACACTTCAAATCACTGTGACGAAACACTCAATGCAGAGTGAAACAGACGAAAGAGCAGAGGAAGTTTTTTTTTAAACTCAAATGTAGCTGAACCATGTTGTGTGATGCTACTTCAGTACATTTTAACAACAAATATTACTGGCATCACTGCAGAAAATTGCAGATGAACATTTAGTAACCAGGAATTCACATTATAAGCACTACCACTGACTATCATTGAAATTTGGCCACAATTTCACACATTGACCAGACATGGTGCAGCCATATATGAGGTTTTGACCTAGTCTTGTTATTAACTGTGTGCATCATGAGTTTCTGTCTAGCCTTAAAAGTAAATTCAACATCTTCTGCCTTAAAGGCATATTTAGGTTGCAGTATAATACATTTGGGAAGTTCGATATAATAATCTTCCAGATATTAATATACTGCTAGTAGTCATTTACATTAATCTTTTTTCGATTTTTGCCTCCTGGAGAGGAAATATTTCCTCCCGAACCAAAGTCCTGCTCTCTCCTGCCGGCTCATTAAACTGTAAGAGGAGCTAATGTGATATAATTGGCTATTGGGCTTTTATTGGGGGCATATTCTCAGATCTTGCTCGGGACATCAGCTAAGCTAGAAATGACACTGGTGCAGTACACAGAATCCATATTTAGTAGGCTCCAACTCACCCATATTCCCAGGGTAATCACTTTCTCTCCCACCTGGATTGGTTTGGCTACAAAAGCAGCACCGATAGTCTGTCAGGAGGAGAAAACAAGTTCAGTAAATCATCAGACACTCAGTGATGGTGATGTTGAGTCCCTGTAGACTGCAGGTACTCTCAGTCTGAACTTTCACAGACCACAGTCTAAATGGGCACTAATGGGAGATGGTATAGAGCAGCGTTAGGCGGACATTTGTGTGCTGATATCTGGAGTCCATTTGTCAGATGTTAACATGGAACTTCTGCTCAAACCCTGCAATTAAGTTGTTTTCATTTACATTTTCATGTCAGTGAACTGGTGAAACAGCAGATGTTGCATATAAATGCCAACAGAAGATGAGAGTTGTTTGTTTTTTTTCAAAAATATTAAGATCACTGTAAATATAACCCTCTGATCATCCAAACACAGCGGAAAGATTCTTCTACTACAGGCCTCTTGTCATACTAATCATATTCTAACTGCGTAAAGTTTTAAGGGGTTTTAAGGTGAAAATATGGTTTAAAGGAGTAACTTGACATCTTTTTAAATATGCTTATTCACTTTTTGTCTTAGTTAGATAAGAAAATAAATGGAAGACTGGATGCAGGGTAAAACACAGCTCGCCTGGGTTACAGGTTGGAACTATTTTAGCAAAGCCAGTGACTTACTGGAGCAATTACATGCGCTCAATGCAAAACAGCAGACTGCAGACAGAAACAGCACAGCGTGGAGTTGCTGAATGAAAGAAGAGACCGTTACATGAAGCGTAAATCTAACTAAAACTGAAACTAAGGTCTAAAGTCTAAATAAATCCGTTTCTACCACTGACCAATACAGCCACTTTCATGCTTTGAGGTCGAGCCCCGACGTGTCTGTCTGTGTCTCACAAAAGAAAAGTCAGGAAGCAGGAGTGTCTTCAATCATGAATACTGTTCAAATCTGTAAACCACACTTCCACATAAGGTTGAGGTTAGGAGAAAAAAAACCCTGTTCTACTGCATGTACAATATATGCAGACTTACAGTAACCAGGTAACTACAGTGCATATACACGTGTTCAGCAATCAAACATGTGACGTGCTTCCTCTGAGTAACCCGGTTACTTGAGTAAATGTGAACAACGGCGACAACAAGTCTTGCTATTTTTATATTTGTTTTCTACATACTGAACGCTAATGTGAATCATTCTACTTTTGATGAATTTGCAAAGCATTCTGCGTTTGTCTTTTTTATTATTGGCTATTGTGGAGAGATTGATGGGCAAAAAGTTCAATCCATCTTAATTAAATATCTAACACAATAAATTGTGCAAAAAGTCTGAATTCTTTCTGAATCTACTGTATCACTCAATGTAACTGTCAATTTATAAATGGTGTACACATCAACAGAACACAAGCAGCAGTATCTGCTGAAAGAAACACACTGATTAATTACTGCATACCTAGTTTATATCAGTGCTTTTATGCTTTAAGTTGATCATAGACTTGAGCCTCTGTTACCATAACCACCCGGGGGATAAAAATAAAAATAATGCCTTTCATCCAAGCAGCAGGCAGGGAGGGAATCAGCAACGACATGGAAATTGAAGCGGAGCAGCTGACACTCACATTCTGGTACGGGCCGACCAAGAAGCGATGATGAACATATCTCTCCACCAAGCTGGTCTTCCCCACACTCTCCTTTCCCAGCATCACCACCTTGGCGTCCACACGCATTGCACTCATAGTAAAGGGGTTTGGAAAAGCCCAGGACGAGACCGTAGCACAGCAAACAGGAGGGGTGGTGGGGGAGGGGGGCGGGGTTGGTTAATTTACAAGGCAGCTGCTGTGCTACAACAGTTTGCTGTGTGATGACAAGACATGAAACATGACAGATGAGTGACAACAGTCACAAACATAACAGATTAAGTTAAAAACAAAATTTATCCTCCCTAAGAAACTGAAAACTGTCCCTTATAGAATGAAAATATATGTTTTCTTGAGAATAACAGTAAAACTTAACTTCATCTTTTCTGTGAAGGACCAAATTCTAAATTTTTCTGAGATTACTTGTTTCTGTACCAGTTTGATCTGTTGCATCTGCAGATAACTTTATCAATCAACTGGTAGATAAATTGATGGGCAATGATTTTAATACATGATTATTCCTTTTTTACAGAAAAACATCAAAATGTAATGGTTTCAGGTTCTCAAATTTGAGAATTGCATTACAGAGAATTTGTGTTTTGGACTGTTTTTCAGACAAAATAAGATATTTGATGATGTCATCATGGACTCTAAGAAATTGTGATGGACATTCTTCACAATTTTGATGTTTTATAGAGTAAAAATGATTAATCAATTTAAAAAAATTGGAAAAAAAAAAAATCAAACCAAACCATAATAGCTTAGTTTGTCTTTCCAAACTGTTCATTTGGACACCACAAAAGATTACTAATGTAAAATGTTTAGTCTGACGGTCCAAAAACAAAAAAGCATTTACACTTTCACTTTATAAAAGAGCCGAGTTGGAGGATACTAAAGTTAAATAAACTGTATTTGTATTTGACAAATAACTGAATGAAACTGATAAGTTTGATATTAAATATTGTAATAATAACGATGACCATGGATTAGTTCTAATTGACCAAATTAGTCATTTTAGCATGACTGGAAAATGATTTAAGTAGGTTTTCCTGCCATAATCGTTCCTCCTGTTCATACTGGCTATAAGAAGATCCATCACAAAATCCATTCCTCCTTCTGTGCAAAAATGTATCTAAAAGTTTGCCTGAAGCTAATATGAAGCTTCAGCTGTCCAAATGAGTCAAATCAAGTAGATATTTTTCCAACATTACAGTCTTTTTAGAGTCAAAGTCCCTCTTTTTGTTACTCTACTTCCACCGTAGCTCAACAGGAAAACACAAAAAGGGAACGTGATGCTAAAAAAGACTGTAAATGTGGCAGATATCCAATTGATAACAACTCAGACTGCTGAAGCCTCATAGAAGCTTCAGGTCAACCTTTGTGCACTTTTGCACAAAATAACGGTGTGGACACATTGTGGATTTTGGCCCCAGTACTCATAATGAAAGTACAGTTTAAAACTATCTTTAAAGAGCCAATATAAACAGGAGGAATGATTACAGCATGGGTAACCTCTTTCACTTTTCATATTACTATACATACATAGCACTACATATACTATTGTTTTAAGACAGACTTTAAAAAAACGTGAACCGATGCTAATTTTAATGCAAACAAAAAAGGTTACATCGTGTACTTTTTTTTAAAAAAAAAATCATGCTGCACCTTTAAGTTTCAACTGTAACAGGAGAAACATTTCCATTTCCTCCGCGGACATAGCGCTGTGAGTCTTCTAGTTACCTCATTGGGACAAACATGATATTCTCAAAACAAGCCTGACGTTATTGCTGGTGGAGGTTTGAGAGCTCAGCTAACCTAACGGTAACTTCAGCACCAAAAAAGAAATACTGAAAACTCACCTGATAGTTAGCTTGACTCAACAAATCTTTCTCAGCATCCGAGGAGCCAAACCGGACCTGTCAATCCGTGCCTATCAAACCTGTTTTGAAGTAACGAAGGTAAAAACCAAACCGCTTGTCATCTCTGCCCAGCCTTGCCGGGCCGGGTGCTGCTAGCTTGGGTTACCGTTGCTGTTGCCACTGTTGCGCAATGGCTGAAAATACAAGCAAACGTTACAGAAATAGATAATGATCAGTCAACATCGTCTCTAGCTGACAGAAGCTCGTTTTTCTAAATAAAAAATAAAAAATGCCCAGTCAGCTAACGGGAGTCAGACAGCTGGAAGCGGAACTGTTAAACGTTTCTGAGGGGGAAAATATCTCACACTGAGCTTTGTTTGTTTGGGTGGGAACTAAGGTGTCAGAGGCGGTTTCCAGGAGGAGGAAGTTCCCGAATCGCTTGAAACAATCCCCCGGAAGTTTGGAAGTAGGGCACATGTAGGGCAGGACTGCTTTCCCTACCCGCATTCCGTGAAGACCCGCCCTACTCTGCCTCTGATTGGTTAGTACTCGTTGTCTTCGTTGTTTAGATTGGTTAGGTTTAGGCATAAGGAGTGAGATGGTTGGGTTAGGGTAAGAATATCAGAGTCAGAGCCAATCAGAGGCTGAGTAGGGGGGTCTTCGCAGAATGAGGGTGTGAAAAAAATGACGTCTGCTGCAGGGAATAAAATCATCCATATAAACTTCCACCAACAGCCTACACTTCAAAATCGATTAAACAATAATGGTGGATTATTTTCTTAATTCATCAATTAGCGGTTTGGTCCATATGATGTCAAAATATTGTGAAAAATGTTGACTGTTTCCCAAGGCCAATGTGACATCTTCAAATGTCTTGTGCTAACCATGGATGTATTATAAGAGCTGGATACCAGACCAAAAACTGTGTCCTTTCAGTCTTGTAGGAATTGCTCAGCTAGTGCATACCATGGACATATTATAAGAGCTGGTTACCAGACTAAAAATGGTGCCCATTCAGTCCTATGAGAATTGCTTGGCTAGTGCATATGCAGCATGGATGTATTATAATAGCTGGATACCAAACTATAAATGGCGCCCATTCAGTCCTACGGGAATTGCCCAGCTGGCGCATACGCCAAAAAATGTTTCTAGCTTTTGGGTTTGCTTCCACATTGTGCGGCTCACTGAATATGCTCAGTCGTGTTTACCCCACTGGCCCCGCCCGCAACTTCCCGCTCAGCCCATAGACTTTATATTGTGATGACATCACAGATTTTTAAGTTGCTTTTCTCGGCTTGAGGAATATTTTACAAGTATAAAACCTCCATGGATCCAAAGTTCATAATAGAAAAAGTCATTATTGACACTGTTTTCAGGTCAAGGTGTCCTGTCAACAGTATTATAGACATCTCTTTTACAATGGTGGTCTATGGGGAAAATGCTTTTTGGGCATGGATGTCTTATAAGAGCTGGATACTGGACTAAAAACGGCAGCCATTTAGTCCTATAAGAATTACTCAGCTGGCTCATAGGCCAAAAAAAGTTTCTAGCTTCCGGGTTTGCTTCTGTGTTGTGCGGCCCTCTGAAAATGTGCAGTAGTGTTTCTCCCACTGGACCCACCCACAAGTTCCTGCTTAGCTGATAGACTTTACATTGTGGTGACATCACAGATTTTTAAATCGCTTTTTTTGGCTCAAGGAAAGTTTTACAAATGTAAAATCTCCATGGATCAAAGGTTCATAATAGAAAGAGTCATAATTGATGTGGTTTGTAGTTAGAAGTGTCCTGTCAACAGTTTTACAGACATCTCTTTGATAATGGTGGTCTATGGGGAAAATGCTTTTTGAGTCACAGAGGGGTTTTGTTGCAATACCACAAGTGGCCACTGGGGAAAATGGGCTGCAAGCAGGCTGCAAGGCTGAGTGGCGCCACCATGGGTGTACAGAGAGAGCTGGATATAGGAACAGCGCAGGGCTTTGAAGAAAATTTGATAAACCAAACTGTGTAATTACAACATCACATGATGTACACTGGCCCAAAAACTTTTCCACACAGACTTAAATTGTGAAAGAGACGTCTCAGAGGATATATTTTTTTGAGCATCAAAACCGAACAAAATGACGAGTTTCACTATCAGAATTTGATCCAATCATATTTCAAAAGTCTAGAAGAGCAGCACTGTTGATTTGTTTTAACCCCATTCAAGTTAGCTGGATGGTTAAACAGGAAGTTAGCCATCTCAGCCAGTGGGAGCATCCAGTGAGCAGATATATCATGCATACTATGTTTTCATCAGGGTAATTTCTTTATTAGAAACTTTCATAGGAATTAACAGGGCCCTGCCTCTGATGCTATATCAACTTTTCTTGATACATCCATTGGCAGGGCCCTATCCAGCTCTTATATTGCATCCATGGTAGCTTCATTGCCATAGTATTGCAATTACCAAAAAAAAATGTCTGCCTTATCTCATAATTATGTCTTCTGTATGTCAAAATTATGACTCACTATCTCACAATTACAAGAAAAGATCATTACGAGACACATATCTCATAATTATGAGAAAAGATCTTACAATTTTGAGCTAGTAAGTCAAAATTTTGAGATCCATATCTTGTAATTATGAGGTGTTTTGTCGTAATTTTGAGAAGCCATAATTTTGATTTCCATATCTTGTAATTATGAAATATTTTCTCGTAGTTTTGACATAGTGAGTCAATTATTATGAGATAAGGCCTCCAACTTTTTTGCAATGCCCGTCAGTAAGTTGCAGCCCTAAATTATCGACAATGATACATTTCTATCGATCAACTTGTGGCACGCAGCTACAGGAGCCCGATTGGTCCAAAGGGTTAACCGCCGCCTCTGAGGAAGGTACAGGGATTGGTTCAGGATTCAGGAGCTCTGCCAGTCCCACCCAACACACACACACACTCACACCGTGGGAGACAGAACCCAACATGGCTGAAGCAGAGGGAAGCGAGTTAACTTCTGTTGGTATTTTTCAGGAGATCTTCACGTCCCCGCTGAATCTCACTCTGCTCAGTCTCTGTTTGTTCCTCCTTTACAAAATCCTCCGCGGAGACAAACCACCGGAACTCGGCGAGATGGAGCAGCCGCTGCCTAAACTGAAAAAGAGAGATTTTACCCTGGCAGAGTTGAAACCCTACGATGGACAGCAAAATCCGAGGATCCTCATGGCTGTCAACGGAAAAGTGTTCGACGTGACCCGAGGAAAGAAGTTTTACGGGCCAGGTAACGTCAGCCGAGCTGTTCGTTGCACGGTGTTATGAAATGTTTAGTCACCCTTCTTCCTCTGTTTCGGAACACAACGTCACCAACCGCAGCTAGCATGAAGTGGCCGTTTGTTTTGTAACATCTTATTGATAGAAATTCACAGGAAATATTACCAAAATTAACGCGTTGTTTTGGAATATAACTTTAAATTGACTTTCGTAAGTGGAAGGCAACGCCACACCCCCTTTAGTTTGTCAGCCGAGCCTATCTCACAACAGACGAGCCTTGAAACCAGAGATCGTCTATTAAAGAAGTGAAATTACTCCATTGTCAAAAATGTAACTTGGCCGCCATGTTTGGAAAAGTAGTTCCGGCTCGAACTTATTAATTAATTAATTATCAATTAATTGATTGATGAGATCTTTTAGCATAACTGTGAGGCGTCCAGTTTTTTTCATTTGTGAATGCGCATATGTAATGATAAAGCTAGTTTTCAGTATATATGTTTATTTATTTATTTGTTGTTTGTTTGTTTGTTTAGATCCCCATTAGCAACTACCAAGGTAGCAACTAGTCTTCCTGGGATCTACACAATTACACATTACATCATAATACAAAACAATTTTGTAATCAAAGCAAAAGGGAGCAAAAAAAAACAAAAACAAATGGTAGTTGCACTACTAAAAACAACATATACATATATAGAAATGATCATACAGTCACCTATTCTGTAGCAAAACATCTTCTAATTGGAGGGGATGGTGCAGCATGTTGATCAGCTTGCTAGTGACCTATGGCACATATAAATATATATACATATGTGGGCTATTTTGATAACCCATTAATCAGTTTTTTGTTTTTTAAGAAAAAAGTGCTTCTATTCTTTGCCTCTAGTCTCTTAAAGCTAGCCTCTTTAAGTCCTTTGTGACAGTAAACTGAATATCTGACTTGTGAACTGTTGGTCGAGGCAAAACAACACACTTTAGGTTGCATCTGGATCTTTGGGAAGTAGTGATCAACATTTTTCACCATTTTCTGTTGTTTTATATACCAAACAACTAATCAATTTATTGAGAAAATGAGAGGCAGAATAATTGATAATGAAAATAATCATTAGTTGCAGCAATGAATTCACATACAGTGAATGTTAAATTGTTTTAAGATAGACTTTGGAACCTGTGATAAAAACAGGTTCAGCCCATCACAACAAGCAATGTTATTCATGATAATATCTGTATGCTAAAGCCAACAGTGGATCATTTTAATGTAGCATACACTCAGATACTGGCGCTTCTCTTCCTGTTAGCAGTCAAATGAGAGCTCTTGTTCCTATAAAGAGACCGACAGCACACTGACCCACCACCATCTTGTCCTTTCACAATGTACAGCTTTCTAAACTTAAGTGGCAAAATTGTCTTGCATCATATTTGTTGAATTCATCCCAAACCCAAAACTGAATAGATGGAAAATGTCTGATTCATCTGAGAAACGGCACAAAGCTCAGTCTGTAACTTCAGATGGCAAAACATACGCGATCATGCGGAGTTACTTTACAGCAGCAATGCTAAATCGATGTAGGGTTTCATTAGAGAGTGTAAGGCCTGCGTCACAACTCTTCTAACATTTGCAGTTCTGTGAAATGTGCTCTGCCATGCTTCATTGGGACATTTCTGTTACCTGGAAACAGACACAAAGTTAGACCTCGCTGTTTTCATCTAATCTCCGATCGTAACCTCTGTTGCCTGTAACCTATGACCAACATGATATCTCACTGTCATGCAAAGTTGTTTCAGCACACTGCACACCCAGCCCTGAAGCCTCTGAAATCCTGCGTGGGTTTGTTTTATTTCAGGAATTCAGCTTAGGTAAGATTTTCTCCAAAGTTCAGTGTCTTACTCAAACACTCCAGGCTGTTCCAGACTATTGAACTTGCAGCATTTAGGTCTGGGTATTGTTGGAAATTTTTAGTTAATGGTGCCAATGTGGTTGCTGAGTTTTAGTACAGATATAAAAAGGATGTAGTGATACTTAAAAATTGGTTAAAAAATTGTATATAAACAGTGAAAAGTGCTATAAATGATATTTTGCATTCAGATGGCTTGAAGAGTCTTTGAGGATCATTGCGCTCACTTCCCAGCCCGTTCGTTTCAACTGAAGATGGTTAATCTTTAAAATTTGGTTTAGTTTGTAGAAGAGACTCAGTGATTTCTTAAAACAGCAAGTTTGAGTAACACAAGTGTTACTCAAACAGGAGAAAATAGTACATTTGTTGAGGACTATTTTTAATACCCAAGTTTTTGGACAACAAAGTAGGTTTATAGGACAGAACTTCTCCTTTTATCTTTGTGTATTTTTCAGAAAAGAAGATGCTTAGCTTGGTGACTGGAATCCACTCTGCTGACCAGTGATAATATAATCCTATGATATGAATTGGTTGTCTCAACATCAGGCTACTAGAGAGAAAATGCCATTTAGAGAGAGAGAGAGAGAAAAAAAGCATTTGTGCACCTGCTGCCATTATCGCTGTTACATTAGTTGTACTTTCAGCTCACACTTTGCTCTCTGTATCTTGTTGTTTTACAGAGGGTCCGTATGGAGTGTTTGCAGGCAGAGATGCATCCAGAGGTCTGGCGACATTCTGCCTGGAAAAGGAGGCGCTGAAAGACGAACATGACGACCTGTCCGACCTGAACGCAATGCAGCAGGAGAGCCTCTCTGAGTGGGAGACTCAGTTCACCGGTGAGTGCCTCATTTATCAAGCGAGAAACAATCTAACACTCTTCGGTTCCAGCTTCTGAACCAGATATCATAAGATGACATGCAGATGATGAGGTGCTGAAGAGACCTTGTTTGTTCCCACTAGAACAGAGGATTCCTGCTGGGTCCTTGAATCTCTATCTGAGAATTCAATGTCATTAAGGCCGTTACTCATCTTCTTTTTCTCTTTTTTTCCCTCCGTTACAGTTAAGTACGACTACATTGGCAAGCTCCTGAAACCAGGAGAGGAGCCAACAGAGTACACAGACGACGAGGAAGGAAAAGACAAAAAGGCGGACTAAAAAAATGAAAATTGAAAGTGCACAAGAGGGGGGGGGGATGATACAGATGCCTTACTGTTTGTTTGTCATTTGGTGCCTGTTGCCTCCTGTTAAGATCATTCAGAGAAAACACTTCCATCTTCTGTATTGTTTTTGGACTATCACACCTGGATTTTAAATGATGACTTAATAACACTGATCTCCATTGATCATATTTGAAGGTTAGACGACGTTAACAGTTAAATAAACTGCGTTCTGGTGATGTAGAGCTGTGTAGCGTTGTTAAGAGTTTAGATCAGTTTCTGTAAACTTAAGCATGAGGGTTGGGAAGTTCAGCGACTCATTGACGGACCAGTTCCAACGAATTACGAAGCCCCTGATAGTTATATAATCCACAGCTCTGACAGACACTTAGTTAAGCTTGCTGGTGATGTATAGCGGGTTGTACACATTCTTTTTATTCAAGGTTCAGGTCAGCTCACATTGAAATGAATTATCTCAGGAAGTGGTTTCACTCTGGAGCCAGAGAGAAGGTTTATTTTGGATCCTGTTCTATTACTTGTGGCCATTTGACTATGCATCATGCTAGCTTTGCACTCACAACCTCTGTCCAAAATACACATTCAAAAACAAACAGACAAAAACAACTCATATCGGGGCAAGCAGTGAGAGCTTGAAGCTTTCCAAATAAACTTAAATTTGACAGAAATCATAACAAAAACTTGTCCGAGTCTGACCTCAAACTAGCCTGGTTAGTCGGCAAGTTTCCCCAGAAAAAAAATCCCTATTCCGTTAGCTGTAATAGCTAATCCAGGGGATTTATTTCTGTGCAGACTTTCGGTCGGACTCAGGAACGTGTGACATCATTTGTGTAAAATAAAAGTTGAAGTTTATTTAGGAAGCTTTAGGAGACCCGACCTGTTTGCTGTGATAGGACAGTAGGTTTTTGCTGAATCTCCACAGCAGGGGTGGCAAGTGCAAAGTTATGACACATAGAGTGGATACAATAATGAGAATAAAAACCCAGGCTGAAAAATATCAGAAATGTTCAGTGCAGCCAGTGGGAACCAAACACTTTTAGACATTAAAGATGTAATCACATAAACACTGCTAAAGAAATCTCTATTTAAGCACCTTGTCTTTATTCGCTACAACATATACATGTAATTTTCACCAAAATGGGACCATGAAACTATAAAATAAGGATAATCTATATTTTTTTGTAACATTCCAGCCCGTCAAATGTATCTGCTGACTTCTCTGAATTTTCATGTGCATTTAAGCATGTTTATGTTTGTCTGAATTTCAGTGTTGATGTTTGTTAAGAGCCATTACTCTGAAAATGATCCTGAGATTTTGGCAGAGTTCACAGGTTTTCTTCAGTCTCACAGCGACAGTCCAGGCTGTAACAGAGGTCGTCACGATCTCAACAGTCTGATGTAGTGCGGTGACTTCATTAAAAGTCGATTGACAAAAAAAGGAATTGAAAACAACTGTTATAAAAGTCATTTATTTAGCAAAAATATCAACCATTTTATGGTTTCAGCTTCTCGGATATAAAGGTTTGCTGCTTTTCTTCTGCCCTCATTTATATGCAGTAGCGTTTTTGGTATTCATGTGGTGTAGAGGGAAATGGTTGCATGTCAAATAATAAAAACATTAGAAAGGCCAAGTTGCTGGTAGTTAACAGCTGTTTTGAATTTTAGAAATCTACCTTTTATTTTCCCTCCATGTTTTCCCTACAGTCTTACAGCCCTTTTGTGTTTTTACATTCTCAAAATCACACACATTTTTTTTTGTCCTGTCAGATTGTGATGATGACACTGACTGAGTTTGCCTTTTTTGCCGAACTAATCAGCAAGAAACTATGATTAAATAAATCTGAAGGCAATTTTCACAAACTCATAATAATTAAAAATTGTGATTAGCAATCATAGTTTATTTTACAGTCCAAGATGTCACAAATATTTGGGAAAGTCCCAAAGATTTTCACCATAAATCATTATTAAGGGAAATTCATAATATTGCTGTAGTTGGAGTTAATGTCAAGGCTGCAAATAGTAGAACTTATTTTCTCCTCAAATGTATCCAGGAAATCCTTCAGAAACATTGTTTGAAAGGAAATGAAGTTAATTTGTGTTTACTCAAGTTATATGGAAGAAGTTTGTTCTTTCTGACTGCAGGTAAAATATGTTGTCCTGTAAAAGCCGGAGAGACCGGTCACTCTCCATGAAAGCAGATTGGATGAGGGAATATTTTCAGTATGTATGTACATACATGAACTAAATGTTATAATACTGTTAGTTATAATCCTGAAATTATATCCTGATTTAATAAATAAAACTATATGAGGACGTCATATCAGTCTGCAAATCTGGTTTTGTTTCATTACTTTTTAAAGATTTCATTGACTATAATGAGAACATTTTTAAAATGACGTAACAATATAACCTGTTGGTTAATATAACACAGTTTTCCGGCTTGATTGGACTCATACAACTTTCTCTTCAAGACACATACAGTATTCCTCCTGAAATCACACACAGTACTAACATATCTACTGTGGACTGTATTACGCTTAAAAAAAGACTTTTCAGTACTTTGTATGACACCACTAGCGTTTGTTGTCTATTTCACTTTGTCATCATGTTGGTTTAAAGCACTGCGGTTGGTGTTACAGCAGACAAAGAGAATAAAATGATGTTCCTGAGGTGGCTTTTGTCCTTCATTTGACTATTCCAAAGTTTTAAAATTGATATTAATAATTCAATACACTTATTGTTGCTTGCCTACTCTCACAGAAATACTTTTTTTTTTTTTTAAAGATATTTACTTCAAAATGATCAAAAATGTTGATTTTGTTGTTTTTGTTTAACATGTCAAAAGACAAGTTCACACTTTTTCAAGTCCGTCTTAAAGAATAGTCAGGTGTCGATATGAACAGTGACAGAGGTTTTCCTCACTGTAATCATTCCTCCTTATTCATAATCTCCTTAAAATGTGCTTTCAATTTAAGTGATGGGTGCCGTGACGTTGAGAGGTACTTGATTTGGCTAATTTTGACAGCTAAAGGTTTATATTAGCTTCAGATAGGCTAAATTTTTCAATATATTTTTGCATAGAAGGAGGCTTCTGGCTCCCATCACTTACACTGTAAGTGGGAAGTATGAAGGGATATTCTAATGGTCAGTATGAACAGAAGGAATCATTACAGAAAAACGTATTTCAGTGTTCATTTGGGCACCTGACTGTCGTTTCAAGATAGACTTGGAAAAATTGTGAAACCATCCTTTAATCAAAAACATAATTCACGGTAGTTAAAGCAGTTAAAATGTCTGTTTTCGTTTTTCATCAAACATATTATTAAAGCGCCTGCAATCGTTAAAATTATAGAAAATAAATACAGAAATTTAATGATAAAACTCAAGAAAAGGTTAGTGTCAGAAGTGGGATTCGAACCCACGCCTCCATTCGGAGACCAGAAGTCCCGTTTCAGCGGAAGGAGTTTATCCTTGAGTCTGGCGCCTTAGACCACTCGGCCATCCTGACACGGTGAGAGAGCTCGCTGTCAGTGGTGTTTTTATTTACAACAACGAAACCATAGAATAATTCAGTAGACATATTAGTGGTTGTATTAATCAAAAAGAAGAACTAGTAGTTGCCTTGTTCTTGTCTTTCATGCTACTAACGTCCGTTGGTGTGTATTTTCGCTTCAGTTTACTCATTTTCCGCATTTGGTTACGGCTGCGCATGCTCACATCCATTATCGTAACTTCCGCTGTGTCTACGTGATATGTGCAGCGGCCATACTACACTTCCGTTCTTCAAGGGTATCTGAAGACACCAGACAAGTCAAGATGTACAGGTTTGCTAAAGCTGCGGTGAACATTACCGGTAAGCAGACTGTTTTATAATAAAAAATTAAGTTGTATTTGTTCTTTTAGATCACCCTCAAGTTTCATTTCAGCTAACTACAAGTTTGACCGGCGTCTGTTTGGTCGTTGACCGCGGCCAGCGTGCTAACAGTAACAGCCTGCTAACGTTAGCAGGCTCCAAAGGACTCGTTATATCTGTCAAAATACGGTTATTAGTTCCATTGAATCTATTTAATGGTCTTCAGAGACTTAAACTTAACGTTACGTTTTAAGTATCATTTGTAATATGCTCATTTTTTCCCATTAAGATGTCGTTGTCCGACACACTGACCTGCTTCAGTTCAGCTCAGGTCAATGATTAGCTCATGTGTAAATGTTTGTGTCTTTGAAATAGAGAAATAGAAGTGTGCATTAGTTATGGAAACTAACACGTACCGTCTAGCTTATGTGTATAAAATTGAAGTCTCATAAAGAAAAAGGCAAATAAGAATCGTCTTTTCAAAAAAAAAAGGATTTTGACTCAGTATTTGCCTTGTATTGTTCAGATAACATTTATAATAACAATAATAATAATAATAATAAACATTATTTCTAGCGCCCTGGAAAGCCAATAGTTACAAAGTGCTTCATAAAATACAATACCATAAAATATAAGTGCAAAATGATTTCAAGAAGAAGGCAAGCTTTGAGAAATAAAACGAAATATAAAAACATATATATATATATATATATATATATATATATATATATATATATATATATATATATATATATATATATATATATTATATATTATATAATTTTTTTTTTTTTAAATATATATATTATATATAAATAAATGCCAGTCCAGGTGCAGTACAGTACAGGTGGATTTTTAAAAGCTTTTGAAAACTGAGGCAGTGACTCAGCTGATCAGATACTGAGGGGGGGTCTGTTCCACAGTTGGAGCTTAAACAGTAAAACCCTGACCCCCCTTTTGTTTTAAGCCTGGACCATGCAACTTGAGTGTCACTAGATCAAGACGGGATCTATTATGGCCCCTAAAAATTCATTATGGCTTGCATAAACATATCTTAACATCTGAACAATTTTGGGCCCTAGTAACTTACATCTCACACTATAAAGTCTGATGGTTTTATACTTCACATTTATATCATATCTGTGTAACTAACTGCATAGCTTATTCCAGTTTTACTTAATATATGATATTATTGAACAGTGAGGTAATGGTCTTCCATAATGACAACTTAAAATACTACAAAGAGTAAAACCAATAAAAAAAAAAAATAATGGTGCTGTACAGAAATGCCAGTAATTCAAACTGATGGGTTTATTGTTGCTGTCATCATACAGGTCAGGCCGCAAGGCAGGTGAGGCATAGCTCCACCTCCCACCAGGACTTCCACTCCAAGTACGGCACTGGTCTGATGATCGGTGGAGCTGTCTTCTGCACGAGTGTTTGGGCATTTGTAAGTAGTGCTGTCCTGTGAGGCCAGGCCTCATTTATTTATAGTTAATCTGAACAGATAGCTTGCTCACAAAGTGTTACATAGAGAAATGTGTGCGGGCTAAAAAATGATCTCATGTTCAAGTGAGCAACACCACCAGCTTTCAGTGTAGGAAGAGAAAGAAGTAGTGGCTTGGGGGTTGACAGTCACAGTACAGAAAACCTAACAATGTACCAAATGACACAGCAGACATATATCGAATGATTTTTGTCAGGACGATTGTCCCTGAACACATCTATGTCTAATTGAACGTTAGTTGTATTATATATTTGCACATATTTATTATAACCACTGGGGGGCAAACTGAGCAGGTTAACTGACACCTCAGGTTGACAGTATGACTGGCATTTTTTAATAAGTACATACATCTGAGAAGGTTTTATTTTTTTACCACAAGTAAGGGCCTTAAACTGGATATTTTCAATTTAATTTTTTTACTGAAAAATATACAGCTGTAGACATTAATACAGATACTGTTTCCATAGTGGTTTAACTTTGGTATGAAATTAATTTATCACTTAGCACATAAAGGTCTAAAATCTTGATAAATATTTTCTTGTCTTTGTGCAGGTGCTGACTCAGACTGGCATCACCTGGAATCTGTCACCAGTTGGGAAGCTCATGCCCAAAGAGTGGAGAGAGGCTGAGGATTAAAGAGCTGCCATGGCAGACCTGCATCCCACCTAATAAACTTTCTGGTTGTACAGATGAAGAATTGCGTGTTCGCAGTGAATGCCTGTGTTTATTCCAACATGTCTGAATAAATTAAGTGTGATTCTACTGATCATTGTTTCTTCTTTTTAAGCTGTCATTAAGTGTCTTGTTCCCCAGTGTGCTATGTTATTGCTCAAAGTCATAAGTATAGAAGGAAAAATAAAAATATATAGAACATGTTGGGACAGCCTGTGCTGTCGCTCCTATTGAAGAATGGAAACACTAAGTTACTGCACAGGAACAAATCGGGATTTCTTTTTACCAGATAGCATAAAACACTGTTAAACAAAACGTAAAAACTCTATTGTAGTCCCATCTTTCCCAAATATCACAGATGTAGGTAGTATTCAAATAATTTACAAATGTAAAAGTGGCAATACAAAAAGATAAGAATGGTGAAGTGAATATAATACATTCAAGACTTAAAGTACAGATTTATTAGATAACATAACACTGTACTTAAAGTATCAAAAGTAAAAGTGCTAATTAATTATGAGGCATGATCTGCTATATTTTTAAATGCATTAATATGGAAGCAGTGCTTTAATGTTGTAGTTGATTGAAGTGGAGGTAATTTTAACTGCTTTATACAGTGTACTGTCAATTTTAGTCTGAAGTAACAAAGCAGCATATTTTATCAACTGACCATATATATGTAAAATTTTAAACTGCAAAGTAACAAAAGCTGTGAAATGAAGGTACAATATTTCCCACAGAAATGCAACACTTTTTCCATGTGCTTCAACCATTCTTGACCTTTTTTATATAATGTAAGCGAATCGCTTAAGTATTTCTCCAAATCTTTCCCAAAATTCAAGGAAAATTATAAGGATAATTATAGAATTAATATACTAAAAGATAGGTTCACAACTTTTCAAGTCTTAAAACAAGTGTCAGGTCCTCATATGAACACTGAAAGGGGTTTTCCTCGCTGTAGTCATTCCTCCCGTTCATGCTGGCTATTAAAAGATCTCCAAATGTGCTTTCAATCTAACTGATAGGGGCCAAAATCCACAATTCACAAATTACTTATTAATTATTAATAATTATTATTATACATGTGCATAACATGTATAAATGAGTTCACATAATACAAAATGTGCACTTTTTAACGCTATAACTTAACGCTAGGGGGGATAAATATCTATATAAAATGGTAACAGTACAAGCTGTGACTCAATGAAGTAACGTCTGCTGAAGAAATCGTCAGAGCAGCAAGATGTTTACGTCACAGAACAGACAGTAACCGGCTCCAATCAAATGCGACGCTCTCCTCCGGCTACAGCCAATCAGCTGCGGGGGTGGGCCGTCCGTCCCGCCCCGCCGCTCTTCCTCCTCGCTGCGCTAAGGTCACTTCTGTCACTCGGTGGCAAACCAGCCGAAGGAAGCGGAGGAGACCCAGCAAAGGAAGGTGCAGGAAAGAAACAGCAAAACAAGCAACATGTCTCTGTCTAACAAACTCACCCTGGACAAGGTGGACGTCAAGGGAAAGCGGGTCATCATGAGGTGAGCGTTTATCTCCTAGTTGACGAAATGACGCAGCCAATCGGAAATTGGATTATTTGACGTTAAGCTAACTGACATTTTGGAGATGTTCTAGTCCGTAAACTTAACCTTTTTTAGCGGTAACGAAGTGCTTTGTGCCTTCGCAGTGTTACTATGAAGATACAAATGGTGATGGTTAACAGTGCGTGAGTCAGACCATTTTACGTGAATGCAGGAAGTGAAGTTGTTGGTTGTCACGTTTTTTCCATCCATGTTACGTGCCTCTGAGGAGATGCTGCATGGATGCAAGTAACTGCATCCGAGATGTAGTCACTGAAAACGAGGGGCAGAAACATTATTTTAGTCCGATATTTAGTCTTGTAATAAAGTGTAATAGATACATGAGATACTGTATTGATAATTTAATGAAGTAAATGTGTCGTTTAGGTATTTTATTTATCAGATTAATGTGACTATAAACCCTCAAAGTATTGGCAAATACTCAGTCTAGCTGAGAAATTGCAGGAAGAGGAAACACCAGCTACATGTTGAAATTACAAAATTTGGGCATTTTTACATGATGGACTGCTGAGATGGTGAGTAATGGGTTATTCGTTAAAAGATGAATCAGTTCATAGTAGTAGTGAGAGAGTATTCAGCACTAATCAGTTCCTCCTGGAGGTTTTAAAAACAAAAAACACATTTGAGGATGTCACTTTGGGCTATAAAAAAAATAAAAATAATCGTTAGTTGCAGCCCTAAACATTACAACTGCAAGCTGGTTCAGTGCCTTGCTCAGAGGCAGGGCAGTCCACATAATCCCTCCCTATCTAGTCCAAGTACAGTCTCTGTAGCTAGAAGGATGTCCTGCTGCCTGGCTGAACAGAATATAAAGTAAAATATTTTTTGTAATAATAAAAAATTCGTTTTAAAGTGCTCTTAAATGCAGTTCTGATAAGAGCATTATATGCCATTTACTTGCTGGGTATTCCTACAGACTGTGATGAGAGTTCACTTGAAACTGACACCCTCTGTGGAAATGTCAGAGGGCCATCTTGGTTCGCTAAGCTTGGTGTTGAAACGACAGGCGGCATAGGACAAGGGTCACCGGCAGCAGCAGCCCCTCCACCTGCACCTCTCAGTAGTAAAAGGTCAAATTCACTTCACTTTCTGTAAGTCTCAGTGTGGACCAACAGTGTGCTGCACTGAGACAATCAGACATAAAGTTATCTTACATCACACCCAGGGCCTGTTTTGGCATGCCATGTGTGTGTTTTTATGAGCTTTCAGCAGTAGACAGAGTGCAAAGGAGGTGAGCGAGTCGCTGGTCCAGAATCAAAACGAGGGAAAGCAGGCTGGGACGTTGCTGTAGAGACCTGGCGGTGCCTGACAGAAATCTGTTCAGCAGCCAAATCCTGCAGAGGCCTGGACCTGATTTCCCAGAGAGGCACCACACATGCTCACCCCTTCTCTTGTATTATATTATATCTCACTTTTGCTGAGTTTCTTAAGAGTTAAAGTTGTTCAAACATTTCTTAAAGACAGCAATAATCTCATTTCTTGAATCAATCTTAATAGATGGAGCTAGAGCTGCAACCAATTAGTAGATCAAAACATAATTCATTGATTAATGATGAATGATTAATCATTTTGAATCATGGAAAATGCAAAATTCCTCTGGTTCCAGCTGAATATTTTCTAGTTTTAGTCCTCTTTGAGAGTAAACGTAAGCTTTGAGAGACGGTAATTCACATTTTTCAGACATTTTAAAGACCTAATGAGTCATTGATAAATCAAGGAAAGTCAATAATGTAAATAATCATTAGTTGCGGCTCAAGATGGAGTTAAAGAAATCGTTTTTCTGTTAAGCAAAGTAAAACTGCAGCCAAGGCAAGAAAGGAGGAAGATACTTCTCATTCATTGTTGTTTAAGGTCTAAGTTAGCCATTAGCTAACCTTTGCTTTGTACAACTGCAGTTCTTCAAGGTTTAACTCGTCCAATGAGCTCACTTCTGGCTCCAGATCAGCTCTGCTTCTGAGAAACATTGGAGTCGTATTCATTTCATTAAACGAAGGAGCGAATCCTTCAATTACATACAGAGGAACAGAAGGGGCAATTTAAGTGTGGAAATCTACTGCACTTGTTGCGTGATTGAACATTGTCTTCCTTCAACAGCCTGCTGTTGAGCCGCTGAATTGCTGACTGATGCATTTTAGGCTTAAGACAATGGATTGCCGCTATAACAGCAGCGGGTTTGGTATGTGTGTGCTAGTCAGCTGTGCCCATGCAGGCTTATCGTGTGTCTCAGCGCATCAGGTCCTCAGGCAGAGAGAGAGAGAGGAGGGAGGAGGGAGGGAGTTATGTAACAGACTGGAGTACGAGGGATGCAGCATGTTCTCATGAGCTACCAGTGTGCATCGCTGCATTGATGCAGCTGCAACCAACAAGGCACTAATGCTGCCATTGGAAAGCCATTTTGGATAAAAGAGTTCAGCTAATGGAAATGTCTGAAGATGTCTGACTGTCTGACAGCAGTGGACTAGTTGGGCAATAAAACGATCAGACACATCAATAGCAAAAGCATACTCCCTCCCTGGCTCGTAAACAGCCTATCATGCCCTTGATAATGGAGCATGCTAAAAATGACACGCAGATAGCCAATCATTTAACAGGTGTGTTCGGATGCACCATCAACAATCTGTTGAAGTCCAATATATCAAAATCTCTCTGGTCATAATGTCCAGGGACAGCGCTCCGCAGTTATGGAGGCTTGAATTTCTCAACAGCCTGCAAAGTCCTCATCAGGCCTACTTTTCAATAAAAAAAATGATTATAAATCTACATGCCTTGATGATGTCATTCTTTACACAGCCTGCCTGTCGATTTGTTTTAGGCTCAACAAACACAATATTTAACCAAAGTTTTTCCCATTTGTCTAGCATAAATCTTCCAGGACTTGTGGACTGGCACCCGAATTCTGCAAGGCACTGAACGTCTCATTAGTCCATTTCTTTTTTTTTTTTTTAATTTTGTTTTTTCTCTTTCAGGGTTGATTTCAACGTTCCAATGAAGGACAAGCACATCACAAACAACCAGAGGTAAAGTCCAGCTAATTTCTAAAACATCTGACCTCAAACTTAAAATCAATAAATAAACAATTAACTTTGTTGATAAAATAAATTTGGGTTCTTAAAGGGACTGAAGCAAACTCTTATGCACATTGACTTTCAGGATCAAGGCCGCCGTTCCCACCATCAAGCACTGCTTGGATCATGGCGCCAAGTCCGTCGTCCTGATGAGCCATCTGGGCCGCCCCGATGGAAACTTCGTGCCCGAGAAGTACTCCCTGGAGGCCGTGTCTGTCGAGCTCCACAAGCTGCTGGGGAAGTGAGTTGATAGACTCACTAACTGGCCGTTATTCTCTCTCAACACATTCGGTTTATTTCTTAAAAAATCAAATCAAATGATAAAATCCAGTGAAAGCAAAACAGAGACAACTGGAATATTAGTATTTTTGTAGTTATAATCCTGAAGATGGTGGTTACTGGTAGTAGCAGCAAGTGTATTTTATGACTGCAGTCAGCGCTAACTGAATTTCCTGTGGCTTCCGCACATACATACATACATACACAGTATTTAAAGTTCAGTCACAAGATAATTATTTAATCGTCACGAAATGAGAAGACAAAGTTCTGTCGAGATCATAAAACAAACATTGTTTTGACTTTGCAGGGACGTCAAATTCCTGAAGGACTGTGTGGGTGCAGAGGTTGAAGCTGCTTGCGCTAACCCTGCTGCCGGCTCCGTCATCCTGCTGGAGAACCTCCGCTTCCACGTCGCAGAGGAAGGAAAGGGCAAAGATGCCTCCGGAAACAAGGTGAGTCTCCCAGCAGTGTGCAGAGAAAGAATGAAAATTAAAGTTGTTTCACATGAAGTAGCCAAAGTTCTCTGTTTGTCCGTCAGACAGCAGGAGAGTCTAACACAATTTCTCACTGCTGGGTCAGCTGGAGGGAAAAACGCCCTCCGTCGTCTCCAGCTGCAGCGTCCCTGCAGTGTGCCTCTGAAATAGCTGTGTCACTGTCTGATGATGTCATGATCAGGAGTGGTGCAGAGACTGTGGCTGTATCCAAAAGCTCCTCCTATTGCACCTAGTGCACTATGTTTACACCATTTTATTCTATTTTTATTTGTAAGTTCACACACTATGATATGCTCTCAAATGGAACAAAGCGTGTTGTGTCCATAGCATGTTCTCTGCTTCTTGCGCAGAAACCCTACAATCCTCTTTACCCTTTTTAAATTAATGTGACGTGACCCTAAATCTGCCAATGATGGTGATTCATAAATGTCCAAAATCTCAGTTTACTGCTCACTACAGAGGAATCTAGCGAGTGTTTATTATCCAGAAAGTGATGTCAGACAGCATTTGAAACCAAAACATTTTAGGACCTTTTAGGGAGAAAATTATATCAAATGAAGCATTTTCTAAATAAAATATATTATCATATAAAGTTTGATTCTACTGTAATACAATGTAAATTCCTGTAAATTATCTGCTCTGATCACTTTATTTATCCACTAGGATTCGGCTCAAATTGAGTTGGACTGTTTGAAACTTTCCCAACTTTTTGACAGATAGATTTTTGCCTAGACTGAGTTCATTAACTGTCGAGAGGAGCTGAATCACAGCTCCATCTATTCCAGTCCTCCTCCTTAATGTGCCATCTCTGCTTTCATGGACTCTGGAGGCAACGAGGAGAGACTTTTGACATCTTGAGTGCTGACCACAGTTTTTATCTTTCATTACGGTGAGATGCAGATGATATAAGGACAAATCAGGGTTCAGGACTCTCCTCAGATACTGTATGAATGTTGGTTCATGCAGAGGATCAGCAGCCTTGACCCGCTGACATTTATTTTGAAGGTCAGTTGGCTGTGCTGGCTGGACGTGTTGCTTTTCCTGTCCTGCGAGGCCTGGTTGGTATGCAGCCGGTGTGGGTTGGTTTCTACTGTACTGCTGCACTGTACCAGGCAGGGAGTTTTATTTTTAGCACATTAAAGAAACTCACAGAGTTCAACCTCAAGTTAAAGTCTTACCCAGCTCCATATGATAATACTATAATGTTTAAAAGAGACACAAATATTGTTTTAGCAGTATATGTGCAACAAATAGAAGTCTGGTATCACTTTGTACCAATTGTAAATCTAACTGGAACCAACTTTTTATCAAAAGTCAAACTCAGAGCTCCAATCATTTCTCAGTTAGGTTTTTGTTAAGAGAGCTTGCACTGGTCTTATACAAATACTACATAGCTCCTTCATCTCTGCCACTTTGCATTGTATTGCAGGACAAAAGCGTCCAGTAAGTTTGGAGTGCAGACTGTACTTCATTTAGCTATTTTCTCTGTGTGAGCGTACTGCAGATTCAGTGCACTGCTAGAGTTTATTTAGTGCAGTAGTGGATGTCGATATCTAGTTGCTCAACTTGAATGCTAAAGAAGAAGTTCTTGCCAAACCATTATTGCTCAATTCTCTTTTCAGATAACGTGGTTATTAGTTTACTTATTACTTAATTGGTACGGTGAAGTCTCATATAATTTATTGGTTGTTTTTTTGTTGTTGTTGTTGTTGTTTTTTTTTCTTCCATTGCATCTCTAAATTTCTCCTGGGGAAAAAAAGGCAGTGACACAGTATATTACTAAAAGAGAACTGATTTAGCAATGTACTTCTATCACATAGTCAGACTCATGAGGCTTCCATGCTTCCTTCGTCCTTGTCAAAGTCTGGCTCCTACATTACCCACAATGCACCTCAACTTCCAACAGTCCAGTCAGAGATTCGGGTGTGTCATGCTAGTAGCAGCTAATATAGCCTCAATTCTTGACAAAAAGTAATTTGTTGGGGGGAAAAAAAACACAGCAGTAACTTGTTTCTAGTTTTTTACCTTTCATAATCTGCGGACTAAAAGGTGAAACGTAGGAGGCAGTTACAGTTGTGCCCTGACTGAAGCGTGCAACAGTCATGTCTGACATTTGGACGACACTGAAGAGCTCTCTTGACCTTTTTCTGCCCTCCAGTCACACAGTCATGACCTTCATCTGTTAAAGTGCAGCAGGAACCTGATCCATAATGACGGACTGAATGTCTTACTGATCACGGGCTGCATTTACAGTATATAGTGCTTCTGATCATACAGACTCATACTTCAATAGATGCATCTAAGGTTTTACAGTCTGGTCATAAACCCTCTTTTCACTTGCTGTGCTGATTACCTGATTTGCTGCATTGATTAACACAAAGCATCAATCACTGTTATCTCCTGGGCCGAGTCTGACAGATCTTGATGTATCTCGACTTCTGATCAGTCGTAGTTGCCAAATGACTACCTAAAATCATAAAATGTAGTGCTTTTGCTGTCTGATGTAGCGTCATTCCTCGTTTTCCATGAACATACATTTTAATTTTATTAAGTTTTTCTGGGGGCGGTCTGTAAAACTGTAAAACCCTGTCAATACTAAACTTATCTGTACAGTAGGAGGGTAAGAATCATTAGAAAAGTAGGATCATGAACAGAAAGGGTGTGTTGTTGTTGTTGTTTAGTGTGTTCTTGTAGTTTAGGATCCCCTTAATCTACTGTATAAAGCATCTGTATCTTTTAATAGAGCTCTATTAATAAAATGAATTATTGTTGTTGTTGCTGATGTGCACCTTTTTCATTCACATCTGTTTCATCAACAGAAACTGCACCCAACATATAGCAGGTTGTTATGTGAATATGGACATTAGGCACATTGAAAACATGCTTTGAATCTTGCACAAAGATGATAATGCAGCAGGTGCAGCAGCTGTTCACAACATTTTAATGAATTTAACAATTAATTCATCAATTATTTCCTGAATTTTGTCAATGAAATAAAATGGAAATATGTTTTTTTTTTTATGAATAAATGATGAACTCTTTGAAGCCTTTTAAAAAGGAAGGAAAAAAAAAGAAGGAAATCAAATGCCCATTCAATTATGTTTTCAACCGGCACCAGTGTTGTTTATCAGTGATTGTCAAGCAAACAATAACTGATCTGCTGTAAGATTGCAGTTGTTGCTAAAGGTTACTACTTTCTTTGCGTTTGTCTGCATCCTGCCTTCTCTTATTTGTTGCTATCTTTTTTTTTAAATATTTTTTCACAGACCAAGGCCACCCAGGAGCAGATCGACTCCTTCAGGGCATCTCTGTCCAAACTGGGAGACATTTACGTCAATGATGCCTTCGGCACAGCTCACAGAGCCCACAGGTGAGCAGGACGCTGGTTGTCTTGACACAGTGGTGATTAATGGAGGACAGTAGCAATCTGTGAAGTGATGATATCTTAACAAAAAATAAAAGATTTGCCTCTACTTCTCCTGAATGTCCCATCTTCCCCTTCTCCTACCCTTTTGTGTCCTCCTCCTCCTCCTCTTCCTCTCTCCCAGCTCCATGGTTGGAGTGCATCTGCCACAGAAGGCTGCTGGTTTCCTGATGAAGAAGGAGCTCGACTACTTCGCCATGGCTCTGGAGAAGCCTCAGAAGCCCTTCCTGGCCATCCTCGGAGGGTGAGAGCAATTAGTTTCGACAATTCATGGTGTTTGAATAGAGCTGCAAAAATTATTCACACAAAAATGCCAAATAATTTATGCTTCCAGCTTCTCTAAATGTGAGAATTTAATGTTTTCCTGAGTCATACATGAAAGTAAATTGAATATCTTTTGGTTGTGGGCTGTTGGTTGGACAAAACAAGACATTTAAAGGCATCGGTTTGGGATGTGGGAAATTTTGAACAACAGTTGTTTTTAAATATTTACTGACATTTAAGAAGCAAATGATTAATTGATAGTGAAAACAATCATTAGTTGCAGCTCTAAGTTTTAAACGAAGTCTTTGAAAGAGGCTTTGTCCTCTCCTGCGGTTCAGGTATCACCACACTGCAGCTTGCCAGCTTCTTTCTAAAACACCCAGGTGACCATCCAGGAATAGAGACTGTAAGCTCATTATGTAATCTGTGGTGTCACAGTACGCTGCTTTCTTCAAGGCACTATCATTTTAACTTTTCCTACAGTATGTGCAGGTCATTAAATGTTCGTTTTGTGGACAGTAATGGGCGGTTTTGTTCAATCTAAAAATATAATAAGATTATGTATACAGAGATGTAAAACTACAGCTAATGTTATCAAGCAGGACTGCAGTGATCAGTGTATTTGCCCTAAAATGACAGATTTCCTTGAAGGAATTAAGCTAACACCATCCTGTTTTATCTGATGCACCACAGTTCAATATCAGTCACTTCACTAAATTTAAATTCACAATCAGTAATACATCTATAATCAATTAGGAGCTTGGAGATAATAACCACTACATTGAAGACAACCAGGTTTTGCCACCTTATGTAACTTAGAAGATGAGTATTTTCAGCAGGTAATGAGTTCAGTGTCTGTGGTGCTGCAGGTGGTTTTGTCTTTTTTAGGTCATCTTTTCCCTGTTTTGTCCAAGTTGTGGCACCACATGTGAATGAAAACAGAGAAAACAATGGGTGAAGCTGCTGTGGAAACCTCTAGTCGGTCTTGTGCCAGAGTCCATTTTGATCCGACTGCATTGTGCAACTGTCACTCCCACTCAGCGTCAAGCAGTGCAGCCAATCACCTTCTTCCAGTTCACAAACAGAGGACATTGACCATTCTTGTGTAATGATCAGCCAGTGAGAGGCTGCAGAGTTCAGCAGCTGCTTCATTAGACATCAGTGAAACAAAGAAATAATGTGTTCGAAGGCTTTATCTCAACGGCCATGTTTTCATTAGTGTTTGTTTTCTTGTATGTGCAGTTTGGGCGGAGCAACAGCGTATTATTGAATTGATCGATTTTCATAGGAATTATAAGTGTTCAAATTAATAAACTTGAGCAAACAGCAATTAAAACCAAGCAAAATTAATCATTAAAGGAACAATGCAGATATTTTAGGTAATTTGATTATTCACTATCTTGCCAAGTGTTCGACAAGAAGCTTGATATCACTCTTATGTCTCTCAGTTGAATATGAAGTTGTAGCCAGCTGCCAGTTAGCTTAGCCAGTTTATTAAAACGCTATGTCTCATAACGTTTTCATATCAAAAGAAAACTACAAGAATGTAGGAACAGTGTTTAGAGCATCACATGAGACCAACAGTCTAATTTTAATAAAATATTAAAGCCCAGGTCAGAAATTATGTAAAAGTATAAATCTATCCGTCTATGTTCATCTTATCTGTTCTGATTTTTTCCGCCTTTTGCACTTTTTGTTTCAGAGCAAAGGTGAAAGATAAGATCCAGCTGATCAACAACATGTTGGATAAGGTCAATGAGATGATCATTGGCGGCGGCATGGCCTTCACCTTCCTCAAAGTCCTCAACAACATGGAGGTGAGGAAAACTACACAAAGGATCTGTGTGTGTCCCTAAGCAGAACACTTAAACCAGCATAAAATGAATCACCCAGTATCTCAAAAATACACACAAGTCATAGTTTTAAAGTGATGTCATCTTCTATTTTCATGTTAACAATGGGTCACATGACTATGTGTATGTGAAAGGTCTTTATTTGGTTCTACTGGTCTGCAAATTTACTGTTTTGGTTCAATCTCAAAGCTTTCATAAGTGTCATTTATGGATGCAGCAGGCAACTGTTCTGTACAAAACCTGCTCAGCACCAAACGGCAGACAGACACACTTAGCGACTAGATGGTGAACTTAGTGGAGGATTTAGAAGCTAATGAGCCAGATGTTTCCCTCGGGAATTGAAAGAGACCAAAACACCGCACAGCCGGCGAATATATTGGCAATCACCGGGGCTGACTGTGGCTGGCATGGAAATTTTGACACATCTCCCAACCCTATGTTCCAGTATGTTCACGAACTATATCTGTCTGCTTTTTCACAAACAGTGAGGGACCCCTTTCTCATGACACGTAGTCATTGTTGTAGCCAGTACAATGATTTCTCTTACTTTTCTTCTTGTCCTGTGACAAAATGAAAAGGTATCTTGAATGAACCCTGTATGACCACACAGCGACATGCTCTCCTAATCGAGCTGTTGGACTCACTGTTGAACATTGGTGGTGTTCAAATACACTTGTGAAACTGCTTTGTTTGTGTCACAGCAGAGATTGAGAATTACGTTCATAACCTGAGTTTGACCTCTGACAAGACGAAAGGCTCAATTCACCCACATTGCAAAAGAACATATTTTCATTTTTAAGTGATATCAAGCCAAGTTTTATTTGCCAAGATTTTGAAATGTCCATATCTACCACCACCTCAATACTATGGAGGTGAATGGAGTTCAGTTTGTGTTGCTCACAGCACTGAAAAATTACATTAAAAAGTTAAAACAACTTTTGTTGCCAGAAACAACAAATTATAATTATAAATAGAATTAAAATCTGCCAATTATTTTCATGATTAATCATTTGGTGAACAATAAAATGATGGAAAAATGCCTTTCACAACATCAAATGCCTTATTTTGTTCAACCAACAGTCCAGAACACTAAAATATAAAATTTACAGTAATATCGGATCAAGAAAAGCAACAAGCAACAAACCATTAAACCATGGTTTAATGGTTTGTTTTAAGTTTTACTGAAACAGTTGTTCAATCATTAAAATAGTTGCCATAATTGATTAATTGACTTCTTGTTGCAGCTATCTCAACATCCATATAGTAATAAAAAAATTAATCAAATGAGAAAATATGAAGCTGCACTCATGAAGTATTTTAAAAGTTTTAAAAGAAAAGTTTTAAGAGTTATAAAAATACACTCTTATTATCAGCTTTAGTCTCTGCAGTAATCTGAAGTTATTAAGTTCTTATCTTCACAAACTTCATGCTACTGTGGTGATTTGTCTTTCGTATGTTGTCTGTTGCAACTTTTCTGGCACTTGTTTATTTGTCTCTGTGTAAAACATCACACAATAGTTGGACTGCTTGACATTGGTGAAGTTTATTTACAGAAAACTACAATCATCTCTCCTTGTTTCCTTTCCTCCTCTCCTCTCCTCAGATCGGTAACTCCCTGTACGACGAGGAGGGAGCCGGCATTGTCAAGGACCTGATGGCCAAAGCTGAGAAGAACGGCGTCAAGATCACACTGCCCGTCGACTTCGTCACTGCTGACAAGTTTGATGAGAAAGCTGCTACCGGCACTGCAACCGTCGCTGCTGGCATCCCCGCCGGCTGGATGGTGAGAAAAGAAATCTGATTGGCTCAAAGATTTAAAGATGCACTTTAATAGAAATCGATGGTTATTGACATACCTTGATTCTCATTTATCTAGTGAGTACAAATTCAAGCTGTTTTTCTATTTTTTGTAGTTATTTTTCTCATAAATGTCTCCTCTCCTCTGCAGGGTTTGGACTGCGGACCAGAGAGCTGCAAGGCCTTCACAGCAGCTGTGGGCAGGGCCAAGCAGATTGTGTGGAACGGCCCAGTCGGTGTGTTTGAGTGGGATCACTTTGCCCATGGTACAAAGAGCCTGATGGACAAAGTGGTCGAGGTGACCAAAGCAGGCTGCATCACAATTATCGGTAAGAAAGACGAAAGGGGAGTTGAATTATGCTTTTTTTTTTTTTTTTTTGTGGGTTTGTCTGTTTGTAGCCTTGTTAGTTGGTGATTCATGTGTTTGCAGCATGAAATGACAAATTCAGAGAAAAGACGAATGAAAAGCTTCTGTGATTCAGATCTAATTTCATGCTGCAAACACAGCATGAGTAGTTTTCTACAACAGCAGGGCTCAGTAGCTAAAAAGAGTTGGAGGTGAGAAACTTGTCGCCTGCAGCTCTTCATCTAACAGCTCACTGTTGCTGCTCCTCCTCATTCCATTACTCCCTGCTATATTTTAAACTGATACACTGTCAAAAAATGATCGTTTTATGCAGGTGTCAGACCTTGCTAGGTGATAAACACATACATTGTATTTCCTGTAGCTGCAGCAGCAGTGGAAAATGTTGGATTTACATCAGCAGTAACTTATATGCAGCTCTGATACGAGTAGAGTAGAGTAGAGTAGAGTAGAGTAGGAGACAGTAAACGGGAAACTGACATCAGTGAGACAAAATTTTAAAAATAGAAATGCTGATCACAGAATGGAAATATAATTAAACCAAGTCCAAACCACTGCAGCCTAATCCTGAGTAAAAACCTTTTTTTGTCATGGCATAGTTGAACTTTCTATCTTTGAAGGATTGTCAGCATTAAACCAAACTCATGGGTATCTCATCACATCTGTCAGAGTTATGTGGAGTCTATTAAGATTTTGTGAAAACCACTTTTAATCACACATGAATGATGTATGTTTGTGTTTGTCCAGGTGGGGGCGACACTGCCACCTGCTGCGCCAAGTGGAACACAGAAGACAAGGTCAGCCACGTCAGCACAGGAGGTGGCGCCAGCCTGGAGCTGCTGGAGGGTGAGTGACAGAAAAAAAAATAATGAAGAACAAATAGTTATCAACACGGTGCCTTACTTGATGCTTGACTGTATGCTCTCTCTCTCTTTGTGTCCTCAGGCAAAGTCCTGCCTGGTGTGGATGCCCTGAGCAACGTCTAAACTTCCCATCAGCGCTCTATGTGTGTGTGAGAGAGTGTGTGTGTTTGCGTGCGTGTATGAGAGGTGGGTAGCGACTAAGCCAGACTCCTGTTTACTCCTTAAACCCTGCAAAAAAAACAAAAAAACACACACCCTGCTTTACCAGCTCAGTCTATGTGAAGTAATGCCAGTTGTTATTCATGGGAAAATAAGTTCCTTTGCCTCAGATCAATAAATGCTGTCTGTAACAAGCAGATCCTTCTGCCTTATTTCAACACGCTGATGAATTCAAGTCAAGGAAATAAGAGAATCATGACCTATTGATGGATGAAGATAATGGATGAAATGGCTTGTTAAGGTGGAAGTTTTAACTGTTGACCTGCTGAATGGACGGCTGAAACACAGCAGACACTGCCGTCACCTGAATCTGAGTTCAAACAGCCGATGGCTTCACTTGTGTGCCCGACGGTCGCTCTGACATGTCAGGATATCTGCTGTGTTGAGCCGTCAGCGTTCACCTCCAGCCATTCGCCCATGAGATACTTAAACACTGGCTCTTATGTATGTGTGTGTGTGTTTGTGTGTGAATGTGTGTATCGCTGCATCACTTTTTTCCACCCTGGAAGCATCACAGCACCACTCTCGAGCGTGTACACATACAGTATATAAATATATATATAAAACGGTTTATGTGGTGTGTACGTACCTACTGTAGATGTTCTCTGTTCACACCTCGGTTCTGGTCATGTGTCTTCTCTGGCTGTTGGTTTCTGAGCAGCTTCAGACTGAGATGTGTCGATCTCAGCTGATCTGTTCAGGCTAATAAAACCGTCTGCGTAAAACTTTTCTGTGATAGTCTGCTTATTCTGAAGGTGTTTGTAATTCATAAGAAAGGTTATTCTGTCATAATTATCACCAGCTTTGATGCACTGTTAGTGACAGGGTGGATATCTATGAGTTCTCGCCTACATACTTGGGTGTGACTTCTCACTTTGTATAATGTCACATTGTTTACTTTCACACCTATAAAAATTCTCCTTCTCAAGGTCACAACACTTGTACATGCTACCATGGTCACGGATGATTCTTATAATTATATGCTCTGCTTGTACAGCTCACATCTATAGCAGATGGATTGTCTCAATACTAATTAAAGGATAAGTTCATTGTTTTAATTAATTGTTGCAGCTCTAGTAGCTTCTAATTACTTATTAGATCAAGATTTTAAATACAAAACATGAGCAGTTCATAAAATTATTAGCAGTTAAAATCAGCTCCACCTTGACCAGCAGCTCTGCAGCTTTTAACATTGATGCATCACTAATAATCCAATAATAAAGAAGATATAATAATAGGATAGGGGGTCATTCTGCATAATGAGTACTTTTAATACTTTAAGTAAAGTTTTATTTATGTACATTTACTCAAGTAACATTTTGAATACAGGACTTAAACTTGAAATACTGTACAGTATATGTACAGCGTAATGTATTTTACATTGTGGTATCATTATTTTTACTAAAGCATATAATTATTTCTTCCACCACTGCAATAACATGTTTGCATGACTGAATTTCAGGCTCAGTGTATCTGCTCCTTAGTAAAAGCTGCCATCAGCAGCAGCTTCATGAACAGAAAATGCTTTGGTCAGAACATTTAATGGCATTTAGGAAAACTGTCAGTAAAGTAAACAAAAACTATTTTTTGTGAATGGCTAATAGCAGAAAAGCAATATAAGCATTTCTGACTACAGGATAATGGCTTTACTTTTATTTAGGTTCAGTCAGTTTGACTATTGATAATCAGTGATCACGTGGACGGAGTCACTGGATTGATTTCCTCTGTAACAGTCAAACTCACAACAAATTCAACATCTTCCTTTCTGACTCCAAAAGCACTTCTATCAAAGAAAATATCCGAGAATACAAAAGGAGATACAACATTATATCTTTCATGTAGAGTATCTGTTCTATATTGGAGTAGATTTTTTACCACTAGATGGCAGCTTCAGTTTTCACAGACGACAGACAAGTGAGGTCCATGAGTATTTATACACACAGCTGTCCACATAATTTGCACATCACACATTGCACAAATAAAAAATATGTTTTATTTCCAGTTTTATACAACAGGCAGAGCAGTGCAGGCTGATTAAATCTGTCCACTGATGTTCTCTGGTGGTCAGCAGAGTCCATGTCAGGTGCATTCATTCACATAATCTGGCTCATCTGTTCAAAGAGCAGATGGATGGTTAATATTTTTATTCACCACTAAATCAGATCCGATAACACAATTGTAAAAGGTTTTATAATATGCTAAATGTTTTATTTCATGAGTCACTGCAGTGATGGTGAAATTTTAATTTTAAAATTTTTTATTACACTATGAAAATGTCACCACATACAGCTCTAAGTGCTATATCAATTTATATAACAATTAGAAGAGAAATGTCACAATGGGAACAGTGTATTGGCACCTAGTAGAACGGATTTGGCAGAAATGGAATTTAATATTTATAAGTATGTTTTAATTAGTGTAGAAAATAAGAGTCATTGTGTTCTTGTTAACTTAAAATGAGCCCTTTATATCTACATAGGGAGCGTTAGGGTCCCCTTACACGGAGGCCACCATGTTTTACGGCCACATAAGTAGCCCAGAATGGACGAACCAAACACTGGTTCTAGAGAGGACCTTTTGCTTTTTTTTGTGAGTTTCATTGCCACTATAGTTTCCCTACAGGCTTGGAAGAGGAGGGGTATTCAGTTGGTTGCAATCTGTAACCTTACCACCAGATGCCACTAAATCCTACACACTGGTCCTTTAAAAGTTGCTGTCAACTGAAATGTTAATGCAATTGCTTTTAATGAAAAACCTCTAAATGCACATTATCATGGTCAAAAGAGACCAATGCTGACTGCTGGTAGAAAACAGGAAGTAAACAGCACTTCTTATGTCAAAGTCTGATGTTTTGTGAGCATTTCTCAGATGCCAGCTGTGCAAGTTCTTGATCACATGCAAATTCATACATTCATAAACATGAACCATAATTATTCCTTATCTTTCCTAAAATATTCCCCCTTTTGCTCAGTTTTCAGCTTTTGTTTCCCAGTGGCATAAATAGTGTATCTTGTAATTATTTACATTAATAAGTAGATCACATTTAAATATGTGCTGAAACTGAAGCTTTAGTTTAGTTTAACTTCGTAGAGTTTTTTGTAACTATGTAGTAGATTATGAACAAACTATACCACAACTGTTAATGAGTATTTGTAACCCATTTTCCCACAATTTCTCTTTTGTCACCTCATTAAGATGATCAACGTGCTCCACAATTAATCAATAGGTACTTACTTTTTTTTTTTTTAAATACTACCTGGGTTTTAAAACTTACCCGTTATCCCCTAATCTTTTGCTCTTTTCTTTGACTCAGGTTCAGTCAGTTTACTCTGCTTGAGTTGAGTATTTTTTTATTCTCCAATTATAAATGAACACTGTGTTAAAACCTAAATAATAACATGCAGTATACATTTTAGGCAACAAACATATAATTAACAAACAAATGTAGTTTTTGGTTCTTACCATCGTCTTCGTCTACATTTTCCAAGAAATCAGCGTTCTCATAGTCATCGTCATCTGTTTGGTGAAACAACAGTTTGAATGAGTCAAGCTTTAGCGCCTGGTGCTCTGTGTAATAATCAATATGTGTTCAAATTCGTATGAGTGAGACTTATTGTAACATTACTAGCAACATCTCATTTCTAACTGAATCAGAATGGATACTTTGATTGAACATCAGCAACAACAGCAATGAATTAATCAATCTTGATTGTCCCCTAATGGGAAATTTGGTTTGCAGCAGGTGACATCAGTCATACAAAACAAAAATAGTAACAATGATCAATCAACAAGACAACAGACACAATTTATACCTTCTCCATTTGGGAATGTGTCAATGTTCCCATATACACCTGGAAACATATCAGCATCTAGAAGAACAAAAGTGTGTGTGATGAATGTTAGATGAAAAACATCTAACACAGCATTGAAATCCGAGTTGGAGAAATTGGTGATAAACATGCTCTGAATTCTTTCTAAAGTCTTTTCATTCATCTTATACACACATTTAAGGTTAAAAAACAGAGGGAATGCTCACCTTTTCTTATCTGTTCATTTTGATACATTGATTCTGCGAGCGGAGCTCTGCAAGACATTACATAAATATGACACTGCAGTTGTTAAAAGTAACATTTTCAACCCTGTTGTTCTGTGTGTAAATATTTCCATACTTTAAAAAAGACATTAAAATCACTAGTTTAAAATCTTACCCAGCATGAGTCAATAGTGGATTAATATAACCAGAAAGCCTTGCAAAGGGTTTTGACCCAGTTTTAGTGTTTGTTTTTTTTATTTTACTGTTGGGTTATTTAGCCAAACTAAAGCTTGTTATAATCTACTCTACTTTACACTTACATGTCATAGGTTTTTTTTTTTATCGATTTTTAATGACTTGTTGAATGTCATATGCTCATCTGTAAAGGAAACAATGCATTTGTGACAGTTTTTAGCTCAAGCTTGTTGTGTGTAACACTGGGTCAAACTAACAGATCACTACTGGGTAAAATTTTAACCTAGTGATTTTTAGTTCTTCCATGTTGACCCATTGTTTTGATAAATTCAATACAATGTCTGTTGCTCTATAAAATGTTTTCACATCACTAATTCCCATCAGTGCAGGAAGAGTCACGCGAGTAGTTTCACTTTGCCTTTTTCTCAAGACCATTTTAAACTACCATGAATGAAACTCAACACTTCCTCCTGAGTTTTCATGTGCAAATTGTTCTTGCAGCCTTTACTTTACAGTATTATCTTTGTTTCATACATACACTTTAAATGGGCTCAAGACTTACAGTATTTAAGCATATCTTGCCTTGTTTTACTATTTGACAGGATATAATCAACCAACCATGGTGAATGGACTGTTTGGCATGTGGTCAGGAAAAATGCAAATTAATCTGATTTTAAAAAAACAATAAATATTTAAATGTACATCTCCCATCTACATCAGAAATTGTGTTTTTTAAAGCTCTGACCTCAATTCAAAATAAGAATGCATAATATTATTTTTCCTGGAAACCATAGTTTTTGCACTGCTTATGCTGAAGGTATTCACCGAAACTGAGATTGTGCTTTCACGTAAAGTAGGAAGATTTCTAAGCATGTTTGTTATGACTGTGGTCATTAACATGTTTATTTGATCAGCATGGATGTGTATGTGATGTGTCAGCTATATAAAGAGCCAAGATGGCTCCTCTCCCATTTTCCTCTTGCAGTCCAACCTGGCTAAGGTTTTATTCCCTTCTTTTGGAGTTAATAGGGTGGTGGGCTGCCAGTTTTGGTTAACCTTGTTTTCTCATGTTTATGTGAGTTAAGGAGGTAAGTTGTTTGAATTTGGTTTCTTTGATTTTGTGAAGTTATATTGGTTACCTTCCCAGTTAGATGTGTTTTTGTTTGCTATGTTGGCCTTTGTCCTCCCTGAAGCTAAATCCAGCTCCCTGTGTGTTATTTAACATTGTAAATAAACCCACCTTTATTATATTCAGTTAATTGTTTTTATGGCTGCTTGGGACTTGGGGAAGATGGAGCATTACAATGTTTCATGCAGTATTCCTGCAATATTATATACAGTATTTTAGAGGCTGTTAATATTTGGTTTTAACTTTTGGTGAACTGAAGTGGACAACCGAGACACATGACCATTCACACCTATGTCTATCATATGTCTCCAAGGTGTCCAGCTGACCACTTGTGATCATATTTTGTTTCTGCCTACGTCACTTCTGCTAGAAGATCAAAGAGCCCCACACACTGTTATTACATCAGTCTGTCACCAGACAAGCACCGGATTCATTCGCACTGGTTAGCTAAAACAAAAATGTTACGTCCTTGTCGGGGACGCATTAGGACACATGAGTGTTTACACTACAAAAGTATGTAGACCAATACGTCCCAGACCACCTCAGCAAATGGTTTGAGTGATTGGACCACAATGCGTCTTGGTGGCCGTTTACACATATTTAGCACTGTCAACTTGTGATCAGATTGCCCAAGATAGCCCATTTTGAAACCAAGTGTAAACAGGGTCTTTAGTTTAGTAATGGTTGAAAATTTGATGAGGCAGTTGCTTTAATTTTTTAAAGAAGCTACACCTATATAACAACAGTATTTGGTCTTTATATTTAGCCTACTACAACATATTTTTGAGCTCTAGTTACATCCATATTAGCATATAATTGTAATGGTTGATCACTTTTACAACAAAAACTCCATAACCATTCAGTCTGGAAAAGGCAAAGAGAGAAAGAAATGCAAAATAGCACAATGAGAAAATGATGCAGGGAAGCCTAATTAAGACAAAACAAATCTGAAGGTGAAAAAAGGTACAGTCCCACTTTAGTAGACAAGCTGTCCCACTTAACCCGAAAAAACTAAATGAGGGAAAAAGGGGTTCTTTGTTTGGTTTGAGAGTCTTTACTTAACTCTAACTCTAATAACTTTTGAATAATAATCAATTCTCTTCAAAACTTTACATCGCTATGTCAACAATGTTTGTACCATTTCACAAAAACATGATTGGTGTAAGTGAATATTTGTTATAATAGCACGCTGGTGCTAGTGCTGTTACCAAAATGTGTCCCACTTTTGCTGAACCCTCCCATATCCTCTGTTCAAACATTAAGTGGGTCATTCTGCTTCTGAATGCAGAATTGAACTATTTGCATAAAATAAAAAGTGGTCATCACAGTAAATGCAGATTGCTTTTCACTCTCAGCTCTCAGAACATGTATGAGAAGAGCTTAAACACTTACACATATGTATGTTCTGGACTTCCTGTTTGAGCTGCAACGACACAAAATGTAACAGGGCATTTTCAGTCATTATGTAATTACATGATGATTAATACATTTTTAAAAAAAGATGTTAAATAGATGTTTAGCCAGTATGTTTAGTGTGTATTATGTGTGCAAATTTACCATCTGTGATGTTTTGATAGTCTGAGTCAGCCACACTAGCTGTAAAACATGATGGTTAAATGTTGCATTAGAATAAGATTCAATGCTTTGATTTAAAACTGAAAACCTTTTTAAAATATGAAGAGCTTACCTGAAGAAATTTCCTCATAATCATCTGTAGTTTCCCTGGAAAACATATAAAAGTTTAAAGGTTTAAGTTTTTTGTTTTTATTATGTGTCATATTCTGAATTAGAGAAACAGCAAACATCTTCTGGTAAATTAGGTTAATTAAGCATTCAGACTGAAAACAGGACTGTGTAAAATATCTGTACAACATTGTGGGAAATATGTTTGTTTGCTTTCTGAGAGTGAGATAAGAAGATTAAAGGACAGGTTCACAGGTTTTTTCAAGTCAGTCTTAAAACAACAGTCAGGAGCCCAAATGAACATTCAAACAGGTTTTTCTCGCTATAATCATTCCTCCTGTTCATACTGATTATTAGAGGATCTCCTCAAAGTGCACTTACAATGTAAGAAAATTTGCCTACCATCACTTTTTTTTGACAATGAATAAGCACTTTTCGCTTTTTGTGGCGTTTGAATGAGCCTGAAACTGAGACTTGAACCCATCCTGTATGCATGTTAAGACTTAGCCCAACTGAGCCTGACTTGTTGACACCTGAACCCAACCAGAGACCAATAAAAGGCTATGTTTGTGCTTCATTTTATCCATTAATGACCTTTAGCATCACTAGACTAATGCAGCGCATTGGCCTCACTCTGCCTTTTGCTCTTCTCACTGGGTATTGCATGTCTACTTGTATCACATAACACATGAACACAGATTGGCACAGTCTGAGAGAAAAAGAGAAAAATGTCTACATTACTTTAAATCTGAAAATAGTGTGGCCCCAGCTCACACTCAAAGCTTCACACAACAAAACGGCCTGAAACACGGTACTTTGGTGGAGTTTGGTAGCAATACTCTACAGTCAGGACGTTAATGATGATCTCAATGCTGTATTACAGTCGTCTCATTGAAATGAATGTGGACGCTGCATTATTTGATGTAATGCCATCATCAGCCTGAAAACAACCTCATATACAGTTTGCAGCTCCAATCAATATAAAGCTGGTTTTGGTTTTCTTGACAGCTATTGTTAGCTTCAATCTAGGATACTTGCAGCAGCCTTAAAGGATGACTCCAAACATTAAGGGAAATACGTTTGTTCGACATTTTACCAAGTCAGATAGAAGATCAAAATCACCTTGATGTCAATGTTTCATACAAAGACAGATGTGGTTAGGTGTTTAGCTCATAGCTTAGCTCAAAAACTACTAGCCTAGCTCCATCAAAGTGCTTTTCAACAAAGATATCGTCAAAGCTGGATCTCTGTACTGGACGGATAGAGATTAAACTGATAGTAATTGTCATGAACTCATGGTTTGGGACTCTACTGTGTTATACTTATGTTGCCTAGTCCTTTGGGTCATTTGGTTTAGCTCATTTATGTTAATTGACTTATCTTTGAAAGACTTTCTTGCATTCTCAGTTAGATTGTAGTGTTATTTACTTGAGTTTTGCATTCTGGGACTTTCTGACATGGTGTTAATTTGTTTGCCTTTTATTGGCTGGTCTGTTCTCTGTGTCTTTCTAATGTTTTTTTCTCTCTCTCTCTCTCCCAGTCTGTCCCCTCTTTTCATTTCTCAGTTTGTACTTTGTACGTTTCCTCGCCTCCTCTCCTCATATCTTACTCCCTCCCACTTGAGATGCGAATGGGCGTTTAACAAAATGTGACATCAATGTTTCAGAGCCGCCATTTTAAAATGACTTCAATTAAATATAACATGTGGCTGCATCATCTGTCCATTGTTTTGTGATAGCCTAGTGCTGCATTTTATTATCTCTCTGGCAAGCCTCCTCTTTCCTCCAGATGCATTTTAGGAATTGAACACACTGTGATCGATTTCTAGCTCACAGGCAGGAGGACAGAGGAGAAAGTAGACAAGGAGGCACAGAATAGAGAAATGACAAGAGCCTACAGTGTATGGCATGGGTGTGCCTGTCTGTGTTCTGCTTTTCTCTCCCTACTTTCCCTTCACACTTGCCCTGCCCTGCTAATAGTGTCTTCCCCAGCCAATCAGCTCCCAGCCTGCCCTTGTGTCTTACCACTTGTTCCCTGTTATCTGATTAGTTCAGTTGGTATTTAAGTTCAGTTTTCAGTTTAGTCTTTTTTAAGTCATCAGTACTGTTCCCTCCTGTCATGTTTGCTCAGTTCTGTACCACTTGCTCAGTCATTTCTTGTGTTCAGTTTTACTGAATACAAGAAATCAGCCCTACTTTATGGTCTCTGAATTTGGGTCCTCCTGCTTCACAATTCATGACAATAATCTTCTCATATGACTGGATATGATGGCAAAAAAGCCCAAAACAGGCATGACTGTTCTTTCAAACACATACAGTACACTGCATTTACAGTTTGAATGTGATAAATATGCAGAGGAAATGTCAGTATTGATGCTGCTATGATGAAATTAGCTGATCATCATAACATACTGTACGTACATTGTGGTTGTGAACTGATTGGTTCTCGTGACTGAAAAAGAAAACAGCATAAATTTGTTTTTTAGATGTAAAGATACTAATTAAAGGTGACAAATTTTTTTTTCAACAAATACAGTAGCTGATGCTTCAATGAATAATGATTTACCTGATTTTGATTTTATCACAGCAAATCTACTTCCTCCACGTTGACTGTCAAGATAACACTTAGATGTTAGTTTTCTTATAATGTTTTAACACATTTTAAAATATTTCGTTATTAGAGTGAGACTTTGTATTGGTGTCAAAACATCAAAATGAAGAAGTAAGTTGACAATAAAAAAGAAAAAAAAAAGATTAGATGGATGAAGAATATTTCATTTTAATTCTAGCAAACCAAACACAGTGTTGACTATGATTGGAGGCAGTGTATTACTGACAGGAGTCATGGTTTAAGTCTTTAAAGGAGGACTAGGCAACACTAAGAACCTACTCTTGATTCAGACATTTTAGCCAACTATACACCCATATCTAATCATCCATTTCTCTTTAGGATCCTTGAGAAAGCAGTTGTATGATTATGAGTATTGAATCAGTTATATGACTTCCTACATAACAATAGTTTATTTCAGTTAGGATTTCTAATGCGTCATAGCACAGAGACAGCACTGGTGAAAGTCATAAATGCTGGGTTCTGCTTGAGGTATTTTCCTTACCGCTGCCACCAAGTGCTTACTCATTGGGGAATTGTTAGGTCTCTGTAAATTAAAGAGGTCTTGACCTACTCTATGTGGAAAGTACCCCGAGATGACTTTTGTTACAATTTGGCGCTGTATAAATAAAATTGAATTATATTGAATTGAATTAAGATGCTTCTTACTGTTAATGACCTACTGACAATTACTACAAAAGCTTTTATCTATACCTTCTCTACAGTTATGGAACATTGATGGAGTGATTTTCCAATCCTGAAGAAGTTAGATTTATGTTCTCAGTACACAGATTTCAACCGGGATCTCAGTGTGTCAACAACTTGGGTTGACGGGAACTGAAGATGCACATTTGGAATAAAAACTAGGTTTAAATAATTCCTTTTTAATACAAAATGGGTTAAATATCTGTAGATTTGATAGGCCTCTGTGAAACTATTCAAATTGTATTGGATCTTACTGATCTAATCTACTGGATCTACCATACTCACCCTAGTTGTATGCACACATTAGCAATAATTCAGCAACTTCAGGCAGACTCACTTTCTTTTTTAACTCTAAATAAAGTGGTTTAGATCATCTGGATAAACTGTTGTCTGATTCTCTGACTGCTCGTATTTCTCACCCCTCAGACTTCATCATAGCATTGTCGCTGTCTTGTTACTGTGCGTGTCATATGGTTACTTTAACCCACAGCAATGCAATCAAAGCTACCTGGAAACATGGCTTGAGAGTGTGGAACAAATACTTTATACTCACAATGTCTGTGGGTTATATATTTGAACCTCCTCATGTATGATCTCTACAGGAAATACAAAGCAGTTAATACAGCAGTAAGAGAACACATCACACCTCAAATCTACTACAGTATTTAAATGTATCACACATCAAATGAACTTCAGGATGTTTAACAGTAAGCGAATGCATCATTGTGGGGCTTACCACGAGAAACAGTAAGTGAACTCATCTTCATGCATCACTGTTTCAATCACATTACCTTCTTGTTTGTTAGTTTTGCCTCATACGCTGTAAACCTGTCAATTTTATTCATTATATTTGTTTCTCCCCTTCTCGCCACAATCCAAGAGCAAAGTTTGACTCCACATAAATATTAAACTATAGTTTTGGTTGCACCTCCTCCACCAAGTCCCTGCATGTTAATCACAAAGACTTCTCTCCTTTTTTATGTGATGAGCATCTAAAACATTGTACCAACTCAATGACAGTGGAGCCTAAACTGAAAGTCTGTGAAATGCCTAGAATGTGGCTACAAATGACAGAGAAACAGCACACATTTGACACAAATTATGTTTCCCTTATCTACTACCGCAACCACAGCATACAGAGATCACACACAGCCACACATGGCCAGCCTCTTAGAAATACTTACTGGATTTCTTTTTGCATCGCAGACACAGAAAAGACAGAAGAGTTAGTGATATCAGTGATGCAACAGTCAAGGCTGTAGCCAGCAGACCAGAGTTTTCTATCATACCTAAATGAGACACAGAAGAAAGAAATGATCCACTATGGTTTGACCTCAAAGTGGACTGACACAGATGTTAGATATAGACTTCGTTACTGACAACCAGCTCAACTGTTCCCTGTATTTAAGTTAACTGTTAATCATTAATAAGAGAGGCTGTTAAGATTATATTAACAGGGGGATTACTGGTCAACAACTGACAGTTGTTCACAATGTCATGGTTGAAGTAGCTGCTCTTTTCCTGTTAACAAGACAGAGCGAACCACAGGATGTGGTAGGCCAAAAGAAAACTGAAACACACCAGGAGTCACATTTTGTATATGGGGTTTACACTTACTGCCACTTGAGTAGCATCACCCTCCCAAAAGCAAGAAAACAGTAAAAAACAGCTCAGGAAATTAATTTCCTTATATTACACAAACCTTTTGGATGTCTATTAACTTCTATCCACATCTGTTAGGACTGGTTGACTGAGTTACAATAGGCCAGTGTTGGTGTTTGAGTCTAAAGCGAGTTATGTAAAGCCTAATCTCTACCTGCAGACTATTTCACACCTAAAAACTGTCTTTGTTGATCAAAAAATTTCTCACCCACAAACCGACACGTCTTCAACAATGTGCTGAAAAAGGCTTCATTAGCTCTATAAGATAAGATAACTGTAACGGACAAACCGAGACATACAGTACTGTGCAAAAGTTTCAGGTACTTAAGATCAGGGGTCAATAATTAGAAATATGTTTTGGCTAATTGTTGTTTTAAGGCTTCATTGGACAGCCATTAAGCGGGTTAAATGTTTATGGTTGGATCTGTGGGCAGATATCATTTTCATATCAACTGATGACTAACGGAGTTACAGCTTATTTTATACTAATAAGAAATAAACTTACGCAATAAACCTTTCATAATAATATGTCTTGTGTCACACTTTGAGACTAGAGACGTACTTGATTGTTAACTTGCTTCATTAATGGTTGACTAAAAGTACTGTTGTTGTTGTTGTTGCCTTAGAAACACTGCTTGTGTGAATGACAATACATTTTTCATGGCGGAATATACTGAAGTTGACGCAATTCACAGTCATACATTAAAATGTAACTTGTGCTTTATCAGATGTAATTTTGTCGCTGCACTGTTCAAATAGCATGTTGTAACCACAGCGTTAATGCCTCTCCTCCTGTTGGGACTTTCGTGAAGTAACATACTGTTTGGTATTTACACAAGCCCTATATTCATTTTGTCACCTTCTATAGATTTGTGAAGAATTATGCAAAAAAAATGTATGCAAATTAAAACTTTCAGCTTTCAAAGGCCGCTATTTGCCCACCACTGCTTTAGATTCTTATCCATAATGCAGCACCATCAGTGAGGCATCTGATTGGTCCCAAATTTATTCTGCAGCATGACAATGACCCCAAACATCCAGCCAGAGTCATAAAGAACTATCTTCAGCTACAAGAAGAACAAGGAGTCCTGCAACAGATGGTTTGGCCCCCACAGATCACTGATCTCAACATCATTGAGTCAGTCTTTGATTACATGAAAAGACAGAAGCAGCTGAGATGCCAAAATCTACAGAAAAACTGTCGCAACTTCCTCAAGATGCAGAAACAACTGAACTGCCAAGTACCTGAAAAACTGTGTGTAGGTGTACTGAGGAGAACTAGTAAAGTGTCGAAGGCAAAGCGTAGTCACACCAAATATTGATTTCATGTAGGTTCCTTCTTTTTACTGAACTTTGTATGAAGTTAATTGATAAAAACTAATCATGATATTATTTTAAAAGCATCCTCACTTTACTTTTAGTACTTCAAACTCTTGCACAGCACAGTTTATCTTAGATGTTTGAAGAAAAAAGAAACTAAATTAAAATAAATTACCGTAAATCGACCTAAATTAACTCTGAATATAAAAACACAATAACTGATTGAATAAGTATTCTCAATTCAAGTAAATGTTTAGTAGAGGTTAATTTGGCTGAAATCGTAGTACGGTGGAAACTGCAAGCGCAGTGTTTCCAAAAGCAATGTTTGAACACGGCAGTTTTTCCCTGTTCGTCTTTGTAAAACTTGTAAACTTGTAAATCTTGTCAAGTTTTATGAGTACAAACCACGATAGGTGTCCTGCAGAGAATAAAAATTCATTTTTCCACACAAATTAATACATTGCACTCTTGGATTCAGTAATTGTTAGTAGAAATGATTAATGTGTGCTCTTGAATCACTTAATTCGAACTCTCAACTTAATAATTTGTAGGTGAATTGACAGAATGTAGCATTTAACTATATTATTAACATTTTGACATAATATTTAAGGAATGTCAAAGATAACATAAATTAAAACAGGCAAACTCTGAAGTACGTCTCCATCTGCATCCAAAATCATCATGTGCACATATACAGCTGTGTATTCTTATGTTCAAATGCCAACAACAGCGCTAAATGCACTATTCTCAATTTTACAGCATGATTTATTAATTTGTGTGCAATTTTTTTCTTCCTCTTGTAGGATTGAGGTGTGGTCTCTGATTGGCCACCACAGGACATCTGCATTATTGTTCTGAAGGTCTCTGTGTGGTTTTGGCTTTATGTCTGAGGTCATGGTTTTGCTGGAAAGTAAATCTTTCCACAGTCACAGTTCTCTGTGAGACAGCAGTCAGTTTCTCTGTGTTTCGTGTAACTCATGTCATTTTCTACCTTAACACCCCTGCCATATTTCCCCTGCTGCTGAGAAACATGGCATAATGGGGTGGTATGTTTCTATTAGCATTTGGCTTTTGTTTTAATGTCATGATACTATTTAAATCTCTCACTTCGTGTTTATTAAATCCGGTTTCTGCTTTCTTTGTCTCTCACGTATTAGCTACCATCTCATTTAGAACTGCTATATATAGACTTCTTGTCGACCTTATGTCCAAACAATAACGTCAGCACTGGCCACTTCTGCAAAACTCTGGATTATGTTTAATTACAATGTTTCTTTACGCTTACTGCTAAGGTTTTTTAAAATTCTCACTTTCTACAATATCACAAATACAGTATAGTTAAAATTAAGGAAAGATGGACATGGTTTTATGGCACATAAACTATGGTATATGGACGTAATTCCTTGGACACTGGACATGAATGGATCACTGAATAGGCTCTGTCAAAAGGAGGGATGTCCTGATCATGTCTTCTTTTCTCTTGATCCCAGTCCAGGTCCTTGAAGATTGAGAATCTGACTAAACCGAGTCTTTTTGGGTATTTATTTATTTAGATATTTATCATATTTTGTTAATATTTTTCTACGTAATACAGTTACACAGAGCGCACTTAGACTGAAGTAAGCCTACATTAGCCCACTGTAAAAAACAAAAAACAAAAAACAAAACATATATATTAAAATATAACCTCCATTACAGGTTTCCTTTGATGGTTTTCTGTAATCTTTTGTATGAATTTTGAATAATATTTGTAGAGAGCAGTGTCAGAGTGGATGCGCTGGTGCACCTTCAACATGAACAAATTGCTGATTCATCCAACAGCAGTACTTTACAGTTATGGTTGACCTGCAAAATGTCCACGAAAGACATATTTATTTTTGTATATTTTTTTGCCCTTGTTTTTTTTATCCTTTACATGTCTTTTTCTAATTCTTATTTTTACTATTAATCTAATTGTTATTCTTTAACACACACAAGAGTATCATCAGCAACGATCCAATGATCTATTTTGATCTATTTTGTAATTGGTGTATTGTAATTTTTAAAGTAATTATACCATAACTGTTTTGTAGATAATTTAATATATACTGAATAATTTCAAGAACTTACACTGCCATTTATTTCCAGGTCCCAACTAAATTTATTAATTTACTTTATTATTCCCTCTACTTCTTCCCTTGTCTATCATTCAAGTATTTTATTGATACACCATATTTACAAAATATTTACAGTGTAATCTGTGGACTGTCTAAAGCAATGATGCTCAATGTGCTATGGAGCCTATATTCCTTTATTTGTATAATATCCTGAATGATTGTTATTGTAAAACAAATACCAATCATTTTGGTTTCAATAAAAACAGACAATTATCACTAAATTTAAAATATTTTCATTCAGAATCCATAGACTCAATACTATTTACTGTAAAAGAACAAACAAGATATATATGTGCTGTTTGCCGTTTCTATATTTCCTATATTTTTGGGGTGTGTCTCCTAAGTGTTTCTGATGTAGCATGTTGCTATATCAATACAATATAATATACATGTACAGTATATTACCAGACACTATCATATGTGTGTGTGTGTGTGTGTGTGTGTGTGTATAGAAATATTTAGAGATAGTTGTTCATTTTCTAGTTATTATATTTGTTAACGTCTCTGTATGTCCTTGTGTTGTTTGCATTGTGATTCATATGCTACAACTATTTTTCACTGAGATTAATAAAGAACTCAATCAATCAATCTATATCCCTTACATGGTCAAATTATACATTCGTTGTCTGCAGATACTGATTAAAAGGCTAAAAACATTAAAAATTCTACAAAAAAGTAGTGTGATTATGATTTACGTTTCATCACGATGATGATTTTGTTCATCCCTCATCATTGTCCTTTTTGAAATTCCACGAAATGATCACATTTATGTTTTTTCTGTGAGTGTCTGGTAAAAACTTTCCCACCTGCATCCACCAGAAGTGCTGCTGCTGAAAACAAAACCACCAGATCTACTTCAGCTCGAACATGTACACACACACGTTTAGAATAACATTATTAATCTCTTTTTAAAAGCACCGACTGTAAGCTTTAACTCACAAAACAGAAGATTTCTTATCTGACGTGTTGTTGTATTACCTTCAGTGGTCCGGCTGCCTTCATTCTTCTCATATTTTACAGCCAACAACAGCAAGTTCGAGCTGTGCTTCCTCTTTCTACACCTCGCCACATCCGTCTCACTCAAGACAGAAAAGACCCTCTGAAGAACACATTTACAGTCTGCATGTGGTTTGAAGTGGACACAAATGCATTGCTGTTCTCTTTGACATTTATATTTAAGACGCTAGTTTCATTTCTTTTAAGATGCTTAAAAGTGACCTTACAGCAGCATGACTCGGTGACTATTTTACACCTTTTATTTAGATTTCACAGAATTGTGGTAATGTTATTTACAGCATTTCATTTGTCAGTGTCCTCTAACATAGGAAACTTCAAACCTAACCCACCCAGAGATTTGAAATGATAATAAAGTTTATAGTCATCTACTTACTGAACCCTTTTATATGGATAGAAATAGTTGTTAATTGTTGCCATAAGCACAGAAAAATGTAATAGACATGAATATAAAAGGTGTCAGGTGCCATTTTCTGTAAGAAAATACTTGCAAATTCAGGAAGAGCATATAACAGCGGTGAAAATAATTATTTTTTATATGATCAAATACAGTAAATGTCTTCACAGTTGGAACTTTAAAGTACAAAAAAAGGTTTCAAGCTTTTTAGCCAGTTGTACAGTAATACATTTTGGAGGTAAGCTTTAGCAAAAAAAAAAAAAAAAAAAAAAACAACTAACTAGTAATTAAACAGTAATTACCAATAATTGTGCCTGAGATTACAAGCCAGAACATTTGGGACAATCAGGCGGAAGTTACAGCACCAGTTACAGAAGACGTTTCAGCAGGTGATGGAGTTTCCTCACAGTTGGAGGAATTTTTGCAACTTTTTGGGGGTTGGCATTTGGAAACCTTTTCTTAGGCAGTTTTCAGACTTTGGCAAACTTTGGCGCTCTCCACATGCATGTGATACATGGAGTGGTAGGGTGATATTCAATTAGTCAATTAATATATTAGTCAACTATTAAATTAATCACCAACTATTTTGATAATCAATTAATCTTTTGGACTTATTTTCATGAAGGAAAATTCTCTCAAATGTGAATATTTTCTGGTTTCTTTAGTCTTCTATGACAGTAAACTGAATAATGTGGACTGTTGTCAGGACAAGACAAAACATTTTTGGAAGTCATCTTGGGTTTTGGGGAACAGTTATCAACATTTTCCACAATTTCCTGCCTGACATTTTATAGACCAAATAACTAATTGATTAATCGAGAAAATAATCAAGAGATTATTTGATAATGAAAATAATCAGTTGCAGCCTTATCTACATATAAAGAGTTTGGAGGGTCATGTTTTTACTGCCTTTCATAAACCACAAACACAACAGTGAAGTGAGGAATGGATTAAAATTTGTGTTTATCTGCTTACATAAAATGTAAATGTTAGTATATAAAGCTAACTAGCTTACTATCTACAGTAGTAACACTAAAATAATGTATTTCCACGTAGCACATCATTAGCTATGTTAAGATTATTTTGTGGGTTACCAGTTTCACTAGAAAAAAACAGGTTCAGGACTAAAACCCATGTGTAGTATTTACCCAACAGAGCTCAGTGTATCAGAGTTCAGTGTATTTTTACCATCTCTGTAGTACTCTATTAGATTTCATTAAGTTTACTGCCAGATTAAGATTATTTTCTCTTGTAATAGTGAAAATACAGACAATTAAGCTTAAATCTACACTCTGTGTTGCTTGCCAGAGTTTGTTTTTCATAAACTAAGCAGCTGAACAGAAATTATGCTAAAATGCAATCTAATCTATGTCTCTTTATTTCCATGTCTTTACATGGATCATCAACTGGTGAGTATGCTCACGTTTTTCCTGGGACATTTAGTTTTAGCCATCAGTTGCACATTTAAAGAGGATCAGTTAGCTTGGTGGCTTGGGAGGCTATGTCTTTACTCAAAATACATCCATACATGTTTGAGCTGAAATCCAATCCAAAATATGCAAATGGCCAATGCAAAAAACCCATGGAACAATCTTAACAATAAAAGCTATGAATTGGACAGCCATTTGTGGAAAAATCTGACATCATCATGAAGATGAAGTAGAGATAACTTTGCAAACGAAGCAGTTGAAGCCCTGGCTTTTGACTTGCGTGGAGCATTTTTACATACTTTCGACCTCAAGTGTTTGAACTTTGACCATGTCTAACATAGACACCCATCATCATAACAGGATAAAAATAACAGAAAATCACAAAAACCATGATGTGTTTCCTTTGAGACCCATTTACATAGTTCTTGTTTTAATATGAGTCAGTAGGACAGAGTTTCCAACCAAGTCATAAGTAGCTTGCTAAAACAGCTGATAAAATCTGCTAGTTACAATTTTCATTTCAGCTGACTAGTAGTGAGAAGACTGCTGTTGTCTAACTCTGGCTGACGTAAAGAACCTATTGTTTCTAAAATTACTACAAATAAGAATTGTCAGTGGTAAATCTGAATGTAAACGGCATACAGCGTGTGCTGTAGGAGAACAGAAAGTTTAACAGGCTTAGCAACGGTAACTAAGGGACGCTGCTTAAACAAACAGTCAATTGTTTGCCCGATTTTGATTGCCCACCAGTTGCTGAGCTGTAAGTTTATTTCAAAACACTGATTCTGATAAAAATCCCCTCTAGTTCAACTAGAGGATGGCACTTAAAGGTGCAGCATGTAGAATTTAGTGGCATCTCGCAGAACAGACTTGCCAGAAATGGAATGTAATATTCATAAGTATATTTTAATTAGTGTATAAATTGTTGTGTTTTCGTTGCCTTAGAATGAGCCTTATATCTACAAAGGGAGCAGGTCCTCTTCTTCAGAGCCCATCATGTTGCACCGCATGTAATCATGTTTGCATCATGTTTCTACAGTAGCCCAGAACAGACAAACCAAACACTGGCTCTAGAGATGGCGTTTTGCATTTTTCACAAGTTTTGCAGCCACCCTAGAGTCTCGGTTTGTTGCAATCTGCAACCTCACTGCTAGATGCCACTAAATCCTACACACCGGTCCTTTAAATGCCATTCAAACCAGGTGATACAGTACCAATGAACACAGGACTCTTATGAAAGTTTAATTAAAACTGTGGGTGAATGAAGATGAAATGTGATGGTGTTCAGTTGAATCTCAGATGACATGACATGTGATTGACAGGTGATTTGAGGGTTGTATTTAGCTGTTTCACTCCTCCTGCTCCTTATCCTCTCCGTGGGTAATAACGTAGCACAAGTTCTTGTAATCCAGGTTTCCAGCAACGTCCAGGGGAAAGTTTGTGAACATCTGGTTGACCTAAAAGAAGGGAAGTACAGATGCGAGTCAAAACTCAGATTGATCATCAAAGACCCTAAGCGAGCTAGGAACCATGTGGTTGATACAAGTTTGAAATGGCACTTTGCTTTCTGATTTGCAATCGCTACATGGTTCTTAAAGCGATAGTTCAATATTTTAGGAAGTACACTTATTGGCTTCCTTGCTGAGAGTCATATGAAAAGACTGATACTACTCTCTGTTCATTAAATATGATGTTAGCGGCAAGAGATGGTTAGCTTAGCTTGGCATAAAGATTCCAAACTGTCTCATGGCTAGGTACATATCAAGCGTATAGATATAAGGGTGATATCAATCTTCTCTTCTGATGCTCGGCAAGAAAGCAAATAAGTGTATTTGTGTGACATCATTTGAAATCTAACTTGATGCTTGATGAAAATTAACTTTAAGCAGCAGTTGCACTGAACTTTCAGTTTCTCCTCAAGGTTTGTTCAGATTCTGTTCCTGATCTTACTTCACATCCTGATCCATATACTCCCCCTTACTATTCATGGGCTTACCTGTATCTTGTGAACATATCAGTTTCTGAGGACATGCAGGACAACTATAATGTACATGTGAATATGTAGTTAAATATATATATCTAGCAAATATATCTTTGCTAAAAGCATATGCAAGGAGGTGTCTGTTCTTCCGCAGGCCTGGTGTAGCCCTCTTTAATCGATTGCGCTATGCAAAGCTTGGACCACATGAGTTTCCACTACAGTCCCACACAACAGGGGAAAATCGCACTGAGGCCAAACTGTGATGACCTTTAAACTAAGCTGTGTCTTGCACAAAGCTGATTGGCTCATCATGTTTGACTGTGTTGGCAACTAGAAAGAAAGCTCTGTTTTTAAAATTCTTTCTCTCCCAGATCATTTGTGTCTTGAAACTGAATTTGTAGTTTGGAGTCTCGTTTCACTCCTAGTTTCATGCTCCTGTTTGTATTTTGAGATAGCATAGTGATAGTGTTTTGACTTATTTGAACTCTAATAGAGGTGCTATTTTTCAATAAAATAGGTCTAAACAACATGAAATAGATGCATTTGGTGCTATTTGGTCAGCAGATCAGTTCGAATATTGCAGGAATGAAATGAAGCAGAAAAACAGCCACAGTGAGATGTTAGATGAAGAGCTGCAAACAGAAGGTTCTTACTGTGGCACACCTCCAACACATCATCAACACCTTTCTTTACCATGTCATGCTGTCGTGTGGAAGTCCACCCACACTGTACCAACACTGCTTTAATGTCTGGACTATCTCCGACTCACTGAAACACAGTATTTGTGGTGTAGAGTGCTCGAAGGCTCTGAGAACTTCATATTTAATCTCTGGTTTACCACAACACAGCACACCATGCAGGTTCTTTTTTGATCTGTTTCTTAAAATATTAATTGTCTAATGTACTGTATAAAGACAACACACCTAAAAAACTAAAAGTGAAGGTGCTACGTATCAATCTTTAACATGTAACCCCTTCATCATGCAAAGACCACCACACTCCTTTAGTGATGGATGGACATGCATTACCTCCTCCTCGGTGAATTTGTCTGCCTGAGACATAAGGTGGTATTTGATGCTGTGAAGGGAAAATACACAATTTGTCATTTGCTCTTAAATCTGCTCCTATTGGCAGTAATTGGCAGAACAACATAATTTGTACTTTCACAAATCACTGTAAAAAAATATAATAACAAATAATGTTAGGCACAAAAACTACTTGGTTTAGGGAAAGATCATGGTTTGGGTTAAAATGATCACTTTGTTAAAGTCAGAGAAACATGTAGTGTGGGTTAAAGTTAGGCTTTGTTGTCATGGCTACAGTAATAACCAAGGGTTAAGGTTAGGGGATGATTGTAGTTGGGGTTTTTAAAACGTTGTTTCAGCATACCGTTGGATGTTACAGTTAAGGTTAAACCGCAACCCAACCCACCACTTCTGCATGAAGAAATTGGGCAACTTAAAAAAAGGCGTCATCTGAACTGCGCTACTTCTCTAGGTCATCTTTTTTGGCTGACTGAAATTATGACCTATTGTGTCATTTTTCTTTGGAGGCCAGGCTCGAACATAAACAACTTAAGTTAATTATTTTGGGCATGTCAGCATGCTGATGTTAACATTTAGCTCAGAGCAGTGCTGTGCCTAAGTTTCGCTTCACAGAGCATGTGAAACAAAATAAGATTTAAATAATATTTTAAAATACATACTCATCTCCTTTCAGGACGCCTGTTCCTTCGGGGTCAAAGATCTTGAATGCGTTGAGAATGGTTTCCTCAGGGTCAGTACCTAATTGATGAAAGATGTTTCACAAGTACAGATTAATACCACAGAAAACCCCCATTCTGGTACATAAGAGAATAGTGTTATGTGGTGGTGAATAAATGCATTACATACATTAAAATACAAAGAAATAGGCTACATCACCACTTTTTATAAAAGACAGTTATACCAATGTTTCCGCAGGGGTGACTGGTATTGTACAACACTAAAACTAGGATGTGCCAGCAACATGATAATAATGGTGTTGTGAGAATCATTCAGTCAATAAATACATTTGTACATCAGATTTCTCAATAGATCTTGGAAAGTGTTGACACCTGGCCACAAAACAAGTTTCTTGAAATACATCACTTAGGTTCTTTAAGGAATATCTACATACAGTTATTATAGGCAACGTAAAGCCTATGCATGCTCACCTTTTTATATTTGTCCCACAAGGGGGCAGTATAGAGAGGAGTGCAATATGCTCAGAAGAGACTTAACACAGTGAACACCATGTTAAGTCTCTTAAGTAGAATTTTCTTGACAACATATATAAGGCACTGCCTATAGATGTATATATAATAATATACAGATGTTTTGTTTCATTACAAACACATTAGCACTTGCCCTGACAGATACAATTTTGGAAAGTTGAGGTCTTCATCCCCTATTGTTCTACATATTAGGGCAGTACTCTTTTTAGCATTGTATTGCACATAAAATTTGACCTGCTAATCAGAGCACATATTTTGCAGCTGTTGAAACCGAGCACTGCTAGGAGAAATAATAGCCAGACTGTCAGCATACGTAAGATGGTTTATTAGGGTGTTACCAATCATACAGCCAGTTTTGCAGCCTCTTAGACGGTCAGATAAATCATTCCTGTATACTTCAAAGAGTGCTGGTGAAAATAACCCCCCATCCCCCAAACAATCTAAAAGACTCCTTTCCACTCCATATTCTGACTGACCTTTGAGCTTCTCGCCGAACATAGCTAGGAAGATGGTAAAGTTGATGGGGCCGGGAGCCTCTTTCATCATCTCATCCAGCTCATCATTGCCAACGTTGAGACGACCTGCAGACAGAGCGGACAGAGTGGTCACTACAGTCAGATCACACACTTTTTTCTATGCCAACAATCATACAGTAATTAACTGAGAAAAGCACATTCTCACTGATTTTACAGCTGCAGCAGCTTATTTACTACAATCAGAATGACTGAGCCATAGATAACCTATACAGTGTTTTTGTGTCTTTGTCTGTGAATGACTATTAGCATGTAGTTGGAGTCCAACGCACAATGAGCCATGGTTTCTGTTCCTTTAAAGAAGTAATCACATCATCAGGTCTACCTTCCCAGTAAAGCACAAATCCAAAGCAATGTGTCTGTGAATTTTTGCCATCACATACATTGAAAGTGTATTTGAACAGTGTATTTCAATAGCCTGTATGAACAGGAGGAAAGATTACAGCAAGAAAAACTTCTTTCAATGTTCATTTGGGCACCTGACTGTTGTTTTAAGACAGACTTGAAAGACTGTGAGCCTATTCCTATAAGACTTAAAAATGGGAATCTTAAGGTTTATGTTGTCAGACAGAAGTGTCAATCGGAACTGTAGCGAGTTCATCCAAAATAGATCCAGAAATCAAAAGTAAAATGATCTAAGCTGCATATTGCATTTTAAGTTTCCTCAACATCAACAATCTTTATCCACCCACCATTAGCTGTCACAGGACGACATAGACCCCCTTTTGTGAAGTCGGAAAGATGTGGGGGAAGATGTTTTCAAATGTTGTTCACCCATCATACAAACATTTCCGCTGAAGCATACAAGCACCTTAAAGGTTGAGGTTAGCCACGTAGTACTTAGTCTTCAGAATAATATGTGTGTGTGTTGGCGGAGCCCCTCCCAGAAGCCCCTTGGACTGGGTCCTTTTAACTTGAATTGTAACCTACATAAGCTACAGTAGAAGTAGCTCACCCAGAGCAGCGTATGTGTCTCTCAGGTCCCCTTTGTCAATGAAGCCATCTCTGTTCTGGTCCATGATGGTGAAGGCCTGGAGTGAAAGAGTATGTGTTATCATTCCCTTAATTTTACAATCCCTTTAAAAAAAATAAATAAAAATAACATCCATTCATTCAAAGCATCTTCACCTGTTAGTGTGCAGGTTTTTATTCAATCAACTCATCCTCAACCTGCAGCCTGTCAGGCTTAATGACTGAAAACCACCTGCTGTAGTCAATGGCCTACTTACATATTACAACATAACAGCAATATAACATACATATCCTTTACTTAAGTGAAAGAAACATCAACACAATTTGACAAATAAGTCAAAAATCAAAAATATTCTTAAGTAAAAGTAAAGTGATATTATCAGCAACATGTTTTTTAATGATTCATTAACATGTAAGTATTAAAATGTAAAAAAGTAAGTATTTAATTTTAGAGGGAGTCACTTGCTATTGCTATTTCTTGCGCACACTGACAGTTGTCATCGTAAATGTACAAGGACCAAAACTTGAGCACTATATCTGACTGTATCTGACAGCCCACGATATAGCTGGAAACATTGCACAGAAGTGTTTGGCAGATAGTTATAAGACACATCACTCCCACTAAAACCACTGTTTTTAGATTTGTGTACAGATTAAACAAACTAGATGAAACAGTATTTCGTAAGCTTTAGAGGTGTTAGTAGCATGTTTTTCTTACACGGCCAGGCTAGCTGTGTCCGCCTACTTCCAGTCTTTATGCTAAGCTAACCACATTCTAATGGCTCTATATCTAATGCAAAGTCATGAGACTGATATATGATCTTCTTATCTCACTCTCATAAAAAAGTGAAGCACCGTTTTTCCGAAGAGCTAGTTCTTTGAATAGAATAGGAAGTAAAAAGTATATTAATATTCTCTGAAATGTACATTACTGTGAAAAAAATAACTGAAAGCAGAAATCTAATTTTGGCATTCATTGCCTGCAGGCTCAGACGAAATGATTTGATACAAATATGGAAACACAGATCAGTAAGAATACGACAGACTTAGCTGCCAGAGATTGTCCCACCTCCTTGAACTCCTGGATCTGTGACTGCTCAAACATGCTGAAGACATTGGAGCTTGCCTCGGCGGTCTTCTTCTTTGCTTTCTTTGGTGCCTGGTGGGAGAATTTGATGATATTGTTTATATATTAAAGGGAGAATTGTTTCCTTAAATGTCCTGATATGTTGCTTTATTTCTCTTTTATCCACTATTTGGCTTAATTTGACGTACACACTGTAAGTTTAGATTTTTTCCTTCTGTTCCCTACTGTGGCTCAAAGAACTCGTCATACAGCAAGTTTATGGAAACACATGTGAAACACAAGAACGTATTCCCTCAGTTTTTCTTGTGTTCATTTACGGATACACATTTTCATTTATTTAAACATGACCACAATATTTCCTAGACCCTTTACCAAGCTTTCAGTTGCCTCATCTTAATGATACTTTTACTACCACACGCCACATTAATTTCTAAAAATGTTGTCAGTTTTTGTAGATCTATGTTTAATATAATCTTCCTCTCTTATTATCTGAATAAAATTGTAGTCTGTCAGGTATTACATAATTTGCTAAGACAAATACTTGAATGAACATAATTTCTCAAAGATACGATAACTTTGCACTTCCATCCTTGTATCACAGATGAACTGGATATTCTTTCTCCTCAAACCATTGACTCAAAAGAAGAGGCCTGAACCGATAAGCTGAGGAGAACATACAAACAAAGAAGGATGTGAAGGAAAAAGGAGAGTAGCCTTACCATGGCGGAGGAGTTTCTCAGCACGTCTCACGTTCAGAACTTCCTGAGTGAACACCTCCAAGTCGCCCTTTACCATTATATAGACCTGGCCACATCAACCACCTGGGCTAAGTTTAGACAATTGTGGGTGGATCAAAATCTCAGGTATTTCTTCCATATAGAGCCTGAACTCTCCCCCTCCCTATACCCCTCTCTTATTCATCATCCATAAAACTTCTATTGTTACCCATTGTAGTGAACAGAGGGAGCTGTCACCACGGGGCAGACAGACAAATGCTCATACCTGAGGCTTCATTCAGGCTAATCATAGCTCACAAAGCACCCACATTAGCTCTATAATGAACTAACACCCTTGAGGGTTAGAAGAAGCTTTAAACATTAAGTGACCTTCGAAGGAAAATAAACTATTACCATTACGATAACACTTTTTGTTTGAGTTTTTTTGTTAACATTTCAGTTTAACTCAAGTGTGAAACAGAGCAGCTCAGGACAAAAAAGGAGAAAAAGAATTTACTTTCTTGTGTGAAAAAGCTTTTGCTGAATTTGAGTAATTGGAGAAAGTACTGTTGGAATAAAAACAGCCGACAGTGTGCTTCTGTCGCACAGCTGTACCTCTAACTTGTGGCTCTGACCTTGAAACTTCGGAGAGACGCATGTTTTGGATGACGGATGTGACAACCAAAACAGGTGTATATTTTAATATCCATTTATAGTGTATGTACGCTATGTGCAAGTGTGCGTCTGTCTGGTCTATGTGCATAGTTGTACATTTATGATACGTGGTGAGCCTGTACTGGCTAAGAGAGACCAAGATACTGCCGAAGAAAGTGAAGACAATGGGAAAAGTATTAAATCTAACATATACCAATACGCTACAGTGGCGCCTGTTGGTTCAGTGTTTAGCTCTGTCACCTCGAAGTAACTGATACTGGATTCAAACATTTGGCAGCAGTGAAGAGGTCATTGCGCCACTGTGGACAAAACCACAAATCCCTTTATACTTTTTAGTCTTTGTTCGGATTAAATCTGTTCATTTGTCAGCTTTAGAGGTGCTAGTAGGCAGATTTTGTCATCTTTGGATAAGATCCAGCTACATCCAGTCAACAACACAAATCTAGTCTAACAAGCTGCAGTGACAGCGAAGTAGTCCATATGACCTTCTCCCTAGCCACGTCCTCCAGCTCTTCCTGTGGAGTCCTGAGTCATTCACAGTCAGATTGGATACTCGCAAAAGTGATGGAGCTGGGACAGTCAGGGCGTGGATGGGCTACACATTCATCCTCAGTTTTGTTTTTGTTTTTTTTTCTGTTTATTTGTTTGTTTGTTTTTTAAAGGCTGTGCCCCTCGGAGGTGGAACGTCTGCAATGCATCTGGCCTCCAATTGTCCTGAACAGAGGCTCTGACCGTCTCCCCTCCAAGCAACAGAGCTACCAACTCTGCTCCATGAGAGGGAGGGAGGGGATAAGGGAATGGGTAGGTGAGTAAACAAAACAAAAATAACGACAAGTGTCGCAGACCTCACTGATGACATCAACCGGCTATTATGTCACTGATGATGTCACCAGTTCAGAAACTGTACAAGTTTTTTCTGTGATTTCACAGATGATGTCACTTCTCATTGAATTTTAGGCTATTAGCATGTGTGATCTCACTGATGATTTCCATTTGATGCTACTTTATACTTCCACTCTACGTTACATTTCAGAGGGAAATATTGTACTTTCTACTCCACTACATTTATTTAACAGCTTTAGGTACGATCACGGTCAGATGAAGATTTGACACAATGGGTGATATAACAAATACAAATACAACACATTTAGCTTCTTACAAAAAGCAGTGTGTAGCCAGGGTCACATATCAGATGTCTATGAGTTGTTAACAGCTCCACCAAATAGTGATTTTCTCTCTAAACTTCTCAAATGGTGTAATTTTAATAAATGTTCAAATGATCCAATATTTCACCAAAAATCAAAAATTAGAGAAAAAGTCCAAAAACAGATTTGTGTAGCACCCGAGGGGCCGACCCCTAGGTTGGGAACCAGTGGACTAAAACTAGCTAACTGTATATAAAGTAGTGACATGCTGCTCTAACACTGATGCTTCAGTATTAATAATCTAATGATGTCATATGTAATAATATATCAGTCAGAGTGACCGAATGAGCACTTTTACTGCAATACTCATGTATTTTTACTTGTAATGGAGTATTTCATTGCTCCATTGGTACTTTTACTCAAGTAATGGACCCGGACATTTCTTCCACCACTTGAAAATAATGTTAGTTGCAGCCCTAAACATGTTTTATATAAAGTTTTCTCTCGTGGGGGATTTTATTCTCTCATCCCCTAAAGAACTCTTGACGTGATGACGGCGTGTACTTCAGACACGTCACTGCACGTACAACAGCAAACAGCACGGGCCCAGTTCGGTTTACACACACTTGGATTAAATATCCAACGTGTACAACTTGTATTTCTATAATATTTTATAATTTGAAGGCGGATTTTCTCTCCTCCCGCTGTCGCTCTGGGTGAAAGGCGGAGTGTACCGCTCCCGCTGCTGCCGCTGCTCCTCGCGCCACACCCTCCATTTGCTGTTGTTGATGTTAGCAGTCTCGCGCTGTGGCTCGTGCTTTCACCCTCCTGACTTGTGCCAGAGCTGGCTGTCCGCGCGCATGCAGCAGAATGGCTCGAGCGGCTCCAGCGGTTCCGACGGCTGCAACCGGGAGCGGCAGGCTCTGTCCTTCAGCCCGCTGCCCGCCGCCACGACGCGGGTGAGACGGTTCATGCAGGAGCGACGGACGCTGCCTCTACCCAGGGTGATGGTTGTATTCTCCGCGGCGGGGGACACCGACAAACCGGGCGATGCCATGTCCAGCTCGGACTCTGCGGAGGACGACTTCCGAAAGCCAGCCTCCCCGGCTCCGAGCCTCACCCTGAGCAAGCCGCTCCGCTCCGAGCTGGGCACTCAGGAGCAGGAGGTAGGCCGCTGTACCCGGGAATCCGCTTCACCACACAGGGGAAATCCTGCCAAACCAGCGCACAAACCACACTCTCTAAACAAGCAAACAGCTGTTTTATTGTCAAACATGTTAAGATAAAAACTGGCCTCAAACATAATAAGCATTGGTAGTTAATTATCCACATAAAAGTAAGGTTTACTGCTCATTAAACAACAGGAGAAAAGAGTGAAATCAGAATCAAAAATAGGTTTATTGCAAAGTAGGTTTAGGAATTTGCTATTTGCTCTATTAATGTTTTAATAGTTAAAACATTAATATAGCATATATCCAGTAAATATGAGCCACTGTAACAGTCACGTTTCTCTTTTAAAAACTAATATAGTACACTATTTTACTACTAAATTATGACACTATTTCTTCTGTATATGGCTATTAATACAAGAGTCAGTGATTGGTTAAGCCTGCCATGAGCAGCTGAGACCCTGTCCTGATTGGTCCAGCAGTAGTGTCACATGACTTGTGTTAATGAGCGAGCATGTGATATGTGCCATGTCTTCCTCTGACTGCCCACCACCCCTCTGATGGATCTAAACATGGCTACAGCAGAATAATCCTCTTATTTCTGTGGTCTGACAGTGAAGACGTGGCTGCGCAGAGACACAGAGAGACTCACAGTTTTATCACACAGACCATCCTCAGCGGTTTGAATAGTCCAAAGAGGTTTCAAATGAACATTTTCTATTCAGTTTGTCCTGGTGACCTACTGTATTAAATTATAGTGCCATTTATACGTACAAATGAATCAGTACTTTGCTCTTTAGATACCGTCCAGTCACTGTGTGCTTTTAAAATAAAATGCTGCAAAAACACAGTGAAGGTTTAAAATTACTATTAACTTTTGCTCTACTCACTGGCATATTAATACTGGTGATGCATTATGCACATTTACAGGGCCATATTTATATTCAGGGGCTCTACTGCGATATCTTAAAAAAAACTCCTTATCTATCTTATTCTTATCTTATTCTTTATGCAGCTCCTCAGTTCAACATCTATCTGAGGAGCTGCATTCACACCAAATCAGGCAGTGCGGCGAAAACGCCAGTCATCCCATTCCTTTTAATGGGAGTAGTGCGGCTTGGCTGCGGCCATTTTTGGACACTGCAGCGCCGCACTGGACTGCGGCTAGAAAGTTGAGCCAGAGTAAACTTTTGGAGAAACGCAACCCAATGTCACTGTGGCTGAACGCTGCGGTGGTTAATCACGGCTGGAGATCAGACTGACAAGAGTTGTAAACTCTGCCATGAGGGAGTACAAAGAGAGGACATTTCTCTTTGCTTGGTAACGTTAGTAAAGTTAGACTTTGCCGTCTGCTTCCCGACTCATTTTATAAAAGACTGAACGAAGAGAGGGAGCGCTGATTGTGAGAAAGCCGGTGAATCAGATCAATATAATGTTATTTTCTTATTTTTTCACAGAGGTTATGTTCTAGAGCACAAATAAACACGCCCACAAACCCACACAACTCTGCTCGACCCTGCGCCGCACCACCTGATTTGGTGTGAACGCAGCCTTAAACAGGTCGTTTTTAGCTCCTGTCTCTTTAAGGCCCCCCACCTGATAAGCCCACTCTGTTCTGATTGGATAGTTTCTGGAAGCTGTCTACATACACAAACAATATTGTTGTTTACTTGAAATGGGAACTCAAATACAACCTTGACAACAAAGGCTTTGGAACGGACGGGCATTTGTTGGCATGTGAGAACAATCTGACATCATCACAAGCAGGAAGTAGAGGTAACTTTGCAAATGAAGCATTCAGAGCCAACTGAAGCCCTGGCTTTTGAAAGCAGCAATTTTACATACATTTACCTCAAGTTTTGGAACTTTAACGATGTTTAACATAGAAATCCAGCATCTTAACAGTATACAAATAACAGAAAGTCACAAAAAGCATAATATGACCCCTTTAAGTCAGATCATTTGTGATGAAACAAAGGAATCCTGCACACTTGTGCTCAGTTTATCAGTGTTCCTTCAGAATATTCACACAAACATAAAGGAGTGGTACCATACACAGGCAAATATAGCCCAGGAAAAACAGCTTCCAACAATACTAATTAATATACAGGAATGTTAATTAGTTAGATTTATTATCCTTTTGTAAATTCCTTGTGCATCTATGGTGATTATAAGACAAATAAAACAACAACAAACTACATTACAGTTACGAACAGACATCAAATAGAGTTCCAGATGGATTCAAGTCAGTCAGAACATATTCTTTATTGCTCTGCTAGTTATAAGGCTGGGTGAAATCACCCAAAATAACAATCATGATTAATAGTAACGATTAATGAAACGATACTGAACAACAAACAGAAAAACCCTAAGCAATATTTATTTAACATATCAGTAGATATGTTCAGGAGTGCATATTTGTAATGTATGTTAAAAGAGGAAAATCACACTTCTTGACTAACTTGGTAAATGTTTGATTAATTGACCACCGTCAACTGGTTTATCATCAATCCATCAGTTTGGTTTCATGGTGTCTTGTTATTCACCAGTTACAGTATTTTCTGTTCTCATTTAAAGTTTCCAGAAGTCATCTCTCTGAACGTGGGCGGCACATACTTCACCACTCGCCTGTCTACACTGCGGCGATACGAGGACACCATGTTGGCCGCCATGTTCAGCGGGCGTCATTACATCCCCCGCGATGCTGAGGGACGCTTCTTCATTGATCGGGATGGAGCGTATTTTGGGTGAGTAGCACTGTGTGCGAGCTGTTGTTGATTTTAGACCACAGAGCCTCAGCGAAATATGAAATCTCAAGAATACATTTCCTGTGATTTCGCTTGAGATACAAAAGAGGGTGACATCATTATTACCACAACGATCCAAATATAGTTTGTAAGACTCAACATGGTTCTTATTTAGGCTGTTGTTTTTCAAACATTTTGATGAGCTTGAGTGTGATAGAAACACTCAGGAGAGATGTGACAGTGTAGTAGCGTGGAAAATGGCAACAGAGAGAAAGAGGAGGAAAATCATTTAGTCCCTAAAAAAAAAAAAAAGTTCACTCTCAGAATATTATATGTAATATATTCAATCTGTAATCTGAAGTGATTTTACTTACTTTTATAAAACACTATTTGCTGAAATCTTTATTATATCCTGAATTAAGTTTTCTCTCTGTTTTTGACATTTCTTTGCTTCAATTTCTTGTAACTTATCCATAATGGTTGAAATATACCAATAATATCTGTAATGAGATTAAATCAGTAGATGTATCTACCTGTTAGATCCAGTTGGTGTTCCGATGATATTTAAAGACTGGCCTCTACTTATATGGAGGTGTTGTTCTGCATTGTGGAGTTAGTAGAAAAGACACCAACATTGTGAGCAGAGCCTGTGGAAACTGACTGAAAAGGTGCAGCTATTTATAAATAACAACCGTGTGTGGGTTTTTCCACTACTGGAAAAACCCACACACTGTTCTCAACAAAAAATTTAAATCACCTCCTTAAAAAGCGACACTTGACACACCTCGTCTTTCTTATAACAAACCAAGAGTTTACAGTCAACAATGGCAGTGCTAACATGCTGCTGTTTAGATAGTATACTGTTCATCTTGTTCACCGTCCCACTTTAGCATATTAGCATGCTAACATTTACTAATCAACGTTAAAATGCAGCTGAGGCTGATGGGAAGTATTGGCCAAATGGAAATCCATCCAATAGTAATAATAGAGACAATTCACTCAAAACTACAAATATCAACCTCATGGTGGTGCTAGAGGAAAAGTCAGCAGATCACAAAGTCATTAGGATACATTGTGTGTGTGTGAACTATAAAAACGGCTATGTCATTAACTGGTGTGTGTCGGCGGATATGGATACAATTCAGATAATCACAGCAGGAGAGAGAATCCTCATTTGATCTATAAAATGTCAGAAAATGGTGAAAATTATTATTATTTTGTCCCAATTTGTCCTGATTGACAGCTCTTGTGTGGATAGCAGGATGGCTTGAAGGACGAGTATATTTTTGCTCTACAAAAGAGGAAATAACAATATATGATGTGTTGCAACATATTTACTGTGGCCTTTTAAATGGCAATCAAGTGATCGAGTATTATAATTAGCTTCATAGATAAATGTAGAAAAAACTTTTGCAATTACTGGCACTAACACAGTTAAATGACTAAATGTTGATGCTACTTCTCATAAACATAATGTAAGCAGTGTTTCCTTTGTAATTATAATACAGCTGTAGTGCTTTGGGCAATAATTAATAAGTTTTGTCCCATATGTGTTGCTGTTTGGGTCTAACTTGTGTTTAAAGTTGAGGCTCTAGTGTTTAAAGATGTTTTTAATCACGATATAATCACTACTTCTAAAACATTAGGATTACACTTTAGTTTTAAATAACATTAAAGCTAAACTACAGTCTTTATTTTGATTTAACATATTCTATTGTAATGGTCGTGCTGTTGGTGATGCACCACTGCTAAATAAATTAATAAACGAATGAATGAATACAGAAGAAACACTGGTGAGGATACAGAAAGCAGTTGATGTACTTCAGTCTGGACCAATGTGGTGGACTGAGTGACCGTTATTATCATCCCCAGAGCTGTGCTGCTCGTATGGCTAAAAAGGAAAAGCAAATAGCTTTAAATATGAATGTCATACAAGCGGAGTCGAGGTGTATGACTAATGTAAGAAGTGTGTCTGCGTGAGGGGGTGTGTGTATAAAACATTTAAAAACAAGGAGCTGTCAGAATCAGAGAGGGAAGGTACTGTATGTAACTATAAAGTAGGGATGAGTGATTTTGAATATAGACCTAATTGCAGTCTGTAGCAAACAAGGATAGGAGGACAGGACATCTCTGCAGCACAATATTTCATTTAAAATGGTGTTTTTACACACATTTCAGCTTTAACAAGTATTGCACCTCCTGCTATTTCAATTAAAATTTTGATTAAATGATCAGCCTTAATGTGAAGTAATAAAAACCTTTGGAGGATGCTGGCCTGCTGCAGGTGTACACACACACACACCCTGAGGGAGACTTTTCATTTGGGACATTAACACTGATGCGTACGGTTGGCTGACTCTTTTTTTTGGGTCTGTTGTCCTGCTAGAAAATAAATTTCCTCCCAAGCTGTTGCTGTCTTGTACACTGCAGCAGCGTTTCCTCCTGGAGTATTTTTCTGCATTAAGGTTTATCCGCTATGTTCACAAGCACAAGCGCACAAAGCAAAGAAGCAGAACGAGAATCTAAATCAACTTTATTGGCCAAAATATGTTTATACATTCAAGGATTTTGTGTCCTGTTGTCAGTAGCTTTCGATATAAACGCAGACAGTGTCGAGAACAAACATAGAGTTTCTCATCTCAGCCATAAAAACCTGTAGTTCCCACACAATGAATTTTTCAAATCAAGATTTTTGTTATATGTTTGTTATTTCCTGCGGAAATTTAGCGCATTAACATTAAAATACAGCTTTGATCTGCATTAACCACAATACAACTCAACTGCAGACATTTATGTTCAGAGATTCAGGTGTTGTGCTGGTGCTGTAGCCTGAAGCAGAGCTGAGGAGCGCGCTGCAGAGGTCTAGTAACCTCGCTTCTTTATAACTTCACACCCCCAGATTTTTAAGCACGTAGTCTTCAGCCCCAACCGATGCTAGCGCTTTTGAAGCAGACTGTAACGAAGATCCCTCTGGAGCCGCAAAAGGTTTCATACAACGTTTCTCACACATGCAACAACAACTGTAAATGGACTTTGATGTGAAAAATCGCTAGACTTGATGTTAAACTGTGTCTAGTTTTCATAATGAGGTGGTGTAACAAGATTATTGTTTACTTGTTGTCTGTTACTTCAGGCAGTATTTCACATAGGAAAGTCTCACTAGTGTCAATAGTGAAGAAGACTGATCATAAAAACAGATATCAGGATGTTTAACTGCATGACTCAGCTCAGCAGATGATTATTGATTCTTCAGGTTTACGTTATGTATTCCATGCTCCCAGTTAAAACTGTGATCGGGCACTTTCTATTGTTGGACCTAAACTGAGGAAAAGGATCTTTCCCCTCCACTGATAGATTTAAAACTTGTCTTAAGACCCATCATGAAGACATGACTGGTCATATTTATTTCCTATTCCTAAGATTTTATCCAAATGTGTTACTTTATTCTACACTTTTATTATTTTCCCCTACAGCCTCAGTGTTTTTATTTGATTCTAATTCTCATTCTCTGTTCAGCACTTTGGTCACCCTTTGTTTATTTTAAATGTGCTCCATAAATAAATAAATAGACTTCTATTAAATTCATGCTGTTTATCAGCACAGGATGTTTCGGTTTTTTAGGAAATGACAAGTTAAGGACAGAGCAGCTCAGTTAGTCATAATCATATGAGTTTGTGTGAGAAATCATTGATGACACATCAGACCTAAGTTAGATATTCACCAGCAGCTCCTTTTTTATTCTGTGCTCATAACATTGTTTGCTCATCTACTTCCTTTCCTCGTCATACCGAAGGCGGTGGAGACTGGTTACTACAAATTAATGGACACCTGCCAGCAAATATGACTTCAGTGACCACAGTACGAACACAGGTTCACTCAACTTATCATGCATCTTTTAAAAATCTGGGGAAAAAAAAGAGTCTTTAAAGAGTCTTTTTCTATTGACAAGTGTTGAAAAAAGTTCAAATTCACCTAATTATCCCTGTGAATTAGTGTTATAAAAGAATAAGAGTATATTTCAGGTTTAAATTATACCACCATCAGCTGTTTTGTATCGCTTAACCTTTAAATACTGCCATCCTTCTCACATCAAAGCCATGTGTTCTTTAAAGTCAGACTCCTTGTGTGGACATGTTCTAGTCATACTGTCTCCATCCAAAGGGACATCCTGAACTTCCTCCGAGAAGGTGAGCTTCCTCACAGGGACCGAGTGAGAGCGGTGCACAGAGAGGCTCAGTACTACTCCATCGGCCCCCTGCTGGACAGCCTGGAGGACACGCAGCCGCTCACAGGAGAGAAAGTTCGACAAGCTTTCCTCGATCTGCTGCCCTACTACAGAGGTAACTGCAATTTGTCTCCCACGCATGCTGAAGTGAGGATGGTGGGGATAAAAACTCTGAATCTGAAAGGAGCATTAAGGCTTCTCCTCTCCTTCTGCAGTATTGCAACAACATCCACACAGCAGAACAGAACGGTACACACATAAATTATAAGAATATTGAAAGACAAAGCGGAAATTTAGAGGCATTATTACTGAATACAGTACTGCTGCTAATCATCTCATTGTATTTGGAAAGAGATTTTTATATCGATACACGACCTGTTTTGATTTGAGCCCTCTGAACTAAATAATTACAGCCTTATCAGCCTAATAGAGTCTAATTATAGTCTACATCTTCATATGCAGGAATATCTTGGGAAACAAGGTTTTAGTTTGTTTGGTCAAGTCAGTTTTATTTGTCCAAGATAGTCCAATATCACACATTTACCTCAGGGGGCTTTACAATCTGTGCAGCAACACAACATCCTCTATTCTTAGTCCTTTTACTCAAATAAGGAGAAAAATGGAAGGGAAGAGCAACACAGGAGGGATCCTTCTCCCCGCATGGATGGACATGCAGCAGACCAAGATAACAAAATTGCAGAAACACAGCATGGAAATAGAGGATGACAAAATTATAGACTGATTGATAACATTCATGGTAACAGTATGTGAATGCATGCTGTCTTTTCCTCTTTAACTAAAGACAGCGGCCCTTGTATAATATAAATTAAGATTTTTATTCAAAATGAAATACAAAAGACGAAAGGATGTAAACAGAAGAGCCGTATGCAGTATATGTAAGCAAAGAGCCTAGTACACACAGACCTCATTTTTTTGTACACATTCCACTATTAAGTCAAAGTTTTGATGTTCTTACAAAAAACACACACAATTCACATACTGCAAGTCTCTACATATTTTAAATGGTATTAATAAATCATGCTATTTTCATTTCAGACAATCTGGAGCGTATTGTGGAGATCGCCAAACTGAGGGCCATGCAGAAAAAAGCACGATTCGCCAAGCTGAAGATCTGTGTCTACAAGGAGGAGATGCCTATCACGCCATACGAGCGTCCTCTTTTTAACTCTCTGCGCTTCGAGCGCTCGGACAGCGAGGCCAAGCTCTTTGAGCATCACTGCGAGGTGGACGTTTCCTTCGGACCTTGGGAGGCAGTGGCAGACGTTTATGACCTCCTGCACTGCATCGTCAGTGACCTGGCCGAGCGCGGCATCACTGCCGAGCAGCAGTGCATCGGTGTCTGCGATAAGCACCTTATCAACCATTACTACTGCAAGAGGCCCATATATGAGTTCAAGATCACGTGGTGGTGAACGAGGGAGGCAGTCATGGCTTATAGGACCAAAAAGCAAAAGGATGGTTGTTCAGTTTTTACTATAACACGGCCAATATTGGTTTTTGTATCAAAGTTGCCAATATTTGGTGCTGATGTCTTGAAGTGTCACCCTTTAAATCATGCACTAACATACAAGTATATCAACATCCAATACCCACACTTCCACTAATACTACTTCAAAGGTCTACTGATATTTTAATGCTGACATTTAGGACGCATTATTGAACACTGACAAGCTGTCTTCAACACGTCTCAGCCTTATTTTTCAGTTTCACACCTTGTCTCAGCAAGTGTTGACACTTCGGCATTCAGCCACAGTGCTGCTGTGAGGTCAGTGCTCAGAGTCCAATACACAGTCACTGTGTTGATCGTCACTGAAGCATGTTTGTTCATCTGTCAGACATGTGTGAGGCGTCAGTGTAAGTAGCCTGTTGTGTCAGACAGAACAAATTTGCTTCAGTTTTAATCTGATTTAGTCTTCGAACCGTTTTTCTTCCAACTTCTGCACGTTAACTACAGCTTCTGTGTATAACCTGTCTGAGGTCGCAGCAGCACTGCTGTTGAACGCATCCTGTGTAGACACTGATGAAGAACTGAAGCTGCTGATATCACTGCACAGCCAGCGTAGACAAGGTGTTAGATTAAAAACCTGAATGTGCAAAAACATGCAAAAAATCTAAAGTCAGGGCTGATTGTGTTGCATCGGAAGTGGTTGATATGACATGAAAATATAATTTATTTTAAAAGCCAATACTGCTGATTATATGCATTTCAAACTTATTTGTGTAACCATAGCTTTGCCCTAGTATGGATTGATACGGGATGGGGTTCAGAACTGTCTCACCACATTTCCCGAGCCACAATTCAAGGAAATGACCTCGTAGTAAATAAGTAAAATGAAGTAAAATCTGTATTTTGTAGGAATATGTGTTTGTTCGGGATGAAGAATAATTGTGAGCCTTGAGTGTTACTTTTGGATACATAGAGTATATTTTAATTAAGCAGCCTCCCGAGGAGTATGTTTTTAAACCCTTTAGAAAGGTTCGGTGGCGTCCATTTTGTCATACTGTCAAACAGTCTTCACAATTTACCGAGTTACGTAGAGTCATTTCGCCAGGTAACTCAATTGCAGGGGGAAGAAGGGAGCTACATTTGCTTTACACTAAAGCTAATTTGCATATGTCGTCATGGCAATCTCACACTTACAGAAATACAGTTTACATACTTGTCCACCGACTGGAGTCTTAATTTCCCTTAGAAATATTTATTACAATCAATTACAGAGTGAATGTTATATTAAATCAAACAACTTAAATAGCTATTCTTATTTAATGTCCACTTCCATTCCAACTTTTTCATGCAGGCTAAGCAAATTATCATCATTATTTCATAACATCATTATGAAATTAGTTAACTAGCTAAGCTTAATGGCTATCTCCTACTGTACTTGACAATGAGCACCTTGTGATTGTAGCCAAGATTTCTTTTTTTTTACCTCATGTTAAAGCAACAATTGTTATATAAATAACTCAACAGCAACAGCGCTGGCGTCAGTCTGAACATGTGATTTATGTTCGCTAAGAGAGCCAACACGCTGATTTTGTTGATGTACTGTCACTAGATAATGCAAGAGAGATGCTACACTCTTCATTGGGAACACTACTCATCTTGATTTACTGTTTTGTTTATAATGTTTTGAATGTTTTTATTGTTATTTATCCATTTCTGTTAGCTTCTAGGAAGCTATTAGCTCTACTTCTTTGTGTTTGTTTGTAGTGAAAAAGCAATGTATCATTTTTATTATTTATGCTAAAAGTAAAAACGGATATTTGCTTTCACAGTGTGTCTCTCCTTTATTTATGAAAGTCTGTAGAAGTATTGATAATTAATAAAATTGTAATAATACTGAAGAAGTGATGATTTCCACTTGGCCAAAATATCTGAAATTCTACAGTCCAGTGGATGGTTACGTTTTTTAAATGACATGATATATTTTTGACTCAGACCTCACATTCAACACATTCAAACCACACATCCAAAAAAAACAACAACAATCTTAACACCACCTCAATTCCTCCTAAAAACAAATCACCAAAATAAAACTCATGCTCTCTCACTGAAAAAGTTCCTACACACTCTTCCTCTCCAAACCTGATTATTGTAACTCATTACTTGCAGGAAACAGCCAAATATTACTTTCACACGTTCAGTTTGTCCAAAATGCAGCAGCCAGAGTTTTAACAGACAGCATCAGATGAGACTTTGGCAGGTCTTCACTTACAGTTTCAAATTCCAAATTAATAACAAAGGGGGACCGCCTGAGGTTCTGAGGCTCATATATTCTGTGAACTTTTGAATCTCTTTTAAAAACTTGATTTTATGTGATACTGTCTTTTATCTCATTTTATCCTTTAGCACTGATGATTTTATTTCCCTATCGATCTCCTTTCCTTTGCCTCATTCCTGTGGGCATCACTGTGTTGTGTTTTAACGCCTTAATTTAAAACATATTGATTATTTTCATGTGCTTTTGTGTAGACAATATAAAGCACTTTGTAAATATTGATTTTTAAAAAGTCCTATATAAATAAAATTATTTTTATTATTATTATTATCTGAGATTGATCCACACAACCATATTGTGTGCAATACCTCATTGTACATCATCTCATTTGCAGCTTTCTGACAGAAATCAGGGTCGTAGAAGATCAAATAAACCCCGCAGAAAAGGCTGTAGAGAGGGAGAGCGAGGGAGAGTATATGAATTTTGCGGCAAACTGGACGGGCTCACAGGTGAAGTTAAATATTAGAATTTGCAATTATTGGCTGGAACTTCCCGCTGGTGTGGACAGGGGAAATGAGAGCATTCAGGATAAGTAGGATCAGCACCTTGGAGAGCACCAGGCCAGTCGGTCCTGATAATAAGCTGCTGACATCCCTGGTTGGCTCTGTCCATGGTGCTGATTTAACCTGCAAGTCTGAGCAGCACAAAATAAAATTTTTTTTTTTTTAAAAAAACCCTTAAGAATAAAGTTGGAGATCTGGCAGAAACACTTCCTGCTGAGAGTGAGATTAGAAAGTAAAGCAAGTTTATTTGTGTTACACGTTTCAACAACAAGGCAATTCAATGTGCTTCACTTACACAAAACTGCATAATAAACAATAAAGCTATGGTGCAGCTACAGCGAAGTGTGAAATATAAATAAATAGTCCCATGTTTAATGTGATAAAAGGCAGGACACAGAAATTAATGTCTGCACATGGCCAGCTAACTTACCTTAGTGCAAAGACTGTTGCTTCATGGATGAAGTGGGAACAGTTTTATTTATACATTATAGATTCCTGTGTGCTGTGTCTTCTCCCTATAGTTTGAAGTGAGCAGAGCTCTGGTGAATAAAGGTGAAATCATGTACATCTTTGCAACTGTATGATGACAACTGTGGGATTGTTTGCTTGTGTTGCCAGGAAACCATCAATCAAATGTGATCAAACCCTGATAATCTGCCAGAGAGTCAACAGAAGAGCCAAGAATCACGGATCTAGTATGTTTATATCTGCATAAACATGTGTGTGTACATATGCACAATGACGTGTGAAATGTATGGATAGGCTGTATATTATGTAACCTAGATGACTGTTGAGATTAATGTCAAAGTGACTATATAATCTAAGTGTTTAATGTTGTAATTCTCTATATTTATTGACTTTGTTCATTTTCTCTTTAATCACACATGTTTTTAATCTTAATCGCCAATTATTTATAATTAGGAAAATGTGTTCTATATGTGTTTCCTTTTTGGGTAAAATTAAAATATAAAATATTTATATTAAAATATTTAATTTAAATGTTCTGTATCAATATATTGTTATAAACCTGATGAAAATTCAAAAAAAAAAAAAAAAAATCAGCTGAGTCAGTGTAAAATTCTTTATAAATATCTTTAACTTTGATTCGATTTTATAGAGAAATTGATCATTTTAAGTGGGTTTTTAAACGCAGCCGATATTTGAAATGTGTGAAATGTCTCTAATCTTTAACATTTAAAGTGTGTAGCTGTAGTAGTTACACATTTCTCCGCCTCCCACTCCTCCTCTTCCTTAGTGTTTCTCTTCTTCTCTCTGCCTCTCTCTCTCTCTCTCCTCCTCCTCCTCCTCTTCTTCAGTTTCTCTTCCTCTCTCTGGCTCTCTCTCTCCTCCTCCCCCTCCTCCTCTTCCTCAGTGTCTATCTCTCTCTCCTCCTCCTCCTCTTCCTCAGTGTTTCTCTCTCTCTCTCTCTCTGTGCCCCGTCTCTCTCTCTCCTCTTCTTCCTCACTGCTTCTCTTCCTCTCTCTGCCTCTCTCTCTCCCTCAGTCTTCACCCGTGTCTCTCTCCCAGCAGAGGGGTGGAGGCTGACGGCCGATGTATTTTTTTCTGTGAGGAGAGGATGGAGGAAAAGGGGAATTAGTGGCTATTCTTCAGGACGACTTGACAACCAGAAGCTGCAACATCAACAGAACATTTTAATGGGAGCAAAACGGCTTAAAATGACCCGGAGAGTGAATGTTGATCTGCTGCACAAGGTAAGCACCTTTTCCCTTCAGCTGCTCCTTGTAGCGATACTGATGATCGCTTGTTTAATGTAATCGTCTGTTTTATGGGGGACGGTGGGGGTGGATAGTTATATAACTGTGCGAGGCGAGTCAGAGATTAATTAGGGGGAATAAGCAGTATGCAAGAAAACACTCATGTCTTATGTGAATATGAAGTGGGGATCATCACCGGGTGACATGTTTTAAAAGGGAAAGCAAAAGAAACTGGAAGGTGTTTGGAGAAAATGTTCCAGGCTGTGAAGAGCCTGCAGGCCTCACATCACCACAGGACAACAGCACAAAACAGAAACGAGCCTGAGTGGTGCACAGATAGGCGAAACATGAACCGAGAGGCTATTATTCTTATCTGGATCACCTCCATCTCCATGACAACGGGAAATCTCTCACGTTTGCTCTCTGCTTCCTGCGGATTCACCTGATCCCTGCAAAAGAAAAAAAATCATCTAGTCCAGCCTGCTCTGTAATAAAACATATTTTAAAAAAACCCACATAATTATGCTGAAGAAGACTTTTTAAACGTGAATTACATGCAGCCTACATTTTAAATACAAGTAATCTCATTAAAAGGCTACCGGCTATTAAAGCAGGTTATACTGTAGAGCTAATAATCTTCCAAACAGCCACTCAGGTTTCTTCTCTTAAAAGTTATCTTCAAATAGAGCTGATTAAATACAGGGTATGGCTTCAGAGATGAAAAGCCACTGACCACACTTGAAATAACACACCAATTTTACACCATTTGTCACCAGACCTAAAAGACAAATAAACAAATAGAATCAGAAAGCTATAACAACTAATAAGTAGTTATATAATAATCTAAAACACCCCTTAATTAATGATGTGGCTCCAGTCTTATTATCTTATTTTTGGTGGTTGATTTACGAGTAAATTTTAAATGTAAGTGATCTTCCAATAAAGCAGGTTTGTAGATCTAATCATCATCAGGTTTATTCTCTAAAAAAGTTATTTTAATATATAATATAAATCTGAGTTATGGTCACATATAAAATTGAAGTGTAACTATATAGATGGAAACACGATTGAAATTATAGACTTATTGTACACCAATGTTTACTTGTCATTATACCAGAAATAACCAATAACTACTTATATGTCATCTAAAACACCTGATAATTCATATGAAAGTAGGAATCCAATGTTTTGTCCTAATTTTTGATGGTAGTTGCTTCTTTTTAGGATTGTGGGTTGTGAATTTAATCACTAATAAAACCATATAATCTGAGATCAATCCAGTTAATCTGTAGCCTGAAATCTCATAATAAAATGATAAAAATAAAAATAAAATCATTCATCTTAAACAAGATTATTAATTGTTTTGCAATTTGACTGGATTTTTTTTTTCTCAATGAAAAACATGTTACAGTATAAATAAAATGTTTTCTAATGCAGCTCCTCAAAGAGGCAGCTCTGTGTTCAGAACAGAAGCTTAAATTTCATTGCTGGCAAACCATGCATATCTTGACAAATTAATGCTAGAAACTGCTAATTTGGACATTACAAGTGCTTCAGACTTTGACCCACTCATTTATGAATATTTGGATTTATGGCACAAAACGTTTTTACTTGCACATGTCCAGTTTTGTTCAGTATGACAGTATCAACTAAATTAGTCCTGCAGTTACCTGACTTTGACAGCCAGTTCAAGAAAAAGCATAATATACATCAAGAAGATTTGTTTCTTCAGAATTTTAAAGACATCTTACCAAGATTGTACCAAACAGGAGCAATGGGAACAATGTATTGGAAAAAATGGTTGCAAATCCAATTTGTTGTGTGAGAGAGACTTATACTGAAGATTTGTCTTTCTCCAAGAAAATTAGGCAACAAAAACTCTTTTTCTGTGCTTCACATTGCAAGATTTATGAGCAAAACAGTTCAGTAGCCTATAAGCCGCAGCATGATGGTGCTAATGATGTCACTTTTGGATAAGAGAGGCAGATGGTTAGTGAGAACCTGCTGTGTATATCACATATGACGTAACCTGTTGTAAGATTCAGTTTTCAGAGGATGCATTGTAACAAACAGTTTAATATTTCAAAAAAGTCTAACAGATGTTAGACTGAAAAGAAAAAACAACAGTCTCCCAAAGATACTGGAAAATGGACATTCTGAATTGTGTTTCTGGCTCTATCCGTTACCTGAATGTAATTCCAGTTCAGTGAACTAAGAACTGGGTGCCAACTGGGCATGGAGGCCATGTGGAGAGTTACATTAACACAGCGTTACAAAACACGGCTTCCTCTTTTACAGACCGCTGCCGTTGAATACGACTCAGTTTTTGCTGCTTTACAATGACAAACCACCATGTTGGCCGATACTAATTTGGTATCCGAATACTTCAAGCTGGATATTTCATCATTCTCCTGTAACATATAACAACAAACTTTTGTAAAATGCAATGTTCACACTACTGTAAAAAAAGAAAGAAAATCAAATCTGAGTCTCTTGGAGGCAAAAAAAATTGGATTGGGCCACCTCAGTATGTATTTTGAACAACATGCTCATAGAAGTGAAATTACATTGTTTCTGTTCTCGCTCTATTACAAACTTCCCTAGTTAAACACTTGAAGTTGTGATGTATTCCCAGCTGGTGATTGGACAGCAGAGCACCACCAAACAGGGGCTCTCGCCATCCACTTATCCATTCCCTTCTCCACAGACCAAAAGACATCACAAATTCGTGAAGTACATTTTCTCTAATGCAATTTTTAAGTACTTTCCATTCGAAATGCTGGAAATAGGAAATGTTTGTCATTTCTCTTTGAAAACGACTTATGACTAATGTAAAATGACGTAGCATTTATCTTTTTCTGTCAATCAACAAGGAGAATTGTTTCAGCTCAATCATTTACCTTCTTAAAAAGCCTACACAGCATCCTCACAAACATCAATTTATCAACAATAAATAAAACCCACAAGCCTTTATAAATGACTTTCAAACTCTGAGTAATGTAACTGCAATTTGTAAGTATATTTTATTATATATTGTGGTTAGAAGCCTCCTTGTTTTCTGATCTGCTCTTGTTTTAATTTGCTGTAGCTCCTATGTGCTGCAAGGCAAACTCATCACTTCCTCCATGTTCATCTCTTGTCTTGATAATTTCAGCATAATGAACCGTAAGGCACTAATTTCAAAACTGTCATGTCAGGTCACTGCTCACATTCAGGTTAAAGGGTCAAGATACTTTAATTAGTTCATTAGTTTCAGTTTTATGTGTTCATTCAATGTTTCCACCTTCACTTTTCTCATTTCCCTTTTAAGGTAAGTGAGATAAACAGTATATCTTTTAATTTGAGTGAGCTCTCATCACAGTGGATGGTTTGGCAGCCTGTATGACTTTGGATAATTGAGCTCCATCTAGCACCACGCATCATATTGAAGGACATTAACAACAATGGCTAACTTACTGCATTTTCATTAATTGCAGGTTAATGTGGCTAATTTGCACCACTCTTACCTGAGCTATAAAGAACTAAAATGTCTATACTGCCTACACTCAGCTGTGTGTATGACTAAAAAAAAGTATGTGTCCTCATGTGGCCTCAGCTAGATTTTTGCCACATCTGGATCCAGCTACCTGCCAAAGAATCTCCTCCACACAGTAGCGATGAGAGAAAAAAGAAATAAAAACTATATACTATCATATTTGCCATCATAATAAAACCATCAATTAACTGTTCAATTTATTCCATTATTAATTTCATGATTTTCCTCTCTGTACTAACACTACTTTCGCTAAACCCCACGCCCCGAACAACAATTATGAAATTATATATTAGCAACCATAACTAGGCACAGCAGGTCTGTTTGGGTTATGTAACTCTTTTATTGTTTCTCCAAAACCAAAAACACAACAGCAAAACTTTCAGGAATGTATTTAAACTATGTGTTTATCTGCTGTAGCATAAGCTGCCAACGTCAGGGTTTCAGGTTATTACAAGCCCCTTTCAGCCGTAAGTTAAATCTGCATTAACTATGTTTTTAGCTGCTAATGATAACATGCCCAGCTCACTTCCTCACAGTGCTGTGCTGCCATTGATCTCACAGGCCATCATTTCAAAACCCCAATAGTTTTGAAAAATTCACAAAACAAACACAAAGACGCCTTTTACAAAATGCTTGATTTTTAGTGCATTTATTGCATATTAACCCTAACCCAAAAGACGTCAGAAGTAGCCTAAAATTGTAACAACTCACTGTAAATAATGGTAGCATGTCTGTCAACCCCCTGCCGATTCAGCACCACAGACAGGGCCAGCAGTTACTGTACTCCAGAGTATGTATTTTGGGAGCAATGGGCCTTTGGAGTAATGGGTGTTTGTTTTTGGGATAACAGGCCATCAGATGGGCTTTCAGTCCAATGGAACATTTTTTGGAGGGTTTTGGAATAAAGGGGCTTTGGACCTTTTGACATATTATCTCCTGGCACAACATTAGCACTCATTTGGAGTCATGTTTGTGTCCATTTGATGAATGTCAGTGGAAAGGTGTGCTCAGACAGAAAGCAAAGCAAATTTTTTGCCTCATGTAATTTGTGTGAGTGGGTGTGAGGGGCTGCTCGTTCTGGACGTGTTTTTACTCATTCATTTACCCATTCTGTATTCCCATTTCAAATGTTTCACCAGCTCATTGCTAATTTTGTCTGTCTGCCATTTAATGCTCAGCAGGTAGTGTACAGTCATTTCTGAAAGCTTGTTCTGCTTTTTAAAAAGCTGCCAGACATGTGAGAGTGAAAACATAACAAAAGTAAACAGCTATAAAATGAAAACAATGACCTGAAAGACACTGAAACGCTCTGCAGACCTGAGGGGGAGCTGCAATGTCATGTGATAATTTTCTGTGGGTTCATCACTTTTCATCACCTTTCATTTACAAGTACTTATTTGATCCATTATAATATGAAAATATCAGCTATAGCAGCTTTAATTACTATAAATGCTTCCATATATCCTGTAAGGGCCAATACAACACTAGTAAAAATGAAAACTGTTGTTGATCTAGTAGCTTTTATTGTGTCTTTACTGTCAGTATCATTATAACATGCTCTACATACACAGATATTCATCTGTCAAAGTTAAAAATACCACATATGTCATAAAAGACAGCTTTATGCACAAAGAAAGATACAGTATTTGTTCTTCCTCAGGCCCTCTAAAACAGGATGAAACAGACAAATGTTACCCAATGCTGCGGCCTCATCCAGTACATTCCTGCTATATTGTGAGCACTTGGTAGACTGAGCTGTGTGTTACCATGGAAACCAGCGCTGCTCAAGCTCATAATATTCCCCTGTGAATGGAGAGCAGAACGGCTTCAACACAGCCATTTGTTCCAGTGGTAAAAACACTGATGGTGGCTCAGACTATGAGCATAGTAAAAGAAAGCCGTTGTGATCTTAGGACGGTCTGCAGCTCAGAAACAAAAACTCTGCTGCATGTGACAGAAAGATCACTAATTGAATAACAATCCTACTCTGTATTTCACAGGCGCTAAATTTAGGTTTCCCTAGAGGGAGTCCAACATAGCTCCTGAAGGAACATGTTCTGACAAGCACACATACACAGTCATGTTTCCATCGCTTCAGAGGACACTGCATAACATTAACCTTACTTTAACCTTAAACTGACTCTTCACCATCAAATTTAATGATTTATATTATGGGGACTTGGATTTTGTCCCCACAGTGTCAGTAATACCTGATAGATCTACACACACACAGTGCAGTAAGGGGTTCGTACAAGGTTATGAATTACATCTTGACTTCACCATAACGTTATGTCAAACAAAATTGCATTACAATATAATTATGTTGCTATTTAAAGCTGCCTTGGTTGATTTTTTTAGCCACCGGAAACAAGCTATAAACCCGACATTGACATATTATCACCTTTCAAAGTTGTTATAATGAACATGCTAGTAAACAGTTGCTCATTTACACATCTTAAAAAAAACACAGAGCATTGTTACTAAATGCTCTTCTATGTTCACCAGCTAGTTGCTAATTTTGTCTGTCTGCCATTTAGTGTACAGAAGCATACATCATTTTGTAGAACTTTTTCAATCACAGTTAAGTTGCAGGCCGTAAAACCAAAACATTAAACTGAAAATCTCTGCAGAGCTGAAGTGAGCTGAAGAGTAAATTCACTGTTATATTTGTTTTGTCTTAAACTACAGTGACTCATGACGGTTGATCTGATACTTTCATTGCAGCATACCACAGATATCTTCATTCACTGTGTAGTTATTTTGTCTTTTGGTGATTTATGGTGGTTGTAAGTTGTTTCAGGAACTGCCCATTTGACCCACATTAATACCTGTTAGATTGAATATCTGTATGTAGTTCTGTAAATGTAATTATGATTTTATTTTGGGGGGGGATTTAATGTTGGGAAGGGGCCCGATGAGGTTTTCAGCGAGGCAGGTCTGAGGCCTCTGGTTACCTGTAGTCACTTGATGCACCTGTTGGTATGAAGATAAAAAGGACCCAACTATAAAATTGAAGGATGATGACACTGAAGAAGGTGTAGCGGAAACATAGAAAACTACATCAAATAAAACTGTTAGGAACCGGACAGCAAGGCACATGATGCAGGTTTTTGTAGTTTCAAAAAGGTGGGTTTTTATTCACCCCCCCAAAAAAGCAAATAAACAAACAAAAAAACCTTCATCTAGAAATTATGCATGTCAAAAATAGAAGCAGGAACAATCTAATTGATTTGGGTGTGCAAACCCCATTTGATTTTTTGTGCTTTGAACAATAATATAAAATATTTATTAAAGCAGCTTTAACTTTTAACTTTCCTGCCACAACAGATCAACACAAACAAAATACTAAGGGATAACACCAAAAATCATGAGATACGACCAGGAAGGGTTACACTGCTGGCTATAATTTTAAAAGAAAGAAAAAGAATGCATTCATGATAAGGATGTAGAAAATGAGCTGTAACTGTCAGGATTTCAAGAAAGTATCATATAAAAAAGGACACAGTTTAGCTCACATGTAAAACTCTGCTTTGACACCATTTCCAATCCTCTATTTGTCTTCAATAGACAATTATTCTTCCAATGCCCAACCTGAGTACCCACAGAATCAGCGTTTAATAGGAGCTTTACCACCTTAATTCAGTGTTTCACATCCACTTTATACTGTGTGAGTTACTGTGACAAAGTGGAGCTTGCTTTTGGCAGTGTGGGTGGTGTCGAGTTCTCCTTTGGCCTTACCGTAGCTGCACAATTTCATGCAATTTCATACTGGGCTCCACTACTGAACACTGTACACGACTCATTTCTGGTTTCCTGTGCGTACTCAGGAGTACTGCGCTGAGACTACGGCAGAGTAGGAGGTCCATTGTTTATAATATTATCTGTGTGCTTGTGTTGCTGCCACTCAATCTGAATCTCAAGTGACTCTAATATGGCATCAAGCTGCGTATTTCTCCTCGCCATCCTGCTCCAGCCTGCACAGTCTCTATCCTTCTTCTTTAACTGAATCCTTCACACAATCGATCAGTTTGTTATTTCCTCTCCATTGCTGCACTTCTTCTTCCTCACATTGCTTCAGGATTACTGTTACTGTAAATAGACCTGTTCCTTTAGTATGTATGTTGTATCAAAGCAGTATCAAAGCATAGTGATATGGTGGGAATCATGATCAGTGCTTGAAATGGACTGATACCCAACATGATTTTTTACTTTTATTTGCTGATATCTCATTTACACTGTGCATCTCAGATTTTTATATGCAACATTTTTACTGATCTTCTAATTTGTTGATTTTATTCCTGTAAGTTGGTTTCATCATGTGGTTTCTGTAAAGCACTTTGTAATGTTGGTTTGATAAGTGCCGCACAATTAAAATATATTTTTTTAGAGCAGAGTAGAATTAAGGTTTAATGTCCCCAAGGGGCAGTTTAGCTTACAGACAGCAGACCATAATGATAAATACAAAAAGAATACATCAATTTGTATCAATTTGGGGTTTATTTTACATCCCAGTATCCACACTCAGTTTTAAACCAGATAGCCCAATCAGTGGTAAAAGTAGTCCAGGTTTTGGAGAGGGGTTTGTGTTTCATCTGACACATGTATGAATGAAATATTGATTTCACAATATTTTGTTAACACTTTACTTTTAAAACAACATAAGACAGGTTTATTCATACCTCTCAACAACAAGGCAATTTAAAGTACTTTTATAAAATGTAAAAAAAGATGTAAAAGAAACACATGACATTATAAAAATACACATTTAAATACAATTATGTAAGATATAACGTAAGACTGTTTTGTTACTAGTAAAGACTTTCTGTTCCTCCTCTCGTCATTATGTTTTGTGGTTGAATACAAGAAGGAAAATAAAGTCTCCTAAGATACATCTATCATCATCTTTTGTTTAATTGATGTAAGTTAAAATAGACAGGACAGTAATTTAAAGTATTTTGAGTAACAGTAATGTTACAGGCGGTACACAACAAAGGCCCACTCAAACATACAGTAGACTGGAGCTAAATAATGGAAGAGTAAACGCCAGCAATGAGCACAGATTTATTGTAATGTAGCTTGTCACTTTTCATTAAAAACTTAAACTTCCCAAATGGTACCAAAAATAGTCAACAATTTTACAAGCTGTCCAAAACTATTTTTACCCACCCAGTCAAATGAAAGTTTGCCCAAGTGGGCAGAAAACCATTGTGGCATGGATGAGGGTGTCCATGTTACATCCTACAGCTCCTGTAAAGTCTCCACCATCTTTTTCCATCAAGTACTGCACTCAGAATCAATGAATAGACAATTAGGTTCATGCACTTAATATTCTTACTAATTACCATCATGTGGCCTCTCTTATAGGCTTGAATCCATCTAGAAACCCCATGGAGCAGGATGTGGAGAGCCCAGCCACCACCAGACAACCCAAGTTGCCAAAGCAGGCCCGTGAGGACCTGCCTAAACAGCTGGAAGAAATGGACAGGGCAAGGAGGATCCAGCGGTACGTCCAGAAAGACGGGAAGTGCAACGTCCACCACGGGAACGTCCGAGAGACATATCGGTATCTGACAGACATTTTCACCACACTGGTAGATCTCAAATGGAGGTTCAACCTCTTCATCTTTGTCCTGGTGTACACGGTCACATGGCTCTTCTTTGGCTTCATGTGGTGGCTTATTGCGTACCTTCGGGGTGATCTAGACCATTTAGCAGACAACCAGTGGACTCCGTGTGTCAATAACCTCAATGGGTTTGTATCAGCTTTTCTGTTCTCCATTGAGACAGAGACCACTATTGGTTACGGATACAGAGTCATCACGGACAAATGCCCCGAGGGGATAGTTCTGCTTTTAGTTCAGTCAGTGCTGGGATCTATCGTGAATGCCTTCATGGTGGGCTGCATGTTTGTCAAGATCTCGCAGCCCAAGAAGCGAGCTGAGACACTAGTGTTTTCCACCAACGCGGTCATCTCAATGAGAGATGGACGGCTGTGCCTGATGTTCAGAGTTGGAGACCTCCGAAACTCGCACATCGTTGAGGCTTCTATCAGGGCAAAGCTAATCAAGTCTAAGCAGACCAAGGAAGGGGAGTTCATCCCTTTGAACCAGACGGACATAAATGTGGGTTATAACACGGGAGATGACAGGCTCTTTCTCGTGTCGCCACTCATCATCTGCCATGAGATAAACCAGAACAGCCCCTTCTGGGAGATCTCACAAGCCCACCTGGCCAAGGAGGAGCTGGAAATTGTTGTGATTCTGGAGGGGATGGTGGAGGCCACAGGTGAGTCGTCAGAATCATGAAGTCAGAGCCGTTCTGACCAAAATAAGATGTATTTGTGATATCTAAGTATAGATGAGGTCTTTACAGTATAAACAGTGTATACAATAATTATATTGAAATCTTTATAGTCACTCACAATACAAAGTGATTCAAGTGCTATGGCAGCAAATTAAAACAGACAAACCATAGAATCATTAGTTTTTAGACTCCTTGTTATCCAAAAACTATTAAAAACACATCACTGAGCCACACTGCTGCACTGGGTGACAAATTCCTTCACCACAAAGATTGTGGTTATGATTAGTTTGTTTAGACTAATAACAGCGATCACATTTTCAGCTTCATATCACAACCTCTTGACTTTTTACTACATTCTAAATTTCTCAAAGAACTTATAAAGTATATATATAGTAGTATACGGTATAAAGTCAAAGTCGTCATTGTTGATTTGGCTCCACACATGGGAGTTGTTGGAAAGAAGAAAAATACAGAAAATTGCCAACCATATCTTTTAAAGGAATGTTTAAATTCTTAGTATTTTGAGTGATTTATAGCAGCATACATATATTTTAAGTGAAAAGGGCACAAAAAGGAGTTATACATGTAAGTACTCATTACTGTTTTTGGTTGCATTTATATGTATGAAAAGTGAAACAATAATTTTTACAACCTTGAACTGCTGTCAGCAAACCAAAATTAACTTGGACTCCAGACGACTGATAAAAATAGATAAAGATGGTTGTAAACGCTGAAAATAGTGTTGAGGGAATTTCCTCAGCTGAGACAAGAAGCTCTGGACGGGCAACAATCAGTCGAGGAAATGTGAGGAAAAATAGAGATTTAGATTCAAAGAACCATAAGTACACACTTCCTAAACACATATACTAGGGACTACAGGCTCAAGCACAACCAGTAACAACCCCTCCCTTGGGCCCAATTTTCCAAAACAAAAATATGTTCAATCAGATAATGCTGGATATCTGTTATGAGATCCTTTGTCTCACTATCAGCTATAATAAAATGAACCAATTACATAATGTCTGAGTGGCATAAGTGGACGTGTTTTGAAGCAGCAGCTGGAGACTCACAGAGGGCTCAGTTTCTTCCAGTGAGCTGCGCCTAAAGAGCTCGCTGATAAATATCAAAACACAAGTAAATGGCATCAGAAAATTATTAAAACCCAATGTTTTGTAGTGTTAGGCTAACTGTGGAGGAATGGCTGATAACGGGACTCAAGAAAGCATATGGACACTGATAAAGTATTCATGTCAGTCATGTTCAAAACTAAAAAGCCAGAGCCATCATGTTTCATTTCACTTCTCGGATTAGAAGTTAGCAACGTATGATTCATCATAATACAAAGAAATCCAAAAGCACAGTCAAGAGCAGCTGGACTTATTGTAGATTCTTAAAGATGTTTCATCTGAAAAACTTGTGTAGTTCTGTCTGACTGGTGGGGAGCTCCCAGATATTCAACATTTGTAGGCTCGTTTACATCTTCGAGGTCACTAATGTCACATGTGGTTCGTTAGTCCTCTTGTTATTGTGTGACAGTCATATGTACGGTGGCCCTGAGGTGCAAAACACAACAACAAAACTGAAAACACAACAACATTTCAGAAAACTCTGCATGTTAAATCTGGCAATGTGTGAAAAAACGGCAGCGAATTTATGCTGCAGGAGTAGAGACCACATAGGGCTCAGCAAAAAAAACACAGTGACTGCCAAGAAATTGAACTGGACTTTTGCCAAAATGCAACCCAATGTCATGCTGTTGTGGCCAGTCATATACATGTAACCACACATTCCTCGTGGATTACTTTGTAACGTGAACCACGTATTCAACTGTTTACCTCCTGATCACTGTGATGAAAGATAAAACAGTTGCCACCATGAAAAATTGCCAGAGTTTTAAAATCCCATCTGTGAGTTTTACAAATATCTGCACAGATTTGGTATGAATGTAGGTTCAGGCTTCTTGTCTGTCATGTGACAGCCTTTAGTATGGTGGCCCTGAGGTGCAAAACACAACACTGGACAAAACACAACATTTCAGAAAACAGAAAAGGTAGAGCTAACAATTCTTGTTCTTCCTCTTGTTCTTGCAATTGAAGTGTTAGTGTGTTAGGGTCACATGAGTTCACGTGTGACCAGAAGAAGCCTTTTGGATGAAATGTCTTCATAAATCTACATCAAATCCAGTTGCTCTTGACTAAATGCTTTTGGATGTACCATGACCTGACCTGAAAGACTCATCACAGACCTTTGCCTTAACTTTAGCCCATTAAGCTTTCTCATCTTGCTAATATTGTCAAGTCAAGTCAAGTCCAGACTCCAGTTGGGCTGCAGGCTTCTCTTCATTACTCTGACCCATGGTTGAACCTAATTTCTGATCCCTGCAGTAGAATAGAGCTCTCAGTCTGCTTGCCTGAAAACTACTGACAGAAATCTGAGGGACAAACATTTGAAAAGCTGGACAAATAAAACCACAAATAGCTGCATGCATAGATACCACAAGAAGAAAGTAGGAAAATATGTTTGTTTTGGTTTGTTTATTTGTCATTTGGATGAACCAAACCTTTGAGGTGGCCCATACTACAGTTTTTCCATAAATGTTTACAACTCAACCTGTAATCTTTAATGTTTCAGGAATGACGTGCCAGGCCAGAAGTTCATATGTCAGCAGTGAGATCAAATGGGGCTACCGCTTCACACCAGTCCTGACTCTGGAGGACGGCTTCTATGAGGTGGACTACAACAGTTTCCATGATATCTACGAAACTAACACACCCGCCTGCAGTGCCAAAGAGCTGGCCGATATGACCAACCGCACCCGCTTGCCCCTCACCTGGTCGTTGGCCAGTAAGCTGAGCCAGCAGGGCCTGCCAGAGTCTGAGCAGGAGGGTCAGGAGACAAAGACCAGCCTAGACAACCAGGGGAAGAGCCAGCAGACAGAGAGGAATGGGGACATTGCTAACGTAGAGAGTGAGTCTAAAGTGTAGCGAGTGTGATAATAGAGGAGGGAAAGACGGGATGGACACATGCGCTTGCAGAGCACAGGACAGAATTTGAGGCACTAAATGAGGACCAATGAGCACAGTAGACCAAGTATCCCTGCACCAAGAACCGCTTCTTCTCAGTGATTCACAGTTACCCCAAAAACAACAAACCATCTAGACATGTGGCCCACCGCTGAACTGAAAACCCTTTGCGGCAAGTGCATGTTTCAAATATAATGTGATGTCCTCCTGATCCTGATGAGATTCCTATTATTTTTTCTATTAAAATATTCTTAGGGGCATTTGCATAAGTATTTTTGTATATACTATAAAATGTTTTGAATTCTTTGTTTTGTTGCGGTGTGAATATTTGACAGATGTTTGATACTAATTCATTTAGGTTAGTTCTGTATATATATTATATGCCTTACTGTATGTATAAAGCTTTCATTATTTGTTTTCCAGAAATATATAAGCATGTATAAACATTATCTGCAGTTTATTTATCTTGTATTGTGTATATACTGTATGATGATAATGATATAAGAAACACACACATCTCAATGGATGCAAACTCTAGTCTAAACCAATGACAAATTCTTCCCCAAATGATAAATGTTTGTTCAAGGTGGTATTACAATATAATTCCTTGAGAAGCCATGACTTGCTGTTTACAGCTGAGTGACTTCAGACAACGGCCCTTTAAAACTGCATTTTGTCACTTTTGCACATTGGAGGCCTCTGGTGGAGAGAGTCAGTTGCTATTTCAGTCTCCAAAAATCCTTCACATGTCACCTAACAGTATCAAAATAAATAAATAATAAATTTCACATTGACTTAAGTTTTTTTATTTCTGAAGTTACTGAATGTATTTTTTTTTCTTTATTGTCATTATTGAATCTTGCAATAATATGTGATGCAACTAATCTGACAACTTGTCCAAAATCTTCATGTTTTGGGCTTCATCTGTGACCTCACTGATAAACTTGTACAGTTTAATGTCACAGTTCAGGACAGTGAGGTCATGTAACATCACAGGAGTTACAGCAAATATTTTTCACGCACAATCACCTCAGAAATCACATTCATGTTTCTCTCACGTCACTGTATTTATTCTTTTCCCTTCTCTCTGTTTCTTCTTGCTCAAATTCCTTTCATACAAGCAAAAATTACTATGAATCTGTCATAGTAATCTCGTCCCACAGGACATATTTTCAAATATGGGGACAACCCTCCTGATGGCCATCTAAAATTAAAAATATATACATATATTAGAGTGATAAAAAAAAAATCATGTGTACATGCTACAACTCTTTGTTACTCTATTTGATTCACAAGGGTTCACATTCACATGGCAGGTTCACTACAATTCAGAGGAAACTATTATATAATTGTATTGTTTCATAGCTGAAATTACTAATTACTTAAAAATAAATTCTAAGTTTATAAAATTTAAAGAAAGAAACCGGTGGTTTACAACATTTTGCCCTCTGACCCTTCACAAAAAGTCTAAATGAGGCTCCTTTCTCTATAAAATTCCCTTATTGTTTGCAAAAAGCAAAGATTCAGTCCAGAATCCCAAAAGTGCCAAATTACAGATTTGTGTAGCAAAATGTAGTTTTTTTGCCGTCTTTCCTACCCAATTAATTATCTCCTCAGATTCATCTTGTGACTCTGTGGAGGAGCCTGACCTCGAGGTTAAGAACTACTGGATTTAACTACTGTATATATAGAAGGTAAAACAAGCTCCAGCAGCACCAACAGTAAAACCGATCACACACTGATGCATCAGTATTAACAATCCAGTGTCATATCACATCAGTCACATGGGACATTTTCCTGCATAAGTACTTCTACATTTGATACTTTAAATAGTAAATTACTATCTTACAGTCAAACTCTTTACATTACAATAAACTGCACACTGTCAAGATTGTTAAAAATGTACAGAAAATAGAGGTGAACCATGTTTATGTTCTATATAATGAGTTTGATGGAGGGTACCTACCAGCCATCTCTGATGACCCCTGACCCCCAACCCTGACCCTGGCTCACAGTACGACTGAAGCCAGGACAGAAGACCTAGTTGCAGAGTCCGCATAGGATCTCAGTCACCCCTGAAAGGTCATGTGACAACATCATGACATGTGCCCTTCACTATAATATTGTCATAGTTATTATAAGAAATATATCATTTTTCAAGAGAAACAATATGACTGAAGTATTTCTCCAGTTAACCCACCACCATCAAATAACGACTAAATTCATTTACGTTTCATTTTACTGTCTTCTTTATTTCACTCAAATAAAAATGCAATAATTATCACAGTGTTTCTATAATTTTCCAACAACTAACATCATCAACTTTTAGGTTTTCTTTCATCCACATTTTACTGAAGTTAACTGTATTTCTATGTTTGTCTGTTACCTACAGACTAATCTCATCCATCTAAGTTTTAAACCTGTGTTCAGACAAATTTATTATTTAACACTTAAATGTATGAAATGTCATGACACATGAAATGTGCACACTTGGCTTTAAGCATTCAATTTCAGTTAAGTCAGTTTCATAAATGTACTCTATTTCAGTAGTTTTTTATCTCACAGAATATGCTGCTGTTATTCTATATTTTTGTTATTGTCAACAAATCCAACAAGTATTTTCTGAGTTCTCTACACCTCTGTTGCACTCAGCCCTGAGTCCATTGGATGTAAATAATTACAAGCTGCTCACAAGTATATAGTTTAATCTTTTTTTAAAGGCTCAGTCATTTCCTGAAACACCTGGGCACTGTAGTTCTTGGCAAACATTACTCAAACAAGAGCAAATAGTGATTTTTTTTTTTTTTGGTACAATTTTCATTACATAATAATAACACATTTGGTGTATGTGGGATTAACACAATATAACCCACAGTGTTCATGTTTATAGATACAAAGTGTGGCTCATTTATGTGTTTTTAATTGTTTTGGACATTCATGGAAGAAGCTATATTAGTATTTGGCTACACAGGAAATACTTGATCGTAAGATCATTGAGTCACCGTTTGTCTTGGTCTTTTCAAGGGATTTGTTGACAGTAATAAAAACACAGAATATCACCCGACTGATCCTTTAAAGTGGTTCCTCAAATTTAAATTGGCTACTGCGCAAAAAAAAGTACCATCTGCAGCCACCATACCAAGCCAACCACTCATGAGTACAATTCATCTAAGATTTAAAGAATCAATCCTACAGCTGATGTTGACGAACCAATTAGTTGAATGAAAATGAACAGGATAATTTTAGCTGGTTAACATCATGTTAGTCTGGATTAGTTAAACCAGGTTTGGTTCTCTCTGCAGATGAATCAGTCAGTAAAGTCAGTATAGTCATTTACAAAAATCAAACACTTTCTATGATTTTATATGTTCACTTGTCCGTCTGCTAGTCACTGAATTAAAAGTGCTGTTATTCTATTTGACAAAAAACACAAAAACAAAACCAGTAGTAGGGTCGCAGTGTTTCAACAGACACCAGCCTGTTTGTAGGCCCAATATTATACAGTGCATCACAAAACAACAAACTGAATCAATATGTAAGACATTATCCATAGTACGCTTTCATGTAACATGCTTATTCAATCCAACACAGCTTTTTCATTCTCATTATAGAGGTGAATGTGCCGAAAGCCTGCCAAAACAAAGTGAATTTTAAGACCACAGCACAATGTTAAAACATAATGTGTTCACTAGATTAAATAAAACTCTTCACATTAATTTGATACTTTACAAAGACAAGACAACGTGATCTTGTTCCAGAGTGGTTCTGTGTTTCTTCTGCCTCCAGTTTTAAGCCTTCGCCAAACTCAGCAACAGACACATGAACAGCAAGAAAGGGGATTAATGTGCTATATTAACAAGTCAAACGGGCCTCAAACAGACACACAAACATGTCATAACATTCAGATGTATTATTTTTGCTGTAGGACGTGTTTTTACTTGCCATGTCATGCCTGTAACCCAGACAAAACAGAGACTGTGGTTACAAAATGTCATAACACTAACTGTCATGAAAGAGGTTGAGGGCTTTAGAGGGGATTTGATAACCATAATTTCCAGTCAAACCGGCTTGTGATGTAGGAAACTACTCGCAGGGCTATTTGGTGAACTACTGTAACTGGAGTGTGGTGACTTCTCTGTTTGCTTCTCTGTGGCATTTTGTTTTTCATTTAATTTATAATGAGTTACTGGAGAGGGGAAAAATTAGCTCTGCGTGCTGGATAGTTAAACTCTCAGTTAGCAAGCTTATTATCTCGGTCACTGACGGTACCGTTGTTTTGGCTTTGTCCCAGTCTGGCTCTGTGTCCCTCCACCTGTCCTTCAGACTTTTATCCCTTTTTGTTTTGACTGGACTGAGTGGAGGGAAGCTGATTTGAGTTGTGTCATTAAAAGATGGCAGAGATAGTTTTGTCTCTGCCTTGCTTTGGTTTTATTCTTGTCAGTTAGTAATCTCTTGTGTTCCTCATGTGTTCCTGTAGCCCCACCCAGCCTGCTGTCCCCTGCTCACCTGTCCTGCACTGGTGCTGCGTTAGCTTTGGCAGCCTTGACCAGTGTTTTGCCTGCCACTCCCTCCTAATCACGTGGTTGGATCCTTTGTTCTGCTCTATATTGTTCAGTTTTGACCTGTTCAGTTTGGTTTAGCTCTGCAGGCACTAGTTATTCTTGCTTGGCCTACAGTCTCCCGCATTTTCCACCCACTCCGCTACTCCTAACAACAGTAGACTCACACACTTTATTCAAGAGACACTTTATACGATTAACTCCTGTCTCACAGCTGTCTAAAAACCATGTATCTCGTGTGAGTTTATACTCTGACAGAGAAGGTTTAAATATAACTAGATGATGCAGCTGATAAGTTACGCTAGCTTCCTCCATTTTAGAATTTCCTGCTCTCTGTTCCTCTGACAGATTAGCACCATCAAGACAGTTTGTTGAAGTTAAAATCTGCACAAATTTGCTTTTAAATTGATATTGACATAATTAACATACAGTAATTCTACTACTGTAAATGTTTTCTCGTTTTTTTTCTCTGTGAGATGCCTTTTGATTTACTCGTCTGTATTCTGTTGTGTGTCTATTTGTGTTTTATGGCACACGTTGTTTAATGTGAGTTATTTTTCTATTTACATTGTTATTGCACACAGTTAAAATTTAAAAAAAGAAGAAATTAAATTGGTTTTGCTGCATATTTTAGCTGTTTTGAATGCTGGTGTGACCGAGCTTTAAAGTGCAGAAGAAGCTAAGCATGATAATGCTCCAAACTATTCAGGAGACTTGTGTATAAGACGTTAAAAGCAGGAGTACCCTCACTGTGTGTGAAATGTTCTTCCTCCCTTTGTAGACGCCACTACCCAGCAAACACCTGGGGTGTGAGGGGTGGCGGCAGGTGGTCGTTGTCCATGTTGTTTGCATCAATGGCAGAAACTGTGCGTGATGCAATCTCCAGAGGGTATTTCTCCAGGACATCTTGCACCTCTCGCTCCACACTCTTGGGCCAGGAGATAAGGTCGGCCTGAAGGCTCTGCGCCGCTTCCATCAGCGACTCCTGACGGCTGCTGAGGTCCGACAGCAGCTCCAGGTTGTGATTGAGCTGAGCCAGGACAGGGTTGGTGGCAGTCACGCCAGGTGTCGGGCCAGAGTGGGGCCACTCACCCTCTGAGCTGCTGAATCGTGGCGAGGCTTGGCCTGACATGTAACGCTCAAATTCCTCCGGGGAAAGGTTGAGAGACTGAGCATCCAACTTTTCAATGAAGGCCGCTGCACAGCACTACACAAACACAAGAGATACAACAGGAAGCTGACATTAAGCCAGATGGCCTTCCTTTAAAACATGCACATTTGAATTAATATACTTGTGAAGAGCTTCAGTTAATGTAACAACCCTTAAGTTATGTATAAAGTGTTTGGTAGATTGCTCAACTTTCAGGAATCGAATAATAAGAGCATGAGTGGAAAATGACATACACTGTCTTTGGCTGATTCTTGACTCAGGTGTCTATGCAAAGACTTAATATTCTACCAATGTACTCAAACACATTGAGAAAACATCTTCAAGCTCATTTTAGCTATTTTTTCAATAATATATTCAAACAAAGGGAAATTTATTCTAATTACACTGTGAATGTATGCTCAGGATGGATCTTGAAGATTGTTTGATTTCTTAAGTAAAAAAGGGATTTGAATTTCTTTTATTATAAGTTTTCTTCTCCTCTGGTGCCTGATGTGTCATTAAGCTCCTGCTACTTAAAAATAGAAAAGCTTTTAACATGGGAGTGAATCAAAGTGAAGTAGTAAAGCAGCAGTCGTGATGACTTAATTTTAATGACCACAAAATTGAGTTTGGCGGATTTAGTTTCTGGTACGAGATGGTAAGTAAGCTCAGTTTAATAAAGTCATGCCACAAAATGGTTTCCTTTGAATACTCTGATGATGCAGCATGTTCCCATTTAGCATCTGCTGTCCTCTGCCTGTCTCTCTCCTTGCTCTGCGGTCTTTCTCATGTTTTTTAAAAAGGTATCTATGCTATTGTCATTGAGTGGAGGACCAGCTGTACATATTTGTAGGACCATAACTAATGTATATATACTTAATCCATTAATCTGCCGATTATTTTCCTGATTGAGTGTTTAGTCTGTAAAATGTCAGACAGTATCAAAAAGTGTCCTTAATAAAAATTTACAAGAGTCCAAAGTGAAGTCTTCAAATTAAATATAAAATAGTTGTATTATTATTAACCTATATGACAAAGAAAAGCAGCAACTCCTCACATTTATGGAGCTGAAACCAAATAATGTTTGATTATCTGCTTAAAAAGTGCCTGAAGAGATTAATTGACTGATCAAAATACTGCCGATTAAGTTTTTCCTGATCGACTAATCGAGTACTAGTCATTGCAACTGTACATCTTTGCCACTAGTACCCTCAATTAGTCCAAAATTTATAGATTTAAATACAGCAAAACATGCAAAATATATCAAATAATCAAAACATACTTACATTAAATTAGCCCTTAAGCAACAAAATACAATTTCAACATCTTAGGAGAACATTTCCGTGTCTCTCCTCAGATTTCAGTCAGCAGCTGTCGGTAAATATTTGTTTGTCTGGAAATATTACAAGATAAAGTCCTGTTGAACTGTGGGGGAAAACCCACGCAGCTCATTAAAGTAGCTTCACCTTCTCAGATTAAACAACATGAGTACATACTGCTGTGAAGCTAAAAGCCTGTTGCTCAAACAGGCTTTGACGAGGATTAAAGTAAGAGGACGAAATAAAAACAAACCAGGTTGGTGAAGTAGTATCCATCCTCTCCGGTCATCAGCCTGCTGGGGTTACAGAAGCGGGTGATATACTGGATGTTGGACTGAAGCCGTGGAGGGTTAGCCTTGAGCACGATGTAAATGAGTGCAGGGAGAAAGTCGTCAGCTGAGGCCGGCTCGTTCTTGGTGATCCTGATGGCACTGAAGATGTGTTTACTGCAGCGTGTGATGCACGCTAGTTTGTCCCGAGGTACCCGCTTAGAGTCCATCTCAATTATATCTGGAATAGTTGGACATACATAAAAGTCAGGAGCTGGACAGACTAATGTATCATCAACTAGTTCTAAAACACGTCCTGCAAAAGTGTCCTTAAAGGGTCTGTTCACCTGTCAAAAAAGAAATTTTCTCACTTCAAAAGCTGAAACAATTAATTGATGAATCTATTAGTCAACATACAGAAAATTAATAAACTATTTTTGATAAAGAATTAATCATTTAAATCATTTTCAATCAAAAGGACCAAATATTCACTGGTTCCGACTAAATATCAAGATTTATAGGTTTTATTAGTCCTCTATGATATTAAACTGAATATCTTTTCTCACGGACTGTTAGTCAGACAGAGCAGGGAATTTGAAGATGTCAAATTGGAAAATTGTGACAGGGAATTTTCTATATATTCTGACATTTGTAGACCAAAATTACTTACTCAAGAAAACAGGCGTCAGGTTAATCGATAATGAAAATAATCATTCAGACGACAATACAACAAATAATCATCAGTCCTGTTCATTTCCCCTTAGTGGTATCTAGACATGCATTTTGTTGAGATATTTGTCTTTGAGATCTCTGCGTCCTCTTAAGTGAGACAATTTACAGCACTTTGTTCTGCTCTAAAGTTACATACATAATTGACACCTATTTACCATTCACAAACAATTTAAAGTGCTTGGCACTAAAAGAAAAATGTAATAACAGTATATTCTACCTTCAGCCATACAGTGAAGCCAATTTAAATGCAACAGTAGCTTATTTCCCCACATGAACGAAGGTTTAAGGTGTCGACACAAGGATAAAACATTTTTACTGCACTTTGGCATTCAACTGTCCAACTGTCTTTAATTAAATACAATCACACCGAAAGTTCAAGCACACACTCTGACCTGTTATTGCTTTGACCACATTCTCAGAGACTTCAGGAATTTCTTCATCCATGGACACACAGAGCATCTGGATGGTCACCCAGTGTAAGGCCCTGCAACACACAGAACTGAAGTAAGCCTCAATGTTTTTCTTTTTTTGCATATAATGAAACTGCACATAAATTTGTAATGCTCAATCTCCCCTGGATAGCAAAAACAGTCATCACGTGCTACGGTTTGCACTTTTATGTGCAAGAAAAACATGGAGAACACTGCTAAAACTGACAGACAGAGAGGTTTTCACAGATTTCTGATGATGGAAGAGAAGAAAACCACGATGCAGTGATACTTTCTACAAGAATGTGTGACTGAAACTAACCAAACACATGACCGCTGTGACAAAAAGCGCATCCGCTAAATGTGACACTAAAACCAGACTTCTCTCCTTGTGCAAAACAAACAAAAATATGTACGTGTCTATTCTTCTGCTCCTTGTAGTTACTCCCAATATATATCTTTATTATAAGACTTGTGCACACACATCAAACTGTTTAAGACGTACAAGATCTGAATCAGCCTCTAACAGAAGACTCTACAGTCATGCTAGCAGCTCTATGAGCTCTTTAACTCACTGATGTTAAGCATGTCTCATGTTTATCATGCGTGTTAGCATTCCAGCATTGGCTAAGTACAGCTGAGGCTGATGGAAATGTTGTTAGTCGTGCAGGTATTGGACAAATTAAACTTTTAACCTAATGATGGTGCTAGATAAAAAGTGAAGGAATCACAAAAAGTGATTACAATTCGTCCTGATGGGGACATGAAGGTCTGTACAAAATTGTGTCCCAATCCATCAAATAAATATTGAAATATTTCAAATAATAAGTGAAAACTTTGACCGACATTGCTGTCATTAGAGCTATCATGCTAGCATGGCTAATAAGCACTACATTTATGTTTTTACTTCTTACTGGTTACTTCTTAGACCAAAAGTATTGCTTTAAGTATTGCAAGTCAATTGCTCAAAAGTTTTGCATAATATAATACTGGCTGATGATGAAAGGAACAAGTCAGACTTCAGGATTTTCTGTGAGACAAGAAGAAGAAGAAGAAGAAACTGTCTTTCGTCAAAGCATAATTCAATGAGAAGTAGCTTCAGTGTCTGGGCTTCTGGGTCACCACCAGCTTTGAATCCAGGAACCTCACCTGATCCTGTTCTGTGTGGCCAAATCCTTCTTCTCATCATCAGTGGTTTCTGGACAGAATACGCTCTTATACAGACGAGTCATGATGTACTTCTCCACTTGGTCCATCACTTGCTCCACAGACTCCGAAGATCCTGGAGAACAAAGATTTATCATACCCCTTTAGTTAGTTAGAGCAAATTTGAGCGCTTATAGTGTTTCAATTTCCGATTTATTGATAATGTATTAATGCCTCCTGGACACAATGGCTGATTTCAGATAAGAAGCCGCTTTGAACAAACCTTTAAAGTGACTCATCAAGCGGTCAGCCATGTTCTGATAGAAATCCTGCACGCACTCCGACAGTTCGTCAGCACTGAGGTCCTGACAAGACATGAAGTAAGAAGGTCATAAGGTGCAAACGGGTGTAGTAACCAGGTCAAGAAAACACTAAACACAGGCTTTTTAAAAATATTTTTAAGATTATCATCATGCCATGTTCAACAGACCTTCTTGCCAGACATGTTCACAATAAAAGCTCGGCATTGCTTATGGATCTCCCGGCCCGGCTTCTGGAGGTTCTTCAAGAAGTCCACAAAGTCCTTGGATACTTGTTCTGTATCAAAGCTAGCGTGGCGGCTAATGGACGGACTTGGTGTTTTGCCCTCTTGGGTTTCTGAGGAGGAGAAAATACATTCAGAAAAAGTCACACTTAATTCTTCCCACAACTAAAAATTAGCTCCTCATCTTCTTAATGCAAGAGACAATGGATATCTGTACCAACTTTTGTGCCAATCCTTCCAGTAGATGTTGATATTCACAAGATAAGTGAAAACTGTTAACTGCTGATGGTGCTAGAAGAAAAATTACCTCAAGCTCACTGATTAACATGTTGAATATTCCTTGTTTAATCCATAAACAGAAACAAACTACGAAATGCTGTAGTTTCAGGAAGATTTATGTGCTGTTTGCGCAGCACATCTGTGCACACCAGGCCAGCTATAAGCTGTGAGGCAACAAACCAGTCAGAAAGCATAAACAGACTGGGAAGAGTTCCAGTTTAATGCCGCACTAACTGTCATACCTTTCTTGGAAGCTGTACGTGACGAAGGGCTGAAGAACTTTTTAACGGTGGTCACTTTCCGCGTCTTCTCATTGGTTTTCTTCTCCTCAAACTTGGAGAAGGGTCCTAGAGAAGCATGCCCTTGGTGCGGTTGTGGTGGTGTGGACTGGGAGTGGGACTGGGCCTGAGCTCCATGAGTACTGGCATACGCTGCCTCCTCTTCTCGTTGCAACCTAAAGCAAAGTCGTGTTATCAAGGCAAAATTACACAGATGGATTCTATGTGAAAGCAAAAGACGATGCATATAATGTGAGAAAACAAGCTGTGTATTTAAGAATTTCATACAGTGTTTTATGATTCATGATTTTCATTTCAGGGTTGTGCCAAAGCAACTAAGAAAAACTTTGATAATTTAAAACATAAGAAGCACTCTGACATGTACTTTGGTATTAAATTATAGCTGAGACATTTTATGAACTGCTTGAGCTGACCTATTTTATAAGAAAAATAGAATAGAAACCATCAGATAAATTAATAAAAACACCATTTACCACATTCAACACTGCAGTTATCATGTTTTTTATAAAATACAGACAAAAAATGTTGGTCTACAGTAATTTACATAGTGAGGTGAATAACACAAAGTCTGATCAAAAGCTGATGCAGCACATCTACGAATGCAGTACATTTAATCAAGATGAAGTTTTTTCCTCTTGATCATTATTTATTATCAGCTTTTAATGCATCAGACTTGCTTACGGCAGCTTATAAGACGATGGATGTATGTTTTTATTGGTTTTCCTCCAGGTGAAGGGAGCTAGTTGCTGTGTAGTGAAGGTGTCGGCTCATAATGATGCAGCAGAAGGTCTTACTTTTCTGCCAAGGCCCAGTCGTCCTGGATCTGTTTCTGACGTACCCGCTGGTACTCCTCCCTCCAGCACTTGGAGCACAGGCCCTGCCATGCTGAGTTACCATAGTAACCACATCCCTTTTTGCACAGCAGGTCTGACTGGTCCACATGTATCCCACGTCGCTCTGTCCGCTGACTCATGATGTTAGACAACCTGGAATGAAAAATTCATCATCTGATTTATTAGTGTATTTGTATGCACTGTTGCCTGCACAGCGTGTTCAAAGGACACTCGGTTTATATGCACTGTGCTCCAAATCCTGTTGGCAGTGTTATGAAAAACATCTAAATTTAAAACTTGACAAACATATTAAAAATCACGGCTACGGCTTGAAAATCCTCAGGAGTGCAAACACCCGAGTGAGTAGAAACTTATAAAGACATTAATAACCTGTTAAATAAAGAAGAGTGCAAGCAAAGTAAAATGCACTTTGATAACATCACCTTTTTTCTATTCTTTTTTATCAACAATTATTCATCTTACGGTCTTACAGCTCCAAGCTGGGGGAAGTTACAGTTTATATAAGGATTTTAAACAAAAAACTGGCGTTAATAGTTTTTACAGCCTTTGTATTGGAGGAAAATTGAAACTAAAGACTTTTTGGCCTCCTTTGTGAAAACCAAAAATACCTTTAACCTGTAAATCTGCTTTTATGAATATGAAATTTAGCCAATAAAATAAAAAGATTTGTAATATATAGCGGAGAATTAAATTTAGAGTTATCTTCTAGTATTCCAAACGGTATGTGTTTCCTAAATAATATAAAATGTTCATCAATATGGTTGTTGATAAAGATGTACATTATTCCAAAGGAGTCTCACAAAAAGGCAGTGCCGAACAGCAGTTTCAAAAAACATCACCTGGAGCTTTAGTAAGTTCACTATAAACTACATGATAAATTGATCAATTAAAACAGTTCAATCAATACTGAAAATAGTTAATTGCAAACCTAAAGTGCATAACTGTTTGCATCAACACCTTAGCTGCAACAACCTTATAAGCTGGTTATTCCCGCAGCTTTAATTAATTCAATTGTAAATACAAGCAAAATGTTTTACACATTAAATTCATAATGATAGTGTTCATCAGTCTTCCTCGTTTGATATTTAAACAATCTGCTGTTTCAATGAATCACAAAAATAATTCAGATTTGACCATCTTTCCTGTTGTGTTTATTTTAGGGCTGCAACTAACGATTATTTTCATTATCAACATTAATTAATTGTTTGGTTTATAAAATCTTTTTTATGAAAAATTGCCGTCAAAAGTTTCCAGTACTATTATTAATCAATAACAATAATGCCTGGACTTTGGTTTGAACCTTTAGTTTATCACCATCACCTTAATCAAATCAGATCTGTTAATAACTTCTAGGATCCTGAACAGGACGAACAGTGTATAAAATGATGGGTGAGTGACAACTGAAAGTACAAAGCACCACCACTAAGCTTAAAGATCAGCGTCAAAGCTCCTTTGAATAGATTATTCTAAGTTTCTGGATCTTTACCAAAAGAAAATAACATAACTCTTTCTCAAGAAATTCCCTCATATAGTGCTTTAGTGAGGGAGGGAGTTCTGTATTTGCTCCAAAATCTCCCTGAAGTGTTCAGATGGGTTGAGATCTGGTGACTGTGGAGGCCAAAGCATATTTATATTCATGATTCACCTCATTTCCACACTCATCAACCCATTCAGTGATCCATTTTGCCCTGTATGACCTAATCTGGACCTCACACCACTATTCTTTATTTGTCTCCACTCATTTATTCTGGTTTTACTCTCATCTGTCACCTGTCTGTAAGTCATATAGAGCTAAAAAAAAAATAAAAAAAAAAATGCTGCAGCATTTCACTCAGCTGTCACAGAGACGTAAGAAAGCCAAAGAACATTTAAAATGAATTCATCTTATTGTCTATGTTTTATTTGGTGAACATGTCTCGTACTCACCTTAACGTTTTCACCGATCAGCAGTAGAAACAGCGGTCCTCCTCTCCGTTTCTGTTCCGCATGACGGCAAATTTTCAAGGTACAGACAATGACGTCACCTTAAAGACACCCTGGCGACCACAGAGTTGCGCTGCGATCAGTCATCAATCAACATTTTTTCAATTTGTGACTCTTAAGTGGGACTTCAGGCGGGTTTTTTTGTTTCAAACACAGATAATTATTATTATTATTATTTTTGCTTTTCGTATTTTTTTCCGGGTCATTTACTTCCGCAAAAGGGGCTATTTTTTAAGGGATATGTCATGGTCGTCATGAAGCACCGGCACCGGAAGTTCAAGGCGAGGGTCATGTGACAGTATGAACGCATGTGACCCGTAACCGTTGTAAAATCGCCGAGTCAGCATCAAAACTTTTTTTTTACAAAAACTTTATCTGTCTGCAATATTTTTACTTTGTGTCTATAATTTGTTTAAACTAACAATCCCCCGTTTTGAAATTAAATAATAATAATAATAATAATAATAATAATAATAATAATAATAATAATAATAACCTCTAGGTCTAACCTTATGGGCACAAGGGAATCTTTAGTTTGTGGTGTTACTGGTGTCCCTGAACCTCTCCAGTTCTCTCCAATTGGCCAAATTGTGTCAAGTGTTTTTACTCATTACTGCCGCTTACAACTGGCTTAAGCGGATCCCTGGCGAACTAGTGGATGTTAAAAGGTTAAAGCAATAGTCAGTTCATATTTTGGAGAATCACACTTATTCACTTTGTTGTCTAGAGTTAGATATAGTACTGCCCTTATATGTTCATTAAACATGAAGCTACAGCCAGGAGACAGTTAGCGTAAGTTACCTTGACGCTAAAGCTCACCAATAAACATATTATATCTTGCCTTTATCCACAAAATAGATTTCTGATTACTTAAGTAATCACATCAAATGCTGCTCAGAGGGTTTTTTAATAACCAAAACTCCAAATTGTACAAACACAGTGATATTTACACATTCTCCATTTACTCATCCTCACAATATTTTAACAGCTACTAACAGCCCAATAGGCTTTGAATTTGTGTCTAGACATCATTTAAAAAGCTCAAAATCTTTTTGACTCTTATTTGAGACCATACTAGAGTTGCTGAAAGTGGAGTGTACTGAAAATCCCTCACAGTGAGCTGACTGCTTCCTTATTGACATTAAGGTTAATGTTCAATTATTATCTCTATGTCTGAAAGTCAATCTGATTACAAAAGGTGCTGCAAACCCTGTTTTATCAGCTACACTGAATCTGAAACATGTTTATTATAAACTTGTTGTAGCAGTGATTGTTTCAGTGGTTTCCTTTTTTTGCTAAGCTAACAAAACACCACCAAGACTCTGAAATATAGATTTGTCATGCAACAGTTTTTGGTCCTATTGAGCCAAACTTTAAAGAAATCCTGCACTTTCAACCTTTGACATAGAAAATTGACCAAATTGCAGGTCAAACGATAAGTGGATCTTTAGACCTGGACAAGAAATTCTAACACCTGGTCTAAAAACTGATACACCTAAAGAATAAGAAATGCACATTTCATTCCTGCTCCTGTATGATGGCTACGGGTATTTAATCAACTGCACAGAAAATATTTGACATCCTACAAAACTGACTAATCAAATAGATCAGTACTGGTGTTTCTGCAAAACATCAGATCTCTGAAATATGTTCAAGCAGTATTTTGATGGACATTTCAGTCTGTTGTCCAAAACTCAAATAATCTCAAAGAGGAAAAACTCAACACACAGGAATCAACCAAACTTTATTTATATAGGACCTTTCAACCAAGAAAATGCTATTCAAAGTGCTTTACAAGTGACTGACAAACACACAGGATGCACACTTCTGAAAATGTGAAATAAGTAAACAAATAATAAAACATAATAGATTTAATAAAACCTACTTTGAAATAATTACTTGAATAAGACAACAATATAAGACAAGTAAATGTAAGAGAACACTTAAAATAATAAAAGAAAATGAGCAATGAAAGACAATTAAAGATTAAATTGTAAAATTATAAAACAGCAGATTACAATAAAAAAGGTAAAATATTCATCAAAAAATGTTCTACATGCATCTACATGCATGTGCCTGCTGACCTCCAGTGGTTTAACTTACAGACTACAGGATACAAAGATCTTAATTGTCACCTCACCACAATTACATTCATGCTTTTAATGTGTTTAAATGCTACATATAATGACATGAAATTGTGTTTTTTGGGGCTTTGGTGATAAGGTACTGTAACGTTTCCTTGCTGCAGTGATGTAGAGGTGCACTCAAGGATGAGATGACATGACATGAGATGACATGAATACAGTTCAAAAACAGGCAATTAACGGTTTTGTTTACCCTACATTGGATGTCTGCACAGTTGAATGTGTTTATGTTTTCATGAGGATGGTCTCATGGACTTGGGCAGATGATGAAATTTACCTCTCATGGACCTGCTAAGCTGTTCCAGCTGATGCAGATGCAGACTTGAAACTTTCAACTGGAGAGGGAAGTGAAACATGTTGCTTTAACAGGTGGTCTGAGTAGGTGGAAATGCAAGTGCGATTTCATACCAAAATAAGCACCAAAATTGCTCTGCCTTGCCTGAACAGCATAAACAGAACCAAAGTTCAGCTTCAGAAAATAGCAGAAAATAGAGTACAGGTTAATGAAAATTGCAAAATGACTGCATTTGCCCTACCCACAGCAGGAAAAGAGGGCCTAATAACTCAGGGGCGGCCCATGGCATAGGTCACATAGATGGTCGCCTAGTACGCCAAATAAGGGAGGAGACACCAAATGAGTGGGAGATATTTGTCTTTTGTTTTTTTCTTACCAACAGGTGTGCTTCCTTCTTCCGCAGCTTTTGGAAATACACACGTGTTCTCTCTTCTTGATGTTTTTTCCTATTCTTTCCCATTGACTGGTTGATCTGCTTTGATCAGTTTTCGCCCGAGAGTCATCAAACTTCTTGCCCCACCAAACACTCGATTAAATGGCATCTTGATCCCCCCTTTGACTTTTTGTCTGGAGGAGAACTTTGGGAGGACTTTGTCTAGGCTGGAGATACCATTCTTGCACTTCATTTTAATGTGAATGAATTTCAAGATCTTGGACTGGAGGAACTATTGTTGCACTTGGGGGGCTCCAATCTAAAATCTTGCATAAGGCACCAACATAGTCTTGGTGTTTATAATCCTGTAACTACTGTAGGATGTGTGGGTATAAACTTTGTTTCATTCAGGTAAATGGGTTATGCATTTGTATTTATATGCATGGGTGCTTTGGTAGACTGGAACAGATAACGTCAATCTAACTGGGGCAAATAAACACACAAGAGGAGCAGAAATACAGATAACAAGCAGACCTTTTGCACACACACACAGATGCAGCCATGATCCTGACGGGCCGCAGTTTGTGTCTTCCTTCTCCAGCCACAGTCCAGGAGCTGTTCTCTGTGGCTCGAGACGCCAACATCATCCCAGATATCTCCCTGGATCCTGTCCTCACCACCTACCTGTCACTGGAGTCCTCGGCAGCACTGCAGCATCAATATGCTTTCTTACAGCGGAGCATGAGCTCGGAGCAGCAGACTGCGTTCAACCTCAGCGTGACTGGAGAGCTGGGAGGCAGCAGGGTCATCGGTGGAGGAGTCGGGGTTGTTGCTCTGGCTCTGTCTGTGCTTTTTGAGCAAATTTTCCAACAAGTAGGCAAAACTATTCTGTTTTTCCTATATGTCATGGATGAATATCGCCCTCTGAAATCAATTGAAGCCTCCTGACCAAAACACTTTTCCTTTACATTTTCCATTACAGCCTCAAATGGACAATGGCATGTTTGTAGACTCTTAATCCTGGGATTTTTTTCTTCTTAAAGAATAGGTTCACAAATCTTGAATTCTGTCTTAAAACAATAGTCAGGTGCCCAGATGAACTTTGGCACATTTCATTGCTGTAATCATTCCTCTTGTTCATATTGACCATTAAGAGATCTCTACATAAAGAACTTTCAATGCAAGTAATGAAGGACAAAATTCACAGTCCTCAGTCTGTGCAAAAAATATATTTAAAAGTTTACTTGAAGCTAATATCATGCTTTAGCCATCTAAGTTAGTCAAATCAAGAAGATATTTTTCAAAGTTAAAATCGTTTTAGTGCGTTTTTGTCACAATCCTCCCACTGCAGCTGAACTGGAAAACTATCTGTTGAGACACAAAGAGGAATTTTGAACAAACTGTAAATGTGGAATATATCCACTTTATCTGACTGACTCAGACTGCTGAAGCCTCATATTAGCTCCAGATAAAGTTTCAAATATATGTTTTGCTCATAAAGAAGACTGTGGATTTCGTTCCTCATCAATTACGCTAAAAGCACATTATGAAGGGATCTTCTAATAAACAGTATGAATAGAAGGAATGATGAAGTGACTCATGCTCTGACTCAGACTTGAACCTGTCCTTTAAAGCACATTCCCCAGTTTTCGTTAAGAAAGAAACTAACACATTCATTATACTGCTTGAGTTTGTGTATGATTTGACACCCTTGGCTATTGTTTAAATGAAAATTTGGTTTCACTCTCTTGCTTGTCCATTACACTTTGACTGAATATCATATTGAAATTCAAAATTCCAAAACTTCTATCTATCCCATCAGGTCCGAGGATCAACAGAGGGGAAGCTGTCAACCCAGAGACCCCAGGCTAAGAAGATTTTTGGCATCAGCAGCTCTTCAAGAATCGGCTGGATTATCCAAGAATACCTCCGCCTGCTCCCCGCCGTTGCCAACAACCAGGATAAGATGGCTGAGACCACAGAACTCTATGACAACTGGCTGAAACGCGAGCTGCTTGACCATTATGAGAGGATGACCACTAAGAAGAGGATGAGCTCTGTGTCAATGCAGCAGTGGCTGACAGGGGCTGCAGTTCATCTGCATATAAGAATTCACCAGGTCAGGACAGACAAAAATGGTTGATAAATAGTAAAAGGTTAATACCCTTAGATTAGCTGTTTTCATAATAATAGCAAATTCTGCCCTTACTGGCAAGCATTATATGACAGAACACTGACAGCAAGTATTTAATTGTTTAAGTTTCTTTCACATATTAGTACTTAAAGTGATATCCACCACATGGCAACTCCATGAAAGCTTTTTCACACAGAAACAACATATATTTCCAACTAAAGTAGTGACCAAGCTGCCTTTAGTCAGTTTAACTGAACTTAAGTGGGATTGTACCCAAATCATTGGGCTGAAAAAAGGAGCTAAACCTTACATTTGACTTTTTAAACATTCTCAGACAAGAACAGTGAAACTTGATGATTCTACAAAACACCAGACGATTTTCAATGACAATGCAAACTTCTCATGTTCTACATTTCTTGCACATGGTAACTACTGTATCCTAAAGTTGGGGAAAGATTGTGATTATGGCAAATGAACTGTGGTTAAGGTATGGATACAGTTAGGCTACTTAAACACTTAGTTAAGGTTAGGGAAAGATTGTGGTTACGGTTGTCGTGGATAGATTGAGTGATGGTCAGCATCTTCAGTGGAGAAAAGCACACACAAGATGTCTTAAAGCTGAAAATGTTTATTTAAAGCACTTGGCCAAATGGAGAACCAAAACAGAAAACAGTGTTCTGCTCCAATGCTCTCGCTTTCCATTCTCCCCTCTAAAGGTCTGAGTCTGTATCAGCCTACAATATGAAAAATTAGGCTGATTGATTCACTAGTTTCTAAACAAGGAACTGCGCTTTACCCATGACAGTTTAAGTCACGCTGCATGTAACTTCAGCAGTTTCAGTTTGAATGTCTGACTGTGTCATCCACCCATTTGTGTTGTCTAGGAAACCCTCCTCTCACCTTGCTAACCATGGCAATGCTGATGTACCCTCTATCAGAGAGACAAACATCATAGACAGCTGAAGTTTCAAGGAGAAGAAGAAAATATCTCCTTCCTGATTAAGAATTACATTGATCTCAAGGCCAAGCTTGACCCAATGTAACCCCTAAAAATGGAAAATTCCATGACAACGGTTGAAGAGTAACTTAACACCAAGCTGAAAAACAGTGTTTTACCCTCTTTTATTGAAAGTTTCCAGCCTGTTTCACCCCTGACATCCAGCATCACTGATGGGTGCAGTTAGAAGTGTGCTTTGTTGCACCTGTAACTACACCCAACAGTGATGTCACAGCATCCTGGAGTACATCTGTGCGGCGTCAGTGCAGCTAGGTGAGAAGTTAAACTGCTGGATGTTACTATACTTTGACCACAACTCAACAGAGAAACACAAAGAGGGGAAGGATGTTCACTTTACTTGACTAAGTCAGACTGCTAAAGTGTCATATAAGCTTCAGATAAAAGTTTAAATACCTAGCCATAACTTGACTATTGTGTTAAGACACTCTTGAAAAAAAAAATTATGATTATATTATTCTTTAAGTTAGGTGAAGGGTCATGCTAAGTATGACTCCAGTGCATCATAGAGCCACCAAATCATGCCTGCCCCAAAAATCCTGAACACAAAAATGGTGAAAAAACAGTTTAACACTCTAACTCCACTATTCAGTACTACATGCTTCACCGTTGTTTCATATCTTTAAATAAAAGAGTGAATGCTAATTTAAGGTCTGTGACAGAACATGACAGATAATCAATCAATACGAATGTAATTCCTCAGGATACTGCTCTGATCTAAAAGTACCTTTATTTTTGTTCCAACAGGTTCGGCTTCACTCTGTGCCATTTGGGTCGGCTGAGTCATTGCGTCTATCTTATAAGTCAAGTTTAGCCGGCCTGGTTCAGGACTACGCAAACTATCTTCGCAGAAACATTAAAGAAACCGGAGCTCCAAGACGACGGAAACCCAAAACTAGGACTGATGGTGGACCAAGACAAGCTAGAGTTAACATATCCAGCCTAACCAATAGCTCCTGCTCAAGTTATCACCTCTTAAATGTTAGCCTATTTAGTCCAAGTAACTTAACTGACAGATTTAATGAGACTACCACACCTAATTCAACAGCTGAAATGAGCAGAATTTGTAAAACAGGTGGATCCAGTGAAGACTTCGGACTTAATGTGACAGAAGGAGGTGATGAAATCACTTTAGATATGATGAGCAGAAAGACACCCAACATTTCCACGGCATATAGCAGAGATGAGGGAGCTGGCATGTTGGGTTTGTTGGTCATTGAGCCTTTGAGGAATGTGAGTCACAACGTGCGGCATCATCCCTGTGAGTCTCCAGCCATACAACAAGCTTTGGTCTCTCGTGTTATTAATGCTCAGGACCTGGACCGAAACAGAAACTTTTTCCTGTATCCTGAGAAAGTCATTCACAACCTGCTCAGGCAGAACGATGACTTTGAGCTGAAGACAATTTAGACAGAAGTGAAAAGTGTGCAACTAAATCTTCAGACCCACTGAACCGAACATTGTGCTGTTTAATAAATTACCTTGTACACCCTCATCAGTCACTTTTAATTTCTTGATCTCTGTCGGTCATTGTGAAAGTGGGTGTCATATGAGGGGGCATGATGATCAGTATCCTAATACTGAAACCTTTGCACAAAATGTTTAAAGGAGTAGTTTGATATTAGATGAGAACATCTACAAAATTCTAGGTCAGCTTAGCTTTGCACAAAGAATGGAAACAGGGGCAAACATCTAGCCTCACTCTTTCTGAAGGCAATGCAGTTTGCCTACCAGCACCTCTGCTTTTGCAGTTTTGGGGGTTATATGACAGACTATTTCTCAGTGGGGAGTACTCACCGAAGTCTCCGGTGTTTGCCTGGTAACCTCACAGTGATGACAACATCTCAGGAAGGAAAAGAGGTGTTGGTAGGTGTTTTTTGCCTTTGGACAGAGCCAGACTAGCTGTTTCCCTGTGTTCCCCATCTAATCGTCTGCTAGGTCCAGCTTCTATTGAATGGATAAACATTAGAGTGGTATTAATCTTGTCATATAACTCTTGGAGTCTTGTATACTATGCTCTCCTGTGCTGTCCATTTTTACCACACATGGTCTAATTCTGTTGCATGCACTATAAAATATATTAAACTGACTCAACTTAAAGATCTGTCTATGTTGCCTTAAAACTGTCTTGTAACGTAGAACTCTTTTAAAACGACTGATAAACTGGAAACATTAACTCATTCATTCATTCAATTCATTTGTCCTTGCTGTTAATACAGGACCACTTTTTGTGAAGTTAGTACAAATGCTTTTGCAGTTAAACATCACAAATGTAGGGGTTTTGTTAAAAGAACGAAGGCTGATTTCATTCACTTTAGAGGTGCTTTTTTACTCAGACATTGACACTACAGAAAAATACTTTGTGTAAGTTTGAAAAGGATGGACAGATGTGCAATAGCTGTTGTGTGTACAGAACAGAACACAAAATGCAGAATACAGCATTGAAAACATGATGACAAAGTTATAATTAATATCCAAGTGCTACAGTTAGTTGTAATTAATACAATTTAATTTTTGTCTTTTTATAATGTGTTTCTTTTACATTTTGTCTTGATATCTTTTATGTTCTATGTAAAGCACTTTGAAGCACGAGATGCAACCTAAAATGTTTTGTCCTGACTAACAGTCCACAACTCAAAGATGTTCAGTTTACTGTCATAGAGGACTAAAGAAATCATAAAATAGTTTGCATCCCTAATTGTTGCATTACCGCCATCTGCAGGAATGCAAGAACTTCGCAGTACAAAGTATTTACAGTGTCCATCCAAAGTGATCCATTCATGACATTTTCCATTCTATAATCCAGAACCAAATGCCTGAACTGATGCCAATCCTTCAAGCAGTGTAACATCTAGATATTCACAGCCATCTTCATTCTTTCTGACTTCCTCTATATTTCAGCCGCGCAATTCATACCATAAATGGCAGCAAATGCTGAAAACCTTTTCTTTTCCGTGTAGGTATCCCAATCAGCCCTACTTCTTTCCTCTTTTTGCGGTGTCACCATCTCATTGTTTCTCTCCATTCTCTGACTTCTCCACTAGGTGCTGCGTATTTCACTTTACACAACCATGGGTGCTTTGGCCCTTAGGACTTTATGTATTGTGGTTATGCACATGCGCAGTATGAAAACTGTCTGCTTGTAGCGTGCCTCAGTTCCTATTTCCGCACACATATGAAAAAGGACAAGAGAGCGAAGTTCACGTTTTAAAGCGGTACGTGTTTTCGGAATATAACATTTAGTTTGAGTTGTTTTTAACGCTGCTTAACTGGCTAAATTGTATTCCCGGTTTACGTCACGGTCGTTTTGCCTCGTGCTAAACAAAGTAGGAAAAAAGTGTCGTCACGTCGATATACAGCTATTAGCTAAAGCTCCCCACGTTGTGCGATAGTAAAACATTAACCACACAACAGCTTCTTGTAGTCCGAAGTCAGACTGCTAAGTAACACTAGCTGTTTACAGCATCAAAACAGTACTGTGCATGTTAGCTAGTAGGCTAAAATGCTAATATTGTATCAAGCGACCTTAAAAAAAATAAACAAAAAAACTTTATTTACACAACGGGTTGGAAACAATACTCGACTAGTTATGGTTACGTCTCTTTGAAGCCATAATCTCTGCTATAGTGAAAAAAATAGTGGATTAAAGTTTTCATTCATTCTTGAAATTTGGTCTTTAACACCTGGGTATTTAAATTTCACAGGAAGTGTTTTAAATCACTGCAGGCTTTGATGGGAAGCAACGCATATTTGGAAAAGTAAAGTTTTAGACCAGAGGCAGCTGAAAACGTGTTTAATAGATTAACTGCAATATCAATTTGAGATCTATCCTGCAAAAATAGAGCTGTATCATCCACCAAGTTAACTGACTCGGAGAGATTACCTTTCTTCTTACCCAAATACCTTTTTGTGCTGCTTTTCTTTAAAGAAATGGACTAAAATTTGCATTAGAGGTAAACGTAAATATCCATCTAAATCTCTTTGTTGTTCTCTGGGGCAATTTAATCAAAGTATTCTCAAAAGTATATAAGCTGTTTATTCTTAAATTTTTGTCCAAATCCAAATAAATCAAGAGCTTTCAATGTATACTGTAACTGATGCTCTGTAGAGTCAAAAGCTTTGAGAACGTCTAGAAAAAGAAAGAAATGATTATCTAGGAAGTCTGAATAGTCTTAAGATATCAAGGATGAGTCTCATTTGATCAATTATGTATCTACCAGACATAAGGCCTTTTTGGGATTCATCAGTTATGTAATTAAAATTTTTCTTTAATTTATTAGCTTGACATAATGCAATAATTTTATATTTATTGTTAGCAATGAGATTGGACACCAATTATCCAACATTAAGACATCTTTCTGGGGTTTTGGGATTATAGTAATTAAGATGTAACCTCCAAACAGGGAGCGTTAACCATGTCACATCATTCCTGGGAGAGTGTGTTTGAGAAACTACTTTCGAATACTCTGGTTGTGTGTGTGTGTGTGTGTTTTTTTTGTTTTGTTTTGTTTGGGTTTTTTTTGCAAGACTGCACCACATTGTAATTGATCCCTGAACAGTGATTTATTTTTTACACAGTTTGTTGTTCAGGTGTTTTACAATCAACATGACACTGGATGAAAATGCAGTAAAAGAACAAGAGGAGGACAAGCAGATATAAGGTTAAGGTAGTCAATGTTAGCTCTCCCTTTAGTTCTGTTTCCTTTCAACAAAGCATGCTTTGTTGAGGGCTCTGTAATGAAGTCAAACTATTCAAAGAATTTCCTAATAACCACAGCCACACGTGACTAGCCGCAGATTTAAAATCTTTAATGGCAAATACCCAGAGCCTGGCAGATATCAGGTGTATAACAGTCAATTATCTGCTAATAATTTGATTAATGTTTCCTAAATCTTGCTCACCTGGACTTTTATTTTATTTATTTATTTATTTATTTTATTTTATTTATTATATGATCCATCACATCTGTTGTTCAGATTCATATTTTGATCATCTTTAACATACTGTCTGTATATGCTGTTACATATGTATATACTGTACATTGTATAAATTATTCAAATATCAGCATTTAGTACACTCAGCACTCAGCAGATAGTATATTGTAGTTGTGGTTATATCTCTAGTCTCTATTCTACTCTGTTCTTCTTTTAATATCTAAGTTAGTCTATTTAGTTATTGTATAGCCTTTAATTGCATCTTTTTCTTCTACCTAACTCTTTGTTTTTATATCTGGATTTATGTCAAGAGGCTGCTGTAACACTTTAATTTCTCCTTTGGATTAATAAAGTTCTGTCTAGTCATGCATCCCTCCATCCTTCCTCTTTCTTCCCTCCCAGTAGCTGTATTTAGAAGTAGAAACTGAAGTGCATGCATGTTGTGGCTTGTTTGGTTAATGATTTTCCTTGCTGCCTGCAAGGTAGAAAAACAGTCAGTTGTTTTTCACTACAGCATGTTTTGAGAAATGATTTTGGAATAGAGTGATTTATACAAATGTTCTTTCAGACTCGGACACAATGTCGGATTCAGACTCTGATCCTGACTTCATTCAGTGTGATGATATCAGACACCGGATGGATCTCGTGAGTTATTAACCGTTTTTCAAAATGAGAGCATTTAGCCTACTTATTGTCTCTCTGTATGTCACTAATAAACTGTTTCTTCCCTTCAGACACGTAAGAACTCGAAGAAGAATGCAGCCATCACTTTAATACAACCATCAGGTATGGGACATTGATGTTGCAATAATTCATTATTGAAATGGATTCATTAATATTCATGAATGTAATGTTATATTATATGTTGCAACTAGAATAGTTATTATGGTATTTACTAAAGTATGTATATTTTGACTGATTAACCAGCATTTCATCTTTTGAAGTGACATTCTCGAAATGGGTGGTGAAAGGGGTGAATAGTAATCAGCAGACACTTAACTGTGAGCCTTCCTTTTAAGTAAGAACATGTTTGCCTGAGGAAAGATTCTTATGCTGTCAAATATTTAACAAAGCATGAGAGAACAAGTTCTGTTCTGCACACAATGTGCAGACATTTGTTATCACTTTGCCTTAAAGTTTTTGACATATTTCAAAGCAATTGAATGTCCAGAGTGATCAGCCAGTTTCTCTTAAAGTCATTCAAATATTCATTTATCTCCCTCTCAACAAATAACTTACATTTTTTTAACCCGATTAACATAGCCATCCACTCTTCGCCTACATTGTTCGATGTCATAATGTTTTTCTGACTTTTCTCACTGACAAAAAAAAAAAAAAATAAGGCTAAAGTGTTATTGAACATCTCTTGCTGCTGTTTTCTCAGCATCTGACATCATTTTCAAAACTGAGATTGTAAATCCTCTGTTCTGCTTTCAGTCGGGTGAAACTACATTCATTGTTCTTTATATTTTTGTTTTTTAGAGGAAGTTTATGATCGATGGAATCTCATCCCTCTTGATGTTAAAATGGATGCTGCACAGCTGTTGAGACTTTGTGCTTTCTGGATTCCCATTCTGCTGCGGCATGGCAAGCTCAGCTCTACATTCTGCTGGGCTGCAGAAATAGGTCTAATCAACCCAAAGTAAGTACAAATATAATTGCGATCCAACTATGTTGCAACCGCCAATTAATAACATTTTGATTCTTTTAAGTTTAGGCCATTCATGAGTTTGTAATTGTGTCCTTCTAGTGACAGAGAAAATCTAACTATGGAGCACCTGTACAAGATAGAAACATTGGAAGCGATCCTCAAAGCTCTGGAGAAAGGAAGTGTAAGTTGAGTGTTGTTGTTTAGTCTAAAGGCCTTTTTACACACAACCTATAAGTCTGCAACATGAACAACTAATGCTTCCCCCCCAGTGGCTGCAATCTGTAGTCAAGCCTGAGGGATAATGAGCATGGCTAATATTATCAGCTGATTTTATCTTGTATATATTGGTATTGGCAGACTTGTTTTGTCCTTTGAGATAAGACACTGAAGAGTTTAGGGAGATGTCCCAGGAAAGATGTGAAAATGGCACAAAGTAGGAATTTATCAGGAATTTGTCATGATGGCAAAATCAATAAAGAATGTGAAAAAGGGCAAGTTTGGTATAGTTTGTTGTAAATTGTTGTTATTATTGTTATTTTGTTGACTGCAGCAGGACTTAAACCACAGCTACAGAGAACTTGTCTTTATGCCTCTGCACCGATAATAGCTGTAGCCGGAGGCATTATGTTTTTAGGTTGTCCGTCCATATGTACCATTCTTGTCAACACAATATTTCAGGATGGCTTTGAGGGAATTTCTTCAAATTTGACACAAACATCCAGTTGGACTCAGCTTTGATCTAAAATTGTTTTTGTGATTTGTTCTCTGTTCCAGTTGAAAAAGGACCAAAGTAAGCATATTGTCTGGATAAGCAACAGGTTTAACTTGGTAAGTCTGAAAAAAAGAGATCCTATGTATTGAATATGTAGACGTTATCAATTAATAAGAGTGAAGCTACACCAGTCAATGACAGAGACATGGTTGCCTTTTTTAGCTTTCGGTTAAATCAGGAGAACAACGGCTAGAAACCTCTGAACAGTCCAATATAAAGTTCTGCAGTAGATCCAATAGGAGCTGTTTATTCAGCTCTTTGGTATTTTTGAGGCTGTTATGCTGCTCTTGTGCTGATTGCTTTATATTGAAATAAATTTCATAAAAATGGTACTGGCTAAAATGATAAAAGTACTGTACCTGAAAAGTTGTAGCATAAAGTGTAATGATCAGTTGAAGCAATCAACTGGTTTCTCTCTTTGACAATTGAATCTGATTGTGGTTTTGTACTATTAGCGCTCCAAAGAGGCTTTAGAAGAAGCTTTACGTTGGTTGGAGCAAATGGGACAATCTTCTATCCGCAGCCGCATCCTGGAGTTCGGCCATCCAAACACCTGCTTCACAGCCCTTCATCTCATCTTCACAGAGTGTAAGACACAGTCACACTGCTACACAGCTACTCAGTTATGCATCTCAGGCCTCTCTGACATTTACACAAGCTATTTTATAAAGTCACATAATAACATAACAGGCTTGAGCAGTTAAAGGATTCAGTGTCAATATTATTTTATAAATTCTTTACTTATATAACTACACTTCATTTATTTGAAAGCAAAGAAATGTGCGTTGTGTCATGAATTGTGCAAACACAGAAGCCTGTATGTAGATTGTAGGAATATGCTTTCATTCAATTAGTGTTTATTTTCAATGAGAATGAACACAAACCCCTGTTTTACTTTCAATCAGATGCTCAGTATATTCGGGAAATGGGTAACAATTTGGAGAAGACAATGAGGGCACTGAAGAAGTCAACCACTCAACCATTAGACAGTTACTTGGAGGTAAGACTCACTGGCATGATCTACACCAGGGCTGGACCATTAATTGTAAAGTAACTGATATTAACCGACTGACCTAATTTTAGTCTCATTGATATATCTGATAAAATCATTCCTTCATACACAACAGATCATTACGGATTGGATTATTAATCAATTATATATATATATATATATATCCAAATGTTAGCTCAAATTTGATACAAATGTGTCTACCCTCATCCCTAATTTTTTTTCCTGTTTGTCTTGTTCCTCTTTTAGAGAAGTGAAGAAATGAAGAAGAAGGGAAATGAGAGCTTTCAGAAAAATGAGTATGAAGACGCTGTGATGTTTTATTCCAAAGCCATCAAATATTAGTAAGTTGTAATATTTTAATATTTTCTTTTGGTGCCTTTTTTCCAGACTTGAATCTGTATTTGTGTTTAAAATGTTATATGGTGTTGTTTTACAAGTTTATAAGGTACACCTGTACATGTACATGCCATTAATCCTAATCTTAGTGAAATTTATATATTTTAGTTTTTGTTGACAGTTGTTTATTTAATTTAGAAATGCCTCTCGTTATAATACAAAGCCACCACTGACTGCAGCCTAAAAAATGACTGAAGTAACCAAACTGGCTAAATCATCACGTCCTGGACACAGTGGGGTTCTTGCAGGGTGCTTTCCTACAGGTGTGCCTAATAATTAATTGTTAAATGTGTACTAACTGAATGCATTTCTTCTCCATCCAGCCCTGACAACCACAAACTGTATGGAAACAGAGCTCTATGCTATATCAGAAGTAAGAAATATCTGTAAGTACCACGTCAGACTTTTCGTTCTTCTATTTGTTAACAATTGAAACAGCCAGTATTAGTATTAGTACAAAACTTTAAACTAGTTATTCAGAGCAAAAGTTTTTATATTTTAATACCGTAATTGCAAGTGATGGTCCAAAAGTATCAGTAGAGAAAGATAAGATAGAAGAGTGTTAATAAACAGAGCAGCAAGCCTACATTATTACACCTTTTTTGAAGCCCATATTTATCAAGCGTCTCAGACCAAGAGATCCATCTTCACTGGACCCAATGTGTGTCGGAAGAATTCATTCAAGTCCTGTGCAGAAGTTTGCTGTAGTGGAGGTGGTTTCACTGGAGCATGCTGGTACACTGGTGAACTTATCAGCAGAGAGCATTCTAAGTTGGTGAGCTGACTCAGAGCAAAAATAGCTGGGAACAAAAGGAAAGGAAGGATGGGGGGGGGGAAGAGGCCGTCAGACAGGGTGTGACACACAGTTGTTAAATGAGGGGCTAAACCAGCAGGGGATAGGAAGCTGCACCCAGATGTCACATAACTAGCAAGTCTGCACTACCCAGATGTGTATTTCTTCATCACATGTTAGTCACCAGGAGATTATCTTTAGGCAGAGACAGTTGATGACACAGTAAATAGTAAAGGGGCTGCATGTATACAACACCTAAAAGCACTTTATACTGCATGCCAACATCCACCCATTCACACACACATTCATATGCTGGTGGCACAGCCTTCGGGAGCAATTTGGGGTTCAGTATCTTGCCCAAGGACACTTTTAACATGCAGACTGGAGGAGCCGGGGAGTGAACTGCCAATTGTCCGTTTAATGGATGACCAGAGAAATACTAAAAGAGAAATATTTTTTTAACTGACTTTGTGCAAGATACACAGGAGGAAACATGCTGTTCCTGCACAAAAACTGATATCCTCACAACCTTAACACTTCTTTCTAACAGGGAGCTGTAATGATTCCGTCAGGACCAACAATTTCAGCAGTAGTAAATCAAACTTTGATCAACTCGGAGGTCCAGCAAAACAAAAAACATTGCCACACTCTCTCCGAGGAGTCGTCCTTCTTTGTAAAAACTGTAGCAAGCTACAAGCTTGATAAATAGGAGCCCAGTGTCGGTATGGGTCACACAGTAGAGCAAGACTGACCTTTTAGTTGTTGAAGGAAATGTTTATCTTAAGAAATTTTTAATATTTTTAATCAAAACATGAACTTTTGACTTTACAGAAAGGCGGTCGGTGATGGAAAACGTGCTATGCTGATCAAACCATTCTGGGCAAAGGTACTCGTCTCTTTTATCATCTCGTCACAGTAGTGTAGGAACAAAGAAAGTGAAATGTACTGAAAAAGTGACCCTGATCCAACATTTGCTATGCAGAACTTAAGGATGTCATGAGCTGATCAGCAGTGTCAATATTGAAGCTGATCAAGGCATTCTCTTCGCTATATATGTACATACAAATATTCAAATACTGGTTTTACTGTTCAAACACCACGGCAATGAATGAAGCTTTGAAGCATTCGGTTCAGCTCTATATGACATTAATTCTCTGATCCCAGTTATTTTGTGCACATCTTTGTATTTTTGTAGTTTATTTTGTAATATATTTTCAATGTCATTTGCTTGTGTGAGAGCTCTTCATGATTCCCAATGCACACAGTGACCCTAAACCCACTAACTAAAAGTATTTATTCAGTGACACAAGCCGGAGTCTGTCTGATACCTCTGAACTATAAGTTGAGCCAATCTGGGCTCAAAACATTATACTACAACACAGGCACAAGTGAAATGTTGTACATACATTCATGTCCACAGAAGATGAATCATAATGACTTTGGTGATCCCTTAACTTTTCCTTTAGCATCATTATCTGGTCAGAGTTTGAACTTTTCCAATAAACTGACTCAAAAATGTACTTCCTGCCAGTAACTGTTAAGACAAACATTAGTTATGCTTAGGAAGTGAAGGCATGTGAATGTTTTGTTTGCAGGGTCACTACCGATACTGTGAAGCCTTGTTCTCCATGGGAGAAATCAACATGGCGATGGAAGCCAACCAGTCAGCCCAGAGAATGTGTAAACGTGATAAAGAGGCAATCAAAGAACTGGAACAACAACACCGGAAATTCATTTTCTATTACGTGGAATGGAGAGAGTCCAGAGAGATCGCTAGAAACATGACTGACGCACGGCAACAGTCTGAAAAAACTGTTAATAAGATTAAATCATCAGCAGCTCACAATAAGGTTAGTAACTATTTTGTTCATTTTATATTTCCCCAACAATAATTCAATTGATATCAATGTTGATCAATGTTATCAGTGTTGAAGAACAGAAAATACCGAGCGCCCCATTAAGACAGTAGATCACTTAATAAATGTTAGTCCAATACTAAAGAACTGAAATAATTTGGGTCTAGAGCCACCGTGAGTAATTAATTAGTTGATCTAAAGGAAATTAATTGGCAACTGATCATTAAGTCCTAAATGGGACAAACATGGTACAATCCTTGGATTGAAGAGTGTCTTTGGCACTTTAAACTAAGATAGGTGAAAGAAGAGATTTAAGCATTTTCTTTGTTAGCATGGCGACTCTGAAGATGGCGGTGTCGGTTGGTCCGTTCACCACGGATGAAATATCTCAACTACTGTTTGATAGATTGACATAAAATTTGACATTCATAATCCCAAGAGGATGAATCCTACTGAATTTGGTGATCTCTTGACTTTTCTCCACAATCAGGTCAAAATTTTTACTTGACTCGCCCCAGTAGCTTTGTTGTGTATCACCCTCCCCTCATTTCCTGTCATCTCTCCACTGGCAAAATTTACATACAGACTTAAATTTTTCCTAGACGATGTGTCCTTATGACTTTGTTGATCCCCTAACTTTTCATCTAGCTTCATCATCCTCAATATTTCATTTTGTACAACAATTTGGTTGAAGACCAAATGTCTCAAAAACTTATGACATTCTCATATTGCTTTTACTATTTAATCGGGACATTTGTCTGATCGTGTGGACATTAGTTGATAATGAACTTGTGTGTGTTGACAGCTCAGCGAGGTTGTAACGAAGAAGCCGACGCAACAAGGTGAGATATAAGGACATGATCATGTTTTTTATTAGTTTAGATCTGTGTAGAGATAAAATGCAGGTTCAGGCCTCCATCCTGATGTTTTGAATCAATATCCCTAAGTCTGAGTTTTAAGGAGTACTCAGAATTGTAGTAATTCTGCTGATTTAGTCAACACAAGCAACAGATCTGATGCACCTCACCTTTATTCTCATGACATCATCATAACAACTTAATTGCACATATTCTCTCTGCAGTGAAAAAAGAAAGGACCTCACAGGCAGAAGGCAGCGCTAAAGACTCTAAACCATCAAAGAGGTCAGTGGAAGTTCTGTTTCCAGTATCAGTGTTCATTATTCATGTCACACCTTTTTAAACAAGAAGTTTTCTGCTATTGATCATCCCTTTTAATCATTTAGCGGGGTGGGAAATGTGTTTTAACTACAACTGGGAATGTATAGCTGATTTAAAGTTCTGTACTTCCAGTAAGTCTTCTTTGAATAATGGAAAAGGAGACTCAAACCCTGCAGTGAAGAAGAAATCGAAGAGCAAAAATGGTTCGTCTGAAGATGAGGTAAGGCTGCGCTCACGTGTCACTGCATTTTACATATGTAGTCAAGAATATATTTAAATTATTTTTGTGCAGAGTTCTGCTGCTGTTATGAAGATGTGAAAATGATGATGCATCATGTGAACATGATGCATCATCGTTTTCACATGATGCATCTAGAGCAACAACGTTCAGTGGGCTGATGAGTCAGTCCACAGAAAATAAATCAGCATGAATTGTTTTTTAAAGAAATACACCAAAGATTTGCTGGTTTCAGCTTCTCTAGTGTGAATATTTAATGCTTGTCACACTACAACATAAAAACTGTTGTGTGTGTCAAAAGAAACCTTTAGAGGCACTGTTTGTTGTTTGGCTTGCATATTAATCTCACATTAGCTGGATGAACGTAGCCACAACTTGGCAATATATTTATTATGTTATTAACATATTTTGTAGCTTTTAAGTCATAACAGTATCACTGAATGAAATGGTTGACACGCTGTGATGTGTGTTCTCTTTTAAAATCAGAAACTGGCTGATCCTAAATCAGACGTGTGCAACGAGTTGAGATCTATGGTGCAGGACGCCCATACCGCTCTGACCGACCTCCGCAACCGCAACGCTGAGCAGGCCTTCAGCCGGGCACTGGCCTTAGTGGATACCAGTACACCCAAGGTAATCATACTAGTGATCGTCAGTCAGTACTTTCTACTCTTCCACAACTGTGAGCAGATTGAGGGGATCTTCTAATGTGTGTAGATTTGTTTTGAATGTATTAGATTGTTGTAGTGATTATGTGTCCCAAAAGTAAAACCAGGCAATTTTATGCACAAAATACATGATCGGATCTACAAATTTAAATTCAGCTACACAAATTCCCTTTGGCTGCAGATTGTGGTGCTGCTTGATGATGATGATGATGATGATGAAGTTTTATTGATTCCCACAGGGTAAATTCACTTTTTACAGCACCTCAAAATAACAAGAAAAAGAGTGAGTGAGTGATAAATAAAAACTATATCAATAAAAACTACTGTATTTAAACTATATACACCTATCACATATACAGATATGACCTGCAGTGATAATACACATGATGTGTAGCATTTTACTAAAAGATTGCACTGTAAATTTGATAATTGCACAAAAATAAAATGGGATAAAGTCTTACTGCACAAGGGTGAAACCTAAAATAAATATGATGATAAATAAAAGACAAAATGATATAGATGGAGAAATAAGATATGTTGCCTAATAATAATAATGTGCTGAGTAACTATGATGTTATAAGTGGTGGGTGAAGGTTACAGAGGCAACAGTATGTTTGACTGTTTGTCCATGACGCACCGTTTAGTTGCAGGTCATCCTTCCTTTCTTTCTCTACTAAAGTTTCCTGTCAATTTGCATCAACTGTCAAATGCAGATGAAAAATGTTTCAGAAATATCATGAAAACCCTGTGAATTTATCCTGCTTTGACCGTGGATAATTGGTTCTCTTCTGTTGTGGGATTTTTATGTTCACATTTCCACATATTGCATTTTAAGAACCACGTCAAAGTTTAAACTTAGTTACTAATGGGTTTGCAGTGAACTGAAAAAGAAAAATAATACATTTGTCTTTTTGCTTTTCTCAGGAATTTGGACTTTCCACACTGGATGTGCTGTTGTTGCTGTATGGCCGTGCATCCGCCTTGACAGAAATCGGCCAGCCTGAGGTAACTCACAGTCCTTTTTTAGAGACGGAAGGCAAAAGCTCATCTGTTAGACTATTTATAAGATTTAAAAAATTATCCTGCCCATATAATGACTCCTATACATGCGAAAATGTGACTTTTACACATTAGATCTATGTCTGTAGAGTAAATAATGTGGATAGATTGCTGAGAACCTCGATGCAAAAATGTGTTCAATAATGAAGAAAAAAAACAATGTTCTTGAAACGACTAAAGCCTTTATGACAAAGAGGTTTTATTTGCCACCGTACTATGTTGACATAAGCCAAGCGCCAGCTGTGAACTTTATCAATAACCACACCTCTATTTGTCCGGAAGTGACAGGGAAGGTTGTCGGTACCACTTTGTATCTGTACAGCTGCTTGTACCTCAATCGTTTAAGCTGCGTTTGTTCTACATCTTACTTTTTATATCATGACTTTGCATTAAAGTTTGAAGAAATTGTTTAATGTCTTATAACAGTATTTGATTGTTGTCCAGCCAAACTAATCGTAACTCTATTGGGTAAAACTATGTCCAACTGGTCAAACTAAGTTCAGCCCTGGTGTCTGTTTTGGTGTTTTTTCCTCCCACATCAGTGCCTGATAGTGACTGATTTGACTGTTTGAACTGTCTCAACTGTTCTTTTTTCCCTGGCGTTGCGACGTGCTGCTCTGATTTAATTACTGCAAAGTGAGCACACAATGTGATCTAACTACAGCAGGGTGAATGTTTATCACAACCGTTTACAAGTCATGTTTGTATTATATGGGCAGGATATTTTGAGCCTTTATAACATTGAGAGTTGTGTAAATGAAATGAACTGTCTCAGTCTTTTCATGTGTGGTTGCTTTGTGAAACAGGAACTTGCAGAAGCTCAAAAACTTCTGCAGAAGATCAAATCATTTGAGGAGAGGTTGTTTCAGTGTCTGGTTTACTACGCCATTGGGAAGGTGTATGTCAAAGAGAACAGGTACTGTAGCTTCCAATCTTGTAGAGTTTTGTGTCGTTCATTTGGATCTTGTGCTGTTTCAAGCTGTACAACCAACGTGTTTCTTCTTCGGACAGGTTTGCAGTGGCTCTGGAACGGTTTTCAGATTCCATGCAGATGGTCAAGAATCAAATAACGCCGGGTAAACTCACCTGGCCTTTAACAACGGAGATTGTTAAAGAAACGCAGCAGGACTATTTCAAGGTATGTTGTCATTAATCCTGTGTTCATATTTGATAAATCGTTACATTTTTAAAGATTATTCAGGTAGCATGTGGCTAAATACTCTTTCATAATCATTATATATATTTAAATATATTTATCCATATCAATAAACTGAAACAATGGAAAGTATAAATCAAGCACTTCACTCAATAAGTAAAATGTCATATTGCATCTATGGCTCACATTTCACTTAATAGTTATCCGAAGTTTGACTCGTGTTTCTGTTTTTAGGAACTTCTGGAGAGTGCTATGGAGTTCTGCAAATTTCCGCCTATTCCTGACGCCATTTGTCGACATGAGAAATGCCATGGCCATTTGAAAACGGAAATCTATTTCACTGACCCAGATTTTAAGGTAAATGGCGGCAGAAAAACACAGCCAGTAATTGTAAAGACTAAAAGTACTGACATAATTCAAACTAATGTGCTTCTTTGTGCAGGGCTTCATTCAAATAAGCTGCTGTCAGAGCTGTGTCGTTGAATATCACATCACCTGTTGGAAGACGCTCAAGTCATCATCCTTCTTTGAAAAGAATGAAAAGGTAAATTTGCATTTACATTTTGTCCTTTGGCAGACACTTTTATCCAAAGCGACTTACAAACGAGGCAGGAAAACCAGAGGTTAGAGGGCAGTGACTCTGAAAGAGCACAAACTCACAATTAGCTGACCAGGTACAAGTACAATGAGAGTTTTTTGTTGTTGTTGGTTTTTTAATATATAAAATAAGAAACAACAGGAAGTATAGAAGTGCATAAGAAATACCATAAGCATAAGCAACATTAAGATTTCAAAACTGCGTTTCTTTTTGGTCAATCTTAGTTGAGCTCAAATTTAGCTGTATTTCATATTGCTGTATTTTTTCATTTTGGAAAGAGAGGGTAGCTGTTGAAATTGTTTATTTACATGTTATTTTTGTGTTGCAGGAGTTCCTGCAAGACGCGTGTTTGACTCCAGACTGTGTCGGTCAAATCTGTAGTATTAGAATCTATGGTCCAACAGGTCTGGTGAAATGTAAGGTAAGGATGTTCAGTGGAGGTGAATTTGGCTCTTTGAGTTGCTGTTGCTGCTGTTAATCACATGAACAATGTTGACCTGAGTTGTTTCTCTTTACAGTTTGAAGCTGCCATCACTAAACCTGAGACTCCAAAGAAGCCAAGAGTGAATCAGAAATGTACAAGGTGAGGCTGCTGTCAAATAACAGTTGATGCTGATGACGGTCCATCACAGCAGGGTTTTCTGATTGTTACCATGTTACCAGTAACACTGGAAAAAAAATGCAGTTCAATCATGTATCAATGTGTCAGACAGACACATTGATACAGATCAAAGTAGGAATGGCTTGAGCCTTTCTAAACAGATTAAAATGGCTTAAGGGATGTCCCTGTGGTCTAAGGCCAGTGACCTTTGTTCAACTGTTGAATGCAAACAAAAAAGAAATGTCTTTAAAAAGCACACATTCTTAGAAATGTTGCCTTCAGCTGTTATGCGCTTGCAGCAAAAAGCTTCATGAGCAGTATTGAGTACTATGTGGCCTTTTTGTGCTCTGGTTTTTGCCTCACAGGACAAATTCACTTTAAAGAATCATATACTACCTGACAAGTACTTGGTTTCTAAATAACAATCTTTCTATATTTTCCTTTTAATTTTCAGTGTGAAGAAGTTAAAATCAAAGGAAGAGCGCAAACTCAAGAGGAAGCAGCATAAGAAGTCATTTCAAGATAACCTGACTATCAATGACGAGATTCTGCTGCAGAAAGACGACTCGGCAGCCCAGAGTCAACAGAAAGGTACTGCTTCTAATTTTATCACAACTGCTGGTGGTGCTTGGGTTGCGTCCAGCTGCAGACCTTTTCGCTCTTTCCATTTCCTGTCATCTCTCCACTCTTGGATATCTAATAAAGGCATAAAACATATGATGAAAATAATGACTTTTCATTTAAAAACGTTTAACTTTTAAACCCTCTGAGGTATCTCACTTTCGGAAGTGCCTTCTGGCGTGACCAATCATGGAAGCTCCAGTACCACTCTGTCTGCCGGGAGACAGACCAATCATCTGGAGTTGCATGGGCCAGCCCGTCCCCCCTTTACAAACACCTGTGGACAGCCACAGCCCTGAACAGCACCTGTCTCCTCCCAGTAGCCTCTCATCGCGGGGGAGATTCAGGTTAACATCATGCTTGTCCTCCTCCCCACCACACTCCTCAATCAAGGATCTGGCTGAACATAGGGGGAAATTCCACATTGGGGTCCTCCACCCAGCAAGTGCTAGCCATAGCTGACTTATCTCTGGGCTTTGTCGCAGTGGTGTCGCAAGCAAGGCCGGCGAAAATCAAGCGACGCTCCAAAATCCTCACCAGCATGGCACAGTAGTGCTCACAGGACATGAGCAATGCCTGGGCATGCTTAACTCACATACATAGGGGGATGGGGATCCCTCTCCAAGATGGTTAGTCCACATGTGGCTGGGCAAGAGTGGAACATCCTCAACCTTGTTGAGCTTGAATGCTGTCCGGGGTTCCACAGGTGTTTATAAAGGGGGGACAGGCTGGCCTGTTCAACTTAAGAAGATTGTTCTGTCTCCCGACAGCTGTGGTGTTTCTGGAGCTTCCATGATTGGATAGTGTGATACCAAGTTAGGTTCGAAAGAGAACAATTTTGTAATTTGCCTGAAATGCTTCCACAGTGTCGTCAGCCTGGTCGCTGTACAGGGATCGAGTTCTTCTACAGATCAGCCAGAACATGGAGTTGCTGAGAGAGGAAAAAGGCCTCCACTTGTCAACTCTTACTAGCAGTCTAAAGCCCTGGCTAGAGCTGGACTTATCAAGGGGCAACGAGCTAGCTGGGAGGATGATGAACTGGGAGCAGGAGAAGCTGGAAACTCTTGGTCAGGTTGTTGAACTGCTGCTAGAGAGGAAGAACCGGGTTTGGGCTCGTATCCTCATCCACCTACTGTCTGGCTGTTTGGATACAAATCCCAAACTAAACAACTGGGCGTGCCGGCTCAACGATGCAGGTCGGAATTGATCATGTTATGGTTAAATATGTGTGTGATTATCTGAACAGCTTTAGTATACACAACTCAAATGATGATTTGTACAATAAACAGAAAGATGTGACTTAAAATTCAGTAGTGAGGTGTAAAGTTTAGTACAGTTAAGTCAGAATATATCAAATTTATAAAATGGGCAAGTTAATTTTAATGATGATTCGAAGGGAAGTGGCTTAAAGGGGATTTCTATGTCAAATATCGTCAAAGGTCCAAAACTCCAACATGTATAGATGTATTTGAGAAGTTTATATTTTGAGTATAGAATGAGAAAAAGAAATTAGGTTATTAGTGTTTTTTATGTAGATTCAAGCTAGCAGATGTCTTCTGAGGGGCAGCTGACCAATCAGAACAGAGTGGACTCATCAGGAGGAGGGCCTTAAGAGAGACAGTAGCTAAAACGGCCTGTTTCAGACAAAGGTGGAACTGAGTGGCTGCATAAAGAGCCAGTATAAGATAAATAAAGAGTTTTTAAATTGTAAATCTATTGTTAAATTGTAAATTGTAAAGTAGAGCCCCAGAATATAAACACAGACTTGAAAATGTTGGTACGTCCTCTTTAATCTTAGAATGAACTTTTGCACACAGAGTTCATGTAAAAATTGTGGACTTTTACATCAATACCAGGGTGTGAATCCTGACCAACTGTCTGCTGCTCTCTTTTAGGTCTGAATGCTGCCAAATTCTTCATTGAGCGCAACGCAGAACATTTGGAGCAGCTGGACTTGGCTCTTCTCTTCAACTTTGGCCCGTTGCAGGAGATGATTATAGAGAAACTTGGTGTTAGGCCTGAGCTTTTTTCAAGCATTGGTTTGACTGTAACTGAGTACCTAAAACAGGCCCCACCACAAGACATGAGACTCTTTATCTGGACTCTGGAGGAGCATAGGGATGAGTATGACTCCTGCCATACTATATTGGATGAGTATTTTGATATGATGGGTACGTATTTTGAACTCAACTAACCTTTGATTTGTTTCCCTTTTTGTCCTGACTTCCTGATTTGACTTCCAGTTGTTTGTTTTTCAGATGGACATTGTTCAGTACTAAAAAAGTCTGATGAAAATGAAAATGTAAGTTACGAGAAACCAAAGCGTAATGACTATAAATTAGTGATATACAGGATTGAAGTTTGTTGCTGCATTAACTAAACTAAACACAATTTGACTTCAATTTGTTTTCATTGCAGAATTCTCCTATGAAAGCTAAGAGTCGAGGCCGGAAAAAGAAACAGAAAGAGCCAAAGGTCAGGAGATGTGTTTGTAGTTGTTTCTACAACTAATGATTGTATTTTCATTTTTTTATTAATCTGCCTTTTATGTTCTTGATTAATGGTTTAGTCTGTGAAGCATCAGATAGTAATAGTGAAAAATACTTGTTCCCTTTTGAGACATTTGATGTCCAATTAACAGTCCATAACACCAACATTATCCATTTACTTTAACAAAAAGCAAATTAAATCTGCAGTCTTCAGGGATTACTCCCGGTGCTACAGACATGCATGCTTAAATGTTTTGGTTATGTCAAGGAGAATGACGGAACAGATTAGAAAAAATGTATGAATTGGAATGAATGACCTACAGACTGAAACTACAGAAAAACATTTAAGAAAAATGGCACTCACTCATAAGAAATCATGCCTCAGGGCCATTGAACATCAAAATGAAAACATGCTCTGCAACTTCAGTACACCAAGCTTTATTCACCAAGCTTCTTTTTTTGAAATGGTTTCCTTTTTTGTCTTTTGTTTGCTTGTGTCTAATTTCTGCAGCTTAACTTGTCAGATTCATTTTGCAAACTGTTATGAGTTATTAACTGTGGGTTAGTTTTTAAAAAAAAAAGACAAAAAATAACAGCAAATCTTCACAACTAAGAAGCTGAAACTAGGCAATGTTTGCTATTTGGACTTTGTAGTGGAGAAGTTTGCATTCCTCAATCGACACACAAAGACACAAGAGAGTATTGAGCGTTATCAGTTGTTGACATTATCAAACATGAGAAGTCAGATAACAGATTACAGAAAAACAATCTCCATCGCAGCTCTTTTCTCTGGTCATTGGCACACAACCAAGTTAAAAACAGTCAGTTCCCTAAAAGGACTTCACAAAAACACCAGTATCTCCTAACAAACAGGTATAGGTCATCTCAGAGTTCAAGAGGTGAGCTCAGTCTAGGTGGGAAGTTTGTTATTAATAGCCCAGAATGAGGCAGGCGTCAAGGTTCAACTATGCTATGAATACGCCGTCTCCACAGGCGTGTAGGCAAGAATAACAGCACACAGATGTGAACCAAAGTGACATCGCTATCACATTGGGTTGAAGAAAACAACACTTGTGACTTCAGCATCAAAGATATATAAATGATAAACATTAAATCACAATTATTAAGTGATTTTTATTTAAAGTTGACAACTCTTTTGGTGCACCCAGTCGACATTAAATCTTGGAAATCAAGACATTAAGTCAGTGCTAAAAGCTGACTGACTGAGATTTGAAAATATGATAACATAATCAGTTGTTGTAAATAAAACATTTATTCAACACACTTTAAACAATCAACAACTGTAGCAGTCTTACAAAGAATCTGACCATGTACAGCCAAAAAACTTGGAAAAAGTTCTGATTGGCTACTGAGTCTTGCAGCCTAGGAATGCAGGGTACATTTCAACTACAACAAATAAAATTGAAAAATTAGAATAGGCAATATCAAAGTTTATACCATAGATGGTTGAAAAGCTCTAAGAGACCTTTTCTATGGAATAAATTGCAGCAATATGTATCTACACAAAATTCGAGTTTTAAAAAATAAACAGGAAACTCTGCAGTTAATTTTCTGTCAGTCATCATAATTTTTGATCAGCTAATCCAGTAAAGACAATATGGTTTTATATCATCACTCTGAAGTGTGTCCTCTTCTCTTCCTCTCAGGGTGTTATTGTTTTGTCTGGGATGAGAGGTGTAACGCCAAGAGAGGATAGGGACCAAGACTTTTTTGAAGATGACTCTTTGTAAGTTGCATCATCCACATGGACACACAGCTCATCTCCTGCGGATTTGTAACTGTCCTATGACGTTGAGCTTTCTGTCCACAGATCATTCCTTCATCCTGTTGATCCATTCGGTGTACCCAGTCACCTTAGAGAGCAAGTGACCGATTTTGAGGAGCAGTACAACAGCACGAGACGCAGAACTCACTTTAAAAAGATTTTGGACAACAACCCTGACCCAACAAAAGAGAGTTTGTATGAGTAAGTTCAAGCTACATTGCCATGTTTTACATGAATAATTAAACCTGGGCTGTTCACAGACTGTTGTCATGTGAGGAGAAACTTTATTTTTATTTCAATGTCAGGAGATGTCACACACTCATTAGTGGGATTGTTGTGACAGTGGAAGGTCATCAACTCGTAATGGGCAAGTGTCAGATAGAAAACATTAATAAGTTATTTTTAATAGGCTAATCCAGCTCTCCATTTTGAGCCCCTTGTCCGAGTCCAGGTCACATTATATTGATTATTTATATAATTAGAAATAATTGTAGCATACTTAAGGGAAACACTGACAAAAGTGATAATAAATCAATGTAGTCCTTGTTGTCCCGACTGGTTTTTTATTATACCTTCATACTTTGCCCAGTATTGAATTCAATGATATTAAAAAGGTCTTAAATAGTCTTTATCTTGGTGAACGCTGCAGAAACCCTGTCTCATATGTTGTGTGTCTTCATTTTGATGACTCTCTCTCCTACTGCAGCTACTTTGCCCAGATCTTGGAAGAGCATGGACCCCTCGTTGCTGAGGATCCTCTGCTGGTGGGTGAAGTTGAACATTTCCCGTCTGTGGCCCAGCTGAAGATCCAAGAAGCGGGCGGCTTTGAGTGTTTCCTCCTGGAGTCTCTTCGCTTCATAAAGATGGGGAGGTGTATCGGCTTGGCTAAGCACGCTGTTTCTCTGCAGCAGGCTGGACATGGAAGCAAACTGGATGACCTGGATGACTTAGAGGATCTTGACACAAACTCTTCACCTCCTGATTTGCATGCAAGTTATGATCCGGAGATCACAAACTATATGAACAATTATTTATCTGCACAGACTGACGTCTACCCCGTCCTCCCAAATCCTTATGCATTTGGGACTCAACCTCTTCCGCTTGTCCAGTCAGCTATCGGAGAAACTCTGACGGGGATTGATCCTTACTCCGGTTGGAGTAACGGTGATGGCCTTGACAGTCAACAGCATGCTGCTTACTTTTTGCACAATGGCTATGAGGACCTGGATTCTTATGACAGTGAGGTAGATGTTGGTGTTTGGGAGACTGATTCATCTTCAGGTGGAATCGCTTCAGTGACATCTGAGGAAAGCTTTTCGAAGAAACATCAAGCAGTACAGGTTGATACCAACGTTTCTTCAGATTGTTAAATAAATTAGATGGAGCTTGTAAATACATGAATGAATGCTGAGATTGTGTGTAAAATGTTTGTTTTGTGTTCTCTCAGACGTGTCCAGAGACCACGAGCAGTGTAGCGGTGAATACAGAGCCTCATGAGCGTTTTGAGAACTGCCATGTGAGTCCTTTATAGCTTCATGCATTATCACTTTACTTTTGAAAGGTAACTACACACTCAAATACTTCTAGCTCTCTCCATCTCAGCATATTTAAATAATGCAACAGAGATGGCTGTAAGGTGTGTGGCTCTGTGGCTACATAGAGTATGATACTACATATGGCTGTGCTACTAGAGGCTCTCTGGTGTGTGTGTGTCTGTCTATGAAGGAGTGACAGTACATAGCCTCAGCCCTGCTGTATATCATGTAAATGTTACTGTCGTCAGTATAGTAATATCTTCTTAAGCTCTGAATATAGCACAGTTAGTTATTGGCAGCCCATGTGTTGTTTACTGGCACAGAAAGGAATACATATTTGGGTTATTTGCATAATTGCAGTTCTCTGAGTAGCACAGCATCGCCTTTCTGCTGTCTGTTCTCAGGTTTGCTCATGCTACCAGCAGCTCTGCATGAGAGGCGCAAACAAAGGCTAAAGTTTGCCAGTGTTCTGATATTTATACGTGCTGCATAGTTGATCTTGAGTCTTGCCTACCTGCCCAATTTTCAAATTCAGGCAGACAGAAATAAACTAATTTTGAGCAGAAAAGGTTTTTTACACTAAATATATGAATTTTTTGGGAAAATCACCCATGCTAACATCGTATGCCAACATAGACTTCTGTGGTTATGTGTACAGTGTAAAAAAATATTTATTGTGTAGTTACCCTTTAATGGCCACACAACCAGAATTTGTTTTTTTGTACAGTGTCAGCAGCACAGCATGAAGGCAGAAATATCTGTTCATCTCCAAGTTTTCATAATCTTATCTTTTGGCCTTGTTCATTCCTTCAGGGTGACATCCATAAAAAACAAAAGAGCATCAAGGAGTTACAGAAGAATATCAGTGAAATGGAAACTGGCTGTGACAAAGTCAGTCTTAAGTACAAAGAAGAGGTCGTCGTCTTTGAGGAAGAGATAAAGAACATTAACGTCAACATTCAGGTGGGTCCAAAATCTCTTATAATGAAAGATGAGCTCAACAAGAATGATCAAGTGTCTTTTTTTGTTTGTTTGTTTTATTTTTATTAGAGCTGCAATTCTTAGTCAATCAACAGAAATCTGATCTGAAATCTTGATCTCCAACTAGTTTGATTTCATTTTGAGTCATTTTAATTGATGTGAAATGTGATAGTGATTGACATTTTTCATCATTTTAATACATTTTATAGATGAAATGACTAATTGATTAATTGAAATTTATCGATTCATTGATAATAATTGTTAGTTGCAGCCCTAAATGTTTTATATGTGGAAAGGTTTGTGTATTTAGTGTGTTATTCTGTTCTTTTTATACCTGTATTTGTTTTATGATTCCTGATTTTGAGTGTTATGATATATAAATAAACTTAATCATTATTTCTCTTGTCAAGGTGACCAATAAGGAGCTGGCACTGTTCCAGCAGAAGCTGGAAGAGGAGGTGAAGAAGGACCAGAAGGAGAAGAAAGCCAACCAGGAGGCACTGAAGTCCCTCAAGCTGGAGATAGAAAAGTTGGTGGAGGAACATGGAAGGTGAGCAGACATGAATTAAACTAGTGAAATTATTTTTAATATAGTGGTTGGTTTTGAATTATTCATTGGTGTTTGTAGAGATGTCACATCCTACTAGTGTTAATGGACAGTAGTCTCAGCAGCTCACACTCATCATGACTGAAGAAACATGAGACTAATCTCTTATAATTCTTCTATATTTGTGTTTTTTATGTGTGTAGTCTCACTCAAAACATCAGAAAGAAGAAAACCGGCTATGAAAGAAAGCTGAGTGATTTCTTAGAGCTGAGGTAAGTGATGAGAGAAGTGATTGTTAACAAAACATGAACTGAATGCCTCCCAGGGTTTTCCTCTAAGTCTGTCTTATTTTTCTTTCAGTAATCAGTCAGCAGCTGAGAAAATGAGTCTGGAGGACGAGATCAAGCGATGTAAAGCCTTGTTAACGACGGCCTCCAGGAGGTCTCATGCAGCTCAGGTAGGTCCAAGATCTCAACTCCAATTGCTCAATTTAATTTAGTTCTTGTCTTAAAGAGTTGCCCACATGTAAGTTAGAAAAGTTACTGCAAATATGTTCATACTGGCTCTGAAGTGATCTCCTCCTGTGTAAGTAATTAAAAACAACATCCAGTCCTTGTTCTGTGTGAAAATGCATTAAGTTCAGCTGAAGCTAATTTGAGGCTTCAACAGTTTGCGACAGACATCAAGTGGATTATTTTCCCGGTTATTAAAATGACATGAGCAATGTCACAAAGTGATGCAGAGCAATGAAATGAGGAATATTAATGTTAGTAAAAACACAGACTTAATGAGACAACATTGTGCTGCATAATTAGACACTAAGTGATGACAGTGTTGTCTTTATTGTGTCCACAGGGTTCCATAATGAAATAAAAAGAAACAGAACATTTTATTGCTGACAAATTTATCAGTTAACAACCAGACTATGCTGAAAACTTAATGTTCATTATTGTCAGTGCTCATTCACATCCACTAAATGACTAAAATAAACTTGTTCCAGCTTTTCTCTAATCAGGTTGTTAAGAAATTTATTATTTTTTCACTTTTAAAGCTCAGTAAATCACATGAAACTTGCTTTCTTTGCTCCTCCAGCTGTTGGTTGCGGAGAGCAGCCGGGATCAGGGACTGTGCGGCCTCTACAGAGAGCTGGCGGACTCCAAGGCTTTGCTGACCAAACTGGATGAAGTGGCACACAAGTAAGTGACGTGACATCACAGCTTCTTATCAGATGGAGCACTGATGAACCGGTTGGTGTCAGATTCATGTGTGGTGACATTCATCTTTTCCAGATTTCCGTCCCAAGACCTGGAAATGTCTAGAAAAAGCTGTAGAGCCAACATTCAAGAAGCTGAAAAGAAAATCTCCACTGCCGAGGTACATGAATCTGTTGCCACTGTATGATTATTATGTCTTTAAACTGCAATATAGTACCACTGCACTGTGGTAGGGAGTTTTTTTTCTTCCTCAGGCCTCCATATTGAGTTGGACACCTGTCCTATGATATTTGTTTAAATAAATAAGACTTGTCTTTATATGGCCCACAGATGCATTACCAGGAACAGATGGATCAAGTGAAGAATGGCAGAAGAGTCAGTGAGCTGTTTGCATTCCACAACACCAAACAGCCTGACCCGTCCGTTAAACCAGTAAGACGTCTAACCAGTAAAACACCTCATTGTTCATTAACAACAATCCTTCCAGCTGCCCTAATGTGAGGATGTGCTGGTTGTCTTGGTTTTATATTGCTTATTGGTTATACAAAAATAGGCATTATGAACAAAGTATTTTGGATAAGCCTCGGGAGTAGCACAGGGTAGCTTCTCTTGCCAACGTCTCCTCCTTATCTAACTTACAAATATGAACACATCTTGTCCTGCAGCTTGATGAACGAGTCACCAAACAAACATTCACAAGGGAAAATGCCAGTTATCAGGCTACATAGCTAAACCTTGCCAAGCTGTGATGACAAGCATTTCGACTACAGTCTCATGGCAGGTGATATCCATGCCAGAGAGAAAGCTGTATTTTTAAAAGTCTCTCTGTTCAGCTCTCAGTACTTTTGTAACTCCCAACTGTGTTTCTGTGGTCTGGAGTTTAGTTTCTGTCCTGCATTTAGCTATCAGCTGTATCAGAAGCAGTGTTAAGTTACTGCTGATGTAAATCCAATGTTTCCTACTGTTCCTGCTTCACATTGAAAGTTTTCCATAGCTTCATCAGTGGTGATATTCATCAGTAAAACAGGGCTAATCAACCAGATATGGACATACTCTGCACTGTTTGGACGGCAGATCAGTTTGGCATATTGCAGGGTGGAGTACAGGCAGAAAGAGCCACAGTGAGCTGTTAAATGTTTAGAGGTACACAACTTTGCCTTGCTGTGCAGTGGAAAAACACTCACACCCTGCCAGCGTGGCTCAAATACTCCAGGCCATTCATGGCATGGCTCAGTGCGACATTTCTGAAAGACCTTTTTTCTACATTTTAATTCTTACAGTACATTTAAAAAACGTAACAGTATTTTTTGACAACAAAGAGGGATGATTAAATGTGATTTCCGTTGGATTTAAAATATTCAATGTACTATAATTGACTAATTACAGGTAGAAATATAGAAATGTAAACTCTTTCTTGTCTTGTGTGAATGTTGCAGCTTTCGGTGGCAGCCAAAGACTTTACTCCTCAGTCTTCAGCCGCAGCCTCTCACAGAACTTCTCCGCTCATCCAGCAGTCAGCTCCGGCTGCAGCTGCAGCCGAGGCGCCGGCCGCTCCGGCTCAGATGCAGCACAAACCTCCGACCAGGACACTGCAGCCTCCACGCAGCACCGTGTTTGAGAAGGGCATGGAGCGCCTGGCCGTCATGTTCCCCGACTATACAAGGTAACACTGGGCCACTGAAACCAGCTCATACACACTTGTGACTGAATCAGCTATTAAATAAAGCAACGGCATGGATTTTTCTAGGGTCTCATTATTTCCATTTTTTCCTGGGATTCTTGCTTTAGTTAAAATGCTGAAACATGGCAACATTTTTCACTGGTGCAGAAGAATAAATGAAATTGAACAAAAGGAGTAAACACAACAGCAATGAGTATTTGGACTTTTCCTCATTCCTCATGCAGAATAAAAAATGTATTTACTTTGTGTGTGTTCAGGTCGGACTTGATGAAGTTTGTTCAGGAGCTGCGTTCATCGAGTGGTGGAAGTCTCAGCAGCATGACGTTGCAGGATGTGGTTGGTGGAGTGACGCAGCTGATCCTGGACAATCAGGTAGGTGTTTTTGTAGAGGTTTGATTGGAATCCATCCCAACCCTGGCATGCATAAATGAAAATATGCTATTAGTCTTAGGAGAAAGTAATAGCCAGCTTTGACACCTTTTCTTTTTTAAACATAAATTACTTTCATTTAAGCAGAACGAAAATTAAAAATTTGTGTAGGTTGTCTCCTGTTGGACTTTTACAAACTTTTTTTGAGCTGCTCAATGTAAAATTCTGTGACTCCGGTAATTCTTGGCTACTTTATAGATTATTTGGTCCCTGATCTGTTTCTGTAGTTGTTACAGATGTCGGGAGACACTTTTGACAAATTTTTACTTTTTTATTTTATAAACAACCCATAATGCAAATTTCTGTAGGGTCAATATCTTTCAGGTCACTAAGGTAATTTGGACCTGGCCTGCTCAGGTCTCAGATCGGAGGACCTCTAATGTTTGATATTGACAGTTCAGTCATTTGTCATCTGGAACAATCTGTTTTTTCCCTCTCAGGAGAAGCTCATTTCTGCCAAAGCAAGCGCCATGGGGTATAGGAATCCAGTTCATCATGCTACACCCCCCTTGATAACATCGGTCCCAGTCTGGCAGCATCTTGAATCACAAAGAGCCACACATTCCAATGCAGTAAGTCCAAAACATCTAGTAGTATAAACTGGACTCAGTCTGCAGGTTTGACTTTGAAGATGAAAATATTCTTTGACAAGTAGCAATGAAGAGCAGAGCTGTCCGTAACATTTAAACTGGAGACTAAACAAACATGTTAACACTTTGCAATCAGTCTTTTTAACCAGTTTGTGTCTCTGTAGGCTGTTGATTGTCTCCTAGAGCACTCATAAGATATTATTGATTTTCAAGGGGAAAAAAATTATCACATGATTAGTTTCACCTATGATACATAGAAAATTATATAAATAAATTGCATACTAATTCAAACATACTACATTTTATGAAAAAATAAAACGGGAAACAATAGCAAGATAAATGAAAAAAAGATGCAATACAGAATAAAAACAGGATAGGCTGTTTTTGTTTTTTTTAATTGGATTTGTTGCCATTAAGGCCTTTTTTCCATTACGTATATGATACTGGCTCAAAATGACTTTCTTGGTTTTCCATTGGGCAAAAGTTGCAGATAGTACCTGGTTCTTTATTTGGTACCTTTTCCATTGAGGTTCTTAGTAAGCTGAGCTGATACTAAAAGGTAGAAAATAGGAAATAGAAAATTGGTAAGATTTTTCCTTTAAGGGACTTTTTTGCACTTAAAGTCACATGTAGCATGTCTTTGCTGCATTTCAAAACTGGAAAATCTTTGAAAACTAGCTCCAATACATCGACTAACTGTTGAGTGTGTGTGTGTGTGTGTGTGTGTGTGTGTGTGTGTATTCACTGCAGCTAAACATGGAGGATCCTTGCATCATTTGTCATGAGGACATGAGTTCAGATGACATCTGCGTGCTGGAGTGCAGACACAGTTTCCACAAGGAGGTGAGGGTGAATTCTGTACTAGTAGTGAACCACTGGGAGAGGATTTTATTAGTCGTCCTTCCTGTTTTTCTTAAAATTGGAATGAAATGGCAGGGTGGGAGGGTGAGGTGGACAGCTGTTTAGTTGGTTGCCATCCGCAACCTCACAGCTAGATTCCACCAAATCTTACACACTGGTCCTTTATGCGTGGAAAATAGACTTGAAGTCTAAAAATAAGCTTTGGTTGCCATTACGCTGTTGTGTGTGTGTATAGACAGCTGGATTGATTAAAATAATAGTGTGTCTGTTCTGTCAGACTGAAACTCACGTCTGAAACACTCAGTGTAGACACGGTCCAACAAACATGATAAAAGCATTTCCTTCCTTGTAAAATATTGCTTCAGTCATGATTTTAATATTTTACATAATGCATTGTTTGCCAGCCTACCAGTCTTTTTCTCACAGTTAACGTCACCAGCTGTTAATCAGTTTAATCTGTTTCTGTTCAGTGTATAAAGTCGTGGTTGAAGGAGCAGAGCACCTGTCCCACCTGCAGAGATCACGCCTTGCTGCCTGATGATTTCCCCATGCTGCCTGGCAAGATACGCCAAGCACCGTAATGTCTTAACCATGTTCTCATCCCTCACTACACGTTTCTGATTTTATCTATTATAAACCTTTTTTTTATTTTTCCATTGATTTCAAAAACTGTAAAAAATGTTTTGACTTGAGTTTTTATATCAATAGTTTAAGGAGGCACCATTCCATTTCACACTGTAAGGAAATAAAAATGTCTTGTGTTCGATGCTCATCTGTCACATCTCAGATTAAAGATTAGAAATTTCTGAAGACCAGGGTTCCAGCCAGTGTATTGTAAACTTGGCAGCCCCTGGGACTTAAACATCAGGGATTTCTTTTCTTTTCTTTTGTAAATGTATTTTTAGCTGGAATGCAACAATGGGACAGTTAAATTATTGGTCTGTCAAATGCTATGTGACTGAGTGATGAAGTTATACCATTGGTCAGCCACATGCCACCACTTCCTGTATCTGTTACAAATTACAAGCCTTCTAGCATTTCATTCATACAGTTCAGTTAAAAACATACATATCATGGTTGGAAAGCTCTTTTGTTGATAAACACAGGATTCCAAGATTACATTGTCACATTCTTTGTTCAACTGCTTTAGTTACTGATTTTTTAAAAATGTGTGTTGAATAAATAACTTATTTATAATAACACATTATGTAGTCATATTGTCAGATTTCATCCAGCTTTTAGCATTGACTTAATGCAGGTATGGCCTTGTTGAATCTTTGTTATGTGCAAGTCAGTCCGTGTTTCTGTTATCTCAGAAACCAGAGGGCCCTACCTTAATGCTGCTATCAAATGATACTTGCCACCTAACAACATTTCTGGGGGAAACCCTGCCAATGCTGCACTTCTTTACTGCCATGAAGTACAGTGATTTCTTGTTTACATTACTACACAGTCTACACAACATAATGCTCATTGAATGATAATGATAATTAGTTACTGCTGCTCAAACTTTACATCAAAGTGCTATTTCTTCTGCTCAAAATTATTTGGTGAACAGAGTGTATCAGTGGGTAACATTTCAATCATTTGTGTGCATAAACTAGTAACAGAGATCAGAGATGTGTCTTAGCTGCATTTCATTAATTGCACTAGTAGGCAAATCAACCATTACACTTTTAGTTTTGTAAGTGTCCAAATATGTTGCAAGTTAAAGGAATAGTTTAACATTTTGGGAAATGTGCTCATTTGCTCCTGCAAAATCACAATTATGTTGTTTTTACACTTCATGGATTATAAAATGTCTTCATTACAAAGCTTTAGAGAGGCTGATAATTAAAAAAAAAAAAAAAAAATAGATGGAGCCAGGCTAGCTGTTGTTTTACTCTTATGACAAGATATACGTCTCCTGTCTGTAGCTTCATATTTAACAGATAAACACAGTGATATAGATCTTCTTATCTAACTCTTGGCAAGAAAACAAAGATTTCCTCAAAATGTTGAATTATTCCTTTAAGCTTGTCATTCCTTGTAATTCAACAAAACAATTTGAATTCAAGGCCCACTTACTTACTTAATACTTACTAACTTTTTTCCTGGCACTTTCAACCATATCATACATTCATCATCAACTAATGGAGTTTACACAGTTGTCAGTTGTTGTTAGGATGCATCTCTATGACAACTGAGCAAACTCCATCTGCTGATAGACTGCAATGATGGAAAAAGCTAGAACAGTAAGTGAACCTTGAACCTTCTTCAATTTTATTGACATACTTTGAATAATAACCTTCAGTGACACAGTTTATGGTTCTGGGTTCAATGATTGACAAACAACCTGAAACCTCCTGGTACATTGTAAACTCTGTTACTGTATAATTTCACAGAAATTGCCAAAATGTACATTACAAATGTGATGTTTATGACAATAAAACAAAATGATAAACTTTTTGTCATATTCATTATATCCATCTATTTATGAAGGAAAACCTTGCACGGCTTTTTAAGTCACATAATCCACTTCCGATCAGAGACGCTGTTGATAAGCACTATTCTTTTTCTGGCTTCAGAGGAAAATCAGTCCAGATATCGACAGGTAAACAACACAGAAGTGTTTGTGGTTTACTCAGTCCTGTGTGTTGCAGAGAAACTATCTATATTAAACTCTCCAAACCCTAAAAGGACAGAAACATATATTGTCACACCATGAAAGAAGTAGAGCTCCACACTGGGCAGAAATAATATTCAGACAGGGAGGCATGATGGAAGTTAAACGGCTAGATAGACATTTTCAGGAAAAGGAATATACAAAATTACAAAATTTACAAATAAACTAATATGATAATCATAGAGTGAAACAGTCATTGTTAAATCTCTTTCCTGGCGATCAAAACAGTTGGGATATTATCAGCACATTATAGAAAATTCAATTTTTACAAGAGCCACATGTTGGTTTGTTTGGCCACTCACTTGAGCCTGACTGATACTGGATTTTAGAGGCTGATAATATATCAACAGATCTTTTTTTTTTAAACAAACATTCAGTTAGGATAGCTATTAAATATGGTTATTTAAAATATGTGACCAGGATACATACTGAGCTCTCAGTTGGACAAATAAATTATCTCACACCATCTTTGGCATTTCTGTTCCTTGTTACTTAATAGTTAAGTCTGGTGATTTATTATTATTATTTTTTTTACTAGACAATAGATATGTGTACAAAATAGAACAAGGAAGACAAATTACAGAAATACAACATAGGAAACAGGATGGCAAAATTATAATGGGTTTATAATATATGTGAAGTTAAAGAGGTATAATAGTTATAATAATAACAGTAACAATAAGAATTAATTGAATTTTGTTGCTGAAATGTACTATACAAAAATGACAAAGCCTTCCTGAATAAAAAAGAAGCAGTGGCACTGCTTAAATTCATCCACATTAAATACATGAGAGTAGAGATATTAATAACTGAGTGACACTTAAAAAAATCTACATTAAAGACTTGTTTTTGTTCTTGAAACAGGTTTATTTCTGTTGATCATTGTATTTAATCAATTGATTAGTTTCGTTTTGGTCTACAAAATGTCAGAATATGGTGAAAAATGTTGATCATTGTTTCCCAAAGCCCAAGATGAAACCTAAAATTGTTTTGTCCCGACCAACAGTTCACAACCCAAAGATATTCAGTTCTCATCATCTTCTTTAGTTCATAGAGAACTAAAGAAACCAGAAAATATTCACATGTGAGAAGCTGGAATCAGAGAGTTTAAAAAAATAATAGATTATCAAAATAATTGTCAATCAGTTTTCTGTTCTGTCAATCGAAACTGAAGAAAAGGCTTTTCAGAATAAAACCCTAGAATGGACCCGCCCCCTTTGCGCGCGTGTTGACATGCACCGTTGCGTGCGTGGTACGTGCACGAGGCCTCTGTCTCAACTTCCGCACACTAATATGAACAAGACAAGAAAGCTCGGATACGCGTGCATATCGTTGGAATAAAGAGGTAAGTTTTTTCTGGACATAACATTTAAATAAATCATTTGTTTTTAACACAGTGATGCTTTTTAACTGGCTAAGTTGTATTCGCGAGGTCGTTTTTTCCCCTCGCGCTAAGCAAAGTAGGATAAAAGTGTCGCGTCGATTAACAGCTATTCGCTATAGCTCGTCAGGTTGTGAGAAAAATACAACATATATCACCCGACAGGTTCATGCAGTCCAAAAGCGGACTACAAACTTATTACAAGCTGTTTACAACATCAAAACAATACTGCGAAGGTTAGCTAACAGGCTAACATGCTAACATCATACCGACCAATCAAGGAGCGGCAGCGTCAACTATGTCCCGTCATTGTATTGAGAGAGTTTGTTTTGAGAGACTACTTATAAATACTCAGATTTTGGTGATGTTTTATTGCAAGACTGTACCAAATTGTAATTAACCCCCCCCCCCCCCCCCTTGCAGTAATTCAATATTGACACAGTTTGTTGTCCAGGTGCCTTACAGTCAACGTGACACTGGGTAAAAATGCAGTAAACAATAATAGGAAGACACGCAGACAAAAGGTTAAGGGAGGTGACGTTAGCTCTACCTTTGGTTCCTTTTCAACAAAGCATGAGTAAGTGCTCTGTAATGAAGTCTAACTAGTCCATTACGTTTTTCTTAATGACCACACCCACGTGCCATTAGCCACAGATTAGCCACACATGTGATGACAAATAAACGGAAGCTGACAGGAATCAGGGATATAACAGTTTCGCACAAATTGCCAATTATCTGCTAATAACTGTATTCATTTTCTCTTAAATCTTGCTCACCATGCACCCTACTATCATAGCCACCTGACTTGCACTCATGTACAGTGGACTATACTATAGCACATAAGCATCATTGACTCGTGGATACTCAGCAGATAGTATATTGTAGTATATTGTAGTTGTGGTTATATCTCTAGTCTCTATTCTACATATTTTTTTTTATATATCTGAGTTAATCTATTTAGTTATTGTATATATTTTAGCCTTAAATTGCATCTGTTTCTTTTACACACTGCATTGTTTTTGTATTTTGATGTATATCAAGTAGCTGCTGTGACATTTCACTTTACTCATGAGAATAATAAAGCACTATCCATCCATTCCTCTGTTCATTCATTTCTTGATTTAATATCTTTATTTAGCTTTAGGAACTGAAGTTAGGGCATGTTGAGGCTAGTCCTGTTAGTTTGGGGGAGGAGGGGGCTCAGCACTCTTTTCATACAAATAGTTGTTTTACCACATTCTTGGCCAACTTCGGCTGCATGGGAAAAGATCAGATTTTCAAAATAACACTCAAATTTGAGAACGTGGACGTTTTTGGGGAAACTCTGACCCATGCATGCAAACAGCTTGTCCACCTCGTCGTAAACATTGAGAGTAGCATTGCTGAATTACAGTTATACTTGCAACAAGCCACCAATTATTCTAAAATTCATAGATTTTAAATGATATATTTTAAATAATATATCGTTTCTGCCTTCCATGTGTGATAACACTCCTGTCACAGACGTAAACTTCAATTTCATCTTTCAAAAGCACAGGAGGTTGTTTCTATAAACCTCAAAAACCCTTCTGTTCATCTGGATGGTAAATCAGCCACCTGTAACACTAGAGGTGTAATGGTTATGAAACCAAAACATCCATGGTTCTCGTGTTGCAGTCCAACCCCCTTCACCTCAAAAAAACATTGATGAACAGAACCGCAGATTTATACACAATTTTTCTAAAATCAGGTTGCGACTTTATTTCTTAATCGCGACAATCAAAAATTACAGATGTAACACCATTACTTGCTGAATATGTTTGGTGTGAACCACTTAAAACCATAATTTGTGATCATTTTATTTTTTCATACATAGTATCATATTTATATTTTTTTTCTCATTCAAAAAGAGAAAGTTGATATGTCACTTCTGACTAGAGCTGCAATGATCAGTCAAATAACTGATCAACAAATTAATCAGCAGGTATTTTGATAATTAATCGTTTTGAGAAATTTTTTTAGAAGAAAAATGTTTTTCTCAGTTAATTGTGTTTTTTCAAGCTTTCAGGCAGTTCACTGTTTTCATTTTATTTCCAAGCAGAATGAAAATCCTCTTGCAGAGTTTAGAAACCTGTTTTTTTGGGGGGTTTTTTTGGCAATCCATCACAGTGAGCATCATGTTTCCTGAGATAAATGGCAGAAATCACACGTGTTTCAAGTTCCTGCTAGTTGATTTTCATACAGTGAAATGAATGCAAATCACAGCTGCCTCCAAGGTGGAAAAAACAGTCAGATGTTCTTCACTACAGTATGTTTTTGAATGGAGTGATTTATGCAAATGTTCTTACAGACTCGGACAAAATGTCAGATTCAGACTCTGACCACACTGACTGTGAACACATCGAACATATGGGTTATGTGAGTTATTAACAAATCTTCAAAATAAGAGTATTTAGCCATCTCATTGTCTCTCTGCATGTCATTAATAAACTGTTTCTTCTCCTCAGCTTTTGAAGGGTGCTCACAAGGATACAGTGATCACTATAAAACCAACAGGTACGAGACATTACACACACTGTAATAATTATTATTATGGTATATACTAAAGTATGTATGTACAAGGATGAAGTACAAATATTTGACTGATTAAGCAACTTTTCATCTGTTGAAGCAAAACTCTCGATGTGAAAATGGATGAATAGTGATCAGCAAACACAAACAATAGTTTTTGTGTTCACCTGTGTAAATGTCTTGTGTGCTGTCAAATATTTTCATGAACCATGAGAAAACAGGTTCTGTTCAGTATACAGTGTGCAGACATTAATCACTTTGCGACAAGGTTTGACATATTTCCAAACATTCAGGGACAAGCCAGCTAACTGGAATTAACCTTTTCAAAACTGAGATTGTAAATCCTCTGTTCTGCTTTCAGTTGGGTGAAACTACATTCATTTTCTGTGTATTTTTGTTTTTTAGAGGGAGACTATGATCGATGGAATCATATCTCTGTTGATGTCAAAAAGGAAGCTGCACAGCTGTTGAAACTTTGTGCTTTCTGGCTTCCCATTTTTCTGCGGCGTGACTCCTTCAGCACTACATTTTGCTGGGCTGTAGAAATAGGTCTAATCGACTCAAAGTAAGTACAAATATAATTGCAATCCAACTATGTTGCAACCGCCAATTAATAACATTTTGACTCTTCAAAGTTTAGACTATTAATACGTTTGTAATTGTGTCCATCTAGAGGCGGAGAAGATCTAACTCTGAGGAACCTGTACAGGATAGAAACATTGGAAGCAATCCTCAGAGCTTTGGAGAAAGGAAGTGTAAGTTGACTGTTGTTGTTTAGTCTAAAGGCCTTTTTACACACAACCTATAAGTCTGCAACATGAACAGCTAATGCTTCCCCCCCAGTGGCTGCAATCTGTAGTCAAGCGTGATGGATACATCAGCTTTGTGTTTTCTTCTCTTTTTCAGTTGAAAAAGGATCAGAGTAAGCATGTTGTCTGGATCAGCAACAAGTTTAACTTGGTAAGTTTGAAAAAGAGATCCTGTGCATTGAATATGTAGACGTTATCAGCTAATAAGGATTATAGTTCTCTAGTCGGTGACAGAGACATGGTTTTTTGGTTTAATCAGGAGAACAGCAGCTAACAGAACACAACAACCAAGAAATAGAAACCTTTGAGCTATCAAATATAAAGTTGTGCAGTAGATCCAATAGAAAGTGCTGCTCTTGTGCTAATTTCTTTATATTGAAATAAATTTCTTAAAAATGGTGCTGGCTAAAATGATGAGTCCTTTTATGCATAACACAGTCCAAAGTAAGAAAAAAAGCCTGAAAAGTAGCATAAAGTTGATTGAACACACACCATTCATACACACAATGTGATGTCAAGTGTGTCTTAGCAGACGTGCAATTTGAGAAAAATAATTAAGCTTCATTGCCATCGACATCATTGCCTGCATAATCATCAGTTGAAATAGTGGACTGGTTTCTCTCATTGACAACTTAATCTGATCGTGGCTTTGTACCGTTAGCGTGCCGCAGAGGTTTTGGAGGATGCTTTACATTGGTTGGAGCGAACAGGAGATCCCTCTATCCGCAGCCGCATCCTGAAGTTTGGCCATAAAAACATCCGCTTCACAGCCCTTCATCTCATCTTCACAGAGTGTAAGACACAGTCACACTGCTACACAGCTACTCAGTTATGCATCTCAGGCCTCTCTGACGTTTATACAAGCTATTTTATAAAGTCACAAAACATATCTAGTAATTCAAGTGAGGGGACAATAACATAACAGGCTTGAGCAGTTAAAAGGATTCAGTGTCAATATTATTTTATAAATTCTTTACTTATATAACTACACTTCTCTCTTTGTAGCAAAGAAATGTGTGTTGTCATGAATTGTGCAAACACAGAAGCCTGTATGTAGATTGTAGGAATATGCTTTCATTCAATTAGTGTTTATTTTCAATGAGAATGAACACAAAGCCCTGTTTTATTTTCTACCAGTTGCTCATTATATTCGGGAAATGGGCACCAATATGGAGAGGACCATAATCACACTGAGAGCTCAAACAAATGACGGTGACAAAGAGGTAAGATTCACCGGCATTCTTTACGCTAGGGCTGATCAACTAGAGACTGACATCACTACAAACTTGCTTAAACTTTCCTGTTTCCTGTTTTACTTCTTTGTTTCACTGAGGTGAATTATTGACAGAGATCGGAGTTTAATGAGATAGTAATCATGTGATTTGAAGACAGTGTAGTTATAGTTACATGATATTTTGTTCACTATAGATCTTTATTAGCTATTCTAACAACAGAAGCTACTCTTAAGTTTTAATAATCCTCTGGTTAAACACCTAATATTTGTAATCTCAATAATAATAATAATAATACTAACATAAAAACAAAATAAAAAGACTACCAGTACAAAAAAGAAGCTCTTCATATTTTATCACAGCTTTATAACATAGTAAATCTATAATTTAGTAAAGTCGTAGCGTCACCTTTGTCCACGATTTTTTCTTCAACAGTGTCAAATCTCAAATGCTTCCTCATGTTACTACTTTTATGTTTTGGTGTCATGTTTATCTCTTCAGGCTTGTTAGTTGCAGCTTGTGACACTTGTAAATGTTACGGATTAAATATTTCATTTATCCTCCAAATGACAGCTCAAATTTAAACAGAAGGTTCTGCCTTTTTATTCTTATTGGTTTGCATCTTCCTCATACAGAGAAGTGAAGACATGAAGAAGAGAGGAAATGAGAGCTTTCAGAGAAATGAGTATGAAGAAGCTGTGAAGTTTTATTCCAAAGCCATCTCATATTAGTAAGTAGTAATATTTTAATATTTTCTTTTAGTGTCTTTTTTTTTTGTCAGGGTTGAAACTTGAATCTGTTTGGGTGTTTTAAAATGTTATATGGAGCTGTTTTTACAAGTTTGAGTCATCAGTTTATAAGGTACACTCATACATGAACATTAATCTTTTGTGAAGTTTATATATTTTAGTTTTTGTTGACAGTTGTTCTCTCGTTATAATACAAAGCCACCTCTGACTGCAGCCTAAAAAATGACTGAAGTAACCAAACTGGCTAAATCATCACGTCCTGGACACAGTGGGATTCTTGCAGGGTGCTTTCCTACAGGTGTGCCTTGTAATTAATTGTTAAATGTGTACTAACTGAATGCATTTCTTCTCCATCCAGCCCTGACAACCACAAACTGTATGGAAACAGAGCTCTATGCTATATCAGAAGTAAGAAATATCTGTAAGTACCACGTCAGACTTTTCGTTCTTCTATTTGTAAGTAATTGAAACAGCCAGTATTTGTATGTAGCGATTATGAGTTATTCAGAGCAAAAGATTTCAGTTTTTTATAATTTGATACCATAATTACAAGTGATGGTCCAAAAGCATCATTAGAGAAAGATAGAAGAGTGTTAATAAACAGAGCAGCAAGCCTACTTTATTACACCTTTTTGAAGCCCATATTTATCAAGCGTCTCAGACCAGGAGATCCATCTTCACTGGTCAAAAATTCTCAGTGATACTTTTTTGTTTTGGTCCTGATTTTAGGACAAAGAATAAAAGCCTTTTATCAGTGTTCTCAGGTTTGGAAATGACAACTTTTGTTCTGAAGAATAAAAAAAGGAAACAGTTCGGCACTCTACGTGCATCGATTAATGAACAGCTCAGCACCAACACAGATAGACAGCAAAATACCAGGTGCACTCGCTCAGTATTGTGTCTTTCTTACGTAGGAATAACATAGACATAACATAAGATAGACGTGGCAGTCTACAACACTATACAAGGCCTATTCAAATACAAAGTAGATGGTCCACAACACCACAGGTAGTCTCACAGACAGTAGAGCAAGAGCGAACTTTTAACTGTTGCAGGAAACGTGAATTTTTTTTTCAGTTCAGATTAAATGTTTTAATCAAAACATGATTGACTTTTTTAAATTTTACAGAAAAGCAGTTGGTGATGGAAAACGTGCTACTATGATTAAACCATCCTGGGCAAAGGTACTCATCTCTTTTATCATCTTATCACAGTAGTGTAGGAACAAAGAAAGTGAAATGTAGTGATCCAACATTTTACACACAAGTTAAGGATGTCACGAGCCAATCAGCAGTGGCGAGCACATTCTTGTTTCTCTGGCCAACAGATGTGTTCAATGTGACGTAAATCACATCGTCATATTTAAATAAGATGACACTGATCTCATGTTAATGCCCTCATTTTAAAGCTGACCGCTCCCTAAAAAATCTGTTATATTTCAGTAGAGAACAACAGTAAAGCGCACAAATCAAACATACTCAGATGTGTTATTTTAATTTGATGATCCAATTTTATTTTTAATAGTTATTTGAATATTTTTTGTGATTTATTATTAATTATAATGTGGGCTAGAATGTATTTAAACAATACTATTGTGTTTTTGACTTAAATCCTCTGATCCCAGTTAATTTGTGCGCATCTTTGTATTTTTGTACTTTATTCTGTCATATTTTCAATGTCATTTGCTTTTGAGAGAGCTCTTCATGATTCCCAATGCACACAGTGTAAATTTCAATGTAATGTAGTGTTGATATTGACCCTAAACCCATAGATGGGACTAAAAGTATTTATTCAGTGACAGAAGCCGGAGTCTGTTTGATACCTCTGAAGTTTTTTTTGAGCCCAGATTGGCTCAAAACATTGTACTACTACACAGGCACAAGTGAAATGTTGTACATACATTCATGGTCCACAGAAGATGAATCATAATGACTTTGGTGATCCCTTAACTTTTCCTTTAGCATCATTATCTGGTCAGAGTTTGAACTTTTCCAATAAACTGACTCAAAAAATGTACTTCCTGCCAGTAACTGTTAAGACAAACATTAGTTATGCTTAGGAAGTGAAGGCATGTGAATGTTTTGTTTGCAGGGTCACTACCGATACTGTGAGGCTTTGTTTAATTTGGGAGAAGTCAACATGGCGATCGAAGCCAACCAGTCAGCCCAGGATCTGTGTAAAGATAATCAAGAGGGATTCAAAGACCTGGAACAGCAATACCAGAAATTTATCACTGAAATGGAAGAGACCAAAGGTATAGTCACTACACTCATGTCATGTTCACAGCACCACCTTAATTCATATTTGTTTTTTTCAATGAATCTGAATCAGCAAAACTGCCAGAAAGTCAGGTTTTTCTAGCAAAATTTAAAAAAACAAACAAAAACACTGATGTGTGTACAAGTGCTCATTTTTCTGATAAGTTTGTTTTTTAAATAGTTATTTGACGATATAAAAAGAGGGTGTGACTCACACCTCTGTCAGGCCAGACTCTACTGCACACACTCTGGCTCCCAACTTTCGGACTTTTGCATATCAGCAGGAAGTGGAGACATGTCACCCATATTTATTAACAGTCAATGGTGCTTACCTAACGCTACATTATACTTTAGATTGTACTATGACAGACTTGCACTAGTGTCAGTAAGGAGCCGCTCTACACCCTCTCATTTACATACAAAAATCAAACGCGAAAATGGCAAGAGGAAAGAAAGTGAGAAGAAAGGCCTGATTATTGCTCATAATGTGGGCAAAAAATATTTCTAATCTTGTTGCTCATAGTTTACATCCCTCATTACTGAAACTCATGTCTGTTTTCCTTTCAGCTAAACCAATAAAGACAAATAAAGAAAAAAGTAAAAGGTATGTGATACCACACGCTTTGTATTAACATGATTGATAAATGTGCTGATGAACTTATTGATGATCTTTTTGTACTTTTGTGGTTTTCTGTAGGCCAGAGAGGACTAACAAAGCAAATACAGCGGAGTTACAATTTCACTCTGGAAGAACTCTTACGATGAATTCAGTAGCAACACCAGGAAAACCACAGAGAATTGTTAGTAACTCTTACGATCATTTTACATTTCCCCAACAATAATTCAATAGATATCAATGTTAATCAATGTTAGGTTGTTTGACAACGTTTGGTCTAGAGCTGCAATGTTTAAACGAGTAGTTGATCTGAAGGAAATTAATCAGCAACTATTTTGATAATAAATTAATCATTTAAAATACTGTTCAGATGAAAATGCCAAACATTTGCTGAACTCAGGTTTTCAAATGTGAGAGTTTCATACACACATTCCTGCCCCTCCCCCCTCAGGATGAATTGTAATAACTTTGTTGATCCACTAACTTTTCATCTGGCACCATCATCAGGACAGCATTTCATTTTGTACAACAATTTGGTTTAAGATCAGATGTCTGCAAAACTAATGACATTCCCATAGGTCTCAGCTGTAAGACCTGCCAAACATCAGCATGTTAGCCTGCTGATGTTTGGCAGAGTGAAGAGACAGATTTTTACTATTTAATTGGCACATTTGTCTGTGTGGACATTAGCTGAAGTTTGAGTTGATAACAAACTTGCTGTGTGTTGACAGCTGTGCGGGCTTGTAATGGATGATCCGAAAGCACAAGGTGAGTTTTTTTTTTTTTAACGTCCTTCTGATGGAGTGGGTTTTTAATTAATTAATTAATTAATTTAAAAAAAACCCAGTTTCAGATCCTGGTAGGGGTAAACAAACAAACAACACTCACTGTATCAAAAGAAGCTGCTGGCAGCTCCCCATAAATGTCATGTTTGTTCAATGAGGTGTCACATTATGTTGTTCTGTGCATGTTTATTATGCATATCAAGTCATTTTTTCACCATTCTCATGACATTATTATCATCATAAAAACTTAATGGCAAATATCCTCTCTGCAGTGAAAACAGAAAAGCCCTCACAGACAGAGGGCAGTGCTAAAGGCAGCACTTCAAGCAGCATTAAAGACTCTAAACCATCAAAGAGGTCAGTTGAAGTTCTGTTTCCAATATCAGTATTTATTTATTTATTTTTTTTGATGTATTGAATGGGACAGTGTGCAGTTTTAAGCATAAATGATTCACTGCACCGGAGTTAGCTTGAAGCTAATTTGCATCCGTAGTCCACCACAATCAAAACATACAACAGTACCACAACAAACAGTAAAAAGCAGAAAAAAATTAATCATGTCACATCTTTTTAAATTATTTAAGTTGACTCCACTAGAACCTCAGCTTTCTTCCTCGACTTACTGTTATTGTTTAAAAAATGATGAAAACTCTCCAGATGTTGGAATGCTGGAGCTATTGACGACCACGTATTTTGGGTTTTTTGTGACTCTTCTGAGATATAAATCCTGGTGTGAAAACTATAATTTAAATAAAATTATGAACCGATGAACTGTCTCAGTCTTTACATGTGTGGTTGCTTTGTGAAACAGAAACTCTGCTGCCATTTCACTTGATGTGAGTTTGTTTATTTTGTGCTGCCATATCCACTTTTCCTGTTAACTTTAAAAGATTGATTCACAATTTTCAAACGAGATTAAGTACTTCAAATAAGAAGTTTTCTGCTATTGATTATCCCTTTTAATCATTTAGCGGAATGGAAAAATTTGTTTTGGCTACAAGTGGGATTGTATAGCTGATTCAAAGTTCTGTACTTTACAGTAAGTCTTCTTCAAAGAATGGAAAAGGAGGCTCAAACCCTGCAGCGAAGAAGCAATCAAAGAGCAAAAATGGTTTGCCTGAAAATGAGGTAAGGCTGCGCTCACGTGTCACTGCATTTTACATATGTAGTCAAGAATATATTTAAATTATTTTTGTGCAGAGTTCTGCTTCTGTCATTTGATGAATATAAGGCATCTAAAACTGCAACATTCAGTGGGCTAATTAGTCGATCAACAGAAAATAAATCGGCCTGAATTGTTTTTTAAGGAAATATAAAAAAGATTTGCTGGTTTCATCTTCTCTAGTGTGAATATTTAATGCTTGTCTTTGTCACGTGTGATAACAGACTGAGCTTCGGACTGTTGATTGTTTGTTGGACAAAAAAATATGTTTAATAAAATAGCTTGTGACTTAATTGAAATTATGAAATTCATAACGGACATTTTTTAACTAATTTTCCAATCTTTTGACAAAATGATTAATTGAGAAAATAATGGGCATATTAATCGATAAGTAAAATAATCGTTAGGTGCAGTCAGTATATATTAGTTATTAGTCCTTTTAAAGCTTTTCCAGTAAGCTGGATGAACGTAGCTACAACTTGGCAATATATTTATTATGTTATTAACATATTTTGTAGCTTTTAAGTCATAACAGTATCACTGAATGAAATGGTTGACACGCTGTGATGTGTGTTCTCTTTTAAAAGCAGAAACTGGCTGATCCTAAATCGGATGTGTGTAACGAGTTGAGATCTATGGTGCAGGACGCCCATACCGCCCTTACCGACCTCCGTAGCCGCAATGCTGAGCAGGCCTTCAGCCGGGCACTGGCCTTAGTGGATACCAGTACACCCAAGGTAATCATACTAGTGATTGTCAGTCAGTACTTTCTACTCTTCCACAACTGTGAGCAGATTGAGGGGATTGGATCTACAAATTTAAATTCAGCTACACAAATTCGCTTTGGCTGCAGATTGTGGTGCTGTTGGTTTGACTGTTGTCCATGAGGCACTGCCCAGACAAATGTCACTTTCGTAATTTATTTCCAGCTGGAGACATTTGTTGCAGGTCATTCTCCCTCACTTTCTCTACCGATGTTTCCTGTCAGTCGCCACTATCAACCATCAAATGCAGGCATTTTTTGCTTGCATTTGATAGTCAAAAGAATAATTAATTTTCCTTTTGCTTTTTCAGGAATTTGGACTTTCCCCACTGGATGTGCCATTGTTGCTGTATGGCCGTGCATCTGCCTTGACAGAAATCGGCCAGCCTGAGGTAACTCACAGATATTTTTGTGTCTGTGGACTAAATAATATGGATAGATTGTTGAGAACCTTGTTGCAAAATTGTGTACAATAATGAAGAAATTGAAATCACCTGCATCGCTGGTTCAGATTCTGACTCCTTTACTAGATGACTTTTATTACCTCACTTGATTAAATACATGAGCTTTAGTGTGTTATGAAGCACCACAGCTCGTTTTCCCTGGAGCTTATTAAGCCTAATATTTCATTAAAATCTAACTATTTCTCCTGACAATAAAAGTTAGTTTATTACTTTAGCAGAGTGAGTGCTTACCACAGCCATTTACAAGTCATGTTTGTATTATATGGGCAGGATATTTTGAGCCTTCATAACATTGAGAGTTGTGTAAATGAAATTAACTTTCTCAGTCTTTACATGTGCGGTTGCTTTGTGAAACAGGAACTTGCAGAAGCTCAAAAACTTCTGGAGAAGATCAAATCATTTGAGGAGAGGTTGTTACAGTATCTGGTTTACTACGCCATTGGGAAGGTGTATGCCAAAGAGAACAGGTACTATAGCTTCCAATCTTGTGGTGTTTTGTGTCATTCATTTGGATCTTGTGCTGTTTCAAGCTGTACAACCAACATGTTTCTTCTTCGGACAGGTTTGCAGTGGCTCTGGAACGGTTTTCAGATTCCATGCAGATGGTCAAGAATCAAATAACGCCGGGTAAACTCACTTGGCCTTTAACAACAGTGATTGTTAAAGAAACGCAGCAGGACTATTTCAAGGTATGAAAATTAGATAAAATGAAGTGAAACAAGAACACATAGAATGCATAAGATGGAAGATAAAAACCCACTGACACATACAATAGAATACATACACATATACATATACATATATATATATATATATATATATATATATATATATATATATATATATATATATATATATATATATATATATATATATATATATATATATATATATAGAATACATATACACACTTTTCTTGCTCCTCCTGTGATTTTATAATGAGTGTGTATTGCGGAATGTTTCACAGCACTTAGGGAGTGACATCACCAGGAGCAGTTAGAGAGGAGGATTTTAGTTTACTTTGGTTTCTAAGGTGGAAAAATTATATTTTCACCTCCTTGTTGACCTAATCTGATGGATCAAATTTGATGAATTACAGTTTTTGTTTTTGCACACTTTGTAATAACTCAATTTTCACATTGCAGACATTTGACAAAGTTCACAAACAATTCTAGTAATCTCATTTTTTGACTCGTGTTTTCTGTTTTTAGGAACTTCTGGAGAGTGCTATGGAGTTCTGCAAATTTCCACCTATTCCTGATGCCATTTGTCGACATGAGAAATGCCATGGCCATTTGAAAACAGAAATCTATTTCACTGACCCAGATTTTAAGGTAAAAGGCGGCAGAAAAACACAGCCAGTAATTTTAAAGACTAAAAGTACTGACATAATTCAAACTAATGTGCTTCTTTGTGCAGGGTTTCATTCAGATACGCTGCTGTCAGAGCTGTGTCATTGAATATCACATCACCTGTTGGAAGACGCTCAAGTCATCATCTTTCTCTGAAAAGAATGAAAAGGTAAATTTACATTTACATTTTGTCCATTGGCAGACACTTATCCAAAGCGACTTACAAACGAGGCAAGAAAATCAAAGGTTAGAGGACAGTGTAGGGCTGGACAATACAGACACAACCAAGTATCACAATATTTTTGACTAAATACCTCGACATTGCAACAATATTGAAGGGATGACTGTTGGTGCTTTTGCAAAATATCTACACAATTAGATTTTTTATAAATAATCATTGGTAATGTGGCTATAATGACTGAAGTGAATAATGGGTGAAGGCAAACAATAGAACAGTTTGGTAAGTTCAGAAAATTACATGACTTTACTGTAATGCACCCTTTAAAACCAGGAAAAGACAACACAAAGTTGTTGCTTTTTTTGTTTGTTTGCTTTTGTTTGTTTTTTAATATATAAAATAAGAAACAACAGGAAGTATAGAAGTGCATAAGAAATACCATAAGCATAAGCAACATTAAGATTTCAAAACTGCGTTTCTTTTTGGTCAATCTTAGTTGAGCTCAAATTTAGCTGTATTTCATATAGCTGTATTTTTTCATTTTGGAAAGAGAGGGTAGCTGTTGAAATTGTTTATTTACATGTTATTTTTGTGTTGCAGGAGTTCCTGCAAGACGCGTGTTTGACTCCAGACTGTGTCGGTCAAATCTGTAATATCAGAATCTATGGTCCAACAGGTCTGGTGAAATGTAAGGTAAGGCTGTTCAGTGGAGGTGAATTTGGCTCTTTGAGTTGCTGTTGCTGCTGTTAATCACATGAACAATGTTGACCTGAGTTGTTTCTCTTTACAGTTTGAAGCTGCCATCACTAAACCTGAGACTCCAAAGAAGCCAAGAGTGAATCAGAAATGTACAAGGTGAGGCTGCGGTCAAATAACAGTTGATATGAAAATCTGAAGCAGCTGTCAGGGGAGAGGGTAGTTTTCCCCGTCACTGCAGCTTCTTAAACTCTTTAAAGTGTTTTTATATGAGCCTTTTATGGCTAATTATAAAATAAAATGATAAAATCAGTAGCAATTATCGAACTACACATCTACACAAGTTGGATATGTGTTGGTTCAGCTTCTTTTGCCTTCCTTTACATTATTAATACAATAGAGCCTGGACTGTGCCATCAGAATGATTATAGACTTTGGCAATGTTTGTAATTATGATTTAAAAAAAAAAAAAAAGAAAAAAAAAATTAGGGCAGTTTTTGCACCCTGGCATGACACATGCAGGTTTTCCTGCCATTTCATGAGTGGAACTTAAGAAATTCTCTGATTCACTTTAAAGAATCATATACTACCTGACAAGCACTTGGTTTATAAATAGCAACTTTTCTATATTTTCCTTTTTAATTTTCAGTGTGAAGAAGTTAAAATCAAAGGAAGAGCGTAAACTCAAGAGGAAGCAGCATAAGAAGTCATTTCAAGATAACGAGAACAACGATGAGATTCTGCTGGAGAGAGACAACTCAGCAGCCCAGAGTCAACAGAAAGGTACCGCTTCCAACTTTGTCACTGTTGCTGGTGATGCCTGGGTCGCGTCCAGCTTTAGACCTTTCCGCTCATTTCCGTCATAACTCCACTGTTGGCTATCTAATAAAGGCATAAAACATATGATCATAATAGAAATTCTTCATTTAAAAACTGTTGTGTAATTTGCCTTAAATGCTTCCACAGTGTCGTCAGCCTGGTCGCTGTACAGGGATCGAGTTCTTCTACAGATCAGCCAGAACATGGAGTTGCTGAGAGAGGAAAAAGGCCTCCACTTGTCAACTCTTACTAGCAGTCTAAAGCCCTGGCTAGAGCTGGACTTATCAAGGGGCAACGAGCTAGCTGGGAGGATACTGAACTGGGAGCAAGAGAAGCTGGAAACTCTTGGTCAGGTTGTTGAACTGCTGCTAGAGAGGAAGAACCGGGTTTGGGCTCGTATCCTCATCCACCTACTGTCTGGCTGTTTGGATACAAATCCCAAACTAAACAACTGGGCGTGCCGGCTCAACGATGCAGGTCAGAATTGATCATGTTATGGTTAAATATGTGTGTGATTATCTGAACAGCTTTAGTATACACAGCTCAAATGATGATTTGTACAATAAACAGAAAGATGTGACTTAAAACTCAGTAGTGAGGTGTAAAGTTTAGTACAGTTAAGTCAGAATATATCAATTTATACAATGGGTAAGTTTGTATTTTAGTAAGTTTGTATTTTTAGTTTGCATTTTAGTGATCTTGGTGATTTAAGGGGACATCTCATGCTTTTTGTGATTTTTCTGTTATTTATAGTGCTGCTTGAAAGTTTGTGAACCCTTTAGAATTTGCTCTATTTCTACATAAATATGACCTAAAACATGATCAGATTTCCATTCCAAGTCCTAAAGCTAGATAAAGAGACATCAGTTAAACTAATGAGATGAAAAACCTTACACTTGTTTGTTTATTTATTTGTGACAAAAGTATGTGAACCTCTAGCATTGTCAGTTTATTTGAAGGGGAAATTAGAGTTGGGTGTTACAATCAATGGGACGACCATCAAGTGTGATTCTGGGAGGCCCTGCCTTCTTTATAGAAGAGAAATCTGGGTCTTCAACTATCACAGCTATTCACAACACAGAAGTGTGTCATGGCTCGAACAAAGGATATTTCTGAGGACCTTAGAAGAAGAGTTGCTGATACTTACCAGGCCTGAAAGGGTTACAAAACCATTTCTGAAGAGTTTGGACAGATCATGTACAAATTGAAGACATTCAACACCCTTGTTACCCTCCCCAGGAGAGGTCGAACAACAAAGATCACACCAAAGAGCAGGTGTGTAATAGTCCAGGAGGCCACAAGGGACCCCAGGGTAATGTCTAGGAAACTAAAGGCCTCTCTTGCAGTGGTGGCTACAATCAATGTTCATGAGTCCACCATCAGGAGAACATTCAACATCAACGGTGTGCATGGCAGACTTGCGAGGGGAAATGCCACTTCTCTCCAAAAATAATATTGCTGCCATCTATGGTTCATTAAAGACCATGTGGACAAGCCAGAAGGAGTTTGGACAAATATTCTGTGGATGGATGAGACCAAAATCGAACTTTTCGTCTTGAATGAGCGTTATGTTTGGCGATGAGCAAATGCTGCATTACAGCATAAGAACTTTAACCCATCTGTGAAACATGGTGGTGGTAATATCATGGTTTGGGCTGCTTTACTGCCTCAGGACCAGAACGACTTACTACATTAATGGAGCTATAAGTTCTGAGTTGTACCAGCAAATTCTACAGGAAAATGTCAAGGTATCCGTCTTTGAACTGAAGCTCAACAGAAGTGGGTCATGTTAGACAACAACCCTAAACACACAAATCACTCTACCAAAGAATGGTTAGAGCAGGAGGAAGGTCATGTTTTTGAACGGCCGAGTCAAAGTCCTGACCTTAATCCGATAGAAATGTTGAGGAAGGACCTGAAGCAGGAAGTTCATGCAAAGAAGCCTGTTGTGGATATTTTGAGAGATGGTCAGCAGTGGAGAAAGGCACACATAAGACTTTTCATGTCTTTTTGCTGAAAGTGTTTATTGAAAGCACTTGGCCAAGTGGAGAACCAAAATGGAAAACACCATAGTGTTCTGCTCCGAGGCTGTCTCTTTCCGTACTGTCCTCCGAAGGTCCGAGTCCGAGTCTTTATCAGCCTACAATATGAAAAATCAGTTTGATTGGTTCACTAGTTGCTAAACAAGGAACTGCACTTTACCTGTGACAGTTTAAGTCACGTTGCATATCATTTCAGCAGTTTTGGTTTGAGCGTCTGACTGTCATCCACCTATCTGTGTTGTCTAGGGAAGCCTCCTCTAACCATGGCAATGCTGATATACCTTCTATCAGAGAGGTTTCTGTCTTCCCCAAAACATCAGACAGCTGAAGTTTCAAGGAGAAGATATCTCCTTCCTGATTAGGAACTACAGTGTTACCTCAAAACCAAGCTTGACTCAATGTAACCCAATTTGTAACCTCTAAAGATGGAGATTTCCATAACAAAGCCCACCAACATCCCTGAGTTGAAACTGTTCTGTAAGGAGGAATGGGCTAAAAGCCGATGTGCAGGGCTGATAAACGGTTACCGGAAATGTTTGGTTGAAGTTATTGCTACAAAAGGGTATCACATCAGTTACTGAAAGCTTTGTTTGCATAGTTATTTCTACTTCCTCCTTGTAAATACATCAGATTGTTCGTGCATGTCCACAAATGGCTGCTCATTCTGTAGCCTACGTCGCTAAGGTTGTTCCATGGGTTCTCCACCTTTTGCATATTTCAGATTGGGAGGAGGGCCTTAAGACAGACAGTAGCTAAAACGGCCTGTTTCAGACATAGGCTGAACTGAGCGGCTGTGCAAAGAATTTAAAGAGTTAGAGAGTGTAACAAGCTTTTGAACTGCATTCAGTACGCAAAGATATTCCAGTTAGAGCCCCAGAATATAAATACAGACTTGAAAATGTTGGTACGTCCTCTTTAATCTTGGAATGAACAACTTTTGCACACAGAGTTCATGTAAAAATTGTGGACTTTTACATCAATACCAGGGTGTGAATCCTGACCAACTGTCTGCTGCTCTCTTTTAGGTCTGAATGCTGCCAAATTCTTCATTGAGCGCAACGCAGAACACTTGGAGCAGCTGGACTTGGCTCTTCTCCTCAACTTTGGCCCGTTGCAGGAGATGATTATAGAGAAACTTGGTGTTAGGCCTGAGCTTTTTTCAAGCATTGGTTTGACTGTAACTGAGTACCTAAAACAGGCCCCACCACAAGACATGAGACTCTTTATCTGGACTCTGGAGGAGCATAGGAATGAATATGACTCCTGCCACACTATATTGGATGAGTATTTTGATATGATGGGTACGTATTTTGAACTCGACTAACCTTTGATTTGTTTCCCTTTTTGTCCTGACTTCCTGATTTGACTTCCAGTTGTTTGTTTTTCAGATGGACATTGTTCAGTACTAAAAAAGTCTGATGAAAATGAAAATGTAAGTCACTAGAAACCAAAGCGTAATGACTATAAATTAGTGATATACAGGATAGAAGTTTGTTGCTGCATTAACTAAACTAAACACAATTTGACTTCAATTTGTTTTCATTGCAGAATTCTCCTATGAAAGCTAAGAGTCGAGGCCGGAAAAAGAAACAGAAAGAGCCAAAGGTCAGGAGATGTGTTTGTAGTTGTTTCTACAACTAATGATTGTATTTTCATTTTTTTATTAATCTGCCTTTTATGTTCTTGATTAATGGTTTAGTCTGTGAAGTATCAGAGAATAGTGAAAAATACTGTTCATAAAACATCAGAATCAGTCGCCTCTTCAAAGCGACTAATCTCTTCATATACCAAATAATCCTAAAAAGGATATGAATATGGTTTTATATCATCACTCTGAAGTGTGTCCTCTTCTCTTCCTCTCAGGGTGTTATTGTTTTGTCTGGGATGAGAGGTGTAACGCCAAGAGAGGATTGGGACCAAGACTTTTTTGAAGATGACTCTTTGTAAGTTGCATCATCCACATGGACACACAGCTCATCTCCTGCGGATTTGTAACTGTTCTATGACGTTGAGCTTTCTGTCCACAGATCATTCCTTCATCCTGTTGATCCATTCGGTGTACCCAGTCACCTTAGAGAGCAAGTGACCGATTTTGAGGAGCAGTACAACAGCACGAGACGCAGAACTCACTTTAAAAAGATTTTGGACAACAACCCTGACCCAACAAAAGAGAGTTTGTATGAGTAAGTTCAAGCTACATTTCCATATTCTATTCTTCCAACAAAACTCTAACTAGGATCTTCAGCTAGTAGTCTTAACCTGACGTTCACCATTCCAGTCCTCCTCCAATATCTCCAGGCCCGATTCTTTCTCTCATTTTTGTTTGATAACGTCAGGAGAATGATTTCACGGGAGATTTTACAGTTGAAAAATAAAACTTGAGTGCTCGCTGGTGGACCTAGTATGTAATGAAAACCCTTCTTTCTAAATTACCGTAAACATATCTTTGACAGGTCTGCACTGCAATTTTTTGTTACTTATTGGCTGACATGTTGATACCAATATATTTACAATAAGCTACTATCAGCCAATAGCCCAGTCCATTTAAGGCTGTGGCTGTAGCATTGGTGTTTACTCTTGATGTCCACTCTTTTTTGCTGTATTCTCCCTGGTTCTGCAGGCATTGAAAAGGCTTTAAAAGCATTGGATTTTTTTTGGATTTTCCTCAAAAAAGGCAATAGAGGGTATTTAAAAGTCTTAAATTTAATATACAAGACAGTAGGCAGTAATGTTGTGGGCTGTCGGGAGACGTCACACACACTCATTAGTGGGTTTGTTGTGACAGTGGATGCTTATTGTCTTGTAATGGGCAAATCATTTTCAATTGGTTAAACCGTCCTTTCACTTTCTGCCCCTTGTCTAAGTCCATTAATTAGATTAATTATATCATTAGAAGAGATTGTAACATACTGCTGGGAGGCACTGAAAAGATAATAATAAACTAATGTAGTCCCTACTGGTTTATTATTATACTTTCATATTTAGGCCAGTATTGAATTCTGTGTGATATTTAAAAGGTCTTAAAGTCTCAAATCGTCTTGTCATTTTGATGACTCTCTCTCTCCTACTGCAGCTACTTTGCCCAGATCTTGGAAGAGCATGGACCCCTCGTTGCTGAGGATCCCCTGCTGGTGGGTGAAGTTGAACATTTCCCTTCTGTGGCCCAGCTGAAGATCCAAGAAGCGGGCGGCTTTGAGTGTTTCCTCCTGGAGTCTCTTCGCTTCATAAAGATGGGGAGGTGTATCGGCTTGGCTAAGCACGCTGTTTCTCTGCAGCAGGCTGGACATGGAAGCAAACTGGATGACCTGGATGACTTAGAGGATCTTGACACAAACTCTTCACCTCCTGATTTGCATGCAAGTTATGATCCGGAGATCACAAACTATATGAACAATTATTTATCTGCACAGACTGACGTCTACCCTGTCCTCCCAAATCCTTATGCATTTGGGACTCTTCCGCTTGTCCAGTCAGCTATTGGAGAAACTCTGACGGAGATTGATCCTTACTCCAGTTGGAGTAACGGTGATAGCCTTGACAGTCAACAGCATGCTGCTTACTTTTTGCACAATGGCTATGAGGACCTGGATTTTCATGGCAGTGAGGAAGATGTTGGTGTTTGGGAGACTGATTCATCTTCAGGTGGAATCGCTTCAGTGACATCTGAGGAAAGCTTTTCAAAGAAACATCAAGCAGTACAGGTTGATACTAACGTTTCATCAGATTGTTAAATAAATTAGATGGAGCTTGTAAATACATGAATGAATGCTGAGATTGTGTGTAAAATGTTTGTTTTGTGTTCTCTCAGACGTGTCCAGAGATCACGAGCAGTGTAGCGGTGAATACAGAGCCTCATGAGCGTTTTGAGAACTGTCATGTGAGTCCTTTATAGATTCATGCATTATAACTACACACTCAAATACTGCTAGAGGGGGAATGCTGAGCAAAACTCAGAGGAAGGACTGAGATTGTCACTAAAATGAGAATTACTGGTCTACCTTAAGTGAGTCTGGGCCAAAGTTTTTGGGTCTTGAGGAGTTGTAGAGTGTTTTTACCAAGTGGCAACCTTGGGGGCTGAAAAGAGAAGCAAACGTGGAAGTGCCAAAAACTGCAGTTCCTCAAATGGCCACTTGAGGTCCCCATAGACCCCCATGTTAAAAATGCCCAACTTCACAGCAAAAATAAACATGTTTACAGCCTGGTACAAAAAAATGCTATTTTTGAGCAGAAAAGATAGTTTTACACAAAAAATATGTATTTTTGGAAAAAATCACCTGTATTATCTTCATATGCCAACATAGACTACTGATTATGTGAACTACTGTTACAACTGGCTACACCTTTTAATGGCTACACAATCAAAACCAGTGGAATTGGGGGGGGGGGTTGTACAGTGTCAGCAGCACAACCTGAAGGCAGAAATATTTGTTCATCTCTCAACTGTTTTCATAATTTTATCTTTTGGCCTTGTTTGTTCCTTCAGGGTGACATCCATAAAAAAGAAAAGAGCATCAAGGAGTTACAGAAGAATATCAGTGAAATGGAAAACGGCTGTGACAAAGTCAGTCTTAAGTACAAAGAAGAGGTCGTCATCTTTGAGGAAGAGATAAAGAACATTAACGTCAACATTCAAGTAGGTCCAAAATCTCTTATAATGATTTTATCAGAGCTGCAACAATTAATCAAATAGCTGAGTCAAGTATTTTGATGATTGTTTTCATGGTTTTGAGTCATTGTTATGCCTCCATGCTGGCAACAGCTGTGGCCAGAGGCATTATGATTTCGGGTTTTCCATCCATCACGTTTTCGTGAGAAGATCTCTGAATACCTGAAGGAATTTCATCACTTCTGGCACAAACATCCAATTGGACTGAAGGATGAACTGATTAAATTTTGTTGGTCAAAGGTCACTGTGACCTCACAAAACACATTTTGGCCATAACTCAAGAATTCATGATGTGATAATTATGACAAACTTTCACACAAATGTCTCATAGGATAAAATGAAGTGATGACATTTCATATCCAGGAGGTCAAAGGTCAACTTCACTGTAACATCATAATCTGCAAAAACACTTTTTTTCTGTTCTTTTTATACCTGTATTTGTTTTATGATTCCTGATTTTGAGTGTTATGATATATAAATAAACTTAATCATTATTTCTCTTGTCAAGGTGACCAATAAGGAGCTGGCACTGTTCCATCAAAAGCTGGAAGAGGAGGTGAAGAAGGACCAGAAGGAGAAGAAAGCCAACCAGGAGGCACTGAAGTCCCTGAAGCTGGAGATAGAAAAGTTGGTGGAGGAAAATGGAAGGTGAGCAGACATGAATTAAACTAGTGAAATTATTTTTAATATAGTGGTTGGTTTTGAATTATTCATTGGTGTTTGTAGAGATGTCACATCCTCACACTCATCATGACTGAAGAAACATGAGACTAATCTCTTATAATTCTTCTATATTTGTGTTTTTTATGTGTGTAGTCTCACCCAAAACATCAGAAAGAAGAAAACCGGCTATGAAAGAAAGCTGAGTGATTTCTTAGAGCTGAGGTAAGTGATGAGAGAAGTGATTGTTAACAAAACATGAACTGAATGCCTCCCAGAGTTTTCCTTTAAGTCTGTCTTATTGTTCTTTCAGCAATGAGTCAGCAACTGAGAAGATGCGTCTGGAGGACGAGATCAAGCGATGTAAAGCCTTGTTAACGACGGCCTCCAGGAGGTCTCATGCAGCTCAGGTAGGTCCAAGATCTCAACTCCAATTGCTCAATTTAATTTAGTTCTTGTCTTAAAGAGTTGCTTAATTTAGTTCTTGTCTTAAAGAGTTGCTTAATTTAGTTCTTGTCTTAAAGAGTTGCCCACATGTAAGTTAGAAAAGTTACTGCAAATATGTTCATACTGGCTCTGAAGTGATCTCCTCCTGTGTAAGTAATTAAAAACAACATCCAGTCCTTGTTCTGTGTGAAAATGCATTGAGTCTTTTATTTCAATATTTAACTTTTTTTTAAAGCATTTATAGTACGAAATTGCAGTGTGTAGAAGCATAAGGATGAAATTCATTACTTAAAAGACCAATTTTGGAAGATGGCATATTGATTTGTGTAACTCAAACTGCTAAAGTCTGATTAACATCAGATGAACTTAAGAATGTGTTTTATATGAATGTATGAGAACAAGGACTGTGGATTTGTCTCCCATCGCTTACATTGGAATCTCAATCAGCAGTGATCTGAGGGGAATAATTACAGCAACCGATAATGTGGGCATTGGTTTAAGATAAGAATGCTGAAATTTGTCCATTTTAAAATTGTGTTGACTGAAGCACTGATTGGTAACTATTTTTTACCTGGAACATAGACATCTTCTCTCTCAAATTTCAGTCCAGTGATTTGTAAAAACATACATTGATAACAGAATACTAAGATGGTTAAGTTCCTTTATTTTTAGGCTGATGGGTAAGCCACATATTATAATATTTATAATTATTATAATAACAATAATTATAATAATGGCGATTCTTCTAATAGACCATTGTCTGTGTGACAATGGTCTTTTAAAGCTCAGTAGATCACATGAAACTTGCTTTCTTTGCTCCTCCAGCTGTTGGTTGCGGAGAGCAGCCGGGATCAGGGACTGTACGGCCTCTACAGAGAGCTGGCGGACTCCAAAGCTTTGCTGACCAAACTGGATGAAGTGGCACACAAGTAAGTGACGTGACATCACAGCTTCTTATCAGATGGAGCACAGATGAACCGGTTGGTGTCAGATTCATGTGTGGTGACATTCATCTTTTCCAGATTTCCGTCCCAAGACCTGGAAATGTCTATAAAAAGCTGTGGAGCCAACATTCAAGAAGCTGAAAAGAAAATCTCCACTGCTGAGGTACATGAATCTGTTGGCACTGTATGATTATATTATTGTCTCATTCATTTATATGTCTTTAAACTACATTATATTACCACTGCACTGTGGCAGAGAGGAGAGTTTTCTGTTATTTATCTTCACACAAGCTAATCATTTATGCACACAAGATAAAAAATGCATATAATTTTTCAGGCCTCCATATTGATGACAAACTTGACATCTGAAAACAACTCAATAGTTTAATGTTCAGGACTTGAATGATCTATATTGAGTTGGACACCTGTCTTATAATGTTTATTTAAATAAGACTTGTCATTATATCTACAGATGCATTACCAGGAACAGATGAGTCGAGTGACGAATGATATTGAGCTTCCTCCAGTCAACAACACCAAACAGCCTGACCCGTCCGTTAAACCAGTAAGACGTCTAACCAGTAAAACACCTCACTGTTTATTAACAACAATCCTTCCAGCTGCTCTAATGTGAGGATGTACTCGTTTTATCGGTTTTATATCACTTACTGGTTATACAAAATAAGCAATAGGAAGAAAGTGCTTTGGCCTTTAGTAATTTAAGATTCAACTTCAATATTTTTGACATTTTGTAGATAAAACAGTTGATCGATGTGATGAAAAAACAGGAGCACTTTCCTACTAAAGTATCCTTATCTTAAATACAAGCATGAACACACGTTTGGTCCTGCAGGTTAGCTTGTTGAACCAGTCACCAAACAATATTCACAGAGGTGCACCACTAAAATCAGTTAGCTAGATAGCTAATGAGCTGCTGCGCTGCAGCACAATAAACAACATATAAAAATATCTGAAAATGTCACCTTGGTCTGGTTAGATGCTGCTGTTGGGTTTTTGGCCGGCGTTCCATTAATCTGGGTTGGTCCGCTTTAGGTGCACCATGATAGCATGCGTTACCATTACAGCTTCACAGCAGGCGATAATTGTGCCAGAGAAAAAGCTTTATTTTTAAAAGTCTCTCTGATCAGCTCTCAGTACTTTTGTAGCTTCTAACTGAGTCTGGAGTTTAGTTTCTGTCCCACGTTCCTGTTTGTACTTTCAGATATCAGCCTTATCAGAGGTGGTGTTAAGTTACTGCTGATGTGAATCCATCATTTCCTTCTGTTCCTGCACCACATTAAAAGTTTTCAACCAGCAAACAACTAGGATGCTTTTAACATTAAGAGGTTACAAGACTATAAGAAATGCAATGTGTTTGTCAACGTATTAGCAGAGCTTCACTCGTCGAGGCCAGTCATGGCATGGCTTTCCATTGCACTTAAAATATTCAATGTACTATAATTGACTAATAACAGGTAGAAATATAGAAATGTAAACTCTTTCTTGTCTTGTGTGAATGTTGCAGCTTTCGGTGGCAGCCAAAGACTTTACTCCTCAGTCTTCAGCCGCAGCCTCTCACAGAACTTCTCCGCTCATCCAGCAGTCAGCTCCGGCTGCAGCCGAGGCGCCGGCCGCTCCGGCTCAGATGCAGCACAAACCTCCGACCAGGACACTGCAGCCTCCACGCAGCACCGTGTTTGAGAAGGCCATGGAGCACCTGGCCATCATGTTCCCCGACTATACAAGGTAACACTGGGCCACTGAAACCAGCTCATAAACACTTGTGACTGAATCAGCTATTAAATAAAGCAACAGCATGGCTTTTTCTAGGGTCTCATTATTTGCGTTTTTTCCTGGGATTCTTGCTTTAGTTAAAATGCTGAAACATGGCAACATTTTTCACTGGTGCAGAAGAATAAATTAAATTTAATAAAAGGAGTAAACATAACAGCAATGAGTATTTGGACTTAAAAAAATCCTCATGCAGAACAAAAAAATGTATTTACTTTGTGTGTGTTCAGGTCGGACTTGATGAAGTTTATTCAGGAGCTGCGTTCATCGAGTGGTGGAAGTCTCAGCATGACGCTGCAGGATGTAGTCGGTGGAGTGACGCAGCTGATCCTGGACCATCAGGTAGGTGTTTTTAGTTTTTTTGTTTGTTTTTTGTCAAGATTTGATTGGACGCTGACCAGACACAGACACTTGAGGACAGGGAGAGAAAATACAAAACAACAGCAGCCACAGGATACATGGTGGTCAACTGAGTAGCCGCACGTGTAATTGTTCCTTCACAGTTCACACTCTTGTCTTTCCTCCTCCAAAAAAAAAAAAAAAACACCCTTTTCTATGTGATGATGCACCACATGATCAGAGCTGAGAGTATTAGACATGGTGACGCACAGATCAAAGAACCTACCAGATCTGATTAAGCAGAATATAAAATATTATTTTGAATATAATCTGTCATTTTTCTTTTTTAAGATATAAAATGCTTTCAGACTAGTCTTCTTGGGCAAGATTCCCAAAGATGCTGTTGGTCTTAGGAGAGAGTAGTAGCCATCCTTGAAGCCTTTTCTCTTTTAAACATAAATGATTTTCATTTAAGCCTCAGATCGGAGGACCTCTAGTGTTTGATATTGACAGAACACAATTAACAACAAAACAAACAATTTTTTTCCCTTCTCAGGAGAAGCTCAGTTCTGCCAAAGCCAGTGCCATGGGACGTAATAGTCCAGCTCATCGTGGTACACCCCCTTTGGCAACACCGGTTCCAGTCTGGCAGCATCTTGGACCCCAAAGAGCCACACATTCCAATGCAGTAAGTCCAAAACATCCAGTAGTATAAACTGGACTCGGTCTTGAAGATGAAAATGTTCTTCCATAACATTTAAACTGGAGACTAAACAAACATGTTAACACTTCGCTATCGGTCTTTGTAACCAGTTTGTGTCTCTGTAGGCTGTTGATTGTCTCACAGAGCACTCATAAGATATTGTTGATTTTAAAGGGGAAAAAAGTTGCCTGGCTGTAAAACCAATTTTTGTTTTGTTCTTCAATTAATTAATTTATCACATTGATGAATTGTTTCACCTATTATACATTAAAACTTAGATAAATAAATTCCCATTACATACTTATTCAAACATGTTATTACATTTTATTAAAAAATAAAACGGGCAACAATAGCAAAATACAAGGTGGAATATAGAAACAAAAGATAGACTGTTTTTTAATTGGATTAACATTAAGACTTTTTCTTTAAGCAACATTGTTTTGCACTTAAAGGCACCTTTTTTTTATTTATTCATTTAACAAGCCTGTTTCCAGGTCTGCTGTTGTGGTCTTTGCTCTGTCTCAAAACCAGAAAATCTTTGAACCCTAATCTGCAATACACCGATTAACTGTTGAATGTCTGTCTGTGTGTGTGTTCACTGCAGCTAAACATGGAGGATCCTTGCATCATTTGTCATGAGGACATGAGTCCAGAGGACATCTGTGTGCTGGAGTGCAGACACAGCTTCCACAAGGAGGTGAGGGTGAATTCTGTACTAGTGTTTGTATTGAACCTCTGGGCGAGGATTTTATTAGTCGTCTTAAAATTGGAATGAAATGGGTTTGACAAACCATTTCAAAACTGCATCATGCAGTTTAAGACTGTCTGTTAGATTTCCTGTACATGGTGCTACAGCCAGTGAATGAATAAATGCATTATCAATGTATTTTTAGTCAAATAATTCCAGTTTCTATCAAAACAAGTTGCAGTAAACATGTCAAGTCTTAGATTTGATGAGTCGATTGTGACAGCGGTTGTTAGTTACTGTTGAGCTGCTGCAGCGTTTAATGTGAAGCGTTTGTTCTGTTTTCAGTGTATAAAGTCGTGGTTGAAGGAGCAGAGCACCTGTCCCACCTGCAGAGATCACGCCTTGCTGCCTGATGATTTCCCCATGCTGCCCGGCAGGAGACGCCAAGCACCGTAATGTCTTAACTGTGTTCTCCTTCTCATCCTTCACTACATATGTTGATTTTATCTATTATAATTCTTTTTTTATCTAACAATTTATTTCATTAAAATTGAAAAGTGTTGATTTCAGTTTTTGTATTGGTTTAGGGAGGAATCATTCCATTTTACACTGTAAGAAATAAAAATGTCTTGTGCTGGAGCTCATTTCTCCACATCTCATATCTTGTTTACGCTGCTACATACAGTCTACACAACACAATGCTCATTATTGAATAGAATTTAATTTTCTTTTCTGCTGCTCAAATTTAATATCAAAGTGCTTTAGCAATTAATTCTTCTGCTCAAAATCAGAACCATCTGGTGAACAGAGTGTATCAGCGGGTAACATTTCAATCATTTGTGTGCATAAACTAGTAACTGATCAGAGATGTGCCTTAACTGTATTTAATTAATTGCACTAGTAGTCAAATCAACAATCACAGTTTAGTTCTGTAAATGTCCAAATGTGTTGCAAGTTAAAGGAATAGTTTAACATTTTGGGAAATCTGCTTATTTGCTTCCTGCCAAGAAATAGTCGAGCACACAACCGCCTGCAAAACCACGATATGTTCTTTTTACACTTTACAGAAATAAAAAGTTTTAGTTACAAAGCTTCAGAGAGCTGCTTTATTAGTTTTCAGACAGAGCCAGGCAAGCTGTTCCCTTATTTTACTCCTTATGACAAGATATACGTCTCCTGGCTGTAGCTTCATATTTAACAGATAAACACAGTGATATAGATCTTCTTATCTAACTCTTGGCAAGAAAACAAAAAGATTTCCTCAAATTTTTAATTATTCCTTTAAGCTTGAAAATGTCATTCCTAGTAATTGAACAAAACAATCCTTACTCAAGGCCCACTTACTTAATTGCTAACTTCTTTTTCCTGGCACTTTCAACCATATCAAACATTCTTCATCAGCTGATGGAGTTTACACAGTTGTCAGTAGTTGTCATCTCTATGACAACTGAACTGAGCAAACTCCATCTGCTGATAAAGACTGTGCAATATATTTGAAAGCTCTGGGAAAAAAAAGACTAGTACAGTAAGTGAACCTTGAGACGGGACTGTTTTGACAAATTCAATTAAGTTGCTTGAATTTAAGTATTATCAAGTGTAATGGGAATATGAACACAGTATACATATACAGGAAAATTACTGTCTTTGATTCTTTTTTTTTCCGACATACTTTGAATAATAATACTCAATGACACAGTTTATGGTTCTGGGTTCACTGTTTAACAGACGACCTGAAACCTGGTATATTGTGAACTCTTAAATGTTTGTTGTAAAACTTTACAGGTAAAATGCCAAAATGTACATTAAAAATGTGATGTTTATGACAATAAAAACAAAAGAATCGGTATTAAACAGTTTTGGTCATATTCATGATATCCATCTATTTATGAAGGAAAACCCTGCAGGGCTTTTTTAAGTCATATAATCCACTTCCTATCAGAGACGCTGTAGATTCACATTATTATTTTTCTGGCTTCAGAGGAAAAATCAGTCAACGGGTAAACAGCACAGAAGTGTTTGTGGTTTGTAAATGTTCAGTCCTGTGTGCTGCGGAGAAGATGAAAGCTAACAGGCCTCTGGTGAACTTATCTCAATACTAATGTGACCTCCAGGTTCAGACTCTGCACAGCTTCAGAGGGAAGTTCTCTGTGATCAGATGATCGTCATGAAGCACGATGACAATGTTGACTTCAAACTCTAAAAAGGACACAAACAAACATATTGTCACATCATGAGAGAGGGAGAGCTCCAAACTGGGCAGAAATAATCAGACAGGCAGAGGCAGGGAGGGATGAAGGAAGTTAAACGGATAGTTTAACATTTTTGGGAATATACTTTATCGCTTTCTGGCAGAGAGACAGAATCTGCCTATGAGGCACCTCAGAAGCTCATGAATTAACAATTTATGTCTAATTTGATTAATCCGTACAAAATCCGAGGCTTAAAAAGCAACAAATCAACATTTATTTAGGATTATGTGTGAGAGTCAGGACTACTTCTTGGCTGGGAACAGTGGCTAACTCTCTGGAGTCTCCTCTGGCTGCCTGGCAACAGTTCAGAGGCAAGAAGTAGTTTGGCACTTAAGCACCTGATAAACGTCGATTTGCTTTTGTACAGACTATACAATCATTATATAACAAGTGTAATAGTAAGTTTTGAAAGGTGCTGGTAGACTGATTTTATTACCTTTGGACAGAGTCAGCTGCAGCCTCTTATTTAACGGACGAGGGGTATCGTCCCCTCATCTATCCAAACTTTCTGCCAACATGTCACCTTACTCCGTCAATGAACGGATATGGGAATATAGTAGAATATTTTCCAAATACAACATCTACAGCATCTTTGGCATTTCTGTTCTGCAATTCCTTGTTAATTAATGGTTAAGTCTGGTGATTTCCTGTATTTTTCTTAATGTCAACAAATCCCATGAAAACACTAAAACCTATGTATATTCTCATTTGTCCAGGTCATAGTTATTTCAGTCTGACTAGTCCTCACTAGGCTAGTGAGGACTAGTCAGACCAATGCGTCACGAACTGATGAAGCCGCTTGGATAAGAGGCGAAACATCTCCATAAGACAAATCTAAGTCCAGTTGCCTTGCTGCCTAGAAAAAACTAAAACCAATAATTAAGTAACCCCATTACACCTGAGTATTGTCTGTGTAGCAAAAGCCTGATATTTCAACATCTCCATTGTTGTCCAAAACCAATTAAAAACACATGAACTGTTGCACTATGTATATGTGTCAACCAAAAACACTACATTAATACAAATGTTTATAAATCTGCCACTGAAAAAAAAAGTCCCTAGCAAGTGTACTTTTTATTGGTGTCTGAGTAACATTTGCTAAAAACTACAGAGCTCAGCTGTTGAAGAAAATTTACATCTTTAGTTGGAACTGATGGTCTTGGAGCTGAGTTTTGTGTTTAGAGACAGACTAATGTATTGTTGATTTTGGTCTTTTTATGAGCGACATCTCTGACATTACAGATTGCGATTTGATGTATTGTTAATATCAATTAAAGCCACTTTAAAGGCCAACATACACATATAAGATACTATTCATCACTAGTAAGCAGGAGGTTAAACATTATGTACACACTACTGTAACTATGGGAAGAAATACCGTGAGAAAATGCTAAATGAAATAAAAACACTATTCCAGAGTACTTAAAGCAGGCTGGAAGGTTTTACTGACCGACTTTGAAGTTGGTGGTCTCCAGAGTGGGGCAGGTGAACAGCCTGGGGAAGACCATGTAGATGGGAATCGAGAGGCCGTGGCAGACATCACCTTCAGCTATCTGGATGTTCTGGATCTCAGTGGCATCTCTGGCGTAACCTTCAGCACAACCTGAAACGCAGGAGACATTTGTAAAAATCAGCGACTCTGCCGCTACAAATGAAAGGTTCTTATAATCATCTGACAGCACAAACTTACCGCAGGTCTCCACTCGTACAAGCTGAAGTTCAATACTCTTGATCAGAACGTCTGAAGTCTCCACCACCAGCTCTCCAGTCAGCGGCTGGCTGATGACACAGTTGGTGGCGTCTAAATGGCCTTTGATCAGAAACTTTGGCAGTGAACTCCGCTGAAGAGAGAAAGTGAGTCCGTCCTCTCAATATTAAATTTATTATTAAATATTAATTGAAACAAAATGAAGCAATAAATTGAGGTTGGTTTTCTCACCTCGCGGATGTTCTGCATGGTGTCTGGAGTAATGGAGAACTTGACCGGAGTGGGAATAACTTTAGCTTTCTGCGGCTGAAAAATCAAACGGAGCAACACGACAAACATCTCAGCTGATGACTGCTGCTCACACCATCGGACATATTTGTCCCAGACTGTTTGTTTGGATGACACAAGGCTGCACAAACTACACAACACAACTGGTCTCAGACAGACATGGTGTATTCATTACATATTCCAAGATCGGTCAGTTTTTCCAGGGGCAGGTGTGATGCCTCCTCTTCCAAAGAGCAGATATAAAAATAGCACAGATGGGATTTACACAAGCCACAAGGAAGGCTGTGGTGGAGAAAAGAAACTTAAATCCACCTTAGGGCTACAAAACAATTGTTTTCATTATCAATTAATCTGTCCATTATTTTCTCAATTATTCGATTAGTTGTTTAGTTTATAAAATGTAAGAAAATTATGAAGATGTCTAAGTGTTTCCCACAGCCCAAGGTGACGTCCTCAAATGTCATCTTTTGTCTCGACCAACAGTTCACAACGCAAAGATATTAAATTTATTATCACAGAAGACTTAAGACACCAGAAAATATTCACATTTGAAAAGGTGGAACCAGAGAATTTGGAAATGTTCTGACCATTAATCGATTATTAAAACAGTTGGCTAGTCAATTAATCATTGTAGCTCTAAACCACCTTTAAACTACAGAAATTTCCCCGCATCACTTACATTAAAGGCCCGTTTGAAGGGGATGTTTTAATATCCAGTATTAACATGAGGAGCGATTACAGCAAGGAAAGCCTCTTTCACTGTTCATTCAGACACCCTAGCTTTCTGGTGATATGCTGCCCACAATTGGTTTGGAGTTTGGAGTATGAATTCGACAGGTGGCCAGTTCTTACATATGGTACCTCTAAGTACAACTAACAATTAGCAAAAATAAGGAAGTGCCACCTGCGTAAACATAAATACACATAAACAAACACAAACATATACATACAACGGAGAATGGCTCCTACGACTCCTGTAATCCTGTCGCCTCTCCATGCCATGGGAACAGACAGCTTTAAACTGTGTTATTTGTATTATCAGAAGAGTTTATCTAAATCAACTCTGTTTCTCTTACCTGACAGTGCACGATGAACTCACAGTTCCTGCTCAAGTCTTTGGCCAGCAGGGAACGCTTCATGTCACAGCGAAGTGTGTACTAAAGAGACAAATACAAACACAGTGGTTTAATGACGTTGTACCATAATATTTTACTTACAAGCTTTATTTGAGCTTACATTGGTCATAGATTCATAGTCATGGATGTTTGTTATTCAGGTAAACACCATTTAATTTCAACCTATTTTGTATAAATTCAGAATATGGAATGTTAAGTTCAAATTAATCAAATTCAGTTTCATAATCTGACATATAATTTAAACTAATGAGTACAAATGCAGCAACAAGGTGCTGGATTTAAATAGACAATTTAGTCTGTGAAGTCTGAAGTCTGTATGTGATTTTCCTTCCACACAGTCAGGTGTTTGATTCAGGTATCAGTAAAGATTACTTTCTTGTCCCTCAGTGTTTTAATCATAGCGTGTGTCTAATGTTCAAGGTTAAGACTCTGTGGCTCTTACTCACCTGAATGTTGACGAAGACGCCGTGGTAGGTCTCATACAGCACTTTGTTGCTTTTTGTCTGCAGAGGGAACTCAAAGGGGATCTCGGTCTTGCCTCCTGGGATCTTTCCCGCCTTGGCCACCTCAATGTTACAGTTGATCAGCTGGATGGGCTGCAACATGTGACAGGAAGGTCAGAAAGTGATTAGTCTGACTGATAAGGGCAGCAGTTCATTAACTTTACTGTGTGTGGATGTTTTAAATATCAATATCATGCTGTTAGATATGTATAGGTCAAAGATTTGTGGCAAGTGTTTGCAGAATAAGACTGTCAGAGGACAGCATCCATATGGAATTGTAACTGTTCAACAGCAGTGTTTTGTGTTTTGCGGTTCACCTTGACAGAGTTGTAGAAAGCCTCAAAGACGCCGACGCTCTTGGAGCTCAGCTGCAGGTTCACCAGTCCCTCCATGCTCAGAGAGATGCCGTGATGCTGCATCGCCTCCTTACACACCAGCACAATGACGCCGGCCACCGTTTCCTGCACACACACACACAACAACACTGCTTTAAACTGCTTTACTAATTTTACTACATTTTAATGAAATGTTACTGTAGTATCAGCATACTGTGCAGCTGTAATATGAAAGAAAAAATGGCCAAAACAGGTATTTGATCGTATGTGGGTGGCAGATACTTGACATTAAAAGCCTCTAATCAGGATCAGGAGCAAAACATCTCTACTTTTACCTAAACAGCTTGGAGATTTTTCAACAATACATATTAACTTCACTTCAAACAGAGACTCTGATCTAGGGACCTGCTGACCCTTTGCGCCCCAGTGCCCGTGCCCAGTAAGCCTGTTAATTAGTCCCTCCTCACAAGAAACATAAGATCAGTTTATAAAATATGCATTGTTATAGATAAGACCTAAAATGTCTTGTTTTGTCCCGACCAATAGACCATGACCAATATAGAGCTCCAAGATTAGTCCATTAATCGATTAGTTGTTAGACTGAAAAATAATTGCCGAGTATTTTTATGATCCATTAACTAAAAATTATATCGTTCCAACTTCAATGTGAATATTTCTGGTTTCTTTAATCTTCTATGACCGTAAACTCATTATCTTTGGGTAGTTGATTTCTACCATTTCCTGAAATTTCATAGACTAAATGATTAATCGAGAAAATAAGCATTAGTTGCAGCATTAAACCAAAACATATTCAGTTTCCTATTATGGAGGACGAAAGACCACAGACAATATTCACATTTAAGAAGCTGGAGAATTTGGGTATTAAAAAAAAAGAAAGAAAGACTGAAAGCGACTAATCGATTAATTGACTAATGGTTGTAGCTCTGGTAGCAACAGTAACTTAGCAGGTCAAGTTGGAGTACCAGCACTGCTACATGTAGTAACTTAAGCAGAAGTAACGTTAGCATCATTACATGTACACTAGATGCCACTTCAAATGTTTTTATTAAGGTCACATGTTGTATTTTAATAGCAATTAACATAAATGCTGTCTGCTGGGATTTAGATTTAGATAGAGGTACACATTTTAATAGTTGTGACAGCACAATCTGCTGGCTAACAGTCTGTCAGTGTTAAGTAAACCCAGCTGTGCTCTTCCTGTGGTGGTGGCACTAAATCTGACTGGTCACAGTTTTCGGTGTAACACCCCGCTAATCAGCTGCTGGTCATGTGCCGAGAGGAAGATGCCTCGTAGCTAGCTTTTATGTTTGTAATGCTAAATTTTACTATCAGTTACTTTAAATACCAAGACAGGAAGGTGAGCTAACAAGAAGCAGGTTGTTAGCTCAGCTGGCCGTTATTAATGTACGTTACTCACCCCTTCATGGTAAACTTTGTTGGCTCTTTTCAGTCTTATATCCAAAGTGACGCTCATCTCTGACCACCACACATCAGACAGACAGTTTAATCAGCTGCTGCAAGGCTCCCTCTTATTAACAAAACAAACAAACAATCTAGTTTTTTAACATCTACTAGCTGGTTTGTTGTTCAGCCGGCAGCAGCAACAGTATGACTTCCGGTTCCTATCTTTCAGAATAAAAGCTGCATCTTAGCCTCTCTTCCTTGAAAAGGCTTCCGGTCTGGATCCTTCAAAGTAAAAGCGTGATTTCCACAAATCAAAACAGTTAAAGGGAAGTTTCTGTATTTTTCAACCTGGATCCCATTTCCATCATTTTGTAAACAGTGACACATTTAATGATCCGTACAGACTTTCCTTTGGCTCAGTCAGATGTCGTGTAACATACATCCCTGTGTTTTTGTACTAGAGCATCAAAAATGTCATTGTGTGACATTTTTGAGGTGAAATAAAATATAATAAAATGTTCCAGCCAAGATAATAACTTGTCCACTCAATATAATAGTTTGTTCCCACAAAACAAAGAAAGTACAATCTTTTGGGACTCTGGTGGCTCTGTATGTTTACCTTCTTCATTAATAACTTCCATGACTAATCATAAGGAGGGTTTGCTTTGAGGAAAGGCAAAAAATATGCGGTTCATAGAGTTAATATAATGATATAACTTACTAGTGGCTGATCTCCATTTAGCAAGTTGTGTACTATTAAATATGGTCTTGTCTGACAACAGCTTGTTATATCATTTACAGACTGTAGATGCTCTGACATCAGCACTGCAAATGTCAGATTTCTTTTATTTAAGTCAATTGTTTTTAATGAAGTACCTGTTGATAAAAATGTTACCTGTTTGTCAGGGAAATATCAGTTGTGTTTTGGATTTAAATATTGTTTTGACCAGATACAGTGAGCTAGAACTCACTTGTTGCCACAACAAAAGCCAACAGCTAGAGACAACTGAGACAGAAGAGCTGGCGGCTGAACCTGTTTTTTCCCTTCAAACGGCTCAGTCCATTCATCTCTCTATCCATTGTCTTGAACCACTTATTCCTATGCAGGGTTGCTGGTGACTGTGGCCTGTAGTATGCAATGGGACACAAAAAGTGAACACAGAACTTTCATTTTTATTCAAGAAACATTTATTTACAAAACAAAACAGATAATTTCTATTAGCCTTTAAAGTCTACATCATATACCCATAATTACCTATTTGTCTATGCTAATTGTTTAAAACTAAACAAACAAAGATTACATCCACAAGTTCTGTAACAGTGAAGCACCCATACCTGTAGATGTGTAGCATAATAACTAACATAGACTCATATTAGATTCATACTTCTCCACTCCAGGTAAGGAGATCTTCTTTGATATTTGATCTGAGTTTGAAAATTGTTAATCCAACCAAAATTATTCAACCTTCATCCAGCAAAATGCAGTTTACAAACTGCTGGTACTTATATTTCTGGTTTGAAGCTGCCAGAAACATATAATCAATTCTGATTATCAGGGTCTTTAAAGGAAAATCTGATATTTTGTTCACTTTCAGACGAGGATTCTTCTTGAGCCTATAAATCTGTCCAAAGTTTAAAAAAAAAAAATCATCAAAAAAAGCTGTCTTATTAATTACATCTTTGTTATTTAATTGTTTCCTGACTAACAACCACTGAGCACAACGCCCCAAAAGTCCGGCTCCATCTTGCTACACTAGGCTAAACATATCATATCTGACTCGTCTTACTTCTTTCTAAGGGCAAGTTTGGGAAATATGCTTATTCACTTTCTATTTTTAGGAAATAATCAGGCACATAATCAGCCATTTTGTGGATTAAACAAACAAGATATAACATCTCATTTAGAGCGCTTTAGAAGTATTAGTAGCTGGATTTTGTTGTTACCCACTTTTTTCTGTCTTTAAGCTAAGCTAACCAGCTGCTAGCTCTTGCTCAGAGTGGTATCAATCTCCTCATTTCACATTTCTGTTGGAAAATTTGATTCACAATAGAAGAAAGTCATTGTATTGTTATGAAAATAAGAAAAGTTTTCACAGCAACGGCCCAAACTACATTTGTACAACCTTGTATTTTATTTGTCTCCTTCCTTGCTGGAATCCAGCCTCTACCCTCAGTTACCTTTTATTGTCTTATCTATATATTCTGGTTTTATTGGTTTATTTTTTTGTTTTCTTCTTATCTATTTTCATTGGTCTTTTATTTGACTTTGTCCTTGTGTTCAGACTGTCGTATTTAAAGCACTTTGAGCTGCAATCTTTGTATGAAATGTGCTATACAAATAAAGTTATTATTAAAAATAGGGCTTTATGATACAAAAATGTCATACATGGTAATAATAGTTTTTGAATTAGGGCCTAACTAACATATATCACAGTCACATCAAACATCAAACATTACACATGTATCCTCTATTCATTTTTATAATCATTTTCCAGTTTTAGCTTCTCTGTGTTGTTGCTGAGGAAGACTGCATCGTTGCTCACTTGCACTTTGTCAAAGAAGTTGAAATCAGCCACATAACGGCCGCTCGTGGTGCTGAACAGCACCGGCTTGAATTCATGACCCCAGAGGATCTCCTGAGGAATGTAGGAGGTGCGGCTCTGACATGTGGCCGCGGTCGACTCCATGGTGGCATTGAGGGTCACTAGCAGCTCAAACTCACGAGTGTGAAGGTTTTCTGCGTTCAGTCCTGCCAGTGGACTGTTCTCATCCAGGATGTGGTAGAAGGTGAGCGGGAGGATGAGGAAGGGGCACTCTCCACTTGAGTCAATGCAGAAATCAACAGAGCTCTGGTGGATCTGGGTCTTCTCGCCCTCCTGGGTCACATTGGAGTGAAGGAGCTTTCCTGTGAGCTGACACTGGATCAGAAGACTCTTCCTCATGTTCGCCACCCTCACCATCAGACACAGCTTGCCTTGGCGCCAGCAGATCACCGCAGACTGACTGAACTTGATGGTCTCTGCTCGTTTCTTGGGGCGAGCCAGTTTGGCCAGAAAGGCACCAGTGACAAAGATCTCAGCCAGGCCAGTGATGACGAGCTGAGCCACCAGAGTGAAGATAGCCAGTGGACACTCCTCGGAGATATAACGAAAACCGTAGCCGATGGTGGTCTGTGACTCCAGTGAGAACAGGAAGGCTCCAGTGAGCGTCTCCACGTTCACAACACAGGGCGTGTGGTTGGAATTCAGACCACTTTCAAAGTCTCCATTGCCCATGCCAATGAAGAAAAAGATGACGCCAAAGATGAACCAAGTCATGACAAAGGTGGAGGCAAACAGAGTGAGTTTGTAGCGCCATTTCATGTCCACCACAGTGGTCCAGATGTCGTGCAGGTACAGCTTGACCATGCCTTCTACGTTGACAATCCGCACATTGTTGTGGCCGTCTTTGGACACAATCCTTCGCTGGACTGCTGTCTTCCTGATGGCCATGTTGCTCCGGGTCAATTAAAACTCACAGTGACGTCTGAGCTTTTAGTTTAGCATTCCCAATGGAAGGACTGAGAAAAGACCAAAAAAGATATGATTAATATTTCACCTGGATTTACATGAATTCCACATCAAATGTGTAAATATAATATTAACACAAAAACATAATTTAAGGTGTCAGATCATCCAAAAAACATCCAAAAACTTTTTGTTTTTGTCCAGTTTTTGAGATTTCTGTCTCCCGTCTTGACAATAGAAATCAATGTCATTTAATATCTGCTTAAAGCCCTGACCTATTTGACCTGTTTGAAAAACTCAATAGCAACTTGCCTTTCCAGAAACAATTTCATGAAGTTTACAGACAAAATATTCCTGTAACATTGCTGAAAATAGTGTTTTAGATTTTGGAATAATGTATGAAAACCAACTTGCAGAGACTAGAAACTTCCTCGAGATAGATATGGGCCTAACTGAACACAGTGAGCATTAGTTCTGCTTTTTTGTTGTTGTTAAAGTTACATTACTGCAATTTTTATAAGAAACCCCTTTCAAGTTGTTTTTAAACTGGAAATAAATTGGACACTAATGGCTGCCTGTAGAATAGTCCCAAAGAAAAAGTCAATTCCTGCACAAACTTATTACCTGAGCATTGAAAAAGAGTTTAGGTTTCAGTCACAAAGGACCATATTGAAAAAGGTTCTTGTGACTGAAACATTGACTCTTTAATAAATCAATGCAGTGGTAATAAGTGTGTGCAGGAATTGACTTTGAGGGGAATTGATTCCCTGCACCACAAAAGAGACGAAACAAGTGGTGTGTGTGTTACTTTCTACTCTGTTTGCAGAATAGGTTAAAACAAAAAACAGTAGTAGAAGTACTCAAATGCTAAATGTAACATTACCACAATAAAAAAATACTCCAATACAAGTAAAGTCCTTTCCTTCCATAAAAGTAAACAAGCAAACATGCAAAAGTACAGAAGGTTCCTTTAATAAGTTAAATTAGTAATGTGTTAAACTGTAAAGAGCATTTTTCAAGCTGGAGCTGGTCCAGAGCCTGATCCGACTACTTCAGTATATTGTATTATATGAGTTTTACATACAGTAATGCATCATATAGTTACTGTTACATGCTAAAATCCTCATAATCCTGATTTAACATTTCTCGTGCTGTTATACAGGCTGAAAAGACTCTAACCTCTTTCACATTTGAATCATGTCAAATCTAAAAACTAACAGCTATTGACTACAGCTGTCAGTTAAATATAAGTAAAGTGTTTTTATGACAAATGTACCACAGTGAAATTACAAATTCTCTTATTTAAGTACAGCTGAATATGAGTATGTATACAGTTGTGCCCTTGAGGCTAAAACATGCAAAAACGGTGGTATATTCCTTTAAAGTTGATTGTCAAGATTTGTCCTTTGAAAGGGACACAAAGTAGAGCAGAGCATCACAATAACATAAAAAAAGATAAAATAAACAGACTTACGAATTAAAATATTTCACAAAATTCAATTCAGTGTCTAATAAAACATTGATATTACAGATTTCTGTTTCTTTTCACAGTTAATATGACTTATGCAAAGTTGAACGTTAACCTTGCAGTAAACCATTGCCGGTGCACGGGAACACTTGCTGTAACTTTAAATAATCATTGATTCGCTGATAAATCTGACAAGTGTAGTGTACTCACATCCTGTTGTGTTGCCTTGTTGAACAATCTCAGGTGTTTGCCTTCACTTGTCTTGGGGTCACACACACAATCGGTGAGATGAAGCTGCCAGAGAAAATCTAGTTCAGTGTCTTCTTTCTGCTATTGTCCCCGTGTTGTGAGCACTGAACTTTGGCACAGTGGTATCCAGCAATGAGAACAGAGATGAGAGACAAAGCCGAGCTGTAAACTCTGCTCTACATGTGGGTTGGCTTTTTATTTCCCCCCCCGCCTCCCCTACCTGTCCACAGGTGGGAACAACACTGAACCTTTAAGTCTGTTTTGCTCCTTTTATGGTTGTTGCTGCTTTACACACACACCCAGATTTACTGCTTCCAGTGCCTAATAATGGTTCTCTGAAGGGCATTATGGATTATTGCAACACTCTTGTCTGAATTTAGGTCTCATGCTGTAACTGAAACTAGAAATTAATTATTTTGAAAGAAAATGCATGTATAAGTATTTTGACAGTAAGTAACAGTGACAGCATTAGCTGAAGTTCAAGATATTTAAGGAAACAAAGTTGAAGCACTGAAAGGCACTGATATGGCAGTAAAAATGCTGCAGAAAGGAGTTGAATTTTCCATTTAACTGGGTGTTCAGACTGAAAAATGCAGTGGATTGTGTCACTGGGAGCGTGTTGCTTCGGGTACTGGTCCATCCATGCCTTTGATAGTCATCAACTATGCTGTTTGTTCACTTTTTTCCTGAGCTAAGTGGCTTCATCAGTGTTCAAATGGCCAGCACCGATTCTGACTCTCTGAAGTTCACTCATGGCAACATAAATACTTGGCATTTGCTGAAGAGTTCTGCTGTTTCGGGGGGCAGAGGTTGGTAGTACTACCAACAAAAATGGAGAAGAAAGTTTTGCACGTGGCATTATTGTACTAACACATAAACTTTGAGGGATAAAAGAGAGGGGAGCTGTAATGCCAGTTGAAGTGAAGTCCAGAGAGTTTCATTTATTTATTTATAAGGAGAATGTACATTAATTAACTTTTCTTTAAATGTGCCCATGTTAGCCAGCTGGCTAATGTTCAACTGCAGTCCTTTGGCGAGATGCTCTGAAACCAATGATGTGATGCTTAAAGATGAAAGAAAGTAGACAACAAGAGGCCACAAGACAAATAGCAAACAAATAAGCATTATAAATGCTTGTGTGATAGTGTGCAAGCGATGCAGAGCAATAAGAGATAGCACATTGGCTGACAACGAAGCATGACCAAACACTACTGATTATGACCATTTTTTGATGCACACAATTATGCAGAGCAACAATGAGCAATAACACATGAATAAAATAGGATAATCTGAATGTTAATCTTGATAAAATGTTAAAAGATGCAGTTATGTCAACAGTCATGCATAGCTGACCATCTAGCAACAGGCACAGAACATAGAAAAAGTAATTAATATCAGTGGAAAAACTGAAAGCAGATGTCAGTTGAAGTGTCATTTTTAGTGTAATCAGTGAGAGGAAGTGAAGTGTTGACTTAAGTCTAGGAGCTAAAAGTTTGGAGAGGTCTGATGAAGTGTCAGAGCTGAAAGCAGCACTGTCATTAAAAATATTATAATCAGTTAAATCACTTGATGTGTAGTTAGTAAAAAAATTTTAAAAAGTAATGTAAGTGTTTCTTTAAGTCTGGACCGGTGGTTGTTCAACTTTATGACCTTGAATCACACTCCGTAGTTTGTTATTAACCTTGTTATTATCACTCACATTCCTGAAGGCTAAATGAGTGTGTGTGTGTGTGTCTACGGTTTAAGATGATCAGCTGATTTCCTTGTTCCTTACAGGATCAAGAGTGTGATCGGTAATGTAAAACACAGATGACATTGAACGTATGTTACACATTGATCGCTCTGTTTCTATTGTCCTGCAGTAAAGTTAACTCAGCCTGTTGATCTTAACTTGTTGTCACATTCATGTCACAAATGAAAAATGGAGAAGCAACATTAGAAAAAGACTAAACAAGCTGGATGCAACAACTTCTCATTTTCTCGGGGGACATAAGGCACTACAAGACACGTGACAGAGAATAAAAGCAGACTAAAGAAAAAATCAATATCAGTATTTGGGGTAATTTTTCTGCCTGGTAGGTGGAATCATGGGTAAAATATGAGACAATTGCCCCCTGTGTGCAAACATCTAAAATGCCCCCCAACACTCCTACATAGGAGTGAGACACCCAGACTGAAAGAGACTCAACATTTTGCAGATAGAGCAGAACACAAAGAGCAGCAGGTCCGTGTGTCTGCTTGACCGAGGGTGGGGCTGAGCTACACACACCTGGAGCAGAGAGGCCACAGCGGACAGGATGAAGCTCTGCATGTTTGTGTGGAGATGTTTATTTGCGCTTTAGACAGTAACTATTGTGAAACAATCAGAAAAATAATGTTTTATTGATCTGATTCACTGCTTTGTTCTTGCTACCTCTGCTCGCTCGACCAATGCTGCTCTCTCTCTCTCTAAGCCCAGGAGGAGGGGCCAACTTTGAATGCTTTGTGCAAACACCAAATGACAAATAAACTGACCTTTAAATGGGTCATTTCTCTCCACTGAGGAATGACAATCAGGATTAAATAAAATGAGTCTGAGTCCATCTAGTGGAAGAACAGTATAATGCAATGTATATTGCTCGAAAAATCTACCTGAAACATGAAGCTTTTCTCACTTTCAGAGGATTTACTTCTAACATTTCCATTGTTCGAACTTTTTCTTTTAATTTTATTTAGATGAAGAAAACCTTTTTGTACTCGACACTGTCTTCTTTGCACTGCTGCCTTTTGATTCTTATTTACATTTTGACATCAACCTACTGAGATGATTTGTTTGTAACAAGGTACAGAGAACAGTCAGAAACAATACCAGGGAGAGATTCAGCATCATTTTGGAGCAATCTTTTGTACAAAGTTTTGCATCTTTCAGAGTTTTTAAATAATTTCCTCAATAGTATCGTAATGTAATCCAAGTTATATGAAGTGAAGATGATGGAGGAACAGAGTAAGTTAGAGTAAGTTCATGAATAATATTTGACACAGAATCACCAACACTTATTTTTATTTATAGAAAAACGAGAACATGTTCCACTCCAGCTCCCAGTATGTTTGAGCAGTAAACAATGTTGCAGTAGGATGTGGATCAATGATGTGAGTGTTATGAAACTATTGTGCTTTTATGCACATGATACAAAAAACATAAGTTCAAACTAATTATTGACTCTCGCCTTCTGCTTTTTAATAGCAGCAAAGTTCACTGTTGCTGACATTTCTTACTCCCTCTGGCTGCTTGGACTTCACCTTGTAAAATGTTAAAACAACATATGCAAAGTTGTGACACAAGATACAAGACTGAAGGACCAGCACCAGTTCACACACAGGCCTGACTCAAGTTAAGTGCAGGTGGGACATGAGTCAAATAATCAAAATTATGAGAAGGTCATAATTCCTCCGATGTGCCACAACAGTGACTTGAGGGAATCACAGTCATATATTGAACATTTCTCCTGTCACAAGGACCATAAAGGATAAACAAGAAAGGAAACATACATGGTTGTTAAAACAAACTGCCACCCACCATCTTTAACTCATCTTCCAGTGGGTCTACTGCTCAGTGTAAATGTTTAACTTAAATTCAACAAATGGACATGGCCTTAGATGAAAACTTGTAATGTGGGTGTTTGGCCCTGACGCACCAAACTGACAACAAAGACCTTATGCTGACAAAGATTGACTATTGTTTTTTTATATATATATATATATATATAAAAAAAAAGTTGTCCTTGAACACACTCCAAACTCTACAGCTGACAACTGGCCAGCATGCAAATACAGGTGCACATAACCTGACAATCATTTACATGCCTGATGAAACTAATTAATCTTATGATCGTCTTGAGACACAACCTCACAAGACTACAGTCATGTAGCAAAATGCTAATGTCAGTCTGCTAACATGGTCACAATGTTAACATGCTGATGATCAGCAAACAATGTTTAACATGGAAACTATCTTAGTTTAGTGTTTTAGCACTAAATACAAATTACAGCTGATGGTGATATGAATGTTGTTCGTTTTTGTAGGTATTTGATCATTGGAGAAATTTTGACCTCATGGTGGCGCGAGAGGAAAAGTCAGGGAATCACCAAAGTTAATACAACTAATCCTCGGGGCACCATGAACATGTGTCTTCAATTTCATGGCAATCCATTCAATAGTTGTTGAGATATTTCAGTCTGGATGAAAATGGTGAACTGACCAACATAGTCTTTCCTAGATCCACAGCACTAACAAGTTGCAGCTGGCACACTTATGTTTTTCTTTGCTTTTGACTGACATTGTCAACATGTTGTCTTCTGCTTGTGGAGCAGATGGAAACGGACACTAAATCGGTCATATCACTGCCTGGCTAGTCAGACAGCTCTTCCTCTCACCAACTTCCTCTGACTTAACTTCATCAATCTATCAGTTGCCAACAAAGGATAACAAGAACCAACAGTCGCTTAAAGACGCTTAACGACATCCCAGCAGAGTCTGAACCAGGATCTTAACAGTCTATTAGAGGCTGTAATGTTCATTTCATCCTTCAATCCTCAAACAGAGTTAGAATAAAAGCTATACTGATGTTTTTGCTATTCTCAGAGTTACAACTGTAAAGTTTAACCTCAGGATGGCACTACAGGATGAGTTGTTGCTCTGGGAATCATGAAAGTGTTCAGTAAACAGACAGAAAGGTCAGGAGCTCATCAAAATCAATAGGACTCGATCTGTAGGGACCATGTTTATCCATGTGCAGCCATGCGTTTCTAACACACTTGGGGAGATGTTGACCTGACATTGGAGTGAGATGAGATGTCTGGGGGGAGTCATGAACTGACCCTGCCACCAGAAAGGCAACAAAAAAAACATTTGCTCAGCCTATGTCAGGAGGTGTAAATAAATACGACTGAGTCCAGGAAAGTTAAGTCCTTTATAAAAGGATTTAAGTTCATTGTGGAGGAGGGTTAGCAGTCGTGGCCTTCAGGATACCTCGCAGCACCTTGTAGTTGTTCAGGGGCTGGTTCTCTTTAGGGGGATAACAGGGGCCACGATCTGTCAAGTAGGAATAAGGGAACCGCAGCACCCAGAAACCATCAGGAGGCAACACTATATCTGTTTGCTCTGGGTGGAAAACTGGGCAGGGAGGAGGACCAGGCTGAACCTGAAAACAAAAACAAAGACACAAACAATTGTTACAGACATCACTGATGATATCAACCAGTTCTATACTGTTATGAGCCGATGTGATGTCACAGTTCACACTGAATTGTAGTCACTTAGCTTCTGTTTTTCTTTTCATTCATATTTATTAATTTATTTGTAATTTGGATAAAATGATCCTTTAAATGAATTTAGGAGATCAAAATTTAACTTTGTGAAGTACTTTGACGTCCCAAAAGACAATAATACACTACCCTGAATATACTTAGGCCTGTAGCCAAGCGTTAAGGTTTAATTTCAGAAGTGTGAGTGACACAATGAAGTTTTACAATCTACAACAATAAGGAGGGGCAGCCTGAGAGGCAAAACCGAGGGCAAAAAACACAGTAAACTATAAAAGTGATGGTGCTGAACTAACGTATCCCATCCAGCTGTTATTTCCTCCCAATGATTTCATTGTATAAACTTGAATCTGTGTGTAGCAGCTGACCTGTTTGTTAAATTAATGAGGCCACAGTAGGATCCCAGTGCCATATCAGAAAATTTAAATAATTAATGAAATTACCGCTTGTGTGCCATTTGCATAAATTGCACACAGCCCCTCTATCAGGTTGGAGACCTATTGATCCTGCTGCTGTGAGCTACTTGAGAAAATCAATGACACATACATTTGTTTGGTCAGCGTGAGACAAGAGTCTGAAAGTGGATATTTCATGCCAAATGAGAGTTGGCAACGCTGTGATACTGAAGGAGATGTAGCTGAGCTCCACTGGGCTCAGGCCCAGTTTAATATCTTGTTTTAAATGATGAAATAAGGCCAACAGCATTAACGTCTCCAACAAATAGCACTAAAGATAGATGCAAAATAAATGTAAAAACTCCCGTGAGGTTTCGACTGCAATCTATAGAGACTCATTACTGCTGAAATTACGAGGCAGTCATACATAATTAGCTAAACTGCTGACTATTTTAGTTTCTCTGCTTGACTTTGCAATACTTGAAACTCCAAAAGAAACAAGACAAACTTGAAGAAATGTGGAGTAAATGGATCAAATTTATAACACAGAGCGTGCAGACTTTATACAGACCTCACTAATGTTTCATGCTTCCTTCCTCTTCAGGAATAACAGTAATGTAAGCTACCCTGGCTCTAATGTATATAGTTGCATTTTTGTACAGTGAGTGTGGAATGAGCATGTGTAAAATCGGTGACGGAGTGAAGTAGAAGTGCACAAATGTATATGTTGTGAGTAGATATAAACACTTGTATAAGCAACTAGGGCTCTGTTTTTCATTCTTATGGATGTAAAAAAAAATCTGGAAATGGGCTTTTTGTAGAAATATCCCAAATGTCTGTATATTCTTTGACACCGTCTTTTCCAAATAACAATAAGAAAAATCAGTTTCATCCGTTTACCTGAGGGTTGAGTGTAACCTCCAGCTGGGCGTCGGGCACCACAATAAAAAGGCGAGTCAGCTGAGCGAAATGAGCCTTCAGGCTACGGCCCTGGGAAGGGGAAGGGATGTACAGCGGCATGTCTGTGTTTAGCACCCTGGTAGCGGGATCCTTGGCGCCCCCCGGCCCCAGCACCTTCACGATTTTATCAGGCCCGGAGCTAATGAAGCGTCGTCCTCTGCTGTCCTCATACTCAAACCCCACAAAGACCCGAGCCATGTCGTCCCTCCTGCGACTCCTGCCAAGCCCTCCGGTGCTCCCTCGCTTTCCCACGAGGCTCTTGTTGGGGGCTGGCCACGAGGAGGTGCCTCCGTCCAGAGGCTCCACCAGTCCTGTATCCTCCTCTGACCGAGAGCGGATCACCAAGTCCCATGGCAAGAGGAAGGAAGAGCCAGGTAGAAAGCCTGGCTGCTCCAGACCAGTGTGGCAGTTGTATGACTTGGCTGGGCCCAGTTTGACCAGCGACCAGCTGGAAAACTTGGGTAACAGGCCCTTGGAGCACCCAGAGTGCATCATACCTGGGAGGTACTCCACAGTAGAGGGCTGGCGGTCGACGAGACTTGGCCTCTTTTGCTGGACTTGAGTTTCGGTTCCTTCCCCGTCCCCATAAGGCCCCAGGCTGTCAGTGGACTGGCCGAGACTGAGAGCCAGGCTGAGGCTGGTGTCTCCAGGTGTGTGACTTTGGGCAGTGCTCGGCTCCTTCAGCCTCTCTGCCTCACCAGAGCCTGAGGCCTCAGATGGGAGTCGCTGGGCTTGGTTGCAGGCCGGGGCTGGGTCAGGAGTACTGGGCTGGAACACTGGGAACTCAATCCTCTCCAGCTTCCCGCAGCATTTCTCCTCCAGCATCTGTTCAGGAATGTAACAGAAATAGTTTACTCATGGAAAAACGAATACCCGTATTAGCCCGACTACAAGATGACCCCCTTTTCCAACAGCTATTATTGAGATACTATTGGAGAAAAGGAGAAAATGTCCTCATTTGTCTATCATAAAAGTGAAATAATACCAGCCCTTTAATATCTATGGATGTATCAGGCCATTGTCAAAGTCTTTTTATGGAAATATTGGATTTACATGATATTTGCATTAATGAGGTACCTGGGTTTGTATCATGTATCAAATTAATATACTGCAGCTCTCTTTGGACACAGACAAGAGGCCCAAAAACACACTTCATCACAAGGAAATTTAAAAGATGTTACAGTCCCAGCTGCTTTGACAGACAGGTGATCTCCAGGAAGTGCAGTGCATAAAACACCAGAGGTGACAAATAGGAAGTGACAGATCAGCACCGACAGAGCTGCACATGAGATGTCTGAAAACCTGTCAAGAGACGAGAAACGTAGTGTGACGGCTCACCTGGTAGAAGTCATAGTTGGCAGCCTGGATGTCAAATGGATCCTCACGAGGAGCCTGCTTCCTCCCACAGTTACAGGAGCTGGTGGAGCGCCCCCTGCTGTTGTGGTTCAGGATGGGAGGGTTGCGATCCATGTCTGGTTTCTCTCCTACAGAAATGATTGTCAGATTTTATGTGTTTGTGTTATTCGTTTTATCCTCTCTCCCTTTGAATATATGTAAATATATATCCAAACAAACACCCAAGTGAAACATGCAAGTGCACGTAGAGAACTCCCCTTGTATGTTTGTAAAAGATGCTGCTGTTACATTGTTTTGTGTTGATTTGAATGAGAAAGCTGTATGATGATCAACTTTCCAGCAGAATGTTACACCCATCAAGGTTATTTGTTTTCTACTACTGTGTTTCACTCAGTGGATGTTCGCCTGAGGCCGATTGTTAATTAGGGCTACAACTAACGATTATTTTAATGAGCGATTAATCTTTTTTTTCTTGATTAATCAATTGGTTGTCTGATCTATAAAATATCAGAAAATGGTAAGAAAAAATTATGTTCACTGCTTCCCAAAGCCCAAGATGATGTCCTCAAATGTCTTGTTTTGTCCCAACCAACAGTCCAAAGATATTCAGTTTACTGTCAAAGGACTAAAGAACCAGAAAATATTCACATTTGAAAATCTGGAATCAGATAATTTGGACATTTTCTTCTTAAAAAATGACTTTGAATTATTATTTGATCATCAAAATAGTTGAGGATAAGTTCAGTTAATTGACTAATCAATTAATCAACTAATTGTTGCACTTCTGCTGTTAACAGAAACTACATTTAGTACATTTATACATTTAGTGTGCAGATACTCATAGTATGGTCTTTTATAATGAATTTTACATTACATTACATTTCACTATCCATACATCTTAAATTGACCAGATACAGTGCAGCAGAGTAAAAGACAGCGGTAGAGTGTTCACCTGGCTGAGGCAGTAGATGGAACTTGTGAACACAATGTTGGTCAGTCAGGCTTCGCTCCTCACAGAGTTGGTGGCCGTTGCTCCAGAACTTGTAACAATCCTCATGAACCTGCAAGGCGTAGCGCTGGAAAGCCACACCGCGGGCGTGCTGGCTGTACACTCGCAGTGCCTGCGCCAGCTGGTTTTTGTGCACTGTCGTCGTGTAGTTATGGGGAAGGTTGGATTGGTAAGCACTGTGAGCCAATGGCAGAGCTTTCTGGCACCTGTTCTCAGAGAACTTTGTGTCGGCATCGAGAAAGCCCTCCAAAACCTTCAGCTGGCTTTGCACTTTGGTGGCTAACTCAGATATTTCTTCCTCTGTGTTGCTAATTAGGACTTGATGGAGTCTGGATGCAACCTGAACCCATTTGGAGTAGGTTGGCAGCTCAAAGTGTGATGGTTGCGGGTTGCGGCCAACGCTGTCGTCAAAGCCTTTCTTGGTCAGCACCAGCTCCACGTGCTGCCAGAGGAATTCCTTCAAGCTGCAGTCCACCAGCTGACCACCCATCGACATGCTGCTTGATTCTCCGATGTAACTGGGCTGCCGAGCCGAACGTCGCATCTGCTGATAACGCCTCGGTCCTGCCACCGACGTGCTGGAGTCTTGGTCACACAAGATGCAGTTGGATCGCAGCTGGCCAAGCAAGGCCCCCACTGGGTCCTCGTCTACCGCTGGGATCACGTAAACAAATGCTTGGTTGGCCGGCACGGTGAACAAGCAGTTGCTACTCTGGTTGGTCAAGACCCGGCTTTTACGGAAGATGCGGTAAATTTGGTCTTCCAGGGCGTGCTGCAGTCTCCTCCTGGGAGAGTGCTTTTTGGGCTTGTCAGGGTTTCCTCCAGACTCTGAACCATTTGCAGAGACCTTCATAGTAACAAACAGAAAAGAGGTTAATATGAAACTTGCTGATTAGACTATTGTGTGACTGCTGAATGCATATGGTGCAGTTCAAGGCTGTGGCTTACATGTCACATCACAAGCAGCACTAAATTAACATTAATATTGGGCATTGGGGAAAAGAGTGTAGGACATCTTGCCTCAGGAACAGCATGCGTCATGAGACTGAACTCTGACCCACAAGCACTTGTAATAGCAGAGCAAGCATTAGCCGCCAAGCACTTAAAAAGTAGGTGGGTAGCAGCAGAAAGCTCTTATAGTACTTTTTTCCCCCTACAAGATGATACTATATATGATATTATTATATTATGTATGCTTGAACGCATAAACTGTTTCTGCTGTTCTTGTTCTACGTAATCAATGTGTGTGTGTTTTTTCCTGTTTTTAAGAGATGCACTGTGTTAATTAAATTAAATTTACCAGTACCAATGGGATTACAGCGAGGAAAACCTCTTTCAATGGACGTATGGGCACCTGACTGTTGTTTTAAGAGACTTGAAAAATTGTGCAGTATTCCTGAACTTTTTTGGACCAGTATTTGATAAGATGTAGTCTCAGGGATCTATACTGTAGACTGACAGATTAACAGCGAAGAGTGATTATAGATTCATTGGGAACTGCTGCTTTAAAGGCATAGTTTAGTAACTGGACACAGTAAATCTGTGGGCTTTGGGGCCCCCAAGTGTCTGAGGCCACTGTAAAAGTGTAGAAAATATGAACACTTGCTTATAACTTTTGGTGTAAATGTTTCAGGACATTATTGGAAACACAACCTTCAGAGTGCCGTTCATCTGGAAGACGAAGAGCAGGCGCGGAGGGCAGGGCCGACAGTTCAGCTTCCACTCTTTGGACACCGGGCAGTCTTTGATGGCAGCTCGGATCAGAGGCAGGACCTTCTGCCGCAGGGCGTCCAGGGCTCTGAAGAGCCGGTCGTAGCTCACGTCGAAGGTCTGGTTGGGGTGGACGAGCAGGAGGACGTGGCACACCGAGAACATGTAGAGCAGGTGGAGGCAGTGCTGTCTGTCCAGGCCTTTCCAGAAGTCGTGGGCGTCGGAGTGGCCGGTGCCAGCGCTCAGAGACCGGCAGGCCCGCAGCAGCTGACGGCTGTCGCACACGGAGGAGAGCAGCAGGTACAGCACCCGGTCCTCCTGGCTGTACAGAGCCTGGATGTGGCTGCTGCAGTCCGCGGTGCCACCGTCCTCTTCCGGTGCTCCGAACACAGAGAAGATGTGTTTGTCTGCCAGACTGTTGATGAGAGACTCTTTCAGCGGGCCGGCCTGCATGTTGCTCTTACCGAAAATACCGACAACACACAGGCCGTCGTCCCGGTACGCAGCGTCCTCCTGGAGGTCCGCCTGCAGCAGAGTCCCCACACTCACAGGGACAGCCATGTTTGCTTCCTTCATGGTGAAAAATCAGGGGAATAAAAACAACGACGCACCCGTTTCCTGGTCCGTAAAGTAAAATGTCCGTGTAGGTACAACATTCACTTCATTCAGTGATGGAAGAAGTATTTATATGCTTTACTTTAAGACAGGTTCACAACTTTTCAGGTCAACACAACAGTCAGGAGACTAAATGAACATTGAAATAGGTTTTTCTTGCTATAATCATTCCTCCTGTACATACTGACCATTAAAAGATCCCTTCCTAATGCACTTATAATGTTAGTGATGGGGGGCAAAATCCACAGTCCACAGTTTTTCTGAAGCTACTGTGAAGCTTCAGCTGTCCACATTAGTCAAATCAAGTAGATATCTTTCAATGTACAGTCTTTTTAGTGCCAAAGTCCCTTTTTTTGTTACTATACTTCCACTGCAGCTCAACACGGAAACACAAAGAGGAAAATTGATGCTAAAAGACCAAATGTGGCAGATATCCACTTGATGTGATTAACTCAGACTGCTGAAGCCTCATATTAGCATCAGATAACTTTTAAATGTATTTTTTTTCACAAAATTACTGTGTGGACATACTGTGGATTTTGGCTCCCATGACTTACATTTAAAACACATTTGAAGGAGATATTTTTTATAGCTAGTATGAACAGGAGGAATGATTACAGTGAGGAAAACATCTTTCTAAAGACTTGAAAAATTGTGAACATATCCTGTAAATACCAATACAGCAATGTAAAAATACTCCATGGTAAGTAAAAGTCATACATGAAAATTCCTACATAAGAAAAGTACATTTATAGAAGTTATGTTCACTCAAGTGCAATTTTGACATACTTTAAATTTACTTTTAAATTCACTATATCTATGTGACACATATAGTTAGTGAGACATCTTGAATCCATTTCCTTTTGAAATGAAAAATATTTGCATATTCATAGATTCTGCTTTTTTTCGTTGAGGGAGAAAGATCAGATGTAATTTTAAGAACTTACAATGGGTAATTGAATATTTGATCTTTTACTGAAACAAAACAAACAAACAAACAAAAAAAAACATATCAGACCAACGTAGAATATTTTAGTTTTCAAACAAGTCTGGATGGGATCTTTCATTTTTTTACACTTTGTGTCTTTGTAACCAAAGGCCTCTTTCTACAAAGTATACTTTGAAGTATTAGACACTTTACTGTAAGTTCTTTCTAGTAGGACAAAAAACAAGGTTAGACAAAAACAAAGGAAAGAATGAGGGCAGACTCACCTTGAAAAGCTCCATGTTCTGATCCTGAGCAGGATCAGTTCCTGCACATATACAGACTGTGAAGAAAAAGTTAAATTTAATTAAAGATCCCCTCAAAACATGTCTTAAGATACATAAAAAGATACTTACTTTGAATAATAATTAGTGTTTGATATGTTTGTTTCCACAAAACAGTTATAAATTTTGAAAATTACATTTACTCCTTCTTCCATATCGAAAAATGTATATACACTCAGTGTATGTATGAAGGCTTCATGTTGCCTCCTCAGTGTAAATTTGAATATTGGACCATGATTGGCCTCCAAACTACCTGTGATATCACAAATCATGCGTGTACACCCATCACTTAAACTCAGATTATCAGTAAGTGCACAGAAACTTTCTTCCTTCAGCAGATGTGAAAACAGCTTTCTAGTGTCAGACTGACTCATTTCATTATCAATCAATCTCTGTGTTTTTTTTTTTTAATTCATAAATCATTTAGTCTATAAAATGTCAGTATTCAGTGGTGGAAAGTACTTCCACTCCATTTCAAAGGGAAATATTGTACTTTCTACTCTCACAATCCCTCACATTTACCTGCTGACCCTTTGGAGGGTCCCAACCCCTAGGTTGGGAACCGCTGGACTAAACTATCTAACTGTATATAAAGTAGTTGAAACTAGCTCCACCTCCAGCAGCTACAACAATAACATGCTGCTCTAACACTGATGCTTCAGTATTAATAATATTATGATGTCATATATAATAATATATCAGTCAGAGGGACCAAACCACTACTTTTACTGCAATACTTTAACTACAATTTACTAATACTTCTGTACTTTTACTTAAGTAGGATTTTTCATGAAGGACTTTTACTTTCAATGGAGTATTTTTACACTGCTGTACTGGTACTTTTACTTAATTGCAGGATCTGAATACTTCTTCCACCACTGTCAGTTTTACTGTGTAATTCTAAACAGTGAAGGGAAGTAACAATAAGCAACACACATTTTTGAGGGGAAGGAGACATTCAGTTTGGTATCTGAGTGAAGCAAAAGTTGCAGATATCTAAATATTTTCCAGACATGTGTAACCAGAAGAGTTTGGAAAAAATAATGAAAAACAAAGCAGCAGCATCATGTCTACACACGCTTTGACTTGATGAGACATTTCAAACCATCATGCTCCTCATCAGTTATTCAAGACTTTCAACGCTGCACCTAAAAGCCTTTAGACAAGACCGGTCACATGACCAGTTACCATAAATATCTTCCCACTGAAATAAAGCATATACATTTATTAAAATCTATTCAATACGTGGAAGAAATAATAACCACATTCACAGTGTGTTCTCAGTTGGTCCAGATGACTTTATTGATAACAGTCATTGTTATGGAAATTTCCATAAGTAAAGGGTGACAAAGTTAGAGAGGTCAAGCTGTACCCTCTGTCTTCTCAAACAGAAGATAGTGGCATGCATGGTTTTGATAAGCAGGAGCCTTACTGGCAAACCAAGGCTAGAATGCAGGCCATTGCCAGACCAAACAGGACAGAGACCTGTGTTACAACATAAGTAGAGGTCACTGATTTATGATTTGAAACTGATGAACCAATTAGAGTAATATCTCTGATTTGCTTAAGGTCTGGACTCAAGCTTTCAGAACAGACAGACCTCAGAACAGACAGAGGCGTCTGGTTCAGATGCAGCCTCTGTATTTCTCCTTGATCAAGTCATTAAAGTGTTCCCGGCTTAATTCAACAAACTTCTCGTCTGCTCCTCTCTTTCAACCGAAACTTCCAACATCAGCTCAGAAAATCCGCAACAGTTATATTCAAGAAACAGTAACATAAAAACAAATATGAAGAACAATCAGAGGAAGCAAAATGTCAGGAATTTGGAGATTCTGCAAGAAGCTTTTTACATTCAATAAAACAAAATAAATATGAGGAAGAAAAATAAATAAATAAAGAGGTATAGTGCAGATTAATAATTAAGTATCATTAATTGATAATGATTTGTATGTTTTTAAAGTTGTTTGGGTCTTTGTTGCTTTTTATTTTGCAACTTGATTAGAAATAAGGTAAAGTTGGTCCCTTTCATTTTATGTAAGTGGAATTTGCCAAAAATGATAAACGGTTGGACTAAAAAGCTAACCATCTTGTCTATTGAGTTATTTTTAACTTCCATAAAGGTCAACGATTTGTTTTTCGGGATAGGAACTTTTGCATATCAACCCAAAAATAGTTTGGAATACATAAAATGGAAAAATCAGTGGAAATGCGTTCCTTGTTTAGACCACAGAAATGACAAGAATGATTAATATTCAGTTTAAACCTGTCCAGAATATGTTCAACAGGATATATTCTATGTAAAAATCTAATTTAATATATTTGTCTGATATTCTCCATCAGCCTTTTCCAATTCAGGTCACCATAAATAGAAAACCAGAACATTTGCATTGGGGGGAATATTATTATCTACCAGGATACTCCAGATTTGTTTATTACAAAATTTTAAGATATCTAAATCACCAATTTAGGAATTCCTTTTCCAATCTGATGACTGAGTTGTATCATCATGAGAATTTTTATTTTCATTTTTATATATGACTTTACTGAATGCAGGATATTCCATTGAGATAAAAAAATCTCTTTACAAGAGAGACAAGGTAGCAGTTATACAAAGAGAGAAAATCAAAGAGCAACATAGACAACATGATATACAAAAAATTACAGTAAAACAGAGGAACAGCTATTCAAACACAACTACGTGCCTCCATCACCAACATTCCTGATGATGTCCTGAAATTCATCACTAGATATAAATGTTTATAATTTTAGATCTTTTTGCAGATTTACAGACACATTTTCTTGACGTGCAAAAAAACTGAGCTGAGTTGAGCTGAGTATTTAATTTTCAGTTAAAAAGAAAAAGGTCACAACCTACCAAAAAGTCTGACTAAAGGTACAATCTCAAAGGAAGATGAGTAGTTATTTTATCTGTGTGGTGACAGAATGAACAAAGAGCATCAAATTTAGCCGATATGTGCAATGTTTTCAGAGACACTTCTCATTCTTTGTTGGAAACAAAAAACAAAACAAGCAAACAAACAAAAATCCTGGGTGATGGCCTTGTTTTTCCCAGTCTATACCAGTATACACATTGTTCCAAACAAATATACAGAAGCAGGTTTACTAATTGTGCCCATCTGGATTGTCTCCCTTATAATTTATTATCAGTTTTTAGCTACTTTAGCACTTGAATTGCCTTGTTGTTGAAATGTGCTATACTAATAAGCTTGCCTTGCCTTACTTATAAAGTTTTCATATGTATAATTCTGGTGGAGTAGTGCAGAAAGTCATCTTCTTCATCTTCATCTTCATCTTCATCCTCATCGTGTCTCCAAAAAGCTCTCTGACGTCAGAGGAGCGGAGGCTGTGCTGCGTGCGCGTTCATGACCTAAATGTGAACCGTCCTCTCTGACGTCACCGCCCTCTGATCATCCGAAATCCCTGATAACGCGGTGCGCGCTCTCGCTCTGCTCTGCTCTGAATGGGGGCTCAGTTCAGCCTCAGTAGTATATCTCGCTCCTCCAGCCCGGTCTGCTGCTCTCAGACGCACCGGTCGCCGAAAGCCCCGCTCCTCCGGTAGTCCACACTTATTCAGGTAGTCCGGTTGCGCACTGACAGCCCAACTACTCCGCTTCTGACTCTCTTCTATCTTTGCCCGGCAAGTTAGTGTACTGACGGGCGGAGCTGTCTCTGTCTGTCCAGGAATGAGAAATGATGGCCGGCTCTGCAGCAGAGGAGAAAACCTTCCGACGGTTCCTGGAGCTCTTCCTCCGGGAGATGAGAATGCCTCTGCAGGAGAGCGACCCGGTGCCGACGCGCCCCTTGTCGGACCTGGTGACCGAGGACGAGGTGGAGGGGGAATGCCTCGACCTGTGTCTCCAGTTCCTCTACAAATAGTTAAGTGCCCTCTTTCTGTCATGACATGTTGTTGTTTCCGTGCGTCAGTGCATCCGATGAACTCATTGTAGCGGATAAATGTCTGTGTGGGTGTTTTTTTTTTATTATTGTTTTGTGCGGAGCTGTGTTGAGAGGTGAACGGGCTGCGACCTCGGCTGGGTCCAGATCAGATGAACCGGGATGCCCGCTACCTCCATACTATGCTGGGTGTGTCCAACATTAAGTTTATATTAGAGAAACGTTTGCTTAATTAAAGCTTAAGCTGCCAAAGCGTCAACACTGCCTCCGCTTGCATTACACTCTATTATATCTGTGCACAAATTTGCGCCAGCAGTGACAGCGCTGGAGGTCTACAAAAAAGGTGAACCCCTAGTTTTGCGTAAGAGCACGACGTCATCATGGTGTAGGAGGGGGAGGAAGCCATCGCCATCACTGCTGAGCGCATCTTCATGCAGGCTAAAAATAACCCCACCGGTTACGTTATTAGCCTCAATCGTCAGACAGATCGTTGCACTCTTAAATAAAAAAAAAGGCAGTGTCATTTGTCACAGACATGAAATTTTGTTTTGTGGTTTGTGGTTTTCATTTTGCAGACAAGTCAATGTTGTTTTCACACAAATATTATTTAAAAGGGGCTGCAAAGGAAAGAAGACATTTCCACCAAGAGAGGGAACTCCAGATGTATTTGAACACCTGAATCCATACTGAATAATGAGAAGTGATACCATATGTATTATGTATGTATGCATAATTTTATTTAACAGTCACTGAATGAAATCCTTCTGAATCAAGTGTTTGACACTGTAAAATTTAATCTGTATATAAATAAATATTGACTGTAATATGGATGTAGCAAAGCATGATGTCACCCATTGGTTTGCCGCTAAGTCTGGGAGGGCTTAATGCTGTCCTGCTGTCAAATTGTCAAATGCATGAGGGCTCCCTCGCAGACTTTTTGAGCCCTTTATGTGCACTTTCTTTAAGTTTGCATATCTGCAGCCTTTGCCTGAGGGAACTACTCACAGTTCATAGTGCTGTGGCATTAAATATGAGGTTAGCAGGGGAGGCCTGGGAGTGTAAAAACAACAAAAAAACAAAACGGCAATAAACCATTTCTATCCCTTGCAGTCTCTCACACCTCTAGCACCTACCAGGTCATGTCAATTAAGTCTATGAGGGTTCAGGGCTTAGGTCTTAGGGGGAACATTGGGATTGGACCCCAGAGTTGCTGCTTAGGGTCAGCGCCAACTTTTCATATTTTCTTTTCTTTAACTAACTTGATCATTTTAATGTTTCATTATTAAGAAACATTAAAATGATCAAAATATTGCGACAACAGCCCGACTCAGTGCCAGTCCCAGATCCCGGGAGTGAACTGTCAATCACAGCTGTCAATCAACGCCCACCACAGCACACATCAAAGCTAATGTTTGTCTTTATATCTTATTAAAAGAGCAATTATTTCCAAAATGACCACCAGAAAAATGATGGACTTAGTATTTCATGAGAGAAGTTGACACTTTTTGAAGTTTTGGGAGTCTATTGGAGTCAGCATCTAGCGACAGTCAGCGGTAATGCACTTCAAGGAACTTTGGCATTGGCTTCCATTTCAAGCAGTGGTTGTTTCCGCTTGGTCAGAAACAGTAAAACTGAGACGAGTCGGGCTGAGAGAGCTCTGCGCCTGGCCTGGTTTAGAATCCAAAATAGGTGCAGAAACTGTGCTGGGAAGAGCAGGGTGGAAGGACTCATCTAGGGCACCTAATGGCAAGGGGACTGCCTGCATGTATGTCTGAAAATGACTTTACTGAGTGGCCAGTTTGCACATGTCTCAGACCCTACTGCACAATATGCTTGTCTTGGTTTTCCTCGCTGTAATCATTCCTCCTGTTCATACTGGCTATTAAAAGATTCACTTCACTATGTGTTTCACTGTAAGTAATGGGGCCAAAATCCACAGTGTGTCCACACAGTAATTTTTTGCAAAAATATATTTAACAGTTTATCTGAAGCTTATATGAGGCTTCAGCAGTTTGTGTTAGTCATATCATGTGGATATCTGCCACATTTTCAGCCTTTTTAGCATTAAATTCCCTCTTTGTGTTTCCCTGTTGAGCTGCGGTGGAAGTAGAGTAACAAAAAGAGGGACTTTGGCACTAAAAATACTGGAATGTTGAACGATATCTATTTTATTTGTCTCATATTAACTTCAGATAAACTTTTAAATCCATTCTTGCACAGAAGGAGGACTGTGGATTTTGACCCCCATCCATTACATTGTAAGTGCATTATGATGGATCTTCTAATGGTCCGTATGAACAGGAGGAATGATTATGGCAAGAAAAACAGGTTTCAATGTTCATTTGGGCTCCTGATTGTTGTTTTAAGATCGACTTGAAAAAATGTGAACGGTCCTTTTAAGAATCCACATTAGCAGTGTTGGAGAGCATATGTTGGTGGCAGGATGGATGAAATGGAGACAGTAGTGCTGTCAAGTGTTTTCACTGATGGCACAAGAAGCTGGAGAACAGGAAGTGGTCACATATTTTACCTGTTAGAGCAACCATATCCAAATCAGCAATAGTTCACTACAAGTTCATATTGCCTTTGTCACAATGTCCACTTTGTTTGGGTGATGACATTTCACCTTACCCTCCCCTCCCCCTCCCATTGTAGTGTTGATTTGAGCTGCAATGATTAATTGATCAGGTATCAACTATTAAATTAATCCCCAATTACTGATAATTGATTAATCATTTTGAGTCATTTTTAAGAAGAACATTTCTTCAGTCTTCTGTGATAATAAACTAAATATCTCTGAATTGTGGACTGTTGGCCGAGACAAAATCTTTTCCATGGAGGTTATCTTTGAGAAACACTTATCAACAGTTTTCACCATTTTCACTGTTAATCAAGAAAATAATTGCCAGATTAATAGATAATGAAAATAATCGTTAGTTGCGGCCCTGATATAATATTGTATAACATCATGAAAGGGGCCATCTGTCCTAATAAATACATTTACTTTTGATATTTTAAATGCATTATTATGACGATATGTATGTACTTGCATATTTTTTTATAAAGGACTTTTTACTTGTGTTTTTTTTTACTCTGTAGTACTTTGACTTAAGTAAAGGATACATATTTTTACACCACTGCTGGAAAATACAAACATCCAATAATAACAACTATGTGGACTCCCTCTCAACTACAAACCCTCTGATGTCAAGTTAAAAACGTGCGATTGCATGATGACTGGGTTTATTCAGTTTTTTGTTTGTTTTTTTAGTGGACAGCTTTCTGAAGCACATGAGAGTAGTTAGGATGCTGTGTGATTCCTCATGTACAGTAAGTGTCGGTCCTGCTCCTGACCAGGTCTGGCTGAAAGTGCGTCCAATCTGGCTTTGTGAAATGGCTACTTGCCAAACTTACCAAAATAACTCCAGCTCACTGCCTTAGCTCACTCTGTGAAATATCCCTCTTTCTCTCTTCTCTGCCCCGAGGTGGTGTCTTATACAGTACATTTGGCCTGTTGGAGCCTGTTGGAGTCTATGAATCACTTGTTGGCTCTCTCCATGTGGAAGTTTATCTTAGGAGACGCTACCAGGAGCTAGTACCTCCAGATGATTTCAAGGTCAAGGTGCTTATTTTTGCTGCTTTCTGTGCAGAGCTGACAGAGCTACTTATCAAATCAGTTTTATTCTTTAACTATAAAGAATAAAACTAAAGCTCAAAGATATGTAATCAATTTATTTTGGCTTAGAAAGCAGAAACAGAACAGTTAAGACCTGAAAATTGGATGAGCAGCATAACATATGAAATATTATTAATAAAAATGTATCTAACACATTCAGTGAGCAGCTGTACTTAAACAGTCTTTTTTGTCTACTACAGCATTCACATTTGCTCTGTAAATCACTTGTCCTGTGTTCTCCTTTGAGGAAAAATCTTAAACCAGAAGGGAGAAATTTCTATTTTAAATTCTTTGATTTCATGATGGTGACCCTTAGTCTTGCATTATTTCAATTAAAATCATGCATCCATCACCCGCTTACATAAGCTGGAGTCATTATTTCGATACAGCAAATCTTGAATAAAGAGATAACGTTCTATCATAGGCAGAGCAGGCGGAAAGATAAAATTAAAAAGAGATTTTTTAGTGTGGCAGCTTAATAAATCTGGGTATTCTGCTGACCGTGAATGAGTGTGAGAAACTTTTACTCAATATGGGTGCTAGAAGAAATGTCAGAGGGTCTCCAAAATCATGAGGAATCATCTTGTGAGGACCATTAATATTTACAGCACATTTCATTCCAACTTCCCACTCACAGCTCAACATGGAAGACAGGCTTTGGTCCCATTACTTCAGCAGCTGATCTCACAGATTTCAATGCTTTCTGTGGTCGCAGTCAAACGTGTACACTCCTTTCCTGGTAGATGAGTTGCAAGAAACACAGATCATATATCTGTTCTCATTAAGAGTTGACACACGATCTCATGTAACACTATTAATGTCGTCTGCTGCCAGGTGAAGCTGTGTTCTCTGTGAATTTCAGCTCACAGTCTGCAGTGAAAACATTACATGTGCCAAAGTCTGGTCAGTGCGTTTGTTTGACACCGCTTTACATCATATACATCAGTTGTCAGTTCTCTGCAGGTGTCCTTGCAGAGAATAATGATGGTGTTTTGTATAAAGCAGCAGGCTAGCTATGTTTCAGTCAGTCTTCTTTATATGTGGCAGTTTGATAACAGTGCTTTAGACAGCACAAGCTGTCCAGCAGGTTCCTTTCTTTTATTTGCAGTCACTGTCACTGCAGCTGTTTACTTGTGTTGCTTACCACTCAATAGAGTTGGGCAACATGATGATTAATTTGTCAACCATTTGTGGATGTAAGTAATGCTTATTCATTATCATTTAATCTACCGATTGTTGTCTCTAATCATTTGTAGAATGGTCTATTAAATTTCAGATAATAGTGATATAATATAAAAATAATAGCTGTATAATTTTCCACTGCCCAAGGTGATGTCTAACAGTCAGAGCCAAAGATATTCAATGTACAATTATATAAACCAGAGAAAAGCAGCATATCTTTGCATTTGAGATGGTGTAACCAGCAAATATTTAGCATTTTTGCTTAAGGGATGAACGATGAATCAACTATCAGGATAGTTGGTAATTATAAAGATATTGATAAGTGCACAATTAAATCAGCACATATCTCATCGAAGAATGAGTGAACAAGATTATGAATGTGACCACTTAATTGATGCCAGCTTTCAGTAAATTCTGATTGGTACCAAAAACTATTGAGGTTCGATACCCAGCAGAAGTCAAAGGGGGCAGTGATGTTGGTTGTCTGAGGTGAAGTGTCAGATTAAGAGGCGTTAGTTGAATCAGGTTTTGTTCGTGCTGGAATGAAAACCTGCAGACACGTGGGCCTCAGTGGTATGTAGATTCGTGTTTTCTGGCAAAAACTGCGGCAGGTCTCGAAGCAGACTGATGGTATGTGTGTGTGTCGGCTTGTGTGGTCGCCAGCATCCTACATGGCTGTCTACTGTAGCTGTGCGGTGAGTGTAATGATAGTTGGAGGCAGCAGCTCTGGTGATTCATCCTGAAGTGTCATTAGTTTGTCTCTGGGTTGAAAAGCTAATAATAGACTTCTGCAAGAAGAGAGATCCCCTCTGTGTGTGTGAGTGCGTGTTAATAGGGGGCGGGTGAAGCACTTGGTATGCTAGAACGAGTTAGGGGGTGTGGACTGAGCTTATGTGTGTGTGTGTATGTGTGTTTAAAATGACGCCAGTTAGGTTTTAATCCATTTTCTTCCAGGCAGCTGGGAGTTACATCTGAAAAAAAGGAGGTTACAGTCTACTCCCCTTGATCACACTGTGATTTGGAAAGTGAGGTGTGAAGAGTTTACTCCCAAGTATGATGCTTACAGCAGTTATGCTACTGTGTGAATAAAACAAGCAGACATTCACAAATTAAAGGGGTCATATTATGCTTTTTATGATTTTCTGTTATTGATATACTGTTATGATGTCAAATATCTATGTTAAACATGGTCAAAGTTCCTAAACTTGAAGCTCCCAGCAAATCAAAAGCGAGGGCTTCAACCTGCTCTAAACGCTTCATTTGCAGTTTTTTTCTACCTTGACAACAAGGTGACGTCAGCTCGTTGCACATGCCCTCAAATGGCCATCTGTTCTGTGGGCTTTGTTGCTAAGGTTGTTGGTAAGTTTATCCATGCGTTGTTTGTGTTGTCCACTCGAATATTTCGAATTGGATTTCAGTTCGAACATGTAGGTTAAGACATTGACTATGAAGTCCCTGGTTTGAGTCCAGCGGTTTGTTGCATTTCAGCTCCCATTTTTCTTCCTTCGCTTCTTGTCACCTTTAATCTGTTCCCTATCTGTTAAATGTTCATTATGGAGATTAAATATGCAATAAATCAAATACACTATTTGTTCCTCTAGACTTAAGACTGTTGGCAGTAGTTTGACATCTCTGACTGTTTGTACTGACTGCTGATGAATTGATGATGACGTGAAGAGGAGTGGGAGGGGGGAGTTCGACACACACACACACACACACACACACACACACACACACACACACACACACACACACACACACACAGAGCTGATAGATAGTAATTGAGGGGAGAGCCTTTCTAGACCTCATTAAACAGAAATGCTTCCCACAGCTGTAGAGAACTAGGGGGTAGATCCGGCTTCCTCCTGCACACATGACACACTCACACACACACACACACACACACACACACAATTAGAAGAGTAGGTGGTGTTGGAGAAGCTGCTAGTGACAGATGTATGAAAAGATACACAGACTGTAAAACTGCGACATCACTAATGATTGTGGATGTTATGACATCATGACAACCATCTTACCACAGTTTTACAGAACAGGTGGTTTTGTTCTCATTCCCCTTTTTTTTACTACTTAATTTGCAGCATGCCTTCATTTATTCAAACTGACTGTATTATATGAGACTAAGGCTGGCACCAATTAATTGATTTAATGAGTTATCAAAAACAATATTGTTCTTGATATCATTAATTGTGTCTTTGAGTATCACTCAATGAATTAAATGTATTATTGTAGACGTCTTGATTGTTTTTCACGTTTAAAAACATGTTCAACCTGCTAATTTGTAAATTAAATGTAAAATGACATCAAAGTCACAATTTAATCTAAATGTAATGTTAAGCACATGAACTAACTGATTGATTGTTTCAGTCATTTGACAAACAACAATGTCAAACATTTCCCTGTTATAGCTTCTCAAATGTGAAGTTTTGCTGCTTTTCTTTATAATAGATCATTGTAAACTGAAATTTATTTGGATTTTGGACAAAACAAGAAATTTAAATGCTTAAAAGCAGTTATAATGGGAAGTTTTCACCATTGGCTCACATTTGATACACAAAACTATCAATTGATTAATCAAGAAAATATACTGCAGATTAACTGTTGTTGGCTGGTTAGATAGATAGTATAGATAGTTATGTAGCTTTGTTTGGGACTGCCTTACCCACTGTGTGGGAAGGGAGCGACTAGCTAGGTAGTAGAAGTCAAAAGTTCATAATTAAACCTGTTATATCAATATTTTAAGCTTTAAATATTTTAAGTTTTAAATATTTAACCTTTATATCTTTGAATTGGTACTTTTGGAGTCTTCAGGGCATATGAGCTGCAAAATGTTCTGTCAGCCTATAAAACTATAACATTACCTCAGCAGCCGCAGTGACACTTAGAGCTGCCAACAGGATAATTCAGGGACAGTCATCTTTAACACTGTTGATGTGACTCAGTTACCACCAGTGGGTTTTCATGATGGATATTTTTGAAAATTATTAATTTGATCATATATAATATATGATATGATCATGAATAATGCTTTAGTGGTGCAATGTATGATGTAAGATATTTGAATTTATAAAGTTAATATACGAACTGTCTGTGAAGATTCTCAGCCATCCAGGTCATGGTTATCCAAGGAGGGTTGAATCGAGGGCAGCTGGGCTTCTTGGTTGTAGATAGATTGAAGATGTACGACATACGAAATGTTGTGACTTTTCAAAAACACTGATTATAAACAAGATTGTCCCGATACATTGATCTTTTAAGATTATATATCATGCCAACCCTTAATGAGTCGAGGCCACTATTTGTATATTGGTTTTAATGTTAGCCTTAACAGAATCTATTAAGACCTTCATGTGAATTTGGCGCCTTTTGAACGGATCACTATGGAACTTTTTTGGATCCAGCATGTGATCCAGCTTCAGCCTTCATCCATGGTGGTTACTGTTTAGGATAACCATGCAATCGATTAGCTTCCCTGCTGGTCTGTGTAGGTTAATATATAAATTACCAGCTTTTCACCTTCTTCTTGTCAGAGAGACTGGTGAGTCTGTTCTTCACCTCCTATGTGTTGCATTTGAGGTTCTCACAGGAGTAAAGTGGTAAAACATTAATCAGTTGTGCTGGCCTGTTTGGAAACAGCAGGTGTGCTTATTCTACTGTCACTGCTACTATTACTGTGGATACCAGGTGACAATGGTGACAAGTGTAGCTGTCAGTTCAGCACCATGGACAGCAGCTCACAGCTGTTCAGTCACGCCCATGTTGAGCCCATGACTTGTTGAGTCTGCAGGAAATATGAGCTTCCAACTGGAAGAAACTGAGTCATGTAACCATCCATGTGGAAAATTGAGTGTGAAAATTTTTATTATCACCGCTTGTGAAAACAAGCAAATATCACATTTATCACATTTTATTGATATTAAGCAATACCTGCTGTACTTAAATTGAAATTAACGAAGTATTTATGGGTTAATCCCGAACACAATTGCGCACCTTTTTATAATCAATCATTGTCTCTGCCATTACACCTACCGAACCTCTTTGGTTTGAGGCTTAGCGGAGAAGTTAGCTCTTCTATTTCTGTATGTGGTTCATTAAAATAAATAAAGTAATAATATTCATATAGCACATTTCATACAGATGGATGCCATACAATGTGTTTCACAACTTAATTTAACTATACTCAGTATACTTCTATGTTCACTCATGATTACTTTAAGTTCATGATATATAAGTAGTGGAATAAAAATATATATAAAAATATATTTACATATATGTGTTCTATTTACTCGTGTCTTTTTATTGACTTTTAATGCAGTCATGCTGCATCTAAAATCTGAACACACTTTCTTTGAATGTGACCTACATGAGCTTTCTAACGTCTAATGTCTCCTTCTTACAGGTATGTACAAGTCTGGACACATAGTTTGTGTTGCAACTCAGCTTGTTGAATTAGCTTCCACACAAATATTTAGTGGGGAAGTGCACTGCTAACATCAGATAGCTTATTAGCTTATCAGCTATAACACATCAAACAGCTTAAAAATGCACCCGCAGATATTATTAGCAGTTGGTTGGTTTAGATGCTAAGTGGTCTTCAACATTACTGCTACCAAAACACTGTCATTGGCTTGTAAGCTATAGTTATTAGTGCAAGTTAACACTGTGTCTCAGACTCTGGTCATTTAGCTGTCAGTCAGATAAACATTAACCAGCCTGCTCTTTTCTGCTGTATCACATTTTTACTTCATTTTAGTAATAAACTCGTGTTAATGATACATTTAATGATTATAATTTGACAAAAATACATTTAGAATTACTTTGACTTGCCTGCATTGATAGCTTTCGCCCTGTTACAGTGTTTTGTTAAACTCAATATCACCACATCAACATTCAATGATTGGCATACCTCTGCTTCTGACTGGGCAAACCTTGTCCTCTGGTTCAAGGACAAGCTTGTTTTGTTTCAAACAAACTCCTCAAGGGCTTCATTAATGAGGACTTCCCTCAGGCCATCCTGCAGAAGAAGGATGCTGCACAGGAGAGAGGAAACACTGAAAATACATGAGCATGTAGCATTAACATGTCCACCTGCCTACACACTCTTATCACTCCTACACTCCAGGGACTGTCTTCACACATATTCAAAATGAGTGATCTTTTCATCTGTACAGACATGGACTATTGTGTGCAGAGTAACCATTTAATTTATGAGCAATGAATATATTTTAAGCAGTAGCACAGCATTAAATGTGATGACAATCAAAAGCATTCTGTACGAAATAAAGACTCGGATTAATGATGGAATACATAATAACTCATGAAAAATTAATTTATGAAGTGATTTTAATCCTTTCCAGAGCACACACACATACCAGTTTTGTCCTCATACCCCAATTTTAATCAAAACCCCAAATATTTGTTTTATATATCACACTTTTATATATCACACTTTTCAGTGCTCCAGTAATCACATCTAAGCAGGCAACTTTTATTTTAATGTGCATTTCTGTTTGTGGATGTTTCATTCTGCCCACAAGTGTGAGCGTAATAAAAGAATACACACACAGTCCTATAATTGGTTTTATGAGTAGTAGTTTGGGGACTGTTGTTTCATAAGAACCATCTCTTGTAATTTGGAGCTGGTTAACATGCCTTACTTACAGAGACGAATGTTTTATCATTCACATCCCCCTTGAATATTAATCAAATCTGATGTCCCACTTGTGCACCACCGGAAATTGTCATTATTTATGATTTGGTTGTGGCTACAAGAACTGTAATAAATCATCTTGTCCATTCAGAGAGGAATGTTAAGACTGTTCAAGGTGTAGGGAGGGTGACTTTTAGAAAGTTTCTCAGATGAGAAAATGGCTGCATTGGAGAAAAGTTACTCAAAATTAAATTAGTTGATATGCTTCAACTAATCCTGACTAATTTATGAGGCCCAGAGTTGCAGCTTATGGTCGGCACCATCTTTTCCACTCCGAGTCAGGACCCTCCAAATGAGGACCGTGGGGTGCTTGCTTTTTACACTCTGGAAACACACCCTGCTACCTTTGACCTAACGCTAGTTACTACAAGCGATGCATGCTTGGGCTAACGTTAGCTACTTTGGCTAAATTGCTCTAACAGGGTGGGTATTGTAATCGTACTGAAATATTACATTATGGCATCTTGTGAGGTTCTTGTTAGCGTGAATGTAGAAATAGAGAAAAATAATTGGCTTGGTATTTCTAGAGAGAAGCCAACACATTTGAATGGGAGTCAACTGAAGCCAGGGATTTTTTTGGATTTTTTTGATGACGAGTAGATACTAGTCTGCTCAGATCTATTCTGGTCTACTCAGATATTAGATAAATTGACATACACACCCAAGACCTGTGGCATTAAGACAGGACCCTAATAATATGTGATAGTATCATGTGGGAGACTCTCTACTGCAAAGGCACAGACATCTGTGCGCAGCCCAAAATTTATGATAATTTACGTTCGTGCCGACAAGAGAACTGACTTCACACATGTAGAATATGTCCACATATGCAGACATCCGATGAAGTATGTAATGATCTGTGTGAGCATCTGCTGTCAACATCCGTTTTTGGAGCTTATTAGGGACATTAAAGTTAGAAGTGCAATGTGCATGGATGATCAGTTCGGAAGGGATTCCGTCCTTTCCGCTACATCAGAGACTGCTATTGTTGGTCTGGGTGTCTGCACAGAAAGGGGTGGGATGTGAGGGAGGGAGGGTGTTTCCTTGAAATTTGGTGTAGGGGGCTTTTAGTAGAGTGTCGACAGTAGAGAGATGACAGGAAATGAGGGGAGAGACAGATAGGGAATGACACACAACAAAGGTCCCCGTTGTTATGGGACATTGTGGTTCATAGTAAGCACCTTAAGCCCCAAGCTTTTCATTTAATAAAAGCTTTCAAACCAGCTGGGTGAAGCTGTATTCATGGAGCAGGCTCTTAAGCATGTGTGACAATATGTTCCTCTTTCTGCTTTAATTAGAACATCAAAGGTCACAGCCAGACCTAGCAGGCGCTTCAATAGCAAGGTACTGCAATGTCACAGAGGAATGTGTTATGTGTGTATTACCATAGCAATGATCCAGAATAAAGCTGCAGTCCAGTGCTCAAAATGGATCTTATCTGCAGTGAGCAAACGTTAGACGATTTTGTCACTTTACTGCAGACAAATCAGACCATCCTCTGAAGTCCCACATGGACTGTCTCAGAACGAAGTGACCTCCTTTTGAGCTGAACTAGTTTCAGAACCTGAAACAATGGCTGCAGCTCTCATCACATTTAACATATATAAAAACAACATCAGACACATTCATTGCTCTTGTGATACTTCTCCCTCCCATGATAAAGCATTAGTGGGAACAGGCCGAGCTTTAAATGAAAGTCAACATACGCTTCTTCAGTGTTTGCATGGAATTTTTGAAAGTCCTAGTTTTTTCACGCTACCATCTGTCTGTCTACTGGCTTTCACTGTTTAATCAGAGCAATATGAAGCCAGGAGATTTGATCCCCCTGGAGATATACTTCCTCTGAGGCTTCTGGGAAGTTACTGTATGGCTTTCTAGAGCACCTCTGAAAATTGTTTGAGGCCCCCGACACCCTCCTTTTCTCTTTAAAGGGTTTTTCTGTGACTTTGAGGCATCCTGTCTTGGAAAAACTCGGGTCCGCTAATGACAGATCCTGTAATATTTTAAAAGACCATTTTTAAGACACAAAGACATCCATGCTGGAAGCAGTGTGAGAGTGGCCAGTGCTTATGTAGCATGCTTTGGGTGTACTGCATCTATACATCCTCGTCCTTGGCGTGCCAGTTTTTTTTTTTTTTATCTATACAACTTCTTCTGTAGCTCTGGTCCAGGCTATCCCAGCCTTTGAAATTAGTCGCTAGAGTAATCCCTTAATCAGAATGTCTCACTGGGATTACCACAGAGGGCATCCTCAGTCACTGCCCTCCACCACCACTGGCAATTGTTGAGCCTTCAGTATTTGATTTACACAACATTCTCTATGCCCATGAAACAGTAATAATAAACAATATGTATTGATTTGACCTTGCCCAGCTGTGATGCCATTGTGATAAATTATTTGTTAAAGGAAGCCTCCTATGTTGGACAATTGTGTTATTTCTTTTGTGTGTTATTTTATTTACTAAATTAATAATAGTGGTTGCTATGAGCTTTATCTTCAATCAAAGACACCTTTGATTGCACCACATTGGTTTTAACATTGGTTCACTGTGGCTAAAAAGGTGCTTGTAATTATCTAATTAATGAATTACTATTATAGCTAATAGTTAAAATTCCCCTGCTTCCTTATGACTAATTGGTAGCCTGATATTCAGAATAATGCTCCATGATTCAGGCAGACTTTAGTCTCTTTTTTGACGATTTTCCATAATCAGCCACCTTCAGCCGACGTCTTTGATGCTTTTAGAGTTAATCACTGGCTAAAATTAAAGTTATTTTGTTCAGCCACACTATTTGCTCTAGAGATGTCAGACCATTTTGGTCCAGACTGAAATATTTTAACAACTATTGGATGGATTGGCATGACATTTTATACTGCCATTCATGGTTCCCAGGGGATAAAGTCTATTGATTTTAGTGATCTCTTGATTTTTTCTCCAGTGCCACCATGAGGTTGACATTTGGTTGTGAGTGAAATCGACAGCTATTAGATAAATTTTCATTAAATTTGGTTTAGACATTCATGTTCCCTTCAGGATAAATTGCAGTAACTTTGTTGATCCCTTAACCTTTCCACTAGCACTGTCATCATCAGATTAGAATTTCACCTTGTCCAATATTTTTATGATCAAAGAACTGCAAACTAATGGCATTTGTAGTCAGTTGCCTGTGACGGCATCCACCTTTCACTCAAAGTGGTCACACCACTAAAAATTCACTTCATGTACACTTGTCATGAATGGGGAAATTAGCTATAGAGATCAAAACTGTTATTTGCACCAGGCTGTAAATGTGTTTATTTCTGCTGTAAAGTTGGGCATTTTAAAATTTTAACATCGGGGTCGATGAGGATTGACTCGCCAGGCTCAAGTGGCCATTCAAGGAACTGCAGTTTTTGGCATTTCCTGTTTGCTTTATTTTTCAGCCCCAGGTTCAGGTTGCCACTTGGTTAAGGGTTGTTTTGCATGCCTCTGCTGCTACTTTATAGACTCATTGCCAAATGTTGTGTCCTATATATTGCACTCTATCTATATCTAACACCAACAGACAATATTCACCTTTACATATGTTTTACATCTCTCTCTCTTTACTCCTTCTAATGAATGCACAGTTTATTGTATCCTCTAAACTACTTATATCTAGACACTTACTACTGTTTGCACTATCTGGTTGGATACTAACTGCTTTGTGTTGCACTGGTACCTCAGCATGCAATGACAATAAAGTTGAATCTGATCTAATCTAATCATGCCAACACGCTAAACTAAGAACATAAGCTTGTTAGCATTGTCATTGTGAACTGCATTTAGCTCAAAGAAACACTGTGCTTAAATACTTTAAAAATAAATACTTAATCTTGTTGATTAACATAATAACATAGTAAATATAATAGTAAACCTTTCTTGGCTATAAAGGTTGCTCACATTAGTTAGACCGTTCATTCAGCTCTGAAAAAATTTAATGCATATACTGCACAGATGTTCAGTAAGGTGTTTAGTGATTTGACTTGTGAGTTCAGATCGTCCCAGCATGCACTGGGGAGAAAAAAGGGAAACACACGGGACAGTCTCTCACAGTGCTGAGACATATTCACAGTCAAGCGTTTTCATCTCCTGTTCACCAGAGATGTGGAAGGAAAGCAGAATGCCCTCAGGCAAACCATGCAAATACGGAGAGAACATGCAAACTCCACACAGACAGGACCGGGAATTACTAGAGCCTTCTTGTCAAGTGATACAAGCTATTGTGCTGCCTCAATAAACACAGCCGTGAACAAATCTTACAGCTAAAGGCTTTCTCTGATGTTTTACAGACCAAATGACCAATCTATTAATCGAGAAGACAATCTGCAGATTAATCAGTAATAAAGATAATTGTTAGTTGCAGCTCTAATCTGATTTCATTTTATTTCGATCAACTTTCATTTTTCTTTTATTGTGTTTTTAAATGTTGTTCTAATGCATGTCTCTAATGCCACTGTGTTTGAAAGTTGCTGTACAAATTAATTTTGATGTGATGATAAAGATTCGTAGAGTCCAGAAAGTAAGTATTTGGACAGTTACACATTTTTTGAACCTCAGGCTCTGTGCTTCAGTACATTCAATTTGAAATAAATAATTTATACTACATTAAAGTGCCAAGTCTCAGATTTAATTTGGATAGGTTTACATCAATATTGAAATAACTGTGTGGGAGATATAGCCCTTTTAACACATAGTGCCTGAAGTTTCCTTTGAATTTTGGGCACTATGTGTCAGGAACGTGCGTGGAAGCAGGACCCAGGCGCAGAGGTATCGAGAATTGCAAAAATCCTTTATTTTAATTCCAAAAAAACAAAACAAAGCAAGGCAAGGCTATGACTGTGACTATGACATGACTACAAGGAACCAGAAGCAAAAATGAACCGACCAGGACGGAACAGAAAACCAGGGATTAAATACACAGACAGAACTGACGAGGGAATGGGGAACAGGTGAGGGGAACAGGTGGAGACACTTGGGGTAATTACACAGACACATGAGGAAGGGCAAGTGACCAGAGACAAGGAGGGATAATTTTCAAAATAAAACAGGAAGTGACGAGACAACATGGAGACAGGACAAAAACCCCAACTAAAACTCACCACGGCGTGACAGAACCCCCCCCTCAAGGGACGAATCCCAGACGTCCCTAGAAACATTCACACAAGGTGGGGAGTAACCACTCTGGGGGCCGGGCGGGAGGCCGGCGGCGGAGGCGGACACCCTCCGGGGGCCGGGCGGGAGGCCGGCGGCGGAGGCGGACACCCTCCGGGGGCCGGGCGGGAGGCCGGCGGCGGAGGCGGACACCCTCCGGGGGCCGGGCGGGAGGCCGTCTGTGTGGCCTGGGGACAGACACGGGGTCCGGCTGTGGCTTGGGCTTGGCCTGAGGCATGGACGTGGGGTACGGCTGTGGCTTGGGCTTGGCCTGAGGCATGGACGTGGGGTCCGGCTGTGGCTTGGGCTTGGCCTGAGGCATGGACGTGGGGTCCGGCTGTGGCTTGGGCTTGGCCTGAGGCATGGACGTGGGGTCCGGCTGTGGCTTGGGCTTGGCCTGAGGCATGGACGTGGGGTCCGGCTGTGGCTTGGGCTTGGCCTGAGGCATGGACGTGGGGTCCGGCTGTGGCTTGGGCTTGGCCTGAGGCATGGACGTGGGGTCCGGCTGTGGCTTGGGCTTGGCCTGAGGCATGGACGTGGGGTCCGGCTGTGGCTTGGGCTTGGCCTGAGGCATGGACGTGGGGTCCGGCTGTGGCTTGGGCTTGGCCTGAGGCATGGACGTGGGGTCCGGCTGTGGCTTGGGCTTGGCCTGAGGCATGGACGTGGGGTCCGGCTGTGGCTTGGGCTTGGCCTGAGGCATGGACGTGGGGTCCGGCTGTGGCTTGGGCTTGGCCTGAGGCATGGACGTGGGGTCCGGCTTGGGCTCTGGCTGTGGCATGGACGTGGGGTCCGGCTTGGGCTCTGGCTGTGGCATGGACGTGGGGTCCGGCTTGGGCTCTGGCTGTGGCATGGACGTGGGGTCCGGCTTGGGCTCTGGCATTGACGTGGGGTCCGGCTTGGGCTCTGGCTGTGGCATGGACGTGGGATCCGGATTGGGCTCTGGCATGGGGTCCGGCTTGGCCTGTGGCTGTGGCTTGAGCCGATGAACTTGCAGCCGCTGCAGCTGCTCAGCAAACTGAGCCAGCTGTGTGGTTAAGGCAAGCCTGAAGTCTTGCTGGCCACGAGCAAGGCCCCGGACTGCCTGGCCCAGCACAGCCAACTGCTCCTCCCGATGGGCGAGGATTGCTTCCCGTGCCCAAAGAGCTGAGAACATCCGCTCCGACTGTGTAGCCTCCCTGCGGCCCACCTCTGCTGGGTCCCTATGGGGTCGGTTCATTCTGTCAGGAACGTGCGTGGAAGCAGGACCCAGGCGCAGAGGTATCGAGAATTGCAAAAATCCTTTATTTTAATTCCAAAAAAACAAAACAAAGCAAGGCAAGGCTATGACTGTGACTATGACATGACTACAAGGAACCAGAAGCAAAAATGAACCGACCAGGACGGAACAGAAAACCAGGGATTAAATACACAGACAGAACTGACGAGGGAATGGGGAACAGGTGAGGGGAACAGGTGGAGACACTTGGGGTAATTACACAGACACATGAGGAAGGGCAAGTGACCAGAGACAAGGAGGGATAATTTTCAAAATAAAACAGGAAGTGACGAGACAACATGGAGACAGGACAAAAACCCCAACTAAAACTCACCACGGCGTGACACTATGTGTTAAAAGGGATGTAGACTCTTGGCACTTTAATGTAGCATCTCTTATTTTATCTTAAATTGAATGTGCTGAAGTACAGAGCAACAAAATATGTGTAACTGTCCAAGTACTTACTGTCTGGTCTGTATATAAAATTTAGTAAGTTGTTACGTATTCTGTGTACTGTACATATAACATTGAGATATGTTTAATCCCACAGTCTCAACTTTTGACATTACATTTAAAAGAACATTAAAACAATTTTATTTACAGTGTGGAGAGAATCTGTGGATACAAAAAGAGGACAAGTATAAGGTTTAGTGTGTATTTCAGAATAGTATTCATCGTTCATATTATTATTGCTCTGCAGCAATAATGTTGCATGTTATGTCGTATTAATTATGGCAAAGAATATATAAAAGATGAGTGAAACAGTGAAGATAAGACGTTCCAGGCTGGCAGTAAGATAGCAGGAGCAGCAGACTTTTACTTACAGTCCAGTTTTACAGCGTTGCAGTCAGTTTTGGTTCATGTGTTATAACTCTGCAACACTGGACTGTAAAGAAGAGAGAATCTCTAGTCTTTCCAGCAGTGGCTCACATCGATGCCTCTAAAACAGGCGCCTTAATTAATTTCAGCTCTGGAGAGGCCCCATTTTTGGAAGTGCAATGACCTTCAAAAGTGTGCAGTGTCCTCCTTTCCCTCTCACAGCCTTATGGATAGACACTTTTGCAGAAGCTTTTCCTGCCTGCTGCTGCTGCTGATGCCCCAGACTGCCGGGCTTCTTTGTTCACACAAGGTGCCCATAATTCAAATGATGAGTCATATGTTTGTGGCAGATGAACTGAATGCAAAGCAGTCTAACCCACGTTATAGTCCAGAATCTCTACCAGTCTGACCTTGAAAAATGCATTTTAAAGCTGCTGAATAGGGAAGAGAGGGGCAAGTACAGTAGAGCAGAGTAATTAATATATCTAAATGAACACCTGGAGAAAGAGATACACATCAGAGGGTGTGATTTTAATATTTGATTTAATTATGAGAAAGACTTAATGATTATCAAACTGGATTTAAACACATTTGAGGCTTTATTGTATATTAATGCAAGGCTGTATATAACAGTAATGGGGGCATAATTTATAGTGGACCTAAATTACTGTGTGACCCAGTTTTTATCAAAATAAAGTCTGTGTGGTTAAAAGTGCCACTATCTCTTGGGAAAATTGTCCAAATACCAACTTTCTTTCTTTTTACAGCATTTTAGGTGACAAAATTGACAACATACTGATGATTTAGCTAGTATGTGCTATGTTTTACTCTTGTAAGTATGGAAGCAACTAATGATCAGTCTATTAATTTGTTAAAATGTCACACTTCATATTGCTGGATTTGTCAGTCAAAAGCCCAAAGATGTTAAATTTGCAATTATATAAAACAGAAAACTGGAAATCATCACATTTTGGCTTGATAAATGACTTAAACCATCTATTATATTCTCAGAATTGGTAAAGATTAACTTTGTGAGGATCAACTAATTAATAAATTAATTATTTGTTTCAGCACTACTTTTAATTTTGAATGTGCTTGCCAAATTTCCAGGAAGTGTACTCATTATATATGAAATTTATTTTGTGCAAAGTTGACATTTTGACCTGAAGGTGTCTCAAAAGAAAAGAGTGAGCCCAAATTGGAAAGAGTTTGTCCTCAGGAGAGAATTAATGAGCTCTGTAATATTTATTACCCTTATTATTATTTGTGCTTCAGTGGAAATTTTGGCCTGATGGCATCAAGGAAAATGTCAGGGGTTGGATTGATTCCCTGTGGACTATGAACATCCACTGCTAATTTTAAGTAAATAAAGCTCAATGTGACAAACCTGTTAAACAAAAGGTCACATCATCATTACCGATTGTGTAATATTGATCTTCATGCAAACAGTACAAGCTTAGAAGACATACAAATTTAAACTGACTGAATAATATACATTTTTATCAAAACTAAATTTAAACTAAATTAAATTCAGATGCCAAAATTTACACTGATCAAAGGCTCAAAGTCTTTCTTGACATTTGTATCCTGAAGTCATTTATAGCAGTGAATAAAACTGTTTCAGTACTTGAAAGCCAGACTGAAACATCTCTGAAATGCTGAACAAAATACTGAACAGATTACGCAAGAAGTGAGCTGCTTAAATTTTTTATGATTTTAATTACAAAGTAAGGATTTTAAATTCAATTTAAGTTTGATAAGTTTTATGAGGTCGAGGTTGCATTTATTTAGGAGACATTTCACAACAGCTGTTTTCAGAGCCTCGGCTGCCACGCCAATGTGCACAGAGCAGTTCACAATCACAGGCATTTCAACTTCTAAACAATTTAATACTCTGTTAAAACAGATGGTCGGGATAGGATCGAGCAAGCACACTGAGGCTTGCACTAAACATTTCCCTTTTGACAGTCTTGAAGTGGTTCACTGTGTTGTGTTGTTGCTGTGTTGAGAAGGATGGAAATGTTTGATGGTGCTGGCGCCCTGGCTATGTCACAGAATATCAAGGTATGATAAATGATAAATGAGTCAATTTCAGAGAAAAGTATAGGATCCTTTTTCCCAACATAGCTGCAGCAGAGTGGATGAACAGGCAGAGGGAAGGACAGTATAAAAACAAATCTTTAAAAGGATAAGTCTGGTGATATTCTGTCAACAAATCCCATGAAAACATCAAAACCAAAAATTATTGGATCCCTCTAACATGTGTTGTCTGATAGCCTGAAGGAGCTCATTACTCTGTAAATACTTAAAAGTGTACTTCATCCATCTTGAAAACAGGGAGGAAAGGAAAAAAAGGAGGATCGTGCCTTTTTTGATTCATTTTGATTTTTTGAATCATTTATATACCGTTATAATCTTGGATGTCTGTGTTAAACATGGTCAAAGTTCCAAAACATGAGATGAATGCATGTAAAAAAAAAAAAAAAATGCTTCCTGCAAATTCAAAATCTCAGACTTCAACCTGCTCTGACTGCTCTGTTTATAGAGTTAGCTCTACTTCCTCTTTGGGGAAAAAAACTGCAGCTCATTCTTGTCTAAACATGGACTGAACAAAAATGCATACTGTTGAGAAAGGTTAACGTCTAAGGATGACTTTTAGTTATTTACATACAAATGTCAATACGCTACTACAACATGTTCTTTGTCAATAATAAAATCAAAATTCAATCAAACTTAGAAACAAAAGAACATTGATGCACCATGGGGATATAATGTAGCAGGCAAAAGAAGTTCATTGTTCATACCGTTGTGGACATTTTGAGTGATGGTCGGCATCTTCAGTGGAGAAAAGTGCACGCGAGACTTTGATGTCTTAAACCTGAAAGTGTTTATTGAAAGCACTTGGCCAAATGGAGAACCAAAACAGCAAACACCAGAGTGTTCTGCTCCGGTGCTGTCTCTTTCTGATTCTGAGCCCTGAAAGCCATTCCTAGCCCTTAACCCGAGCAGAGATATTAATCTGATTGGTTCATCAGTTTCAAATCATAGCTCTGTGACCTCTTGTTACATTGTATCTCAAGTCTTTGTCTTGTTTCGTCTGGCAATGGCCTTCATTCTGGCCTTGGTTTGCTAGTAAGGCTCCCGCTTATCAAAACAATGCATGCATTATCTTCTGTTTGAGAAAACAGGAGGTACAACTTGACCCTTTAGTCATGGAAATATCCATAACACATACAAAGTCTTTCCATTATTCATGAGGTTTATTTATCAATTGCAAGCAAGCAAACAAAAGAACAATGAAATCATGGCTCCTGCTGCCTCTCTTGCTCTGGTAAAAAAACCCAAAAAACATAGACCTACTCTCCCTACCTATATAACCAGAAGTGCCGATAGTGTTACCCAAATCGCAAAATAAAAATAAAACAAAAAACTAGTAAACTTATACATAGGTATCAACCTTCTCATCTAACTCTTGGAAAGCAGGTGTACTGTAGTCCCCTAAATGTTCCCTGTCCCTAAAATCTGTAAGAATGAAATGTGCATTCGGCTAGAAGAAACATTTTGTAAAGAACAGGAGTTTTAGAGTTGAGATTACTGTTAATTTTGTTTGTTTTCAACATTTTGTTTTAAGAGCTATAATGGAGCCAATGGTGAGAAATCAATCACTGAAGATGTGGTGACTACCGCAACACTAACATTTCATTGCTCACATTACTCACTCTTAAACATTACTACCCTTTGTTGCTTATGTGAAATTGGTTCAATTAAAAGGAATTTCCAAAGATTCAGTTCAGGTCAGGACATGATGTGGCTCTGCTATAGGCTGATGATCCAGCTGGTAGATTACATAATACTGCCTTAAGGCTTTGTGCAGAGCAGCGCTGGGCCTGTTCAAAAACCTCAGAGGGAATAATATGCAAGTTCCCCCACTTTATCTGTGTAGACTTATCTGGGAACTGACAACAGATACAAAATAGTTTCAGATACAGGGCACATTCAAAGCTTATACGTCTGTGGGTATTTCTTGCTGAAATAATAGGCCTCATTGCCTAAACAAAAATCCCACATGTAGATGTTAAAGGAGTTTTTTCTGGCCGTGGAGGTTTTTCTAATTTTATGACAGATTAGATACGCCTCTCTGCAGCCAACATTGTGCACTTAAGTAAGTGGAACATGCATACAGCAGTGCTCAGTGACGTCAGCAGTCAGTATTGCTCCATCATTTCCACGCTGTTTGAAGTGCATAGTGTTACATCAGCAGAGCTCTGAAAAAAAACATCCAGAGGTGTACTTAAGGTTATAAAGGTGAAACTGCTGAGAGGGCAAAACAACACACACTTTTTGTTGACATCTGCTAGTCTTCAGGCGGGGAGCAGAGCTGTTCAGATTTTTACTGTGGATGTGTTGGTCATAGAAACACAACCCCCTTTATTATTCCTCAGTCAGGCACTAGAGCACAAGTTGTGATGGTTATGGCTCATTTCATGTTCATGATCAGAGTTGTAGTGTTTATATAAAAACATTAGCGTCAAAAACTGCTTCTAGCTCTACTGAGTCTATAGCAGATAACATCATGTGAGGTAAGATATAGAATCTTTAAAATGGTAAAAAAAATGCTCTTGAATCTTGATTTAAATGACACAGCGGCACACATTTAGATACATTTAGATACAGATGTACTATAGATGTATGTATGGAAAACCCAGCGGCATGTCAGTTTTGATTAAAATGTACCGTACGTATATCAGAAGAATAATGTGGATGAAATATATAGAGCTGCTACAATTAGTCAATTCACCAATTAGTCAATCAACAGAAAATTAATCGCCAACTATTTTGATAACCGGTCAATAGTTCTAAATATTTTTTTTAAGAATAAATGTCCAAATTCTCTGATTCGAGATTCTCGATGGTGGACAGAGAGGTTTTTACCCCAGGTTGACCTGAAAAAGATATCATAACTGATGTTTTTTTTTTGTTTTATTCTATTTTATTTTTATTTTTTAAATTTCCAGCAGTCCAGATGCAATTCGGTGTATTTCTGCCACTCACCATTAGATGCCAGAAAGCCCAGCAACAGACTAAAGTGCCACATGGTGTGTGTGGACTGAGGAGACAAATTAATTCATCAAAGTCATTTAAAAAGACTTCTTAAGGGAGAAGCAGCAGTAAAATGCCACAATTTAAGGGCTACTGGCACTCTGTGAATTATGTAATCCTGTTATGCCCTCTTGAAAATAGTGTATTCACATAACAGTAGCTCTTAGAAACACAATAATTCATTTTTTTTTTCCTTTTGACTACATTTTTGAGATTTGGACAAAAGAAAAAACAAAAACAAATGAAAGCCTGGAAATAGTCAGAGGATTTTCTTTTTATTCCTAGAAAAGACCTTGATGTCTCCCAGGCTTAATATGAGGAATGCCCGGTACAAGGGACCGATGCCCAAAACAGAACAGATCAATAGAGCCAAGCGAGTTCCAGTGGATCAACACCCTCACCCCCACTTGGCCAAAAAAGGCTAAATATTTAGAATAATGAAGTGGGAGCTTGTTTTGTGGGTTTGGCAGCAGGACGACTAACACCAGTGACTGTCAGTCACTTACTTCTGTGTTGCTATGGAAACAACCTTGTTGCTCCACTCCGGGGCTAAATCGATAAGAAAAGAACAAGGCTGTAGAAAGCAAATGTAGAAAGGAAAACATGGCCGCATGCATGAGTCATCTGCTAACACATACAGGCAGAGCTCTCCAGTTTTATCACAGCGAGCAGCCTGTCAAAGCTCCGTGCATGATTGTAGCTAAACACAGCCACAGCAGAGACCACACGAGAGAACAAAAGCAGCACCAGACTGTGGTAAGGACTGTGCATGGAGAAGGCAGTAATCACCTCTGAGTCAAACATAATGCTATATTCAACTCCAAATGTTTCCACCAGTCAGGGCAAGGTCAAACAATAAAGTCAAATGTCAGCTAATGCGGTATCATGGTAAAATTGTGACATTAATTGTGTTAAATAAATATAAATTGTAGTAGAGTAAAAATGTAGTAAACAGAAACAGAATAGCGGTGTTATTAGATTATTTACCGTGTGATGTGACAATAATGATGTTTTTGTGTCAAGGCTCTTTTAAAGTTGATTTTTTTTTTTAAATTTCACAGATTGAAATGATAACTTTAACAAGAACAACAGAGTTGGAGATGTTTTTCACTGCAGCGTTTGAGACTTCAGATTACTTTCTCTTAGTTGTATTATTGTTTGAATTAGCAAAAAGCAGCCACAGTAACTCGTCAAATACTAAAATCACAGTTTATCACAACTTGTTCAGTCTTAAAAAATATGTAGTTATATCAACCAATCATTATAACAAACAAACACAATCTGAATTTTGGAAAAACAGTCAAGGCAGAATCTGGTGTGGTAGTTGCTATGCAAATCGAGTGCACATTGACTCATTTCAGTCTTTAATTGAAAGAAAAGTTTTTGGATTAACTCAATGAACTCTGTTTTTATCTGTAATTTAAATTCAGCTAACAATTTACACTTCAGTAGACATATGAGTCAAATTGTGCTTCTGGATTATTTCAGCTGTATAGTGTCCTCACCATATTTGTCGTTTTCAAACGACAGACAGTCCATATGACAAATAAAAGCCACAGAACACACTGAAAGCTCAATGACAAAATAAAGCTCAGCAACATTTACAAAGAGGCTGAACATTTTGTCTTTTACTTCACCATGAATTCTTGATTTTGATGACCAGTTTAACCAGCTGCACCAGTGCTGTGCTGGCAGGGTTTATCCACTGTAAGCATTTGTGTTGTTGCAGTGTGATGGTGTGAACTGAGATTAAGCTCTCCTTTAATCCTCCTCCGCTCCACATGACCTCACTGTGATGCACAAGCCATAGGGAGCTGTCATTGGTGCGCCGCATGTTCTCCTGTGTGACCTGCAGCCAATCAGAGCTCCTTATCCCAGCATCCACCCCCCAGTGGACTTCCAGTGGTGGAGCGAGTGAGGAGAAGGAGAGAGAAAGAAAGAGGAAAATGTAGTGGGTTTCTATGAATGGAAACATGGAGGAGAGTACACTGGTGATGAATAAACCCAAATGCTGGCAGCTAAACCCCTGAACACTGTCTTCTGATTTTTATCTTTATTTGTCTTTCTCTCGCTACTCTCCTTCTATATTTCTTTTTTCGGTAGTTTTTCTCACACAGGATGTAGTATAAGTATATAGTAAATGGCCTTTTATATGCATCTAAAAACAAACAAAACAAATTCCTGCCTTAATGTATGATTCTTTGAGTAAAACATTCCCCATGACGGAGAATACTGCAGAGGTGATACTGTTAAAAAACAACCGATTAAATGTTTTTAAAAAATGCATACAGGGGGGATCAAGGGAAAATATATCAACATGAAGTTCTTATATACACATCTCCCTACAATATGTTACTTAAAGGATAGGTCCACATTTTTCAGTTCTGTCTTAAAGGACCACTTTGCCCATTTGCAACCTGATGTCTGTCTATCTGAATTAGAAGTGTGAAAAACTACAGTTTTTTTTTATATGTGTTATATGTGTCTCTGGGGTGCAGCTTCAAAATCTGTTGCTCTCAAATAGTCTGTAGTCCTTCTGAGAACCAGTCACTGGTTCCCTGAAGGACTACAGACTATTTCAGCTCTTAGGATGTTTTCTGTAGTGGTGTCTTCAAGGATAGTGAAAACCCTAAAATACATACTACTAAATATCAGCATATTTGGAAGAAAACTAGCATCATGATATGAAGCTTAATATCGCGCTGTGGAATCAGACACTACAGAGCGTGGACTGTAGAGGAGGACTGGAGCTACACAACTACAGCTAAATTAAGCTAAGCTAAGTTTATCCGGTGATTCATCCAGAAGAGCTGAATATATCACAAAACAATGATTGGACATCAACATAAAAGTGGTGAATTTTCCCTTTAAAACAATACTCACATGCTCATATGTACATAGAGACTGTTTTTGGTTGCTGCTGAGGGACAAAATCCACATGACTCTTTCTGTAGAAAAAGATGACTAAATATGAGACTTCAGCAAACTGAGTTTCCGCATCGGTTCCTGGTTTTCTGCTATTTTTATACTGCACATAAGTAAAAATGCTCCCTGCAATTCAAAAGCTGATGCTTCAACCTGCTCTGAACACTTCGTTTGAAATGTATTTTTCCACCTTGCTGACGAGCTGACATCAGCTCGTTGAGTTTTTATTTTAGGCAAATTCTTTGGTTCCAGCCTCTCAAATTAATATAATATGAATGAATATTGTCTGGTTTCTTTATTCTTCACCAACAGTAAACAGAATATCTTTGGATTGTTGACTGTTGGGACAAAACGACAGTTGAGGTTGTCACATTGAGTTTTAGGAAACAGTGATGGACATTTTAACCATTTTTGGATTGAATCATTGAATCATTTTAGATTTGATTAATTGAGAAAATAATTGACAGATTAATTGGTTATGACAATAATTGTTAGTTGCAGCCCTAACAGCGACCAATAACTCTTTCAATATACATATGGGCATGTGAGTTTTGTATTAAGAGTTTAAAAATGTGAACCTGTCCTTACCCTAACAAAATATAAGAAAGTGTAATAACAGCTTATATAAAGGTCATTGCATAGTGTAGAGTAAGTCACCTGACCTACTGTAATGGTGGAACCAGACTAAGATGTCTGTGACTTTGCAATTATATTTGTTACATAATTTTGTCTTGATAAAGTCTTCACATTCTGTGATCTGCCCTTCAAGAAAGAGAACAAGACATTTCACCATCGCAGGCACATTTTCAAGGAGAGGATTACCCAGGAGGTTTCTATGGTTACTGCTTTATGGGAGCATGCTTTAAGTACTCTGTTCCTGATGGCTCTAGCCCTTGACCCAGTTTGAAAACAAAATCAAGGACCAGATGAAAAAGAAGTTTAAAGAAGGAGAAGAATTATAAGATTGGATACTGGTCCAGATAACCCTCATCTCTGGTGCTGAATGAAAACTAAAACTCAACAGTGGATGTAGTTTAAATGTTTACATTTAAGTGAGACACTTTTAACAAGAATAACCAACATACTGCTACAGGCAATTTGGACCATCCCGCTTTTTCAACTTGAGATTTTCTACCGACATTACCTGCAATTACTGTATAGCTTAAACTTTGTTTTCCTCGGGTCAATTTTGACCCGGTAGGGCAACAGGTGTCATTATGTGCTGTCATCAAAAATTTTTTAATTGTTTCAAAACAGAATCATCACTAAGATATTGTGAATTATTTTAACTATAGTTGAGATCAGAGGAAAATATGTTGATGTATTATGGCAGGCTGATATATGTAAAAATTTAGCCAGGATACTGTTTTAAAACCATTTCAGTCCTCCGGGTCAAAATTGACCCAAGGACAACAGGAGGGTTAAGTCAGGGAAATTAGTTATGACTAACATTTGGTTAGGCAACTAAAAAATTTACATATGGATAGGTTATGGTTGAACGCCACGTATTCCTACCTCACTACATAAAGGACACTCTACCTCCTGCATTGGCATTGAACGTTGGCAGTGGACGTAAATCACTGTGTGTGGCATCGTCCAATATAAACATAATTTCAAGGGATACTGGTAATTGGCTTTGTTATACATTACAACTATTTCTGTAAGATCATCGTCAGTGAAGTTATTTGTAGTTCGTGTGGTTGCCATGGAGAGCTAGAGGAATGTGACGGTCCCATGTGTGTGGTCCCTGTGGTGCTGTAAATGTAACTTTCCATTTTATTTGAACTTTTCCAGACACAACAACGTATTAAGAGAGCAGAGGAAAAGGAAGAAGAGAGGCCAATTCTAACATAGAAGACATGAAAAGTGGATTAGTTTGTTGTAGACAACAGTAAAAAATAAAGCAAGAGAGAGTGTGCAGTGTGCTTCACAGAAGAGCAAAGATATTGAATTAACAGAATTCACACATTTACTCGGGTGTAGTGACAAAATATAACACATCAAATGCAATAAAAAGCACAACAACACATAGAAAGTGTTGTTTTTAATCTGCTTTTTAACTATATTCACTTTAGAGCCGGTCTTACAGGCTCATATAAATAGATAAAAATGCTTTACAGAGAAGAACTGTGTTATCAAATTCCATGTTTGGAAGAAATAGTTAGATATTTTACCTTAGGAGAAGTGGTAATGTCTCAAGGTAAAAGATTCAAGTAAAGGTCCAGCATTCAAATTCTTGTTTAAAGCAGCTATAGTCGATATATTTTTTATAATATCAACCTATCAAATGATAATGTGTAATGTATTGGGCGTGGCTCATAGTGAATTATCAGAGACTCTGCAGCTACTCTTGGCTTTACAGAGCTTTGTAGCAAATTTCAGCCCATTGTTTAGCTGGCTGCAACTTTGCTGTTCTGGTTCATTCTCCTCACCACTCCCATACTTTCAGCTGTAGCAGGCAGCTGTTTTCAGAGAAAATAAACCTGCTGTGCACAACCTGCTCAGCACCAAACAGCAAACAAACAGAGTTCGCGACAAGATGGTGAACATAGTGGAGCATTTAGCAGCTAAAGGACAGCCAGATATTTCCCTCAGAAGTTGATAGAGTACAAAAACAGAGCTAAAAAAGGAGTGAATATTAGACTTAGCCAGAAACATAACTCCAAATAATGTTGCTCTGTAACTGTATAAGCAACATTTTGAAATACATCAGCATATCAGCTTAAAAAATGATATGTCAGTGTTGTGTTCACAAATTGTTTCCGCTGCCCCCAAGTGGCCAAAAAATCAGTTAATGCAGGTTTAACTACAGAGTTGTTAGCAGTATAATGTACTTAAAGTAGCCTATCAAATGTAAAAGTGCTCATTAGACAGCAGAATGATTTGTCAGGCTCCAATTACTACTGTATACACAGTATTTTATGTCGTTCCTGCAGTAAAGTGATTTTTTTTACCACTTTATTAGCTGTTGGGTAGTTTAATTTATAACATCACATGTTATATGTTGATCATATATTTTGCATATAAAACGTTAATCTTCACAGAAACAACCCCCCCCCCCCCCCCCCCCCCAAAAAAAAAAAACAAAAAAACAAAAAAAAACTATACTGTAGCTGTAAAATAAATGTAGTGAAGTTGTAGAAGTAGTATAAAGTGTTAGTAAATGAGTAACTCAAAACTGTACTTAAGTGCAGTACTTGACTAAATGTAGTTTCCATCTCTGTCAAATTCTAAAATTAACCAGAAGTCAATACAGAGATCTAAGGACTGTTGTGATGTGACCACATTTTGTTAAAATATTCTGATGCTATTTACAGAATATGCACAAACACAAACTTCTTCTCTCATATTTGTAAGAAGGCTACATGTCTGTTCACATTTTAGAAATGAACAAGCCTTTGGATGATCAGTGTAAATGAGCTCCACTGTCTCTGTTAGAAAGAGAACTGCTGAATTCATTAAAGATGCTGAAGCCAGCTACTGTTGTCTTGGGTTTTCATTGATTAAACTCAGTATTTTACATAAGAGCCACAGAGGGGCCTTTCACACTTAATAGACAGTATTTAATTGTAGAATGTTTTCCCCTCAGCCAACCACGGTTCAGTTATTTAGATAAAAATAAATGCAAGGACTTTTGGAGGCATGCGTCATCATACTGTGTATGTTATTATTGCAATATATGCTGTATATATGTGAGGATTCAGCTGCTACGTGTAAGGCTGTATAAGGTTATATATTAACAATAAAGTGGTGTGCTACATGTGTGAATGCTCCTAAACGCTGGCACTATTTGAGAAAAGATGGGATTGAAATCTTGAAATATGTACATAACAGCAAACTTAAGTCACTCACGTGTAGAGAAGCAGCAGTAATATGCAGTTTTATTAAAGGGCAACAACAAAGCAAAATGTGACTTATCCAGTGGCAAAACATTTAAGGAAGCACACAACAGCAATGATACTTTGGGATGGGTTGAACTAGACTTTCAGACTTTTGAACTTGATGCAACCGTATATCAAGGCCTGAAAGTGGAAATTTATTTCTGACCCTTTTTGTGATTTTAACACAAAATGTATTCATGTACAACATGGCTGGATGAATGATGATGTCAGTCTCTCAGTCGGTTGGATGGTTCCTCATGAATTTGATGCCCTGACTTTTCATCTTCAGACTTATCCAGTGAAATATGTCAACATGTTATAGATGGATTGGCCTAAATTGTTGTTTTTATGCCTTTATTGGCACTTAACTCTGTGCAGACATTCATGGTACCCAAATAATGAATCCTAATGACTTTGGCGACCCCCTGATCTTTACTTTAGCACCATCATGCAGTTGGCATTTGTGGTTTTAAGTTAAATTTTTGGACAGTTATTGGATAGATTGCCATGAAATTTGGTACAGATGTTCACCTTTGGTGTTCCTCTGACTTTTCATCTATTACCGCCATCTGGTCAAAGTTTTAAAACATTCCCATCAACCTCAGCTATATTTCGAGTTTACAGCTAATTAGCACGTTAGCGAGCTGAACTAAGATGGTGAACATGGTAAATATTTCACCACCATATCAGCATTGTCAGTGAGTATGTTAGCATGCTGACATCAGACTTTATTTCGGTCAGGCTCAAGTATTTTATCCTGAGCCTAACCAAAAGAAAATTAATTGGCAACTCTTTTGATAATCAATATATTGTTTAGGTAATTTGATGGTTCTCAGTTCTTATATGTGATAATTTGCTGGTGTTTTTGGTCTTACATGATAGTAAATTGAATGTGTACTAGATTAGGACTGTTTATTGGTCAAAACAACACACCTTGTGCTCTAGGATATTGTAGTTGATCAGACAAATAATTGATTAATCAACAGAATTATCAATAAAGAAGCCCCAGTTGAAACTGGTTGGTTTTTTGAATGTGTCATGTAACAAGCCATGTAACCAGTAAAGACATCTTTTATGGGATCTCCACATTGCTCTTGCTCCTTAATGTATTAGTACCTGACAAGTGCTGTTTTGTATATTTATCAGTAATAAAATATTGGAAGTATAACTGGCTGCAAATGATCAGATCAGATTATCATATCTGTCTAAGACACACATTAATAAATAATGTCTTTAATTGTGCTTTTTTGTGTGAGTTCAGTTCAGGTTTATATTCAACTTAATTTGAGTGAGCTGGAGAGCATCCAGAAGTTGAGTTACCATGGTTACCTGCATCTGGAGGTGGCCTAGTTATCTTGGTGACTCATGTACAGCTATTCTTCAGTCCTTCAAACGACCCCTCCTCATCCTCCTCTTCCTCCTCCTCCTTCTCCCCAACCCTTGTTAACCTTAAGAAGAGACACACCTCCTCCACCACAGCAGCAGCACACAGTCTGACCAGATGTAGTGATGTACTGCTGCACTATAATACAGAGTTGTGTGTTTTATCATTTTGACATTCTTCCAGGTAAACACTGGCACCACTTCACTCCAGCTCAAATCTGTGGCTCCACAGGAAGCCTGACACAGTTCAAGAGGAATTCAGTTAAAAAGTTTAAAATGCATTTTGCGGTGATTAGAGGGCTCATTGTGACTTATTCGTCATTCTGTGAAAATCTACTGTTTTGTTGTTGTTTTTTTTTTACCAAGAGAGGTTGTCATGCTTTCTGTGCATGTGTAACTGATCTTGAATGTTGCCTGTAATTAAATTAGATCTGCAACTAACAATCATTTACTTTTTATGATTTATATTTTCAGTGATTTTTTTACTGCATTAACAAAGAATCTCTAGGAAGATAATTGTACAAAAATATAGACGTTAGAAAAAACATCATAAAGTTATCTATGAAATGCTATGATATACATATATATAATATAAAAATTTGCCTGAATAAAAGTCAAAAATGTTAAGATGTTCAATTTACAGTCATATATGACATGAAACTAGCATTTTTGCTGGAAAATGAACTGAAATGATTAATTGTTTTTCATGATAGTTGCCAATTAATTTGCAATTAAATAATTACTTATCGTTCCAGTTGCAATTTAACTAGGTGTTTTTTACACTTAATGTTCAGGGCAACCATGAATATCCATCTGTACCAAATTTTATGGCAATCCATCCAAAAGCTGTCGATACATTTAAGTCAAACGCACAAATATCAACCTGATGGTGGCGCTAGAGGAAAAGTCAGTAGGATACATCCTCTGGGGAACATGAATGTCTATAATTGTCAATAATTGTTGAGATATTTCAGTGTGGAACAAAGTGGTGGACCAACATTTCCATCTCCGGAGCCATGTTGCTAAATAAATAAACTTGTCAGTGCTCTTTGGTGGACAAACAATGGGCTAAATTCAATGCCCTATGTTTCTAAACTGTCTCAATATACAGCACATTGGTCTCCATTGTCGCTAAGGCTCTAAGAACAGATACATCATCAGCACAGTTTCCAGTACATTAAATTTGGGCCTATATTTTACTGTTGGTCAAATAAATTGGCTAAATGATAGAGGACACTGTTGACCTCCGCAGAGGAATGTTGGAATATTTTTGTTTCTGATTTAATTTATAACTGTGTCGTTTCTTCTCACCACAGTAACTGTCCATGCTCCCTGGCTGCAGCCCTAGCCAGAGCCACAGCAGACAGCATGCTGCAGACTGACCTCTCCATCCATCACCTCAATAAGACTGTAGAAGATGGAGCTGACCCATTACCACGTGAGTCCCTGGGGAGCCCACGAGACTGCTCTCTCTCTCTCTCTCTCTCTCTCTCTCTCTCTCTCTCTCTCTATCTATCTATCTATCTATCTATCTCTCTCTCACTCACACACACATATATACAGAGGCACAGACAAATTAGGTCTCTCTCTCACTTCATCCCACACACATACACAGGCATATAACCACCAGGGCTTTGTCCCAGTTCTCCCACGCAAGGCTGCATTAAGTGGTATTTGACCACTAGAGGGCAGAAAGTAGACTGTAAAACATACTTCAGTGAGCCAGGACACATTATATCCACCACACTACAGGCCAACAGATTTTCATTATATATGCTTTGTCTGATCATAATCCCATTATAGTGATAGTCTAATATATGTCTCATGAATATTATGTTAATATTTGAATTATAAACATATCAACCTAACATTTAAAGGATAGGTTCACAATTTTTAAAATCTGCAGTCAGGTGCCTAAATTAACATTGACTCAGGTTTTTCTTACTGTAATCATTCCTCCTGTTTATACTGGGTTTTTTTTTTTTTTGTGTGTGTTTTTTCTGTTTTCCTGTTCAGCTGCAGTGGAAGTATAGTAACAAAAAGAGGGAATCTGGTCCTAAAAAGAACTTAAAAGTATATTGACAAAAGGAGGCTTGTGGTTTTTGTCCTCCATCACTTACCTTGAAAAAACATTATGAAGGGATCTCTTTATGACCAGTATGAACAGCAGGAATGATTACAGTAAGAAAAACAATCTTGAAAAATTGTGACCCAATCCTTTAAGTTTAAATATTAAGTTTAGTACAATATAGACAGAAGAGTTAAAATGTTGCAACTTTTATGACAGAATATTCAAAATATAAATAATATCCAGCTGTTAACTTCTGTCAAAGCTGCACTAATCAGCATTTTTAGATTAATTAGCCTCACCAACTCTATAAAGATTTTCACTTCTTTTAGCTCATTGGGTGCGTTTATATGCTCATTATTATCCTGGCTTTTATCATATTCTGGATATGGTATTTACATGGAACTTGAGAAACCTGATTACTCATATCAATGTATACAGGATTTTAACAGTATCCAAGTTTCTGATCATCTGTGTGCAGTTGTGTCTTGATTCCTCAGCATCTCAGCTCATTTTTCTACCAACAGAGAAAGTTCAGAGACCTGGATAAGGTATTTACAAGATCAGAACATATCCGAGATACTCCAAAAATCCTGATCACAATCAGGATACTAGTGCACATGCAAATGTTGTTTCCAAAAATTGTCTTAAATCTCATTGAAAGTTGTCACAGTATCAAACTTTTTGCTGCCTTGAAAACATCTAGTGAGTCAAGTGTACTGGAGAAATATTTGTGCAACATGTTTTAATTTTGATGGACTGGTCTGCACCTTGCTGCATTCGCCTCCTCAAAGTCAGAACTTCTTGTGTTGCATAACAGTGGATCACATCCTGTTTGCACTCTGTGCATGTCTTTCCTTCGGGTATTTGGAAAGTGTTATGGGTAGGCCTTGATGCCAGCTGCAGTACTAAAAAATCTTCATTTGGAGCAGGATGGAGCAGGTTGCTAAACAGTATTGAGACACTGATGGATTGGCAAGAAGGTGGAGGGGTGAGAGTGAAGGGAGGAAATAGGACACAGCATGAGCCGCTCTCTCCGTCTCACCTATTTGAGCAGAGTGAGAGAGACACTAGCAAAGACAGGATAGACAGTTACACCTGCAGCTAACATTAGTAGGTCATGTAGAAACACAGACTTCGTCTTGATTATTACAGAGAGCCGAAGCTTCTGTTCCTCTAACCTCTGTTATTCACTGAGCATTTCTTTCATTTGCCTTTCTGAAAAAGTAAAACAAGTCCCTGAGGGTTTACAATCCACAATGGCTTCATTTTCACTGAGCATCAGGACAAAGGCGATTTTTGACACAGCAGAAAAATTCAAATAAAAGTTTCAGTTTTATTTTTATTTTACTCTTTTAAGCATCTTTATTTATTTTCTTACTGTCCAGCTGCCAAAATCCAGATGAGAGAAAACAAGAGTTGATAAAAATGCTGATATGAGTCGTCTTAAATTAGTACTCTGCGCTCACAGCTGTTAAATTTTGCCAACAGCAGTGAGAGTTTTACTCACTTTCTTTTACCCAAGGTTCTGCCTCTCATCTAGCACTAACTCATCATTATTGAGTTAGTGCTTAAATAATATAATATTGTCAATGTTATGAAAAGCACAATCAATTTATTTGCTAGACTGATGATTATTTTCATTATTGATTAATTGGTGAATAGTTTTGTCTGTGGAATAATCTGTAAAAATTGCATTCACAATTTGTGGCCATCAGTGGCCACTGTGATGTCTTTACTTTGCTTGTTTTGTCTGACCAACAGTCCAAGGCTTTAAGATATTCAAGTTACTCTCATTCTACATCATAAAGACAAACAGCAAATTGCCATATTTGAGAGGCTGAAACCAGAAAATGTTTGAAATTTTTGCTTGAAAAATGACTGAAATGATTCATCAGTTATCAAAATAGTTGCTGATTAATTCAACTAATCATTGCAGTTCCATAAAAATGTATATAAATGGTATTCTCCTCTGTCTTCATCATGTCTTACAGCACTTGCAAGCTAGAATTTGAGCATTCATAAAACACGTTCCAGTGTGGCAGTGCGTATATTATACGTCATAACTTTTTTCCCTTATCCACCCACTCTCTCTTCTGACAGCCGTGTCTGTTGTAGCCATGGCAACTCAATTGGCCTCACTCTGTGAAAATGCAAAGGTACTGAGTTTGTGGGAATAGTGTTTGTTAAAGGCAGCTAGAAACAGAAATATTTAATAAATAAATGAAGACAAAGTATGATCAACTTAATTAGGTGATAAAACTAATTAAACAAATGGTCACAGGCACAGACACTACTTTGAGGAGATGGTGCAACACAAAAGTAACTCTTTAGCAGAGAAACTTCAAGTTGTTGGGAAATACAGAGAAGTGGATTATACTGCAAGAGAGGTTTGAGGAGTTTCTATGGATGTTTTGATACTCTTTTACCTTTATTCCGAGAATAGTTGAAGGTGTCACCTAAAACACTTAATATTGATTGATACAATAAAGAAGCACTCAGACTGACGTATTCTTTGTCTGTATGTGTGTGTGTGTGTTAGAGATGGAGTCTGTGAAGTTCGCCCGGCTGGTGTTCAACAGACTGTTTGAAATGTGCTGCCTCTGGATGAAGGAGATGCCCTTCCGCCGCCGCCCACAGCCATACTATGAAACCTCCATCCATGCCATCAAGAACATGAGACGCAAGATGGAGGACAAGCATGTCATCATTCCTGACTTCAACACACTCTTCAACCTTCAGGTTGTCCTACTACTAGTCAATAAAGCACTGAATGTTTTGCTTGTATGTTACAAAACACCCAGACCACACCTGTGCTTCCCACCTGTAGAACGAGCTTCCTGAATACCTGATGTCTGCTAAAACTATCTGCTCATTTATATCGGGGCTTCAATCATTGTTTACTGCAGCTTTCCATTAAATTAAATACGTAACCTATTTTTAATCTTTAACTATTTCTTTGCTTGTTTTTGTTTTTACTGTCTTTCAAATGCCATTTTAATGGCCTCTTAAGGTCTTATTTTCTATGTATTTCTATTCCCTTGTAAAGCACTTACAAGCATTACCTTGTGTTTGAATGGTGCTATATAAATAAAATTACCTTACCTTCAGGTAGCTACAAGTTCCCCAGAGGCGACCATTCATACAGACTTTGAATCTATCCTCCAAGTTTAGCAGGTGGACCCCTCAAATCCAGATAATTTTAGGGTATTTTATTGATAATAATTATTATTATACTAGCCTGAAGTCTTCCCTCATGACTGATTTACTGTATTTGTTTCTCAGGATCTGGAAGAACAGGCTTTCTTTGCTGTGTTTGATGGGCATGGCGGTGTGGACGCTGCCATTTATGCTGCCAACCACCTCCACGTCAACCTGGTGCATCAGGAATCCTTCAGCCAGGATCCCTCAGAGGCCCTCTGCAGAGCCTTCAAACTCACTGATGAGCGTTTTGTGAAGAAGGCCTCACGAGAGGTAATCATATCTGCTATTACTACAACCACCATTACTACCAATAATACTACTGCTGATACTTTCACTGCTGATATCCACTACCTCTACTGCTTTACCTACTACCATTAATGCTACTACTGCTGCTGCTGCTACTACTACTGCTTATACTACTGTTACCATTATTGCCACTACAACTAATACTACTACTTATACTCCTACCTATTCTCCATAATTGCTACTATAACCACTATTTCTACTACTGCTATTTTTGCTACCACTACTACTGCTACCTTTGTTGCTAAAACTACTACTATTATTACTTTTACTGCTGCCACTGTTGCACTACTATTATTACTACTACTAATGCTAGATTACTGCTACTGCCACAGTACTAATACCACTACCAATGCTACTATCAGTATTACTCCTACTATTACCACTGGTACTACTTCTGTTACTTTTATCTCTGCTACTGCTACCACTCCTACTACAGACACTGTTACTACTACTATTGCTACAACACCTACAACATCAACAACTATCACTGTCTTCACTACTTCTAACGTTATATCACAATAGCATCTTTTTATTCATGTAAAAAACTATATTTGTGTCTACACGTTATAAAGGCTAGAGTTGCAGATTAGATCGCTTGATTATCTTAGAATAAGACTATGTTTCTGCTTGACTGACAATGTTTCTGCTTGTTTTTTTGGTAATTTGTTGACCCTGACCCAGTAAACAGGGAGACAGTTCCAGTATAATGTTGTAGTGGTGCAGCTGCTGCTCAGTGTGAGGTGAATACATACTGTTACATGTGTCTTTGGCAGCACCTGCGTTGTGGTACAACAGGTGTTGTGACGTTCCTGCGAGGCCGGACGTTGTATGTGGCCTGGCTGGGAGACTCCCAGGTCATTCTGGTCAGGAAAGGACAGGTTGTGGAGCTGATGAAACCACATAAACCAGACAGAGAGGTAACACACATACACACACATCCTCAAACAAAACCAGGAACAAATATATCACTTCCACTACATGCATGCTTGATTGAAATGACGAACCAAAGCTGAAACTGGTGGATTGTGTTCACTGCACATTTTCAATCAAAAATCTGTAGAGATCCCAAAAACAGCTGTATTAATATATTGTTATAAGACTGGGATCTAAGTACCACATTTACATAAGATCCACCTTCAACCTTGCACCTTGCAAAAGAGAGAGTAAAAGAAATTTTGGTGGAGTATCACTTTAAGTGTATGACAGAAGCAGGTAATGCACTGCACTAAGTGATATGCTGCAGGGGATGTTACCATGAGAATGTTATGTACCATGTGACAGTCATCACCACGAACCAACATCAAAGCCAGCTGTGCTTCACGTCTGTCTACAGGATGAGAAGCAGAGGATCGAAGCTCTGGGAGGCTGTGTGATCTGGTTCGGCACATGGAGGGTTAATGGCAGTCTGTCTGTTTCCAGAGCAATAGGTAAACTACCACATATTCATACACTGGACTGTCATATTGGCTTGACTTTTTGTGCTTATTTTGATAAGGTCGCTCTCAAAGGTTGCGCAAATTCACATCTGAGAAGCTGATTTTACTTTTCAATGATATAAAATAATGATTTCAAACTGACATGTTTAATCCTGAAACAAAAGAATCCACCCTCAGATAAATTAAATCGAAAGCTGGTATGAGCAGGCCCAAATAGACTAATCTGTTACGTGTGTTGACAGGCGACTCGGAGCACAAGCCCTACATCTGTGGTGATGCAGACCATAGTATCTTCCCACTGGACGGCACAGAAGACTACCTAATTCTGGCCTGTGATGGCTTCTGGGACACAGTGAGTCCAGATGAGGCGGTGCGGGTAGTCAGCGACCACCTCCAGGAGAACACTGGAGATACCACCATGGTGGCCCACAAGCTTGTGGCCTCAGCCCGAGATGCAGGCTCTAGTGATAACATCACTGTCATAGTGGTCTTCCTGCGGGACCCACGCTCCCCACCACCCACCAGCACCGAGGAGGATGAGGAGGGCATAGTGGAGGGAGAAGTGGAGGAGGAGCAGGTAGCAGAAGTGGAAGAGGAGGAACAGGAAGAGGAAGAGGAGGAGGAAGAGGCAGTCAGGGTAGAGCGCGATGGCGGAGAGGGAGGCAGCAATGCGGACATCGGGGGGAAAAGTCGTGGTGGCTGGCCTCTGCAGCAGTGCTCGGCCCCCGCTGACCTTGGCTATGAAGACCGAACGGACTCGTTCACAGACAGAACTAGCCTCAGCCTTCTGGGGCCGTCGCTGGAGGGCCGCATTTCCCTGAGCCAGGGCTCACGGCAGCCCTGCTCCAACTTTAGCTCCGACCTCTTCTCAGCCTCCCATGTCTACCAGGAGAAACGCCCACTGAGGCGCAGGTCCTGTATCCCTTTTCAGGAGTCCAGCATTGCTGGTTTCACGGACCCGCTGTGGCCCCAGACAGCCGTGCTGTTTGGCCAGGCAGTGAGGCAAAGCCGCAGGCTTGGATATGGTAGACGCCGGTGGAGCCGGAGATGGCCAGGCAGATCCAGGGAGATGCTAGGCCTGTTACCGTCTGGCCACTTGCTGCCCCACATGCAGCGCTACTCCAACTGGAGGCCTGGAGTGGCAGTGCCTCAACTGCCCCATGATGCCACCATCTGAAGAGGTGACCCAAACCAAACCATCTCCTTCATTTATTCAGTCCTGCTCCCTGCCCCTCAGCCCACCCACCCACCCACCTCTGCCTTCAACAACACGTCTTTCTTTGATAGTAGGTAGTTGTGGCTCCTGCAGTCGTTACGTGATTATTGAATCTCTGTTGGAAGAGTGGTGCTCTCTGTCCTAAGCTGAAACGTTTCCAAATGTAAGCTGGCCCACTAAACACAAACCCTGCTCCTGAATTCTGTAGGTAAAGCGCAAAAATACATTCTCTCCCTTGTTACCATTGATCAGTCAATATGAAGCCAGAGCTGGAGATGTAGGCTGATCAAATGCATTCAGACTGAACAAGAAATTAATTTAGACAAGAACAGACACAGTTTGCTGTAGGCAGTGCAAAAAACACTTGGCTCTTATTTTAAGCTGGGTGATTCTACTTCATGAACAGGGGAAAAGGAGACAGTTTAGAGGCAAATAAATGAAAGGTCAATTTTAAAATCAGTGCCTGGACTCTGAGCTGCCATAAACACATACAACTGCACACACTTTCAGTGTGTGTTGTTAGGCAGCTGGAGCTGAAGTTTGTGTTGGAGAGCAAAAGCTCTCCAGCGCTAAACCTTGTGTATATAAAATGAGTTCACTTTGCATTCAGTCAGAACACAATTTATTTACACGGTTTAATTTATGCTCGGTCACTCCACACCTTTGGCAGTGTCTCTAGAAAGAAATGATGAATTTTGGACAAGAAGGAAAAGTGTTTTAGGACATATTTGTTGCTCATAGGTACATGCAGAAAGAAAAAAAAACAAAACATTGAACCTCAATATGTGCACTAAGGGCATCATGTTCAAACTAACAAGCTGATCGATACAGCATTTTTGAGGGCAGCTGATATCAATATTTGAGAGTCAGATAATCTAATGATCTTGTATCATTTTTTAAGAAAAACACGACTTAAATGTTTGATAAGGATCCTCTGAATTGCAATAATGATTAGTGGGTGGAACATATAACAGGGACACTGTTTGCAAACCTCAAACATGTTTTTGCATTCTTTACTGCAATTTAATTTTAATATTAGTGGAAAGTATTGGACATGCTGATGAATCTAGCGGATCTAGTTGAAACTGCACCTTCCCCAAACTGTTGCCACAAAGTTGTCTTGTCTAAAATATCAATGTTACTGTAGCAATAAGCTTTCCCCTCATTGGAACTAAGGGACCAAACTATGAAAAACAATCCCACTCATCATTTAAACGAGCCATCTACACATATTTTTTTTGTGCATCTAAGAGAACAGTACAGCCTTCTAGTCACACCAGCGCAGTCAAAGAGGCAGACTGTGTGATCAGTCTGCTCATCTTTTCTTTCTATTTAATGTCATCCAAGTATAAATGCAGGGTGTGGTGACACATATCTTCTGTCTTGAGACAGCTGTCAAGAATGTCGAGCGACCGAGCATTAAATTAAGCTCTAATGGCCTAGCTTGCCTCTTTGTCCCTTCAGGAATCCTTTGGTGGCAGATGAATAAAGTTCAGCCAGAACAATTGTTGCTCCTGCTTTCTGGGACTGAAGGCACATGCTGTTCTGCCCCCTCTCATAGAGTCGATGACCCAGCTGTTATCCTTCCACAGTTTGTCTACAGATAAAAGCACTAAACACCGGATTATAAAAGATTAGCAGTCACTTACCTGAATAAATGCTTCATGTAGTCCAGTATTCCAGATAGGGATATACTTCTATGGTAATGGGTTTTTTTGGGGGCGAGGAGGTGGGTATTTAAAAATATATTTTTGTTATAGTTGTTGTTGGGCCACATAGATATTGCAAGTATTCCAAGTCTATTTACTTTTACACAAAACTCATTGAACAGAAATATTTTCCAGCAGGCTTGATAAAGTGCACAGCCATTTAATGTTGGGCCAGGATAGTTGAAAGCTGCAGAACACGTGCCTTCCATATGTGTTACTAAAGCCTACTTCCTTTACACTCACAGGCCATCTCACTAATTACCAATATATCTCCATTAAGTACAAGTCTGGCGTGTTCTTTCAATTGGATCATATTGACTTTGTGCCACTTTAAAGGAATAGTTTCATATTTTAGGTGATACACTTATTACACTTACCTTGCTGAGAGTTAGATGAGAGGATTGATACCACTTGTGTGTGTGCTAAATATGAAACTGACAGCAGACAGTTAGCTTAGCTTAGCATAAGCAGCAAGCTTGTCTCCATTCAAAGGGGGAAAAATTGTGGGTTTTACATGTTTTGTATGGAAAAATATAGATTTAACATTAGACTTGCAACAATTAGTTGACAGATAATTAATCTCCAACTGTTTTGATAAATGATCAATCCATTTGAGTGATTTTTTTTAAAAGAAAAAATGCCCAAATTCCCTAGTCCCAGTTTACTATGTGAATATTTTCTGCTTTCTTTAGTCTTTTATGATAGTAAACTAAATATATTTGGATTGTAGACTGATGGTTGGGACAAAACAATATATTTCAGGTTGCATCTTGGGCTTTGGTTGACATTTTTCACTATATTATGATTTTTTTTTGACCAAACAACTAACTGATTGAATTTTTAGATGCAGCCCTTTATAACGTATGAATTTATGAGCTTTAGAGGTGCTGGTAGGTGCTTTTTTTTTTTTTTTTTAACCTTGGGCTGTTTCTCTGTTTCCAGTCTTAATGCTAAACTAAGCTATAGCATACAGATGTGTGAGTGGTATCGATCTTCTCATCTAACTCCAAGAAAGCATATGTCACGAAATGTCAAACTATTCCTTAAGATTCATAATCCTTCAAACAGCACAAAGAGAGCACCAATCTGCACATTTTTGTGCCTCAGTAGCTTGAGGAAAGAGAACAGAGATTTCTATCTGTAAATATCCGCGACAATACTACAGAGCAAAACCCCCTGTTATCACCAACTGCAAGATAGCCTCAACTGTTAGAGTAATCCCCCGAGGCTGGCTCCCACAGCCGCACAGCACCTTTATAATTGGATCTTTCTGTGATCTGATCTAGATTCTGCAATGGAGAGCCCCCTCTCCGCTGTCTAACACACTGCTGACATTTCTGCACTTCAGTTATGTTAGTAAGTCATAGGAATGTTCAAACTCAGTCTGTTATTTTATCTTGCGAAATATTGCACATGTCTATAACATGCAGCAAAGAAGTAATAGCCAGTTTTCCACCTACATTCATTGGTTTTATATGTTTAACACTAAATGTGATAGGTAGTCCAATCTTTAGAGTTCCTTCATCATAATTAACAAACAACTACATAACCATCAAATAATAATCTTTCTACTAATTTAGTTGTCTATATGATGAATCTAAAATGCAAAAGTTTCATATTAGATTCACATTAATCTCTTTCTGATAAGGCTACATATAGCACCCAGCTAACTTGAGACTGATCTATCACTGTCACTTTCTTTCTAATACACACTATAACATTACTGTATTTAACCATACTTGATGACTATAAACTAACTATACCACAGAATTACTATGAAAACATATATGAAAATCACGTCAACCACATTAAGCCCCTTAACTCTGATAGTCACTTTCACTTTCGAAGTAATAAAAATGCCCCTGTTCCCATTAACGCGCTTTAACTCCTTTTTTTGCTGCTACATTTTTATTTGCTGTGGGAGCAACTGACTGTTTGCTGAATCCCCCTTAGTAACTGTTGCTGTGCCTGTTCTGGTCTTGCACAACACAAATGCAGTTTACAGTGATAAAATTTTCAGTTGTTTTTTAAAACAAGGTGTCCATGATCTCACACGAAGTAGGCCTCCCAATTGTGATAAGTGAGATACTAGCTGGATCTAATAAAATCGTCCAACAACAGTGACATTAGCTGTAGCTGGCTTGCTAATAACTGTTACCTCCATGGGTTGGTTGACAGTTCAGTATGATAATGAAAAATGTAAGATCAGACAGTTATTTTGTTCTGATAATAATCCTGTTTGAATGTTTAGTTTAAAGTAAAACATACTTGGACGCTCTCTCTACAGTTTAGATATAGGCCAGATGTGCCTAATTACTGTTGCTAAGCTATGATTGCACAAGTGCTGTTCAGGAAAGGCTGGGGTTTAGCGAACAGTCAGTTGAACATATTAGTTTTTCCCTAACTTTTTTAAGCACCACTTACCATTCTTTGATTGATGCAGTGAATTTCCAAATGTCAGGATGTTAGCGAAGGCCAGGATCTGTCAATTGTGCCTCCACTTTCCTGGCCCAGTCACTGGTTGATGAAACACCCTCCTAGGTGTGATATCAAAAAGAGGTGATATATCAGACAACAGGTACTGGTTTGTCATCCCTGATACTGAGGGCCATATCACCTCCCGTTTCCGGAGTGAGCAAATCCCACCAGCTGCTCCTGTGGACTGACTATAATAGTTATAGTCCAACTATTGCTATATCAGACTGTCGGTGGAGCAGAATGTACCTCATGTATCAGAATGTCCTTAGAGACTTGGGATGACATGAGGTGTTTTTTTTTTTTTTGGGGGGGGGGGGGGGGGGGTTTCTTTCCGGGAGCATCTGGCTATGAGGAATGTACTGTCGAGACACTCAACAAACTAAAGCCACTGGATCCCTTTGTGGAAGCGAGTATCACTGCAGTCTTGAGATGAAGACAGATGAGATGTGTGAAGTATCAGAACTGGCCTTCTGTCACATCTTCTCCAGCTTTTAGAGCCATCTGCTCGGGCTTTGACAGCCAACCGAGCCACATATCTCCTCACTCCCCAAATCTGTCCCTCATTGGGCACAAATCGACAAAAAAATCACTGTCATTTCTAATATTCACTTAGGCATGGATGTGTATGTATATTATGAGTACTAATTGTGAGTTGAGCGAGTGCTGGAGGAGTGTACATATAATAATTCTGTCGTGTAAATCAGTGGTTTTAATCCATGCTCCATGAGGCCCAACAGCTGGGTCAAATATTGACTTGAAACAGTCAGATGGGCTGTCCAAATCTTCTACCGCCAGACTAATGGAGGTGAGGATGTGATGTTATTGAATAGTGGGAGGAATATCAGCCTGTAAACCCTGCCATCTGCTAAAGTTCATTAAGGTGTTAATCCAGTCTGGCTTTGACTGGAGAGGTGTAGTGTCCTAGCTGCTTTTTCATCCTGCTTTCTCACCCTGAAATGAATAAAAATCAGGGGGAAAACATACATAAAAGATGTTAATAATCGGCATTAAATACTGGATCTCCAATCTGCAGCTTCAACACAAAATCTTTATCAGTATCAGCCTTAAAAACATCTTGCCAATTAAATTGTATCAGTAGTTTGTAGGTTTTCATTCCACTCCAACTCTGCAGGTGTTAGACATTTAGCACAGCATTCATTAGAGATGAGTAACATGAGGAGTTTTGACCTCAACTTAGAGCCACTGTGTTGCAAGTCTTTTAAATCACAGGTTAGATCTTTGAGACTGATCACACAGAGCAGGAAACCCCAGAGAAGCACAGCTGCCACAGTGATACAAAAACATTTCAATCAAGATCTTGTTATAATGACAAAGTTGTCTCTTTAAAATTAGGAATTAGAGTTTCAATATATCCTAAAAATAAATGATAAATAGAAAACATTCTGTTTGGGTTAAAGCTGTCAATCAAAGGATGACAATTTCTCATGTAAACAATCTTAATGATTACTTTATATCTGCTTTTTGCATATACTGACTCACCAATTAGCTTAAGTCAAACATGTTCTGATAAAGTCAAATTTGTTGTCACACTTTAATCAACCTATGTTGCTATTTTTCTGATAACAAAATTGTCGAGGTTGTGTAAATTATGTCTCTGAGAAGAGAAGCAAGAGTGGAGGTAGCATGAAGTTGTTCAAGTGCCAGGAAACTTCACAGAGGTCGAGGTTCATGGTTGTCTGTGGAGTCTAAATTTGTTTTAAACCAAACATCAATCTTTCCCTCTTTCCTTAAAACCTCAACTATGTAATTTTGGTTACCAAACTCTAATCAAACCTCAACCATTGAAAACCATATTTAAATATTTCTTAACAACACAATATTTTGTGGTAGGTTGGAGGACTTGCAGGACTACACTTCTTTTCCAAGTGGTCCACCCTTTACAGAGTAATATTCTTTTAATTGGTGAGGTTCACTTGTTTTGATGAACAAGTTAGTAAATGTTCAATAACTTCAGTCATAGTATATTCAGATAAAACAGTAGCTTCTGTACAAAAGCTCAGCAATAACCCAATAGTAGTGCTGGACAGAGCCAGATTCAGTGTTTCCATGTTATAATTATTTCTCGAGCCTTTACTGTGGGCACTGCTAGGTAAATAACTAGAGTAAAAGTCTATAGCTATATGGCAACTCTGTGAGGCTGTACTTCAGCATAGCAGTGCTTTCAGCTAAATGCTAATGTTGGTGTGCTAACATGACAATACGAACATGCTGTTTAGCAAATGTTTACTATGTTCAACATCTTAGTTTAGCTAGTTAGCATGCTAACATTGCTAATTAGTACTAAAATTAAGATACAGTTGATGCAGATGGGAATGTCAGTAGTTTTACAGTATTGGACACATTAAAGATTTGAACTGGTCATGGTGCCAAATGGAAAATCAGTGGATCACCAGTTATCCCTGTGAATCCTGTTGGGAACATGAATGCCTTTCATGGCAACCAATACGTGGTGAGAAATTCCACCCAAAACCACAAATGTGAACTACGTGGTGGTTCTACTGGAAAGTCTGTGAATCACCGAATCAGTAAGATTAATTTCTTGGGAGCCTTGAAAGTCTGCACAAATATCTTTTTGCTGATCCAGCAGATGTGGAGATATTTAACTGGATAAGTGAAAAATGTGACCTGCAACTGGCGCTAGATAAAAGACCAGAATATCACCTAAGATATGAGGAGTCATCCTCTGCATACCATGAATATATGTACCAGATTTATTGCCAATCCAGTCAATAGATGTTGAGATATTTCAGTCTGGACCAAAGTGGTGGACTGAAAAATGTATTGAGAAATAACCTCATTATAACAAGAGTTAATTTCCTCTTACAATTAGATGGTTTGTCATTATAACAAGATGTTTAGTAGATACATTTCTTATTTTGTGATTTTAAATGGTCGCGGTTCTGTGCTGCCTTGGAAAAACTGCTCTGTATGGACTGAAACTCTGAAGCTTGTTGTACTCGTGGCCACACCTCAGAGCAGGTGTGTGATGCAACAGTAGTTTTCTGTCCCCTGTGATTCACTGTTGATTTAGACTTTTTTTATATCACTGATGTAGTTTCACAGCAAGTCATCAGTGCCGATATGAAGCTCAGTGCTGTGCTGATGCTCAGGAGGGAGAGACGTACCACAGCAGTGACAAGAATCCATAGGTTGCATTCACCAAAACCCTGTGGACTAGCTGTTCAATGTTACTCATCATATTGAAAATTGCCAGATGTTGTCACTGTATGAGCGATAAAAGAAGTTTACCATCATTCCTTGTGGTAAATCCTCTCCCTAAGCTCAAGAAACCCACTTTCCTCTCTCGCTCACACACTGCTTGCACTACAGGTTCCTCTGAGTTGGATGTTTCCCTTCCCTTGATGATGAAAGCAAGCAGGAGTTCAGCTCTGCTCTCCCATAATCACTGTCTAAGTATAGGGCACTCCATGAATCTGCACTGTGTGTCTATGTACACAAAAGCTTTTTTTTTTCTCTGTAAGCAATAATGACGTTGCATTAAAAGGCTCTCTGAGGGTTTGTCTTCTGCTGAAGGATGCAAAAAAATGTAGTTCTGTCAGCCATACTTGAAAGGTCACAGAGCATAAATGCTGAATTCCTGAAGTCAATTTCTCATTCATTTTTCCCAAAGAGAGGAGGATTATGAATCATAATCTGCTACCTGTGGTAAGGTAACACACTCCTGCACCTCCTGGAAGTGTTTGCAAGATCTGAATTCAGTTTCTGGATCAGATGTCGCCGGGTGTGTTTTTGAGTTCAAATGCTAAACTAAAATGGAAAAAATGAATGTGAAGCTTTCTTCTTCAAATAGGGGCTGTGATAAAGGAGGCAGGACATTTCAGTCGTACTAGCATTCCTCGGCAGTTTGGACATCTGTGTACATTTGAAGAGATTGCCTGGAGTTGGGACATGAACCTCTGCACTCTGTTCAAATGTAGGCCAGTGGCTAATGTGGATGAGGAGGGGATAAGATCACTCTTGTCCTCCAGACTTGAAGACAAACCCTATGATTGGCTCTTCTTCAACATGCAGGTTAGGTTAAAAAAAAAAAAAACAGTAAAACACATGTTGAGTACCTGTATTATCTGTGTTCCTGTAGTATATAAATATGTGTACTGTAACTGGTGACTAACTATCATGTATATAAAGATTAGACCAAGTGTTTGGCTGGTGCCTTTTCTTTCCTGGAGTTATATTTGTCTGATCTTTGTCAGTTTAATTTCTCCCCTCAGGTGAAGTCTGTGCTCCTCATTAGCTTGACTGCAGTGTTTCATCTGCTTCTGACATCACTACAGCTCCATTTAATTATCTGGGATCCTTTAGTCAACTCTGTACATCTGTCTTGTGGTGAAATGTGTCTGGACACTTGCACACATTAAAATACGACTTTCGTGCAATATGTATAATCGCTTAATTACACAATTATACAAAACCCTGTTTTCAAGCGAACTTTTTTGAGTGACTTAATATTCCATCATCCTGTATTGATTGAAACTGAAATGGATGACTGAAAAAAAAAGGTCTGAACATGTCCAGTGTAGACAGGAGGGAGAGATGCTGAAGCAACATTATATCAGAGCTGTGGTGTAACAGCTTCTAGGAGCAATACCAACTTTTTACAGCCACCTTTATTACAATATGGGTCTTATTATTTTGTCCACCATTTCTATTCAGTCATGATATCATTGTACTCACCAAGAAAGAAATGAGTAGTCGGACAGTCAGAAATTTTGTGAAAAAGTTAGGCCAGATTACCTGAATTACTTTGTTTGGAGGTAAAACCAAAGTCAAAGCACCTGAAAATTTGATAATAATTCCTCATTGCACAGGAAAACGGTGAGCACATCAACAGCAAGCAGGATGTCCACCTTAAACTGTGATAGATGTTTGCAAAAGACAGTTTGGGTAATAATTTTACTTTTCACCTTCATTTTCTCCTCCAAACATGAATCAAATGTGTGTTACTGTCTGATCATCTGACAGTTTCTTGACCTGCTTCTAGTGATATCATCATTACTGATTAATTAAACTACAACACTAAGGCAAAATTTTAATAAAGGTTAATTATCCTTTTAAAGGTGCAACAAGTACCATGTTTTGTGGCATGTTTGCTTGATTGACAGATGGCTCAGCCTCCCACAGTAAGCTGAGCTGAATGCTGTTTGCACTCCTCAACTCAGCTCCAACTCTTTGCCCAAATTGGGTAAAGAAACTGGCCTAAGGTGTTTTCAAACCTGCGTTGTTTAGTCCGGCTCTGATTCATTTCCCCCTTCGCTTTAATATGAGCAAGGATGATACATAAAGCAAAGGTTAGCTCGCTAAACCATTAATCCACCCTGGTCAAAGGTTATGAAAAATCACACTGTAGACCGATCAAGTGATCTTTGTGTAGTCCCAGCGGTGAATACGAGGGAACTGTACAAACTGTTTTCATGTAGCAGAGTGAGATGCCAGAAGCCACACAGAGGAGTGATGTGATGCTGTAACAGCGCTTTCATGTAGAACAGTGCTGTCTGCTGTTACATAAACAGCTTTACAAAAGTGAGCAGTCCTCCACATTCTTTCTATAAAAAGACCCATCATTTCACCCCACTCCTAATCTGGCTTTATTCTATCCATTTCAGCAGTTTGGGCTTTTAGGAGAACAGGGGGATGAAATCCAGAGAGGAGGAAAGAAAAGACTGTAGTATATTTACAGTTTGTTCCTCGGTTATCAATGTTTTGTCAAAGTCTTGGGCGGACTTATTCACACAGGAAAATCACTTTGACAGATTGATGACTGGCTTCTTCCCGACTGGTACATGCTGGGTGACATCCAGCCTCCTCCTCGTGAGACTCGTGGGCTGCATTTGGTTCCACATTATCACAGTGTCTTCCCTTGACGTGTTCCCTTCAGTGAGCCCACTAGCAGTGGTGGAAAGTAACTAAGTAGATTTACTCAAAGTACTGTATTTAAGTGCAATTTTGAGGTACTTGTACTTTATTTGAATATTTCTAATAGATACTACTTTATACTTCCACTCTACTATATTTCAGAGGGAAATATTGTACTGGCATATATAATAATATATCAGTCAGAGGAACCAAACCACTACTTTTACTGCAATACTTTAACTATATTTTGCTGTTAATGATGCTGTTGTGATGTACAAGAAGTGAGTCCTTCTGGTCCTCAGCAGAGTAAAATGTGTAAGAAATCAACTGAGGATGAGACCAAATGGCTCTGACAGCCAGTACAAAGTCAGTTCAGTTTATGTGAATGAAAATATGGCCCAGCGACATATACCTTGAATGGTAATCATAAAGTTTGGTATGGTAGTTTGTTTGGAAACGGTTCCAAAGACTAATGACAGCGATCACTCCAAAGAGTAGTTCAGAGAGTCACCCAACTTCATTATATTAAATCACGGGAGAACTCCTTCAATAAACATATCCAGACTAGCGTCACTATATGCATATATGATTGTATAATCTTTCATAATATGCTGATGGCATATAATTGTCTGTAGAAAAATCAAAATCATGTGGTAAAGTACAAAACTAAATCTAAAAGATAAAAACCAAACTTATGAGAAGAGAAGATGAACACTAAAATTATTACTCAGACTGTCTGAGTCAAAAATCTGAACCAATAGGAGACAGAAGACATGAGAATGTGGTCATTTTCAAGATCATAAAACATTTTATTTATTACACAAAAAGGAAATGTACACATTTAATTATGAACAGTGCATTCTGGGGACATTTAAAATAAAAGCAGCTTTTGACACAACAAGCACAAATAAGAGAAAAAGGTTAAACGGTGAGAAAGTCTGGCTGCTGTTTCCACACCTGATCAACTATAAGAGAGGAAATGTCGAGTCAAAAATCAAATGATCCCCTGGAAAGATCAAACATTTCATCAACTTCACTCTGATGGATGATTGAAGTTTGACTTGACATGTCTCGGTGCAGTCTATGTGATGCTTTCACTACAAGATCAGACCAAATTTCTCTTCTAACAACCAAACAAGATGGCTTTCCTCCTTGAATCCAGCCAATAAAGCCATGAGCCTTCAGGCACACGTTCAGCTCACTGTACACTGGTAACAATGCAGCTTATCACTATGCAGCAAGCTCCAAAAACTCTATGTACCAAGATATTTACAATGTAAACTAATGACTGTAGAAGCATACAATAGTGTTATTTCTTTGATCCAAAAACTAAGCGGCCTTTATAATAAAATATTGCTCAATGAAGAGGAATGGAAAGTATCCACTTATGAAGTGCAGAACAGTATGTCAAGTTGCATTTTGCACTTCTGTTCAAGCTCATTAGTTAAAACACAGAAAGTCGATGTGACATTTTGGAACATTTTTCCTCTTAGACACTGTGTTTTCTCCCAATAATTTGTGACATTTTGCTGCAGTGTTTGACTTGTGTTTGGTGTGTTTAGGGGGGAGAATTAAGATGGAAAATAATATATTCATGATGAAAAGCCAGTGGAGCAGTGAGCTCCTCTTGTACAGCCTTCAGTAAAGAGCACGTTACATAATTACATTGATTTTTAAACCTATGCTGTCAAGTCCTCTGAAAATTAAAAAGAAACTTCAATGCACGTCAGTTTCAACTTTAAAAGGTTAGTTCACCCAAATTACAAAAAGAAAATCCCTCATTTGCTTCTAGTGGTTTCTAACTATGGAGATAGTTTTTGGTCTGTTTGTCCAGGTTTGTAGATATTCTGTCTTTGAGATTTCTGTCTCCTCCCCAGTACATTGGAGCAAAATGGAATTTCAGTGATAACGCTCAAAACATCAAAAATCAAACAGTAACACGTCTTTACAGCAACAGTGTCCCCATTAATCTAAAAAAAAAAAAAATAATAATAATGACTATTTCTTCAGTAGAATGTATTTCCATTAAAAACCGTTGAGGTCTGTGGATTGTCCAAAAGAACATGAACACTGTTTCTGGAAAGTGATGATTTCAAACGTCAAAACTAAATACTTGTCATCTCCACTGTATCGAGGTGGAGACAGAAACCTCAGAGAGATCGATGATGATAGAAAACAGCTGCTGTGACGGCACTGACTGTAGCCAGAAGATCTGTAGAGATCAGTGCTGTTTGGTCCTTTACATCATCCAGTAAAGGACCGAGCCACTCTTTTAGCCTCCTTTACTAAATTAATATTTTTCCCCCACTTTCCATGTGGCCATTTGTTTGCATTCATGTAAGTGCTTTCAGTACACTAAGAAATTTAACATGAAACAAGTTTAGGTTCAGTGATCCATCACAGTGAACATCCTGTCAGCTTTTACTGCTGTCAAAGTTACATTTGACATCCTCAACTTTGAGACGTGCACACTGTGACGGATTACTGAACTCAAACAAGGTTCAAGTCGTTCTGCAGTTTTATTTTTAATAGCAGAGAAATAACCGTAAACTAGTAGCTGTCATTTAAATAACAGTTCAGTCTAATAATTATATTTATTCATTATTTCCACTTACTTTGGAAATCCTAGTGAACCCTTTAAATGTCAGCTTTCTAACGAGATACTGCAGGTAACAGTCAGTGCTATAATGGCTGACTTTTCAGTTGTGTAGTGCATTAACTGAAGTGCAGCAGCTCTCAGTCAATCTATTCTAGCTTTAGTGGTCCGAGTGAGCGATGTCCGAGCAGATGTACTCCATCAACTAGCTGTGGAAACAAGAGCACCTGCTCGGACATCAGTACAGAGTCAGAAATGCAGCATGCTTCAAAGTTTCAGCCCACAGACATCAGAGTGCAGCAGCAGTTTTATAATCTATATGATTCAGTGTTCATTTAGCCTTTTCAAATGTCAAAGACAGACAGACATTGTGTCGACTGTTATTAAAAGTGAAAACATTTACATAAATTACCAGGAAAGCTAATCGGGCAGTAAAGGTTCGGTTCACCTAAGAAAAAAAAAGAATTTACGATTTCATGCAGCCGACAAGCTGCAAAGTGAATGTTTTAAGAGTGAAGTAAGTCTTTTTAGCACCGAAGGGAAGCGCAGGGGCATGGCTGAAGGAAGCTGAGAGAGAGTCGAGACAGGAACTCAGACAGACTGAAGTGAACATCAACAGCAAGCTGTTATAAAACACTGACCTCTTATAGACAACATGTACAGTGTGACAGGATGTCCTGTTGACTTGTCAGACTTACAAAAGCATTTACAAAGTGAGAAAGTAGCAGATTTGTGCTGAAAGTTACTTAAAGTGACTAAATGCCCTGTAGTCCAGGTGAATTGTAATGGTTCATATATATCTAGAGTTTGTATGCCCTTAACATTTTCAGAGATTCAGTCATTGCACAAACAGCTGTGGCAGCCATGTTTTCCTCTGAAATGTATTTACTGAACTAACTGTGAAAGAAGGTAAACTATGTATATCCCTATATGTTAAGTCTGGAGAGAAATGTAACAAAGAAATATGCTAAAAGTCAAGTTTTCCCAAGTTAAATTGAAATGTTGGTTCTTAAAAAAAAGGGGCAGTTTCATTGTGTTCACACAATATTTAAGACACTGATGATGTGGTCATGTGAACAATCAATATTTTCTTTACTGCCACCTCCCTCAACATTTGTGTCATGATCCAATTCGGAAAATATTGAGGATGCCAGAAGAAATGTTTCCATTTCTGTACGAGCATTGTCTTCATTTCAAATTTATGCCTAACAAGCAATTTCTACTCTACAGATCTGTGTAACTAGCATGTGTGTGTTGTCTCCGGCCGTTATTGCGTCGCTGTGGGGCCGATGACAAAGCAGCGGGGTTGTCAGGTCTGACGGGCTCAGAGGGAATCACCTGTCAGCAGGCAAGCTCATGTCATCAGACAGAAGCTGCTCACCTGGAAGAAGGAGGAGGAGAAATGACTCGACTGTTGTGATGTTCACACACTGAACTGTGTGTTTAGCTGAGTATCTATTACAATCATTTTACCTCTCTAGGTACTGTAGAAGTAATCCACCAACATGATTTATTTAGTTATTAGAAGACAAATCGTTGACTGTATTTTCAGTTAAAGTGGCTTTAAATCAATGTTTTTATAGTAACAAAAGATCATATGATCACTTGTAAATGAAACATGTTGCATACTATATATTATAAGTTCATTACAAGTCAAATTGTGCATGATGGGTCTAATACAATCTCGGTCACAGTCTGTGTTGTTGACATGTCAGCTTGTACAATGAATGTCTGATAAACTGAACTGTAGCGCTATGATGTAAAAAGACAAAAAAAAAAAAAAAAAAAAAAGGAAGCAAGCAGAATGCCATGCCATCAGCTCACGTCACCCATCTGCACCACTCTGACATTTTAAAAATGTAGCAAAACAATAAACATGGCCATGATGTTAACTCTTCTATGCATCAACAAGCAAGTTTGAAGCTGGTTGTGGCCCAGGAAAAGACATGGAAGACCAATTCTGCAAACCAAGTTTGAGCTAAATAGTTTTTTAGCAATAGCACTACGCTAGCCCACTAGTGTATTCAGTGTCATTTTATGTTGTAAAATGCTGCTTGGATTATAAACATAGGTTATAGCTACACAGTGTCACATTTTGGTCCAAAATCACAGTCACAATTGTGATGCAGCCTGTCTAAATCAACTGTCTACGGATCCAAGACCACCATTGTTTTTAATGACATTGTGCGTGTGCTGGTTACCTGTGCAGGGAGGAGTCTGGTTGTCATAGCGAGAGTTGTTGCTCTGCAGCGCCTCATCCTCAGTGTCGCTGTCACTGCTCGTTGCTGCCACCAGGACAGATGGCGACTGGTCTATAATCAAGACAAGACAAGATGAGATCAGACCATCAGACCTGCACAAACATTCTTTCTTTCAATATAGAGCTATTTCAAGTTTTGGACAAAATTGAAATAAAATACAGATTTTTTCAAGTCCACTGAGGGCAGAGTGGACTCAGGGTTGTTTTCCAGTTTCATCTTTCAGATTGTTTGTCAACAGTCATCAATAAAATTCAGTAACAGTGGAACAAAACATTCATTGTATCTTGTTCTCTCTCGCCCACACAAACTCACACACACACAAAACATTTTTACATTTTGCTCAGCAGCAGAGATTCCTTCTTTAGGAGCTTTATGCTGCACATAACACACAAACAGGAAAACATATTAACTCCTGAGGTGTCACTTAGAACGTAAACTGACCTTCATTTGAGTGTGTCTGTGCAGAGGATCCCTCCAGCAAGGACTGATGCGAGTTTCCTGAGCTTTCGGAATCACATTCCAACATGGCTGCCCTGCGGGGGGGGAGAATAGAAAGGTTAAGAAACAAGAGGAGTTTTCTGTTGTAGTTCAAAGAACGCAGCTGTCTGGTGTAGCTATATTTTTCTGTGAATCAAGAGATGCACCCTAGGGTCCTACTGCCACAGTTCTTGCTGGCAGTGATGTAGCTTGGACCTCCTAAGGTGAAGATGTCGTCTCTGGACCCTGAGGCTCCATACAGCTGCTGCTCTACAGAGTACTGCTGCTTGGAGATGGATGCCTGCTCTGACGAGGAGCTGCCAAGAGACACAAGGGGGCCCTGGATGCCGTCAGCCTTCAGCACTCCTGGAGCAGAGAGGGGAGCGAAGTCACAAGACATGGGACTTGTTTTGTTATTGCTGTTTTTCCAATTCATTCAGATTGACTTCATAAGGAGACTAAAAAGTTGGCAGTTGTTGTTGTTTCCATATGCGGCAGGCAGCTGTTTTCAGCCAAAGAAAATCTCAAAAAAAAAAAAAAAAAAAATTAAAAAAAAGACTGTGCTACCTGCTCACCAGCAAACAGCAGATAAACAATGTTAGCAACTAGCTGGTGAACACAGTCGAGCATTTTGGAGCTAAAGAATCAGATTTTCTGAGGAGCTTAAGGAGACCAAAAACTGAGCTAAACTGAGAGTGAATATCAAGCAAGAAATGAAAGTCCAAATGAAGGATAATGTTGATTTTCTGGACATGTGAACAAGCAACTACTAAATTAAATGCTAACATAAATACTGACCCTCTGTACCTCCAAGCCCCTCTTTAGGATGCAGACTGAGCTCCGTGGCGGCCTCTGCTCCTCTCAGGTCCTTCTCCATCTCCTCTGGACTCCTCCGTTTCATAACCTGAGAGCTGCTGCTATCCAGGACAGGAGACTTCCTGGCTGCACACAGAAAAAAAAGACACACATTCTCAAATACTGTATGTAATCATCTCATAACCCTGGACCACATAACTGTGGAATTAATCATTGGTTGTTGTCAGTCTGCCAGACTGAGTCGTGTGGGCCTAATCTTTTGTAATGTCATCTGAAAACAATCATTGAAGAGGCTTGCTTTTTTTTTTTTTTTTTTAGCTCAGGTTCATATTGAATTAAAATCATTTTCAACCAAAGTCTAAACTGGCTTCCAAAACCTCTCAAAACTGGAGTCTGGAAAACATCCATTGTGGACAAATGATGGAAATGGTGTAAGGTTTGATAAAGGTACAAAAACAACAAATACTAGCCTTCAATTTTTCTTTGATGGAAAAAAAAACAAAACATATTATGCAGGAATGTCTGAAAAGAAAAACTTAATTTGGTTTCCACAGCACCATTTCCACCATTAGAGCCAGTTGTAATCTTTTCCATAGAAAGAAACAAGATTATGAGACTTATGGAGGCTACCTCACATAGGAGTACCTACTGCAGATAACAAGATGATTTTCAGTTTGGGGGAAATTGTTTCTATGTTTATTTTCAGCATTATTAGCAGTGTAGCTGTGCTCACCAGGGCGGCAGGGCCTGGATCGAGCTGCAGCTGCTCTCCCCAGCAGGTCCAGCTCACTGGCTTTACAACAAGCTGACAGCTCTGGATCAGCGTGGTGAGAAGGCACCTCCTCCACACTGAAGGCTCGAGATGGGCCAGGCCTGGGCTCTCCATTCCCCCGAGCCTCCAGCACTTGACTCTTGACATCGGACATCTTGCTGCGCACTTCAGCCATCTGGGCCTTGAGGCGGATCAGGACCCCCGAGTCTGGAGCTGATCGTCGCACCACCTGAGGCCGCCGCTCTCGTTCTTTCCTGGAGTGAGGATTGGCTGGAAGAGACAAAAATCAGGCACAAGGATGGAGGGGGGAAATTGAGAACACTGTTTACTGCTTAGGCCTTTAGCCTGGATACATACATATTTTTTTCTGCATGATTTAACAGTAAGGAGAGGTTAAGTGTTTTGCTCAAAGACATATGGCTTTTAAAATGAGCTCAAAGTACAAATGTCATAAAATAAAGAAACCTCAGTCGATCATCAGTCGGTATTTGGATATAAGATCGATGCTGCCACCTATTTATAATTTATTTATATATTACATTGAAACATGATTCTGTTTTTTTTTTTGCACAGCTAATAAATTTGAGTAAATTATAACAAATTTACTTCAATATGTCTCACAACACTTTGCTTGGGCTTGAGTTTTTTCCAAGTCTGTCTTAACATAATACTGACGTGCCAATATGTGTGTAGAAATAGGTCTTTAGAGCTGCGGTGATTAATCAACAGTAAATTAATCAGCAACTATTTTGATAGTTCCATTATTTAGGTCTCTTTTTTTTTATTAAGGCAAAAATGCCAAAATATTTGATGGTTTCAGATTTCAGAGTTTTCTGCCTTTCCTTGTTACATTACAGGAAAAATAATATGTTTGGATTTTGGACTGTGTTTCAGACAAATGAGACATGCTCACCATGGACTCTGGGAAACTGTGATAGACATTTTTCACAGTGTTGATGTTTTATAAGCCAAAACAACAAATCAATGAATTGAAAAAAATATCAGAAGATTCCTACTCTTACTCCATACTGGCGCTTTCCCCCCAGACTGAGACTACACTGTAAAAGATGAATGACAAAATCCACAGCCCTCCTTCAAGTTCAGCTGAAGCTACTATAAAGCTTTAGCAGTCTAAGTTAAGTTAATCAAGTCATATCTTCCAAAATCATTGTCTATTTAGTATGAAGTTCACTTTATTTCCTCGGCATCATGTTCACTAAATTTTCTCTCTAATGTGACGGTTAGGGTGGAAAAAAAGAAACGATAAACCTCCGTTAACTGTCGGTGTTAGTGAATCAGGTTTGTTTACAGACCTTGGCTGTGTAGGAGGGATACAGGAGGCCGAGGCTGAAGGCCCCACAGAGACTCCACGCTGCTGCGCTCCTTCAGATCCAGCAGTTGGATCAGGATGACCGGGTCGATCTCCAGGAGGCTGTTGCTGCCTGGCCCAACAGCACCACCGCCAGCTGCTCCGCTACCGCTGGCGCTACGGCCAGCAGCAGCACTGCGATGTAACGAACGCACTGTGGAGCTGGACCCACCTGCAGATCAGGCAGAAGAGAGAGTTCAGATAAGTTATTTCTTTGTCATTTTATATGCTGCGGTGTCACTGTATATGCTGTTTTTAGTGGTACAACTACAATTTTTGAGCTTTATCAAATGTTTTTAGTGACTATTATGACTATTAATATTATTATCTATTAATCCATGGTCAAAACAACATCTCTCTGAGATGATGTTGGAGATGTTGAAGGTTAAGAATGTGTTGAAATGGCTAATGTCTCTTTTAGTATTGTGATAATTGTGATACAGCCAATTGCTCACTGTAAATGTCTTTATCAATAGAAAGAAAGAGTGCAGTTGCAGCTGTAGCTTCACAGTTCAATCATAAAGTCTAATAAATTATATTTATATATGATACAGATAATACAAATACAGACACGGATACAGAGCAGTTGGATATTTTCATTGTCACTGAGATCTCTGTTGAACAAAAGGTTTCATGTTTCTTTTTCTACCTCTGCGAATTGCGTTATGTCGGTAAATCCAGCAAAATAAATAAACAACCTTTTATGTACACACACAAAATGTTGTTGCTTTTTAATGGTAAAGAGATGGTGCTGATACGCCTGGTCAAAAATAAGTGATGAATGTAATAAAGATTTATACTGACCTGATTTAAGATTAGTTGATTTTTGTATTCATTTCTTTAAATTGATTTTCTGTTTGCGGCTTTTAATTCTTTCAGGTTTTAAATCTACCAACAGTGAATTTTATGCATTAAAGAATCTTTAAGCACAACCAAATTAATTAAAAATGTTTCATGTGTAATTTAATTGTTTTAAATAGTCAAGTTTTATCACACTCATATTACTCAGATCCTGTTTTGTTGTGTTAGATGTGATTGTTATAACATTGTGACACCTTTTTCACATTGCCCTTTGGCCAGGTCTCCCTTGTAAAAGAAATATGGAGAGAAAAAACAAAACATTTTGCTGAACTTGACTCTGATATCTCACGGAGTGAACACACAGACCCCCACACATGTACATACAGTCACCAAGTGTTTCTATATCAGCACCCTGCGAGGGGCACAGCGCACCAACAATGACTCATCCTCTTCATGCCTTTTAACACCAACACAGTCGAACACACCGAGGGAGCTGCTCTGAGACCCACCATCGTATCACCGTGTTCTTGCCTGTGCAGGTGTCCAACAACACAAATAGACGTGACTCTGTAAAATCTCGAGTAGCGGCTGATGCTTTTATTTAGCTTGACTGAAGAGAGAACGAGGCCTTTATCTGAGGCAGGCGGTTAAATATTTGATGGTTGCAGCTTTACAAATGTGAGGATTTGATGCTTTTCTTTGGCTGTTGGTCGAGTATTTTAACTCAAGTTAAAATATTTCCAGCAGTTCAGGGAAATAATTCGCTCGATTCCCTGAAAGATTTTACTTTAAAACAATTACCTGAAGAGCTTCTACTAGTTGGTTTGGGTGCCAGCACAGTGGGAACAGCAACAAAGGATGTGTTGTGTAAACATCATCCAAACGGTGTAAACTCCCAAAAATTGCTTCAAAATCCAAATATGTTACGTGTCAAATAAAGTACATCATACTCCGTAGAGTACAGGAACATAAAATGGTGGAAAATCTGTTTCGGCTAAAATGAAAGCGGACTACAGGTTTATCTTGAACCTGGGAATCAATGAAAAAAAAGAATGATGCTTTCATGTGTCACGTTTCAGGATTAATGAGCCAAAATGTACATTAATCAACACTGATGGCACAAAAATGTATTACTCAAGGCCGTATTATAGTCCTTGTACTCTTGTTCTCATACAAGTATGTGCAGTCGCCGCATGGTCATAAATTTAAGGGCTGCACACAGACACCCACAGAGTCTGAAATCAAGGACAAGAGCATCTGACAGAATTTATGTCACACAGACCATTTTGGTTATGTTGACACATCAAGTATAACATGAGCTTCATTGAGCTTCATTCCTCAGCCCACACACAAACTTTCTATCAAGCTGCACTGAAATCTGTTTGAGACACAGTATCTGCTAACAAACAGATCTCCTCTGCAGAGGTCAGCAAAAGAACCTCCTACACAACACGAGGCAGAATTTTCAATTGTGAGATTTGCCGAATAAGTTGTGAACTTCATATTAGAGCATGAATTATACCTGTGGCTCCAGCCAGGTCATCGGGAAGCTCTCCTTCTTCTGTCTCCAGGTTCCCGATGAAGTCAACATCGTTCTCACCCGACCTGTGCAAACATCCAGCAAACAAGAAGTGATGTGTTAGGTAATTATGTACAGTGGAAAATTATTTTTCATTGCAGGTATTGAAGGTAGGTATGAAGCCTCATATTAGCTTTGGTTGAACTTCTAAAATATATTTCTGCACAAAATGATTTTGTCCCCCATCTCTTACAAAGTAATCGCAATAGGAAAAGATCATTTGGACAGGAGGAATGATTACAGATACCGGTGACTCTAACAGTACATACTGTATTGGCATGTGAGTGTTGTATTAATATACTGGTGACTTGAAAAAATTCAAACCCATCCTTTAATCCATGCACCAAACTACTAGAAACTTGATTTCAAAGCCTCAGTATGTGTAGGAAAAAAGTGCTTGTTGCCTTGTCTAACACCATCTAAAGCTCTCTTCCCAGCAGCAGAATCAGAAAGGGGGGGGGGGGGGGTAACACCTGGCCAACAGCGTCTTAATGCAGTGATGCGGAGGTGTGAAAGTAGACTTGAATTTCTCTCTCAAGCTCTTCTTTTTTTATTCTTCACTTTATTTCTGCACTTTTCATGCTTTCAAACTGTGCGCAATACCATGAATTTCCTCAGGGAGGTGCGTTGTTATCGGCATAGACACGTACAACCTAATTTCTTTGAAGCATACTGAGGCCTTCATGTTCTAATCACTAGTTGAGCAAAGTGAAAAATCAGTTTAATTTCTGGATCTCCAATAAATTCGTCACATTAGGAGAGGAGGAGAGGAACTCTACTCACATGGTCTCCTCGTCTATATCGTTCTCCTCAGTGTTGCTGGTGGCGGTGGAGCTCCCTGAAGTGCTGCTGCCATCCAACGGGTTCACCTCCTCCTCTGTTAGACAGTCCACCTCCAAGTCTCCATCAGACAGCTCCTGATCCACACAGACACATGACCATGATCACACCACTGGATCTGCAGATCCTCAACAGAAAAGGACTCGAACAGGATACCCTTAAGTTTACATAAATCAATAATAAGTTCTGTGAAACCTTTTAATTGTCTCTTCAGGGGAATAGTTTATGTTTCCCCTTTTGCTTGCTCCATATGCACCAAAAATCAATAAGCTGTTGGTGCAATAAAGTTAGAGAATAGAAGAAAAGTTTGACATAATGAAGTATAATCCATCCTTACATTGGAGTCGTCGTGCTGGGTCCTCTCTTCTTCTTCGCCTTTTTTAGTGTTGATCAGAGTGGTCTGGATGTCGTCGTCACTCTTCACTGAGCGAGGGTCTCTTTCAGAGGCTGTGGTACCTGCAGCCAGCCTCAGGTCAGGCGGCGAGGAGCTGCGTGATGTCTGGCGCCGAAACAGCTCGATGGCCAGCCGCTGAAAGCAAAAGTGTGATTCAGTTGGGAAGATTGATATATCTGTTACAGCAAGATGCAAGTTCATTCAGACATAACAAACACACATGTTTTGGTCAGACTATGTAATAATATCAAACTTTTTAAAAAAATAAACTCCTTATTTTCACTTTAAGAATATGAAAAAAATAAGTTTAGTAAAATAAAAAAAATAAAATGAAGGCTTTTGTGTGATTTTGCTGTTCTAAACCAGAATACCAGGAGTAAATGCCTCTATTGCCTCAAACTTAAAAGATATTTTTTGGCTTTTTTGTGTTTATTGAACAACGGGCAGTGAAAAGACAGACAGGAAACAAGGGGAGTGAGAGATGGGTATGAAATACAACAAAAGTCTCTTGCTGTAATCAAATGTGCGATGTGGTTATGCGGCATGTGCAGTAACCGTTCTGCTACCAGGGCGCTCCCTATTGCCTCAAACTTAATAAATATTCAAGTGGTAACAGTGGAGACGATGAGCGTGAACCCATGCTCAGTGGTTCCAGGCCAAGAGATCATTTCTAACCAAAGAGCCACTGAAAAAAAAGCATTCAGTAGAATCCAAACTATGCAATAAATATCTAATATTTGTCCCCTCCACCTCCTTGATCTACTTTTCAAGGTATGAGTGTGGCACTTTTTTATTATGCAAAAACATAAACAAAACTTTTTTCATAGTCAAATGAACAGACACACATAATTACGGAGGTGTTTCCTTAAAAAAAAAAAGTTTGTGTTTTTTTTCCATTGACCACAAAACTGTTTTCCTCATCAAAGATCTAAAATTAGATTTTAACACAAAAACACATATACAGTCGTGTTTTCATCACTTCGGAGGACATTATATTGACTTCCATTCATTTCCTGGTGACTTACTCTAACCGTAACCTCACCCTACCTTTATCTTTATCATAAAACAATAAACCAACATTGTGGGGACAAAAAACAAGTCCCCTACAGTTGCCAGGGTAAAGAGGAAGGCAAGTTCGCAAAATGTGACAGTGAAGATTTGCATTAATGAAAAAAGGCGTGCCTGTACACATAATCCAGACCACAATGTATTTGTAGTTTGAATACATTTTGTAGCTTACAGTTCGTGTACAGGCGCTCCTTTTTTCATTGATGCTGCTTTTTGAATAACACCGCACCTATGTAATGTGCATAATATCAGTAACACCTGGTGCGGACACACACAAACACACAAAGTACCTCTTTCAGGTTGTTGATCTGCTGTATGTAGCCGCTCTGAGCCGACTCCAGCTGGCTGATGTACCAGTATTGGTCTCTGCACTTCTGGAAGAAGGTGGGTGATCGAACCTGGTAGCTGTGCAGCACATGCATGAAAACAAATGATACTCTGTTACTTTATGACAACAGACTTGCTGTTCTGATGGTTTCTATCATATCAGTGTGTGTGTGTGTGTGTATGTGTGTGTGTGAGCCCACCGGAGCACCAGTGTGTCGGTCTGCATGTTGAGGTACCCCTCACTAGCCAGAAGGTCCAGTCTGAAGAAGCGGTTGTAGCCCCAGCATTCTCCAACCTCAAAGTCAGAGGCAAACTCCCGAATGATGTTCTTGGTTGGGTCACTGGAGGCCTGATGGACCATCTCCACACGGTACTCATACCTGAACAGAACCAAGACAACATCATTACACAAGAGATGGTATCCAGGAGTTTTAGATGTTATTATATGTTTTAAAATTAAAAAAGCATCATATTTTACTAGATGAGGTTTGTTTTTAAAAACTTTAAAAACTGGCTGACTCTGATCTTATGTACAAAATCTTTAAGTTGTCAAAGAATTTAAAATTGGGTCATTTAATTTCAGACTTAACTATAAATCAAAAGGAGAAATACAGAAAGAATTTGTTAGATAAAGGTGAAGCTAGAAGGAAAGGGAAAAAGGAAAATAGCCAACAAAGGAAAGATGTACTGAAACTTAAGTTTCTAAAGAAAGAAATGGGATTCATTAATAAGCAATAATAAATAAATAATAAATAAATAAGCATACTTTGACGTTTCAGGGAGTCCAGCGGACAGTTCCAGGAACACAGACAGGTAGTTTCCACGAACCACACCGTTGCCATCCTGAAAAAAACAAACAACAAGAGTTACTAACACAGAGACATGGCCACTGGTTTTTAGGAACCTGACTTTACTGAACTACAAACCAGCAATGTTTATGTTAAGAAGTACAATGGTTGTTTGATTACACGCGGAGTTTCTTAGTTCCTTTGGGCACCAACAACAACAAAAATCATTATTTGGCTTTCAACTACACACATAGTTATTTAATAATGAACTTCTATCAAATGGTGGATCTAAAAAGGTCTGGAATTTTTTTAATAGTAGCATAAAATCAAATATACAATGGCTTCACATTAGATTTGTCATATCGACAACAGAAAATGTTGTATTTCATGGCAATATTGGGTTTGTCAGACAGTTAGACTGAGTGTTGCCTGAAACTTTAACTGACAGATTCAAGTCACAGTTTGAAATGAGATGATTGAAATTTGACTATGGAAATGAAAAGTAATGCACCAATAATGTAGACGCTTCAGCTCAATCTGAACAGTGTAGCCAGGCATGTAAATTGAAAACATGCAGTGGATGGTGAAAATGTTTCAAACTCACTGGATAGACTTTGAGCCTCCAGCAGAGCCCAGATATCTGTAGAGGAGGGCTGTACACCGGGTCGGCCCGCTGCCTCAGGGTGCTGCAGATACACATATTTGATCAGACCAGATCTACGTTGTACATTTCAAAGGCACATCTTTTAATTAAGACTTCTGCAGGAGGGAAACTAATCTAAGAGAAGTAATGAAAGAAATTATCTCTAAAAGTAAAAGTTTGATAAAAAAAAAACTAATTTTACACATTAAACAAGGGGGACTCCTATAGATTTTATAGATTTCAGCCACTGAAAACAAGTGAAGACGCCCCTAAACATGTTTAATAAACACTAGTTCATACAAATGTTGTCCAACTACGTCTGGAGCCAAAAGTGTTTATAGCTGTTCTGAACCGCCACACTCAAAAGGCGAGGTGAAAAGTACTCTGCTCTCCTTGAATAACGCCTTTCAACCTTAAGCGCTGTTGGCTAAATGTAAAGATATTGGTGATGAGAATGTAAATAGTACTGAAGCCAGGGCAGGATTTACCTGAAGTTGACCAGAACAAAAGTGCTGGAGTCATATGCAGGAACCAGCTCACTGAAAGCACACAGAGGAAGGATGATTACATATAAAACACACATTTTGGTGCCAGATATGACAGTAAACTGAATATATTTGGATTCTGGATTGTTGTTAGAACAAAACATGACATTTGAAGATGTCACTTAAAAAGACAGACTCTTAAGACTAAACAATTAATCATCATGAAAGTGGTTAGTTGGAGCTCTACATCAAAGACTGGGAAAATCAACACATTTGAGAAGCTGAAACCAAATCATTTTTGGTTAAACAATGACTTTGATCTGCTTATAAGATTTGTTGTCAATTAACGATCTGCCGATCAGCTAAAAAAAACCAACCGATTTTGGGGAAACATGATGGGCATTTTTACCATTTTTATAGCCGACATTATTAATCAGTTAAAAAAACAAATCTGCAAAAGAATAATCTCATATGATATTTTATTACATCCCTGTTGGATCACAAGACATAACTCAATTTCTCCTAAAGCCGAGCAGGTTACCTGGTGAAGTCCGGAGGGACAGGCGTGGTGACGAAGGACTGCATGGGTTTCCGATGGACCTGCTGGAACATGAGCAGGATCTCTGGACTCTTCGATATCAGTTCGCTCTTACTGCAGGAGTGAAGCTGTCAAACACACACAAAACAGTAAACTAATCATGCAGCTAAAACAATGATGATAGCATGTTAGCATAAATACAGTGGTTCTGTGGATCTGATCCATTGAAGCCAGTTCAATATGAAGCTTAATAAGAAATTAACAATCCAGTGCAATGTAAATCTACTAAGATAATATTTAAACATTATCATAGACATAGACATTTCAATGTCTATATTTTTATTCTGGGGCTCTACTGAAATATCTTTGCATTAGTCAGTAAAAAAAGGCCCTTATTTATTTTATACTGGCCCTTTGTGCAGCCCGTCAGTTCAGCCTTTTTCTGAAACAGGCTGACTTTCTCCGGCTCCGGAGTCGGATTTCACTTCTTTACTCAAAATGGAAACTTCTCAAAAACATCTGTTCAAGCCCAAATCCAATCCTGCGAGTGGATGTATGCACAAACAACCCGTGGAACAACCTTAGCGACAAACGGCCGTTTGTGGGCATGTATGAACAATATGCCATCATGACGAGGAGGAAGTGGAGTTAACTTTGCAAATGAAGCATTTAGAGCAAGCTGAAGCCCTGGATTTAGACTTGCAGGGAGCATTTTACAATCTAATTATGTTATGTGTCCTTTAAGACAATTTAATGTCATCAAACACAACAAACTTCTGCCTTAAAAAATTCCATACTGGTGCCACAGTTTTCATATTACACAACTAAAAATCTAATACACACCAGAGCTAAATGAATGGAGGCTTTGAGCTGCTGTAGACAACCAACCTGATGCTCCACCTCCTGCAGGAGAGACTCCAGCAGCTCCGTCTCCTGGGTCAAGGACGTCTTCTGGCCTGGTGGGGAGGAAAGCGTTTCTATTTTCAGTGCACTTGTACTGAATGTCAGCCCTGAAGGAGGCTGGTGAGTGTGAGTGGGCGAGTGTGTTTGTGGGCCCTGAGTGCATGCATTCACTCAGTCCAGATAAATATTTCATGTGTGTATTTCCCGTCACTCTACCGTGAGCTCTATAAAAAGGAGCTCCTCGCTGCTTTCAGACAGGACGGGAATACTTTGTTACGTTTAGGTTTCGACCTTTAGACTCATCGTAGTAGCAGTTAGGAAGTCTGGCACCAACAAAGATCCATTTAAGCTAAAATTATGGTAAACTTAGCTTTTGATTTGAAATTAACCTTGTTGCACCATTTAAAATGAAATCCTGGTGTTTATGTAGTGAAAATTATTGACCACTGACAAAAAAAAAAAATGACCCCTAAATGCAACCATCCCTACATGCAGTGAACTTTCAGCTTCTGGGAGTGCCCGAGAAACTCTGAGTCAACACAACTGCTGAGTGACAGTGACGTGCGGAGGAGTCCTACCCATGAGGGTAATGAGCTTGTTCTTCAGCTGGTTGTCCAGACGAGCGATCATCATTTCCACAGCGTTTCGGATCTCTCTGACCCTCTCGTCCTTTGCTCCCCTGACAGCCTCCACATTCCTCTCCTGAGAGACACACACACACACACACACACACACACACATTAGCTGATCAAGAGCTATTTCAATGTTCAACTTCACTTGACAGATGGCTCTCAACTGAAATACCAACATGTTAGCGCCATCTTGTGGATGTAAGCAACACACACAATAAAAAAACCCTTACTGCCTAAACCTTCTGTAAAACATTTCTGTAAAAATATTTTTTAATGCAACTAATTTATCACTAATCACTTAACTACTCACTAACTTCTTAAATAATATATTTCTATGTTTTCTAGTCCTCCACTTAGTTTCTTGATGTTGGTTGGATGATTGTTTATCTCCAGGACATAAATATATATTTACATTATACATATACATACATTATAAGCATAGTTAGAAATAACATTTGAATGTGAGTCTTCTTTAAATTTAATTCCTATTGCTCATGTGCTGTGTGTAAAGCATTTTGCTGCATATTCATGCTGCAAGCAGACATGAATAATGTGACACTTTAGGGAGAGTTGGTTGTTTACGATCAATTTTTGTTCACACACAAGAGAACAAATCCACACTGAAAAAAAAACTTGTTTTATAGGTTCATCTGATGTGAGTTCTCCTCTATAACATACTGTGAAATTGTCTCTTTAACTGTGTTTTATCTTTTACTGGACTGATTTTATTTCCATGTACATAAGAAATTTCTGAAATTCTTGATATGTTACAGTAGACCAAGAAATATATCTATGCATTTAACGCGCTGCTTTTGTTGCCTGTTACTGCACGGACATTCACTTGTGTATCTGATCTGAAGCTCAGAGCAGTCCTCACCACTTCCTGCACCAGACTGATAAGCTCCATGAGGCGGCGGCGGAGCTTGCCGACCTCCTCCTTCACCTTGGTCACATGTTGCTCATAGATCTCCACCAGAGGCTTGAAGGTGTGGCCACCATGCTGGAGACAGCGGAGAGGAGAAAACATTCAATCATAGGAAGGAACATTAAATTACTCTTCACTTAATTCAAATTCAATTCATTTTCATTACAGATGTCATTCTTCTCATTTTTTACTTATTATCTGTGGTAAGATGTTTATTCTCGGTGAATATTATGGGTGTTTCTGATGTATGAGGCAGGAAATCTTTCACTTCAAGCTGTCATGTAAAAATATAAGATGTGAAAAGTTACCATGCCTCCCCACAGAGCACACTGGTGGCAGATGCATTTCTTACAGGTCCAACAGAAAACACTCAGCTTCTCATGATGGTTTTCACATCTGCAGAGAAAAAAAGATCCAGCAACAGGAAACCAACATGTCACAGAAAGAAAAAGCTTTTAGGATTTTTTTTTTTTTTTTTAAACTTGTCATTACCCAAATTTTACTTTAGTATGTTTAATATAAATATATAAACTCACAAAATGTACAAATGACAGAGACACAGATGGATGATAATGAATATGGTGAAAGAGGGGTAGGAGGAAGAAGGACGTGTGGGAAGTGGTGGAGAAATGGGACAAAAAACAAACAGTATGATGAGCACTAGGATTGGAATACCAGGACTTCGGATTGTGGTATATCTCTAAGTTTTTGCCAAAATCTGTTCCCGTCACCCGGCAAAATTACATGTGAGAAATCAGGATTTTTATCATGTCATTTCATTAATGCTAATGAGGTTTAATGCTTATAATAAACTGCAGATATGTTCTGACCTTGAAATCCCAGCTATGTGTTCAAATTTAGTTTCCAGGGAGGCCTACTTTCATGTTTCAGGCACAGTGATGAATCTCACACCACCCAAATGTCATGTCAAATAAAAAGGAAGCAACAAAGCCTCTTTTTCATGAAAAACATGAATATACACGTCCTCTACGCAGAACTCTAGATTTGCAAAACTCTTGCAAGCTGCTTTAAAATATTCCTGTCTCACTATTCTATGATTGTGACAATGCTATGGTTAAGGTCTGGTTAGGTTTAGGCATAAAAACCACTTCGTTAGCATTTGGGAGAGATCATGGTTTTGGTTAAAATTATCACTTTAAAAGTGGTGTGGGTTAAAGTTACTATGTTACAAATTTGGTCCATTAAAATGCAACTTTTGATGCCATTTAGTTTGTATCAGGCAGACAAATGGCTGAGTTGTACATAAGTCACTGACTGTAATCCAGGATTTTGCAGAAACATCAGTCTGTATTGTAGGATTCTGTCCTTTCATTTTAAAAAACTGTAGCCATTAATCAGCAGCACGATCGATATGCGCGTCTTCAAATTAAGATTTATGCACAGAGGCACTGTACCGGTGACTTCAGAGAGATCAGATGATTAGTTGTGTTTTTCCACCTAAAAGATTGTCTATTTTTAACATTTTCCTACAACAGTAACACAAATATCAAAAGAAAAACACCAGAACATCAGAATAAATATCTTTTAAATTAATTATCCGCAAGTCTGTGATTTAAAAAAAAAAAAATCAGGTTTAATTTTTGGAGAGAAATCCCAGTAAGAGTTTGATATCTTCTCTGGAAATAATATTTTTGAAATCAACCCTAATGAAGACCCTGGGTGGAGGACATGAAGTGGAGGAGTAGCAGGAGGTGCTCACTTGTCCTTGTCGTTGTCCTCGTGCTTGGTGAGGCTGCAGAGCTGCAGGGTGTCCAGCTGCTGGGTGACCTCCTCCGCCCAGCGACAGTTGACCAGCTCCCTCAGCTGCAGCGGAGCCCTGCATGTTACAGTTCACACACATAAATACCTTACATATAACACACCTTATAACATAACAAATATCAAACGAAACACACTCCCATCATGATACTAATACAAGTTTTCTAAACATTGTTTACATCTGCCACTTTAACACAGGCAGAAACAACAGGTGTGTGTTTGGTAGATTATAAAACATGACACACACTTCAATACACAACTTGGCTTTTTCAAAATTACTACATCCTATACTGTTTAGACAAACAATCAGTACTCGACATTTGATACAGATTTTAAAACATTACTTTTTCAGTACTTCTTTCTTTGAAAAAAAAAAAAAAACCATCACAACCAGAGCAGCCAGGCCCTGAAACTGCACTTATTTAGAAGATGTTTGCCTCCTTAATTCCTTTACACCAGCAGTGTTGGTATTATTCTCGCCCACAGGACACTGGTGTGGTAAAAATCAGTTATTATAATGTGGGACTGACAGTATCCCTATCAGAACACTGTTCAATTAGACCCTTTTTTTGTTTTACTGTGGTCACTTTGTGTTTTTATCTCTTGTTTTATGTCCTCAGTGTGGTCACATTATGCCCTGAGGTTCCTAGTTTGGTTTTATTTGAACTCACCAAAGTAAATTCCTATTAACTACATTGAAATGACAGCAAAGTACTGAATTTTGAAAGATGTAAATGAAGGTGATGTGTAATGTGATGTTCTGCATGCTGGTTACATCGCTGTAAAAAAATAACTTGCACCATCACATTTTATTTGCACAGTTTGAACACTGACAGACAGGGTTAAGGGTTGAGACGTGTGTCAGTAGTAGTGACTTACCGACAGTGTGGACACTGGGCTCTCTGCTCTGTCAACCAGCGCTGTCAAAAAAGGGATTCCAGTTTAGAGATAACTGCATTTAAACACAATCAATGCAAACATGCTGCCAGTTGAACTTGTGACTCTGTTCAGGCTATTAATACTGCTACTATTAATTTTTTTTTTCATCATTAAACCTCATGAAAAGACCATTTTGTAAGTTCATTTTGAGGTGATCCCACATACACTGTTCTGCTGCAATGAGTCATGATAAGACCATCAAATTTGAATAAATCCACAACTGAAAATAGTCCCAAACAAATGCTCTATTTATTCTGTTTGGGCAACATTTGAAAGAAATGAAAGACCAGGCAGTTAGGGTTCACAGAAAGGACATAACTGAGTCATGTGGGAAATGTAGTGCCCAGTATCGGAGCCTGACCCTGACCTCTTAACGGGTACCGCTGTGCAACTTTTATGCTCTATCGGGATGCTTTTAACAAACCTCTATCATGATGACTTTGGCTCCAATTGATTGACCCTCTTCACATTATCAGACTGCACATGCAGTCAACTTTTGAAGCTTTCCTTTTACTTGAAGAAATAACCTTGAATCTGGCTTGTTCTCCCAGAACTGACTGAGAACTGCAGATAATCAAAATGTACGCACAATTAACCAGTTTTGTGGGTCTTAAAACCAGAATTTGCTTCCAATATCAGAATACAGAGCGGTGCAGTGAGGAGAAAATTTTCTGGTCCCTGCCTGGTGTAAACAGACTTACTCGTATGCAGCTGAAGCAGCAGAGTTTGGAGCAGTGCGGGCAGAGACGAGCATCCCTCAGTTTCTCCATACAGATGAAGCAGCGGAACACCTCTGCGATGCTCTGCACAGGGACAAAGGAAAGATGACGGTTTGAAACTAACGTCAGCCTCAGAAATGATCAAAGAGTTGAATCAACACCACTCAGACACAGTGTCAACAAACCGAACATCATAGGATTCACAAAAGGTAAGTAGGTTTACTGCAGAGCTGCTATACTGGATTATGTTGGATTGTACATTTGTACTTAATAAAATGACTGCAAAGTAAAACAGGAAAATAATGTTAATTGTATTTATCAAACCAAATGTCTTCTGTTATTGTGGGTGTTCAGTGGAGACATTAGACGATCTGTAAGCTGCAGAAAAAGGAGGTTCTTGTGCTTCATGTGCAGCTTTGCTAACTTCTGAAACTTGTATAACAAATCATAATATATTCTGCTTAGAGAGGGTGTTCTTAGTCTCTTGCAAAGTTTACAGTCTGGTTTTGACTAGTAGAATGTCACCATTTTGTTATCTAATCCAGCTGTTGTCTCACCAAAATGAGGATTAATAAAGTATCAATCAATCTGATACACTGTCCAGCCTTCAGACTGTCACTCGCTGAGCTGCTTTCCTATTATTGGTGCTAAACATGAGGGAGGTAAATGATAAAGACGATATCTGATATTTGTGATACGTACCTCAACACTCTGTTCATCCATTTCAGCCAGTTTGAGCGCTTGATCTCGGCAACAAATCAAAGAAGTCGTAGCCAATGGTCTAAAAAGGAAAAGTAACAAATGTTCCAGGATGCACAACATGACTTTCCACAACAAAACAGAAAGCTTCTCTGGCCTAAAACAGCTGCTCCTCCTATTGTTTTCTAATTTATCATTAAGATGACAACACATATACACATGTTTTAAACCAATCTTCACTTTCAGATGCATTATCATGTGATGATCCCTTTGAAAACATTTTAAAGTTGAAAACAAGCTTGTCACTAATCCCTGGTAATGACTATAGAGTGGTGACACTGTTTCAATACATATCATTGACAGCTCTGTTCAATTTGTTGTCAATTATATGCAGATATCAATGTATCTGCAATGAGCTAATATTGGGAAATACTACAGCTGCAATGATTAGTTGTTTAAATGGTTAGCCAATCAACAGAAGATCCATCTGCAACTATTTTGATAATAAATGAATCGTTTCAGTCCTTTTTCAAGCAAAAACACCAAACATTTGATGATTATAGGTTATCAAATGTGAGAATTTGCTGCTTTTCTTACATGATAGAAAGCTAAATATCTGTTGAATGAACAAAACAAGACATCTGAAGACTTAGAGTCTGGGAAACAGGCATGGACATTTTTGAGTTTATGTTATGACATTAATCAATAATGAAAATAATTGTTAGTTGCAGCCTTAGCCAATAGAGATAGATTATTTATTGCCATTGTATACTGTATATCAGCCCAGCCAATTTATTAATTAGTATATATTACACAAATTTCAAGTCTCTACAAGTTCATATCATAGAGAAATAAACTGAAACTTATGACTGCTGCTTGTAGCAACAACACTAAAAACTTCTCTTCAGTTTTTTTGTGCTCCTCATTGCTTTATTCTGTGTTCTACTTGAAAGTCTCATTATTTTAGCAAAACAAGGTTTTGATGCACAAATCTGTTATTGGATCATTTGACCATTTACTGAAATGAAAACATGTGAGAAGTTTAGTGGGGGGAAAAAAATCACTATTTGGCGGAACTGTTACATCTTTAAACGTGTATTTTAAGAGGTTGTTATATTAAATGTTACTAAAGCTGTCAGATAAATGTAGTAGAGTATAAAGTACAATATTTCCCTCTGAAATGAAGAGGAGTGGCATATAAAATAGCATCAAATGGAAAACTCAAGTACAAGTACCTTAACACTGTACTTAAGTACAGTACTTGATTAAATATAATGTTACTTTCCACCACTGTTAGCATTCTTTGTTGTAAAACAGTTACAACCTTTGTATGTCCCTTCAAGAAAAGCACAGATAATGTTACATGTAAAGCTAAAGAATACAGTTTTCCTTATCAAAAGGTCGTGTTTGTCGGTGGGAGCCGACATAGAAAGGCCGAACATCAGCAGCCACCCTGACAGCTAACATGTCCCGGAGCAGACATGACAGGAGCTTTATGTTTACTGGGAAAGAGCGACGACTCCGTCTATTAACATACATGAGCCGGATAAACATGAGCAACCCGAACAAACTACAGTAAATATGTAGCGGATATGTAGAGATGTGAGGCTAGCTAGCTGGCTTCACTCACCTCCCAGAGACTCGGCTTGGTCAGTCCCCCTTGATTAGCTGGAAAAAAGGGCTAAATCATCTACATTATATATCCTAGCACATAACAGGCGTTATCTCCGCTTGTTTGGCTACCATCAAGCATCAGAAAATGACCCGCTTCAGCTGTATCAACGCGGGAAAAACACTAAAATGCTCCACAAGGGATGAAAAAATGCCCTAAATTAAAGATGTAGCGGCGGGTAGCGCTGTCTGTCCCCTAGCAATATCCAATCAAATGGCTGCTTTTCTTCTTCACTGCTCTTTTTATTGTGTTGCGTTTCTCACATAGATCGATGAGCGCAAACGCCACCTGCTGGACAGTGTGTTTTATGCAAATCCTGAGCTCCCGCAAACTACATGTCCTCCTGATGCCCCCCTTTGTCTAACTGGGAACTGTTAGTATTGGCAGTGGTAGACGAAGTAAAATTATTTTCTTTAGTAAAACTATCAACACCGCACAGTAATATTAGTGTAAAAGTTCTGCATTCAAATTTTGAAACAGAGGTATTATTAGCACAATCTACTTAAACGTACTTCACTTGTTGTTTAAAGTTTTTTTCAATTTAATAATGCATCATATTTTGGCATACAGTTGCATATTTTTTAAGTTGTAAGTTAATTGGGGTTATAATGAGTTATAATAGTAACATAATTCAGTATTTTTCATATCTAAATCTCATTATAAATCTACATTTGTTTGAGGCCCATATATTGGGGACCCCCAGGCAGGTGCCTACCCTGCCCCTGACTTTTTATACAAACTTTTGACTGATATATACAGTTCCAGTCAAATGTATGTGTCCCACCTGGGTAATCATAACAGCAACAGCCAGTCAAACAATTTCAGTCATAAACATGGCGCCATGCTCTGGTCTGGTCTGTGGAGAACTAGAGTTAATTACCTTTGTCTAGTTAACTCAGCAGGAGTTAAAGTAAACTACAGCAGCAGAGTCATGGTCCATAAGCTTGAGTGGGATCTTATTTGACAAAAAAGCAACAGTCATCTTCTTTTTTGTTTAAAACTGCATACAGAACAGTGTATAGATTAGACTTTAAACAATTTTCCAATTTCCAATTTTTTTTGTGGTGTCATTTTGTATCTTTCTAGTCTTTTAATGGCAATTCCTGACTGGTGCTTTGAGTAAGTTCAAGGTGCTCATTGCTCATCAGTCAGACCAAACTCTGTAGTCCTCTGATTGGATGATTGAGGCAGCTCCTCTGTGTGTGTGTGTGTGTGTGTGTGTGTGTGTGTATATATGTATATATATATATATATATATATATATATATATATATATATATATATATATATATATATATGGAAATGTTGATGCAGCCCATTTACTTGAACAAGGTCAGACAGACCAAAATCTAATAAATATTTCAGCAGTAAAGCGAGACAGTGTGTGAGTTCTTCTTGTTGTTTTCAGCTTTCCAAGTTTAAAATTGTAGATCAAATGTGCAACAAAGGAAAGTAAAATGTCTGAGAGTAAGTGATAGCCTAAAAAAAAATCTTGATCTTTACTCATACATGTTGTGATTCAAGAGAGCTGATGTAAATATGTTTATACAATTGCCTTTGAGTCCCTTTAAATGTTAAATCATGATAAAATTGTTTTAATTTTGTCTGTTATAGTTCTAGCTATATTTGTTTTGTTTTAAATGTTTAACTGTATCTTAAATGTATCTGTAAAGCACTTTGGTCAAGTCCTGTTGTTTTTAAATGTGCTCTATAAATTTGACTTGACTAATGTTACTTTTGGACAAAATAAACCATTAACCACAATGAAGACATTTTGACATTGCATTAATTGTACTATTTCTTACAAATAGCCTGACCAAAGCCTGCACATAACATTTTGCACCAGTATACATACATATACATACAAATGTAAAGTCTGATTTCTGAATTCAAAGGATCAATTTTGGATCTTTGACCTGAAAACATTTTGATTAATTCCTTTTTTTTTGTACCCATCCCCATAGAAATGGGTCACTCTGCATAATGAGTACAAAGTCAGTTTACACTTTTAAATGCATGATTTCTGTTTGTAACTGAGTATTTTGTAGTATATCTATGTTAGGTAAAGGATCTGAGTACTTCTTCCATCTTACTCTGCATCTCGTCCAATGAAGGCTACATTATGACCCTTCACCTCCCTACTAATGAATCGACTAGAATGATGAGATAATAAATAAAAATGTAGACTTATTTTATTGTAGTGAGTCAAAATTTCAGTCTTAGATTTTTATTTGACAACACCCCCAAAACTGGTAAACAAACATAGTTCTGCAAAATACAAAGAAAACAAATATACATATATGAAATTTAAAAAAAAAACGAATTAAACAGCATCAATAAAATGTGATGACACATGGCCATGTTTGTTTTTGTAAAAAGGAGGATGAAAATGATCAACCTGTTCATTACTGAATCATTCTGACTTACTATCTCAAAATCAGTGAGAGCAAGTTTGGCAAGAGGCCCCACTCCCTCCATCACCAACATACACGGAGCTATCTCAGGTGGCGGGAATACAAACATCATCTTGTTATCACACACACACACACACACACACACACGGACGCACGCACGCACACACACACGCTGTAAAAGTGCAGTAACCTCATTGTTGTTTTATGCAAACAGTCTGAAGCTGGATAGGACGCACAGAGGCATATGCAAATCAGCCTATCAGGCAGGGCAGGGTGTACTGCAGTGGTGAACGTTTCTCCACTTAGGAAAATGCCGATGAGCAGCCGTGGATTTCCAAACTTTTTATTCCAACACTAGCTTCCTTTTGAATAATCAGGAGGTCAGACGGCAGCTGAAGCAGCACAAACTTTTTACCTGAGGTGAGTCACTCCTCCAGTAGAGGCTTTTTAATGACGGTTTCCCTTTATTTCATGTCTCACCTGAGTTTTAATATGAGTTTGTGTGCTTGTGTGCTTGCTTCAGATGACCGTGAGAGCCAGGCTGAGGTCTGGAAGTGCTTTATGAATATTATAACTAGCGATCACACAGGAGTGTGTACAGTTTGTGCGCTGTTGTGGAGGGGAGGGCGCATTAGAATAAACTCAAGATCATTTTCCTGGGTGGCCTGAGTGCTTCATTGTCCTGGTAAAGTTACAATCCTGTAGGAAAATCAGCTATATTTATCATTACAGATATTAAGATGAGCGCAGACACAGTGGACCAGTCGGAGGCTGCAGCTGAACAGGCAGGTAAGAATATTTCACCTTCTTCATAAACCCCACTGAATTACCTCAACACACCGACAAATTGAACAGATATGAATAAGGACTGACTGTTTATTCTGCCACTGCTACTGATGCTGGAGTTTCACAGTAAGAGTTTGTTTATCTTCTTTAAGTTTAAAGGACTGATATATGTTATCAGTGTATTAAAAGAGGGTTTCTTTATTAAGTGCCACTTTTAATGTAAGAAAGATGTCTGTATTATCTTAGAAAAATGTAATTTACAGTCATGTTCAGATACTTTTGTTCTCTCAGCTGTGAGAATATTTATATGTCCTGTGTCTGATGTATGCCAGTTTAAACATCTTTAATCTTTTTATGAGGATAATCAGATTTTTTGAGGTTTTATTGCTGCTCAAGAATCTTTAATGCTGTTATTCCCATTAGTTGTATTTAGCAAATACAACTTTTTCTGACTCCAAATGATGCCCTAAGTGTTACAAGTAAAAGCCAAACAACAGCATCTTGATCTGCTGTTATTTTGTGAGGAGCCCTCTGTGTGTGTGTGTGTCCTGTTATTCCTCATGTTGTGGGGGGTCACCTCCATTGTAGAGACAAAAAGCAAGTCTGCTTAACGTAAATCATTAAGTTTTGGTTAAAGACTTGGTTTAAAGTTAAGGTTAGTTTAGGCTTATGTTAAAGGCATGTAGTGGGATATGTCTCCAGGAATGTAAGCCAATGTAATGTCCTCTGAAGTGATGGAAACATGACTGTGTGTGTATGTCTGTGTTTGGTGGCAGTTGGTTGCTATACCGGGATGCACTAGAGGCTGTTTGCTGAGAAATACAACTTGCCCCAGGGCTGAAGACAGCCACCAGAGCACAAAACAAAACCAGGAACCAGCAAACAGAAAATGTGGAACTTTTATTTAGACAATAGCTGCATGTATGAGAGAAGTGAATGGCTGTATTTCGTGGAAGTGTTAAATGTCTATGTTTTTGTCAATATACGGTCATCGAGGCACTTTTTGTCAGTATGTGATCAGATGTAGCTCTCATCATTAGTAATGTTCTGCTTCATTTTTAGGGAGACTTAGCTGTATTGTTGTTGAAGGGTCACTTCACCCAAATTCAAAATATATAACCACACTAAAAATCACTGGGTTTAAGTTTTTATCCAGTTTGAATCAATATAGCACCAAAACTACTGGGTTAATGTTAACCAAAAAGTCACTCATAACTTCATACAAGAAAGAATAAATTTGTTTTTATCTAAATCTTATTTTTATTTATTTTATTTGTTTATCTAACAGGAAAAATTTAGCACCCCAGAGTTAGCTAGAAAAACTAAATTTCATCAGCCGTCCCTGAACAGGTGAATTGTGTGTAGGTCAAAATAACAGATTGCTAAAGTTAAAGGTGCAGTGTATAAAATTTAGTGGCATTTAGTGGCGAGGTTGCAGATTACAACTAACTGAATACCCCTCCCCTTCCAAGCATATAGGAGAACTTACAGTGGCTGTGAAACTTGCGAAAAATGCAAAAGGCCCTCTCTAGTGTAGAAACATGGCAGTTCAACATGGTGGGCTCTGTGGAAAAGGAGCTCACAATGTTGCTCCCTATGCTCCATATGTAGATATAAAGGGCTCATTCTAAGGTATTGAAGACACAATTCTTATTTTCGAGTTATTATACACTAATGAAAACATACTTGCTAATAGATACCTCTAAATCCTACACACTGGTCCTTTAACCCAGTGTTGTATTGTTGCTATTTCTATCTACTAAAGAAGGAAATCTCTTGTACATATGTCCTTCAAGTATCTTTTGAATCATTAATCCAATTGACTCCATATTTGGCGGATGTATGGCTGTGGAAAAAAGGGAGTACAGTGTCAAATTTGGTGCAATTTTGACACATGATACATTTAATTTTAATAAACTTTGAATGAACCAGTGATCAGTGAACCACTACACTCTGTGCAGGGCCAGGATGGAGTTTCAGAGCGCTGCCAACTGACTCCATCATGTCAGGGAGAGAGACGAGGCAAGTGCTCTAAAAAGAGAAAGGTAGACAGCAAAAAACAAAGCTTTTAATTAAGACTGAACACTTTTACCTTGTGTCTAGACAGAAAGCATAGCGTTAGCAGTATGTTTAGTAGATCATAAGCAAGTGACTACACAGGAGGCATTCAGGTACATTGTTGGGCTTATGTCACCCAGGTTTTTAAGTGCTCAGACCCCCAATATACAATGATGGTACTTATGCAAACATACCCACTCAAATCTGAACTGAGGCCACAGAAAATAGGAACAATCGAAGAGCCCAATATGATCAATCTACTTTATTTTAGGATGCACATTATTTTATTTTATTTTTAAACGCAGTCCTTATTTTAGGCTACTTGAAATGAGAAAAAAATATTTATTTACTGTCTTTTTTGCATTTCAAGGCCACCATAGCTCTTCTACAAGGGGAAAGGAGAGGGAGCGCTATCAATTGGTTGCAATTTGAATTTAACGTAATTTTTTAACAGTGTTAGCACCACAAATTCCATTCACCTCCATTGTATTTTTTTGGAGACAGAAATCTCAGAGACAGATCTCTCAGTGCTAACAGTATGGATAGATAACACTAGAGGAAAATCAGATAATAACTTGTTATTGTTTTGTAATGTGGGTGAACCAATCTTGTAACTATTCAACCGTTAACGTGTTATGAAACTGGGTGACATCTTCTCTGGGCACTAAGATACTGTATTTCCACAAAGTACTGACTATAAGAAAAACATACTGAATCTGTAGTGTTCATCTTTACAGCTGTGCAGCTCACTTTCTGCAACCCTATCACCTGGAAATTATGTTTCTATACTGTTCTGCCAAATACATTTAGGGGGAAACCTAATTGCTGCCTTGATTATGATCAGTGGCAATGTTGTTTCAAATGGAGGAAGCGCTGCGCTTTTGTACTGCATGCAAGTCACAGGCAGGTTGTTGTGGTAGATGGTGAACATACAAAGTGCAGGACTTTGACTCCAGAAACTCGTGTGTGTGTAGGTTTAGGAATCAAAAAGAAAAAAAAAAGATTTTGGTTCTGTACATTATACATTTTACCATTATTTTAGCAAGACATTGATTTTTCCTAGGTGCCTATAACCATATATATATTTTTTTTCCATCATGATTTAGATGATTTGGTATCGTAATTGTGTGTTTAGCTTCTCCTGGTATCGTTTTGTCCTTTTCCTCTTATTGAAAAACCTTTACTTTATGGAAAACCAGGCATTCAATAGATCAGAGTGATGGTGCATCTTAGATGGCTCAGGGCCATAAGATTGTCTGTCTTTACAACTCAGACAGATTGGTACAACCAAATATTTATCTTTTCCCTATGTTTGAACAATTTCAAAATTTTAATAAAAAGTATCAGCCTTAGCCTGCGGTGAAGTCTGGCTCAGTCTGTTTGCAGGTTTTGAGCACAATTTTACTGGCAAAGCAACAAATTGAAATACACTTAAAGAACCCATCATGCAAATAAAATCTGCTGTGAATTTCAGGTTGCAGTTAATGAACATTATTGTTCCACAATGCAATTTACAAAGGAAACAGAGGAGCTGCTCACACTTGGAGAGCAGAGCTGTAATGATAAGTTGATTGACAGAAAATTAATTGAGGACTCTTTTGATAAAATTGTTTTGAGTAATTTTGTAAGAAAAAACGGAAAAAAATGTATCTGTTTCTTTCTCAAATGAGAATATTTTCTGATTTCTATCATACTTTTTGGGTTGTGGACTGTTGATTGGCACAAAACAGGAATTTTAGGATGTCACTTTTTAGTAAACAGTAGTTGACATTTTTCACCATTTTTCAAAACTTTATAGCGTGAGTTGATTAATGGAAAAAATAATTGACAGATTAATCAATAATGATAATAATCATTAGGTGGCAACCTTAGCGGAGAGACAGTTCCAGGTGGACCTCAGAAAGCAAGAAAAGACATGTTGCTCTCTGTTGTTAAGTTTTTTTTACTATGTTCGAGACATTTTATTCCTTTAATGGACTTAAACAGGAGAGTGAAATGTGGGAAGAACGAAATGGAAGGTGTCATACAACAGAGGGTCCCAGCCACACTTGAAACGGGCAATTCATAGTCAGTGTCTTTGTCTTTTATGGTTATATGGTATGTGTTTAGGTCGCCAGACTCCCGCAAGTTTAAATAGCATTGCAACTTTTTATTTCCATTTGGGCACATGTCTCATCATTAATACAAAATAGAAATTTACACTGATGTATTGTATGTCAATTCCAAAAACATACTATGACAGTATATAGCACATGCAGTATACCAATAGTGTAATGTAGCTCCAGTCTTCATGCTGCACGAATGTAATTTGCCATCGTATTTAAGCCTCAAGACTAACTGGAGTCAAATAGTTCATTGTGCCAAAGGGATGATATCATCCCACTTGTTCCCTGAGCAGTTTATAATAATTCACTTGCAGTCTATTCACTCATTAGTACACGAACAGATAGAGACAAAACACTGGTTAAAATTGATCATTTTTGCACTGCAGTGACTGACTTTTTAAACATACAGTATATATATGCTCTGTTTGTATGTGTGTGTGTATTGCAGTCAGTCAAAGTGCAGAGCCCTAAACACAGGCGTCCTGAGCTCATAGGAGCTGATTTGCATGTCTTGGTCATTTCCATACTGGAAGTTTGGCTGTGAAGCTGGTTGTGCTGCCCTGCTGAGGCAGTGACATAGTGGGGTAGTGGTGAGGTGATGAGAGTGGGGGAGGGTAGGGTTGGGGAGTGAGGGGTTTATAGGTGTATTTGCATCGTGTGTCTCCAGCAGCTCACCGACTCTCTCTCACACACACAGTCCCAAAGGCCCCATTTGACATTCAAATGATGTGAGCTTATCCAGCACACCTTTGAACTCTTCTCCTATATCAGCTCTCTCTCTCTCTCTGTCCTCTCGTATGCTGCGTGTTGTACACATCACTTCTTGAAAAGACTTGTCAGAAGTGTGTTTTTTTGTGAACACAGCTCTGTGTGTGAACAGTCAGCAGCTAGCGTCTCGAAAAACTGCTCAGCAAACTGCTGCAAAAAAAGTCAGCTTTACTTTTCAGCAGCAGTTTTTGTTCAATTTGATTTACTTTTTGAATAAAGTTGTATCAAATTCGACTCAAATGAGATCATTGTAGCAGCAAAAAGAGAAATATTCAGTGGAGAAAAAACTGCAATACAAAAAAATATTTGACATCATGTCTCACATATACATGTCAACAGTGTTTAAATGCTAACAGACTTGATATTTGTTATGATGTGATTTGTTCTGTCACTTTGAAGTTGAATGTCACGATGACAACATTTTAAAACTCTGAATCTCTTTCTTTCTTCTGACATTTAGAGCAAAATGGACTCGACTTCAATCGACAAGTGAGTAACAAAGTTCTTCTTAGTGTTCAAATTCCTTTGAATGAGGATTTCATGAATGAGGTCTCTGTCATCAGGAGGATTTGTTTGTAGTAACCTTTTCCTGTTAGCTAACATGCTTAGACACAGTAACATTTGTTTCCAGATCAGTTGGTGAAACTGACACTTTCATGATGTATTTTAAGGGAAAACCGACCTAACTCACATCTTAATCTTTCATGTAAACATTTAAAAAAAGATTTAGCAACTTTAGTAACACGTTGCTACACCATCCCTCACAATCAGCGATTGTATGTGTGGTTTTTATTTGTTATTCCTTTTTAAAACAACTGACCCTGCCACTAGGAGAGACACTGTGTGGGCTGCAGGTACATCAAGAGAAAGCAAAGACTCAAACGAACTACTGGGATCCTGCTCTTAGAACAGAGATCTAACTGCCGCTGGATGTTAAATGATAAGGCAGATGTTATTCTACATTGTCAACAATTCTCATGAAAAAGCAAAACCAACAATGTGTTAGTCTGTTTCTTAGTACTCTCTACTACCTCAGACTGTCCATGGCAGTCAGCTCTAAGCCCATTGGCTTCTACTGAAGACAAATCTTTAAAAGGGGGTCACAAATATATATTTACATTTTCAAAAAAGGCTCAGTAATTTCCTAAAACAACTTGTTTTTGCAAACCTATCTCAAACAGGAGTGCATTTGTTGAGGACTATTTTTAACTGTGGATTAATACATATTTGGTGCTCTTTCAAAGCAAAACAATTGGCACTCATGAATCCTTGTTTGAGTTACAAAGCAGCTGCAAAAGAGCGATGTTCCCCTCAAAGATTGATTCATTTGAACAGGTTTTGCCTGAAGTGGTAAAATTATCCATTATTTTACAATAAAAAGCAAAGATTAAAGGATATTAAAAATATCTCCAAACTTGTCACAGACCTTCAGTTTGGGAACCACTCTTGAGAGTATTCCCAGAGCAGCATTTTTGAAGTTAATTAAATAAACTAAATGTTACTCAGAGCAAAAATTATATAAATAAGATTATATAAGGAAAATATATAAGATATACAACACCCTTTTTTGTTAGTAGGATCAATTTATTGTTGTTTTTTCATAGGTTTTGGTGATAATAAGACACATGTAGAATATCACCAGACTTCTTGTATCCTTTGACAAACCTAAGTTGGAATATAAAGAGCCCAGAGCTGTGTGAATGGTACTGAGTACATTATCAGTATTACTGACTGTCACTTTACTCAAGACTTATGGTTCAACTGACATTTAAACGGCTTACATCCTCAGGATAAACTACCTGCTCTACCCGCAGATGTCAATAGTGACTACATCAAATAGTTTGCAGCTATTTGGATACTTCTGCAAACACTGTTTTTGGCAGAGGAGGACCTTTCTTTCAGTGGTCATGTTTTCAGGAAGTGCAGTGGCTTTCGGGGGAGGGGGGGTTGGGGGATTGGGGGTTATTTGCATACTGGCTTGCCCAAGGGAAGGGAGAGAGTCTATCACTCTTTGTATCATTTTTAGTGACCAAACTGGTCCTGGAACGAGTGTATATGAATGTGTGTGTGTGTGTGTGTGTGTGTGTGTGTGTGTGTGTGTGTGTGTGTGCTGTCTCCCTACACAGCACACACACATAATCAGACACATATAAACATGAACCCATCTGTCCGTGAAATTATGCACCTCCTCTTAGCTCTACAAAACAAATTGATCCATTTTTCTTCTTTTATTTAACCGAAGTGTGTGCTGTTCGGTTGTGCTTTCCATGTCTTAGATAAAGACAGAGGATATCAACGACTCACCTCACTCAGCCTCCGCACTGAAGACATGTCACCTAACACAGGGCTCTCCAGTGCCTGGAGGTCAGCTGACTGGGGTAGGACATAGAGTCACTCAATATCTGTATTTTAATTGTTATTTAAAGAGGAACTTCACTGATTTTGCACAGAAAGATTCATAGTGATCATTCATTTATAGTGAACAGTAAGCACTTACATAACTCACAGTGATTCATTATTTGTGGGATTCTTACTTATTGTTTTTGTTTTTTATTTGTTTCTTATTTATATATAGTTTTAAGGACTGAGAGAGCCAGGACAAATGCATTTCATTGCATTTGAATGTACAATTTTACATTTTAAAAGTATATGACAATACATTTGAACTTGGTAATACTTTATTTTAAAGGAAAGATGTATGCAAAAATGTATTTTAAGTTTATCTGAAGTCAATATGAGGCCTCAGCAGTCTGAGTTAGGCTAATAAATCCACAGTTATTGTCTTTTTTTTTTTGTATCGATGCACAATGTTTTCCTGTTCTGCTGCAGTGGAAGGATCATAACAGAAGGAGGGACTAACACTAAAAAGTTGAAAGACATTGACTTGATTTGACTAATCTGGATGGCCAAAGCTTCATATTAGCTTCAGATAAAGTTTTACACTTGTACACAGAAGGAGGGCTATGAATTTTGTCCCCCATCACTTACATTAGTGCATCATGAAGGGGTCTTCTAATGGCAAATATGAACCGGAGGAGTGATTAAAGCAAGAAAAAATCAATGTTCATATGGGCACCTGACTGTTGTTTTAGGACAAAAACTATTTGTGTAGCATTTATTTATATAAACATTTAATTAATGGTTTATAACACCCTACAATGTAGTTATGAGCAGACATTTTAAGTGTTTATTAATGTACAGTATCTAACAACAATTGCAACTTTTCCTATGAAGTCATATTTTATGTACAACAGTGTTTTACCATATTCTCATTATCTCGTTATGACTTATATCTACTGACAACGATATTATAGTGCATTATTAACCATTCATTAAATGTTTAATACTGATTATTAATGCTGATTAAGGGGACTGAAAGTAAAGTATTACCAATTTACTTGGTAAGAGGATATGGGGTGTGTGGGGTGTGATGTGATGTGGACATTCAACAGGCAGTGATAGACATTATAAAAATGCATTACGGGAAATGTAGGATTCAGTATTTCTGGAGTTTGATCTATTTTACAGACTAAAAGAATAAAAGGATATCTGGTAGAACGCTACATTCTAGCTCAGTAATATAAAAAGGTAATAGAGGGGTAATTATAAAGTAATATAATGGTAATAGCTTGGTGTAAACAATGGGTATATTACAGTAACCTGCATACTATAATAAGGTTATATCAGTGTAATATGTCAGTGTATTATTTTGATTAAAAATTGTAATATGGTGACATTAATTAGGTAATAACCTGATATTAATGCGGTCATATGGGTTCATGTTTTCAAAATATTATGGTCTAAGGCCACAACATTAAGTAGAAACAGGTAGTTTTGCATTTTGCAGCCCTGATTCAAGGTTATTGCACAGAAACTACACTGATGTCACCTTATTTTTGTTATTCGGTCATTTATGCTACGCATCTGTCAATAAGACTTTATCGAGTTCAAGAACTGTCCTTAACATATGTAAAAATCAAAGTAATCAATTTAAGTAAGTAAATTTTGTGCTTTGTTCCAGGAGCTCACTTCTCTCCACACCATGCAGCAGCTGGTTCTGATGCCACCATCTCACCTGTCGTCCCCTTCCCCCTTCCTGCTCTCACAGAGCTCCACCAGCCACCAAGGTAGAGTCTTAAACATCCACTGATGTTGTAAATGTGCATAAAATCATGCTTTAGACATTTTGAAAATGCCCATTTGATTTAAAGTTGCAGCCATAAAAAAATGATCCATGGCATCTTAGATTTATGTGACATTTTTAAAAACTCCTTAAAGAGAAAAGTAACATGAACTTCAGGGCCCCAGAGGTTAACAAAAACATTTACAAGCTACATCTACAACATCTAACAGTGTCCTAATTCAGAGTCTATATTTGAATACTAAACTGGTAAACAAGAAATGACACTGGTTGAATTATGATGGTGCTATATAATAATGTAAAACAGTAACAAAGCAGAAATGCATTTATAAACATGTTTAAAAATATTTCCAGGGACAATTGTTGAATGTTAAAGACCCGTTGTCTTTAAAGAAATAGTTCAACATTTTGGGAAATGTAGAGTTTGATGAGAAGGTTACTATGAATCTCACATCAGTGTGTCATGTACAGAGATGAAGTCAGGAGATTGTTAGCCTAGCTTAGCATAAATACTAGAAGCAGGGGGAACAACTAGCCAGATGGTCTTCATAGTTTAAAAACCAGCCAACCAGCATCTCTAAAGCTGATTATTTAACATGACACACCCTATTTGTTTAATATACACAAACACAAAGGCATAAAAACCAGGATTTAAGTGACTTCTTGTTACTATTACTTGACAAAGTATATATATTATATATATAACACTTTGTCATTAACCTAGGACTTATTCTGTCCAAGGTTAAACAAAAATACACCAACACCTCTAAAGCTCACTAATCAACACGTTGTGGTCAATTTAACCTTTACATAAGCAGACATTTTTAAACTAAGTTTGTAGTTTTAGGTGAAGAGGCTCAAATTTTTCTTACAAGCCTATCAAAGTCTTGTTGTTGCAAACAGATTATTGATCAATGATCTGCTGTTTTTCTTTGTAGCCCTTCTGCAACAGAACCTACTGTCCCTCCCAAGCCAGAGTCAAACTAGTCTCCTTCAGCATCAACCTGGACTGGCTCTGACTCCACAGGTAAATCAAGACCACTTCCCGCCTACACACCCACATGCACAATAAAATAATAGCTTTTCATGTTTTCTGAGGAAGGAAATTGTCATCCTTCCTTTCAACACATTTGTTAGGAGAGATATTTTATTATTATTATTATTAATTAGTCTGTAATGGATCCTAAACACAAAATGTGTTGCTGAATTGGCCGATCTCAACATAACTCCTTACTGGGCTGTTTCAAACTGGGAGGGAAAAAGGAGAAAACCATAAAAAAGGTGGCTATAATTCATGTTTTGATATTAACAATGGATCACATAACTACTTGTGAAAGGGGTCACTTGTAGTGACAAACCCACAGACTTTGTTTTCAGAGGAAAAGTTCTAAAAATCCACCTGTACGCTACCTGCTGCAAATTTGACTAGCTGGTGAACATAGCGGAGCATTGAGCAGCTAAACGCCAGATATTTTTCTCAGGAGTTTGTAGAGAGCAAAAACAACTAAAAAGAAAGTGAATATTGGACTTATAATTACCAGGTGGACAGAAATGCGACTCCAAATGAATGATAATGTTGCTGCATATTTGCTGCAAATGTATAAGCAAATGTTTGCTAACATGTCAACTTGAAAGGGGATGATATGACAGTGTTGTGCTTACAGCTTGTTCCTGCTGCCCCCAAGTGGCCAAAAGTCTGTTCATTCAGATTTAAAGGCAAAATTAGGACGGGTACAAATGGTATGAGTACAAATATTTACTTCCTAGAAAGAGGGTTATACCTGTACAGGAATGTAACCTACTTCAGTGACCAGCTTTTGTCCTGACAGCGGTACAATTCAGATATTTGTATGAGTGCAGCTAGCCATGTTGTCAGACAGGAGCATTGCTAGCCACTAGGGCTGGGCAGTATGGACAAAATCAAATATCACAATATTTTTGACCAAATACCTCAACATCGATATTGTGACAATATTGTAGGCATGATATAGTACTAAGTGGGTAAAGTCAATAACAGAACAGCTAGAACAGTCTGGTAAGTTCAGAAAATTACATCACTTTATTGCAATGTAGCCTTTAAAACCAGCAAAAGACAACACATATGCCATATTGTGATATTATGATATCTAAAATCTAAGACGATATCTATTCTCATATCTCATATATATTGATATAATATTGATATATTGCCCAGCTCTGCTAGCTATAGAAACACGTCGGCTGACAGTCAACAGCAGAGCAGAAATGTGAACATCTGGACAAGTAAATATTGAGTCCTGCAGAAATTATGGCCATTTTTGTATTACAGGACAGTAAAAACCTAATTTCTTTTATTTCAGTTGGAACCTGAAGATTTTTTCTGTGATCTATTTCTGATCCAGGCTATGAGTCGCTCTGGTCTGGCAGGGCCATCTATGGAGAACCACATGGACATGTCCCACCTGCAGATGCCCAAACACATGGCAGTACCACCACAGGAGGAACCCAGTGATCTGGAGGAACTGGAGCAGTTCGCTAAAGCATTCAAACAAAGACGCATCAAACTGGGCTTCACTCAGGTACTGAAGAGGACAAACCCCACTATCTTCTCCTTTAAGGACATTTACTTTCACACCTAAGAAGTCTTTGTATCATCTATTTCTCAGGTTGCTCTATGAGGTCGTATTTATAGAACTCCGGTTCGTTTTTGTTGGGGTGAACAGAGTAATCACACTCAGGTGTGGACCAAAACAACCACACTGGGACCCTTTAGAGGATTTGGTCTTGCTCCAGTCCCAAATGAGCTCTGGAATGGTTTGTTTGTGGTGGGAACATGATCCCACCTGGATATGACCCAACAACTAGGCGTACTCTGCAAGTTTGAGCAAAACAGCTCCCATAGCCTGGTGAGCTTTGCATAGTGGGATGAGGATGAGCTAATTTAACAGTTGCTAAAAACTAGCTGGAGAATGAATCAAGGTTGGACGTGGACTAGCACAATGTAGTATGTTGTATTTGGCCAGTGGACCTCCTTCAGGACCCTCTTCCTGTGTTTACGTTTTTGGTCCCACCACAGACACATCTGACCAGTGACACTGTCATGTGATTTATGGTGCTATGTTTTGGGTTGTTTAGATTTTTCTCTGTGTGAAAAGAAATCGAACCAAGGGGAAAATGCACCAAGTTCACCAAGTCATCAACTGATTCCAACCAGAGCAAATAAACTGTAGGTTTATGATATTTCTGGTTTATCACAACTAGTAATAATAACCCAAGCAGTCAGACGATCAGACAAGTCGAAAACAAATCATATTCGCAGGAGAAAGTGTAAACAGTAAAATTATTACTCAAACTGTCTGTTGCAAACATCCTTTACAATTTACAGATTTACCTACTGCTTCAACTTTAACTTAATGTACTTTCTGTAGTTTTGTGAAGTTTTTTCTGCACTACCAAGATTTCAGATGTGCTCCTCTTCAGTTTTCCTTCTAAATAAAGTGGCTTATATCTTATACTTAGGACTTAGTTGTAGAGATGTCACTGATATCAACAATTATTTTGGTGAACACAATGTTATCATAACTGAGATGATGACAAAAGCTATGAAAATAAGACCCAAGTTTGCAATTAATAGATTTTAATTTACATAATTAATCTTATGGACATAAACATAAGATAGATTTGTTTTCACAAAAATTAAATTAAACTTTCATAACAAAGATATACAGTATTCTGGGTTCTTATTTTGATCCTAAAACTAAAATTGCATTAATACATTAGCATATATATATAAGTTAGTAGATACAAGATATTAGTAGAAGTAGATACAAGTTTTGTACTTATATGTTCTACCTGTGTGTGTACTTGTGTTCTATCACAGGGAGATGTGGGCCTTGCGATGGGAAAACTGTACGGCAATGACTTCAGCCAGACCACAATCTCTCGCTTCGAGGCTCTCAACCTCAGCTTCAAAAACATGTGCAAGCTCAAACCTCTGCTGGAGAAATGGCTGAGTGACGCAGGTACAACACACTAACTGCCATTTTATTTTTTATTACCACTGACTATCCTGGTTAGATATGAAAAGGGATAGAGGAACAAAACTTTATTTTTTACATTAACTCAAAGTATTTTACATAATGCATTATTTAAATACCAGTGTAAAAACTTCAGACATCTTACTATCAGTATCAGTTCTAATATGATAATTCAGGTGTATGTATATTGTAATGATCTTCCTTTATCCATTACCACTATTCTTAGCAGCTACATTAGCTTGTACTCGTACTTGCAACCTCTGTTGATAACTAGATTGACTGAGTTTTGCATTAGCATATGATCAGCAGTTGAGTGAGTTTAGTTATTTTATATGTTCCCAGTAATCTCAATAACCCAATTGTATTTCCATATTTTGTTTATATGTAACTTCTTCTGTTAAAATTCTGAGCAGGAAAGTATTGTTTCTGCAGCTACATTCATTGTAAACATTTATAAAAGTATCTGGTTGAAGTTGGGCAGTTAAAACCACCTTGTTGAGGAAACAGTTTGACACTTTGGGAAATACGCTTATTTGCTTGCTTGTCAATAGTTGGATGAAAAGATTAATACCAATCTCATGTCTGTATGCTAACTATCAAGCTTCAGCCTAGAGCTATTTAGCTTAGCTTAGCATAAAGACTGGAAACAGAGGGAAATAGCTAGCCTGCTTCTGTCCAAAGATGAAAAAAACTTCCTACCAGCACCTCTAAAGGTCACCAATTAAAATGTCATATCTTGTTTGTTTAACTCGTACCTATGTAGGGTACTACTTCCTGGTGTCTTAGCTGGCTGCCTGGCAACCTCACTGACAGCAATGCTCCAGGTGTAGTGGTACAGGTGAGGGAGACAGGTTTTCTTACAGAGGCAGATAGCTGTTTCCCCATAGTCTTTATGCTAAACTAAGCTAACTAGCTGCAGGCTGTAGCTTCATATTTAATGTAATTACATGAGAGTGGTATTGATTTCCTCATCTAACTTTGGCAGAAAATAGCGCCAGCTTACTGTGAAAAGTGCAGAAATTGGTTGAGTATATTTCCCATGATATCAAACCATTTCCTCAACCATTTTAGTTAATAGCACAGATGCACAGAGGTCAACTAATCAACTGCTTGTTATGACCGAATGGGAGTCTGGCTAATGCTAACTCTTACCTGATTATTATTGCTGTTTGAAGGTGATCATAAATGTCTGTGTAATATTTGTTTTTACAATAGAGAACTCTCCTTCCGACTCGATGAACAACCCTATCTCTCTGCCACCCCTGATTGAGGGTTACGGACGCAAACGGAAAAAGAGAACAAGCATCGAAACGAACATCAAGATGACTCTGGAGAAACGTTTCCTTGATGTGAGCTCAAGACTGATTCAATATTAAACCAGTTTTTTTTTAGACTCAGCTTTCTTTTAAAACATCATGACAACACCAAACAACTTGTTCGTCTTTGTCATGTCAAAAAATTTCAAATTGTTTTGAATTAATGCATAAGTACAAAATTGTTTCCTTACTCATGCATTACAAATGATCTATTAAACCATTATTAATTATGTTACACAGAGCATTGTACAGTTGCTATATGAAAGAGAACATTGTTCCTTGTTTACAAGCCATTTATTAACTTAACCGTTCATACAGGAATGCCTTAATAGTGCTTAAATGAACATTTTCTCATTAGTTAAAGTTCAGATTTTTCACATTTTAGTCACATTATGTAATACAGACTTTGAGTGTGTATTACATATTTGTACCAAAGTTGACACTGTGAGTGGTTATTAACTATTAATCTTTAAGTATTTATAATCGTGATACAATTGACCAATGTGCAGTGTGAGAGGTAGACAATTATCAGTGACTCTGCAGCTCTTTATGGAGCTTTATAGCAAGTTTCAGCTCATTATTTAATTTTATTGTTTTGGTTCACTCTCAATGCTCTCATAGCGTTGTTTTCAGATGCAACAAGCAGCTATTCTCAGAGAAAAGTCTCACCCACTGTACACTGCCTGCTCAGCAGACAGACAGTAAACAGTTAGCAATTAGCTGGTGGATATAGTGAAGCTTTTAGGAGCTAAAGGGTTTAAATATTTCCCATGTTAACATTTGAAGGAGGAAATTAAATTACTTCTTTTTTTTTGGTTTTCAGAACCCCAAGCCCAACTCCGAGGAGATAACCATGATCTCGGAGCAGCTGTCCATGGAGAAGGAGGTGGTTCGAGTTTGGTTCTGTAATCGGCGTCAGAAGGAGAAGAGGATCTACTGCCCGGTGGCTAGTTTACCGGTCAAATCACACAGCTACAGCTCCAGAATGGTTAGCATCAACATCAATCTACAAGTTCTCTCGAGGGACATCATTGAAAATTCAAAGATTCAAGATTTATGCAGTTTTTGCAAGTGATCAAAGTTTCGAAGTAAACATGATAAAGGTTCTTGCACATTAAAGATAAAGAAATACTAAATTCATGTTATGGCAGCTGAAGAGTAAACAGACCTTGTAGCATTAAACCATCATCAATGCTATTAAATAATTAAAAAAAATGTCATCTTTTAAAATAATAATTAAAAAAAAAAAGTTAAAATCAGGGTGTTTAATATGAAGACTTTCTGGTTATAAATCAAATATAGTCCTCAGCTCTGATGTGAACTTGACTTTGATTAATTTTCACACTTTTTCAGGCTTCAGCATCCAGATCCTATAGCCCTCTGGCTTCAGGTGGAGGCAAGTACTGTTTTCTGCATTCAAGAACTAATAATGAGCGGTGGAAGAAGTATTCTGTTTCTTTACTTAAGAAAAAGTACCAATACAGCAATGCAAAAATACTTTATCACAAGTAAAAGTCCTGCTTGATGCTAGATGATTAATACTGAAGCATATTCAATAACGTGTTGAACTTTTTCCTTCCAGTTTCATCAAATTCCTCTCCAAACAGTGCAAGCCGTGAAGCTTCTCCTAACAGTCTGTCCACAGCTTCCACCTCTTTAGCATCTCAAGTCAACCCAGCTTCCTACAGCTCACCAGGGTATGAAACCGTCTTTCCTCTCACAGCTTTCATAATTACAAGAACATGGAGCCTTTCAACTAAAAACAAAACAAAAACTGATTTCACATGTTGCATTTGAAATGTGTTAACTGTATTTGTTAAAAGGGAATAGTTTGTTTAAAAAAACAAAACAAAACAACTTATATATACAAACAAAAACTTCTCTTACTTCTCCACATTAGAGAAGAAGCAAATTAAAAGACTAGTGTGTAGGATTTAGTGGCATTTAACCAGTGTTTGGTTTGTCCGTTCTGGGCTACTGTAGAAACATGGCGGTGCAACATGGCAGCCTCCTTTGTAGATGACCCGCTCTCTATGTAGATATAAAGGGCTTATTCTAAGGTAACGAAAACACAAATTTTCCTATTTTCAGGTGATTATACACTAATTAAAATATACTTATGAATATTATATTCCATTTCTGTCGAGTCCGTTCTGCTAGATGCCACTAAATTCTTCACACTGCACCTTTAATACAAGAATAGTTTGACATTTTGGGAAAAATGCTTATTTGCTTTCTGGCAGAGAGTTAGATGAGAAGGTACCACTTTCATACCTGTGTTTGTTAAATATGAAGCTAGTTAATCACATAGCCTGACTATAAAATATACGTTTGTACACTCCAGATTATACAAATTAGATATGAGTTGTATCGATCTTCTCATCTAACACTGAGCAGGAAAGCCAATAAGTATGTAAGTATTTCCCAAATATGTCAAACAATTCCTTTAAGACTTAATTGCTGAATTGGGTCTTTTTATCTGTCTGAAGTATCTAATATATCTGAGGTAATAATCCTGTGATCCTCCCTTTGGCCTTTCAGGTCCTGGTACCGCACATGGAATGCTGCCGCGTATCACCACTGAGAAACATCAACTGTATCATATGAAGCTTTTGAAGATTTCATTTGAGAAGGATGTACACTGAAGATGTGACTGAGTCACACAATATCCCTGTTATGAGGATTGTAATTATCACAGGCCAAACCTTAGACAAACTTGTCAGATATGACAGCAGCACAAGTGGAGGACACTCACACACCACACTGCTGTCAACACCCATGCAAGTCACAACTGCTGCAAGCTGTTTGATTTGTGTTCATGTGACACTCTACTCTGCTTAGATCTGCTGCAAAGATGAAGAATCCACAGAAAAAACAAACACAAGACAAATATCATCATGACCCCCGGAGGGAATTCTCATGTTCGAACCAAAAAGTTTATGCCTTGAATTTATAACTGTCAACTGTCAAAATAATCTGCTTGAATGTAGAAGGATTCAGGTCCAGATTCATTAAGATTCTGCTACAGGCTTTTCCTTTCAAAAAAGAGCAATGATCTCAGTTGTTGCTGTTATTTCATGTTTTTATGTTGATAGAATAGTTAGTGTTGTGTTAGTGAATTTGATGCAATCCTACATTGCGTACTTCTGGCCTGTCTAAATAAATATGCAGTCAAAACGAGGTGATTTTACAGATTCTTCATCTGAATGTTCATGACTGGTTCAAAAGGACCATGGTCAATTTTAATTCTATAAAGGATGATAAAAAAAAAAACAGAAAACAAACAAAAAAAAAACTCCTGCTCACTGTTTCCTGTGTCCATGTCCGTTTTTTTTTTTTTTTTTTTTACAATTTTACAATTCTTTGAAGGATCATTTTGTTTATAACAACTTGGGTCTTATAATTACAGTTTTGTCCATCATTATTCCTACCAGCTTTGATACTGTTGTACTAGGCAAGAGGCAAGAAACATGAACAGACAGCTTGTAAATAACAATTTTACCAGATTATCCAAAAATTCTCAACTTGATTTTGAAGTCAAACTGAAAGCACTCCTGAAATGTTTTTATAAAAAAATCCCTCATTGCCATCTAAATTAAAATGCTAAATTCACAAGCTGAGACTTGTATTAAAGTTCACACTGGTCTGGGAAAATAATAATGAGAATAATCCTTCATTGCGTAAGAAAACTGTGTGCAACACTATCAGAAGTACAGCACATGAAAGTTGAAGCAGTAAATTGGTCTGTGATGGATGTTTACAAAAAAACCCAAAAAACAACAACAAAACATTCACCTATGTTTAACTTCCAAATAGTTCACTCACCTGGATCCGTTTATAACCTGTTTGATCACCTGACAGCTTGAATTTATTACCTTGTCCAACTTGTTTTTAACAATTTGTGTTTGCTGATCTCATTGTTACTCTTACTACATTTTTTCTTGTTGTTTTTGATAGAAATGATGGATGAAACTATAAAAAACAAGACCCAAAATATAATAAACTGGAATTAGAAAACACTAGTCTTTAAAAGGCCCTTAAAAAACAATTTGCTCTATCAGCTTATAACTATTAGCGATGGAATTATACATGAACCAGCAATATATTAAATGTTTTTCCAGAGTTAGAAGAGGTGTGGTTATTTCAGAAGAGATACATTTAATCTGATCAAACCACACCTACACAGACCTGAAGAAGATTTGCTGGTTTTAGGTGTTAAACTCCTAATAGATACAAACTAATGATGTGTTTTCACAACTTTAAACTGTTGCTGATATAGACATAAATATATTGAAATACTTATGATTGAAACAAAGCTTTCAGATCATTAAAACAAATCTTTGGCGAATCTCTTCCTGAAGTTCATGCGTTAAGGCCTCAGTATGATGCAATTGAACTAGTTTCATGTCACTTTTGTAACTGATGAACAGGGAGAAAAGCCTGCTGTCATAGCTGTCGTTTTCAGGTGATGAATCCGACAAATGAGGAATTGTGTGAAAAAAGAGGTCTTAAAAGAGGTTTTAGCTGCATTCAAGACACAAAAGTCAAACCCAGTGGCACAAACCTTTAGACGCTGAAAACGCTTTAGCTTTGTGCAAACATCCTCTCGTGCTCAACAGCAACGGCTTGGACACAACGCTTGATTTGATTCCTTCCAGAAATGTTCTACTCCGACTCAAAAATGCAAACGCACCTCAGACAAATGTGGTAAAAACTGACTGTTACAATCAAAGGCTTCCCCATTCAATATGATATGAACTGCAACAAGCTACTAGGCCTTGAATACAAAAAAACAAAAAACAAGGCATGGAAAAGATTGTTTTGGAAATGAACTACTTTGTTGTGTGCCTGCGCTCCAACGAGCACCTCATTTGAAGCATACTGAGCCCTTTAGTCCAGAAATGTTACAGTGTGTCTTCTGCCTGGTGGTTTCAAATCGAGCCTGATAATAAACTGTAAGATAAATGAAAGTTGGCAATTGTTCAAACGTGTGTCATGATGACTGTTGGAGTGTGTTTTCATTCATGTATTTTCATTTGACGTCTCAAATGTGACTCTGCACATTGTTTGCTGTTGGAGACTCGCTGCTTGCTGCGTTGTTTACTTTGTCTTTTATTTCCTGTTGTTGGGTGTGTGTATCCTGTTTATCAGACACTCATAGAAGTCCTTGATGGCTTTTTTTTATATTGCTTTTTAAAAAATTAATTTCTACTTTGAGTGTTGGTTGTATATTTCATTCATTTTTAGTCTTGTATCTTGCAGTGGCCAACTACTACAATTTTGCAGGTACTTTTTAAAGTAAAGAGTAAAGTGACGTTATTATTGGTGTAACTGAAGCTATTGTAGCCAAGATGGAAAGTGGAAACAATGCTGTATAATCCTCTGAGTCTCAGGGAATCAGTTTTCTTTACCTCTAACTCTCCAAGGGCCCATGTTAACTTTGATTTACTGTCATTAAACACATGATGGTCATGTCTGACACAAGTTTAGCTTTCTTCTTGTCTTTTTAATGAGTCAAATAGTACTGCTGATTTACAGTATAGCCTCAGATTCTCACCATGAAAAGCAAGAAAAACAAGAGGGAAATTGTTTCTTGGTTTTAAAACTTGTTCTTTACGAATGGATTTTTTTTTCCATGTTCCTGCAAGGTCTTTAGGTTGTTTTGTTTAACTTACATACAGTATATACTCAAGGTTCACGCACTACTTTGCATGCAAATATGGCTCTTACAAAACTTCCACCTCCTACAGATGTGTGTGATCAGAGGTTTGATGAAGTTGAAACCTGGCGGACAATAAAAGTCCTTTTCAGACACTAATTTATCAGAGAATTGTGCTCCTTAACATGTTGTTTCCCAAAATGTTGGCCTGTACTCAGCCATGCTAGATAAACACTCTTGAAACTGTACTGATCTGAAATGGTGTACTATACTGTGAGGATGCGGTAACCAAGGAGACAGAAAAAGACAAAATTAAGAAAATGCATAGTATGTACACTTTAATGATAAAAGAATATTAAAACAAACAAGTTAGAATGAGTAGATTAGTCATAAAAAAGTGTTGTCTTTATAAAGACTATATTTCTCTGTTTTACAATAAGAAGGCTTCAATCATCAGTTTTAGTGCCTTGAATCTTCCACTGATGGCTCCGTCCCCATTCAGCCAAAATGGAAAGAGGTCGTCCACTGTAAGGTGAGGTCAGTTCTTTAAAACAACATTGTGTCCCTCTTTTGATGAGTGGTTCCCATTTTGCTGGTTTTTCAGATTTCTTTAAACCTGGAATTAGAAGTTGAAAAGTTACAGTTCATTTGTTAATGAATATTTGACATATATAGCCTGCTTATAATGTTCAGTTTTTATTCAGAGCTGTTACTGCAGCTGAACAGGAAAACACTGTCTGCCGAGACACAAAGAGGGATTTTTTTTTTTACTAAAAAGACAGTAAATGTCAGACATATCCACTTTATTTGGCTAACTCAGACTGCTGATGCCTCATTTTATCTTCAGATAAACCTTTATATGTATTTTTACACAGAAGGAAGCCTGCGGATGTTGTCCCGCATCTTTTAATGTATATATGAAGAGGAAGAACGATCACAGCGAGCCAAACCTGTTTCAATGTTCATTTAGGCTCCTGGCTGTTGTTTTAAAACAAACTTGAAAAATTGTGAACCCAATGCCCTTAAAGTATTTCATAGGACAGGGCATTGGGTTCACAATTTTTCAAGTGTTGGGATCTTTTTTGTTTTTTTTTTACTTTTCAAAACAGACAATCTGAATGTCATTCATTGTTTTTATTATAGACATTTGTAGTTTTTGTAATGGCGTGCTATTTTTCGTCTGGTCCCAGTTGAAAAATAGAAAAGGACTTTGTGATTAAACGATGGTTAAGGTTGAAAACAATCAGTCACAGTTTCTTTATCCTTGAGACGAGCACTGGTCATACTCACCCTCTGACTCGAGGGGTACGTCCACACCAGCCCTGAGCTTCCTTATAAACGAGCCTGGACAAAAACTGAAAAGAAACAAACAACAGTCGTTACAAAAACTACAAGAACATCATCATCCTCAGTCAAGACAATTCATTAATCCAATAAGTGACAATCTATAAGCAATATGTGACAAATAACGTTCTAGCTGTGCTGTTTTGTATGTTAGGAGACTAAAGAGTGATGTCAGTGAATAGATGTGAAGAAGTGTTTCTGACCAGGCAGGCCAAGACGTCGGCAGAGATGAGCATGTAGAAGACGTTGTTCCAGCCGGTGGGAGAGATCACGCCGGCAAGCAGAGGACCCAACGCAGCTCCTACAGAGAACATACAAACATTAATGCACTGCAACCTGTTTCATTAAGTAGAGTAACATCAAAAAGTTTCAACCTTTTAGAGTCAGTCAGTCAGAACAAACCAAATATCTTTAATCTAAGATATTTGCTTAATTACATATATGTTTATTTAGCAGTTGTTTTATTTTATGTATTGGCTTTTTTTCTCTCTTCTCTTTATCGGTAGGGGTCATGATCTTTCTTGTGTTGTGCGTAATTGTATTGTATCATATATAATTATCATAATTTAATATTTTCTATTGTCTCACTTACAAGGAGCTGTGTTATGTGTTTTACTTGTTAGTCATTTTCCATCTAAAGGTGCCTGCAGTTGTAATATTCATATTCTGCATGTATGAAGGAAAAGCTGCATTAGCTGCTTCTCAGACTTGTCTGTTGCCAGCTGCTGAGCAGGTAGTGTGCAGTGAGTTTATCAGAGGTTTTCAGCTGAAAGCGGCTAAAAGAGACTAAAACTCTCCGTAAAGCTGCAGCAGAGTTAGTGATAATAGTCATTTGATCCATTATAAATTGTGATGTGAAATTATATTACACACCTATCGAGCCAGTCCCGTCGATAATTGCCGTCACTGTTGATAACGCTCTGGAGTTTCCTCTCAAACTCTCATGCGTTCCCTGTTGTAACAAAGACGTCATGTAAGTAAAGAACAGTCAACACTTGGGACAAGCAGGGAAATGAAGAGAGAGAGAAGAGAAGGGGAAGAAAAGAGGGAAAGAGAGGAAGGACAGGCAGAGACGGAGAAAACTAAGCAAATAGTTATTTTAACTGTGCATCTTTCTTTTTTTCTGTCTGTTGCACTTAAAGGATTTGGTTGATGATTTTCTATGTTTTTCTCATGAACTCATCTATTTACAAGCATTGTATCTTACTTCTCTGTGCCATAGACATTCACACTGCCACACTGGGTGACATATTACTTCGTCCATGAAGACAAAGGTTACTGTAGTTTGTTTAGAAACGACTCCAAAGAGTAAAAACAGCGATAATTGTAGGATCAGTTGATTGTTAGTGAGATTTCTTGACAATAAGAAAAATAAAGAAAATCGCCAGCCACATCCTTTAACATTTATCTTTAACATTTTTTGTGGCCTGCACAACTGTAATCTATCTTTTACTTTGAGTGGGTTATTGACCATCCATACCTGTCCCTAAAATATCTCTGTGCATGTACAGTAAAGAGAGCGAAAAGACAGCAGGGATGGATGGTGAGGACTTAAAGCAGAAAACTGGATTTAGCATCATGTTTCAGGTCTTACCAGGTCAGCAGATACGGCAGTTGTGATCAGGGCGTACGGTCCGTTCACCAGGCCTCCACACACAAGCAGCATACCTGCATACAGAAAAACAAAAAGGTAAGTAAAGGCTAAATCCACTTTGCATTCATAAAAATCAATGTTGTTTCTGTATCGTACAAATAAGTAAACCAGTGTTCAGATTTATTTCATTTCTACTTTTAAACCACACCACTCTGTTTCAGCTCACATTGGGTCTTGCTGGTACAAATATGAGCACATGGAGAACCACTGATATACTTGACACATCTCTTCCTCCCTCCTTGAAGGTTAATGTTTCATAAAAATGTAAAACTTTTCTCTGATGTTATCGTGGGCGGTCTTTATTTCTTCCAAGAAACTTCATTATGGATGTGAACTACTATTAAAAACAAATAATTCAAATCAAAATGTGGACAAACTTGAAAGTCACTTGTCAGTCTCCTTTTATTGGTAAAATGTAACTGAGGATTTAGATTTGTCTGCAATAAGTAGATGTGTGTGTTTATGTGGGTGTCTGTAGTGAGACTGGAAGTAACTGTTATTATTCTTTACAGCTTAATTAAATGTTTTATGACCATCCTACATGAGCAGTAAAATGTGCGTCTGTAAGTGTTGCAGCACAGTCTCTAAGCTCTATTAACTGTTTAAACAGCAACGACAGTTACATTAGAAAATTTTAACATTGAAATCAGCCATTTTTGCTGCTGACAAAGTGGTAAATAAATACGCAAGAATGAGCCAGTTAAAAACAATACAGTAAAGAAGTCTCACCAACTGTAGTTCCAAGGCTCCTTTGTCCGATGTAATTATAGAGGAAAAGCTGCAACATGAGCAAAAATAAAACAAAAAAACATAACATTAGCAGATATAAGACATTCAACTTGATGTTCTCCTCATAACAACTAACTGAGGACAGTAAAATCTACACTGTGGTGAAATATTATACTGTGTCATCCCTCTGCCACATACTTCTCCTACTCATACTGTCAAAGACACTTTTAAGATTTACATCTTCAGTATGAACAAATGGGCTGAGAACCACAGGCAGAGTAGAGAAGTTGGAAACTATTGAGAGACTGATGAACAAATTGTTGGTTTTGGTGTTTTTAATGGGAGACGTAAAAAATAACCAGTCAAAACAAATATAATTTATGTGGGATCAAGCCAAGAAGCAAGTGATGAAGAGGATAACCTGCTGTCATTAATCTTTTGTATGGTATGACACTCACCATAGGGGCAGCAAGAAGCAACATAGCGCAGCAAGTTGTCGCTCTCCCGCCAGTATAGTCAGACACAAGGCCCGCCATGATGCCTCCTGTAGACACAGCATACAATCAGTCAGATTAAATCTTCCTGGAGGCATTATAGTGATTTATGTCAGTTATAGGATGTACTAATTATCAGCACAGCTGTTCTCAGCCTCAGGATACTGGATGCTACTGGGGTTTTGGCACTGTGCCTTAATTGCATAGGTTTTTATAGTATTTGGCAGTTACAAAATCCACCTTCCAGCAACTCGAAAGATGACTAATTAACATAGTACATCTCTTTAGTTTAATCTGTACACAAACAGATATATAAAAATGACTGTTGACTATAGTTTTACGAGACATTATGTGCCTAATTATTTCTTGCCCAAGGCAACTGTTCAGAGACAAATAATGCCTGGAAAAACAGACAACTGATATTTTCATGCTGCAGTTATTATACATTTTTTGACCAAATGTAGCGGTTTCAGTTCCTCTCAGAAGGTAATTTCCAAGTTTGTAAAAATTATAGCCCCTGCTTTCCAAAACATCACAGCTGAAGTCTCAGAGAGAAAGATAAAGAACAGAGTGACCTGAAGACTCAGTTCTGACCCCAATCTGTAACTAAAATATGTTCACCTGTTGTGAATTGTGTTGATTGCCAGTATGCACGCTGAGGAAGAGCGCCTGGCCAGAAATGTCATTGTAGCAATTCAAATTAAAATCAGTTGCCTAGGTGTGCTGTCCTGGTTACATTTTTTTTAATTTTTTTTTTTTACAAATTCAGATAGCAAATTCAAATGAGTAATATTGAAAAAATGATATTCAAGTGGCTCAAATTGTCAAATCCTGGTCTAAAAATTGAAATCTAAAAATCTGGTTACTCAAAGTGGATAAAACTGGTAAAATTCAACTCCAACTTCAACATCAGATACAAAAAGTATTATCAGTTTATGTTCAGTCATTCATATGATTCAAGAAACAGAAGTTAAAATGAACCACTGCAACACCTGCCTGCTTGAAATATCTACTTGAATTTGTGAACCAGCATATTAACAATTAGGTATTCAGTTCCTTATAAAACTCTGAATATTAAGGCCTTTCTTTGATTCTGTAGAGACCAAGAATGAGCCTGTCGAGACTGTCGACTTTTATATGAGCTATTTGAAGCATTTCCTTCACAAACATGTTGGAGAATAAAGTCTTGTCAGATTATGTGATATGATTTATCAGTCAAGGCTCAAATCTTACCAACGATTCCTCCTACGTCAAATAGTGTCGACATGTCTCCAGCCTCCTTTGCCTCAAAATGCGCTGAAAAAGAAAGAAAACCCAACATTAACTTATCTTTAAAACATATAAATTCATACATAAACGTAAAAATAAAGCATGTGTGTAAATACTGACCAACATTTGAGATGTAGAGAGGAAGCCAATACAGAAAGGTGTAGCTGACCAACTTGGCGAACAGCAGACAGAGAGAGAACTCCACCACCCCCTTTGTCACACACATAAAACCATGAAAACCACTGAAGAAGTCTTTCATCATCTCAAAATCTCATCTTTATCACAGTGCTGTAATTCAAAATTCAATTTCCGAGACACACGGCCCCTTCAATATGTGATTTTACATCATTTGAAATGCTTTTATACGTCAAGATATCCCAAACCTCCCTACAAGAAATCCGCTAACACAAAAAAAAATGTCTGCTTGAATGAATGAAGTCAAACAAAGTGTCAATTCTGATAATTAGTCTATGTTTTATTGGGACTGATTGAGCCACTGGTCTTTGTCCAACTTAAAAAAAACTCAGGTTTGTTTTCCTTGTGCTGCACTGATTAAGTACTGAAAAGCTGAATCAAACAAATCTTCTTGTCTTGTAACTTCTAGATGGCACCTACTCTTTAAATAAGAAGCCTCTGAAGGTTGCTGCTACATTTAATAAAAACTGTGATCCTTTCTTTTTCCCTTTTTTTTTCATTTTTCTTCTGTAATGGGAGCAGTCTTGATTTCATGAAACTCTCTCTGTCTAGTATCTCAGAAAGCTGAATTTGAATAACTTGAACTAATCTTACACAAAATAATCTTTTTTTTTTTTTTAAATAAACAGTAAAGTTACTAGGTGTGTATTTTTGTGATTACAGCATCACACAGTGTCATTTCTGATGCCACCACTAGATGATGCCATGGTTATAAAAAATGACAAATCCTACATGTAGCAGCTTGAAATCACCTTTCAATTCAGTTTCATTAAGTTTTTTTTATAAATATAAATCTAAAATACAAAATATCAATTCAGTAATTCAGTACCTGTTGACTCAAATATCTGCTACACCCAGTCCCTTCAAACACAACTGTACAAGTGTTTCATTTCCAGAGTTAAAAATAGTTGTTTCCACTCACAGGTATAGAGAGAGCACCACAGAAGCTTATAGCCTCAGTGTGTTCCTCAACAATCTCTGGAGGCTCTGTGGTGATGGCACCGTTGACGGCATGGGACGAGTTCTGCAGGAGAGGCTCCGTCTCACTGCTCTCCTGATCACCCTAATGCACACAAACACAAATACACATGCATGAGCTCAAGCAGTCCTGTCAGGGATTGAACTGGAACGATGAATCCTTCTGTTTTCACTCACGTGGTGCTGTGGAGGAGTGCAGTTGACGTCTTCAGGTTCTGAAACATAGAGGGGAAAAAAAAGACTCAGAAATGTCCTTATACGGCAACTGAGAATTTCAAAACGCAATGCAAATGTAATTGTAAAAACAACATGATAGATTACAGATTATACAGAAGACAGATTTAGAGTATTTTTCCACTTGCTTTAAGTTTTCGACCTAAGCTAAGTTAAACATGTCCTGACTTTCCCCTGTACTGAGAAATTAAATTAATAATTGATCTTTCATGTGACTCTGAGTAAACACAGTGAACAAGTGTATTTCCCTAAAATATCGCACAGTTCCTTTCTGGTGCTGTGGAGTTGCCTCTCCTCTCCTGACCAAAACCCTTTCCAAGATTTAACTGTGACAGAGTTTTGTGTGTGAGTGTGTGTTTCTTTGGTGAACAGAAACTGACTCTCAACCAGGAAGAAGAAGCATAGGATCCCAGTGGAGGCGATGATGAGGCCGGGCACGATGAAGGACATGCCCCACTCTGAGGAGACGTAAACACCTGCGATGAGGGAGCCCAAGATATTTCCTACTGAGGTGTGAGAGTTCCACACACCCATGATGAACCCGCGCCTGAAGATCAAAACACAAGCACACAATGGCCATGAGCGATCTCTCCACCCTGCTGCTACTATTGTACGAGAACAAGCCGTCAAGTGATCGCTTCAAAAATATGACTTTTTACACCTTTTGTATTCTGTAAATTCTATATATCTGTATACTATGATATGTTTGGGGTCGCAAACTGACAATAGCCATGTTAAAGGAATAGTTCAACATTTTGGGACATACGCTCATTCACTTAATATATCTGTACATTAAGTACAGAGCTTGAGTTTAGATGTGGTTATCCTGAAACAGGGGGAAACAGCTGGCCCGATTATGTCCAGAGTTCATTAATACACCGATCGACACCTCTGAAGTATTAACAGTATCTCAGCGTTTAATAATTGGAATGTAAAACTGTTTGTTACAGCATATAACACCAAATAGCAGGTGCTGTAATTATTTCTTGAGTAAGTAACAATTTTTCCGTGTGCTCAGTACAGTCTCTGTACAGGCACGACAGAACCAAACCCTAATACCATGTGGTCAACGTGACCATGGCAACTGCACTATCCTACAAAAAGAAGTAGTGGTTTTTACATTTCTGTGTGAAAGTTAAACAAGATACAACATGTTCATTTGTGAGCTTGAAAGGTGTTGGAAAGTGTATCTGAACCATGGACATAGCCGGGATTATATCAGGCAATATCAACATCTTCATCTCAGAAAGAAAGGAACTAAAGTTATTTCACAAAATGTTGAACTATCTCTTCAATGATCAATAACTTATAAATCATGTAGAGCTTAAAAATATAAATAACTACAAACAACAATGATTTTGGCATTTTTTGTATGTATTTCAGACCATAAATGTAAAAAAAATAATCTGAAAAGCGTTTTACAGCAACCAGGTTAATACAGCGTGAGAAAGTAAACATAATCCATGACTGCAGAAGAGGCACTGAAAAGGGTTGGACTTTGGCGGGTGTGATCTGTTTATGAGTGTTCTCATTAATAGCTTATAGCCGTACTTCAGTAAGAACCAGTTTGACCTGTTTCTGAGCTTCCACACACATTGAAAGTGCAGTTTACATTTAGGATGTGGAGTTCGGTCTAAAGTAAATCAAAGCTTGCTTGGTTTCACTGTGCTGTCAGAACGTGACAAATGTGTGTGTGGTGTGTCAGCAGCATCTGATACTGCACAGTCAGCGGGAATACACCCTTGTACACAGCATGCAGTACTCACTTCCCCTTTCCAAACCAGTTACCGACACAAGCCACCACTGCTGGCCAACCGGTGGTCTGCATCAGTCCGTTCATGACCTGCAGAGTGAAGCAAACAGAGAGGAGACCAGCTCATATTAACTGACTGCATCACAGCCTCTTAACACTGGTGCAACCCTACAAACTGTGCACATGGAGGAGGGTGAGAGGACACCAGTGTGCAGTGCTGCTTAACATTCCCATACCACACGCCTGTAGTGAGTCATGTGATACGTGTGAGTAAAGCCTGACTAAGCCACCATGAGATCTCTACATTTTCAAAGGGTTGCGATGACAAATGAGGTCTATACTGACCCACAGAGTCCACTGTGATCAAACCTGTAAGGAGTTAATATTGCTGTTAATCAATATATTAAATACATGATTTCATGTAGGTGCACAAATATCAGAAATAGGGATCTAATAACATTTATAGTTGCACAATATTTCTATTTTCTCTCTCTTGTTTGCCCAAGGTTGTGAATTTATTTGAGGAATTTGCTGGGAGGAGTCATGTGATGGTGGAAAGCTCATCTGACACTTAAGAGCTACAAAACAGCATTACATTTATCTAACCACAAACTATCTAACATGAAGCCTTCTGGCAGACTTTTAAACCAGCCAAATGTGGTTTTAACAGCATTTTCAGACACTTAAAAGTTAAAAAAAAGACTTACAAAATTATTTTTGTACAATGATTTTGTGTGAGAGTATTTATATGTGGACAGGCTACCCAAACGGATTATGTTTATTGGAAACACCCATTACACTAATGTTATATATACATGGCAGTAGTAAAACAGCTAGTTGATTAATCGTTAACTACTATGATAATCCATTTCAGTCAATGGTTTAGATCTGTTTTATATAATTGGGTTTTTTTGCTGGTGGTCAGATAAAACAAGCAATTTGCTGATGACATTTTAGGCTCTAGGGAATTGTGATGGGCTATTTTCTGACTTTTCATAGATTAAAAAACAAATACACGATGAGTAGAATAATCATTAGTGGCAGATCTAATACATGGGAATTGAAAGCACACTGGTCTAAAATTACTCTCTTCAAATTTCTGATCTAATCCAACTTTTACATACCTACAGGCTCTGCAGTGTGGATAGCCTGTGTGTGATTATCGTCATAAATAACTGCAGCAATAGAGTCGGATTTTCAAAGTGCAGATGTGGTTATTAGTGACCAAAAAGAATTAAAAACTGAAGTGAGACTAAATTCTGCTTTTATATGATACCTTGAGTTATAAAGGCTTCTACACTGGGACCGACATTCATTTCCTATACAGCTGAACCACCAGCTAAAACTAGCCTGTTTATGTTGCTATGGCTGAACTTTTTGTGGTGAGTCAGCTGTTCAGATATCTGTGCTTCCCTCTTTTCTCTCCTAATGTGATTTCGCTGTATGCGGTAGTTCTGTCTGGATAAATGGATGAGAGGTTGCAGAGACAGCAACCCGTTAACAAGTCGCCTCCTGACTGTTTACGACCAGTCAGGGAACAAAATAAAGTGCTAAACTTGGTTGTGTGCGCTGCAGCCTCTTGTGTCTTTACCTGGATGAAGGCGTAGTACCCTAACGAGTGGATTTTCCAGTAGAAGCCGAGGCCAAACAGACATGTGAACAATCCACTCATCAGCATCCCAAAACTCAGGTAGTACCGCAGAGGCAGGCGCTCTCCAAATATCCCACTGTGAACAAAAGGAATGACTCGATATAGCACAAGCATTCAGACAAAGACATAACAAGTTCATCAGCAGCCACACTACAAACCTGAAAAACATGCCGATGGCATAGGCAACCAGGAAAGAGTTATCCAAGACCCCAAACAGTGTTTGATAGTTGTCCTGGTCTAGAGAGACAACACAAATGAAACTATTAGCTTTCTCCAGAACACTTTACAGTAAGAGCTGTGCAGCATCGAGGGTGTAAGTCCTCATTTGTGTTTGCAGAAAGGCACGCATGCTAAGCTGGGGAATCAAACTGGGAATTGAACCCAGGGTCTCTGCAGTAGTGGGAAAGTTGGTGCTCTCAGCTGTTTATACTGACAAAGACATTTACTGAACTTTGAGGTCAGGTCAGGACCTCAAGACTGGACTCTGGTTTGCAATCTTTTACTGAATGATTAAGGCGTTAATTTTATACACACAAATTGTTTATAATCCCTTGATTTTATTCATCTCTCTGTCACAATGCAGGTGTGCGCGTGTCGTACAAACTCCAACAGGAATATAACTGAATCAACACAAACTAAAGCAACTAACTCTTATTAGTTAAAAGTAGACGTTTCACAGGAAAATCTCTCTGTACTAGATGAGTGAAGGACAGCAACTTCTAGAAAACTTTTCAGCTAACATTAATATAATTAACCATCAGGTACCTGATAAAAACAGACGATAAGATGCAAAGTATCTTCATAACAGTTAACTAAACTTACTGTCTGTCATCTACGCACACATCAAGTGAGGTTTAACTTGATTGTTCATTTCTAAAAGACTGACTAGAGACAGGAGTTTTGACATGTCACAGTAGGAAAAGTATAGAAAATGAACGATGGCTGAACTCTATTTAGTGGCTTCAGTTTCAGGGTCCTTATATTGTGCATGTTGGCGCACTGTCATCATGTGCATGTTGTCCAGTGCTAGTCTGCATTATCTACTAATTAGTGAAATGTCTGAGTATAGATGGCAGCAAGTGAAGGACTTACCAAAAGGTGCCCAGTCACACCAGGTCTCATTATTGGTTATATTAAGGTCTGTCGGCCCGAACGACTGTGGAACAGTTTCTGTGTAGTTCACTCTGAGTATCAGTGAAAAAACATAGAAGGAAATAAGTAAAACAACCCAGAAAATACAGAATATAACACTAGATAGACTCCAAGGAAACAAGGGGAAGTGCTAAATACATGTTCACATAGGTTGCAGAAACTTGTGATTAGAAACAAAAGTTTGTCTAGCTCTCCGAATAAGAAATGTGATTGACATTTTCTTCCATTCATTCATCTTTAATGAGGATAAAGGAAGATGAAGCTCTACTGAAGCTTGGAATACTCGTGTTTTTTCTTCTACTAAGTTGCAAATATCTGAGCGCCTCAGTAGTGCTTAATGAAAACTAGACAAGACAGGCATTTCCGTCTTTTTCATGGCTTCCAGACTCACATGAAAGAACTCTGAGAAGCATTTGAAAGGCAGCATTTCATCTATAAGCCACATTTATCAAGTTCATGCAAAAAACCCTCAAACACCTCCTGTAGATAAAAATGAACTGAATCAATGCAGTCACCTTCACGATGCTGATAGGTTTCCGTGACAGATGGTAGGCAGTGTAGAAGAGGAAGGTGAGGAAAAGAATAAAGCTTCGATACCTGTAAATGAGACATTTAAAAAACACAGGTTGCAGCGACGTCTTTCTCATTTAAAGGAATATTTCAGTTAATTATAATACTGGTTATTCAGATTTAAATGTTCTTTATTTTGTACACTGCAAAAAGCAATAAGGACATAATAAAAAAAGACAACAAGAGCCTTTACATTAATGAAAATGACTGAATGGAAAATGTGTGTTTGGGAAAAATGATGGTTCAACTGTGTTCATAATACGGGGCGTTGTCAAATGTACAGGTGAAAAGCAAGAATCAGCCAAATTAATATTAGTAACATGTTTATACCTAAATCAAACACTTGATATCAGCAGTATAACACGTGACACGTGTATAACATCTTGCTGATGGTAATAAACTATGATGGAGTGTTAGAAACACATCAAGTTTTGATATTACAGTTTCTTTCAATATAAGGCAGTTGAATAGTATGTATTTATTGCAGGTCTGTTGTATTGGATTGCATTAGATTATACAGGTGAACCAAACAAACAGGTGACTCACACCCTGTTTGCTATGATAAGATAAAACTTTAATGCCGAGTGTTGTGTAAATAGTCACATGCATTATTCATGTATATGGCACACCCAGGTGTAATGACTCTACAGCTATAGTGTCAGCCATCTTTAGCTCTTCATTATGTTGTTTTTTTTATCACATAGACTCAAGACATGGCAGGGCACTGTGAGAAGGAGTTTCAATTAACATGAACTATTTATCACTCTTAAGTTTTAAAAGTATTTTGTGACAAATAGACCTGGAACAAGATGCAAATAAACTGTCTTTGCTCTATTAAAGTGCATTTTTATGTTTAGGAATATACTCAGTTAAGAGCATAAGATCTTCCATTGTAATAGCTACTACTAGTGCTGGAAATATTAGTCAATTAATCAATTAGTTGACAGACAATAAATCTGCAACTATTTTGATAACTGAGTAATCTTTTCAATCAATTTTCCAGTAAAAATTTGATTGGTTCCTGCTTCCCAAATGAGATGATTTAATGATTTTACCAATTTAACATTAGAGTAAATAAAAGATATTTGAGTTTTTGAAGGGTTGGTTGAACAAAAGTTATTTAAAAGCATCACTTTAGGCTTTGAGGAAAACTATATTCTGATTTCTAACAGATTTTCTGATTTTATAATGGCTATCTCATAGTCTTCTTATTCTGATTTCTGACTTATTTGGACAATGATAAAGTCACAATTAGCCAAAAATAATAACAATATTATTATTAATTCATATATTGGTGGGTTTTTTTTTAATTTTATTTTATTTTTTAACAAGTGGGAATGGACTTGCATACTAAACTGTCGGAACATCAGGTCTTCATTGCTGTAATGTCACTGTTTTCGCCCAACATTAGCTAAAAGTGTGAACCAAAAAGTAATGACTTATATACCCACGGTTCCCCGATACTAGAAGCTGAGATGTAAGTTAATAATAAAATGCCCCTTGTCTTGACAAATTCCTGAAATGCTGCGACGACTCAATCGACTCGTTAAAGGTCAAATCTGTGTCGATAAGGCAGGAAGCTCTGAACTGACATTTCTGTAAAGGGAGTTTAACGTGGCTTCACATATTTATAGAATATCAGTAACATTAATTTACGTCTCCCAAAAAACACAACAGTTTTAAGTTTGTAACAGGTAGTGAGTCATAAATAATTAGCTAATTACATAATGGATCAATTGGGTTTTACTAACCCTACTACAAATTCCCAGAATGCGTATTTATCGATGTGCTTAGGCCAATCATTTACACAGGGAGATAAGTTAACACACACATTAAGATCAGTTGCCCCAGTAAACCCCAGCAGCTGTAATGAGGCTACTTTACTTTGGAAGTGTGAAGAACAATAGGGAAAATGGAAACTTACCAACTATCTCGAGAAAAGGACGTGATAAACTGTATGCCGGGAGCCACGGGCGACTTCATTTTCGATGAAAACGTAGTCAAACTTAACACAAAAACACTTAAAATTTGGTTTCAGACATATCCTCGATGTATATCAGACTTTTTTTTCCTGTAGCGAACTAGTAAAGTTAAATGTATAAACAAAAGAAGGCAACCAACAGCTTATTAACGGTTAGTAACGGCTGCTATGTGACGGTTAGTGTCACAGAAATTTGGCTAGCACCGGGACAGAAAGACTCGCTTAACTGTCTGTAGCACCGAGAAAAAACGGACTTTTCAGCCGGATAAATATAGGTTAAAGTAGACGCTAACTGCTAAAGGAGTAAAGCAGCAGTCGCGTAGCTTCCTGGTGGGAGATACAGTCCGTAAACATCCAGCATATCTCCATACTGTGAGGCTGATTTTATATATAGCGGGCAGGAGAGCCAGCCTCCCCCTGTGCAGCCGCGATAGATGGTCAGTGTAGAATATAAAAAGCTAAAAAAGCCTCCGTTATGAATGGAGAAGTGTTGTTATTATTAGCGTTTAAGTTATCCCACGAGATTTTCCAGACGGAGCCTCCCGATGACCACGTGACCCCTTCCCGCTGACGTCACGGTATACAGGAAGCAGCAAACAGCTGATACTCAGTGCATGGATGCAAGATAAGAGCTCTTATAATACATCCATGGACCAGTGGCCTCAGCTGTGCAAATGTATATATATTTTGAAGGATCAACACTATATATATGAAAATAGGCATTTTCTAATCAATCAAAGAGAGCTATATATTAAGAAAATAGCTTCAGCTAGAAACAAAAGAGCCATTAAAACTGTGAGACTATACTTCAAATTTAATGGTTTCACTTAATTTACTTTGTTTTATGTTGACCCCTGGCATTTATTGTTTTTTTTATTTTTATTTTTTTTCATTAATTGTTTATTATTTTCTTATATGTATGTTTATTTATATATTTGTTTATTGACTCTTACAAAGGGTCGCAAGATAATTCTGAGCAGTCAATCTTCTGCTGCAGCAAAATATCAGTATATTAATTTCCCCTCTGACTTTTCTTTTTCAAATGTATTATTTTATCATGCAGCAAATGGAATATTTTTTTTCTACCTAGATGGTTAGAAAAGTCTTTTAGGATTATGGAAAACTAGTAAGTGTAAACAACCTTGTTCTGGCTTTTTCAAAGATTGACAGGTAATCATGGATGCTTAGAGCTGTGACTTGCATGTAATGGTAAAACATGAGATGGCCAAACTGGGGCTGTAAGTTCATGCCATGTTCATATCATATGGAATAGAAGAGAGTATCATCTGTGCTTTTAGTTTAGTTATACATGTTAGTACATGGCAATGTAGTATTCAATTAAGTTACCACAAAAAAGTAAATGACATAAAATTTCAATTCTCCACAAGTGAGTTTTATACCACAGTGTAATGAACAGAGGAAAAAACTGTCCAAAAATATAAATAAACAGGTTTCAAATTTCAAATTAGAAAATATTTCACACTGCAAAAAAACATTAATATATTTTGCTGCAATGTAATCACTATGTAGTGTACGGAACTGGAGAGGGAATTAAAAATAATACAAATGGACTAAAACCATTTAGAAAACAAATGTAAGTATCTCAACAGAGATTATTCAATTTGAAAACATATTTTATACATGAAGATACTATGACAGATTACACAGAAGTTTAGAAAATTAAATACAACTCATAACAATGTAATATGTACCTTTTGGATAACAGCAGCAAGTGTTTATAGGATGATATACTTTGACATAAATAATATTTAATTAACCTGTCAGAGATGAGTCTTTTATTTTTTTCAAACACAGCCTTGAGGAAAGTTGACATGATCAGATCAGATCTTTACAGTTAAAGATCACACAACAAACAGGTTCTCAAAAGCACATGTACACATGTATTGACTTCCCTGATGCTTTATTGATCATGTAAAACCACTTCACCAATTACATATAGAGAGAAATCCATGAATTACACTTAAATTATGTCAGTAATAATAATAATAATAATAATGTAACAGGTAAAGTACAGTGTGGTTTTATAAAATATAAAATAGTCAAAATGTCAAATAGCATAAAAAATGCTCAGTTTTCACGGATACAACACAACAAAGAGTCTGCAGTTACACTGTGAGGTCTGTGAGGCGGTACTTAGGCACAGTGGTGCATTGAGCTAAATGCTAATGCCAACATGTTGATGTTTAGCAGGTATGACATTTACTGTGTTCACCATCTTTGTTTAGCGTGTTAGCATGCTAGCACTCGCTAATTAGTGTGGATGGTAGTGTCATTAGTTGTGCAGGAATTTGATCATAAACCAAAGTCTTGGACAAAGTGAAATTTTGATCTGATGATGTAGTGATCCTACACTATCAGAAAAGTCATTACAATTCATCCTGATGGGAACATGAATGTCTGCACCAAATTTCACAGCAATCCATCCAATAGTTGTTGAGATATTTTAGTCTGGAGGCTAAACATGTCCTGGACTTATCACTGTGGAGGACAAACAGAGATACAAATTACTCTGTATTTCAAAAAATGTTGGACTTTTCCTTCAAAAACAGACAGAAAGGAGCGTCCACTGCAGCTCATTATCTTCCTTCATCGTCAATCCAAACTCAACATTGCTGAATGTAACGCCTGGGCATATGCTGTGGGAGAGACAAATGTTTCTATTAACAGTGTTTTTAATGATCTCATTTACAGTTCAACTAAAGCTCAGTGAGAGTGTGTGTAGAGAGTGAGGCAGATGGCAATAAGTACCTTTGGGATTGTTGTGGAAGACACAGTTGTTAGCACAGGTGTCGGGGTGGGAATCCCAGAAATTGGACGCACAGTAGCAGAGAGGAGGGAGATCAAGCTTCTCGTGAGACAGCCGCTCCTTCATCTGAGCTCTCAGAGCCTCAATGAACCTGCAGAAAGTTGAGTTGTTTATCAGTTTGTTTTATCAGGGCGGCTTCAGTTTCACTAAGTCACTTACTGTTTTTAGAGTGTACATGCAGTTTGGTTTGTATACTCTAAGAGAGTATTTTGGAGGGGATTATAAAGGTACCACTGAAGGATTTATAATGACTGTTTGTTTTTTTTTAAACAATTTTTGGATCCCTCATGTATAGTATGTTACCAAATGGTCTTGTATTAACAGCTCATTATCAGCGTTAATAGTAGTTCAGCTTTTGAATTCATGCTACTTTCAGTCTTGTGGTCGGTTTTGACTTCATGCCACGAACAAACTGCACCGCTTGGTACTGGAAAGAGACCCTCCTTTTCAGGTAACAGCTTGACTGTTTAGTCTGCACCTGAGTTTGATTGACAGCTTTCATACCAGCCCAAAACAAATGAACCAAACATGCAAACACAACAGGTTCACTGTGAAAGCACCCTTAAAGTGCATCTTTCAAAGAGATGTTACAAACAAAATGTATTTGTCTCCTTTGTGTAAAACCTGTATTACCTCCTGTCGATAATATTTTGCATCTACATGATGGCAGTAACTACACAGTTAAATTTTTGGTAAATTAATCTCCATGAATTACCTTGCAGCTACTTTCCCTTTCTCCTGTCTTTTTCTCCTCTCCACATCCACCGCTCTCTCCTCCTCCTCAAGCCTCAGTCGCTCCAGAATCAGCAGTTCTCTCTCCTCCAGCTTCTGTCGGGCTTCCGCGAGTTGTTTTTCTCTCTCTAACTTTCTTTCTTCCTCCAGACGTATCTGTTCTTTCTCTGCTTTGATCCTTTAATGAAGACGGGGACATTAGAGAGGAGATTTTCATTTAGACCAAGGCTAAACAATCTGTATGTATGATATGTTCAAAAACACAGACTGACTGCTTATCTAAAGTATGGTTGAATACATTATATATTCATTATTACTGTTTTACTTTTATTTATTTGTCAAACAGTTTGAACTGTATTTTATGTATGAAAGGTAAAATATAAATAAAGTCTATCATGGTGATAGAATCATAAAGAAGCAGAATATTGAGCAATATTTAGTAAAATAATAAAGTCTGTTGGCATTTCGATATTTTTTTCTGCAGTGGAAACTTCTTCTACTTTCACTACTTCGTCATGTACACATTTCAAAATAATCTTTCAAACCCATGACTTTGATAAAACATTGAAAGTAAGAAGAGGAAGTGATGCATGAGAAAATTCTGCGGTTGCACCACCTTGCCGTCCTCTTCAGGTGTTTCCTGTGCTGTTTGTTCTCCTTCACTCGTTCTCTCTCGACGTTCATGAACAGACGGCGGTGCATCAGGAACTGAGACTGACGCTGCAGAGAGAGAAATGTGTTGTCTTTAACATATGGTCTGTCAGAGTCAGAGTCAGAGTCAGGAGTTAAAGGATCAGGTTCATGTGTGATGTCTACCTGTCTCTTCAGTTCTTCTTGATCAGCCAGAGGCCACAGGACCTGGGGGTCTCTGAGGTTGGACTTGAAACCAGGGTCAGGTTGTGATCGGTCCATATCCCACAACTCACGTTCACTCACCTGAAATATATAGAGCAGAGTCAGTAGAGTTTGATGGATTACTAACCCCCTTCAGTATATACTGTATATACTAAGCTGCCAACAACAATTTAAAATCAATAACTTTAAATTCCAACATTTAAACATCACACAATGTCTTCATGAATCTGACCTCAGTAAAGATTAAAGACTAAGTAAAGAATTGGAAATGTCTCCCTGTTAAGTTCTTCCTAAATACATCTTGCAGTATCAGCAGCCTTATTCTTTAATATAACACAGAATATGGACCTTTTTAGACCCCCTGAGAGACTCACAATTTATTTTTATGCTAAATAAAAGGTTTTACTTCATATTTTTATGTTAGCTTGCTGAGCTGTAATTGATAATATTGAGAAAACCTCATTTTTATGTTTGGAAAGAACGTATTTGAGCCACCGTTCTGTTTTTCAATATAGGATCTAACATATGGTCTACGATCTAACACAGAACACCTCATGCAGTGAACACACCTGATCCCAGTACATCTCCAGTATATCATGAGTGGATTTGCTTTTATAAAGTACTACTGGTAAAGTAGCGTGAGGGATAATGTGTGCAAGTCTGTAAAATGTGTCCTATTTAAGATAGTTTTTTTTGTTTGTAAAGGACCAATTACTTTTTTATTTTTTCACTACAGCACAGGCCTTTGACTTATGTTATTGTTGTATGATGCAATAAAAATATGATTATGAAATGTGTTTATTTGTGTCATAGTAATGTAATAACCATACTGGCACTTCAAATTAGATATTCACCACATTTACTACATTCGGTGACTATGAAATATATGTTTTGAGGGATTTTTTTTGACCTGAACTGTGCGGGTTGTTGGTTGTCAGTCCTTGTAAAGAAGTAATAATTTATGTCAGGTGGAGCTGCCAAAACTATTATTAATCTGAATTAAGTACAAATATAAAACAGCTGCTTGTTTCCTTTACTGACATCTAAATCATCACTGGTGCTACCAACTGTGCAACAAGAAGTTGCACAATAAATCGTTATGACTAGAGTTCACAATTAGGTTAAATTACAATTATATTTGGAAATCCTGTTTCCATTTCCTGGCTGAAACTACACAGGATGTGTATGTGCATAAAGGTTATGGTGCAGATCAAAGAAGCCAGCCATAAACTGGACTGTTGTTCCTTGTTAGCAGCCTGGACATGTGAATCACAATGCCTAAGGGGAAAACAGAAGTTGTACAGTTATATTTAAATAAAACTTGTACACTTCATACATGTCATCAGTCATAAGGGGAAGTGTAACAACACAATATACACTGTGGAATAATGGAACCTGCCCCAGTTTCCCACTGGTTTTTACACTCTGTCAGCTGTTTTATAGCGCAGTCATAAAGTTTTAAATGTTTGGGTTTATAAATTGATGAGGGCCAATGTTGGACATTGTACTTTAGGTTTTGTGATGCTAGTCACCTCACATGTAAGCTAAGTATGTCCCCAATTCTCAGAATATGTTGGACTACTCAGAAATGCCATCATTTGGCTGTAAGCGGTATTACATGTTTTAGGACAGCTTTTATGAAAAAAGCAATGTGAAATGGTTATTTTTTGATCAAGGCTCCCAGTCTGTCTGTGAGATCCCTGTTTCACTACAGACAGATTCCTCTCACTCGCTACGGTGCGCGAGGAAATAAAATCAGTGAATTGATAAACACAAACAATGTTGATTTCTTCCCGTGAGACCGACATGAAAACTATTTTGGTTTGGTAAATTTCTGCTGTCAGTCAGACTGTTGACGGCAGTTTGTCCGGTCGCTGTCCTCTCAACTGCGGCTGACAGACGGCTGCTTCTGTGGACAGAGATGTTTGAACGCAGGTCGGAGTTGGTGTGGATTGAACGGATTCAACACGCCGCTTACGTCTCACTTACTATGTGGATTCCCAGTGAGAGTGAGTTTGGACTTTTAAGGAGGGGTGAAAGGAAAGGGGTGCGCTGGATTTACAACCCAGGACAAAACGAGAGCATCATTGTGAAACAGAATGATTGTTTTATCTCAATTATCTTGTTTTCATAATCGTTGGAAGCCAAAATTGCATTTGAAAATAAAATTTGATTCATCGCCCAGCTCTGATGTGTCACCAGAGTCCCATAATGCTTTGGGTGATGTAAACAAGGAGTATAAATTGAACCAACCTACACCTGAGCCCTGTTTTTGTCACCTATTGTTTGAGGATTATGAGGATAGATAGATAGAAAGATCTATAGTTACACAGTATTGATTTTTATTTTGTATTATTTTATTTTATATTTTTTAAATCTCCATTTGACACACAATGCATTTGCAGTGAAATGAATCTATTGGCTGAGATGGTCCCTGAAATGATGAGTGAATATGAACCTAAATAGATACCATGCATCCTAAATGATTATGAGATCAAAAAGAAAACTTTAATTCAGAAAGCCATTAAAACCTCACACAGACCAAACCGTGATGAATGGTGCCGCTGCTGATGTTCTGCCGAACGAGGGGACATTCGTGTTGACTGGTGAAGAGCAGATCATCTCCCTCTTCCTCCTCCTCTTCCACTTCTTGCTCTGATCTGGGAATGTGAGATTCAGCTTTCTGTTTGGTGCAGAGGAAAATTATCTTTATTAAAACTCTCAGGGATTATAGGAACTATAAAAGAGGAACAAGTGTGAGACACGGACACTCACATGTCTGCTTGGAGAAATGTTCCATTCGCCACCAGGAAGATCTGACGTCATTTCCCCGTGTGGGATCATCCGGCAGGCAGCCAGTCTAAGTCTGACCTGCCTCATACCTTCACTGGGCTGGAAAATCATGTAAATAAATGTATCATAGTCACATTATTTTATCAGTCACACAAGGAAACGATACACTCATACTGCCAGCCAGGAGCAACACATTGTTTCCACACTACAAACTAATGAAGACAAGATGATCTAAATGGCCTTCTGCACATTACAAAGAGACAATAGGGGACATGTTTGAGACAGTATAGACCTCTGAAGTCTTTCTGGATCCCAGATTTTTGACTCAGAAACCAATATTGATATTTAAAGGACGGGAATTCATGTCATAAAACAACAGTCCAATAACAGGGAGCCCGAATGAACACTGAAACAAGGTTTTCTTGCCATAATCATTCCTCCTGTTCATACTGACCATTTTACAACCATATGTGATTGATGAACATGTCATCCCAAAACCATTGGCATTAATCTGCTGCTGTAACAGCCTCTCTTCCTCTATGAAGGCTTTTCACAACATTTTGGAACCTGTCTGCAGAGATCTGCTCCCATTAAGCCACTGATGTTAGGTGATAAGTTCTGAGCTACGAGCTACTGTAGGTCTGATCAAGCAAACACGGACCCCGGCTCCACTCCCACCGCTGAAACACTCAGCTCCTACAAGATTTCCCTTCATTGGAACTAACAGGTCTATCCCAAACCATGAAAAACAACCCTGGACACAAAGTACACAGTAGGATGTGTCCACATACTGTTGGTCATTTAGTGTATGTTTTGATATTGATTTCAGCCATATTTTTCCATTGTTGGGCCTATTTTAAAACAACTTCTTGATCTAAATATGTGGAGTGCCAACAAACAAAACACGAGCTGACTTGGCTAAAATAAATAAATAAAATTATTATTCACTAACGCTGTGTAATAGTAATAACTCTCACCTCCTGAGGGCTCCTCTCCATCACCCTAGAAATGCGTTTCTCCTTCTGAGGAGAGGCAAACATCAGCTTCTCACCAGCAGGAACATGCTGGGTCCAGATCTGATGCTGCTGCGGGATTCTGCGATCAGGTTTCACCTGGACACACAAAATTAGTAGCCAATTAATTGATTAATCAGTTGAACTATTTCTTTAACTTATTACCTGACTCACTTATAAAGAAAAAAAGCCTAAAAAAAAACACTATTTGGTAAGATTTTCACAGTTGTGAAGATTTGCTGCTTTTCTCTGCAAATTGAATATTTCACAGTTTTAAAGAAATGGGAAATTGTAATACCTTTTTTCACAAATCTATGAAACTTATATACATTAAATACATAAATTAATTTAAATACATTAAAATAAATTATTGGATAAGAAAAATACTTTTTAGTTGCAGCCCTAGTTTCATGCAATATTCATATTATATCCAAAACTCCCCTCTCCCTTGATCGGTCTCTTGTGCTTAACACTAAAGTCTGAATAATGTTAAATTTACCACTGAGTCTGTTTTTTGAAGCTGCTGTCTCTTCTTGCTGATTTGTGCCACACGGTGGCGCACTTCATCTTGAAATCTTCGTAGGCTCTCTTGGTTCTCCCTCCTCTTCTCTGCCTGGAGCTCATCAGTAACCAAAGCCAGCTCCTGAGCAAAGACATGAGAAGACTGTTTGGACCACTTCAGATAAAGAGACCAACACTGCAACACATTTCAGCTTCCTTTGCAGATTGAGCAGCTTTTAACCCCTTTGACCTCTGCTGGTTTCCCCATTTTCCCTCAAGCCACTTTAAGGTTGTTATAATCACCTTGTGCCATGTTGTACATGACAGTATCATATTTTCTTTATTGTCTTGTACCATCATCTGAGCTGTAAGATGTTTACAATGAGTGAAATATTCAAACTCAAGACTCTGTTTTTATGGCTGTGTCATTGCACCAAAAGGAAAAATCCAAGCAGTCTGCACATCATTTCATACACGTTTAATAAGTTTGGAAACTTTGACATTTCCAAAGACATTTGAAGATGTCATGTTGAGTTTTGGGGAACACGTTACACCTATTTTCTCATGTTAAGGACCAAACCAGAGCTTTCTACAAGTAAATGGAGCAACCAGCCAGTGGGGAAAAAGCAGCCGACTAGTTAATTATTTATGAAACAAACTTAAGCCAAAAATAAATCTAAAATACCAAAACATGTGAACTTCTAATCATCATCATCACTAATGGCGCCTTAATGCACGCGCTTACCGGGGTTCAGCCTCGATGATGTCATGTCAAACAATGCATCAGTCAGCGGGATCAAAACATACTTTAATACTTTAACTACGTGAAGATGATAACACTAGTGCACTTTTACCTAAGTAGGGTTTTCATGCAGGACTTTTACTTGTACAGAAGTACTTGTAAATGACTGAATTTGTACTTTTTTACTATATTTGTACTTTAACTTCACTAAATGATCTGAGTACTTCTTCCAACGGTCGGCAGGTTAACCAGTTCAGTCACTCACAGCTGGATGCTCCGGGAAGTCTTGTCCGCCCTCCACCCAGGCTCCCACCGCCACCACCGCCTGGTTCCTCTCGGCCAGCACCTTGTTGGCTCCGGAGACTCGGGGCTCCTTGGTCCGGGTGACCGAAGCTTTCCTCCTGCCCTTTGTGGACGTTATAACCCGGCTAGCACTCATTGGTAGCCTCGTTACAATGCTGCTAATTCACTGCGAAATATATCATCTCCCTTCCAGTTTATAATAATAATATGTTCACGACAGCATTATTAACGATTGTTTAAAGACGTTATGTTGCTTCACTACCTGTATGGATGGTGAGAAAAGAGAGAAAGAAGAAAAATCCCCGTTAATTTGTCTATGAACAGTAGACACCAACAGGTTTGTTTGAGTTTCGCCGACTAATCTTCTTTTTGTTTCTGGAGTTTGCCAAACTGCTCACTGTCGCATTACTGCCCCCCACTGGACAGGAGGAGACACTGTGAATAACCATTAAACTCTAAATTATAATGAAAGCCAAGATGCCTTTTTAAAAATAAATAAAACAAAAACAGCTTCACAAAACTGTGCAGCCTCACAGAAAGAAGAAGCCATTGTCTTCTTCTTTCTGTGAGGCTGCAGGTAAACTGATCATACTGTCAATATAAATGTGACAAGAAAGACCCAACTGGTCAAGGCAGATGGCCGTCCTCCTAGAGCCTGGTTCTGCTCAAGGTTTTCTTCCCGTCAAAGGGGAGTTTTTTTCTTGCTGCTGTCGCTATTTGATCTGCTTAATTGCACTGAATTACTGTCACAAGAGCTCACTCAAAGGTTCAAGGTTCACATCAACACATTCTGTTTTCTTTTTTAATATATAAATATTTTTTGGTCTGCTTATCATTTTCTAGAACAGTGCAATTAGTCTTCTGGCATGAAGAAAACAAATACCTGTCACACTCCACTTTTAATATGTCCATCTGGATAAAGACCTGGTAGTAAAAGGTTTGGATCCATTGAATTACTTTTACAAAAACCTTTGCATTGTATCTCTTACAAAGAGGATTACTTTCATGCATTGCCAGATACAAAGCAACAACATGAACTTACATTTAGTACATTTAGTGAATAAATCTGGAACATTAGTACTGACACACACACACAAATACATACAGCACAACAATAATAGGAACATGATAAAAAACAATCTACATATACACTCAGAGTGGCAAAAAGGAACAATATATTAGTCAGTCCAAAATAAACGGTTCTGTGTGCAGTTTAATTTAAAAAAGAAACAGACTGTTTTGCAGGTATTTTTGATCATCAACTAATGTACTGGGACAAATTCAAATTTTGACCTGCTCGTGGTGCTAGAAACAAAGGAAGGGGATCAAAAAAGTCATTACAACTCATCCTCTGGGCATCAATAATGTCTGGAGCAAATTTCATGGCAGTTCTTTCATATTTTACTACATTTCATTCTGGACAAAAGTGATAAACTGACCCACTGAATCATAAAACTACTGACATTTAAACAAAGGTTTATTGAGTTTTATTATTTACCTTAGGCACCAAGAACGTCTGTACCAAACTTCATGCCAAATCACATTGTCATCCCTAGAAATATGCATCTTTTTTTTTTTTATTCAGGAAGCAGCAAGGATGTAAACAGATGACGTAACGTGAATTTCAAGTAGTTCCAAATGTCACTGGTATTTTTTTAGCCGTGTTAAACTTTCACATGAATCCTACTAGAATCTGTGTGTCCTTGTACATTAACTCACCTGAATTTGCAAACCTGTAATTTTGTAAAGACACACCTCTATAGAGAGAAAAGAGGGGGGAAGTTTATGATGCAGGAGCTGTCAGCCTCTCAGTATGCATTTGATTCATTCATTCATAAATTCAAAGTTGTACAATGTCCTTTCGTTGGAAAATAAGGAGGAACAGGACCTCATTGTTGGACAGAAGATACTATACATAAATCATTACACTACAAAGGTTTTCTTTACTTTTTTATTACAAAAAGACAACATTTTACTACATGAAAATAGAACTAGATTGCACAGCACAGTGAGCAACATGGCCATTTTCAGATATAAAGATTACTCTGAACGTCGGTGCTTCTGACAAACTTGCGGAGGACGTCTGTGCTCGGAGACGGATCCAACTGAGGAGAGAAATAGAAGATTTAAATTTTACAGATCAGGAAAACAATTCAAGTGTAATTTAATGGCAGTTTAACAAGCCATCGTTTATTTTTATTCAGAGGAATCCCTGTCACCATGTTGATTGACATTAAAATATGACAAGTTGTTTCTGTGTTTTAAACTCCTTTGACTTTGTTCAGAAAAGTTCAATATAGATGTAATTTATTTTAATGATATTGAAGACACTAATGAATATTGCAATCATTTGCTGATAATGCTGTCTCCTCATCGACATTAACTGATACATAACAAGAAGTAATGGCCGCTTTCAAGCAGTGAGACAAATTTCTCCTTCACAATTCATCTTTCAGTAGAACTGGTGGAGTCTGCAGATGAGAGCAAGTGCACTCCATTTGAAATCTTCCACTCCCCTCGGACCCCGACCCTCGCTCATTAATGTGAGTTATGGTTCTACATAATATCAAATGCCAAGGGGAAGTGAAGGAGGGCATGACAAACGATTATTGAAACGTACTTAGTGTCAAAGTTTGTTACAGTTCTGGCCGCAGCTCAGTCTGTGGTGACACGTTGCTCTGTAACAGTTACAACTAGTGTAATGTGAAATTCAGTAATTACATTACAGTTACTGATTCGTTACTTTTACTGTTACTTGGGGGTTGGCGTGGTCACGGTCATACTGGGATCAATGGAGGGTTGATAACAGTGTCTCTGCGCTCAGCTGACAGACTGCTGCTCCAGAGGAGGAGAAATGTAATTTGTGGTAATTCCACATTTGTCTTATTCGAGATCCACTCAAGATTCAAGACATTTTATTGCCATTTGCACAGACACAAGGTAAATGTATGTTGACATTTTTGTGGTTCACTCAGTCAGATTTAAAAAAAAAATGCAATAAATTAAAGTGAAAACATTTTTTTTTTTTTAAGAGTAGCAAAGGTCAGAGAGATTTATATTACATTCAACATGTTGTGTGTTCTTACCTGGCTCGCTATTATAAGCCACAAGTGTGTCTACGGTCAACCCGATGCTAGTTTAGTTCAGAATTGGAGGGTGTGTAAATCCTGCAGATGAGGTCAGGACTGGTGCAGTGCTGTGTGCAGTCACTGAGGCTACGCTAATGCTAGCTGTTGGATAGTCAGTTAATTCTTCTAAACTGTCTCTTGCCTGCTTGTTAAACCACAAAGTCTCCTTTTTTGAATTTCTTCCTGTGTTAAAAACAAAAGATGCAGTGTGAGTGTGTTTAGGATTTTGAGTTGTTTAAAAGGTAGCTTTGACAGAGCTGACAGCCGAGTAACAAAAGTAAAGTAACATGTTACTATTTCTGCTGAGTAATGAGTAAAGTAATGTAATTACTTTTACAATGAGTAATGTGTAATCTTGCCCTACACCGCTGATGTCATGGTGAGTTTTTTTCCCCAATCTGCTGTTAACAGCTGTGGTAAAATCATCGACTGTGGTGCTGCCAGAAACGCAACTCAGCGCTGACAAACTTTCAAGACGTTGGCTTTTTGTTTGAATCCTTCATTTACTTTAGAAATCTGACAAACTTTAAACAAGAGGAGCATCATTCTCTCTTCCTCTCTCTAACCTTTACAAAGCGCCCTCAGATATAAAAAGAAAAGCTTCTCACCTGTATGGACTTGCCAAGCTTGGTTAGTGCAGGCTTGTAGGTCTCCATGGTGACAGAGTCAGGGCCGATGACATCACTGTAACACTGGTAAACAACAGTGGCGATGCGGTGAACCTGGCAGTGGTTCAGTACTGATGAAATAGCACAAAGAAGAAGAGCGTAAGATTATTTTACGACAACACAATAAAATAATCAGAATCGATGAAGATGGGACAGTTTGACATGAGGAGTGTAATCCGTCCGTCTTCAGTGACACAGATTATGTCCCGATGCCATATGTGTTTGTTTGTTTCGATGATTTCGTTTCAATGTCCTTAAGTGCCCTGGCACCAAAATGACCAAATCAGGATGCAGGACTATGTGCTCAGTGAGTGGAGAGGGGCCTAATGGCACCACATTTCATTCATTTGGCAGAAGCTTTGTACAAAGTGACTTACATTTATTCCCCACGTACTCACTTCAGGTTCAGTGTCTAGCTTAGGGACACTTAAATTATGTGGCGGTCTACATAAAGGAGGTCAGGAACGAAACTAGCGAAAACTGGATTTGTAGTCAGCACAAGGGGTTAACACAAGTCCCCCATATCACGCTTTAATGTTTACACTCTTTCATTTGATTTGTGTCACTATGAAATCTCTGATTTGGTGATATAAATCAATACAAATAGGTGTTTCTTAGTTTCTGTGTGGGACGTGTTGTGGTACCTGCATACATACCAACAGTGGATGGGAAACTGAACAAAGCAGTTGAAAATATTGCTTTTCTACATGTTTATGCTTGTTGAGCAGGTGGTTTGATAAAATGCTTACTGGCATTTTACTCATAACGGTTTTGTTGCACTTACAGTAACGAGCGAAGTAACGTCAATTTGAGTAAAACGTTGCCTTTCACTTCATCCTCTCGTTTTAAGAATTTGACTTATTTTGTGACTGAATATGAACCTTACAAAGACGCAACAATATGCAACTACATTATTTAATGTGTTTATTTAGTATAAACACATTATCTAGAATCTCTAATTGTAACTCTAATTTACTGCAGGCACCTTTTTGTTAGGGAAGTTCAGTACGACTGCTTCCTTTCTACCCTGCAAGGACGAAGCTGCTGTTCTGCAGGAATACATTAAAACTCAAGAGACATTACACTACTAAACATGCAGAGCAGTATGCGGCGGTACGAGTAGGGAAGAGAGGAAAAAAAAAAATACAGTTTTGGGCTTGTGTGTGTGTGTGTGTGTGTGTGTTTGAGGAGAAATCAATCTCTTTATTGACTCCCAAGTCATCTGGAAGTGTAGTAGTACCTGCAGCTGGAATTCCAGTGAGTATGTTGGGTTGCTCCAGTGACTGGCAGACAGGCCGACCACTGAAAGCGCTGGTGTGGAGAGAACGCAGGAAGGGTATGGAGCTGCTGCTCAGATAGTCTGCTGCTTTGTAATCAGCCACAGAGCTATCCGACAGCACAGTCACATTCAGCTCTCTGTGCTGCAGACAGTCAAAAACCTACAAGAGAGAGAAAAACACACAGTCAGACTGACAACATCACATTTACCATGTTTGTCATCCTGTAATATACCTACATGTTTGACACTATAATCTCACAAAAAGTAGGACAAAAAATCTTGTGTATACTGTATAAAACACAAAAATGAGTTTGTCTATGCGAATGACACTACCAATCACGTTCAACAGACGTCAAGCTGATTTATTCTAATAAAGTCCTCCTGTCACTACATTGTTGTGCTTCATCAATGTCAGAAAACAAACCTGTGCATGGTTGTAAATCTGCTATCTGTTTGCAGGCTGAGGAAGGACAGCTGCTCTAAACGCCTCTGCTTTCCAGAATAATTCAATCACAGTGCCATCAAACTGATTTAGTTGTATAAATGTACCTTTTCTGTCCACTGGAACAACTGGTCTTCTGCAATGTAGCAGGTCAGCTGGCATATCAGAACCTTCAAAAAGGAGGAATAAAAAAGACATTTTATGCAACATTCGTGGATTTAAAGTATTGTATATTTGTCTGAAACATACAGAAGAGATACAAAAAAGATGGGAAGCAGTGATATACTGATGGGTGACAAATTAAAGGAAGAACCAACTCAGAGCTCAGTTTTCAAGAACGTTCCTGTGTGAATGGCATGATTGGACATCAGTGAAGTGGAAACTTAACTTTTAGAAAAAAATATATAAGAAAGAAACAAAAACAAGACGAAGAGTCTTGAATGTCATTTTTTGCAGGTATTTGGTTATGAACCAATGAACTTGACAATTTCAAACTGTGACCAGGTGGCGGCGCTACAGGCAACGTCAGAGGATTGACAAAGTTATTAGAATTCATCTTCCTGATATAAAGATTACTCTGAATGTTGGTGGTTCTGAAAAACTTACAGAGGATGTCTGTGCTCAGAGACGGGACTGAGAGTGATTAAATGAAGAACACATAGAGCTCTACCGTAGTGCTTCAGAGCAGCACTACGGTAAAGTATTGCTCCAACCTGACCTTGACGACGGCTTTACCTGTGTGTTTGGTTTTTTTGTGCTCAGTGTGGTGCACAAAAGGAGGCTGATTCAAATGAGGCAGCACAAAGAGAGATGTTGGGATTTTGGTGAATAAAAAAAAAAAAAAAAAGTTGGCTAGACCTGCACTGAAAATCACAGAAGTACATGTATAGTAAAGCATTTCTGTCAATGAGGGCAAACTAAATACTTAAAAGGAAATGGAATCAAGCTTAAAAATTTAAATTAATGAATTAATTAATGCAACACGCCCTGGTGAGTAAGACGTGTACAATATGTATTATGACTGCAAAATCCCTGGTTCAATTATGGCCAGTGACCTTTTTTGCAGGTTAGTCTACTTTCTGCCTCCTCTCTAATGTCCACTGGCAATACAGGAAAAAACCAGACTATCTGACCTGTATATGCATTTAAAACAGCATAAAAAATGTGGATCATTGATCTGTGAATTAATGACTCTTACAGTAACTGTTCCCCAAAGCTGTTTTATACTGTATGGAAACCTTCAACCTTCAGTTAATTAAATCCCTTCAGCCATCTGAAGGCAGCAGAACAGATACGGCATGCAAGATAAATCTGGAGCTTCCTCAGCAGTGCGGTGCTATCACACACGGTCATTCACTATGTTTATCTTGATTAAATCACGTGCCGATGACAAGAGGCTGCTATAAAATCACCACACACACCTCCGCACACATCACACCGGTCGGTTATAACTCAGTATTCTGGCAGTTTATGTAAGAGTCGCCGGATTAGCCGTGGCTCATTAATCCTGCGTGTCACTGCCTCGTTTCCAACTTTTGTAGCAAAAGTGGTGTTTTATGTTTTATTCTTGAAACGCATTACGGTGCAAATTCTGCTGTATTACATCAGTTATGACAAGATGTGACCAATTACAAAGGAAGTAAAGGGGCCGTATTGATGCGATCATATAAACAGATTCAACCAAATATTATTGTTTGTTTGTATTACTTTCTATTTTTACTGGATGTATCAGCATTCCTGATCTTTCTCCACTTATGCATTCAGGGTTTTCTTCAATTTGTCACCCGTATGTATCTTGAAAACCGGGAGCAAACTTCTTAAAGTGAAACTTTTGCTTCACAACGGTGCTGTTGCTGGCATTGATTTATATTAAAAGCAGACATATTTTGGAGTGATCCTCAGGTGTTTCTCCTCAGTGTGTCACTCACTGATGGGTTGTCCTTGTGTCTGTAGAAGACACATGCAGACTCCTCGCTGGTTTGCCCAGTTACAGGCCGGCTCCTCTCGTTCCACGCTGATGCATGTCCCACTGTGTCCCAGTTTGCAGAGGTGAGAACATACACCGACAGAAATCCTGCGAAGACAGATCATCTCAGTATTTAACAATAGCTCACGTCTGACAAGAGTTTTTTTTCTCCCCCTTTTCACACTCATTTAACATGTTGACATTAGTGGGTGCATGTGTATACAGCATGTTCTACTTTAACGTTTTAATGAATTTGTGTTCATACAATTCTAGGTTTTCATTTCTATGAAAGGGAACCAGCCTGGAGGATGAAAGACGATCTGCAGAGATAAAAACAGAGCTCCCACATTTAAAGTAGTGACCTTTTCTCACAGCGGGCATTCAGACAGGTGTAAGTACTATCATTAATTACGGTTGGAAGCATCGCATTTACAGCAGGTGTTCCAGTATCACAGGCCGTTGGTTTAACGACAAACCTAAATGGAGCTGTTGTTAGTGTTGCTGATAACAGCTGTGCTTCGTCTGCTGTGAGACGGATCTGAGTTTCTCTAACTGTGTATCTGCAAATTAAACCTCTGCACCAACAGCGCAAATCATCACAAGAGAAAAACCAAAAGATATCTTGACACACGGGAGAAATTCATAATAGAATAGTTTTTCAAAAGGAAAAGTATAAAGCATGAAACAGTTCAAAGGAATAATTTGACATTTGGGCAACACCGTTTAACCTCTGACATGAACAAGAATGTGAGAACAGCTACAGCACTCAACTCCCCCTAAACCACAAATTCTTACATTTCTGTTCATTTAAAAATGAGAAACAAGGTGTTAATTTTGTTCACCAACGTAAAGTCGATAACTTTTTCTGTCTGGTGCAAGTAGATTTATCGCTGGATTGGTGTCGGCCACATGTGATTTATTCACAATTCATTTTACACTTTCTTTGTCAATGCCATTAAGCAATTTGGTGTTTCTGATATCAGCTGCAGTCATGCCGGGCGACCAGCTCAGGATTTAGTGCCACAGCAACTCCTAGACTCCACTCCTAGAATTTCCACACAGCGAGGTATACTGATGTTAAGTTTTGGAAAAAAGAGATCACTGGTATCGGATCAGTATTCTATATTTGCAGATAATAGTACGGCATCTAATAGTTATTTTTATTAATTAATTCATGTAATTGCCTAGAGTCCAAAGTGATGTCTTGTTCTGTCCGGCTAACAGTCCAAAACCCAAAGATATCAGTTTACAATGAAATTCATCAAATCTTCAAATTTGTGAGGCAGAAACAAGCAATTATTTGCCATTTTTGTCGCTTAGTTAACTGATTTCTTCCCGTTAGCTACGGTAGCTGACAGGAAGAAAACCCTCTGGAAAACAAAAGACAAGTTTATTTTATTAGTGCTGCAAATCTGAATATGAAGATCTTTCATTAATCTATGTTGGTATTAATTATGTGTTTAAATGTATCATTTATATCTGGTAAAAAGTGTGTTGCTTTGCAGAGATTATTATTTATTTTTATTTTATCCTTTATTTAGCCAAGAAGGTCCCATTGAGATAAAAGATCTCCAGGCAGTCAAGATGGCAGCATAAGCAGTTTCACAACTATTTCACATGATAGAACACATAAAAAACATAAAAGCTAAACAAGAGAAAGAATAAAAGAAGAGAAAACATACATGCCATACCATCAAAAACCACAACACAATCCACCTTGAGGCAATGTTATATAAAACAGCAACATGTTTCCTTCAGCGCAGTTTGTAAAAGACATTTAAAAAGGTACTCAAAGGGAGTGCTTCTACGGTAATGGTATTTTGCAGCTCATTCCATGCCCAAGGTACATAAAAGGAGAAAGTAGTTTTACCAAGCACTGGGTGCACCCTGAGACCATTTAAAAGAAGAAGATCTAATGCTGTAGTTGCAACATATGCATTTTTCTCCTCTGGTAAAGAAAGGACCATCCTAACGATTCATATAAAATGCAATGGCGAGTGCGTGAGCCTGCCTTGTTACAAAATGTAATGCAGCATTATGTCGAAGAAATTGAGTTAACATCCAATTTTCTCATTACTGAGCTTATTATCTTAAAAAGCCAAAGTAATAATGTTCTTGGAAATTGACTGCCTTATTTCTGAGCAGTCGCTGGACTCTTATTTCCTCAAGGGGACCATTAAAAGCTCCATTTGATCTGCAATAATATTGGGTGTGCTCTTAGAAAGGCTCACAGACATACAGAAGAGTTGTGACTCTGGGAAACTGCTGGCAGACAGTCACTTACTGGCAGCGTTGTGTCCCACGGCGAGGACGAAGTCCGAACACTGCAGCTTGTTTCCGGACCTCAGCGACTCGGAGACTTCAGGACTCCAGTGCAGATGAACCTCCCTGTTGAGAAGAAATGATGTTTAGAAAAGGAGGGACAGTTTTGGAAAACATTTTATAATCAAAATGAGCACAAAGCAACTATTATATCTTTGTGACTTTTAAATGGTTGGTGATCAACACCAACTATCTGAGATTTATGCCTTGAGTTCTTTCATACCAGCACATATTGTTTGGTCAGTCAGCCACTCAAAGATGTACACGAGCTTTGAAAATTATACACTTCAGCATATTCGAGAGCCTTCGTTCAGCACTTTAGCACCTGCAGACATGTGGGATGCAAGTACCTGCAGCGAGCTGAGAGGACAGACAAGCAGCAGAGACGTGGTACAAAATAATCTTCTCAAGAGTAACCGCCATTACTTACATCGGGTTATTTCCATGTGGGTCTCTAGAGCAGATTTCAAACAAGATTTTTATGGTTTTATGTTGAAACTTTTCCTCGTACTTTATTATTAACACAGTCTTTGTCTATTCAAGTAAATCTGTGTGGCCACATTAACCAGAACCCTCTCCTCAGAAGTGGTGTACATTTGCTTGACTATTGTATTTAGGTGCAATTTTTCATCATTGTTTAATCCGATGATTATGTCAGAAAATTGTGAAAAATGTTGTCATAATGTCTTAGAGCCCAAAATGACATGATAATGAGTCCTAAATCCAAAAACATTCAGACACATTGTCACATTTGACAAACTGCAACCAGCAAATATTTAGTAATGATTATTCATTTACCAAAACAGTTGCTAATTAATCAACTGATTGTTGCAAATTGTTGTTACTCGTACTTTTTTTTTCATTTTATGCTACTTTTTAATTCTACTTGCTACATTTCAGAGAGAAAAATTGTACCTGACTCCACCATATTTATTTGACAGCTGTAAAGAGCTGGATTACCAAGAAGAGAAAGCAGGCAGATGTCGAAGGCATCAGACACCCAGGGGTCCTAAAAGGCCCCAGGCTAACTGTGTAGCAACTGGTTAGTGGTAATGTTGTTTAGGAATATGTACCACTGCAGCCCAAAACAACTGCCATGATTGATAACAGCGAGGCAATGTCTGGGAATGTCTGTTTTAAAAGTGAAATATCTCATGCTTTCACTCTGGCTACGAGGCTGTTTAATGACTATTTTAGAGCTGCAACAATCAGTCAATTAATCAATCAGTTGACTGAAAGAAAATTAGTTGTCAACTATTTTGAAAATGCCAAATATTTGCTGGTTCCAGCTTCTCAGATATGAGGATTGGCTGCATGTTTTTTTTTTTTTTTGTTTTTTAATCATAAATGATACTAAATTAAATAGTCTTCGGTTTTGACAGTTGGTTGGACAAATGAAGCATCACTGAGAATATCACTTTAGGCTCTGGGAAGTTATAATGGGGGATTTTCACTTCTTTTTGACAATGAATAAATGATTAATAAATTAAATTAAAAAAAATCAAATCATAATCGTTCAATGCAGGCTTATACACGTTTGTCAGGGTCTATGATTGATGCTTTGGTGATAAGTTTGACATGTGTTGAGTTTCAGTGTGTGACTCAATGACAGAAAATGAATCACATTGTTATATTACTAAAAACTAAGTTAGAGACTCATTTCATGATTGATTGCCAACTATTTTGCTAATCAATCTCTGATTACAGTTTCTCAAATATGAATATGTTCTGGTTTCTTTAGTCCTCTATGACAGGAAACTGAATATTTTTGGGTTGTGGACTGTTTGTTGAGACAATACAAGACATTTGAGGATGTCACCTTGGGCTTTGGGAAGACCTTACTTATCGTTTAATCAAAAAATAATTCAGACAGATTCATCAGTGATGAAAATAATCATTAGTTGCAGCCCTATAATACTTATTAAATCCTGCATTACAGTTTCATATGAGTGAAGTTGTGCCTGTATATTACAAGATTCTCTACTAACAAATTCTCTGGCATATACAGTTTAGTGTCTAGTATACTCCGATGGTAAACTAAATTTTATGTGTGAAGGGGCTGCTGTTCTCTATTAATACATCTAGTATTACTAGTTGTAACTGCCCTTTTTTCATTGATATTTCATATGTCATGTTATTGAGAGCTGACAGCTGTTCACACAGGTTGCAACCAGTGGTGAAGAAGTATTCAGATTAATTCATTACAAGTAAAAGTCCTGCATGACAAATCCTATTTAAGTAAAAGTACATACGTATTAGCAGCAAAAACCTAGGGGTCGGGGCCCCTCTAAAGGGTCAGCAGATAAATCTGAGGGGTTGTGAGATGATTAATGGGAGACGAAAGAAGAAAAAACTAAGTTCTGATACACAATTTTTTTTTCAGTTTTGGGACTTTTTTCTCTAATCATTGATTTTTGGTGAAATATTGGATCATGTAAGAAATTTAGAAGGAAAAATCACTATTTGGTGGAGCTGTTAACAACTCATAGACATCTGAAATGTGACCCCGACTACAAAGTGATTTTTGTAAGACGTCAAAAACCAAAAAGGTTGGAAACCACTGGCTTCATCTCTAACAATGTGTTGTATTGTAAAAGCTTGTTATATTATCCATTGTGTCAAATCTCCATTTGAAAAGTGACCAAAGCTGTAAAATAAATGTAGTGGAGTAGTATAAAGTAGTGGAAATATTGAAGTAAAATACAAGTACATCAAAATTGTACATAAGTACAGTACTTGAGAAAATGTACTTAGTTAGTTTCCACCACTGGATGTGACATGTGATAAAAAAAAAAAATAAAAATTGGAAATGCGAGGATGAAGGCTACATACATACTTACCTCTTCAAACTAATTTCACTGATTTACAGGAATTTGATTTATTTCTAAACACTTAAAATGTTAATGTTAAAGCTACAGTGAGGTTTCTATTCAGTGAATCTGAAACTAACTCATAGTGAAGCCTTCACTGACTGTTTATTCTGCCACATGTGTCGAAAGCGTGGTTTGACATTTGACAAGTGGTGTAGTACTACTTTCTAGCGTGTATTTAGGAAGTAACATTTGTAATAACACTTCCATGCTTTCTGCCTAATCATTTTCAGTGTCCATGCTAGTTAGCTAACGTTATTTACCTCTTTTGCTCCAGTTCTCTGCGGATTTGCTCATCTTCCTCGTTTTCATCAAGTTCCTCTTCGTCTTCCTCCACAGCCCGAGAATATACAGACAAAACTTCACCGAAAAACGTTGCCATAATCGCTGTGTTTCCAGAGCAAAGCGAAAGTTTAGTCAATAGTAGCTCGATCCAGACCAGCGGCGACAACACGCTTCCGCCTGTCAGCTTCTTTTTCTTCTTCGTTGGTTTTTAGAGGCGGTTTGCATCCAAAATGTCGCATTACCGCCTCCTATTGGATTGAAAACAAGACTCAATTCTCAAAAATATTTTATTTAGAATTTGAATAAATAAATAAAGTTCTTCTGCACCACTCAAATTAAATGAGCAACGTGACTGCAACAACATTTATGGCTTAACCATACTTCATGCTATCTTAAAGGATGGGTTCCTGTCCTACAACAATATGCACAACATGAGTTGTCAGTCGCTGCAAATGTGCCTCCTATCTATCTCTACATTTCAGCTCAGCAAGAAAACACAGTCCAGGTAAACATAAAAATAATTTTACACTAAAAAAGGGTGTAACTTTAGAAGACACCCACTTGATGTGTCTGACTCAGGCTGCTGAAGCCTCATATTAGCTTTAGTTAACAATTATTTTCATTAATGTGGATTATTGTTTGTCAAAAAAGAAGTGAAAAAAAATCCCCATCTCAACCTCCCAGAGCCCAGAGTGATGTCTTTAAATAGCCTTTTTTCTCCATCAAAAACCCAAAGATATTTAATTTATTATCATATATGATAAAAACATGCAGCCAATCCTCATATCTGGAGCTGGCTAAAAAAAAAAAAACAATTAATCAACAAATGTTCTTCCAATCAATTAAGTAATCGATTAATTGACTTATCATCACAGCTCTAAGGTCAAATGTAGTATGCATTTTTGCACAGAAAGAGGAATGTAGATTTTGTCCCTCATCACTTACAGTGGAGGCACATAAGGCCAGTATTGACAGGAGGAATGGTTACAGAAATCAATACTCCAATGTAGATACAGGCATGAGTATTGCTTTGAACCAGACAAAATCTGACTGAATATTTCAAATGCACAGAAATACCATCAACTGAGCAACTCAAACACATTGTTGCACAAAGACAAGTGCAACACCAGTCGCTGCCTACAATCCCAGTAGGAAGCTCAAAGCCCAGGGCTGCATGCATGAGTACTGCCTGTCCAACATATTTCTGCCTGAGCTGCTCACTTAAATCAATGAATGATTTAAGGCTGTATCCCTCGAGTGGATTCGCATGGTGTATGGTTATACAATGCATAGGGGCGTGAATATGACTAACAATTAGCGTAAGAATGCTTGATGTGCTATATTTGGCCCTTACGCCAATCAAGGACAAACTTGACATACCACATGACTCCACCAGCTTCTTAGTGGTAATACATAATTAATGTGAGTGGAAGGAAGCAGGAAAACATAATTTCTAAAGGATGTTGGCAGATCATCTCCAGCTGTGTAGCTAGCTGGAAACATAAGCCAACTCATGTTAGGCCAAATTTGCCTCAAGTTGACTGCAGGACATCCATCCTTTCCATTGTATCGTGTAAGTCATTTTCCTGTAAGCTGTGCCCTGGGAGATGAGGGACAAACATAAATGTGATGACATCAGCACAGCCATAAAAAATACCTCATTGTCACAGGAAAATATCTAGTGTTGGAAAGACAAATTGGATCGCAGGGCAAAGCCTGGAGTAGAATAGAGAGTAAGCTCTATTACCAGTGCAGTGTAATAATGTAGGAGGAGGCCATAAAGTAACAGCAGAGAGGTTTCCTGTCAGAAAATGGAGCAACATGCTAGGAGGAAGCTTCAGGCTGCTGTTAATATAATTGATAGTGGATGGAGGGAGGGAGAGTGGGAGGGATGTTCTGCAGCTTAACAAACACTAAAGCTGCCCAGCTCAAGACAACAAGAGGAAAAAAAGTCAAAAAAAGGACAAAAAGGGGAATATCGCCACATCACTGACCATTAAAACCTGACATTCAGAGGACGAAAACATCAAGGGTGAACCTGTCTGCCTTTTCTTTGACCCAGCAGCAGCATGATGAGGATGATGGTGTTAGTCTATCTGTCACACTTTGGGCAAGAGCATTGAATCCCTCTTATTGGCTGGTTGGCAGAGGCACGCACAGACATTTTGTGAGTATGTACATGCTCACACACACAAATGGTGTCCTTTAAAGGAGACTATATTTCCAGGTCTATATTTATATTCTGGGTCTCTACTGGAATATCTTTGTATGACTTACAACTCAAAAACCTCCTTATTTATCTTATACTGGCTCTTTATGCAGCCGCTCAGTTTAGCCTGTGTCTGAAACAGGCTGTTTTAGCTCCTGTCTCTTCTCCTCCTCCTCCTGAGGAGCCCACTCTGTTCTGATTGGTCAGCTTCAGGAAGCTGACCATGTACAGAAACAATGGTAGTCGGATTTCAATTCTTTTTCTCGTTCTAATTTGAAATATAAACGTCTTAAATACGTCTGTATATGTTTGAACTGAAATCTAAATTTGAAATACGCAAGTGGACAACGAGAACAACCCGAGGAACAACCTTAACAACAAAAGCTACAGAACAGATAAATGTTTTTTGGGCTCATGTGAAGAATCTGACGTCATGTTGAGGAGAATGTAGAGGTAACACTGCAATGGAGCGTTCAGACATATTTGGTTTTTGATTTGCAGGAAGCATTTTTACATACGTTCACCTCAGGTTTGGGAACTTTGATCATGTTTAACATCTGATATCATAACAGTATAAAAACCAACAGAATATCACAAAAAGCATGATATGTCCCCTTTAAACATAGCATGGTAATGGAATAGTTTGAGATTTTGTGAAAAATGCTTATTCACTTTCTTGTCAAATGTTTGATGAGAAGGTCGATACAACACTTGTGTGTGTCCATTAAATATGGAGCTACAGACCAGAGATGGTTAGCGTAGCTTAGCATAAAGACTGGAACAGTGACAACAAAACTAGAGGAGGTCACTGTGGTCAGCCAGGAAATTATTATAATAATTATGATAACAGAGCAACATTATTATGCATCTGGAGTCATGTTTCTGTCAACCTGGTGAATTTAAGTCCAATATAATGCCCTCTACCAACTCCTGAGGGAAATATCTGGTTCTTTAGCTGCTAAATCTTCCACTACATTCACCAGCGTTTCGCTAACTGTGTCTGTTTGCCATTTGGTGCTGAGCAGGTGGTGTACAGTGCTTTTTCTTTGAAAACAACTGCATGCTGAAACCCAAAATGATGCTATGAGAGAGATGAGAGTGAACCAAAACAGTACAGTCTCAGCCAGACAGCTAAACAATTAGCTGAAACTTGCTGTAAAGCTCTGTATAGCCCCTCACATTACACATTGTGATTTGATGCATTAAAAATATCAATGATATATTTTTTTAATAGATGAGTTTTAAGTTTCGATATAAAGGACTCAGCAGAGACCAGCTGTCTGGTGTCATCAGAGAGATTATTCTAGAGAATATTTACAGTGATTAATATATTTGTTTGGGATAATTTGTATACTGGTATCGACTGGAAAAAACATGGTTATGACACAGAAATTGTTTTGGTTTCAAATAAGGTGCAAAAAGTTTATTTTGTGTCATCCTGTTAATTCAGTTATTGTGAATTACAGGTTGAATATTCATCCTTTTACAACAATAACAATAACTCACAATAACTTATCTTTTTTGGGACGGTACCTTTAGTCAAACATTTTGGTATGACCTTTAAACATAAAAGTAGATACTCAAAATTAAATTCATTTTATTTGGTATATAAAACTGTCTATCAGGAAAATGTATGTCATTACTCTTATTTCTTTAATAGCAATTTTCATATACATGCCAGCAAATTTGCAAAACAGAAATCCAACCTACTTAAAATCCTACCTGAACACATTGAAGCACTACAAAATACCCCAAAGCAGTGAAACTAGAGCATTATTAATAAATTTGATACGTAATTTATTTATTTTTGTCTTTCCCTTTTATTTCTTTATTGATGTAATATTATTTGTACACTACATTGATCATACTGCCTTGTTATTGTTGTTACCTGTCGTAAATCTAATTTTGTAAATAAAATTATATTTACAGTAATTACTGTGGAGTGTAATGAACACAGCGGTGTCTAGGGGCCACTAGTGGGGGTTTGGGCTTTAATTGGGGAGTGAATTTAGACCCCCCAGTATTCAGATGAATTAAAACTTGAAAGCATAATTAAGAATATGCTTTGTGACAGCTGTGTTTACATTAACAGTTGTCATTGGGGGGTGGAGGTTATCCCGTACACTGGAAAGCAGGAAAACAGCCTCTAATAAACCACCCACAAACATTCACATACACACAGGGGTAATTTAGAGTGTTCGCTCCAGTTGAGCTTTAGATCTACGGACTGTGGGAGGAAAGTGAAGCCTGGAGGAATCTCACGCAGACACACAGAGAACATGCAAACCCCACACTGAGAGGATCAGTTGCTTAGGAACAGAATTGTTCATCAACTGTGGGTGTGATCACTTCTGAGCAAGGTGTGGGTTTTGTTCATGTGAACTTATGTGTAAATTCGAGCAGGGCTCCGATAATACTCACAGTGCCTGCAGGTGGGTGGAGAAGGTGATAATGTACCATCCGCCAGCTGTGGAGAAGATCGATATCATACCTCAGTGAACTAACTGTGAAGATTACATAAATTCCAGGTTTTAACAAATATTTATAAACAGGCCTTCTGGCTAAATAGATTTTTTTTCAGTTGGTAACTATGTGGAAATATTAAGGTTTCATATTCAAGCCTTGATTTACAGCATGTAAAAGCACACAGGGCCTGTCATGCTTAAATGTGATGGTTTATCAAATTGACAACACTGAAAAAAGCAGCTGTAAGAAATATGCTCTCTCTGCCTTCACTGTCTGCCAACCCGTCACCAACTTTATTTGGTTGCTGTTGAGAACCACCTTACTGTATTTTACCTGGTCTGACTCTGTGTCCAAAATATACAGATGTGTCACAGAGTGCTTGATGCCTGGACCAATCTGCAGGAGATTTTCAGGGATAATTTATTGCAAGAGAGGAGTGGAGGTGTGATGTGAACTTGTGGCTGAATGCAAAGCAGGGTTGAGTAGCACTGCTGTATTTTTTATCTGCATAACTTAGCTATCCTTTGTGTGTGAGTGTATGTGTAGTGTATATATATATATATATATATATATATATATATATATTGCACTACATCTGAAATACTAAAATACTGAATCTATAAAATACATCCCTAATCTTATATGCTGTAAAATGTATGTTGCAGCGTTTCTGATTTTTATTTGTAAGGTAGCACAGTCCTTGCAGTAAAGTCAGAATTTATTAGAGCAGCATTCAAAACCAACAGTCAGTAAAGCGGACCTATATTACACAACAACCAGCGTCACATTACACTTCTGTCCTTCAAATATTCACTCAATTCCCCTGTCCTTGACTTGTCATCCAATGAGAAAATTCAAATGTGCGTTTCCATATGACCAGACTACAAACTGCAGCGTGGCTCTCATACACTGTTTACAGTTTGTCATCGCTCTGATCTATATTTATTTATGACATTGCTTCCTTTTTCAGAGCTCTGCGCAGGGAAATTTTGTCGAACAGAAACATAATATGACCATATTTCCAACAGACACTATGAGTCCGCGTCTATATCTGATATTAACATGATCTGCATCTGGATACATTATCTGATCCATAAGCCTTAGGCATAAGTATTCTTGTTATCTTGATTCTACCCACATAGTGATTGGATGTCAATATGCAAATAGGATAGACAGGGCTGGTGGGCTTGTCAACATGCACTTTCTGTCCCAGGTCAAGGGAAGCGATGGTGTGGATGGGCATCATTCAGTTTTTGCTACTGATACTACATGTACATGTACTTGTAGGTTTTGCTGCACTTGCAAAAGCTAGCAGGAAGAGGCAGAGTTAATCTAACAACTTGCTAAGTGGATTTTCTTCTAGTATAAAAGTATAGGTTCATGATTTTTCATGTCTGTCTTACAACAATATCCAGGTGTCCATAAGAGCATTGAAACAGTTTTTCATGCTGTAATAATTCCTGCTGTTCATACTGACCAGAAAACCCCTTCCCAACATGCTTTCAATGTGATGGGGGGATAAAATCCATAGTTTTTCTTTTGAGCAAAAAATATATTCTAAAGTTTATGTGAAGATGAGTTTACAGCCAACCATATTAGTCAAATCAAGTGGATATCCTCGTAAATAAAAGTCTCTTTAGTACAAAATTTCCTCTTTGTGGTTTTCCCTGTTGACCTGCAGTGGAAAGATTCAACAAAAAGAGGAAAATGTATACTAAAAAGGCTGTTATCTTTGAGTATATACACTTAATTTGATTGAAGCCTCATATTTACTTCAGATAAACCTCTGAATGCCTAAAATGAGGACTGTGGATATTGTCCCCCATCAGTTACATTGTAAATTCATTAAAATTGATCTCTTAATGGTCAATATGAACAGGAGGAATGATTACAGCAAGCAAAACCCTATTTCAGTGTTCAATGTATTTTAAGACAGACTTGAAATATTGTGAACCTATCCTTTAAATCTGAATCGTTCTTAACACTATAAATATTATATATTTTTTCAATTACTAAATAATAATTCCTCCTATTTTGGCTGATCATGTTTTAAGTAGACCTAGAATATGTATATGTACAATCTCTACAGGAGAGGGGTCAGAATGGTTCAGTTCAGGCTGTCATTATATGTCTCTATCTGGGCAAAATGCCAGAGTAATAATGATATCTTAATGATAACTATATTCTTCCAAGTAATTTACACTCATTTACAAGAGAAACAAACCGAGGATGGTTTCATTTTGAATGCAAAAATTGAAAATCCTCATGTGATAAATGCATACACGCTGTCATACATTTATGCTTGATGACAGAATCATCATTAAGAAAAAAGAAAAATCAATTTGTGGAGGAAATTTCCTCTCTGCGTGTACATGAGCCTCATTCATTCTATCCTAAAGCCATTTCTGTTGTGCACAAAAGCAAAGTTGGTGTGTGTCTTTGCGTGCATGCATGTGAGTGTGTGTGTGTGCATGCTTTAGCGCACGTATGGTAAACTGGCTTTTGTGCAATTCATTAGAAATTCTGCTGACGGAGACTTGCAGTGAAAGCAGCGGTGTGCACGTGGGGGGAATATCAAGAGGATTACTCCTGCCTGGAGATGGCCTGCAGCTTTAAAGATATCGGCTCCTCCATGTGAAGACACATAACGTCACACTTACATGCACACACATACATCGATAAATGTTTAGCTTTCAGACTACCAAGCCTTTCTCATTACAGTCAGATTAACTCAAGCTGCAGTCAGAATAGCACTACAATGTTGGGAGACACCAGTATGGTTTAATAATAGTCAGACACATAATGTACTGTGTCATTTAGAAATAGAAAAATGTAGTTTCAGTCATGCTTTAGGTTTGCAATGAAGCTGTTAATGAACCATCTAAATCAGAGGAACCTTTACTGTGGATGTTTGAGAGATACATAAAACATTTGAAGCTGCTTAAATTAGTATTTATATATATTCATATATATTCATTTATATATGATTGAATGTTACTCGTCATGATGAACCCATGAATTATCCAACAAGTCCTCCAAATTAAACGACCAAATACCCCCTATCTGCAGTAATCAGCAGGACATCATCATTTGTCTGCACTTTCCAAATCTGTTACAAGTTACTGTTAAAAAATAATGATATTTTAAGATGTGACACAGTGGTTAAGATCTGGTTAGGTTTAGGCAAAAAAAAATTAAAAAAACTTGGTTAGGTTTAGGGAAAGATCATGGTTTGGGTTAAAATCATCACTTTTGTTAAAGGGCTGGAATTGTTACCTCAGAGGCAGCGAGATCATGCAAGAATCCATCTTGTCAGGCTTCAAGTTATGAGCTTGTGTCCGAACCACCTGTGATTTGAACCAATCAGCGGTGTGAATCCAGCTGTCTGTCAAGGTAAGATGATAGACGGTGATAGACAGATGGTTCATAAAATCACCTGCCAAGTATTTTTTTGAAAGTCGCTGCCCTTTTCCAAACAGTTTACACGGATAACTTCTCAGATGGTTCTGTGTCGCAAACCATCTGGCACATCGGAATTGTGGAAAAAAAGAAAAATGAGCTTCAGTGTGATGGTGGGGGCCCTCCTGTGCTGTAAAATTATTAGCTTTAGTATGAGCTTCTTACTGAGACTTTGCAGGATTTTCAATTTAGAGAAACATGGAGTGGGGGTTAAATTAGGTGACCTTCGTTGTCATGGCTACTGTAACAACCACAGGGTTAAAGTTAGGGGACAATTGGTTAATAAAAAACTGTCCTGACTTGCGGTTAGAAAATGTGACCCTCGTGGTTCGAAACAGGAAATGAACAGTGATCTCCTGTGGCAAAGTCCACTGTTGGGTTAATGCCTTTAACCACCCCTCCTTGTCCTCCAAATTAAGAAAATTGTTGGCATATATAGACATCATCTGAACTGTGCCACTGCACCAAGTCATAATTGTTATGGCCACTAGATAGTATCTGTCACTCAGGACAGTTTCAAATTGTCAACCAACTGCAGTTTCCTTCAGCTGTACAGAATGTTTTAGTGTCTTTCAGCTCATGTTCTGGTTTTACAACCTGCGTTTTTACTGTTTTGGTTAATTCTCACAGCTCTCATCAGTGTTGTTTTTACTGAGATAAGCTCTAAATACAAACTGTAAACTCCCTCCCTCCCTCCCGCAGGAAACGACAGACAGACAAAGTTAGCAACTAGCTGCTAGCTAAAGAAGCAGATATTTCCCTTAGGAGGTGGTGCAGACCAGAACAGAGCTAAAAGGACAATAAATTAATGTTTTTTCTGGATCTGGAACTGGATGTGTAAATAAGCAACTGTTTTCTAACAAATTTGCTGTATTTTTAAAGGTGATAATGTGTCAGTGTTGCATTTGCAGCTTGCTTATGGCACCCTCATGTCGCCAAATAATCTGTTATTGCAGGTTTAAAGTGATCAATCAATATTTTAATATTCACAAATGATCAAATGACATGTCATGTGAAACTTGTTGTGATGACCTCACAACATGTCCTGATTAGTGAATTCAGGCAACAGAAGGAGGAGGAAACAAACGTAGATGAACACACACGAGGCACGCAGGTAGGATGAGGGTGAATTTACCAATGGAATGATCAGGAACAGGCTCACAAGTTGGTGATGGGATGGCAGAGTAAATCCAAGAGGACAGGACAGGAACAAGGAACAGATGGCTTGATACAAATGCTATGAGCAACATTGGCAATCTGGCAAACGACTGGAGTAACTGGGCAGGTATAGATACTGTGGGCTAATGGAATAAAGAGGAGCAGGTGTGCAAGTGGGGGCAAACAGGGAGAGGAAAGATCCATAACTAAGGTAAAAAAAAAAACCCTGTTAAAATCCACTGTATGTACCTGCTCAGCACACAAATCTACTAAGATCACCAGAATGCAATAAAAGGAAAGTGTCAGTTCAGTTGATTTGGGTTTTTCACTCATTGGCATCATTGGGTGAGATTTAGTCTGGATAAAAACCCGGGTATGTGATTGGGGTGACTTTTCAGACTCAAGTCTTTTTAAAAATGGGGCTTTTTCAATCAAATTCAATACAGATAAAGGTTTCGTGGAAGACTGAAAGTAGGCAGGAATTGAACTTCTCTTTCATTCTATTTTTATTCATTATTCACAAAACTGACACTTTTCATATGTACAAGAATGCAACACCATGAATGCTTTTGAGGAGACACTGTCTGGAAGTGTGCACTGTTATCCTCTTTTGTACAATTAATTGCGTCAAGACAACAAAAGACTCATTTGTTTGAAGCATGCTGAGACATTGATAGAGACTCTCTAAAGGTTCAAGGGTTTCAATTACCCTGCTGCAGCTGCAAACTAAAACTCTAGAAAATGCAGCTGCCTGTTTTCTTTTTTTTTTTTTAAAGGATTTGGCTGGTTGAAATTAATAATGTAGTGCAAACTCAAAAGGTTGTGATATGTAAACACTGAACTACTCTCTGGAGACTGAAAACCTGATCACTGTCATATAGCTGTTTCTAAACTAATGAACGTGACCGTAAAATCATTGGGGGCGAAGGAACAGTGTGGCCCATTGAGGTGTTTTTAAGTTTTTGGAAAACAACGGAGGTCTTCGGCACAGAGGAGTAATATATATCAGACTTCGGATACACACACAGTACTTCCAAGTAGGATTAGTTCATTGCTGGTTTGGCCCTGCACATGAGATTTGTTGACGATACGAAACATAAAACTAGAAACTTGAGTTTATGTTGACCTCCTGAGCCGACTTTCATTATTTAAAAGTCATGAGTATGAGTAAAACGAGTAAGTGTGTCGCTCTGTGGTTATGTTGTTTGTTGGGCTCCTTGTCTAATGTGGGTCATTTCGATCGGGACAGCTGACTGAACCTGTATGAATATTAAAATAAGAGCTATAATCGCTCTCCGTTTAACAGCTCTCAAACATATGCTATACTTTAAACTGTGCATGAATAGTTGTATAAATCTTTCAGTATGCACTCATCTACATTGAGTTCATCATCCAGGGACCTTCGCTTCCTCCAAGGACATTCATTTTTCATGGAGCCCTGCTGGCAATGTCCACGAGTACAACTGGGAAATTACTGTGAGAATCTTCAACCAGTCTTGATCAGAATACTAACAGACACAGATGTCTTCATCTGATTAATGCAAAAAATCTGACTTTGATCACTATAAATATAGAGAATGTTCTACACATTATGCTGTATTGTCCTTTACTTTGATTGAGACATTATGCTGCTAAATCTTTTGAATTTGGAGATTGCTCAGATAAAAATCTCAATAAAACAAGACAAAAACAAGTCTCAATTTTGAAATAAAGACACAGTTCCTGAATTTTTATCGCATCAAATAAACTCTAAAATTTCACTGTTGATGTTTGTTTTCAGACTCAACAAACAACAAAAACACACATGATTGAACTCAGGCTCAAAATGATTAGATTTATGAAATTTGATCCATGAATAAAGATTTATAATACATCAGATAACAAGTTCTGAACTCATTTGTATATATAAATATAATTTATTATTATTATTATTCACACAACTGCAGTATAATAAACCCCCCAGGAAATCAACTCAAGACATAAATTAATCATAAATAAATAAATAATAAAAATATGCAATTTTAAACATACAGTAACAGTCAAAAGTTTAGAGTTACTTTCCCATTCACTTGAGAAAGTGTGTCCAAACTTTTGACTGCTACTGTATTTCCATAACAGTTCTCACATTTATCAAACTTCCTTTGTGCAGTGCATCATGGAATAATAATGTGCAGCAGCACACTCTAACATTGAGCATTTTATAGACTTTTTTGAGAATACTTAGTCCTACCTACGGCTATGCACACTCAAATTGTACACACTTTAGGATGTAGGTAATCTATGACACAATAAAACTTTTATAGAGATCAGTCATAAAAACACAAAATATATATGAAATAACATATTTTGTGTGGGAAAGCGGAATCAGTGACACACAGTAGCTAATGTATATCTATACAATGTTTTAAAGCCTCAGCAGGTCAAGGTGTGGCCTCTTTCTATTGAAACGTCTATTCACTTTGTTCTCTTTCACCCACACTTCTATATTTGGAGTCTGTGTCACAAAGCCTGCAGTAATCTTCCAGTGTAGGAGGAGCTGAGCTCAGTTTGATTCTGGTCTAAACTACTGTTTTTTAAAGGGACTATTTGTTAAAGATGAACGCTCCCTGCACCAAAAGTTGAGGTGAGTGTGCAACACAAATATGATTTAATGAGAAAACATAATTTCAAGTCTCTTTAGTACATTTACTTCATCCTACAATGACTATCATGACTGTACTAAATCTATGAAGATGATCAGGATAAAATCAAAGCAAACTGCCAGTTAAGTTAATTTGGGTATTTCACTCATCAACATCATTGAGCCAGAAATGTTTGATCTAGATGAAAGCTTGGATGATTTTTCAAAGTCAAGTCTCTTTAAAAATTAAGACTTTTCAGTGGAAATCAATAAAGACAAAGGTTGTGCGGAAGACTGGCTTTAATAACTTAAATATTATGAAATTGTGTATATATTATTGTATCAAATTGATGCAAATTATTCTTGAGAGTCTGGTCTTTCTCCAAATGGGTCTCTAATGCCTGTTTTTACACATACATGAATATACATGGATGTTACAAAACACATATTCATCAATGCATCTAAAACTATGTGCACACAGAGTAGAAGTGTAGGTGTGATTTCTAAAAATATGAGATTTGAACCAACTTTTTTCCCCCAAGATGCAGTGAAAATGCAGCATACCTCCTACACTTAGTTAGACACAATAGGACATTATTTAAACCCCCACATAATGAGGCTTAAACGCTTCAAATCATGTAGGTTTGCAGCATTTGACTGACCACGCCCTCACGAATGCCAATAGTTACTGATCAGGGTTCAATATTGAAACAGTTTCTCTTCTGTGTTTATTTATTGTTTGATTCATGTGTGAATTAATACGAATATAGAGATCAAGGAACCACTCAGGGTTGGTAATACAAGGACTTCATTTGAGGGGGAAAAAAACAGCCCTGCCAGCTGACTGGTATACGGGACCTTTAATGCAGCTGCAGCTCTTCATTCAGATGCTGAGTGGAGCAGCAGATGACCGGAGGAGGGACGCTTTTCGAGGAAAACCAGACCACAGCTCTGCTCTAATCGCATTTTTTTAAAAAAACACTTCCATGCCCACGGAAGGATTTCCCCGTTACTTATAGTATTTAGCTGCAGGAAATTGCTGCTTTGGATGCAGACTGAGCGGATTGCGGCAATCAGAGCGTCCTGGATGATCGGAGCTCAGCAGCAGCATCACATTGTATGAAATGCGTCACCGCGATCCAGTTTTCCCATTTACACATATCGGCTCTCCACTCACGGACTGGTCCCTGTACTGACTATTTCATCAGGTAAGAATTTTCCTCTATTTATTTAAATGTAGGCTATAGGCCTGAAATTGACTTAATAAGCTTAGATATTATCCTCAGCATAAAGCTGACAAACGTGTCCTATACGAGCCCGCTGCGTGCAGTGCAAGAAAGGATGGCTTCTATTTGGCTAAATCTTCTAGGCCTGCACATTACAATAGATGATGTATTGTCCCGACTTCCACCCCATCATAAATTCGTAACCGTAATCCGTTTTTAAAATGATCAGCAGCCTGTTCTTTATTATGGGATCGCAGGTTTATTCTAACATAGTGTGGAATTGAGCGCACTCCCATATTAATGGTTTCAGACTGGTTTTTATTAATGTAGTCTAGGCCAGTTAACAGGGGCTGGGGGGTGGGTTATAGATTAGATTTTCTCTCTCTCTGGAGCTGAATGAGCGAGGTCTCATTTGTCGTCTTTTCGGTGCAGGTAACCACATGCGCGGGCCGGTGTCACCACGCTGAGCCCGGAGAGCACGAAGGGTACTGGGGTCAGAGAGACAAGAGTGGCCGGGAAAGGTGGACCGGATGACAGCCAGAATCTCTGAGGCGTCGGGACTGTCGGTGCCGCTGCACCGCTGTCACGGGGGTTTCCAGGCCAATAACGGCACCTGCGCGGAGCAGCTCAGCATCTTTCCACCGTTCTCCTCCACCCTCGCGCTCCTCGTGTTGGTGGCCGTGCTCGTGGGGATCATCCTCGTTTCCCTGGCAACGTTCCACTTCCACAAGAGGAAGCTTCGGAACAGGAAGATCCAGCGCGCGCAGGAGGAATACGAGCGCGACAGTCGCAGCCCCGCGCGCGCCGGGGCGAGCGGGGAGCCCGCGAGGCCGTGCGTCATCGTCCGACCGGTGAGATGCGAGGAGAAGCTCTCGAGCCAGAGCGCAGAGAGCGGGGACGTCACCGAACCGGTGCTGCACGAGGCGGTTCCTCTTGACTGTTAACTTGGTGCAACTTCAGGGAATGAGACTGTGGAATAAACAGGAAAAGCAATAAGGCACAAAGAACTCCCACATCCATCTCTGCTGCTTGTAGATGACTTAGAAACAGTAGGAACATAGATGCAGAATACTGAGCAGAATAGTAGGCCTAGAGGTAACACTAGCACTACAGTGGCACATAGGTTAGCTATGTGGACACACACCTAAATACACTAGTATAAGCGGTAATTCCTTATGGATCTGTATAAAGTATTTGCCTGCTTTGACTTTTGGACCTCTCCCTCTTCCCCTGCCTAAAACGTTGTTTAAACGTGGAAGATGTTTAAACTTTAAATCCTCTCCGGGATGTGACACACTGTTGTGTTAAATTATTTAGAGTTGGTGACACAACACAGACCATAATGGCTCGCTGATCTTCCTTAGCATGTCCTCTGACACACTACCAGTAGTTAGACTATAATGGATGTTGTGGTGCTGTTAGGCAGTGCAAAGCTGCATATAGGCTATAGAAATGGCTTATTTGTTTGCGTAGTATTTTTCCTTCAATTAAGTGACTTAGCATATTTGCATAAAGTACTCTGTCCTCCAATGTCTGTTAGACATCTGTAGGTAGCTCTAGTTAGCCTGACAGGATGCAAGACTTTTTGCTGTAGTTATGCACATAAGAAATTTTCTTTCGTGTGTCAGGTAGTAGGAGTTTTAGTGCTAATACAGTATTTTCATTTTTGAGTATTTATAATGTATTATCTGACATGTAATAAATTGAAAATCCTTCCAACAGATGGTTTCAGCTCAAGACGGTATTACTTTGTTTTTGTTTTTTTTGTTTTTTGGTCCTTCATATTGTATCATAGTGGGCCTAATAGAAACTCAGTGTCATTTATTATATGAATTCACTGTAAATGTATGCCATTATGAGAGCTGGAATGTTTTACAGTAACACCATCTTTCTGGAGTTCATGTAATCTGCCTTATCAAAGGAAAATATGTAATATTAAAAGTTTATAAATAAATGCTTAAAAGTTATGTTAATTATTTGAATGTGTCAGTAACCTTAAACACTTGTAGCCTGCTGATTATTGTCTAACAAACCTGAATGTTGCTACTCTTTGTCAACTGGTAAACATTCCCACCATTCACCCAATATAATACAGTTGAGGTAACATTTGATAATATACAAATGTTTGGATGGATTTTCATTACGTTGCCAATCCCTGTAGACAAGCACAAATGACCTTCCCAAGGGGCATCTGTAGAATTTGCACAAAGTCTCCTTGAAGGACCCTATAGCTACCAAAGAACCATGTCACTTCATACACAAATGTAGCTTATAGGACCTTGTAAACTACTGTATACTATATAGCCATGTCCCTTGAATACAGAATCAGACCCACTCCATATAGACCAAGGTCTACTGCATATAGATCCTATCCATCTTTCACTGTGATTTATTGACATGTAGGTTATCAATAGAAGTAGTCTTATTCTCAACATATCCCTGTAATGGCGCCACAGCATGTCTTATTGGAGGTCAGTGGAAGTGAATCAGCATCAGTCAGTCTGTTGGACAGGTACCAGGACACCATGTTCCTAATTGTCTCCCAGCAAAAAGGGCCTGGGAATATGAAGAAGACTTTGGCAAGGCTCCAGCCCTGGAAGATGCACTGAGAGACTGCCTGTCTATCTTATCTCCTTGGCATAAGTGCAGCAGAATGAAATGATTTATATTGGGAGGGAAATTGGAAGTAAGTCAATGAAAGATGACTAATACATTTTACATTTAAACATATGTTTCCCCCAGAGTTATATATAAGTATATATACATGGGTGACAAATTAAAGGAAAAACTAAGGTAAGGCCACCACATGCTGCCAGAACAGATTCATTGAACCTTTGCATTGATTCTACACATCTCTGAACTCAAGGGATAAACACCATTGTTTCAAAAGATATTCCCTCATTTAGTGTTTTGATGATGGTGGTGGAGAGCGATGTCCAAAATCAGTCCAAAATCTCCCAAAGGTGTTCAATTGGGTTGAGATGTGGTGACTGCGAAGGTCAGAGCATATGATTTACATCATTTTCATACTTATCAAACCATTCAGTGACCCCTCGTGCCCTATGGATGGGGGCATTGTCATCCTGGAAGAGACCACTCCCATCAGGATAGAAATGTTTCATCATAGGCTAAAAAACAAAAATAACAAAAGCAAAATAAATAAAAACAGCAAAATAAAACATCACAGTAAAATAAGTCATGAATGCTGACATCAATATTGTTAAAAGACATTTCAGGTGTGAATATACAGCCTGGTCACCAGAATAAAACGTTGGCATTGTACGTTTCTACAAATCACATATATGTTTCAAGACGTGAAATACGTATCATATCAACATTTGTAAAGTGATGTAGTTCACACGTGATATATATGAGCTGATCTTTCCTATTAGGAGGGGTCGGTAATTGGTTAGTAAGTTTCTTGGCAGCAAGTTGGAAGTCACCTCGAAACCAATGTCCGCTTCCCGTTTCATTCGACAAAAGTGAATGAACCAGACCAGACACATACATCATTATTCAACAGGTAGAAATGTTAATATGCTACGTTTGTAGAAATATTGTTATGATACGTATTTCATGTGTTGAAACACAGATATTCAACGTTTCTGTGGTTTGCAGAAATGTTCAATGTCAAATGTCCAACGTTTTGTTCTGGCGACAGGGTTGGAATATATCTGTATGGTGGATGGAGGTCAATGGCTGGGAATGGATGGGAGTCAGTGGCTAGGAATGAAAGAAGGTCAGTGACTGGGGATGGATGGGAGTCAGTGGTTAGGAGTGGATGGAGGTCAATGGCTAAGAGTGGATGGAGGTTAATAACTAGAAATGGATGGAGGTCAGTGACTAGGAATGGATGGGAGTCAGTGGCTAGGAATGAAAGAAGGTCAGTGACTGGGGATGAATGTGAGTCAGTTGCTAAGAGTGGATGGAGGTCAATGGCTAAGAATGGATGGAGGTTAATAACTAGAAATGGATGGAGGTCAGTGACTAGGAATGGATGGGAGTCAGTGGCTAGGAGTGGATGGAGGTCTGTGGCTAGGAATCAATGAGGTCTGTGGCTAGGAATGGATTGAGATCTGAGGTTAGTGATTTGGAATGATGGAGGTCAGTAGCAGGAATGGATGGACTAAGAATGGATGAAGATCAGCATCTGGTGGTGGATAGAGGTGAATGGTTAGAAATGAATGGGGTGACAGAGGTAATTAGCTGGGGATAGATGAAGGTCAATGTGAATGTAAAAAGGACAACGATGATGACTGCTATTACTTATTGTCACACATATAGAGCTTCATTGGAAAGGGAGATACACAGAGAGAGACTTTTGCGTGATTTTAGTTTGCTCTGGGAATAGCCTAGTTATTGTGTATAGTCTAATTTAGAATTAATGAGGCCAGTTTTCAGGGTTTTGTTGTCCCAGGAGGTCTGCTCTTCAGTGCTGCAGATAGACTTGGTTGGACAGGGAGTGGATTATGTCCTCTGAGGCTGTTTATTATAGCAGGGTTGTTCTGTGTATTGTCTGAAGCTGAAAGCAGCTGGTGTTCATTTAACTTAGAGACATTAGGGGCACAGTCAACAATAAATGTAATCTATTTTTCTCTGGGTAACTTTTGATTGTTTATCTGCTAGAAGCAGGACCTATGGCAATGTTTGTTTGACAATTACAATTACTGGGATTGGTATAGATGTTTGTGTTTCTCAAAAGATAGTCTGTAATGGTTTGCTGCAGTGCCACAATCAGGCCAAAATTCCCATGTGTACAGAAGAAATATCAAATTCCAATGGAGAGATTGCTATAGAAATTTCCTAACATGTACAGTATGTTCCATAATGGATGAACGTTTTCCATTATGCACACACCCTCAACCTCAAAGTGCCATCTCTGCACACAATACATCTCATAATCTAATGGGAGAAGTTGCCATTAAATTTGGTAACCATTCATACTCCCAAGAGAATAAACTCTTTATATTTATTGACCCTCTTGTCCTTTCATCTAGTACCATCCTCAGGACAAAGTTGACATTTTCAGCCTTGCTATTGGTAAGGCTTTAAGAGGTACAACCACTAACTTCTTAAAGGCTTTATTCAAACTTTTGAATTGTCTGTCCATACCTTGGTTTTGTGTTATGGTTTGACTCAGTTCTGAAATATGTTTGAATTTAATCTGTTGAATGCACACAAAAGTTTTTTTCCTCTCCTTTGAGTGTTTTTTTTTCCAGTCTTCCAGATGGCCATTGGTTGGCAGTCCTTGTAGTATGGTTCACCTCGCAGTTGTATAAAGTCTCCATCATGAACATTTGCTTTGGAAATGGAAAACATTATATACATAAATACATACATGATGCATACATAAAATATACAGAATGAGTTTTGGAGACAGAGAGAATACACACTGAAAAACATGAGTATGCTCATTTAAAGGTAGATGTTTAAAGACTTATAAAAAATATTCTGCTTGAATAATTATTTGTGTCTGTTTATTCTACAAAAAAGTTTGGCAAATCAATTAAAAAAACAAACTATGCCTTCTCCTTCATTGAAAATGCAGAATCTATGAAGATGTAAACATTGTTTATTTCAAACATTTTCCTGCTGAACACAACATGAACTTCATTGTAAAGTCCATTCTCTGAAGGGGAATGAGATGATTAATGGGAAAGGAAAGAAGAAAATACACAAATGTGTTCTTAGTTTTTTTTTAACAGTCTTTTTCTCTCATCTTTGATTTTTGGTGAAATATTGGATCATTTGAACATTAATTGAAATGAAAGCATGTGAGAAGTTTAGTGGGAAAAATCACTATTTGGTGGCGCTGTTAACAACTAATCTGTAAATCTGTAACAATGATTTTATATTTTAAAAGCTTGTTATATTATCCATTGTGTCAAACCTTCATCTAAAAAGTATCTAAAGCTGTCAAATATATGAAGTGGAGTAAAAAGTACAATATTTCCCTCTAAAATGTAGTGGAATGAAAGTAGCATAAAGTAGCATCAAATGAAAATACTCAAGTAAAATACAAATACCTAAAAACTGTACAGTACTTGAGTAAAAGTGCTTAGTTACTTTCCACCACTATAAGTTGCATATTAGACCACAACTGGCTTCCAAATGAATTGTCATCATGTTCGTAGGTACACACGTTAAACTCAGATTTAAAGTGAGCTCAGAAAAACTTTTACCCTCAGAAGCTGAATTTGAAAACATCCTTCAAATGTCAAACTTTGCACATAATGTCATTCTGCACAGTGAAGCTCACTCATCCAAATTAAGGAACAAGACAAAAACACATTTTTGACTGGAGGGAAACTTTAAAATGTTTGTTTATGTGTATTTACATATGTTTCCATTTTCAGAAGTAAGTTGTTATTCCTGCTTTGCTTTGTTTATATGTGATTTACTTGCAAAACATTACAGGAACAGGCAGATTTCCACAGCGGTTTTTCAACAGGAGAATCAGACTGGATGTGCAGAGTTGGTGCTCCTTCGAGTTGTGGTAAAACTCAGGTTGCTCCTACAAGGCCTCACAAGTAAGCTATTGGGCACACTGATTAATGGGTTTCCTGTTTCACACAAACTTACACTCTGCCAACAGCCAGCAAGCCTCTCTGCTGTGAAGCATCAGTAACAAAGGGACACATTTGAACAATAGCAAACATGGGTGAAGACGAACAACTGAAAGCATAAACACTCCACAACCCATTGAATCATAGATAGGAACTCACTAATCCACGAGAATCCAAATATTTCAGAAGGTGAAGGGATGGATTCAGTTACAGCTGTCTCACCGATGAGGCTTTGCCTTGGACTTTACAGCTCACTCTGATTATTCCTCTGAGCTGCATTAGCAGATTGGTTCTGTGATCCATAGCTCAACTCAAGAGTGATGACAAGTAGCAGTTCACTGTCAGGAAGAGAGGACACCACTGCTCCTATTCTCACCCCTGCTGTCAGGGTTCGAGGTGGATGATTTGTCACTACCACTGTCTGTTTATACGCTTCATTACTGCAGGTTCAGCTCGCAGCTGTGAAGACAGCATGAAGCGAAAATCTGACAGCATCAGAAATTTAAAGGATACAAATCTTATTACAAATCTTGTAAAGGTTCACATTTTTTCAAGTTTGTCCTAAAACAACAGTCAGGTGCCCAAATGAAGATTGAAACATGTTGTCTTTACTGTTCTTACTGACCATTAGAAGATCCTCTTCAAATGTGCTTACAATGTAAGTCATGGGGGACAAAATTTACAGTCCTTGTTTTGAGCAAAAACAACAAAAAAGTTTGTCTGACATTAATATGAGGATTCAGCCATTCATGTTAATCAAATGAAATTGATATTTTCCATAGTTACAGTCTTTTTAGTAACAATGTCCATCTTTCTCATTCATACGGCATGAAATGACACAAAATACATTGGCCAGCATGACATTTCATAAATGCATTTTTTAAAACCAAGTTTAGAGGTAAAACACACTTATTCTTCTAAACACGTCCAAGGCACACAAAAACCGAATCGAGAGGTGAAATGTAAAAAGCAGTGAAGGGGGGACTTTAAGTGACTATGCTGCATTTTCAAACCATATGAGCGGCACAAATGAATGACATGCGCTGATGATGTGACTCTGCTTTCATATACTCTTTTTCTATATATGTCATAGTGCTGTGATTCACCACATATTCAACTCACAATCTACAGTCTGGCACAGACCGTGACCAAGATTTTATTAAAGGGATCTCACACAATGTGACAAGCCCCAGGTATTCAAAGTTCACTGACAAGGTTTTTCCGGCACTTCCAACCACTTCTCATGGTCTTCTTCAGCAAACAGAGTTGGCTTGGCTGCTATCATGTAAGCTAAAGTATTGAGTATCAGTCATGTGATAAAAGATGGTTATACACCAGAGGCTTGCTGTCTCTAGTCAAAGAGTTTCTTAAATGTTGAATACGAATGGCCCCCTTGATCGCTCTCCAGCAGTCCACTGAGCCCTGGTTGATGACCTTTGACCCCTTCTCAGTTGATGCTGTGACTGGTTTTCATCTGGCGTTTGCAGATATCTGATGCAATCTCTTTCCAGGGTTAATTGAGTCTCTTGTGCAGGGTCCTTGCTGTGCTACTGATCCAGTGTCTACCACAGTTATTGTGTGTTATGTCCAACAACACTCGTTAAATCATTTTCAAGATCAAGAAGGACATTCACATCTCTCACCAAACACCATCTTTAAAAAGAAACAGCTCATGGGGTTAAAACCTCTGGAAAAAGCTTGAGTCTTAAACTTAAAAAAAAAGAATGAAAGTCATCACTTTCATGAGCTAATATTTTCGTGATTTTGATGAAAACTCATTATACTTCCTGGCTCCCTCTCGTTTGTCCTGATTTAACTATTTTGCGTTTTAATATTCATCAATACATATGATTTGTGTATTCACACTACTTGGGCTTGTTCCAGTCATCTGGACTCCAAACAACCCAGCACTATGTACTCTGAGTACAGGACTAACCGACAAACGTCATGTTTCTTGGATATAAAATGGTTCCTGTTGACACTCACTACTGAAGGCTGCAGCAGTAAAGAAGGGCTTTAAGTTGAGATTACTGATGGATGGGGCTGCTGCCTGCCTGACAGTCCTGTAGATTTATGGCAGCATGGCTTCATGTCCTGTATAGCAATCCATTTGTGGGACACTACATCATTTTTCTGACAGCTGAATTAGGGTTCTGTGTGATCGCTCACCTTAGTTTATAGCACAAGCGTTGCGACAACAAATCCTGTGCAAAAGCTGTTGGCATTTTTCCTCGTAAGAATGTTATGTAATTACATGTCAGTCCATACATGTAACACAGAAAGGTGAGATCAGACACATCTTTCTGATATCTTTCAGAAAGGTCCAGTCCCTAAAACAAATACACTTAACAGGCCTAAAAACTAATTTTAGTCAGTAAGAAACTACATTTTTTGTTCACCCCAATTACAAAAAACAAATTCTCACTCAAAGGGAGAAGCCAGACTATATTTCATATTTATTTAAAGTATTGCCTGGGTAGCCAAAGCCTGATATATCTTATTCCTCTGTGACACTGACCACCATTGTTGTCCAAAAACTATTAAAAACATGTAAATGAGCCACACCATTGCACAAGTGGCATTGATCTTCTCAATCAAGCTCTTGGCAAGAATGTGAATGAGATTTCCCAAAATGTCAAACTTTTCATTTAAAGTTAATCAAATGAATAAAAGACAATACTGTGCAAAGGTTTTAGGCACTTAAGATATTTAGATTCATATCCACAATGCAACGCCATCAGGGAGGCATCTGATCGGTCCCAAATTTATTCTGCAGCATGACAACAACACCAAACATGCAGCCAAAGTCACAAAGAACGGTCTTCAGCAACAAGAAGAACGAGGAGTCCTGCAACAGATGGTTTGGCCCCTACAGAGTCCTGATCTCAACATCATGGAGTCAGTCTGGGATTACATGAAGAGAAAGAAGCAGCCGAGACGCCAAAATCCACAGAAGAACTGTGGCAACTTCTCAAAGATGCTCAAAACAACTTGCCAAGTACCTTGAAAAATTGGCATTATTATTTAAAGCATCCTGGCTCTACTTGTCGTGCCTGAAACTTTTGCACAGCTCTTTATGTTAAAGCCAACTATTCACACAATTTGAGAGATTTTGGACTCAATCCCTCAGTATTTTAAAAATCCTGACAGCAGACATGGTATCAACCTACTGTAAGATTAACAGCTTGAATGTCTCCATCAGAACAAGTGAAAGCGAAGAGCATCATATTCACTGGGAAAACATCATATGGCGTGAAGAAGTGATACTGAAAGGTAGAGCTTGATCCTACTTGTCAACAAGGTTTTATAATCTGTCTGTAGGTTGGATAAACCTGTAGGACCAGATTATAAATAGGAGCTTTGACTGGAAATTATACATTTCAGACGTTTCTTATTAATCTTGCATAACACAGCTGATGAAACTGTTCTGAAGTGGGAGTGAAGTTGGATTTCAAAGAAGAGAAAAGAATTTATTGTTGTAGACATTTTTTCTAATCAACAGCAGTCACGTTAGAAAAATAATCTTTCTTAATTCACTTCCAACACATCGAAAGTTTTCAATATGGAAAGACCTCATAATGAAACATACCAAGATGTCATCAGTCGGCAGCCATGTAAACTGCGTGGACAGTAGAAAAACTAACAGACGAAAACAGCCACTTTAAAAGAAAATTAACAAAAGTTTCTTTGTGTCCATTTAAATAGCAAGCGTCCACTTTACATTTGCCCTCCTCCCCCTTTCTTCTGTTTGGGTTTCTTCTTCTTGGCTGGCTTGCTCTCAGACTGCGTCTTGCTCTTTTTGGCTGGGTTGGGATGTGAAGCCGTTGCACCATCGGCTGGTCGTTTCTGTTTTGCTTTCTTGTCATTTTTCTTTTTGGCTTGTCCCTTCGCTGCTCCTGGTTTGTTTGTAGAGGCCGAGTTGTCAGCTGCGGGTTCTAAAACAGGCTTGTTGCGCTTCTTCCGCTTTTTTGTTTCTGGTAGAAAGCCTTTCTTTTTCTTGGGAGCTGCCTGTTGGTCGGCTTCCTTGTCAGGCTTTATCTTTTCAACTTTGGGCTTCCTGCGAATGTGAACATCAAAACATGCAAAGTCAACAAGATGGCTTTTATTCACTGTCCTCCTCCTCCTCCTCAAAAAAAAACCTCGGCCTACATCAGTGGATTTCTCTGGTTTAAGCTACTATCATTACTTATTAGTTATATCATTTCTTATTTTTTTACATATGCAAAGCAACACAGAAAGAAAAAGAAAAGGTTGTGAGTCAAACTGAACCTCTGTTGAAGTGATTCACTCCCCTGAAATGGAAACTTCTCAGTTTTCAGAGCACAGTTTGTGGTGTTAAAACACAAATATCTCTGGAAGTGTCCCTCAGTCAGTGTTGGTGTGTGACTGCTTGTGGTGAAAACTGTACACCCTGTGCTCATTATTACTGGTGTAATAATAATACACTGGTGTTGCTATTAGAGCTATAAATCAACTGTACACTGCTGCAACAAAATGAGAAGATATTGTGTGTTTACACGCTTAAGTGGTTTGCCGTCAGCTTTCTGCAGTAGTCTTGTTTCTTCAATGTCATGTAAATGACAGACCTGATTCATAAACCTGATTTATGTAATCGGAGTAGGGAATTGGAGAAACATGATTTCCCCAGGTAGATCCCCCCCTGCAGAAATCAGATTTATTGGCCATATATGCACATAATTGGGTTTCTTATTGTCTTTTTACATGCAAGCATGTGCACACAGACAAAAAAAAGATAATCAAGAAGCAGTGTCATGTATCACTACACTTAAAATAAGTGAGCATTATTATTCCAAAATAATGTGGAAATCTGCTTACTGACGTGATGCATGGATATAAGGATTTGCATTAACCTTTTTATTACCTTCATAAATTGGTTTCCTGATGTGCATGTAAACACACAAGAATCAGCTCTAGAAACAGACAATAACTCACATGACTCCAAAGTGTTTCATCACAGCCCAGTAGGTGTCTTCTAGCTTTCCGGTTTTCTTGAAGGTGATGACGCTGGTCAGGGACTGCAGGACTTTCTGAAGGGGCTCCAGGTCTACAGACAGTTTCTACAACGTGCAGAAAGCAGAAGAGGAGACTGAGTGCCTGGATTGAGACCATGTCAACAGTTTTCCTCTCATGCTGACACTCCTGGTCCACTTACCTGCAGATGAACAATCTTTACCAGGAACTGACAGAGCTCCAAAGCTTTCACCACCTTCTCCTTCACCACTTTGCTCTCAGCTTGACTGACTGCCTGAAGACACTGCCAGAAGAGAACAAAGACGACTGGAGTTAGACTGCCAAGCATGCTGGCGTCATCATCAGCTGATGATACACTTCTGATTTGATAGATATGACACAGTTTTATCTGTAGTATTGCTGAATACTATACTGGTTGTGAAGTGTGACTTATTGATTTCTCTTTTGGGCCACAGCTGTCCAATATGGGCATCAAACTACACCTCAGATGAGGGTAACTGACCTGCTAAACAGTGTTTTTTTTATGGGGATGCACTGATCTGATCCACTGGATAGATACGGGCGCCAAAACCAATCAAAGACCAATACCTCAGACACGACTGATTCAGATTAAATATTGTTTTCTGCTCCATTCATTTACTGTAATGAGCTAACGATGCATAAAGAAAACACCTCCGTGTTGAAACAGTGCAAAGGGGCTGCATTGGTGGAGGCATGTTGTTTAAAGTACCAATGAGACAATTAAAATGCAATCCAGTTCCAGTTGAAGCTACAGTTCAACGTATTTAAAGACTTATCAGATGCCAAAACAACTGTTTGAATTAGAGAGGATTTTACAACTGGAAAGTTATCACAGTAACAATTTTATCTTTTGTTGCGACGATCGTGAGGTAAACGGTTGAATATGGCGTCCACATTACAAAGTAATAGGAGCCGTGAGAGTGAACCAAACAGTAAAGTTGCAGGTCAAACAGCTAAACAATGAGCTGAAAGATACTATAAAGTGGAGAGCTGAGCGGGGCTGCAGAGTCGGGTGATAATTCTTCATCAGTACCAGCGACTCCTGGCCCATTATTATGTACACTCAATTCACACTGTGGCCTTGATGTAACACTCTATGAAATTTCCTTATTATAGAAACCTGTTGTAATATGTTTGCATTATTTCACTGAAGACTTGTATAATGTTATTTCCACCACAGCTGGACTGAAAACCACCTTGTGCAATAAATGTGTGCTACGAGTTGTGTAAAACTGTCGAATTTCTGTACCCTCTGGTAAAACTTATCGAATTTCTTGACTTCCTGTGTGTAGATGCAGCTCATACTCAGTGGTACCATTGTGACGAAACACAGGACTGTTTGTGTTGACTTACCCCTGCCAGCTGACCTGTGACCTTCGCACAGAACTCTGTCCACGGATCGCCGCTCAACAGCTGCTGAACCTCCCTGCTCTGCATCGCCCGCAACAACAGCACACACGCTTGACCCTGCACACGAAAAACAGCGTCCGTCAACAGGAAGTCTACTGTACATGTGAACTTAACAGTAGAAATAGCTCATAATAAACAAATATCTAGAATATGAGTGAATGAAAACCAAGCAGCTGAAATGTTCATCAGAAGTCTTACTGATGACTTGATATGACTCAGCTGCTGCAGTGGTTCAGAGAGTTAGAAAAAAAAAAAGATGACATTCAACTATTTAAATTGTTAAAAAGGGATTTTGTTTAAAAGACAGGTAGACTTTGGAACTGGTATGGAAAATATATTCATTTTGAGCACATTTATTCTTCCTCTGTTGCACTGGATAACATGTTCCTTCATTATTATGACCACACATGCACTGAAGTTTATTTTGAGTCAGTAACACATGAACCGTCCTGCTGCTTTAATACTCACTAGAGCACCATATGTATATTAATCCACTGCTGACAATAATCCCAACAAATGCACCATTTACTTGTGTTTGAGTGACATTTGCTAAAAGCTACAGTGCCCAGCTGTTTTATGAAATTATTAAGATTTATTTATTAAGATGAAACTATACATTTGTGACCCATTTTGAAAGATTTACATCTTCAGTAGGAAGCAGAGGACTTGGAGCTCAGCTGAGCTGAGCCATAGACAGAGAGATTAAAACCAGAGTTATGGTTCTCTGGGAGGCATGCAGATAAAAGTGCACAGAGGTCACTCAGAGACATTTGTGTGGCCATTTCATTTGTATATAGGAGTCCTCAGTGAGCCTCTGTAACCTACGATCACCCATAACACCCTCCTCAGCGTAGTTTCACAGAGACGTTTATGTAACTTCGGAGAAGCATAACTCCAGTTTAACAGTAATATTGGTTTTGGTCTTTTTTATGGGATTTGTTCACAATAAGATAAATACAGAATAGTGCCAGTCTTAACTTCTAACACTCAAAAGCACGAGGCTTATTAAAACATTCTCATAAAGTATTCAGATACTTTTCAGTGTGGTGTTTTTATTGTTATTATTTTGATAAATCAAGATTATGTTGTATGTAGCAGAGGCAGACTCAGGAACTAAATCAGAAACTAAAGGTTTATTCAGTGCTCTCCACCAATAATGGATTTAAAAGCTTCAGAGAATCATCCCTGTTGTTGTTGTTTACTTTCCTCTTGAATGTTTTAGTTAAGAGACAGCTTTTTTCTGGCTATTTTTCTGCCTAAGCTGCCAATGCATTCACACTGAATCAGTCTGCAAATAAAATTAACTTTTGTTTTTATTTTCTCTTCTTTTTCTTTGCTCATTTTCCAGGAATTTGACTACATAACTATTCCTGAAGTGGCAAAAGGTTAAAAAATGTTTTACCTGTTGATGTTCTCTGACCCCAGATGTGATGTGCTGCACAACTGTATCCAGCAGGTTAACACACAAAACCTGGAAATAACACACAAGCTGCATTAAAAACTGCCAACAGGAGATGTAACTTCTGTCTCCATGGTGATGTGAACTAACATCTGTACTGTACTGGATGAGATGTGCAGAAGTACTCACAGGGAATCTGGTGAACAAGTCGGTGAACATCTGAGCGGTCAGAGGGCTCTTCCTCCGACTCATGAAGGAGCTCAGAGCATTTCGGAAGATGGTGGAGACCCGATCCACATCCAAGTTCCCCATGAATTTCAACTGCACAAAGAAACAAACACCATGTTGCTCTCAGTGACACTTCCCCAGTTAAATAAAGGTTTTAAAAATAAATCTAGATTAACAGGGACATTGTTTCTGGAAAACATGTTGCCGTTTAATTTTACAAATGTATTTTTCAATGCTCTGAGCACCAGAAATTAACCTGGACAAATAAAAACCAAAACTATCTGCTTGGACAGATACCATTAGAGGTATGGGAGAAAATTATGATCATGTGAAGCTCAGTTTGTTCTGACGGCAGCATCCTCCTGTAGACTTTACAGATAACTGCACACACTGGACTCTGTCTTAACAGAGATAATTTATATGTACATACAGACTACTGTCATCCATATTAATCTGTAGATTATTTTCTCAATACATAAATTAATTGATATTATGTGAAACAAATGCTGATGTGCTGCTGAATAACTTGCTTATATTATAATCAGCACTGGTAAAGCATCACTAATAAAGAGAAAGCAGCATGATCCAAGTGAACAGCTAAAGAAAAGAGAAAGTAGAAAAGCACAAATGTCGTAAAACCAAACTTCAAATACACTACGACGACTACGATGACAACAATACAATTTACAAAACAAGGTTTTTATCTCCAGCAAAACTGATTACTGCAATGGACTTCTGACAGGACTTCCTAAAAAGACAAACAAAAAGGAGAACCCACATCACCCCAGACTCTCTGCACTGGCTGACAGTAAGCCACAGAATTGTCTTATTACTTATTTATAAATCTCTTTATGGAATTGGCGGTGAAAATATGACTGATGTGCTTGAGCAATATAACCCTGTGAGACCTGTTAGATCACTGGGAGTGGGCTGCTAGTGGTGCCCAGAGCAAAATTTAAACAAGGAGAAGCAGCTATCAGTCATTATGCAGCACAGCGCTACAGACTGACCTTATTGTTCTTGAACGCTTTAAACAAAATGCTCTTAAAAAAAAAATCAAGGTCTTATTCAAGGTCAAGGTCTATTATTATTATTATAATATAGTTAATATTTTTAATCTTTTATTTTGATTGATTTGTATTCTTCCACCCTTATAGTTTTTTTTTATTTCTATATATTTTATCTTTAATCTCTTTTGCTTTTTTCCAATTGTGTTGTTTTAACTTTGAATTGTGATACATTAACTTCTCTGTACAGCACTTTGAATCTGCCTCTGTGTATGAAATGTGCTTTATAAATAAAACTGCTTTGCCTTGTTCTGTTTGCCCAACGGCCTTAAACCCAAATATCAGTTCAGTTCACTCTCATAGAAAGCTAAGAAAAACAGGAAATAGTCACAGTTAAGCTGGCATTTTTGCTTAAAAATGAATGATTGTCACAAGTTTCTCGACCAACTGTTTCAGCTCTTTAACAGATGAAAATAAAAACAAGGGAAAAACACTGACCCAGTAAAAATACAAGACCAGAGCTGGAAATGATCTGGTGCAAAGCTGGACATAATATGGGAAATGCAATGCTGATGCTTGTGTGCTATGTAAATAATTAATTGATTGTCTATCTGTCTGATAACCAACCATAAAAGCAAAGGAAAGTGTGATTTGTTTAGAGAAATGTCTATTTCAGTGCTGTTTCAACCACAGTGACCATCTGTGCCAGCAACACTTCACATACTTTCAAAAACTCTCCTCATTAGGCTACTAACCGCTCGATTCTTCTGATCATAGCCACACCGTGCAATGACCTAAACACAACACCCACTGCGACGAGGTTGAGAGAAAAGAAATTAAACTGTGAATGAACACAGAGGTGAAAGATGAGTTGGCGTGTGGTAAACATACGTCGTTCACTGCAGCTCTGTCGGCTGTCGGCTCCTCTTTGGTCTCAGCAGGAGGAGCTCCTCGCAGCACTTTCACCACGTACAGAGAGGCACTGCAAAGACATTTCAACATCAGCAATGAACATCAAAAAAAATCTCTTGCACACCTGAGTAGTCTTTTTGACAGGTGCGTTGGTGGAGCAGCTACATACTAAAAAGAAGAAGGGATATTCTCACATTGTCTTCATTTGCTCAATAAAGATCCTTTAATATATACAACGTTTCTTCAGGTATATGATATATTATATGATAAATTCAGGTATATACCTGAAGAAGGTCTTTGATGAAATGTTATGTATATATATTTAACATCAACAAAGAACACATGAGGAAAAGGTTTTGGGCAGGAACCAATGTGTTGAGCCCAACACATTAGTTCCTGACCTAGAAGAGTCAGTGCGGAGGTCTCAGAATAATGGAAAGCAAGAACAAGCAAATAAGTGAATCTCGGGTTGAGATTGCTTTGTCAAGTATGAGCAGGGTGTTTCTAATAGCGTACTGGCCCAAATATAAGACATGCAAAAACATTTTCACGGAGGCTCCAAGTCAGATTCAGAAAATCCTCTTAAGTGCTCACACATGTCAGAAATCACTGGTCGCAACTTGATGAACATCACATGTTTATGAGTATAGAGTAGGTGTGCTACATAAGACAGTATTTATTCACAAGACAGTCACTTAAGAGTAAAAAAGAAGTCAGAAGTTGTCAGAAATCAACAGATGAAAACACATTTAGCATGTCTGGTATCAGGAGAACAAAAACAATGTTTTAAATTATTAATAAAGCTGTGAGCGCCGTGTCATCACGTCAACAGATAGATGCCGAAAAACATCCTGCTAAAACAAAGCGTCCTATAAGTAAAACAGGTGTGGATGTCAAGGGATGTAACAATCAGGGAGATGGGGGACACAATAAATTCATTCAACTACAGCTGATGTTACTTACAGCAGCCTAAAGAAACAATCCGAGGCATCTGTCGCAATGGGAGTATTTTTCTAATAACTACTGAATTGTATAAAATGTCATACCAAACCCCTTAGCATTTACACAATAATATCTACCAATCAAATATATATTCCTTTGTGTGACAGCTTCTGTCATTTTCAGTGCTCCGGGCCTATTTAAACCGGATTCAATTGCATTTCACAGTCATATATTTCATTGTTTTAATTCCTTCATATTCCAAGTTTGTAGTTCTAGTACTTGAATTGTCAACCATGTTATGTGTAATGCCCTCGATTTGCTTAGTATTCATTTAAATCCTATTTCCTGTCTGTGTCCAAGGCCCATTTTCCCCACGAGAATAATAAAGATCATCTAATCTTCGTTACTCATACATTCATGTATAATGTGGTGTGTGAGACTTTAATGTCATTTTTCATTCAGATCAGTCGTTAAATAGTTTTACCTGAAGTAATAGAGGCAGACTGAGGAGTCCGACAGTTTCTGGGTTTTAGTCATCAGTTTGTCCAGCAGGTCATGGAGCTCCCCCTGTCTGTCACCAGCAGTCCTGCAGTAAACCTTGGACCTACAAAGCTGGTTCCTAAAAAAAAAAAAAATAATGATAATAATTTAAAAAAAACAACCAGGATCGTCATGCACTCAGTCAAAGTAAAAACCTTTTCACGGTGTTCACTAGATGATCTCTGGTGGATAAAAACATTCTAACCAAATGAATAATCACGATTAATACCAGTCATATCAACAAAAAATGAGGATGGCGACAGAAACGGATACACAAAATCAGAACGGTCCAAGTCTAAAATGCTTCACCTGAAGATATCTGCAGCTCTGCGGAGGAAGTCCTGCTCCTGTTGATGGCTGTCGGAGCTCATTCCTCTGTCGATGATGGTGAGCAGAGGCTCCACCAAACCCAACACAAGTGGGCTGCCCCCCTGCCGGGCCACGAACACCTCAATCAGGTCCAACACCTACAGCATGTGGAAAAGCCAAAAAAAGGAGGGAGACAGCTTGAGAGTTGGTGGAAAGAGGATTTTCATGGCTTTGATGAAGCTAGGCTAACGGTTTCCCCCCTGCGTGAAGTCTTCTAGTCTAAGCTAAACATGTCATGTCTTAATACTGGACACAGATGACAGTGTTCTCATCTGCCTCTGGGTAAGATGGTAAACAAGCATAAAGTGTGAGACTACTTTTTTTTTTACAAGACCACAGACTGAGAATAAGGTACCTTGATCTTAAAGTCTCGAACCAGCGTCTTCTCTTTCTGTAGTTTGGTCTTTTCGTCCTTTTTTGCCTGGGTCTTTTTCTTCTGCTCTGAGAACAGTGCTGCCAGGCTCTTATCCAGCTCCATCATGGCTTCATCATCCATGTCTTCATCACTGCTGCCATCCTCCTCCGTGGCCTGAACATACAGCACAACAAAGGGTAAGTCTTTAATTCAATGCTACTGTATTTCTACTGTAGATGCTGTGTAAGCTGTGGCCTTCATGCTACCGACCGACTAAACAAATCGAGCAATGTCATAATATTAATTTAAAAAATGTATAGAAGCAGGTGTGTCACAGGTGGTTCAGCTGGTCATGAATAGAAACTCAATTTATGTCAAGTTAAATTCATGAAATGCTGCCCTGAAGAAACATTATATATAGGCTGTAGACTTGAAAACTAAGGGGTGAGGCAGTGCTAGATATGAAAAATGTATTATTAATGTAGAAACAAGACTAAAAGTCTGCAGCCATGCTAGCAACTACTTAACAAGTATGTTTAGAGTTCACCAACTCAATTCAGTATGTTAGCATGCAAAGATTTAGTAATTAGCATTAAACAAAGTACAGCTGAGACTGATCGGACTGTCAATAGTTTTGCAGGTATTTAGTCAGAAAGTGAAATTTTGACCTGATGATGACACTAGATGAAAAGTTTAGGGTTTAACAAATTATTACAATTCATCTTGATGGGGACATGGATGTACCTAATTTCATTGTTGTTGTTTAGGTATTTCACTCAAAAACATTCATTGTTTGGGAATCATACATTTCTGCACAAAATACGATCTTAATCCATCCAACAGTTAGGATATTTCAGTCTGGACCAAAGTGGTGGACAGATGGACAGACATTGCCATCCTTAGAGCCATGTTGCTAGAATGGCTTAAAATATATGCAAAGTAAATTTGACAAAATCTTGTTTGTTTCTGTTCACGGAGCCTGAGACTAAAGCTGGATTCACAGCAAATCTATGGAGCACAGCCATGTTGCTGCCATACCAACACTGTAGCTGGTCTACATCAGGGCTGCAGTGTTTACAGAGATACCGCATGGAGACCAGAACTGTGACTGGTCAGCTTCGACTGCTTTTGTTTTCTCCTACAAGTTTCCAACGGAGACAAGACCTCTGTTTTGTGGTTTTGTTACACTTATTGCCCTTCCCTCAAATGACCACAAAAAAAAGGAGGTGCTGAAATCTTGAACACCCACCAGAGCGTTCTGCTGCTGAAGGACCTTCATCAGCTCCAAACGGAAGTTTTGGTCCACCTCTCCTTCCTCATCCAATTCCTCCTCCTCCTCCTCCTCTTCTTCTTCATCCTCCTCCTCCTCCATTGCTTCGTCATCCTTATCTTCATCCTCATCAGAGTCATCATCTGATTCGTCAGACTTGTCAACCTGATAGAGCCACGTTTTGAAGTTATTAGTACAAATGTTTGTCCTTAAAACATTAAAAAAAAAAAACAAACAAACTGTAACAGTAAAGACAAAGATGTGAAAATCAGATGTGTCAAATGATACAAAATATTGATAAGGTGATAAGATGATGTTATTGATAAGATGATGAAAGAAGGTAAGTTGTGGAAAAACTAGCCTCCATCTCTTCATCCTCGTCATCGTCGTCTGGTTTCTTCTGGGTTTTGTCGATATCGTCAGTGACGACCACAGCGTTCTCCTCATCGTCCTTTTCTGAGTCCAGGACCTACACAGAGTTGAACACATCATTATTAAAATCACTTATAAAGCTAGCACTGAAATACAAATGATCGAAGTAACTTGCCCAGCTATTTTGGGAAATGATTTAAGATTAAACTAAATATTTGCAACCTGTTCAATTTCTTTAACTATGATTACATCAGTGTAACTTCCAGTGTTTAGGGGTATGATTGCACCATTGTTCAGTATCATTTATGTCGACTGTCACCACAGCTTTCTCTGCTTAGTCTATTTTTGCACATTCAGGCCTGTTTTCTCTGTCACCAATATTTCTTGTCATCCCACTTGCCCTGCAGTTAGTTACCCCTCTTTTCCCGCAATTCCCCACCTGCACCTGTTCCCTATTCCCTCATTATCTGTATATATATATATATATATATATATATATATATATATATATATATATATATATATATATATATATATATATATATATATATATATATATATATATATATATATATATATATATATATATATATATATAGCTGTATATATTCCAACCCACTTCTCTTAGTAATTTGCCAGATTGACTGATGTACTACCCGGTTTTAGCATTCCAGCACTCGTGTTTTTGTCCCAAGCCTGCCTCTCTTTGCCCACGCTGATTACCTGTTGTCAAACCGTGCTTTGATTCAAGTAATTAACTGTTTTGTTTTTAACTGCTCTGTTCCTGAGTCTTGCTTTGGAGTTCACATTCATGTGCTCAGACATGTGACAGATTCTTCAAATCTTTTTTCACTATAAGGGTTTCTGGTTTCAATGTTTACACAAAGTTCTACCAAATCAATCCAACCAAATAAAATGTATCTGTGTTTTATTATACTTGTTATCACCTGCCTGAGATTCTATATTTAGGTCAACAAGAAATCTTCATGACAACTGAGTAAACTCTCTCTACTGATAAAGGCCACAAGAAAAACAAAAAAAAACAAAAAAACAACAACAACGAAGTGGATCTTATGATATGAATTGTTTGTCAAACTTTTAAACACACAATGAATGATCTTTATGTACGTTACTTACGTCTAAGATGGCAGTGAGGGCTCCTGCAGTAACGTGGGGGCAGATGGAAGAGAAGACGGTTTTGCAGACCTGTCTGATATGTCGACTCGGCTGAGACAGAAGGGACAACAAGATGTCCACCATCACCTCCACCCACTCAGGCTCCTCTTCCTGCTCTGTGGCTGCACCAAGAGAAACGCACATTCATGTCATTTAAAGCTGTGTGAATTGATTTTTGGGCTGCTTGGGGGCACCAGAACATACAAACTTTGTCAGTCTGTCGTTAATTAACGTACAGTGTGTTTATCAGAGCTTTTCACTGAAACAGCTGCCTGTTGCATCTGCAAACAACACTAAGAAAGCTACGGGCTGTAAAACCATAATAATAAGCTGAAAGAAACTAAAATGCTCCATTTGCTGAATGACGACAGTCTGTTTTTTCCTTTACGTTCACATTTTTGTTACTTACTTTCCTATAGAGTTAGTGTTGAAGGGTTTTTACATCACTAGGAACAGTAAAATGTTCAAATGAAACCATCAATATCAAAACATTTCTAAAGTGGCAAAAGAGATCAGCATAGTGAATGAATTAAAACAGAAAAAGGTTATCCGTCACATCTCAGTTAGTGGTGACAGACCACTCATCTCTTCTACAAAACACATTTTGTGATTTAGATCAGTAAAAATAAATCCTGTATCTTGCAGCCTTAAAGGAATACATCTACATTTTTTAAATATCTGTTGTCTCACCTTGTTTCTTCTTCTTCTTCTTTGCCTTCTTCTCCTGGGCTTTGTCCACACAGCTCTGCAGGTCCTTCATGATATCTACCAGCTCTTCAGGAGCCTTCACCACAAATACATTTATGAATGTTCAGAAGGGAAGATTAACCTCCTCTTTATAACAAGGCTTTCTCTTAAACAGCTCATTTTCACGCAATGTTTTGTTTCCAACTGTTTTTGTCGATGGAAACTAAAAGCTAAACAGTATTTTTTAAGAACACAAAAAATAACATCAAGGCTACAATAATCCAGTAACAACAGTAACACTATTATGGCTCTGGAGTTGAGATAGTATGCCGTACCTTAAAGAGATGCATGCCGACCAACAGAAAGAGCTGCTGGAAAGCGCTCCACTCTGCAGTTTGGCTTTTCTTTGCTTTCTTCTTCAAGCTTGCCACTGACTCCAGCATGCTGGAAGAAAACATATGTAGAGCAGGAGCTATCAAACATGTTCCTACCTCGTTTAAAATCCATTCTACACCTGCTGACGTGGTACTAATTATAAATATACACTGGTGTGGCTGTGGGGTGTAAAAAATAAGCTCATCAACACCTCTAACATCGTATTTACATATTGCATTTTAATTGGTAAAACTGTGAGTGAACATAAATTTTAAGTAAAGACTTTGGTGAGTTCAGAGTTATTATAATAACAAAATGACAGCCAAATCTATGAAAATAAGATCCAAGTTATAATAATAATTTAAAATGATCCTTTAATGGGAGGTAAAAAAAAAGGCTGTAAACTACATTCATAAGAGAGGCTTTAAAAAAATAGCAAAGCAAGAGTTAAGCTGTATCCTGTCATCTTGATCTTGTTCTGCTCATGGATCACGTGGAGTCCAGATTCTCTTGTCCTACCTGTCCCAGGCCTGTCGCTGCTCAGGGCTGAAGGGCTGGCTGCTCTGGACGTGTTTTGGCTGGCTGAGCACAACTTGGGCAAACTGGACCAGGTGGTAGATCCACATAGTGCCATCAGCTGTTACACCCAGCGTCCGCTTTTGATTGGCAGTCGCCCCCTCGGCTGAGTCGTCAACGAGCGGCAGGTGGTGCATAGACAGGAGGAGTCTGGATGATGGACAGATAGAAGTCAGTCACAAGAAACTTGAACAGCAGAAAACAAGGTTCCACTTCATGACGTCAGATATGTAAACAGGCCAGTTTCGAGATTTAAATTGACAGCATCAGTTGTTGATTAATGTTAGACTATTGAACTGTTATATCAGTCAAACTCTGTATTTTTACACAATGACCACAATTAATGAAGAGGGGCTGTTAGTGATTAAAGCAAATGGTGACCACAAAGGTCTTGGGTTTGCTAAAAGGGGGCTGAAAATAGAAAGTTTAAATAAAATAGGGATATGATATTGTTTGTTAAAAAAATATACCATCCTTATGTCAATGTGACTTCAAGTTACTACTGAAACAGAACCCAGAAGTTCATGTTGCACTTTGGATCTCGATCAAAACAAAATATCTATGGAAATGGACAAACTCTTTAACTACATTTTTCTTTTTAAATCTCTGGAGAACTGTTTTATTGCTGCATTCACATAGTTTCACGCAAACACCCAAGTCCTTCTCAGAAAACTCTGATATATCCAGTTTGGTGTTTAATATTTGCAGTGCCTGAAAATCTAGCAAATAGGGACGCCTCACATGAGCTGAAGTCTGTCGTTTTTAGTTATTAAGCCCAGTTATTAACTGTCTTTAATTGTTTGATGACGTCAACGCTCGCAAATCGGAAATATGGGAATCTTCCTCATCCATCCCATATGGGAAGAAAGGAGAATAAGTTGGACAGAGGTTACTGAGTAGTTCCTCGTTTACAACTGCAATATGTGGCTGATATTTAAAAGGCAGCTGTCTAAGATCAGTAGAAAAGATAGCAGCTCTCACCCAAAGAAAGAATTGACAAGCACTACTCTGGTTTTATCATCCAGTGGGACGGAAAGCTTCCCGGCTGTCTCTGGGATGTCGGCACAAGGCTTCTTGGTGCTGAAGAAAGCGTGGAAAAAGACAAACCTGGAAAAGAAACAACACAATGACAGCTGATGGTTTCTCTTCATCAAACACTGAGCAGTTTACATCACTCAAGTAGATTCAGGTCTGACCTGGCCACATCCATGATGAGGTCCTCCTGCTTTTTCACCTGGTGGTTGTCAATGATTGAGGTGAGCCGAGCAACAATCCACTTCCTCAGGCGGAATATGAAGTTCTCTTTTCTGAGGAAGGAAAGTCAACAATCAATAGAAGCTTCTCTTTCAGGATCAAGACCAGGGCTGACAGGTAAACATGCTTCTAAATGTACAACAGGTGTTTGCACTCACTGTTCCTTCCCTTCCTGATTGTCTTTCTGCTTGCGAGTGCTGAAGTCCAGGAGCTTGTCCAGCTGAGGTTGCAGGAATGTGCTCTTCAGCCACTCCACGTAGTTCTGCAGAGCTGTTGGCTGGAGGTGCTGCACCACCTTCCACACCGTTGGCACCACAGGGTAGCCCTGGTTGGTCAGCGAAGAGAAGGCCACCATCACTGCCAGCTGTTTGTCAGAGTCCTGACAGTCCCGCAAGAAGTTTGACACATAGACGTCCATCTCTGGGGCCAGCTTGAAGCGGTCTGGTTTCTGAGACAGAAAAATAATGGATGATACCCAAATTAGTCAGCTGTTATTCAATCAAACTAACCATATGAATTAAGGAGCTTGTTGGGTCACTAGTTAATGGTTGAATTTGGGGCAAAAAAAGTCATTAAACATTATAATAAAACATGTTTTCACATACTTCTAGGTGTATCTAGCCGCAGACCTGCAGAGCTGCTGAGCAAACTCCCTATTGGGGACAACTTTCTGCATTAAAAAATGCTGGTGTGTTCTTTAAAGAATCACTGTTTGTTTCCTGAGTTTCTATGCAATGAAGCTGAATCCAGTGTACATTGGGGGTCATTGCATTTGGATATCAATGCATTATTTTTTTCCCCACGACCTGCATATAACATCAATTCTGTTCATTGTCGTTTGATGTGAACTGCTATTAATATATAAACACAAAAGGCCATTTTATGAACAAATGGGAAAAAAAGCACTGATTATATGCTTGCCCAGTTTATCTGCTGTTTACAGACGACTAGGCCACGTCACTAACCTGAGCAGACACCACATGTTCCCCGTAGTGCATCATCACCTCTCCAGACAAAACCTCCTTCAGCTGTTCGACAGACAGGAGAGGCAGCGCACTGCCCAGCAGGCGGAAGCTCAGGTAGCTGCACAGAAACAGGACGACAGAGGAACATGATAACTCAAACTAGGAAAGAACAATATGACAAATAATAGACAGACGGGGGACTAATTAAAGGAAAAAGATAAATAAATACAGGGCAGTTAAACACCTATGGGAGATTTTAGGATTAAGATTTTTAAGCCTTTTCTTTATTTTCTTCTCAGAAGGCCTTTTGCCCTGTGAGGACTCACTGAGTTGGACCCGGCTGCTCCTTGAACATGCCCTCAACGATGGCTTTATTCCAGAAGAGCTGGAAGCTGTCTTCCTTCAGAGAGAGCTTCAGGAGGTCCAGGACCACTGCTGGGAGGACGCACTCTTTCTTCACTGAGCGGGCCGCCATCTTCAACACCTCCGTCAGCCTGTCAGAGAACATCACATGCTGCTTAGCTGTTCCACACAGGAGCTGCCAATTAGCAGACACACGAAGGGAAACTGGTGCAAACATTTGACATAATCTATGGATGTGCAAATTAGTGCAAGACTGATAATGATATCAATATTTGAGAGTTTTAAAACTGATATATTGGCAGATATTGATTTTTAAAACAAATGTCATTAACATAAACATTTTTGGAAATGTATTATGTAGTACAGTATGTCTTTTGTGTGCTATTTAATGAGGGAATTGTTTCTAAATGACCTCAGACATATCTTTGGTATCTCCCGTTATCTATCAGTCAACAAACGAATACATCTTCTATAAGATCTCAAGAGCAAACATTATGTACATGAACTGTAACTCAGCTAATGGTACGATATGGTTAAAGATATAATAAACAGCGGTGTGTCTTTGTGTCGGTGGTCTTCCCATGAGGATTCATTACAGATCTGCAAATATGAAACACTGTAGCAGATTTAAGAAAAGGGTGGTCAGGTGTAGTATTGAACTGTACTGCAACAGGAGGAACCTGCACACTGATTTTTCACCATATAAACAAGTCTTTTCTATCAGTGATATCACAGACAGAAATTTGCACATTTAATTTCACACATTTTATATGTGAATCTGGGCTGTCAGCAGGGAGGAGCTGGTAGCCTGCAGGTTTGAGGGAGAGCTGAAGGGGAGAAGTTGCAGATAAGACTGTGAGAGGGAAAAACAGTGATAACAAACCTAAAACAGAAACCCACCAAGCCAGTGATAGACAGTGTTCTTACTTGGGGATGTTGTCAGCGTTGATGATGGTCGAGGAGCCCAGCAGCTTCTTGAGTTTCTTGGGTTTAAGGGTTTGTGGGAAGCGCTGCAGTGCTACCAGCAGCAGCTGCAGCTGCTCTGGAGTCCTGAAGGCTGATGCCAGGTCAGTCTGCAGGGCGCCCAGCAGAACCTCCTCGAACACCTCCTCTGGGATCTGATGGACGGGCCAATGTCATACACGTTAGTTTGAGATGATCAAGTCAGAAATCATTTCATATACTGTAAATTAATGTGTTTTTCAATCTCAAATGAAGATTTTAAGTTCACTGGTGATTTCATCAACCAATCATACTCTTACTCAGCCTTATAAGAAATATAAAAGTTTTGCTGAATAATCCATAAAACTTCAATGAAATTTAGGATTTAAGTGAAAGATAAAAGTAAAAAATCTTTGTGTATGTATAGTGGTTATAGCGATATGGCCCCTGTATAATTAGAGGTGTAACGGAACAGCTATATCACCTCAGTGAGGATGTCCATCATGGTCTTATTGGGAAGGTCCTTCAGGTGCTGTCTGTGCTGGCTGAGGCTCTGGAGGAGCTGCACACATCCCAGCACCACCTGCGGCTCCTGCAGAGAGACAACATCATGTTACACTGCAGCTCATACACATAGTAACCTGTTTCATACATATTATAAATCACACAATGATATCAGACCAGGGCTGTATTAACCTGCTTAGAGAAAAAAAAAATAGCTGCTGGGCCCCTTAAGCCTCAATCAAGGTAGTTGGTCTCTGGAAACTTGTGTGATTTACCAATAAACAGCTGTATTCTATTTTTGAGGAGGCTGAAATGTCGTATATCTACAGGACTACATATGGTGGACAATGCGCACGTCCAACACTAGTTGGGTACAGGTAGAGATGAAAAACTAGATAGACAAAGTGATTTTAACAGTTTTAAAGTCCTCTCAGAGTTATAAACCAACGTGCAGTGTTTTGATTAGAGCTGTAATCATTTTTTAAAGGAAAAAAATACCAAATATTTGCTGGTTGTAGCTTCTTAAATGTGAGGATTTGAAAATAAAAAAACTGGATTGTTAATCAGACAAAATAAGACATTTCAAGGTGTCACCTTGGTTTTTAAGAAATTATATTTTTTCGCTATTTCCAAACATTTTATAGATTTTCTAATTAATTAATCTCAATAAGTTTTGATGTCTGATAAAGCTTGGAAGGAGTAGGAAATAGGAAATCACTTCACAACACTCAACAACTCATTCAATGTACCTACAGTATGATTTGTGAGACAGACATGAAAAAACTCTGAACATATCCTTTAAAATGATTAGTCTTAGTGACACTACTTACTTTTGGAAGGCGGCTGGACTGATGAAGAGCGAGGACGCCAAACAAGTTCCCAAACATAGCATTTCTGGCAAGTTTCTAAAAAACAAGAGAAGGCCGTCACATTCACGGATCTCATTCATTAAGCTTTTGGAGCTGACAGAGAAAACATCAAACACACCTTTTTCACTTTCTGCAAATTGTGCTTTTCTTTGATTCTGTCGAGTATACTCTGCAGAGAGACGTCTTCAAAGGCATTCAAGACCTGAAAAAAACAAAAGAAAACAAACTCATGTCTAGTTAAATCCAAAACATTCATCATTTCATGCTCGGACTCAGATATCTAAAAATATTTTTACCAATTAAAACTAAATTACAGAATTTCTCACTCGGTATGTGTAATAAGTCAAATGACAATATCTGACATATTTCAAAAAGGTATTCTGACTAGAAAATTATGTTTGTAGATGCCTGAATTTATTGTTCATATCAGTCAGACAGCAGACACAGATGAACATGTTATATCTCTATATCTTTGATTCATACAAAAAATGTGTGTAATGTGGCCTTCACACTATGTTGGATGGATGGGAAGGTCATATGGGGGTTTAAATTACTGTGCATTGACAAAATTACATTATATCCATTCAAATCGAGTTTAATTACATCGAATGATGTACTTTGGCTGACGTGAGGCATCATGTTTGCTTGTTCTTCTAGCACTTCTCTATTATTGAGTGTCAAGTCAAAGTAAAGTATGTTGGAGCCTTCAGAAAAATCTCAGTTTCCATTGTCAGTAACTCTGATATGACATGAACGATTACTTTCCCCAGCAGAAAAAAAATAGTCCCCTACATGAAGTCCCTCCTGCTGTAAAATCACAACTTGTTTATTACACTTCAAATTATTCAGAGCATATCTGACATTTGCATTTCTAAGCTGTTATTTCTTTTATCAACTAACATACTATATATACACACCAGTGATGGTAGGTTTGAAAACAGACGACTCGACAGATGTTTTCAACGCCTCACTTCACAATGCCTAAAATCATGAGACAACTCCAAATGAGGTCTCATTACATCACCCTTGTATCAGAGAGGTGTCGCGCTGGTTTTAAATGAGGGGTATGCTTTTCAATCTGTCATTATATCTAAAAACAAAGCTGTAGACTGTTTCTTAGTGATTAGTTTTAATAGTGTAGACGTTATTGGACAAAATAACAATAATCATAGCAGATAGTAGGACCACTTATACTCTCAGATTTAATCCATCCACATAAATGCAGTAACAATGGTTGCTCAGCAGATGTCGCCCTTTTGGCTATGAAATGTTTCTAAACAGTGAATCATTTTCAATAAATTTGCTTCTTAACGATTCAGTGTTTCCCCCTGTAAGAGCCATTTAGGCACATATTGATATTTGGTCAACTGTTTCTGTTGTCCACGCTAAAACCTGGACCATAATTATAAGTAGTCAAGTTGTTTTTGGTCGTGTCCACTCACCTGTCCCAGAGCCAGGCTGAATCCAGGTCTCGCCGTCTCTCGTGTGTGAGCCAATCCATCCACCAGCCTTTTAAAGGCGTATTCCAACTCATCTGCCTGCAGTAAACACAGAGAAAGAAAGAGAGAAAACATCACAATATGACACACAGCTGCTGCTTTCACATACACACTGCTGCGGAGAGTCCCTTTTCTTTTGGTCACATTGGTTGTTATGATTAAGGTGACAGAGTTCACGGTTCAGATAGTTTAGGAAATGTTAAGTTGATTTTAAGAAAAATCCTATACAGAGCCCCTGTTGTCAGGAGCTGTTGTAAGTTCAGACTGTTGTAACTACACCGACTAAGACGTCACTTTGATAATTATCATTTTAAAAAGTAGAAAACAACGACTATTACATTGTTTGATTTTTTATTTTCCTTTAATATTAACAGAAAAATACACCCAGTCTTTAAATCAGATGTTGTTTGTGTGGCTAATGTAACTCGCTTGAGTGTTTGAGTGGTTAATTGGTATATATTATTGTGAGTATTAAATAATCTGTTCTTCTACAAAAACCAGAAACATTTACCCAGAGTGTAAACATGCGCAGCCTTCAAGTAAAGTACAAGAAGCCTTTTGAGGCGTGTTCTTGTGTACCGTGACAGATTCCAAACACCATCACCCTTACAATCTTCCTAGTGCTTTTAAGATTAAAGTTTTGCACATGATGATCTTATAAATTTCACTGCACTGTGAAAGACAACAACTACTAGTTAACTAGTCAAATACCAGTGTGTAGTTGTATTTGTCTCCTTGGCATCATGTGTGAGGTGTCACCTAAAAGAAATTCCCCCTTTAAACTTGTTGATGGTTTCAAGTAAATAACCATTTGACACTCCATTTTTCCACAATAAAATTAAAGAAAGGTTTGAGAAATTAATACGAATTTATGCAGCAGAACAGTACAACTTTTTAAAAAATGTTTCCTACCCTTATTATCATCTCAAGACTCAGATTTATCTCCACCTTGAGCAGCTACAACAGTGAAATGCTGCTCACACACTGATCTGTATGAATAATGTACTTTATTAAACATAATTAATAAATCAGTCACTGGGGTTGATTTTCAGCAAAACAGGTACCTTTGCTTGTACTATTTTAAGTATATTTACTGTCTTTTTCTTTTTTTCTATCTGTCTCTGACAAACCTTCTGTACTTAAAAGGATTCTGAATACTTCTTCTACCACTGATTTAATATTTCAGTGTTCAGACGTGTCTATAAGTCTCAGTTTTTCAGTGGCAGTGAGTCTGAGTCTTACCTGGTTGTTGGTTTTCAAGTACTGGATTAAACCTTCCACTGCTTTCAACCGGACCTCCTGATCCGGTTTGGCCAAGTCCCAGAAGAAGTCTAGGAAGACGCGGTTCTGCTGCAGGATCCCGGTCGGCCGGACCGGCTGTGCTGCTTTTACTGAAAGCTCCTCCACCATCTCTACAGACATCTCCTCACAGCAACACACAACTACTGTCCATGCTGCTGCAGGGGGAAAACGTGCCTCCGTGAACGGTAACTGTTTCCGGGTCAAGGGCGCGGACGCGTTACCGCCACCAGCTGGTAGGAAGTGTGAATCATGATCGGGACTTTCTTTTTCCCTTTTCGTCTCTCTACTGTCTCCTCTCCTTTTTCGTTCTTTCGTTCTTTCTTTTTCTTCTTCTTCTTCTGACTTTATGGGCGATTATGCACGATGTCTTCCAAGCCTCAATATTATATAACTTGTTTGCACATACTAATTAGTATCTTAACCATACAAATACAATATCAGCATCTTCTTATTGCCTGTTATTGAAGCAATTGTGCCTTCCATAGAGAGATGGTAAAACCTGAGGTGAGATGGAGATGCAGCCAGAGGAAGTGCCTCTTTGTCAGCAGGAGAGCAAGTGAGGATGTTAGTCAAAGCCTACATTAGGTGAGAGTTGGGTTGGTTAATGTGAGGAGAATTTACTGAAATACACTTAATTTCTTGGCATGTATCACTAATTAACTGTCATGAAGCAGTGTCTGAATCGACCTCAACCTCTATCATCCTCTGCACGTCCCCACTCATTTACTTAAGTAAAAGTACCAATACAGCAATGTAAAAATACTCCATTACAAGTAAAAGTGCTCCATGAAAAACCCCACTTAAGTAAAGTACATAAGTATTATGAGCTTGATCTAGTTAAAGTATTACAGTAAAGCAGTGGTTTGGTCCCTCTGACTGATATATCATTATATACAACATCATTAGATTATTGATGCTGAAGCATCAGTGTTAGAGCAGCATGTTACTGTTGTAGCTGCTGGAGGTGGAGCTAGTTTCAACTACTTTATATATAGTTAGCTAATTTAGTCCAGTGGTTAAAGCTTACTATATTATATACATGTCAAATCTTTATCTGACAAGTAACTAAAGTTTTAGAGCAAGTGTAGCAGAGTAGAAAATACAAATTTACCTTTCTTTCCACTCTACAGTCCCTCTGAACCACCTTTATGGCTTCTGTACAAGATATACCCATGTTAACCCATGAAGTGCTTCTGCACTTAAACTATCAACCCTCTTTCTTTAATGCCAATAACTTTACCACCTCTTATGTCTGACCTCAAATCCTATAGATCCCAATGGGATGCTATCCAAATAATGAAGATATTAACAGTATTTCTAAAGTAATGAGAGGAAACAGCTCTTTAGTGGGTTAGTACCTCTTAAAAAGCTGTTGTGGTTTTAAGAAAGATATATAAAAGTATTTAGAACAAATAAAAATTGTGTTAAAGTATTCTCATAATAAATCCGTGATAAATATGAAACAGTGGATATGAACAGGACGTGTTGCTCTGTGAGAGAGTGAGGTGGCTCTTAAAAGAGCCGTTGTGGTTTTGAGGAGGAGTAGCAGACAGTTTAAGCTCTCTCTCCACGGATGCGGCGGGCCAACTGGATGTCTTTGGGCATGATGGTGACCCTCTTGGCGTGGATGGCGCACAGGTTGGTGTCCTCGAAGAGGCCGACCAGGTAAGCCTCGCTAGCCTCCTGCAGGGCCATGACAGCCGAGCTCTGGAAGCGCAGGTCGGTCTTGAAGTCCTGAGCGATCTCCCTGACCAGGCGCTGGAAGGGCAGCTTGCGGATCAGCAGCTCGGTGGACTTCTGGTAGCGACGGATCTCACGGAGAGCCACGGTACCGGGCCTGTAACGGTGAGGCTTCTTGACGCCGCCGGTGGCCGGGGCGCTCTTACGGGCGGCCTTGGTGGCCAGCTGCTTCCTGGGGGCTTTGCCTCCGGTGGATTTACGAGCGGTCTGCTTGGTTCTTGCCATCGTTTCTTGTCTCTCTGATCAGGAGAAAATAATGTCGACAAGCCGAGACTCGCTGCTCTTAAAGTGTCGGAGCGGCTGCGGGATTGTGACGCGGCTTCAGACCTCCGGGTCCTGATTGGTGAGCGGCTCCTCCTGGAGCTCAGCGCCGCCTAGAGGAGCCTGAACCTCCGCCGCTTATTGGACAAAAGTCCTTTGAACAAAGTCCGCCAAAATCAGTGCGGGCCGCCCTCTGCTGCTCTGCTGGAGCCTCTTTTCTGGTTGGTCCGGCATCCACCGTCCCGCGCTTTGCGGAGATAAAAGGAGGTTTTCCGTGTTTGGACCACATTCTCTTTGAGACTAGACTTGAAAGAAGAAGCTAAAAATGAGTGGCAGAGGCAAAACCGGAGGCAAAGCCCGCGCTAAGGCAAAGACCCGTTCCTCCAGGGCCGGGCTCCAGTTCCCAGTCGGTCGTGTCCACAGACTGCTGCGCAAAGGCAACTATGCCGAGCGTGTCGGTGCCGGAGCCCCCGTCTACCTGGCGGCTGTGCTGGAGTACCTGACCGCTGAGATCCTGGAGCTGGCTGGAAACGCTGCCCGCGACAACAAGAAGACCAGGATCATCCCCCGCCACCTGCAGCTGGCCGTCCGCAACGACGAGGAGCTCAACAAGCTGCTCGGCGGAGTCACCATCGCTCAGGGCGGCGTGCTGCCCAACATCCAGGCAGTCCTGCTGCCCAAGAAGACCGAGAAACCCGCCAAGAAGTAAACTACTAGACCCGGTCCTACAACAACACAACGGCTCTTTTAAGAGCCACACACTCCTCAGAAAGACAAACATCCTCATAGTGTCAAACTTAATGTAAAGAAAATATCGATTAAGGTTCATGGGTAAAAATATATAAACTACATTCAAAATAACAGTGTTGCTGACATTATCAAACATTTATAATCTGCATGAAACTTGCACACATCACTAGAAACTAGTTAAAACTAATCTGGAGATTTGCTGACCAGCTCAAAACAAAAGACACTTGGCTCTGAAACAGTGATTCTGATTTACAAACTGCTGTTATAAAGTCAATTATTTAGAAAGGATGGTAATTGTTTGTCATCAACACTAAGGTTAAATATGTACAGGGGTTTTGCTTTAAAACAGAAAAAATATTTGATTTGTTTCCAAATCAGTTATTGGTATGGTGAGTTATCTGTTCATCCAACCTGTTAATCACAATATTACAACTATATAGACAGTTCAGTCTCATCCTGAGATGTTCTTTCACTAAATATTACTGAATTAGACTAAATTAACTAGATATTAATACTATATTGATAACTGCTGTCACCATTTTTACACATAAAACATGAGTCAGTTTAATTACTGAGAGTAGTTTCTAAAACTCTATATGGTTTAAACATGTTGTAATGAGGATGATATTCTTCAGATTAGATGTGTGGCTCTTAAAAGAGCCTTTGATGAAATTTGGAGATTGTTGACAGCTCACTTCTTCTTGGGTGCTGCCTTCTTGGCTTTGGGTTTGGCCACCTTCTTTGCGGGGGCTTTCTTGGCTGCAGGAGCCTTCTTCACCACTTTCTTGGGGCTCTTGGTGGCCTTCTTGGGGCTCTTGGCTACTTTCTTGGCCGCTGCGGGCTTCTTGACCTTCTTGGGGGATTTCTTGGCGGCTGCCGTCTTCTTGGCTGCTGCTGTCTTGGGCTTCTTTGCCGCTGCGGGTTTCTTGGCGGCGGGCTTCTTGGCTTTGGGAGCGGCTTTCTTTGCGGGCTTCTTAGCCTTGGGCTTCTCCACCTTCTTGCTCATCTTGAAGGATCCGGAGGCGCCGGTGCCCTTGGTCTGGACCAGGGTCCCCTTGGTCACCAGGCTCTTGATGGCGGTCTTGACGCGGGCCTTGTTCTTCTCCACATCGTAGCCTCCGGCAGCCAGAGCCTTCTTGAGAGCGGCTAAGGACACGCCGCTCCGCTCCTTGGATGCGGACACGGCCTTCACGATCTGCTCGCTGACGCTGGGGCCGGTCTTCTTCGGCTTGGTGGACTTCTTCTTGGCGGCTTTAGCCGGAGCGGCGGCGGGGGCGGCGGGAGCAACTTCTGCCATTTTTTTCTTCCTCTGAGTTCAGATACGACACGGAGAGTCTGAGTAGACTGATGGAGACTCCGAGGCAGGAGGCGGTACTTAAACACACCATGAGAACCGTGGAGACTCAGCCCAACTGCTGCCCTCCAACTGCAGCGTCAATGTCTCACACTTGTGTTTTCTCTTTGTGATAAAAGACTGAAAAATCAGTGTTGGACAAATGCTGAAAGCTCACGGTGAAGGCAGCAGATAGCGGACTTGTTTCTCTTCATATTCAAGTCTTTTAGAGCTCTGATGCTCTTTGTATTTTCTTTGTGGACCAAACAAATCTCACCTGATCACCGCCGTGGACAGCACTGCTCGGCGGCTTTTCTCTCTCCTTTCTCTCCTAAAATAATGTAAAACAAATCGCAGCTCCACCAAAAACGGTTTTCCAGCTGACTCACATGTTTGTTCACAGAATCAAAGTAAAAACATCCATCTGTTGATGATCATTTTGTCATAAAATGAAGCGATTTTGCTCGCAGCAAACACACCGATGATGCCGTTTAGCCAGACTTCCTGTCAGAGCTGCTCCGTGGCTCTGAACATTTCCTCTCATTCTGAGGAATATTTTTATTATAAATAATCTGCAACACTGTTCTTTGAAGTCGGTACTGTTTGTGTGTATCATACTTCTTAATGTTTATTCATTATTCTGCATTTATAAGAAGTTCAATATCCTAACTTTTGTAGGTGTACAGTGTAATAGTAAAATTATTATTGAAATAACTTGATAACATTTATTTATTTGGTTATGGGTTTATTGAACAATGAAAATGCCAATTTTCTATCCCAGTTCTCAGTGATGGAAAGTAAATTAAAGTAAATGCACTAGTCTTGTACTTTAACACAATTTTGAGATACTTACTCAACACAATGTCACAGGAAACATTACACTCAGGCTATGTTTGTTCATACATAGTCACATATTTCATTATACATCATTTGAACAATTGTAACAGGACAGCTCTTAGAGGAGGTTAGTGGCTCTTAAAAGAGCCTGTGTTTTGATATAAGTGGTCAGGATCAGATTTAACCTCCAAAGCTGTACAGGGCGTGGCCCTGCTTCTCGAGTGCATAAACCACATCCGTGGTGGTCACGGTCTTCCTCTAGACCTTGCTCCATGAAATGCTCCCTTGGACCATGGTGAGAGCAGAGAGTTCAGGAAGGGAATGTCCTTGGGGAAGATGAGAATATTGCCATTTCTCATGTGGACCAGTTTTTGAAGTTGAGTCTTTGTATTTCCTTGAGGATCGATTGATTGGTTGAGAGAGAGTTGTTCTATTACATCAGGTGTGAGGTGTTCTGTCAACTCCCATCTTACACTTTTCCTGGGACCTGTATTAAATGCTTGATATTTGTGCATGTTTGTGCCTACAATGTCAGACAGTGGTGAGAGGGGACTATGTGGGTCTCCGTGGTGGTTGGAGTAGATTGCATCTGTGTAGTGACATTGTTGAGGGGGGTGGACTGGGTGTATTTGCTGAGTTCAGAGAACAAGTGCTTGATTTGGTTGAAAATTAAGTGTGGTGAGAATAGCAGAAAAGAAAAAAAAACCCTAATTAGGCAATTTGGTTATTTATAAGTGTTTTGTGAACCTGTGAAACTTAACAATACAAAAAGTTGTTTGGCCACCACATTTGTTTATACCTCTGATGTGTCTGCTTAGTCCATGGAGGAGGCCAGAGAGGCTCTTTAAGTCTCCCGTATGGACAGGAGTCACAGGTGCTGTGTGTGGTGCATACTTCCCATATCGGATCGCTCAATCTGTTGCTGAATATCCACATATAAGGCTGTATAGGTGATGTGATAATGCAGCTATAAAGCTGTGAGGTGACAAGAGTGATTCCCATGTAAGTGCAGCACGAGTCCATTAGAGCTGCACATGAAGCATCAAAGTGAATGAATAAATATCATAAGAATATCAAAATATCATAAGAGATGGCCTAGACTAAGACTAAGTGGATCATCCTGGTGATGATTTATCATCAAAGCATTTCTCATTTTTATGAGAGGTAAACTGAGTTCTTCTCTTCCTTCTAACTATGTCAGAGGTCAGTATCTGTTGGCTGCTGGGCCGAAGGCTGGATGTGAGGCTAAACAAGCTGCACCTGGGCGGTTGGCTGGCTGCAGAGCTGCTGCTGCTGAGGTCATGCTTGATTAACGTAAGAGTCTGGACAGCTGAAGAGAGTTTGTTCATTAACACCACACAGGCTGCACAGACCCTGTGACGTGCAGTCCTTTGTGGTCAAGACTACTACCCTCCAGCATTTCACGGTGGGTCATTGCTTAACCTGGTGGTCAGTGGAGCCACAAATAAAGCAGCAGATGGACTGACCCTGGCAGATGAGAAGAGACAGAAAGTTCAATGGATATTCAGGTCAGTCTGAAACACCTCCTTTAGAGTTCATGTTGGTCCCTCAGATCAAAGATCCAGCACCTGCCAAGAAAAGTTATGATTTCAGTCTAAAGTTTTCCTCCATCACAGTCTGTCTGATGACCAAGGCACTTCTGGTTTTCCACAGTATGACAGACATTATACTGATAATCAGTATACCAGTAATCAGTATATATATAGTCTTTGTTTGAAGGGTATCTTCTCTTCCGGCAGACCATACATGACAGGTTATGTTACATTTCAGGTTAAATTTCAAGTTAAAAACCAGTCTTGCATCATAGACCATACCTCCTCCTGTGTAACATCATTCGTATCCATATTTCATCATCCATCAGGAGGTGTTTCTGCGTTTCATCTTCATTACAGTAGGACCCTCTTTGGTTGTTACATAACAACTCCATGAAATAACAGGTCTGTCAGGAAGTCTGACAGACCTGATAAGCCCCAAAACATCACTAATGCTCTCTGAGAGATTCTTTTTTTTTTTTTTTTTTTTCAATTTTAATCACCTCAGTGCCTGTGTTATCTGTTAAATTTCTATATTTAATTAATCCACCATAAATAAAATCATTATCATCTTTTTTTAAAAATCATTTTACTTAGTAGACCATTCTAGTACACATGTAAATTCTGGCGCTGTGTAATGAAGTCTTCAATATCTCAGTTTATACTGAGGACCATGTCTGGCTCTCCCGGTCAGCCTGGTGCTAAACCACCTGACCTAGAAGGGCTTTTGAGTCCCAGAAGATGAATCAATGAACCCACATGTGCCAGAAAACGACTGCCTTGAATATTCTTCTGACATTAACAAGGTACAAATGGAAAAACACCTCCTTCAAGCCGGAGTTGAACCAGCGACCTAAGGATAACTGCCTTTATCAACCTACAGTCCTCCGCTCTGCCAACTGAGCTATTGAAGGGACAATTCTGCTATTGTTCAGGTTATGTATCGGAACACAAACTGTTGTTTGACCAAATTCTGTTCAGTAAAACAACTGTCTTACCCTATATGTTTGTTTAAATAAACAACATTCATGACAAATGTACTACCAATATACTTAAAGTCCTTGAAGAGCCGCTACACATGGTCAACATGTGCTCTCCTCAGCTAGGTGCTATAACATACTGCCACATATTGCACCACCTAAAATGGAAGGACTTATTTTAGTTGGAACAGATGAAGCGATCAACCCCGCGTCCGTTGGACCAGCGACCTAAGGATAAATTTCCATTTTCAACCTACAGTCCCCTGCTTTACCACCTGGGCTATCAAATGGGAGTATGTCCTTCACCATCATTCAGGTTTTGCATGGGTGCAGACATAGATGTCTAACAGAAATTGTTATTGTTGGTCTAATGTTGATGTCAAAAATAAAATAAATGCAAAATACATTGACAGAAAATGCAAACTCTACCTTATCCTTCACCGTAGTAACAGGACCAAACAGGATAAGGATTTATTTGATAGAAAAGTGAGATGACAATTGATTGGATGGTCGATTAGTAGTGGTGTGGGATATTGGAGGAGACGTGCAAAGATGGATGTTTGGTACATTTTTAACAAAATCTTTGTCATGCTCAATCTTCATCATTTAAGATTTGCATTGTTTTTTGCCTCGGTGGTTGCTACACATACCATTTTCTAGTCACCTCATCAGATCAACACCTGCACTTATGTTGAATTTGTAAAATAGAGTAATGCAATAAACTGGAGGGATTTTGGAGTTAAATACATTGTTTGTTTTTTTTTGTTTGTTTTATTGAGTATGTGATCTCATCGGTCATGTCCCTGTGCCTGAACCAATCCATACTAGTGGACCAAAACGCTTCCTGGCATCCACCTCCATGTACAATCACTTTGTTCAATTTCGAGAACTTTTTTTTTTTTTTTTTTTTGCACTGACTGCATTAACAGCTGTTGCAGCTGACAGCCTCACGAACTGTCTTCTGGTGTTAGTACTGCTATAATTCTCCATAGGAACAATATGAACATCAACATGCATGAGTGGTTTCACCATAGACTGTTAAAAATATGGACGTAATTACCGTGACATCACTCACTAGTTTGTGAACTGCTATTTGAAGCTTTGAGTTTAGCAATTTGACTGTTGCCATGTTTGATTTTTGGAGCCAGGAGCATATTGGACAAGAGGATGGAGCTGATTATAGTGCTAGATGCTAGCTTGGTTAGCATGGCACATTTATAATCTCTGGTTAACAGTTTTAATGCTAATGCAACAAAGTACAAAATATTACAATTAAATTTTCATGAACAGAAAACACTTTTATTTGTATGTTTAACGTGGATCATTTTGATTCTTTGTCAGGTCACCACTGAAATATTGCAGTGACATCTTGTGGTCAAAATATATAATGCATCCATATTAAGGACAATATACTGTGTATATAAAGATTTTATTGCAGTTTTAATCCTCACATAAACGCATGCAAAAGTGTTCCAATATAAACTAAAATCTGTCCCAGATTAATTTTGAAGAACATTTAAATACAGAAACAAAACCAGTGTTATTACTACATTAAAATCTTATACCAGTTACACCTGATACAGCATTTAAAATAAATAAATACATAATTATAATAATTCCCAGTCAATAACTAATCTAATATTTAATGTTCTTCCGCCTAATAACCTTTATAGTAACCAATACTTCACTGACAAATTCTCATATTGAGTGTACTATGGAGACTAAAAACCCTTGATCCAACTATTTATAAATCAAACATCAGTCCAAACATTGACATAATACAACAACAATACTTTACATTTAAGAAAAATTAACAATTATTTTGAAGGACTAATTGCTCTCAGGTGAAGGTGTGGATGGTCCTGAAAAGGCCCTTTGTGTTATTGGTCAGCTGATCTGAGTGACAGTAAACAGTTGGACTGTTGTCATAATGCAGCAGATAAGCAAAACTACCAATAGAGAAGGAATGAAAGCACAACAGCAGTTGATCATATTCATTAATGAATTGAAAATTACAAAATCATGAATCAATCACAAAAAACACTCTTGTGACTTTTTTTTCCTTCTCCTTCAGGATAATATGATGCTGCACAGTTTGTGATAAAGACATACAGCTTTCCTGATGGCTTTATTCAGATGTTAAGATGTCTGTACTTTAAATCAGCTGGTGCATCATCTGGAAATAAAGCTGCTAACGTTAGCTAGTCTGATTCATTCAACTCTCAATAATTCATGAAAGCTAATTATAATTTTAATCGCGCTGCTTCGGTTGTTAAACTGTCACATTCACACCGACATGAAGAGTCAGTCTGTGGTTTTATCATGTTTTATGTGAGCAGAAAAGAAAAGAACAGCAATATTAAATGTCAACATTTTGATTGGGGTTCAGCACACCACGTGAGCGGAAATGCGGAGTTTGGCGCCTCCTGTCCTCTTTTACGTCCGCAGACACGCTTTAAATAAAGAAGCTTACTCCAACGGAGTTATACAAAAAATAAAAAAAAAAAAAAAAGCATAAACGGAGACCCAGAAAACAACAACACACCACCAATCAAATCCTCAGGCACAATCATCAGTGACAACAATGAAAAAGCAACACTCTTCCGCAATCACCTTGAAAAAATCCACTCATGCCCAAATGACCCACACTTTGACAATACATGGAAAGACCTGGTTGACAAAGAAATGGCAAAACACAACACAAACACAGCCAATCCCACTGTAGAGCATCACGATCTCACAAAGCCAGTAACCATCCAAGAAATACAGCTGCACCTGAAAAAAATGAAAAACAAAGCTCCCGGGGAAGACAATGTCGACACCACACTAATAAAACAAGCACCAGCCACTTACCTCCAGCACCTTGGACAGCTCTTCTCCACCTGCCTCATAACCGGTCATTTCCCCTCACCATGGAAGACCGCTATTGTCACAATGATTCATAAACCCGGAAAAGACCCACACAATGCCACAAGCTACCGTCCCATAAGCCTCTTAAGTCACCTCGGAAAACTTTTTGAAAGAATACTCACTGCACGACTTACCGACCACATCAACTCCATGGGCCTCCTAGGAATTCACCAAGCCGGCTTCAGAAAAGGGAGAGCCACCACAGACAACATAACCCGACTTTCAGAGGACATTCATAGAAACTTCAACAAAAAAGAAATAACCATGGCAATATTTTTTGACATCGAGAAAGCCTTTGACAAAGTGTGGCACAATGGACTCAGATACAGACTACTAGATACAAATCTCAAACTCCCAAAACCCACCCAATCTATCATCTCCAGCTTCCTCAACAACCGTCAAATCAAGATCAAAGTTGCCACAGCCATATCACCACCTTTCACCCCCCAAGCAGGAGTTCCACAAGGAGCTGTTCTTAGTCCACTTCTCTTTTTACTGTACATTTCCGACATCTACTACCCCCCAGCCACCATAGCCAAAGTTTCACAGTTCGCAGACGACCTCTGCTACTGGTCAAGTTCAAAATGCCCAAACCTCGCAGCCAAAAAACTCCACACATGCATAACTGAAATAGAAAACTGGTCAAACATGTGGAGAATCAAACTCAACCCCACCAAAACACAGTGCGTCCTCTTCACAAAAAACCCACACCTGCAGCCTAACAACAGCACCAGTCTTAAATTATACAACCAGAAAATCACAATCAGCAAAGAAGCAACATTCCTCGGTGTCACATTCCAACACAATATGACCTGGACAAAGCACGTCAATAACCTGGAACAAAAAGCAAACAATAGACTCAACCACCTCAAAGCCCTCTGTGGAAAACATGGCGCATCACCCTCTACAGTTATCAAAGTTTATCTGGCATACATCCGTCCACTCTTCGAATACTCCGTCCCTGCTTGGATCAACATCTCTGACAACCAGCTTCAACGACTACAAACAATCCAGAACAAAGCACTCAAACTAGCACACAGACTACCATCCTACATCAGCAACCACTATATACACACCATAACAGGAATCCAAACTATACGACAGAGACACCAAACAATAGCACTAAAATACCTAAGAACAGCGACCACCAACCCTTCACTCCAAAGTACAATAAAAGAAGCCAAGCTGTCAGTTAACACCCCCCTGTCATATATCCTACAGTTAACCGAGCCCCCCAGCCACCAACCCCCCCATGACTGAACAACCTGGACCGAACCACTCCATCACTGCTGCCTAACACCACTTAACATCACACACATGTACACACACACACGCCATATATTTAAGTAAATCACACTTCTTCTTTTCTTTCCTGTTTGTTTTTTGCTTCGTTTGTTTTTGTTTTGTTTGTTTCTGTTTGTTTGTTTTTGTTTGTTTGTGCCTTGGCCCACAAGTGCCCACCATGAGCCCCATCCCACCCTCCTTCCACCTCTAACTTCCGCCAACCAAGACCCACCCATGGATAGAAAAGGGCAGAAGCCCTGAACTATCCCTCCAAGCCCACGATTCTTTTTAGCTTTTAACGGAGTTATACTCGACTCTTAACTCGTTAGAGACAAGATCAGTAAAAATGAGCGGAAGAGGAAAGGGAGGCAAAGGACTCGGTAAAGGAGGCGCCAAGCGTCACCGTAAAGTCCTTCGTGATAACATCCAGGGTATTACCAAGCCCGCCATCCGCCGTCTGGCTCGCCGTGGCGGAGTCAAGCGTATCTCCGGTTTGATCTACGAGGAGACTCGCGGTGTGCTCAAGGTGTTCCTTGAGAACGTCATCCGTGATGCCGTCACCTACACCGAGCACGCTAAGAGGAAGACCGTGACCGCCATGGATGTGGTTTACGCTCTGAAGAGACAGGGTCGCACCCTGTACGGCTTCGGAGGTTAAACCTGACCCTGACCTGCTGATAATGAAACCCAAAGGCTCTTTTAAGAGCCACCCACCTCCTCTGAGAGCTGTCCTGTTACTACTAATGAAATGTAAATATTACATGTATGATTTTGTGTGTGTGTGTGTGTGTGTAAAAAATCAATTTCAGTTCACCATAGAGATAACTTATAGGGACTCAATTACTTACCAACATGTTATAAAGCCACCCATGTTCTCTATAATATGTCCTGTTACATTTTATCAATTGTAATCAAACTCAATTTATATTAAACATTTGCTAATGTATAACTACAAACTATTAGTTTTTTTTAAGATGGTCAGCTGTCCTTCCAAACTAAATCTGAAACTAATGATTACATGTATGTAGCCTTTATATATAATAATTCTGATGGTTTTTCATTTTTAAAAATGTCTTTATTAAGTTTTGGACAATACATGGATAAAAACAATGCAAGGACGTTACAAATAATACAATATAATACAATACAACACTATATAATATAATACAACATGATACAATACGAGGCTATACAATACAAAACAATAGGGAACACTACAATCCAACAAACGATAAAGTGCAGCTAGTGCCAAAAGTGCTAAACAAATTTAAGTGTTTGCAATTGAATAAATATACCTATGATAAATTAAGTATATTCCAGGGTAGGTTGCTTTTCTCCGATGATCTCCTTTTTAATTCAATTAAAATCTGTTTAATAACCATGTCACTATCCACTATGGTTTTTCAATGTATGCTCATGCTTCAACTCTATAAAGATGAGTCGCATTTTATAAGCAATTATGGACTTAATACAATTTAATTAATTTGAATAATTTAGTTTATTGCTAGGGGAAAAAAACCTGTAATGATTGAAATTGATCAATAAAACATCTCATCTTGGAGAATACTAAATTTAGATATATATTTTTATTGTTCTATAGTTCATATGTCCAGCATATGATTACGAACAGTGGATACTCTTCAGATGAGGAGGCACTTTCACTTAGAAGGCGGTCAGATGGAGGATCTTGTGTTGCGCATGCTCAGTCTAGCGAACAAGAATTCAGCCAATCCTCTTCGAGCAACGGCGCAGTAACGTTTGCATCAGATGGATATATAGAGGCTGTTTGGCGTTTTAGAAATCATTCGTTTGAGGAAATCTAACGATTAACCATGCCTGACCCAGTCAAAGCCCCGAAGAAAGGCTCCAAGAAGGCCGTGTCCAAAGCCACCAAGACCGGCAAGAAGAAGAGAAAGACACGCAAAGAGAGCTACGCCATCTACGTGTACAAGGTGCTGAAGCAGGTTCACCCCGACACCGGCATCTCCTCCAAGGCCATGGGCATCATGAACTCCTTTGTCGGAGACATCTTTGAGCGCATCGCCGGTGAGGCTTCCCGCCTGGCTCACTACAACAAGCGCTCCACCATCACCTCCAGGGAGATCCAGACCGCCGTCCGCCTGCTGCTGCCCGGTGAGCTGGCCAAACACGCCGTGTCTGAGGGCACCAAGGCCGTCACCAAGTACACCAGCTCCAAGTAAACTCGCTGTCTGTACCTACAACCCAAAAGGTCCTTTTCAGGACCACCCACATCTTCACCTGAGAGCTTTAGTCCTTCAATTTGAGTTATTTCTTTGTGTTGTGTTCAAATTATTATTGTTGACTCAAATACAAATGGATGAATTGTATCTGAATACAATTGTAGGTCTTTAGTCTCAATATCTTCATAGTATTAGTGCCATGTCTTTTTGATTGCAGCAATATGGAGCCCAATAAAGTCATATGTAGACGTGTGTGTGTGTGTGTTAATGCAGGGATAAAATCTGTATATACAGTCTGACTCACAGGAGTCCATTGACCTTCATTTGGCTGCATTATATATTTTGACCACAAGATGTGCTGTTGTTAATATAAAGTTTGTAATACTTCAGAAGAGACTTGACAAATAATCAACATAACCCATGTTTACTTTTACAATGCTATGGATATAAAAGAAATGGAGATAAAGTGACCAACCATGAGTTTAATTTCTGCCTCAATAATTTATAGGCTGAAATATTTCCATATGAGCAGCAAATGTTTCCTCCCTAATGTCAGCTTGTATATTGAATACACATTTAAAAATATAATAACCTCATAATGTATGTGTAAAATTAACTTATTTATATTCCAGCTCTAAGGGTTTAGTTTGTGATTTTTTTTACTTTATACAGAGTTACAAGCCTTTAAATCCCCCATACAGCCACTCTGCTGACTTTCATGGAGGGAAGTGTTCAATGTAGACTTGATAAAACTCAGTATGCAGACCATCTAGATTGGGACTTTTCCCAAAATGTAACCTTCTGATGGCTTGAACAACCTCTTCTTTTTTTATTTCACCAATAAGTGGAGTAAATGACGATGGGCTGTAGGAAAGGACTCCCTTCAAAAATGTGCTCACAATGTCTTAGTCAGTTTCTATTTTTTTGTATGCAGGGAGAGGTTTTAACGAGTAGATGGACAGATAAATCTTTCAAAACTGTTGCATCTTACTTTGAAAGGGCACATATATGTACAGTCAATACAAGTTTTAGTTTTAGTCAAACTTGGTAAAATCAATACCAGAGGGGTTAACAGCTATATACACGTCAGTTAACTTTTCTTGTTGACAAATTTGCTTTAATAATTTACCCTTTGGGAGCAGTTTAAACACTGTGTTGGCAATTCACTCATTTTCTTCAGTAACCATATGAAAATCTCCACAAAGAATAATATTAAATCCTACTAACAAAAGTTCTCTAAATCTTTTAAATAACTAATAACATTTCGTCCATGCTTCTGGAGCAGTATAGACATTAATAATGTTTTTTTTTGTTTGTTTGTTTTTTTACTTTGATAAACACAATCCACCACAAGTAATCTACCTGGGATTATATTTCTTCTCATGATTATATTTACTTAAACTAAAAAAAACAAAAACAAAAAAAAAAAACAATACGTACAGCCTTATTCTCACCTATTGATATTATACAGTTAACTTTTGTCCATAAATTAGTTACATCATAAACATCATTGTTTGTGTTTAGTATCAGTTCTTGAGTGCACAAGATTTCAAAATCACAATCAAATAAACATTTAAACATTTTTCTTTTCTCTTCTAAAAGCACTCTACTGAATACCACAAGCATTTCAGGTGGCGACTTTAAGGAAGCTTGTAAAAATGAGAGGATGACGGTTTATCATCAAGGTGACGGTTTATCATCAAAGGATTTCCCATTTTTACGAGAGGTAAATTGCAGTCGTCTCTTCTTCACTCCGTGACATCATAGTCGAGGAAGAAAATAGAAGGAATTTACTGTAAAGAATCAAATACAAAGAGTTGTCCTGTTGCTGCTGTCTTGATATTATACTGTACAAAAACAATGTATTTTCATTATTACAGCCCTCTCAAGGACCCTTGGTAATTTTCAGATTCCAAACAACTCAATATCCACATTACTTTGCTTCACTCTATAACTTTTTTAATGTAGCCAAAGTGTTTGTTGAGACATGCTGAGAAACTTACATTTCATTTTCAGTCATACTTACTAAATAGCACACCAAAACAAGAGCACAATCATACAACTTACAAAGTATGTACAACTCATACAAAGCACTGCATGATAATAGAACCAAAGTTCTAATTTCTGACATTTTGGGGGGGTCAGAAATTATATATATATATATATATATATATATATATATATATATATATATATATATATATATATATATATATATATATATATATATATATATATATATATATTTATTATGCATAGGCTATATGTGATACATATAGGAGATCCAGTATATGTGATATACTGGATCTCTTATAAATATACAGATTAGCTTGAAAGTATTACAATAAAATGTTGCGTTTTATTATGAAATCCCCTACAAAGCGGAAGCCTTTTAGTACATATCGGAAACAGGCACGAGCTCTTCTTTGATTGGATGATCGAAGTTACGTTCACTCTGGCCAATGAGCGAGCGCGGTGTTTTATAAATTCGGTTCTCACCAAACGTGAACTTATTCTGTATTTTCACAAAGAAAAAGAAGAAAGATGTCTGGACGTGGTAAAGGTGCCGGAAAAGCCCGCGCTAAGGCAAAGACCCGTTCCTCCAGGGCCGGGCTCCAGTTCCCAGTCGGTCGTGTCCACAGGCTGCTGCGCAAAGGCAACTATGCTGAGCGTGTTGGTGCCGGAGCCCCCGTCTACCTGGCGGCTGTGCTGGAGTACCTGACTGCTGAGATCCTGGAGCTGGCTGGAAACGCTGCCCGCGACAACAAGAAGACCAGGATCATCCCCCGCCACCTGCAGCTGGCCGTCCGCAACGACGAGGAGCTCAACAAGCTGCTCGGCGGAGTCACCATCGCTCAGGGCGGCGTGCTGCCCAACATCCAGGCAGTCCTGCTGCCCAAGAAGACCGAGAAACCCGCCAAGAAGTAAACTACTAGACCCGGTCCTACAACAACACAACGGCTCTTTTAAGAGCCACACACTCCTCAGAAAGACAAACATCCTCATACTGCCGTTAAAACTCAACTTATGGTCATAATGTAGATTAAATATTAATGGTGTCAAATCCAGTCACTGACAGTATTAATATCGGTAATTAAGATAACGCGGTGGTCTGTATGTAGACCTAATTTTGATAACAAGTTATTAACTATAACTAACTCAATCCTGATGAAGAATGAAAATCCTCATGTCTGACATTCGTCGTTAATGTACCTATAACGTTCAGTGTTACTGCATGCCCGAGAAACCCGCCAAGAAGTAAACATGGGGACCCGGCTCAAACTCCTGAAACGTCCACATAACGTCGGTTAAACAACTTATGTTCATGATGAATCTACAATTACAAATATAAACCGCATCAACATTTTTAAAACTAAGTGAAGGTTGTGAGTAAGCGGCACCATCAAGTTTTACTAAATGTACTTTAAAACAGAATATAATAGTGTACTGTACGGTCTGTTTATCATGACGCTAGTACTACTTTGAAATATAATCACACGAATATATACATAAAAATACTTATTTACGTAAGGTGAGAAACAATTTATAAAAAGGGACTCAAAAGTGAACATAAGGGCACAGAAACAGATCCAGAGATTTTGACTCTGGAGGAATAACATGTCAGATTATAATTTTTATTAATTCTGTGTTCTTGTAGTAAATATCATGTGGCTCTGTAGTTTTAAGGAAGATGTATAAGAGTATTTAGAACAAACAAAAATTGTGTTAAACTATTCTCATAATAAATCCGTGATATTAATGAAATAAATAAACAGGACGTTTTGCTCTGTGAGAGAGTGAGGTGGCTCTTAAAAGAGCCGTTGTGGTTTTGAGGAGGAGCAGCAGACAGTTTAAGCTCTCTCTCCGCGGATGCGGCGGGCCAGCTGGATGTCTTTGGGCATGATGGTGACCCTCTTGGCGTGGATGGCGCACAGGTTGGTGTCCTCGAAGAGGCCGACCAGGTAAGCCTCGCTAGCCTCCTGCAGGGCCATGACAGCCGAGCTCTGGAAGCGCAGGTCGGTCTTGAAGTCCTGAGCGATCTCCCTGACCAGGCGCTGGAAGGGCAGCTTGCGGATCAGCAGCTCGGTGGACTTCTGGTAGCGACGGATCTCACGGAGAGCCACGGTACCGGGCCTGTAACGGTGAGGCTTCTTGACGCCGCCGGTGGCCGGGGCGCTCTTACGGGCGGCCTTGGTAGCCAGCTGCTTCCTGGGGGCTTTGCCTCCGGTGGATTTACGAGCGGTCTGCTTGGTTCTTGCCATTTTTCAGTTATTCTTCTGCTTCAACAGAAACACGATGAATATCGTCTCTGTACGAGCGGCGGCTTTATAATGCAGCTGCCGGGAGGAGCGCGCGCTGCAGTTCGCCTACTATTGGTCAAGAAATTCAAACTAAACTCCTCCCCCACATCAGCTGACCAACGGCTCCGGAAGAAAGAAGACAAAGGAAACACGTTTATATTTATGACAAGATTTCGGTACTTTCTGCTTATATACAATTATAGTTCACATCCTTTCCTCACTTCTTCCACTTAAGTCCAGGGGCCTCATTTATAAAACAGTTCTTGGGATTCATATCAAAAGTCTAAGTGTGTACAAAAGTCAAAAATGGCTTGTGGCAAAAAAAAAAAAAAAAAAAAAAAAAAAAATCTGATTTATAAAACTGTGCACACACACAAATCTAAGTATTTTTCCCTCTATGAATCATAATCAACTGGAAAATATGCACATGTGGATGAACCTCATATCCCATCCACTTCACCCCTGCAATTATCCACGAACTGTTAACCATGCTTTTATGAAATTTTACACAACAACCAGATTTATAATACAAGTTCAGAGTGACAATCCCAAATGCTCCACAAAAAGATTAGCTATAGGACATGAAGTAACTCAGACCAAGTAGAACTTGAATTGTATGAATAGGTGAACAGTAATGCTCCAAGTATGAATATTAAGACCAGACTGAAGATGTTGTTTATCTGACAGGATCATTTCATCAAATATATTCATAGAATAGAAAGAAAAGCAAACTTCAGGCACTATGTGTGGAGCAGGAACAAAAACACTAGAATTAAGTTAAAAAGACTTTTATTGAGACTAATCTTTCAAAACATAATGTTCACATCACCTACAATACTAGATATTTATAAATAACCTCAACTGTCCATCTGCATCTGATCTTAACCTCCATCTATGAATGAAATTTATTTTTATTTCATTTATTATTATTATTATTATTATTATTATTATTATTATTATTATTATCATCTGATATTTCAGTATACCTCTATATTGTATACTCATATACACATACTGTATATTATACATGTGCACATACATAACTGTATATTACATACCTTCAAATATATAACTAAAGGTTAATTGATTAAAATCATATACTGTAAAACATATAGATGTAGTCACAATGACGTCACCCATTGGTTTGTGAACTGCCATTTTACATTTATATTTTTCATTTAGCACATGCTTTTATCCAAAGTGATGTACATATGTGACTTGATACAACACAAGCAGGGATCTAGTCAGGAGACAACAATACGAGTAAGTGCCATAAAGCTTAAGTTTTGGACCGATGCATGGTCACTCACATTAATGTTGTCTGATTCCATTTCAAAATCATTCTCTTCATTTTGGATGGCAACAATCACATCCTGCACACTGTGTAGAGGGAACAGATAGGGTGGTGGATCAAGTGTTCAGGATTGAGAGTATTGCAAATGAATCCTAAATCATTTACACATTCCACTGAATTCACACAATACTGTCTGACTAGCCTATTATGCTCTCTACTTATCATACCTAAAGGAATACTTACATCCCCTCAAAACATTTACATCTCTACATCAGGACCAATCACACCTGTCCCCAAACAACCATCCCCCAAAACATTCAGAACAGCCAGAACCTGTTTCTAACTAATGTGACAGGCAGCTATTTGGGCAAACAAACAAAGTCCAGTAAAAAGCCCAGGATCAGTTAAATGTATTTTTTTTTTAATGATAAGATACAGATACAGTTTCTGCAACAGATAGATTTTCAACCAACTAAAAAAAATAATAAATGAATAAACAAATAATAGAAATTAGTTATACTGATTATCAAATACTATTTTATGCTCCAATTTTGCAACCAATATGAAATGACTACTGGGGAAAATCAAAATGGGACAAATAAAACACTAATTTGCTGGATATAAAAAAAAAAATCAGTTAATGCAGCTTTAAAGTGTTAATTTCTTGTCAAATCAGATGAAATATTTCAGACTTTAGGTTACTGTGGAAACATTTGAAGTATTTAACAATATATTCATTGATTTAACCAGAAGTAACATAAGAAGAACACAATTAAACTGCAACATTCAGATATGGAACAATAAAATACCACCAGAGAAACATGAAAGTTGCATTTCTCATTTATTTAATGTGAAATTTTAACGCTCTGTAACAGTATTCCTGTTGAAATTTAGCAACTTACTTTAAATATTTACTTAAAACTCATATTTATAAACTTATATCTCTACAAGAATAGGTCTTTACATTCATGTCACCTGTAACTTCTGCTCTCTGTTGTACCAACAAATCATTTCTGTTATAGTATTGTTATTGGTTGTTTGTTTTTCATAGATTTGCTTTGAAAAGAAATTATTATGAATTTGTCACTCAGACTGTTGAACTTTGAGAACTTTAGTTTTTTGTCGTCCACATTATACTAGTGTCGGAAAAGGATCTTTACAGTGACACAGAGCTGTTTAATGTGGACATGACATGAGTATTGTTTCAAATTTATCCTTCAGTCTGTTTCTACACAGAACTTATTACAACTGATCAGCACATGATCAATACTTTAATCAGTTACAATTCTCACATTAACAAACACTGGTAAAACCATTATTCTAAATTGGCACATGCTCAGTATAAACAATAAATCCTGTGCGAGCACAGTCCTCTTTCATCGCCTCTATTAAGCAGCCCTGGTAACTATGAGGTGATTCTGCAGGAAAATCCAGCCACAGTAAACATTTCTGACCCAGTCAAAGCAACACTGTAATTTGTATTTTCACTGTTATTTAATGTTATTGTTGATGTTATGTAAATGATGATAATGAACAACAGTTGGTTTCCACACAAACTACAGTCATTTATTAGTGAATTCAATATAAAGAGTTAATTCTTGTGCAGAATATACATAAATACACATGTTCCAGGGTTGTAAATATGTGTCTTAATCAGATTATGACTATCCAGGTCTAGGTTCAGGTAAATTAATAATATTGATCCTCCCCGTCGGGGAATCGAACCCCGGTCTTCCGCGTGACAGGCGGAGATACTGTCCACTATACTAACGAGGAATACTACTTTAAAGGGCACTTCCGGAGAAATTAAACTTTCCATTGAACGACATTGTAGGCGAGTTTGATTATTGTTTTAATTAATTATTAGTATAGTTTGATTAATTTAGATATTTGCTTAATTTTTATTAGATTTTTGATAGTATTTTTGTTAATAATTGGTTGTGTCATTTACTTATTTGCTTGTGCAAATTTTTGCCTGAATAAAGAGCTCTCCTCTCTCCCATAGTAGATATCAGGTGGAAGATGTGGTCCTTTAAATACTGTTATAAACTGTGAACTACTCTATATCTAACCAGTTGATTATTTTTTATGTAGTTGTTTTAGTGTTTTCGAAAAAATTCTAAATGTAACACTTTTAATTGTTTTATATGTCTTCTTATCTGTCTTGCTTTTAAATTCTGTTTTAATGCCTTTTATGATCTTTGTAAAGCACTTTGAATTGCCTTGTTGAACTGTGCTATGCAAATAAACGTGCCTTGCCTTGCCTTCATCTTGAGACATGACATGGTCAAATTCATATTGTGTGTTGTAATTTTGTTTGCTTCATTATGTTGTTGCTGTACAGAATATGAGGCCATCCAGAACTGATTTGTGATTTTGGATTAAATAGAAACATTTGAATAAGAGTCACTGTCATCTATAAATATATTAATGTTATATTAATTAAGTACAAACTCATATTTTCTGTACTTAAAGAACTGCTGAGGGAGCATCAGTTCACAAGTAAAGAGTCAGACAACATATCGAAAAGTAAAACAAGTAAATAAAAGACTAACAAACTGACCAACATAATACACACACACATATATATATATATATATATATATATATATATATATATATATATATATATATATATATATATATATAAATGACTTAATTTATTCATTAGAATTTGATGCTTTAATTGATTTGTCCAGTCCATGAACATGTGTTTGACTTTTACAGTTTAAGTGTCATTTGAAAAAGACCAAGAGCCTTCTGTCTTTTCTCTCTTTGGACTCTAATATATAAATGTAGTTTTTTATATTATAATACCGAATATAACACCAAATGGTCATAAAGGATATCAAAGCATCAGTATTAAAAAAAAAAAAAATGCTTTCATTTAATCATAAATCATTGTTCATTTTTGTTGAAAATGGGAGCGTTGATACAGTGCATGAAATAATAACTTTAGTTACAAAGACTAAAACTCCAAAATGGAGGCATCAAATGTTTTCTGAACACCAACTTTGATTTCACTCAAGACATTTTTTCAGGTGTCATGTTTCAAGACTTTACTGTTACAAAAAACGAGCATCATTACTTGAAAACTTGTCGTTTTGGAAAAAAATAAAAAATAAAAAAATACAGTCACCTGACCTTGAGGTTATGAGGCCGTTTTCCCACTTTTGATAAAAATAATCTGATTTAATGACACAGTCTAAAAAAATCTGCACCTGCCTTTTAAGAAATTATATATATATATATATATATATATATATATCTTATAGATATAAAATATAATCTTATAACACTATAACAGAAATAAAATAGTAATACAATACAATCACAGGACATGACCTCTGTGTCCTCAGTGCAGCTAAAATGCCTGAATTCATAAGAAAATGTTTTAAATCACATTTAAATATCAAATAAAATGTCATTAATCAGATTTACTACAGGGAGGAACTTATAAAATCATGTTGCAGACACACTGAAGCTAATTACAGTCATATCAAGTTATGTCCCTGTACATCAGAACAATTATTGTTATCTTAACTGTTAAATTGTGTTTTCGGTCCCATTATATGCTGGTACATGATGTTTCATGTTATATACTTATCCTTATACAAATAAACACTACATGTTAAAAGATGATGTGTAACATCAGTGATTAATCATATGAATGAAACAAGACCGATTTGGCTGTTGAACAAAGGTCTGCATGTTTTGGTGAATTCAAAAACTTTTAATTCATCTTTTTATTGGCTGTGAGACCTCCTCTCCAGGCAAACTTTATTTATTTTTATGTACTTTTTACTTGACAAGATATGATATATTACTATAACAAGACATTTTTTTTTTATTGTAAAGTGACATGTTGGCAGCAAGCGGCTGCTTTAGTGTTTCTACACAAACTGAAGCTGATATTACAATTTCCTGTACTACACAAGACAAAAACGTTATTTTATTGCGATATTCAATGTGAGCATTACCAAAAAAGTGTGTTTTCAGTCCTGTCCATGTTCAATCTAACATTTCGTGGAGACTTGAAGTGTTTTCCAGCGGATCCATCAGTCACAGTCTGTGTACCGCCCTGGATCATCGACAGTAATCGTGTGTTTACCTCCACCGAAAACGTGTCTGATTAAAGACTAATAAGCCACATCACTGCACTGGTTTCAGGTTTCTTGTGTCCTCAGACGTCTCTGCTTACTGGGACACCGCTGTCATATTTCATACAAATCACTTTAAGACGTTTTTGGAGACGATTTGTGAAGAAAACTCGCTGCGCGCCGTATAAAGTGACGGTGTATCAGCGAGGTTTGAAGCCACCCAGAGAGAAAGAAATGAGTCCTGGCCACCAAAAATGAGCTCAATCTGAAGGGAGGAATGTTTTCTCACTGTTGGGACAAGAAAAGTGTTTTAAAACGTTGTTTTTCTGCTCGTTTTACCCTCAAAACGTGAAGGAGAAAACACAAGTGTCGTCAGATTTGAGGCGGCTGGCAGAGCGGCTCTGAGTGTTGCTTCTCCACGGTTCTCATGTGCTTTACAAGTCCCGCCTCGTGCTCTCCGGTCGGACAGAGAGACAAACAGCAGACTACAGACACAAAGATGGCAGAAGAAGCTCCAGCAGCAGCTCCGGCTAAAGCCGCCCCTAAAGCCCCGAAGAAGAAGAGCGCCCCTCGACCCAAGAAGGACGGACCCAGCCTCACCAAGCTGATCACCAGCGCCGTGGCAGAGTCCAAGGAGCGTAAAGGACTGTCGGTGGCGGCGCTCAAGAAGATCCTGGCGACCAAAGGCGTCGATGTGGTGAAGGCGAACAAACGCATCAACACCACGGTCACAAAGTTGGTGACTAAAGGCACTCTGACCCAGACAAAAGGTACAGGGGCATCCGGCTCCTTCAAGCTCGCCAAGGAGGCCAAAGTTGTCAAACCAGCCAAGAAGGTGGTGAAGAAGAAAGCCGCCGTCAAAGCCAAGAAACCCGCAGCTGCTAAGAAACCCGCAGCCAAGAAGACTGCAGTGAAGAAACCCGCAGCTAAGAAATCCCCCAAGAAGGTATCGGCCAAGAAAGCTGCTCCCAAAAAGGCCGTGAAGAAAACCCCTAAAAAGACCCCCGTCAAAAAGGTCAAAGCAGTGAAGAAGACTCCTGTCAAGAAAGCTCCAGCAAAGAAGAGTGCAGCAGCCAAGAAGTCCAAGAAGTGAAGCGGCTTGAGTCATTGAGCTCTCAGAGCACCAAAAGGCTCTTTTAAGAGCCGCCACATCTGTTAAAGTGCATCTCCTGCTCATCTCTCATATTATACTCTGTTCAGTAATTACAGTTATAAATCTACCAGGTGATCTTTTATTAATGTGATGAGATAGATTTAACTGTTTACAATATAATGTACACACTTTTTTACTATTGATATTACATATAGCTACCACTTATGTTTTTATATTTTTGTTTTGTTGTTGACATTGATAGGAATCTTTATTTTTCTTTTGTGTGAAGATCAATAGAAAGTGACAAAATACAAACTAACATACAACAGACAATAATTATAAAACAATACTACACAACAACAGAAAGTTAACTAACACCTAAATTATTACAACAAACCAAAAGTCATTTTAAGGATTTTTTTTTTCCTTTTTAGCAAGTAAAACAATAGCAAATAATAATACTCATATAATACTCACTATACACATAATTGAGGAAATGATCACTTATTTAACTCATCACAGTGAGGAAACTATCTTTCATTACAAGTATACACAACATAAAGATAAATTGAGATGTATAATAATTATTATATCTAAGGTACATTTAACTTTATGGTATTTAACTTTACTAATAAAGATAAAATTCACATTGAGCCTTAAACATCTGCATGTCATAAAGCTCCTTGAATCACCGTTTACTGCATATCATAATAGTTTAGTGCAATCATGAAAAAAGCAGCAAATCAGTTTAACTTAACTATATATAAATACTGTATTCATAAAAGTGCTTCAAAATATGTAACTAACACAATCATCACAAGAATCTGACTTTACTTTTTTTCTTTTTTCTGTATTGAGTTTCACATAATTCAAATTTATAAGAACAACAATACATTTACATTAACAATAAAGTGTAATCAGTGCCAAAGTGCAAAAAAAACATCAATAAAGTGCAAAAGAAACCCAGTAATCTTATGTAAAGTGCTGTCAGATCATAAATCCAGTATGCTCCAGGGGAGGTGCTGAGATTTGTCCATAGTTCATTAGGGTTTGTAACAGTCCATTAATAGATGCTGCTGTGTCTCATCATCATTGCAAAAGATCATTGGACATTTTTTTTGTGGTAACATAACGACTCCAAGACACAATTACAATAACTTGTTTAACCATATAGTGTTTATAAGCTACAGTAATTGAAAACTGACTCTTTTATGTTGTTTTGTTATGTGTAAAAATGAGTGTAGTCATTAATATGGTATCAATTTATAATCATTCTGTTGATTCAATCTCATTCATTTGAACATTTTGAAATAACTAATTAAGCATTGTGTAACTTTGGCAGTATAAACTCTGTGCTTTCAAGTTGTTTTAAAAGGGTAACTGTTTTATTTTTGACCATATATGTTTGCGATACATCCAGACACATCATTTAAAGACTTACATTCAATAGTTTGTATGTCAGATTTTAGTGAAAAATAGATGTATTTCATACCAGTGTGTTGGTATTAGCTAGCTGTTGGTGCCTGCAGGCCTGACCACTAGTGCTCTTAACTGCATAAAACGTTTAAATATATCCAGATATTTCGTTGTTCTTGTGATATTTAATTGTCACCTAAATGAAGCCATTAAAAACCCTTTGCACCGTCGTCACGTTTTTTTTTTTTTTTAACTTGCACTAGAAACGTATCTCTGCTGTGCAGGGGCGCCATAAACTTAATGAGGAGTTAAAATCAGACACTACGACATATAAAATGACCTAAATGTGCATTAGTGTCGATTGTGGGTAAGTATATTGCCAGCAGACAATTACTACTAACGTTGCTACTGCCTGATATGTGATAGCAAACGATACAACACTGTGAGGTGAAATAGTTCAATGTTACGTGCCGCTAAAACTGTGTTAGTGTAACGTTAATATGAAGTATGATACACACAAACAGTACCGACTTCAAAGAACAGTGTTGCAGATTATTTATAATAAAAATATTCCTCAGAATAAGAGAAGAAATGTTCAGAGCCACGGAGCAGCTCTGACAGGAAGTCTGGCTAAACGGCATCATCGGTGTGTTTGCTGCGAGCAAAATCGCTTCATTTTATGACAAAATGATCATCAACAGATGGATGTTTTTACGTTGAGTCTGTGAACAAACATGTGAGTAAGCTGGAAAACCGCTTTTGGTGGAGCTGCGATTTGTTTTACAGCATTTTAGGAGAGAAAGGAGAGAGAAAAGCCGCCGAGCAGTGCTGTCCACGGCGGTGATCAGATAAGGTTTGTTTGCTCCACAAATAAAATACAAAGAGAATCAGAACTCTAAAAGACTTGAATATGAAGAGAAACAAGTCCGCTATCTGCTGCCTTCACAGTGAGCCTTCAGGATTTGTCCAACACTGATTTTTCAGTCTTTTATCACAAAGAGAAAACACAAGTGTGAGACATTGACGCTGCAGTTGGGAGGCAGCAGTTGGACTGAGTCTCCACGGTTCTCATGGTGTGTTTAAGTACCGCCTCCTGCCTCGGAGTCTCCATCAGTCTACTCAGACTCTCCGTGTCGTATCTGAACTCAGAGGAAGAAAAAAATGGCAGAAGTTGCTCCCGCCGCCCCCGCCGCCGCTCCGGCTAAAGCCGCCAAGAAGAAGTCCACCAAGCCGAAGAAGACCGGCCCCAGCGTCAGCGAGCAGATCGTGAAGGCCGTGTCCGCATCCAAGGAGCGGAGCGGCGTGTCCTTAGCCGCTCTCAAGAAGGCTCTGGCTGCCGGAGGCTACGATGTGGAGAAAAACAAGGCCCGCGTCAAGACCGCTATCAAGAGCCTGGTGACCAAGGGGACCCTGGTCCAGACCAAGGGCACCGGCGCCTCCGGATCCTTCAAGATGAGCAAGAAGGTGGAGAAGCCCAAGGCCAAGAAGCCCGCAAAGAAAGCCGCTCCTAAAGCCAAGAAGCCCGCCGCCAAGAAACCCGCAGCTGCAAAGAAGCCCAAGACAGCAGCAGCCAAGAAGACGGCAGCCGCCAAGAAATCCCCCAAGAAGGTCAAGAAGCCCGCAGCGGCTAAGAAAGTAGCCAAGAGCCCCAAGAAGGCCACCAAGAGCCCCAAGAAAGTGGTGAAGAAGGCTCCTGCAGCCAAGAAAGCCCCCGCAAAGAAGGTGGCCAAACCCAAAGCCAAGAAGGCAGCACCCAAGAAGAAGTGAGCTGTCAACAATCTCCAAACCTCATCAAAGGCTCTTTTAAGAGCCACACATCTAATCTGAAGAACATCATCCTCATTACAACATGTTGTAGTGTTATATAAAATATATTAAGTTATATTATTTTTTTTATATTTCATTAGGTGTAAAAATGGTGATTGCAGGTATTAATATGGTATGAATTCACAGTCCTATTCTCTGAATTCAATCACATTCAGTACGATTTAGTGACAAACAGTTTACTCTGAGCATTAAATACAGAAAGCAGCACAATTGTATTATGACAACTTCAATATATGAAATATATAAATATATAGCGTGTTGGATTAACAGATAACTGACAACTGACTTGGAAACAAATCAAATTATTTTTCTTCAACATATTTAACCTTAATGTGACTTGTTGTACAACAACCCTCCTTTCTAAATCATTGTTTGACTTTACAGTTTACAGTAAGACTTTTTGTAGCTGGTCAGCAAACCAGTTATGAACCATTTTCTACTCCCGAAGAGTAGATCCTCGTAATGTGTGTTGAAGCAAAACCATGTTCTGAGTTATGATTGTACAACGACCCTCATTCAGTCATTGAGCAGTTTTGAATCAGAATCACTGCTTCATGCTTTTTAGAGCTGGTGAGCAAATCCAAGTCAATAATTGTAATTAATGACAAGTAGTATTATTTTCAGTGCTGCAAGTTTCATGAAGGCATACACACAAACCATTATCAAGACTAGATGACAATATTTTAGATGTCAGCAACACTATAATAATTTTGTTTTAAATACAACTTTCTTTATTTTAAAGCTAGATTTTGATATTTTGTTACGAGTATTTTGGATAAAAGAGGTTGTTTTAAGAGCAGTATGAGGATGTTTGTCTTTCTGAGGAGTGTGTGGCTCTTAAAAGAGCCGTTGTGTTGTTGTTGGACCGGGTGTAGTCGTTTACTTCTTGGCGGGTTTCTCGGTCTTCTTGGGCAGCAGGACTGCCTGGATGTTGGGCAGCACGCCGCCCTGAGCGATGGTGACTCCGCCGAGCAGCTTGTTGAGCTCCTCGTCGTTGCGGACGGCCAGCTGCAGGTGGCGGGGGATGATCCTGGTCTTCTTGTTGTCGCGGGCAGCGTTTCCAGCCAGCTCCAGGATCTCAGCGGTCAGGTACTCCAGCACAGCCGCCAGGTAGACGGGGGCTCCGGCACCGACACGCTCGGCATAGTTGCCTTTGCGCAGCAGCCTGTGGACACGACCGACTGGGAACTGGAGCCCGGCCCTGGAGGAACGGGTCTTTGCCTTAGCGCGGGCTTTGCCTCCGGTTTTGCCTCTGCCACTCATTTTTTCTGGTCTTCTTTCGAGTCTAGTCTCAAAGAAAATGTGGTCCAAACACGGAAAACCTCCTTTTATCTCCGCAAAGCGCGGGACGGTGGATGCCGGACCAACCAGAAAAGAGGCTCCAGCAGAGCAGCAGAGGGCGGCCCGCACTGATTTTGGCGGACTTTGTTCAAAGGACTTTTGTCCAATAAGCGGCGGAGGTTCAGGCTCCTCTAGGCGGCGCTCAGCTCCAGGAGGAGCCGCTCACCAATCAGGACCCGGAGGTCTGAAGCCGCGTCACAGTCCCGCAGCCGCTCTGACACTTTAAGAGCAGCGAGTCTCCGCTTGTCGACATTATTTTCTCCTGATCAGAGAGACTAGAAACGATGGCAAGAACCAAGCAGACCGCTCGTAAATCCACCGGAGGCAAAGCCCCCAGGAAGCAGCTGGCCACCAAGGCCGCCCGTAAGAGCGCCCCGGCCACCGGCGGCGTCAAGAAGCCTCACCGTTACAGGCCCGGTACCGTGGCTCTCCGTGAGATCCGTCGTTACCAGAAGTCCACCGAGCTGCTGATCCGCAAGCTGCCCTTCCAGCGCCTGGTCAGGGAGATCGCTCAGGACTTCAAGACCGACCTGCGCTTCCAGAGCTCGGCTGTCATGGCCCTGCAGGAGGCTAGCGAGGCTTACCTGGTCGGCCTCTTCGAGGACACCAACCTGTGCGCCATCCACGCCAAGAGGGTCACCATCATGCCCAAAGACATCCAGCTGGCCCGCCGCATCCGCGGAGAGAGAGCTTAAACTGTCTGCCGCTCCTCCTCAAAACCACAACGGCTCTTTTAAGAGCCACATCACTCTCTCACAGAGCAAAACGTCCTGTTAACTTATTTTGTATTTTTATATTTATGTTTTATAAAACATACATGTCATTTCAGGTACTCTAGCACATTATTGTTCATTTAAACTACAGAGCCACATGATATTTACTGTAAGAACACAGAATTAATAAAAATTAATAAGTATAACCTGACATGTTATTCCTCCACAGTCGAAATGTGGGACTCTGTTTCTCTACCCTTATGTTCGCTTTTGAGTCCCTTTTATAAATTGTCTCTCACTTTAACTTTTACCCTTTTGTTCAGGAGAAGTAAGCAACATTGTGGTCTCTGTCAAATTATGCCCATAAATTTACTTGTTAGCTTACACTTATTGTGCAGTATGCTAACGTATTTCTATGTCACTTTATTGTGCACATATAATTGACCAGAGGATTTTGTTATTTACTTCTGGCCCGGTCTGAGCCTCTTCGACACACAACGCTAGATACGACCAACACTATATAGTATAACATTTATAATGTAACATTTCAAACAGTTAAAATTGAAAGTGCTCCTAATCTACATATGTGCATTAAAATAAACATACAATATCAGGATACTTTCTTGATCTTAATTTGATTATTATACAGTGTTACCAATGCAAGGGGTCTAACAAATGTCACTTTATAAATATAGTGTTGTCTCAGTTTTTATTCTTTTTCATGTTTTCACGTTATTTTATTTTTTGCATTGCTTCAAACATTCATACGATCACTAACATCCACCAGAAGGGTTGATGTAATGACTATATTTAATTTCACAGGAAACTCGTCTTGCTCTCTCAATATTTTGAAAACTTGCATATCAAAGTGTCGTTTTTCAGATGCATAACCATGTAGACCATAATTTGAGTTCAGCGATTTGACCATCAGCATGTTTTATTTATGGAGCCAGAAGTGACCATATTTAGATGAGGGTGGTGCTGACCATAGCTCTAGCGCTATGGTTAGTGTTATTACTGAGGTAATACAAGTGAAAAGTAGGGTAATTTTTTCATCCTCATTTTATTAAATACTAAAAGATGTGTATTAAACAATATATGAGCTGACATTTGTAAAGGAACATTTGATCAGTAAGTGAACTCACAGTCACTTAGTCTCCATCATTGCATTGTAAAAAAACAAAACAACATTCACACATTCATATTTAGGTCAATGGACTCATGTGACTCTTTTCACTGACCCTCATTACTGTATTTAATGGAGTATACACTTCATCCATTGGGGATGAATATAAAAATGTACTCACAAAATCAATTATTCAGTTATTTCCCCCAAGACAATACTAAACATTAAAGAGAATTGAAAACATACACAAAAATCTATCTATTTAACTTTAGTCAAAAGATTGATATACACATGACATTTTCAAGGACTAGAGCTCTCAGGTGAAGGTGTGGGTGGTCCTGAAAAGGACCTTTTGTGTTGTTAATACAGACAGAGGGTTTACTTGGAGCTGGTGTACTCTGTAACGGCCTTGGTGCCCTCAGACACAGGAATATAGAAATACACATATCCTGCACAAGAAGTGACTCCTGACTCCTACGGAAGTGTCCTTTAAGGCAGCTTTCCTCGTTAGTATAGTGGACAGTATCTCCGCCTGTCACGCGGAAGACCGGGGTTCGATTCCCCGACGGGGAGGATCAATACTCTTTTAGTTTACCTGGACCCAGGCAATGATAATCTGATAATTTCTCCCACTTGCCTTTAAATGTTGTTGTAATGCCTGTTCATTGTTCATGATGTCAGCAACGATTCTCTGACTGACAACATACACTATATAAACATGAGTGGTGTTTCAACCCATATTACCCATCAGAAAGGGTTCATAATCAGGTCTTTAATAATCACTTTTGCACATTAATGATCCCAGAAATCACAGCAACATATTTTAATGGACTGTTACAGAGCGAAAGAAGTGTGGTCCATAATTCAAGGACTGGGTTTGGTTTATAACATGAACTACAAATCTGTAATGTACGGTATTTTAGAAGAAACCATGCCCTCCAAACAAAAGGAACTGTTTCAGACTGTTATATGTATTGTTTGCTCAAAAATATGGAAAACGAGATGTGCAATGGTCATAAACCAGACCGTAATAGATAGTGACATGGTAGGTAAACAGATTCTAGTTTATTTAAGGAGAGCATTGGAAAAAAAAAAAAAAAAATCTTCCATAGAATTTACTCAATTTATAATATGCATGTGTATTCAATTCCAAAGTACTTGCAATTTTCTTATATTTGTTTAACACTTTGGCACTAGCTGCACTTTATCATTTGTTGTAATGTATTGCATAACTTTGTATTATATTGTTTGTATTTTCTTTGCATCGTTTTTAATCCATGTACTGTTAAGAAATTCAATAAAGACAGTTTTAAAAATAAAAAAAAAATAAATCACAGCCTGTTATATATGTAAAGTGGTAAAACAGCAAGTGTTATCTAAAGTATTAGATGGAAATCCATGTTCTTACACTTTACCAATTTTAAAATAAATCTTGCCCAGGAATATGTATATATGAATATTCTGCACAAGAATGAACTTAACATTGGATTCACGGTTTGTGTGGAAACTCACTTGTCCCACTTGGCTTTAAACGTTATTGTAATGCATTTTGCAGATGATGTCAACAACGAACTTTCTCCAAATAGTTGACAAGATACGACAGACAGACTAACTTCAATCCATATTAAGAAAGAGTTTGTAATCTGGTGATTTCAGCACAATTAATAATCCCAGAAATCATAGCCTGCTGTATATGGAGGGTGACATCCTGATTAGTAAAGTAGTAGGATAGCAGTTTTATTTTCACTGGCAAGCTTTATTTACAGATTATAATTTAATGTTCTTTACTGATTCCAAACATAGATCTTACACTACATTAAATACACGTCATTAAGGATAAAAGCTCTCAGATGAAGGTGTGGGTGGTCCTGAAAAGGACCTTTAGGATTGTTGGTACAGACAGCAGATTTACTTGGAACTGGTGTACTTGGTGACGGCCTTGGTGCCCTCAGACACGGCGTGTTTGGCCAGCTCACCGGGCAGCAGCAGGCGGACGGCGGTCTGGATCTCCCTGGAGGTGATGGTGGAGCGCTTGTTGTAGTGAGCCAGGCGGGAAGCCTCACCGGCGATGCGCTCAAAGATGTCTCCGACAAAGGAGTTCATGATGCCCATGGCCTTGGAGGAGATGCCGGTGTCGGGGTGGACCTGCTTCAGCACCTTGTACACGTAGATGGCGTAGCTCTCTTTGCGTGTCTTTCTCTTCTTCTTGCCGGTCTTGGTGGCTTTCGACACGGCCTTCTTGGAGCCTTTCTTCGGGGCTTTGACTGGATCAGGCATGGTTAGTCGTTAGATTTCCTCAAACGAATAATCATAACAGCGTCAATCAGCCTGTATATATCCATCTGATGCTAATTTCACTGCGCCGTTGCTCGAAGAGGATTGGTTAAGTGTTAGCTAGACTGCGCATGTGCAACGCCGGACACCACTCCAACATTTGACCGCCTTTTTACACAAAGAGCCTCCTCATCTGAAGATAAATTCACTGTTTATAATATAACACTGTGGACAAAAATCTTTTAGAGAAATAAAAATATTATATTTAGATTTAATATTCTCCAATATTCTTAATCCTTAATACACAGTGTTTTGGTGCTGTTCCCTGTGAAATACCAATACATTTCAAAAATGATGTTGATATGAAAAAGGCAAACACTTATATGTAATCACTAATTTCTCAGATGTATTTTGAGAGAAAGGACAACCTGGTCACCTAAAAAAATAAGCCTATCAATAGTTTGCAGTTATATACATACATGTTCATATATTCTCTTAAATACTTATTAACTGTGTATGGTGAGCTGGAGATGATCAAAAGTGTAAGTACACGCACACACCAACATCTTTGTAGATCTTATAACACCTCATGTTCATTTTGAAAGGACACAGCCCATAGCCAATACATATAATTGCACTTATGTTCAAAATTAACCACTATTTAAACCCTAAACATAATTATGAACAGCCTCATCTTACTGGTGAACTGAGTTACAAAGAGCATATGATCATGATCAATACATTTGTGTATTATATAGTTGTTTTTTTTTTTGTTTGTTTTTTTTTTTTATATAAGTAGCAACAGGAATCCTTTAGAGAAATAAAAATATATATATATATATATATATATATTGTATGTAGATTTAATATTCTCCAAGCTGAGATGTTCTAATGATCGATTTCATCAATCTTTAATACAGTGTTATGTTCCCTGTGAAATACCAATACCTTTCAAAAATGTTAATATGAATCTTATTTAATTAATGAATAAAATAACAAATTAATTATGTGCAGAGTAAATGATTAAGTCCTTAATTGCTTATCAACTATGAGTTGGAATCATTATATACAAAAGCTACACACTTATATGTAATCTCTATTTTTTTAAATTTGATTTTGAGAGAAAGGACAACCGATCACCTAAACAATAAGCCTATCAATAGTTTGTATGTATACACACACACACAAATCACTACCACTAACATTTAATATCCATTAACTCAACAAAAAATAGGATAGATTCTAGAGAAGGTGGATCTATGTAGACTTGTAACTGTGTGTATGTGTATTTTAACAATGAACATTCACCATTACTGCCCTTAAATAATTACAAGTCGTTATGGTGAGTTTTAGTTATTTTTACATATATATGTTCATATATTTAATATACTTATGTATCATCAGTAGTGGCAGGACAGCTCTCAGAGAAAGTGGGTGGCTCTTAAAAGAGCCTTTGGGTTTGAGCCTTAGCAGATCAGGTTTAACCTCCGAAACCGTACAGGGTGCGACCCTGTCTCTTCAGAGCGTAAACCACATCCATGGCGGTCACGGTCTTCCTCTTGGCGTGCTCGGTGTAGGTGACGGCATCACGGATGACGTTTTCAAGGAAAACCTTGAGCACACCGCGGGTCTCTTCGTAGATCAGACCGGAGATACGCTTGACTCCGCCACGGCGAGCCAGACGGCGAATAGCGGGCTTGGTGATGCCCTGGATGTTATCACGAAGAACTTTACGGTGACGCTTAGCGCCTCCTTTACCGAGTCCTTTGCCTCCCTTTCCTCTTCCGCTCATTTTTACTGAACTTGTCTCTAACGAGTTAAGAGTCGAGTATGAGTCCGTTGGAGTGCGCTTCTTTATTTAAAGCGTGTCTGCGGACGTAAATGAGGACAGTAGGCGCCAAACTCAGCAGCTCCGCCCTTGGCCCACATGTGTCCTCCATGAGTCCCCCCACCTCCTATGGATAGAAAAGGGCAGAAGCCCTGAGCTATCCCGGTCTTTATTGAGTTTCTTAACAATACATGGATAAAAACAATGCAAATAAAATACAAACAATACAATACAATATTATATGATACAATATAATACAACAAATGATAAAGGGCAGCTAGTGCCAAAGTGTTAAACAAATATAATAACAAAATTGCAAGTATTTTGGAATTGAATACATATGCATATTATAAATCGAGTAAATTCCATGCAAGATTATTTTTTCCGATGCTCTCCTTCTTAAATCAACTAGAATCTGTTTAACTATCATGTCACTATCTATTACGGTCTGGTTTATGACCATTGCACATCTCGTTTTCCATAATTTTGTGCACACAATACATATAATAAGCTGAAAAAGTTCCTTTTGTTTGGAGGGCATAGTTTCTTCTAAAATACCGTACATTACAGATTTGTAGTTAATATTAAAAACCAAACCCAGTCCTTGAATTATGGACCACACTTCTTTCGCTCTGTAACAGTCCATTAAAAGATGTTGTTGCGTTTCGTCTTCGTTGTAGTAAATCATTGGGCACTCTTTAGTTGTGACATAGCAACTCCACGACACAACAGCTCGTACAGGAAGTCTTTTACAGATATGAGCCACCGTGTGTACGCATGAGCCAATGTTTACTTACAGGTGTGCACATTCTCCCGTCAGAGACAAGATCAGTAAAAATGAGCGGAGGAGATTTTGTTGATTTCCCCTCTCCAAAATGTTCGTACGCATGAGCCAATGTTTACTTACAGGTGTTGAACCCCAATCAAAATGTTGACATTTAATATTGCTGTTCTTTTCTTTTCTGCTCACATAAAACATGATAAAACCACAGACTGACTCTTCATGTCAGTGTGAATGTGACAGTTTAACAACCAAAGCAACAGTTATTTATGAATTGTTGTGTGTTGAATGAATTGGACTAGCTAACACCAGCTGATTTAAAATACTGACTTTGTAACATCTGAATAAAGCCATCAGGAAAGCTGTATGACTTTCACACCCCAGACATAATCCGTGGAAATGTGTTCAAATGCTTAAAAAAAAAATCCAGACCAGTAATATGAAAACCTTTGTGTCTTCAGGTTTGTGTAAGATTTCTGGTAAAATACAGAGATTGGCCTTTAATTGTACACCTTTGTTCTTTATAGTTCTTTGTAGTTTAACTGAGATTAACTAAGTTCTTCTCTTCCTTCAAACTAGCTCAGAGGTCAGTATCTGTCGGTTGAAGGCTGGATGTGAGACTGATGCTGCCGAGTGGTTTGCTGAGATCCTGGCTGGTGTAGCAGAGCAGCTGACAGGGAAACAAGCTGCAGCTGGGCGGTTGGCTGGCTGCAGAGCTGCTGCTGCTGCTGAGCTCTTGCTTGATTAACGTAGGAGTCTGGACAGCTGAAGAGAGTTTGTCCATTAACACCACACAGGTTGCACAGACCCTCTGATGTTCAGTCCTCGGCTTTGTGGTCAAGACTGCTACACCTCCAGCATTTCACGGTGGGTCATTGCTTAACCTGGTGGTCAGTGGAGCTGCAAATAAAGCAGCAGATGGACTGACCCTGGCAGATGAGAAGAGACAGAAAGTTCAATGCATATTCAGGTCAGTCTGGAGCACCTACTTAGAGGTCATGTTGGTCCTTCAGATCAAAGATCCAGCACCTGTCAAGAAAAGTTATGATTTAAGTCTGAAGTTTTCCTCCATCACAGTCTGTCTGATGACCATGACCATGACCATCATGGACGATGGACACTATACTGATAATCAGTATATCAATAATCAGTATGTATATTGTCTTTGTTTGGAAGGTATCTTCTCCTCCAGCAGACCATACATGACAGAGTTAAATTTCAAATGAAAAACCAATCCAAGGCCTTGCGTCATAGACTAGACCTGGGCTGTGTAACATCATCCATATCCATATATCATCATCCATCAGGAGGTGTTGCTGCGTTTCATCTTCATTACAATAAATCATAGGACCCTCTTTGGTTGTTACATAATAACTCCATGAAATAGCAATTCCTGTAGGACTGAATGGGTGCTATTTTTAGTCCAGTAGCCTTATAATACATCCATGATTTGAAGTCTTTTGACCACTGCCGTCTTGGATTTGACCATTGCCATGTTTGATTTTTGGAGCCAGAAGCAACCATATTTGGACAAGAGGGTGGTGCTGACCATAGTGCTAGCTGGGTTAGCACAGTGCATTTACAATCTATGGTTAACAGTGATAATACCGATTTCCGCTAATGCAAAACAGGCCCAAAACCATTAAAACAAAATGTACTCACCAGAAAACTGATCATCCGACTCACTGATGGGTCTTTTATCACAACCAAACACTGAACAAGACTGTTTTTAGGCGACCACAATGTTACAATTCACTTTAGTGAAGTACACTTCCACATTGACTTCATTTTTCAGCTCTGGAGGTTGCTGCTTCGTGTGGAGCTAACTCTTACACTAGCTGCTAGCTTGGTTAGCATAGTGCATTTACAATCTATGATTAACAATATTAACGCTTATGTTGTTGGCTGTCCCAGCCATGTTCATTTGGAATGATGGTCCCAAAGACACTTCTTTTCCTCTGAAAAGTAAAGATGAACATCACACTTGCTGCATAGCGTGTTGGTTTATCCTTTATTGTAACTTCATCTGCCTTGTCGTCAATCGCATTGGTGTTGGCAACAATCACATCCTGCACACTGTGTAGACCTGTCTTTGCTGGTTGCATTCAGAAATGGGAAAAAAAAGAAAAAAAAAACAAACAATAATAAACATATGCATTACTGATACATATAAGTATTATATTGTATGAAATAACCTGAAGGAGCAGATAGTGTGGTGGACCAAGTGTTCAGGATTGAGAGTATTCTCCAGGCTAAACAATATCAATGCAAATGAATCCTTAATCATTTACACATTCCACTGAATTAACACAATACTGTCTGATTAGCCTATTATGCTCTCTACTTATCATACCTAAAGGGATACTTACATCCCCTTAAAACATTTACATTCCTACACATTCCTTCATAAATTATTATGAATATGTCACTCAGACTGTTGAATTTTGGGAACTTTAGTTTTTTATTGTCCATCTGTCACATTATAATACTGTTGGAAAAAGGATCTTTACAGTGACACAGAGCTGTTTAATGTGGACATGACATGAGTATTGTTGCAAATTTATCCTTCAGTCTGTTTCTACACAGAACTTATTACAAATGATCAGCACATGATCAATACTTTCATCAGTTACAAATCTAACATTAACACAATCTGGTCAGACCATGACTCTGAATTGGCACATGCTCAGTATAACAATAAATCAGCCAATCATGTGCGAGCAACAGCACAGTTACATTTACATGCAGCGCCTATAAAGTCAGCTCCAACAACCGCAGGCATGTATTGTATGAAAATCCAGCCTCAATAACCATGCCTGATCCAGTAAAAGCCCCGAAGAAAGGCTCCAAGAAGGCCGTGTCCAAAGCCACCAAGACCGGCAAGAAGAAGAGAAAGACACGCAAGGAGAGCTACGCCATCTACGTGTACAAAGTGCTGAAGCAGGTCCACCCCGACACCGGCATCTCCTCCAAGGCCATGGGCATCATGAACTCCTTTGTCGGAGACATCTTTGAGCGCATCGCCGGTGAGGCTTCCCGCCTGGCTCACTACAACAAGCGCTCCACCATCACCTCCAGGGAGATTCAGACCGCCGTCCGCCTGCTGCTGCCCGGTGAGCTGGCCAAACACGCCGTGTCTGAGGGCACCAAGGCCGTCACCAAGTACACCAGCTCCAAGTAAACTTGCTGTCTGTACCAACAACCCAAAAGGTCCTTTTCAGGACCACCCACACCTTCATCTGAGAGCCTTTACCTTAATGATGTGCATTTAATGTGTAACAGCAGTATAAAATCTATTTTTATGTAAGTAAAGTGTAAGAATAAACAATCCTTACCACTTTACTCCCTCTATATATAGAAGGCTGTAATTTTCTGGGATTATTGATGTGCAAAAGTCACCTGATTATGAACCCTTTCTTAATATGGATTGAAGTTAGTACGTTTATATAATATATTTTGTCAGTTACTTGGAGAAAAATAGTTGCTGACATGAAGAAATATGACTGCAAAATGCATTTCAACAATATTTAAAGCCAAGTGGGACAAGTTAACAGTCAGTTTCCACACAAACTACAGTGATTTATTAGTGAAATCAATATAAAGAGTCACTACTTGTGCAGAATATACGTGTATATACCTATTCTTGGGTTATACACGTCTTTCAATCAGATTAACAATATCTGGGTCTGGGTTCAGGTAAATTAATAAAGTATTGATCCTCCCCGTCGGGGAATCGAACCCCGGTCTTCCGCGTGACAGGCGGAGATACTGTCCACTATACTAACGAGGAAAGCTGATTTAAAGGGCACTTCCGAAAAAATTTAAGTTTTCGTTGAACGACACTGCAGGAGTTGTTTATGAGTTCAATTATTTTACTGATAATGATTAGTATTGTTTGATTATTCTAGATATTTGCTTTATTTTGATAGTATTTTTGTTAATAACTCTTTGTTTCATTTTGAAATGTTGACACATTTTATAACTTGCATGTCTCCATGTTGCTTATTCAGGATTTTGTTTTATTCATCATGTACAGGATGAGAATTTTCTACAGGGTGCGACATGTCCGTCTTACTCACACCTGTGTCATCAAAATCATACAAGTTGTGGGCCCATTCACTAGAATTTAGTAAATTAAAAAAACTTGTGATGAGTTTGTGTGGGGGACTCGTTTTATGAAGGAGTTGTATGCTTATTATATAAAAAAAGGAGATGAGTCTGATATAGATAATTACAGACATCTGACTATAATGAATACTGATTATAAAATTTTTGCAAAAATAATTATGAATAGACTAAAATATAATTTGGATGAAATAATAGATAAACAACAAACATGCAATTAAAGGTCGAGTAATGTGGGACAATCTCTGTATTCTAAGAGAAATAATACACAAACCCAACGCAGACAGAGACTTTATCGGTCTTGATTAAAACAAAACATTTGATTATATATCTAGAGATTATTTGTGGTCAGTTTTAGAAGCATATGGCTTCCCAAATGAATTTATTCATATGGTCAGATGTTTGTATATGAAATCTAGTGTCTGTGTTAATGTAAACGAGGTGTTATCTGAAAAGTTTGAGGTGGAAAGAGGAGTGAAGCAGGGCTGTCCTTTGAGCGCTGCTCTGTATATTTTAGCCATAAGTCCACTAATTACAAAAATAAACTCTGATAGTCGTATCACTGGCACATCAGTAGGAAATATGCATAGGGTGGCAGCCATTGCTTATGCAGACGATGTCACAGTAATTATTAAAAGTCAAGCAGAAATGGACGTCTTGGTAAAGCTTTTATCGATGTATGAGGATGCCTCTGGAGCAAAATTAAACCATGCAAAGACTGAGGGAGTTTGGATAGGAGAAGAAAGTAATAAACAAAATATAAACACCCAAATCAAATCAGAAATTAAAATTCTCGGCTTGAGCATTTGTAACAAAGACTGTGGTGAATTAAATTGGGAGAAAAAACTGCATGAAGTCAGAGAAGAAATTTAAAAAATGGGAAAACAAAAGTACTAATTATAAAACAAGAATAAATATAGTCAAAACCTTCCTCCTGTCCAAACTCCTCTTTCTAGGAAATATTTTCCCTCCAACCAACAAAATCATAACCAAAATAAACAAACAATGTGTCAATCTTATCTGGGGAACAACACGTGAAGTCACTAAAAGAGAGCTTTTATATAAAAGCAAAGAATATGGGGGGTTGGGAGCGGTCGACCTGGGCTTGAGGTTAAAGGTAGCCTTCGCCAAAACATAGCTACCACCATCTCCAGGAACGCCTTCTGGATAGGAGATCTCTCCATGTGGAAGAAGAGAAGAGGGAGGGCCAGATATGGTCCCAATTACAAACTAATATATGGAGATTTCATCTTTCAATACGAACAATTACAAATCGACTGGATCACCCTACCAAGCAAATTGATTTTTAAAAAAATAAATGACTTTATGTATGGTGGAAATATAAATTATAAACATATAACTACGAACTCGGCAAAGAAATACAAAACATTTTAAAAAGTAAACATATTTCTGAAAACATGAGGGACACACGGTGGCTCATATCTGTTAACAGACTTCCTGTACGAGCTGTTGTGTCGTGGAGTTGCTGATTTATTGCAACAAAGACGAAACGCAGCAACATCTTTTAATGGACTGTTACAGAACGAAAGAAGTGTGGTCCATAATTCAAGGACTGGGATTGGTTTTTAACATTAACTACAAATCCGTAATGTACGGTATTTTAGAAGAAACCATGCCCTCCAAACAAAAGGAACTTTTTTCAGACTGTTATATGTATTGTTTGCACAAAAATATGGAAAACAAGATGTGCAATGGTCATAAACCAGACCGTAATAGACAGTGACATGGTTGTTAAACAAATTTTAGTTGATTTAAGAAGGAGAGCATCAGAAAAAAAACAATCTTCCATGGAATTTACTCAATTTATAATATGTATATTTATTCAATTCCAAAAGTACTTGTAATTTTGTAATTATATTTGTTTAACACTTTGGCACTAGCTGCACTTTATCATTTGTTGTAATTTAATGTATTGTATGACTTTGTATTGTATTATATTGTATCATATTGTATTGTATTGTTTGTAATTTATTTGCATTGTTTTTATCCATGTATTGTCTAAGAAACTCAATAAAGACAGTTTTAAAAAAAGCAAACGATACAACACTGTGAGGTGAAATAGTTCAATGTTACGTGCCTCTAAAACTGTGTTAGTGTAACATTAATATGAAGTATGATCCACACAAACAGTACCGACTTAAAAGAACAGTGTTGCGTATTATTTCTATTAAAAATGTTCCTCAGAATAAGAGAAGAAATGTTCAGAGCCACGGAGCAGCTCTGACAGGAAGTCTGGCTAAACGGCATCATCGGTGTGTTTGCTGCGAGCAAAATCGCTTCATTTTATGACAAAATGATCATCAACAGATGGATGTTTTTACTTTGATTCTGTGGACAAACATGTGAGTCAGCTGGAAAACCGTTTTTGGTGGAGCTGCGATTTGTTTTACAGCATTTTAGGAGAGAAAGGAGAGAGAAAAGCCGCCGAGCAGTGCTGTCCACGGCGGTGATCAGGTAAGGTTTGTTTGCTCCACAAAGAAAATACAAAGAGCATCAGAGCTCTAAAAGACTTGAATATGAAGAGAAACAAGTCCGCTATCTGCTGCCTTCACCGTGAGCCTTCAGGATTTGTCCAACACTGATTTTTCAGTCTTTTATCACAAAGAGAAAACACAAGTGTGAGACATTGACGCTGCAGTTGGGAGGCAGCAGTTGGACTGAGTCTCCACGGTTCTCATGGTGTGTTTAAGTACCGCCTCCTGCCTCGGAGTCTCCATCAGTCTACTCAGACTCTCAGAGGAAGAAAAAAAAATGGCAGAAGTTGCTCCCGCCGCCCCCGCCGCCGCTCCGGCTAAAGCCGCCAAGAAGAAGTCCACCAAGCCGAAGAAGACCGGTCCCAGCGTCAGCGAGCAGATCGTGAAGGCCGTGTCCGCATCCAAGGAGCGGAGCGGCGTGTCCTTAGCCGCTCTCAAGAAGGCTCTGGCTGCCGGAGGCTACGATGTGGAGAAGAACAAGGCCCGCGTCAAGACCGCCATCAAGAGCCTGGTGACCAAGGGGACTCTGGTCCAGACCAAGGGCACCGGCGCCTCCGGATCCTTCAAGATGAGCAAGAAGGTGGAGAAGCCCAAGGCCAAGAAGCCCGCAAAGAAAGCCGCTCCTAAAGCCAAGAAGCCCGCCGCCAAGAAACCCGCAGCTGCAAAGAAGCCCAAGACAGCAGCAGCCAAGAAGACGGCAGCCGCCAAGAAATCCCCCAAGAAAGTCAAGAAGCCCGCAGCGGCCAAGAAAGTAGCCAAGAGCCCCAAGAAGGCCACCAAGAGCCCCAAGAAAGTGGTGAAGAAGGCTCCTGCAGCCAAGAAAGCCCCCGCAAAGAAGGTGGCCAAACCCAAAGCCAAGAAGGCAGCACCCAAGAAGAAGTGAGCTGTCAACAATCTCCAAACCTCATCAAAGGCTCTTTTAAGAGCCACACATCTAATCTGAAGACCATCATCCTCATTACAACACGTTGTAGTGTTATATAACATATATTAAGTTATATTATTTTTTTTATATTTCATTATGTGTAAAAATGGTGATTGCAGGTATTAATATGATACTAACTTATAATCATTGTCTCATTCTCAGTATAATTTGTTGAAAAAACCTGTTTAAGCTTCATTCCTATTTTCTATTTTTTTATAAAAGTGTAAACATGTTCTGCACTGAGCAGCATCAAATATATATCATGACAATTTCACTATGAAATTGTGTGTTGGATATTTATTATGGTATCAACTCATAGTTATAATCTGTTCTGTAATCTGTATAATTAACACAATCACATACATCACATCACATACTGTATCATTTAATGACAAATCAGATATTGAGCTGTTAATGTGTCATTATGTGAATTTAATTATGACTAGTGAACTGGATGGACAGGCAACACACCATAATAAGTGATTTAGAAACTCATCAAACCCTCTTGATGTTTTACAGCAAAGTATTTAACCTTACGACTCTTATGATTGTAATTTCTGAGTCATTTTGACTTTGAGCAGTTTTTAAATCACAATCACTGATTTAAAATAAAGTGTCGATTAGAAAATATAACTACTGAAAAGTATAAGAACTAGTTTCTAGTTATGTGAGTAAATTTTGTGATAAATGTTTAATGCAGTTTATACATTTCTACACTTTTAGTCACTGTGTTGGTTTAACATAAGTTGTTTTAACAGCATGAGGATGTTTCTCTTTATCAGGAGTGTGTGGCTCTTAAAAGAGCCGTTGTGTCACCATCATGCCCAAAGACATCCAGCTGGCCCGCCACATCTGCGGAGAGAGCTTAAAACTGTCTGCTGCTCCTCCCCAAAACCACAACGGCTCTTTTAAGAGCCACATCACTCTCTCACAGAGCAACATGTCCTCCTATTAGTATATTTTATATTTGTATATTCATCATTTGTGTGTAATATTCTTCTAATGTAAACCCAGTCATAGTGTAACAGGGTTGGTAAATCTGATGGATCCAGAGATGGATTATCCTATAATGTGTAGAAACTGTTCTTCATCAGTTCTTCAGCTGGATCTATTATTATAATTACTGCTGGTATTTTTTCCACAAGAATATGTTTTAACCAAGTAGTAAAGTAGTCAAAAGGTATGTAGTGTGTGTTATCGGACAACTTTAAATCTAGAAAGACAACAGCCTTGCTTGTTATTATGTTAAATATGTAAGCTGACATTTGTAAGGGCATATTTGCTACTTGTATGGAAATATTTCGGCCTGTAAATCAGATTATCAAGGCATAAATTAAACTCATGGTCACTCTGTCTCCATTTATTTGTTGTATATTCATTACTTGTAAGAATCAATGCAGATTATTTTGATTGTGTGTCAGCTGACCTCTGAAGTATTGCATGCAAACTTTATATTAACAGCAGCGACATCTTGTGGCCAAAATATATAATGCATCCATAATAAGGACAGTAGACTGTATGAGGACTTTATTGCTGTTTTAATACCCACATTAACACAAGCAAAAGTGTGCAAACGAATGAAAATCTGACCCCGATTAATTTGAAGAACATTTAAGTACAGAAATAAACAGTTATCACTACACTAAAACCAAATACCAGTAGATGAAGTCTATACATGCATAACCATGATAAGTTTTACTGGACACCACATCAGCTATGATAAAAAGGAAAATTCTCATACAATATCAAGTGCTCTTCCTCCAAATAGTCTAGACTAACTCTTTATATTGAATTCACTAATAAATCACTGTAGTTTGTGTGGAAACTGACTGTTAACTAGTCCCACTTGACCTTAAATGTTGTACTTTATAGTGATTTCATATTTGTTCATGATGTCAGCAACAATTTTTCTCCAAATAACTGACAAAATATACTATATAAACATAGGACTGATATTACCCATTAGAAAGGGTTCATAATTAAGTGACTCTTGTGCATTTAAAAAAAAAAATAAATAAAATAATTCTCAGTTGACACTTTATGTCAATACACCACTAACATCTCAAACGTAGATATAATACAACAGTTACTATAAAAATAATTTTTTTTAAAAAAAGGACTAAAGCTCTCAGGTGAAGGTGTGGGTGGTCCTGAAAAGGACCTTTAGGGTTGTTGGTACAGACAGCAAGTTTACTTGGAACTGGTGTACTTGGTGACGGCCTTGGTGCCCTCAGACACGGCGTGTTTGGCCAGCTCACCGGGCAGCAGCAGGCGGACGGCGGTCTGGATCTCCCTGGAGGTGATGGTGGAGCGCTTGTTGTAGTGAGCCAGGCGGGAAGCCTCACCGGCGATGCGCTCAAAGATGTCTCCGACAAAGGAGTTCATGATGCCCATGGCCTTGGAGGAGATGCCGGTGTCGGGGTGGACCTGCTTCAGCACCTTGTACACGTAGATGGCGTAGCTCTCCTTGCGTGTCTTTCTCTTCTTCTTGCCGGTCTTGGTGGCTTTAGACACGGCCTTCTTGGAGCCTTTCTTCGGGGCTTTGACTGGATCAGGCATGGTTAGTCGTTAGATTTCCTCAAACGAATAATTTCTACAGCGTCAATCAGCCTGTATATATCCATCTGATGCTAATTTTACTGCGCCGTTGCTCGAAGAGGATTGGTTAACGTGTTAGCTAGACTGCGCATGCGCAACACAAAATAACGCTTCAGCATTTGACCGCCTTTTTGCACAAAGAGCCTCCTCATCTGAAGATGTAATTTAATATACTGGACAAAAAAACAAAACATAACTATAGAAAAATAAAAATATTGTATTTAACTTTAGTATTCTCCAAGATGAGTTTTATTGATCCATTTCAATCCGCAATACAGTTTTTTTTTGCCACTGTTCCTTCTGGAATAACAATACAATATATAGTCATTAATATGACTACATAGCACTACTAAATTATTAAAATTAAAATTAATTAAATTATAGTCCATAATTGCTTATAAAATATGACTCATCTTTATGGTGAGTTGGAGCATGGACATAAGTTGAAAGAAACATTGCTGGTCACAACCTGGTCACCTAAAAAAAAAAAAAAATCAAGTCCATAAATTGTTTGTAGTTATATTTACACACACAAAGCACTAGTAAATCCATTAATTAAGCCCTTATAAACAGAGTGGGAGCATGAACACAAGTTACATGAAACATTTAGTCACATTTGAAAGTTACAGCTGATAAGGTGGGTGGCTTTTGAGAGTTTAAATGAAGAGTTATAATGTGTTAATAAACAATTCATTAACTGATCCCTTGAATGCTTATAAATTATTTGTATTGTGATTTTACGTTCATAAATTTAATGCGCTCATGTTTCATTATATTAGTAGTAACAGGACAGCTCTCAGAGGATGTGGGTGGCTCTTAAAAGAGCCTTTGTGTTTGGGTCTAAGCAGATCAGGTTTATTTATTTATTTTTTTAATACACTTTATTGAATTTTACACAAAGTTTAACAAATTACATAAAAAGGACAGAATAATCAATCTTCATCATCAGCAATAATACATTGTTAAATAACAGTGATAATACAAATTACAGTAATTTAAAAATTTAAACTTTACACTGCGAGAGATTATATAAATAAAATTAGGAAAACAGCTTCAAAGGGATAGAAGGCCGACCAAAACATAATGTAGAGGCTGATCACTCGTGGTTTCCCCTTACCAGTGTAATGTTCCCTCAGAATCTTTAGCGCCTTTCTGCCATCATCTGCCGTGTCTCTCATCACCAGGGACAGGTTTTTATCATCCAATAGTTGTATCAGTTCAGCATACACTTCTTCATTTTTCGCTGCGTCATCTCCTGCACCATCGCTGGCCTCACCAGGTGGTTTGTTCAGTATGGTGCCCTTCAAATTAAGCAGACGCAGGTGTGCCAGAAATCTCGTTTCCCACAGTTTTTAGTTTTTCTCATCTCCGTCAAAACATAAACGGTTCCATCGGCTTCCAAGCTCCTTTCTTGGGCCTGTTTCAGAAAGCGGGTTCAACAAACTCTCAGAGAAAACCTGAACTCTGAGTTGACCAACCCTGAGCTGTCGAACTCAGACTTATCGGTTTAAGAACAGCTGATAACAATCAGTTCAAACAACTCTGAGTCTAATTAACCCTGAGTGAAGCGCGTGCATGCGGAGATGAAAAGCCTCGATCTTCGTGCTTCTCCACCATCGAATTGGAGATATTAATGAATAGTTACGCAGAACATGAACATATATTCAAGAAAAAAAGTAACACTGCAGCTGCAGCAAAAGAGCGTGAGCTTGCGTGGCAGACAATTGCTGACAGAGTCAATGCGTGAGAATTAATTGATTTTTTAAATTTTTATTCTTTTTAAGTTTTATATTAAATGTTCGACTTATTCAACATGTGACTTGTATGTGTGTCTCTGTGTGTGTGTCAAATATTTATGTAGGTGCAACCCGATGGGCCCAAAACGCTCTTGGCAGCAATTGAAGATGAAATATAAAAATATAGTTCAGACTGGTGAAGTAAAATTTCATTACAAGCAAGTGTGATGTTGTTAAGCCTGCCTTAAACTATCTAAACAGCATTCAGTGTCTACATTTAACATGTGATATATTTAATTAGTTAGGGAAATTTGTAAGCAAAGAAAGTACATCAGCCATCCCAACACTGTCAGTATTGAATCTTTCCTTTTTGAAAGCAACACCTGAATGTCTATATAGATACAAGTCTCCAAATCTGTGCTTGTTCAAACAGTCAAATTTGATTTTTTAAATTATTATTATTATTATTATTATTATTATTATTATTATTATTATTATTATTATTATTATTATTATTATAGCCAACAGAAAAAAGGTTGAGGCCAGAAAAACTGGTGGAGTCCACCACCACCACCACTCACGGAGGCTGAGGGAATGGCCCTCAGTCAAAACACAGGAAGACCTAGTGCTGAAGGAATTTCTGGTGGAAGCTCATCAGAGCCAACCACACCCCAGGACACAACGGCCTACATAAGAGGTTAGTAATTCAAATTAATCAAATATTCATCATAATCCAGGGTTAGGGTGACTGAGTTATATACTTAAAAATCTGATGTGGCCTGCACACTGTCAAAATTAAAATGAGGTAGGGCTCTTTTCTGGGTAAAATAATGTAAGTGTCTTTTTTTTTTTTTTTAAACCAGTTACTGATGGCTACCTGTCCATTTTAGGATTCATTTTAAGATTATTTTATTTGCTTTTAAAGCCTTGAATGGCCTAGCACCACCTTACCTCTCTGAGCTGATGCACCCCTATACCCCTAGCCGCTCTCTCAGGTCAGCTGACCAGCTGCTCCTGACAGTGCCCAAAACGAAACTTAAGCTCAGAGGTGAACGAGCATTTGCTGTTGCTGCTCCAAAGCTGTGGAATGGTTTGCCACTGCACATTAGACAGGCCTCCACATTGTGCCATTTTAAATCTCTCCTTAAAACCCACCTCTTCTCTTTGGCCTTTGACACTGTGTAGCATATTACATCCGGTGAGAGTAGTGCACTTTACTTTTCTTACTTTATTTTATTTGTGTATTTTATTTATTTATTTATTTTTTAAATTTGTTTTATCGTATTTTATTCGATAGCATCTTACTTGTTTTACCCTATTTTGTTTGATTTTATCTAGTTTTACTATTTTTATCCTATTGTGCCCAACTTTGTTTTACTTTTCTCTGTTATGTTATTTATTGTTGTCTTTTATCTTGCTGTGCAGCACTTTGGAAACCTTGTGTTTGTTAAAACTGTGCTATATAAATAAAATGGATTGGATTGGATTGGATGGTGTAATCTGCCTGGTTGAGCCTTCCAATGTTACAGACTTCCATGTAGTTGCAAGTACTCTTAATACTCATACACTAATACCTTTTCATAATGGGTTACAGTAGGACTGTTCTGCCATCTCATGCATCAGCAGGGTGGTCAGGATGATCAGGGTCTTCCTTTTGTTGAACAGGACAGTGCTCCCCCCTAATTGTTGCAATATTGTGCAGAATGGTGCATGCTACAATGATGTCGCAGGCCCTTTCTGGGGTGACCCAGAGCCTACGAAGGCACTGGAACCGGGCCTTGAGCATCCCAATCGTCATCTCAACCCTGGCTCGTGTCCTGCAGTGAACCAGGTTGTAACGCTGCTGCGGGCTGGGCTCAGGATCAGGGTGAGGGGTCAGCAAAAAGGGCTGGCAGGGGTACCCTCTGTCTCCAAGTAAGACAGCATCAAAGTCTCCTATGATATGAGGACACAGATTAGATTTTCAATTGCAATGGGAGGAAACGAATTAGGGTGTATGTAAAATATTCATGTATAACTCACCACGGGCAAATTTAGCACTCAGTGTACACTCACGAAAAATTTGCGAGTCATGCACAGACCTGGGCTACTATTGCTTACCTGCACATTAATACTGTGGAAAGACTTCCTATTCACATAGTCTCCTTCATTTACTGAAGGAGCCTTGATGGGAATATGAGTTCCATCAATGCAGCCGATAACGCCTGGAAACCCTAAAATATATCAAACTCATCAGTGCTTCAAGTCTCAATGCTTCATGCTAAATACAATAATTTTTGCTCATACTGATACCTGCAATTCTGTAGAACTCTTCCTTGATGAGTCTTGTGGGTCTGTGACCTGGGAACACCACAAAACTGTGAAGTAAACGTTTGAGCGCAAGAGTCACATTTCTGACGGCCCGACACACAGTTGCTTTAGAAATATGCTCCGCGTCACCAATGTTGTATAAAAAACTGCCATTGGCAAAAAAAACAAAGCGCAACAAATGATTTGCTCTGAGCTGAGTGCATGACCATGATTAGTCATGTGCGAGATATGAGGGCTGAGGATATTGTTCAAATGAATTATTGACTGTGCAGTAAAACGGAAACGCTCAAAAAGAAAATCATCCGGGAATGATAAGACATCCAATCGTGGTCTGATTACCCTCTCCCGACGGAGATTTCTACGAATTATTTGTGCTTCGATATCGACGGGCTCTTCAATAAACGGACACGCCATGTCTGAGACTTTTTTTTTTCAGTCTGCAAGGTTCCCTTTATAAAGGGGAGAAACTCAGGGTTTGTTGAAGAAAACCTGCCAGCGAGCAGGTTAGGTTCAGAGTCAGTTGCTGCGGTAACTGACCCAGAGTTTAAGTGAACTCTTTCTGAAACTGAAAACCCAGAGTTTCCCTCATCTCAGCATGAACAAACTCAGAGTTTTTACTAAACCTGCTTTCTGAAACAGGCCCCTGGGCCCATAACCTGTTGAAGTTGCCATAATAAAAGGAATAGAAGGCCGACTAAAACATAACGGAGGAATAAAGATCCGTAGCAATCGGTTTCATTTGACCGGCATGCATACACACAGGTGAAGCAGGGACACGTAGTCTTTTATTGATTTGCAACAGCTGAGACAAATTGACCACACCCCCTCAGACAATGGTCAGTGTAACACTCAAGAGCAACAGTGTTCAACACCAATACTTGCCATTTCCCCCCCACACATCTTTGGATCTCTGACATTTTAATAATAAGTGTTAAATAAATAAATAAATGTTCAATAGTTTCATTTTCATTACAATTTTCAGTAGGACATTTTTCAGTTTTAACATAACAGCACCATTTAGCTAGTCTCAGTGAAATGAGCCACATTGTGTCTTTTTTACTTTCTGATACATTTTTGCGAAAAAAAACAAAACATTTTTAATACATACCTGTGATTCAGAGTCATTTAAATTTGCATAGGGGGAAACACCACCATATATGTTATCTTGTATTTTTTGATATATACATTTTACTTGACATTCTAACCCAATTAATATTTAGGTGTTGTGACGACCCCTCCGCTAGGTGCTCCTGTGCGTTATCCGTTTGCCGGTTTCCCTTTGTATTGCAGGATCCGGGGCAGGGCAGAGGATCGTCATTGCTGAGATGAGCCACACCTGGGCCCGGTGTGGTCTCGTTATAAAGCCTGGCCTCCTCTCCTCCATCTGGCTTCCTCCACGTGAGCGTGGCGTGGCTGTTTTCTTTTCTTTTTGTTTTGTTTTGTTTTGTTCACAGCTTGGCTTCTTTTATGGTTCTTTGGAGTGAAGGGTTGGTGGTCGCTGTTCTCAGATATCTCAGTGCTATTGTTTGGTGTCTCTGTCGTATGGTTTGGATTCCTGTTATGGTGTGTACATAGTGGTTGCTGATGACATGACCACAGACATGAAGAGTCTGTGGTTTTATCATGTTTTATGTGAGCAGAAAAGAAAAGAACCGCGATATTAAATTTCAGTATTTTGATTGGGGTTCAACACACCACGTGGGCGGAACTGCGGAATTTGGCGCCGCCCAGCAAAGTTGGCGCCTACTGTCCTCTTTTACGTCCGCAGACACGCTTTAAATAAAGAAGCTCACTCCAACGGAGTTATACTCGAATCTTAACTCGTTAGAGACAAGTTCAGTAAAAATGAGCGGAAGAGGAAAGGGAGGCAAAGGACTCGGTAAAGGAGGCGCCAAGCGTCACCGTAAAGTTCTCCGTGATAACATCCAGGGCATCACCAAGCCCGCTATCCGCCGTCTGGCTCGCCGTGGCGGAGTCAAGCGTATCTCCGGTTTGATCTACGAGGAGACCCGCGGTGTGCTCAAGGTTTTCCTTGAGAATGTCATCCGTGATGCCGTCACCTACACCGAGCACGCCAAGAGGAAGACCGTGACCGCCATGGACGTGGTTTACGCTCTGAAGAGACAGGGTCGCACCCTGTACGGCTTCGGAGGTTAAACCTGACCTGCTGATAACAAAACCCAAAGGCTCTTTTAAGAGCCACCCACCTCCTCTAAGAGCTGTCCTGTTATTACTAATATGATGACGACATATGATTGTTAACTATATGAACGTATATGTAAAAAAATAACTAGCTCACCATAAAGGTTACTTGTAAGCCTTCAAGAACATAATTGGTAAATGTTCATTACTAACACATATACAGAGATGCAAGTCTATGGAGACCCACCTTCTCCAGAATCTGTCCCATTACAACTCAACTCTGACTTTTGTATGTGACTTGTTCATGCTCCAATATTGTTTAATTAATGGATGTTAGTGGTAGTGATTTGTGTATAATTACAAACTATTAATAGGCTTATTTTGCAGGTGATCAGTTGTCCTTTCTCTCAAAATCTGAGAAATTACATTTTGAATTAGCTTTTGAAAATAATTATTTCAATGTTTCTTTCAACTTGTATGTATGCTCCAACTCGTAGTTGATAAGAAATTAAGGACTTAATAAATTACTAGTGCTCTGTACATAATCAATTCATTATTTAAATCATTAACCAAATAAAATTCATATTTTTGAAAAGTATTGGTATTTCACAGGGAACAGCACACTTTTTTGCTGCAGTGTGCTGGGGAGGCAGTCTTACTGACAAAAACACCAAGTGATTGATTAGACAAACTGAGCTGGGCAGGAGACTGAACCCTCTAAGATCAGTGGTGGAGAGAGGCACAGTGAAGAAATTGAATGCTATAATGAAAAATAGCAGACACCCTCTCCATTTTTAAAACAGTCTTTATTAAGTTTTTGGACAATACATGGATAAAAACAATGCAAGGAAATTACCAATAATACAATACAATACAATACAATACAACACAATATAATACAATATAATACAATATAATATAATACAATACGAGGTTATACAATACAAAACAATATGGTACATTACAAGTGCAGCTAGTGCCAAAGTGCTAAACAAATATAAGTACTTGGAATTGAATAAATATACCTATCATAAATTGAGTATATTCCAGGGTAGGTTGCTTTTCTCCGTTGCTCTCCTTTTTAATTCAATTAAAATCTGTTTAACAACCATGTCACTGTCCACTATAGTCTGGTTTATGACCATTGCACATCTCGTTTTCCATATTTTAGTACACACAATACATATAACAGTTTGAAAAAGTTCCTTTTGTTTGGTGGGCATTGTTTCTTCTAGAATGCCATACATTACGGATTTGTAGTTGATATTAAAAACAAGTCCCAGTCCTTGAATTATTGACCACACCTCTTTCGATCTATAACAGTCCATAAGAAGATGTTGTTCCGTTTCATCCTCGTTGCAATGTATCATTGGGCACTCTTTAGTAGTGACGTCAGACACCCTCTCTCTCATTTTTAAAACGGTCTTTATTAAGTTTTGGACAATACATGGATAAAAACAATGCAAGGAAGTTACAAATAATACAATATAATACAATACAACACTATATAATACAATACAACACAATATAATACAATATGATACAATACGAGGCTATACAATACAAAACAATAGGGAACACTACAATCCAACAAACGATAAAGTGCAGCTAGTGCCAAAAGTGCTAAACAAATTTAAGTGTTTGCAATTGAATAAATATACCTATGATAAATTAAGTATATTCCAGGGTAGGTTGCTTTTCTCCGATGATCTCCTTTTTAATTCAATTAAAATCTGTTTAATAACCATGTCACTATCCACTATAGTCAGGTTTATGATCATCTCACATCTCGTTTTCCATATTTTGGAACACACAATACATATCACAGTTTGAAAAAGTTCATTTTGTTTGGTGGGCATTGATTCTTCTAGGATTCCGTACATTATGGATCTGTAATTGATATTAAAAACAATTCCCAGTCCTTGAATTGTTGACCACACCTCTTTTGATCTATAACACTCCATAAGTAGATGTTGCTGCGTTTCATCTTCGTTACAATGTACCATTGGGCACTCTTTAGTAGTGACGTAGCAACTCCAAGATACAACAGCTCGTACTGGGAGTCTATTCACAGATATGAGCCACCGTGTGTCCCTCATGTTTTCAGAAATATGTTAACTTTTTAAAATGTTTTGTATTTCTTTGCTCAAGCTCGCAGGTATATGTTTATAATTTATATTTCCACCATACATAAAATCATTTATTTTTTTAAAAATCATTTTACTTGGTAGGGAGATCCAGTCTATTTTTAATTGTTCATATTGGAAGATAAAATCTCCATATATTAGTTTGTAATCGGGGCCATGTCTGGCCCTCCCTCTTCTCTTCTTCCACATGGAAAGATCTCCTATCCAGAAGGCGTTCCTGGAAATGGCGGTAGCCATGTTTTTGGCGAATGCTACCTTTAACTTCAAGCCCAGGTCGACCGCTCCCAACCCCCCATATTCTTTGCTTTTATATAAAAGCTCTCTTTTGGTAACTTCGCGTGTTGTTCCCCAGATAAGGTTGACACAATGCTTGTTTATTTTGGTTATGATTTTGTTGGTTGGAGGACACCCTCTCCACAGCCTCCTGGAACAACAGAGGAGTAGTTGGAGCAGTCTCCTCTCTGCCCTGCAGGACAGAAATTTAGGAGGTCCTTCATCCCCACAGCAATCAGACTCTTCAATTTGAATTGACTTGGATTGTTGAAATCGATCAGCAGAACATCTCAGCTTGGAGAATATTGAAACTAAACAATATTTTTATTTCTCTAAAGGATTTTCTCCACAATATTACATCATAAACAGTGAATTAATCTTCAGATGAGGAGGCTCTTTGTGCAAAAAGGCGGTCAAATGCTGAAGCGTTATTTTGTGTTGCGCATGCGCAGTCTAGCTAACACTTAACCAATCCTCTTCAAGCAACGGCGCAGTAAAATTAGCATCAGGTGGATATATACAGGCTGTTTTGACGCTGTTACGATTATTCGTTTGAGGAAATCTAACGACTAACCATGCCTGATCCAGTCAAAGCCCCGAAGAAAGGCTCCAAGAAGGCCGTGTCTAAAGCCACCAAGACCGGCAAGAAGAAGAGAAAGACACGCAAAGAGAGCTACGCCATCTACGTGTACAAGGTGCTGAAGCAGGTCCACCCCGACACCGGCATCTCCTCCAAGGCCATGGGTATCATGAACTCCTTTGTCGGAGACATCTTTGAGCGCATCGCCGGTGAGGCTTCCCGCCTGGCTCACTACAACAAGCGCTCCACCATCACCTCCAGGGAGATCCAGACCGCCGTCCGCCTGCTGCTGCCCGGTGAGCTGGCCAAACACGCCGTGTCTGAGGGCACCAAGGCCGTCACCAAGTACACCAGCTCCAAGTAAATCTGCTGTCTGTACCTACAACCCAAAAGGTCCTTTTCAGGGCCACCCACACCTTCACCTGAGAGCTTTTACCCTTAATGATGTGTATTTAATGTAGTTTAAGATCCATGTTTAGAATCAGTAAAGAACACTAAATTATAATCTGTAAATAAAACTTGACAGTGAAAATAAAACTGCTATCCTACTACTTTATTAATGGGATTCACCCTCCATATACAGCAGGCTATGATTTCTGGGATTAATTGTGCTGAAATCACCAGATTACAAACCCTTTCTGATAGTTAATATGGATTGAAGTTAGTCTGTCTGTCGTATCTTGTCAACTATTTGGAGAAAGTTCGTTGTTGACATCATCTGCAAAATGCATTACAATAACATTTAAAGCCAAGTGGGACAAGTGAGTTTCCACACAAACCGTGAATCCAATGTTAAGTTAATTCTTGTGCAGAATATTCATATATACATATTCCTGGGCAAGATTTATTTTAAAATTGGTAAAGTGTAAGAACATGGATTTCCATCTAATACTTTAGATAACACTTGCTGTTTTACCACTTTACATATATAACAGGCTGTGATTTATTTTTTTTTTATTTTTAAAACTGTCTTTATTGAATTTCTTAACAGTACATGGATTAAAAACGATGCAAAGAAAATACAAACAATATAATACAAAGTTATGCAATACATTACAACAAATGATAAAGTGCAGCTAGTGCCAAAGTGTTAAACAAATATAAGAAAATTGCAAGTACTTTGGAATTGAATACACATGCATATTATAAATTGAGTAAATTCTATGGAAGATTTTTTTTTTTTTTTTTCCAATGCTCTCCTTAAATAAACTAGAATCTGTTTACCTACCATGTCACTATCTATTACGGTCTGGTTTATGACCATTGCCCATCTGGTTTTCCATATTTTTGAGCAAACAATACATATAACAGTCTGAAAGAGTTCCTTTTGTTTGGAGGGCATGGTTTCTTCTAAAATACCGTACATTACAGATTTGTAGTTCATGTTATAAACCAAACCCAGTCCTTGAATTATGGACCACACTTCTTTCGCTCTGTAACAGTCCATTAAAAGATGTTGCTGTGATTTCTGGGATCATTAATGTGCAAAAGTGATTATTAAAGACCTGATTATGAACCCTTTCTGATGGGTAATATGGGTTGAAACACCACTCATGTTTATATAGTGTATGTTGTCAGTCAGAGAATCGTTGCTGACATCATGAACAATGAACAGGCATTACAACAACATTTAAAATCAAGTGGGAAAAATCATCAGATTATCAATGCCTGGGTCCAGGTAAAGTATTGATCCTCCCCGTCGGGGAATCGAACCCCGGTCTTCCGCGTGACAGGCGGAGATACTGTCCACTATACTAACGAGGAAAGCTGCCTTAAAGGACACTTGCGGAGATATTGTAGGAGTCAGGAGTCACTTCTTGTGCAGGATATGTGTATTTATATATTCCTGTGTCTGAGGGCACCAAGGCCGTTACCGAGTACACCAGCTCCAAGTAAACCCTCTGTCTGTACTAACAACACAAAAGGTCCTTTTCAGGACCACCCACACCTTCATCTGAGAGCTGTAGTCCTCTAAAAGAATATTTTTTTTAAAATTATTTTATAATAACTGTTGCATTATATCTACATTTGAGATGTTTGATAGTTTCAGAAGTGTTTAGTCTCTGTGCTACACTTGGTTAGTGGTGTATTGAGAGCTCTAGTCCTTTTATGAGGTGTACTTCAACCTTAAATAAGACTTGCTGTTTTACCACTTTAGTAACATGGAGTGTCCCCCTCCATATTATAGTAAGCTGTGTAAGCAGCAACTTTTTTTTTTTTTTTTTTCTTTTAACATTTTCAAAACTCTTTATTGAGTCTCTTATAAATACATGGATAAAAACAATGTAAAGATATACAAATATTATAATACAAAATTATACATTACAACAAACGATAAAGTGCAGCTACTGCCAAATATAATAACAATATTGCAAGTACTTTGGAATTGAATATTATAAATTGAGTAAATTCTATGGAAGATTGTTTTTTGTTTTTTTTTTTGTTGTTTTTTTTTTTTCCAATGCTCTCCTTCTTAAATCCACTATAATCTGTTTAACTACCATGTCACTGTCTATTACGGTCTGGTTTATGACCATTGCACGTCTTGTTTTCCATATTTTTGTGCACACAATACATACAATAAGCTGAAACAGTTCCTTTTGTTTGGAGGGCATGGTTTCTTCTAAAATAGCGTACATTACAGATTTGTAGTTAATGTTAAAAACCAATCCCAGTCCTTGAATTATGGACCACACTTCTTTTGCTCTGTAACAGTCCATTAAAAGATGTTGCTGTGATTTCTGGGATCATGAATGTGCAAAAGCGATTATTCAAAACCTGATTATGAACCCTTTCTGATGGTTAATATGGGTTGAAGTTAACATCATGTACGTTTATATAATATATTTTGTCAGTTACTTGGAGAAAAATAGTTGCTGACATGAAGAAATATGACTGCAAAATGCATTTCAACAACATTTAAAGCCAAGTGGGACAAGTTAACAGTCAGTTTCCACACAAACTACAGTGATTTATTAGTGAATTCAATATAAAGAGTCACTACTTGTGCAGAATATACGTGTGTATACCTATTCTTGGGTTATACACGTGTTTCAATCAGATTAACAATATCTGGGTCTGGGTTCAGGTAAATTAATAAAGTATTGATCCTCCCCGTCGGGGAATCGAACCCCGGTCTTCCGCGTGACAGGCGGAGATACTGTCCACTATACTAACGAGGAAAGCTGCCTTAAAGGACACTTGCGGAGATATTGTAGGAGTCAGGAGTCACTTCTTGTGCAGGATATGTGTATTTCTATATTCCTGTGTCTGAGGGCACCAAGGCCGTTACAGAGTACACCAGCTCCAAGTAAACCCTCTGTCTGTACTAACAACACAAAAGGTCCTTTTCAGGACCACCCACACCTTCACCTGAGAGCTCTAGTCCTTGAAAATGTCATGTGTATATCAATCTTTTGACTAAAGTTAAATAGATAGATTTTTGTGTATGTTTTCAATTCTCTTTAATGTTTAGTATTGTCTTGGGGGAAATAACTGAATAATTGATTTTGTGAGTACATTTTTATATTCATCCCCAATGGATGAAGTGTATACTCCATTAAATACAGTAATGAGGGTCAGTGAAAAGAGTCACATGAGTCCATTGACCTAAATATGAATGTGTGAATGTTGTTTTGTTTTTTTACAATGCAATGATGGAGACTAAGTGACTGTGAGTTCACTTACTGATCAAATGTTCCTTTACAAATGTCAGCTCATATATTGTTTAATACACATCTTTTAGTATTTAATAAAATGAGGATGAAAAAATTACCCTACTTTTCACTTGTATTACCTCAGTAATAACACTAACCATAGCGCTAGAGCTATGGTCAGCACCACCCTCATCTAAATATGGTCACTTCTGGCTCCATAAATAAAACATGCTGATGGTCAAATCGCTGAACTCAAATTATGGTCTACATGGTTATGCATCTGAAAAACGACACTTTGATATGCAAGTTTTCAAAATATTGAGAGAGCAAGACGAGTTTCCTGTGAAATTAAATATAGTCATTACATCAACCCTTCTGGTGGATGTTAGTGATCGTATGAATGTTTGAAGCAATGCAAAAAATAAAATAACGTGAAAACATGAAAAAGAATAAAAACTGAGACAACACTATATTTATAAAGTGACATTTGTTAGACCCCTTGCATTGGTAACACTGTATAATAATCAAATTAAGATCAAGAAAGTATCCTGATATTGTATGTTTATTTTAATGCACATATGTAGATTAGGAGCACTTTCAATTTTAACTGTTTGAAATGTTACATTATAAATGTTATACTATATAGTGTTGGTCGTATCTAGCGTTGTGTGTCGAAGAGGCTCAGACCGGGCCAGAAGTAAATAACAAAATCCTCTGGTCAATTATATGTGCACAATAAAGTGACATAGAAATACCTTAGCATACTGCACAATAAGTTTAAGCTAACAAGTAAATTTATGGGCATAATTTGACAGAAAGACCACAATGTTGCTTACTTCTCCTGAACAAAAGGGTAAAAGTTAAAGTGAGAGACAATTTATAAAAGGGACTCAAAAGCGAACATAAGGGTAGAGAAACAGAGTCCCACATTTCGACTGTGGAGGAATAACATGTCAGGTTATAATTAATTTTAATTAAGTATTCTTACAGTAAATATCATGTGGCTCTGTAGTTTAAATTAACAATAATGTGCTAGAGTACCTGAAATGTCGTGTATATGTTTTATAAAACAAATATAAAAATACAAAATAAGTTAACAGGACGTTTTGCTCTGTGAGAGAGTGATGTGGCTCTTAAAAGAGCCGTTGTGGTTTTGAGGAGGAGCGGCAGACAGTTTAAGCTCTCTCTCCGCGGATGCGGCGGGCCAGCTGGATGTCTTTGGGCATGATGGTGACCCTCTTGGCGTGGATGGCGCACAGGTTGGTGTCCTCGAAGAGACCGACCAGGTAAGCCTCGCTAGCCTCCTGCAGGGCCATGACAGCCGAGCTCTGGAAGCGCAGGTCGGTCTTGAAGTCCTGAGCGATCTCCCTGACCAGGCGCTGGAAGGGCAGCTTGCGGATCAGCAGCTCGGTGGACTTCTGGTAGCGACGGATCTCACGGAGAGCCACGGTACCGGGCCTGTAACGGTGAGGCTTCTTGACGCCGCCGGTGGCCGGGGCGCTCTTACGGGCGGCCTTGGTGGCCAGCTGCTTCCTGGGGGCTTTGCCTCCGGTGGATTTACGAGCGGTCTGCTTGGTTCTTGCCATCGTTTCTAGTCTCTCTGATCAGGAGAAAATAGTGTCGACAAGAGGAGACTCGCTGCTCTTAAAGTGTCGGAGCGGCTGCGGGATTGTGACGCGGCTTCAGACCTCCGGGTCCTGATTGGTGAGCGGCTCCTCCTGGAGCTCAGCGCCGCCTAGAGGAGCCTGAACCTCCGCCGCTTATTGGACAAAAGTCCTTTGAACAAAGTCCGCCAAAATCAGTGCGGGCCGCCCTCTGCTGCTCTGTTGGAGCCTATTTTCTGGTTGGTCCGGCACCCACCGTCCCGCGCTTTGCGGAGATAAAAGGAGGTTTTCCGTGTTTGGACCACATTTCCTTTGAGACTAGACTCGAAAGAAGAAGCTAAAAATGAGTGGAAGAGGCAAAACCGGAGGCAAAGCCCGCGCTAAGGCGAAGACCCGTTCCTCCAGGGCCGGGCTCCAGTTCCCAGTCGGCCGTGTCCACAGGCTGCTGCGCAAAGGCAACTATGCTGAGCGTGTTGGTGCCGGAGCCCCCGTCTACCTGGCGGCTGTGCTGGAGTACCTGACCGCTGAGATCCTGGAGCTGGCTGGAAACGCTGCCCGCGATAACAAGAAGACCAGGATCATCCCCCGCCACCTGCAGCTGGCCGTCCGCAACGACGAGGAGCTCAACAAGCTGCTCGGCGGAGTCACCATCGCTCAGGGCGGCGTGCTGCCCAACATCCAGGCAGTCCTGCTGCCCAAGAAGACCGAGAAACCCGCCAAGAAGTAAACGATCACACCCGGTCCAACAACAACGACAACAACACAACGGCTCTTTTAAGAGCCACACACTCCTCAGAAAGACAAACATCCTCATACTTGCGTTAAAACAACCTCTTTTTATACAAAATACTCAAAACAAAATGATAAATAGTGTTGCTGACATCTAAAATATTGTCATCTAGTCTTGATAATGGTTTGTGTGTATGCCTTCATGAAACTCGCAGCACTGAAAAATAATACTACTTGTCATTAATTACAATTATTGACTTGGTGATTTGCTCACCAGCTCTAAAAAGCATGAAGCAGTGATTCTGACTCAAAACTGCCCAATGACTGAATGAGGGTCGTTGTACAGTCATGACTCATAATAGGTTAAACATTTTGCTTCAACACACATTACGAGGATCTACTCTTCGGGAGTAGAAAATGGTTCGTAACTGGTTTGCTGACCAGCTACAAAAAGTCTTAAACTGTAAAGTCAAACAATGATTTAGAAAGGAGGGTTGTTGTACGATCAAGAGTCACATTAAGGTTAAATATGAAGAAAAATAATTTGATTTGTTTCCAAGTCAGTTGTTGTCAGTTATCTGTTCACACACACACACACACACACACTATATATTTATATATTTCATATATTGAAGTTGTCATAATACAATTGTGCTGCTTTCTGTATTTGATGCTCAGAGTGAACTATTTGTCACTACATCGTACTGAATGTGATTGAATTCAGAGAATAGGACTGTGAATTCATACCATATTAATACCTGCAATCACAATTTTTACACATAATGAAATATAAAAAAATAATATAACTTAATATATGTTATATAACACTACAACATGTTGTAATGAGGATGATGTTCTTCAGATTAGATGTGTGGCTCTTAAAAGAGCCTTTGATGAGGTTTGGAGATTGTTGACAGCTCACTTCTTCTTGGGTGCTGCCTTCTTGGCTTTGGGTTTGGCCACCTTCTTTGCGGGGGCTTTCTTGGCTGCAGGAGCCTTCTTCACCACTTTCTTGGGGCTCTTGGTGGCCTTCTTGGGGCTCTTGGCTACTTTCTTGGCCGCTGCGGGCTTCTTGACTTTCTTGGGGGATTTCTTGGCGGCTGCCGTCTTCTTGGCTGCTGCTGTCTTGGGCTTCTTTGCAGCTGCGGGTTTCTTGGCGGCGGGCTTCTTGGCTTTAGGAGCGGCTTTCTTTGCGGGCTTCTTAGCCTTGGGCTTCTCCACCTTCTTGCTCATCTTGAAGGATCCGGAGGCGCCGGTGCCCTTGGTCTGGACCAGGGTCCCCTTGGTCACCAGGCTCTTGATGGCGGTCTTGACGCGGGCCTTGTTCTTCTCCACATCGTAGCCTCCGGCAGCCAGAGCCTTCTTGAGAGCGGCTAAGGACACGCCGCTCCGCTCCTTGGATGCGGACACGGCCTTCACGATCTGCTCGCTGACGCTGGGGCCGGTCTTCTTCGGCTTGGTGGACTTCTTCTTAACGGCTTTAGCCGGAGCGGCGGCGGGGGCGGCGGGAGCAACTTCTGCCATTTTTGTTTTTCTTCCTCTGAGTTCAGATACGACACGGAGAGTCTGAGTAGACTGATGGAGACTTCGAGGCAGGAGGCGGTACTTAAACACACCATGAGAACCGTGGAGACTCAGTCCAACTGCTGCCTCCCAACTGCAGCGTCAATGTCTCACACTTGTGTTTTCTCTTTGTGATAAAAGACTGAAAAATCAGTGTTGGACAAATCCTGAAGGCTCACGGTGAAGGCAGCAGATAGCGGACTTGTTTCTCTTCATATTCAAGTCTTTTAGAGCTCTGATGCTCTTTGTATTTTCTTTGTGGAGCAAACAAACCTTACCTGATCACCGCCGTGGACAGCACTGCTCGGCGGCTTTTCTCTCTCCTTTCTCTTCTAAAATGTTGTAAAATACATCAGAACTCCACCAAAAGCGGTTTTCCAGCTGACTCACATGTTTGTTCACAGACTCAACGTAAAAACATCCATCTGTTGATGATCATTTTGTCATAAAATGAAGCGATTTTGCTCGCAGCAAACACACCGATGATGCCGTTTAGCCAGACTTCCTGTCAGAGCTGCTCCGTGGCTCTGAACATTTTTTCTCTTATTCTGAGGAATATTTTTAATAGAAATAATCCGCAACACTGTTCTCTTAAGTCGGTACTGTTTGTGTGTATCATACTTCATATTAATGTTACACTAACAGGGTTTTAGCGGCACGTAACATTGAACTATTTCACCTCACAGTGTTGTATCGTTTGCTATCACATATCAGGCAGTAGCAACGTTAGTAGTAATTGTCTGCTGGCAATATACTTACCCACAATCGACACTAATGCACATTTAGGTCATTTTATATGTCGTAGTGTCTGATTTTAACTCCTCATTAAGTTTATGGCGCCCCTGCACAGCAGAGATACGTTTCTAGTGCAAGTTTTAAAAAAAAAAAGGGGGGGGGGGGGGTTTAATGGCTTCATTTAGGTGACAATTAAATATCACAAGAACAACCAAATATTTGGATATATTTAAACATTTTTTGCAGTTAAGAGCACTAGTGGTCAGGCCTGCAGGCACCAACAGCTAGCTAATACTAACACACCGGTATGAAATACATCTATTTTTCACTAAAATCTGACATACAAACTATTGAATGCAAGTCTTTAAATGATGTGTCTGGATGTATCGCAAACATATATGGTCAAAAATAAAACAGTTACCCTTTTAAAACAACTTGAAAGCACGGAGTTTATACTGCCAAAGTTACACAATGCTTAATTAGTTATTTCAAAATGTTCAAATGAATGAGATTGAATCAACAGAATGATTATAAATTGATACCATATTAATGACTACACTCATCATTTTTACACATAACAAAACAACATAAAAGAGTCAGTTTTCAATTACTGTAGCTTATAAACACTATATGGTTAAACAATGGTTAAAAATGGTTGATTGATTGATACTTTATTAATCCCCGAAGAGAAATTCAAAATGTTGATGTAAGCTTTAATTTTTGAGTTTTAAGTTTTTAACTTTAATTTAATTTTTGATATAAATCTGTTATGTATTGTATTATTGAGGATAAACTTGCCATCTAAACGTACTGAACCGATACAATTAATTATTTGTGTTGTGTGTTCAAATGTGGAAAAACAGATGTGCCATGATAATACAACACGCCACAGCGAGACAGTGATCAATAGCGACAGCGTAATTGAACAGATACTTACTGACCTAATGAACTATGGACAAATTTCAGCACCTCCCCTGGAACATACTGTACTTATGATCTGACAGTACTTTATGTAAGATTACTGGGTTTCTTTTGCACTTTATTGATGGTTTTGCACTTTGGCACTGGTTACACTTTATTGTTAATGTAAATGTATTGTTGTTCTTATAAATTTTAATTATGTGAAACTCAATACAGAAAAAAGAAAAAAAAGTAAAGTCAGATGCTTGTGATGATTGTGTTAGTTACATATTTTGAAGCACTTTTATGAATACAGTATTTATATATAGTGAAGTTAAACTGATTTGCTGCTTTTTTTCATGATTGCACAAAACTATTATGATGTGCAGTAAACAATGCAGGTGTTGATTATTATTATTCATTTAACAAGAATATTAAGAATATAACTTTACTAATAAAAATAAAATGCACACTGAGCCTTACTTATTATACATCTCAATTTCTATTTGTACTATGAATAGTAGTAATAAAAGACAGTTTCTTACAATTATTATATAATTTGATTCATACTAGGCTTTGCTATTGGCATTTTCCTCACTGTTATGAGTTAAATAAGGAGTATTATCATCTGCTATTGTTTCACTTGCTAAAAAGGAAAAAAAATCGTTAAAAGGACTTTTGGTATGTTGTAATAATTTAGGTGCTAGTTTACCATTTGTTGTTGTGTAGTATTGTCTTATACTTATTAGTCTGTTGTATGTTATTGTTTGTATTTTGTCATTTTTATCTTTCTATTGATCTTCACACAGAAGAAAAAAGAAAAATTCCTAACGATGTATCACCAACAAAACAAAAATAGAAAAATGTATGTGGTAGCTAAATGTAGTATCAATATTAAAAAAGTTTGCACATATTATAAACAGTTAAATCTTTCTCATCACATTAATAAGAGATCACCTGGTAGTTTTATAGCTCTAGTTACTGAACAGAGTATAATATGAGAGATGAGCAGGAGATGCACTTTAACAGATGTGGCGGCTCTTAAAAGAGCCTTTTGGTGCTCTGAGAGCTCAATGACTCAAGCCGCTTCACTTCTTGGACTTCTTGGCTGCTGCACTCTTCTTTGCCGGAGCTTTCTTGACAGGAGTCTTCTTCACTGCTTTGACCTTTTTGACGGGGGTCTTTTTAGGGGTCTTCTTCACGGCCTTTTTGGGAGCAGCTTTCTTGGCCGGTGCTTTCTTGGGGGATTTCTTAGCAGCGGGTGTCTTTGCTGCAGTCTTCTTGGCTGCGGGTTTCTTAGCAGCTGCGGGTTTCTTGGCTTTGACGGCAGCTTTCTTCTTCACCACCTTCTTGACTGGTTTGACAACTTTGGCCTCCTTGGCGAGCTTGAAGGAGCCGGATGCCCCTGTACCTTTAGTCTGGGTCAGAGTGCCTTTAGTCACCAGCTTTGTGACCGTGGTGTTGATGCGTTTGTTCGCCTTCACCACATCGACGCCTTTGGTCGCCAGGATCTTCTTGAGCGCCGCCACCGACAGTCCTTTACGCTCCTTGGACTCCGCCACGGCGCTGGTGATCAGCTTGGTGAGGCTGGGTCCGTCCTTCTTGGGTCGAGGAGCGCTCTTCTTCTTCGGGGCTTTAGGGGCGGCTTTAGCCGGAGCTGCTGCTGGAGCTTCTTCTGCCATCTTTGTGTCTGTAGTCTGCTGTTTGTCTCTCTGTCCGACCGGAGAGCACGAGGCGGGACTTGTAAAGCACATGAGAACCGTGGAGAAGCAACACTCAGAGCCGCTCTGCCAGCCGCCTCAAATCTGGCGACACTTGTGTTTTCTCCTTCACGTTTTGAGGGTAAAACGAGCAGAAAACCAACGTTTTAAAACACCTATCTTATCACAACAGTGAGAAAACATTCCTCCCTTCAGATTGAGCTCATTTTTGGTGGTCAGGACTCATTTATTTCTCTCTGGGAGGCTTCAAACCTCGCTGATACACCGTCACTTTATACGGCGCGCAGCGAGTTTTCTTCACAAATCGTCTCCAAAAACGTCCTAAAGTGATTTGTATGAAATATGACAGTGGTGTCCCAGTAAGCGAAGACGTCCGAGGACACAAGAAACCTGAAACCAGTGCAGTGATGTGGCTTATTAGTCTTTAATCAGACACGTTTTCGGTGGAGGTAAACACACGATTACTGTCGATGATCCAGGGCGGTACACAGACTGTGACTGATGGATCCGCTGGAAAAGACTTCCAGTCTGCAATAATTGTTAGATTTAACATGAACGGGACTGAAAACACACTTTTATAGTAATCCTCAGTTTGAATATTGCAATAAAATAATGTTTTTGTCTTCTGTAGTACAGGAAGTTGTGATATCAGCTTAAGTTTGGGTTAGGGTTACTACAGCAGCCGCTTGCTGCCAACATGTCACTTTACAATAAAAAAAATGTCTTGTTATAGTAATATATCATGTTATCTTGTTAAGTAAAAAGTACATAAAATTAAATAAAGTTTGCCTGGAGAGGAGGTCTCACAGTCAATGAAAGATTAATTAATTAATAGCTTTTGAATTCACCAAAACATGCAGACCTTTGTTCAACAGCCAAACTCCAATTCATTCATATGATTAATCAATGTTATATACTTTTAACATTTAGTGTTTATTTGTATAAGGATAAGTATATAACATGAAACATCACGTACCAGCATATAATGGGACCAAAAACACAATTTAACAGTCACTTGTCTTTTCAAAGATAATAATTGTTCTGATGTACAGGGACATAACTTGATATGACTGTAATTAGCTTCAGTGTGTCTGCAACATGATTTGATCAGTTCCTCCTTATAGTAATTCTGATTAATAACATTTTTATTTGATATTTAAATGTGATTTAAAACATTTTCTTATGAATTCAGGCATTTTAGCTGCACAGAGGACACAGAGGTCATGTCTTGTGATTCTATTGTATTTCTATTTTTTTTTTTCTCTAGGAACCTGAAGTGTTATAAGATTATGTCTTATAAATTAAGCTACACATACTCAATTTCTTAAAAGGCAGGTGTAAAGTTTTTCAGACTCTGTGTCATTAAATTAGACTTTTTTTTTTTTTTAATAAATGTGGGAAAATGGCCTGTGACAGTCTGTTTGTTAGTCTTTTATTTACTTCTTGTTTGACTTTTTGATATGTTGTCTGTCTCTTTGCTTGTGAACTGATGCTCCCTCAGCAGCTCTTTAAATACAGAAAAGTTAAGTACAGAGTTTGTACTTAACAAAAACAAAATGTGTATATTTATGGATGACAGTGACTCGTATTAATGATCAAACTCGGGTTCAACATCTATTCAAATGTAATCTGTATAATTCAAAATTACAAATCAGTTCTGGATGGCCTCATTCTGTACACCAACAACATAATGAAAAACAAAATTACAACACACAATATGAATTTGATCATTTGGGTGGGCTGCGGCATAAAAACTCCAATTCCAGACACTCAAGATAAAAAGTCAGGATGTTTTGACACACAATGAATCTAAAATATTAAGTAGTAACTCCACTTACATGTTGAAGTTAACTCAGTACATGATGCAACATCTTTAGACCACTAGAAACAAAATCCTGAATATATAACATGGAGACATAAACATCATAAAATGTCTCAAGATGAAGGCACTAAAACAACTACATAAAAATAATCAACTGGTTATAGATAGAGCAGTCCACAGTATATAACAGTATTTAAAGGAGCACATTTTCCACCTGATATCCACTATGGGAAAGAGGAGAAATCTTCATTCAGGCAAAAATTTGCACAAGCAAATAAGTAAATGAAACAAACATCCAGAATCTAATAAAAAAACAAACATCAAAACATTAATCAAACTCCTACAATGTCTACGGAAGTGCCCTTTAAAACAGCTTTCCTCGTTAGTATAGTGGACAGTATCTCCGCCTGTCACGCGGAAGACCGGGGTTCGATTCCCCGACGGGGAGGATCAATATTATAATATTGATATTGAAGTAATATTTATTGATTTATCTGAACCCAGACCCGGATATTCATAATCTGACTAAAACACGTTTATAACCCAGGAATATGTATATATGAATATTCTGCACAAGCGTTAACTTAACATTGGATTCACGGTTTGTGTGGAAACTCACTTGTCCCACTTGGCTTTAAACGTTATTGTAATGCATTTTGCAGATGATGTCAACAACGAACTTTCTCCAAATAGTTGACAAGATACGACAGACAGACTAACTTCAATCCATATTAACTATCAGAAAGGGTTTGTAATCTGGTGATTTCAGCACAATTAATAATCCCAGAAATCATAGCCTGCTGTATATGGAGGGTGACATCCCGATTAGTAAAGTAGTAGGATAGCGGTTTTATTTTCACTGTCAAGCTTTATTTACAGATTGTAATTTAGTGTTCTTTACTGATTCCAAACATGGATCTTACACTACATTAAATACACATCATTAAGGATAAAAGCTCTCAGGTGAAGATGTGGGTGGTCCTGAAAAGGACCTTTTGGGTTGTTGGTACAGACAGCAAGTTTACTTGGAGCTGGTGTACTTGGTGACGGCCTTGGTGCCCTCAGACACGGCGTGTTTAGCCAGCTCACCGGGCAGCAGCAGGCGGACGGCGGTCTGGATCTCCCTGGAGGTGATGGTGGAGCGCTTGTTGTAGTGAGCCAGGCGGGAAGCCTCACCGGCGATGCGCTCAAAGATGTCTCCGACAAAGGAATTCATGATGCCCATGGCCTTGGAGGAGATGCCGGTGTCGGGGTGGACCTGTTTCAGCACCTTGTACACGTAGATGGCGTAGCTCTCTTTGCGTGTCTTTCTCTTCTTCTTGCCGGTCTTGGTGGCTTTCGACACGGCCTTCTTGGAGCCTTTCTTCGGGGCTTTGACTGGATCAGGCATGGCTAGTCGTTAGATTTCCTCAAACGAATAATTTCTACAGCGTCAATCAGCCTGTATATATCCATCTGATGCTAATTTCACTGCGCCGTTGCTCGAAGAGGATTGGTTAAGTGTTAGCTAGACTGCGCATGTGCAGCGCCGGACAGCTACCCAACATTTGACCGCCTTTTTACACAAAGAGCCTCCTCATCTGAAGATAAATTCACTGTTTATAATGTGATATTGTGGAGAAAAATCCTTATAATATAAAAAAAAATATGAAAATAACAAACATTGTATTTAGATTTAATATTCTCCAAGCTGAGATGTTCTACTGATCAATTTCATCAATCTTTAATATACAGTGCTTTGGTGCTGTTCCCTGTGAAATACCAATACTTTTTTAAAAAATGATATTTATATAAATTTCATTTATTTAATTTATAATTAAAATAATTATTTAAGTAAAAAGCACTAGTAAATGATTCATTAAGTCCTCAGCTGCTTATGAACTGAAATCATCTTTATGGCAAATTCCAGAAAACATTATATACAAAGGCTACATTGACATATGTGTAACCACCAATTTCTCAGATGTATTTTGAGAGAAAGGACAACCTGGCCACCTAAAAAAATAAGCCGATCAATAGTTCAGTTATATAAATACATGTTCATATGTAACCACTGAGGTTTCGTTACAGAAATATCAATTGTATCAGGACAGCTCTTAGGAGGTGAGTGGCTCTTGAAAGACAAAATAGTTTTAGTAAAGGCTCTGTATAAAGTAAACAATCGCTTATTGAGCTCTTAAATACATGTATGATGAGCTGAAGATGATCAAAAGTGCATGTGCACATATCCAATTTAACACTTTCATGATCACGGACAGCCACATCTTACCAGTGCAGAGTGTAAGAAAGACCATATGATCATAAACAAGACATTTGTATATCGTGTAGTTTTCTTTTGTAAGTTGTAACAGGACAGCTCTTAGAGGAGGTGGGTGGCTCTTAAAAGAGCCTTTGGGTTTTGTTATCAGCAGGTCAGGTTTAACCTCCGAAGCCGTACAGGGTGCGACCCTGTCTCTTCAGAGCGTAAACCACATCCATGGCAGTCACGGTCTTCCTCTTGGCGTGCTCGGTGTAGGTGACGGCATCACGGATGACGTTCTCAAGGAAAACCTTAAGCACACCGCGGGTCTCCTCGTAGATCAGACCGGAGATACGCTTGACTCCGCCACGGCGAGCCAGACGGCGGATGGCGGGCTTGGTAATACCCTGGATGTTATCACGAAGAACTTTACGGTGACGCTTGGCGCCTCCTTTACCGAGTCCTTTGCCTCCCTTTCCTCTTCCGCTCATTTTTACTGATCTTGTCTCTAACGAGTTAAGAGTCGAGTATAACTCCGTTGAGCAGAGCTTCTGAATTTAAAGCGTGTCTGCGGACGTAAAAGAGGACAGTAGGCGCCAACTTTGCTGGGCGACGACAAACTCAGCAGCTCCGCCCTTGGCCCACATGTGTCCTCCATGAGTCCCCCCACCTCCTTCCGCCAACCAAGACCCACCTACTATGGATAGAAAAGGGCAGAAGCCCTGAGCTATCCCGCCAAGCCCATGATATTTTACTTACTTATACGCATCATACTCAACTCTTAACTCGTCAGAGACAAGATCAGTAAAAATGAGCGGAAGAGATTTTGTTAATTTCTCCTCTCCAAAATGTTCATACACATGAGCCAGTGTTTACTTACAGGTGTGCACATTCTCCCGTCAAGTTTGTTTTTATAAAACACAACTTTTGCGTGGGAAGTGGCGTACGCCTCCTTCAGACCCTTACCTCCACCCACGCGGTGTGTTGAACCCCAATCAAAATGTTGACATTTAATATTGCTGTTCTTTTCTTTTCTGCTCACATAAAACATGATAAAACCACAGACTGACTCTTAATGTCAGTATGAATGTGACAGTTTAACAACCTAAGCAACACGATTAAAATCAGAGTTTATATGAATTGTTGTGTGTGTTGAATGAATTGGACTAGCTAACACCAGCTGATTTATATTTATATTATATTGATACTGACATCGTAAGATCTGAATAAAGCCATCAGGAAAGCTGTATGACTTCATCACACCCCAGAGATAATCTGTGAAAATGTGGTCAAATGCTGTTGGGCTGCTGTTCGGCTGCTGTTGGGCTTCATGTCATTTCTATCATATACATTAATCGCAGGTCGTATGTCTCTTCTTCCAAACCAGACTGCTTTTGTTATGTTACGATTGAATTTTGCACCAGATATTTCTTCATATAGCTTAAAGTGTTCATTTATTATGTCAAGTTCATTTTGGTTCTTTACTATTACAGTAATATCATCAGCATATGCTAAGACATCCGTAATCACTATATATACACACCATAACAGGAATCCAAACCTTAAGACAAAGATACCAAACAATAGCACTGAAATACCTGAGGACAGCGACCACCAACCCTTCACTCCAGAGAACCATAAAGGAAGCAAATTTAACACTTAACATCCCCCTGTCATTCATCCTTCAGCTAACCAAAGCCCTCATGACTGACTAACCAAACCTGAATACATAGAATACCACTCCACCACTGCTGCTTAACCCTTTCATGCATGAACTATTAAATCACAGAGTAAAATAATTGTGTTATTGTTTATTTTTACTCTCAAAAATGAATATGAATTAAATAACAACAATAATAGAGAGGATATTTGATTAAAAAACATGTCCAAGGCCCAATAGACAAAATGAACCCTTTGTTGCATGACGTCCACTGGAGTGGACAGATGTATTTTCAGTCACAGAAAATAATAATGTACAAGAAAAATATAATTAAAAACTTGATAAAAAAGTATTTAAAACATCATCATTTAGTTGAAAAATATACTTAAAATATAAAGGCCCAACCCATCAACCATGTGCTCACTTTCTATTTATTATTTGCTGATTTACAGACTTCTCTTTCACAATATAAGTCTATGGGAAAAAGTCTTTTTGGGCCCAATGGCGTCCCATCATCCATGTGCTCACTTTCTAATGATTTGTTTGCTTCGAAAAAAACTTTTATTATGGCATTTGTTCAGTGTAAGGACTCAAAAATCTGGGACAGGCGCAATTAGATGAAAAAATCATAAACAAAAACAATAATATTAATATGATGTGAAGTAATATTTATAAAAAAAACTTTCATTTGAAATAATGTCATACTGTAATTGAATTAGCTCATTTTATGTATGTTCAATGTTATTTCTGTGTCAGATGAAATAACTATTAAAATAAATGTAAAATATTATTGAAAATTAAAGAGAAAAATCCATCATATTTATATCACTCAAAATGCAACAAGAAAGGTTATGATGATTCTTTGTGGTCTAAACAAACAAAAAAGACTCTTTTATTTTATTTTTATTTTTATTATTTTTTTTATGGAATCCTTGTGGACATTATTATTGCTCATTGTTATTATTGCGACATAATGGCTGATTGCTTCATCAGCAGCAGCTCGTGGCCCAGCCCAAGCTCTCTAAGAAGACGAGGAAAAACTCCCCAAATTCCTGAGGCCAGAAGAAAAATGGGAAGAAACCTCGGGAAAGGCAATTCAAAGAGAGATCCCCTCTCCTCGGATGGCTGGGACTGCTACAGGAACTACAGGTAGGCGGAAAAAAAAGTAAAAATATTAATGTAAAATGTCCAAATGAGCCAAATTAGATGATTCCAATTAAAAAAAACCTCCAGTCTCACTCATCCACATCCGCATTCCTGTAACAGAGAGAGAGCGGTGCTAGTGGTATTCATGTAACAAGGAGCTGTAATTGAAAACTTGATTGATGACTAATGATTTTAAATGTTGTTGTGTGTTTGTGTGTGCGTGTGTGTGTGTAGTTATCTGAGCCATGGGTGGCGCTGTAGTTGCTCAAGTGTGGCTCGTTGCTCGGGAACTTTGGTCAGACAAATCTGCAAGAAATCCTGGCAATCTGGAGAGAAAGGAGGAGAAGAAAGATGACGTCGACAGCCTTAGCGATCCACCAAAGTGTGAACTAAAATAAACAGAATCATGTTTTTCATACCATCGGACAGCTTGTCACTGATTTGGAGCTTGTTGTTCAGGAAGTCGATGGTCTCGAATGATGATTTCCTGTGCACTATTTCATACAGGACTACTCCCAGCTGCCAAACTGTTGTGGGTCCGGCTTTGTAGGCGGAACGACTGTACCACTCCGGGGGGACGTGACACGAGGTTCCTGAAATATAAAGACATGATAAAGACTGTAAAGATGAGGAGGAGGCGGAGAGGCTTTCTTTAAATGTAAACGTCACTGCTTGGTAAATTAGTGAAGAGCAGGAGTAGTAACCATGACAACATACCATAAAAGATGCGGTACAATGATCCCCTCTTAGCAAAGCAGCTCAAGCCGAAGTCAATGAGACGGACACGTGGGACGTCAGCGCCGGTCTCAATCAGGATATTTTCCATCTTGATGTCTCGGTGGAAGATGTTTTCATCCTGGAGTTCGATTGTAGCGTCCAGCAGTTGTTTCAATATGATCTGAGGAAGAGAGAGAGAGAGATGAGGGGAGAGGGAGTGTTGGAAACATTTTAAAACCTTTAAATTTACATAAAATGTAAAAAAAAAAAAAAAAAGAATAAATAACATTACATGAGAATGATCACCAGGATCTTCCAGTTACTTACCTTGGCCTCCTCCTCTTCTAGGCATCCTCCTTTGTCCTCATTGTACACAAGGAGGTCTACAGCGGGGACTGGTCTCTCCAGGACCAATATGAGCTCCTTATCCAGATCATACCAGTCCAGCAGGGACACAGCTGATCCAGTCATTCCTAGTTTTAACATCACGGCGACCTCCACAGAGAGCTGGTTCCCCTTCTTATCCTGAAACATCAAAACAAATTGAATGTTAAGGGAAAGAAGCTCCAGAAATACTCATAAATCATCCATAATGCATTCAGTTCAGTCAAAGAAATGTTGGTGTTGCTTGCTTACCGTTTGCTTGCAGAACACTTTATCTTCTGGGATGTGTTTGATGGCAACCTACAAAACACAAACAGGTATTTGGTTAACACTTTCTCAACATACTGTGTTGGGCTGTGGTCAGACCAACATGAAATATAAAACAACACATGTTAAACATGAGAATGTGTGTGTAACACTCACTGGTAAATGATCTTCTTTGCGGTAGCCGGCAAACACAGATCCACAGCCTCCTTCACCGAGCTGGATCATTTCTTCATATTTGGCCTCAAATTCAGCTAAACAGTGACACAGAGACATTTTGTTTTAGATCAGTTGTTGGGAACATGTTACTGAAGCTCTAATAATAACCCCTCTTATACTCATTTTAGACAGTAACATAAATCTAAACCCTACAATAATCTATCTACCAACCTCTGCGGGCTTCTACTGAGGAGGTGAGGTCCTCCTTGGTCTTTTCTTTGGTCTCTTCCAGGTCAAGGCTCCTCTTCTTCTTCTTGGTTGGTCCTTCTCCATCAGCAGAGGCTTTCCTCTTCATGCCTCTCGGGCACAGAGACGTACTGCATCCCTCTAATGGATTGCTGCTCTCTACAGATGAGAAATAGGAATATGAGATTGGTGATGATGAGAAAAAGTACAGGATTAGAGTTGCGATTTAGGTAACCTAGTTTAGCTTAAAGACTTGAGGCAGGGGGAACAGTTACTTTAACTCTGTCCAAAGTGGAAAAGTTGACTCATTTAAAAACATATTTCTCTCTTCCCTCTTGTGGCATCAATCCATAATTCCGTTTTATTTTTTCAAGTTTATAGATATTTGTCTCTGAGATTTTTTTTTACTTAAAAGCCAACACTGTGTGTGTGTTTTGTGGATTATTCATTACATTTAGGGTGCTGTTTTTACAAAGAGATGTTGTTTTTTTTACCTTTTAAATGTAATTTGTTACTGCTGTGAGCACCAAAAACAGAATTTCATTTTTCACCTCCATTGTGCTGGGATGAAAGGACGAAATTTAAGAGACAGATACCTTAAAACTTGGACAAATAAAACCACAATATCTGCAATAATAGACACTGCTAGAGGAAATTGAGATTTTTTTTTCTTTGTAATTGGGGTTAACTGTTTAAAACTGAATTTATCCTAATGTCCCAGTTGATGGACAGTTCAGTGTGTAATAATGAATCCTGATGATATACACTTCCATCTGTAATTTCATATGATGAACCTACTTCTTCGAGTGTCCACTGAGGAGGAGGATGCGGACTCCTTGTCATCAAGGTGGTCAAAACCTCTCTTCTTCTTCTGTGAAGGTCCCTCTCCGCATTCTCTGAGTTTCCTCTTCACTCTTTTCCCACCGACACCTTCTTCTGTGGTGTTACAAGGTTCGGTTTTAGAGACCTGTTTCCTCTTTGTCTGGGTCTCCTTGTCAGGACTGGCCTTTCTTTTCCTGGCCCTGGTCCTGCCATCCTTTGCAGCCGGTGGACTTTGTTGTGTCTGGCTGCTATTAATCTCTGAAGATGAGAAAACAGTGGAACATTAATTTGTTGTGAATTTTTGTCATTAATTAAATAAAATTGTCTTTTTTTTCCAAGACACAGTTCAGACTCAGATCCCAGATACTTTATCAAGGTGAGAAAAAGGGCTCAGCAACAGGAATCTGAGAAATTAGTGCCCACTGATAAGTGATATAAATTAATATACAGAAGTGATTACTGGTTTTTCTCACTTACTTCTTCTCCTAAGAACTCGAGATTGAGGAGGATTTTCAGAATCTTTGTTCATGACGGCGTTTAAACAAGTTTCACACACGATAACTTAAAGTCAACTAGTGAACGTTGGTCCAACGGTTCAGTATCTGAAAGCTTGTCCTGAGTTCTGAAGGTTTGAGGAACTGATCATGGAACATTCTGTCATGTTCTGTTATGACATCACCTCTGTGACGTCACACAGAATGCCTTTGATCAATATGGCCGCCGCATATTTAAGTAGTAGTAGTAGTAGTAGTAGTAAACTGTGTATGTTTATATGTTTAATTATGCATTATTTATTTATATATTAGACTATAATGACAATTAACATTCTTTAAGTTTTAAAGTATTAAAAGTCAAAAAACGTTGTGTACAGTAAATACATATTATATACATATTACACACACACACACATATTATATTATTATATATATATATACTTTCCTACTAATCAAATAATCTTTTTTTTTTAATGCCCTCAGGTTGTTTTCATGAACTTTTCAAAAACTTCAACTCCCAAGAATGAATACCTAATGATTATTTAAGTTATTTTTATTAATTATTTTAAGTTTATTTTTACAAACCATGCTGCAGGCAGACAAATAATTAAAATATTGTCAAATAATTTGTCCAAATAATCTCAACTCAAGGTCCACTTACTAGCTTTTTTAGAGCTTTCAACCACATATCACGGTCTTAATCAGTGAAAGGAGCTGATTTTTCAAAAACAGTGCATTATCATCCGCAAACTGACTGATGTTTAATTCTTGATTGATTGATTGATACAATAAAGTTCACCTGATAAAAACAAACAAATTCTGCACTTAAAATAAATACAATGAGTTAAAATTAGGTGACAAGCCTTGGCTAAGAGATAAACTACTGCATATATTGGTACAGGACATGCTAACGCAATGCCACTCAATTCATCATCACAATAAAACTATGTGCTACATGATGATCCTTAAGAATATTAAAAACTAGTAAATATGTTTGTGCATATTTCTCCGTCAAATAATTCCTTTTAATTTGACAAGTTTACATTATTAATATCTAGTTGACATTGTGATGCACCGTTGTGTGTAGCTTTTTATTTTGTATTTTGTGCGGTGTGTTCAATACTAAAACAACAACACAAACCCATAACTCCAGGAGCAACAGGTAAGTCATAAGCAGCTTCTTTCGCAGTTAAGGCCTCTGGGGATAGTTGTGGTTTGTTCATAGCAACAAACTGATTTGAGGCCTCCAGTATTTTATGTTTTGCACTTTGGTTTCTTTTATTGATCCTCCACTGTCTTTTCAGACTTCTCTCTCTTTATCTGCCCATTCTCCTTTCTTTTTTTTGTAACGCTCTTTTTCCTTGAAGAGAAATGCTTCATATCTGTCTGGGTCTTTTCTCATTTCCTCTCTGCATTTCTGTGATCTTATTGTAGATGAATTTGGTCTCATCTAGGGTTGCAAAAATCATGTTTTATGTTTAGTTTACAATAGACTTAATATGTGCAATATAATATACATATATATATAACTCCCATTTAATTTGTCTTTAGCGCAACACTGCTGCGGTAAAGACATGTTGCAGAAATGACATTTTCGTTAATATTGCAGATATATGGCATGGATGTATAAATAGAACTGGATACAGTGTAGGAGGCCGTGTTCATTCCTATAAAAGTCGCTCACTGGTGCATGAAGCCAAAAAAGTTTGACTTTCACGAATAAAATTAATCACTGGGCCCATACAGCGAGCACACTGGTGACTTTTGCCGGCCGAATCAGCTACCTCCTGTTCGCCCTCCAGCTAACTTGAGTGGGGATAAAACAATTCAATCGTGCGGCTCTTTTAGGCTTTCAAAATGTGATCAGCCAGAATGGATCAAATTATCGAGAGACGAGTCATTTCGTAGGGGTTGTGATGCTCAAAAAATGTATTTGCTGATTTACAGACTTCTCTTTCACAATATAATTATGTCTTTTTGAAAAAAAAGTCTTTTTGGGCCCAATAGCATCATGTGACGTTGTAATGACACGGTTTGGCCATTATGTCAAATTGGCTTCACAGCTCAGCACTGTTCCTGGGGGCTTGGTAAAGTGCAGCTAGCAAGGTCTGCTACATTAGCTTTGACTCTTAGCATCTAATATACATGAATTTACCAGTAATATCAATTTATTTTTAAAATCTAGTTCTATATGCACACTTACTAAGCTGTACAGTAAGGACACACAATAAATACTTCAGAGGAAAAGATGATGATTACCTTTTTTTTTTTTTCCACCTAGCGTCAGTGGCCCAACCTGTCATCCATGTGCTCACTTTCTAATGTCTGTTTCCATTTATTTATGAAATTGCATGTTGGATGTTTATTATGATATCAACTCTTATTCTGTTAATTCAATCTCATACTCACAATCATTTAGTGACAAATCAGTTCACTCTTCATTTCCTATTATATAAACACAGAAAATAACTCATGATGACAATGAACTGTAAATGTGTCATTCTGTCAATTTAATTTTATTGTAAACTGCAATTGTAAACTAGACAACATCATAACAATAAGTGATTTGGAAATAAATCAAATCCTGTTGATGTGTTTTGAAGTAAAATATTTAACTGACTCATGATTGTACAATGACCCTCATTTTGAAATCATTGTTTGGCTTTTTACCAGTTTTTAAATCAGAATCATGGCTTCATACTTTTTGGAGCTAGTCAGCAAACCCCCAGATTAATAATTATAATTAATAACAACTAGTTTTCAGTGATGCAAGTTAATATGAGTCATTTTGTTTTGAATGCAGCTCCTACTTTTCATATATTTGAACGTTTGCTATGAGTCTTTTGGACACAACATAAGTTGTTTTAAGGGCAGTATGAGGATGTTTGTCTTTCTGAGGAGTGTGTGGCTCTTAAAAGAGCCGTTGTGTTGTTGTTGGACCGGGTGTGGTCGTTTACTTCTTGGCGGGTTTCTCGGTCTTCTTGGGCAGCAGGACTGCCTGGATGTTGGGCAGCACGCCGCCCTGAGCGATGGTGACTCCGCCGAGCAGCTTGTTGAGCTCCTCGTCGTTGCGGACGGCCAGCTGCAGGTGGCGGGGGATGATCCTGGTCTTCTTGTTGTCGCGGGCAGCGTTTCCAGCCAGCTCCAGGATCTCAGCGGTCAGGTACTCCAGCACAGCCGCCAGGTAGACGGGGGCTCCGGCACCAACACGCTCAGCATAGTTGCCTTTGCGCAGCAGCCTGTGGACACGGCCGACTGGGAACTGGAGCCCGGCCCTGGAGGAACGGGTCTTTGCCTTAGCGCGGGCTTTGCCTCCGGTTTTGCCTCTTCCACTCATTTTTGGGTTATTTTCTAGAGTCTGGACTCAAAATGTGATGCAATTACAGCAAACCCTCCTTTATATGTCCGCGAGCAGGCGGGGGCTGATGTCTCCACCCACCAGAAAAGAGGCTCCAGCAGCGGGAGAGCCGCTCTTATTTTGGCGGACTTTTTCAAAGGACTTTTGTCCAATAAGCGGCGGAGGTTCAGGCTCCTCTAGGCGGCGCTCAGCTCCAGGAGGAGCCGCTCACCAATCAGGACCCGGAGGTCTGAAGCCGCGTCACAGTCCCGCAGCCGCTCCGACACTTTAAGAGCAGCGAGTCTCCTCTTGTCGACATTATTTTCTCCTGATCAGAGAGACTAGAAACGATGGCAAGAACCAAGCAGACCGCTCGTAAATCCACCGGAGGCAAAGCCCCCAGGAAGCAGCTGGCCACCAAGGCCGCCCGTAAGAGCGCCCCGGCCACCGGCGGCGTCAAGAAGCCTCACCGTTACAGGCCCGGTACCGTGGCTCTCCGTGAGATCCGTCGCTACCAGAAGTCCACCGAGCTGCTGATCCGCAAGCTGCCCTTCCAGCGCCTGGTCAGGGAGATCGCTCAGGACTTCAAGACCGACCTGCGCTTCCAGAGCTCGGCTGTCATGGCCCTGCAGGAGGCTAGCGAGGCTTACCTGGTCGGTCTCTTCGAGGACACCAACCTGTGCGCCATCCACGCCAAGAGGGTCACCATCATGCCCAAAGACATCCAGCTGGCCCGCCGCATCCGCGGAGAGAGAGCTTAAACTGTCTGCCGCTCCTCCTCAAAACCACAACGGCTCTTTTAAGAGCCACATCACTCTCACTAAAAAGCTGTTTCCTCTTGCAGAAACTAACTTTAAAATATATGTATAGAATGAAAATCTGTTTTGATCTCCCATTATGCCCCTTTTTTATGCTGACATTCATCCACCTTGTAATCACATGCTTCATATCTTTCATGTTGCACATCCTGCGTGTCCTAAAAAGAAAAGGGTAAAGTCCTTTAATGATTAACTTGTACTCTGTAGCGACTGAGTATTCCCAAATTTCTGCCAAGAAAATTAGAGGTGATAGTATCCTGCTATAAAATATTTGAGTTTAGTCATTTACTGGCTGCTAGTTTCATTACTTTCACAGTAAATTATTGTAATGACTCCTGTATGCAGTGACTTCAGTCTGCTGTGCCATCACATTTACTGCAAATGTACACAAAAAATAACGTCAAAAACTAATGCAAAATATGACCTGTCCACATTTTTGTTAACCCATAACAAATCTGTAACATAAAAAGGTTAGATTAAAATAAAAGACAAGCTAGGTCATTTTCCAAGACTTTGTCAATGATGATCTAGCTGGTAAGACAGACAGATCTCCTAACCATAGACATGCAGTGCAGGCACCACACTATTGTAACATGAGCACTATTTGAAGGGGAACAGACTTTAACACTTACTGCTGTGACATCCCTTGTGTGCTTCTGACTGACCTTATTTCCATGATGTCAACATCTGAACCCACAGCAGCTGTATGCTAAAATGTAGCTGCTAACAGCCAAGCTATACTATGTTATATCTTCACACACATGCAGAAAATACAGTGTGGTAGCTGCTAGTATGCATCTTAGTTACTTATTGGCTGGGATTTTAGGAGAAATCAGGTGAATCAGCTGTTGTTTATTAAGCTGAGGACCCATCTGCACATACTCGTATAAATGTTTTCATCAGCAGTAACTTAACATGGCTCCGTTACAGCTGAAAGCGAACAGGAAGTACAAACAGGAACACAGGAGAGAAGTTTCAGGCGCATCGTTGCAAGCCAAGAAAATGTTCACTCGCAATTGAAAGATTTTTGGTCACCCTTTTAATCAACAGAAATAAATGTACCAGCGTCCTGTAATTACCACTTTACCACCACCACCATATTGTTCTTGTTTGTTTGTCTTCCTTTGTCTATAAATAGGAAACTAAACTATCTGAACTGGTGACATCATCTGTGAGCTGATACTTTATTTAAATTGAAGCTGCAGGAGGAAAATGTAACATGTAACCACAGCAGACACAAAACGTTGTTGGATATTAAACAGAAAAGAAACACTTCTTAACTCAAACCATTTCATCTTTCCATAAAAAGATATTCTTTATTAAAACCACATGCAAATTCCATTATTCCCAGACCAGGTCATTCAGTGGCAAACGGAGAGTTGACATTGCAAAAACAGATCATCAGTCAGAGTGAAACATAAATCAGAGCATGGCTTCTTGGTTGGGGCTCGTTCAGTCGACAGGAGCAGCCAGTACGGTGTCCAGGGCGCTCTGAGCCTCTTTGATCTGCTGCTGCAGTCTCTGCTTCATGGCCTCATTCTGGGCCTTCTTCAGCATGTCCTGCATGTCCCTGATGGCTGCTCGGTAGCCCGGGGCGTTGTGAAACACTCGGATGGCCTTGTCGCCGCTGCATGCCAAGAAGCGTCCGCTAATGTCAAATCTAAGGTCGGTGATCTCCTCGCTGTGGACGCCTTGTAGCTCTTCCTCCAGCTGACCGCTTGCTGCGTTGTACAAAGCCACGTTACAGCCGTCGCTGATGGCTACCACCCGGCCGTCTGGAGACAAGGCCACCAGGCTACCTTCAGATGACGCACAAGGAACCGTCTTCAGGAGGTAGGGATCCTGCTGCTTTTTGTACTCCACATCTGTATTCCACAGCTTCCACGTACCGTCTTTGGAGACGGTGACCATTCTGAGGAATAAAATGAAAACAAATACATGGCAGTGTTGTGGCTGCAAAACAAGACGGAGGCTGAGGACAGAGACTCTACTAAATATTAACCTTAATGCCATCAATTCACAAATTAAAACACTACAGCTGTAGTCTGCTGGTTGATCGGTTGGTCGATATGTTCTTGTCTGACTAAATTCTCATTGGTTGAATAATCTCCATGACACTTTCACAAGGACAGAAGTGCTACATCAACAGCCTTCCAGGATTAATCTGTTATTTCCTGCGGTGGGAGGGACAGACTAACAAATTACCTGTGAAAACAACAGGGGGTATGATCAAAACACCCCCAAAGTTTTCACAACTTTAAACTCTCCAAACCTAATGGAGTGTGTTGTTTCCCCAAGTGCTGGGAAAGTGAAGGGAGTTAGCTCCAAAGTTAGCAACAATGGGTTAGCCTAGCCTGAAGGCACAAAACAGAGAAATGTGTGGCTGCTGAGTTCACTGTGAAATTTGTCTCCCACGACTAATCGATTAGTTGAAGATTATGTACAATTTTAGTCAACCAAGGTTTTTTTTGGTTGACTACAGCCCTACTACACACATTAGTTTCATTAGTTTATCTCCACACAAATAGAAGTGTAAAAATTACAAGTTGTCGTTTTATAAAGGGTCACATGCTGGAACTATTTCTTGGCTACTGGAGTGTGAGCAAACAACGTGTTAATTTGTAAGCTTTAAAAAAGTGTTTGTAGGTGCATATTTGTACAGAACCAGGCTTTATGCAAAGATAAGCTACCATCGGCTGGCTCCAGCTATTTAACCTGCAGACAAGACAGTTTTATCAATCCTCTCATCTAACTCTTGGCAAGAAATCAAGGAGCGTATTTTCCCCAAATGTCAGAGAAAGATTCATTACCTGTGAGAGTCATTGGAAAAGGCGAATGCGTGAACTCCTGCAGAGTGGCCCTTCAGGTCAAAAGCTCGCGCCACCTCTTTGAAATCTCCACTCTTCCCGAAGCAAACCTCCCACACCTTCACGTCAGGAGTGAAGCCACAGGACGCTACAAACCTGAGCACAGAGAAGGACAGAACAGACCATTACATCTCCGTCTAAATCTCTTTTGGATTACAATCCGTGTTTTTCTGTTGTTTACATAATTTTAAACTAATGATACTCATGCTCACTTGAGCATCTGTTACATTCATCCATTTGCAAACAGGATAAAACACAACCTCTTATTTGGCAGAGCAAGAAATATGATAACTGGAGAAAAAAAATGCATCTAACACCTGCAAGATGTGTGTGGGGAAAACGACATGTTATTACAAAATAATAAAGTATTTAATCCTGCACTCTGTCAGCATAAAATAATTACATATAAGTGATGTTTCAGTCATAAACCTTCTTCATGAGGCATTATGAGAGAACAGACAACAACTCTCTTTTGTCTTTTGTTATCGTTTTGATTGAGATGCCTAGCGGCTGAAATTACATATTGTGTGTTTAATACTTGAAACAACCCAAATGTGTTAACAAGGGTTTGGATACTGAAAAGGAAGTAAATCAATTGTTTTTGCTTTTTTCAGTGGACAGTAGTTGTGCCATCCGTGCATTTGAAAATAACGTCATATGTTATTAAAATGTGAAAAAGTATAAGATTTTCAATGACATGTGAATCACAATGACAGGGAATATCCGATCACTATCACGTTTATTTCCACATATGATTGAGGCCTGAAATAATACATAATACATATCAGATCTGTGCCACATGTCAGCAAAAAAGAATAAATCTGAATCAGGTCACTTGTACCAGGAAGTGTAAATGAAGCCTAATATTTCAGGTTTGCAGTGTTGGAGTTGGTGGGACTGACCTGCCACACGGGGAGACGGCAGCATAAGAATTGGTAATCTGGTTAGTGTTGATAGAGGCCAGTACCTCTCCTTTCAGGTCCCAGATGTGGATGCTGGTGTCAGTGGAGGCACTCATGATGAACTTGCCTAAAAGAGACACCAGAGATCAATGAAACTAAGAGGGATCTTTCATCACACATACTGATCAATTAGAGCTGCTAAAACTAATCTTTTTGTCTATAAAATGTGAAAAAAATTCACAATTACTCAGAGCCCACAAGGATGTCTTCAATTCAACTTCAATTATTTTACTTTTCTTGGTTTAAACGATAAGCTGGTGAACATAGCTGAACATTTAGCAGCTAAAAGCACCACATTATTTTCTCAGGAGTTGGTGGAAACCTGAACGCAACTTTAACAAGAGTAAATATTGGACTTCCATTCATCTAGTGGACATAAATCCAACTCAAAATAAAAGCGACTGTTGCCTAGTGTCTGCCGAACACAAGCTATTGTTGCTAGCATATTAGCTATATCAGCTAATGTCAAAGGTCAAATATAAGCCTCAAACACTGCCACAGCTTGTGTGTTGTAGCTTCATTCACATTATAAAAAGAGGTCTGGCTGCAACTAGAATAAATTTAAGAAAGATGATTGTACTATTTTTTTATTTGTTGATGTTAAACAAAAGTAGTTTAAAGAGAAATATGCAAACAAGAAGGGGAGGGAGCTATCGAGTAAACGTCACAAAAATGTAATTTGCTTATTGTTTCATTGTGGTTATGTACTAAAGCAGAAACAAATAACAATAACACTTTCTTGTCCTCTGGTAAATAAATTCAATCCCACTCTATTTGTATTTACCACATAGTAACGCTGAAAACATCAACAGAAATGTCTTTGTTTTCTCAGCGCATTAAACATACAATAACATAAACATGTCATGTGATCTGTACCTGTCTCCGCAATGCCGATGTTGAGGATGCTGGCCTTGTGTTTCTGAGGGAAGTCTTCAGGAGCCGCTTTGAAGCTTAAAGAACCGTCCTCCTTTTTGGTCATTTTGAAGATTCGAATAGTGTCTCCGTTGGCCAACCAGGTGATGAACGCCCTGCGGTGAAAAGAGTCAGTTGTTAGACAAAATACAGATTTGTATGTACCAACTGGGCATATTAAAACATGAAAATTAAAGGCTAACACTCAACATCCTGGTGCAGAGAATAATCTGTGTTTGTAAGGATTAACTCATAATAGCAGGACAACAAAACAAAACAACACAGGCAGAAAAAGTCACTATTTTAATCTCTCAGTCAAACATATTCAGGCTTTTCCCAGACTGCTGAATTCATGTTCACCTAATTATGAATATAATGACATTTGTTTGTTGTTTATTTATTTAATTTATCTGTAAAACATCTGTTGTTTTTAAATGTGCTCTATAAAAAATAATAATAAAAAAGTAAAATATTTGAGACTTTAACGCCGTCAGATCTGATTTACTTTACTTTATCTTTATTTGGCTGAGATCAATACTAAAACAATTAGCCAATTCATTGATTGATAGCTGATTAATCTTCAAGTCATTTAACAAAAACACAAAAAAAAAAAAAAACACTGATCACTGATCAGCACCTAAGAGATTACACATCGTACAACAGGACGTTAGATCGATCAGTCATAATAACAGACAGATTAATTAATAAGAAAAGTAATTGTTAGTTGTAGCTCTAACTGAGTTAGCTGGTGAGAAAGTGCTGTAGTTAAATCGCTAAACTTTCCTTATTTTCTAAATATAATATAAATGAGGTGTCAGATCTGGTTTAAAAGGTTTTAATTAGATTCGGGTCTCACTTAAACTCAGTACTCGTAGTTCTACTCTTCTTCTATTTAGGTGACACTTTATGTCAGTGACGGTTTGCACAGGTAAAGTGAGAAGAGAGAGAGAGGAGGGGGGAGACCTGGAGTCCGGGCTGAAGCGAACCAGCGTCGCGTGATCCAGCTCCACATTGGCCCTCAGACACTTGTGTTCTCTCTCCAGGAAGTCTTTGGTGCTCCAGATCCGGACGGTGCGGTCATCAGCGCAAGACGCCAGGTACTTCCCGTTACTGCTGAAATCAAGGCATGTCACGTTCCCGCTGTGGCTCTAAGAAGAACACACATACAAATACACAGTTATTTGAAGAATGACGGAAGAGGAGTAGTCTGGAGTTTCCTCATCAATCAGTGAGAAAGAAAAGAGAACAAGAGCAACAAAAGAACAATATCAGATGTATCCATTAAGGCTTATTTCTCATGTTAAACAGCAACTCCTCCTTCTACTACTGTCTGCACAAAAGCAGAATCTGTGAACTATTGCAAAGCTACTTAAGTAGATCAGATACTTGAGATGGAGAGGTCCATGTATTTATTAAAAAAAAAAAAGCCTGTAAGAAACGTAATCTTTTCAGGTCTTAAGTGAGTCATTGTGATGTGATGTGATGTGATGTGAAGCCTCTTTTGGACCTGGTTTTGACTCAACACTGACAAAACCTGGAAATGATTTGAACCTCTGAAGTGTTCATATTTTATAAATACATTATTCAACAAAGCACAGATAGTGTGTTTTTACGAATATTTGTTTTCCTGAAGAAAACAAAAACATATCAAATACTAGCGTGCAGGTCAGTTAGATCGCTGTCTCAGTGTCTCTCCTCTGCTCCGCTGTAACGTCTATCAGCAGGTCTCAACCAGGGAGTCGCATCAACCTGCTACATGACGCACATTTCCTAATTTTTACATCTCTCCTGAAGTTGGGGTTGTTCCCCAGATAAAGCTGAACTACTAACATATGGATGTGCTCCCATAGGACTCTCCATAACCTGTCGTTCCCCTTCCCCTTTCTACAAAGTTAGATTGTAAAAAAAAAAAAAAAAAAAAAAGGCAATAAATGAAAAGTACAAAGAAATAATCACCTTTAAAGTTCTTCCCTACATGTTCCACGCTGTGCTGTCTCTGTGTTTTTGAGTGTATAAATAAATAGAGGTCTATTTTAGCTCAGTAGTCAGCACAGTCCACAATGATCTGGGAGACTCCACTTGTAACACTTTAATTTTCTAAAATTAAAAGCGTAATTAAAACAAAAACAAAAAAAAAAACAAAAAACAAAACAGGACTTTTAAGCCTCTTTCCACTTTTATTCAAATACAAATACAAATACTGGACTGTCTGCACATCTCTAGTGTGTGTGTGTGTGTGTGTTCCAGTTTACCTTCAGTGAAGCTGCCAACAGCGGATGGCTGAAACTATGCTGTGAGGCTTTCTCCTTACGGCTGCGCTGCTTCTCCTGCTTCGGCTTCTTGGACGCAGGTCCCTTCGCAACGTTGCTTTCAGCTGAAAGACGAAACACAGAACTACTGAAGAAACTTCTCATTCTTGATACGACAGCATGCCTAAACTAAACTCTCGGTGAGTCTATATTTTTCAGTGTTGTAGAGGATCTGAGCTCTGAAGTAGAAGCAACTAAACAATAATTCACAGATATTTTCTGCCCCATTTGACATGGAGATTAACCAGTAACAATGCTGGGAACCAGGGAGAATTTGATTTAAATGATATTATCAAGAACAAAAGAACTTAATTTTTCATTTTCACACGTTTGTTCTGTTTGTTTTGTGCTGATTAATCTGTGACACGGTTTCTAAACCTCTCCTCTCCTGATTTCTCCTATTTTTTAATGTCAAAACTTTGCTCATCTTGTCGTTTGAATATTTTTTGTTCTTACTTGTAACAAAGTTAAGCAGTTTCATGAAGAGAGAGAGACCAGCTCACACAGGGTTATCGAAACAATAAAGAAATCCAAGTATACAAAACCTCACTTGGAGATTAACGTGCTCTTAAAAATACGTCAATACGTTCAACACACTCTTACACACATGCTCGTAAATGTCTTTCATTAAATGTAAATTTAAGACGTATTTCAGTAACAATGGGACCGTTTATATGTATTCAGTCTGTGTCTTTTCTCATATTGACTCTTTGTACTCGAGGAAACACTGCCGGATGTTGCTGTATAATAGTTTTTATGTATTTTATGACGGATGTACTTTGTTTTTACTTGGTTTTGTAGGTTTCTTTTATTATGCATGTTAAGTTTTGTGCACATTGTAATAAAGTTAATCTCAATCTCATACACATAGAAACTAGAAGTGGACAAAAACAACAATTTAACAGTTAATGAATGATATGTATACGGTTTATATTTAGAAGTAGAATAAATGTTCATAATCTAAAAAGGTACAAATGATGTTTTAGTGTGTTTTGTGAGAAGTGGTAGCTCAGAAAGGTCAAACTACGACAATCAAAATCTAATCAATTTTTAATCATGCGTTCATAATTAATAGCCTATTACTGGTCAAGAATCAGTGATCCTATTGGTCTGTTAATATAACCTTTGATGATTGGCTAATGACAGATGACAGTAGCTGGAAAGTTGCTTCAGTTTCTACTGTTCGCTCTGTTTTAGTGAATGAGCTACTACTCACCTGCTCAAACGGAGTTATTAATGAATGAATGAATGAATGTGTGTGTGTGTACGTGTGTGTGACTGTGTGTGTATGTTGGTGAGTCACCGCTTCACTCGTTAGCTACAGTTTGGTTAGCTTGTGTCGCTCTTACCGGCAAACTCCGCCGCTTGTTCCGTTTCTTCTCTCAGTTCTTCTTTCCGTCTTCCCACCGCGATGGCAACCAGTATAACCAGTGCACCCAGTAATAAAGTCAACGCTGCCAAAGCGGATACATCCATATCGAAAGTTTCTGCCACGTCTTTTTTTGCAGCGCTAACGTCTACTTGGCTGCCACACTATTGGCGCACTGCGCATGCGCCGATATTTAATAAGCCGCTCACAGGTGCATTATCGCCGCCTGCAGGACTGGGGTGTGTAGGCAGAAAATAAATAAAATGTCAATTCTCTCTGCTAAATATATATATATTAAGTGCTTAAATGACTATAAACTTTCCAAGCAGATTACTTTAAAATCCAGGCATGTTTAATATATATATAAATATCCTGTTTAGAATAATAATTTGTGTTCAATATGGGTTTTCCACACAAAAAAGTCCAATTACCTCATTAAAATCCTTAAAATGGTCTCTCCACTTTATCCCTCATTGAAAACACTCATCATAATACACTTACAGTGTACAAAAATGCATTTAAAAGTTCATCTGAAGCTAATACAAAGCACAAATTCCTTTTTAGTGCCCAAGTTCCTCTCTTTGTCACTATACTTCCTCCGCAGCTCAACACAAAGAGGGAATTTGATGCTAAAAAGACCACCTGATTTTTGTTTTAAGACACACTTGTGAACATATCCTTTAAAATAATGTTTCAGGATTTGTTTCCTTTAGTGTTGATACAAGTTTTCTCTGCTCCGCATAAGACACGATGTACCAGTAACACATGTTCAACAGATTCTGGCTGATTACAGTGACTGCAAACTGGACTCCAGTGTCCACGTGCTTATTTGAGCCCTGTATGTCCCAGTATCAGACTGGTTTTATACAGCAGCAATCCTGTTTTAGTGCTGACATATGATCTTTTTTATGAGATTCTTAACCTCAGTGTTACTTAATAAAAGTTGTGTGTTGACTTACTGTGGTTTTAATGACTGTTAATAACTAAAAAACACTGAGGAATAAATAATGCGGCACCTCAGTCTGAGTATTCTTCTGTTAATGAATATGAATACCTTGTCAAGAAATAATTGCTACTACTCTCATTGTAGGTGTCGGTCCTCCTTCAGTTACGGCACCATAAATACTAATCAGAGTTGAAGCTGATTATGAAACTGTTGAAAGTTTTAAGTTAAAAATCACCTCAAGAGTATAAAAATTGGACTTGTTTGGCTCCCGCCGCTCCTCCAAGATGGCTGTTGTTGTTTGTGAGTTTGATAACAGCCTTTTTCTTTATTGGAGATCTTGTATCTAAGGCAGCAATTAATGATTATTTTCATTGAAAATTAATCAGTGAGTTGTTTGGTCTATAATATGTCTTGTTTTTTTTCCCCCAAAGAAAGATCTTCAGTTCACCATCATAGAGGACTAAAGAAAGCAGAGAATATTCACATTTCAGAAGCTGGAACAAGAGGATTTGGCTCAAATGATTATCAAAATAGTTGGCGACTGATCAATTAACCGTTGCAGCTCTACTTGTGTCGATACTATTCCAGTAGTTACCCTCCATGATTTAGGTTCGGGTAAAGCTGGTTTGAGGTTAAGATATTATAGAAAACAACTTGTTTGGGCTCAGGCTGAAGGTAAAGGGAAGCACAAACATTAAATTTTCACAAATATTTTGACTTGTAATAGTAGAAAAACCTTTTGTGTTACTGGAATTTGTCTTCTTGATTTGTTTTTTAACATGTGTTATACAATAATCCCACATGAGATGAGGCAAATGTTTAGTATGACACAGAAATAAAAGATAAAGATAGAGTTGTCCGATTTGTTGTAATACCACTTCCCTTGATCCTGCTCAGCAGCCAGACGTACCAACAAGCAGCTTCTAAAGCTGCAAAACAAGTGTCTTATAAAAGTAAACGCCATCAGAAACGACAACCGGTTAGAAAAGTAGAAGAACGGGATAACAATCTTGAAGTGTTCATGTGTTTCTTGTTGGAACATCCACATCCAAATTCAGTTTTTATTAATTCAAAGTTAACTAATCGGGGGGAAAAAACAAAAAAAACTGCATCAGACACTGCTCACTTTTCACAGGAAGTGATTCTTGACCGAGTAACAGAAGAACTTTCAATAAAATAACCTTTGACTGAACCTTTGACTTGACTAACCAAGTACGATTACAAAAATCCCTGCATCATAGTGAGATTTTCTGTAATTACCAAGCAGATAAGGGTTTAATATCTTTAGTAATTCAATGTTACATAAATGTGGTGTTATCTACTCTAACAGTGATGCTTCAGAGGTGGGGAAATGGAGAAATGTGTTGCTGTGTAGATGTTTAAAACTCACTATTTATTATTAAGATACATCTGCATTAAACAGTAGTTGAAAAGTAAAATCTAAATGAACAAAAAGCCTGACTTCTTATCATCAATCCTATTAGATTTGATATTTACTCAGTGAATTAACAAGGATTCAGTGCCTGGGAGTAAAAGAGAGAGGTAGTCTGGCACAAACAAACACACATCTCAGGGTTTTTTGAAAAAAAAAAAAAAAAGAAATAAAAAGGTCACAGATTCTTTTCACAGGCATGAAGTTGAGGAATTGGCTTTGGTTTTGTCAGAACAAGTCAAGAGTAATTGTCTAATCATCATATACTGACCTGCTAATTACATCAGTGTTGGCAATCACTATTAAAAAAAAAAAAAGGAAACAAAAAACAAAAAAAGGCCGTCCATACAAGGACTTTGGGAATGCTTCAATCACAAGAGTATTAAACAAGAACACAAGGGTCTGCACTAACTACAGTAACAATCCAGAGACATTTTACTAAGTTGCCCTTTTAAGTGCAGAAACACGTCATTCATTTACAGGGTCAGAGAGCCAATTAAAAAAATAATTTAAAATGCAAACGTCTCATTTTACATTTACACTGCAGCGTTGTGTACCTCGAGCATCGTGAACCAACAACACGTTTCGCTCCGTTAAGATTCATTAAGAGAAACATGTACTCAAATCTTCAGTTACATACAAACCAACGAGCACTTCATGTAAAAAAATAAAGGTTTGAGCCGAGGCTCCGTGTCTTTGCCTGTACTCAACTTTCTCCTTAAGACAACGAACCACCGATGGGAGTGTCCATGTACTGTAAAGGAAAAGAGAAACTTTGGATATGCTTTTTGCTCAGAATCAAAACTATTCAATCGTCTTTTTTCTCTCTTCAAGTATAGTACATTGTTATGGATCCTTTCTCCTCATCGCTACATTCCCTTTTCGCTGGGTCATGTAGTCATCCAGGCAGCATGAACTCAGCAAGCTGGTGCGCTCTTTCCAACTCCTCTGCAAACACAACAGGTTTTTTCAGGGCCAGCACAATCCAATGGAGGAGGGAAGGAAGCAGAGGGCAATGGGTGGCAGCCTGGTTTGGGGATGTCGGGCTTTAAACAGAGCAATGTTACCCAGATCAGCCATTGCAGTAACAGCTGAAGTCCTCTTTTAAAAAAAGGTTTGCAGGGACACGAGTAGCAGGTTACTTCTTCCTGTTGTGTTGCCTCCGCGCCTGCAGCCTCTGCCGTGCTCCAGAGGGCTTCGATCCAGCCCCGATAGAGAAGGAGGGAGTCGCTGGAGACCCTGATAATGAAACACACACACAGGACTTGTTAAGATGTGTCACCTCACAAGGACTGAGACTGACATTTCTTTCTGATCTCTCTTACATTTACATTCATTTAGCAGAGCACAGCATTAACAACCTACCAAAAGGAACAGCATTGAAGCCTTGGACTGGAGTTCCAGGACTTCCGAAGGGAATCGGTCCAGCAGCACTCTGGCCAAAGGATGGTGTAGATGTCCCTGCAGAGAAAGTAACACATGACTTGAAACTAGCAACACATGCCGAGTGGTTTCCTATTAAACATTAGTCAATTTTCATATGAAAAGGGTTTTTTTTTGGTATAAGATGTTACCAGGGCGACATCTTCCTTATTATCATTCAGGTTATTTGTTATTCTCCTACAAGCGGCAGACTGTAACCAAATTATTGAATTATTGGTACTTATCAATCATAGATTGCATTCGCGAATATGATGCGATTGGTCAGATAGGGAATCCTTTGACCACATGCAAAAAAAAAAAAAAAAGTGCTTTTCACTCTTAAGAAATCTCAATGCAGAACCTGCTGTAGCTGGGTTTAAAATAAAAAAATAGACGTCTCTTCTCTCTCACCAAAAGCTGGTTTGTCAGCAGCAGCCCCAAAGTTGAATCCTCCCATCTGCGGTGCAGGATTATTGGAGACCGGTGTTCCAAACTGGGGACGTTGCATGCCAGCACCAAAGTTAAATCCAGTGGATGCTGGCTGAGCAGGGCCAGGGGGAGCTGCTTGCTGAGGAGCAGTGCCACCGCCAAATGTGAACGTGGCTGAAGAGGAGCTCTGAGTCTGGGTCGCTGCACCGAAGCTCGGAGGAGCTAAAGGAGCAGCTGAAGGAGCAGCCGAGGGAGCAGCGGCGGCACCAAAATTAAAACCAGTCGAGTTGGCTCCAAATGAAGGTTTGGCTTGGGTCCCAAAGCTGGACGCTGTGGTGGCAGCAGGTGCCCCGAAATTGAAAGGAGCCGGAGCGGGGGCAGGGTTAGAGGCAGGCGTGGATGTCACTCCACCAGCTCCGAAGTTGAAAGGTTTTGGCGGTGCCGCCGGGGAGCTGAAGGTCGACTGCGCTGCTGGCGCTTCGAACGACGGCTTTCCGAAGGGGAATGCAGATTGGGTGGTAGGGGGAGCGGTGGTGGACGCTGTGTTGGCCATGGCAAAACCTCCAAACGAAGCGGTGGTTGTGCTCTGACTGGGTGGTGGCGCCGCCTGGCCGAAGGGGAACACCTTCTGGTTGGCAGCTTGAGCGTCCGGCTGTGTAGCACCAAAGCTGAAGGTGCCGTTGCTGGAGGTTGTGGTGGGAGCAGCGATGGTGGGAGCAGCGATGGTGGCTGCGGCGGTGGTGGTAGCAGCAGCTCCAAACTGGAACGTGCCCACTGCAGCAGGGGCCTGCGCCGGGGCTGAGCTCGTACTTGTTGTCGAGGACCAGTTTTTGAAAAGGGATTTCACAGCTGACTCGGCTGCAGGCTGCGTGGTGGCGATGGAGCTAGTGGAGGCCGTTCCGGTGGGGGTGTTGGTCAAGCCGGGGAAAACTGACGGTGCGATTGCGGTGGTGCTTATTGATGCACCAAACGTTGAGGATGTACTACTTGAGGAAACTGTAGATGACGGGTTGGTGGTTGTGAGGGATGGAGGCTGCACAAAGCCACCACCTGCTGTGGTACTTCCAAAGATGGGCTTGAAGTTTTGGAGAGCAGGTTTGCTCTCCAAGGGTGGGACAGCTGAGGAGGAGGAGGAGGAGGAGGTTGTGGTGACTGAGAAGATGGGCTTGAACCCTGAAGCCAGCAGAGGGTTGGTGTTACCGAGCGACTCTGAGCTGCTGGCTGGAGCAGTAGTAGCAGTGACTGGGTTAGACGCAGAGAAAACAGCGCTGGGAGTGCTGGTCTGGCTGGTCAGACCAAACAGGCCCACTGCCGCAGATGGGGTGCTGCTGGGAGGCTTGGAGACCTGGGCCAGCACCTGAGTAAAGGCGGAGGGCTGCTCCACACCAGAAGAGGAAGCCTGAGACTGGGAGGCAGGAGGAGGGAGCTGTGGAGCATTCACTGTAGTAGACATCTTCAGGTTTAAGCTGCTTGGTTGCACCGGTGTGGTTACTGCATTATGGAGGGAAAAACAAAGTCAGAAACAAACAAGCATGGTGACAGGTGATCAATACAACTTTTGATTGGTACTGTATAATGATATAAGATATATAAAATTACTTTAGTCTTTAAATTTTGGGTCTCTGACTTCTGTTATTTTGTTTTTATTCTTCTCTACTACATCTCTATGGTTTTAAAATGTATTTTTGGTTTAAAGCTATAATATAATATTAAAGCTATAATCTGTAATTATTACACATTTTAATGTGTAGAAACAACTAGACCTATGCTATACATGTCTACCAAAGAGTAAATGCCACACATACAAGATAATACATCAGCGTTGCACTTGTTCCACACAAACTGTTAGAAATGGACTTTTATTCAGTTTTATGCATGTAAGATGCAGTGATCAGCATTGTAGCAGGAAACTAAATTTCGGGTGCATAAAATCAAGTTATGTTACCACCAATTCATCTGTTATCCATCAAGTATTGTGAAACAGTGACCTGACTCGCTTACACTTCCTACCTGAAGCTGGGCTAGAAGCAGATGTGGAGCTAGCAGGAGTGCTGCTCTTCATTTTCAGAGCCTCCAGCAGCGGGTTGGAGGCCGCAGGTGCTGTGCTGACGCCACCGCTGCCCGGGCTTGGATCCAGGTTGATGACTGGTATGGAAGAGCTGGGGGCTGTCGGCAGAGGAGCTGCCAGAAGGCTACTCAGGGTGGTGGCGGAGGTGGAGGTGGTGGTGGCGGCGGTGATGGAGGGGGCAGAGGTGGTTGACAAGGCGGGTTGGGTAGAAGTGGAGGCTGGGGGAGAGACAGACTTCTCTGGCTCTGGAGCTAAAAAAAAAAAAAAGAACAGGAAGGTCACAGACCAGAGAACGGAGGATTACAGCAAAAGCATCAAATAAACAGTCCAGCAGAGTTAAACGGTTCATTCCTGTTGCTGCTTCGACTTACCAGGTGTCTCCAGGACCTTCTGGATCTTGCTGATGGCGGCCCTTTTCTCTTCATCCAGGTCTTTCGCAGTGATGGTGTAGCCCAGCTCTGGAGGCGGAGGCTGCAAATCAACAAGCACCGTGATCAAAAACCATTATAACATAACTAAACAATAATAACAACAACAATAACAACAACAATAACAATAACAATAACAATAACAATAACAATAATAATAATAATAATAATAATAATAATGAGGGTTTCAAGCAATGCAATGTTTGTAGCACTCCTTACCAGAGAGATGTGGTTGTCGGGGTGGCTGGACACCAGCTGGATCTTCCGCTTCCTCTTCCCACCACTACCAGTAGATTCTTTTGAGGTAGTGACTGGGATCTTGGGGACTGGAGTGAGTTTGGCTGCAAAATAAAAAAAAACAAAATAAATAAATAAAAACACCATATAATGAACAATAATAACAAACAAAAACAGACAAATCAGTGTCTATAAAACCAAATGCAAACAAGTCAGATCCAGTTCAGCAGGTAAAGTGTGTAAACAACGGGTCCGAAAACCATCTACAGCTCAACACAGATACTGCAGAGGAAGACTCGTGCAATCACGAGGAGACGCATGCACCATAAATTATTTTGCAGGTGCTGCTGTTTTGCTCTCTGTTATTCTTTTATTTCACATGAACAAGACAGTGGCTGTGTTTACATGGACCCTAACATTCCACTAATAATCAGAATAAAAACGCCTCTTGTAACCACCTCAGTCGGAAGAGACTGATCTGATTTGATCCGGCCTGATCAAGATGAATTTTCCAATTCGGTTGAGACGGGTGGTTCAATAGGAAAATATTAGCGCTTAATAACCGTATAAACGCTTAATCCGATTGTTTCTCGCTGGTTGGAATAAATATATTCTTTCTGCGTATGTTTGCCCCACGTGAGGTTAATGTTAAGGTGACGTGACAAGTTTCCAGGAGGATCTCAAAAAAAGTAACATGAAGAAGAGTTTTCAGATTCAGACAAAAATATAGCGACAACAAAGCAAAACCAATCTGTAAGTGATACAACTTTTTTTTTTTTTTTTTTTTAATCGGAGACTTTAAAATATTGTTCCCAGGATGGACACGAATTATACGTAGCATTTGTGGATCAAAGCTGTCATGTCTCTGTATAACAAAAAGGACAGAAGTGTGAAGAAGTGTTAGGATATCATGTAACCTTGATGTAGGACGGATATCACGGGACATTGTGGAAATTAAGTCCAATTATAGCAGCATCTAATTGCCTTATGCAACTTTAATTATTGATTGAAATGTTCCTTTGCCATTATCCGGTCTTGCATAATCTGCTACACTCCTACGCCTGAGGAAGTCCTTTATTTACTGGTGATAAAAGGAGACTTACAAGCAACGGGTGTCTTGTCGGAAGCTATCTGGTCTGATCTCACTGAGGATGCTGAGCTGGGAGACAGTCCGTCGTCCTCTCTGGTGATGAAATCACAAGATACAAGCTTTAATATCAGATCAGATGTGGATGACTGGACTCCGCATGAGGCAGGGAGAAACCAGCAGACACATACCTGGGTCTTTTCGAGGCTCCCTCTGGTGTCTGAGAGCGAGAAGATACGGGGCTCGACAGAGGAGAGCTTGGCGCAGACGGTTTCTTCCACTGTGAATGTAAACATGCAGACAAAGCTTAAGAGCTTCTCTTTATCGCTCTCTGCAGAGAACATGTGTGTTGTGACGCAGCAGATAAGCGTTACCTGGCTGAGGCCTAGTGAGGAGCTGTAGGAGCTGTGGATCGGGTTTCTCCGGGTGCCTGGGGTTCCTCTTGGGGCATGGACTCCGCTGCCGGAGCTGATGGAGGAAGTACGAGACCTCTTCATGATGGACTCTTCCGCCACAGACGTCATCCCTCTTTTCAGGCTTCCTGGCCTGGAGGGAAGGAAAGGAAAAGCATTTCCACTTTACAAAACCACTCAGCTCAACTGGCTTCACGTCATCAAACACGCGGTCAGTAACACGTAAGGACAAGATCTGACAGTAAGGCGTCACTTTAAGAAGTTAGACTCACTTGGGGACCAGTTGTGACGGCGTTCCGTTGGGCAAAAGAGGCTCGAAAGCAGAGTGTGCGCTTCCACCGCTGTCATTACGCCTAGTAAAAAGAAAACGTATTACAAACATGCACAATCAAGTCCTGAGTCTAGATTTGTTAAAAACCAGCAAGACTGCAAACACAAAAACACCAAACAATTAGTTTATCATCTAAGAAAGTAAAATAAATCCAACTGTAATATCTGTGTGGTGTTGTGTCACTGATGTTAGCTAAAAACGGCATTCAAGCTTCAGTACTGTGCACAAACATCACACTTGGCATTAACATACGATCTGTATGTGGAAACGTGATCTCAGGTGAAGGGAATTGATGCACGAGACAATGAGGCGACGTTGTGCAAGGCGAGGATCTTGAGACAGACGTAGGCCTTGTTTACAGCTGGTATTAACATGCAATTCAGGTGATCCGATCACAAGTGGACAGCTCTAGACGCACCCAAGACACATTGAGATCCGATCACTCGGACCACATTCGGAGGTGGTCTGGGCCACATTGAAGAAGGACCTCAACTGACGTCCTCTATTTTCCAGCAGACTGAGCATCAACTTGTCTCATAACAAGATAAAAAAAATTCTTTTGTTTTCCATGTGAATTAAAAACTTAAAACTTAATCCACCTCTTGTTTTTTTTCGTTCCCCTGACCGGTTTCCCTTCTTCAAATCAACAATTAGAGTAGAAATTAAACAATTTTTTTTAAAAAAGTGTAGCTTCTTCTGTCCTGTCAAGTTGATATCAGTTTTTAGTTTTGCTGCACTGCTTGATGTAATGGAGCTCAGGATTTATCAGGAGGAGATTTAAATAATCAATGAAGTTATGCAGCTGCAGGGAGATTGCTGCATCTCTTTCTCTGTCTCTCTGTGGAATATTTATATATATCCTGAACATTTATCCTGTCAAACAAGTTGAACACAGCTTTGGACGAATAACGAACAAATTTGGTCTTTGAAAATGGAAATGAGGTCCGTGTTTATTTGCATATAGAGCTGGGAAGTGACATCCGATCACAAGTGGTCACTCAGGACGCATGTGGACATGCATGCTCATGGCAGGTGTAAACAGGGCCGTAGACAGACCAAGACATCCTTAGGCTACTTTTCAGTGGCGTTGCTAATTAGGCTAACATTACTTATTCTCTAAGAATGTAATGAGCACCTGTTGAATAGCAATAGCAATATGTTGTTTGGGCTCTAGTTAATTTCCTTTTATGTTAGCAGGAAGAAGCACAAAGAGGCAACCTTTCAACATGTCAGGTTTTTTCCACACCATACGTGTCACATTTACACCTGGCTGAGATCAGATCAAAGTACAAACCATACCACCAACAGACCGAGCTGTTTCTGTTGCATTACACCTGCACTGACATGTGTGTTTTTTCCTCATCCAGATAACATATCCGGATACAGCTCATGTTTTAACAGCAGTTGGAAATGGGAGTCAAAGACGGGCTGTCTAAGTCCTGTGAAAACCTTCCTGTCTCAACATGTCCACACTGACATCTTCTCCGCTTTAAATCTGACCTGTACGCTCCTAATAGTGGATAGAACAGAAAAAGATAAAAAGATACAGTACACATCTGCCAATAACAGATTTTGACCTCTACTTTGTTTACATCTTCTGCTATTTTGTGAAGCAATCAGAAGAAAATAAGCTCGACAAAGTGAGGTCAGGTCAGACACATGTATATCTGCTGAAGCAAACACAAAGTGTTCATGTGTTCCCGTTCAGACGCCGTTCCAGCCTCGTACCTTCTTTTGCTTCTCTGTTCAGTCGTTAAGCTTCTGTCCTCGTCCTGCGACTCTCTCTTGCGGCTTTCCTTCAACACCTTGAGGACGCTTTCTCTGGAGCACGGGTCAGCGGGGGCCTTGGGGAGTCCCGCACAACTCAGATGGTCCAAACTAAAAACAATACAGAAGACAACACAGCTCTGGTCAGAGTTAACACTCGAACAGCGAGGATGCAGTAGGGATACGTGACAGGATTACTGCGTGGATAAGGACGCAATTCTGAGTGAAGCATAGATGAAGAATATTTCCCCTTTCAGGTCTGTGATGTTTTTTTTATGCAAAGCTCTCTGTAATCCTTTTTCAAGAAGTGTCAAAGTTATAATTTTGCTCATCACATCTGGACATAATGCTGTCAAAGTTACGTTATTGTTGCACAGTAGTGTTTATTTTTAAAAATAAACACTGCATCACCCATCAGCAGTAATTAAACCCTGACAAACTCTGCGTGTCGTATGAAGTGTGTTGTATAAATAAATTCGACTTGACTTTGCAAGTAAAGACCTTGGGGAGTTGTGGTCGGGCCTGGCGATCTTCACAGTGACCGGACTGAGAGCAGCCGGGGAGTTTCGAGGGCTGAGGATGCTTTTCTTTCTGAAGCCGTCCCACTTGACGGGAGGTAGGACTCCCACCGAGGAGACGCCCGGCTGCTGCAGCGGGTAGTGACGCTGGGGGGTGATTGTGAACCTCCCCGCTGCTCCCGCTGGCTCCCTGGGGGGGAAAAAAAACACAATATGATGAAAAGATTAATAAACGCTACCTGCATCTACTGATGAACAACTTTCCAATAAAAACTATAAAGGAAAAGAAAAAACTTAATCTAGCAACAGGTTGCACATTCAAAAGACATTTCTGTGATCTAAAGGATGTTTTTGTCTGTCATGAGTGATGTTTGCTCAGCTCTGCTAAGCTACAGCAGGTTGGGTCGCACAATCTGTATTTTGGTTTTAACCACTGAGTTTTGACGCAGGTAATGTTTCAGTGTTTCCTCTGTATTCATTTTGCACCACAGCAAGAGATAACGATGGTAATTTCACCTTAAACGCACAGCATGTAATTTCAGTCGCTCGGCATCTCAATCAAAACAATAACAAAAGATGGAGTGTGATAACGGTGTGAAGTAACAAGGGATCATGGAAGTCTTGGTTGTTAAGCAACCAGCTTCACCGGGATACGATTACTCCAGTGTTCATGGTTCAGGATGTTTTTACCCACAGAAGTGTCCTCCTCTTCAGAATAAATGGACCCTGTGCTTACAGGTAAAAACACTGAATAAAAACAAACACAGCGCCGACACATGCATCTAGTGCGCTGTATTAAGGTGTATTAAAATGGAAACACTGACTTTATAATTTTGGGCAGATGACTGATCTGTGTGAGAATATCATAAAAATATATATGAGGATAAATCCTGCTGCTGGACGTTTTGAGGGTTTAAACAGGTCAGGATATCCAAATCACGTCCTCACATACAGAGTTAACAATGAGAACGCATCAAAATATACATGAAGTATGTTTGTATGACTTCATGCCTCAATCACATTTCTCTACCTGCCTGTGATTGCTTTCTATGTGTCTGTCGACTTCGTGCTTTATTCATTAAGTCTGTTCCTGTTATTTGGTGTTAACAGCAGCCTGAGGGGACCAATACACCATGTAGCCACAACACATGAGTAGAGAGCACATCACAAACAAACATGTCCTAATGTCCACTGACTAGCTGACTGACTAGACACAGACTCATATGGACATTTATATGCGATATGTCTGAAGTTTATGGATCTTTTCTGGCATTTCAGGAAACAGAAACAAATGGAGCAGGTTAAAGCTTCAACTCTTTTGCAAGTCTAAACCCATGAGTAAATCTGACTTACAGAAATGTTGGAAATGTAATGAAAAGAAAGGGACCATGATATATACTCTATCCGCTGTGGGAATAAATCTTAGGGACCGCAGAAGAGAGATCAGGCTTTCCTAATCCTAGAGCACCCAAATACTTTGTCTCCTAAACAATAAGGCAGAATTTAAAAGGAATTAATAATAAAAAGACAGTTTCAAGTGAGAAGTCCTAAAGCTCCCACTTTCATTGAATGGATTAATTTGTTAACTAAATCAGTGTCCTATGAAATTATGTTAATGATTTCTTTATTTTTTTCTAGGTTCTTAATATTTTTTCTGCCTCATTTTCAAGTATATTTTGTCTTTGTTGTACTTTTAACTTTAATTGAACTGTTTGTTAAGAATTGTGTCTATTTAAGTTGTTACATGTTTAATGTGTGAATAAAAGAAATGAAAACTCTCCTCCAATTCTCAAGTCTTTAAGAACAACTAGAAGCCAAGTTTCCACTCATTGTTTTAGCGCTGGAAATGTCCCTGCATACAAATCACCAGTAACTCCTGCGAGCAACTGAATGGGGGCTAAAAGTATGAAACACATTAATGTCACTTCTTGAATAGTTTTAATCATCTTGTTACTGAAGTGAAAGCTTTGAATAGTCTCTGAACGAACTGTTATATTTCAAATATTCATCAAGATACATTTATCAAAGTTTCCCTCCAATCAAACGTGTGTTTTTCTTCACTGTGCAGAGTTTGACACTAGAAGTCTGTTTTCACTTCCACCTGCTTAATGTGGAAAGTTTCGTTTAAACAGCATAATTAGTAGCATCACAACTAGTTTGGAAGCTAATCCTGCTCTAATACATGCAAGTATGATGTGGAAACATGAAGCATCCGATGGAGCAAGAGACATCTCCTGTGAAGCAGTTAAACTTTTGAAATGACACATCTGCATATTCAATTATTCTTTTCAATAAAAGGAGAAGGAATAGATGTAATTTTAAGGGTTTTAACAACATAATTGAAGTTGTTTTGTGGACAAATATACCATACACACATTATTGGTAACGTAAGTGTTTTATATTCATTTTAAAAACATGTCTGGAGGGGATTTCCACGCACAGTTACGCTTATTTCGTGTCAATTAAAATCACTTCCTTCATTAAAAAGATGCTCAACCTTTCATCCTGGTGCCGCTAAGTTAAATGAGCCACCCGACGTTGCTGATATAATTTCGCGTTACTTTATTATAAACGTACCCAGCAAATGACAGCCTCCTGTTCGGGGTATAGACAGCATGGTTGGGTCTGGACAGTTTTTCCCGCAGCTGCTCTCGGGGGTTTCTCCCCGCTCTCGGCCTCCCAAAGTCGGCGGTTGGGCTTTCAGGTTTCCCGATGTAACTCCCCATTAGGAAATCCCGAGGGCTGAAAAGAAACGAGTCAGTAGCCAAAGCTTCCCTCCGATAAATCCCCGTATCCGTAGATCTTGCTCTGAAGTGTCCCTCAGACTCGCGAAGCCCGGCTTTGTGGCTGCCGCTACTCTTCGCTCTCCCCCGTGAGCCTACCGACACGTCAGTCACCCACCAATCCCACAACCAGGGCCGGAGCGCGGCTGGAAGGTTCAGGCCAGCCCGCGGATTGAGGCCTAACCTGGCGGGAAGCGCTTCTCCGCTGTTATAGTAACACACAATACACAAAACTGCAATAATTAAAGTCGCGTAGAGAAAAGTAGGACTATAATAGAGAGCAAGACTAACTACGCCTACGATAGAAAGAAGCGCTAAATGTTTCTCTCTAGGTGACATGGCGGCAGCGCGCCGCCGGGAGGACTCTCATATCCCATGATGCTGTTCTTCTGATACTTCGACTTCTTCGCCTTTGCATTTTAAGAGCCGACATGTGACATTTGGAGCATCTCTGCCATCTACTGGGCTGGAGTGAGTGTGTGGATGTATAGTAAGACTTTGTATTATTATCTTATTAAATATCTTATAATAAATCCACGAGTGTCTGTCAAACTGAAGATAAAAAGGGTTAGTGTTTCCACCAAACTTCATAAAAATGTTAAGCAGCTAAGTTATTTACTCAAGCACCGTACTGAATTACAATTTTGTGGTATAACTAATTACTTCACTACATTTTAAAGGGAAATATTTTACTTTTTTCACTTTGTTTAACAGACAGCTGACACTTTTTTTAGATTAAAGGATAGGTTCCCAATTTTTCAAGTCGGCTTTAAAGGTATAGCATGTAATTATTCCACATTAAAATGTGTAAAAACAACTAGACCTATGTTATATATGTTGTCGAGTTGTGTACTTACATTATTACAAATGTTTCCAATAGTTTTCAAACACAGAGAAATTTGTCATTTTAATCAAAGTAAGAGACCGTTTCGCCTGTCAATGGCGTCATACCTCCTCTACCAAAGAGTATAGTGCACAAGATGCATGCATCAGCACTGTGTTTGCCCGCTACAATGGCGTCTACCAAAGAGTAACTTACACATATACAAGATAATACATCAGCGTTGCGCTTGTTCCACACATACTGTTATAAATTGACTTTCATTCAGTTTTACGCCACATTTTCATCATACATTTTGGTTGTTTTTAACTTTATCTTTTAGCCGGAAGAAGGATTTTAGTTATTGGGCATCTGGATCTTAAGTTATAAATTGATTTTTTTTTTAGGTGAAATTGCTTTATTAGGAGGAGAATTCTGCAGGTAATTCAGCTCCCGGTAAAACATCCTGAACAATGAACACTGAAGTAATCCTATCCCGGTGACGCTGGTTATTTAATAACAAAGACAACAACAACCATGCTACTTCACACCGTCATCACACTCCATCTTTTGTTATTGTTTTGATTGAGACACCTAGCAGCTGAAATTACATATTGTGAATTAAATTATAAATGAACACTGAAACAGTTTTGCCTGCTGTAATCATTCTTCCTGTTCATACTGACTATTATAAGATCACCTTCAAATGCATTTACAATGTTAGTGATGGGGGACTAAATCCAGAGTCCTCATCGTGAGCAAAAATGTATGTAGAAGTTTATCTGAAGCTAATATGAGGTTGTCTATGTTAGTCAAATAAAGTGGATAACTGCCACAGTTATAATCCATTTAGCAACAAAATACAAAACAGTGTTTTCCTGTTCAGCTGCACAGGAAGGGTTGTAACAAAAAAGAAGGAATACGGCACTAAAAAGACAGTAATTTTGAAAGATATTCACTTTATTTGTCAAATTTGGGTCAATTAAACTTCTAAATACACATTTGCACTGAATGAGGACTGCAGATTTAGTCCCCCATCACTTACATTGTAAGTCCATTATGAAGGGATCTTCTAATGGTCAGTATGAACAGGAAGAACGATTACAGCAGGAAGAACATGTCAACTTTTATTTGTGCACCTGACTGTCGTTTTAAGACTTGTAAAATTGTAAACCTATCCTTTAATGTTTTGCATATAAAATATGATCAAACTGATCATCTAATAAATTTTAAAAATGGAATAATAGAGATTAAACTGCCCCATGATTTACAAAGGAATTAAAATTAACTTTATCTCAACCAGCTACAACAATAAATGCTAGTAATATGTTTAAAAAAGCAGTGACTTTTGATACATTTTGCTAATTTTATTACTTCTATGATCACCTGTTACCATATCACTGAAGTTCATTATTTAGATTATATGAAGACCACACTAAAAGCAAAGCTAATGAGGGGACCTTGATGCTCAGATTATTTTGCCACAATACTTTTTTAATTGCCCAGACGTGACCGCAGACAGTTGGGTTTATTTAAACATATCATAAATCATTCATAATGTAACATTATTAGAATTGCATATTATAATTAACACATGCAGAAAACTTTATTATACAGAACAACAGAAATTATGGCTTCCCTGAGATCAATATTTATGAAATATGATTTGTTATTTATCAGGGTGTGTCATATGTCATAGTAATGTACAGAAACAAGAAGTGTTTGTTTTGCCAACTTTTTCTAAAAGGCAATTTCTTTTTCCTTCTCTGTGTTCCTGTGTTTTGCACTCAGTTGGGACATTTGAACTTCAAAGGTTTTGTCAAATGCGCCGTAGTCCACACGAAACGCCCCTTTCTCCAAGGAGATGCACGACTCAAATCGATGGCCCCACAGGATCTCATCCTCTGTGTAGGATGTCCTCGCTTGGCATGTCATACCTGCAACACAGTGAACGGTCAGAGAATCAGGTAAATGTCACTTTATTGGAAAAAAAGACAAAATAAATTAATTCAGGCTTTTTACACAGCAGACGTTTTCATGTGCCACAGTCGGAAAAGCAAAGGTGTAACTAATAATCGATGACTTTGTTCTTTTCAAGTGTCCCAATGAGTCATAAACCTGCTCACAAAATATCAGGAAACTAAATGGAATTCAGCCAAAACTATTCTTTCATTATTATTTACACCTGTGCTCCTACTGTTCCTTAATGTTTTTCTCTCCATTTCTGGCTTTCCAATCAATGTGCAAGTGCAACTTTACCTACTATCTACAGGCTTCTGCTATAACCACCTACTATGACTTCATCACATCTCTAAATAGAGCGGCGCTGGTTAAAATGGAAGAAATGGTTGTTAATTGATATGTTTGTTTACTGCTGGTGAAAAGGTACCCTATCACCACCCTACAGAAAATATATTTTCAGTTTTGCAGAAGTAAATAAGCTCTTTACCCTCATTTAATTGACAGTTCTTACTGTTTCTGTTGTTGGACCACTGCTGGAGTTATACGCTAGTGATTCATACTGAGGGTTTCAGCGTAGCGTCCAAGGAATTACCGTTAGCTTTGGTTAACGGGTGCAATCATGTCACCTTTTTTAAAGTTTGTGCAGAAACATTAAGCAAGTGATTACAGAGAGGGAGTCCAAGTAAAGAGAGCATATATCGTGAAGATCAAGCAATTAGCTACATGGTCTCTCCATCAAAACAAACTCTTTGCCAGAATATAGACAGAAAAGGGTCTCAAAATGCAAATGTAGATGGAAAACTTTCCACAGTGTTTTCAAACGTTAGTATGGAAATGGCCTTAGTTGGAGGACAGCACCAGCCATAAAAAAATACTACAAACCAGATGCTTCTACGATGCCCTCCAGGATGACAATGATCTCAAACGACTCTCTCTTTAAACGCTCGAGCCCAACCTCCCAGAAGGGGCTGCTTTCAGTGATGACATGGGTAATAGTCTGAGGTTCCACCAGGAGGAGCCTGTCTCCACCAGTGTCATAGCCCAGATTGATCTCCGACTGCTCCAGTGGGATGAACTCGCCCTCCTTGGTCTGTCTGGACTTGATCAGCTTGGCTCGGATCTTGGCGTCCACCATGTGGCTCGCCCTTAGATCGCCAATGCGGAAGAGCATGCACAGCTTCTCATCACGCTCGCATATGACGCAGTGCTTGCTGAATATCAGCGTCTGGGCTCTCTGCTGTGGACGGGAGATTTTGACGAACATGCAGCCTACCATCAGAGCGTCGATAATGGAGCCAAGGATGGACTGGACCATCAGGAGGACCACACCTTCAGGGCAATTAGCTGTCACCATCCTGGAGCCATACCCGATAGTCCTCTGACTCTCTAATGACAGCAGCAGAGCTGATAGGAAACTGTCCACATTTTCAAAGCATGGCTGCCATTGTTGGTCATGGACATGGGCAATGTCATCACGCAACCAGGCACCTAAGAAGTAGATCCCACCAAAGGCCACCCATGTGAGAATGTAGCACATAGTGAAGACGAGAAGGAACCAGCGATACTTGAGGTCCACTAATGTGGTGAAAATATCCGAGATAAAGCGACTCTTGTCTGTAATAGGTCCCAGATTGACCCTGCACTTGCCGTCCTTGGTGACATAACGCTGCCGCTGATTGCTGGCAGTGATATGTAATGAGTGTTCATCACCCAGCAGCTTACAGCGCTTCTTGAGGGTCTTTGCAGCACGTAGTTTCTCTGCTGTGAGGACGGGAACGTTGCTGGTGCCAGCGGAGCCTATTGATTGCCGCCATCTGGAGCTGAAACGCCTGAGGTTTCTGCTGCGATGTGGACGCTGAGGCTTCGAGGTCTCATCTACTGTTTCCAGAGGAGCTGCTTGGATAGCATGCTGGTGAGGGGGTTCTTGCCTGACCGAAGTCAGAGCCTGAGAGGACTGGCTGCGGGGGCTGTGGGCCTGGGAGGGAGAGGCCTCCTGGGATGGTGGGAGCGATGAGTTGTTGGTGTAGTTCAAGTTGTGGATGAGAGAGGTTCTTTCGGTGGTCATCATGAAAGCAACAGTGGATTTAGCTGCAGCCTGAAATAAAGAACAATAAGTATATGAGTACAAAACTGACACACAAAGGACAAGAACATTCATAAGATGTGCCTCCTCAAAAAATATGTTGGAGAAATGTGGCTGTGGATACCGGTGATGTGAACATGTTGTGCCAGAATATGGACACCATGTTCAGTGTGTCCTCTATGTCCTCAGTATCTAAAAACCTCCTAAAGATTAAAAAGAATCCCTTAAGGTGGGGACTGGTGCCATGATGAATCCTTTGCAGCTATCTCACTTTGGGAAGAGGTGCTGTAGAGGTGTTCTGTGCATGAACATACAAACACTGAATCCTCAAGTTGAACTAAATGAATCATCAGCGTTACTGACTGATTCAATCATTCCCAGTAACTTTAAGACTGCTTTATTAAGAAATAAATGGTCAGTAACTATTAAACGCACAATATGTAATTTCAGCCACTAGGCGTCTCTCAATCAAAACAATAACAAAAGACGGAGTGTGATGACAGTGTGAAGTAGCAAGGGATCATGGTTGTTGTCTTGGTTGTTAAACAACCAGCTTCACCAGGATAGGATAACTCCAGTGTTCATCATTCATGAATGTTGTTTGATGATGAGGTCTCCTCCTCTCCAGAACAAACAGACCCGGTGATTACAGGTAAAAACAATGAATAAAGCTGTTTCACCTAAAAAAAAAATCAGTGTTTCTACGACGATGTTCAGTGAGCACCGGACTTCCTGGAGGAGTTGTTAGCTGAGTTGCTGCTAATTTTTGCCTGGTTTATTTCCCTGATAATTTAAGATCCAGACGTCCAATGACTAAAATCCTTCTTACAAATACAATTCCGACACATGCATCTTGTGCACTATGCTCTTTGGTAGAGGAGGTATGACGCCATTGACAGGCGACCAAATGAAACGGTCCGTTACTTTGATTAAAATGACAGATTTCTCTGGGTTTGAAAACTGTTGGAAACATTTGGGATAATGTAAGTACACAACTCAACAACAAATATAACATAGGTCTAGTTGTTTTTACACATTTTAATACAGAATAACTACATATTATAGATTTAAACCACAATTAGTATTAAAAGCAGGTATGGGTGCAGTTGAGAGAAACGTTTTGGTAAAATAGTACAAAGTGAAGAAGAGAAAAAGGTTATGGAAAAACCTACCAGCATTCATTTTATTGAACTGGAGACACTCAGAACACCCGAGCCTCATTCTATGGTTGAGTGACGTGATCCAGCACTTTAAATTAGTTCAGGTATGTGCTTCTTGCTTCCCCAGAAAAAAAAAAAAAAATCAAGAAAATACTGCAGATTTCTCTGAATTACACCAACATCTGGCTCTAAACTAAGGTCATTTCCCTTTTCGCTTCCTGGTTAAAGTTGTTCGATATCGGTATGTTCAAGAACCAATTAACCAGTTTTTTAAAAACCAACATCAAATCATATATTAAAGAAAGCTGTACCTTGTAAGAGTAAGGAGTGTAACGGACAGACTCTGGCTGTGGTCTGGGCAGGTACGCCAGCAGATGTTTAGCAGTGAGAGTTTTTGTTGGGGGGATGGAGTTCCTGCGGGGCTCGATCCTGACAGAGCTCCTGTTGTGACCGCTGCGCTGGATGTTTAGTAGTGTATCTCTGCTGCACATCACAGTGGAGATCATCACTGAGGTCCTCGAGATGCTCGGTTTAGATGTGGATTACTCTCAATGTTTCAGTTTGAGCAATTAAGAGTTTAAACCGGTTCTTAACAGCAGCTACAGAGTTATATAGACAATTCAACCTCCTTCCGGATATCTCTATCGATCAGCCCGTGCCAAAAGCAAATGGTGCTCCTCATCAGTGTAACATGTCTTCAGTCTGAAGTTGGCTGATCAGTGTCTCGGTCACGGCTGCAGTTTATTACACATGTAGGGATTATTGTTAATCCTCAATATCAATCCGAGAAACACCAAAGAACACGATGGATTTAAAAAGATTAGCCAGAAGGGCTTAGAGGAAGTATTGTCCAGATGTGATTAAATGAACTGTGGCGAATTCACTTGTCTCTTGTGTAAATGTTTTAACAGTGTTGTGCTTACAGGAGGACAACATACTCACACAAAATGTGAGCAAGATTTGACTTATCTTTTTGTGTCTCCCAGTGTTCTTTGTCTTGTACTTCTTGTTTTATTTTAATACTCTCCTCAAAGAACTCCTTTCAGGTCCTTCACTTCCTGCCCTCTTATGTGATTACCTGCCCTGCCCTAATGTGTTGCACCTGTGTCTCATTGGCGCTCTTCCTCCAGAGTATATAGTCTCAGTGTTTAGCCTACTGATTTGGATACTCTTGTTTTGCTGACTGATCACCTGTGTCCTGACCCAGCTGTGATTGAAGGACTGATTCTTGAACTTTCCAACTGAGTCTGTCTGCAATTAAGTCCAAGCCAAACTGTGAGAGTACAGCCGCTCAAGGCAGCTAATTAGTTAGAGTTTTACTGAGAGTCAAACCATCATTAGACAGAAATAACATAAAATAAAAATCCTAACTGTTTTATAACTAACATGAGAAGGAATTAAAGACTGAATTACAACATTCATATCTTTCTAATAACACTCTTCAGATGACTGAAATATCTATCTATATCTAACAACTATTGGATGGATTGACATGAAATTCTTTACACACATTCATGATCCCAAGAAGATAAATCTTATTTATTTACTTTATTTATCCCAACTTCTCCTCTAACACCACCAGCAGACCAACACCTTTATTAAAACACCTCATAACACTTAAAGATTCATCAGATGGGTGCTATGTTTGTTCAAATTTCATGGAAATCCAGCTGGAGCTTGGAGTTTCAGACCTTGTTTGGGGTAAATGTCAGTGTGGTGGAGAGAAGAGATTTAGCCCCGAGCTAAACTTATTGAGAGAAGACACAAAACTTCAGCAGTTTGGAGTTGCAGCTGCAGCTGTTACTGATCGTCATGAAGCGAGAGGTGTTCAGTTATTTTGGAGTCGTTTTAACTTCTTTGAGCAATTACAATTAGATCATCACTCATTCATCAAAATCAACCAGCTGTGTGAGTCCAAACTTCATCTCAGGTAGTCTTGCTTTTAATTTGACAAGTTTACATTATTAATTTCTAATTGACTTGACGTTGCAGGTGTATGTGGTGTGCTGTTGTGTGTAGCTTTGCATTTTATACGGTTTGTGCTGATGTATGTGTTGATTGAGGGGGACTGTGGATGTAAATTAGCTTTGAGCTAACTCTGGTGCATCATTTATGTTAAAAAAAAAAAAATGTACACTGTCCAAATAAATAAATACAACCAACAAAAACAAGTTTGGAAATGTTTTGAAAAGTTGAGTCTTTTGGTTTATTTATTTTACAATAAATACAATACAGGGGAGTTCAGTTTAATGGTTCGCACAAGAAACTTCTGAACCAGAGAGGCAAAGTTCAGGATCCTTTTGTCAACACTGAAATGTTCATTTAGACGGTTATTTAGGGTTGTGATTAAAGCAAACAAACATCTGCAGACAAATATCTTGTTCCAGGAATGATGTCATCAGCACATTTGAGACCTTTGAAACAAGCTACAGATGAAGTTTGATAACATTTCCAAAAGACATTAGAGGGGAAACTTCAACCTGGACACTATTTTCCCGTCATTGTGTCTAAATGATTAAAGGGGACAAAGATTTTTAAAACTGGTCCAGTATTAAATGAGAGCGCTTCAGCCGGCAGGCACGAAATGGGCTGCAGTGTAAACCACAGCTCTGCCAGTGTACGTCAACTAAAACTGACAGGCTCAGATCAATCATTCATATCTTTGTTGTTGTGTCTGATCAAGTCTCACTCAACGACTCTGACATCTCACAAAAGTTGCGTTGTTGCAGGAAGATGGCTAAATAATCAGCTTCATATTCAGCCGTGACTTCTTTTAGAGGACTCTAAACCACAACAAACTCTTCCCAGCACTCCTCTCTCTAAATCTCCAACTCCTGTTTCCACCGTCGTCTTCCTGCAACAACTCAACTCTCGCAAGACTTGGTTAGAAATAATAAACCAACCAGATCAAAGAAAGGTAAAAAGCTTAATAAAAGAGTTTTATTTCTCTGAATGGTTCTTTTCCATAATGCTGTCAGATTATTATTATTATTATTATTATAATAACAATCTGAGCCTGTTGGCAGCAAAACGTTTCACGGCTGCCGGCTGAAGTGCTCTCAATCAATACGGGACCAGTTTCAGACATTGTTGTCCCCTTTAGTCACTGAGACACAAAACGAAGGGAGAATAGGGTCCCAAAGTTTCCCTTTAACCCTCCACACAACATAACATGTGAACAGATGGCGAGTCGCTGGTTATGTAACCTCAGCTTGCTTTGCGGCGGTGAACTTCTAATGCTGACGCTGATGTAAGGAAGCCTTCATGTAATCTCTGAAGGACTAATTGCGGTCTGCGTGCTGAGGAGGAACATATCTTACAGACTGATTACAACCAGCTTATACCCACATCCATCAGACATCAGAGATATAACCGAGAAAAGAAATGATTAAAAGAAAACGATGATATTTTCCTCAGAGGAAAAAGTGCTGCAGTATCTTCTCTTGGTGGTCATGTAACTTGGGAATATTTATTTGATTTTGGTCAAAGCTACGGCTCTCCTCTCTGTGTTCTGAAACAAAGCTCGGATCAGACTCTTCACCTCCGAACTGGAAAACTCCAACGCCAGCGGACCTTTACCGTCAGCCCACCTGTGGAGAGGAAACGCCAACAAATCAGCCAATCTCACACACACACAACCATGAGAAAAAGAAAACATGGTCTAAGGAACTAAAAGTCAGGATGTCTCCGTCTCTGCTGCTTCAATTTTTACCGCTCTTTTTTTTTTTTTTTTTTTTAAATCTGTCTTTCATGTCTCAGGACAACTTTCTTGCTAGTTAGAACAAATATAAATACAAACTTAACCACAAAATATAGGAAAAAACAGACAAATCAGTATATTATTTGTTGAACTTGAGCTACTTAAAATCCTGAATCTATTTTGAACAAACCATCATTAATTCTGCTGCAGGTACATTTAAAGTAATCAGAAGAAATCAGGGAGAATACTTACTACAGCTGTTTTATATTAAAACTATATCTGAAGCATTTTATAACTCAAATCCTTTATGAAATCATTGGTTTACACTTAAACATAAACTGAAACTCTTTTTCAGACTTTACCCAGACTATATTTTATTTACTTTGCTTAATTATTTATTTATTGATATTTTATTGTCAGGTTTCCGTCTCACCTGTCGACAATCTCCTGCAGGTTTGCCCGCAGCACGATGACCAGCTCCTTGAAGGTACTCCACTTCTTCACGTAGAGGGGAACCTCCTCCTGGTATTTCTTGTTCTTGTTTTCTTCAGCCAGAGGGATGAAGACCAGCGGGCCTTCCTCAATGACGTTTTGGCACAGTGTGTGGAGGTGCTCGCCATCCTCAGAGGAAATATCCTGGGGACGGTTAACCAACAACATTTACGATGAATAAACAGTACATCACCTTCATATCTTATAGAGATAATATGACTGTGGGATTTAATATGTATCCTTTAGCTAGAGAAGACCTGCTACTTGTTGTTTTTGTAGTTTAAATTAGGCCCACACAGCGTGTCCAAGATCGTGGACTGGTGTTTCTTTACCTCATAAATTATCCTTGGGCGAGTACAGACTCCGGCTTGCAGGGAACACATCTAATAGCTAAACTTAATTTTGACTACAGTTGATAAAAACGTTACTTATGTAAATCAATAAAAGTTAAAAACATAACTAGCTGTCAGAAACCACACAGACTAAACAGAATCAGAGCTGTGGAAATATAAATCATGCTGAATTTATCATCTGATTTATTAGAGTAAATGTCCCTTTCTCTGTGTTTTTCACCTGGTATTTATTAGCCACCATTTTTTTTTATATATTGCACCGGCCACCAACTCTGCTTGTTATTTGAATTCCATCTTTTATTTATTTTAATTTATGGTGTGTGTGTCTTCACCAAGCTTAGTCTAAGATCTGTTGCAGAGATGTGATTGCAGAGGACCAGAAGATATTTTACTATTGAAAAAGTGAGATAATTTCTCTTCAGTGACTGTAACAGGATATAAATTTACAAAAAAATACCCTGTTTTTTTGCTGTAATGTCCTTTTTACAGTAGTAATACTTCTGCACTGTTATCAGCCAAAGTTTACATAGAGCCACTGTGATTAAAAAAAAAAAAGAAGACGACAAACCTCCAGCATCATGATTTTGGCAATGATTTCTGCGATGGCCGTGTTGAGAAGGTTGCCCATGGCTTTACAGTAGATACTGACTGGGAGGACATCCTGCCACACTGTACCCAGCTGCTTCAGCTGATGGATGACCTGCAGCGAGGCAAACACATGAAAACTGTATGTATGAGAATAAGAACATGAATAAAAGTTTAAATGCAACCGATTAAAACAACAAAATCTACAGTTGAAGAGTCGAATCAGCATTTTTTTTATGATCAGATAAACCTTGTTATTATAGCTCAGTTACATTTTATTTCCTCTCACCTGTCTCACTGCTTTGCTGGCTGCAATGTAGTTGTCTTCATCATCCAGGTTGCAGAAGTTGTGAGCGGTGGAAAGTCTCTCCAACAGTTCAGCTCTCTGGACGTTCAGCTGTGCTAAGAAGCACTGGGCACCTGACACAAACACGATCATTCATTTACTGCTGCTGATGTAAATAAAATCTTAAAAAACACCTCTCACAAGCACTTTTTGTGAGTTAACTTTCAGGGATGCAAGATTCTGATTCTTAGTCTTATGGAAAAAGTGTGAGATACAATATATGGCCTGAAGGTGGCGCTAAAGGAAAATACATGAATGTACTCAGCAGATTTCATGGTAATCTGCCTGATATCGATCATTTTGTGTGAAGAAGTGAACTTTTTGGCCTGATGCAGGCGTTACAAGAAAGTGTGGAGCATGAATTTTTAATGAATTACTTTCAGAGATATGTTGTCATAGATAAAAAAGTGGGTCAAGCGGCAAAAAGACTTAAATGTTAGCGCTACACGAAAGGTCAAGGAGTATCCAAAATCATCAGGCATCAGTTTCTGGCCGGCAGTTATAACACAGTTTGTTTACCCAGTTTCCTGAATCCGGGCACCATGTCAACAAATGTTGCAATGCCCTCGCCGAGGGGTTGCGGCAAGTGGGCTCTGAAATGGTGACCCAGGGTGAGAAGGTGGTGGGCCAGGTACATGCAGTTGTTGTGCTGGATGGCAGCCAGGTGAGGAAACTTGAGCAGGTTCTCCCTGTGGGATAGAAGTAGCAACCTCTTACACCTACAGGTTAAACATACTGGTTTGGTTTGTTATACATTATTTAATGGAAACCTCCTTACTTGTGGTATGTTGGTACAACGTCATAGAAGAGCTGGAAAATGTTTCTCACAGTGAAGAAGAGCTGCAACGCACTGAAAAAGGACAACAGAAAACCCTTATTACTGAAATGTTGTGATAAATCATGTCATAACAACAACTACTCAACAGTGCTTAAGTGAGCTAAAATATAAAATAAAGTGTATAAAATAATCATAAATCATGCTGAGACTTTACAGCGTGTGATATGACTTTCATAAACAGTAGGACTGTTACATCGTGGTGTCAGGCACATCTGACTCACTCCTCGCTCTATCCAGAGGACAGTGAGGCCTCTGAGAACTATAACGCACCATTGTGTGGAGCTTCCGACGGCCTCGCACAGCGTGTTGAGCGCCAGCTCCATCAGCTGCTGCACTGACTCACTGATGCGACAGGCCGGCAGACACAGACTCCACGCGGACAGCTGCTTCTCGTTCTCCATCGTCATGTCCTCCTTTCTGGTCTCTTGCTTCACCTTCATCTCTGAACTCGGAGCAGGAAGTTTGGGGAGACGCAGCTTGGAGTCCGGTGTGATCTAGAAGAGGAAGATTGAAAACAGTTAAACTAAAAGACGAACAAAATCCATCATCTGGAGACTTTGGTAGATATATCATGTAAAGCCAGATTGCAGTGCAATATAAGTCAAGAGTGCCTGTTCTGTATGAGGTAATTAGAGAGGTACTAATTTTACCAGTCAATATATCATAATACATTAATAGAGTGTTGTTTCATGAACCTTAAAGTTCCTAACAGCTTCTTCAAGTCTGCTTATTGTGTGTCTTTCAACACTGGAAGTTTTTAGGAAACCTAATTTAACAGAAAAAGGAGCACATCAGGTGTCATAAACTTCCTTTCCTTATTTATCAATGTGCCTGTTCAACATTTCCTGTCCTCCACTTTAGTTTATGGGGAGTAAAATCGACCGTCAGCCTCCAGTTTATTCATCCAGACACTCTGCTCTATGCTCACACATACTTTGACAGTGTTGTGCATCTTGGAGGTCATGAGCTTGCGGGCCGCCACGATGACATCTTTGCACTTCTTGCTGGCAAAATGACAGTTGACGTCTCTGGCGTATTTGAGCAGGTCCGTGGAATCGCCCTGCAGGTACTCCATCTCCTTCAGAGACTTCTCAAACTCCTCGGTTTCCTTGATCACCTTTAACATGTACAACAAAACATATAATTAGTAAAAATAATAATAATAATTTTCATCGACAGACAGTGACATGACACAAACGACCAAAAAGATGCAGAAAAAAATAGTGAACGCATTTGTTACTTCTAGGCTGGATTATTGCAACTCATTATTATCAGGTTGCCCCAACAAGTCTCTAAAGTCTCTCCAGCTGATCCAGAATGTAGCTGCTCATGTCCTGACTAAAACTAGAAAAAGAGATCACATTTCCCCCATCTTAGCTTTGCTGCATTGTCTTCCTGTAAAGTCAAGAATAGTTTAATAGTTTAATAATCAATGGTCAGGCACCATCATATTTGAAAGAGCTCATAGTACCATATTATCCCACTAGAGCACTGCCCTCCCAGTATGCAGCTTACTGGTGGTTCCTACAGTCTTTAAAAGTAGAACAGGAGGCAGAGCCTTCAGCTATCAGGCTCCTCTCATTTTTGATAAAGCTTATAGTTAGGGCCAACCAGGCTCACCTTGGACCAGCCCTTAGTTATGCTGCTATAGACCTAGACTACTGGGGGACTTCCCATGATGCACTGAGCTCCTCTCTCCCCTTCTCTATCTGTATGTATTCTTTTACTATTAATGCATGTTACTAACTTTACTCGTTCCCCGGAGTTAATTGTGCTTTCTCATCTCGCAGGAAGGCCTGGGATGCAGGCTGAGCCTTCGCAGTCCTGTTGGCATCCTTCCCCAGCTATTGCTGCTCTTATTGTTATGATTGTTGTTATTCTGCCCCTCCCCTCTCTGTCTTTCTCTCTCTCAACCCAACCGGTCAAGGCAGATGGCCGCCCACTTAAGAGTCCGGTTCTGCTTTAGGTTTCTTCTCATTAAAGGGGAGGTTTCCCTCACTGCTGTTGCCAAGTGTTTGTTCATGGGGGGGGGAGAACTGTTGGGTCTCTGTAAATTAAAGAGTACGGTCTAGACCTGCTCTATGTGAAAAGTGCCTTGAGATGACTTTTGTTGTGCTTTGGCACTATATAAATAAAATTTGATCGACTGATTGATGACACAGACATTACAGCTAAAAAAAAAAAAAAACATCTGCTCACAAAAAGGTAAACAGATAACTCTGTAAATCTACTGTATGTAGGACATTCTCATTATACAAACTGCCGTCAGGTCCGTACAGTGTTGTATTTCTCCAGCTGGCTGCTGTTGGTGGGGATGGAGTAGAGCAGACACTCGTGGATGATGCACTGAGAAATCTCTTCCCAAATCATCTCCCCCAAGATAGCCGAGAGCTTTTTATCACCGATGGACACATCTGGAAATGAAGACATGTAACTTTCCTTTATTAAAGTTCAATGTGGAACATTTCAACAACAGAAAGTTTAAGGTAAACATAGAACACATCAGGACTCATGATTCTTCAGAGCGTGATACTGTACCTAGCAGGTGTGAGTGCAGTGTCTTGAGCACCAGGAGCAGTTTGCTGTAGACCTGCGAAGGAGAGGATCGCTCCTCTTGGCTCTCCTCCAAACACTGCAAGGCCAGGACGGTTCCCTCGCCCTGCTGCTCTGACACGCTCACCGACAGTGAAGGGTACATCACCAACGGCTTCAACATGTTCTTCAACAGCACCTGGCCTGAGTGACAACAACGGACTTTAGATACTTTGTGCTTTTAGGGCAGGACGGATAAATCAACTCAGCCAATGAGTTATAAAAAAAACTGCAGTGCAGGAATGCCAACAATGTGCTTGTAAACAGTGTTTCCATGACAAAGTGAAGATATAAAAGAAATAAAGATCAGGAAAAGTGCTTTATGCTTCTTGCTCTTACAGAACAGTTTGATCCTGTGCTGAAGGTCTCCCTGGATGGCCAGAGCTTGCAGGACGCAGCGCAGCAGAGCAGGCAGTTTCGGTTCATCGTCTTTACTGCAGGCATGACTCAGGTTAAGCTCCACATTTAAGAAGGACTTTGGACCTGCAGGCTCCGGTAGCGCACATCCAGGAGTCACTGAAAACACATTCAGATGAAAAAAAAAAACAAAGAGCAAGAGCAGTGAATGAAAACACATCTATTTTGTACAAGCTGGTTGGGACAGATCCCTGATAATGATCTATTTTTAAGGCTATGACTGGAATTGGAGATGGTGAGTATTGATTTACAAACTGCACAATCCTCTGTATGACTAATAATGAAAGAGAGACAAGTTTGAGCAAAGCCAGTTCAACAGTGCAGAAGGTGTTTAGTGTCTCTCTCTTTGTACCTTTAAGATGAGACTACACACTGCTGTATTTGGTTAATTTGGCTTATTTTGTTAGAGAAAGTAGTCCATAAAAAAGTCTTACCCTTTGAGGACGGTAATCTCCAGATCACGAGGCGCTTCCACTCGTCTCCCAGATGGTAAATTAAGTTTTCTCTCTGCACCGTCAACTCAGAGCTGAGAGCACTGAGCAGTGGCAGCTGGGAAACTTTCCAACCCTTCAGTGAATCCACACTGGCCCTCGCCTGGAAAAAAAAATAATGATACATTACCCATCAATCAGTAATAAAACTTCACTTTGACTCTCACTATACGTGCTTAAATGTAACCTAAACACATATTTTTATGCTTCAAGTCCTTTTTTTTCCCCTTTACTTTAATGCACATAAATGTTGTGTATTGGGCGCTGAGTATTTCTAAAACACAGGTGACATTTGAGAAATCAGTCTGTAAACCGGTTATTGAAGTGCACTGAATGACACTCAAATGTATTTAGCTCTCTCATCAAATAACTAGAGTCCTATAGAGTCATTGTACGAAATGGTGTCATTTGATTAGTCGCTGTAAGTTACTCACATGATTCTAAAAGGAGCTGCACTGATCTTATAACAGTGTCCTATTTTCTGACAGTGTTTACATTTAACTTTGTGTCCAGTTTACTGAAGCCAAATCAGATCTGAAGCACATCGATGTGGCATCTTTTTTTTTCTTGTTACATCAATTCTCCTGACATTTGAGTCAGTTTTCTTTATCACTCAACAACAAGCACAACACAGATGTATTATCTTGTATGTGTGCAAGTTACTCTTTGGTAGACGCCATTGTAACGGACAAACACAGCGCTGATGCATGCATCTTGTGCACTATACTCTTTGGTAGAGGAGGTATGACGCCATTGACAGGCGACCAAATGAAACGGTCCGTTACTTTGATTAAAATGACAGATTTCTCTGGGTTTGAAAATTGTTGGAAACATTTTGGATAATGTAAGTACACAACTCAACAGCATATATAACATAGGTCTAGTTGCTTTTACACATTTTAATGTGGAATAATTACAGATTATAGCTTTAAGCTGTTTTGTGATTCAACAACACAACAACAACAACAACTGACAGTGATTCATTGTTTGTTCAGAGCAGAAGTCAAACTGTGTGAGCAGACATGATGTAAGCAGCTCTTACCCTCTCCAGCTGGTTGGCTGCATCAACATACTTCTTCTCCAGTAAGGCTTTGTTGGACTCCTCCATAGCGCTGTGAAACTGAGTCATATAGAAGATATGAAGCAGTCAAACATGCAGTATTAATTCTGTATGCTGAATACCACATTTTCATAACCCAAACATTTCTTTCTTTCTTTCTCAGGTCAATGCAGATAATAAGTTTGAGCTCATTAGGGGATCAGATCAAGGGCCAATCCCAACACACCCCTTAACCCTAGCACTTGTTTTTTGAGAGGCACAGCGAGTGCTACGAGAAATCTTTGCATATTGTCTTTGAGGATTAGACGTTCACATCATCACATATACTGACAGCTTGTGTGTCTTTCAGGAAATAAAGTCCTGACAAGCAAAAAGGAATCAAACATGTCTCTCGACATTTTTAATCGTATAAACAGATGAGATGCTGAATCATTTGTAAAGTTGCCAACGTCACAGATGATGAGGCCCTTAAGAAGACAAAAAACCTAAAATCAACCAAAATCAAGCACTGGAAAGGAGGCAGGTGTCTTATATTCAGGCCAATACGGTTCTTTTATTCTAGGTCTGATGTTTCACAATTTGAGTATTGGAGCAGTGTGTAAACTCTTTGACACTACTTACTAAATGTTAGAGAAAAAAAAAACTTGTTTATAATGCTGCTCAGGGTTTTTATATCTTCATACTCTTTTAGTTTTTTATTTTGTCTTAACTACTCATTTTGAAGCCTGTTATTGTTGGGATGAAGATTTCATTTATTTATTGTTTATCATTTACATGTCTGTGAGAACATGTGTACTGACTGTCTCTGGCATAGATTTGTTTTTGTTTTCTTCTTCTTCACCGCCAAACTGAATTGCTGTTTCAGGATAAATAAAGTTGTCTGTCTGTCTGTCTGTCTGTCAATTAGTTAGCTGACATGTGTTGTTTACCTCTTTTAGGTGTCCGAGCATTGATATGATGATGGTATTTTTCTCAAGCTGTTGCTTCAGCTTTGCATACTCAGTCACAGCCACATTGATGTTTTGCTGCACCTGAATCCATAAACACAAAAACATTTTCTTTAAAAAAAAACAGTTTTTCAAAGCCTGTTCTATTTTTTCTTGGGACTTAGCTAAAGTATCAATTTAAATTTGCAAACAGTTGCACACAAACCTCAGTCTCAATGTGATTTTTAAGAACATCCATTTCTTTGGAGACCTCATCCACCTGCATCATTAGCTCCTGAGATGCTTGAAGACTAGGCAGGAAGTCGCTGTACCTCTTGTTCAGCATGTCACACACTTCTTCCTGTGAAAGATACACAAAGAAAACAGAGCTGTTGGCAAAACTGTAACAACATAAAGAGCATGACTGTTGAAATCACCGCCGTTAGTGTACGAGTGTTATTACAACACAGGCTGGTTTTATGTCATAACTCTCACTCACAAGTTTCAACAGTTGTTGAAAGGAACATTTTATTAATTGCTCTGATTTCTAGACATGTTCACTTTATAAATGACTGAACATTAATTTAATTCATACCAACTGGTGAGTCTAGCTAGTGACTCAGAGCCCTGTTGTGGTACCAGGCACCTTTCATTGGCAGAGCGTAGTAGGCGGGAGGGAGTGTAGACCTGAATGAGCGAGTTCAAGTGTGCAGGAGCCGCAAAGGCACATTATTTCTGCAGTATGACGACGACCCCAGCCATACAACCAGAGGTATAAAGGACTATCTTCAGCAACTAGTAGAAAAAGGAGTTCTCCAACAGATGGTTTGACCCCCACAGAGCCTTGATATCAACATCATGGAGGAACAACCGACCTGCCGAGTACTGTGTTTAGGTGAAGTCAAGAGAACTGCTGCTGTTTTAAAAGGCAAAGTGTGTTCACACTAAATACTGATTTCATTTGGGTTTCTTCTGTTTACAGAACTTTGTATGAAGTTAATTGATAAATAAAAACTACTGGTGACATTATGTTTTGAAAGTATCCTTACTTTAACTTTTAGTATCCAAAACCTTGGCACAGTACTGAACATATATATGTATTTATCTACCTCATTGTTTTTGTATTTCAATTTATGTTAAGTTTTCTGTTGATAAATTAATAATTTCAATACAAATATTCAAGTCTACACATATGATTAAATACATACATAAATGTATTCATAAAATAAAACCACTTGCCGTTTCTGGACAGATGTTCATACACTACATCAGAAACAAAATAATCTTTTATTGACCAAGTATGTTTACACATACAAGGATTTGGATTCTGATTTAGTGGCTCTCATTGCACTTAAACGCAAAATATAACAACAGCAATCTTTAGAAATATACACAATGAATGAATAAACAGGTGAAACTGTTTCTGTGGACTGTAAACAGCATACAAACAGGTTCAAAGTAGTGAAAGAGTACATGGAGTGCTGAGACACACTTTATACACATATAATAGGTGGTTGTATACAAATATATTAATTATAATAATAAATTAAATTTGTACCGCACTTTTCACTCTAAACTCAAAGAGCAAAGAAGTGAAAGAGTGCAAGCATTTATGCGTACACAAACAATCTTTTAGCAATGTACTCCCTCTTTGCTTATAGTTTTAATTTATTTCACTGCGGATTGTTGGTTCATTTTATTCGGCTTTACAAATAGTCCCTTATGTTCAATGTTAGTGACACGTAGATATCAGCACCGTAGCTAACAACCTTGCTAAAGAAAAGCCACAAAACTCGCTTTAGACTGACTAGAAAGTCCGATAAGTATTATATAATAGAGTGGCTAGTGTTTATTTCACCGTTGTTTTTGAGGGGGACCGTAAAGTCTATCTATCAGCTGTCAGATGATCAGAAAGTTTGGATGTTAGCGCTAAACTTCGATTAAGTTACCAGCTAATGCTAATGTTAGCCGTTGGATTACCTTCGTATCCTCCACTTTGCGCGACATTTTGCTGATTTTACCGGTCAGGTCTTCTTTTTCCAGTTTGCCAGAACTGGCGAGCACTTCGGTTACAAACGACGCCATGCTGTGAGAGTTACGTTTTTGATGTTTTAACAAAACTGTTAACAGCTCAGCGGCAACAACAACAACCGCTCAGGTCGGGACCCGCCGCGCGCTCTGATTGGCTCCGAGATGTCGGTCTTCTTCTTCGTTTTTTTTCTTTAATTTTTGACAAATGGCGCCCACTTTACACAACTACCGCCACCGAGTGGTTGACAGTAACAGTATATTTACTCCAAAGGCGAGGCAAGGTTTATTTGTATAGCACATTTCAACAACAATTCAAAGTGCTTTACATAGAGAAAAAAGGCATTGAAACAAAATATAAAAGCAACACAAGTAAAAAGGACACATAAAAACAATTAAAAAGTGTTAAATTTGGTAATAAAAAGAAGCTAAAAAGGGAATAGGACAGATAGAACAGGAGAATAAAAGTAACGGTGCAGTGTAAAATATTAACCCTCAATGTGGTTTAATGAAAGGCAGCAACAAACAGAAAAGTCTTCAGTCATGATTTAAAAGAACTGAAAGTTTCAGCAGACCTGCTGTTTTCTGGAAGTTTGTTCCTGATATGCATAAAAAACATGCATAAAATGCATAAAAACTGAACGCTGCTTCTCCATGTTTAGTTTTTACTCTGGGAACAGAAAGCAGACCTGTCACAGACGACCTCAGAGGTCTGGATAGTTCATAACTTAGCAGCAGATCAGAAATGTATGATGGCCCTAAACCATTTACTGCTTTATAAACCAAAAGCAATATCTTAAAGGCAGTTCTTTGACAGACAGGAAGCCAGTGTAAAGATATGAGAACTGGAGTTATATGATCCACTTTTTTGGACTTAGTGAGGACTCAAGCGGCAGCGTCTGAATCAGCTGCACCTGTCTGATTGATTTCTTAAGGAGACCTGTGAAGAGTAGTCAGAACAGTAGTCAGAAAGCAGTGTGCAGTCGAAGTCACATTCCAGAGTACTAATTTGTTCATTTCAGAAGTTTAACTGCTGGACACAAGATGTCTCCTACGTCAATGTAAAGTTTATTCCAGTGTTTGTGCAGAGGAGGCTTCCACATTACACTTGTATAAAGTGAATACTGGAGCTCGCCTAGGTCATCCATGGACCAGACCATGGACTATATATAAAGATTTATAAAGTATTTATAAAGATTTTATTCTTTATATACAGTCTATGGCCTAGACCTGCAGGTCCACACTCCAGTTCAGCAGGTGGCCGTAACGATGAAGCGTGGCGTTGAAATATGTAAACAAAGAAGAAAACGTCTGCCGCATTTTCACTAGAAGAAGAAGAAGACTGGCTGTATCTCTATGGCAACGACAACTATCCATTTGCCGTGCGTTAGCTTCTCACGGCTGTAACTTACATTATCGTTTGTTTCTTCGCTGACATTCTTACTTTGACATTTGCGAATGATACAAGCGTTTAGCTGAGACATTACACGTTGATACGAGTGCGTCAAAAAATTGGCTGCTTATTGTAGTTAACAACAAACTATTAGCATTTCGCTAATGTGTAACGTTACTAGCTAAATATTCATGGCAGAAAGTTGGAATACAGATACCGGAGAAGCTGTGTATCGGTCCCGAGATGTTGTCAAAAACCTGAGAATAAAGTAAGTAGCTGATATTAACGTTAATATCAGCTTAGTAATAAAGCTTTCAGGTTCATGTCGGTTACCATTATACGACGCTGAAGTTAGCTTCCGATTCGGGATTAAAGGAAACATAGATAATGATATTTCGTGGCTGATTCTCCGTTTTTTCACCAATTAAGTTACACTTATGAAAGAGTGTTAGAGATGGTAACACAGGTCTTAATGCTGTTTAAACCCATTTTTAGATTTGTGAAACCCTTATTTTGCTTCTGAAGACAGAGAATAGGGCGACTGCACTGCTTTTCCCCCTCCATCTAGACCACATTAAACCAGGTCTACATTTAAAGAAAAAAAAACATTATACGTACACTCGAAAAATCGTTCAGATTTGATAAGTATAGTGTTTTTTTTCTATCTGAACATGGTCTGATGTGGTCTAGATGGGAGGAAAAAGCAGTGAAGTCGCTCTTTTTTTCTATTTTCACAAATGGAATAACAGTTTCACAAATCTGAAACTGTGTTTTAATGAGTCTCTGGAGTCTCCTTGTTAATCTGGACCAGATTTGACAAGTCTAAGTATAGTGGTTTTTGATCTGGACCTGGTTTAATGTAGTTTAAGGGGGGAAATCACCCTTTTTTCTGTTTTCACAAAAGGTTTCACAAATCCAAAAGTGGGTTTAAATAAGATTAAGGCTTTTGCTGTGATGTATAACACTGTTTTGTAAGTGTAAGTGGTGAAAAAATGAGAATCAGGTGCTAAATATAATTATTTATGTTTCCCTTGATGTTCCCTTAAACTTTTCCCTTTGCCCTGAATCGGAAGTGGCAAGTCATAAGCTAACTTCGATGTCATTAACATTACTCAGATACACAGTAGCATCATTTTCCAATGTAAGAATGTGCTCTTACACACCTCATGGTGTGATTTATGAGCCTCGGGTTACTTTATCTCAACATGGTAACCCTTTGTTTCCCACTTTAGGGTGCGTATAGAGAGGGTGACCTCCACAGCAGCCCTCTCTCAGCACCTCCAGCAGCAAGTTCTGTCCCAGAAAGACAGAGGAGACATTGAACTGGAGACCCTCAGCTCTCAAAGCCACACAGGTGATGTTATTTTGACTGCAGGGAGATGGACTGATGGTGATGTTGTTATTCAGAGGGAAAATGCCACTGTGGCATATTCTTACAGTTAATTAATTTCACTTGTGCATGTTTCACAAGTTCTTTTGTGGTGTTGGTCAACATGCCTCCTTCATTTGATCTTTAATAAATCCCTGATACAAACTGTGAGGAAGAAGCCCTTCAATTGAAAAAGACATACACCTTGAAATGTTTGTCCTTATACCTGACCTGGAGTGATATCATGTTTGTAAAATCTTTCACCAAACACCAGAATTGAATACAGGGATGAAACAGGCATCGCTTATAACTCATCTTTAAACATAACATCTTTAAACACATGGTTTGGAGTCAATATTTCCCTCTAATCGTATTTTAATAACTTAACATTTCTGTTATTCTGTCACCAGGTGATAATGACGAGGAACTCGTGGTTGGCTGGCAGGAGAAACTTTTCAGTCAGGTAGAACTTCAGTTCAGTATCCTCATCCCACAGCAAATAAAGTGCTTTACATAAAAAAAAACTTAAAGATCAAGAGTTAAAGTACAGTTTTACTTTTATTACTTTTCCTTACAAAAACCTAACTTTATCTCTGTGTGCCTTGCTTATGAACCCCATCTCCTCCCCACCATATACATATGTATATATCTGTCTGTGGTTCCAGTATGAGATGGAGCTGTTTCAGAACGAGGCGGTATGTCAGACCCCTCTGGACCGCCAGTACCACACAGAAGTCACGGCCCTGAGCAGAGCTAAGGGCCGAAGAAACCGCAGGATTTTCACGTACACCGATCACGACCGCTACACCAACTGCCTTCCGTTCCACCAACTGGTAAGTGGCGCTTCATCATACAGTCCCAACGACATCATCTGATAATTCACAACACAACATTGTGATTCTGGGTAATTTTATATGCCGAAGTTGAACTTTTTTGGCTTAATTGTGCCAATGAGCAATTTTCATAGGAATGAACGTGGCCTCTGATGCTGAATCCATCCATGCCATAGACAATCAAAAATTCTTCTGATTGTGGTATTTTCTCGTGTGTTTAGTAAAGTGTTAAAATAAAGTGTAGTTTTTGTGAGTCAAAATGGAACATTATATCTTACTTAAGTCTAAAAAGAGAAAAAGAGTCAGAATTGCTTGCTGCACCTGTTATTAATTGGTCATTTTTGGCCTCATCAAATTCTAATCCATCATTCATTTTACATAATTGTGCCCTGTGTCTTAAGAGTTGTACATAGAACACAACATGTGGAGGTAAGGTGTTAAATGGATGACGCTGTTTCTATTTAGCATTTTTCTTATTGTCATCAAGTCACATGAAAAGCTCAAAACCAACAATTGTACAGTTTGAAAAGATCTGAGACATTTCCTGAAGGCATCACAGCAATCTAAGATGTAAGATATTTGTGACAGCTGTGATGTATTTAACTTGGTGTTACACATGAACCAGATTTCTCTCCACACTTCCTGTACAAGAGAAAGCTACTTTTCTCCTGTAGCACTGGACTCATTCCAACATGGCCTTTATTTGTGAAAATGAACATAAAGCCCCTAATTCCGCAATCCATGTCTGTAACTGTGTTTGTAAATAGTTTGTTGTTTTTGAACCCGAAAGCAGCACTGCACTGATTTATTGACCACAACCAAATCCAGCCCCACCTTCCTGGCTGAAAGGATGGCCAGCGTGAGACACAGACGGCAGGACAGACGCACCATGTAGGTGAAATACTCTCTACTAAAATGGATTGATAATCATCTTCCATGGGAGAATTCTGTATTCTCGTTGCCAGTTCTCAAAATGCATGTGATAACCACTGTTGCATGTGCGTTAAGTTGTGTAACTGCAAAACAGTTAGGATCGAGTTTCATTAAGAAACCTTTGACCTTGTTAATAATCTTCAGTCAGACAGGACTTTTGATGGGAGATGGTTTTTAACCAGTTGTGTCTGGCATATTTTGCAGGGATTGTAGTATCCCAAAATCAAAGATCGTCAACTGGGAGCCCACGGAGGAGTTTATGAAGAGCAGTCATGTGGTGAACAACGCCATGCAGACCATGCATATCATGGGAGACCTGGGGCCCACTGGAAAGTAAGACCATTAACACAAAGATCTAATTTCCAACCAGTTAAGTTCAGTTCCGTCTTTATTGCTCCACATGTTTGGGCTTGCAGCATGGCATTCATCCATTAGGTTGTGTTCAGACCAAATCAGGTGGTGAGGGGGAGGGAGAGAGAGAGAGAGAGAGAGAGAAGCTGTGGTTGAGCAAGTTAGAGAGTGAATGAAGAGAGGGAGCGCTGATAGTGAGAAAAACAGAGAATCACATCAATAAAATGTTATTTTCTGATGGGCTATAAAGGATATAAAGGATGCAACGATCTGCTCTGACATTTAGGATGTAAGTGTTGCAGCTCAGGAATTTATCAAGCAAACAAACGTTTTGTTGTTAGCAGCTTTCATTGACAGCATGAATTAAAATTTAACTGTGGATGTTGTGTGATTCAGTCATGATTTTCTCTCCATTTATTTGCTTTCTCAGGTTGGGCCAGCAAGAGAATGAATGTTTGCTGTTGACTATAAAAACAGACGGCAGTGGAGTGGTCATTGTAAAACCTGACTTCAACAATGGCAAAGAGCCGTACAGGCAAGTTAAAGATCACTCCGGTATCAACTTACGTCCTATCATATCAACAAGTTTTAAAACAAGTTATGACCTACAAGAAAATGTATGTTATGTATTTGTAGCCACACTAGCGGCTAATAGTCCAGACTGAAACATCTTGCAAATATCGGATGGGTTGTGATGGAACAAAGAAAACATATTTGTGCTTTTTTAAGGAATTTTCTGAAAGTAAAACTAGTCTGTTGTGTGTGTGTGCTGTTGTGCAGGATTTTAACAGATGGAGAAAAGAGAGAAGTTTGGCGTCTTACTGTCGAGAATGTATCCACAGCCATGAAATCAGAGGAGAAGGAGAGGGAACAGAACATGTACAAAGATGTGAGTTCATCTGTTTTCCTCCAGGAAATGTCTAATGTTCATCGTCAGATTACTGATTATATGAAAAGGAAAAGGTTATGAACACTTTTCTCTGTTTCTAGCTGTATGTTAGACACAAGGAGTACCTCAATAGCCTCGTTGGACAGGACTTTGAAATGGTGAGTCGTTTGACAAGTTATTATTGGTTCTGTATATTCCTGAAAATTATAATTTCCCAAAGCCAGAGGTTACATTTTCAAATTGCTTGTTTTGTCTGACCAGAACAACTGAAAAAATATTCAATTTGTTTATTTGAAAAGCTGGAATCAACAAGTCTTTGACTGAATACTAAAAACATAATGTAACATTAGCTATCTAACACTTTTGATAGTTGTCTATAATTGGCTTCACTAATACCTAAGCACTTTTGTCTGTCCTCCAGCCTCCTGCAGGTGTTCTGCGTTACCTAATGAATGGGGAGATAGGTAAGTAGCTGTGGTTATTATTACTGTATGTATTTATAATTTGTCTGTATTTGACATTTAAACCTCCATCTTCTCTCTACACACAGTCTCAGCTCAAGGCTTTGAATATGATAACTTATACATCCACTTCTTCATGGAACTGCCCAACAGTAAGTCACATTCATGCCACTATTTACATTGTGATGCTGATTGTGTGTTCTTCGTTGTCTGACACTAACACAGTGTCGACAAAGGTCTCAAATCTGAAAAGCCGATAGAGACTTCATGAATAATTCCAGCTAAATTCAGTTCATCATTTCAATTTGTGTTATTCTTCGTTTGTTTAAGACTGGTCCAGCTTGCCGTTTCAGTCGCTCTCAGGGGTGACCCAGACCTGTCGGACCAAAATATTGGGGAAGGTATGTATAAAAGAAGCTTATGAACAGCTTCAGAGCACAACTACTGACATTTATTAAACTTTCAACACTCTGTCTGCCAACAGGAGAACGTAGCGTTCTTCAGTTACCCTTTCAGCTTTGAAGCTTTCTACATGAGCGAAAAAGAAAGTGAAGGTTAGTATCAGCCATGTGTCTAAAGGATTTGTTTCATGCATATGTTTTAATGCTAGTGATTTTGTTATAATGAGATTAGACGGATACATGAGTTTTCTCCTTATTTCAGAATTGGTTCCTCAGTGGCCTGTGCTGTACTTCAAAGTTCTTTCTCTGGACTCCTGGCAGCGATATCGAACTGAAGGTTACGGCTATCTGCTGTTTCCTGCCGTTTCTGGTACGCCAAGTACACTCCCAACAAACTATTACAACAAAATCAGGGCTGCAACGAACTGTTGTTTTCTTTATCAGTTAATCTGCTAAATTTTTGTCAATTAAACAATTAATCATTTTTTCTCATAAATGTCAGGAAACCGTTTTTTAAAAACGCCCCATTATGATTTCTTATAATATATAATATAATTATTAAAGTTTTTGATTTTTTGTTTTGTACAATCAAAGCCCAAAGATATTTAGTTTATTATCTATTATGTGACAAAGGAAAGCAGCAATGGTCATGATCATGACTATGTGTGTGTGTGTGTGTGTGTGTGTGCGCGCAGGTAAACACACAATGACGTGTCATACATGGAGACCCATTCAGACGGGGACGGTTTCTGCTCTCAGACGTTTCTTTATTGGAGGTTCTCCAGAGCTTGAAGACCACAGCTACATCAGAATACCAGGGACCTTCAAGGTATAATACAAATATTATAGAAGATCATTATTTTCTGTTTTTGTTGATTTTTTTTTTTCACTCAAAGAAACAATGATTTTATGTTCACATACATTGAGCAGTTGCACTGTCATTAGCTTATTTTGAGTGAACAGGGACCTCTAGTGCCAGACGTTTCAGAATATGCTTCAATTTATAGAAGGTGAATCAAAAAAAGGTAGAAAATACAGAAAGTAGTTAAACTGAAAGTACAGAAGATTTACATTTAAGTTTGTATTTTCGTGTGATTTATTAATCCAGTCTAAAGTTTAATGATGTAGAAGTACTGTGTCCATATATCACCCTTATAAATGATGCTCCTGATGGCAATTAATCACTTTTCTTCTATTTGCATCATTGCTTTACTTTATTGTTAAATGAAAACCCAAAGTAGGATCACTGCTAAGTTACTTAAATTGCACTGTGTCTTTTTTAAAGGTCTCATATGGAGTTTTCTTGTAAATAAACATTTCTTGTTACATTCAGTGTTTGTCACTAAATGCTTTGTGTGTTTATGATTGAGGCCTAGAAAAAGTGCAGAATACATTTTCCTCCTGATACGACATTTCGATGGCTGAGAAGCAACACCTCCGATCTGAAAAATGCACTTTTTTGAGAAAACTTGTTTAAAAAAACTTGTTTTCTTGCAGAATGTTATTTGTTAAGGATACCCAATACATGATACACTGTTTCTGGAATATATAACTATGTAATGTGGTATGTTTGAATCGTTATTACAGTATTGTTAACATTAATATGGTAATATAGTCCAGAAACGGTTTTGCTTTTCGGCCATCAATTTGCAAAGCTAATTTTATGAATATTGTTGAACCTGTATTGTTTATATAGATATGTAATGCTTTGTTAATAATGTTATTCTTTTTATATCAGGGAGAGAGGCTGAGTCGCTTTGGCTTTTGCACTGAAACCACAGGAAGTGTCACCTTTAACCTGCACTGCATCCAGCAAGCCAGGTGATGATAATGATAATGATAATATAAACTATTTATACCTTTCATAACATAAAATGTAGCTCAAGGTGCTTTATAGAAAAAGGTATTAAAAACAAACAAAAAAACAGATATTTAATTAAAAATAATAAAAGACGGGAAAAAATACAATAAAAAACCACAGTGATAAAAAAAAATCATCAGGGGATAAGAAATATAAAACAGGTAGTAAAAAACAGCTGATGGCAGTAAAGATCAAGTTTATTAAAAGCAAAACCCTAAAAATAGGTTTTGAGCTGCTTCTTGAAAATATCAACAGAGGATGTTTGGTGCTTAGCTGCAGAAAGCTGCCTCAATGTCACTTTTTGAATTTTATTTGTGGTGTATTGAACAAGCCAGTGTTAAGCGACCTAAACGAACGGTTTGAAACATATTATGACAAACAATATGAGAGATGTGAAGGTGCTGGAGACCTTTTTGGGTTTTAAAAATAAGTAAAATCGTTTTAAAATCTATCCTCAGCGTTACAGGTAGCCAGTGCAATGACAACGTTAATACTGGTGTAATAGAGTTTTGAACAAGTTGCGGCAGATCAACAGTTTTATTTGGTAAACCAGTATAAAGTGCATTACAATAATCTAAGCTTGATTAATTATTAAAGGTTAGAATCATTTTAACTTTTGAGAAGATAAAAAGTGGCTAAAATCACTTGTCTATGTATATTCTCTCTGTCAATTTAGTGAGGAAATGTTTTCACAATCATGTTCAAAATGTAGGGACACTTTCAGTCCACAGTTGGATAACTGCTGATGTAGCTGGTAATTAATTAAATATAAAAAGTGTAATATAATCCTTATACCAGTGATGTAAACCAGTGGTTCTTAAACTTTTTCACTTCAAGGACCGCTGCTGTAATATAAAGGTTACAAACACACATAGATAATGTCAAGATGATTATAAACCTCAATATTTTTCTACAATATTTCAATTTATCATTTTAATGAATTTTAATTAGTTCCCTGTGCAGTAGCTGAATGTGTGATGTGTTAATGTTTTCATGCTGTGACTGTTTCAGGGCCTTTGTTGATGCCACCATGTTGAAGAAGAGGAGGCAGAAAGTTTTCGATCAGCTGGGAGGATTTAGTCAACAAGGAGCCATCTGTAACATCCTGGGTAAAGAGATTCACACTTTATTCAGGTTTATTTATTCAGTATTGAATGTGAGCTCTTCGGGTTCTGGAGGTTTAGGGATCAGAGTTGAGTAGAAGATCAGCTTGTTTAAACACTAGTTTCTTCCAGCACTTCGAGCCAGGCTGGCAAAACATTTTATTTTAATTTTTTCAATGCTGCCAGCGGGTGTTGGTGTAAAGTGGAGCCAAAATATTTGAAGAAAAATATATGGTGAATAGTAGAAATTTTGTTTTTGACCTGTTGTGTAAAACAGGTTTGTCTTGTTGATCTGTTAATATAATTTGTTTTCTTTGTAGTTTGTGTTTACTGTTTTCATTATGTGTTGTTGATTTGTGTTTTTTTCTTTCCATCAGAGGCCTTCCAGAGAGCCAGAAGAAAAATGCAAGAGGCCCGAGAAAGTCTTCCCAGAGACATCATCAACACCACCTCCAAACTCCAAATCGAATAGTCTGCATAAGAGTGAAAAAACAGTGTAAAATACATAAAAAACTACCAGATGGATACTACTTTGATTAGAATAGAAGTGATGTAACCAGCGAGTTTAAAATGTTGTACTGTGTTTTGCTGATAACAGGCCTGTGTGAGTGAGTTTTAACTCTGAGTAGAAGTCAGTGTCTGATTTATTCTTCGTAAAGACAGTTAACATGCTGGGGAAGGGTTATAGTTCAGGTAAAATATGAATGTATGAGATGATGACTGATAAGTAAAGCTGGTAAGCCTACTAAGTATGGTATCACCAAACATTCTTTGTACTGTCTGCATCAGATTTGAGTAAATGGTCTAATTTTCGGAGTAAAAATAAAATACTTTTTTTTTTTTTTTTAAGATTTAGATTATATATATTTTCCACAGTTGAATTTAAACATTAAAATCATATTTGTTGTAATGTAAACTTTTTATATGAACACACTATTTTGTGTATTTTTGCACAAATATGCTGTGTATATGGTAATTAAATGTCATAATTTAAGTCTTGTGTGCAGGAACTATCGGTGTGTGGCATGGATGGCACTGGCAGTAAATGTGACAGCAAGCAGTATTTGTTTTTGTTAGTTGCAGGTCGTACGTTGTTTATATTAATGATTTACATTTGAATGACACTTGGCAAGAATTTTGTACATCAATATTAAGTTTTTATGACAACATGAATTTTTACTATGTATGATAATAAAAAACTATCATCATGTAACTGCTTTTCATGCATGAAAAGAAACATTTTCTGTGCACTGCCAGCACTGAGCTATGTTTTGGGATAGTGTGTGTGCTATTTATTTTACTACAGAGTATGTGATGTTGCCCATCACTTTACAGCACTCAGGATATATTATTATCACACTCTGCAAAGGGCAATTATGTACAATGAGTACTTTTACTTTTGTACTTTAAATACATGTTGCTAATAATACTTCTGTACTTGTACTTAGCTACAACAAGTGGGATTTTTTAATTAGCTAAACGTAACGCTCATGACCATACAGTCAATGACTATAACATGGTTAAGAGGGCTAAACAATCAGTTCACTGTGGCTAAAACACCATTGTGTGTAGATACACCGTTTCCTGACAGTCAGGACATCATTGAGATCCTAATCAAACCTTTCCTCTCGTGCTACATTCATAACTATTGGAAAAAGTGGTTTTATAACCCGTCACGCCCGAAATTCGTTGTATAAATCAATCTCAATTAAGATACAGCGCTTGTACTATTCATTTTATCTATAAACCTAAACGACAAATACAATGGAAACTGATCGATCTGTCCTCCGATCACCCATCCGATTTGTTAGCGATACATCACATCCTGGACTCCAGCATTCCTGTCGAGCCTCCAACTCAATGGGGAAGTTTTCCAGTTTCCGATGACAGTTGAACGCGACATCACAATCCAGATTCTCCATCTTCCTCCTCCAACCAGGCAAGGGACCAACCTGCGTCTTGTACCCACCGTAACATTTTCCCGTTTACATACATCCAACAAGGTATCTGAAGTGTTTTACAGTTCTGAATTTCTATCATGCTATTGCTATTTTTTGTGCAGATGAGCTACTGGGCAGCTCATCATTTCATAGCTAGTTTAACGTTAACATAGCAGCAGCAGCAGCAATGGAAAAAGGGCCGCCGGTCACTTTTATGTTTTAATGTCAGATTTAATACTACAGCGTTATAAATTACACCGACGGTAACAGCTTGCTGATACTGGTAACTCCACATTTTGGTTGTGTGTACTGATGTTTGTGGTTATTAGGTTGAGGTAGCTAGCGTTAGCTCCAGTCACTATAAACTGATGCATTTAGCATGCAGCAAGCTAACGTTAGCAAAGTGAAACTGCTGTAGTCCAAGTTAATTGTAGGTTACGTGACGTTTGAGAGGTCGAACCAAGACGTTGTCACACCCAAGTCACGACTGATTCAGGTTTCTTCTTAGATAACTAAAATATAAGATGATAAAGGACGAGATGAACATATAGCCGGCGGTAAAAGCTAGCTGATACTGATAAAGCCAATAGGGATGTAAGTTAGCGTTAGTTAAGTTACGTTTTATTCACGCTGAAATGTTATTAACGATAGTATAACGCAATTATCTAGCACGTGTAATGAAGTTGAAACACAAACCTAATTTTTCATCATAATAAGCTCTTACTATGAGAGGCAGTTTTGAGTATAATTTAGTGTGTGTGTGTGTGTGTGTGTGTGTGTGTGTGTGTGTGTGTGTGTGTTGCGTCCTACAAACGGTACAGACATATTAGCTTCCTATTGGAGTTAAAGGACGGGTTCACAGTTTTTCAAGTCTGTCTTCAAAACAACAGTCAGGAGTCAAAAATCATTCATACCAGCTATTAGAAGATCCCTTACTTACAATGTAAGTGATGGGGGTCAAAATCAGCAAGCCTCCGTCTGTGCAAAAATGCATTTAAAAGTTTATCTGAAGCAATGAGTCAAATCAAGTAGATATCTTTCAACGTTACAGTCTTTTTAGTGCCAATGTCCCTCTTTTTGTTACTATACTTCTACCACAGCCCATCAGAGAAACACACAGAGGGAATTTGATGCTAAAAAAGACTGTAAATGTGTCAGATATCCACTTGATATGACTTAACAAAATGACTGTGTGGACACTGTGGATTTTGGTCCTCCATCACTTACATTGAAACGCTTGGATCTATTAATATCCAGTATGAACAGGAGGAATGTTTACAGTGAGGAAAAACCTCTTTCACTGTTCATATGAACACCTGACGGTTGATTTCAGACACACTCAAAAAATAGTGAACGTATCCCTTAACCTACTGTTGACATACACTGGCTAAAGATATAGGGATTTTTGAACATGTCATCAAAAACATGAGTGTTAAATGCTGGCGTTGCAGGCTCCACTCTTGAAAATGATTTCTACAATATCATTTCACCTCAAAGGACCTTCCCCGACCTGCTGCCACAAACTTGGGAGCATACTCTTGTTTTAAACGTCATAGTATAAATTAGCGTTAAGATTTCCCTTCCTTGGACCCCCCCCCCCCCCCGTGCATTCAGGCAGGCAGGCAGGCAGGCAGGGTTCACCTTGCATCTGTCAGACATAAATTGTCAGACTGTCTTATAGTGAAGCCTGATTCATTTCTCCAGATAACACGTTTCCACTTCTCCACGGTTGCTGCACACTCCGGCCGACGCTTGCCATCGCTCATGGTGATTACATGCAAGCGTTGCTCTGCTCAACCGTGGAAACTCATGTGTCACAAAGCCGTTCACGAATAGTGCTGACGTTGCTTCCCCGAGGGCAGTTAGGGACTCGCGCGTGAGTGTTGCAACTGAGGATTTGAAATGATTAGTAATGCATTTCAGCAGCACTTGGTAGCACTCCTGCTCTGAGAGGCTGTGTGGTTTTCACTTCTAAATAACACCATTTATAGCTGACGGGGGGCAAATTAAGCAGACATTTTATGAAACTCACTTAATGGAAAGATAGCGACACGCTGGAAGTCACAGAGTCCTTCAGTATGAGATTGCATGGCTATACTGTCTGCTTTATGTTATGACCTTGTTAGTAATGGGTGTGGCTGAGGTAGCAGCACCCACTAATAAAAAGGAAGTGTACACATATTTTTAGCTGTCCTTCACAGGCAGTTATGATGATATTTCAATAAGAAGCTAAAATATCAATTTGAAATCCCAAAGGAAACAGACAGATGCTGTGAGTGTGTGTGTGTGTGTGTCTGTGTGTGTTTCAGTTTTCATGGTAGGAGCTTTATAATCTGGAGATCTATTAAAACAATAAGACAATACAGTGATGGCTATAATTATACCAGGAGATGCAAATATACAGTCATCTGTATTCAAATATTGACGCATGCATACTGGAAACTGCAGTCCAGAATACTAAGTATTGTTGTCCACTTTTCAATGTACTATTTGAATCCAGTTTGACTTTGTATGTACTCACTGCAGATAATAATTTAAGCCAAATGAGATCACTGGGGAGGGGAGCACTGGTATGCTAAATGGCATAATTAATTGTACATGATTGTGGTTTGGTGATCATTACACCACAAAATCTCACTGCAGATCAGGAAGGAATGCACTCTGGAAATGTTTAAAGGGAGTGAGAATCATCACTGCAGATTCTTCTGATAGGTTGGTTCATTGTATTTCTTTTTTACAGACTTAAAGGACCACAATCATGACGGACTCCAAATATTTCACGACAAACAAAAAAGGTGAGTAGGGAAGGAAGTCGTGCTGAACTGGTCATCAGTCAGAAAAATCTGATAAGCATGTTAAGCTGCTCATCAAAGGATTCATTTAACCCTTTTAATGTTCAGTTTCCTTTGATTTCTACTGCAAAGTAGCTTAAAACCCTGCTGCTGCCAAAACTGTGTGGTTCCTCTTACAGGGGAGATCTTTGAACTGAAGGCAGAGCTGAACAATGAGAAGAAGGAGAAGAGAAAAGAGGCAGTAAAGAAGGTCATTGCTGCCATGACTGTTGGCAAGGACGTCAGGTACGGTAGAAAACTGAAACTCTGACATGAACCAGACAGCACCATTAAATGCTGACTGTGGTGTGTCCAGCAAATCAGAACAAAGCAAACACAGAGATGAGGTTGTGTTTACCACATATTAATAGTATGAGTTCATCTTAAAGACAGTGAGAATAGTAACAGGGTTTGAATCCAGACTCTTCAAAAGATGGTGTCAGGTGCGTGTGGCTAAAATCAACAGTCCTATTACATGATGGGGCAACTCTTGCACATGAAATGAATAGATTTTTCGCCATCTTAAGAACCTCTTCAACTATTTTTGTCAGTGTGTCTTTTAATGAATTGGCATTAAAGATGAGGAGAAAATGGTAGCATTTAGGTTATTGAACAAAAAAAATCTGGTTCACACATCTTGACAATTACTTCACAAAAAATGGTTTACAGGCAGAAGGCCAAGTGGCCTCACCCTCACTGAGCCTTCTCCCACTGCTGGGACTTTACTAAACATAATTTGACATGTAGCCATTATGATATTATCTTCTTTTGTTTCCACTGCTCTCTTCCAGCTTTTGGGACCAGTTCTTGTTACTAAATTTCAGCATTGCTCAGAAAGTGATACTTGCTAGCAGTGCTGTCGATTGTGATTAGTCAAGCAGGTTAGTTGTCACTGAATCATCAAGGACAACTACATAAAACCTACTAACCTCCTAATTACAGAGAACACTCGAATGGGGGACAGTTTAAAATCAGAACTCACCTTTTTAACCTGATTAAACTCCAGTTTCTCCTCATTAAAAATTTAAATACCATTGATCGATACACAGTAGGAATGTAAGAAATAAGGAGGAAACAATTTGTGGAGCTCTCAGTTCATTTTTTACGCTTTGAAGCCTCATAACTGTAAACTCTGACAGTGTCCTTGTGCTTTGTTGTCAGTTCCTTGTTCCCAGATGTGGTCAACTGCATGCAGACTGACAACCTGGAGCTGAAGAAGTTGGTGTATCTCTACTTAATGAACTACGCCAAGAGCCAGCCTGACATGGCCATCATGGCCGTCAACAGCTTTGTCAAGGCAAGACCCTTTGTCTTTTCAGCCACCAGGATCTTTTAAACTGTGATCCATGCTAGGGAGGATAAATCTGAAAATGCTGTTTATTGTTTTCTCTGTGCCTCTCTTGTCCTGCCCTCCAGGACTGTGAGGACCCCAACCCTCTGATCCGGGCTTTGGCCGTCCGCACCATGGGCTGCATCCGAGTGGACAAGATCACCGAGTACCTGTGTGAGCCACTGAGGAAATGCCTGAAAGACGAGGACCCATATGTGAGGAAGACGGCTGCTGTGTGTGTAGCTAAACTTCATGACATCAACGCCCAGATGGTGGAGGACCAGGGATTCCTGGACTCCCTGAGAGATCTCATTGCTGACTCAAATCCCATGGTAGGTGTCAGGCAGATGATGGAAAGATACTTTTCCACCCCTCATCCTAGACACATCTTTGTACTCTTGATCGGTCTGATCTCTGGCTGTGATTGGCCACCGCAGCCTTCAGTTCAAGTTGCGTTTCTACAGAAGCCAACTCTGGCACCAAAAACGTGCCTCCATTTAAATGGATTGGAGGACTGGTGTTTTTGTTGTGCCACCTGATTTGGTCCCAGTACAGCCTAAGGTTGTCATTTCATGCCAAGACAATCACGGAAAAAGCTTTTGATAAATATTTTATCTGTTTTCTGTTCTTCAGTATAACCCGGTGGAATAAAGGTTGACAGGTGAAATGAGGTATTTCCTGGATTAGGTGGTGTTAAAGTGTGGCTTGCACTGTAGTTATTTTGATTGCTCTTTGAGTTTTGTTGTGTTTATTTATAGTAAGGTATTAAAGCAGAGTTTTCCCTTAAACGTCTCACCTGTGTCTTTTTAGGTTGTGGCCAATGCAGTCGCTGCCCTGTCTGAGATCAGCGAGTCTCACCCAAACAGCAACCTGTTGGACCTCAATCCCCAGAACATCAACAAGCTGTTGACAGCCCTCAACGAGTGCACAGAGTGGGGGCAGATCTTCATCCTGGACTGCCTGTCCAACTACAACCCCAAAGATGAGCGTGAGGCCCAAAGGTAAAGAAACTCAGAGTAAAGTATGGAGTGTAGGCTTGTGCCAAGACTGATCACTGATGGCTGACTCTTCTGGCAAGTTATGACAGTTATTAAAGTGTATTTTATTTGCTCTTTTGGGAAGTGAGGAGAACGTATTTATGCCTACAGTAAAAACATCCTGATCAGTCAGCTGTTGTAGTCTTTTAGTAACTTCCTTAATATGTGTTTTACATTTAGAACTAGAATATAAAAAAATGAACAGTTGACTCCTCCTGTACTTCCGTTTACTGAAGCCAAAGTCACAGCTAACTTTCTGTGATGTTAATCAGTGTGATGCATTCAGCATGTTGATTTAGTTTAGTGTAATCAATTGATCAGATATGCTGTTCACTGTAAACATCTGGTCATAAATTATTAATCATCTACTACAGATAATGCTCAGCTTTTAATAATGTCTGTGTTGTGGACTTAGTCATCTGATTCTCAGAGACAGGTATCGCAAAACCTTGACATATAAAACCAATGTTACACGCTTGGTTATATGCCAAGGAGGGGGAGGGCATATAAATATCAGCAAGTAATTTCTTGCCATGAAATTTGACTTAATAAATACATTTTAACTTGTATGAATTCTGGTATTTAGAAAATTTGTGATATTAAAGAATGATTAAAAGATGAAGCCATGTAAGAGCAGCTATAAGCCCAACACTATCACTACACCATGACACCCAGACTTGATTCAGATTAATCCTGACATTGATTTTTTTGTTTCTAACTCACTCTCATCTTTCCCTCCTTCCTTTTCAAAGCATCTGTGAGCGCGTCACTCCCCGGTTGTCTCATGCCAACTCCGCAGTGGTTCTGTCAGCTGTCAAGGTGCTGATGAAGTTCTTGGAGCTGCTCCCCAAGGACTCTGACTACTACAACACCCTGCTGAAGAAGTTATCTCCACCGCTGGTCACCTTGCTCTCCGGAGAGCCTGAGGTCCAGTACGTGGCTCTGAGGAACATCAACCTCATTGTCCAGAAAAGGTTTGCAATCACCAAACCCAAAGGTGGTTTGTTTTTGTTGCTGCAGGCTTCATGTTGATACTACCATCATGTACTCTTATCACTGTGAGGTTTCCTTTCTTTATTTCTTCCAGAAGTAACCTTGAATAAGATAATGTAGGAATACATAACATTTTTTGTGAAAAAATAAATAAAACGTAAATAGTAAATAAATAAAAGCAGGATAAACTACAAAAATATTATCACATTTTAGATCTTTACCGTCCAGAAACTCTTGGAAGCTGTAGGTTTTGGGATCATCAAAAGATTTTCTCTGGCTGTCAACATGTTTCAGACTTTTGTTTTGCGTTTACGTTCTAACGTGACGTTCTTAGACACAGAATTCATTTAGATAAGACATGTCATACAAAAAGATGCAATTCAATGTGTTTCTCAAAAAAAGTGAGAGAAACATAAAAAGATAGATACAAGAAATAGGAACATTAAAAACAAAACCTGGCAGCATAAGGGATATTTTTTATTTTTATTATAATACTCTCTTACAGCAGGAGCCTCTTATCTAGAGATCTAAAAGAAACATCGACTGTCTACAGAATATTATGTAAATGTCTAGTCCTTGAATAGATTGTCTTTTTTTTTTTAAATGGCGCATTCTCCCTGTTAAATGCAACCAGATTTGTGATTTGTTTCTTTTGGATCAGGTTTTCCAGCAGTCTGACGTGTCATGTGTTCATGTGTGCAGGCCCGAGATCCTGAAGCAGGAGATCAAAGTGTTCTTTGTCAAGTACAACGACCCCATCTATGTGAAACTGGAGAAACTGGACATCATGATCCGCTTGGCTTCTCAGGCCAACATCGCACAGGTACCGTACCTTCAGTCTATAAGATAATTATGCTACTTAGATGTATGTCCTAACAATGAAGAATTAGGGTTTACAGTATCAAATGTAAAAGGTATTTTGGTCAGAGGGTTTAGTTTTCATGTATGTATACAGTATATTGAATTTTAAAGCTTTATCTGCCGTGTGATTATGCCTTTTCTTGCATATACTGCATTCAAATGAAGATAGATTAGTAGATTTTTATTGTTTAAATCTTGCTGTCCGTTGTTATTAGAAGCTAAAACCTGTAATTGTGTTAAAGGGATCAAACTGGAACTAAATCACTAAAATTAAATAGCAGCTAAACCAGCTGTTGAATATCTACATGTGGTGATTTATTGGGTCGACATACAGTAAATTTCACTGCTGTTTTCTGTCTTTCTTGCAGGTTCTGGCTGAACTGAAGGAATACGCCACAGAGGTGGACGTTGATTTTGTGCGCAAGGCTGTACGAGCCATCGGACGCTGCGCCATCAAAGTGGAGGTAAGTAAATGATCACCACTGATCTCTACGCTGAAAACATAACAGCACAAGAATCTAAATCACATCAGTTTTGTCACAAGAGCACTGGGATCATAGAAATAACATAACAACTAGTTAACTCATTTCCCCAAGTAAATCTCCGCACAGAAAGAAACTAACATTCACAAAATGTATCTGTCCCGTCCCTGGGTTGTTATTTAACAGTTGGCTTCAAAGCTACTATCGGTGATTCACTTTCAAGTTCGTTGTTGTTTGTACCTCTTGCTGCAATGCAGGAGAAAATATAGAAATGTTTTCACACAGAAACATGTAAGAAGAATACAATTCAGTTTGCTAACATGGGAATTGTTTGTGCAAAAGGAAGAAAAATCTGCATATGTTTTTAAAGTGAACAATAAAACGTCAGGTACATTATGTTGTAGATATTTTCTGAGCGATGGTCAACACAAAGCCTTTGATGTCTTAAAGCTGAAAATGTTTATTGAAGTTACTTGATCAAGGAGAATCGTAAACAGCGAACATCCAAGTTGTTTTACCTCGGATGCTGTCTCTTTCCGAAATCCATCTTCTGAAAGTCTGAGTCGTAGTCTTTAACCAAAGCAGTTCGGCCTACAATATATGAAACATTAGTCTGAATGGTTCACGAGTTTCAAAACAAAGACCTGTGACCTCTTGATTCACATTGCATTGAGCCAACACATTTTGGCCACACACTCCATCTGTGTTGTCTAGACCAGGTCCTCTCTGACCTTGGCTTATTGGAGAGGCTCCTGCTTTCCAAACATCACAGACAGCTGAAGTCTCAGGGAGAAAGATAAAGATCAGTGTGACCTCAAGACTCAGTTTTGAGCCCAATCTGTAAATAAAATTTGTAACCCCTTTAAAGATGGAAAATTTCACAACACTGGAATTTTCTGCTTGGAGATGCTCCAGTCGTCAATACTCGCGTCTTTCCTGTTCTGGATGACGATGTAGATAAAAAAAAAAAAAAACACTCTAGACTAGATGCTCTGTCATTTTAGCTGAAGTTTTGATGTGATGGGTTGCAGCTTCAAGCTTTGAATCCACCTTTAATCTGCTCTAGCTTGGCTTTGTTTGATCCTCTGCAGTCTGTTTACATCCAAGCTATCAAGAAAATGAGTCTCTGTCAGTTGATGTCTCTCTGGTTCCTGGTTCAGTCTCCTTCCTTGCCAGTGCAAACACATTTAAATGATATATGAGGATTGTTTGTTTCTGTTTTGTTTTGTTTTTTTTTTTTATCCCTGAGTGATGATGTCATGCTGTCTCTGTCCTATTTCCCTCTAGCAATCAGCTGAGCGCTGTGTCAGCACCCTGCTGGATCTGATCCAGACCAAGGTCAACTATGTGGTTCAGGAGGCTATTGTGGTCATCAGGGACATCTTCCGCAAGTACCCCAACAAGTACGTTTCCCTCTGAACAATTAATTAACCAGTCCGTAAAACATCAACTTTGTTAGTTTACTTAGTCCAACCTGGATCTGTGACCAGTGTTGCATGCTGGGTAACTGTCACAGTGCAGTCAGATTTTTACGCCTCTGTGGAGGTTAAAGGTCGCTGTTACCTCCACAAAATAATTCATATGCTAATCATGACAAAGTTTCACACAAATGTCTAAATAGGATGAAATGATGAAGTGATGACATTTTATATCCAACAGGTCAAAGGTCAGCTTCACTGTGACATCAAAATGTTTAAAAACTCTGTAAAAACTCTTTTCTGGCCGTTATTCAACAACATAACTCAGGAACAGAAGGGGAGATTGTGACCATATTTCACATTTGGTTGGATACTGGATTAATGACACTAATCTTTGGTCTCCATCTTGAAACTGTGGTGATTGTTTAGATTCTATTGGGTTGAAGATGTTTATGAAATATCCGCATTTCAGAATTTGTAGGTTCTTCGCAGCAACTTTCATGTCTGAAGCATCGTTTGCTGTCATGGCTACAACTTTGTGTTTTATTAGAATCATCTTTATTGGCCAAACATGTGAACACATACAAGAAAAATACACTTTAAAATTCATTTTATTAAATTCCTTCTAAGTCTTCACGACAAATATTATATGAGTGGGGGCATACAACCAGTATTTCTAGTTTTTCATTTAAGGATGCTGACCTCTATCTATGTCCATCTACCATTTAGTGTCCATTGAAGTTATAAGCTGATATCGGTGTTCTGCAGGTACGAAAGCATCATCGCCACACTTTGTGAGAATCTGGACTCTCTGGACGAGCCTGATGCACGTGCCGCCATGATCTGGATTGTCGGCGAGTACGCTGAGAGGATCGACAACGCTGATGAGCTGCTGGAAAGCTTCCTCGAGGGTTTCCACGATGAAAGCACTCAGGTGGGTTCATCACAAAAAAAAAAATTAACAAAAAAATAACTGATTTTCAATTTGAATCATATTCATATAAACAGTGACTGGCATCAAATTCAGCAAATACAAATATGTTGTTACTCTGCTCTGAAAAATTCAGAAAAAAAACCTCCCACGCCGAGGACAGGGCGGTTGGAATTTGGGAAGCATTGTAAAAAAAAAATGACCATAATACAACAGTGTGTGCTTTGATTTACAGGTCCAGCTCACTCTGCTGACCGCCATCGTCAAGCTGTTCCTTAAGAAGCCATCAGAGACTCAGGAGTTGGTGCAGCAGGTTCTCAGCCTGGCCACTCAGGTGAAAAACACACAGGAGCTGTCAAGTGTTTGTTTTATTCTGCAGAAACAGTTTACATAATCACTTTCATGATTTATTTATTTACTGCTAGACGATGTTTCCTATTTTTTCTGCTCTTACACAGCCCTGTAAATATCTTGGGTTTTGTTTTTGCACCTTCTGAAAGGCATAGCTCTCTGTATCAAAAGTTAATTAGTCTCCTCTTCGAGCTACCGTCATGGTAACAGTTAGTACAACTGTGGTCCTCCAGATCTAATTCAAGAAAAATAACTTACAGTACATGTTTTGTTGACCTCTCCTCATCTTCTGCAGGACTCTGACAACCCCGACCTTCGTGACAGGGGCTACATCTATTGGCGCCTGCTGTCCACCGACCCGGTGACTGCCAAGGAGGTGGTGTTGTCAGAAAAACCCCTGATCTCAGAGGAGACGGATCTGATTGAGCCCACTCTGCTGGATGAGCTCATTTGCCACATCGGCTCCCTTGCCTCTGTCTATCACAAACCCCCCAGCGCCTTTGTGGAGGGCAGCCATGGAATCCACCGGAAACACCTTCCTGTCCAGCACAGCAGGTCAGACACACACAAAAACACTATTCACGTAATGACAATAAGCCTTGCATAGCATTTACTTAACATTTTAACCTTTTGCCTCCCACTGCTGTTCTGCCTGCAGAACACCAGCACTCTGTATAGCTTTCACTGGCTCTACTATGCATGAACATATATGGTGTTTCCCCTAGGTTAAGTGGTTTAGCTTGGCAGGGGGGATTAGCAGGCAGCTACAAATTTCTCCATTTTCTATTTATCTGTTTAGCGTCGTCAGGCTAGGCTAACCCATTGTTGCTAACTTTGGAGCTAACCCCTTCCAGCAGTTGGGGAAACAACAGATGTGACTTTTCATGGTGTTGACAAGCTGCAGCATTTACTAACTGACACACTGTAGTCTGTGCTGTATATTTACTGCCAGACTGACAACTTATTGCTGCTGCTAACCGTTTCCTCTGCTCCACTCACATCCACCATGCTCACTCAACCACTCATTCGCTAAGGAGTTACGTTACCTGCAGTTTCCCAGGCAACAACAGAGATGTTAACTCACATTTCGAGACAGCGCTTTTTGACATTTAAAAATTATTTTTGCCAGGCTTGCACTATTATAGGGAAAACACTGATATGTTGATAGATTCGATTAGTGTATTTTCTATCATTTCAGTAATTTTCTAAAATAATGCATGTCATAAAAAAACATCCAGGCACCATGCATGACAGATAATAACAGAAGTCTTGCAGTTCAATAATTTAATAAATCCTGGAAAACTTAATCAAAAAATTGCCAATTTGTTTTAATTTAGAGTATAGGTTCACAACTTTTCAAGTCTATCTTTAAACAATAGTCAGGAGCTTGTGTAAATAATGAAACAGGACTTGCTTTCTGTAATCATTCCTCCTGTCCATATCTCATTTTTTACAGCTTAATAATCAAACATACAGCAGCTGAATCTGAATTAAGTAGGCTTTCAAGACTAGTGCAAATGTTTTTAAAAGCTTATCCAGTGTGCTATTTATATGTCACACACTAAATATATATGTGTGTGTGTGTGTGTGTGTGTGTATAAACCAACAGTGTAGATCTCAGGCTGTTGAGCAACACTCTGTGGCCTAACAGGATATGGTGTGAGACCAACAACACAAAGTCAGTCCTATAATACATGTAGACGCAGAGCACTCCAAGTCTGTACTTTAAATATGCTTTATTGAGGTTTTTTTCATTAATATAATAATACATCGGGACATTACCCAACACCCAGAACATGTTGCCTCATGTCTCACTGACTTCTAGTAGAGGAGAGATGTTTTGTGTGTGCTGCTTATGAACAGTAGTTTCATTTTGTCTGTGAACTTCCGACCACTAAATACATGTTTGATAATGAGAAATTATGATCAACAGTTATTATCTCTCTATCTCTGCTTCCAAACAAGATTAAAAAAAAAATACAGCCATAGGTTTGTTAGTTTTTAATTTGACTTTCATTTCAGTGGTTTTAATAACACCATGAACTGGAAACTTTAAAGTTATAAACTGTAGGATTTCAATAATATCCAACCCCATTTTTAATAGTATTTATAGCATTTTTCATGTACTGAAAGTGATGCTGTCGATAAAAGCTGATGCATGCTCGCATTTCCTGTAATGCAGAAGACAACATTCGCTCCTGACTGCAGTATCACGTTAAATGTCACTTTTACAGAACATATAACAACTTTTTGCGTTAAGTTTTCCATCGGTAACGACCCGTCCCTTTACCAGTACTACTGTTTTCTCCAATGACAGCATTGATACTGGTGAGAGCCCAGTGAGCGGTGGGCCAGCAGCCGCCATAGATCAGCCACATGTCATCCCGAGCCAGGGAGACCTTCTGGGTGACCTGCTCAACCTGGACCTGGGCCCTCCAGTCAACGTGCCCCAGGTCTCCTCCATGCAGATGGGTGCAGTGGACCTTCTGGGAGGAGGCCTGGACAGCTTGGTGAGCTTGAACCCACATACACTACACTACAAACTACTACAAGAGAGACTAATGTATTGTTGATTTTAGTCTTTTTATGGGATTCACTGACAAGAATAACACCAGTTAAATCTTTATGATGCTTTTTCCTCCCAGTTATTTAACTTAAACTCTGTTTTTACACTATTCTGAACATAGTTTATGAGTTCTGCTGATGTCGGGGCCGTTTTATGGTCATCACCAGCTAACAGGATTGTGTGATAGTGAGGGAATAAAGTATTGTGGTAGCCATTAAAAAGGAAGAATGAGAGAGCCGATCCAATCAAAATAAACATTTTGGTACATTTGATGAGTGTAGAATCTAAATTTCTACCTTTTTAAATGAAATTGTGTATTTTTGTTGGGTTATAATGTTCAGCATACTTCAAGTTAAATAATATTTTATATCCTTTTATATGTTAACTCTGTGTAAAACGACACAAAAACACTCTGAAAACTTCAAAATATCACTAAAAATGTTTTTTAAAAATCCAGAATGAATACATTTTGTACATTAACATATTAATAACCTGCTTTAAACCTAAATATGATGCTTTTTCCAACATGGAGCTACATTAAGCTTTGTTGTATTTAATTGCTTCTGTTAATGGTCTCTTTTCAACTTCTCCAAGCTGCTGCTGGAATATCTGGACTTCTTGATAATCTTCTTGCAGATCAGATTTTTTTAAGTCTTTTTTTTTTTTTTTTTTATTGTTGTCTAACATAACCATGCAGAGTTTGCTATTTTCCCAGAAAAATGAGGGCTCCTCTTAATGGGTTGCGGTTGCTAAGAAAGTCTCTGTCTCTGTCTTTGTTTGTGCGTTTGGTCTGTCTGTGATGTTTTGGATGCTGTCTTTGGGGGTCCTCTCCTCTCCTCTCTCCTGTAGCTGGGGGGAGACCTGGGCGGAGGTGTTGGGGGAAGTCCAGCAGTAAGTCAAGCCATTCTGTTTGGCAGTCTGCATGCTGCATGCTTCAAAGGAATTTAACCCACAACACGTTCTTCAAACGTTTTTAAACCTGGCTTCTCTGTTTTCACACTCATATAACTTCAGTTAGAAGACGACACGGATGTTTTTGCATGTTTTAACCCAATTTTCACACCTAGAAACACCATCTGACTGGACGAACACAAGGCTCGCTCAGCTGTCAATGGTGTTTCCTCCAATATTTTTTTATCTGAAAGAACAAGGTGTTCTGGAAATTATTCACCAAATTGCATTTTGCAGTGACAAATAAACAATGAGATTCTTATTTAAAATGATTGGTCCAGTAAAGAGTTGCGCAATATTATTATTATTTACTGTGAGACTATTGAAACTATATAAATTTGTTAATATACCGTTTATACTGTGGTAACTATTCATTTAATTTCACTGTATTAGGATTTTAGTGGTCAATAGTGCTAAACCATAGTGTTGTAATTAGTGGGTTAAAACACGCAAAAACCAAACTCACCTCACATTTGATCTTATTTTCTCTGTCATAAGGGCTTTGGCTTTTTACTTAACGGTTGAAATTTATTGTTTTTTTTCCCTCATAATCACTGAAGAGTTTTAATTGTTTTTTTTCTGTTTTGCAAGAAGAACATTTGGCATGACTTTCTTGTGTGATTACTTTTCTAGCTTCATAGCAACCTGCCGCGTTGTCAGCGATGCTTACTGAAGTTATGGTAAATTAAATTGTGTGTGTTTGTGTGTGTTTTTCTTTTTTGTTGTGATTAATTTAGGTGGGACAGAACTTCATCCCTTCATCTGTCCCCAGTACTTTCGCTCCGTCACCAACACCTGCACCTCCGGCTGTCAGCAGCGGCCTCAATGACTTGTTTGAGCTTTCCACGGGCATGGCCATCACCACCGGAGGCTACGTAGCTCCAAAAGCAGTGAGTTCACACAACTTTGGTTTTGGAAGAACAGAGAACATGTGTGCAGTCGGTAATAGATGTATTACTCGCAGTAAAGGCAGCAGTGTGCTGAACAGTTCAGCTACCGGTCAGTGGAGTGCAGGAAATCCTTAAACTGTCTCAGTTGGGTTGGTCTGAAGTTACATGACTTTTAAAGCTATAATATGTAATTATTCCACATTAAAATGTGTAAAAACAACTAGACCTATGTTATATATGTTGTTGAATTGTGTACTTACATCATCCCAAATGTTTCCAACAATTTTCAAACTAATTTAATCAAAGTAACAGACTGTTTCATTTGGTCGCCTGTCAATGGCGTCATACCTCCTCTACCAAAGAGTATAGTGCACAAGATGCATGCATCAGCGCTGTGTTTGTCTGCTACAATGGCGTCTACCAAAGAGTAACTTACACACATACAAGATAATACGTTGTGCTTGTTCCACACAAACTGTTATAAATTGACTTTTATTCAGTTTTAAACCACATTTTCATGATAAATTTAGGTGTTTTTTAACTTTATCTTCTAGCCGGAAGAAGGATTTTAGTCATTGGACGTCTGGATCTTAAGTTATCAGAGAAATAAACTGAGCAAATGTTAACAGCAGCTCTGCTAACGGCCCCTCTAGGAAATCCGGTGCTTGCTGAACATCGTCTTTTTTTATTGTTTTGATTGAGAGACTTATAGTGGCTGAAATTACTTATTGTGCATTTAAAACACATGAAAAGAAAGTTTGGATTTGGAAATTGCAGCCACTTGAGCCATCATGTGTTGCAACTACATAGTCTCATTGAAATAAATGAGAGAGAGGTGTTTTTACAACAAGGGAGCGAATACTTACTGACCAGGTCAATGGTGAAGTTGCTTTTCCCTCATGATTCAGTAGCGTTCATATACAAGCTTTAAAAGTATACAAAATATCGATTGAATTGATTACACTGGTGCTTTTCTTTTTTTCCAGGTGTGGCTGCCTGCAGTGAAAGCCAAGGGACTGGAGATCTCTGGAACCTTCTCTCGCCGCCAGGGACACATGTACATGGACATGAGCTTCACCAATAAAGCCCTGCAGCATATGACGGACTTCGCCATCCAGTTCAACAAGAACAGGTCAGTGAGATGACTCGCAGGAGAAATCGTTGTCAACCAGATGTACCTAAATCTTAACTCAAAGTCAGTTTACTAGATGTCAGTACATGTTTAACCACACATAGTTGGAATAACCTGGAGCCATGCAGAAGAAGCTTTTGCTGCAAATGGTTTAAGTGTTTCATGCTAGCAGGTAATCTAACTACATGTGCTGTTGCCTTTCTTCAAAATAAAGTTAGTAATATGTAAAAATGTGGGTTGTTCACACAGGCCTCTACCATTCATCGCTTTCTGAATGCCACTAATAGTTATGTTTTGGTTTCTGTTTTTTTTTTTCCTACATGTAGCTTTGGGATGATCCCCACCAGTCCTCTACCCATTCACACTCCACTGATGCCCAGCCAGAGTATCGAGGTCTCTTTGCCCATCAACACCATTGGGCCAGTCATGAAGATGGACCCACTCAATAATCTACAGGTACAGAAGCACTCAGTTACACTTGGTGCAAGTTGGAAGAGGTTCTACATAACAATGCTCTAAATTAAGTCAATAATTAAAATTGAAATTAAATTAAAAACGAAGGGCGGGATTATCTTGATTATCTTGATTATCTTGCGCATAGAGTGAATATGAGCAGCCTTCTTTGTTCTCATCATCCAAAGTGAAATCCACCAATCAGAAAATTCTGCAGATAGGAGGTTTTGTACTTTGGCCGTCATGGTGTGGTGTCTGGCAGCGCTGAAACTAGCCGGTGTTTATCAGCAGCTGTCTCTAAGGTAGTCTGTGATGGGGATGGGCTCCGATTTCTGGTTCTGGACCTTTTATCTCTCCTCACCCTGTTTTTCTTTAATTAACTCAGTACAAAAGAAAACATATTCAATTCAATTTTATTTATATAGTGCCAAATCACAACACAAAGTCATCCCAGGGCACTTTTACATAGAGCGGGTCTAGACCATGCTCTTTAATTTACAGAGAGAGAGAGAGACCCAACAATTCCCCCCATGGGCACGCACTTGGCGACAGTGGAAAGGAAAAACTCCCCTTTAACGGAAAGAAACCTAAGGCAGAACCCAGTTCTGGGTGGGCGGCCATCTGCCTTGAGCGGTTGGGTTGAGAGATAATATACATTATGTAACTGCTTAGAAATCTATGATTTGTAATTATTTTGGCCTTTTTACTTCCAAATTCAATTTAATATGATTTGATAAGGAATCAGAAAGGATTCAGATTTTAAGTGGATTGAATACTGGATCCAAATACAATAAAATCCAATCAAACCCCATCTATACTCGTTCAAACAGTTGTCTGACTGGCTGCTCAGTTTAGTGAATCAGTGATTTTCCCCTCATGTGTTTCAGTATTCTATAATTTTGGTATTTTCCACTTGTCTCTGATCTTTTTTTCCTTCCATAAGCAAAAAACTCGCTGGCTCGCCACGATCAGTGCAAAGCAAAACAAAATATTCAGCTTTTTTGTTAGATAGTTCTTACTCAGTAATCAGAACATATAGCACAGTCTAAACAGATTCATGGTGATGTTTTTTATGTTTTTTGAGTACAAAAACAGATTCAGGGGCAACACACAGAAAAGTATAAAGAAAAAGTATAAGTATCTAATATCAATCCCATCTTCTGTTTTGTTTCTTGTGCACAGGTTGCCGTGAAGAACAACATTGATGTTTTCTACTTCAGCGTACTCATCCCTCTCAACATATTCTTCGTCGAGGATGGAAAAATGGGTATAATTGTTTCTCCCAACTTTATAAAACAGCATCAAGTCTCTCTTCACACCATCACTATCAAACGACATCTGCAACAGCCACTGAAATGGATCAGAAAAGTACAGCTAATTGATACCAATTAAAAATCCAGTTAGAGTTGCATCAACCATCCAATAATATTTAGTGTTTTTCTGTGTGGAAATCGGTTCTCAGGTTCTTCATTATTAATGTTCATAAGTTGTTTCTATCTTTTTGTTTTCTTCAGAGCGACAGGTGTTCCTGGCTACCTGGAAAGACATCCCCAATGAAAATGAGCTTCAGTACCAGATAAAGGAATGCCACCTAAATGCAGGTAAAGAGGGTGTGACCCAGTGTAAATGTCTTCAGTTGTATTACAATTTTTTATTACATATAGTTCTTTCAAAACAGAAATATGATTTTTGGCTCTTATTGGAGTTGTGACTCACTGCCTGAATGCAAGTTACTGTCTGCTAAGCTGATTTTTAACATTTCTAACTTTGACTTGTAGGATTGTTCACTGCAGGAATGACAGGTTCATTTACAAAAGATTATTACTGGCTCAAGTTCAGTGTTTCCAACTGAAGGACCACTGGTGCAAGGAAACGACAATGATGAGCTTTAAGACAAAGTGATCCATCACATGACTAAAAATCTAATATATAATTCTTAAAAGGACAGCTTTATGGAAAAAATACTGTTATTATTACTATCAGGACATAGCATAAAATAACAGGAAGTTCCTTGCTTGCAAAACATGAGATTATTTGTTAAAGCTTCTGCATGTACAAACAAAAGCACAGAGCAAAAGAGTGTCTCTACTGAAACATACAGAAAGGTGGGCATCATGTAGAGCTTAGTGCTTTTCTTCAAGCAGTTTTGATAATCATAATTTTATTAATTTTAGGAAACATATTTTCATCCTGTCCTGCGACAACCAGTTGTCCCCTTGTGGCCCTTCATAAGTTTTAGCACGAGCACTAGTATCACTTTAAAGACTAAAGAGAAATGTGTGAAACCTCCTCTTACACCTCCTTCAAAGACCTTAAACCTCTCTCTGTGTTTTCTTTCTCCACCTGCATGCCTATCTCAGGATACTCCAACATTTCCTCTTGCTCTGTACCTGAAGGATCCCTCCAACTTCTTTCCTTTCAGAATATGCTCATGATTGTCCTGCTGTTATCCTGCCAGGACCAGTGTTGTAATATACCTGGTCAGGTTTACTGAAAACTGAAGGTTGTCTGTCATGATTAATTAACACCCCCATAGAGCTAATTTACCACCAGTTCCCTGATAAACCATTTGCCAGTAGCAGAGTTGACATTAGTTTGTGCATACGTTAGTGTTAGTACCTACAATATAGTGAATACAGCTCTAGTAGTGATTACAGCGTCTTATGTGTGTTTCATGTGCTTTCTCTTTGTCCAGTAAATAATTGTTGAGTGTTGCTTTCATTACTTGATTTGACTTTAATTCTGGTCTTGCAGACACAGTATCAGGGAAGCTGCAGAATAACAACATCTACACCATAGCAAAGAGAAACGTAGAAGGCCAGGACATGCTCTACCAGTCCCTCAAGCTAACCAATGGCATCTGGATCTTGGCTGAGCTACGCATTCAGCCTGGAAACCCCAACTACACGGTAGAGTATTCAACAGTTTATCATCTGTCTTTACAACAGGGCACCATAGTGGAGTAGAAGACAGACTGCTGCACTTAGAGTGGAGACTTTGTTGAGTATCCTGGCAATCTAGAGACGTTTTTTTCACCAACTTTACCAATTTGGAGTTTTTATGGACAACGTTATATCTAAATATTGCCCTTCAAACTGAACTAGATCACTGTGGAAACTCAGGCTTCAGGAATCCTTGCCCCCTCACTGTGGATCATGAATTACTAGAAAAACAGAAAAACTTCTTTTAAAGATCTTATTGATCAGCAACGGTGATGGACTCTACCAACATTTGGATTGATGTGTAGGATATTAAAGCTACAATGTGTACGTTTTCTCTTGTATATTTTTTTTTTAGTTGAAATATGCTCCAAAGCATATCTTAAGGTGAAGGAAGGTTTCCATAACTTAAGTTCACTGAACAGTCTGGCAGCAGCACAGAGATATCCCCATCTGAGTTTTTTAAGCAAGCCTATACTTTTTAACCAATCTGAAAAGGCTAAAGTCAGGGGTGGGCGCTCACAGCTGTCAAATCAATAAATGAGGTCCACTTCTGGCCTTCTACTCCTCATTTACTGAGGCTTGAAGTTTGCTGCTTTAGCTGCCAGAAGACGTCACTATGACCTTCTCACAGACTCCCTGTACTTGCATTAATCAAAGTATTAGTATAAAGTATTCTCTTGAAGAACTTAAAGGCTAAATACAAGTTAAAATGTGAAATGTCCACTACTGTTATGACCTTTTTCCAATCCTGCGTCCCTAAACTGTGCTGTGAAAGTGGTGTAAATACAGCTTTGTCTCAGCTTTTAAAAACAGCCTCTTTCAGGTTGAAGAAGTGTGAATGAAGGTGTCTTCCACTGTAACCCTGTATCTTCTCCTCTCTGTTTCCATAGCTGTCTCTCAAGTGTCGGGCCCCTGAGGTCTCTCAGTACGTCTACCAGATGTACGACTCTGTGCTGAAGAACTGACCTGCTGTACCACTTAGCAGCTTCATCCTGACAACAAACAGCAGCGTTTTATCGTTTTCTTTCATCTGCAGAAAAACTGCCAAAACAAAGGAATCCAAACAGTAAATGAGGGATACTAAATAATCTGGAGTAACAGATTTATTTCCCTTGCAGAGGTCAATAAGGTAAATGTTAGTTAATACAAAAAGAATCAGGGGTGATCACCATACTGTAGTTTTGTTGAATACTGTACTGAAAACAAAAAAAGCTTGTTTGATAAACATCATGACAGAAGCTACAAACCATCGGAATAACAAGGTCAACACACTGTTGATGTTTCCTTTATTTTGTCAGTTCAAAGCATTATTGAATCTTATTCAACTCTCCATTTTGATTTTTTACCTCCCAGTGAAAACGTGTCTACCATTCCATCCTTAACTTAGTGTCTTAATGTTGTGAAGATGTGACTGATGGTAAAACTGTCCTGAATGGAGAAAAAAAAATATCTCCCCAATGTCTGTGAAGCCATTTGCTTTTTATTTTGTACTGTGCGCAGCTCACACCTTTTTCAAGTTTCATTTATTTTTGATACCGGCTTTGCTTCACTTGTACCTGCAGGATAATACAGTATTGATTTGTTCCTTTTGCCACTAATCTGTGTAAAGACAGTCTGAAACCTATGTGTTTGTCAGAAGCTGCCAATGCCAGTTCTACAGCAGGTTTGCCTCCCGGAGGTCATAGCCTACAATGGCTTTTAGAGACGTGCTAAAGTCACAAAAACAATTAAATAATGTTTTACTGTAATGACTTTAACACAGCTTCTTGTATTTAATGTGACTAATACTGAAGTTTCTGTTTAAAGGCTGCATAAATCTGAAGTGAAATTCCAAAAAAGTTGGAAAAGAAAAACGCAGATCTGAGATTTAGATATAGCATTAGTAACTCTTAACATTACTACTAGATTATAGCATTTAATTTCTGCTTCTAATCTGTGACTTATGTTACTCTCATGAATGTATTTCTTTCATCTATGCACAGTGATATTTTGTTTGTCTGCTGCCATTTTTGATCTTTATTTTGTCTACCTGGTGCAGTAGAGGCATGTAATGTTGGATGGCAGCAGTGCGCTGAAGCTTTGAGTTTACACTACAGGCGATAAAACACAAAGATCTCTTTCTTTATTTCTTTTCTTTATTATTCTCTATCTTTATTGGCACTCCACTCTTTTCACCTCAGCTAAATATAAATGTCATATTTCCTTTTTTAAGTGTTTTAATGGCCAAATTCCAAAATTACATAAAAACAGAATCCTTAATTAAAAAGCAAACAAAACCTGGACCTGTTCTGTTTTGGCAAGAGCAAATTTTTATGGAATTATAGAGTAATGTTGAAAATATTTAATACATCCAGTGCAATTAGTTGTCAATGGCGTAGGTGGACGGGACGCAAACGGTTAGTAGAACAGGCAGTTAAAAAGCTTCTGACTGGCAAGTAGCATTCATTTGCGGGCTTAAAATTGTTGGTCCATATTGCCAGGTTGCCATTATTTTCAACTTGAAAGCCTTCACTCATTAGTTTTGGAACCACTACACAAACTACAGTTTATAGCAGCTATTGATTATGTGTTCACACACCAATGCCACTCCGTTTTTAGTATGATATTTTCAAATGACTATTTCACATGTAACTCTTTTTGTAATAGCCCCATTTATTGCGACCACATAGTTGTACCTGGCTTTATACACCTGTATTGTCATTTCCTATTTATTGTGCATCTACCTCTGCGTGTTTCCTTTTAACTGGCTTTATTGTTGCAATAGTTTCCATTCTGTAATATGTATACTGTAATAAGTTTTCCTTTTCTTTTGATGCAAATGTTTTTGTAATCTTTATGCCATTGTTGTAGAGCCAGTGTAAACCTGTGGCACCTCTGCCAAACCAAACTCACAGGACCAAGCATTCACGCAAATGTCGCTGGTTAAATGCCAATTTTATGTTTTTAATACGCTAGTGTCAATATAACCTCCTAGTGTTGGCGTTGTGTGTGTGCTATAGAGCAATGGAGTGCATATGCCCTAAGGCCCAGAGTTGCCCTAGTCCAGTGTAGTCCAGTGATGGTGTAGTTTGTGTAGGTAATAAATTAAAAATTTTGGTATTACCCTGATAATGAAATAAAGCCTTTCTTCTATCTATTCTACAGAAAAGGCATATAAATTGTGTTGGTCACACTATTTTCATACTTACTGTAAAAATGCATTTATGTGCCTGCATGACCCCACTGTCCATTTTATCCTTTCTCATTTAGGCTGTGGATTTATACCCCGTAAAAAAATTATATTCTCTCAATTCATGTCTCTATTGCAGGCCTCATATTTTTAAGTAGCATTGTCTTGAGCACTCCCACAAACATATACAACGTATATCCATAATTGTTGCCAGCAATACAGAATGTATAGAGAGAGTTATCATTGCATCTTATGAAATTGAATTCTAGCATCTGTTGCTGTTAACCCTATTGTAAATGATTTATTATTGCAAATCTGTCACAGTACCACATCTTATGTCAATAAAATATCAAACTCATGATGGAAAAAGCCAGATTCATTTTCTCTTGCATATTTAACACTACACAAGTACATCATGATTAACTTAGTTTAACTCAACTTTTGTGGTATCACAAAGCTTTTTTTTTCTTGCCAACAAATCTCATTAAAGACCAAAAACAAATGATCCGAGTATAATTGATCCGATTAACAAATGTTGATTGTTTAGTCATAGTTGTTTAGCAATGGCTTTTGCTTCTTCCTCTGTGACTCAAGTCACTGTTGCACTGGGCGACGTGCTCCTTCATTACCACAAACACACAATGTAGTTTATTGCAAATCAGTCCCACATGTACTGTCTTGCTGCAATAAATCCTCATTAGTGCACCATATCCGTAGCTAAAAATATTCCCCAATAAATGCACTACTTACTCATGTTTCAGTAAAGTTTTAGGAAATGATTTAGCCTTTGAGTATGAAGATGGAAATTGAAGATGTGATGATGAATGTTATCAATGCATATGCCCTTCAAGTTGGGTGTGAGATGGAGTAGAAAGAAGAATTCTGGAGTGAGTTGGACAAAGTGGTGGAGAGCATACCCAAGGAGATTGGAGCATAGGTATATTGGTGAAAGGAACAGAGGTAAAGTGTAGGTATGGTGTCAAAGAGAGGAATGTGGGAAGACATGATGGATTTTGCAAAAAGGATAGAAACATCCCTGGTGAATACATATTTCAAGAAGAGGGAGGAGCACAGGGTGACGTATAAGAGTGCACACACGAGGCACAATCTGAAAGAGCTTGGAGACGACAAGATGGCAGGAGAGAACGTAGCTAGGCAGCATTGAATGGTGGTCTATAAGATGACCTTGGAGACAAAGGAAAGGAGCCAAGGGTGGATGTTGAAGAAGGAAAACGTGAACTTCAGGGAGGAGTTAAGCTAAGCGGTGGTCATGAAGAGTTGCTGGATGACTTGGTGACTGTGGTGATTAGTGAGCAACAGTATGGCTTGGAAAGAGTACTACAGACGCAATGTTTGCTTTGAGAGTGTTGATGGAGAAGGTCAGAGCGAGATACATTTTTCCTTTCTAGATCTAGAGAAAGTATACGACAGGGTGTTGAGAGAGGTGTGGCATTGTATGAAGTAGTCAGGAGTGGCAGAGAAGTAAGAGTGGTACATGATTTGTGTGGATGAGTAACAGATGGGTTCAACATGGAGGTGGGATTACATTAAGGATCAGCTCTGAGCCATTTCATGCTTACAATGGTGATTGACAGGTCGACAAACAAGATCAGACAGGATATTCCATGAACTATGATGTTCACAGATCAATGGTGAAAGTGGGTTGACCACACATTTTTCCAATGATTTAACACGCAAATGAAAAACATCTCCTTCGAGCCGGAGTTGAACCAGCGACCTAAGGATGCCTACCAGTTTCAACCTACAGTCCTCCGCTCTACCAACTGAGCTATCGAAGGGAGCACTTCCTCAACCACCGAAAACTTCACTGTTATAAGTTGATGGAAAACAACCACCTGCAATTACATTAAATGTGTCTTTAAAAAGATAACACTCATCATAAACTTACTACTCATCTAGTTGAAGTCATTGAAGAACCACTACACATGGTGAACATGACCTCCCCTGAGCCAGGTGATACCAATTTCGACGCAGAGGTCAGCCAGGTGCAGCACCGCCTGATGTGCGGAAGGGCTTTTGTCAGTCCCAGAAGACGAAGCAATGAACCCCATGTGCCTGAAAACGATTGCCTTGAATATTTTTCCGATACTAACAAGGTTGAAACGAAAAGCACCTCCTTCAAGCCGGAGTTGAACCAGCGACCTAAGGATAACGGCCTTTATTAACCTACAGTCCTCCACTCTACCAACTGAGCTATGAAAGGGAGGACTGCTGGTTTCATGGTTCAGGTTTTTTGATGGGAACACAAACTGGTGTTTGACCAAATTCTGTTGGGCAAAAACTTCACCCTTACAAGTTGAACATGGAAGACGTACAACTGTCTTACCCTACTGTATACGTTTGTACTAACAATCTACTTAAAGTCCTTGAACAACCACTGCACACGGTCAGCAGAGCTATCGAGTACATCTTGTACTGTTGTTCAGGTTTTGCAGGGTTGCAGACGTGATGTCTAACCAAACTTTGTTTAGTAAGACCTCAACATTAGAGTGCGTTACACATTACAAACAGCCATCCTTTTTTACCCTACGTGCTTGCTTAAGGCAAGAACATTTATGAGAGACAAACTACCTGTTTACTCAAAGTCACCGCAAAACTACTGCATGTCTTCTTAATTCGTCTGGGTTCTATAAGGTCCAATGTTGAGGCCAACCACTTTATGTGCCAGCGGGTGTGGGAGAGCTTTTCTTTGTTTGAACAAATCAAGAATGGCAAGCACAATGCTGAAAGGGTTGACCGCACATTTTTCCAATGATTTAATGTACAAATGAAAAAAACCTCCTTCGAGCCGGAGTCGAACCAGCGACCTAAGGATGCCTACCATTTTTAACCTACAGTCCTCCGCTCTACCAACTGAGCTATCGAAGGGAGCACTTCCTCAACTACCGAAAACTTCGCTACTATGAGTTGATGGAAATCAACCACCTGCAATTATATTAAATGTGTCTTTAAAAAGACAACATTCATCATAAACTTACTTCTCATCTAGTTGAAGTCATTGAAGAACCACTACACATGGTGAACATGACCTCCCCTGAACCAGATGATACCAATTTTGACCTCCTTCGAGCCGGAGTTAAACCAGCGACCTAAGGATAACGGCCTTTATTAACCTACAGTCCTCCGCTCTACCAACTGAGCTATCGAAGAGAGCACCACTAGCATCGTGGTTCAGGTTTTTAATGGGAACACAAACTGATGTTTGACCAAATTCATTTTGGGGAAAACTTTGCCATTATGAGCTGAACAATGGAAAACAACCAACTGCATTACATGAAATGTGTCTTTAAAAAGACAACACTCATCATAAACTTACTTCTCGTCGAGTTGAAGTCATTGAAGAACCACTACACATGGTGAACATGACCTCCCCTGAGCCAGGTGATACCAATTTCGACAGAGGTCGGCCAGGTGCTGCACTGCCTGATGTGCGGAAGGGCTTTTGTCAGTCCCAGAAGATGAAGCAATGAATCCCATGTGCCTGAAAACAATTGCCTTGAATATTCTTCCGATACTAACAAGGTCGAAACAAAAAGCACCTCCTTCGAGCCGGAGTTGAACCAGCGACCTAAGGATAACGGCCTTTAATTACCTACAGTCCTCCGCTCTACCAACTGAGCTATCGAAGGGACAACCTCCATAACCGTGGTTCAGGTTTTTGATGGGAACACAAACTGGTGTTTGACCAAATTCTGTTGGGCAAAAACTTCACCCTTACGAGTTGAACATGGAAGACATACAACTGTCTTGCCCTACTGTATATGTTTGTTTAAATGAACAACATCCATGGCAAACGTACTAGCAATCTACTTAAAGTCCTTGAACAACCACTGCACACAGTCAACGTGAGCTCTCCTCTGCTAGGTGCTATACCATAATGCACCACCTGACGTGGAAGGGCTTGTTTTAGTCTTGTTTGTGTTAAACATGACAAACAGCCAACCACTTTATGTACCAGCTGGCGTGGAAGAGCTTTTCTTTGTTTGAACAAATCAAGAATGGCGAGCACAATGCTGAAAAGGGTTGACCACACATTTTTCCAATGATTTCATGCACAAATGACAAACACCTCCTTTAAGCCACAGATGAACCAGCAACCCAAGGATGACTACCATTTTCAACCTAGGGTCCTCCACTCTACCAACTGAGCAACGATGGTAGTCAGAGAACATTGTTTTATGTGGGAGTTGAAGGGCATATCCTGATCAAAGATGCAGTGATTCAGGGCTGGAGGCCCAGGCAATGCATTCTAGAGTAGGTATATCATTAGATCATATGTTTCTAAGGTGTTTAAGTGCCAAGCATGTTTTGTCTGAGTTTAGTTGTAGAAAATTGCAGGTCATCCAGGTCCTTATGTCCTTAAGGTCCTTGGGTATTATCTGCATAATGAACATTTATGGAATGTTTTCTAATAATATTACCTAAAGTAAGAATACATAATTGAAAAGTATTGGTCCAAGAACCTTGCAGAACTCCATGTCTAACTTATGTATGCATGGAGGATTCATTGTTAACATGTACAAACTGAAATAAGATTTAAACCAGCTTAATCCAGTTACTTTAATGCCAATCAAATGTTTCTGTCTTGGTATCAGGATGTGATGGTCAAAGGTGTCAGCCATGGAAGCACAGAGAAGTGTGTAGGACTGCAGCTCTGCCTCCTGGTCTCAAGTATGGGTTTTCATGGTTTTGGTCAACTAATAAACTCATCCATATTTCTAGATATGAGAGCAGCTCCATCCAAAGTTTGATGTGTGCCATCTCTCTATGGACCTAATCAGATCAGGTCTTCCCCAGAAAGTCTACCAATTGTCTATGAAGCCCATGTGATTTGATGAATTGATACAAGCTAAGACGCGCAAAAGAAAATATTACAAGGCACTTGAGAAACATTTTTTTTGTGTTTTGAGAAATTCACATTTTTATTAAAGTTTGTATAAAATGACATAGACCCTCCTCCACAATGACTTTGTCTCCCTACTCAATGAAAATACTATTAAATCATGTAGTAGAACTGAAATAATGAATTACATAATTTAATACAAAATCACAAAGTAACTATTGGGTCTCACTGAACTCTACATGACACACCTACCCAACTACCCACCCAATGAAACCCCATGGGTGCAAGACCTTGAGAAAAGAATAATTTATTAATTCACAGGAAAGAAACAGGGAAGAGGGTATCTGAGGGTGACATATTACTGGAACTACCCAAGCAGCAATCGTCACAGCTGAAGGTGAAGCCACAGCGGAGGTGCTAGATGTTTGAGAAAAGTCAGACTGCATTAAGGTCTATAATCCCCAACTTCTCCCTAGAAATACATAGTTTAAAGGTAGTGTCTCAACAGCTTCTGTAGTTTCATTTCTTTTCAATGTTTGTGGTGATTTTGGGGACACTGGGTGTTTAACTTAACTGACAGGCCATTTATTTTCTCCCACTACAGTTTGACAGCTGTATCCTATGGACCCCACTTCAGGTTCATGCAGGCTCCATGCCATTTCACAAATATTGGATAGTGTAGTTCCACAAACAACAGTAGTGAGTAGTAAACCAGAATCCAGGCTTCAAATCCATATAAAAATGTGTCTCACTGCTTATTTTAACAAAAACATATCAACATGCAGTACTGACACTATTATAAAACTCTAGACACTGGTTTTTGAGAAAATTCCCAAATTGTGGGCTGATGTTAAGTTGCCATCCAAGAGTCAGGAGCAGTATACAATAGGTGGGTCTGATCTGCAGCTTCCTTCAATATGGAGTGGCTGGCTTTCAGGTGTACTTGTGGTAGGAACGGACAGGGGAGCCATTAGACTGGGTAAAAGAGTCAGTGTAGTGGGGGGAACTGGTGTAGCATGGTGGGTTGTCAAGTTCAGAAGCAGATCCAATGCTGTTGCTGGATGAGTCATCCATGGAAGGATCCTGTGAAACAGGACAACTTCAGTCCAAATCCACTTTCTGCTAACAGTTATCAATTAAAACAAATTTTATTTTGTCAAATTGTATTGTTCTCCAGTAACACTTTACTTCACATGTTAACAGTTCCAGACATTCATACTGTAAAGTGTAACAATTACTGCCACTGATCCTTAATTAATGCTCAGGACAGACACAACCTTCTACTGTACACTACAGGAATGGATGGTTAATTCTGCAGATTGCTCCAACATGTTTAAATTGTCACCATGTTGTTTGTCACCTGTTCTGTATCATGGGCTGTAGTGAACATTGTAGACTCCAGGAGACGCTAGCGTAGTTTCAGATATTTAGCGTTGTTACCCTTTGTGAGTCATAGAATGTCACTAAATCATCGTGGTGATGAGGGAGATACCTTTTGCTGCAGGATATAAAGTGATGTTACTGCAGTCTTTCCATTATGTTGTGCCATTTTCGGAAGTACATCATCTGTGGCAAAGCACAGAAACATTGGACTGTCATTAATACACATTGGCCATATTTTCCCAAGGGGTTTATTCCAGTTTCATCATAGATGATATGACCACTTTTTGCAGTGGATTATGACATGAATACAACAATTATATACCTGTGTGATTGACTGGTGACTGATGAGAGTCATCATAAAATCTGGAGTGAGGCTTTCTTGTTGGATGTCTTGACCTAACACAGACAAAAAAGTATATCAATGCCTTAATGTTAATGTTATAATGTTGATCTCCACACCTGCCTTTGTACAATTTGTCTCATAATTATATGAGAATTAATTCCAAAGCTTAATAGCAGTCTTACTTTTTGGAAGGCGTCCAGCAGGCACATATTGTTACCAAGGTGATCAAGAGGAAGATGCCTCCAGTGGAAAGGATGATGTAGAGGGAACTTCTTCCTGGTAGGATCATGCCACATTATGGTCAATCAGCATAACAGAGAACAGAATAACAAGGGAAAATACAAAGAGGGATTACAGTATTTGATTGTTGAACTTATATTTAAAAAACCCATCTTGGACTAGTTTTTTAATCTTTCAAACTGTTTTTCCTGGTCTGAACAACCTCCACTGTGTACTCCACCATTTCCAACCATTCAACCAGCCATGTTCTAGTCTATCATCAAGGCCACATCTTTAAAAATGATGGTTTATTATTTGGGTTTCTGGACATTGCTTCTGTTATGATAATATCGTACTCACTAAAGTAAAGGCAAGATTTGTCAGATTGCAGCAACATCATTAAAAATTGGTCCACTCGGGCAAGAAACATTAACAGTCATACAATCCAATGAGTTTTATAACAAGCCAATGGTTAAAAAAAAACGTGTGAACTGTGATGAATGTGTACAATGGACAGTTTTACTAGTCATTTTATCATTCACCTCAATTTCCTCTTCTTTAGCCAACCTGAGGGTTTGTTTCATGCCCTGTTGGATCCATTTTTATGGATGTCACTAATTTCACAAGGCAGGAATGAGTTTGACAGGAAGAGGATTGTTTGAGATGTGGTCCTGCTCTTGAACACCTATATTACCTCCAATTAACTAGACTTAAGGTATTATCTTAGCCATGCTAGCAGCATGGTTCTATGAATGGTAATGTTGTTGGCACTGCAACTGCTAATTAAGACAGCATCACTTACTGTAGACAGTCAGTCTGATGGGCAGGCTCGTCATGCTGCCTACAGGATTCTCCACTGTGCAGCTGTAGATGTCATCATCTGCCATCAACACCCGTGTTATGGTCAAGAACTTCTGGTCAGGTGACAACACGAACCTCGTCACATTGGTCAGTGGTTTTCCACCTTTTAACCAACCGTATGTGGTCCTGGTTCCATTGTCATGAGAGCAGTTGAGGATGATGTTTTCACTGAGCTCCAGCACTGATGAAGACTCCATGTGGATGTAGGGCCTGGATATAGGCTCTGTAGAGAGGTCAGAAAGTTGCATTGCAATAATCTTGATAGTAGATTTACAGACATTATATACAGTAGATAAGCAACATGTAAAAACATTGGAAAAAAAGAATAGTAAACATTCTGCCCTTCATATTTTGACATAGTATGTATGGTGACCCTACATTTCACAAAACAGAATCATATCAGAAAACACATTTCACAAACTGGAAGATGTTTGTGAAATTATTTTTTAATTCTGTTGGGATGATGACTGAGCATGTTGTGGTTCCATCTGCTCTAGTTTTTCTGAATCCTTTCTTATTTAAACCTGCACTAACTGATTTTTTGGGGGTACTGTGGGGTAGCAGAAAATAATTGGAAGTACAGTCCAATATTATAAAAAATATAATATATAAAAATATATCCATCCTCATTCAAGCATGCTGTCATTCAACCTTCAGACCAAACCTAGATCCAACTATACTGAATACCTTCCAGCCATTCTCAAAATTATCATTGCTATTTTAGTGATAACGTCCTGGATAATGTCTCTTGTCCTTTTTTAGATTACAACAAAATTGTGGAAAAATTCCAGTCAAGTTGAACCTCACCATGAGCCATGTAGTAGTATTGAGAAAATTGAGGAAAATTATTATGTAATGAAAGTTCATTACACTTGGATTGCACTTTCAGCCATAAAGTAGGAAGCAAAGCTCTCCCTGACACAGATTGGATTGTGTGGAACGTTGTTGCTTCCTCCTACTCTTCCTCAGGACACAGGTGACCTTCTCACAGCCTTCTGTGTGGGTGGGGCTGATGTCATTGTCCCACTATTTCATGCATGACTGAGCTGTAACATATCAGGAGGTAGTCTCCCCTAAAATCCCAAGATGTGAAAGCTGGAAAATGAAAACCTGTCCCTGCTGATGGTGAGATAAGCATATGCCACAAATGGCCCAAATCTGGACTTTTTTATTTTGATTTAGCCACTACAACCTGCATAAAATATGTTAATCTATACTGTATACTATTATGTTGGTACATGTGGTATTTTGTTTACTTGTAGCACAAATAAATATAAACAGCATGTGCCGTTTTGTGTGCTGAATTGAAATGGAGTTGAAACCATGCAACACTGTGATGGTCTGAATCTGTTAACCTCATTGCTCCACACATTTACAACCTGAACAGAGGTCTCATCAGCCGTTATATCTGTTAAGTAGGCTAGCCCTTGGCTAGAACTTGCAATTATGTAATTACTGAACATATTGTGGAGGATAGCACTATATATATACACGCACATATGAGGATTTGCAACTTAATCTCTGAGAATTTATAACATGACCATGAGAAGAAACTTGCCTCTCATGTTGTAGCATGGTCACACAAATATAATAATTATCTCCAAATTGTGTATTTCAACAAGAGGCCACCACATTGGTGGGAAAATGATGCTGAATTTATCAGCATGAACACATCACTGCCGACAAGTGATTGCTATTGGTAGTATGCTGTTAGTGTGGCGTTAACCGAGATGTGTGACAAGCAGACATTCTACTGCCTGAGGAGTCAGACATTAAGTTATTTTAACAGCCCCTTAAGTCAAAGGTAAGTGTTTATTTCCACTCATCAATACTTGGAACTTAAGATGGATTTGAATCGAAGACAGATGTATGTCTTCTAAAACATCGGTTCACACTAAAGAGAAGTATGTGTGATTGTACCCTTATATTAATTTGAGAATCGTACAATACAAAACTTGTCCTCCTACCATCCACAGTGAGTGCAATGCTGCCCTCTCCTGTAAAGGTATCATCTGTGATGGAGATCTCCACATCATAAGTCCCTTCATCAGAGAGTCTGAGGTTGTGGAGAAGCAGAGTCCCATTCTCAAATACCAAGATGCGGTCACGATACTCAGGCCTCAGAGTCCCAATAATGTCAGTTCCAATCGACTGGACAACAGTGACAGACTTTTCTCTCTTGAGCTGCCACTTGATAACCGGCAGGTCAAGGCTGAAGCTAACATAGCGGACTGACAGAAGGGCCTCCCCTCCTACTGTACCTCTAATGAGTGTGTTGGGGATAGTCATATTCACTGCCAGCACCCCACCTGCAGAGAAACACAGAGGAGAGGTTCTTGCTGTAGATTTGCTTCTTCATGTTCACACAATCCCAATTTAGCACCTCTACAAGTTAAATGATACCTCATTGGGCTTACTGTAATTGGTTGATATGTCTTATATCACATGGCAGAGCACTCCTGACCAAGCCAACCAGTCTTTGGCATCTTGATATGAGCCACTAATCAGCTGTAAATTGTATCTAATGAAAAACTAATTTTACAACAGTGGCATAATGCGTAAGGGTTAGCCAGCTGTTGAAATGTGTAGGACTGTTACTATTCAGAGCCTTTCAGATATGGCATTGTAGCTACTAGTTACTACTACTAATAGTGATCATGTTTTTCATCATGTGCGAATTGCCATTGATGTTTGCTGGTCAGTTTACATTTGTGGCAATGATGTTTTCATATTGTGCATGCTGGCATGATAAAATTGTCTCAACCTTGTGTTTCCTCAAGGTGATTTTTGTAAGAAATCTTGAAAATATTACCTTTTGTTTTCTCAACTCCTATGAATTTGTGAAATAGCTTAATGTAGCTTTATATATTTATATATACCTATGGTATCCTGTATGGTTATACACAAATTTTATAAATGTATAATATAAATGACCAAAAATTAATGAATGCACCAAAAAGCATTTTTTAAAAAGTGGGCGTGTGGCATGTTCAGTTATATAGCCCCCTTTATTTTAACCTGAATTCTGCAAAATTGGACATTTTTGCACAGGTGCACTTTTCTGCAGATGGAAACCATGGGATGGTTAAGCATAGGAAACTATAATGGTTGCAATAAAAAAAAAAGAAAAAGAGCATTAATTGTTGGTCTGCAATGGGAAACAAATTCAGCCTCCTGCATAAAAGTCAGATCCATCACCTTGGCGTCCACACTCTTACATTCTGCCTCACTACATAAAAGACACACTGCTTCCTGCGCTGGCATTGAACATTGGCATTTCACATACAATGTGCATTGTGGAATTGTCCATTATGAATGTATTTTGCTGGGATACTGGGATTTCTATTGGAATGGCTTTGTGAACTGTTATTATTAGCAATTCATGCATACAGGCAAGATGTAAATAGTCTTCACTTTTCACTGTGCATGTCAGTGTTATTGTTTTGTCAACCACAGTGAGTGACACAGTAGTTAGCTGAAAGCTAGTGTGGGCATCAGCCCTCACCACTGCTGTATACTGGGGCCAGTTTGCATGGCAGATCCACATTACCATGGTAACAGCTGTCAGTTCTTGGGATGGGCCAACATGAACCAACAAAAGTGGGGATTGTTTGTTCAAATTTCCTTCTTGGCAGTTCATGAAAAGGACACTGGGAGCAATCCAGATGCCATGCTAGCTTTGCAGAAACAGAGCAGCTCAGTGACTGCTGCTAACCACAACAATAGCAGGACAGTGATGACAGGTCACAGCCACAGCTGAAAATAACTAAACATCTGAAAACACTGGTTCTGGTACAGCCTGTGGGCACAATTACTGTATTACTTACAAAGGGTTGACACAAGACTGTATAAGCACCCACACAGTCTAATGCAATCCAATACCCCAAGAACAAATACTACCTTTGTGATGTTTATACTGTTCAGTTTCAGAGAGTTGCAATATTGTGCAAAACCATGCAATATTTACCACAAATGCATGATCATACCATTTTGTGCCAAACCCTGTATATGTTCTATTTGTATTTACGTATTGCAATTTTAAAATCCCCTTACAATTGCCTCTTGTTCAACTGTAAAAACCCAAATGCTACACAGATGTTTCAGTTACTGTAGAATATAATTTTTTTTATCATTTTAAAAAACAATTTTTTGAGTGTGTGTGGTTTCTATCATCTTATTGTTAAATCTAGCAAGTTGGTGATTAACACTAAATTAAGAGGAAGTTATTTCCACAATCATATTTGCATTTTGTAAATGTGTGATTCCCTCATACTGAAAAAAACAACCAACCAACCAAACAAACAAAAAAACATTAAGTGGTTGTTATTTATTTATTTACTACATTTTTATGTGAATTTTAATCTTTACAAAATGTTTCAGACAGTTAACAAACATGCAAGTCAAACATCAGACATTAGACCATTATTAGACAAAACTATTTGATCTACGAAGCAATTGTGAAGCAAGCTCTAAAGTAGAAAATGTGACATACCTGAATTGAAGAAACCAAGACACACGAGCAATAAAATCTGTGAAATTATTCTGGCTTTTGAAGGAGACTCCTTCTCTGCCTTCATCTTTGGTCTCAAGCTTTGTTTTCCTCCCAGTCAACCAGCATGATTTGTGACACTGGGCAGGACAGAGCACACAGTCCTTCATTCAGCTTGGCTCTGCTGGGACTGAGTACATGTTGTTCTCAAAAGCGACTGTAGAAAAGCAGGACAAAAGTGCGTGTGTCTGAATGTCCATTTTGTATGGTTAGAAAAAGAAGTGGTCCATCCTTGTGAAACTATATTCTCAATAAATATCATCGTAATCTGCCCGTTAGACCTTCATATTTCCCATGTACAAGGTGACATTGTTGTCCAATTTTGGTGTTGGAGGAAAAGTCAGAAGGTCACCAAAACACATGGATTAATCGTCGGAGGACCATAAATATCCACAGCAATGCTACAAGTAATTAGTTACTCAAGGGCTGCCTTAAGGGAAAATCGCTAGCACAAGTGGAAAGGTTTAGGGAGTCACTAAAATTATTAACAATCATTCTCTGGGGACCACAAGTGTCCATATTGGCAATTTGGCCAGTCAAGATATAGTGTCTTGCTCTGGACTTAACTGTTGGGCTGAGTCACCGGCCAACCAATCCAACATGACTATCCTAGACCCAGCTAACAGGATAACAAATGTTCACTTTTGAGAGTTGCAAGGGGATGCCTTCTTTGCTTTTTAAAAACTGTACAAAAACACTCCTGAAACAGTATTATTGACCAAAACACACTGTGTCTTTTGGTCAACACACGTTGAGTGCTTTTCCCTGTAAGATATTTGAAAGGCTGTTTTGTTTTAACATTTTGAAATCTGTATAGTTTGCGTTTCTTTTACTTGCCAGCAGTCTTCTCACTTTGCTTGCGCATTGCTGTGTTTCATGGCATCTAACCACCTTGTAGATTTTGGAATAGTGTAAAACCACTTGTAGGATTTTGTTTTGCTTCACCCCAATCACCAGAAAAAAACAATGGCATTGAATGTTCCACACAATACATGTAATATGTAGAATATTAACATTTCAACTACATATATAACTACATTCATAACAACATTTTTACAAAACATAGCCTATTAACATTTCTATCTATTGAATAATGATGTTTTGTCGCGTGACAAAGCTGTGGTTAAGGTCTGGTGTGGTGTAGGCACAAAGACCACTTGGTTTGGGTTAAAATAAAATAAAAAATAAAATAAAAACAACTGATGTCCCACTAAAAACACTGTTTTCTTGCCAGAAAAAAATGGCTGCAAATGTCCTGACAGCTTGCTAAACACACCCACTTTTGTCGGTTGAAATGGGAAGTGAGCATTGGTTTGGAGATGGTCTCCACCATGCTTTCTGCTGATTTCCCACATTCAACTTTCTGCCAAGAAACTTACTAACCATCCACCAACCCCTTCTCCTCCTATTAGGAAAGTCAGCTCATATAGACCACATGTGAAGTATGTTACTTTAGAGATGTCGAGATGATACGTATTGTTTAACTGTTAATGTGATACGTATTACACATGTTGGAACGTAGATATTCAACGTTTCTGGGGTTTGCAGAAACGTACAATGCCAACGTTTTATTCTGGTGACCAGGCTGCTCACCCGTATATGTGTCATTGTACACATGCACAAGGCAAATATAATGGGGATTTACACATAACAACATTGCTCCACAACCTTATGAGTGGTCACCTTTAAATGTGCTACTTCACAGCATGGACACTTCAGTCAAAACAAAACTATCTGTGTGGCTTTGTAAAATATTTAAGGGATAAATATTCACAGACATATTTTCTGGTTTTTAATATTCTTGAGAATCATCATATACCACGTAATTTTATTGTGATAATGAATTAAGTGGTATTGCGTTAGCATGTCTTGTAACAATATATGTAGTAGTTTATCTCTTAGGCAAGGCTTGTCCCCTCATTTCAACTCATTGTATTTATTTTAGCTGCAGAATTTCTTTGTTTGTTTTTATCAGGTGAACTTTATAGTATCAATCAATCAAGAATCAAACATAAGTCACTTTGCAGATGACAATGCACTGTTTTTGAAAAGTCAGCTCCTTTCACTGATTAAGACCGTAATATGTGATTGAAAGCTCTGAAAAAGCTAGTAAGTGGACCTTGAGTTGAGATTATTTTGACAAATTTTTTTGACAGTATTTTAATTATTGTCTGCCTGCAGCATGGTTTGTAAAAATATTCTTAAAATAACTTAAAACTTAAATGATCATTAGGTATTCATTCCTGGGAGTTAAAAAGTTCATAAAAACAACCTGAGGGCATTTTAAAATGAAAGATTTTTTTAATTAGTAGGAAAGTATATATATAATAATGTGTGTGTGTGTGTGTGTGTGTGTGTGTGTGTGTGTAATATATGTATATAATATGTATTTACTGTATATAATGTTTTTGACTTTTAATACTTTAAAACTTAAAGAATGTTAATTGTCATTATAGTCTAATATATAAATAAATAATATGCATAATTAAACATATAAACATACACAGTTTACTACTACTACTACTACTACTTAAATATGCGGCGGCCATATTGATCAAAGGCATTCTGTGTGATGTCACAGACGTGATGTCATAACAGAACATGACACGATGTTCCGTGATCAGTTCCTCAAACCTTCAGAACTCAGGACAAGCTTTCAGATACTGAACCGTTGGACCAACGTTCACTAGTTGCCTTCAAGTTATCGTGTGTGAAACTTGTTTAAACGCCGTCATGAACAAAGATTCTGAAAATCCTTGTCAATCTCGAGTTCTTAGGAGAAGAAGTAAGTGAGAAAAACCAGTAATCACTTCTGTATATTAATTTATATCACTTATCAGTGGGCACTAATTTCTCAGATTCCTGTTGCTGAGCCCTTTTTCTCACCTTGATAAGGTATCTGGGATCTGAGTCTGAACTGTGTCTTGATGAAAAAAAAAGACAATTTTATCTAATTATTGACAAAAATTCACAACAAATTAATGTTCCACTGTTTTCTCATCTTCAGAGATTAATAGCAGCCAGACACAACAAAGTCCACCGGCTGCAAAGGATGGCAGGACCAGGGCCAGGAAAAGAAAGGCCAGTCCTGACAAGGAGACCCAGACAAAGAGGAAACGGGTCTCTAAAACCGAACCTTGTAACACCACAGAAGAAGGTATCGGTGGGGAAAGAGTGAAGAGGAAACTCAGAGAATGCGGAGAGGGCCCTTCACAGAAGAAGAAGAGAGGTTTTGACCACCTTGATGACAAGGAGTCCGCATCCTCCTCCTCAGTGGACACTCGAAGAAGTAGGTTCATCATATGAAATTACAGATGGAAGTGTATATCATCAGGATTCATTATTACACACTGAACTGTCCATCAACTGGGACATTAGGATAAATTCAGTTTTAAACAGTTAACCCCAATTACAAAGAAAAAAAATCCCATTTTCCTCTAGCAGTGTCTATTATTGCAGATATTGTGGTTTTATTTGTCCAAGTTTTAAGGTATCTGTCTCTTAAATTTCTTCCCTTCATCCCAGGAAAATGGAGGTGAAAAATGAAATTCTATTTTTGGTGCTCACAGCATTAACAAATTACATTTGCGAAAACAGCACCCTAAATGTAATGAATAATCCACAAAACACACACACAGTGTTGGCTTTTTGAGTAAAAAAAATCTCAGAGACATATCTATAAACTTGAAAAAATAAAACGGAACTATGGATAGATGCCACAAGAGGGAAGAGAAAAATGTTTAGAAATGTTACTTTTTCTCATCACCAACAATCTAATATTATTATTTCTCATCTGTAGAGAGCAGCAATCCATTAGAGGGATGCAGTACATCTCTGTGCCCGAGAGGAATGAAGAGGAAAGCCTCTGCTGATGGAGAAGGACCAACCAAGAAGAAGAAAAGGAGCCTTGACCTGAAAGAGACCAAAGAGAAGACCAAGGAGGACCTCACCTCCTCAGTAGAAGCCCGCAGAGGTTGGTAGATAGATTATTGTAGGGTTTAGGTTTGTGTTACTGTCTAAAATGATTATAGGAGGGGTTATTATTATAGCTTCAGTAACATGTTCCCAACAACTGAACAAAATGTCTGTGTCTGCGTCACTGTTTAGCTGAATTTGAGGCCAAATATGAAGAAATGATCCAGCTCGGTGAAGGAGGCTGTGGATCTGTGTTTGCCGGCTACCGCAAAGAAGATCATTTACCAGTGAGTGTTACACACACATTCTCATGTTTAACATGTGTTGTTTTATATTTCATGTTGGACCACAGCCCAACACAGTATGTTGAGAAAGTGTTAACCAAATACCTGTTTGTGTTTTGTAGGTTGCCATCAAACACATCCCAGAAGATAAAGTGTTCTGCAAGCAAACGGTAAGCAAGCAACACCAACATTTCTTTGACTGAACTGAATGCATTATGGATGATTTATGAGTATTTCTGGAGCTTCTTTCCCTTAACATTCAATTTGTTTTGATGTTTCAGGATAAGAAGGGGAACCAGCTCTCTGTGGAGGTCGCCGTGATGTTAAAACTGGGAATGACTGGATCAGCTGTGTCCCTGCTGGACTGGTATGATCTGGATAAGGAGCTCATATTGGTCCTGGAGAGACCAGTCCCCGCTGTAGACCTCCTTGTGTACAATGAGGACAAAGGAGGATGCCTAGAAGAGGAGGAGGCCAAGGTAAGTAACTGGAAGATCCTGGTGATCCTTCTCATGTAATGTTTTTTTTTTTTTTTACAATTTATGTAAATTTAAAAGTTTTAAAATGTTTCCAACACTCCCTCTCCCCTCATCTCTCTCTCTCTTCCTCAGATCATATTGAAACAACTGCTGGACGCTACAATCGAACTCCAGGATGAAAACATCTTTCACCGAGACATCAAGATGGAAAATATCCTGATCGAGACCGGCGCGGACGTCCCACGTGTCCGTCTCATTGACTTTGGCTTGAGCTGCTTCACTAAGAGGGGATCGTTGTACCGCATCTTTTACGGTATGTTGTCATGGTTACTACTCCTGCTCTTCACTAATTTACCAAGCAGTGACGTTTACATTTAAAGAAAGCCTCTCCGCCTCCTCATCCTCACAGTCTTTATTATGTCTGTGTATTTCAGGAACCTCATGTCACGTCCCCCCGGAGTGGTACAGTCGTTACACCTACAAAGCCGGACCCACAACAGTTTGGCAGCTGGGAGTAGTCCTGTATGAAATAGTGCACAGGAAATCATCATTCCAGACCATCGACTTCCTGAACAACAAGCTCCAAATCAGCAACAAGCTGTCCGATGGTATGAAAAACATGATTCTGTTTATTTTAGTTCACACTTTGGTGGATCGCTGAAGCTGTGGACTTCATCTTTCTTCTCCTCCTTTCTCTCCAGATTGCCAGGATTTCTTGCAGATTTGTCTGACCAAAGTTCCCGAGCAACGAGCCACACTTGAGCAACTACAGCGCCACCCATGGCTCAGATAAACCGACACTACACACACACACACACGCGCACACATCAACATTCATCAACAAATCATTAGTCATCAATCAAGTTTTCAATTACAGCTCCTTGTTACATGAATACCACTAGCACCGCTCTCTCTCTGTTACAGGAATGCAGATGTGGATGAGTGAGGCTGGAGGTTTTTTTAATTGGAATCATCTAATTTGGCTCATTTGGACATTTTACATTAATATTTTTACTTTTTTTTCCTCCTACCTGTAGTTCCTGTAGCAGTCCCAGCCATCCGAGGAGAGGGGATCTCTCTTTGAATTGCCTTTCCCGAGGTTTCTTCCCATTTTCCTTCTGGCCTCAGGATTTTGGGGAGTTTTTCCTCGTCTTCTTAGAGAGCTTGGGCTGGGCCACAAGCTGCTGCTGATGAAGCAATCAGCCATTACGTCACAATAATAACAATGAGCAATAATAATGTCCACAAGGAATCCATAAAAATAAAAAGTTTAATAAAAAGAAAATAAAAGAGTCCTTTTGTTTGTTTAGACCACAGAGAATCATCATAACCTTTCTTGTTGCATTTTGAGTGATATAAATATTATAGATTTTTCTCTTTAATTTTTCAATAATATTTTATATTTATCTTAATAGTTATTTAATCTGACACAGAAATAACATTGAAATAGTGCATAAAATAGCAAATAAGTTTTTTAATTGTTTGTATAATAAACAAACAGGAAAATGAACAACTTATACTGCTGCTCTACTGCTTTTATTTATTTATTGTAACTATATCAGGGGAAGTTATGGGAAGTTATGCTCTCTATCAGATTGAATTCAACATTTATTAGCTGAATGACTGCAGATAAACATAAATATTATTAGCACACTGAAATGTAAAATTAAGCTCAGAGGATAAACCTGGTCAAGAAATGGAAACACTTGTGACTTTAAGGCTCTACATCATCATCACCAACCACCAATGAGGGAGGACATTGAGTTGCTTAGCAACAGAACCCTATACAAACACCAACTGTGCTCTTTGAAAACAAGTTAGTTTCGCAGCGTGCTCCTTTCTGTATGACATGTTTTTCCTCTGCAGGTCAAGCTAGTTGTTTTTATGTGTTTGTAGCTGCTTGTTTTGTTGTTGTCAGTCTTCCTGCGATGGCTGGAATCATTATGTGTGAACCACTGGAGCTCTACAATCTCCTCAACCAGAGCAGCTATGTGTGCAGGCTGGCAGAGATCAACTATCTCTGTTTGATTGGTAAGAGAGTCCATGAGACCACTTCATATATATTTGTTTGATTTAATTCTGTTTAATTGTTAAATGTTGTAACATACTTGTCTTTTTTTTTTCTAGATGCTCGTGAAACTCAAGATTACAATGTGAGCCACATCATGACAGCTAAAAATGTCAAGATGGTATGGAAATCATCATGTATGTGTATACCCATCAGAGCCAGACTGATGGGTATACAATGGCAAAAATTGATGTATGACTATTGTAAAACTCTGTTTGTAAAGACATAAATGCCTAAATACAATTTAACCAAATCATTTATGTGTTAAATAATTAGGATTAACACACCTAGATTATTTTTCAGTGACTTTGTCCAATAAATTACATCAGAATATAATTTAGTTAAGATACAGGTAATGCTCACACCGCACCTCACTGCCCATTTAGAACAAGGAGAGCGACAACAAATAATCGTTTGTTTTGGTCAAGTGTAAAAAACAGGGTGTCTTGCTCCTTTACTGTAAAATCTCAGAAACATTTAAAGCATGTCTTTATTTATGAAGAAAAATCTGTGGCTCCAATTGAGAAGTCTCGATAAACATTAGAAAAAATTCCAAAAAGTCATTGGTATAGAAAATGTAAAGAAATAATTCAAGTGATAATTATTTTTGACAAAATAATTATTAATATCTTTACACTTACATGTATTTAAGGTGGATGAAAATATCTTTTCTGTAATTGGTGATTACACCGCTTGACATTTTTAAATAAAAATTCTGTTGAAAAGGTTAAAAAAGTCATTCAAAAACATTAAATCTGTAAGAACAAGAATAAGACATTACTGAGAACCTTGCTCATGTTTTTAGAACCAATTTCTTAAAGATTTTTTTCCAACATTTTAAAAGTCCTTTAAAATATCAGTAAAAGTGCAGAGATATGTTATAGAAACCTGTTGTTCTCTTCAGCTAGACATCATTGTTTTATCCAGTGATCATCTGAAGGTTATTCTTTATTGCCTCTAATGTAGAATTACTTTTATATAGAGTTCAATACTGGTTTAATACAACAGTAGAGTATTGAGAAATACAGGCAGGGAATTCATTATCAGGTTTATTGACTGCAGAAAGTACCAATTTTAATAAAATGTAAGAATGTTTCACAAGAGATAGCTTAATAAAAGACTAGTTTTACTCCTCAAAGATGTGATATTTAATGGAGAATCATGGTTTTATTTGAGATTAGGATATGTAAGTGCTCCTTTCTTGATTGTTTTATTTTCTGTGGAGGTGATGCCATTATGAAGTGTTGGATTGTGATACTTTCAACTTTAAGAATGGCAAATACTTCTATGTGAACAAAATAAACACAGAAATTGAAAGACAAGCCTAGAAACACAGCTTAGTTTCTTTGTTCCTGTAGTTTTGAGGTTTATGTGTGCATCAACTCTTTCTATGTGTGACTCGTTCCAGGATTCAGAAAGCAAATTTTTCCTGCCAGATGCCATAGAGGTTGACAGCATACAGCATGTAGTGATCTATGACAGCAACACAAGCTGTTTAGAGGAGGAGGGTGAGCTGACAGTTACACATAAATAAGATGTTTTGGTGTGCTGTACTGTGCTATAAGTATGTTTTTTAGATTAGCTGAAGGGCTACAAAGGAAATGTTTCTTCACATGTGGTTTACCATTCACCAGTCCACTAAAATACTTGGGAAACATGACAACATAATACTGTGTAACTTTGGAGACTGTCCACAGTTAACAATATGTTTTCTGTATTTTACAGCATTCTCTCATACTGCACTGTCTAAGGAAGACTAGTAGTTTCTTATGGCAATGCTCCAACTAGTATGAATTTAAGCAGTTGCACACTGTGTTAAGTGATGTTTATGAGTTGTTTTTTTCTGACTGTGATTGCAGGCAGAGCAGTTGAATGTGCCCAGACTCTGGCTAAAGTCAGCCTCTATCCAGTCCGCATAGTGAAAGGAGGCTTTCAGAGGTTTTCAGCTCTGTACCCTTTCTTAAGGACAGAGAAGATCATCTACACCATCATAGTAAGTTAAGACAAAAACACAGGGATGAGGGCTTCGTGCTACTCATAATTGTGTCTGTAAAGGTTAATCTCACAGTCTGGAGAACTCAAATTCACACATTTGTATTTTAAACACAATCCAGTTGGTGCACAGCATCTAACTGTCAGGAGAATCAAATTATCTAAATATACATTTTATTTACTATATGTCTGTGCAAAGCATAATGGCAGACAACTTTTGGTTAGTAACCACTGATTTTACACTAACCTTAATATTGAATTGTTTGATAATTTGAGTCCACTATTTGTAATAATAAGTCTGACTAGATGTTCACTATATGATGGAATATAAAGTGAATAGTCAAACATTTCAGACACAGCCTCACACTGTTACGTACTTCTTAGAGCTAAATTTTGGGGGTTTATATCACGTGTGATAGCTTTGTATTTACATTTCTTAAGACTATGTGGAGTTTTTTGTGCCCTCTAGGGGGGGAAATATTTAAAGAATCCAGTTCAATATATAAAAAACTGCAACTCGAGTTGAATCAACTGCAACATGCTCAGTAAGCATTGTAGGCCTCACAAAGGCGTTATTTATTTCAAGACTGTTCTTTTGGATTGCTGTAGATTGTACAGATGTTCATGAATGATATAGCTGCTAATGCCTTCAGTTTACCCGGTTGGTAATCCAGTTTTTCTTACAAACACCCCAAACAATACAAAATGGATTTGTTGCTTTTGCACACAATTGAATATATTTATGGACTATCTCAGGAGCTGGAAAACCTCCAGACCTATCCAGTGGAGATCATAGCAGGATTGCTGTATATGGGCGACCAGAAACAAGCCATGGACTCAAGTATCAACAAAGACCTGAAAATCAGTGCCATAATCAGCATCTCAGAGAGTAACACTCTGGAGTGAGTCAAGACTGGATATTTGAAATAGAGGATATTCTGATCATGCGTCACGGCTGTATTGCATTTAACTTATTGAAAATTGTTTTTTTTTACATCTATAGGTCCTTAAAAGGGAACCAGAGCATCCTTAACATCCCTGTAGTTGACTCGGAGGTGTCTGATTTATATTCAAGTTTTGAAAGAATTTGTAGTTTTATTGGTAAGTTGTACTCATATTGAACTTAATGGGCTTTGAAATCTTTACAAATATTATATTCTCATGTATAGAAGCAGGTTACCCATGAACTTTAGTCATCAAGGTTTTACACTGGGTGAAAATGTCATTAACGCGCACATCTGAAAGTTATATTCTGCTCATTACTGTAAACTGCAAACATCAAGAATACAAACATAAATGTAAAATGCAGGAAAAACACCTACTGTACATATACGCCACATGTATTTCCAAGATCTCAAACCACATGATATCTTTGTTATAATGTTGAAATGATGATATACAATAGAAATTCTATACTGTCCTTTAGAGGAACAAGGAATTATTTTTTGGTTAAATTTGCCACAAATTGAGAAACTGTCATGGCTTGGCTTAGTAGAGTTATCTATTTTCTTTTTTCGTGTTTTCAGGTTCATACATCAACATGGGCTCTCGTGTCCTGATCGTTTCCAGGCAGGGTAGAAGCCGCTGCAGCGCTGTGACCATAGCTTTTCTCATGTACCACCTTAAATACACGCTGGAGGCAAGTGTTCATTCAGTATGACTTTGAGTAGGTTTTCAGTGCAGTGAATAATCATATTTACACTGTAATCTCTAGAAAACAGTAAATTATATAAGACAATTACACCCTGCTGAGAGCGTCTTACAACCCTAAGATGACGTTTTTAAGTGAGTTTTTTAAATCCTTGGACATGCAACACTCAAGAGAAAGGAAATAATTTCCCAAAATATTAAACTCTCCTTTTTACTGTGAAATATAATATTACATTTACAGTTCATAATGCTATTTTTTTTTTTACTTTTTTCAGGAGGCGTGGAGGTACATGCTGAAATGTAAACCCAACATGAGGCCAAACACGAGGTTTCTACAGCAGCTGTCTGACTGGGAACTTCACACCAAGGGAACAAAAGTGACTGATATCTCTGAACCTCGTTTTTAATGAACAGCTGAGTCGATACTTTTCTGAGCAACCGGCAAGTTTTTATTCACTTGATGTGATAAAGAGTGTTGATATTTTCCTCTCGTATCAGCACATGGTATTTATGTCAGTTTTATTATTTTGTACAGAGAACGATTCTGTTATAATAAAAGAAAAGTATATTTGATATTTTGTATTTCATTTGTTTTTGTTTCTTGCAGTGCTCACTTGATAAAAACCTGCATGTATATGATGTGAGACTGATATTTTGGGGATGTCAGTGCAGAAAAGGGTTTTTGTGAGGATCTTTCTGTCTTTCTGTTTTTGTGATCGCCAGAATTTGCCATGTTTTTTCACTTAAATGTAAATTTTTAGAATTTTATGATGTAAAAAATACTCTACTACATATAAAAGTCTTGCATGAAAAATCTTACTTAAGTATCATCAGCAAAAAGTTAAAGTATTGCAGTAAAAGTAGTGGTTTATTATTATATATGACATCATTAGATTATTAATGCTGAAGCATCAGTGTTAGAGCAGCATGTTACTGTAGCTGCTGGAGATGGAGCCAGTTTCAACTACTTTATATACAGTTAGCTAGTTTAGTTTAGTTTAGTGGTTCCTAACCTAGGGGTTGGGCTCCTCTCTTTCCATCTGAAATGTAGTGGAGTGCAAGTATAAAGTAGAATAAAGTAGAAAAACTCAAGTACAAGTACCTCACAATTGTACTTTACTTTCCATCAGTGGTTGTCATGCACTTTAATGTATTGATTCTCTTGGTCTCTATTCATTAAAAAAAAGTTAATTAATGATGTTTTTGACCACCTCTAAGCATCATCGAGCCTTAAATGTTACCAGTTGGAGTTCAGTCCATACATGGCTCTGCCAGAGGTGCTAACAAAGTTGGAGATGACTTCTGTCATTGTGTGTTCAGATGTCTACAGAGTTACATAATATCATCTCTAAAAATACAGACACATGCCAGAAATTGCTATATGACACCCTGAAAGTTGTCTCGCAGGACTCAGATTGCCTTTTTCTTCTAACTGATATAACTGTAACGGTTATGATAGAGGGTTAAGATCAGGGTCATAGTTTGGAGATTAGATGCAAACCGAATCCTTGCTAATAAAATGGAATTCATATGAGAGGCAGCGTTGCCTGACAGGCTGAACTCAGGGAAGCAGTTAGTGGAGTTTAAGCGGTTGTTTAAAGATGCTCGTGCTGATTTGCTCAAACGAGAAACTAAAATCTTCCAGATCACCAACGAGAGATCTGATTGGATGAAGTAGTTACTAATTAGCACGTCCAATGAGCGCGTCGCACGCAGGGATATTAGTCGTGGATTTGACAGCTTTGTAAAGCACACTAACGTTACTTACCGGAGGTTATTACCTTATTAAGAATATAAAAGCACAGCTGATTTAACTCACTCAGGTTAACTCAACTAATTAAAATCAAACCAATGCGCTATATATGGAGAATATAACAGTACTGCTAATATGAAATATTTTGGAAAAAATACGTCAATTACTTAATCTGTAAACGTGATTGGATATACTGGGTACAGTAGTGCAAAACGAAACTCATGTTTATTTTTCTTTCTTTCATAATTACAACATGGTTACAAATAAGATGAGAAAAAATCAATGGCATTTAACTACACTAATAGTTAAATATGTAACAAAACATTTATATAAAGTTATAGCAAAATATCAAATGAAAAAAAATAAATAAATAAAATAAAAGATAGAAGGCCCTATGGTGTGTCAAAGATAATGCTTCATTAGTCTCATAATATCTTAGAAATCTTTCTGGAAAAAAAAGAAAGTAATTCCAGTTGCAAAACTTTTTAAATGAAACATATTTACAAATTCATAGATTCTGGATTTTCTATGAGGGAGAAGGAGTAGATGTAATTTTGAGAATTTCTAACTAGGTAACTTTTTGTGGAAAAAAATCACAATAGACTCAAATTATTATTCAATTTTTATATACATGTAAGAATACATGCATTAAATGTACATGATGACAGTGCACGTCACGTTTGTCACTCAGGCTTTTATAGTGAAGGTTCTGACAGGAAGTAACGTGTCATCCTCGACAGACCAACTGTTGCACACACCGGAGCCTGAACATTACACAACTCCAGGAGCTTTCCTTGTTGCGTCTGAGCACAAATATGTTGTTCAGTCCAGCCGGTGTATCTGAATGTTTTCGTGAATGGGAGGATTTAGAGAAGGACTACCAACAGATTCTGGTAAGTTGAACAGTCACTGCGGTATGACACGTTACCTATGTAGGTGCCCTACCCGGGTTAACCTAACGTTATCAGTCGGAGTGGGTGGGGATCGACATCCATGATCGGGATGCGTTATTTTTTGGTAACCCCCCCACCCGCATTCTGCTAAGACCCGCCCTACGCTGTATCTGATTGGCTCTGAGCCTGATATTCCTACCCTTATCCTAACCAATCGCGTTCCTCGTGCCTAAAACTAACCAATCTTAACAACGAAGGTAACGAGTACTAGCCAATCAGAGGCTGAATAGGGCGTGTCTTCACCTAATACGGGTGGGAAAAAATTAAGCGGTGCTGACATATCGGGGGACTGTTGGATCACCCCACAGCAGCTGAAAAAATTGTATTGTGACAGCCAAGAGAAGAATAAAAGCTAATGTGGAATTAAGTAAACAGTGTGGATAAGTACCATTAACCCCACCGGAACGGTTTTCACGTTGTCCCAGACGGTACGGCGCTGTTTCAGGGGAGGAACAACAGTTCCCTGTTATCTTAAACCGTTATTTTGTTGACTTAAACGATAACTCCGTTTTACAAAATATGTAGACAACATTGTGTTATCATCGAATAGCAATGATATAGTTTAAATATTTAAGAGTTGTTTAATGGTTAGTTTACTGTCGAGTTTTTGGGGAAAGTTGTAGTATTAGAACAAGTCAGTGGATGAAGAGGTATTCAAATCCTTTACTTAAGTAAAAGTACTAAACAAGCAATGTAAAATACTAGTTTACAAGTAAAAATCCTGCATGATAAATCCTACTTAAGTAAAACTATGTAACGTTAAGTATTAGCAGCAGAAAAGCATCTGAAATGTGACCCTGACTACACACTGCTTTTTGTAAGACGCCAAAAGCCAAAAAAGGTTGGAAACCACTGGTTTCATCTTTAACAATATGTTGTTATATTATCCATTGTGTCAAATCTTCATCTGAAAAGTAACTAAGTCACAAGCTGTCAAATAAATGTAGTGGAGTAGAAAGTACAATATTTCCCTCTGAAATGTAGTATAGTGGAAGTATAAAGTAGCATCACATGGAAATACTCAAGTACAAGTACTTAAATACAGTACTTGAGTAAATGTACTTAGTCACTTTACACCACAGGAACAAATTCTCAAGTACTGAAATGTAAAAAAAAATCCATTACACATAAAAGTGTTTCATTTAGAAGTGCACTGTTGCTGTAAAAAGTATTTTTAGAAAAACTAAGTTGTCAAAGGTAAAGTTGGCATCATAGTGTCCTATTTCAGTGTTATATTATTATGGATTTGTGAGTATACATTAACATTATTATTATTACTACTACTAATGTGTTACTATGTAAGACACAGTCTAATGTTGTAGCTAGTTGAAGTTGAGCTCTTTTTAATTAATTTACATACTGGTGAGTAGTGTAATATACAACAACATGTCATATCCTAAAGGATAATCATATGTTTGTACGTTAAATCTTAATTTAAAAGCAGCTAGTATTTACAGCTGCTAAATATATTAAGTAGAGCATTCAAAAGCAGAATATTTCCTCTGAAATGAAGTAACAATGCACCTGATCCAACTTTTTATGTCCTAATATCGATTCATACCTCAACTCAGGATATCTGCTGATACTGTGCACAGATCTGATACCAGTGCTCTCGTTTTCCCAAATTTAAACTCTGCAAGCATTTGAATTATTTTTATGTAAGGTAACATGAGGCCAGGGATTAATAGCTTGAATTTGGCAGGCTGCAGTGACTAAATAAATATTACTGATTGTAGAAATACTTAATTTTATGATGATATGGACCTTACTGATGGATTGTCAGGTCAGCATTGGTGCCAATACTGATCTGGCAGAGCAGAAAATGTAAAAAAGATAGAAAAGTACAAGTTTCTTAAATTTGTACCTGAGTAAACACACATAGTTACGTTCTACTATTGTTGCTGGAGCACCACTGACTGGTGAGACAGTTAACGTCAGAGCTCTTGATTTAATGCACCACAGCACTCAAAACTCAACTCCACAAAAGCATCACTCATTGTGGATGCCATCACATGACCAGTTGTCATCACAGGTCACATGCTTGGTGGAGGGCAAACAATTAACCTCTGTGTGTGTAACAAATAGCGACACAAGTCAAACTGTGGGGAAACAATTTGAAGGTTAAAAAGTCTAATGGCAAAAGACAAACAATTACAAAAAACAAGATCAAGTTCTGGTATAAATCCTTCATTATTTACACAACAATCCTTCTCTTAAATGTGCTGCAGCATTTTTAGATAAATGTGTCTTTGTAGCCACTGACAGAAGACACCAGTGCATTGTTGGGCATTACTGTTGAAGAGGCACAACACTGATTTGATCTGTTTTCACTTCCAGGACACCCATCGTCTGTATAAACAGAAGCTTGAGGAAGTCACTAAACTTCAAGACAGCTGCTCCGGTGCAATTGCACGTCAGAGGAAGAAACTGAAAGAGCTCACTGGATCACTGTCAGAGTAAGCATTTGATCAGGGATTCACTGAAGATGTGATGTTGTGCAACTGCAGGCCAACTGAGAATACTAAACTACATTACTTCACTGCCCTTTTTTACTGCTTCTCCTGTTATTGAAGCCATTAAATGTCTTCCGCTTATTCAAAATGTAGCAGCAGTTTTAAAAATGTGATCATATCACTCTGATTCTCAAACATGTCTACTCAGTAGCTGTTCATTACAGGTTCCTCTTATAGATTTTACACATTTTCTACAGTTTTTTTTTTAACATTATTTTTTATTGGTTTTAGAACTCAACAAACCTTGAGCTGAATAATACAATGATGTACAAAAATAGAATAACATAGAGGTCATGTCAGCCCGCCCCTCCCTCCCATTCCCACCCACCCCTTCAGGACTAATTACTACAGGATATGCACCTATACAAAGAGAGGGGAATAAGTTACAACAGTACAGAATATTAAGTATTAAGTAAATAAAAAAAGAAACAAAAACAAAAAAAACTGGCTCACACATGACATTTGGGTACAATACTTATTTAATATAAGTAAAGTGCTATGTTGAGGAATCTGCCTCCAGGAATGTTAGAAAACCGCACAGAGTCTTTTTAAACTTTCCAGGCTTTCCCTTCAAATTATACAGGGGCCACAGTGCAGAGTCTGTGCTGTGTTATAAACATGTCATAATGTTTTTATTTTTCTATGATTAGATGCAAACAAAACCACCCAACACCAAAACTAAGTCCAGAGGATTTGGACTCTATCTCCGAAATCGAGGACTCCATCAGAGACAGAGCAGACGCTTTCTTGGAGATGGAAGCTTTTCTGCCAAAGAAGAACGGGTTTGAGTCTTTCATATTATTCATTTTGTGTATTTTGGATGACAAAAGGGAGTTTCACAATAAGTTTTCAGTTTTTTTTTTGTTCCCATACTACAGTTAAAATCTTGCAAAAGCAGTTGTATTGGCACGGTTAATGATGGTGTTGCAACAGTTTGTTGTTGTGTAAAAGGTCAGATATAAGGGCCAATGAAGCAACACATTTTATTTGAAACTATTCATATTTTTAAATGACAAAATTATTAAAATGTATAAGATGTTTTTTGTATAACTGACTCTTCTTCTCTTTTTCCTGTTTAGGTTATACCTCAGTCTTGTTTTAGGAAACGTCAACGTAACACTCCTCAATAAACAGTCCAAGTAAGTCACACTGACCGACTGTCATCTTTCATCATGATCTTTCAGAATACATTCATGTCAACATCACAGTTAACATCATTTCTCTCTTTCTCTCCACCAAACAGATTTGCCTACAAAGACGAATATGAGAAATTTAAACTAGTCCTGACGGTCATCCTCTTCCTCTTCTCCTTCACATGTAGCTTTTTGTTCAGTTACAGGTAAGAGATTTCCCAACATATCTTGTCTACATTTGCAGAAGTTGAATAAAAACTGTGGGAGTAAACCAATGAAGACATAAATCTTCAATTTTTTTTCTTTGAAATAAAGTTAAAGTAAATGGGTAAAGGGGTTATAATAATATAAGGCTCAATCATTCATTTCCTAAAGCAGCTGGACACTGTAGATTTTAGAAAATGTTACTCAAACAGGAGCAAATTGTTTAGTTTTTTTTAGTGAATATTTACAGCAGCAGGATCATGTGTGTGTGTGATATAGAATGTCTCTTATTTTGCTATTCACAGTTTGTTTTTTTAGTTAAAAAGTAAAAGAAACCACAATAACTATATGTAAATATGAACAAAAATGGGATAAATGCTAGAAAATGAACTCTGAAATTTGGTTATTGGAACCACAATATGAGGTTGATCAATCCCACTGTTGATACTGTTGAATGGATCTGGTTGTGTTTTTTAACTTACTTACATACCATTTTTTTTTTTTTTTTTGTTCTTGTTTCTCAGAGCTTTAGATGCCCTTTTCAACTTCCTGTTGGTTTGGTATTACTGTACGCTCACCATCCGGGAGAGTATCCTCATCAACAACGGTTCAAGGTCTGGAACAAGTTTACTTTACTTTCCGCTATTTTTACCATATGATAGAAGCTAAACTGGCTTCCTTGGGGACATGTAATATAGAAAAGCACTCTGAACTCTCATCCAGAACCCTTTATTGAAATCTTTAGTTTGAGCTTCTTTCTAATTAAGTGACTCTGAGTACATTCCTCATTATATATCTTCTCTCAGCACAGTTGTTTGCCCCTTATTGTCAGTTATTGCCTGTATGTTGTTTCAGGATCAAGGGCTGGTGGGTGTTTCATCACTATGTGTCAACCTTCCTGTCTGGAGTCATGCTCACTTGGTGAGTGATTTAATCTTTACTTTACTTTAGACTGAGGTCGCTTTCAGACAGTGAGTGGCGAGAAGAGAGAGAGAGGGAGTGGCTGCTGCTCTCGTGAACGTGCACAATATTTCCTGCTGCTGCTGCTCTTTAACTTGCTCTCGTGGCTCGCTGTGTGACTATGGCAACCACAGAAACCACAAACGATACAGGAGCTGATTGTATTGGCATTTGAGTTCCCTGAAGTGTACATTTGACACATCAATGAAGGGAAATGATCTTATAGCAACAGTTTGATTATCTGGTCTGAACGAATGAACAATATTTATGATATTAGTAAAATGTATTTATATTTATCATCATATTTTAAACTATTTCCTCTATTTTATGATGCAACCCACCCATTCTGCTGGGTGACAGTAACATCGAGCAGGAACTATTCAATGTCTGAAAGCACCTTGGGAAAATATAATAATTATTTATTTATGTGAACAGGATAGCCTGTGACATTGAATTGCCCTTTTGGGATATGTTAAGTTGTCTGAATCTAATAATAGTGTTGTAAGTACACAGTGACTGGTCCCAGCAATATACTTTTTTTTCTGGAGTGCCCTGTAGATACAGTTCAATTCCTATGTTTCCTGTCTCTCTCAGCACTTTCAACTATAAAATAAAGCTAAAAATGTCAAAAAATGTTGAATCTTGAATGTCATAAAAGTTAAAGGTTTGAGTTTTGTAACAGAGAATCTTCCTTCTAACCAGATGTTGTCTTTGTTCACAGGCCTGAAGGTGCTCTCTACCAGATGTTTAGGAACCAGTTCCTGACATACTGTCTCTACCAAAGTAAGAAATTCAAACTGTGTCCCAGTTTCACACTAAATAAATATACATTACATACATAACATTACATACATGCTGAAGACATGATTTGTGTCTTTATTAAAAGGCTCTAACAATCATTGTGTGCTCCAGACTTCATCACTCCAGATGAAGTGATTTTTTTTCTTCTCAAATTGTTCCCATTTTAAGGACATTTTTAGGCCTGAAGAGGCAAAAGTATCCATTTATTTCTCATGAAAACAAACTGCATACTGACGTTTTTTTAATATACTTATTTTGACACATTTGCGGTGCGTATTTGTAACATTCTTTAAACCTGGTTGTCAACCCTCAGTCGTCCTCCACATGAACAGGTCAAATAACACAACATACTGTATGACTAATATCTAAACCAACAATGATGTCATTCCTCCTCTTTTCTTTTCTCTGCTCTGTTTGCTAAGTAGGCTTTGTCCAGTTTCTCCAGTACTACTACCAAAGCGGCTGTTTGTACAGACTCAGAGCACTGGGAGAAAGACATAACATGGATCTCACAGTTGGTGAGTGCGATCGAGACCTGCTGTCAGTTCGACTGTTGTATTGTATTATATTTATCTGTCATGTCCATGTATTCATAAGCATGAGAAAATATCCTATAATGATAGATTAAGTTAATCCCAGTTAATCTCCTGCTGTTCAGAGGGTTTCCAGTCCTGGATGTGGAGAGGCCTCACCTTCCTCCTTCCTTTCCTGTTCTTTGGTCACGTGAGTAAAGTCTCTTAATGTTTTTAGCTGTTTTCTTACATTAAGAGGTCATGATTTGAGTTTTTTATTTAAAAAAACAAACATGAATGTATCAATGCCTAGTAGAAACTGATTAAATTTAGATTTATCTTTTATAATACAAAATATGTAAATAAAAACGTCATTTTTTATGTACTGGAACTATTTGATCTTTATTTGTATACAATACATCTCACAAAGGAAAGCTGAAATACAGTAAAATATTAATCTGGAATGAGAAAAACCTCTGAGGAAAACCTTTTCCTCACATCATTGTGTCATTAAGCAAAAAATATTTGTTTAAATGCAGCATCAGTGAATGAACCAGTTAACAAAATGTCCCCCTGACCTACTTCTTCTTCCTCTCTTCACAGTTCTGGCAGCTCTATAACAGCATCACACTCTTCAAGATGTTCCAGCTCCCAGAGTGCAAAGAGTGGCAGGTTTGTAAACGGCAGAGGTGTCACTGTTCATTCACAATTTTGTCATCAATTTACATTTTACTCATTAAATTCAGCATATTTATTTTACTGATTCGTTTTCATGTTCATGTCTCATCTTTTGTTTCAACTTTTCATGCGATTCCCAAAAGCTGTTGTTACTAAAGCCACTAGAAACCTAAAAATCCACAATAACCTTCTAACTATGCAATTTTATGGTCTTATGTACATAATAGTAAGCATCTAAAAAATATTAGAACGTAATTTCAATCCAAAATTTGAAATATAGTAATTTTAGTTTTGTACAATTTCCTGATATTGTGTTTGAATCGGGCGTGGTTATGCTTGGGAATTTATTACGTTACTAATTCCACGAACCAATCATAAAAATAAAAAATCTGCCTCTTTGAGTCTGAGCCAACTGCTGTCACCATAGCCCTTTGTAATTAGCTGACTAACTATATATTGCATCTATCTATCTATCTATCTATCTATCTATCTATGCCCAAAAGCTGTTGTTATTAACGTTAATATAAAATTTGCAAATATCCAAACTGTGGTTGAGATTTTAGTCTTGTATGCTCCAGTAGATCTTTTTTACTTTGAAGCATAAATATTTTAGAGCTGTAGTTTTGTTTTCTCAACTCTGTTGTGTTTGTGTGTGTGTGTTATCATCAAAAACAGACCATTGTTCTTTGTGTCTTTATATTTTTTTATTTCTCTGGGGTATAGGTCGTCATGTGTGGCTGCTCTTACATGGTGCTCTTCATGGGAAACTTCTTCACCACGCTGAGAGTAGTTTACCAGAAGTACATGAACAACCAGGACAAGCCCAAGAGTTTATAAAACTGGAATAACGAGTCAGGCAGAATTGCTGGAAAAAAAACCTGGAATGAAAAGCTCTAATATTCTCTTTAGAGCTCTTTATAGATGTTTTGATTGTGATTGTTGTCCTTGTAAACCATTTTACATATACTGCTACATTTTGTCAATGTCCTTTTCATTTCAAGTCCTTGTGATTTCGTATTTTTTGGATGTATAGCAACATGTTGTATCAGTGGTAGGTCATATGATTTATCACATAGACCTGTAAAAAAACCAACCAGATACCTCGCAGGTCTCACTGTAGTATCACTGTTAGGTTGTGTCAGTAAGGTTATTCAGGTCAGAATAAGAAAGTGTTACTGAAGAAATAACTGTTATTGCATCATATTTATTTAGTGAAATCAATAGTTTGATGCTCAGCAGCTGCTATGTATTTTTGCCTTACAAAAAGTGCTTAATAAAACACTCCTCCAAACCAGCTCTTGTTTTTGTTTTCACAGTTAAAGCAGCTAAGCTTATGTTACAGGCGATGATACAAAACTGTATTCATCATTGGTGAATATATTTTTTGACTTATCACCCTACTTTCCTACACTTCTGATACTCTAGGATGAACTTTAAGTAATAGATGTTATAAAATTTTCTACTATAGTACATAGTATTTGGTATAACGTCATCCTAACCTCCTGTACTGGACCATTTCTGGCATTTTGAAAGCTTATGTGAAACACAAATTATGTTTAAAGTGCATTTTACATGTTGATATACAGAAAAATTACAAGCAGGATTTGTGACATCACAACTATTTTGGGAAGCCAATCATGGTCCAATATGAGGCTTAAAGGATGATTTCACCTTTTCCAGTCTGTCGTAACTCTTCTATTGTGTTTGGGTCAAATTTGACCCGTTTTCAAGTTTAGATGTGTGAAACATACTTTTAATTTTTACTGATCAAAACAAAGCTTCATTACATCATTACAATATGATAAAACACATTTTGATCTTTTTTTAAATGCCTATAAAAGAAAAGTTACATCTGTTGTGTTGCAGGTCAAATTTGACCCAAATGTAATTATGGCTTGTTTATGCAGAGAAATACATATTAAATGATGCCAAACCATCATGAATGACAAAGAATACAACAAAACAAAAATAATAGTAATAAAATCCTATAAAAAATAGTATAGTAATATTATGTAATAATTAGGGGCCGAGCCCAAAAGGCAAAGGATGACTGTAATGTTTATTTCTTTCTTTATTATTATGCCACTTAAATCCTAAATTTGACCCCCTAAACATGCTCAAAAACTCACCAAATTTGGCACGCACATCAGGTCTGTTGAAAACTTGGATAAAATGTAATGTAATTATCCACTAAAGTGCCAAACTCTGCTCACTAGCACCACCTATATAACTAAAATGGCCACCACCGTCCGTAGGAATGTCGTAGAGATCAAATTAAAACTCAATTATATGTCATATGCTGACACCCCGACTTAAATCCAACAGGAAGTCCACAATCTCACTTTCAAAATAAGACTTTGCCCCAATTTTGGACTCCGAACAAACGCTATCTTTTCCTCCTCCTTGTACTGTGAAACATTCAACAATACACACTCATTATAAAATCACAGGAGGAGCAAGAAAAGACTTTAAAACTCTAATATCTCAAAAACAGTAAAACATAGAAAACACATGTAAATTCAAGATTTGTAGGTCAAAGTCTCATGACTCATTTAAAGTTGAAATTAAGTTTGTATCTAAAACTATGTATATGAGTACTTTTCTGTGTCCAGCTGCAGTTACTTATTGTCTCTACACACCTGTCACCTGAATAAAACTTTGACTGGGTCTTGTGGGTGAAAAGTCTTTACTTTTCTAAAAATAGATTTGATGAAAATTAGGAAAATAATTTGTTTTGCACACAAACTCATCAGGAGATTCCAATTTACTAATCGAAATTCAAGTGAATGGGCTAAAAAACTTGCATGATTTAGATGACACAGGTGTAAGCAAGACAGATATATCTCACTCTCAAATTCTCATCCTTTCAATCAAACTTTCAAAATAAACACACACAACACTTGTTGAAATATCCTGCATTTTTAAAAAGCAAAATGATCTGATCCCAATGAGCCAATGAAGCTAATATGAAGCTTAGATAAACTTTTAAATGCATTTTTGCACATACTATTATGTGTGGGTAATTTTTTTTTAGCCATGTTAGCCGTGGCTCTAGGTTTGTTGGTTTGCAGCCACTCCACACGGAAATATCTCAACAATTATTGGACAGTTTGCTGTGTAGCGTTAATTGATATTTTGTACAGGTATTCATGATCTCCAGAGGATAAATCTGACTGACTGAAGTTCTAATTTGTCAAATAATTAGGTTTATAACTAAATACTACACACAAAACAATGTTATACATTGAGTTTTGCACTAATTGGCAAATGTTAGCATGGTGACACTCTAAACTAGGATGGAGAACATAGTAAATATAACATTGTTATTGTAGCATGGCTGTTCAGTACAGCCTGTGATGGATGTGTTAAGTACAGGGGGGTCATGCAGAGAAAAGGCAAAGCATTCAATATGAGAAACATCTTGTGTGCTTCTGGAACTTTTGACGAACTACAACTACGACTGCTGTTGATATTTTATTTTTTGTGTATTTACAGCATTTTAATTACCTGCATTATCTTAAACTGACCACAAGGTGGAAGCATTGAGTTGTAATAGCAGACGATGTAAATGGCCCCAGACTTACTGTATGTGTTAGTAGCTTACATTGAGTTGATTTCATCCATTAAAACTTAATTTTTTCTTTGTTTTCTTAACATACATCATCACATTTTTCTTAATTTGGAATCTTGTTTCATGGGTGTCATTTTTGGGTCTCATTTTATCCAGATGGATCACATGTTTTGAGATTGATTATGTTCAGCCACCTGATGCTGCAAGACTTAGAGTGATGAAGAGTTGTTGGTCTGTGATTATAGTACACAAATCATTAAGGGCAATCATCAGTTTCACTGACTAAATGTTGCTTATCAATGAGTTGTTCAGAATCGTGAATAGGTTTGCAGCTGAATGTAAAAGACAGGGTAGAGAAGTAGGAAACTCTTATTCTGCTGAAGAGAGAATCAAAAATTTAAGTGCTTTTTTAAATTTTGATGTTGAATTTTGGTCTCATAAGCCTGGAAAAGAAGCAACATGGTCTATTTAATTAATTTTGACCATGCAGTCATGTTTATATGTGTGACACCATAACAAAAACCTTCATCGTCAGTATAAAATTATAACTTATAACTTATATCTTATAAGAAAAAAGAACATGAGAGGATTCCAGTAAATCTGCATTTTTCTTGTGCTTTATGATTTAAACATATCAGTAGAGCCACAGTGCCAGAACACAAAGAAATAAAGCATAGAGAGAAATTTGCACATAAGATCAGAGGGAATAATACCTGAAAAATTTAAAATGGAAACCAGCTTCACTCCCAATTTATTACAGTACAACTTCCCCCACCCCAGCAAAAAAAAAAAAAAAAGTCTTGGATGAGTTAGTGCTGGAGGGCCAGCGAGAGCGAAGCAGGGCTGAACAAATGGGACGAGGAGCAAAGTGAATGGGGAGGTAGAAGGGGAGGAGGGCTGGGTATTCTCCCAGCCTGCACCTCTTTCATCTTTCTCATTAAAGCCGGAGCAGTGGGGGCCGTCAAGAATGAGCCCAAGGACATGGGGATCGGGGACCAAGCCTGAGCCTCGCAACAGGAGGTGGAGAAGGAAGGAGGGAACAGCCAAAGCAAGTAGATGGGGCCCTCCATGTCAAACCTTCACCTTAAACTTAACCCTCCTCCCTCTGGGATGCAGATAAAGACTTCTTATCTGTGCTCACCTTCTCTCCCGGCCTGGGAACAACTCTAGCAGCAGCAGCAGCAGGGAGGTGAGGGAGGAGGATGGAGAGCAAATAGGTCCAAAATACTCAAGCTTCCTCTCAGAGAGTGTGTATGAAAGAGACAGACAGCGCTGATGAGCTTCCACCTGGGAGAGACTGATTAAAGAGAGGCGAGGGGGAGGAAGTAGCTCCTGATAGATGATGTGATTCCAGGAGGGTGTCTATGATCAGGAAGCTTACTGTGACTGAAATTTTGTGGATTTATGTTTTTATGTAGGTGTTTTTTCATATAAAAGTTAAGTTTTACTGTCTTGTACCTTGTGAGGCTGTTTTTATAAGATCAAATTCAGTTTTTGTATTTTTTTTTTATCAGCTAGAGACCAAGTTTTTAAACAGTACAATATGCAGTGTTTGCATGAGTAGCTTCAGGTGTCAGATACTTCTGAATAAATCTAAAATTGTTCTTTGATGACACCAAAGTAGATGAAATTGGAAACTTTTCACCTGATACTTTAATTGCTAATATGGGACATCGGTTGGAGGAGGAAACAAAGGTAAATAGCGAAATTACGACTCAAACTGTCCATCACAGTATACAGATCAACCTCCTGATTCAACTTTTAATTACAATACTTCACATATGTGTACAGCAGCACCAATTAGTAAATTAATCGATTACTTGATCAATAATCTGCAACTATTTTGACAGCTTTTTGTGTTGTCCATGATAGTAAAGTGAATATTCTTGGTTTTTGGACTGGTGGTTGGACAAAAACAAGACATTCGAAGATGTCACCTTTCACTCTGGAAAGTTATAATTGTAATTTTTCACTAATTCCTGACATTTTATAGACAAAATGATTAATCATGAAAAGAATCGGCAGGTGAATTAAGAATGAAAATAACTATTAGTTGCAGCCCTACATATGTGTGCATACAGTTTTGGGGTGCACTCACTTTCAGTTTTACCTCCAAATAAAACATGTTTGTTTGCAGCCTGTCTGGTCATCTGATTATTTGTGTTTCTTCTTTGTAGAAGTCGCGGTTTCACTGTATCTCAGCATTTACTTTAGTGAGTACAATATTGTCATTACTGATAATATGAATGATGGATTTACTAAGTTGAAATAAATCAGAATAATCTTTTAAAAGACACGGGGCAGCTGGCTGCTGCTGTATATCACCCCTCAGACAGCAGGCATGTTTTTCTGTGTGGACAGAGCTGCCCGTGACAGATTGCAAAAAAGCAGTGATGGTGTTTAGCGTGGCATGTTTCCAACCAAACAGTGACCAAACTCATATATCAGAGAGAGTTTTTCAACTATCAAATGTCCAACCACAGAATCAAACTTCATTTCCTGAGAATCTGCTGTAGTATTTTTCACTTGTACCATACACTCTGTAGGTGTGTCAGTCAGTACAAATTCATGCTGTGCAGCTGAACATTGTTCAAACTCAAAGAGCGTTATTTTAAATTCTACTCAAGATCTACCAAAGTTTCCAAAGATATAAACATGTCAGGCTGAATTTTGGGGAGAAATGTGTGTAAAATGATGCACAGATACATATAGAATATTTATATTTATTTGATGGAACATTGCAGTTACGAAAAACATGAAGTGTTGGGTTTAAACACTTAACTCAGTGTAAACATTGTGCAGCTTAAATGAAGAGCTTGAACAAACTGCAGATATACAGTATGTGATACTGTCAAGAGCTGTTTAAGTTGGGCGCCCCTGAGGCTTAGTGGTTCAGACATTGAACATTAACAGCGAGACCCCTGGAATCTGGCCGGGGGCTTTTTCTCTCCCTCATTTCCTGTCATGTGACAGCTATTAAAAAAGCAAAAATAAAAAAAATAAATAAAAAGGAAAAACTGGATGTAAAAGGGGATTAAAGTCAGATTTTACATCCCAGTCATAGTATTGAAATATCTGGTGTTGTGCAAGATGATGGAAGAATATCGTACAATATTTGGTTCTTTATTATCAGTTAAACTACATGCAAAATATACATTTTTAAAGTTTGGCTAGGTGATTGTGGAAAATATTACACAATTGTTGCTGCTGTTGCTGCTCACCTGCTCAAATGATAGAAGAAGTAAATTCTGTTTTTGAAAGTTTGGATGAGTCCAAACAGGTGTGAAAGCTTTCACCATAATATACCATGAATATCCTGCATTTGCTCATGAACTTTGTCAAATGTTCTGCCTTCTCTCAGTGTTTTATGTCCCTTTAACTTGTAGCTGTATAATAAAGAGAGATCAAAGAGGAGAGTCAAAATCCAGACCAACAAAACTGCAAACAATCTGTGGAATATCCTCCTTGAGATAAATGCATATGGGAAGGATTATAGAGCTACTCAGAGGAGAGGAAGTCATAATGTATGCATACATTTTAAGGAAAAGCTTTGACAAAAAGGATCATATAGAAAACACAGTTTTATGCTGTTGCAGCTATGCAGCTATCCCTTCCTCATTAGTAAATTAAGTCCCATGACAGCGACTACTACATCACCTTCTTGAAATATGAACTGAGCGGCAAATTAAATATGCATATTTAATAAGAGGGGGACATGATTACATCCACTTGTTAAGTGAGAGCATGAGAAATAAGGGGAATGAGAGAGAAAGTGAGATCTTCAAGGCCTGCAGAGTGTGAAAGAAAAAAGAGAATTCATCTTTATTTTAACACGGCTCTTTGGGAGTAACCCTAGCAGGACTTCCCCCCACTCTGTAGAGCTGATTACTCACATTCAGGCTTTCTTGGGGTTTGGGCTGCGGGTTCCTATAGCAACCACAAAAAAGGCAGACAGTAAAGAGTAGACTTGCTTGGCATTCGTCTTAACATTTTTACCTCTTCTGGAACCATCAAACAGCATTTTGGAACAGGCGATGTGCTGCCAAGTGTCTTCTTTTGTGTTTTTTGTCAGACTGGAGGCAGTCCTTTAAAACCAACCAGCACAGAGCTGATCAAAAAGATAACTCACACAGGATACCAATACAACATACACATCAGAGCTGCAGCCAAAAACTATTTTCATGTTCAATCTCAATTAATCCTTTAATTGGTTGGTCTTTAAAATGAAAAGAAAAAGATGAAAAATGTTAATCATTTTTTCCCAAAGACCAAGATGTGACCTAAAATATCAACAACCAACAACCAAAAGATTAACATCACAACACAACACAACAACACTAAAGAAACCAGAAAATATTCACATTTAAAAAAGATAGAACAAAAGAATTTAGACTCAAAACGATTAATCGATAATCAAAATATCTGTTTTTGATCAACTAATCAATTATAAGATATAATCCTGCTTTCAGGAATGCACAACAATAAAATCGTTTTTGTGATATTCTTTTATTTTAACTTTAAAGTATTCAACAATTTCTACTTCTCTTTCACAAAACAAAGAAGAGCCTCACAGTATTTTTCCTGCAACCCTTTGACCAGTTCATACAAAAACTTTATACTGTCAACCTTCACCCAGCATAACTGCTGACGCAAGCACCTCAAGTTCTGGTTTACCAGTGATCACTTCTCAAAATCAGGGTCACCTTGTATCGTGCTCTTCAGATAACCTTTTCTACTTCTTCTTTCCTAACAGAAATAGCTAACACAACCAAGGCGTGACACATCTTAGTGAGACATCTTACGTAAAAACAGAAAGTTTCATTACAACATACAAACGTTACAAATATCGTCATCTTTAAAGACGGAATTTATGAGCTGATCACATGTCTACACTGGATTAACGATCATCAAAATATTAATATAATAATAGTATTTTCTCCAACAGTACACTTCTAATACCATTTTTTACTCCACAGTTGATACACATGAGATGATAGAAGATCTACTGTTTATTCTGAGGCAAACCTGTGTTATAAAGTGATTCATACTAGTTTTAAAAAGAAAAAAAAAACAATTCTAATTTCTTAACAAAGCCTTGAGGCCAAACCAGGGATGACAAATAATCATAATACAATTGCTCCTTTTATAAAGTCTGACAGCTGCGTTTTAGACTAGCTGGAAGTGTAGGAGTTGTGTCTGTCTAAGCAGCAGTTTCAGAGAGAACAGGACCTGAACAACCTTTTCCACGTCATTGAAGGACATATTTTTAGATAGTTTTTTAGCTGAACAAAACATAACAGTTCTCGAGATGTTCTTCTCAAAGTTGAGGTGTGAATCAAAGATCAGGCCAAAGATCAACTTCCTGCCAAAAGGCTTAAAGGAGCGACTGATGATCCAAATGTAAAGCAAAGAAGGAGTTGGTATAACTTTTGACAGAGCCAGTCTGGCTGTTTCCAGTCTTCATTCTAAGATAAACTAACCACGTCCTGACTTGCAGTTTTGTACGCCACATGTGGACATGATATTGATTCATATCGATTTCTTCATCTCACTCTGGGAAAGAAGTTTGACCTATTCTTTTAGGAGCAATTTTAAAAAAAAAAAAAAAAGCTTTGTTTTACCTGCAGGTTAGACGTTATCCAAAATATTTTTAGAGGTTTCTATGTGTCTAAGAGGTTTTAAAATATCCACAAACTCTTTGAAGATCCTTGTAATCCTTCAGATGTGAAGATGTGTGGATCATCATGCACTATTTACTTCCTCTGGGTGCTCAGACTGTGACCGCAAATCATCCTTGGAGCTATCATGTGGCATATTTGCAAAATCCTTCCAAAGTTGTCAAATTGATTTTATGGCTGAAAACAAAAACAAATCAATATTCTGTAGAAGACAATAAGACAATATAGACAATTTCAAACACCCCGTCGTCTTTGTATACTCACATGTAATTAACTATATCTATATTTATATACCATACACCGTCATACGCAAGGGCATCCCACACAGTCCTTGACCCACATATAGGAAATATATTCATCCCTGAGGGGACAAAGCATGAACACCTTAACAGCAAAGTGGGTCAATAGGCCCACTCCCACACACACTGTGTGTTCGTGTGGAGCCAGATGGCCAATTTTGTCCGAGCCACAAGAAAATTAATCACAACGCATTCTGTCCTCCATCTGATTGAATACAATCACCCTGCAAAGTGCAGAATAAACACCCGGCAGCCTCCCGCAGTGCACAGTCAGCATGTCAGGTGCAGCATGTTCACTGAACATGTACGTTCACAATGGTCCAAAGGAGGAAACTCTTGTATTTGGGATGGTGCACTTAAGTGTTGTAATTTACTTCTTTTTTTTTTCATGTAATGTCTTCAGTGTGTCTCATATATGTAATTTCTAAAATTGGCTTTTGTCTGAATTTGTTGCAACAATCTTGGTTTTACTTGTACAACACAGGAAGAGCAAACACACCATCATGAAAGCGCTGCAGCTGTAAAACTAAAACTGAACTGTCCTGATTAAAGAGAGAGAATTATAATAATAATCTTAATAAGTTTATAATGTGTTTTACAGACATAAGAGCAGATAAAACAATGAAGAGATGAACACTCATGGGAGCACAGAAAATGCATACTAAATAATTAGATTTACCAGAGAAAATGAGAATAAGATAAAAATCATTACATTAAAAGCCAGTTCAACATTAATTAAAAGCCAATCTATAAAAAATAATTAGGAGAGATTTAAAATAGAATACAGGGGTTACTTGTCAAATTTCCAGGCTATTCCTGAGTTTTGGACCCCTGACCACAAATGCAACACCACTCCCTGTCCTCACTCTGGACCTGAGGACAGTTAACAACAACAACTGGTCAGCAGATCTCAGGCTATGAGCAGGAGAGAAGGGAGAGAAAAGGTCAGCAATGCAGGGTGGGGCGAGGCCTATTTGTGTCTTAAAAAACAAGTAATAAGGCTACAAATCACCAGTGCAAGGAAGTGAAAAAAACACTATAAATAGGGTCAAATTTTCTAGTTCTTTGGAGAACTTTGGCAGCGGTATTTCGTACAAACCGGTGCCATCAGACTGATTTCTAGTGCATTTTCATTTTTAGGTGCATTATACAAATGGGTGTAAAATAGAAGATAAAGCACCATTAAAGGATTTGGCTTTTCTATATTTTTCTTACTGTAAACAAATCTCAAGGGCAGAGCCAAGCCAATAATGACCTCATCCTTCTTACAAGTCTTGTGTGTGTATCCAAAGCCTGATATATGGTATTCCTCGGTGCTGCAGACCTGCACTGATGTCCAAAAACTATTAAAAATCATCAGGGAGTCACACCGTTGCACTGGGTGGGATGTTTCTTCATTATAGATTACGTTACAGGCATGTTAGTTTGCTTAGAAACGGCTCTGAAGACTAATAACTGTGATTATGTTTTCAGTCTCCAGAGAGTAGTTCCTTGCGTGGCAGACAGAGATATAAAATCTCTTATTAAAATGATAGTCTTTGCATAAACACAGGGTAATTTTAAGTTATTTAATCAAACAAAAATTACAATCAGCAATAATAATTCATGTGCAAACTCCTCCTGGGATCAGTAGACCCCCAAATTCCCAGAAACAACAAAGAGTGCATGACCCCGTGGCCCTGTTCAGGATTAAATTACATTTATACACATTTATAAATCTGTGATGATGGATTGATTGGTCTAAAACTTTATGTCAAGTAAAGTCTGTTATATTCTCGCTGCAGAAACAAATTCAAGCAGGTACTTCTAACATTTAGGATTCTGAAAGAACAAAGGACTGCAGGGCATTGCACAAGCTGGTGGGCTGAAATAAAGAAACCCCCCCACCCACTGTGTGACAGGTTTAAAATATCACATCACTGCTTGTTGAAAAGCTTTTCTTTCCAGCATCTGGTTTATTGCCTTTGTTTCCATCTTTTTCAGTAAAAGCTTTCTAAAGCCTCCATTTGCCTCAGCTGTCATTGTTACTTTCACTGCAACCATGGTTGGTGAGCGCTGACCACTACTATTTCTAGTTTCCCCTAGTTACCATTTCCCTTTTAAATCATTGTTTGCTTCCCACTGAGCTGGCGCGTAAACAAGCAAATAAAACAAAGCTACAGTGAGTGTATACAAATTTGCAACACAGGCTCTGAAATGATGCATCTCTTTCTAGCATTATACCATTACAATGTTTTTTTTTATATATACCAGAGTTGGAAACAGAGGATTTGTTCCTGTCCTACAAAATTAGGATAGAAAGAAAAGAAAGCACAGAAAAGAGAGTGGGTGCACATAAAAATGAAACAACACCTTGCAGCAAAACTCATGCAGTGGCCTCACGTAGACTTCATGTACTGCTGAATGCTGAAAGTTGGTGATGATGGACTCGTTACCTCACGTATTGATGACCTACAGTACTTTTTATTCAGGCCACAGCAGGGAGTGATGAAGAAAAAGCAGCACAGGATTGCATCACGTTCAGAGCAATTAGCCTAAAAAGTTGTATGATCAGTATTGAACTGTTTCAGGTGTGCAAGGGCTCCTTTGTTACTCATAGAACCAGGATTACAATATGTAACAGTTTTTCTATTTCACACTGCAGGCTCCCCTCTACGATGGGCATCTCCAGAGGCACGGAAAAGTGAGTGTCGAGAGGTGAAGCTCAGTAAGTGTATCCCCTGCCAGGGCACTGACATTACAAACAGCTGCTCAGCAGAGGGCAAGAGAGCAGCAATAAACCCCAAACACAAAGAGGTTTCCGACTCAAGCAGAGTCTCTCTCTCCTACACGAGTTCCTGCCTGGTGTAGAGCTCAGACCTATGGAAAAAACCTGACAGTCAGCACCAAGGGGCAGGGAGAGAAGGGGGATAAGCTTACCTAACATGTCACCTAAAACTGGTTGCTTCTCAGCAGATGGTGACAGCAACAGTAAGCAGTAGGACTTAAAGCAATGTCTAAACTGCTGCAGGTCTCTTGGTCACACCTGAAACATGAATAAGAACCCCATGTTTCTTCCCACCTTTCCGGAAAGGCACTAAAATCATCTTCCCATTAAATTATGAGATATCTTGCACACAGAGTTGACGTTTTGTCCTACGCTCATGAGTTGAGTCCAAACTGAAAAGGGTTCATCTTCTGGGGAACATAAATGTGCTCAGTGAATCTCACATCAACACTGCCCATTAAAATTTTATATTTCATGCGCAAGAGTATTGTTTTGTCCTGAGGACAGGTCAGGAAAGGTCAGGAGGTCACTGGAAACATCAGGGTTCCTCTTTAAGGTGAATATGATTAACACGGAAAATATAATGGCAATGTGGTCAGTAGTTTTTCTGATTCCAGTTAAATGTTTGAGCTTCACTGCAGAATGATGTTTTCACATTCATCTGCTGAAAGTGGAAAGAATTCCTGTGCATGTCTTCAATCTGAGGTTAAAGTTTGTACATATGAGCAGAATTTGTGACACCACAACTAATTTGGAGCCTTTCCCTCCCGGGCTAGTATGCAACTTGCATAAACGTGATGTGGAAGCTTGAAGCCTGAAGTGCACAAACACTGAAAATGGACTTATCAGTAAAGTAGGAAAACATCTTGTGACCAGAAGTCAATTTAAAATTTATAAAAAAAATTTTTGCATATTCATAAATTCTTGAGTTTTTAAGAAGGAATAGATGTCATTATTACTCAAAGCAAAGTGCTTTTATATGGTTTAAAACATGTCTGGAGGGGACCTTAAAGGTTAAGGTCATGGCAGTCAATAAAGATGCAAACTTTAACTGCAGGTTTGTGACAGATGTCCCTAATCCCAACATATAGGGCACATGACATCTTGCATTAGCACTGACTATCAGCACTGGATATAAATTATGAGGTGCAGATTTGTCTAATAGGACAGAGATGCCGGGCAGCAACACAAAACTTAGCAAATCTTTGCAAGAAAAACAAGCTAAAATAAAAACAAAATAATTATACATTCCAGTTAAGCTATTCCTCACACCCGTAACTAAAACACCAAATAGACCTTTAGTTCAACAAAACATTGTAAATATAAAGTTGGCAGCTGCAAGTCGTGTCACACTTTAAAAAAAAAAAAAAAAAAAAAAAACACTGAACAATGCAACCACAGGGCTGCTGCTGTGTCACAGCTGTCTGTGGTGCTGACAGTGGGGGGTAATAATAAAATAGTGTTGGACACCTAATCAATAACAAAACAGCTTAAAAATAAAACCAGTTGGGCCTCAGTTGAAACTCATGATGAATGTCAAGAAGAACAAAAGGTTTAAGAGAAGTTTGCTCGCAAAAAAGACCACTAATACATGACATATACAAACTAAGAATGGGTTTATTGTTAAACTAATAAATCTAATAAGGAAAAAAATGTGCTTCCTCACATAAAGCCCACTAAAAACTGTCAGAGGATCAATACATTATGAGGATAAAAAAATACAGACAGCGGAAAATTGTACCCTGAAATTAACCTTCACCTTATTTTGAAAATGTTGCCGTTATGAACACTGGTGAATAGTTAACACCTTTTGGAAAACTACACACTTGACTTTTTTATGTTATTGGATGATTGAATGGTTTAAGGTTAATGGTGTTAGCAACTGCACTTGGGGTTGTCACTCAAGTTACAGAGGGCTAGTTTCCAGGGGCCAATTTTGACCCTCTGACATGCCTTTCCATGCATCAACAAGAAACAGTATCTCACATTTAGTGTGTGAAAAGTTGAAAGGTCTCTCATCAGGTCTGTTTAAGTTACTGCTGCTTACATTTTGTTGCTCAGATTTTTCAGTGCAAGCCTTTGGGCAAAGAAGAACTCCTCAGAAACAAGATTTGCAAAGCTCTTATTTCTTGTCTGTGCAGCTGCAAATAGCTGAAAGGGCTGCAGTTATAATGTGTATGAGGAGCGGGAGCTTAACGCTGCCTTATCAGAGCGGCCTGAAGGTTCCGGCTCTTTATTTCAAACCCTTGTTTGACTGAATTAAAATTTACCAGGATTATTGAACACATGTAAATATTCAAGAGGCACATCATCAAAGCTGCTCTGCATTCTTTTTTAAAAATGTGCCTTTAATGGATAGTGGGCAGTGAGGAAGCAGACAGGATGATATGTAACACAGGTCCCTGGCTGGATTGAACCAGATGTGGTTATAAGTTCAGTTACCGGGGCACTCCAGCTGCTCTGTGTATTGTTTGGGAGAAATGTTCAACATCAAAAAGATGAATGGTAACTGTCTGTATTTATGTAGAAGTTGGCTGTGGGTGCAGCACTCCCATCATATTCATAAAATGGAGAAAAATACTTGAAATGGTAATCACACTAAGTGCATTAAGAGATATTTGTGATAATGATAATGAAACTCATAGTACCGAACACACTGAGACTCAACATCCAACTCTGCACCCCATTTACACCTGATATATATCTGTGTACATTATCTGGATTTGTTATCTGATCGAGGGCCTCTCATTTACACCTGGTTTTAATAAACCTTCTTGTTATCTCAATGTTGCCTGCACTATGATCAGATCTCAATATGCAAATCAAGTAGACAGACCCGGTGAACACACCGAGGCAGCCAAAGGCTTCTGTAGGCTACTTTTCAATAGCCTGAATAAGTAGACTAACATCTCGCTAGCTCTAATGCTTACTCTGCACGTGACCCTCGTCTCAGAGGTCATAGTGGTCCCTCGAGACTCTCCCAAAGCATTGCTCTCCCATACAAGATCTACTTATTTTTCGTGTGCTGAGAAACAGGTCAGGGCCAGACCTCTAGATCTGTGGGCAATGTAATGGATTTGTGGTTTGAGATGGAATTATTTGCTGTCCATCCACACATTTATTCTTTGGAGCATCTCTAGTTATCATGCGGCTTACCAGATATGTTAAGTGAGCACAGGTTTTGGTATATGTATCTGTATAGGTACAATGATACCAAACCAACACAACACACAGCTGTTGTTTGCCAAGAAATAGATTCTGTAGATCATTTTTACATCTCTGTTTGTGTACAGATTAAACAAACTAGTTCATTATTCAAACAGACATGTTAATTAGTGAGCTTAAGGACTGAAAACTGTGACTGAAAGGGAGAAGATTCACCAAAGTGGAAGAAATCCAGGAAGAATCACAGTAGGCTCTGGACACCATGACAAAAGATAACTACAGGAAATGTTTCCAGGAATGGGAGAAGCACTGGAACAAGTGTATCACATCTCAAGGAAAGTATTTTGAAGGGGATTAGAAAGGCATTGCTGAAAGATTAATAATTACAGGGTTGTTTTGTTTTTTGTTTTTTTACAAATCTAGGAATTTTTGGGTCCCCTTCATAGGAGTTGGTAGACATTTTATTATTATTATTATAATTATTTTTTATTATTGGACAGAGCCAGGCTAGCTTTTAACTCCTGCTTCTAGTGTTTATGCTAAACTAGGCTAACCACTTCCTGACTTCATTTTGCACGATATTGATCATCTCATTCTCAGAAAAGAAGCAAATTTCTCAAAACACTGAACTTTTTTTTTTTTTTTTTTGCAATGTTGGGATTAATGCAGGAATAAAGACTTTACATAGGATAAATATCTTGAAAGCTCCAGGAGGATTTCCACATGCCATAGCACAGTGCACACAAAAGTGACTGCAGTGTCTCCATTATTTGAGTAGAAAATAAATGGCGCAGTCTTAGATGTCTTGATAATGTAATCAGAGAAGAATGGATGTGAAGTGTGGCTGTCTGCTGGTGATTAAGAGCTGCACTGGCCACATTTTGATTCACTACATTTGGGAACAATCGGCCACCTGGGTCCCATGTATGGCTTTACCCAAACCCTGTTTTGTGTCTATATGGAGTCCTGGCTCCGCCCCTCCCCTCTCCTCTCCTCTCCCTCTGCGCACTCAACGAGACACTGATGTGTCTGAGCCGAGGTGTGCCACAGTGATTCATTAGTTCATTAAGGCGTCTTGTGGCCATGGCAACAATCATTCCAAGAGGTCAACGGTAACATGACAGTCCCCTTCAGGGCAGACACTGTCACAGGATCTGAGCAATGGCAGGAGGTACAATCAGTTACCCTTCCCCCCCAAAACATTCAGAGGTCTGCTAACCCATTTATGCCCTCAGCCTTACAAAAACACACACAAATGTGCACATACACAGCAGTATAACACAATGCTCCAACTATAATCTAATCAGAAATTCTGGCTAGTATATCTAATGGTACTTCATATTATTCCATTACGCCTACAGCATAGCAAATTTCACCATTGTAAATGGGAGGTGAAGGCACACAAGTTTATTTTTAGATTTCCCCAGAAGTCTTACTGTTCGGAAGCCCCTTCAGGCGAATTTGTGATTTGTGGTAGTGGGCTATAGAAATAAAAATTGACTTGACTTGCTCAGTTTATTCAGAATCTGCTATGGATGGTTGCTGTAGAGAAAAATTCACTCTAATAAGTTATGTTAGTTGTAACTGTAATTAGCAGATGAGTAACAGTAAATAAAAACAAAATAGAATTATTTTTGTTGAATAATGAACATTATTTTTTTTCATTTACATTAATAAACACGTCATCCAGCCTGGTCGCCAGAATAAAACATTGGCATTGTTCGTGTCTGCAAACCACAGAAATGTTGAATAGCTACATTTCAACATGTGAAATACGTATCATATTAACATTTCTAAAGTGACGTAATTAACATGAGATCTATATGAGCTGATCTTTCCTATTAGGAGGAGGAGGAGGGGTAAGTTTCTTGGCAGAAAGTTGGAAGTCAGCAGAGAACACAGTTCAAGACCACCTCGACACCACTTCCTGGTTCAACCGACAAAAAGTGTTTTTACGAGACGTGAGGGCATTTGTAGCTGTTTTTCTGGCGATAAAACCAAGTGTTTTTAGTGAGACATTGGCCGTTTTTTATTTATTTTTCATTTTTATTTTAACCCAAACCATGATCTTTCCCTAAACCTAACCAAGTGGTCTTTGTGTCTAAACCTAACCAGACCTTAACCACAGTGTTGTCACACCATAAAACATCATTATTCAACAGGTAGAAATATGATACACTTGTAGAAATGTTGATATGATATATATGTTAGACGTGTTGAAATGTAGATGTTCAACGTTTCTGTGGTTTGCAGAAACGTTCAATGCCAAAGTTTTTTTCTGGTTATTGGGTTGCATTACTGGACTCCAAGATGGCGCCTGTTCATTCCAATGAAAGTCACTCAAAGAAGCGCATAAGACAAAAGCTTTCTCTCTTCTCAGTTTGTGTTATGCGACTCACTGAGGTCAAAACTCTTCAAAACACTTGAAAAAAAAGGTCTGATTAGGTCAAAACCAACAGTCTTTGTAAGGCTACAAGCTAAAATACATCGGTCTCATAATAAAGTTATTCTTTATACTACAAGTGTTGCTGAGGTTTTCTCTTCACATTTCCTTCCTTCTCCATGCACCTTGGAGGTAGGTGAAGTTGTGCCAGAAATCAATAATCTGCATTATGCGACTCACTGCACATGTGCACTAGTGCCTCTCTGCTTATCCCCACCCAGAGCAGCTCTGGTCCTACAGACTTACCGAGATAATTTCATGCACATAAAAATGGATTTTCTGGGCTCTGTCAACATTCATGGTTTGAAAATTCATGATAAAACTAAGTGACATCAGTTTTATAGATGTCTCTGTTATTATGATGCTAATCTAATTGGGTCTGCAGAGGATTTTTTTTTAAGTTGCTGTACTGCAGTTTGGTACTTGGACCAATACCAACTTGCTGCCGTCTCCGGCTAAATAATACCATGCCTGAAACTCGTGGAGCCACTGCTAAAACTGGACTTCCTGGTTGGTGTTTCATCTCCTCACTGGTACCCGCAGCAATATCTCTCCTCCAAAACAACCTCTTGCATTTTTTAGCACTGTGCTATTTTCAGTCTGGACACCCTCTTAGGCAATAAAAGTAGTTAAGACTCACAAGAATCCTGTTTCCAGTGATGTAGTTTCTGACAGAGCAATATTCCTGTTTCATTTTGGAGGTTTATTAGTGTGATTGCTAGACATACATTTTTTTCCCTTGGTGAGCATATACAAGTTTTTAAAATTCATTTTTCTTGCCCTTGAAGCCCCCTGGTATTTTTTATGGTGAACGGCGTCCTTTTCCCACCCCTTCCCCCTGACAGAGTCTGTTCAAACCATCAGTCCTTGACTTCGTCTGGCACCCCTGTGGTGAAACACTCTGCCCCCAATCTGTGAGAGCAGAGCCGCCCGTGTGTGGGCTGCAGAGAGATGGATGATGATGATGATGATGAACTTGAGTAAAATGCCCTGACTACTTCAAAGATTATTTTTTTATGCCAGTGGTTGATTACCTCTACACAAGAGCACAATTTTCATTTCAGATTTGGGGAAGACATCTACTGCCACTACAATCATAGATGTGCGGTATCTATGCACATTCTGCCCTGAAGGCTGTACTGAGAAAGGGTTTGCTATAATTCTGATTCACACAGTATGGGTGGTCCTAATAAGAACAAAAGCCATTTACACCATCATCAGTATATCAAGATGTTAAAGATTGTCATCTGTGGTTCTGGAGGAAGATTTTTAAACACCTGCTGATAACATCATCTCAGTTTGGGCTTGGATACAACAAACGAATGATGAAATACTTAAGTACAGTCAGGTTTGTGCCTGAAATTATTTCCTGTTTCTTTATAGTTCATCAATTATTCATGTGACTTATAAATCAACATAAATACAGAAAAACAACATTATTATCATTACTTTAAACAAAATACATGTTTTACTCCTGGTAGATTAAGAAAGCCATAAATAATAAATAAATTACCAAAAATATACAACATTGCAACCTACTCATTACAAAATTCAATAATTTAACTCCATATGATATACTCAACCTCATTTTTCAAACAAATTCTTTAAAAGACATTACGTTCAAGTCGCTTTGATCTCTTAATACCAATGGATAACTCTCATTAGTTTCAAAGCCAATCAATCTCCATTTTAACTCACATCGCTCCTATTTACATAATTAAATTCCTGTCTGGTGTAAACAAGCTCAATAGTCGTGTATAAGGGCCATTTGCTGTATTGCAAAGATGAGATAATGAAGTTGAGGTTGATTGAATTCTGTAATGGTCTTCAAAACCAGAATTTGACTTGAACAGCTTAAGTGACAATAAGTCACTGGAACTGCAGTTTTACATTTCCTCAAATGAAGCTGAGACACTTTTCTTTTTTTCGACCTCGTGATTTTTAAAATGTTACGAGTAAATTCTAAATATAAAACTATGGATAGACATTACGTCTGAGTGTGGCGTTGTTTTGTTGAAATGGTGAATTATCTGAGGTTTGCTGTTTTCACCATAATAGTGGCATAACAATAAAGTTTTTGCCTCAGGGCCTCATAAAAGGATAATCAGACAGTGTCTGAGAGTCATATGGAGATTAAAGAGTAAAATATATATAAAGCTGAGCAACTTGCTCTTGGATCAGTAAAAACTCAGCAAGATTTCGTCTTGTTTGTGGAAAAATTTACCTTAATAAATTGACAGGAAAATGAGCATCATCTCCATCAACACCTGTCTCCTGTCATGTCTGAGTACATTTACACAGCAAGTGTGAATTTTAATGGAGTCTGACCGTTAAATCTTAAATTTGATACCCTTTCTGCTCTCACTGCCTCTGTTTGATTTCCAGCCACTCACAAAGCACTAGAGATGGCTGGAATAAAGATTAAAAGGGGAGCAGAAAAAAAAAAGTTTGAGAGAAAGGAATATAACAAAGAGGCACAGCTGATTTAAAGTACAGTAGAAGAATGATTTGGCAGAGGGGACTCATCTTTTTTTCTGCCTCTCCTCTCCATTACAGGAGGAAAAGAAGGATTTCAGATGGGGTCTGGGATTTCCACCGACTTCAAAGCCTTTTTCACACGAGCCTCTGACTTTCTTTCCACTCTTACATAAAACTGACTTAATTTCTGAGGACCAGTGATATTTGTGTGGCCCAGCCTTCATGTCTTTGAGTTAAAGAGTCAAATACAGATTTTTACAGCAATATCACAGCCAGTAACAATGACTTCAATACTGTTTCCTGCTTGAATCCTACAGAAAGGCATAAAGCGCTTTAAGCTGGGTACAATAAAATGTAGATTGTATGTACATGTGGAATGTTTCAAAAGGTAAAACTCTTTTTAAAAAGTAGGTTAAGAAATGGACCAGAAAAAAGAGGAGATTTACTTAAAATGCTTGAGGTCTTCTGGAAAGAAGTTCCAAAGTTCAGGAGCTTTGACTGCAAAAGTCCAGTCAAAGTTTGAGTTATGAGAGTGAATGATGGGTCGTGACATCTGCACAGAGGGGGGGTGTGATCTTGAGGGCATACATGAACCTCCAGCTCATTATGCTCTCCTGGTGAAGCCCCTCTTCAATGGCAGGTGAAAAGAAGAGGCTGGCGATACCATCTGTCACGGACATAGCACATGTCTGTCCTTTCCCATGACAGCAGTAGAGTAAGCTAAAAACAAAGGTTCTGCCAGGTAAGGGTTCAGTAAAATCTTGACAGTCTCTACTGTGAGTGAGAATGAAGTAAAAAAAATCATGTGAAATGTGTGTTGCAGCCATTATCAGGAAAGAAGTGAGACAGACACAGCATGGATACTCACTTTGGTCTTAGCGGGTTAAACCTGCCTTCTGTCGCCTTCATCATATTTTTAAAAAAAGGGAAAGAAAATAAGAGGATGTGTTTCATAACAGATGTTTTGGTCGATATTGCAAATTTGTATGTATGTTAAAAATGATAAAAGTAATCAAATAGGCAAAGTATCTCTGACATGTTCACTGAAAATGTTAACTGGTGCCAGATTTTATACATCAAAGAGAGTCTGAGCTTAGATTCTTCAGTAACAGGGGTAACTAGGGCATGCTGCAGACTAAGAAGGAAAGGGCCAGTGGATAGTGAGCTACCAGTATTAACAAAGGAGAAAATTTGTGGGCCAACAGTTGGGAAAAGCCTGTTTCAGGAAGAGCCTGGTTAGAATCATGTCTCATGAGAAAGAGGTAGATAGATTTCATGTAAGAGATGGTTTCCTCCGGAGCAGGGAGAGAAAATCTGGCTCAAATCCAAACCAAATATTCCCTGATGAGGTGCAAGATACACTTTTACACATGTGTGTATAGCTGCTGCTGCTGCTGCTTTTCAGCATGGAGTCCAAACTAGGTTTATTTTGAGTTGACAAAAGGATGATTGGGTTATGATTCATATTGGTCAAAACCTGCAGTAGTATATTATCAAGAAATGGGGGTCAGTCTATCAGAATAACAAAAATATAGACAGGAGACAAAATATGTACAGTACATAACTGACAATTAAATAAAGGGAAAAAAGAAATACCACAGTCAACATCATGTTTTGTCACCATTCTGAATGTCAAATGAAGGTAAGGAATTTAAATACAATAACGAAGGGTCTGATCTTTTATGATATTGTGCTGTCAATCCTCTTAACACGTATTTGATTTTTTCTATGTATAAAAAAGAAAAGGGGATCCTTGAACCACAAGAGAGGAGGAGGGTCACAGTATTTACAATCCAAGCTACAACCAAAAGCTAAGGCATCAGTCTTCATGGCTTAAAACCTTGGAATTTTGAACGAACTCCAAAAATAACACTGATAAGGGAAGGTTTTAAAGTAAGATTCAGCAGCTCGGAAGTAGTCCAAAAGCAGAATAGTTCACTAAATAATGGTTTTGCAGTTTGGTGACAAAGTCACTGGAAGTCACAGTATAAGTAAGTAAGTAAAACTTTATATATATAGCACCTTTTTTAAAGAAAGATCACAGTGCTTTACAGTAACATTGAAACATTTTTTTAAAAAGTAGGTTTTTAGGTGTTTTTTATTAAACAGTCAACAGATTCAGCTAATCTGATGGAAGTGGGGAGATTGTTCCAAAGTCTGGGTGCCAGGGCAGCAAAAGCACAGTCGCCAGTGTACATGCCTTCTTACTGAAGATGAATCAATCACAGAGTCACAGTTTCATAACATGAGTGCCCCACATTTGGAAGTGCTTCCTGGTAAGTCTATAGCGGGCTGTAAGTGTTCTGTAGCCACAGGATTTTTGTCTCCATGTTTAAGGCCTGTGCTGTGTCCACAGCTGTAGGTACATGCATGACAGGGGAGGGACAGCTGGGTGAGCTTTTCTTCTGCAGCTGTTAGCAAAGGTGACTGTAAAGTCAGTGATGAAAACAGCAGAAGCCTGCTCGCTTTACTGGAAGACTTTAAGCTTAATCCTCAACTCTGAACACTGTAGTGTGTGCATCATGGCTGATTATTTATCCCTCATGCATGTCCGTGTTGAAAGATATGCAAATATTAATACTTTCCTTTAGCTTTTTAATCACAAGGATATTAACAAGACCATTTATGTCCTGGAGAAAACGTGTGGGTGAGATGCAAACAGCAGGAGGAATTTAAAAAACTAACATTTTAACAGTTGCTAGGGTTTTTGTAGATTATTGCTAGATGATCAAAAGTGGTTGCTATGGACTTCGTGGGTGGCCTGCAGTTTTATAACTTACTATATGATTGCTAAATTGTACTAGGTGATCGGTTGGTCAGTTTAAGCATGCTTTATAATTTCATCATTTTTAAAGAAAACATATATTTGTTAGTAAAGTTTATTTGCCTCTCTAGGTCAGAATTTTAGTGTTAGTATTGTTGATAGTGTTTTACAAAAAAAAAAGACAAAAGCAAGAGATAGAGAAAACAGATGTAGAAATAAATCAAACAGAAGCAACTGGTTTGGTGTTGAGCTGCTTTTTGAAGGTGTCCACAGATCTTAAGTCCAAAGCGAGAGAGCTCCAAAGTTTAGAAGGCCAAAACTTCAAAGGCACAGTCTCCTTTAGTTTTAAGCCAGGATCCTGGATCAACCAAAAAGCATTGGTTAGAAAACTAGAGACCTAATGGTCAAAAGGTCAACAGACAGCCTTTACATTTATAAGCAAGTCCTCTCTATGTGCAAAATGTTAAAGAAGCAAGTGGGAAATTATTTGATGATGTAGGAATTGTTAAGTGTTTAGGTTTTGTGTCTAAAAGATCTTCATTTTGTTATGAAAGTTCTCAAATACCGCCCAAAGAAAATTCAATTTGAACTCATAGGTGGATTCAGTTTTAACATGCATTAAAAACACAGTGAATAAACACAATGAGTTGCAGACTTCCTCAACTAGTTGCCGTCTCAGCAATCAGTCCAACAAGCAAACAAACATGTTGCTGTCTCTGCAATCGCAGTCAACTGTCAACCGTAAAATCACAAAAGTGTGAACAGCGTACGCCCCTAAAGTCATTTCCATGTCTCTGCACCTGTGGTAAGCTCCACTATGGGACACCTTCAACCTGTGTTATACTTGTGATATTAACATTGAATCAGATGGGTCTGGGATCACTCCTAATGTCATGTTCATGCTGATTATTATACTGTATGAGATCACTGAAACTTAGCTTCACCACCAAAATAATATGTCTATTGTGCATTTTTATTAGTCCTGTATGTTTCTACACTTCCGTGAGTTTCAGCTCATTGTTAGGCTGTCTGGCAACTAACTTTACTGTTGGTAAACTGTTGGTTCACTCTCACCGCTCTCAAATGTCAACTAATTTTCAGATGCAAGTCTTTCTTAAAACAACAGTCAGGAGCCCAAATGAACATTGAAACAGGGTTTTCTTGCTGTAATCATTCCTCCTGTTCATACTGACCACCTTCATAATGCCCTTACAATGTCAGTGATGGGGACCAAAATCCACAAGCTGCATTTTGTGCAAAAATATAGTTCAAAGTTTATCTAAAGCTAATGGATACCAGACTAAAAATGGCGCCCATTCAGTCCTACAGGAATTGCTCACTGGCGTATATGCCAGAAAAAGTTTCTAGCTTCCGCTTGTGCGGCCCACTGACTATGGGCAGAAGTTTTTCACCCGCTGGCCCCACCCATGGGCTCCTGCTCGGCCCACAGACTTTACATTGTGATGATGTCACGGATTTTTAAATTTTCTGGGCTGAGGAAAGATTTACAAACATAAAACCTACATAGATCAAAAGTTCATAATATAAAGAGTCATAAGTGATGTTGTTTGCAGTTCGAGGTGTCCTATCAGCAGTTTTACAGGCGTCTCTTTTACAATGGTGGTCTATAGGGAAAATCCTTTTTGGGCCGCAGGGGGATTTTTCGCTGTAATGGTAATACCGTGTGTGGCCACTGGGAAAAATTGGCCGCAAGGCTGAGCGCCCTATCCAGCTCTTATCATACATCCATGGTTGTACCACCATGTTTCTTACAGTAACCCAGAACGGACAAACTAAACACTGGCTGTAGAGAGGGCATTTTGCGGCCACCGTAGATTTTTCTATATGTTTGGTTGCAATCTGCAACCTCACCGCTAGATGCCACTAAATCTTACACACTGGTTCTTTGAAAGGTGATGATATATGACATAGCATCACCCTCTAAAGGATGTGTCAATGCTCTGGTCACATTTTGTGCTCCTAAGTGGCCAAAAAACCAGTTTATGCAGGTTTAAGGTCAGTTGCTACTTGAGTAATGCACTTAATTACTTTCCACTATTGCAAAATGGAAACACTCAACTTCCACTAATGTGCAAATGAATTTACCTTCAGCCTCCATTGGCAAATGCTTATTAAGTGCCTCAGTTAAGCTGAATTCAGCTACAAGGTCCGTGTGATTTAAATGAGGCTAAAAGGTGTGGAGATGTGATAAGGTTTGCTTATTTTGTCGTGACCCTGAGGACTTTCTACAAAGAGAAGAAACGTATACTGCGAATTAGGAGTCCTGGTAGCAGAAAGAAAACACTGATAAGCTGCTTCTAACACACACACACACACACAGTCACACACACAAACACGAAACCCCACAATAGGACCCCGCCAGACTTAGATTTTAATTGAGCTCCCTCCCCTCTCCTTCTCCTCCTCCTCCTTCTCCTCTCCTCCTCCTCCTCTCCTCAGTCTCCTGCATGCAGTCCTAACTTCTCGTCGACACTTCACCTCAGTTTTGTTTTGGACTGGATACAACAAGGAGCAAAAGAAATGGCTTTCCTACACACGACTATTTTCATACCGCTATTTCTTCACGTCTGCCTGTTCAGCTGCAGCGGTGAGTAAATTGAATGTTTTTTTTTTTTTTTTTTTTTTGAGGCTTTGTAACAGAAAAGTTTAGTAAACGGAGGATAAATGCTGGTATAGTCACGGCGAGTTTGAATGAGAATACAGTGTGAGGGTTTTCTTGGATGCTCCGACTAAGTACTTCAGTTATTAAAGGTTTTTTAAGTTAACTTCAGCTGCTTTTTCGGTGTTAAAAGTGTGTTTTTTTGTCCTTTTGGGCTCGCATGCGGTTAATTATGTTAGCTTATTAGTCTCTCTTCGCTTCGATGGTGAATTTGAAAGCCTATTACTTACACTTTAGCTGAATTGTGTGGGCAAAAAAATCTGCAAATTTGACGTTTTCTTCAGCCTGCCTATTTTTAGTCTTTTTTTTCGACTTGACGTCGTAAAATATTTAAGAGTGTAATTAATTACTGCGTAATTGATGCTGTTAACGGACCAATTAACCAACCAACACGTAGCCTAACGTTTGAACACATGCATGCAAAAGGAGAGGTTTATAAAGGCTTGTGGCATAAAGTGTTGGGCAACAGGCGCTGGATAAAGTTATTAAAGGTTTAATACAACTGCTGTAAACATCTAAAAAACCACTACACTTTATTTGGACCGCGGGACCAAACTTTGCAAAGAGTCACAGTTTTCTAAGAGTCATGGTTGATGTTTTTCTGGACATAAAAAAGGTCAATAATAGCAATGTGAATGTGCAAAGATGCTGTTTTTTTTACATACAGGACAGTGTAGTTGGATACTGGCCAATGTATGAGTATATATGTACCCTATGTGTGTGTGAGCCTCTTTGTCTCCTCAGCTCTTGACATTGTGAGAACCAGTCTGAGTTTACCTTCAGATTGTGGAAGTCTTGGCTCTTTTCCCAGGAATTGTATTTAGCTTTATTTTAGTGTAGAGCTGCAACTAAAAACTGTTTTCATTCTTGATCTATCTGCCCATTACTTTCTTGACTCATTGTGAAAATATTGAAAAATGACCAAGGTCAATGTCGTTTGTCCAACTTGTCAATTAGTTGATGGACAGAAAATGAATCAGCGACCATATCTATCATCGGTTTATCATTTTGTGTCATTTTTAAAGGAAGAAATACTAAAATATTTTGGCTCCAGCTTCTTAATGTGAATATTTTCTGGTTTCTGAGGTCTTCTATGATCATACACTAAATATATTTGGGTTGTGGAACATTTTAGGTTGCATCTTGGGCTTTGGGACAGTCATCAACATTTTTCATAATTTTATGATATTTTATAGATCAAATAACCAATCAATTAATTGAGAAAATAATCAATAGATGAATCAATAATGAAAATAATCATTAGTGGTAGCTCTAGACCAACCAACAGTCGAAAACTCTAAATGTTTATTGTGAGGTGATACACCACACCCTGACTGATACCAGGCTTTTGAGGCTGATGACTGTATCGTAAAGCAAAAATACTGAGATTTATCGAACAATATGTACTATATATATATATTTAACACACTAAAAAAATAAAGTCCCTTGAATTTGGTTATGATGTTCTGATATAATCTGAGGAGGACATTTATTTATAAAATAAACCTGTACTGCAGTAATAGACCACAGAATACTTATGTTATTTAATCACATACTAGTGATTTGATTTTATCACATCTATATCAGTATTGGTGTTTATGTCAGCTGATAACTAACAAGAAATCAAAAGGTTTGAGGTCATTTAGAAATAGTCTGTTACACATGTTGTCCACCAGAGAGCACTGACAAGTTTGTTTTTCAACTGTTAAATGTCATTACAAAGTATCTTGGTCACAATATTTTATTGAACAAGTTAACAGAATTTAATGTAAAACATCTGTTCAATGATATATTGTCAATGGATCGGCCTCAGATATCTAGTATCCATCAGACTGCTGGAGATTAGTGAGACTTTAATAGTCATTTATACTTTGTTTCTACCTTTTTTGACAATTTCAAACATTTATAAATTAATTTCTGTACTATTTCCATATCCATTTCATGTATTTATGTCGAAGTTATCTGCGACTGTATTTCTGTGCAATGATACTGAACTTTGACACCACCAGTAAAAGCAGACATTATGTTCACTGTAATGGATTACCTAACTCAAGCAAGCTTTACTGTACAGACACAACAGGACATCACTCACTCTGCGCTGACCTTATCCTTCTTTTTCTCCTAAATCCCTGTTTTTTTACTCTATCAGCCTTGTCTTAATTGGGTTACCTCTGTTTAATCCTCATCTCCCCTCTACCTCCTCTGGAGACGGGGTAAAGCTGTCTGTTTTTGGATTAGGTCTTTGGCCACTGATAGAGACCCTGGTCCTCTAAAGAGCTGCTAGACCATTCTCTATCTAAACAGACCTCCTCCCTAATGGGCCCTAAGGAGCACTTACTCAAATACAATTTGTGGCTGACAGCATTTTTTTCCTGAATGGAAATAAACCCATCTTGAGTATGAGAAGAAACCCGAACATGTAGCTTGCTTGATGCACTGTACACCGACCTTTATTGATTTCAGAGACCGGCGTTCATCAGTATGATGGTCATGTTGTGTTACAAGAATGAGCGAGTAGTCTGGGCTGCGTGTTTGTGCAGTAAATCAGAGCAGCAGCAGAGCTTTTATGGTGACATTTACAGAACAGAAAGTAGGCACAAAGGACGGGGCTTAGTTAGTCCATGCCATTCTGAAATATTTTTAAATAAATAAGGATTTATCCTTCAGTGCATTTCAAAGCTCTGCAGAAGCCTCAAAGTCAGTTTTCTGTTGTGTAAAATGTCCTTTGCAATTAAAATATGCAAGACAGGCACCTTCTTAACTAGATGTAAGCCCCAAAAATATTACACAACAGTTTTTAGCACAGTTATGAGACTCAGAAGATATTGAGAGATAGACATTGTTTGTTTGAGTCTTATCTTGGGATAAGATATATGAAACGTAACACCAGCCTTATCCTAGAGCTGGTAAACATTTTGAGCCATAGTGCTTTAAAATAGTGTTACCAACTAACAGAACAGTAGTGTTACGCTCTTCATGAAACTTTACTGGGGAAAGAGTTAATTGAAAATATTGGTTTTTGACAGATTTCTGATGAATTTCACACAGATTTTGGATCAGATCTGTTGTTGTGTGTTGACACAACGGAATCTCTAAAAGGTATCGGTTAATCTTCCCACCCACAGTGAAAATATGAAAACTAATCCAGGTTGACTTGAACCAACTGTACTGTAACCGTTCAGCTACCTGAGGCAGTGACTGATGCAGAGACTGAATGTGATAGGACGAGGTGTGAGACAGCTTCATTAATTCAATTTCTCATAAACAAATTTCGAGACTTTGAGTATTGTTTTTGTTATTTGTTCTATGTCTTATATCTCTTACAGTTATGCAAACACATTTTTGCAGCTTTCCTTCATGGATTCATGAAGAGATACTTATTCCAAAACCTGGTGACTACATCACCCACAATGCAACTTGACTGCCAACAGTTTGGTCTGAGATTCTGGTGTTTTGTCCTAGTAGCTAGCTAATATAGCCTCAAGCTACTAGCGTCAAGTAGAGATGAGGAGGATGAGTTCACAAAGGTCTGGTATCCTTGCTTCTATCTAACTCCAAACTGCCAGATTTTTTAAATTTTCAAACTTTTTAGTCTTCAGCTCCAAATGACGCTGACTCAGTTGATTTCACTCCAAGCAACTTATCAGATTTTACGCAACTCTGTAGAAGCACTCCTTAAGGACCTAGAGACAGACTTGGGTGAGTGATGGATGAACAAAAGCTTTTTTTAGAGTCATATTATATTGTGGTTTACCACTCAGTGAAGTCTCTGAGAAGCAACAACTCACTTCTTGATAGAAGGTTGTGTAATAAACCCAACCTTACAAAAGGTCTTCATTTCTGTTTGTTATAGATTAATACACAATGAAAGGGCTTTAACTTTGATTATTAATGCCCTCCAAAAACATGTGACATTGTTAATAACAGCAGAAATAATTAAGCCAGCACTTTATTAGTGGATTGACAGACGAGTCAAGTCAACACCAATTATGATTATCACAATTTGCACAATATTCTGTGACCTTGTAGTGCTCTTGAACATACATGTTTAGTATTCATTGTGATTTATTGATATTCTAAAGTGAAATTAAGAATTATACATTATTCAAACCACCAATCTTATAATTGATATATTCTGATTGTTTTTGACCACAAGGTCAGAAGGCATAAAGAAGAAACGACACTTGTACCTATCAGAAAATCAATTGATAGATCTTATGAATACTGCGGGGTATGACATCTCAATCAATATTTGGACAGATTGTTTGTGTTGTTCACTTATTTTTAGGTAAAAGTTCTTGTTTGACTGTTAAGAAATCATTAATCGCTGTTTATTTGCCAGATAAGGAAATCTGTTTTTGTAGGAAAGGTAAAGTATAGTAGTAGTAAAAGGAGCCATTAGGTATCCCATTGAGTCAGACTGCTCGTGTAAATAATGGCTGGTCTCCATGAAGTCTTCATGCTGCTGGGTCTGTCTGGATGAGGCAGGAAGTGTGCAGCTGTTGGCAGCAGTTGTTCATGTGGGATTAGTGCATTTGCCTGAGTGATAGCCAGGCATGACAGCCATGCAATCTAATGTATTGGCTCATTGTTTTCATTAAAGAGAGTGCACAGTTTGATCCCTCCGGCATTGTAATGGTGCCTTGCTATAGTATTAGGCATATGTAAGCTAATTCAACTAACATGCTGTACAGTCCAATACTGTACATCCTATTTAATGTAACCCTTTATGGGTTTTATTTTGACTCTGACATTTCTGATGTGAGAAACAGTGTCTCGGACATAAACAACATATGACTTTAAAACCAGATACTGGTGTTCACATCCTGTGTGGTCAGGTTCAGGCTACTTAGGGAAAGATGGTGGTTTTGGTTAAATAATGTCTTTTTTCCCTTATTTAACCAAGACCACCATCTAGAACCTAGCTAACTAACTTATTTACCTAAACATAACTATATAAATGATCCTCATGCTTTAGTTGCCATGATTAATCAATTAATTGATTGGTCAGCTAACTTTAATTGGCAACTATTTTGGTAATCGAATAAATGTTTTGGTAATCTTTAAAGCAAAAATGCTAAAAATTTGCTGGTTGCAACTTTTCTGACTTTTTATAGGCAAAAAAGTTGATTGATTAATTGAGATTTATTATAATGAAAATAATCATCAGTTGTAGTTCTAGTACAGCGTAAACATTTTCTCAATATGTTGATAAAAAGTACAATTCGAGCAGCATACAAGTTGTATTTTAACCTAAATTTAGGGTGCGCCAACACAACATACTTGATTATACTTGTTTTCTTATAAAATCGTGACAGAATTCACTGATTTATAAGAAAAAAAGTTGCAGATTATCTCCTTAAATCTGTTAAACATGTCTCCTGAGCTGCTGCAAATGGACTTAAACTGGCAAAGAATAATTTTGTTTGAATTGACTTTGTTCTAAAAGCCCAGTTTGTTGTTTCAGTCTTTGGTTTAAAATATGTGTATGCTCTGAGGAGCCAAGACATGTTTTGGAAAATCAAAACCATCGCTGTTTAGCTGGCAGGAGCGGAGCTGACATCCACCCTTAAGCTCTAAGTGTAGCGTATCTCTGCAGTCAGTGGATGGGTTGATGTTTGGGTGGGATTTATATCCAACAGCTGCCTCTGTAGTTTGATCCCTGGCCTTCTGGGAGGGAATTTCTCCTGTATTGACTACCTCTCCAGCGCTGAGGAACTGCACCAAACCATCCTTCACTGGTGCGTAATTCAAAGCACCATCATTCAACAGAGTGAAAAATCTATAGAGTGAACAACCCTCCCTGGAGAAGACAGGACCTGTTTCAGGAGCTTGAGACAGTTGTTTAAACAAACTCAATCATGATGAGAGGGAGGATCATCTGTGTGCATTCAAGAGAGGGCGAAGAACTCGTCATGGAGTCGTGCCAGAACACTAAACTCTTATCACTATGTCAGAAACGTGAACAATGTCTGCAGCACCACACTGATGTTTTGGTTTGTTTTTTAAGTGATGAAAGTGCTGCAGGGTTCCATATCTGTTTTTTCTCAGTGCGTTGGGAGAGTGCTGAGAGGTTTGTCTCTTAAAACGCTTCTTTGAAATCTCAAATATTGGATTTGGCTGCACTGCTCGCACTGGATTGATTATTTGTAGACAATATTGTAAGAGTTGTGTGAAAGATTTAGAGGCATGTTTTCGTCCTGTCGAATAGTTCTTTTTTTTTTCCAACACAGCTGAAGCACAGCCGTGTGAGCACAGTTGTCTTTGTGATTATGTGCTAAGAGTTATGCCATATCTGTTAATAAAAAAACATTGTCTGTCCTGAGGAATCAGTGCTGTCCTACTCTGAGGTAACCTGATGCGCCAGATGGTTTGTTACACAGAACCGTTTCAGAAGTCGTCCATGGAAACTGTTTGGAAAAGAGCAGATACTTTCAAAAAAACACTTGGCAAATGATTGGATGAACCATCTATCACTGTCTATCAATGTCTTACCTTGTGAGACAGCTGGAGTCATGACGTTGATTGGTCCAAACCACCATTGGTTCGGACACAAGCGCATAACTTGAAGACTGACAATATGGCATGATCTTGTGATGTTGTGCTCTTGCGAATCCAGCTGCATCGCAAGCTAAGCTCAGAGGTTAATCCCCAAAAAGTGAAGCCAAAACATCTGGATTGCCCCCTGGTGGCTGGCTGCAGTATAGGCCACCAGATGGGACATGAGCCAAAAGTAAAAAAAAATTAAAGTACACGTCAAATAAATTTTCCCCAAAGATGGTTTCTGTCATTTTAAGTCATTCTTGACACACTGATGTTTGTCCAAGTGCTCATTTTTATGATAAATTTGTTTTAATTAGTTATTTGACAAAAATGGGGTGTGACGTCATGATTGACAGTTGTGATAGTTGCATTCAAACCTCCGTCAGGCGGCGGGACAGCTGATGGCAGCTCCCAGAAAGGAGATATTTTGGTGTCACTTGCGTGTCCATATTTATTTTCAGTCAATTGTCTACACGTATCGGTATGTTCACACTAGAACTGCAATGATTAGTTGATTAATTGGTTAGTCGATTGACAGAAAATTAATCATCAAATAATCATTTTAATCATATTTAAATATTTTCTTTGTCATACATGATAATAAACTTTGGACTGTTGATTGGAAAAAAAAACATTTAAAGACACATTTGATAAATGATAATTTTTTCACTATTTTTTGACATTCTATAGACAAGACTGGAATGGTTGTGCATCTGGACTCCCAATACAGTCGACAGCACTATGTGGAATCTGTACTGGCCAACACAGGAACATAAACAGCTTCAAAACTGTTCTTAACATAGCAAACCGGAGAAGTGCATTAATAAAAACACACAGAGCAATTTGAATTAATGAGATCCACACTAAAAGCTTGCAACTGATTAATTGCAAAGCGAGCGTACAATGTGATCCATCAATCATTGTCACTGAATCAGATCAGATCCTGATGTGTCTCATCTCCTGATCAGTATAGTTACAAGATGAGGATGAGGATGCGTGTCCTTCTGATCTCCTTCTTTGAAGGTTCATTTCGATGAAGCACCTGCACAAACTTACTTTGTGTGTTGCTGCTGTATTTAGTCATGACGCAAATATGGTTTTTCTCACATTAATATTCATACCAGTTTTATTATGAATGATATAATCAGGCCCACCCCTAGTAGTGCATCTCTAGACAACAAAAAGTAACCTTCAGTATGTAATTTTGCACTCTTAATGAAGTACTCCCTGTTATTAAAAGATAACAGAGTGGAATAAAAATGTAAACAAAGATGTCTGGTGGTGAAATGATCTTTTATAAGCTGAGTGTATTTATATTTAGTTTGTTTCTTCTGAAATACCAATAGTGTTACACTTTAGCACACATGTTCTATATTGTCTATATTATAAAGACTAAATTTACCAGTTACATGCATACATATGGTAATAAATTGATGAAATTATAGAAAAGATGCTATGTTCAATGATCAAATTCTGTCTCAATACAATTGTTTAGATACAAATACTAAACCATCCTGTTTTCTTTGTTTTAAAATAAGACAGTCATTAGTAGGATGTCAGTCCTTAGCAGATTTGGCCATTTGTCTCTAAACTCTACACATGCAAAACCGGCCATCTGTACATGACGTCCCTTCATATTTAGAAGGCCCATCTGTGGGACACATGGCACTCTCTTGGGCCTCAATCCAAGTCTTGGCAGCAGTCCCATCAGTGCCAGAGGGAGAGACACAAAAAAAACCCCAGTATTGCCTTCATTGATATGCCTTTCCTTCCTCCTTTTTCCCCACATCTCTCACTCTTAAGTCTGCAAACAGAGCTTAACTGGCAGCTGCACACACCTGACGCCCCAATCCATCGGACACATTCTGGTGTGTGTGGGGGGCAACAAGCTGGGGCTTTGGAGCGCACATCTCACATTACAGAGAAACCGTACACCACAATGGTCTTTGCATCCTTCCCGCCTTTTCTGAGCCTCACACACCTCTCTCATGCCCCCTCTGTTGTTGGCTTTTTTTTTCTTTTTAAGTGCAGTGGACGGAGCCTGGGAATATTTACTTTGCTCTTGTTGTTGTCAACAGTTCTGACCAAAACAGTAGGAACACACAGGAAAGAATTGTATGCAGATAAAAGGTGGGATTAACTCAATAAATGTGGGATGCAGTGGTGGAGTGATGGAGATCACCATCCTTAGTTTGTTAAAAGATTTTTGTGATGATAATAAGAATATTTTTGATGTTTTTGTAAAAGTTTAGTTCATGGCATGTCAGTATTGTTTGTCTATCAGGTTTTGGCTCATTCACTACATAGCATACCTCCCACATAGAAAACTGTCTTTCAAGTGTCCAACAAGCTAGGACATGACATCCTGATGCCAAAAAAACAAAAAACAGTTTGATTTCAAAACAGCTCATTTTTGGCTCTAAATGTATTTTTTTCACCAAGGATTTTCAAAGCTTGTGCAGCCCAGATCATTGCAGAGATTTTGTTATTTTTGAGAAGACACAGCTAATGTTGAAATTTGGAAACAAACAAAAAATCTACAAAGGCAGTACTTTTTCGAGGCAGTACGAATTTATAATTTATATGTGAGAGTTTGAAGTTCAACATAGTTCAACATTTTGGGAAATGCAGTACCTTATTATTATCTTAGCAAGAATTAAATGAGAAGATTGATACCATTCTCATGTCTGTTCTCATGCTACATCCATCAGCACAAAGACTGAAAACAGAGGGAAACAGCTAGCCAAATTTACTTATCTAACTTTTGCGAAACCAAAATGTCAAACTATTACTTGGAACCAAGATGTGTACAAAGCAGGACATTTCACAGTTGAATAATTAACGTAAAACATGAAACATATCTTTGATACTTCTGTGCTGCAGTTACTTTCACCTGTCAGCTGATATACGTTAAAGGGGACCTATCACGCACATTACCAGGTCTATATTTTTATTCTGGGTCTCTGTTGTAATATATTTGAATGATTTATAGTTCAGAAAATACCTTACTTATCATTTACTGGCCCTTTATGCAGCCCCTCAGTTAAGCCCCTGTCTGAAACAGGCAGTTTTAGCTCCTGTCTCTTTAAGATCCCCCTAGTGATGATTGGTTAGGTCCCGGAAGTGATCCATAAACAAACAGTTCTGGTAGGATTTCACTTCTTTTTCTTGTTCTTTACTCAAATGTTTGGGCCCAAATCTGATCTGAAATATGTTAGTGGACAACACAAATAACGCAAGGAACAACTTTAGCAACAAAGACTATAGAATGGATGGCTGTTTGTGGCCACACACGAATACATTCACTTCGACCATGTTTCACATAGACATCCAACATCATTGCAGCATAAAAATAACAGAAAATCACAAAAAGCATGTTATGTCCCCATTAAAATATGTGATGAACTGATATCAGATAATAAAATCAGCCATCTGATTTATCTCTTGGTTGTCCAAATGGAGCTTGACTACATAGAAATGGTAATCATGTTCAAATATGTATGTAATGTATTTATATTAAAAGCACGTCAAACAAACATCAGTATGTCGGTCTTGATGTTTTTGTAATCCTGCCAGTGTATCAAGCAACTACATGCAATCATCATAACTCAGCCTGGAGCGTTGCATGATCAGAGCAAAGTCACCCATTAATCAAGGAGACTGTTGAGTTATAACTTGGTGTAAAAGGGTTCAAAAATGAACTTTTATCACTCCTGGTGGCTGGAAAGAACAGATTCCCCTTTAAATCCTGAGGGGGTTTAGGTGTGCGCATGAAATGTGACCACAGCACTATGTCATCTTTAACTCTGTTTTCTTGTAATGGATATGAGATGTGTTTCTTCTTGGAACAATGCAGATGCCACCAACTAGTCTTTGGTATTTGCTCAAGGCATCCCCTCAGACCACGTCATTGTGCTGAGGAATGCCAAGTCCTCTGATATCTTTTGTTCGTAGGGTTTATGTCAAACTGCCAAACCAACCGATGTATCTGTGTCACATGGAGAATGCCTAAAAAGCCTGAATATATATTTAGTGTAGTATTCAGTTCATCACCAGGATTAAGTTGCAGAAATTATATCATGAGTGACTATGACGAAAGTAACAAAATAGGAAATACAACAAGTAATGTCTGTGTTTCCCCTGACATTTAAGGGGCAAAGAGCACGCAGGCAATGTTCACACCTGATGGTGAAGGTGGTTTATGTCACCAAAAATAACTCCTCATGTTTCAGAGTCCATATTATTCTCAACTGAAGACATTCAAAACTTCATTCACTGTCCGTACCAAATTTCACAGCAATCAATCTAATAGTTGTTGAAACATTTCATTCAAGGGACATATAACACTTTTTGTGATTTTCTTTTATTTTTACACTGTTATGATATTGAAGGTTGTGTTCAAACATGGACGGATGTCTTTGAGAAGTTTCCATTTTGAGTACAAAACAAGAAAAAGAAGTGAAATCTTACTACTGTTATTTGTTTGTCTCCTAAGCCAGAGGGTCTGCTTTTGGGAGCTAACCAATCAGAACAGAGTGGGCTCATTGGGAGGGGGATCTTAAAGAGATAGGAGCTAAAACAGCCTTTTCAGACAGAGGCTGAACTGAGACACTGCATAAAGGACCAGTAGAAGATAAATAAGGCATTTTTTGAATTGTAAATCATGCAAAGATACCAGTAGAGACCCAGAATATAAATATATGGTTCTGGAGAGGTGCTTGATACATCCAAACCCATGGTGACAAAAAGTCAAGAGACCACCAAAGACAATAGAATACATCATCTGGAAACCATAAATGTCTGCACAAAACTTCATGGCAATCCATCCAGTAGTTGTTTCACTCTGGACCAAAGTGGTGCCAGAGTGAAACAACCAACACTACCATCCTTAGAGTCAAGCTGCTAGTACAGCTAATAGAAATAAACTTTGTTAAAAAAAAATATCTTGTGGAATGCATTCACCATCACATGATATTATTAGACAACATATCGTTTCTATCTTCAGTACGCCCATCGAGGTGAACTGATTAAGCTCATGACGTCTGGCACAGTGCCAGGAAGTTGCCTGTCACATCAACTCGCACTGACATCTGTTGTCAAATTAAAATGAAGTCGCTTTAAATCCAGACTGACTTTGATGGTGAAGAGGCATCTCTGTGTACGGCGTGTACATGTGCAGATGAATATTCATGACGACCCGGGGGCTAAACCGAAGCGTCTTTCATGGTGTTTGCCTCTTGTGCTAATGGGCTGTGCCATGCGATGGATATGGCATACATCTGGCAATGCTTTCCTGATTAATCCAGTCATTGCTATAAACTGTGCAACCAGCTATAGATAGATAGACAACTTTAATTGAATGTTCTTAATCTCACATAGGCTTTTTTCCCCCATATTTTCAGGTTTTCTCAATGAATTTTCTGTGTGAAGTCTACCCAGTTTCTTTGGTTAATTTGAGAAAAGATCCCCACCATTATGCAACCTTTAAAAATAAACTCTATATGAAGGATTGGAGGAACATCTGTTTATGATATTACGCATAAAGTAGGATTACAGAGTCTTGTGTCTGTAAATGTTATCCCAACCCCTCAGGCTCAATGATCAGGACAAGATTTAACTCACATATCATGCCCTTTGTGTGGGATTCTTCCCTTCAGCTGATTCATAGTGCAAGCCCTAATTATTATTGTCTTTTTCTCATGTCAAGTCAGTGGTTGCAAGGCATTTGTTTGGCAGATTCCCCAGGGGGCTCATCTCTTTGTTTAGGCTAAGTGTCTCTCAGGAGCATCAAGAGAGGCGGAAAATAAGCTGGTGGGATACCAACAGCAACTGTTGATCGGACATTGGAATTTACTTTGAATGCTTCAAGTCTAGATTTTGGGCTACATATAACTGTAATTTTCATAATCAGTTAATCTGCTGATTATTTTCTGTTTAATTGATAAATTGTTTGGTTTAGAAAATGTCAAAATAAAAAAAAATGCTGATTACAAATCTGTAAAACCCAAGATAATGTCTCCAAATGGTTTATTGTCTCAGGCTGAGGCCTGAACTACCCAGGTAGTTTTGATGTCCTCTCCAACCCAACCCACTGGCTCCCGAGCCAAGAAGCCAAAGCAACCTCTTAAGCAAAAGGCAGAGGGGATGTCACAATGACTTAAATGAGAAACTAGATGATCAAACAACAAAGGAACCAAATTAGGGATCCGACCAGATGCAGATGCCAGCTTTCAGTACAGTTTTTGATACTCATAGCGATGGACACATTTCAGTCTGTACTGGACTAGTTATTACTGTACTCAGTATCAAACTTGTGACCCAGGTCCGGGAAAAGACATATTTGTTTAATCTTAATAAAATTGAGAACCTTGTATGACTCAAGAATCCGTATGTGTCTTGTCAATCTCCATTCAGCTACCAAAAGTCAGAGAGCAGATGTGTGGGAAGAACTTCTTTAGACAAGACGCCTGGCAGTTTGAAATGAGATGAGCTGAATATAAATGAGGAAAGATCAAACAAATGTGTCCTTTTCTAACTGTGAAAGTCTTTAACATGGATTTCACAGTATGCAGATGGAATAACATGAGCTTCTTTTTTTTTGTAGTAGATGTTTGGTTATAACAGAGTTGGCGTTGTGACCTGCTGTGGGCTTTGTTGTGAAGCATCACAGATCTCGACATGGATCGTGATAACGGTCAGACGATGAATGATGATGTCCACATCGCAGACAGGATTTATTAAGGAGCCACAGTGCAGAGTTGACTTCTGGGGGGGGGCAGTTTAGCGGCTGCCAGACACAGCCAGTGTCTTTTTTGAAGATGTGTCTGATGAAAGCTGTAATGTGATCTACCTCTGCAGCTCAAGTTTAGAGTCTGGAATCTGCCTTGTGGGACTTCTTCTGCAACTACAATTTATAATAATAAAGAAGAAGTGTCAAGGCCCCAAACTGACATTATCTGATGAACTATTAAAATTGGATTGAAGACTATCTGAATTATCATTTCAGATTGCTTTAGGATGATAAAAGCTGCGGTTAGCTGTTGGCAAGCACCTACTAAGTTGATGTGAGAAGCAGAGTCGAGTATTAAAGCCATCTGTATCAATAGATAATACTCATTTTCTGGGTGTATTTGCTTTCCTGTCTTCCCTATGTGTAATTAGGTGCTTTAAAAAGTTGTATTTACTTTCTGTAATTATTTGAAAATATAAAAAAACATATTGTCAAACCCACCTGGAAGCTCTCTGCTCCTGAGACTTCAAAAATGAGAAAAAAACTCTACTATCACTATAAAGGAACTGTCATGTTTTATTTTATTATCTTTCTTTTATACCTTTTATATTTCTACATGTATGTTCTATTTTTTTTTTACTAAATCTGGAAAAACGTAATTCTTTTATTTCAGTTTATAATTACATTTTATTTGTGTTATATGGCTGTTATTACTTAATCAGAAAAAAGTAATTAATTGTTTGAAGTCACTGAATTCTGACCAGGTAATTAGCTTTGGTTGCTTCAGATACAGTGCGGAAAATTAGGATTTTAACAGTCATGATGTGACAATAGATCAGCAAGAGTTTCCTCTAGTAATTATAATATTAATTATTCATTCTTAGTTAAATGTGCAGGGCGAGACATGGTTAAAAAAGGGTTAATATAATATAACGATTAGGAATGATTTGTTTAAGACAGGTGTAGCATGTTTGGTAGGTGAAGTAGTAGTCCGTAGGTTCCTCACTCTGTAGGTAAGTTTTAATCCTCCGTTTTTGTGATACAAATAAAGACTTGTGTCCTGATCTACTAAGGCAGGTGCAAACAAGGTCAATTTAAAAATAGTTTTTATATTTGTGCCTAAATTAAAACATGCTTTCACTGGACGGTAAATAGTGTGATTAAATGAGCTGTTTTTCCTTTTAGCACATCAGGTGTGAGGAGCTATTATAATGATTAAAATAAACCAGTCCTTCATTTTTGGGCTCTCTGGCTGACACTCCTTAAATTACATATTCATCAATCATATAATTGATGTGTTGTTCATCAGTAAAATTGATGTGTTCTCACAGCCAGAATGTTCGGTGCAGCGAATATAAAACCACAACACACTGACTTGAAGTACTTTTTATCGCAAAATATGTGATGATTTGTAATGACTGAACTGTCCTCTAATTTTGGCAAACAGATTTCCAAGTTTTCTGAGGATAATTAAGGACGAATACTTTTCTTTTTGGACTCTTTGCTGTGGTCAAATTGTCAGATGTGACATGGGATTTCTCATAATCCAGTGAGCAGATTGCCATACTGTAAAACTTGGCAGAGAACTTGCTTGAGTGTCTCTTGTGCTGCTGAATTACTGCATGAGCTATGCAGCAAACAAACACTTTGGGCAAGAATGACACAGTGTGACATATTGTGGTTTTCTTTGCACTTGGGTTATTGCGACTTTTTGACTCTTTGAAGTAAACCATAATAGTCTCTGTGTTCTGGGAAATGATTTCAACTGTCCTTAAAGCCACTTTTCAGCTGTGACCGCAAACCAAACAGCAGCAAAAACCTCTCAGTCTCCCTTGAGGCGGGGGGGCGAGAAGAACATGAATCTTATTTTAGCTGGTCTCCCTGTCGTTCCTCTGACATCATCAGTAGGTGACAGAAGCAGATCCTGGTGTCAGGCCATTGCCTCGTCTACATTGAAAGAAGTCAGCCGAGGTGGTTTGGGCATCTGGCAGGGAAGCCCCCCCATGGAGGCTGGATGCGGTTGCCGGGGAAACAGACGTCTGGGCTGCTTTGCCTGTCCTGTTGTCAAAGTGACCCTGACCTGGATGAGTGACTGAAAGTGGACACAGTTTATTACAGTAATGCCATTGATACGGACTCTGATTTGGTCTATATCTTTAGTGATATTGTGCCACTATGTCAATATACTGAAGGACACATTGTTCATTTTCTGGTCTACCAATGTGAGTATGTAACTTTTTTGTGAACGTAAATTTAAGGAGTCTAACACTGCGCTTAAGATAAAAAAAACCCAACAATTTCAAATCCACATTTTGAGCCCTCTGTGGTGGCAGCAGGTACTAATGATTCATTTTCATTTCATTGATCATTTGGTGTGTAAAGTGTTAAAAAATAATGAAAAAATGAAACCACAGTGATGTCCAATTTATTCAATTTAGTGTCACACATGATAAAGAAAAATAGCAAATTCTCACATTTGAGAGGCTGGAAGCAGAGAATTTGTGACACTTTTGCTTGAAAAATTACTGAAACAATTAATTGATTATCAAAATTAGGGCTGCAACTAACTGTTAGTCTGCTGTTTAAAAAATATAGAAAAAATGGCATTTACAGTCTCTCAGAGGCCACAGTGATGTTGTCTTGTTTCATCTGACTAACCATCTAAAATGTTAAGATCTTCACATTTTAGAAACCATCAAAAATTTTGCAATTTTGCTTAAAAAATGACTGAAACGATGAATCGGTCATAAAAATAGTTTGATTATTCAACTAGTCTCTAGGGTAGGTGGTCTGGTCTCTAGTAGCAGCACAACATTTCCTCTTAATTTACAGATGTATTATAGATCAGCAGTCATTTTTCTCCTGTGTACTCTTCCTGGAAGTATCTCAAAGCTGTCTAAAAGATGCCTGCTACTGCTACATAAAGTGTGTTTGTTGAGCTTTAGGACCCAGGTGGAGGAGGGATTAGCCCCATGTTTAAGTTTTAGCATATGTCACACTTATCTAATATGCAGTCATATCGATATAACAGACCCCATCCAGAGTCCCATTTAATAAATGATGGCCCCTGAAGTGCTACACAGTCATCAGTTGCTCCGTTCTCTTTCAAAAGATCCATTTCCATGTACAATATGTCAGCTAGCCACAAACACTAATTAGATAAACTAAACTTAAACTTAACAAAGTCAGTCAGCTAGTTACCATGTCTAAAATACCCAAGTAAGGTTGACAAGCGGCAAAGCTGATAAAGAAATTTCTGACTTTGCAAAGCCCCCTGCAGGGCTGGAGGAGTCATGACGCCATGGGCTTCCTCCACCACCAGCCAGCTTGGCATCTGCTGCCCAGCAGAAACCAGGAACACTGATATCGACAGGCCTGAAAAAACACACTCTGTTGCTTGTTAAAGGGTACATAACACATGTCCGGTAATAGTAGAGTAGTAGACATTTAATACCTCAACATGGCTGTAAATAATTCAGTTTGGTTTTTTGGTCACGCTTTCTTAGAGATTAAAGCCAATTCTGACCATCAGTTCTTTACTTTTTTGCCTATTAGGATTATAATTTAGATTTCATTCTCCGTGTATAACTCCTTGCATTACTTGTTACTTAGTTGCAAATATATTATGTGACAACAACATTCACGTCCTATCTCACCTTCCCCACCCCCCCTCTACTAGCGGCCCGCACAAGGCCAGATGATGTAGGGTGTAAATGAATTCTGACGGATTTTGAGTGCTTTAGCAGATAGGTTTCCATCACTGATTCCAGCCCGGAGCTGGAGAGGAGCAACATGGAGGGGAGAGAGAGAGATTAGCTGCCAGCTGAAAGAAAGAAATCAGGTATCAAATGACAGTATGTCATCTCCTAAAGTAATCCAACAGATAAGTTGCAAAAAAAAAGCCCAAGTTTCTCGGTAACCTAGAATCTTAATGTTTGTCTGTCTCTTTTCTCTATAACGTTTGGTCTTAAAGGGGTACTGGGTTGATTTAGTGCTGCCCTTAGTTTAGCTGGGGGGACAGATTTTAAAAAAGCAGAGGACAAATTTTACTGACTTTTAGTTCATAGTATGAGTTAAGCTCCTGGATCTTACACTTCCCTGTAAAAATGCCTTCCTGATTGGTCTTTCAAGCTCTCATTTTCTCCTAAAAATGTATCCAGAAAGTCTACAAGCCTGAGCTGCGATAACCCTGACGACATTATCCGTGTTTTCTCGGCTCCTCCAGAGCCACAGAAGACATTATACACCCGCTTTCAACAGGCTGAGTAGTACTCCTCATGGCGAGAAAAACTGATCCTCATGTGTAAAATTAGTGGAGTTTCCCTTAAATAAGAAGGCAGTCATGCTATCCACAGATGCAGCTTCACCTCAGCTGACACTTTGGAACTAACTTAACTTTAAACTTTAATTTATCACTTTTTAAACTTCAGTGAATAAATGTAATTTTTCAACTTTATTCTGATTCAGCATTTTCAAAGTAATATCGCCTTCATGTTCTCTCGGTCATCTCCCTTGTGTAGGCAGTTAATCATTGTTCAGTGGACTCAAACTGCCATAAGCATTTACTGTAAGCATTTGATCACCTCATCATCTAAATATCAGTTGATCGGTCCTGTATGTGTCAAACGTATCTGAATCAATTCTGCTTTACACACTGAAACTGGTCTTAGAAGATTTTGCCTGACTGTCAAACTTTCTTAGTTTATATATTTATATTCTTGGGCTCACTGGAATATCTTAACGTGATTTACAGCTTTAAAAAACTCCTTATTTATCTTCTACTGGCCCTTTATTCAGCCCTTCAGTTCAGCCTCTGTCTGAAACAGGCAGTTTTAGCTCTTTTAAGGACGTCCTCCTGATGAGCCTGCTCTGTTCTGATTGGTTAACGTCCAGACTTGCGGCAGCTCTGAAAGCTACGTGAACAAACAGTTGTAGTAGTCTCAAATACATCTGTACATGAGTCTGAATCTGATCAGAAATATGCAAGAAGACAACATGAACAACCCGTGGGACAATCTTTGTAACAACGGCCGTTTGTTGGTGTGCCCAAACCATCTGATGTCATCACGAGGAGGAAGCAGAGGCGTTCTGGGCTGGTTAAAGCCCTGGGTTTTGACTTGCAGGGTTTTTTACCTCATGTTTTGGACTGTCATAGACATTATGTTATCTGACATCATAACAGTATAAAAATAATGGAAAATCCCAAAAAGCTCAATAAAGCTCAACTCAGAAACTCTCAAAGTGACTATTGCGACTGTGTAACCGTTCCTTTCTTTGTTCTGTTCATGAGTATAACAGACCACACACAAAATATATATATATATATATGTATGATATGATAACGTAAAAAACACTGTGATTGGCTCTGCTCTATATTTGGCATATCGGTGTTATTTTCAATGCTTTGCTGGGCCTCGCTCCAGTTCAGCAGGACATCAGGCTCTGATTTGGCATGAGTAATGTTGGGGCTTAAATGAACTGGCAGTACTTCATTCTCTGACACTGGCACTCCGCTCACAATTGTAGGGCTGCATCCCGTCAGTTCTCTTTATAATAGGCATCGAAACCTTTTTGATATTTGACTTTAAAAATCAGACAAACTGAGGACTTAACACACTGTGGGATATGAGTGTTACATCAGAGAGACTTCTTGGGAAAGTGTCCTAATTGAATAAGTTAAATTCAGTTAGAAAAAAGGCACAAAACATACAACGAGCATTTCATTACAGAGAAAACACTGCTTTGATTAGATTAAGCAGGTCTGACCAGAGCACGAGGAACAAACATTAAAAAAAACCCTGTTTACTGACTTTAATGTAATCAGAGTTAATAACACTCCATGTGTACTGTCTTGCAAACTCACCACAAAAGCTTCGGTCGTCTCCACTGTGTGATGACGGTTAGGAGTTGCCGGCTAATTCTCCGGGTCGTCTTAGCTCACAGATCAAGGCCGCTGGTCTAGATCTTTGAACTTGACATTTCAAAAGGGAGAGGATAAAGAGATGCTTAAATATCAAATCCTCCCCCTCTCCCTCAGCCCTGATATTGGACGCTGTTAAAAGATCAACCGTCTAATCAAAGTGGAGCGTTCTGAGGAGAGGATTTTCCCGGTGTGCATGTCTGTGAAAGTTAATTTATACATGTTTCAGCATAAAACATTGGTTGCCTGACTTTTGCCTTATTAGCACTTGGGTATATGGATCCTTATACTCTTCTAAACTACTGTCTTTGCCTCGTGTCGACTGATATTGTGCTTTTTGTTGTGTTTGGTTGATATTTAGTGAGAATACAAGTTTAGTAGTGTTAAAATTCACAGTAGTTTCCAACTCCATGGTGATAACATTATGCTCTTAAGTAGTTTTGGCCATTGTTTATCTTAGTAGGAACATTGCTAAGACACTGCAACAGTACTGGAAAGAAGTCAGATGGGTCAAAAAACACCAGTTAGATAAACAAACGATTTTATACAAACCCCCAGATGAGCCAAACTTATTTAGTGGAGAAAACGGAGTCTATTTGTCATAAACGTCCATCACAGTTTACAATGATATCCATACCTTCTGTTATTGTACACATGTACACTTTGCCTGTGTTATTAGCAACATTACTGGTGGGTTCACTTTCAGGTTTACCTCAAACTAAAGTGGTTTAGGTAAGGCAAAACTGTTTGTTTACAACAGCTTGTGATTCTTGCTCAATCCGACTTAACTGCTCCCAGATCTAAAAACATTGACTTAGGTGATTAAAATATTTTCATAACAGATACAAAGTTATGATAGCTATGAAAAAACAAAGCTGCTACGTGGGAGCAGCAGAACAAGAAGCATACACAACATTGACATACTATCACCTCCCTCATGAAGTTTTGGCTAATGCTGCCTATTTACACATCCAGAAGACACACAAAAAAACACATTAGCATTTTTTTTGGAGACATGTTTCTGACCACCTGATGAATTTAAATCTAATATTAACTCTCCTTGTAACTCAGTTTTGTCTTCACCAACACCTGAGGGAAATATCTAGCTCTTTAGCTGCTAAATGTTCCACTATTTTCACCAGCTAGTCGTTAACTTTGTCTATCTTGCCCTTGGTGCGGGTACTGTACAGCAAGTTTATCAGAGACCTTTTGCTCAAAACAGCTACGGCTGGAAACAAAGATGATGAACCAAAATAGTAAAGCAGTGGGCCATCAAAACAAAATTTCTGATTTTCTGTAGGTTTGTCATATACTTATTTTGTAAACTGTTAATATAAAAAAGTTTTATTAACTGTAATTTTCAAGTCAACTATGTGAGCCCTTTTCTCTAACTGATGCTGAAACGGAGCTCATAGAAACAGCTGAATACTTCACATTATTATATGTGTGTATAAATAGCACATACAGGTATACATGGAGTAGTTAGACTCATTTCTGTCTGTTCTGTGTGGATAAATGAATGAGGTCGAGATTTTGAGCTCAACATTGAACTGAAAAAAAAAACCCACAGGAAAGCTACAGAAAGGTCTCACTTTCACCACAGTTGGAAGTAAGTTGGAAGAAGGTTAGAGGAAGTGCAAGATTTTTTATAGCTGCACAGGTGTGTGAGAGTGAACTCAACAGGCATTTCATTGTGTGTGGTCCCGTGATAATACTCTACTAAGTTATCTCCCCCCTCTCTCCCCACCACCATCCCTCCATCTCCCTCTACACACACACATACACACTCACGCCACTATTTGCCCTTCTTCCTCTCTTCTGACAGCTCCTACGCTTCTTCCCACAAATCACTTGACAAATGGGCAGCCCACAGGTGTTGTTAGAGCCCCCCTACCCCTCCCCTCCTCCTCCTCCTCAGCTGCCTCCTCCAGCATGGGAATGGAGGGGAGACGTTCCTCCTATTGTTCAGAGCTGCCTTGTTTCAATGTGAACCCCACCTCCTCCGTCCCTCCCCAGGCCCAGCAGGACACAGTGCCACCCTACGACTGGGAATCCAGTCATAACCACAGCCCCATTCTCAAGGTCTTGGCACACCGCAGCTGAGCGAATAAAACAAGTGGTGGATATTGTCTGCTGAGCCCTGAGAACTGGAGTCTCCCAGTCTAGAGATCAAGATAAAGTAGGCGTTGAGCTGCTCACTGTGCTCTCATATCAAACAATGCAGCTGGTTATGAGTTCTGAACACAGCTATATCATTGTGTTTGACATTGTGTCTGACCGATGGCAGGCATCTGACTCCTCCTGTTAGAGCAAAAGGAGAAAGTGTTTATTACTTCCTGGGAGGGAGGGATGGAGGGGGCGAAGACTGTGTTTTGACGTGAAATACGGGGCGAGTTTGTTGTGAAAATACACGAGTTTTAGATCTGTGAGACGTGTCAATAAGGCCGCTGTGAAGGTGAACGTGTTTTGAACTTTTGACTCTCACAGACCGTGTTTACATACACACAACAAACCAGGTTATATACTTTGAACATATAGTCTGTACGTAACAACAGTGATTTAAATAGTAGAGTTGAAACCATTAGTTAATGAATGGATTAGTAGATCGATTAATCACCATCAATTGTGCAAGCAAAAACTTCCAATGATTCTCTGGTTCCAGCTTCTCAAATGTGAGGATTTGTGGCTTTTTGTTTATTTTATATTATTGTTTTATTGTCTGTTGTTCAGACAAAACAGGCAATATGAAGGTGTCAGATTAGGCTCTGTGACATTTTGAATACTTGCTGATATCAATCAAAAGAAGTGAAAAAGAAAGAAATACTGCAATCTAGAGTAGAGCTGAAACTATTAGTCGAGGCTGATTTGGCAAGTATCGTTTCAGTAATTTGACAAAAATTTTCTGGTTCCAGGTTATCCCATATGTTTTTATCATACTTTGCTATCGTGATAGTGAATTAAATATTGTTTGGTTTGGACTGTTGATCACATAAGAAAAAAGAAGCAATTTAAAGGGGCTCTTGAAGGTTGTAAGAGGTGTTTTTCACTCCTTTTTCACGCTTCATGGACTAAACAATTTGATTATCGAGAAAATAATCATCACATGAAACAATAATGAAAAAATAATCTACAGTATATCGTTGATTTTCCTACTGCTTTGGCTGTGGTGTTGGCAGCAAAGATGCTGGCATACCGTCATAACAATTTGGCTCCCGTAATGTGACTAAGTCCAGCTTTCTGTCTGTAGGGTTAGACTGTGTTCAGACAGAGATTAGCACCGTGTGGAAAAAAAAAGCATCAACAAGGAGAAATAAAGAGAAAAAGAGAAAAACAACTTTTACTTCAACCGACCAGGCAAGTCAAGTCAACGGTGTGTTTCACCATTAACCTGCCGATCGTGCAGACAACAATAAAACGATTGCCACCATGATAACTCTGCAGACTTGTAAAATCCTGTCTCTGAGTCTTATGAATGGCTGTGCAGTGTTTCTGAATACTTGCAAAAATCCCACGTGTGCTTTGTTTGCCCCCCATCCCCACCCTCCTCCTCCTCCTCCTCCTCCTCCACGAGTTTCCCTCCCCCACCCTGCCACTGTTGGGGCTGCACTCTCCTTAACCTGCAAGTAATTGTCCTTCACTCAGCCGTGGAACATCCTCAAAGCTCCCCAGATGATTTACTGATTAACTAGACAAAACATCCAAAAGGTCTTATCTGATCCCAAAATCTTTTTTTAGTTTTTGTCTTTATTTTTCTGTGAATCTCCTGCCCTGCAGCTGGAGAAATAAATGCTGGGTGAGCCCGTTTTTTTGTCATTTTGTTGATAAGATTCCAGTACAGGAATACATTCAATGACCCACACACAGACGGACCCTCTTATCAACCTTTTTCATCTTTCTCTTTTCTCTGAACAGGTACATGCATGTCACTTCAAACATTTGCTTCATATTGAACAAGTAATTGAGACAACAAAGACTGGATTGGCCCTCTGAAATAAAACACGGATAAAAGATCAAAATTATGTAATTTACAACAGTAATAGCAGAGTGTCTCTGCAAACTATTACTGCAAGTGATGTTTTTAGAAATTGCTTTGATATTTAAGGCAGTGACATAATAACATAATGGCAAAATTATACTATTAAGCTTTTAAAATGTTTATTGTATCAAGTTTTTTTCTGGAAAGTTATATATTTGAGGACTAGACAGTTTCATGTTCACAACATGAGATGAATTTATGAGTACGGATTGAACACCGATGCTGAATTATTGGTTGTTTTTAGCCTTATTGTTGCTAGAATAGCCAGTGTCTTAGAGTCTTTTATAGTTAGTCCACCCTTAAAGTGTTTAGTTGGCCCTTGGAGCCTCTGAAGCCTTGCATAACATGTTTTTCTGCCAAAGAGAAAATAAATTCATGACATGAATGAAAACAAATCCAAAGCGTCCTTTATGGCAGAAATAGACTGAAAAATCTACCAAGCAGCCAAGAATTACCACCATAACAGATGATGAGGAGCTCAAAAAGGCAAAAAACATGCTGAAAAATGCGAATTGCCACAGGAAATAACTTTGACCACTTCAAAGAGCTTGACAGGAGACAATGTGAGAGTGTGACTGAAGGACAAGCTACAAACATGCAGGATTTAATGGCTTTATGTTATTTTCACAAGAGACAAGAAAGACTTCAAGGATGAGGACTATTTTCTCTGTGGATTAATATTATCTCAGGGAAACATTTTCCTGGTGTGAAAGTGTGTTTTATCTTCAGTCTTTTTTCAAAAATAGGTGTTGGAAAAGGGAGTTTGTCTTATTGTTAGTGCGGTCTTCGGGAGAATATGGTAGTAGGTTTTCATAATCAGGGTATAAACAAGGGTTTAAGAGAAACCTGGTTACTTTTCCTACTACCCGATATAATAATTCATAGAAAACTTTTAGCCTGAGGGTCCTACAATCAAAAATAGTCCATTTGTTTTTATTTAAGTGAACCGTAAAAGGAGGATGGCTGGTAAAGGAATAACACAGTTACATTTCTGCCAGACATGGTTAAGTGTATATGGCCATTTCTTGGACTTCCCCCGGGCCATGTATGGCCATGTGTGAAAGCGCCTTTGGGAAGGTAATCCATTTACTGAGAGCTTTATATAAGACAGGGGCATTTAGGGTAGATAGGCACAATCACAGACAGATCTTGTGACAAATTAAAGAGAAAACCGACATAAATGAGTTAGTAAAGTGTTATTTCATCACAATCAACGGCTTCACTCCTCATTGTCATAGATTCAAGTCTTTGAACTTGACTGATTAGATTAGGCTGGATTAAGTCTAATTTTGGAAAAAGATGTACCTGCATTTCATGAGATCTAAAACATCACAAAATCTCACATACGATGGGTGTTACATACTGGGGTTCAAATCTGGTGTAGTGCTGCAACGATTAGTCAATTTTGCAACTATTTTGATATCCAATTAATTAAGTATTTTTTTGAGTAAAAATGCCCAATTTTTTCTGGTTCCAGCTGCTTCAATATCCTTTTTTTGTTTTGTTTTTTTATATAATTGTAAACTGAATGTCTTTGGGTTTTTGACAAATGGTGAAACCTAGGACACAGATATGCGACATTTTTTAGTATTTTATGATATTTTATTGACAAAATGACGAACCAATAAAGATTATTTGATAATGAAAATAATTGTTATCTGCACGACTAATCTGGTGACTGTAAGCTGACTGTAACCATCATAGCATCATAGCAAATGATTTACATAATCGTTTTACTCATCAAACCACTCCACGAATCCTGTTTTTTTTGTTTTGTTTTGTTTTGTTTTTTCTGTATTTCATCCAAGTTTCTACCACTGTCTTGCATTATTGCCAACACTGTAGCTGTCGTTGTGGAGGCAAAGAATGTGGAGACGAGGCCTTATTCAGGAAGAAGAAATTTGCAAAAAACTTGGTGCACAAGCAAAATCAAAACAGCGTATTTTGTGTGTACTCCATCCACAAGAATCCATCCATTTTGCCTATTGTTGTGGCTTCTTATTGTTGTTTCACACTTTAATATGATGCCATTGGTGTGCGAATGAGTTCATACTTCTGCTTACACAGAGGATATCAGTTGAGTAGGTGGTCCATCAATGTGGCTCAGGACACATTCATGTGCATACAGATAAAAGAATGTGACCATATGTGGTCTGAGCGATTGGATCTCAAATGCATCCACAATGCACTTTGGGTGCATTCAGACCTGTAGTTAGAGCTGCCCACTTGTAATGAGATCAAACAGACGTTAATGCCAGGTGTGAAAAGGGCTAGAGTTTGTGAGGTGATTGGAGGTCTGCCCATTTTCACACCTGGTTGTTGTAGAAAGTAGATGTGATTATTAGATTTGCAGTTTCAGAAGGTTTTTGATCGAGGATCTGCCATCGGAATTGACATTATTATTTAATACTGTCTAAAAAACTCTGCTTTTGAATCATGTAGGGACTCTGTGTGTGTGTGTGTGTGTGTGTGTTGGGGTGAGGTTGGAGGGGGGGTGTTAGTAGGACTGGCCTGGGTACAGGGAGTAGCCTCTCCTCCTCATTAACACAGCAGTGCACCTGTGATCACTCTGATATTCTCTTTGAGAGCATTAAGGTTCTCAGCGGGGGATTTGAGGAGGGGGTGTTGGGGTTCGCCATTTTGATCCCTGTGAATTAGGTGTGGCCCACCCGCCCGACAGCTCTACTCATGTCTGGTAGATGGGATAAAAGGACAGGGAGCACACAAATAGGCCTTTGTTGTAGGACAGGCGCTGGTTGAATGCTAATACAGTCAGATACAAACAGACACAGACCAACAAAAACAATGCAAAAAAAAGTTCAAACAAATATGAGTGTATGTGTGTGCGTGTGTTTCATAGAGACATAGCTCATCATCTTCTTTAAAGCTAATTAGGTAAGATTTAAATGTAAATGAGGTGAAATGAGAGAATATTCATACTGAGTAGATACAGCCTGTTTGCATAAATAATTATTATGTTGTTGGATGTGAAAACCATCCCATTGTTTTTGTACAATTTCTCACTTTCTTCTGCTTTTTTCAAAGTGTGTGGCATCTTCTTGAATTTTTTTTAAAGGGGACATAAAATGCTTTTTGTGATTTTCTGTTATTTTTGTACTATTGTGATGTTTGATGTCTATGTTAAACCTGGTCAAAGTTGCAAAATTTTGAGGTGAACGTATGTAAAAATGCTCCCTGAAAGTCAAAAGCCAGAGCTTCAGCCTGCTCTGAATGCTTCAACGCTTGCAATATTACCTCAACTTCCTCATCATATTGTGCATGCCAACAAACAATCGTCCGTTCTGTAGTCTTGGTTGTTAAGGTTGTTGCTGAGGTTGTTGAGTGCGTTGTTCTCCTTGTCCACTTGTATATTTCTGATCGGATGGGCATGAACATGTACAGATGTATTTGAGAAGTTTATATTATGAGTAAAGAACAAAAAAAAGATGTGGAATCCTATGACTGCTGTTTGTTTACGTAGCCTCCAGAGCTGCCGGATGTCGGCCGAGATGCCGCTTTCTGAGCTGTAAATCAGAGATAGATCAAAGATAGTCCAGTAGAATAAAAATATAGACCTGAAAATGTGCATCACATGTCCCCTTTAAAATTTGTTGGTCAGTCTTTTATGAATCTTGACAAAGTTTAAGAAAAGTAATTTCAGTCATCTACTTCATGCCACCAGCAATCCAAAGTTCAAATCACATTTTGCATTAACAGGCTGTTTAACCAGGTTGACCTTTTTGTGAATCAGCTAGCAGAACTTTGGGTTTCTGAATCCTGTGGAGATTGAAATGGAAGTAATTACCTCAGTCCAGACCTTTTCTGCTGGATGGTTGAGGGAAAGCTGATTTAGTTGGCACCTAGTTTGTAGCTTTCAAGGATATTCAGCACTGTGATGATGACCACAGGGGCCCAGGATAAGAAGGCCTTTGTTGGGAGTACAGCAGCAAGTCAGTGTGCTGTCGTCAGAGATTTGATTGGAAAAAAGGTCTCCTATTTATAGCGTTAGAATAACAGCTGAGGCCTTATACCTGGCCCCTCTTACCTTAATGTCTTGTCTTTCACTCACTTTAATATGAGACAAAGAAGGAATCACTGCTACTTCCAGATTTCCATCTACCCCTGAAACACGCTTGAATGTCATTTTTTGCCGAACTTCAACAAGATCACTCGACATGTTATGGAATGTTAGGTTAATCCATGTAAACGGCTCCAAAGCTTCATTTATCTGGTTGTTTTTAATGTCTGCATTTCTTGATAGGTCAAGACATTCTCCATACTTGTGGTTGGTATTTAGAGAAAACTTGGCAATCCATTCAGTGGAAGGAAATCCAATCATGTATCCTTGAATTGATATTTATGTTTTAAATGGAAACCAAACAGAATTATACTCTGTGTTTCCTCCAGAACTGCAGCATTGTGGTCATTTCTGGATTTGTTCTTGTTTCCAGTTCCAGCAGTAGTTTCAGTGACTGTAGCACTAATATCCAGGTACAATATGATGATTTACCCACAGTTGTTACAGTTGGATTGGGTCCATTTTTGGCAAGCAGTATGACTAGATGTTATATTTATGTTGCATTTAGCTTTGGGGTTGAGTTAATAGCAATGCGGTTTGTACCAATGCTAAATGAGTTATTAGGAAACAATTTTACTGCAGGCTTATTCCCCAAATTTGTTTTTGTTCTGCTGATAGCTAAAGGAAACCCCCCTTTGATGTAGACACAGTGTTTAGCCTGTTGACCTTTAATTAGCCATCCTGTAGCTGCAGAGCAACCTGCATGCCAGAGCCCAGCAGCTCTTAAGGGGGTCTATTGATGGGTAGTGGATGCCAAGTAACAAGCCGCACTCACTACTGAGCATCAGATACAAGCATAAATAAAACATTCATGTTACTCCTTTAATGAAGTCTCACCCAGCGGGCGCAATGATGAAAAATTAATGCTGCTGAAGAAGTTGCTAACCAGCGGGAATGATTAGTAATTCTTTAAAAAAACAGTATTGGTGGACTGTTTATTGGAGGTCTGAAGATGCACTGAACCCCATAGAACGAGTCGAGAAAGATTCCCAGCATGGTAATATGGTTTTGTAAGTCATGTGCGGGTATGCAGTTTGATGTAGGCACTCTCAACAGATTTCTTCAAATGAGCAGAAACTCAGAGTCCATTTTGTGGACACAGTTAATGCAAATATTTTATTTTTAGACAACTTGCTACAAAAACATAGAGGAAAAAGAAGATCCTAGTACAAAAAGGGAGTAGCAATTCTATGTTTTCATTCTCTATTTTAAGCACAGCGTAACACTTAAGCTATGCCTTCTTCAGTGTGCAGAAAATTGCAATGTTTTTGGTGACCCCTTGAAATATCCTCTATCCCACCAACCACCAACAACCTGTACATAAGAAATATAAACATCTAAGGCAGATGGCGATGACATTTACTGAGCATCGACTTCTCTCGGAGAAAGCAGATTTCTTGGCCATGTATACGAGTAACTGGGTTTCTATTTGGCTTTTTAATTTGCACATTTTCTACATATATACATGGGCCTGACAAAGACTTCAGTCAAGGAAAGTAACGGCAGAGTCAGAGATGAAAGAATCCCTGACTCTACTTAAATGTGATCATTGACTGAAAATAGAACATAGGAAAAGATAGGCTAGTGCATGTTGAATGAACCTGCTTGGACCACTGACTCCAGCCAAACTTTAAATTAGCTAGAAGTATGATTGTACTGTCACTGAGTTAACGTTAGCTAACTTTGCCAACCCGCACACCTAATATCACCTCGCTGATTGGACAGAATTCAGCTCTGGAGATGGGACATTTGTGAAGGAGCTGAATCAGAGTCAGGTCTTTTAAGTGTAACATGCCTATTAACAGGGCTGCCAACTCTCAAACATTGAGAGTCACACAATTGACACTTTTGACACTCTCTGCCATGGCATGAAAAGAGTATACGGATAGCGCACAGGCAGATAAGGCAGAGCAGCACAGCACAACAGCAGCACCGTGCAGCAGCGAGTTACTCAGGCCTTCGGGGGAAAGTGAGAAATACTGTATACACAAATCTATTATATTGTAATTTATTCTCATGCAAGCTGCTCAGAGTAATCTCAGTCAATGGCTCCTCTGGCAGGAGCACAGCGTCCCTCCCTCTCCTCTTGTGCCGTGGGCACTCAGGCAGTGATTTACTATGGTTACAGGGACGCTCTGTCTGTCACTCTGAAACTTTCTTACAATTTCCAATAATAGGTTTTGTGACATACTTTCCATTTCATTCTTCTAACAATAACCCGCCCAATTATATACTTTTTTCTTGACACACTCAATCTAAACTAACCTAGACTAGTTCAGGTAGTTGTTTCTTGACTTAATCCAAGAGGTTTGATAGTGTAGCAGTGCAGGGAAATTGTTTTCAATTACACCTGCCAATTAATAATTTGATACTAGTTTAGTCCCCCATTTTAAAGATCATATTATTTAAATTCTTGATATCCACAAGAAGATGTTTTTGTGGTTTTAAGTACCAAAACCATCTGAGTATAGTTTTACATCTCCTCTCTCAAACCTCTCTATAAAGCTCTACCAAGAACAGGCTGTTCTGTGTCTGTTCAGTGCCCCTCTCTTCTGATTGGCTGACTGTTTTCTGAATGATGCATGCCCAGGCCTACCACAGGTAACAGGTTGTATTGTAGCCTAGCCGGTACCTAGGTAAAACAAGGGCTCTGGGTTAAACTCACAAGTAAATTACAATGGCCAACGCTGGAATTAATGTTATCCAACCTTTGGAAGGTTATGCAATGACAAACCTGCTTCCTGACATCCAACAGCTGCACAGCATTTCCCCCGCTGTCTCTCCTCTGCTCTGCTCCGTGTACGTGTGTGGAGGGGTTAAGCCCCGCCCTCGGGTGAAACACAGAGAACAGAGGGGTGGAGAGAAACTAGCGTGACCATTAAGGACAGCAAAATGCAGTAGAGACTCTCACACTGAACTTCAATGAAACGAGTGCATATAAATTCGGTAAATGACATAAATAAACATGTGGTTGTGACATCATAACCTTATAGAAATCCAAATGGCTTGTTTAAAGGCACAGTTTCTGAATACGGGCTGTGCATTTCTTTATAGACTGTTTTGATATTTTCAAAACATTTATATAGCACATAGACCTGCTTTATAATAAAAAAAATGGAAATAATGGAAATCTCCTTATCTGCAATTTGGGACCTTTAAAACAACAACCAGGCACCCAAGGCTGCATGTATACACAGATTTACAGTAACCAGGTTACTACAGTGCATGCAAACACATTTTCTGATTATCTGTGTAATTTGATTTCTCTGAGTAAATCAGGTCTTGAGAGCATGTAAACATACTGAATCATTCGGCCTGACATCGTCTTCTCTAAATGATCAATAGCAAGTGATGTATCTGTCCCATTGACATCACTTTCATTCAAGAAGCTGCACGAATGGTGGCCAGGAACAGTTAACGTTTGCATCAGTCTCATCTGCCATTGTTGCCATTTTTCAGTTGCTAGGTAGCTCACTATCTATGTAGGAAGATGACATCCACATTCATCCTGCCTACAAAGCTCCAATTGGTGGTTTCTCCAACCACTGGAAGTAGCCATCAATGGGCAACACATCGACATTAGTCGATTAGTTGTTTGGTCTTTAAAATGTCAGAAAATGTTAAAAAAAAATATCAATCACTGTTTCCCAAAGCCCAGGATACAACCTCAGATGTCTTGTTCTGCCCCAACCAACCCAAAGATATCCAGTTTACTATTGTAGAACACTTAAGAAACCAGAAAATATTCACATTTGAGAAGCAAGTATTTCGATTATCAAAATGGTAGGTGATTAATTTTGATTGACTTTTTGATTAATCAACTAATGGATCAAGACTATGTGTGTTGTATGTATGTATGTGTGTTGTAGCTACAAGCAAAATTGCCTTTCCAAATGATTACCAAAATTGCACTAATCTACATGAACACAGCACGAGTTTTATTACTTGACCCACCTCGGTGCATGAAAGACTGTTTGGAGCCATAAAATTACCAAAGAGTCACACACAAAAAAAACCCGCTACCGCCCTCTCAAAGGTACAATCCCTTAGTCTTGTGAATCAAAGGCCATTATCAAACCATCCTAACCTGAGTTCACCTCAACATTGATCACAGAGGGGTGAAAACAGGGTCCTGACCTGGAGCTGTGATATGCTCTGTTGCATGAAAGGGGGGATAATTGCATAAAGAGGTGCCTTTGAGGAGATTTGCAGCACTTCCTTATCGCTCTATGTGAATGAATAAATCCTGGACTGTTCACTGTCGCTGACTGTCACCCGGGGAACGGGCTGCTGGGAGATTTGTGCCAGATGCTGCTTCTGAAAGCACAGCCACATCAGTAGGACAAGGACCTCTCATCTGTACTGTAGGGCTGTACGCTTTCACTCTGTTTGTGTGTGTGTGTATGTGCTCTTTGATGTCAGGCAGTACACAGTGTCCCCCAGGTATTCAAGCCCACACCAGGGTTGTGTATTGAGAAATCCTCCTCCCTGTCATCCACACTTACATGCTAGCTTTTTACACCCTCCACCCTCTGAGGGACCCTCAATGATCGCACACAACTTTTATTCAGTGAGTCTCCAGGTCCTGAAAAAGTCTGAAACGCTGATCTGCTCTTACTTTTCCACATGAGTAGCTTCAAAAAAAGCGGATTTTCTTTTCCAAAATGTGATTGTGGAATAAAATATATGACATTACATATGCAGAGTATTGTATATCTGCTAGTTTCAACATTTCTTTGAACCTATATGATGCTCATATTATAATTCAAACCTGACAAACCTGTCTATTATTTTCTACTCATCTCCTCGAAAGGCAGCCTGTCACATTTGTTATCCTAAAAAAACTAGAATTGAAGTTAACTTTAAACTGAGTGAACTCCATCCGCTGATGAAGACCATGAGATGCAGTGAAAGCTTTGAAAAATCTAGGATTGTGTTTGTTTCACAATGCTCATCCACCTGACTTGAACTTAACATAAATATCAGATGCATGAAATTCACTTGTTAATGTAAATAAATGCCTACATTTATTGACAATAGACCTTTTATACATTTTATCTAATGATGGTGTGAGACATTAATTTTTAACATCAACAGAACCATCAGAAATGTTGGTGTACCATTTATTATCATGGCTGCTATTCTGCTATGATATCTATTGAGATTGCCTCTTTGATGTCTGCTGGTAGGCTGTTCCACAGTTTAAAGCTATAATATATAATTATTTCACATTAAAATGTCTAAAAACAATGAGACCTATGTTGTATATGTTGTTGAGTTGTGTACTTACATTATCCCAAATGTTTCCAACAATTTTCAAACCCAGAAAAATCTGTAATTTAATCTAGTAACGGACCGTTTAAGTAACGTAATCATTGGACGTCTGGATCTTAAGTTATCAGAGAAATAAACTGGGCAAATGTTAGCAGCAGCTTGCCTAACAGCCCCTCCAGGAAGTCCGGTGCTCATCAAACATTGTTGGAGAAACAATGATTTTTGATAAAACAGCTTTAATTAGTATTTTAACGTTTTTAATCTGCATGTCTCTTTGTTCTGGAGAGGAGACCTCTGCGGTAAAAACATCCTGAATGATGAACACTGGAATAATCGTATCCCAGTGAAGCTGGTTGTTTAACAATAAAGACAACAACTCCCATAATCCCTTGTTACTTCACACTGTCATCACACTCCATCTTTTGTTATTGTTTTGATTGAGACCCCTAGCGGTTGAAATTACATATTGTGTGTTTAAGGGCATAAATAAATGAATGAATTAAGTGTGTGACTTGTAGTGATTAAAGCAACTAAAGTATAGCCAGAAAGTATCTGTTACCACATCGCAAGTGAGCTGCAATCCTGTTTTTCACACATACTTGTAAAACAAAAAAAATGTTGGCAGACTAGTGTTGGAAATGAAAACCAGACTGCTTGAAGTTGAAATGTATAGAACATTTATCACATACATAGTAATTTATGATCTCAGAAGCTTTCAGACTCATTTCATGGCTCACTGGACATGTGAAGGATTAGAGTAAGTAAATGAGGCTGGTTTGTCGTGTCAGAGGTGATTTGGACTCTTATCGGTGGCAGAGCTGCAGATCTACTGGAGGCCTAAGCTGACAGCCTTAATCAAATGGGAAAAGCCAGTAATGGTGACCACTTTAGTCAGCGTCTGAGGGCATTGTCTGTGTGTTAGGCGCATAATGAGTGACTGTATGCAGAAGCTTTTTCTGGAAGTGGCCCACTCACTTCTTATTGTGTCTGTTATTTGTCTGATTTGTATTGTTAGAGGACTGTGAGAGTCTATCCCTGTTTACCTTGGATGGAAAGACAGAAAACCCGTTTGTCGTCTCTCTTTAACTCTGTTTGTGTTCTCGTTTATATGCTCAGTCTTCTCTATAAAATCTTTAGAGGGGTTAAAGGTGCCCTATAATTAATTTTAAGACTTAACAGTAACCACTCTAAGCTTGGTGATTGTTTTACTGCATAGAAGTCAAGGCACTGCTCTCTTTGTACAAACGGAGCAAGCAGCAACATCTCCTGTGCTTCTCAGCGGAGGCACTGGTATGTATGGGAAATGTGGTCTTAATTTTGAGAGAGCGTGTGCTCCATTTGTCTTTCCTCTCCTCAACTCCTTCACTCACAACCCTGGAGTATTTGGGGAAAGGAGAGGTGGAAAGTGAGAAAGAGATGGTGTTGAAAAGAAATTGGACAATCATTTCTTTGTATTGTGGCAAAAAAAAACTCAAGAAGTGGCTTGGCCACATTAAAACAAACAAAAAAATCATCCTGTTCCTTCTGATTAATCTTCCTAAAGAACAGCTTCATTTATTGATTGAAAATGGAGTTGTGATAATAAACACAGAAAAGGTTATTCTTAGCCAAAAGTAACATAGATGGTAGCTGTCTACATAAGCCAGCTGCCATCTACAAAAGTTTATGCCCATGCTGTGCTTAGTTGAAGAATCTGGTACTGACAGAAACTAGCTGTGTGTGATAATCTGTATTTCATGCATAATGATGGCAGCCTCGCGGGTGGTAAACATCTTTTATTATTCTTCAGTATTGCAGTTTGCAGGCAAACCAAAAATTGATTAAAATCGTAAATTGACCCTAAGCGTTAAAAACATGAAGATTTAATTTTTTTGACCGTATGGCCCCGGCCCTACCTGCTATGATGACTGGCAAGATGGCAGCTATGGATGTAGGGAAGGAAAACAGGAGGTGGAAAAACTGTTAACATTAACAGTTTGGGAGCGATCTCCAGTATGGTTTGACTTAATTGCAGTTATACTGTATGATTTAAATGGCTTATAATAGTGATTAAATAATGGATAATGTCACAGTACACTTATGTGCACAAATCTACCTTTAGTGGAGGAGTTAATCTGCTGTTTGACATATAATTGTGTGAACTGGCTCTGAATCTCCCTCTCTGTCCCCTCTCTGTTGTTCAGCCCTCTGACGGGGCCAATCATTTGGGGGGTCTTGCTGTCCAATCATAGGCCTGATCCTGTCAACACATCCAAATATTCTGCAGCAGTGTCTGAATGAATTAGCTCTGTATCATCCAGACACAGACAGCAGACAGCCACACAAATGTATCCACACATACACACACACACACACCCAGGCAGGAGTTTTGGTTGTCAGGGTCCATAGATCATGGGTCATGTGTGTTTGTGCTTTAGTCCATGCAACATAAAGTCACAACAGAAACAGATAAGACCGGTCCCAGGTTGGCTTTGGAAGCTAAATCCCCAGCAACCCCCCCAGTGTTAATCGGATTAGCTGAAAAGTTAGCAGCACGGCCCCAAAGAGACGCAACATTTTTTTTTATGGACTTCTGTGACATATTTTGCTTTCCAGCCTCCATAATCTGCTTCTTGTCTCCAGGCCGTCTCACATCATCTTTGTTTCAGTAAACAACAACTTCAGTACATGATGAATTGTTTTTTTTCATCCTTTGCTTTTGAGATGGAAAAGCATCTTTTGGCTGACTCTGTGTGTGTGTGGGAGAGAGACAAGCTTGGGTATCTGGTCCACCCAGGTGGGGGAACAATGGCACGCCCGTTGTCTTAAAAGGAATGGCTGGCTGAGCATGGGGCCGGGACAGAGGAGGGAGGGACAGAAAGAAAAAAAAAATGAGTTGTGAAAATGATTGGTGCTGAGGAAGGGAGGGAGACAGGCTGGAGATGGGGGGAAACAGCCGGCCTGAATGGGGGCAGCAGGGTGGCAACTGGACTCTTAAAGCTCTTTTCATGCTTGGTCTGTTTCAACCAACGCTGAAAACACATACGAGGACACTGAGGTGTAGCTCTTACTAATTGTTTTTCCTTTATTTCTCAAAACAAAAAGAATAGTCAAATAAAAACTGATTTTTAGGATCCTCTTTTTTTGAGTGTCTGATTATCTTAAATTCTTATTTTTTACAGCACAATACAGTTGTACAGTACAACTAAAACTAGACATTAATAATAGGAAACACAGTACATTTGAACATGTTTTACAGTTGAATAACTCTGCATAAAGACAATGAAGCCTGTAACACAGTTTTCTTGTCATGTTTTCTTTGTGTTTTGTGTAGTTTTCTGTATTCTGTAATGTGAATTAATCGATTAGTTAATCTACAGAGAATGATAATCATTTTGAAGAAGAATCCCCAAATTCTCTGGTACCACCATTTCAAAGGTCAATATTTTCTGGTTTATTTAGTTATTTTTATGATAATAAACTAAAAATATTTGGGTTATGGACTGTTGGTTGGAACAAAAGAAGACATCAGGAGACATCATATTGGGCTTTGAGAAGCACTGATGGACGTTATGGACCATTTTCTGACATTATATAAACCAAACAACTAATCCATTAATCAAGAAAATATTTCACAGATGAACTGATAATGAATATAATCATTAGCTGAAGCCCTCGTATATTTAGTCAAGCACTGAGCTTAAGTAGAATTTTGAGGTACTTTGAGGTAGTTTTACCACTTTCTGCTGCTTTATACTTTTATTTTTTTACATTTCAGAAGGAAACATTGCACTCTTTCACTCAACTACATTTATCTGACAATTTAGTGACCAAAATTATTAGAAATCACCTTTTTGGCACCAAAGATATCTTATTGATTAACACTATTTGTTGACCTCAATTGCTTGCATATACTAATGATAAAAACAAGCACATCCCCCCTTTCTCAAAACAGCAGACTCAGTCATCTTGGGAGGCTACAGTTTGTGCTCTAAATGTAGAAATAACAAACACAAAGTGTAAGCAGAAGCAAGCGAGTTGAGGCAAAAAGTCAATAAAAACACATGAAAGAGTAAGTCCACTGAACGTCAAACAGTGACACCTGACAGTCGATGCGTTCAGAGAGGAGGAGGAGGAGGCATAACAACTCTAAACCAGATTAAATAGAGAAATTAAACTTTTTCTGCCATCTTGTTTTTCTTTTTTTTCATTGTGTGTTCAGGCCCCTCTCGTTACACCAGCCAAATCCAACATGGCTTAAAAAACAACTTGGCTCTCTGAATCAACAGCCCAGTGTCAGACTGGCTAGCCTTCCCATGCCTGCATTCCCCCCGATGATGCCTAGGGAACTGATTTTCAAGCCAAGATGTGGTTTTGTGGTTACAGTCAGCCAGGCAGAAGGGAGATGAAAATTATGCCATGTGGACAAGAAGCCTTTTCTTCTTTGTTCTGTGAACATGGCAGACTGGCTCCAGGTTGGCCTTGGAAGACAGTCAGTCATCCCGCCAAACACAATGCAGCCAATGCACAATTATTTTAGGATTGAGGGTCAAAATAAGAATTAAATGTAGACAATGATTAGAATTAATGTTGAGTTGGAGTCACAGTGAAATGACATTTTCTTGTGTTGAGTTTGGCTCATGAATAATGTGACATGGTACATCACTTGCAGAAAGTACAGAGTTGATTTATGTGCATGTTTCTGTGTGTGTGATTTTTTTCAGCTTGGGCCAAGGTGGAGCTGACTATGCATGACAGTGTTGAGGTGTACCTGGGTGACTCGGCTCAGATCCCCTGCCAGTACAGCTTCACTGAAGCCAACGAGCCCAGCTTTGTCATGATCCAGTGGTTTGTGGTGAGTAACCGCTTGAGCTCTCTGTGAAAAATGACACTATATCTGGAACTATCCAGCTGCTGATGTATATAGAGTGAGATTCAATCATTTGAGTCATAGTCAGGGAGTGCCAACCTCAGTTTCTATTAGTATCACTTTTTTTTATTTCCTGCATCAGTCTTTGCAGAAAAAAATGGTAAACAAATTAATAAAAATGGTCAAAATAGATCAAATAAAAGGATGAAATCTGGTCATAAGAACTTACAAACCTAGATAACACTAATGAGCTCTATACATCAACACACTAAGTCTCATAAAACGTCACATTTCACAACATGCATGCCTGTGGAAGCCATGAAGTGTTTATTTAAGTGTCCTGCACGTTTCGGGTGCCCAGCCCATATGGGCTTACAAGACACTAGACAAAAATAACCAAGATGGCTTCATGACCTATTATGATGTACAGTTCCACAAATTCATAAATCAATAAATTTATATAGAAGATATGTCCCGTTACAATGGATACAATGTTCTCTGTCTTAGCTGCTGAACATATCCTATAAATCTCACTAAAACAAAAATTTCCATATTAAAAAGCTGACTCAACACATCAGCATCACATAACCAAAACAAATCAGGATTTTTCAATTCTATCTTTTCAAACAAACAATACTGTAAGTCATTATACAAAAGGCAATGAAATATAAAATGAAATTCATCCTCAACAACACCAAGATCATAAAAAACACATAAACGTTCTTCTTCAGGAATACCTTACAACTGATTCTGGCTGTTTCTTATTTAGATTATTTTTTCTCCTGTACAATACAATCAATAACATCCACATCTTATGTCTTTTTTTAAAGAGTTGAGTGCAATAAGAATTCTTAGAATCAATCAATCAATGACTCCGAAAACTGATATATACATTATGTGAGCCTGTAAATTATTTGCAGTAAATATTAGAAATTGCTACTACAACTATTATTATCATCTATAAAAAAATCTGTGCTGAAAACATGATAAAACAGTTACAAATAACATTTCTGGGCTCGTTTCAGGTGTTTTACCGTCTCCCATATATATTCGATACTTAATGTGAATAAAGAGCACCGTCAATGATGTCAGAAGAAATGATTACACTTTTATGAAATGTAATATTTATATGTAATATAATGTTTCAGGGAAAAGGAGCAGATGCAATAATACAACTAATGCCACTTATTTAACGAGTGAGGCGCTTGTTCTAAATCATCATCTGATCTGTGAGATTCAGCTCAGCAGGTGATTGATTGATGGATCAAATCATATGTTTGCTTTGCAGTAATAAATCAGAGCAGGACGCCAAAAAAAAAAGATAAATGGTTCAATCAGTCATAATTATGTGTGGATGTGTGAGAAACAGCAGGCTGTAGTTAATTCACTAATCACCAGCTGGACACTTGTTTCACCCAAAAGAGTCACTTTAAGTAAAACTGCACAATATTAACCAAATATATGAGCAAACACTCCCACTGATTTAACCCTAAAATACATAAATGTATATCTGAGATGCAATAAAAGTTGAGTAAACAATGACTGTGTGTCTTCTTGCAGAGATCTGCAGGAAACAGCGGGCGGACACGGATCTTCTACGGCGATTTCAATCAGGAAATGGTGGACAACAACACTGACTACAGCGGACGCATCGACGTGACTTCGGACAAGCGGGGATCTCGACTCACCATCCAGGACGTCCAGCTCTCTGATGAGCGGGAATTCTTCTGCCAGGTTAACGGGCTGGCTGCTGGTAACGCCGAGGGCAAGACCCACCTCAGAGTGTTTGGTAAGGAAGAACCATATCTATAAAAAGGACGAGACAAAGTCAGAGATACTATGTCTTTGTTTTATAATTCTTCACTATAAATAAGTGATGTGATTCCTCTCCTGATCCAGCTCCCCCAGAGGCTCCAGTGATTGAGGGTGTCCTTACTGGGGTATCAGTGACCAATGATCTGCCTTCTAAGGTGGGTCCACTTAAGCTTAGACGATACAAAGCTTGAACCAATACAATAATCTTCAGTATGAACACACACTGCATGATATATAACATAGATATATGACAATGTGACTCTCAATCGCAGGTCGCATCATGTGAGGCTCGGAACGGCTTCCCAAAACCCAACATCACCTGGTACAGAAACAACACGCCACTGATGTTTGCTCCAGGACGTAAGTGCAAATAATAGATGAGCTGTTATGTTTGTCTGTGTGTCGGCCATGATCAGTAACTACAACACTGTAGTGTTTTCTCCTTTGGTGTAAATCCAGAAAAAGCAAAACAACTGCTGAATTGTTTGCAAGTCTTTAATTCCACATGTGCAACTAATATGGATCTTCTTCAGATGAAATCCAGGCTATATCCCATTTAATTTCAAATATTGTTCATAGATTCATCAACTGGAACATCTCCCTGTCCATACAAAGCTTGGATGTTTTTATCCATGCTAGTAGCCACGCTAGCTAACCATGGTTGGCTACATTTACATTTATTGGCTACATTTACATTTACATTTACATTTTACAACTGAAAATTAATCTATTTTATACTTTCTATCACCTGTTTTCCATTTACTATTATTCATTTTAGTCATTTTATAACCAAAAATCAAATGTGATGATTTAATGCTTTTCTTCGTCATACATGACAGTAAACTTGGACAAACCTTCCTATTCTCTTGAATGAGAAAGTGTGTCCAAACTTATGACTGGTATTCTATAATGTTACTATTTAATTAATATTTAGTTAATATTTTTCCCAATTTTTGGGACATTTTATTGACCAAACGATGTCCAGATGTCACTTAACCACATGACTTATTGTTTTTCGATTGTCAAAATGCTCATTTGGAACCTTTGATGTGTGAAAACTGATTTAAATCCGATATCAGTACCGGTGGTAGTGATACCAGATTACTGGTGCATTGTTACACATCTGTATCGTTTTGTCCATCCTCCAGATGTTAACGTGTTGACTCTGGTGACTCGGGAGGTCAGCAGCTTCTACTCCGTCCAGAGCACACTGGAGTACAAGGTGGTGAAGGAGGACAAGGATGCTCATTTCTTCTGTGAGGTCACCTTCTTTGTTCCAGGAGCCATCAGGACGGTCGAGTCTAACAGCATCAACATCACTGTTCACTGTGAGTTAACACTGATTTTTTACATTTTTATTTATATATTTTTTGATGACAACTCCTTGATTGACAGCATTCATCTATTGAATTGATTGTGCCATACTTTCTGTTGTTCCTAAATTTAATGTTTTCCTCTCCTGTTGGACTGTTGAATTTAATTCTTTCAGTTTAAGTCTTTCATTTTGTTTATTTGGCCATCTCACCGGGTGCATCCTTGTTGGAAGATATTTGTTTTTCAGTTACACATAACATATGTTGATGCATGAGTCAAACTCTGTTTGTGGAATATTCAAATGATGCATCAGACATGCCTGCACATGGTTATAACAGCTTCTTGTAATTGCAGAGGAAAGGCATCTTTACAGTATTTATTTATTTTTTTTGGCTTTGATAATTAGAGTTAGACCAATAAATCAGCCAAACTGATATATATCTGCTGATATTATATCATGAAAGATATATCCGTATAGTACAGAAATACTAAACTAAAGGTCATTTACAATACACCAAAAGTTGATTTTTTACATTGTAAATTTTCTCCTGCAGTATTTGTCTTGGTCATTTTTTTAACAAATTGATTATTAATGTATTATTGAATGAAACAAATTGATTGTTTATGTTACATTTTTTTAAAAGATTTTTTTAAACTTCTAAGTATCAATATCAGTATTGTTCAGGCTATATTGATAATATATTACTTCAATTCTCCTTAACTTTTTAGGCAAACAGCGAGTCTTTTAAAGGGGCACTCCACCAGTTTTACACATTAAGTTCAGTCAAGTCTTAAACCTGTAAAAAAAAAAGATTCATAAAGTTTGGAAAAATAACCCTGATGTGGTCTTTTTGGAGCTTGACTCATACTAAGGACTAAAAGTCATCTCATATCTCTTTCTAATCCTGTGCAATATTAAATCCCTGGAACACCTTTTTAAACCTGCAGCTAATCACTATTTTTTGATTATTGATTAATCAGTTAGACTATGAAATGTCCCCTTCATCCAATAACATTTTAACAGCCACATTATTTCTCTGTTGGGTCTGTTGTTAGTTTGTTTTGTTAGCGATACTGTGGCAGGCAGAGCCAAACACAGTCTGTGCTGTCAGCGTTATGGAAATGGCCTTGTAAAGTGACTTTAGCAGCTCGCTGAATAAGCCTGCTTAATGTGATTTTGTGTGCGTGTGTGTGTGTGTGTGTGTGTGTGTCTAGACCCCACCACCATGGCGGAGCTGTGGAAGGAGTCGCCCCAGGGCTTGGTCAAAGAGGGGGATACTGTGGAGCTGCGTTGCCAGGGTGATGGCAACCCCCCGCCGCCCTTCATTTTCAACAGAGAACAAGTAAGAATTGAAGGCTTTTTCTCACCCATATAAGTCCCCAAGAGAGAGAGAAAGGGTGACACGCAGGAGACATGTAGAGAATGTTTTTGATATGCAGAGCTCACAGGGCCCCCATGTAGACATGAGTGTGCACGGTCTGTGAAGGCTCTGTCAGATCTGACCCTGCAGATCCAGGCTGGGGTCTGAGACCGGAGGCCACACTGACGGGGCTCATGGTTTAAGGACTCGTTCCCATGTCAGACACACATCCATTGTATGTGCGCACAATACAAAACCTCAGCTGACTCGCTGGTTTAACTTTTCCTAACTGGAGCAGTCAGAGACATTTGGTTTGTGGTTGTTGTGACCATGAATTATGAAACAAAAGCATCGTTTTAGCTGTGAAAGACATAAATGTGAAATTCTTTTTTTTGGACAATCTGGTTTTTATTAGTTTTTGGCCATTATTCTATCATCAAAATGTATTGCTGACATCTGGAGACACAGTGACTCTGCTAGACACTGCTGTCACCAGACTAAACATCTATGAAGTCATAAGAAAACAGAATCATTCAGTTCGAGATGACAATTCTTACACTAGTGGGCCGTAAAATGTAAGGAGGACATGATGCTTCATGATGCATAAATGTTAACCAGTGTTATTCCTCCAATTAAGTTTTGAGATAATGAATGTATAAATGCAGGCCCTTAAAATAACAGCATTGACTTTAGACCAGGTTTTTGTTGGTTAATAGCGCAATTGCTCTCTGCTGCCTCAAGATAGCAATGCGCCTGACCACACCAACACGCCCATGGACTTACAACTGCGTCGGTCTTAAAATAGTGACTCGCGCTGCACTTAGCGCTGCTCTGCGCCGGATGTAAGATATGGACCAATGACTGTTTTGCAATGCAATAACCATTTAAATATAAATATTAGACATTCAGGGTTAAACATTAAGGATTTGTTTAAAACTCAGTGTACTTCTTGCTATGATGTACTTCTCTGTCTCAAAGTCTCAGTAGTGAAACTGGTCAGTAAAACATTATGATGATGGTCAAAACTATGAAAGACTGTCTTTTTTAACCTCATCAACTTGTGACAATAAGTTTCAAAGATAAAAAGGGAGCACAAGTTTTTTTATTTATTTGGTCAGTTGAAAATAAATGAACGCACAAACACTTTGGGAAAACTATTATAGCAAACTGGCAACCAAAGCAGGATTTTCCGGCCCTGTTTGATCGCTGTTTAAGATGACTCCGGAGATGATATGATGCACCAGTGGGCGGGTTTGATTCATCACTTGTTTTTCCACTTAGAAAAAACTCTTTTCCCACAAAATAAAATTGATGGTACTCAGTCAAAACTTTCAATATAGTGATAAAGTCTGGTGATCGTCACCCACAGGACTAGCCTGACAGAACGATTTCCATGTCTCCTGAAAATAAAGTATGTCTAGTTTCAGTTATTACTTTCACATGATCACAGTATTGCGGTGGAGGCTGCCTTCCCATCATCAAACGGATGTGTAAAGATAACATTTATATTCACAGGGAAGCTAATCAGTCAAAAATGATTAAAGGCCGTTTTTATTTTGAGGAATGTGGAAGATACTGAGACATTATTATTTCCGAGCCAGGTGCAACTGATACATTTTAGAGAAGTTTGAGACATCATTGTTTCTAAGATGAATCATAATTGGATTATTCCCAAGGTCACCAATGAACTCAGCAATAATGAAAGAATAGTTTTGAGTCTGGTAAAAAAAAAAAAAAAGTCCAGAAAATAATCTACATGTTTGGTTAAACAGTTATGGAAAAATCTAATATGGTGTTTTATGATTTGTAGCTTTTTATGCACAGCAAAGCTGTATTTTTTTGAGTCTTTCTCTTATAAGTCTTGACTTAAATGCTAAGTTGTGGGCGACCTGAAGATTTATTGGCCCATCTGGAGATTTCCCATGACGGTATGGATTCAGGTTACAAAAAAAAAAAAAGAGTATTTCCTTTCCATGCAGGATCCGGATGCGGACTTGGAGAGCCGCGGTGATGTTTTGTTCCTGTCATCGGTGTCACGGAAAGACAGCGGCATCTACCAGTGTCACCCTCTGGACACCGACAGCTATACCGACGTTAAAGGAGAAATGCAGCTCACTGTGCACTGTGAGGAATGAACACACACACACACACACTAGAAAAACATTTTTTATTCACCTGAATTTTCCCCTATAAGTATATTTCATTATATTATAATTAGAAGTCTCAGTTTTTTTCTGATCCCTACTCTGAGTTTAAACACAATTTCTGTTTTAATTCACAAGTTGATTTCCAACTTAACTTTGCTGTTTTTCATTCAGGCTTAAGTCATCATAAAAATTCAACACTTCCCACACAAATATTGACTCACTGCATCTCCTGTATCATGTCTTGTCTGTGTTTGTTGTGTTCAGACTTGGACCCAGCTGTAGTGGTACCCAAAGACTCAGAGGTCATGTACAGAGGAGAAGATCTGACTGCAACCTGTAACGCTCTTTCCTCCCTGAAAACATCAACTGTGTGGTACAAGGTACGTACGCGGGAGCCATAGACTGTAAAAAATATGGGCATAGTCACCGTGACATCACCCGTTGGTTTACCAACTACTGTTTTGAAGCCTCGAGTGTAGTGATTTGACCATCGCCATGTTTGATTTTTTGAGTCAGAAGTGACCATATTTGGACAAGGGGATGGAGCTAACGATAGTTCTAGCTGCTAGCTTGGTTAGCATGGTGCATTTACAATCTATGGTTAACAGTGATAATGCTAATGCTAATTTTCTCTAGCGAAAACCAGGCCTAAAACCATTAAAACAAAATGTACTCAAGGAAAAAACTGATCATCCGACTCATTGATGGGTCTTTTATTAAAACCAAACACCGAACAAGACTTTTTTTAGGTGACCACAATGTTAAGATTAACTTAAGTGAACTGAAAACATGCTGTGAAATGCCACGGTTACGCAACGTAGTCACATATGCTGGTTTATCATCAAATTTAAATTAAACAGGACTATAATTTACTAAATGAACATCATGCTGTATTGAAGAAGACTTGAAACTAGTGATTGAGACCATAAACCCATTAGGAAACAGTTTACTGTGGTAATAAATCAAGAGAGAAGTAGGGTCATTTTCTCATAGACTTCCATACAATCAGACTTCTTTTTGCAACCAGTGAAGTCGCCCCCTGCTGGCAGGTAGAGAGAATGTAGGTTTTTGGTGGTTCTGCGTTGGCTTCATTTTTCAGCCCCGGAGGTTGCCGCTTGGCAGGAACACATAACATTATGTGTATGGCTGCATCATTAATTTAGATTTGATCAGATTAGATCTTGGAGTAAACAGATACAGCAAAAAAAATATGCAGAATAGCTGAAAGTACAATGCATGAATGAAGTTCCAGCATGCAGAGGATGCATAGAATAGCAGCAGCATCTTCAGCTGGAGAACTTGAGAATTTAAAGAATAACTACACACCCAAATTCTGCTAGCTCCCTCCCTCCCAGAATATCTTTAAAGAAATGCAGCAGAGGACTGCAGGGCAACAACTGTGTAGGGGCACGGCCTCATGGTTATGTAGTGTGTGACACGGGAGGTATTTCATGACAGAGATAAATCCCAAATGGTCGACTAAGGTCAGCGTCAACCTTGCAAAGTTCAGGGCTGATTTAAAACAAAACAAAAAGTGTTGAGCCATTTTCAAGCCATGAAATAGTGATTTTTAAAAAAAAAATGTGGTGTCAAATATTAAGCCCAATATTGATGTGTTTCATCACAGTACAGTCATATAATTTAGTTTACCGCTCAAAAAACAGTAAGTTTGCTTTACCTCTTTAAACGTACAATATGTAATTTCAGCTGCTCGGCGTCTCAATGAAAACAATAACAAAAGACGGAGTGTGATGACGGTGTGAAGTAGCAAGGGATCATGGGAGTTGTTGTCTTGGTTTTTAAACAACCAGCTTCACCGGGATATGATTACTCCACCACTTACCAGGAGCCGAATTACCTGCAGAGGTCTCCTCCTCTCTAGAACAAATGTACCCGCAGATTAAAATTGTTAAAATACTAATTAAAGCTGATTAGTACGTGTGTGTGTGTGTGTGTAGAACGGGAAGCTGATGGGTAAGGGTAACACACTGCACCTGCACGACGCCACCTATGAGACAACAGGAGAGTACACATGTGAGGTGACCGTTCCCTCCCTCCCAGCCCTGCACACCAGCGGATCCGTTCACATCATTGTCCAAGGTCAGTGATCCACTACACCACCTCACTACCTCCTCTTCATGATCAATACGATGCCAAGAGAAATGTCGAAATACTAGACATTTTCTAGAGTTTTCTACGTTGGATGAATAAGTTGAAGCCGAACTGTGGTTTGGTGGTTTCCATCCACCAGGCTTTTTAGATATCCAGATTGTGCTTTAAAAAATTAGTGGAAACGCTAGGACTTCAGGGTAAAAAAAAGAAGCTGAAATATTGTAAAAATGTTTTTATGCTTGGCTTAAGTTGGCAAGTTGGCAAGAAAAGTTGGCATATCAAAAAGTGGGAGAGAGAAACGTCCTCCTATTTGATTGCTCTGAGTGCTTGAATGTCAGTTACGTGACCGCTGACAGGTGCCAAAACATTGATCTTTAGAGCTTGCATCGCATTAAAAACCTACCAGGAAAGAGATTTGACTGTGCCCTTTCAGCTACCAGATGCCTTTCACTGTAATGTAAAACATGTGTGCATGAAGTAGCTTAATGTTGAACAGAAAGCACAACTGACTGGAACTCATTTCTGAGTAAAAAACAGTATTTCTGTTATAAAAAAAGAGTATGACCTGCCCCTGTTGTTGTATCAATAATCATTTATTTATCAAAACAACAGGTAAACATGGAGACAGTGTTAAGTTTATATTAACAGCAACCTGTTAGCAGCAGGCTAATAGTAAGCTCACTAAAAGATGATATACTACACTTACAAACACTAATTGAGAATTTACAATATGTACACTTAATACAGCGTGTGTTTGTGTGTGTGTGTGTGTTTAGGTGGTCCCCAGCTGGTGGGAGTGGAGCAGGAGGTGCAGCTGGAGGAGGCAGCGGGCAGGATGGTGAACCTGAGCTGTGAGGCTCAGGGACATCCTGCACCCAGCATCTCCTGGAACATCATCGGCAGCCAGGTATCCATTTGACGTCATGATGGCTGGTTATTAGAGCAGTGAGATGTCATCATTCAATACTTGTGTACAATGTACAATAGACTCAAGTTATGCTTTGAGGGATGTGGGAAGTTTGCACATGAATTTCAGTGTTTCCCCTTTGGTTGTACAGACCTGGTCCACTAAATATCCATTCATTCAGAAATCAATAATCATTTGTGTAAGATGTCTAACCATCAATTATCAATTTATTTTAGATAATAACCTTTATTTCAGTTAGTTTGATTACTATTTTTAACATGTATCATGTTCGACAGGATCTACTGATCCTCAGAAGGGTTGAGAAGTTAAAACGCTTTACATACATTATTTATATTTTCTATTTTGCAAGTTGATAAGTGAGATGTCAGTGTTATTGGCAGCTTTTCTGCCTACAACCCGATTTAGACCGTAGTTTTGATAGTTATGAGAAACAGCAGTATTTTGAGTATGAGAATATGCTTTGTCCCATGCACATGAATGGAGAGATAGAAATGTTCATGTTATCCTCATCAACAAAGTTTGTGTGTGTGTGTGTGTGTGTGTGTCTCCACAGAACTGGCATGAAGTGATGAACAAAGCCAATGAGCACATGACTCACAGCGTGATCTCAGTCAAGGTCACCTCGGACATCAGTGCTCAGTGCAACGCCTCCAACGATATGGGCACTGAAGTCAAGGCCTTCAGCATCAAAGCCAGTAAGACACTCTCTCTCATTTACACTGGAAAATCTGTATGATGTGGATTCATGGGATAAAGAGGGAACCACATTTAGGGCGTGAATTAGTGACTTTTTAAATCAATCGCCTGAAATGTGTATTATTCACATCGTTGGACTATTGGAAGGAATCCTCAGCAGTCACATTTGCATTTTACCCCATTTAGTACAAATCTTTATCAGGACGGCAGCACAACGCTTGTTCATAGAGGGAGAATCAGACTAAGAGTTTCTGTTCTCTCACAGGCTGGATCACTGATAGATTTTTAAAAACCTGCTTTTTAGGCTTTTGTAAGCCTTAAGGAACCCCTCAAGACATGTTTTAAAACATAAAAATACTCTGCCTTGAATAATAATTTGTGTCTAATATGGTTTTTCCCACAAAAAAAGTTCAGTTACCTAGTTAGAAATTCTTAAGATTACATCTCCTCCTTCTCTCTCATTAAAAATCCAGAATCTATGAATATGTAAATATTTTTTCATTTAAAAAGTAACTTCTGGACAGAAGATGTCTCCTCCTTCACTGTAAAGTCTCAATGTTTGTGTAACTGGAGGCTTCAAGTTTCCACATCACGCTTGTGAAAGTTGCACCAGGATAAGCTCGTAGGTTCAGACCTTTAACATAGATTTTCAGTGAAACATGAAAACAGGCTTTAAGCATCAAACTCTGCACATACGTCATTTTAGACAGTGAAGCTCAAACATCCAAATGAAGGAACCAGAGGAAAAACACTTTTTTGAGCAGAGGGCGACTTTAATTAGCAACAATCGCCTCATTTTCACAGTGAATCCCAAAAGAAATTTCTCATCAATTTCATTATTTATTAAAAAATTCTGCCCAAAATTTTTGTTTTCTCATGTTTTATTCAAAGCAAATTACTGGATATTCATGATTTTTGTTGGCAGGTGTCATGAGTGAAAAACAAACATTCATGGAAGGAGTACTGTTCTGATGATTTCTGTGGTTGTTGTTGTTTTTAATTTTATTTAATTCACATATAGTGTAAGCACTCAATTTTTCTTTTTTTTATTATACACAAACATAAAACACATACTCAATACTCACACCACAGAGAAAAAACAAAACAAAAAAAATATAACTTAAACCACAAACACAAACAACAAACATACTACATATATACACACATATATAAACATACATATATGTACATACATGTCAAGCAAATAAATTAAATATGTCATTCTATATAATTATAATTCTGTATCCCAAGATCTCCCATTTATTTATTTATGTCTGACTCTATGACTTTATGTTTGACTCTGCCTTTAATAATTATCTTTTCCTGCAAATAGTAAAGTTTTAAAAAATAATATTTAATAATGTTCTTCTTAAACTATTCTTTTTATTTATTTAATGCTTTATTTAAACACGTAGTCTGATTGAGATTAGGATCTCTTTTTTCAACAAAGACCTGTGCACAAGAATAAACACACACGTACGTTTGACATTATTTTCACATCAAGAAAAGCAATTACAAGTGGAATGCAGAGACTTTCATTTCTACATTTTTTTTTAGCTCACTCCACTCCAAGTTTAGTATGAGCACGAGATACAGCTAATTTTAAAACGCCCTGTGACCTGACATTTTAAGTACTTAAGATTATATGTGAGCAGAGAGCAGAGATAATGAAGCAGTTTTTGCAGTAGAGCTTTATAAATGAACAACGTACGCTTGTTACAACCTCTAACATTTAGGAGAACACAGGGAGTAACACAACCAGGCTGGTGAAACACTTTCAGTCGAAAGAAAGAATACCATTTGTTAACAAGAAAAAGTATGATTCATAGAGATAAACTGACTCATATAGCAGAAAAGCAAGCAAACAAGGTGTCACGGTGTCTGAGGCCAAGACAACTAACAAAAACCCCACATTAAATCTACAGAACTGAAACAGAAAGACTAAACTAAGTTCCCTGGTTAACCGCAAAATAGGTCAAATAAATGGCAGAGAACCTTTACAAGGCTTCCTGAAAATTACCTACAAGTTACACAGATGGTAAACAGACAGCACTGTATGAAAGCCCTACCAGCAACACAGAGTATGAACAACAAGCAGCCCAGTGGCCAAATGGCAAGAAGTTCAAAAAGAGGCCGGGAGAAGGTCAGTGGACGTAACCTTCCTTCCTCAACGTCTGTGTTTTAATCAGGAGTCTGATATCAGCGATTATATCGACCCCGACTCCACCTCTCAGTCATCAGTTTAAGCTTTGTCCTCCCTCCATAAAGTGGCATGGATGAAATGAATGCTTTGTTATACAGTAAACTATACATCATGTGAGCAAATAAGCATTAAATGAGACTGTCGGACATTATATAATATGCATCAGAACAAGTTTAAACATCCGTCATTGATGCAGCCTGTGAGAGAACTTCTTCCTTGATATTTTAACTTTACAACCCAGCGGTGACACGGCTCCATCTCACACACACCAGCTGATAAATACTCGTGTCTGTAAACAGTCCTGTCATGTCTGAACAAAGCCTCAACACGCATAAACCTTAATCTTAAAACAGACACCCATGTGTGAATGCCAAAAAGCCATTTATATAAGAGATAGAAGAAGTTTTCCCTCACACCTCCACAGCAATACAGGATTGTGTGTAATAAGGAAAGCAGACGGGATCAAATTAAATATGAGACGTCTGTGTGTGTGTATTTTTTGGGGGGTGATGTTGGTGGACATTTAAGTGTTGTTCTACTTGTTCACAGTTCCCATGGTCACCTCAACTGCTCCCTTCTCTCCTGGTAAGATTGTTACCCTACAGTCTCCTCCTCTTGTCCCCTCTCGCTCCGTTTTTTTGTTGCTTTTCCAACTCAAAGACTCTCTTCTGTCTCAATATTCACACTTTCAACTAAGTTCTGTCTGTGACAATGAAGCGTTGGGAGGACTGTATACATTATTTATGATTTTTCATACAGAGACTCCATACTAGGACTGTCTTTGGTTTTTTTTTTGCTGGCAGATCTTTTGGATGGCCTGTGGGCATATTAAATATTCTACTTGATAAAAAGAGAGAGAGAGAAAAAAAATCATAACACCAGCAAATTTCGAGCTCTCCAACACTTATAATGATACTTGCATTCCTTACCAAATGCTCTCCAGTTGTAAAAACATTATTTGTTCATCATCCTCCAAACACAAATACGTTACAAAACACTAAAAACAAACACTTCCACAGACTTTTCCAGACAGTCTTGTGTTTGTTTTTATAGTGGATTTTTACGTACCAGGAAAAAAAATTGCTGTAAAGTATAGAGAGGGGCATTATTATGGGGTAATTTTCTGACTTTGTCTGAGCCGTCATTTCATACCATTAAAATCTTCACTGGCCTGCGGGGAATACAACATGGCAAATTAAGTACATTTCACTCCCAGCCATTAAAAAAAAGAACAATTACAAAAAAAGAAATATATCTCTCAGGAAAAAAAAAAGATGTTTAGTGGTTGCTTTTCCAATTATTTACTGAAGACGTCAGACAGCTGAGCTGAGACAGTTTGACTCAACTAAAAACACTTATACGTTCCCCTCAGAGTATTAGTTTCCTACGTACACTCAGCGAGGAGTGTAAGCTCTATTTTTAAGATTGAATTACATCATTCTTTTATGACTCCTCACAATGACGTCGTCCTGTTTCTCAGGATTTGTGGATTCAGCGTATTCATTATGCTGATCTAGTTAATGTTTATGCATAATTTTAAGCAGGAAAAGAGCATGGCAGGAAGTTGGTCGGGCTCAGAAATACTTCTGTGGGTCCAGAAGTATCAACTGATGGAGCAGCAGCATGTGTTGTGACCAAAACTCAAGAATCAATTAAAAGTTTATAAAAGCTTTTAAGAGGGTTAAAGCTTGTTTAGGTCATACATTTAGTCCAGACAGACAATCATGAAAATCAATCCTTGTTGTGGCCAGATAACATATTTATATCATTAAATAATAGATCATTTTTTAGACAAACTAAGAAATAAAAACAAGACTAGACATTTTGACATGTAGGAGGAGCACAGGTGTAAATAATCAAATTAATGATGTCTGGATTATATTTAGCTGCTTCTATCTGTTTCAGGGTCCTGGTATTGTTCATCCTGGCTCATTGTCACACTTAACGTGCTTCACTGGGACACTCGTTAATGTTATTAGTAACAGCTGTGGTTCGAAGGAAGGGAGTATTAATTCCTTTAACTGCCAAAAGAAGCAAAATCTGGGCGGGAAAGATAACAGAGATCTATTTCTTCTCTTCCACCTGTCTGCTCAAGTCTTTGTATCCTCCAGCTCCGGCTCTGAATATAAAATAAAATACCAGGTGTATTAAAGAATGAAGAGCCTCTCAAGCCATCCACAAGCTTTCCAAAACAACTATATTACTTATGACACCAAGACGGGAAACTTGCTGTTTGTTTCTGTGCTGCTTTCTCTGCTTTTCTTTTGTCTGCTGTAAACTGTATGTGTTTTTTGTTGTTTTTTTAACCAATATATTCATCACAACAACAAATCAGGAGTGTTAATAAGTAAAGTTAACATCAGGTGTTGGACAGCAGGGGGGAGGTGGAGGATGATCCATCTATGGAGGGGCTGGATTACATAACCCTGATGTATTAAACATTTTGGATTACAGCAGAGATTATGTTAGTAATCGTACACTGACTTGCTATAATTTCTGTCTGTCATTATCGTCATCATCATCTTCGTCACTGACACTTGTCCTTGCTGTCCTTGAAATGTCTCTTTCACATTTTTCCGCTTGTGACAATTTTGTTGTTTCTTACATGGATCTTTTAACTGCTGCTAGTTTGAGTTTTGCTTTATTTTTGCACTTTGGTTGCAACAAAATCTGCTTTTTGGCAGATGACAAATGGCAAATATCTCCTCCTGTGTGGTATAAAATCAATATTTCAAATTATTTTACTGATGTTACAAATTACATGAGATGATTGTAAATATGTCACGGACACTACAAAGTAACTAAACCATACCATACTGTCCGTTCTGAAATGATGAGACTAACACAAACTGAACAAGCAGACTTTAAAAACCTCTTTGTTTTGAATAACTCATCATGACTGGATGATATAATCCTAATAAAGTCAGATATTAAGGCTGCAAGTCACAGAAGTCGAACAAAATAAATGACTTTTTTTTTGTGCAGTTCTGCTGCAAATATAATAGTATAATTTCACACTTGGCTAATTATCTCTTATGCATAAGGAAACTGAATTTGTTAAATAAGCCACTTAGGAAATAAAAGAGTTGCAATGTGAAAGTGTAGAATAGAAGTTTCCTTGTTTTTTTTTTTTAAAAGCGGTAATCCATCTATTTAGAGTTACACTCAGTAAAGTTGTTGAACTTTGCAAGAAGCAGATTAACGAAAAAAAGGAGTCAGCAATATTCTGACTTTTAGATCTGCACTTCCCACAATTCAACCAATAGTATCTCTTTTGTTAGACCTTCCTGCTTCCATAAGCATCCCAGGTGACTGCCGTCAGAGACTCTAAAGTAAACTCTAAATAAACTCTAAAGTTTATTGTTGCTTGTAGATGAAGTGATTCTAATATGTGATTGACCTCTTTGCCTGTCTGTCTGTCTGTCTGTCTCTGTGTGTGTGTGTGTGTGTGTGTAGCTGAAGGCAGTGGGGTGATCATCGTGGTGATCATACTGTGTCTGCTGCTGATCGCCATCCTCGGCAGCGTTCTCTACTTCCTACACAAGAAGGGAAAGATCCCCTGTGGGCGCACGGGAAAGCAGGAGATGTGAGTAACGTTTCTTGTAACACTGCAAACAGTACGACGTCTATATAGAGGAACACAACACCTGTTTTTAAAGTCTTTTTAAAGGCAATATCCTGTATTCTTAGTTTGTCTAAACATCCTAATGAAAGACCAAAACCAAGCATGAATTGACTCTCTGAACTCAGTGATGAAGTATTATTCCTCTGTGCCATAGAGCTGCATTACTGTCCAAAAAACACACATATAAAACACATGAATGAGACACACTGTCGCACTTACTGACACATTCCTTCATTACTATGCACACGGCCAGTTTATTTTGGGTCAGTCCCACGTTCAATCTACAGCTGAAAATAGTCCTCATTACTCCTGTTTGAATGATGTTTACTAAAAACCACAGTGACCAGCTTTATTAAATTACCCTTTTTAATCTGAAAGTACATATTTGTGACCTTTTTTCAAGATGAATTGTCTTGAGGTTGAGTATTGAGAGAACTAGACTTGTGCTTTAAGACTAACTCACTGAAGAAAAGCTTAAAACTGGGTATAAATAACACAATAGATCAACGCAGATTATAACTAATGTTCAAATAAAGAATGTCAAATGCAGTTACCTGTTTTTTTTGTCAAATGCCAACAACCCTTCCTGTCTGTCTGCAGCACCAAAGAGAAGACCACCAAAGATGACATTGTCGTGGAAATGAAGACCAACACAAAGAATGAGGAAGCTGTGCTGCTAAAGGCTGTCAACGGAGACAAGAAAGGCCCCAATGACAAGGTGACTATAGAGATGCATGAATGGGACTATGGGACTATAGGACACCCCGCAAAAACATACAGTTTAGCTCTTAGGTTTTAACATTCAAGAGGCCAAAAGTAAAGTAAAGTTTGTCTTTTATTTGTGTTGTAAAAAAGCTCATAGAGTTCATTCTGTGAAGTAAAGTCATAGTTGGAAAAACTGTAGACTCTACGAAGTACTGCATGTAAATACTGGATTTCAGGAAATGCACGTTTACATGATCAACATCCTCTTTAACAGTAACTTTACAGAAGCTGTTTGTAATGTTTCTTTTTTTGGGTGGTAGCTGTGCCTTTAAGATCAGTCACAAATAACTTGATTGCAGCTGCTAGCATGCAGAGAAAGGAAGGAGTTCTGGTTGTACAAAAATGTGACATGGGAATAGTTTGGACATAGTTTGGATCTGGGAATGCGGTTTCATCACAACAATGAAGTGCAACAGGCCGTGAAACATAAGCAGTCAGATGATCAGACAGGCTGTAAACGAGTCAGATTATCTAAAATACTTTATATATAGAAGTAAAACTGAGAGAGTGAAGGCGCCAAAAAATGTTGGTATTCTGTCATCATTCAAGAAAACTGAAGATGCAAACAGGAAGTGTAAAAGGTAAAAACTGATTCAGGAAGTCTTAAGCTCACAGACTAAAGGCTGAAACGCACTGGAAGTGATTACTGACATACATCAAATGACACTCATCAATTAATGCTCCTCCAATTAAGGCACACTGCAGGCATCAGATTTTAATTTTTTTGTTCTTTGTATTAAGCGCTGCTTTATTTTGACGTAATGAATGAATGAAAAGGATCAGAGAAATAAACTGGACAAACGTTAGCAGCAGCTCGGCTCGGTTCTCGTCAAACATAGTCTGTATATTTTTTTTAGATAAAACGGCTTTAATTAGTATTTTCACAACTTTCATCTGCAGGTCTGTTTGTTACTCCTATGATCCCTTGCTACTTCACACCATCATCACACTCCGTCTTTTGTTATTGTTTTGATTGAGACGCCGAGCAGCTGAAATTACATATTGCACGTTTAACACACATGAAAACATCAAGTGTCTTTAACAGTCACCGTTCAATTAAAATGTTTAAAAAAAGACATGAACATTATCACCTTTTTATAGTTGCAGTGGAAACTCATCACGAGGCGGAGAAGTGGAATTCCCCTTTAATTGCATGTGTCACAGTTTATTTGTCTTGTGTGGTAACTGCAGCCTGTGTCACAAGATGTTTGTGGGTGAGAAATGTGTTTTTGTGTCTGTGATGTTCATAACAGCGTCTTCCTTCTCTGTCCTTCCAGTAAACTCCCCTGACAGACAAGCATCTTCATCAGGACACGTGAAGCCGGCCGTGCGTTGGAGCTGCGGAAGCCTCCACCGATCTGATACCCCGCAGGTTAACGCCACCTCATAGACCGGACGTTTCTCCCATCATGCATTGTAATCAACAGTATTCAGTAGATTCCTCACAGGAACAATCACATCCGTAGACACACAACACACCAACACACACTCACACACACACACACACACACACACACACACAAATCTGCATTTTTCATTTGAATGAATGTTTGCTTCTACAGTTCCTCAGTTGCTTCCACAGTTGGTTTGTTTTCGTACTATTTCCTCAAACTGTTGTTCATCGTTTGTATGATGGTGCCTCATGTTCATCATCATCTTTTTCTTTTTTTTTATGAAAGTGTATATATTATATATATTTTGTTATTTAAGATATTTTGGCACTCAGATTTTCATGTCATGGTAGCATCTGGGTCGTGTGCATGTTGATCCGTGTTCATTGGGTCCAGAGGTTTTAAGGACTTTGACGTCAGAGACCAAAACGCTCTTTACTGTCGGTTCACAGTCACACCGAGAGGAGGCTCGTCAGTGTGTTTGCTCAAGTTTTTTTAATTGATTCCAATATTTGTAGAAATTGATTTTGAAATTTAATGTTTTTGAGCCAAAACAAAAAAAAATAATGTCTGATCAACATTTCGATCATCAGGAGGAACTAAAGCTTGATAATCATAACAATAATAATAATAATAATATCTATGGGACACACTGGGGGCCTTCTTTTGCAAACTGCTGTCAAGCCCTTGTACTGTTTGTAAATACATGTAGTGTACAGACCTGTTAGTGGTGGCCTTGGACTGTTACTGAAGGTGAAAAGGTCAAAGGTTAGTGATCTGCTGTGCCTGTGTTGAGAATGCATCATACACTGAATTAGTTTTCTTGTTTCTTGGGTTTTTTGCTCTGTGTATTTTCTTTGTGGTTTTTTTTTTCACTGAGAGCTAGTTGAGCCTGAAGGACTGCTCCGGTGTTTGTGCATGTTTAACACATTTACTACAGATAACACACACACCTATACACACACACACACACACAGACGTCACCGCTGAACGTTCTGCAAAAGTTTTGAGATTGATTTCTACTTTTGTTTGCAGACAGCCCGTTAGTTCTCGTTTCAGCTGGCAGAGAATTCAAACTTAGAGAATCATCATAGTGAACATTTCTGCTCTAAATCTGAAAATTATTCCACGTTAATGTTGTTTTTACTGTAGATCGATTTGGAAAGTCAACAATACAAGTAAACATGATGTTCACTGTGATGGTTTGAGCAAGTTTCAAGTGTTTTTAACACATTAAACGAGTATAAAACGACGGCTGTGGAAGGTAGAAAATCCCTGCTGAGCTTTAAAAAACTCAGAAGATCGTTAAATTAACACTTAACAATGATTTAAAAGTATTTCCAGAATCCTAAATGACTCTTTAACCATCTGGATCTAAAATTAACTAAATGAACAAACAAAAAAAAAGACCCCAAATTTAATCACAAACAATCCAAACAAAGGTGGTAACTTGGAAACGTCCTTGCCGGGTTTGTAGGATGTGAACTAAAATATGAAAGTTTTACCATTATTATTATTTCATTTAATAGTTTCATACACAATAACACATCTATATTCTTACTTGTATTGTATAAAACAAAGCAAAGGCAAGAAAAACAAGAGAAAGGAAGAGTCGCATCTTGAGAAATGGATTTTTCTTTCATGCAGTCTGGAAAGACCTTCAGAGCAATGGTAAGTGTTATTAAACAGCTTTCTGGGTTTTCCAAAATCTCATCAGAGATTTATCTTGTAGTACAACAGATGTTTAGCTCTGTGATTTGAACGTAATCTACAGCGAGTCAAAACTGCCAAATTTGTAGTAAATCAGCTTCAACATGCCAGAAGCCTGGTCTGCTTCTTTCTTTAAAGGCCAGCGTTGTGAATATGATGTATCGGTTCGCTCACTGTGTAGGATTTTGGTTTTTTGTTTTTTTTTGTGAAAAGGTATATTTTTTTGTTGCTGAGAGCGCTACATTGCCCAATGACTTGCAACATTAACAAGTAGTGATATATTTTTCTTGTTTTGTTTTGTTTTCCTTGTTCCACTGAGTTGAGATGTTTGACATTGTAGAAATATCCAGGTACAGGACGTCCTCAGGCAAAGAAGTATCCTCATGTTGCAGCGTGACGAGTGAGTTTTTTTTTTTTTTTAATGGTTTAGAAAAGCTGCACAAAGCCATAACACCAAACGTCTCCTGTGTGCAGTCAAATATTTCTGCTTTGATTCATAAAAATCTGCACCTCGTCTTTTAAGTTTGAAACATTTATTCGTTCTGGACTTTTCACCAGTGGAAAAAAAAACAAGTTTGAAACTGATCATTGAATTTTTTTTTCTCTAAATGTGTGTAAATTAAGTACTGTACATGTGATTCTTTGATGCTTGCAGTTTTTTTTATATTTTTTGCAAGAAAATAATGCCAAATAAAAACGTTTCATTTAAAGAGAGACCCCTTTTTTTCTTTCTTTTTTTCCCTGTATTGTGTATTATTATATGTATTGTCTATGTTTGCAGAGGTATGCAGGAGCAGTTCATGCTGGAATGAGCTTTTCAAATCGCCCAAAGCCTCAATATGAAACAGAACAATAGTGAGTTCAGTGCTGCTCGGTCCCACAGTCGAGCGGAGGAGGAGGCGGGAAGGAGCGCTGCCTCCCAAACCGCTGTCAGCACGAGCAAGAAATGACTTCAACAGTAGCTCAGATTTCCAGCCGGAGTCTGCGAGGAGACAGGAGGAGGAGGAGGAGGAGGAGGAAGGACAGAAAAACACAACTCACATCTGCAACAAATTCAGGCACCGCAGCTCACAGCCGCCTTTCACGATCCAACACAAACTGGCTGTTCTCCATTCGTTTAGCATAAAGCGTACAAGTCCAGGTGGAGACAATGTGATAGCAGCTTGTTTCATGCTTTCATTTTTTTTATATCCTGTGTTTGCTCTGCTCTAATGTAACTGTTGAAAGATAAAACCATTTCACACTTTCCTCATTGTGTCTTTAACCAAAGTGCTTTTTTTTTATCTATTATGTTTATATTGTTAGACTAAATTGATTCGCCTCCATTGGTTGGAAGTAGATTTCAACATCCAGTTTATTGACATTTTTTTGTGTATTTGCACACATAAAAATCAATGAAATGCTGTTTGTTCCTCCCACACTACAGCAGTACAACAACAGAAAGCACACAGATATACTATAGATCTAAAAATTCCCTTTAAAAAAAGATTAAACAAACAATCACAAGAGATTTATATGTATATTTAAAAAAAAAGAAAAAGAACGAGCCAGCACAATGCATTCAATTACATTTAGAGAGTAAAGTACATCACAGTTCGATAGAGGCCACATAATCGGTGGCCTAGGACACCAAATGAATGGGAAGTGGGTGTTTTGGGAAGATGTAGTCTACAAGTTCTCCCTTCTTATAACATTTTTCCTGCCTTTTGTCCCATTTACTTGCATTGATTCTCATATCTGATTTGATTTTCCAAAGCCTTAGTCAGTTTTTGCACGACAACCGCCGAACCTCATAATAATAATAGTAATAATAATATCTTTATTTATGTAGCACCTTTAAAAACAGAGCTTACAAAGCAAAAGCAAAGACATGAAACAGAAAACAATAACAGATCTGACTTGAAGAAGACGGCGGTCCAAAGAAAACAATAAATGAGATGATAAAAAGATTAAAAGATGATAGAAAGATGAACAAAAGACAATTATATAAAAGCCAGACTGTAGAAATGGGTTTTAAGAAGTGATTTAAAAGAAGTCACTGATTCTACGAGCCTTATCTCCTCAGGTGGGTCGTTCCAAAGTCGAGGGGAGCCCTGATGACCTTAAGATTCAAGCCTCGGCTTTAATGTGCTGCCAAACACTCACTGAATGAGGACTGGGAGGACTTTGTCTGGGCTGGAGGAACCATTGTGGCAATTGATGCTTAGTAGAAATTCATATCTGAAGTATTTGGGGCTGGAGTTTGTGTTTTTTTCTCGTCTAGGGCACCAAAATAGTCAGAGCCGGCCCTGCAGGAGTTATATAATCCATTTAGCTTTCCAGATAGCTTTAGCCAACAGATATCTGCAAACCTGGACAAAGCAAAGCAAACTATCAGAATAGATTGATGACACCAGAGGAAAGTGAAATTTTTTTTTCCTGATTTGGGTGAATAAAACCTTTAAAACATGAATAGTATGTATGATATTCATTTTAAGACGGTGTTAGTTGTAGCCTATACTCATTTAATTATCATAAAGTGTTTTTTTAAATATGTTCAAAGCTGCTAAAATCATTATTTTTATATGAACAATAGAAAAAAAAGGCACTTTTAGAGACAAACTGTCACCTGTCTGCAGTTCATCTCAGCTCTGTGGGGCTTTAAAGTGTCAGTTCGTTGTTTTTGGTTTTATGGTCTGCGCTCATTCTCACCACTCTCACGTTTCTAGCAGCAGCAACTGTTTTTCAGTGAAAAAGAAGCTCTAAATAAAAGGCACTGATCACTACCTGCTCTGCAGCAAACAGCAAACAGACACAGTTATAATGTCTGGCTGGCAAACATAGTGGAGCATTTAGCAACTCAAGGGCCAGATATTTCCCCTCAGGAGTCAGTAGAGAACAAAAACAAAACTAAATCAGAGCAAATACTGGACTTAGATTCAGCAGGTGGACAGCGTCACGACTCTAAATGATTAATAAAGTTATTCCTTGACTGCTGGATCTCTAAACAAGTTCAATATATCAAACTTCAAAGTTAAAATGTCAGTGTTTTGTTGTCTGCTGCCTCCAAGTGTCCAAAAAACACCAGTTAATGCAGCTTTAAATATAAAGTATGTGAAATAACAGTTATTACACCCATTAGTTTGCACTGCTGGAGCTCTGATATTTCAACATGTCTAAATAATAATATTATTTAAAATTCAGAGGCAAAAATAAGTTTTGGATACCTGCTACTTTAAGAAATGGACCTTTTTTTCCTAGATAACTGTTGACATTTTTGGGTGAAGTTACTCCCAGTTAGAAAAAAAAAACAAAACACAACTGATAAACCACACAGATCACAAATGTTAAAGAAAATACTGTTTAATTAAAAATCTTAATGGCTTAGGCATGAAAACATGGCAACACAATGAATGCTGAGGATATTAAAAAGACAATAAATAAAATCATATTTACACAGGCAATAACAAAGCGATGAAGACAACTTTTTTAGTAGGCAAGTTCTTATTTTTAAAGGCGAGTTAAAACATGATTATACCATAGATACCATTTGACCAGTGGATCTGAACCAACACACCAGCTGAGGGGAAAGTGTGTGTGTGTGTGTGTGTGTGTGTGTGTGTGCGAGAGAGACAGCGAAGCTTCTGGCAGTGATTCAACACGCCGGTCAGTCTCGAGTCAATCTTTTCACACGGCAGCACTTTTCATACTTAAGGAGTGTTTAGTGCCTGTTTATAGTGTTCAAATGTTACTGTACCACTGAGATCAAGTGAACACAAAGCCAAAGGACAGACGACACGTTTCTCTGTCGGGGCAATGTCATGATGATGATGATGATGATGGTGGTGGTGGTGGCGATGATGATTTTGGTTTGGAGCGATTAAAGCTGCAAGACTGGAATCACAGCGGGGACAGAAAAAAAGCACAACTGCTGCTAAATTCACTAAAAGTCCAGCCAGCAGAGTCGTCTGATGGGTCGTCATTGATCTGTATTTGAATCATATTATGGACAGTTTACTCTATTTATAAAGAGCATGGAGGCTTGTCGACACATTTCACACACTTATTTTCAGAGGAAACTGATCTATTTTCTGCTTTTAGTTAAACGTATATAAAAGGGAAACACATTTAAGTGAATGAAGCGAGCTGTATAGAAATGCCAAAGTACGTCCGCACATTTTATTCAATTACATCTTAAAATTTGGAGACGTTTTGTAATTGATAATAATTATCTCGTAAGTCAGATAAGGGGTCTAGTTTTACCAAATATGTTTGAAGTCATCTGGAATCAGCGTTCAGTTAATATCTTATCAAACATTAAATTGTTTTAATTCTCTATAATTGATGTCAGTCTGTATCCAGTTTTTCATCTCTCCTGTGGCGTCATCTGCATATTAAATGACCAGTCTGAGACAAACAACGTCAGAAAAAGGCTCCAACTTAAAAACAACAACTGTAGAACCTGCTGTTCTTCTTCTTCCATTTCATTTAAGCAGCCAATGTGGAGTAATTGAATGGTTTTGGTTTGACTGACAGAAGGCACATTTAAAATTACTGCTAAAAAAATCAAAAAAGGTGCTAATTGGAAGATTTATTTCGGAAAGAAACTGCTCTCACTTCAGAAGTATCTTCCTGTTCATATGTGAGAGTGGGAACCAGACGCATTAATATGGAACAGCCATCTTACAGTTAATGGAGCCTCTCTCTCTCTCTCTCACAGATGTATTTGTATTCTGCGCTGATGTAGTCCTGAACTTAGATCAAGACTCCCTGCTTTTGATGATACAGAAAACTGGTCGGGTTAAAACAAGAGGCCCTCATGTAGACATCAAACCGCCTCTGATCTGTCGTACACCTGAGCGTAACGGCTTCTCTGTTGTTTTTTTTTGGTCCACTGGAAAATCAAATCACCTGAGTGCAACCCAAAACTTCAGAGGACTCATTTTCAGTTTCTTAATTTTGGATATTTTGTTGAAACTAACTAATGACTTTGACTGGAGGACTTGAGACTTGATGAGCCCTGATGAGGGACAGTTCATAACTATATCAAAGACATTACTGTCACCGAGCAGTTGATGAAATTCATTAAGAAGGAAGAATATTGATGATAAGAACTCAGCAGATGAAAGGGAATCTCATTTTAAACCAATCTAAGAGTCTGAATCAATGCTAGCAGCTCTATGAGGCTGTACTTAGGCACATCAAGCTAAAAAAATGTAAACATTAGCAAACATGCTAACGTTAGCATGCCTACGTTAGCATGTTTGCTAATGTTTACATGCCGCATGCTAAGTAGCATTAAACATTAAGTGCAGCAGAGGTTACTGAGAGTGACATTAGCGTTGAAGGCATTTGATTATAAAATATTTAAGAAACTTTGATCTGATGGTGGCTGCTAGATGAAAAGCTAAAGGATCGCCAGAAGTTATCCATGGCAACAGAGGTGTCTCACATTAACGCTGATATAAATACTATACAGTCTTTTTCGCTCGTTGACTGATGTCAAGGCAGTCGTACCAAAGATCACATGACCAGACCTTTCAGTTCAGTGACTCTTGTTTTTTAAATCATACCGCTGGCTGAGAGTTTCTTCATTCTTCTACAAGTGGCTTTTTCAAGAGTTTGAATTTTGGAGCGGAAGTGAACGAACTCCATATTTTAACATATTAAATATGGTTGTTGTTTGTGTGCAAGTCTAACAATAAGCAAGAAATCCAAATCACTGGAATGTTTCTGCCCGTGCTCGTCCGCAACGCTGCCGACGTTTTATCATCAGCCCTCCTTCCTTGTGTGTCCTTTAGCGTCTGTTCAGTCATTACACACAGCCCTGGCTTATTTCTGAGTACCTGAGTCCACATGACAACACAGCACCTTCAATGTTTTGTTTGTTGTTGTTGTTGTTGTTGTTGTTGTTGTTGTTTTTGTGTTAGAGCTCAACGGTAAGTAAATCCCTTCAATCTGATTTCTCAGTGAACCCAGAGATTCTGTTTCTGGGTATAAAAATATGACGCTGATCTAAAATGACATGAACAAAATCTTGACAGCATGTTAGTCATTTAGCTTTTTTTTTTTTTTAAAGTAAGAAACTATAAGAGTATACAGAAGCTTTTGACTAAATAAACCAGCCTTCAGTGTCGATCATGGAGTTAAAGGTGCAGTGTGTAGAATTTAGTGAAATGGAATATAACATTCAGTATGTTTTAATTAGTGTAATTATCACCTGAAAATAATTGTTGTGTTTTCATTACCTTAGAATGAGCCCTTTATATCTACATAGCGAGCGAGTCTATGTCGCGCCGCCATGTTTCTACAGTAGCCCAGAAGGGATGCCACTAAATCCTACACACTGGCCCCTTTAAATGACAAAACATGAACTTCTGAAATTCCAGCCATTGTTAGTACTACACACAGCACGGCACGTTATGAGAGTACTTCAAACATTAAACTTGTTATTATTGTTACAGAGCCGCCATTGAACTGGGGAGCCGAGAAGAGGAGAATCAAAGTTCAACTTGTCAGATACCATCGGGAAACGGAGCGGCGAGCCACGGTGACGCCGTACGACATGAAGCCCTGCAAATACTGCACTGCGACTGAACATTCATCAGTGTGAACACACACACACACACACACACACACACACAGGCCACATAACTAAAAAAAAAAAAAAAAAAAATCACTAAATTCCGACCAAACTCGCTTCGTACACCACACAACACCGACACTGACACTGAACTGCTGCCGCCAGCAGTCGGGACACCGAGTCAAGAGCGGAGCGGCGATCCGCAGCGGTCCCTTCTACTGTTCAAAGTCACTGTAGCTTCGACACTTAGCTTAATGAGAGGATGTACTGAGATTTGGGGGGGTGGGGGGGGGGGCGACACATACACCGCCACAGCACGAGTCGACCGCCATGACAGTACGGCAGGGTCAAAGCTTGGCTTACAGATTGCTCACATATTAAAGAAGGCTTTCGATTCTCCACGTATGCTGCGTTCAGGTCATATCGAACACAACGTCTGCCTCTATGACTGAGCTGCTCCCTTAAAAAAGGGACATAAAATGCTTTTTTGTGTTATTTTTATATTGTTATGATGTTAGTTGTCTATGTTAAACATGGTCAAAGTTCCCTGCAACTCCCTGCGAGGGCATAAAGACCCAGTAGAAGATAAATAAAGACTATTTTGAACTGTAAATCATGCAAAGATATTCCAGTAAGGACCATAAAAGTACTGTATAGACCTGGAAATGTGCATGATACATCCCCTTTAATCCAAAACTGGACCAAAAGGTTTGACACCTGTCATCCTCACTTGCTAGGCCAAAAAAAAACAACAAAAAACCTCAATCTCCAAGTGGCGATTAAGAGTAAACAAGAGATTTTGAGGATTCAAAGTCAACTGCTTGGCATCAGCATAACTGCACACTGACATCAGCAGTCCAAGATAATCAAAATAATATATATAATACCTGCTGCAGTTTGTTCATTGTGGATTATAAATGATTTCTTCTGACATGACGTGAACACAGCATTACTCCTGGGAGTAAAGCCTACTGGCAAGTAGTTGTTGCCCTGCAGGAAAGTGCTTGGTAAATGCTATCCATGATAATGGCACAGAGTGGAGACAGAGACAAGACAAAAGGCGGGTGAGAGTTCGCCCTGAAGTGACTATGTGGCGATGTGCGCCGTGGAGGGGATAGAAACAAACTCGCGCAGGATGTTCTTGGCCGTCTCCAGGTTGTTCTGAGCGATCATCAGGGCTTTCTGGATGTCCTGGATGGAGTAGCCTTGAGATATCAGGCATTCAATCTCCCCGTTCAGGGCCAGACTTCCAGGGCCGGCAGCAGCAGGAGGTGCAGGAGGTGGAGGAGGAGGAGGAGAAGAGGTGGAGGAGGGACCGGGGATGTCTGGCAGTCGAGCAGGAAACTCTCTGTTTGAAGGCTGAGGTCGTCGGTCTGAGTTGGCTCGTCGTGGGAGGGGTTTGGGGGGTTGTTCAGGGCTGACGCTTGCTGCAAACATACCTGCAAACACACAGGTAAGGAGATGAGAAAAAAAAATGGTGGGTTCAAGCACCTGAAGGAAATGTTTTAGATTGTTGTTCACTATGCTCACTAGTAGATTGTAGATTAATGTTGACACTTAACGATGAGTGACAGGCTATCTATTCATAATTATTCAAAGAAAGAACACCAATCTTTAAACCACTAGAGCAGCTCTGCATGATTCAAAGTTAAAACACTCCTTATTCATGTCATACAGACCCTTTACGCAGCCCCTCAATACACTGTGTTTCTCTTATACACAGTTTTAGCTCCCGTCTCTTTAAGGCCCGCCTCCTGATGAGCCCGCTCCGTTCTGATTGGCCAGCTTTACACATCAGTGTTGTGTAATTTCACCATCATTGCAAACCAAACTTTTCCTGCTTTTCTGCGTCAAATTAAAAGCTTTTACATGACTAACTAAGGGGAGACTTTTATTGTGAAGAATTTAAAGGAAGTAAAAATGTATCCCTCACTGAATTAGCGGCGCTTTTTCAGTGGATCACTTAGAAATAATGCAGGGAGGAAGAGTACAAGCAAAAACAGCCACAGTGATGATGATGATGATGTCCATTGAAAGAAATCCATCACAAACTCACATCAGTTCGGGACGAAAGTAGAAAAAAAACGTCAGACACCGAGCGCTCAGAGGAGTGTGAGGATTACTGCTACATACGTTTACCTCTTTATTTTCCACGTCGGCCACTTTTAACATGAACATCTGACACTGTGACATTGTAAGTGTGTGTCTGAAAACAAGGAAAAGCATAATACTTCCCCTTTAAGAAAATTAAAATACAAAGTTTGAGGGGTTTTTTTGCAGCTGTGGTCAGACACTTGGGTGACTTTGAAACTAGCGTAAGACATGTTGTGGTCACTCAGTCACATGACAAACAGTCTAAACAATTGGAAAAATCCCCTTGTAAAGCCGTTGTTATCGAGACTTAATATATCAAGATGTTAGATAATAAGATAACTTTTCAGCACGTGCTTTATCAGTTTGCGGGAATTGAGCTGTGAACTTATCAGGTCAACAACATGATTCGTCCTCATCACTGAACACATACTCTGAAACATAAATACATTACTTAAATTTGTACAAATACTTACTTCCTTCTACCGCTGTGTCGATGCTGAGAGCGCTGAAAGCCGCTGAAGGGCCGCTGATCTCCGACAGGGCTCTTCTGGTGGGGGCCGGAGGGACCACCGGTCTGGGACAGTCGTACTCATAAATATCCTCCAAACTGGCCTCCTGCGTCTTGTCCTGGGAAACGGCGGCTGAATGTTGAGGGTGGTCTAAAATAAAAAAAAAAAGAGAAAAAAACAGATATCATAATGATGTAATCTATATACATACAGAGAGTAATGTGATGCAATATATTAAATCTGTTAAAGAGTCTACATCTGTATTTGAAGACTTTCACATTTCCTGTGTATTTAATCAGGAAATCTCATCTTAAAATCCTGTTTTTAACATTATTTATGATCTGCACTTTCAATTACAGCAACACTCATTCAGTGTATATCCATCACATCCATTGTTAGTGCTGACATTCAACATTTCCACCAGTTTTTTTTTATTGTGAAGCAGTCACAGGAAATGCGATGTATTTGTCATCGACATTAATGCTATCATTCATCAGAAAATGTGTACTAAACAAGAAAAGTGCATTTCTGTGCAAACATCGGATAAGTTTTAAATGTTGCAGGGAGTGATGTAATGTTTGATGGATCTCTTCCTGTTCTGGTTGCACAAAAATAAAATTGATACTGATCCGCTCATCTGACTTTGAGTCAGGCAGCAAACAGAAAATGTTAGAAGGCTCTCCTTTCAGCAAACTAATCCTAGCTAGGGCTGCAGCTAACAATTATATTCCTTATCGATTAATCTGTAATTATTCTATCGATTAATTGATGAATTGTTTTGGTCTCTGATGACGTTACCCAGGTCGGAGGTCTGCGCTGTCTCAGACGCAGCAGCCTGGGCCTGGATGTTACACATGGACTCGTAGACTTGTGGGTCCTCGGAGTCGCTTTCACCCACCTCACTGCTGGGACAGAGAGAGAGAGAAAAAACATCATTTAGATCTATTTCTATTTTAGGTCTGTTTCTGTTTGATAAGACACAAACATTTTCTGTATGCAACATATTAAAATAAACACGCCACTACACATCTCCTGAAACAATGCTATCATCTTATGTAGTTCTATCGTTTTGATGTTGTAGGTAACTTTCCCTTAAATTTTATCCAAAAATGAGGCAAATAACTTCAAGTTTAATACAGTTCTTATCGAGTCGTATGCACAGTACTGCCAGTGTTTCTATTCATTCTCTGCTTTGTCATCTTTTCATCAAAGCATCAATCTAAAAACCACATTTGTTTCCTCATCTGCTCAGTTGCTTCATGTCATTTAGTCAAGAAGGTGAACAAACAGAATGAGTGGGAATGAGGTATCTCTGTGGTTTTTTTTCTTTATCATGGACAAACAAAAGTGAGGCTGTGGAGCCCCCTGGTGGACACTGATCTTTGATGTAGGATAATTTAAAAAAAAAAAAAAAAAAAAAAAAGAAGTAATGAATCACATCCTGACATTTCCAAGAGTCTTGTTTCACAATTTACATTTAGTTGACAACACATTGGATACTTTTTTCCTGTTTTTATCGTCAACAGTTCAACACAGATCACAAGATGTTTTCTTTGATGAATATCTTTTAAGAGGCAGAAAGTGGTTTTGAATTCATTTATCTGTGCGAACGTAGCCGCTGTGAGTCTGCTGGGTCTAACTGTACTCTACTGACAGTTTACTGAATCAGCGTTTCTCCTGTAATAATAACAATGAACCCCCGCCAGTGCCAAAAATAACAGTAAATATCAGTAGCGTAACTCTGTTTAGGAATAGCGCAGTGTTTAGTATGTTTGCGTAGCGAGTGGCAGAAAAGTCGTTGGATACGAGCAGAGCAGAGGAAAAGATTGGCGGTAAGTTGTCAGTCTGGCAATAAATGTACAGTACAGACTACAGTATGTCAGTTATTGTGTCATTCATTGTGAAATACACCATTAAAAAGGCTACAGAGGAAACTTCTATGCAATTTTATGTACTGTTTAGTAGGTAAACTAATAATTAAATTAAGTGATTGGGAGACAGACATCAATTAAAGAAACTGTTTCCTCCAATAATCTTGTTTCATCTTGTTTCTTATTTCCCTGCACTCTTTGGTTTTGTTTAATGTCTCATTTTCTGCTAAATGATGAGAAATCTTCTGGGTTTTGTTTCTAAAAGCCGATAATCCTCGATTACAAATGAGAAACAGGACGTTTCATTTATACAATAAGCATTCACTATTGTTCTACAAGGAATGATTTTCTACTTAGGGAAGCTTGATATATGTAAACCAGTCACTCCAGAAAATTTCAGAACAATGAACGGTTTCCTGTTCACCTGATGTCATTATGGTGGTTCGTCTGGGCCGGCGGTGGAGGAACCAAGGAGCCTGTTATGACCCAGGGGGCACCGGAGGCTGGAAGAGATGTTGGGCTCATGTATTCATTCTCCTCACAGTCAGACAACAGCTTCTCTCCGCCGCTCAACACCGCCGACGCCGGGTGAGATCTGGAAAATACAGAGACAAAGACACAACTCATTTAGACAACACAAACACTTGAAACTACATGTAATGATACTGTTTGATCTTTGAAGTAAAGTTGATAATCAATTAATCGTTTTAGTCATTTTGTGAGCAAAAATGCTAAAAACTTTCCAGGTTTAGCTTCTCAAAAGTTTATTGTGTTTCTACCAGCAGCGGAGCCTCGTACCTTGCAGCTAGGCAGTAGATGGCATTGGTAGCCGCTTGAGGTTTGCTCCCCTCTCCGCCGGTCCCATTGCTCTGAGGGATGGACGACAGGGCCGAGGGGGCCTTGGTTACGGGCCGTGGGACCATGTAGTTGGAGGCCCAGGCGGGCTGGTCAGGGGTGGAGGGCAGGGGTCTTCTCTGGAGTCTGGAGTCCTGACTGGCCAGGGAAGGGCGCTCCGGAGGGGGAGGAGGGGGTAACTCTCTCAGGGCTGGAGGCAGAGGTAGAGGCTTGTCTCTGTGAGTGGCTGCCATCTGGAAGTAGATGTTATTAACAGAAAAGATATGAAGACACAAACACACGTATAGTGGCAGCAGAAATGCACATCAACTATTGTGAATTCACATCTGCAGGAAGAATGTGTGTTAGCTTAAAGGCTACGCCATTAATGTAATGGTTAAAATATGAAATATTTATATGGTAGCTGGAGTCACTGGAGTTTTGCATTATTCTAGTTATAAATCAAGAGTGCATGAAAGCATGTATGAGGACTAATGCAAAACTTCATTGTATCACAACAAAGGGAGTTAAACTACAGAACTGTAATGAAGAAATGAAAACATGAACACGTTGAACAGATATAATATGATTTGTTTCTTTTTGTGTTGTTTCTATTTGTTGTTAATGCTTCTATGCAGGTTATTTTTGCCTAGTTTGTTTCATTGCTGATATATTTTATTTGTTATTTTAACATGTAAATAAAAAACAATCTAATGAATGAAAAAAAAATACAATCTTTTCTGTCTGCCAGTCTAATCTAGATAGAAAAACAAAATCACTTCCAATTAACTTTTTATTTTTTAGCAGACAGAAAGCAACACAAAGAGGGAACTGTACCATAAAAAGACTTCAGAAGATACCTGCTTGATTTGTTCAACTCGAGCTGCTCCAGCTGTCTCATATCAGCTGCAGTTGAACTTTTAAACAGAACAAGTACTGTGGATGGATTTTGCTCTCCGTCTCTTCCATTTGAATCATGTTAAAATGTTTCTCTTCACAACCACGAGGAGAACAATTACAGCGACCAGGACTTCTAATCTCGAATTTCTAATCTCAGCTCCTAATCAGCTATCTGTCCTTGAAAGAAATGATAAGCATTTTGCATGCCATCACAAACACACACTTACTTTGGCTGTGGCTCCCTGGTTCAGTGCACAGTGGGAACTGGAGGGTCTCTGCTGCAGGAGGTCTAGCCGGGGAGGAACCGGAGGCAGCTGAGACACTGGAGATGCTGGGCGCTCCACCTTCTCACACACACACACACACAGTATATATATATATATATTAAATTTCACGACTATAATAGTTCTTCAACAGTAAAAATGAGGTTTTCTGACATATAAAGTTTTTTTTGTCAGTGGCGTTCTGACCTTGGTGCAGGCCAGCCTGCTCATGACGAGGTGCTGGTCCTCCAGGCGATCGTCGTCTTCTTCATCATTGCCAGCGGCTTCTGCTCTGTTGGACCCCTGGAAACCAGCAAAGGAAGCCCCGCTGGCCTTCGGGTGGAAGGGATCCACCACGATGGGCTCTGTGCCTTTAATCTCACAGCGGCAGAACGGGCAGCCCTGACCCTCCGACTCCTGGCACGCACACACACACACACACACACACACACACACACAAGAAGAACAGTTAAACTTCCAGTGTTTTTCAGAGTCACTAAGTTTTAAATAGTAGTAAAAAAAGACAATAATATTTGGGGATAATATTGATTTGCAGTAACTATTTTAGTGTCAACATTTGGGGTAAGACTAAAAGCCGAAGCAAAACAAACCTGAACTATAATTCTGATGCAAAAATGCTAAAATTTGTACACTGCTTCATCTTCTATGGAGCAGCAATGATGGATGTTTTGTTTTTTATGGTTATTAACAAAACAAAAAGGAAAAAACTGGATGTGCTTATTTTAAGCAAAACAACAATAAGGAAGGTGAGTTTTACTGATGAGTTAAGTGCCTCAGGTACAAGTATACATCTTTATTTTATATATAAAAAAAAACACTAAAGCATTACTGTTGTTCTTGTCCTTCATGTTCAGCTGGCAGCTTTTTTTTGTTACAGGTGACCATCACACTGTGTTTATGACTCAGATGATTCACTAATTAGGATGTAAACTCATAGTATCGCCCACAATCTTGTAACATCATTAACCAAACACAGATTTAATTGGTCTAAAGTTCATTTCTGACAGTGAGATTTCAGAAGAAACATCAAGACATCTGTAAGTTTTTTTTCCCCTTAATCGCAGCACATCTTTGGAGTGCAAGGATTCACCTGCCTAAACAAAAGAAAGATGGACTTCCCTCCATCCTTACCATCAGGATTTACAGAGACTCTACAAACAAAAGTCTATAGTGCATCCTCACCTGCCAGGCGGTCAGACAGGAAGTGCACATCAGGTGTCTGCAGGGTTCGATCTTCACGTCCTTGTCGTTCTCTGCACAGATCTTACAAAGCTGGAAAGTGGAGCCCATCTCGCAGTACAACTCATACTGCTCCTGCAGGGATGAGAGAAAGGAAACAAAGAGTGTTTACACTGAAGACTGTACAGGAGACAGATGTGTTTTTAATTTTATATCAAGCAGTACAATCACCTGTTTACGATAGTGGAATGAATTTGCCTTATTACAGTGCATCCTTTGCTACAGCACTTATGCAATTGGTACTAAAAAAACTGCTTTCTCAGGCACATGAAGTTAACTGCTTAGTAGATGAGAAACAGATGAAGCCAAACCTGAGTAACTTTAATGTGGTCCTGCGGAGAAGGTTCACACAGCCCTGTTAAATCTGGGTTCTGTGCACGACCATCTGGGAATAGATAGCTAGAGAAAACACACACACACACGTCAGTATCATATATATATATCATAGCAAGACTGCGACTATAAACGACAAACCGCAGTAGAGACTTTCTTTATGTTATTTACCAAATTTATGTGCACTTGTTTAATTTCAGCTTAGTGTGAGAGTCTCCATGTTTGTGCTACACACACACACACACACACACACACGCAGGTGAAGAACTCCAGTTGATGACAACCAAACGCACAATATCTATTTTTCAGCCGCTCTGCGTCTCAATCAAAACAATAACAAAAGACAGAGTGTGATGACGGTGTGAAGTAGTGGTTAAACAACCAGCTTCACTGGGATAGGATTACTCCAGTGTTCATCGTTCAGGATGTTTTTACCGGGAGCTGAATTACCCGCAGGCACAACGCCGATGTATTATCTTCTATGTGTGTAAGTTGCCATTGTAGCAGACAAACACAGCACGGACACATGCATCTTGTGCGCTATACTCTTGGTAGAGGAGGTATGACGCCATTGACAGGTGACCAAATGAAACGGTCCGTTACTTTGATTAAAATGACAGATTTCTCTGGGTTTGAAAATTGTTGGAAACATTTGGGATAATGTACATACACAACTCAACAACAGTCTGAGAAGTTTGTATGGACAATAACTGCTGTCCTCATCACCAAAGAAGAAGCTACTAACTTTTAACATCTACTTTTAAAGGCCACGGTAATATTCCTTTAACGCAGAATAAGCTGCACGCTGTAATGCAGGATGTTGTAAAATACTACCAGTGAAATATGTGACCCTACAGGATGAAACAAAACATTCAGCTTTATAACTCATCACAATCGCTTGCTTGATCATCTATGCTGGTGTGAAGCTGCACAGGAAGAGATAAGTTTTCTATTTATAAAAGAGAAACAGAAATTATGTAAACAATACTGTTACCATTTCTCATGCGTCCCTCGGTCAAATTTGAAAGCACTGTTAAGTTAGTTGTATCTTTATTTACTGTGCAAAGTCACCAAAAGTGCAACTATCTGCAGTTGGTTTATATAATACAACACCATGCCTTAAATATGCTAATTAAAATAGTGTTTCTTTTTTTTTGTCCCTTAAGGCTTGTATTAACTATGACATTATGTACTGTGAAATGTATAAAGTGGTGCATAGAACACTGTGTTGTACTGGGACTCACAATCCCTCTCTGTATCCATCAATGAGGGCTTGGAAGAGTGGTTTGTTATGGGGGATGGTTTGCAGGATGTTCCCATCAGCTGTCACATAGCCGATCGCCCACTGGCCCAGCCGGGTGCAGCTCAGCCTGAAGATGTAGCTGAGAGAAAGACGACAGCCTCAAAAAACAGGACACACAAGGCAGCGCACAAACGCAGCAATATGTTATATTATTTGCAGTTAGGAATCAGACTCTTGGACTATACCTCTAAGATGTAGGACCGCAACTATTAGTTGATCAAAGAAACATTCATGAACTGATTGATTATTTTAAGTAATTTCTACAGTCTCTGGTTCCAGCTACTTAAATGTGTTTTCTGTTTTTTTAGTCCCCTGTGATAGAAAACTGAATATCTTTAGGTTGTGGACTGTTTGGTCGGGACGAAACAAGACATTTTGGGTTGCATCTTGGGCTTTTTCATAATTTTCTGATTTTTACAGACTAAAAAACTAAGGGATTAATCAAGAAAATGATCAACAGATTAATAGATAATGAAAGAGTTAGTTGCAGCCCTACTTACATGCATACAAAGCTTCTATTTGCTCTGGTTTCCATAGTTACTTGTATTTTTGGTTTGCACAGGATGTTGATGCAGAAATGCTTAAAAAACAAAGTGTTATTTTAGATATTTGTCATTCTTTGGGCTTGTCAGTGACTCACCTGCCGGGTTTGTGGATGAACCTGTGCAGTCGGGCTTTGACTTCATCGTAAGTGAGGAAGGCCATGTAACCGGGGTGTGTGACTGCTAGACTGTTCCAGTTCCTTAAAAGAGACGACCACGGCTACACAAACACACACAGACACACACACACACACAGAAGCACACAGGTCAGCTGTTTTAGACTGTGTTCAGCTTTTCTGTCAAACTTTCCCAAAACAACAATTTATTGACCCGTGACCTAGAACTTCCCATTAGGCCTAAACTTATCGACCCTCATTGGATTGACTTTATTGATCAAAACAACTTCCATTTAAATCACAATCAAATCCAAAAGTTAGTTAGTTATAACAATTAATTGTGCATATACTCTTTTCGTTTTTGAAGACATTTTTAAAGAATTTATATGTAAAATCATGAAGGAAACTAGAAAAAAATCGGGTATCTTTTAGATTTACGTTTAAGAATGTCAATTTTTAAAGATCTTTGCATTCAAAAATGTTATAAAATCTTTAAAAGAAAGTTTAAAATTATGTTTATAAAATGTTGGACAATTAAAATCAATTCCTAAGCCTTACTTTGTGGTTTTTTAAGAAAGAAGTTTTTCCTTTCAATCCTTCAAATGTGCCCTGAACACCGTCTAACAGGTTGTATCTCCAACGATACACAAATATTGTTGCACCAACTTCACAGAACATCAGTTTAGTTAATAAATCCTTGATCAATCAGATAATCAATTCCAGAGCAACTCGATCAGACTAAACTCTGATCTGTAAATAAGTTCTCTGTGATGTAGAACATGTATGAGATTCGATGAATGGCGCCTGGCCCAAAACATCCGCGTGGAAATTCAAATTAAAATGAGTTTACTCGGGCTGTAGTCAACCAAAGAAAATCTTAAGTCGACTGAAATCCTACATAATCTTCAACTAATCAATTTGTTACAGGGGTGGGTGGTGGGGGTCAAACTTTTCCTCTGCTCACTATGCAAACATACTAAGCACTGCCCTCCTAAATGGAGTTAAACTACCGTTATTTAGCCTTATTTTTGGCATTAAAAATATCTTTTGGCCTGGCAGGGGTTTGTTTATATTATTACAGGAGAAATACCGATTCAGTAAACGTGGAGTACAGTTAGACCCAGCAGTCTCCGTTATGTTGGGGCGAGTTCAAGGTTGTAAAAACAACAGAGGTTTTTTGAGTCCATCATTTATCTTCTCATCTACACAGCAGAAATTTATGCTAGAGTCACTGAAAGAGCAATGATCCGAGCTGAAACATGCCAGCTTTGCACTCTTGTGTCAAAACAATGAATCTCTTCATGACATTTCTCCACAGCTGAAACAGAAAATGTTTTTTTTTTCCACTCCACGCTGCATCATCTTTGATTTCTCTGAACTCATTAATGATCAAAAGCTTCTAAGTATCACTGACTTTTTCCACACTCATAGATGCTACGACATTCCCAGAAGGCGCTACTGTTATGAGTTATTACCTGGAAGAGCCTGGTGAAGATGTCAAATTCAAAAACAGAGATGTAGTCGTTGCAGGTGAGGTCGATGGTGGACTTGAGGGCCATTGCCTCCAGGCCGGAGCTGATTGGATGAAACTCGTGGAGAGCCTGACGAAAGGTCCTCCATGGCACTATGGTCCTTCATGGTTGGAATGGGGCCATAAAGTATCAAGTTTAGTATGAAGCTAAACATTCACTTTGTTTTGAATGCCATACATCATGTTTGCAACCTAATCAGTGTGAATGTAAGCACAGAATCTAACTGAAAAAACTCCCAAAACTAATTTTAAATCCTTCAAATATAAATACACAAATTTAATGTTCAAGCAAATGCCTGAATTTACATTAGTAGCAGAATGAAAAAAAAATGTATTGAATATTTGATAAAGTAGAAAACTCACTTGTCCCCGAATGACCTTCTCCAAAACTCGGCAGCATCTGCTTTGGTGATCCTGAAGTTGTCGCCCTGAAATAGGCCATTGGGGAAGATGGCTTTTAGCTCCGCTAGCATGTGACTGAAGATCAGAGACAGCTTGGTGAGGTTTCGCCTGAGAAGAGGAAGACACAGAAACAGACGATGCAGAGACAAAGTTATTAAAGTACATTATCAAGCATTATCTAAATTCTTATCAATTACCAAAAAGGTTACAGGCATTAAATAAACATGTGTATATGAATGTAGTCTTTACCAAACAAGGCAAATAACGCTTGTGTTTATACTGTGTGTCTCTATTATTCATCCAAGATCTTTTAGAAGCTTTTTCAGACCTCCAGAACACAAACTTCAGCCTAAAGAGATGCCATTCACACTTTGAAATAGCCGGTATTATTAAGGTACGCATGCTTTAAATCTTCCTTCAAAAAGGTTTGATTAACAGGACTGTGCTTAGTACAGAATTGGTGACATTTCCTAAACCCTCTAAATATCTTTGAGGAAACGCTTGATTAAAAATCACAGTGCGTCAGAGGAAGGATGAACTTTCGCTTAGTAATGGCTTTCTGAGAAAGAGGAAGTGGATGTGATTGCGACAGACGTTTATTATACATTTTACTGATTCTACTTCAGTTCACACAGCTGCTGGACCTTTTTTCATGTCGTTTTTCACAACAGTGGCATGTGAAACTGTAAATATGTCATAGAGAGAAACCTTTATGGCCTTACTGATGACAAAACAGATGATAGAGCAGTGTCTTTCATTGGTTCTTTTACATATACTAGTTACCTGTTTAAAGCCCATTAATGTATTATAGTTTTGTTGATAGGTTGCTGGCAACTGAACTTGACTGTATAGAATGATAAAAATAAGGCTGCTGCAATGTAAATGAGTTATTTTGATATGTGTTTCATTGTCTAATGAAATTTCTACGGCACAAACATACAGATGACTCATTTTGAATGGCTTTACTTGCAATTTTGGATTTCAGCTCAGCAAAAACAACATGAAATAGAGCAGCAACGATTAGTCGATCAACAGAAAAATAAACTGATAGTCAGTCATTTAAATTTTAAGACACCGTTGGTCAAACACAACCAAGCAATTTGATGATACTACAATCAGCTTCAGGACATTTTCTTGGAATTACATAGACCAAACAATTCATTGATTAATGCAGAAAATAATCATAATCAAATATATAATCGTTTGCCTTCCTATTTCCTCCCAAAGGATGAATGAAATCTCATCCTGTCATAGTCCTACCTGGGTTGGGAGTTCTCTTCATACATCCTCTCCTTTGCTTCCTTAAAAAGGCTCATGGTCTGCTTAGTCTTGTTGGTCAAGTTCTCCATGACCACGCGGAAATACTCGTTCTCGCCGAGAATCTCCATCCTGCCCTCGTATCTGGAGAGAACGGTGCGAAGGTGCTGGTACGTATCAGGCAGCAAGTCCAGGATGTAAGGCGGGCTGTTCTTCAATGCCACCTTGGGGTTCTGGCACAAACGCACCACCTGAGCGGAGAGAACAACGGCCCAGAGACAGCGTTTAACGAAACACGACAACATGACGTGCTAACAAGTAAGTTGTCAACCCCGGTCAAGAGTTCACAACCAAAAGGGTTTATTTTTTGTGCTTGTGAAATTTCAGCCAACTAGATTTCAGGTTATCTTGTTAGGAAAGTTGGGTCTATCCCCCAGTGGTGGTCCTAGGGGAAAGGTCAGGTGGAGGTCACCAAAAACGTTAAGCATGTTCATATGGATGCCAAAACAATGCAAAACCATGGATGTATAAAGAGAACTGGATACAGGAAGCGCGACAGGCTTTGAAGCCAATTTGACATAGCGGCCAAACCGTGTAATTACAACGTCACATGGCGCTATTGGGCCCAAAAAGACTTTTTCCCATACACTTATATTGTAAAAGAGACCAGAACCAGAATCATCCTTTAAGACTCGACACAAGAGGGACAAAGACGCCACTGAGATATAATGAAGAAAGTGTAGTGGCGTGTCAGTGCAGTAAGATGCACACTGTACCTACATTTCGCTGGCTAGGAGACTGTTTGTACTGGCTTTTATACATTTGTTTAAACGGTAAAAGAAAAACAGGAAGGACGGAGATGAGTGGGTTTGACACATCAGTGCACTAGAGGCAAATAAATTCACTGACTGACAGACTGTGTACTTCACTGTTTGCTTTTCAGTATAGCACTGTCCAATAAATGCCTTATATTAAGGATAAGGAAGTGAGTTGGGAGTTGAGATAAGGCTGAAATAACAATACGAATGTTTCTTATATCAATATGCCACAGTATGGAAAATGACTGCAAAAATCTCAAAGTAATTCCACTAATGTTCCTCTTTTAATTACATATGATTGTTTATGATGCAGCATATGATCACATCATCACAATATATTGCCACTGAAAAGTCAATAAAACAATAAAACTACCCAGCTCTAACTGGGAGCTTTGAAAACCTAAATGAGTTGCCAAGCAGACGTCTTTGCATGGTTGCTGCTTAGTCGTGCGATGTTATTTTGCACTCTTTCTCTTATCTGATGGTTGCTTCGCTTCTTACTACTTGTGTGACCCCCTTTTATTTTCCCACTGCTCGTCTCTCCCCCCTATCTCTCTCTACTTTCATCTCTTCTGTTAAGCTCAGTTAAGATTGTGCAAAAGATAAACTAGAGTGACAGTCAGACATGAATACACAGAACTTAAGCCTTTTTCCATTGAACACGTTCACACGTACACGTTCACACACACACACACACAATTCTTAAGATCTAATGCCAGACATAAGGCTTCCTCACAGGGACATACAGTACATGGGCCCCCTAAGGTGTCTCCAAGAAAGTCCCTGGCAAAAAGACTAACAGACTAACTTCACTCTGACCTAATTCACTACAAATTATCCCAATTAGTTAATGCATGAGGGATACCATTGTACTCTAATTTTGGGGGTTAAATCTTCCAATTTTCCTCACACATACAATGTAGGCACGTTAAAGCTAAAATGAATGTCAAAATGCTTTTCTATATGAGACTAAATCTAATACCTAAGGGTTTAATGGGACTAGAGTTAATCCTATTTCAGTACAGATTTTGAAATAATGATGTCATGGTAATATTTCCATGTTAATACTAAAGAACAAGAGAGAAAGAGGACATTTTTCAACAAAACTCACATTTTCTGGATTATGATCTTATTTTATTTTATTTTTTTTTGTTTAAAAAAAACAAAACCTTCAGATACTGTCAATACCTTATCCATGAGTTTCCAGCATTTTTCCACCATCTTCTTGTCGACCACTGCAGGTTGGTGAGGCTGAAGAGGCTGCTGGTGGGGCTGAAAGGCGTCCTTCATCAAGCCGATGAGACCGGCGCCCCTCCTCGGATTTCCGGCCATTAATTCGGTCGGCGACCGGGGGTTAGCCCCGGGGGCAACGGTTGACAACCAGGGATTATTCTTGACACGTTTTTCCCCTCAACAAAACTACCAGTGTTTTGTTTTTTTCCGCCCTATCTGCACTTAAAACTGGTAATAATCTGTCCCAAGAGCAGAACAAAAAGGCTTGTGTGTACACTGTACGCGACGCAGCTAGCTAACAAGCTACATTAGAAAAAAAAGCTTCTCTTCTCTCGCTTTTAATTCCGTCGCTAAATAAAGACTCAGGACATAGTCGTTATGTTAATGTGTCTCTGTCTCTGTCTATCTCTTCCTGGCGACGGCAGGTTAAAAAGCCTTTTTGAAATCTACCCGGCTTATAATAAACTCGGGGTGTTAATAAAGCCACACAAACAAACAGGTTGTGCAGAAGCAGAAACAAGTCAGCGACAAGTCAGCAGCTGGAGTAAACACGGATATCCGGCTGCGACCTTCAAAGTAAAAGCACGTTAAATCAACATGCAAAATAATGAGCTGTTGGAGAAATATTCAGGTCATTTACTGCAGTAAAATTCCTCCTACAGTAAAATTACTTCAGTTTTATGAGCTTGATAGTTAAAATATTGCAGTAAAAGTAGTGGTTTGGTTCCTCTGAATGACCTGTTGTAAGATATATAAAAAAATACGCTGAGTCTGATGTGGTTTTTACACAAAAAAAAGGTCAAATTACCTTGTTCCTTAAAATTAGACCTCCTCCTTCTCCCTCATATAAATATGCAAATATTGTTCATTTCAAAAGTTTGACTGCCGGATGTCTCCCACTTCAATGTAAAGTTTTCAGTGTTTGTGCACTGGAGGCTTCAAGTTGCATAAAGAACCACAATTAGCTCCCATGATGTCACAAATCAAGCTCGTACGCCCACCACATAAAACTAGATTTAAGGTGAGAAACTGTCCTGCTTCAGCAGATGAAAGTGAAAGCAGCTGTCTCGTGTCAAATTCTGCATATTCTGTCAAACATCAAACTGAATCAACAATAAGCACAGCATCAAGTGGAGGGGGACTTTAACTGTTTTTTTGTTTTGTTTTGTTTTCACAAAATAAAAATATAAACAGTGTGTCAAACCCTTCTCCACCCAGAAAGGGATTAATTTCTGCAGGAGAAATGCTGGAGTCAGTAAGTTCATCTTAAATCACATATTTTATTTTGTAGTTTATGTTAATTGGTAGGTCTTAATTTGTCTGTGTGAATATGCTGGGTCTGTGAGCTGTAAAGTGAAATGAATAAGGCAGGGAAATACATTCAAATGTCTAAAACTCCATCATGTGTATTGGAAATTAGCCAGTAAAGCATAAACGAGTGGTAGTAAACGAGCTGAATCATTGAACAAAGACACTACTATGCTCCTTTAAAGCAGTGTATAATGTGAGCTGTATGATGACACTTCACATCACTGCAGTGGCTGCTTCTGTGTGTCCACGCCTTCACATTCACCAGAAAGTCATAACCACACAAAAACAAATAGGAACACGATGCTGGTGAACAGGATGAAGCCTGTGACGGTTGACTTCAAAGTCACAACTGCAGTAAATGTAAATGTAAAAAGAAAAAAAAAAAATCACACTCTAAAGACAGCAGACACATGTTGTGCTTGTCTGAAAAAAGGTGAGGAACTGAACAAATAGTAATTGACATATGATTATCAACAGCTAATATTTAAACAAAACCAGTTTAACATTATAAACTAATATTTAAATAAAACCAGTTTAACATTAAATTCTTCTCTGTAGAGAGAAAAGTCAATGTGCAGCAATAGCAGCAAAATACATTAACTCTCTCATAATCTGAGAGAAACAAGGTGACATAAATGCCTTTTATTATATTATAATTAATATTGTCATTTATATGTACATATTAATTTATAATTATTAATTATCTGTCAATGTTTTTGTACTGTTTTGCTTCATGCCAATAAAGCTTATTTGAATTTGAATATATAAAACAACCAATGAAACCTGCTGTGCAGGATTATTTTGTGAGACAGAAACTTCTTTTGATTCACTTTTGTGGCTTTGAGAGTTTTTGTTTTAACTCAAATTAGATGTATTATATATCAGTTTACAGAATTGGTGGCATATTTTTTATATTACCTATAATATTTCATATTGTTTGATATTTTTCTGTATGTGATAACTGAGGTCAGGTTGTACACAGTACTCTTTGCATACAAGTATCAGGATAAAAGCAGTCCCTTGAACTCCCTCAGACAGAATGAAAGTAACAACAATTAGTACATCACGTAGGCACAGGACCAAATCTGCGTCCCACTTCTGCATCCACATAGTATGAAGTTCACAATTTATGACAGAATATATAATGAGTCACAAAGGCTGTGTGCTCCACACGCTGCCAATAAAGTGTGGCTTTCTTTCTTCTTCTCCCAGTAATTTGCAATTTCCCATATCCCAATGTCCACTGGTCAACTGTAATTTCGGAGTAGGGCAGGAAGTGGTGATGACATAGGTTTAACCTCCTAGCCTTGCCTAGCCAGTCCTCTGACGGGAAACTTCTTCATTCCATTTAAGGAGGTCTGAAATAAGGCACAGCTCAAGACACATCCATACAGTCTAAACTCTGCTACAGCTTTAAGATTCAGCTTTATATCGGAGCTCCTTGGAAGCTCAAAGCAGTGTCCAGCAGCTGAGCTCCCACCTCTGCCTGCTGCCCTCCAGGTAGGAACTCTGCAGAAAGCTCCCTGTAGGTGCTGCAAACTCTGCGCTCATGAACATCCCCCCTATGAATGGCATGTTTCCATCTGTGCCGCGCCTCGCCATACAACACGACTAAACATCTGCGGGGAAGACGCACAGCTACGTGGACTTCCTCTTCCGCTAGTCCCGCCTCTGGAAGACCTTCTTCTAGAGACATAGTGAGCGTGGTATCTGACAACATGTTGACGGTGACCAGGCGTTCCCCCCACAGCCAGGAGTCGTCTAGGTGAGGGTCGATGGACGAGCCTCGGTCGGGATGGTAATCCAGATTGCACTGCTCCACCGGTTGGAAGTCTGCTAGACTCGGCTCCTGCTGCATCCGGAGAACTAGTTTCTGGCTCAAAGCAGGAAGTCCGCTGAAGCTGCCGAAACGCACTTTCCTCTTCTTGAAGTTCACTTTTGGGCCAAAGTCCTGCAACAAAATCAGACTTTTGTTTATTTCACTGGTACTTAATAATCTAATAATGATCTATATGACCTATCTATTATATATTTTTATTAGTACATGTTTTTGGATTTACATGTTATAATCTGCATGTTGTTTCCATCAGACCTGTTTTCTTCGACCAGACTGGGACTGGTTCCACACATCCCGGTCCATGCTGCTTATCAGCTCCTTCTCCTCCTCCTCTGATATGAAGTTCTCTCGCAGGAAGACACCAGGAAAGGAGAAAGATGCAGGCTCTGCATCTTTACGAACGGCGAGCCTCGTCTCAGGATTGTAGAGGAAATGATGCACAATCTGTGAAACAAAAATAAATAAATAATGGTAAGTCTGCGTTGAACGGCGGCTCCGTGTGGTGACAAACCACAATGTGACAGGAACAGACTGAACCAATAATCTGTCTATCATCACACATCTGACCTAGATGTGCGTCACACTCCTCCTGTCTCTTCTCTCTTCTCATAAGAATGACTCAAAACTTTCAGCAGAACTTTCATAGTCATTATGAACACTGTGGGGTCAATAGTTTAAAGAAAAAGACTGACTTTATTCTACGTCTTTTACTGCAAGCAATTCAAATGAAACCCAACAATGTGTTAGTCTGTTTCACAGGAAGTGACCGTGTCTGTGTCTAATATCAGCTGCAGATTTAAACACATTTGGCGTTCCAGTCAGCTTTCATAGCAACAGGAAAGCAAATGTGGGATCGATTCGAAATAAACTACAGCGGGCGTGTTCACGGTAATACTGGAAATTACAATCTAGTACAACTGAGTGACTCAATTATGTGTTTTTTTGTTGTTTTTGGACTGTAATGGAGCTCTACAGCACACAGTAATAAACTATATCACACAATACTTGTTATTAGGATCCATTTGTTGCTGGTTTTGGTCTTTTTATAGGATGTGCTACTAGGAAGCTACTGGGAAATCTTTTTGTTCTTTTTGAAGAGTTGAGATCCATTTATTAGATCCGTTAGTTGAGTCATTTATCCAAAGCACTTTACAATGTTTTTTTCTGCTCGGTCACATATTCACACACGCCCTATTGACGCCAACAGGAAACATTCTTGTTTTGTTATAATAGAAAGAATAACCAGTCAAAGGTTATGACAAACCCTCAGTGAACTTTAATCCAGGACCAGGATTTATATCCATACAGCCTTCTGTGTCCCTCCAGCTGATCAATGAGAAATAAAACTGCCTGGTTTCCTCTCTACAGCACAAACTATTAACAATAGTTTGTCAATAGTGGAACAAATTGCAAATAAGACAGAACAAAACAAAACATTACTCCAGAGAGTTCTGCTGTACAGAAATCATTGCAGATATATTAAAAGCTAAAAGGCATGAGCCAAAAGTACTTCAGCTGTTTCAGCATTATGTGATTATTTTGAGGAGGAAATGGTATTATATCTTGTTATACCACAGAAATGATGTATGTTAACTGTGACGGTGCACATTTGTAGTTCAGTAGTGGTGGAAAGTTATTAACTACATTTACTCAAGTACAATTTTGAGGTACCCGTACTTTACTTGAGCATTTCTATGTGACGCTACTTTCTACATTTCAGAGGGAAATATTGTACTTTCTATTCCACTACATTTATTTGAGAGCTTTAGTTACTTTTCAGATGAAGATTTGACACAATGGATGATATAACAAAAATACAACACATTGTTAAAGATGAAACCAGTGGTTTCCAACCCTTTTGGCTTTTGACGTCTTACAAAAACCAGTGTGTAGTCGGGGTCACATTTCAGAGGTCTTTTGGTAATTTAGTTGTGTCCTGTTTATATCTGTGCAGTTGGATTTTTTAAAACTCATGCCACTAAGATATCATGGTGCTTATGAAGTTCGACTCCAGTGGGACTTGAACCCACAACCTTTGAATCACTCCTCTTGTGCTTGACTAGAAGTCCAGCGCGCTATCCGTTGCACCACATAGCCTCTTAGCTGCTGCTGTTTATGGTGCAAAATGAAAGATGACTCATGTTGACCCTGTTTATGACTTGAATCATCCAAATTTTGGAACCAAACAACGTTTTGCCTGATTTTTTTTGTCTTTTGACGTCTTACAGAAAGCAGTGTGTAGTCAGGGTCACATTTCAGATATCTGTGAGTTGTTAACAGCTCCACCAAATAGTGATTTTTCCCTCTAAACTTCTCACATGCTTTCATTTCAATAAATGTTCAAATGATCCAATGTTTCAGAAATAGTTGAAACTAGCTCCACCTCCAGCAGCTACAAAAATAATATGCTGCTCTAACACTGATGCTTCACTATTAATAATCTAATGATGTCATATATAATAATAAACAACTACTTTTACGTACTTTTACTTTAGTGGGATTTTTCATGCAGGACTTTTATTTGTAATGGAGTATTTTTACATTGCTGTATTAGTACTTTTACTTCAGTAAATGATATAAACACTTTTTCAACCGCTGTAGTTCAGTAATAAAGTTTACGTATAGGGTGGATTGACCCGTGAGGGCATCCGTAGCTAGTTGTGAGTAGCGATAGCAGCGGTTTAACGTCCATATTCTGGTACTAACATTGGTGTAAAATACAGGTTTTTAATCATAAATGTTTACCTTTGGTTCAGTCGCTTCCAAATGTCCAATGTCTTTCCACTTCTCACATATTAGACACCGCCGGATACCTTTACAAGCGCAGGAGGCGACACCGTCAGTGCCGTCGGGAGCCATCATACCTGCGTCTTCTTCTACTGTCGGTGGCAAAGCTGCTCAAATAGATCAATATCGCCATCTAACGGACGATATTTATATACTGTATATTTATTTTTAATGTAATTTTTTTTAAAAGTTTTTAAGGACTATTTAACTAAATTTTTGATGAAAAGGTGATGAAATATCTAGTTTAAGAGAACGTTTCAGCACCAACATGCAGTCATCACATCTGTATAAAACATATACGAAATAATCCAACCAGTTATAAACCTATGAACAATACAAGAAAAATTAACAAACATGGATATAATAATACTGTAAAAGGACACATGTTAATAGAAAAAAGGCAGACAGGAAAAAATATAGCTAGATAGATAGGTCATAGGTCAGTCATCTGTGTGAAACTCGATGTGATATCCTGCCTTATTACAGTAAATCTGTCAGCAGAACATCAGATAATCAATACATCAGTCAGCTGTGAAACACTCAGATACTGAAAATCTGAAGTTTTTTTTACCTTCACAGTTACACCAGTTTTCTCCGGTGTAGCAGAAAAGTAAAAATACAAAAAGTCAGGTGGATATGAAAGCAAAATATTGTCTATAGATGTTAGAAGTAAGTGTACATTGATTTATAAACGTATGGTAACAGTTATATTATAGTCATAATAAGATGAGATATTTGTTATTGTCCAAAAGGGAGAATTATGCAGCTGCATGCAACCGCTGAATACAGCTGAATATAGAAAAAATACTAGGTACATACAATATATGTACACAGTCTCCTTATGTACAGGACCCTGGACAGTCACATTCAAAAACATTTATGTTTTAAATATTATCTAATATCTTGATTTAAACAATAATACAGTATGAACGTTTTCATTACTTACAGCAATTTATATCAATACAGTCCATGAAAACCACAGAGCACACACAAGAAACAAATGTACACTTACACAAGCTATAAAACAACAAATAAACACAATTATATCATATAATCACTTTGAAAATAATTAAAATAACATAAATCAACAGTCAGCTACCAATTATACAATAAGTGATACGTTTCAACAGTCTTTATATAACTGAACAAATGCAGGTTGTAAAATATTTCTGAATTGAAATGTTAACAATCATTGTTTAATCGATAGTTTTGCCTGAGAGACTAAACGGAGGGTAAAAAAATCCCAATTCCCTCATTTTAAAACCACGCCTACCGGAAGTACGTCGTTTCCCCGCGAAAGCTCATTTCTGCGGTGGTTGTGTTTCACCCAGGCTGCTGGAGTACCTGTAAGTACTTTTAACTGCAAGTATTAACAAAGTCATGAACTTAATATGTGTTTCTGAAAGATAAACGATTGTAACGCGCCTTAAAACTCAAGAATGTTGGATTTATTGTTTATTTATAGTCTGTGATATTAACGTTTAATCTAGAGATGCAAAAACATGGACGTTGGTGCTTCCAACGTGGCTAAATTGAGCTAACTGAGCACCAGACTCTGTTGTATGAAATAAAAACATCTTTCGAGCGTGTTGATACGAGTTATGTAGGTTTCCTCAACAAATATAGAAAGCTACAACCTAAAGAAAACAGGCATTTAAAGGTAAGGAAACTTTCTTGAAACACTGGTATGGTTCGAGCTGTAAAAACAACCAAACAACAACACAAAGTTTCATGTTGTTGTTGTTTGTGACCATTCTCAGGTCAATAAGCTCTTCTCTGTAGTAGTATACTTAATGATATTTCTGATATACACTCATCATTAACGTGTGTTTTTAATACAGGAAACGTTTCATTCAACAAGCAGATTTCATACAACTTTTTAGGGAAATCTTAGCAAAGGTTAAAAATGAAATGGAGGACAAAGACAAAGCAGAAGATCCCTAAACAATGTATCACGACTTTACTGTAACCATTATATGAATTTAAAACCAAAGAGAGATGAAAGGAAGTCATACTTTCTTTAGGTGGATACATGAAACCCTCACAGGACAGATCTTTAGTATATTTATTGTCACAATAATATGTAGATTCCAGATGAGTGAAATGCTGTGATTGAGTTTTATTAGGAAACAAGGGAGTATGAAGCAGCTCCATGTGGTGATAGTATGAATGCAAACTTGACTGAACCTCCTGAAACAAAGAGAGCGAGTCTAAACATCAACAACTCCAGAAGTTTTTTCATGGAATATTTCAACTGTATCCACTATTGAGTAATCAGTCATAAATTTTTTTAGTAATATTTACAAACAATCAGTTAAAGTAAAATATAAACAGTCTTGCTTGGCCAAACAAAAAAGATCTAGACTAAGAAAATTAAAGGCACCACGCTAAGTTTTCATCATACATGTTTACGTTCACCATTGTGCTTTGTGTTCGTCCTTGATGTTTAAAAATTATGTTTCAATCCTTTATGGAACTTTTTAAAGTCAATTTAGAGATATTTTGAGGCCTGCATTGTTTACATTCATGTCTTCTTCTTCCCTCCCTTTTGCTGGCACATTGCTTTGTTTTTGGTGTGTTGCTGCCACCTAATGGCAGTCAGTGGGATTAGTGTGAAACTGTGGGCGGGAATGTGTATTGCCTCGCCCGGTTGCTTGAAGAGCACGTTTCTGGCCATTTAAAGTACAACAGACTTGAATGTTTGAACCAGAAGAGAAGGTGTTGAAATAAGATATTACTGCTCTGTATTCAATTTACTCAGCTGCATCCTTGATTTTTACAGTTGTTTCTCTGATATCTTCATTTATGAATTGCGGTCTTCCCTACAGATAAGCAATGGAGAAAATAACTGAGAAACTGTTACTGGAGAAAGGCTCTCCAAAAACCAACAAACTGGAGCAAATCAAGACACTAAAGTAAGCTTTTTATTCTTTTATTTGCATTATGTAGTAGAGACATTAACACTAACACAGATGTGGTTCTTGTAAACCTGTACCAAGACATTCTTATAAGCCTCCTAAAACAATGTAATTAAAACGTAACATGAGGAAAAAACACTGAAGCTCCTTAACTTTAATGGACGTTTAGGTTTTTTTTCTCCACCTTTCTTAGTTTGTTATAAAAGTATAATGTATAAATGTATTGCTTTTGTACATTATTGAGGAACCTCCAGTCTCAATTGCAATGATGAGATTAAAAGAAAAGTTGTCGCTGAGGTCTTTAAATGAACAATCTTAATTCCTACTATGTCGAAACACTGACTTTGAGCTCTCTTTGTGTCATTCAGTCTTTCTCGTCTGGGGCTGAAAATCCAGGATTTACCGGTCAGGCTGCTGTCTCGCCTTCAGTCCCTGGAGCGGTTGGATCTGTCTGGGAACGTACTGCAGGAGTTTTCCAAGGATCTGGAGCTGCCTGCACTTCGCTACCTGGACCTCAGCGACAACCAGATGGAGGATGTTACCACTCTGGAGTCTCTAAGCAGTCTGGAGGAGCTCAAGATGGAGAACAACCTTTATATCACTGTGAGGATGTTGATTTATGGTTTTGTTTACTTCTTATAGTCCACAGTTTTAAGGGCAGTAATATGTTAAATGCACAGTATGCAATTTCAGCCACTAGGCGTCTCAATCAAAACAATAACAAAAGACAGAGTGTGATGATGGTGTGAAGTAGCAAGGGATCATGGGAGTTGTTGTCTTGGTTGTTAAACAACCAGCTTCACTGGGAGAGGATTACTCCAGTGTTCAGTGTGTTTTTACACATTTTAATGTAGAATAATTACATATCATAGCTTTAAAGAGCCACAACATTTCTCTAGCTTATTCAAACAGGCACTGTAATACTGCTCATAACAAGTGAACTGGAATTAATTAAGAAGTGCTTTTAAGATAAAATGACGATGTTACTTCTCTTCGTCAGGTGAGTGATAACTACAAGTTGATGGTGTTGTTGCCCAACCTGAGGATGTACAACGGTAAAGACGTCAGCACCACCGCCAACCACTTGCGCTACGTCTACAGTGAGAACCTGCAGACCAGGGTACGGGACTGATTGCTTAATCTAGTATTATACTCCATACTGTGTCAAGTCTTTGGCTGCAAATGTGGCAGTAAAGCACTATTTTTTTTGTTTTTGGTTATTTTTAGATCACTGCGCTTTGGGAGAAGAGCTTCAGTCTCCCGGATCCCATCACAGCAGAGAAAATGTCCGCGCTGGAGACAAACTTTGTCAGCACCGCCCGCCAACAGGTTAAATACGGACCCAATTCAGTCAGCGACTTCACCAAATGGAGGGTACGTTGTCCTCAAGCGTTCTTGTCTAAATGAGAAGCAAATTGATGGAAGTACAGCATAAATAAAGTTCATTTTCTCTGTTCTTTGTTTCTTTAGGTGGAAATTATGGCCAAGGAGTATCTGCGCTCTCTGACAGAAGAAAAGGATGAAACAGAGAGCAAAGAGTCGAATGACACTAAAGAGAACTGTGTAAGACTGAAAGCAGTGACACTGTTTTTTTCTCAAATATACAAACAACTGAGCAATATTGATAAAATTTACCTTATTTTTGATCCAGTACCACTATTAATATAATAATGTGATAGGGATGCACAATATTGGATTTTTTGCTGATTAAAAAGTAAAAGGAAAATATAGGATTTTTTTTTAAATCTGTAAATAATTTAAAGTTTGTCTTTGCTTTGTTATTCAGGAAGTTACAACACCTGCCAAAAGGAAGCAAGCTGTAGTAGTTATGGACAGCGACATAAACCTGACGCCTCGCAAAAAAATGCGCGAAGATTTCCCAGCCTCCGTAACCAAAGACAGTCCTAGCAAATCGAGCCCCCGCCTCAAAAATCAGGCAGTGACCCAGGCCAATGCCGTCAGCAGGATGAGCCCCCGAAAGAGAGATCAGCCTCCCGCCACCCCCACCAGAGGACAGACGAGGGCAGAGACACCCGGGAGAGGTTCGAAAACGCGGCAAACAAAAGAAAACGGAGCTCAGGATAAACAGAAGGAAGCTCAGGTCGGCAAAAAGGACGTCAGAGCCGCAGGGCTGCAGAGAGATGCTGACATGTTGCACACGACAAAGAGCAAGACACAGGTAATGTCATTTCTGCTAGTCCAACTCTGTGCTGTTCCTGATGTGATTTAAAGATTGAGAGACTACAAAATCAAGTTTATATTGTGGTCCTATAAAGGTCATTGACAGTTTTGACTCACACAAACAGAAGAATTGGTGGTTGGTAGCTGAATTATGTCTTCAAACTGGCAACCTGCATTTTTTTTACTATTGGCCAGATTTTCAAAGAAGATACTGTAATATTCATACTTCCCACAGCAGAAATCCAAATGTTTTTGATTAAACATACAATATGTAATTTCAGCTGCTAGGTGTCTCAATCAAAACAATAACAAAAGACAAAGTTTTTTTTAATTGGAGAATAATAAAATTCTGTAATTGCTATTCTTGTCTTTAGTTAATCTGCATATCTTTACATCTTTGTCCACATGTCCTTCCTCAAGCAGCCGGTGTGTCTGGAGCCTGTCCACGTCCTCCAGTGCCACAGTAAACAGGACAGCTCAGAGGACTTCTCTACCCAGCTGTGGGCCTGCGCTTTCCAGCCGCTGCCAGACAACACCGGTACACATTTTTAGAAAAAAACAGTTATTTAAATAAAATGTTTTATGTTTCCTAGAACCAGAGGAAAGAAGAAATAAACCTTGTCTCTCTTTTTTTTTCTGTATTTAGCAGGCAGTGGTGGAGGAAGCCGCTTGGTTGCGACCTGTGGTGGAGACTCTCTCTGTGTGATTGACTGTGAAGCAGGGATGGTGATGAAGAAGTACAAAGTTCCCGGCGAGGTTCGTTCCATTTATTCTCCAAAGTCTACAGTAACGTTGCTCTGAAGGGTTGACGTGTCTTTGCTGCTTCGGGTGCTTTTCCATGTGAAGAAAAACTCAAGACGTCATTGAAGTCGATTGTATTTTCCATCCATGGTTCTGTCCTTACGATCAAAGCGATCGCTGTATTCACCAAGAAGGAAGGATAAAAATACATCAATATAAGCTTGAGATGTTTGTATCTTTTTCATTCCTCACAACAGGAGTTCTTCTCGCTGGCCTGGTCCACCGTGTTGATGTCCAGCGGAGGCGGCGCTTCGGCTCAACACTGCAGCATCCTGGCAGCCGGTGGGAAGAGAGGGTTGGTCAAACTGATCCACCCCAGAAACAACGTGGCCTACGGGGAGTTCAGAGCCAGCCGCAAGGCACTGTGTGCCATCCGCTTCAACCACCAACAGGGAAACTTCCTCTACAGTGAGCCACGGTTACTCCATATCTATAAAGAAGCAGCAGCATCAAATTGTTTGATGCTGATTTTGATTGTATTAAAGATGATTCTGCATTATTACAATTTATTTTTCTGGTTTTTTGTCATTTCTTTTAGTAACAATAGTAATAACTCTGATTGACTTCATGGTCTTACCAGTTCACCTTTTTCTTTTGTAGCGGGATCGTACGATAACAAGATAGTGATGTGGGACATCGGTGGAGTGGACAGCCAGTACAACTACAAAGTTGTGTGAGTATTTCTGCTTGAACAAGACAAGGTTTTCTTATTCCTTCCTAGAAAGTGTTTTTAGCTTTCTCTTCTCAACAAAAATAGCTAAATTTCCCTTTTTTATAAGTCTAAACATATACCAGCTATACATCTACATTTGTAAAGATGATGTCCAACTGGGTAGCATAGATGTTCCCGACCGTTATGTTGAGAATATTTCTGCTCTTTGTCCCTCCAGTCAGCTGCTGATGTTGGAGATCAGCGCCACCCCTCTGCACATCTGCCTCATCCCCACCTCTCCTAAAACACACCTACTGACTGCCTGTGAGGACGGCCTGTACTGCTTCAACACACAACTGGGTACCAACAACACCACCAAGAGGTAAGCGCATCTACAGTGTGTGTGATGGTGATATTGGGGTTGTTGATAGTTGTTGTCTCTGTGCCACTTCTAACTTATCTTAGTGATATGTATTTCCTAATTGCTTATTTCTAAAAAATACAGAAAATGATTCTTATTCCCTTCAAACTTTGCTTTTGTGACCAGGACAGTAATATTTTGAAATTCAACTCTTTCCAATGGGATAAGGGTCAAATTTTCATATGAAGGCAGAAAAAATATATGAATCTCCAGATACGATGATGGGAGATGTAAGTGATTTACCATATAATTGTAAATTCCGGAAAAACTTCTCCCTTCTAAATCTTTTATGGTCACTTTTGTATAACTTCACTGCTTTTTTCTAACTTTATGTGAATAAAAATGCCAATTTACCCATTTTTCCCATTGGTGAATTTCAAAATATAACTGGTTCTGGTTACAAAAGCAAAGTCTGAAGGGAGTAGTAGACCTATTCTCTATACTTTTTTAGGCATAAGCAATTAGGAAATAACACTTACAACCCAGGAACAAAAATTGTGTTACATACTTTGTGTGACGATGTAATTAGTCCATATGCAGTGCCAGTTACTTGACCCTGATAAATGTGGACCAGTTAGTATCATATTTAGTACATATATCTTTTTTTTTTCCTCACTAGGTCTAAAGAAATGGAGATAACTTTCCCCGTATATAAGAAGGAAGATAAAGACCATGACTACCACACCATCGATGGCTTGAGTTTTCTTACTGATGACATAGTGGGTAAGTGAAGCTACACAAAGGTACCACTGTACCTTTTTAAAAGAATTCCCAACTGGAAACATTGGGAAATACTATTGGATGGTTTGCCATGTAATTTGTCACAGACATCCATGTTGCCCAAAAGATGAATCATAGTGTTTAATGGCATAATTATCACCAACAAACAGCACTTTGGTGGCAATAATTTAATCAAACAACAGCTGAACAGTTTTATCTCTGGTCACCAAATAAGTCAGATGCAACAATAATGCAGTTCAAATTTGATCTTTTTAACAGATTTAAATTCCAAATATGGAAATCACATCTGTTATGCTGATGTTCTCAAGAAATATTATGGGTAGAAGACCACATGATGGTGCTATAATTAAGTTTCATGAGTCCTAATGTACCACATGTCGATGCATTAGTGTATCTAACCATATATTTGCTTACTATTATCCGACTATTATCTCTAAAGATAGAGATATTGTACTATATGGTCTTAAATAAAGGCTGTTTCCCTTAAAGAGCTTCAATCGTCATGTTGTTTATTTGTAGTTTTGTAACTTTAGGTCTAAAAAGTCAGAATTAGGACTGTTTTGCCAGCTTTGTTCTCTTTATTTCATTATCAAATTGACATTAAATAAAAGTCAAGATTGAAAGATCTGCAAAAATCTTGTTCTGCTCCCTTTTTTTCTCTTCACTTCTTCTGTTTTTTTTTAAAATTATTATGGTTCATTATGGTTTTCTGTCTTTTGTCTTCTAGCCTCCAAGAACTACATGCACGGATCCATTTACCTGTGGAGCTGGAGCAGGACCAAAGCTCAGCGGCCTGACAAGAAGAGCAAGGAAGTGTGTGCTGTGGTTCTGGCTGAGCTGCAGTGGGCCAACACTGAGATTCCCTACCTGTCTCTCAACACCTGTCCCGGTGAGTCCATCTCATCAGTGTAACATTTCTGATAATGAGGATCTAATAAACATTACACATTTCAAAACGAGGTCAGTTCCATCAGATATGTCCACATACAATTAACTGTATTTAGTACAACAGAATAGAACATTGTAAGATAGAACATTAAAATATCAAATACTGTCAAGCAGACCTTGCAGAGGTCAGAAGGTTTATTGCACTATGAATAGAAAAGGGGGCGCCAAAGGCTTTAGAATATAATTTCATACTAGCTTCCCTGCAGTTCTTGATAGTATAATAAAATCATTTGTACTGTGTGGAGTCAGCTGGTCTAATTCTCAGATGAAGATGGGTTGACAGTAGATGCCAAAAGTGGCAAATGACAAAATGTTATTTGACAGACATTTTTCTTTCATTTATGTTTGTTTGTGTCTACATTTGATGAAAATATTGTAACTTTGTGACAAGAGAGAACTGTGAATGTGAGAAAATGTATTTATTCTGTAGAAACAAATGCAAATATGATCTAAAAAAAGTATGGACCTAGTTTTTTTGTTTTTTTTTTGCATAGGAGGTCAGTTGTAGACAATCTTTTACTCGCTGTGTGACCCAGTTACAGAGGTGAACTCGGCCAGTACAAGCATGTTATTAATTCACATTCATTCACTGTTCTCTCCAATGAACAATGTTGCAGTCAAATGTCAGTAGAGGGACATAAGTGCCCTTCAAGTTTAATTCCTTGCTTATTTGCTTACTTGCTTGTTACATTGCATCCAGCCTCCAAACACTGTCAGATGTTCATGCTGGACTGTGTTTTCTCAGCTTTGTGTTTCAAGTAGCAGAGGAAAAAAAAAACCTGATCTGAGCTCAGCTTGATGTTATACTCGGGTGTGTTTTCATTCCTCTCTTTTTAGGCCGAGCTTACATAGTGTGTGGTGATGACAAAGGCAGACTGTGGACATACCATGTCACTAATCTCCAGAAAGACCGTTTCCAGGCTGGGAAACCTATCGCACCCACTGAGGTATCCACATCCTCTAAATGTCCACTGACTTTAAAACTCTGGGGAACAATAATCTTTAATGGATAAATCTGTTTTATTACAATATGGATAACGAATAACCATAAAAGCACAAGAGAGAGTTGTATTTATTAGAAACATGACTCAGTATTTTATGTGCATGTTATCCAGTATTGAGATGTAGAACCAGTGACAGTGAAACTCTTTGTTTCTGCAGGTGTTGGCGTGGCCGAGCCCAGTGAAGAAGGGCCACGGTGAGGTGGAGGGTCCCTCCATCAACAGTGTAGCGATGGACCCTGAGCTCCACTACCTGGTTGCCCTTAGCGACAAGAATATGGTGGTGGTGTGGAAGAGAGCGGAGTCCTCCTGAGCAACACCAGCTTGGATTTTTGAGACAAATCCTTAGTTTTTTTTTTTATACTTGAGAGAAACCGTTGAGTACCATATGTTGGTATTTGTGAGGTAAAGATCCATACAGGAAGTTTTCAGGAAGTCACCAACAAGCCACTGTCTCAGCTAAATAGAGACGGACTGTAGTGATCCTGTTTGTGATCTTTTTTTTTTTACTCATTTTCTTCACAATGTCTGTGAAGGGAAGTGACTTTAATGAGGATGTGAGATCTATGACAATATTCTTTATTTTCTATATGAAAATATATCGTGTGGAGTTTTTTATTTGCAGACTTTTATACAGATATCCCTAAAATTGTCACCATGTGACACATAATTCTTTTATTTTCTACGTATTTTGAAAGATCAGTCCAAATTCATAAAATCCAACCATAAAACATCGTCTAAGACGTCTCAGTTTGATAGGTAAATTATCCAGTGTGACATATGACTCAATTTACAGGAAATCGGTCATTAAAAAAGGTTATAAACCTTTGAAACAGACCACCAAACTATATTTAAGTCAACATAATAACATTAATTCAACACTGGCTGCAAATGCAACTGTAATCAGCTTCAGGTGAATCATTGCTGATCTTGTTTTCTAGTCTCTTTAATCTGCGGTTTTATTAGAGGCTTTGGCACAATTTCATTTCATGGTTTGGATCAAACTTTTGACATGTACCTGAGTGTTAAATTGACTTCTACTCTGCTGCAGTAAAGAGCTGCTGACTTTGTTACTACAGCGCTGCTGATGGTTTCCGCTTTCTACTCATGTTCCCTTTTCTTCAGTATCACAGTGCACAGCTACTCAACAGTAGCACACTATTCACTTGTGTTCAAAGAACCAGATTAGCTGGATGGGAAATATTAAGATACTTTAAGATAGTGAAAATTTATTTTTGTCTGTAGTAGGGCTGTAGTCTGCTGGTCGACTAGTCGATTAATTGGTCGATACGCTCCCGCCCGACTAAATTCTGATTGGTCGACTAATCTCCGTGTTACTTTCATAAGGAGAAAAGTGCTACAGAAGCAGCTTTCTAGGATTAATCCATTATTTCCTGCAGCGGGGGGGACAGACTAACAAACTACCTGTGGTGTATTCAAAACACCCCCGCTGTTTTCACAACTTTGGACTCGCCCAAACTCAGACTTCTGGCTTTTAACTGTTTCTCCTACAATTATATCAACAAGACCCCCCCCCCCACAAAAAAATAATGCCAGAATTAACGCCAAATATCCACTCATTCAGAAATATTTAGCGTTTGGGAGTCTGTGCAGCGCGTGAGTCAACCGCTGTGTTGTTGCCTGGGCAACGAGCAACTCTGTTAAGTTACACGGCATCGCGTAGCTTGTTTGCTTAGCAAGTTGGACGCAGAGAAAGTGACGGTGGATACGAGCGGAGCAGAGGAAAAGGTTAGCGGTAAGTTGTCAGTCTGGCAGTAAATGTACAGCACAGACTACAGTGTGTCAGTTAAATGCTAAAAAAGTCACGTCTGTTGTTTCTCCAAGTGCTGGAAAAGTGAAGGGAGTTAGCTCCAAAGTTAGCAACGATGGGTTAGCCTAGCCTGAAGAAGCTAAACAGAAATACAGACTGCTGAGTTCACTGTTCAACCCCCCCCCCCCCCCCCCGACTAATCGATTAGTCGCTGATTATTTACAATTTTAGTCGACCAAGATTTTCTTTGGTTGACTACAGCCCTAGTCTGTAGCTGCTCTAATCAGTATTTATATATAAACAGTAGATCAAGTGAAACCCACAGAGAATTATCACCTGACTGCAGTTCTCACCAGCTCTACATAGTGTTTTATCTTCTCTCAGCTCATTGTTTTGGTTTTTATAACCCACAGCTTTACTGTTTTGATTAACTGTATGCTGCCTGTCACTGAATGGCAACCAGCGTTAGCCGGTGAACATAATTTAGCATTTTAGCAGCTAAAGAGTCAGATATTTCTCTCTGGAGTTTGTAGAAACCAAAACAGCTAAAAGGAAAGAGTATTATGTTTATATTCGTCAGATAACTTAAAACACAAAACATGCATAAGGTGATGTCATAGTTGTGTTAACAGCTTGTTGTGCTGCCCCCCTTACAGTTCAAAAGGTTTTCATAAAGTCGGTGGCTTCATGAGTAGAACTGACATGTTCATTTTTTTTGTGCAGATTGTGTTTTTTTTTTTTTTTTATGTGCATACAGTATTTAATGTGAATGAACCTCATCTGCTGTTTTAAGGCCTGTCTTTGTAATGTTCTAATAAAAGTGAGGAATGCAAACACTCTTTACAGGATTAAAGAGGCGGAGCAGAGATGCAGCTGACTGCTGGGAAAATAAGTGCAGTACAGCGTGTGTCCTTCCTGCTGTCTAATTATATTGATCTGAACATAATGTACTGTATATAACTAACAACTTACAGTGGTTCTGCTGTATCCAGTACTGTTTCATGTGTTGTACAAATGTCCTCATTTACTGAAATAAATGACTGTACTTTTGACCAATGTAATTCTTGTGTGTCATATCAGTGTCTTAGTTTAGTTTAACTGCACATTTAATCGTAATTCAGTCCCTGGCGAGAATCCAGGACACCTCGGTTGTTTTGAATGTTAAAAATGAAATTACATTTCTTCACATCTTCTGATTAATCCCTCTGAAAGATTCACAACTCCTGTTATTTATATATTGATATATTTAAATATAATTTATAATTCATTTCTGAGATAGGATGAACACTATTTCTAGTTTTTGATCATGTTCCTTCAGCTTTGGGAGATGCATGACAGTTAATATGCTGTTTTATAATTTAAATAGGTGGACAGGTACATGTTCTGTCATTGCATATCATGAATTTAATGAGTTTTACTTTGTCTTGCTGTGTGAGTGAGTGAGTATTGTTAATGCTGTGTCATTGTATCAGTGTGTTTCACCATCTGTTGGCGACTCCCGACTGAGAATCCCTCTGGATCCATTTTAAATAGTTTAGGGTCTAAAATCAATTAGCATGACATTTATTTTTTTAATTACAAGAATAATAGTGGACATTTAAATGGCACCCAAACAGGTGCAGATGTTTCAGGTTATCAAATTCACTGGCAAAAAACTGACATTTGGCCAGTTTCACCTTCAATTTTGGACTAGATACTCAAAATGGATAAATTATTAATGCAAAACAATAATTATTATAACTGTAGGCTCATAGATCAACTCTCATTTGAACCTTCAGAGTTACATTTAAAACCTTGCAAAGTCTGTGAGCACATCTTTACTCATGTGATCTTATCCACAAATGTTACAACATAATGACGTCTGTTCATTTCATCCATTAGGAAGCACGTTGAGCCTGAGTTAACTACTCAAAAAATGCATTTTTTTTTTAGTGTTATTCTTTACTTGAAGGTAGAGCTGCAGCAATAAGTCAATTAATCAATTAGTCAGTTGAAAGAAAACAAACCAGCAACTGTTTTGATAATTAATTAACTGTTTCAGTCATTTTTTAAGCAGAAATCTCAAACATTCTTCTTCGATTTGCTGTTTTTATTTGTCATATATGACAGTAAATTGAGTATTTTAAGGTTTTGAACTGTCAGTCAGACAAAACAAGCAAACTGAAGAAGTTACCATGGGCTCTGAGAAGGTGTGAATGCCATTTTTGTTTTACAGTTTTTTAACATTTCATTAACTAAATGATTAATCGAGAAAATAAATGTACAGTAGCCAGAAGGAGCAAGGTGGGTGGTTACCAGGGGCCCTAAAGTAGTATTAAGTAGTTATATGAGCAATCTGAGAGTGTTATCTGTATTATTATCTGCTACCACAGTGAAATGAGGACCAATTAATAAGTCATAAGTTTAAATAAGTAAAGTGGAAGTGGAAGAGATACTCCTTTAATTAAGTAAAAGTACCAATACAGCAATGTAAAAATACTCCATTAAAAGTAAAAGTCCTGCATAAAAAATCCTACAAAAAGTACATAAGTATTATGAGCTTGATGTAGTTAAAGTATTGCAGTATTATATTATTATATATGAGTATTATTATATATGACATCATTATATTATTAATACTGAAGTATCAGTGCATGTTACTGTTGTAGCTGCTGGAGGTGGAGCTAGTTTCAACTACTTTATATACAGTTAACTAGTTTGGCCACTGGTTCCCAACCTAGGGGTCAGGGCCCTCCAAAGGGTCAGCAGATAAATCTGCAGGGTCATGAGATGATCAATGGGAGAGAAAAGAATAAAAAACAAAGTTCTGATACACAAATCTGTTTTCAGTTTTTTGTATTTTTCCTCAAATCTTTGATTTTTGCTGAAACATTTGAACATTTATTGAAATGAAAGCATGTGTCTGATATGTGACCCCGACTACACACTGCTTTTTGTAAGACGTCAAAAGCCAAAAATGTTGGAAACCACTGGTTTAATCTTTAACAATGTGTTGTATTTTAAAAGCTTGCTATATCATCCATTGTGTCAAATATTTATCTGAAAAGTGTACTTAAGCACCTCAGTAAATATACTTTCCACTGCTGGTCAGGTGTGAGAGTAAACAGGGATAGAGAGAGGCCTGAAGGAACACATACATGATGTTTTAAACAAGTATGTACACCTGCAAACACAAACTGCATTTTCAAATGTTCGTCCCAGTGTCCCCGTAAGGCGCAAGTAGGCTAAAATACCCGGAATTGTTTACCAGTCGCCCCCCCTACTCCTCGCAGTACAGTAGTGGGGGTGGAGGGGGGGTGTTGTTGATGCTGTCTTGCTCCGCCTCTGACTGACTGATTGGTTCAGCTGTCATGTCGTCGTCCTGATTTCTCCACCGCTGGCCAATGTCTACAAAGCCCATTCTGTACCCTCTCCGTACTGTATTCAGATACGTGCCTTTGTGCACATTTACGAAGCGGCCTTAATGGCCTCGTAGCAGTCCACTAGAAGACAACTGCTTGCACGGGAACAGGGCAGCCCTGTTCTCCCACACACACACACACACTCATATACACACAGCTCGTCTCCAAATGCGTCCTGGACTGGCGGGTATAGCGGTGGAGATGCTGAGCGGTGCAACCTGCAGGGCCAGGCCGAGGCTGGGCAGCCTCTTACTGGCCCCCGTCACCAAAACAGTACCGCCGATATCAAGCACGGGGAACCGGAGATTTCGGTCCACGTCCTCGATGCAGGGGTTTTCAGAGTTGGCAAGAGAGCGGTCGAAGACTGTCACGTCGTTTTACAACCAGTCTGCAATTGACGTCTCCGCAGAAAAGGTAAAATTGTGACTCTTTTCCGGTGTGCGTCTCTTTAACGGTTGTTTTTCTACTGTAGCAACAAGGGAGTAAAGCTAGCTAATTCTAGCCTGACAGTTACGCTAACCGTTAGCAAGGACTGTGTTGCGTTCATAGAACACAGAAAACTTAGTAAATATGAGATCTCCTTCTTGGATAGCGGATCCTCTTCAGCGTTGAAAGTTAGTTAATAAAGCTACTCTAACTAACAGAGGAGCCTCGATTTCTTTTTCCAACTCGGAGAAAACTGTCACCAACTAGAAAAGACCTGTGGTAAACGAATTAAAGTATGTCTTTCTTTCAAATGAACCAAATGGAAGGTGACCTATATAACATGAAAACTCAAGTAGCTACTTTTGGGTCTCTTTTATGATGGCACCACATTGTTTACGATGGTGACTATATGTACTATCGAAATTAATATTTACGAATAATCAAAGTGCGTAACGTTAGTTTAAACAGCAACACAAGCAACTTGATATCTTCCCGAGGACTTGAACGCAGCGCCACGGTTTTGTCATGAGGACATAATGTTTTTAGCTAGCAGAGGTTTGTTAATCTCGGTCAAATGAACATTAAAATGTTGAAAATCCTGGCAACCTTTATATTTTGTTGTAACTGACGTTAACTGTACAAGAAAATTTCACAATCTAAAGCTGTCATTGAAACTGTATATGTCTGGAGATTGACCAATAACGGAGTCAAGTTTCAGCGATGGAGGTCAAGTTGACCCATATGAAGTCTGTTATCTATCTGGTGAAACATACCGCCTGCATTTCTATTTATTCTTGGACTTAATAGTTGTCTTATAGGCTCTGGTAACTGTAGCTATAGTTTGTATCTGTCATATTCGTCTTCCAACGTTCGTTAAGTGTAAAGCAAACATGTAAAAATATGAATTTAAAGTAGACTTAAAAATAAATGTTAAACAAATAAATAAATAATCCGCCCTTCCTCTCTTTCAAAACATTTTTCCAAAGAAGCGTTAGTCATGGCCACAACATGGACGTCTCAACACTTCTGTGTGGGGATAATGTTCAGACTTTTCACTCATATTGGAGCAAAACAAACTGTAAAATGAAGGAATTTACAGCTGCATTTTAATTTAAAACACTGAAATAAAATATTGCCCTTCTCCTACAACTTTGGAGTAAATGGAAAAATGCAGTAATCAAAAAGTGCAGAGTGGTAAACAAAAAGCTAAAGTTGCCAGGAAAGTACTCAAGTAATTAAAGAGAGTAATAAACATATTACATTCTTCAACAAAAATGGCAGCTACTGATTTCCATGACCATAAATCTGTCTGATTGTAGTCAGCCGCAGTGTTTGTCTCATGACTTATAGTCATGGATTAGTGAAGGATTAGTGCAGGGGGTTCTCAACCTGCGGATCGGGATCCCCAATGGGTCCCTAGATGATTAAAGGGATAAGAATTTTTTTTAAAGAAGTGAAACTTGCTCTGGATGTTTATGCTGCCCTGGAGAATGAATCCTAATGTTGTAGGTGACCTCTTGACTTTCACTTTCTCTATTAAGTATTGTTTGGACAATAAAAAAACAGAAAACAGTGAAAAATGTCCTTCACAGTATCCTAGAGCACAAGATGAGGCCTTCAAATGTCTCTACTTGTCTGACAAACAGTCCAAAACCCCCGAAATATTCAATTCTTAGAAGCAAGAAGAGCAACAACCTCTTACATATGAGAACCTGGAACCATCTAATGCTTGGTGTTTTTGCTTTTATCAAAATAGACTTATGAATTAACTGACTAATTGTTTACAGCTATAATATTATTGTCGTAATGTTGACACTATAGCACATAACTGTTCATTGTAATGGGCTGCTGTGGAATCATGTTGCATATGATTGTCTTGCAGGTGTAACGCTGTTCAATGAATCAGACACCTAATTGCTGTCCTGAAATCCAATCACTGCCCTTTTGAATCGCTGACATTGTTTTTTTCTTTCTTTCTTTTGGTTGACACAAAAATGATATTTTATACACATAGTAGCTTTAGTAAACACACTCACTGAACAAGATCACCTGTGCAATCTTATGCAATCCAATACATTTATACATTTTCAGTTTTTGTTAAAAGTCTTTTTTTATATATATTTTTCCCTCCTCATGTATGTAAATGGATTGGATAAAATATTAGGAACACCACCACCACACACTATGGCCCCAATAATAAACATAAAGTAGAATTATCACCTTTCTGACAACGTCAACAAAACCTGAAAACGTACAAGCTTCAATAAAAATAGAATTTATGGCTTGTTCCTGTTCCCAATGATGTGTTTGTTGAGTGTATATTTAACCTTAGTGGTATAAATTGTGGATTTCATTGGAGGCTTCTTTAAGCTGATAATCAAGATTTCAGAATTAGCACATCTGATAACAATAAATCAGATAATAATTGATAACAATCCCTTTGAGTTTGGTTGACTAAAATATTTCTTGAATATTTAACAATTGACACAATACACTTGTCAGACTTCTCTGGTTGACAATTTATGTACAGTAGCAGATATTTGGATTTAATATACTGTAACTTATATTTACTTATCAGCTGACCTAATGATACAATATATCTGTGAGAAGATAATTGATAAAGATGGCTGATAATATCGGCCATCTGATTTATTAGTCAGGCACTAATTTTAAGACTCAATTGACTGTCAGTATAAAAGTTGGCTGACTGGTCAGATTTATCATCTTATTTATTTATTCTATGATAAAGTAGGTGATTTAAATCAACTTTTAAGACCGGACATTTTTATAACAGCAGCTTGTGTGAGATAGTATTTAACATTCAAGATCTTTATTTCTTTGTTAATGAAATGTTTTAGAGCAACAGTATATTTTTCAGGTGAGGTATTGAAGTAAAACTCCAGCTGTTTATGAACATGTGGAATTACTTAGGGAACGGTTTTACACCTGTTTCTTGTATAATGGTAAACAGTCCAACCTGACGTTTTGACTGTGAATGTTTATGTGATTGTATGTTTCCGTAGGCCTCAGTGCGACTGACCTTAGCGACCCTGTTGTATTCTGGGAAGTCTCCTGACGGACACCACATCTTGGTAAACATTTCAGCCACACTGAGAGAGTTACATCATTAATGAGAGGCTTTTTTAAAAAAAATTTTTTATTCTGTGAGACTCTTCACTCATCCGCTTTCCACTCTTATTTGTGTGTGTGTGTGATCACAGAGCAGCGCCAACTACCTACACAAGGAGCTGCCTGTACGGATCGCTCATCGCATCAAGGGCTTCCGTAGTTTGCCCTTCATCATCGGTTGCAACCCCACCATCCTGCAAGTGGTAAGAACACGAGTCCGGAGCTGTACACGAAGCAAAGGGAGGGGGAGCGGGAGGGGCATCCTATAATAAGAAAGTAACAACTAGGCCGCTGCTCAGGAGAGTCACAGCTGAACTTTGAATGAAAGGAAAACGGTCTCTTAATGTGCTCTGTCACACAGCGAGTAGCTAGCGCTGCAGCCTCCATTGCTCCCGATATAGCAACGAGAAGTGAGTCACAGTGACCGCAGTCGTTTTATATTTATCCAGCAACAGTAAATTGTCTGGAAAATTGATTGATAAATAGTTTATGGATAAAATTGGCACTCTAGTCCAGTAAATAAAATATCAAACAAATTAAGAAGTTTCATTCCATTGATGCAATAATCATAAAAAAAATCCAATATTTCATTACAACAAGATACAATTAGTTACAGCAAGTTACATTTCACCACTTCGCTGTATTTGCTGTTGTGGCTTGAGACGTCCAACCACGGACGTCACATTAAGGAAAATGATACATGAGCTCATTGTCCTGGTATGACTAATGTGAATTACTTATCTTTTCATCAGCGGGGAACAAATATATGAATATAAAAATGGTGTTGGCACTACTTCAATGCGGTTTGAGTCCATAAATTGTTCATTCATTTGCTAACAATTCCTTTTAACGTTAAGCTACATCCTGCTTATTAAGCTTTTTTTTTTTTACACATTTTTTCCTCTGTGCAGGTCTGTCATATGAATTAATGCCACTTAATGATCACATTACACTTTTTTAAGTGTTTTTTCTGATCATGATAATTCCTAAACAGTTGCTACTTTGAATAGTTTTCATGGGGGACTGGTTCTTCAGGAGAACATTGTTCCAGTGAAAACTGTCCACAGTGATGTCTGAGGAATGTCCAGGGGCGAAGAGGTCACTGTTCCTGGAAAGACACGTCGCTGTCGAGTGTTTCAGATGCCATTTTTGACAAAAACAAAATTCCTTTGAACCGTCTTGTACACAGATATCTCAAAACACCAGTAAAAACCCGCAAAACAATACATGCGGCTCTGAAACTAAATGGCGCCACCGGATTTTGTTGCAAATTGTTGAATATCCGAGCGTCAATCTGCGTCATGTTTCTCAGTTTTCAGTGAGAGTTGCTTATTTGTCTTCTGGGCCTCTGTGTGTGTGGGAACAGTGGTGTCTCTCTCTCTCTCTCTCTCTCTCCCTCTTCAGCTCCTTCATAACCGATTCACGGCCCCTGCTTGTCTTTTTTTCGCTGATGAACTTTCACCTAGATTCCTTCCTCGCTGGTATCGCGGAGCTCCCCTGTGCCAATTACATAAAGCACAGTTCCTTTTGTGTGTCACCAGTTGTAATGTAGGTCAGGGTGACTTTACCTTCTTTATGCTCCTCTCCTTCTCCTGTGTTAAAAAAAAAAAGCAAACAATGATTGGAGCAGATTTGAAGTTTCATCCAGATTATGAATTAAATTAACAGACATTTACTGACTTTAACTGAGGAACAGAGTCTGGTTTTCTGGGGAAGAGTTGTTCCACTTTGTCAGATCAAAGAAAAGCATCCTAAAATGTCAGTAATACAAGCCACATGGACTTTGTCGGTGGAGTTGTGGGGCCCCAGTCAGGGGCCGGTACTGGTTGGTGGTGTGATGCTTTCTGGTTCGATGGACGATCACAGAGAATCCGTCTGAAAACCCTCTCTCTCTCTCCTCTGCTTTCTTACAGCATGAACTGTATATCAGAGCCTACCACATGCTTATTGACTTTCCCCCGGTGAGTGTCCTACACACACACACACACACATACATACACATGTTCATACATAGACTTCATTTAATTGAGATTTACCCTAATCCTATCCTGAACTTTTACCCAAAAGTCATCTTTTCCCTTCTTGTCCAATTAGGAACATGGCCTTTATCCCCATTTAACTGGCTTTTAGTCTGAAATGTGTCTCTGAAAGTAGGCTAAGTCAGACCACAGACACACACACACAGAAAATACATGAGTTCAAGTTCTTCATTTGTCAGGGAGTGGCTTTATTTATTTCTATCAACAGGAAATGTGTACATTTACTTTCACAGGGCCTGCATGTAACACATCAGTAGTTGGTTGATCTGTTCTGCACTGAACTGATCAAAATGTGTCTTTAAATTACACACTTTCAAAGCCTGAGCAAAATCCAAAATGATTCAATTCACAATTATATACAAACAAAGAAAAGTAGTAAATTTTTACATTTGACAAACTTCAACCACCTTGTATATTGTTTTCATTTTTTAAAAAGTATTTAAATGATCAATTAACAAGTAATGGATAAATGTATTTACAGTATCACTCTGAAAAAGAAGTTCTCTGGAAACTGGATTGATTTCTCTGCTCCGTTAACAGAACTAACACGGCTGTGTGTCTGTGTTTTTACTGAGTACTGAGATCTGTTAGATCAACAAAACAATCCAGCCATCTGCTGAATAATTCCTAAACAAATATGAGGAAAAAACAGAATTACTTCCTCACAGCAACGGTGCTGCACATGGCTGTAAAAATGTTGGACTCATCTATAGTTGCTGCATGAAATCTTGTGTTAAAAAGTAGGATGAAGTGACTTTTTAAAAAAATTTCCATTAAAGTAATAAAAGAAATTGAAAACTGCCTATTTTATTTTACCAAGCTACTGAAGAAACCATTGTTGTATTAAATATTTACACTTTTACTAAGTGTGTCAGTGTGAAATATTTCAAGTTTCCAGTTTAATAGAACTGTCAGTTCAGCTAAAGTGCACAAAGAAGAGCAAAAAGATAAATACATATCTACCTGAGGACATGGTAGCAATGTTGAAAGAGGTGTGTGTGTTCACTGAAGTGTGTGTGTGTGTGTGATGGGGGGGGGGGGTGTAAAGTGTCCAAGCCTCCATAATCTTAAATCAAAGTATTTGTTCAGTTTTTAAACAGTCTGAGTCGCAGCCTTTTACTCAGTTCTTATGTCTTTGTTGAGTTCTTGACAAAGGCAAATGTTTCTATTTGCTCCTGTGTTAGTTATACGTTACACTGCAGATAAGAACAGACCTGCTCAACATGTTTTACATTCTGCTTTGTATAAACGCAGCCACACATTTGTCCTACGTATCAGTGAGACCTGAAAAAAAGTTGCCCTCTGGCTTTCTACACTAGTTAAAGACACACACACACACACACCTCTCACAGCCAGGTTTTGTACTTACAGCACCCCAACAAAAGTATGCAGCCTCTTGGAGATTTTTTTTAAATCACTATGGATGCGCTCCACTTACTGTATGCTTATTACTTATTCTGACTGTAATGAACAGAAAAAAAGGGCTCCAGGAGTTTCATTTGTAACTAATGAGAGGATATCTACCCTCGTTCAGCTCTGATACACCTGCCACTCTGAATCCAGCTGCTTTAATAAGGTGTTAACTTTACTATAATGGCTCAAATGGTAAAATTGTAATGTCTAATGATGTACATTTCCACAGCACATGTCATTCTGACCTCTCTGCTGCTTTTTTTTCTTTTTAAATTTAACAGAAATGCTCTTTTAGTTTTTGTTATCGGTAATAAAACCAGTGATAGAAGAAGAAACAGTGAACGAGAAACCCACAGATCCTGTAAATAAAGGAAGTGAAAACCAAGCAAATAAACAACAGCATTTACAAGCTTGATGTAAAGCGTGTCCTTCATATCGACAGATCAAGGATCAGGACGTGGAGGCTCGTTTCTGTAAGCTGGTGCAGCAGCTACTGGACGACCACAAAGACGTGGTCACCATGCTGGCCCAGGGCTTCAGGGAGTGTCGCAAACACCTGCAGGTAAGAGCCGCACCCCCACTACCATGACATCACCAAACTTCATGGTTAAAGAGCAAAATGATATGATTATAGCCCCTTTCACACATGCAGTCCATCCCAGAAATGTTCAGGAACGTTTCTTGCATGGGGTCATGTGTGAACGGGAGCGGGGATCGATATTCAGGGATAATCTGTACCCGCCAAATTTCCCACCTCAGGACTTAGTAACATTTCAGGGGAAAAAAATGCTGGTACAGCTGTGAATGACAGCAGTAACATTGCAGGGACACGCACGTAAAGGATTACGTCCACCTGATGAAAGATGCTTTGACGTGGATCGAGCGAACCAATCACAAGACTCTGCTGATGACGTAATTAATACGTGACTTGTTTACGGTTGCCTTGCCGATGCTTTTTTTTTTTTTCTTTTTTTTTTTTTCTTTTTTTTTTTGGCGTGATTTGATAACTAACAAGCAATCCAAGTTCCTTTTTTTTCCAAGAATGGCTGGAAACTGAAAAAAATAGAGACGTCTTCCGCTGTGTAGATGTACATCCTGCATCTTCTTCTTCTTCTGTTGAGTTTTCTATGAGTGTTGCTTCATGGCCATCTGCTGGACTTTCCCTTGCCCCAATCTGTTCCGGTATCGCTTTGGCATGTTTGAAAAGGCGCAAAACGGAAACGTTCCTGCATGTAGCTGCAATAGTGAAAATCACTAGCGGTGGCTGGAAGGTTATCCCAGTAATTTATAACAGGAACTATGTATGAAAGACATTTTATTACAGCAGGACAGGTCATTCTAATCATCTCTGCACCATCTACAAATGGTCCAAAATGCTGCTACAAGGCATGACATTGGCTTCCCATCCGGTTTAGGATTCATTTTAAGGTTCTTGGTATCATGTATAAAAGACACCTTCTCCATCACTATATATCACTAGTAGGTCACTTAGGGCTTCCGACCAGGGCCTACTGGTTGTCTCTCAGTCTCTGCTGAAAACTAAAGGTGATCGTGCTTTCATAATAGCGGAACTCCCTTTCCTTTAGGCATACGGTGTGCGGTGTCCATAGAAGCCCTTTATAAAAAGCAACTGAAGACTCGTCTTTTTAATAGGGCTGTAGTCTCCTGGTCGACTGGTCGATTAGTTGGTGGATATGCTCTCGTCCAACCAAATTCTCATTGGTCGAATTTGGTTTGGATGAATCCATTATTTCCTGTGGCGGGAGGGACAGACTAACAAGTTACCTGTGAAAACAACAGAGGTGTTTTGAATACACTCAACCTAGGGCTGTGCGATATGACGTTATATATCGTTTGACGATAGAAAGACGTATATTGTTTCATTTTATGTTATACCGTTTGATTTGTGACGGCACAATATACACTCTTTACGGCAAAATCTTTCGTCATTTGACGACACTTTGTGTTCTTCTGCACAGCCAGCTACTTCTAATAAGAAATAGGCCTTTCCATGTGGTCATTTTATATAAAATATTTATTCATTGAATTTACAGAAAATGTGTTATATTGTGATATGAGATTTTGGTCATATCGCCCAGCCTTAGGTCAACCTAATGGAGACTGCTGGGTCTGTACTCAACATTTACTGAATCAGTGTCTCTTACACTTATAACAATGAGAACCCCCTCCAGGACAAAAAAAAATAATTCAATGCCAAAAATAAAAGAGCGATCAGCAGAAATGTGGATGTGAGTGGAGCAGAACAGACTACAGTGTCTCACTTAATAAATGCTAAAAAGTCACATCTGTTGTTTCCCCAACTGCTGGAAAAGTGAAGGGAGTTAGCTCCAAAGTTAGCAACGATGAGTTCACTGCGCTCTGTCCTGTTACCCCCCTGTGCGACTAATCGATTAGTTGAAGATTATGTACGATTTCAGCCGACCAAGATTTTCTTTGGTTGACTACAGCCCTACTTTTTAAATTGGCCTTTGTGTCACCTTGAAATGTGTGTGATGTGAAGTGATTGTTTCTTTTGTTTGTTTCTTTTTTGGGGTTGCCCTGTTGCCTGTGCTTTGTTCCTGTGTTAACTTTTAACTTGTGGCACACGTTTGTATCGTTTGTATTTTGTTTCATGGTCTTATTTTTTTAACTTTTATTCATGTGAATCACTTTGTGTGAAAGGTGCTATACTAAATAAACTTATTAAATGTAGTGTTAGTGTTATTAAGTGTCTTGAATCTAGTTAGGAAGTCTCATTCTCTGCATATAATGACTGGTTTGTTTTGCTTATTAGATTGTGTATGTGTAGTAATGTCCCTGATATTTGTTTCTATAGAAAAATCTTGTTGATCTTTATTCGGTAGGTTTCATCTGCTGTTTTGTTTTTGATTTCACTGTCAAAGCTGCTCAGCTGTTTTTTCCCCGCTGTTACAGGATGAGACAATGGTCCGCAGCTTCCTGGATACAACACTGTGTTCTCGTCTGGGAATCCGAATGTTGGCAACACACCACCTCGCCCTCCATGAAGACAATGTGCGTCTGACTATTTCTGTTATTCACAGGACTTTTAAGCCTTTTAACTATGTGCTTTGTCTGGAACGTGTTAGAGTCTAAAACTCTAAAACTCAAACATTATATTGGTCATGTAGTCAATTTCTACAGCTTAAAAGATAAATTATTTGCCTTTTGAAGCCATCCAGGTATCCAGCAAACCTAAAAGTATTTTAAAAGACAAGGCTGTGTTATTTTATATTTTTCTTATTTACATTCAAAATCAACAATGTGTTAATCCTTTACTCTTTCTGACTTCCCTAAACTGTCTGTGGCAGCAGCCCCAAGCTCATTGGTTCCCAAAGAAACAAAAAAAATATAAATACAAATATATGATTTCATTTTATAAAGGCTGAATAATTTCTTTCAGCAAAAAGGAGTGAATAAAACATTTGTTGGGGATTATTTTTCAACTGTGGATTCAAATTTGATGCTGAAGCGAGATTGATTTATTGAAACACATGGATTGCCAATATCTAACATTCAAAAAAGACCAATATTAACCCACCAGTATATAAAATGATGCTTCTAAACCCATGACCAACAGAAAAAACTAGTTCCAAATAAAAACCTAAACCAATAAATGGAACCCATCTCTGCAGTCAGGCAACATTTGCATCAAATCTACTTATTGAGATAAATTAGTTGAGTTATTTAAAACTAAATTTAGCATTAATAAGTATAGTTTTTTTTTCTTTGATTTGAGAAAAAGTTGTAAGTATTTCTATTATCATTTCAGGCTGATTTTGTTGGGATCATATGCAGACGTCTGTCTCCCAAGAAAATCATTGAGAAGTGGGTGGACTTTGCCAGGTAAGTTTAGTCACATAGATTTGTTTGTTCGTCACCTTTTTAGATGACTTTCTGTTTCTATTTGAGCCCTCTGTTGACACAGAGAGGTCAGAGGTCAGCTGATAAACTCAGCAGCAGACGTGTTTCAGGGCCTGGAGCTGTGAATGAGATAGGAGCTATCATCAGTGTTTACTTTCTGTAATCTTATCAAATGACCTTTTCTTTTCTTTTCTTTTTTTAGAGTTTGTAACTGTTGCTGAGTTAAAAAGAAAGTTCACCCAAAAAAAAATTCATGTGTTATGTTTGTGCACTAATAATCAGTGAATGATTTTTTTGGGGGGGGGGGTGGCAGGTGAATAAAAGGGAAAGGGGCACAAAATATAAGACACAGGTCACAGAAAGTAGGCACAAAGTCACTATTAACCACGCTAAATATACACCCTTGGCTTTAGGGATGGTACTGTGGTCCAGCTTGGCATATCTCAACATCTATTGGATGAATTGCCAAAACTGAGATGGCATTTAGCAGACAGTTAAAGTGTTATTTGTAGCCGTCACATCATCCTGAACATTTGCCAAATTTGGTTACATGTTCTACCAAATGCCAAACCCTCTCAAACTAGGTTTTTACATGATGTTTTATAGCGCAGGTGTTTAGTGGATCATAACCTGTATGTCGCATGGCCCTCATGTGTCTTCCTCATGTCCGCCAGACGTCTATGTGAGCACCAGTACGGTAACTCGCCCAGAGTGAGGATCAACGGACACGTAGCGGCTCGCTTTCCCTTCATCCCTCTGCCTCTGGATTACATTCTGCCTGAGCTCCTCAAGAATGCCATGAGGTAACTTCCACACCACGTACATATACAGGAAGTCTGTGTTTACAGATGTTTATTCATCTCCAGCTTGACTGTCTGTTGCTGTTGTTTGAAGACCTCGAGATCTAGTGATGGCAATTACAGTGTGACAATAAAGGACTCCTGATTGTTACACTAGCGATATTTTAAGAGTTGGAATGAAAACAAACTGCGACTGTTAAAAATTTTAGTTAAAAGTTCAGTTAAATTTCTTATTTCCTATATTCTTGGGCATGAAACTTATTCAAAAACATTTTTTAAAGTTTTTGAATAAGTTTCAATAAAAAGGGTGGATACATAATAATATCAGTGTGTCATCGATATCGACCGACAAAGACTTAAAAATGAAATGTCGTCATTTGCCTGAAATGAACATTTCTGCCTATGATGCCTCGTCTTCCTCCACCGCTTCCCACCGCAGACTGTTTCACCCCGACAGTCCTGTTTTTTCCTCCGCAGGCTCCATTTTACTCAGTCGCCAGACAGACCCGTTACTCCTTTCTACTTTACAACCTGGGGGGTCAGTACTCCGGTTGGATCCATACGGAATGATCCGGGGCTAGCTGGGAGGCTAGCTGGCTGTGCTTCTCTCTGGCCATGCTGCAGCTTAGGCACAGCTGGTCTCCCAGCTAGCCTCTCTAAGTGGATCCAACCGGAGTATCGAGCCGTGTATAGATGGGAAACACCTTGACTGACAGGATGTACCACTCTGAAAGAACTTCTTTTTTGTTTATAACGGCGGTTGGCAGCTAGCATGTTAAGTGCATTACCAGAGATTAAATCCTACACATTAATCCTGTCTGTCTGATAAACTCAAAGAAAACTCTACTCCTCAACCCACTTGGCAGGTTCATTCGAGTTTTAATGCTGAGCTCCTGAACTCCAGTCTTCCTCAGTTCTTCCTTCATATATTTGCTTAGTATAATCTATGATTGCATGTGTAATAGTCTCCTCAGCCAGGTGGACAAAAAATACATGCACTGTATACTTACAACTAAGAAGAATGAAAAAGTTCCACATGAGAATCTCACACAAAAGAATAAAAGCAAATGCCTGAACTTGGCTCAAGTAACTGGCTCCATTTCCTCAGTTTACCACAAGCCCTCATTTCTAGAATAAGAGTATACGCATCTCTTCTCATTATATCCGATGATTTGTATGTGTGGTGAAACTTACAGTATGAGATGTACTAATATTAAATAAAGTAAAACAAAGAGAAAGTGAAATGAGAAATCTTACAGGGCTCCTGACCAGCAGTTCTTGGACACTGACATCGGAAACAATTGCTCCGGGCACTTACAGGAACACAGTTGAGATCATGGACATGTGCCATTAAATTATTGGTAAAGGCACAACTGAAACTAAAATAAACCTGATTGGAATCTGAGGCACTCCAGATAGTCCACTGCCACCTAATAAAACAAAGTATAGCACATGCAGTCAGGACAGTCCATTTAAGGCTGTTCTGTTACATAAGGTCTTGTTTGTATGTGGAAGCAGTGTTTCACCTAGGTTGAGTGCTTTGGCATGGTAGGAGAGTGGGGGAGAAGTGGGGTGGGGGGCTGTGCCGTGGAAAACTCGGGAGACTCAGCAGCACAAATTCTCCTGTTCTCCATTTAGCATCATCAGGTTAGGCTGACCCGTAACGGTCCACTGCCAGCAGCTTGAGGAAAGCATTTATGAATTCACACACTGAAGTCTCAATTTACTGCCGGACTGACAACTCACTGCTAACCTTTTTCTCTGCTCACTTTTCTGCCGCTCGCTCTCTCACTCAACCACTTACTTGCTACGCTCACACATTACACAATGCCCTGTTGTTTAAAGGCTACGCTACCAAAAGTTTACCAGGCAGTGTCACAGAAGTTGACTCGTGTTTCGGAACAGCGCTGCACAGAGGCTCCCAAACGTCATTGATTTCTGAATGAATGGATTTTTGGCTTTTTTTTTTTTTTTGGCATAAAAAATATGTTTTTTGGCATGGTGGGGGTTCTCGTTGTACATTTGTACATTTGGGGAAACACTGATAAGAGTTCACACAATCAAGTACAGCTCAAGTATTATCACAGGTTTGTTAAGGTCTGTATTGACCAAGTTGAATTAAAAAAAACAAACAAAAACATTAAAACAGAACAGCCAAGAAAATAAAACATGAAATAAAATATTATGGCAGCGTATTGCTGAAAACCTGGAAGAGTCATTAAAATATCATAATGGGGGTTTTGGTCTTGACTTCAGGTCCATATCATTGTTTCCTTCTGTTGGACCTTACAGCATCTTTGGAAGCAAGATTTGACTCTTGAGTGTTTGTCTGTCCTGAAATGTCCTAATATTAAAACATTATCAAATGATCATTTTTATATATTTTACTGTTGAGGTTCTGTACTGTCCTCTGGTGTGGGTGAGAGCTGAGAGGTCTGTTTTTGGCTGGAGGTGCTGACTGTGTGTTGCCTACATTCCTGTCATTCATGCTGGGTTACTGGTTCAGAGGACAGAAGCAGAAGAGGCGAGGAGTGATTTTAGAAAACTGGTGACATTCAACTATTGTTTGCAGGCTCAGTTTATTTAGTTTAGAGATTGAAAATTGAGTAAGAAAAGAGACTAAAGTTTGGCCGTTCTCATCTCATTATTATGATTTATTCCATCTGAATAGTTGAAGAGTAATCAGTCAACTCTTGACCAATAACAATGTTATTGGTTTGTGCAGTAAACACTAAAGTTTGTGCAGTAAACACTAAAAAAAAACAATTTGCACCAGCTGTGATGCAGTAGACCATCATCTCTTTTTGAAATGCATCAAAGGCACCCAAAAAAAGATGAATTAAAACACCTTTTACTGTATGTTTACATTATTCCACAGTTCAAATGTCAGAAAGAAGTTACAGGAAGAGAAACAACTTTTTGAGAATTTGTGCACTCAGTATTTACATCTATCTATTTGTCCCTTTAGGGCCACCATGGAAAGCCATTTGGATACCCCATACAATGTGCCTGATGTGGTTGTCACCATTGCCAATAACGACATTGACTTTGTCATCAGGTGAGTGGTTAAATATCTGCACCATTGCTACTGTAACAAATCCAGGGTGGATCCCGAGTGAAGCGTATAACAATACAATCGTCGCTATAAACAGACTTCATGCATCCAGTGTTTTGACAACAGATACATGATTAACAGTAACAAACAACAACAACTGATACATGACATTCTTCTCTTTTAAAGGATTTCAGACCGGGGTGGCGGCATCCCTCACAACATTATAGACAAAGTGATGGACTACCATTTCAGCACGGCTGAGGAGAGCGCGCAGGACCCTCGTATGAGCAACTTCTTCAACAACATTACCAACACCGGAAACCAGTCTGGGCCTATGCACGGGTAAGAATGTGGAAGTACAGAACACGTTTGTTCCGTATTCACTGCCGTAGAAGAAGTGGCACTTAGCCAGCATTGTGTGGTCATCGAAAGGAAAATAGATTTGTAAAAGCATTTGATTTTCGGCTATGTTTAAGCCAGCATGGATAAATCTGATAAATAAAAAAAAATAAAAAACACTGCCAGAGCTTTCTGCAAAGTCTGGTTTCAACACTGAAAAAAAAACCACACAGGACACAAAAAAAGCTCACTGAGTGGTTTGAGGAAGCTGCTGAAGCCGTAACATGTAAATGTCACTGCTCAGTGACGGTGTACGATCCACGTCTATAAAATGTAGATAAGCTGATAATCACGCCTCAGGCTCCTTTTACACAAAGCCACGTAGTCTACAACGGTTGCACTGATTTCGGATTAAACAATTTCAACTGTCCCGAAGTGAATGTTGTTTTTACTTTGTAAAGCAGGACATGGTTTTCCTGGAACCCCAAATCAACTAAATCTGCCCCTCTATGTTTACACGATTCCTGCAGACATAATTACAATATGCACATCACTGTTTTCCATGTGTACGCTTTGTTTAATAAGTGTTCATAACAGAAAAGACCACATGTATACTTTAGTTAATACATCCACAAACAGCCGGGGTAGCACTGTGTTTTGTTTATTATTGTGACCGAGGGGATAGTTGGACCGGTACAGCAGGTCACCGCTGAGTAGCCAGCCGGTGATTGTCACTGTATTAACAGCTTGAGAAGACAGCACCCGGTTCAGTTTGTCATTTACTAAGTGATAGTTTAAAATGAATAAATAAATAATATATAAAATCCCTTTCATCCTGGCGATGGTTGCTAAAATGAGAAAAGCTATTTTCGTCCTAATTTCTGCTGGCATTATCACAGAAGACAGACCCTGTAGAGGCTACTTCCTCAAACTACTTATAGACGTAGTTACACTTGGGAGAAGAAATGATTACATGTGCAACTTGGAGAGACAAATGCATGAAAACCTTTTCAACATCTGGCTAAAAGTGTCAGCTTTCTATCAGTTTCTAAAGTTTCTTATATGCATGTAAACTAAAAAAAATGTGTTTATGAAAAGCTCTGCTGAGGCCAAAATAATGTGATAAACTTGTATTTTCAAATGTAGTCACTATACTGTTAAGGAGGACAGGTGAGAGGGGGGTTTTGGGTTTGGACCGTCATCTTCAACCTGCCGCCTTGTGTTTTCCGCGTTCTGCAGGTTCGGCTTTGGCTTGCCCACGTCTCGGGCCTATGCCGAGTACCTCGGCGGCTCTCTGTCCGTGCAATCCATGCAGGGCATCGGCACTGATGTCTACCTGCGTCTGCGCCACATCGACGGCAAAGGAGAGAGCTTCAGAGTGTAAAAGCCCCCAGGTGCATCCTCGTAGATCCCGACCCAAGGAATCAGGCCATGCAGGGGTACAGAAGAGGGACTTCAGGACATTTGGTCCACAAAGTGATAGCCTCTACAGTATGTTGTCAGAAAGCTCCTAAATTCACCAACCCACTACTTGTTCTTTTTTTCTTTTGCCTTAGACTGATTATAAGCTATGTTAGCTCTCAAAGTTGATGATTTCGGTTGTTTTCCTTTGTGTTTTGTACCTTGTGGCATGTCATCTTGAAATTTCAAGGGGTGTATGAACTTTTGAATGTTTAGGTTATCGGGACAAACTGTGCATGATGGTGGACGTTGATATTAACGGGGAAGGATGGAGAGAGAGAGAGAGAGAGTAAAAAAAAAAAAAGAGCTTCAGTTTTAAAGAAGTTCACTTTGAAGTTACTTGTCACATAGCCTCAAAACAGGAACAAGACATTTTGATGATATAAATGTTACAAATGAAACTTCTGAGACACTCCAGCAGCCCTGTCAAAATCTCCTCACAAAGCTGCTCACATGCTCCATGATTATCAGTATAACCATAGTTTGAATCCTTCCAGTATGTTATCAGCTGTTTCTTATCAAAATCTAAGGTCTAACAAAGGAAAACAGCTGGTGTTGGTGGCAAGCGCACACTTCAAAGTCCTCATATTAAAAAGCTGATGTGCTTGCCAGCATAAGCTGTAAACCTCAACCCTTGAAAGCTATACAAACAAAAACAACAACAAGCTTTTCTGATAAATACAGAAGAAACTGCCAAAACACCAAATGCTCATTAACAGATTTCTGTCTTGTTCTGTTTTGAGAACACACACACACACACCATGATGAGCATCTTTTGTTCAGCAGTATTTCAGAGGAGCTTTCGGGCAGGGAAGCCAACCGAGCTGTTCAGTTGCCTTACTGTGTGACGCAAGTCCTTCAACTGCATGCAGACTTTCATTTTTTCTCGCGTTTATTTTTTGTTTTTTGTGTTGTTGCCTTTTATTGATAGATGCACAACAAGTCAGTCAGTTTCATCAGTTTGTATGTCAAGATGTTTTTGCACAATGAATAGATTTCCCATCGTAATGCTCAGCACTTGCACCAATCACAACAGTTTTTTTTGAGTTTAATGTAACGACTTTCAGAGTAACAATATACCAGAGAAGTATTGTCTAACATTGTCTTCTTTTTTTTTCTTTTTCAGAAAGTGTGTCAGTTGTATTTCAAGTTTGCTGTCTTTTTGAAACAAGTTTTGTATAAGATTGCATTTTAAAAAAAACAAAAAAAAAGAAAGAAAGAAAAAAAAAAAGGGGTCAATGACAGGATTTCTGCACGGCTAGCTGTGGAAGTTCAAATCAGCTTAAGTTGCTCATCATCATTTCAGTCTATTATATCTCCGGATCACAACTTAATTATGTAACTACCTTGAGACAACTATTGTCCATGTGTTATGTTTTTTTTATTCTATTTATTTTGTTTGTTTTTTTTTCCTCCCAATTTAGAAATGTCCAGTTCCCTAAAGCCTTTTCACTTCTAAAGGCCTCGATATGCTTCAAATGTTGTATGATGTGCCATGTGACCACATCTACAGACAAAAGTGTTCATACAAAACGCTGCAGCAAAACGCTGGCCATCATACCCACCTTCAGGTTGCATCCTGCTGCCTTCTTGATCTCCCATTTTCGAGAATCATGTGTCTTAAAAATGATTGTGGACGTGATTCTCAGATCATCCATTTCTGAAAATTTATAAAAATTCTGCTATCAGAAAGGGAATTTCAGACGCCGTTCGACAATCCTTCAAGCATTTTGAAGCATATTGAGGTCTTTACTCTGAGCCTGAGTTGACCTTATCCACCTCCACTCACTGTATGGTTGCCCTGAACAACCAATAGGAGTCACTAGTGCAGCAAAAAAAACAACAACATGATCCCTCACTGGCTTCCCACCCACAAACATGGGACATTTTAGTTCATGGTGGGCAAGAACTTTAACTGTTTTATACTTTTTTTTTTTTTTAAACCCACACTCTCAAATAATGATGAAATTCAAATGCTATCTTTTTTCATTCATGTGTCACCTTTAAATGTCTCATTAACTCAGGATTTAAAAAAACAAACAAAATAAAACAAACAGTCATGCAAGATTTAGAAATACTCCCTCATACATTAGGTAGTCATCATCAGCACTCCTTACATTTTGTTAAACATTCCCCAGTCGGCACCAGTTGGCAAACAAAATATCAACAATAATGCTACATTTATTTAGTTTTATCTATGTTTGGAGCATATGTTATTACTTTAGCTTATATGATTATCTTTTTAGCAGAACGGGCATTGGGGAACTTGCGCTGTTACTGACAAGAACACGAATCTATGAACTTTGTAAACCATCAAAAGTTAGTGCTTAATCATACAGCTTTTCTTTTTTTTTGCTTCTGACAGACTTGACCAATTAATTATCGGTTGTATCACAGGCTTTGAGTTGTGCAACATTGTTTAGTCTGTCTAATGGGGGAAATTGGACTGTCTTTAGTTTTAGAAAATCCATAAATAAAGTAAGATTCTGTAAGGTATGGAAGCCTGTAGGAGACTATATTAAAATGACAATGGAAACTTGAAAATGCAATTGTAATTCCACAATAGCATTATAATTTTCCACATACGTATGCGTTATTTGAGTAAAAATGAAAATGCAATAATCCGACTTGTATTTTCATTTTCACTCACTCGTATGGGAGTTCTATAACCATATTAAAATGGAAAAGCTGTTTGACATTTAATTTTCAAAGTGGTACTCCACTACTGTAAAATATTTAAATAATAAATTCATTTAAATGTTAATTCAAATTTGAAAATTAAAATGCAGTATAAACAATATAACCTGATTTTTCCATTTGCGCAATCATTATTTAAGTCACAATTAAAATTAAAATGCAATTTTTCTAACAATATGAAATATTGCATTTTCATTTTTACTCAGAAAACACACACATAGGTGGAAAATTATAATGCTATTGTGAAATTACATTTTCAAGTTTACATGATCATTTTCTTTTAATATAGTCCCTTACAAGCTTCCATAGTATTGTTAAATATCTTACAAACTGAGTAAGAGGTTCATTTGCCTTTTGTACTCTCAAAACAAATGCCTCCTTAGATTTTTTTTTCCTCACTGAGTTACAAATGTACTTTAAGTTAAAAATGAGATTTTAGTCTGTGAGACATTGTGAAAACATGCGTGAACCAGTTACTTTAAATAGTAAGATATCAAAGCATAGCTGTGAATCTGTTTTAATTTCTTCTCCTTCTTTTTTTTTTGTTTACATTTTATGAAACAAAAACAAACCCCTGTATACTTCACAGTCCCAGGATGACGGAGGACGGCCTATATTAATCTTTACCTGTATCCTTACTGAGGCCGTGTATATGAATTAACGTGTTTATTGTGGCTTTTGAAGGTCTTGAAGATGTAGTATATATGTAGCTTATGCATGTAAAGCGGGGGAAGTAAACACAGACGCTGGTAAATACGGTTCGTGTCCTTTTCGAGACACATAAGCAGATTAACTGGCATCGTTTAGAGATTCTCTTCTATTCCAAAATGTTGAAGGAGGCTCATGTAAATTTTTGATGAAGCAGCCAGTCTGTGACTCTTATGAAGCATTGAATGTGGACTGTCTGCTCTCTGCTGGCCTAAAAAGAAAAGTGCAGGCAGACTTGGAAATAAAAGGTTTTGGGTTATTAATGTTGGGAAAAATTGTGCAGAAATGAGCATCATTCTAGTTTTTAAAGGGGGGAGAGGATATACAACATATTAGTTCACTTCTATTTTCTAGGTTCTTGATTTTGTAATTTTTTGCAGATAGAAATGAGACTTTAACAAAAAAATATATAATTTGAACATCATCTCCAATACAAAGCCAAACAATGGAGTCTTGTTACCTACTAAATGTGCTGCCATGGAGTGTTTGTCTCCTAGACTGAGATTTGTTTCTCCCACATGTTTTCTGTTGTGTTCAGGACTCTGTAGACATTAAAATTTTACTTGGTTGGAACTTTTGAGAGTGTTTTTCTACATTCACAATTATTCAGTTAAGTTTTCACAGTTAAAATATGAAACATTAAGCTACACCTGCTTCATCTGTGCTAGAAACCTCCCATCAGTGCTCCTGTAATTTATAAGGAGCTAAACGATCCAGGAGTATGAATATGCTTTAATCATGTACAGGCTGGTTGTTAGTGGGCGTTGTACTTGAGTATTATTTTATTCCTCCACTCCATTCCATTTCAGAGGGAAATATTGTACTTTCTACTCCACTACATTTATTTGACAGCTTAAGTTACTTTTCAGATGAAGATTTGACACAATGGATAATATAACAAGCTTTTAAAATACAACACATTGTGCTTTTTGGCTTTTGATGTCTTACAAAAAGCAGTGTGTAGTCGGGGTCACATCTCAGAGTTGTTAACAGCTCCACCAAATAGTGATTTTTCTCTCTAAACTTCTCACATGCTTTCATTTCAATAAATGTTCAAATGATCCAATATTTCAGCAAAAAGATTAGAGAAAAAGTCCAAAAACTGAAAACAGATTTGTGAATCAGAACTTTGTTTTTTCTTCTTTCCTCTCCCATTAATCATCTCACAACCCCTCAGATTTATCTGCTGACCCTTTTGAGGGGCCTGACCCCTAGGTTGGGAACCACTGGACTAAACTAGCTAACTGTATATAAAGTAGTTGAAACTAGCTCCACCTCCAGCAGCTGCAACAGTAACATGCTGCTCTAACCAAATGCTTCACTATTAATAATCGAATGATGTCATATATAATAATATATCAGTCAGAGGGACCAAATTACTTTTACTGCAATACTTTAACTACATTAATCTCATAATACTGTGTCATGTTTTCATGCAGGATTTTTCCTTGGAGTATTTTTATGTTGCTGTATTGTTAGTTTTACTGAAGCAAAGGATCTGAATACTTCTTCCACCTCTGAAGTTAGCTTTAACTACCTCTTTTTGCTAACAGCTGACACTGCAACACTCAGTCAGTACTTTCCTTATTACTCTTCCCACTGTGACTTTCAGCAACCACATGACACTTTTCCTTTTGGGAAAGTGTGGAAGGAGCACTCAAACACATCAAGTGGCTGCAGAATAATCCCAGTGACATCACAGCATTAACAAAGTTTGGCATTGATATGGATAAAATCCATAAATGACCAGAACAACAAAATGTCAAGCTGTTCTCTTCTGTTCTCTCAGACAGAAGAGAACAGCTTGACATTTTGTTGTTCTGGTCATTTATGGATTTTATCCATATCAGGCATCAGTCACACCAGTAAGTGTCCCATAGTGTTTTATCATTACAATTTGTGTTTTACCAAGGAGATCTGTATGAAACAGATTAAACAAAAATGAGAGTTTCCATCATTTTGGGACTCATTCAAGATGACCAGCAGTCAATCCACAGATGGTGCTAAATTTCACCGTCTGAATTGTTGTGTGTGTGTGTGATTGAGCCCTTATTTATGAGAATAAGAAAACCACAATGTGGTGGTGTTTCAATCTTGGTGCAACTTTTGATCCAACAACTTTTGCAGACTATGAAAAGTGACCTAAATATGAAAAATATATGTGTATTGGTAGATTAAACTCTTTCCAAAAAGAACAGCCTGTTTAGGAAGCAATCTAGATATAACATGCAGTGAAAGCCTTAAACATACAGCCCATATATACAATCAAAAATAGTCCATTAAATGTCATCTTAGACTCTGGGAAATTGTGGCGAACATCTTTCTATTTTCTGTCATTTGAGACATTTGAGAAAACAATCATGAACTGATGATGAACTATTTGCTATGCCCCCTCTCCCCGCCCATATTTTATTTGATTTTATGCACTTGAAGGATCTACTGAAGAAGGTGAAGTTACTGCTGCTGACAAGAGTCCTGCAGCTATCTGAGATAAAATGTGTAAATATTTGCAGACTGTATTAAGGTGTGTGGTGGAGACATTTCTCAGCTGGTTGACACGCAGCCTTTTAAGGAAAAAGCATCATGACCACCTCCAGTCACACCAGGAGGTCACACTAATGCAGTTCACACACATATTAAAAATAGACAGTGCAACAATATAGGAATAGAACTACAAAAAGCAAAATAAAAATAAAGAAAAGAGGAAGTAGTACTGGAGTAAGGAGAGAGTTTGTTTATCTTGGGTCATGCAACTTTCAAGTTATGGCATTCTTTTCTCTTGTGATCTCTTCATTGTGTATGTATGTGTATGTACGTGCAGCAAACTACATTCATATTCATTGCTCTTTTGCTTGTTACAGGAGCTCCTGACTCAGGATCCAAAACTGTCCATGCCTGTTGGAAAATATTCAGAAAATGACACAGAGGTTTAATTTTCTCATTTTTCTGGCTGTAAATGGAAAGCCTTCAACAGCTGGATTACTTGTTCTCTGAATCCTGGACAGGATCTTGTTTCTCTAACAACAACATGGTGGAATAACAGCAGTTTAGTTTTCCTCTTAGCCGGTGATGGGCTGACGCTGCTATGCTGCCAACAAATGTCTGTTTTTAAGTTGAGTTAATCATTTATGAAGATGATTCATTCCTTGTCTCCTCTCAGTCAGACCAATATCACACTTAATTAGAACAGTTACTGTGATGACTCAGAAATAAAAATCTACTATCTCAGTGTGTGGTGACTCTTCATGTTGTTAAAGGACAAGTTCACAGTTTTTTACAGTTAGTCTTATATAAACAACAGTCAGGTGCCCAAATGAACACTGAAACTGCTTTTTCATTCCTCAGACGTTTTTCATGCCTCGACTGTAGTGATTTGACCATCGCCATCTTGGATTTTGCCATCGCCATGTTTGATTTTTGGAGCCAGAAGTGACCATATTTGGATGACAGGGTGGCACTGACCATAGCACTAGCTGCTAGCTTGGTTAGCACAGTGTATTTACAGTCTATGGTTAACAGTGATAATTCTAATGATTTTCTCCAGCGAAAAACCTTAAAACCATTAAAACAAAATGTACTCACTGGAAAAACTGATCATCCAAATCATCGATGGGTCTTTTATTACAACCAAACGTTGAACAAGACTGTTTTTAGGTGACCACAATGTTACAATTAACTTAAGTGAACTGAGAACACACTGTGAAATAGCAGCAGCTATGCCTAAATGCCACGATTACGTCATGTAAGCAACACTGTTGCCGTGGTAGCGACTTGTCAATCACAATGAAGCCATGCCTTAAAGCATACACTGATTTATCGTCTGTTTAACTCTAAATGGGACCATAATTTACAAAATGAACTAGATACTTGTGATTGAGACCATAAACCCACTAGGAAAGTGTTTACTGAGGTAATAAATCAAGAGAGAAGTAGGGTCATTTTCTCATAGACTTCCATACATTCAGACTTCTTTTTGCAGCCAGTGGAGTCGCCCCCTGCTGGCCGTTCAAGAAATTGCAAGTTTTTGGCACTTCAACATTGGCTTAATTTTTCAGCCCCGGAGGCTGGCGCTTGAATTTTCATTTTATGTACCCTATCACCCAAGTTCCTTAGCATGAATGAAGAAGACACAAAGCTCACAATTTGTAATACCTTAAAATCCAATAAAAATAAAAATAAATAAAAATTTTATTGTTAATTTTTATAAAGAAAATCAGAATCAACAAAAATCCAATTAAATGGCAATCAATGCATCATTAATATTAATATGAAATCTCAGCTGTGTCATTTTTGTTTAATGTAGACTTTTTTATGTGTATGTCAGTGCTTTGACCAGTATGGAGCACTGGAGCTCATCTTGGGACTGGATTCAGACTCAACTCAGAGCCCTCAGTGACCAATGATGCTCAGGGCCTCCAAATGGTTGGCAGCGGCCCTGAATTAACTTACAATATAAATGATGGGGAACAAAATCAACAGTCCTTGTTTGGGGCAAAAATGCATTTAAAGGTTTATCTTAAGATTAAATAAAGCTTTAGCTGTCTGAGTTAGTCAAATAAAGAGGACATTTTCCACAGTTACTGTATTTTTAGTTTTAAAAAAATCCCCATTTTGTCTCTTGAAGAATTGTGTTTTCCTGCTCAGCTGGAAGGACTTATAAATTGAGCTTTAAATAAACTTTTAAATACACTTTTGCACAGCGTGTGTTACGCTGAAAGTGCATTATGAAGGGATCTACTACAGTGATTTGATTAATAGTGTTCATTTGGGCACTTGACTGTTTTATGACACACTACACTTGAAAAATGATGAACCTATCCCAGATGGGAGAGATTAGGTTCCCAGTAGCCCCAGTGGGAATTTGTCTGTTAAAGCAATATATGATTAAAATAGATCAGAACACTTCATGAGAACACAAACTATCCTTCATTTGAGAGACACGAGAGACAATGTGAGATTTTAATTTTTTATTTTGAAAGTCTGTTGCAAGCACAGATCTTCATGACCTCTGTAGTATTTAAGAAGCACAAATCCACCAACATGAGACAAAGATATTCCCAGATAAGAACCCTCCCCCAGCACACACTGTACAACTAAACTAAAAGTGCACTTTTGTCTCGTTTCTGAGAGGCGAGAAACAAAAAAAAAAAAAAAACAACTGAGCGACACTTTGGTCGTTCATCATATTTGGAATGTGATAACTGGTTGGTGCATTTTTCCCAAGTAACTACCAACACTTGCTGAAAGGTGCCTGAAAATCTGGCACATACAAGAAACTGGAGGTCAAGGTCATGCTGATTAAAAATATGTACTCTGTGACTTTTATAATGTCCATCATCATCATCATTTCATTACTCTTCACCATTTCGACCTCTTCTAAAGTCTAGCCCCAAAGGCCTTCATCAGATTCAATTGGCAAAAGATATAATCTGTGTGTTATGAACAGTTCATAAAAGGCAATAATTCTGTAAGGCAGAACTATATTTGGACAGAAACACATTCATATTTAAGCACTTTTGAGAGAGCAGATGCAGAGTTGACACCTTTTTAAAAAAAAACAAACAAAAAAACAACAACAAAAAAAACACAGACTCCACAATAAAAAGCTATTCGAAGGAGGACGAAGCTTGGTTGAGATTACTGGACGTAAAAAAAAAACAACACATTGCCACTGACTTCCCTTCTGTTTTATAAGACTGCAATATTTATTTTTTAAGACTTTAATCACAGAGCTTGTTGACTCTAGTGGTCATTTCTCACCTTTCTGCACCAAAACATTAACATACATGGTGTAAGAAATACCCTCAATCAGCCGGAATAGAGTGAAATATACATCACAACTCTTTTTACAATTAAAACAAGGAGCTCAGTCTCGACTGAGGATCATGTTGACTGTAAACAGTGAGGCCTGTGTCATCATACAACAAATGCAAACAGGGTTGGAGTATCGATAGCGTTTCATCGAATCTGAATCCAGTACTGAAATCCCTTTAAATCCCTGATGAAATCCATTAAAACTTTCAACTTTCATTTGCAAGTAACTAAATTGCAGCTTTTTGATGGCTGAGAAGGCGGGAAAGCTTTTAGTGGTGTGGTCTAATTTATCCTCACAACCTGTAGATATAAAAAAAAAAATTAAATAATAAGCTCCCTAAAAAGATATGAAATGCTGATTACTTGAAACTTCCTTTGGCACACGTTATAAATACCAGAGGTTCTGATTCAGAACAATTAAGTTTTAAGTTGATATTTGGCTGAACTGACTCTGTTGGTGTTGTTCAACTGTAAAACACACGCACACACAAACACACACACACAGTCCAATCCTGAGAAAGTGTCTAACAATCTTTGGCCCGAGGACACATGCCAGCGTACAGATGGCTAAATAACAAGACAATTAGTCAAGCTTTGTTTCTGTGTTTTAACAAATTACTTCATCTTAATTAGCTTGCGCTGCTGTTTCTTGTTGACATCTCTTCTGGCTAAAGTGGTTTTCTACATTGCTTGTTTCCTAATAAGGATTGCGGAGAGAGAGAGAGAGCGAGAGAGAGAGAGAGAGAAACTATTCGATAAAGAGATTTGTTCGCCTCTTAAGAAGCCAACTCTGAACCAGATTCAAAATGGACACGCTAACGACACCCAACTCTTGGCATGACAAGAAAAAACAACAACAACAACAACAACAACAAAAAAACAACCCAAAAATGTCACACAAAACATTATAGCCCTTTTTCTGTACATCTATCATTATCTTTCTAACAGAACGGACCCAGACAGATTACAAAACACAGACAAGGTCACCACACGAATCTTATGACGTTACTTTATTTTAAGAATAAATTAGAATCATATATTTCGGCCGTCTGTGCTGCAAAGTGAGGAGCTTTAAATCTCACCGTCTGCCCGAGCGTTAACAATGACCAGAACAAACATCAGAGAGGAGAGACGGCCTGATAAATATGACAAATGAAAATCTTTAAAGCTGCCGTCGTGCCGTCACACAGTCTGGAGGCCTCTCTCATGGCCGTCCAGCTGCACTTTAATCTTGTGCAGTTCCTCGATCTCCTGGTGGTGGCGCTCCGTCTTGTGGCGCACCAGAGAGCGATAGAAGTGAATGGTGAACACCACAAAAATCACCCCGACCGGGACCATGATGATGGTGGAGGCCAGAGCAGCCTGCGAGCCACTGTTCTGCGCCGAGGCTGCCGTCGTAGAGTTCGCCGCGGTGGTGGCGGTGACGGTAGTGCAGCAGGGGTTCGTTTTTTTAGGTAAGCTTGAGTCTACGGGCAGGAACTTAATCCAGCAGAGGAGAACTACCTCGGCTAAAAACAGTAGGATACCCAAGGCCGTGGAGAAGCCCCACGCCAGCTCGATGTAGTGGTGCATGCGCTCGTGGGGCGACTCGCTGACGGAGTTGAGGTTGTGGATGTTGCTGACGGCCTCCACGTTGGGCAGGATGCAGGTGCTGATCAGTAGGGCGAAGAGGTGCACCGCCACCAGCACGGTGGTGCACACGCTGAAGGCGATGAGGAGCACGCGAGGGTAGCTGTACTGCATCTCCAGCTGCACCTCCACCATGGCCACCTATGACAAACATAGATGAATAACCAAGTTGCAGTAAATCCATGTAGACAGAAAGTCAAACAACACCTGAAGAAAACATTCAGTAGTTTCAGAAAGTTTATTTTCAGATTCTGGGTCAATGTTTTGTCTAATTCGTGTCTTTCACTGTCTTTGTTTTTTTTCCCATCGCAACAGCAGCTGAGTTTTTATGTTAACATAAAGGTTTGCTGTTCAGGAGCCCACAATAACACTCTGAAAGCACAAACAGGATGTTAACTGACAGCTTAAAAACCAACTCCACCCCTGCCCGTAACTCCTTTACCATGTGACATATTGGTCACTGTGGTAGAGCTACTGATGGAACTGAAACTAGCAGCTGCCTGGTGAGCAGCGTGCACAAGAGGAGGTCCTTTAAAGTCTCTGAAAATGTGGCTTGAAATCATAAAAATGACATACATCATATCAAAGTGTCTCATTAAGCATCCACAAAAATAAACATTCATAACTATTAGAAAACTTTGCTCAAAAACAGCTCGTTTGGCTGCTCAAACCATTTCTCAGGACTGTAGGGGCTCGTCCAGACCACGTTTGATTGACAACTGACTTTCAGCTCAAGCAGGTTAAACCACCCAAAACTTTATTTTTATTCAATTATACCTCCCAGAGTATGACGCTAATTGTTTTAGCATCTGCCATTCACATACATCAAACAGTTAGCATAGGTGAAACGTTTTGCTATTAACTACCAAATGTTTCAAATGGACCCTATTTGGTTAGAAAGCTTGACTAATCCACTAACTAACTAACTTGTTCAGACCACCTGAATCTGTGTTTTTATTTAACTATAGCTAATTGTTTTAGCATCTTCCATTCGCTTATATAAAATGGTTAGCGTTAGCTTTTCTAAGCAAAACTTCTGAGCTTTTTATCAACTACCTCATTGGTCTTAATAGCCAATCATGGAATTGCCTTCCCAGTGGCTTTAAGAAGCTGCGTTGCACTGAATCTAGTGTCTAAAAAGGTGAATCCGACTGACCATAGCGAAGCCGGAGAGCAGTGCAGAGGTCCTGCTGGAGGCCTTCAGCTTGGCCCGGCTCAGGTAGAGTTTCCTCCAGGACAGGGCCTGGACCGAGTGGTGGTTGGAGCTGACTAGCTCCAGGTAACTGCGCCGCACCCAGTCCCTGTAGTCCATCCCCCCGCCGTCCGGAGGCCTCTCTGACACCCCTGGAGCGGGAGAACCCATTGGCACGTTCAGCTCACTGCTCATGGCACCTGGTGGATCTATTAAAAAAAAAAAAAAGAAAAAAAAAGGGGAGAGTTGGTGACGTCAGCTCTTAAACTTTTTTTGTCCAGAGTCAGCGATTTTACACATTAGTTGGTTTTATGTCTGAAAAACCAGACGTATGTGTGCCGCGTTCTAGCTCCAACGCGACTCTTGTCAATGAACACGGCGTGTTTCAGAAACTTCCGAGGAGCGGCTCACTGCTCCGCTGCGCTAAAGACAGGCGCCTAGTCTATTTTTTCTGCAGACTGTGTCAAGCAGCACAGAGCAGATCGAGCAGGGGTAACTTCAGTGAGCAGAAAGATGTATGTTCAGACATCGACACCAGGTGGCAAGTTTTACATTCAGCCACTGGAAGTAGAAAATTTTCTCTCTACGTTTACTGAAAATCGGAGTTAAGTTTTAAACCAATCGTGGTTCAGTATGAAACTGGACACCTGTAGCGTACACACAGTGAGAATGGGCTTAATTTGTATTTTTTCATGAGAAAAGAAAATAAAATCAGTTTAATAAATAAAGTCTACAAAAAAATACTTCAATAAATATGAACTGGCACATTAATGTCATTGTTAATGCTCGTGTATTGTGGGGCATTACATCACAGGCAGCAGAATTCTCTAAAATATGATGAAACTGATGTAAAAATGTATGAAGTGATTCAGTGGGAGAAGCAGGAGAGCGTGACCGGCACTCACTGTGTCCATTAATTTAGGTTTCAACAGCAAAATAAGTTTTCAAAGACATCAGTGATGCAACCGAGCCTTTCGCAGCTCTTTCTGTAACATTCTTGTCATGTCCGATTAAAGCCATTACACAACATTTATGTGACTGGACGTTTATTTTTAATCAGGGAAAAGAACGCAGCGTGGATCGGTGCCACATACCACAGCGTTTATTGCCTAAACTGGTCGTCTCTTGATGTGCTTCTCTGCAAATACACACACAACTCAACAGAATACAATAAAACGATACAATAAAAAGTACCTTGTTATTCATGACTATGTATAAAATTCTCCTATTTGTCATCCAATTGGTGTCAGTGAGGATAGATAGATAGATAGATAGATAGATAGATAGATAGATAGATAGATAGATAGATAAGCTGTCGATATGCTCTCATCCGACTAAATTCTCATTGATCGAAATAATCTCTGTGTGCTACATCAGCAGCTTTCCGGGATTAATCCATTATTTCCTATAGCAGACGGGATAGACAAACTAATTACCTGTGACCATAGCGAAGCCGGAGAGCTAAATTCCAATTTAACGGAGACTGCTGGGTCCAACTATACTCAATGTTTACTGAATCAGTGTTTCTCCTGTAATAATATAAACAAACTCCCACCAGGCCAAAAGATATTTCTTTTAATGCCATTTAGGAATAGGGCAGTGCTTAGTATGTTTGTGTAGCGAGTGGGAAAGAGCGGCAGGAAAGTGGCGTTGGATGCGAGCGGAGCGGGGGAAGGTAGGTTAGTGGTACTACAGTGTGACAGTTAATAAATGCTAAAAAGTCACGTCTGTTGTTTCCCCAAGTGCTGGAAAAGTGATGGAAGTTTGCTCCAACATTAACAACAATAGGTTAGCCTAGCCTGAAGACACAAAACGGAGAAATGTGAGTTCTCTGTCCCCCCGCAACTAAATCGATTAGTTGAAGATTATGTACGATTTCAGTCGACCGAGATTTTCTTTGGTAGAGAATTTGCTGCTCGTCTATGTTTTATATCTGTAAAGTCAACATCTTCAGGTTTTAGACTGTTGTGTGGACAGAACAAGCTATTTTAACGAGTCACCCTGGGCTCTGGGAAATTACCATTACTGTTATATAAATTATTAAATTATATAAATGATTATTACTGTTATATAATTACCCCTCCCCCCCCTCTCTCTCTCTTCTCTTTCTTTCTTTCTCTCTCTCTCCCTCAACCCAACCAGTCAAACCAGATGGCCGCCCACCTAGAGCCCGGTTCCACTTGAGGTTACTTCCTGTTAAGTTTTCCCTTAAAATTGAATTGAATTACATAAACATTATAAAATAAAATATAGAAACTTTATGGCCTAAAAGATTTTTCACTTTGACAGATTGTTGATTGTGATTTCATGATAATAAAACAATAACTATTATGAAAACAATTATATCATTTAATCTTCTGCATTGTGGATAGTGATTTTACCAACTGCACTACAAAATTACCTCAAAGTCTAATTTTTATTAACAAAACATACATTTAAAGAGCTCTAACATGAACATAATATAAACAGGATGCAACAGCGCTACAACTGTCTTTCTATATTATATCAGAACATCAGATGATAGTCTGTTGTGTTTCTTCCTGCACATGAACCATTGCAGCTCCACATCTTTCTGTTCATATTAAACAACAACAACAACAACTCAGCCAGTTTAAGAACAACCACAAACATACCCACAACCCAGAGTGAAACTTCTGCAGGGACATAAAGTTCATCCGTCATCACGAATGTTTTGTTCAAGAAAAAAAAAAAAAAAAAAAAAAACCACCACTGTGTGTGAGTCGGAGTCGTGAGAGCCGGGGGGGGAAACAGGAAGGAACTATTATTAGTAAAAATAAAAGTGAAAAAACAAAAAAGGTTGGAGTTTTAAAAATAAACCAGCAACTCTGTTGTTTCCTCACCATGTTTTTTTTTTTTTTGAAGCCAAAAGATTTTCTACCTTTCCAGCGGCTCGGCCTTTAATAAAGCACAAATTAACAGCTATACAACTTGATCTCAGAGCTCGTCACTGCACAGCATATTAAAAGATAACATCTGGGGTCTAGTGCCAAGTCAAGTTATGGGAGGATAATGTCAGCTAAATGGCACAGAAAATGCAAGCAGTGTCATTAACTTAGCATACCGTTTTATTGTTTGATGACAATTTTTAAAATTTTTTAAAAAAAAATATAACACTGATGAAGTTACATCATGAACAAGCCTAATGTAATGTGCATTACTTTATTGGCTGTGGTTGTTTTCATTGTACATGCAACATTTTGATATTTTGAACATTTTGCACTGAAACTCAGTTGTTTTACATGGCCAAAAGTATGTGGACAGCCCATGTTTTTTTTCCCATGGTTTTGGCCTTTTAGCTCCTGTGAAGGGAAATTTTAATGCTATGGTTTTACAAATGATGTCTCAGACTATTCTATATAGAGCTGCAACAATTAGTTAATTAAGTTAAGCATCTTGATAATTGAATAATCACTTAAGTCATTTTTTTTAAAAGGCAACAAGGCATAATGGAGGAACTTTAATTGCCTGGCAGAGCTCTGAAATTCAATCAACAATATATGGGTGTCTATAACATACTTTTGGCCATATAGTCACAGATACTGTATGAGCAGTGGTGGAAGAAGTACTCAGATCTTTTACTTCACAGTGGAAATATCACAATGTAGTAGTTTCTCAATGCGTGACGCCAAGCAAAGTTCCTGCATGAGAAATCACACTTAAGTGAAAGTACAGAAGTATTACCAGGTAAATTTACTTAAAAATATTAAAAGTCAGTGTTTGTTTTGCAGAAAATCAGGTATAGCACATTATTAATTAGTACCGTACGGTTTGGCAGGCATGTGAACCACAGATTAACTGCAAAATTTAACGTCTCATTCAAGAGGAAGTTGGCAAACTGTTGTAATTACAAGACATGAACAGACAGTGTGTTGCTAATAGGGCAACAACCAAACCAGCATCTGATAGGAAGTGACGTCATCAGGTATGTTAACGTGATGTTTCACGTGCTGCAGCCGAGCAGCTGATTAGCTTATCTGACGGTGCACCTTTCCCTGCTGAATGTTTCTGTTATCATCAAGTTCTGATGCAGTTGTTTCACTCACTGCCATGTTTAATGTATCAGGCCTTATATTGCAATCTAATTTAACAATTGAGTATTGGATATTTTATGTTTTCATTTAAGACCATGAGCAACAGGGTTCGGGTATTAAAGTATAATCTGTTCCTTGCTGGAGGAAGTGTGGTGTTTCACAGAATATATGGAAAGTAAAGTTTTATTCCTCAGTGCATAAGCAGCATTTTATTGTTATTATTTGGTCTTCAGGACTTTTCATAAGATAAATCTGAGTGACTTTCCAACACTGTATACGTGTCTACGCATGTGTCGGTCTGACATTCAGCTCTCTGTTCACTTCCACTAACAGCGAGAAGTCGTACAAACACAAACTGCTGGGTTATCCGAGTTTGTACAAACTTGCAGATTATTATCAAGCCAGTACAGGCAACAGTATTAATCAACTGCTGTTATCTGTCAGCATGATTATAAGGAATGTATTACAGTAGCTTTCATAATAAAATAAACAAACAAACAAACTGGATGCATCACATTAGATGGTGGCGATCACTGCTCAAAGAGGAGTTTCATCTGTTCCAATGAAACATGTTTAAAAATCCTAAAGGAAAGTTTTAGTTCTTTTAGGATTTTCTCAGCCCTAGAAATCTGTTTTTTTTCCTTCTACTGGTTCAAATTAAGCCCATACATTACTAAAATCACTTTAATACTTTTTATCCTCCTTATAGGAAAAAGTTTGGTTCTTGTAGGATTTCCACAGTCTTTCCCTATTGGAGCTCGAGACTTGTATTTATTTTTATAAGAATGACAAATAAAGCTCTTATTTATTATTTAAAATCTAACTTTTAATCCAAACTTGGTTCCAGTGATCAGAATTAAAGATTTGAAGTGTCTCCACCTTTAATCTGGTGGTTTTAAATTAATGCGATAACTTTAACTTCCATGGCTGTATATATATATATATATATATATATGTATAACGTTATATAAATGAGCAAAAGTTAAAGTGATGTATTACTTTGGCTATCAGGCAAACATGCATGACATTTAGTGAGGAGTTATGCACACTGAGCCCTCAGGGATCCCCTAACCTTGCAAGGCTAACAGGTCTGCAGAGAAGTGCATCTTTACGGCTTTGTGTATATTTAGAAAACGGGTTAAGTTAACAGGATCCGTTTACCGAGTTTAGCTAACTGAGAGCTAACTTATAGTCTAAAACACGGCGCTGCAGTTATTTTAAAATCAACATTACTTTAAAACTGGAGGAAAACAACAAGAGAAATGAATACAAGATTACAGAGCAGACGTCAGACTGAAATCATCTCCATTCATGGTTATAAACAGTAATAAAAAAAAGTGTCAAAATGATCAGATAAGGTTAGTTTAACACCGACTCCTCCTCTAGCTAGCTGACTAAGTTAAGCTAGCAAACTATTCAGGCTGCTCGTCTGTTATGCAGCTAAACGACGTTTTTTAATTAATCTTACCTGTGTGCAGAAGTGAATAAGTGATGCAAACTCCCGGAGGTGGTTTGTCTCCTTCTCTCCGCTCTATATGAGTCAACGTTAATATGAACAGCGACTGTGAGCCACAAACTAACCGAGCGTTTTTCGCTTTGAGAAACAGCTTCCGCCTCTCGGTTTGCAGCTTGTCAACGACACGCCGAGGCTCGAGTTGCACACCTCTCCGCCATATTTAGCGTGTTACCTGGATGATGATGATGATGATTACTTTCCCTCCCTCTCCCTCCTATCCAGGCTGAGGTTGCGGCGGGTATCTTGTTTGACTCTGACCGGCCCGTTCCCGACCGGAGACCCAGCGGATGGGTGAGGGTTAAACGTAGGCTAAGGATAAGGCTTCCGGTTGGGCGTGTTGCATTCAAAATCAAAGCACAAAAACAGTCTCAGTATAAAGGGCGGGTTCACACTTTTTCAAGTCTGTCTGTAAACAACAACACATCTGTAATATACTGTGATTGCTGTAATCTTTCCTCCTGTTCATACAGACTATTAGAAGATCCCTTTACAATGCACTTAGAGTGGAACTGATTGGGGACAAAATTTACAAAAATGTATTGAAAAGTTTATCTGAAGCTAAGATGAAGCTTCAACATCCAAATAAGTCAAATCAAGTAGATGTCTTTCAACATTACTATACCTCCACCTGCAGCTCAACAGGGAAACACTGTCAGAGGAAACACAAAGAGGGAATTTGATGCTAAATAAGACAGGAAAATCTGGTTTTTCTGTCTGTAATCATTCCTCCTGTTCATACTGACCATTAGAAGGTCCCTTTATAATGCTCTTATAATGTAAATTATGTATTTAAAAGTTTATCTGAAGCTAAATATGAAGCTTCAGTGTCCAAATGAGTCAAATCAAGTAGATATCTTTCAACGTCTTTTTTAGTGCCAATGTCCCTCTTTTTATTACTGTACTTCCACCTGCAGCTCAACAGGGAAACACTGTCCTGGGAAACACAAAGAGTGTCAGATATCCACTTGATATGACTAACTCAGACTGCTGAAGCCTCACAGAAGCTTCACATCAACTTTTAAATGCATTTTTTGCACTAAATGACTGTGGTTTTTGGTCCTCCATCACTTACATTGAAAGCACATTTGAAGGAGATCTTTTAATATCTAGTATGAACAGGAGGAGTGATTACAGCGAGGAAAACCTCTTTCACTGTTCATATGGACACCTGACCGTTGTTTTAAGACAGAAAACAACATTGTGAACATAACTTTAAAGAAAAGTAGAACATTAAATATGGTTTTTGTGAATAATTTTGTGCACATTCACTATATGCGCCTAGACTGATAACGTATCATAATAATGTAAAATACCAAAATGTTAATTTTTACTGCAGAGGCTGTATTATATATTGTGAAGCAGCCACTGGCACTGCTACACTATATACAGTATAATGCACACTAAGCATTGCTTAAAACACTCTACAGCTCAGCAGCACACAAATATTTCTACATGTACATATGAGTAAGATGGATGGATAAGACACATTCCTCAGTGTCAGTGCACAAGATGTACGTCAAAACATTCATACAGGCACAAGAACATTATCGCAGTACCCACTGGGAATTGGTCCATAACAAAGATAAGGACAAATGTTTGGGGTGTGTCAGTTATTTCATTTATTCAACAAAGATAACAGACAGTGGTCACTATCAAAATTGTTAAAATTGCCTCATTTTAATAATGCCATGATTCTTCAGGAAGACAGTCTGTTTGCTTATCAGCGGGTTATCTATCCATTTCAGATGCTATTTTTGAGAGAACGGTGGTAAAGAAGGAGGAGAAGACGCGTCATTCATATCCAACAAGTTACTGTCAGATGAGGATATGTTCACTGACGCAGAGCGGGAGAGTGTTTAAGAACGGAGCCTCCAAAACATCCTCAGGATATTGTGGGTCATGCTCCTGCGCCCGTGATGATGACATTTGCAGTGCTGTTTACATTTATATGAAAAGAGTAGTGAGCCGTAGCTACCGTAACAAACGTGGTCTGTGAAAAATGCTAATAGTACAACCTTCCCACATGTTGGGGCTGCAGAAGGAACAATAACAGCACATATCCTGACACTTAAAGACAGCTGTAGACACCATCAACAACACCTCAGCCCTCAGCCCTTGCACATCCTGCATGAGCTGAAAATAGAGAGTGATGGAAATCAAAACTGAATCTACCCTAATATAGACAATGACCTAATAGTATTATTGTCTTAACCACAGTATAACTAGATCTTTGATGTGCATTTAAATGTGTCTAATGGTTAAGGCTTAAAACAGTGAAACAGTACACTATTGCAGTACAGTATTGTACACGTGGATAAAAGTGGGGGCTTGTGTGAATTGGGGAAGATTATGTGTGCTGCTAACTAAAACCACGAAACTAACACACTGTGTCAGCACCTCAGACACGCACACACACACACACACACACGCACACACACACACACACACACAAACATATGGCCCGAGCAGGTTTAGATGTTAAACACAAGCTTATTTCTCTGGTGTCACTGCCAGCCATGGACTGAAAGGGTAAGTGCTAATAGAATTACTCATGTACCAAATGTGTGACAGTACGGAAGAAACTGGCTTGGGTGTGAGAAGTCAGAAAACAGTTATATCTGTTAAAGTATTAAGCTGGAGTTAGTCTTTAGTTTTTAAAATGTTAGCAAATCCCATTAAAAATAACTCACCTTGATTCCTTCACCTATATGTTGGTTCTAACTGAAAGATGAGTTACAATATACTATAAATATTACACAATAGGAGTAAATGGTTCATTTGTTGGGTACTATTTTAAGCTGCGGATTAATACACATTTGGTGCTCTAGTGAGTATTTAGGGCAGCAGGATTGTTTGGGATTCACTACAGTCCAGTGTAAAAAAACAGAATACTAAATACATTGTGTATGTTCATTTAATGATGTAACATGTCACGAAGTGCAGCAGTGTGGCTCACTGATTGCTTTGTTTTTGGACGACACTTAGAGCAATACTTTGTAGGACCAATTAATTTATGATTTTATGATTTTTCATGGAATTTTTAGACAATAAAAATATCAATTTTTAACTCCCTTTAATTTTCAAACATGCAACAAACTATGTTACAGACTTCATTATGAATTTAAAGAGGAGAAAAAGAGCTATCGGCTTCTTGATCGGCAGTTAGATGAACTCGCAAGCTCCACTACACAAGCAAAGACAGTCAATAATAAAGGAGAATAAGTATTAAATAAGTATTTAAAAGATTTATTGAGTATCATCACAGAGTAAAAGTGAAAAAGCTGTGTGTGAAATCAGCGGCGTTTGTAACAACAGTGACTACAGGCTGTCGCTGGCCTGAAAATCCAGATTGAGAGGATTCATTCATTCATTCATGATACTACATTTCATCTGGGACACCCGAAAAAAAAAAGAGAAAAAAAGGATTTCATCTCATGTAGTCCCATGTCTTTCCTTTCAAAGGGCTCACATGGTTTACAGGAGAACCCTTCAAAAAAGGGATGAAAGGCACATCTGTATAAGCAAAGTGCTGTCGGACAGGGTTCTGTGTAGCTTCAACAAAGGAGAATCCCCCACTGTCACTAATATTTTTATGCATAATAGTGCTATAGATGTCTTTCTAAGCTTCATCTACGTGTAAAATTTCCCAGCGTGTTTTGGAAAAATACAAAGTAATATAAAACACATATTTTTAAAAAAGCTAATAAACAGTATATGTTACCGTGCAGTACACATTTAATGGTTTTGTTGGCTTATTAAAAGCCCCCATTGTGCGTTCACACTGCTTAGCAACACGATCAACTAATCCTGCCAACCCATTTCACTTCCTGCAGAGTTGAGTGGCATTTTAATGGTTACCAGTATTTAAAGTTAATAACAAGTTTAGCCAGCCAGTAAAACATGTCCATATCTTCACCGTTCACAATGCAAATCAGAATTTCATGCTTCCCTGTTCTCTTACTGATGATACTTTTGCCATTAAATAGCACCAGAGCTGTTGATAAGTAGTGTGCTTTTCAGAGTGAGCACCAAAAGGATGTATTTATAGTCACAGGAAGTCTTAAGCAGAAAGCCTAAAACATGTTTTTTTTTTGTTTTGTTTTTTTTAGATGTTAATTGACACATGGTGAGCAAATGCATTAGTTGAAACTGCAGATGTTTCAGGCACTAAGAGCAAGATGTCATGGGATGTTTTGTACTCTTTCTTATTTCAGTATGACTATCATGTATCACATTTTTAAGCGGTCACTGCTCCAAAAATGCTACAGCAGTCTCTATCATTCCATCTTTTCAATAGTGCTGTCTGGATTGACAGTTCTGCAGGTCATGAGAGGGGGAAAAAAATTACAGTGGGCTGCTACCATTTGAGCCTCCTTTTGAATAACCTGCTGCTGCTTCAAGAACATAATGATTTTTAATTACAAAAATGACGGGAAAAAAAGGGTAGCACATCTCAATTTTCCAGTCGAGGAGGACAAAATATTAACATTTCACTTGTTTATTTGGCTCACATCACACATTATTTGGGAAACAATCACCCTTCTCATCCCATGGTTCTAGACGCAGGGACCATGGGATAAGAAGGGTTTTTTGAGATTTTTGAGATTGATATGTGTTACCCTTTTTTCCTACATTTTTGGAACATGCCTATTGGATTTTGGGTTTAGCTCTCCACTGAGAATCCCATTGCTGAAGCGCAACCTCCTTCTTTAATTCGATTTTTAATTATAGTTAGTAATTTTTTGGGAAGGCAGAAGACATGAAAGCCTCTGAGGATCTATTTTGATACATTTGAGATGTTTGGAGCCTGTTGAGGGCATGTATGTACTGTATGTGGTGACATTTCTGCCCCCGTTGCTTATCTAACCCTAATGAGCGCTTGCAGCTAGCTACAATAACACATCAAAAATAATATACATGTACAGCACCAAACCAGCAAATGAAAAGAAACACATCATTTGGCCAATGGTTGCTGGCAGGTAGGACGCACAGTTCAAGGCTCGTGACTCTTCATCATCGTCCGAGGCTTTTACTTGACGGTGACTATCGAGGTGCTGTGGATGGACTCCATGACGGCGGCCAGGCGACTGCACAGGTCCTGGTTGACGTGGACTTTAGGTGGGTCTTTAAGCACTACTGTCTCAGCTGAGCAGTCCAGAACCCTGGGCAGAAACTCACCCAGTTTCACCTGCAATGAGTCTGAACACAAAGGAAGAGCAGTAAATATAGAGCTGATGAGGTTTATTTTTGAGTGTTCTGTTGGTTAGTCTTAGTTTTGGTGCAGGTTTTGACCAAAATTGAATGTGATTATGATTATAGTTCATGGTTTGATTAATTTTAGTTTTGAAGCTTTTAACCACTAGTGGTGCTTCTGGGCAATGTTTTTATAAAGAAAATAGAAGAACATTGTTTAGATGATTATAATAAAATTAGGAAAAAAATGTAATGAGACAAGTACGATAAGGTCCTGTTGATAATTAAGTATTGATATTCATTATAATGAACACTAGAAATGTAATATAATAATACTAGTTAATTAGTTTAAGTAACAATTAACCCATTGCTGGTGTTCACTTTACGAAACGTATGTACAGGTTTCTAGAACAAAAGATGTGTCAGAATTTAAAGGATCTGAATATTTTCCAGAGCCACCTCATGTCATTTTTTTTTTTTTGTTAATCTTGTGTTTTAAAGTGTTATTTAGAATGAACAGGATATTAATATTTGGAACCTGAATATTTAAAATAAAATGAGTGGAAGACTATGACAACAAATTATGTGATATGAGGAGCCACAAACTGAAATATAACTTATATTTAAATTATTATTTGATAATGCTGATGTGTTAATGTTAACAGATCTTACCTTCCATGTCCTGGCCCAAGCAGCAACACCAGTGACTACGAATGCTCTCCATGGTGTCCCGGTCCTCCTGCGTTAAAGCCGAGTCGCGGCTCATGAGGTGAAGGCAGGGGATGACGGCTTCGTTTATGATGGCCACACCTTCCTCCACTTTGCTCTCCTCACCGCTGCAAAACAGCTTTGATGCGCTTTCATTCAACATCTGCATAGAGGATGTGGAGAAGATAGTTAAAGTAATCGTCACTCGGTTTCGTTATGATTTACTTTAATATGATCAGTTGGAACACAGTCCTCATAAAACAGTGCAGGGAATCCCATATTCACAGATATATATTAAAGGTTATAACCAGATAATATGGTCATGTGTTGATGCGTCTTGATGCATACATAAGAGTAACATCAGGTTGTTAAGCAGATTGGTCTACTTTTAGCTCTGATAGGTGTGCTTGGATGTGATCAGGAGTTTGCTTTTTTTTGCACCTGTAAGTATGCAAAACAGTGATGTCACAGGGTTGTGGAGTACACCTGCACATCACTGCAGCAAAGTGCATCGGATAAACCACCAGAGGTCAGCAAAGACAAGATTTTCAGGAGATGTCATGGAGTTGTTGATGTTTAAATTCCTTTTTTTTCCCTGAGAATTTTAATGATTTCTTGTCCATGTTGGCTTAAAAGCTGAGGTGATCAAAAGCTCCAGAACAGCTACTAAATTGACCTTTTTGGTGAGAGTGAGACATTTTACATACCTTAAAGACTACTATGGGACACGAAAAGTGCTATTTATTTTACTTATTTTCCTTTCCCTTCATTTTTTTACCTGTATACAAGAAATGTGAAACTAAATAAGGTTTCCATGTATGTTACACTTTCATATCGTAAGCTTTTTTTTGTTATTCTAGCCTTTGTTTATGCAGAAGGATTGAGCTCAGTGCTCTTTAAAATCAACACAATGCTTCACAGTAATTTACAGTAATTACTCACAGTGAGGCATTTCCTCCTGTACACTGCAATAAGAGACTTGTCCACGCCACGTTTCTCTCCATTCTTCAGCAGGTCAGCGTTGGTCTCATATGCATGAGCCAGGTAGTTCAAGGCCTCCCGTATCCTGCAGCACACACAAGTCACCATGGTTCATCCTCCACAAAAAATGCCCACCCACTATTTGCCAGTCAGTAGGAAAACATGTAAACTAATCATTATAATTCAACATGGCAATCACACATCATTAAATTATGTGTAAGTGTGCGTATTTACAGTCTTAAAACATATTTTAAATGTCTTTAAAGTAAAATTGTTAATGATTAATTTTTAAAAGGTTTTTTCATAAAATGTTGCTGCTGCATATATTTTCTTATAGAACAATGTTAGAAATTAAAGATACAATTTAACATAAACATAAACTATATTTAATTCTTTCTAGGATGACTTTGATATGATTGTGTAATTCATCTTTACATTCTGTGTACGGTATGAATATGTTTCGAAGATGTTTAGTGCAACACATGGACGAACACAAACAAACATCTGGATGTCAATCAGCAGAACTGAACACATGCCTGTAAAGTGGTGTAGTGATGGTGAATATTAAACACCTACTTCCCATGCTGGTATTGCTCCAGACCAGTCAGCATGTAGACAAACACTGTCCTGAACATCCTGTAGTCATCGTGCCATTGCTGTAGAAACACACACAGGACAACCAGCAATCACTTCATTTGCTCTTTGCTGCTTCTGTCAACTCAATTTAGTTTCATCTTGCAGATTAAACAGTAAAAGTGTCATGATTTAATATTGAGCAGCGATGCACTAATGATGGTGATTAGCTGAGTGCTGTTACCAGTTGTCTGATCATCACACTGTAAATGTGCAGCTGCTAGTCTATTAATTTTTCTCAATAGAAGCTTTTATTAATTTTGTAATAGCAGGCCTTCTTTTTCCATTCTCACTTTCAGAGAGACAGCCATGTCATTTTACTCCTCCCTTAAAGGATAAGGCTGGTGATATCCTATATTTTTGTTATTGTCGACAAAACCTATGAAAAGACAAACCTAAACATGTCTCTCCTTCAATACTTTCCCACTTCCCTTTCCTGTCTGCAGTACTCAGCCCCCAAGACCATTGTTTCCTATTCAGGACATAAATCTCTAGAAACAAATCACAAATTTATACTTCCATAAAAGAAATAACATTTTAAAACAGCTGGACACTGTAGTTTCTGGCAAACATTACTTGAATAGGTGTCGATAGAGCATTTGTTTCCAGCTGTGGATTAATACACAGTAGGTATGCTATATTATAATATTATATTTTATATATTATTTACCACAATAGGGTGGTGCTTGTAGGATTTACCATGAAATAAAGTACAGTAGCCATGGAGCTTTATGGCACAGACAACTCTTGATGGTAACTGACAGTAAGAAATATATATAGAATATCACCGGCCTTATATTTAAACAAGTTGATCATTGGTTTGCAGTTTAATTTATCAGTAACTATTCACAAATCCTCATTTCTGGAATGATGTTAAATTTATACAATGTTCCTGATTTAACAAACAGAAAAAAAAAAAAACTCCAGTCTGTGATTGGTGAACATGGTGTTAATCACTTCAACTCTCATGTCATGCTGGAGTCAAAATAGTTTTCATTCCTTTGGGACCAAATGTCATGGGGTTTACACGCTCCCTGCTGGAATCCCAACCATGCCGACCCAAATACACCAGTCAGATTAGGGCTTCAACATACTAAACAGAATCCAAACCTCTTTCTTAAAGCAAGTATCACTATGTAATAATGTTTGTAATGTAATAATGGTTTTCATTGCATCGGATAGTACATGTTGTACCATGTTATCCCATTGTCACCACATGTTTTAGCCAGGCTGAGGTAACATTTCAAGTTGAAGTTTGCCTCACAGATTAGCTCCTTACACAGTTACAAATTTCTCTTCTGGTGGGCATTAGTGGGCACAACCTTCGGCCCTATCAGTATAAAATAAGCTACTCAACAGATATCAGCCCATCTTTTGTTTCTGCTGTGTGTTTCAGTTTACGACAGGAAGGATATTGTGATATTTTGAACAGATATCAGTCGCAAATTTACATGTGATTTCTATATTTATCTTACATGTTGATGGAACTATGCAACCATTTAAAGTATTTATCATGAAATCAGTGAAGCTCTTCCCTCAGCAGTTTCAAATTAGGACAGATTAACTCCCCCAAAATATGAAGAGTGAATAAATCAACTATCCATTAAGGCAGAGGTGGGACCATCTGTTGATATCTAATCTGTAGACCACAGACCATGCCATAGACATTACCAGGTATTCATCCATGTCCATATCCTCTGGTTTGATGAGACGCAGCTTGGATCGGGCTTCTCTCATGATACTGATGGCCCTGCATGTACAGGAAAGGACATACAATATGAAGTTAATGGATGCTTTTAACAGGGTTGATACAGCAACATCCAAACCATGCTGCAGGTGTCTACTCTGGACACTAGATGGCATTACATGCATTCTGTATGGTCTACTGTATTTCTAATTCTGGTGAGTATAAACCTTTTGCCAGCTGTTACCTCAATTATCTGTACACACAGTACAAAAACAACCCAATAGACAGAAACATTTCTTTATTTTCTAACAAATCATTGTGTGCACTAAATAAGAAAAAGGAAAAAAAAATCTTGCCCTTCCTATTCATTTTAATGTATTATATCCAAATTGTTTCACCTTGATCCATTGATTTAATCCTTTAATGTGAACTTTGATTATTTGTATTCTTATTTTCAAAACACTTGAAAACTCCATCCACGAAATAGACCCATGTCTGAGACTCATTCGTCTTCTGTCAATGTGTACCTCTCATCGAAGCTCAGGTTGCGGTCAGTAAACTGCTCCAGCAACGTCCGCTCAATGATACGCTTGGGCGCCTTATTCTGAAAGAAGTAGACCAGAGCGTGCTGCAGACGAGCATCCTCCTGTGGAGTGGTCTCCTCCTCGGAGAGCTCGTATAAGCGGGAGTACTCTTCATGGAAAGCCTAACAGAGGGAACAAAGGGGAAGTTTGATATTTTAAATTGAACAAATGCTCGTAGTTGACAAGCATGTAACAGCACTAATATGGATTTCATTTGTTGAAACCTTGTGGTGACGAATAGACTACAAGGATTGGCAATAATGCTCAATTCCATATTCATAATACACTAAAAGGCATGATTAAATTGCATTTTTGCTATAAATGTCATGATTTATAGAGAGAGATCTTTAGGAGGCCTCTTTTAAAATAGTGTATGCTGCATGTTGATGATATTGTAAACAAAACCTGCAGTGGAAAATGAAGGAATTCACTCAGGAATTAATATTTTGAAGCCAAAAGGTCCCTCAAAATGACTTTATTCAAAACTGTATGAAGAAAATGGATTGCTCTAAAGACATTTAAATTTGAAGGGAATGCACTAATGGTAATATTTCAATAGCAAGTCTTTCAGGAATCGTTAAAATTATTTTGTGATATTGTGCAATTTATAGTGTTTGATGTAAGACATGACAATCTATCAGTCACTACTATCTCTCAAAAAACATACCCTGATGAGGCCAGCCTCAGGTCCTTCCTCGTCAAATGTTTTTCTGGCCTTGGCTATGGCTAGAATGACGCCCTGCATAGCTGGAGTCAGCATCATCTAGGAAATGACACCACAGTAAAGAAGAGAAACAAGAATGATTTTAACAGATACGCCAGAAAGAACAGAATCAGGCACTTAAAGGCTTTTAACTAGGAAAAAATTAGAAACACTGAGGGACAAATGTGGCTGAATTTTAATGGACAGGTGGTGTTGAAAATGTAAACAATGTGACATGTTATAAATAGCATTCATGGTTTAAGTATGTGTTAAAAGATCACATAGACAAATTGTTCCTACATTTCAAGGCTTTAATATTTTTGTCCACAAAATCCCTGCAGTTCAGCTCAAATTTGAAAAGCGCAGGCATGTGGCTCCAAATTCGATTATGACAAGTTCTTACCTCTTCATTGTATCCATCAGCGTCAGCCCTGACCATGATCCTGCCCACATTGGGGATCTCCACTTCTGAGACCTCATTCTCAGTCTGTCGCTGTCTAACCGGGACCTCCTGCTGCTGCTGTTCCTCCTGCTGTTGCTGTTCCTCTTCCTGCTGCTGTTCCTCGTGTTGCTGCTGCTGAAGCTCCTCACCCTCCTCCTGATCTGCTTCATGTTCAGGAGCTTCTCCGGGAACCTCTGGGTCACCTTCAGCTTTAGAGCTGAGGCCTGCAGCCTCCGTGTTGTCCTTCTCCACATGGAGGTCAGATGGTGACTGGTTACTAAGCTCAGCTTCAGGGTCAGGAGACTAACAGAGAAATATTTAATAAAATACACATTATCTATCTATCCATTATCTAGAGACACTTGTCCTGTTCTGACATAGTTGATGTATAAATTCACCTACCCCCGTCTAAACACCTGTGGAGTGGAGTGAATATATCTGGAAAATGTCAGCATGTGTTTCTATTTTAACTCTCGTCTCTGGACAACTGACAACACCTTCCCCTACTCCAACACTGAACAAACTGGACCAGAGAGCGTGTGAAATTCAAAAAGTCTATTTGTATCCAGTGAAAAGGTTGGTCTTATTATATGTAGTCACGTGGCTGCAGCTCTGTGGGAAGCAATATTCACTCACAACTGACAAATTAATCAACAGAACACCTGATATGCTAACAGGACATTGAGTTGTGATGCAGTGGTTAGACACCTAATGTCATCTAAAGCAATAAATCGTATATTAATGAAGCTCTTATTGATAAAAGTTTTTGTCGACATAGTGTCAGAGGTGCTGATTTAACTCAATAGTCATTTTTCAGGCTATAGATTATGGTATTGTTGTATTGTAATGCGCTATTTTTTAAGTGATATTATATGATATAACTAACAAAGACACTGACTATCAAGCAAATCAGTTGATGACAGTAATTACTTGTGACTTTCACTCTATTGGTACATTACTCTGCATCCTGTCTGGCATTTAGCCTGGATCTCTATGCTAAGTGGTGAAATTGGATCCTTGACCCAGATGTACACACTTATGTTTCTGTGGCCTAGAATTTCTGACCCATATTCTACAGAGTGGGAGGAGTGGGTGAAGTGGGCTGGGGGTGTCACAGACTTGCCCACCTGACTCTGTAGATCCTTTTCAGCTGTGGCGGAGCTTTGGCTGGGCTCCAGGGTGTCGGTGACTGCTGCGCTGCTGTCGTCTGGCTGGCAGCCCGGGCTCTCTGGTGGTGGTGGTGGCGGTGACGTTAACTCTGATTCTTCTGGGGTCAAAAAAAAAGAGAGAGAGAGAGAGGAGGGACGCTGTGGGTGAACGTGCATGTCTGTAATGGAAAATACTCTGGTTATAGAAGTTACTTTGACTCGGAAAATATTTATTGGCTTCCGAATCGCCATCATATCCTAATTTTATACAGCCAACCCCCCTTTTTTATCAGGTCTGGATAAATTTAGTCACAAGTCTTGGCTAAACATATGGTGTTGATGGGTTGTTGTTAATCTTCAAACAACAAAATGTCACTTGTGAGAATTTGTTTGTTCATTAGCTGAACAGAAATTATGTTATAAATTTTTTTAATGAAATTTTCTTCCGATCTCTGTGAATTTGATGTGAAGGAAACACAATTAACTGAGCAATCCATGCCGAATTGGACATTTACTTTTACTGATGGAATGGATTATCCTGCTTTTAATTGTCCATATTCTGGGACCATATAGTCCTTGAATACAATCCTAGCACTGTCTCTGTCATCCTTTAGATAAACAAATGAAAGAAATCCTTCCCTCAGATCTTGCTAGATTAAATCTCTGTATATCTTGTATATGTACAGTATATAAAGAGATTAAAACATGACGAGCTGTGCAGTTCCTTTCCTTTTTGTGCACAGCTTGTCATGTAATATCCATTTTAAATCATCACCCCTTTCCAAAGATAAAAAAATCATTCTTGTTTATTTATATTTTGGGGAAATATTCCTTAAGCATCCTATAATTAGTAAAACAGATAATCCAATCCAATCAATTAAAAAATGTTTTGCGTTCTCTTTGGTTGCTACTGGTTTAGGATGGGCACTGTAAGCATTGGCGTACATAAAATGACCATTACTATATGTTTTACATGCTGATACAAATGTTTCAGAATCAGACTTGTGCAGTTATCTGAGAATAATATGCAATGGGTTGTTAAGGCTTATAAAACCGTCCCCTCATTTCCCTTCCACCAGTCACCACTACAGACCTTCTGGCTTCTCGGCAAGATCAGCCTCTGGATCCTTCTGTGCTTCTGAGTCTGGCTGCGGTTCTGAAGCAGCTCCCTGGTCCAGCTCTTCGGCAGAGGACCCTCCACTGGAGGACTGGGGAGCTGGCTCGACTGGTGTTTGCTGTTCATTGGTGTCTGGACTAGGGTTTGGGGGCTCCGCAGAGGCCGTAGACTCTCCCTGTGGGGCCGCTGTCTGGCAGAACTGCTCCTCCCATTCGCTGAGCTCCTGCTGGAACCAGCGGTTATCTTCGTGGACGTAGCGTCTGAGGATGGGTGGCAGGGAGTCCATGCCATGCAGCATCTGGCCTGTCTCATCATCTGTGTCTTCTGGGTGGATGTGGGGTAGTGTCAGTTAATAATTTCACAATAAAACCTACTCACTGACCTCCATGAGTTCATATTGGTCATTAAAATACTTTATTGATTGAATTAATTGTAATGAACTGTTATTTTTCAGAATGCTACTGTACTTAATATTTAATACAAAAGAGGACTGTTTAGTTTCTAACATTATTTAAGAGCCTCCCTGTCAATATCAGATCAACTGAGTTTGAGCTACATCCTAAAAAACAATTTGAGGACACGATAATATTATTAATACGTTCAAACATGAACAAAAGTGCACACAAAGTAAAGTATGACCATCATAGTGGATAACCAAAACATGTAGATATCTGTGTTGGTGTTGCTGTCTGTTAGCGGTAATAAATAATTTCATGTTTTGCAAGCAAGGATATTTCAGTTTTCTATATTTTCCTGAACAAAGGAAGGCTCTGAAGAAGGCCACTGCCTTTTTTTAAAGGCAGAGCACCAGGCTGAATTTCAGTGCACCTGTTTCCTCTTGTGGTCTTTTTTCTTTGTACATTACATGCATATATTGGTGTATTTCCAATTTGGCATCTTTCCTAATTGAATCACTATAGTAGGGTTGTCTTTCTGTCTGTCTGCTGCTGGAGCTGAGACCTTGTTGAACTCTTTCATCCATTTCATGTCTGTATATTAAAAGCTAATCCTCCAAGAAAGTGGTGCCCCCATTTTTTTTTATTTTTGCCTCTTAAGAGAGTCTGTACACACAACTCTTTGTTGTGTTTCATTATTTCTGCTGCAATGATTCGATATTCCCTTTGGATTATTCAAATCAAATCAAATTGGAGAACTGAAATACATATTTAGACGTACCTGTAATAAGGTGGGGTAGCCTGTCATCAATGTACATCAAGCAGTAGGCGCTGGCGTTGGTCATGCCCCCAAACGAGTCTCTCTCCAGCTCCTCCCATGACGACTCAGTGATGTTTATATCGTTGTATCTCATCCAGCGCTGGTTGGCGTGGTCGTAGATGTAGGCCCAGTAATGACCTGCTGAGGCTTGGCCCTCATGAACGAGCACTGCGTGGAGTCTGTAGGGCGCCTAAGTAAGAGTAGAGTGAGAGTCAACGTTGACTGCCCACTGTATAAAATTCTAAAGCCCTAATTTTTTATGATTCAGAATCCGAATACCCGACCCTGCATTCCCCCCAACTCTCAACTGCAGCATAATCTTTTGTATTCTGTTTTTTTTTTTTTTTGTTTCTCCATGGAAATCAATAAAGTTTCATTTCAGTTTCCTTTCAGTCTGAGCTGTAAGATGTAAAAACATTGCTGGGGAATTAGGTGAGTGTGTAAGCCATACCTGACAGAGGCTGCTGTCTGAGTACATGCCCTCGAGCACCTGAGTGAGCCTGTCAATGCTGGCCTTTAGCTCTGAAACACACACACACACACACACACACACACACACACACACACACACACACACACACACACACACACACACACACACACACACACACACACACAAACAAAACAAATGATTACATGCACTTACATTTCAGCAGAGATTAATTTCTTTGACATTTTGACTTTTTTATTAGTTTTTATTCTTCCATTTATTATTTGTGCCCAATGGCAAAGTTTGGGAGAGCAGGGCAAGAGTCTCTAATTCATAGTCAGAGAATTATGACTCAAAATAGTAATTTGCATATATTATGATCTATTACCTGTGAACAGTCAGCTGAATGATGCTGAAACATTGTGCTCTCTTTTTATGCAGCTCTTTTAGTGAATCTCAGTCCGACTTAAAGTAACATTTATGCGTATATTATCAACATTAATGTACCATTTATGTCGTTCTCTACTTCTGTCCTCCAACGCTGTAGGCAGTTCTTAACATTGTGCAGCTCTTCTTCAGTGATGCTGTGGGGGGCTGGGTGTGGTGCACATTCAATGGGGTGTCTGCACTGGGTGAAGGGCTTGTATATAGGGGTCCGCTGGCAACTGGACACACTGGAAACTTGGCCCTCTGATGACTCTGTGTCTTCGGGTTCACTGAGGAGAAGCAAGGAAAGCATCAGATGGTGGGCTGGAGGTCTGTGCAATATGTTCAGTTTTGCAAGAAGGTTGTGATATAAAATCAACCTGTATCAAAATCAGCCAGTTAAATCCATTAAAGACCAATTTTGAGATCACTCTCTTTAACTTAGTGAATGTAACGCTATTATTATTAAAAAGGAATGATGGTCAAAACTGTGGAAATAAAACTGAAGCTGTAAAAAAAGAGAGCACATTATCCTTTAATAAGCAATGAATAAACCCCACATTATGGGTGGTATACTTAATGAGTGAATGCATTTTTATTTTTGTGTCATACCATTTAAAAAGCCATCCTACACTGGATTACATGATACACAATAATGCAAATGGCTTCAGGCAATTCACCTACATCTTCCAATGCAAAAACCACATACTCTTAATATTAGTGGACAAGTTGCTGAGTTTTAATTGTCTTTCTGGTCATCTGTGTGCTCAACCTGTTGTCTATAGAGATGGGTTCACTGAGTGGGTGGCTCGGAGGAGTCGGTGAAGATGAAGTTGGTCTCAGGTCTTCAGCTGGGGAAACATTTGAAGGCTTGGTGGTAGCAAACTCCAACACAAACTGCAGCATATCAGTCAGAGGATACTTGGTAGGTCCTGAGCCATAGTTTTTGTAGCTATGAATAAAGACATGAGACAATTAGTACTAGATTAGTTCCTATAATGTCTCATATCTCAGCTTTAATGGATACCTTACCACTCAAGTTTCTGTTGAAGGGCTGCGAGTTGCTCCTTCATTTTTTTCACTTCTCCTCTTCGCTCATGAGTCTGCTCTATGTTTTTGTGAAGATATCTATGAACAACAACAACAACAACATAACAGGAAGGGTAAGATTGGTTGAAACATTTTAACATGGCCTTTTGTGTTTAACATTTTAATAGTTATTTAGTTATTTAAAGTGCATTGAGAAGAAGAAATAATTACTGAATGTCCTTGAATGACTACTGAATGAATCAGGTCTAGTAAAAGCACTAAAGGGAAAAGTGTAAGTGTAATGTGAAGATGACTCTTATATTGTATACATGACATACATGCTAGAGGCAAAATACAGCAAATATTATCTTAACAAAAGCCTGCTTCCATAACATTTTTGTTCATTTGACAGAAGTAGCAACATTTTGTATGCTGATGATCCCATTATTTATGTGCTATATAAATTATTGTTATTGGGTGAAGTGATATACTTCCCACAAGAACTGAGTGAATTTGCACTTACATGATTTTTGTATTTGTGCAGATCTCACCTGTCCATATAAATGATTTGTGGAAACTCCAGTTTCTTGTGTATTTTCTCAGGACGACCGAGCTGCGTGTTGAACTCAAATCTAGACAGTTCGAAAGTCAAGACTGGAGGTAACTTTTTGAACCATCTCTGAAAACAAGAAAAAATACAGACTCCATTTTAGCAGAGCATCAAACTGCACAAACACTGGCTGAAAACACTCTGTGTGTAGAATTTCTAATGAAAAAGCTATTTACCTCACGGCCAGGCGTAACACTGTGTTCTGAATGTAACGACTCAATCTCCTTCTCAACCATAGCGCCTTCTAGGCATTCATCCAGGTTGTTAAAGCCATTGACTTGCAGGGGGTACTGGCCAAACTGCTCAATGTTATATAAAGTCTTACCTATGTAGAATCAGAGAGATATGAATGACCGAGGGCCGAGGGCAGAATATATATATATATATATATATATATATATATATATATATATATATATATATTGATTGTGACACCATTACAAAAGACCTATAAAAAACATACCCTCATGTTTTCTTTCTGTCACAAAGGTACCATAGAAAAGCTGAACCATGGGGTTTTCTTGTTTGTCTTCTGCACTTCTGAAAAAAAACCCCACAATATTATATTTATGTAATATAGCAAACAGAAATCCAATGAAGAACTATACTCACAAACATGTACTGTATGTGGATGACATCAACTCATAGCTTACTTTCCATTGGCAGCCAGCTGAAATGCATCCTCTAGCCAGTCAAGCAGCTTGTGGGAAAACTCACTGACATCCTGAAATGATGTTGACACAAGAAAAAAATACTAATGTACTCGACTCTTTACAGGAACACCAAGACAAACACTGGACATGAACGTTCATTCTTGACTTTAGAAACAAGTTTTGCCAATTAAAATCTGAACTAAAAGTGGAAAGTTTGGCCAAAGCTTTCAATCTTATCTAAGCGGTTAGAGCTTGCTCAGTTCTTGTGGAAATAACTCAGGTGTGTTACCACCTGTTATCACATGACCACTGTTCAATACTTATTGTAGGTCGTGTGCTGACAACTGAGCTACAAAATTCATCCACTGACAGACTGACAGATGCTGTTGAAAACTCTGGAAGAGGCTGTTAACAGACATTACATGTTGGCCAACAAAATCACCCTCTTCAGACCCCATCAGTGGACACTCTGGAGAGGCAATTAAGACATTAAAAGATGCAGTGTGTTTGTGAGTTCACAGGTCTGTGCAGTTTTGGTTCAGGCACAATCTCTTGCTCTATCTCTATCCTATCCTCTATCTTATCTTATCTTATATGTGAAAAAGAAGAGAAAAGAGAGCTCAAAAGGGAAAGAGTTGAGAACATAAAAGTGAAAGTCCTCATTTCATTGTGGTTACTTACTAAATTAAAAAAAGATAAAACTCTCAACAACATTCAAGATAGTCACACCACTGCTGAAATGTCCACAGTGACAGGATCTGAAACTGCATCACAAATATCAATCATGTTTCATCTCCAGAGGAACAGGCCAGCATTATCTGCAAGTGGGAGGTCCCAATAAGTGGACCTCAAGTTAAGATTTAAGATATTTTTTTGTTAAAAGACAAATACTGTATGTTTGTTGTACCTGTTGGGCCTCACTGGTCCTAAAGGCGTCTCGCAGTAACTCCACTGCAGCAGAAGGATCCACAAACCTCCGAGTGGAGCCCAACATGAGGGCAAACAGGCAGCGCAGCTCCTGCATGAAAGCAATGTTCCTCTTGTCCTGTTAAAGCAAGCTCAGAGTCAAACTTCACCCACATTGCACCTAATAGAAACCCTAATAGAACAAATAAAATAAAATCTAAAAAATAATCTGTAAAAATGAAAATGTGAAACAAAGGATTGACTGGTAAGAACAGCAGTGACAGAGTAATCCACTGTTGTTTGGACAAATGGTACGCATAGTAGTTTACTCACTGAGTGGCTCTTACACTTGTCCAGTAGTCGCTCAGACAGATGGTAGTTGAGAACCAGCCTCCTGAACACAGGCAGGTGGAAGAGTGACTGTAACAACAAACAAACAAAAGACGGAGACACTTGTTAATGTGCCTTGTTAATTAGCCTTCAGATGGTTTTGAAAAAAAAGGCCCAGGTTGAAATTTACTCACACATTTTGGTAAAAAGGAGTACTGGAGATAGCGCAGGCAGTGTTGTAAGCATAAATAATGAGCTAGTAACAGCCAGTTGTAAATTACACAGCTTCTTACTTATAACTTAATTGTCATGATCCTCCTGAATTAGAAGCCTCTCTGACTCTCTCTCAGATTGACCAGACAATGTAAAGTCTCAGTTTTCATGAGCCAAAGCTCAATCAGATTGAACTCTACGCAGCAACGAGATGGGATCAGTTCATGACCAGAAGTGTCTGGTCCCCCTCCTCTGAGGTTTTCATACTGTGAGTTGCCAGTGGAGTGCAAGGGAGTTGAAGTGGTGGGGAGCACAGAGGGAGAGACGTGAGACATGAGCTGCAATTTTCATAAAAAACTCTTATTCCTGCTTTAAGTTGTAACTCAGTGAAATCTGAACACAGACACATTTTTCAGTGTGACTTACACTTCCATAAATATGCTTAGAAATCACAGAAAAAAGATGCTCCAAATAACTCTGTGTCTGTACATCCACGGGCACATTGCAAACAGGAATAGACAATAGCGAATTTCGGCATACTTTTAATGGTGAGCACTTTAGTTTGACACTACCTTGAAACCTAATATCTAATTAATTAGAAGTGCGAATGAAATTAAATGTTGAAGCAGAATTTTGTGTTGTAAACAAGGGAAAAGAGAGGAATTGTCCATGACTGTCTAAAATCACAGGTTTCTAGAAGCTACCATTTATTGCACATTAGAAGAAGTGCAGCTTTAAAATGATCTCTTCACCACTTAGCTGTGGTGGTTACCACTTGGTTATCCAAATGATTTATTTAGTCATCTAAAATTAAATGTAATTCAAAATTAGCTCCAAAACAGTGCAAATAAAATCAAATCAAACGTTCTCTTTGCCTTCAGGGGTCCAATCTCTCCCAGAACACAGCTTTACTCTATAATCAAGTTTCTCTACTTTTGTTATTTTTTGTTGTCAAATTCAATATTTTTATTTTATGTTACACATAATAGGCAAGCAAACACACCATCCACTGTGTTATATGATACTTGTGTTCCTCATGATAAGCTAAACACATTACCAGTCAATTAGTCTTATATGTCATGTGTTGTGAGTCTCAGCGGAGCTTCTGAGCACCTATGAATATCTTGATATATACAGTATTTCCATTTGAGCAGGAAATCCAATTATGGCTTATCTCAGTTTTACTGTAATTCATACCACAAAGGATAATAGAGAGAATATGAGCTGACAACTGAATCATGTGGTCAGTCTGGCCTCAATCTGATAACATAATTACTTTTTAGGCGAGACTTCTTTGTCAAAACTCGCACTCTGTTGACTCTACAACCGATCAGGTCAGGGGGTAACAAACAGTATCGACACCAGCAAAAAAACAAAACAACCAAAAGGGTATCATTTGAACGCTATTTGTATTCAAACAACACTGCCTCATTTTACCATTCCTAGATAATAACCTCTGTCCTTCGGGGGGTTTGACTTCTAAATCAATGTAGACGTAAATCTGAGTTCAGCAGAGACAAAGAATCACGTCTCTTCTCTGTCCATTTCAGGATCAGACTGGAAAATCCACTGTTTGCTCCATCATCACATCAAACACTATTTAATTATCCATATAGCCTGCGCATCTCAATGTAGGCTCCGGTTTCTGCCGAGCCACCTGATAGGTCCGGCTAAATTCAGTCAGGAATGGACTTGTAATGGAATTAGCAGGTCAGGGAGATACTGTTTGGCAGTAAGGTGCCCACACCTTTTTACCTTTTTGATTTCTTCCTGATGTTTCTAATCTATTAGTGTGGTATAGAGTCATACAAAGAAATGGAGGTTGATTGGAAATCTTTCTGTAGTCAGTGTTTCTGTTGTCAATTTAAAAACTGGTGGGTAAGAAGAGAAGATCACTTTATATATCAAACACATGTGCACTAATTTCTACCCTGAAAAGTAATCTAAAGTACTCATATAGAGATTGGTAAAGCCCCCCCCTCTCCCAAAAGAAAAAAATTGCTGACTGAATAAAAGATGTGATACTTTGACCGACTCAAGTTAGAAATCTTGGAAGAGGGAAAGTCCAAATCTATAAATGTTTGTTGATCTGTGTGAGTTGCTATTTTAAGCCTTAGCAGCCAAGGATGTTAGAACAGGTGGAGGGAGCTCAGTGCACTTAACAGACTATATGATAGATGTACACAGGAAAGCTGTTTTTCGTATTCTGTATTTTGAATTTGAATGAAAGTTTTTAATAAAGATAAGACACTACTTGCATTATGTGATATAAAAACATATGTATGTACTTTATATGTGAATAAAAAATAAAAAAAAAGGAAAGAAAGCAAATATTTGCTACTGTATACATGTGTCAAAACAAATTACATCAAATCTGAATTTAAAGACAATCTAATCAATATTTAGATATTAATAATGGAGTCCGCGGATAATTATCACCTGATTTTGCAGTTCCACTTTTCAGCTGATTGTTTTAGTATTTGCAGCCAGCAACTTGACTTTTTAGCTAGTGATTACAAAGTTAGCCACTAGCTGGTGAACATTTAGGAGCATTTTGCTGCTAAAGAGCATGATGTTTTTCTTGGGAGTTGGTGGAGGCCAAAACAGAGCTAAAAAGAGTGAAAGTTGGACTTATTTACATAAGAAATATGACTCAAAATGAACGCTGATGTTTCTCTGTGTCTATTGCGTGTGTAAATCGACAGTTGTCTGCTAACATGTTTGCTATATCAACTTTTTAAGGTGATAATATGTCAATGTTGTGTTTACAGATTGTTGCACTGCCCCCAAGGAGCCCAAAAACAACATTTAATTAAGTAACTCTTCAAGGAACGTATTTCTACAATGCAGCATATACTGTAAACCAAACCGACAATAACTCTTAAAGCTTCTTTGCTTGTGGTTAGTATGGAAAAAAATTCCTGTCTAACATTTGTTTAGTAAATTGCACATTTTGGGGCCACTTTATGCAAACTCAAAAAACGTTAGTCTGTGTTAGTCTGTTTTGCAATTTATCATCTTCCGTTTGTCCACAACACCCCCAGATCCCTGCAGCATAATCTAAAATTGGACAAGACAAGTGCAGTGCCCATTCAAAATGTACCTGTATGAAATGGGCCAATTTCTCAATACCTAGAGAGAGTTGTGCCCTCACGCAGACTATTGGTAGATGCTACAATTTACCAATGCTCCCTAAACACCACACATGCAGAGTATGTGGAGACTAAAATTTTGAGTTGAGTTGAAGTTGATTGGATCAACTGTAGTGCCCGTTCAAAATGCGCCTGAGACATCCTGCACTATGTCTTGAACGTACGTACGAACGTTCACAGTAACGTTTTATAGTTAAATAGCACAGCTTAAGTCTCATAAACACTACGGATGTAATCCCACCTATGACCACAATGTGGGTTGCAATGGCAGAGTGGTGCTGTCCGTATTTCCATTCGTTGACTCCACAGGCAGAAGAAGAAGCAAATCAACAGTTTATATCAGGTATTTTTATATATTTCTTGAGAGGCGCTCATCCACACAACTTCACACCTCAACATTGCACTCAACCCAGTTCCCCAGCAATCCACCTGCCAGGTATGAAGTAGATCAGATGAATGGTTCTTGAGATACACGAAGGACAAACCCACATACATACAGGTAGACAGATTTTTTGCTTTATAGAGAGAGATTTACAAATTTGCAGGCATTGTAACCAAGAGTGCAACCTTATTTATTATATCATCTGGATTGCTTAAAGTGTTATTTGCCAATAATAATTGTGATATTTAAGTTAATTCACTGATAAAAACAGTGGTGGGTACAGTGCATGTTTGGTAGCATTGTAACTAAAGCATGACAGCAGTGAGTTGACAACACAATGCTGTTGTTGTTATTTGTCTGACCTCAGGCCACACAATGGTGAAATGGCCCTGCTTTACTGCGTTATTTTATGTATTAGAGTGAAAGGGGCTGTACCCAGTCACACACTGATTCTTACCTGGATGACAGCGCTGAACCAGCAGGTGTTTCCTACATTGCGAATACCCACGGGCCAGTTGTCCTGACGGATCCACTCTGCAGGGCTGCACATCTCACTCTGGGCCTCACATCTCTTCCTCTTTATCTTTGCTGTGTTCTCCTCTGCACTGGCCTCCAGAGCCCTGCAGTTAATCAAATTACCCATTTCAAAGCATTGATTTGACAACTCTATTAAAAAAAAAAGATTGACTTAGTTAGGTTCCATGTCCTGTGTGTTGTTGTTTAACGAGACCTTTATGAGTTAAAGGTAAAATCCTAAAGTTTCTCAGGAAAACACAAACTGCTGCAAGACAGGAGTAAAAGCCTGGTGGACTAACTTCCACATGGCAACATGCTCATAATGAAAATGTTAACATGCTGAAGTTAAGCAGGTAATGGTTATCATGTTCACCATCTTAGTTTAACGTATTAGCATGCTAACATGTTCTAGTTCAAACAAATGTTGTTTGTTTGTCAACCTCATGTTGTCTTGAGGGGAAAAAATCAATGGTTTGCCAAAGTCTTTGGGATACAGCATCTGGGAAACACTGACGACTGTATCAAATTTTGTACCAATCCACGGAGAAGATGTTAAAAACTTTGATCTTTAAGTGCTGCTCAATTTCAGGGCAATCCATCAAGCAGTTGGTGAGATATTTAAGTCTGGACCAAAGTGGTTGACCAAACAACAGACTAACCAACATTGCCAACCCCTGAACCACAGCCAATAGTTTGACTAAAAAGTAAATACACTTTGTTTTAGGTACAGACAACATGAAACAGCTGAACAAGAGTCTCTCATTTCCATTTGTAAAACATCTTCAGTTATTTAATTTTCCACTGCCAACTTTTGGGTGCTTTGATCAGCATGAGCTATCAGCTGTAGGCAGTTACCTTTGATGACTGTCTTGACTGTGGTGTAATCTAAGCTAATTGTGGGTTATAATCTAAGCAGCTAAGCAGCAGCCGGAGAAGAAGAAAACTCACAAGTGTCCACATTTACTGTCTCTATTTTCATACCTTTTCCTACCTCCTTGAAAGTCAGCGGTAAATAAAGCAAACAAACAAACACAGTCACCAATTTAAAAAAGCAGGTATTCCTGTACCTGTTGAAGTCTCTCTCCTCTTCCTGAGCATTGTGGGACTCCTGCAGGCTGAGTTCAATGGCAGTCTGCAGTTCATCTTTATGAATTACTGAGGAAACGGATGACAATGTGACAACCAAGATCCCGTGATGCCAAGTGAAACAGTGCTCATGTTCATTTCGACAAAATATGAAGCAAAATAAAATACACATGGGTGTATGTCTATAAAATATTTTTCCTGGTATACTATTAATTAAAAATAGTCATTTTAAAAGCAAAAATGTCAAACATTTGCTGGTTCCAGCTTATCAAATATAAGAATTGGATGCTTTTCTTCCTTCCTTCCTGGATGCCATACATTTTAGTAAACTTGCCTTGGCATTGGACAAAACAAGAAACTTGAAGATGTCACCTTGGACTGTGGGGAATTATGTTGAGCATTTTTCACAATTTTATATTCAAAATTGAGAAAATAATCATCCTATAATAATTATTTATTGATCTCAGTTGTCACACACCTTTAGTCTTTGTTGAAAATGTTACCTTTGCCATTAACGTTAACATGAAACATAACATTCGTGTACAAGTGTTTTGTCCCCAGTGTACCTTTCTGCCCCTCCCAGGCCACTCCAGGGGTCGCTGACTCCTGTGGTTCTCCAGGATCTTGAACCTCTGCTGGCTGGGTTGTCAGCAGTCCGACAGCATGTCCAATGTCACCCTGGCTGGCCTTAAAGAGAGGAGACAGTGAAAAGATAAGAGCGGATATTCTGGATATTATAAGTGTCGGCAGTACAATACAGCACAAGAGCAAAATAAAAAAAGAAAAGAATTAAAAATATAGCAAACGTGAAGTACTTAAAAATATTACAAGTGTGTGCTCACATACAGTTGATTCATTAAGGTGATATTTGTTGATTATTCCCCTTTTATGCCCCTAAGAAACCTGTGACTTCCTGCTGTCTCTCTTCTATTCCTGGTACAACAGGTTGGATGTAGTGTGCACTGCAGTCAGCCAGGCTGTTTATTGTCAATTATCACTTTTATGACATTCCTGTTAACTCAAGCTCCTAGGGATATTTTCATGTGCAGTTGCGTTTGAAAGCAGTGTGCCTGGGGGTGCTTTTAATGTAATCAAAGAGTCTTCCTTTAACAGTAATTACACTTCAAGAACAGCTTCAAAGAATAGACAACTACTGTAGCAGGAGCAACTCCAGAGATAGATTTCCAAGACATTTTGTACAAACAGTCATGTTCTCCACAGGATTAACAGTTATAAAACATTTCTAAATAATTGTATGCATGCAAAATGATCAATTATTGAGATGTAAAGTAGGTTTCTTTCTCTGACACCGTCTTCTAGACCTTTTTTTTTTTAACTTTTTTTTTTACTTATTTGCGGTTTCTTTCTTCTTTTTATATAAAGCACTTTGTAACTTTGTTAAGAAAAGTACTATATAAATAAAGTTCATTATATATATTAACATGGTTTCTGAAATGTCCTGTAAGCATGTTTCCTTTGCTATGGTGAGGGTTAAAGAAGAAGTCTGCATGTAAACTGGGGTTTTTCAGTATGTGAAAGTCCAAGTTCATCCCAGTTTGACATAACTAATTTCATTGCTTGATTGTACTGCCAGCCAAACTAAAAAATGATAGGATAACTAAATATTTAAATACTATAAACATTAATGCCTAAACAGGAATATAATGAAAGTAGAGCAGGATAGCAGTTTTTAGTTACGGGTTGTCATATTGAGGTTCACTATGTATCTATTAGATCTATATGATTTGACTTGTAGCTGTAACAGATCTAGAAAAATGCCTTTTGATCATCTTGACATGTGTAATGACAGGGTTGGCCATGTTTTAATACTCTGCATTCAATATTTCAATATTTGGAATATCACATTGATGTGGTGATGTTTATGATGTATAAAATTCACCCATTGATTTGCATTGCGGTAAAGCAACAACAACAACAAAACATAAGGGAGACACCATCCTTTGCAGGTGATGATTTACATTCAAGGCTCTGCAGAGAATCTGTGGGTCCTGGATGCCGGTGATCTCCCTCAGCTGGTTGATCAGCATTTCACTCTGCTGAGGGAAAGGAAAACAACAATTGAGTTTTAGATCCTTCATGCACCGCCAACATTAGGGTTTGTGATAGTTTGACATTTGGGGTGACCCATAGACTGTAAAAAAAAAACATAGCCAAAATGTAACCACCATGAAGTCACCCAATGGTTTCTGAAGAGCAGTTTTGAAGCTCAAAGTGGGTGGCTCTGGCTCTCATCTAACTCCGTCCAACTCCTAATTAATCCGAAATGGGCAAAGAGGTGCAGTTGAAGCAGGTCGATGAAGCCTGGTTGCTGAAACAAGCCACATAGCAGCTAGCGACCTGTCACTCACAGCGGCCACATCCTTAAATATGCATAACTGGTGAGTTAATTCAGTTGTCTTGAAAGGGGAAATTAGCTATATAGACCAAAACTGTTTTTTGTACCAGGCTGTAAAAATGTTTATTTCTGCTGTAAAGTTGGACATGTTAACATGGCGGTCTATGGGGATTGACTCACTTTTGGGGCAACCCTCAAGTGGCAATTTGAGGAACTGCAATTTTTGGCAACTCTGCATTGGCTTCATTTTCCAGCCACTGAGGTTGCTGCTTGGGACTGATACAGTTTTTGGAGCCAGCCTCAAGTGGCCATTCGAGGAACAGAGTTATTGGCACGTGCTTGTGGCGTCATTTTTCAGGCCCAGAGGTTGTTGCTTGGGGTGGTGAAATAAACAAAACTGGGCAACAAGTTGCCTATCACATGGATAAAATGATTTATGAAATTATTTTTTACTGTATGTCTTCCACTGCTTCCTTACTATTTTAGATTTTCAAACTAGCCAATGTAATCCCTGTTTAACCCTTGTGGTAACAGGCAGATATCCCACTTTTTTGCCCATAACAGCCCCACGTTGCCCCACGTACTGTTGGTGGACACACATCGGAGCCTGTATGGGAACTGAGGATAATGGTTCATGTGAGCTTCAGACACAGTTGGTGGTTTATATGGAGCCGAAGGACAAATGCCTGAATGCTGACCTGTCATGTCCATATGAGGTCCACATGTTGGCTGTGTCAGGGGAACAATTGCTTAATAAAATACAGCAAAAGTCGGTGGTTTCAATAAGCAGACCAGATTTTAACCATAAGCTGAACAACTGTCCCTTAAGCCAATGAGTTTCTTTAAAGTTAAACTTAAAAATGTATTGAAATGTATTTAGGCTGCAGCTACCTCATCAAAGTTAACATGCCTACATCATTATCCCGTTATCCACAGTTGGACTGGTTCAGATTTTCACAGGTCATCATATGTTTTCACCTCATAGACACATGAAGTAAAAAAAAAATAACTTGAGTGTGCTGAGAGAGAGGCGCTATATAAAGCCTGTTACCCCAACAGCAGGTGGGCATGTCAGGGTGTCTCTCTCTCTCTCTCATACACACACACACACACACATACACACACACATACACACAGAGGAAGCCGAGAGCAGGCTGACCAGACTTATATGGAGTCCAGGGGCTATCTGAGACCCTCTTGGTTAGCCTCTATTTTAGGCAACTGACATGGATAGCACAGGCTTCTGTTTATCATTCCACTCACCATGCCACCAGAGCTGAGTGACAAAGGCACTGGGTCTCTCTCTCTCTCTCTCTCTCTCTCTCTCTCTCTCTCTCACACACACACACACACACACACACACACACACACACACACACACACACACACAGCCTATGTCAATACCAAACAGAAGACAGAGGCAAATAAATAGTACCAATTTTCTGACATTCCATACTCCGTGTATTTCTTCTTACATAGGCTACTGTAAATCCTTGCTTTCCTTCCCTCTTACATAACATCATTGGACAGTTGGCTCCATGTACTGTAGGGAATAATATAACAGACCTATTGATAGAATACAAGGCTACCGAGCCAAATACTGACTAAAGTGTAAGTGTTATGACCTAGAAGAAGTTTCCATCAACAAGAATCAAAGTCAAAAAGCTCTATTTAATGGATTATGGGAGCCTGTAGTTCACATGTTTATGTGACTGGCTGCTGAGAACATCACACTTAAAATGTGGACATATTTATTTATCAAGCAATTTCTTATCATATTTAGCTACTTGATAAGTAATAAAAAAAAACACACACACACATGCAGGATACAAGTCATTTAGATTGTAGGGCAAAATCAGGGCGATTGGTGTGTTTTCTAAAAGATATATATGTATATTTAAAGTTTTTTTTCGACCTCTTATGTTCATGGAACTATAATAACTTTAAAATACCAGTAGTTTTTATTTTTAAAGCAGATCTGGTCTCCGCACAACAGAGGGGTTAGTGTTAACGTTAGTTTTCTTCAGGCATTGTTAATGTTAATAGCAGCTCCTTCATCCTTTGCGCTCACCGAGTTCGTCGAGTTTTCTCCATTTTCAGTCTGTTCAGCTTTCATTGCAGATAGAAAACAAAAAAAGAGAAAAAACTGAATTCCTTGTTGTGTTTTTGCCCCCCAAAAATGCTTTCAGCTCTGACTCCGAGTCAAACCAACTCCATCTGTCAAACGCCGAGAGCGAACAGCCAGCTGCGCGCGTTCACTGGCATTAACGAGCGCGCGTTCACGCGACGTGAATGACTGAATATGACAGGTTTTATTATTGCAAAGCCTCCAGAGTCTGTGGCAGATTTAAACTGTCAAAGACTTGCATTATGTCTCTATTCAGCTACTGTTTGCCTTATTATTACAGTTTTCATCCAATATATGTTTTATATTGTAGGTTACAAATCCTTTAAATGCCTCTTTATGATGCCTCTTCTGAGCAACTGGGCAACATTTTCCAAGAACACATTTATTAATAGTTTTGTGCTGCTTTTTTGAGTTTATATAGTTATAATATTGTTGAGTTTTGTGTTTTGTGCTGAAATGTATGTATATCTATTATTGAGTCTTGTTCAGTTTCGTATGTATTTCACTGTTGAGTTGTGCATTGTTAACTAGCTTAGGCTATAATAGCTGTGGTAGGGCTCTAAGTTCATGCTAGTTGTCCCTATACAAATAAACTTTAAATAAATAAATAAAATAGGCCTCCCAGATGTTTGAGTATTTTTGTAACAGCCAATTAGAAACTTTTATCAAGTTTGATTCCTTTTATGATGCATTATTGACACATTTGTTAAAAAATGATTTAAAAAATCGGATGAGTTTAGTAACTAAAAATGAGCCCCTAAAATGATTTGATTTGTTTCTCAATTTTATAACTGATAGCTACCCCCTGAATTAGCCCATATTTTGTATGTGTTTAAAACATCATCAGATGTTATAATAATCTTCCCTGACCCCTTTTTGTTTTTGTATTTGAGCATTTCTTATTTCCGGCAGAAAAAGTCATTTCTCAAAGTAAAAATGATCGATGAATAACTGAATAATTTTTCCATATGACTACATACATTAGTATTATAGATTAGATTATAAATTTAAGCTTAGAACCAATAGCAAAAAAGTGACTTAACTTAAAGTGATTTAAAAGATTTACATCAATAAAACTGACTTGACTCAATTAGTTATGATGACCTCTGTGTTTAAAATTGATTAATTTTTTGCATGAGTGAAAAATAAAATGTCAAAACAAAAATACTTAGAGGACTTAAAGAGAAAGAAGTAGCAGTTTATAAGATGTTCAGCAATGAACATACAGGATTTTTTTTTTTTTTAAGAACATGCTCTCCTTGGTGTTTTTGGCTGGGTTGAAAACACATTTTCAATAACCTGTGTCCATGATCCTCTGTAATGAAGCAATGAACTGGCACTAAACAAACCTTCAGGGAGTTTCCTCTCTGGTGTGTTTCATTATTGTATGTATCACCTTACTCGGGCAGTGGAAAATCAATATCAGTGCAACCAAAATGTCGGCACAACCCTGCTCATTGTTCTTCACCTACACTCTGTACAGCCTCCGTTCAACTTATTTGATGAAACTTTGGATATTTTTGTTGTTAACAGAAAAGACTTTTGGATTTTGACACTTGTAATCTGGAAGGTTTTTTTTGTTTTGTTTTAGCTTGATGTCTCTCATTTGGCTGATGCTGTTGTTCTCAGGTAAGATGCTCCTTTTTGGCTAAAAGAAAAGATCAGACACTTGCATTCTTAAAATTATGGATTATTTCTTTTATTTGTAAGATGGAATCACCAGTTTTGCTCCAAAGATTTCTGCTTTCCAAGAAAATTAAGTCACTGCTGACTTTTCAAATATTTCAAACACCTTGTTTTATTTTTACAGTGTTTTTAACAGTTCTGTGTTACTCAATGCTTTCCTGTTTATTTTACTTACATAAGGTCAGTGTGTCACTCTCTTGCAGATATGCCAGTAGTTTGATGCTCTATTTTCAAACTGTTGTATCAAATTCCATGTGACATTTATAACATATTAAAAAAAACATGCACATGTAGTAATTAATGCATTAATAGACAAAAAGTTATTGTTCCCTCTTGGCCTATTACAAATGACCGATATAAGCAAATAAATTTATATTATTGAATGAAAGCTGCTGAGTTATAGAGTTATAAAAAGCACATGTAATGTTTTGCCTTATACAATACTCTCAGTTTAAATATATATATATATATATATATATATATATATATATATATATATATATATATATATATATATATATATATTGAGATATATATATGAGAGTATTGTAAATGGAATTTCATTTATGTTTGGAAGCCTTAAACATGGTCAACTCAATTCCAGCGAGGGTTACAGCAGAGTTAACATAAACCCTGCATTTACTTTCAGTATGTACTGTATTTCAGTGAAATTGACAAATACTTAACACATCCTTCAACCTTTGGACAAGGATGAACTGTGTTAGTGTTAATACAGTATTCCCAACAACAATTCCCAATTAATCAGGATTACTGCAAACTAATTACCCTGCAGTGAACCTTGGTTTGTAATCTTGCTCCGTCTTTTAGCCCATCTGGCTGAATGTGTTCCCATGAAGCCAAAGAGATCAGCTCTGAACCAGCTGACCAGGACCCTCCTGCGGAAATACGACTGTGGGGTTCGACCCGTTCACAACTGGACCAGTCCTACCACCATCTACGTAGACTTCATCCTACAGTCTGTCCTCAACGTGGTATGTGAATTTTGAAGGCTCTCTGCTATGATCACACTGCAGCTAAAATTAATTAATTACCCCCCCTCCCCTCCCCCCATTTATCCAGAGCAAGTAACTTTTGGAGCAGAGCCATAGTAGGACTATGTGGACCTCACATGCAATTATACCACCTTTAAAATTTGCTTTAGTCTGAACACACTTTTTGAGCCTTAAAAGTAAAAAGACTGAAAAAATGTACATTTTCCATCTGTAGAGTGGCGCTGCAGCAACGGCCATTAAGATCAAAAGGGTTCATCCTCTAATGAGCGTGAATGTCTCAGTAAATTTCATTGCAATGTGCTGCTAGATTATAACATGACTTGACCTGTTGAGAAAGATTAGATCATAGATTAGATCATAGATTAGATCATGCACATTATTGCTAATATCAATGTGATTTAAAAGTACTATAATACTGCAGGCAAGATGCTAATTCTACCCAACATTTAAAAAACAGTAACTTCACACACACACACACACACACACACACACACACACACACACACACACACACACACACACAGTGTTCCATGTATGGTATTTAGTATATTTCATTATATTTGTTTATATGATGGTTTTATTAGCATGCTGTGTTGTCTGTTTTGTTGCACTACGAGCACAATGAGACAAGTTCCTAACAACTTTGGTTATAATGTAAATAAAGGTTGACTTACTCAAATGTATTATTATAAATATAGATTGTAAATTATTTGTGTTATTTAAATGTACCATTAAGACATTCTCCTTTTCCCAGGATGGAAAGACTCAGAGTATTACTACAAGTATTTGGTACAGACAGGTAGGTGGCTCCTCATTTCCCTCAGTGTTTGTTACTTGTTGTATAAGGAAAATACCACATTTTCCTCTCTGTTAAATCCATACTGTATATTTGAAATAACTCCCATAATTAAAAAGCTATGCTATACAGTAGATATTCATTTAAATATAACAGTAACTCTTACTTCACAGTGTATGTGAATTATGCAGAACTGATTGGAATTTATGGGTATACACTTCATCATCATTAACACAGGCAGTTTGATTTCATTATTGCTGTTTGAATGATTTTGAAAATAATTCTATTTAAATACATTTTATCACAAAATTGCCTTTTTTTCCTTTTAGATCTGGACAGATGAGTTCCTGGTTTGGGATCCAGAGGAGTTTGACGGCATCAATGAGATCTCACTGTCATCTGATGCCATCTGGATACCTGATGTTATCATTAGTGAACTGTAAGAAATTAAAAGAATTCGAAAGAATTAGTGCTCAGTCTGTCATGTTGTTTCAGCAGTAACCAAGGTTAAGCTGGCGGCAGAGAACCGGTCCCAGTCCTAATGTCTACCATAAGACTTATTGTACATGCACCGGACTGTCACATTAAAGTGAACATGAGTAGATTTTGCACATTTCTGACGTTAGTCCAGTGAGAGTATTTAAGGAGATGATAGGCATTTCTTAATAAGTAAGCGAAAGGTCAAACTTGCATTCTTGGGTGTTCAAGTTTGGCAAGTTGAATGGCAAGACACTGTGCTGTATGCTAGGACAATAGTTGCTAACATCACCAGCTTGGTAAGGGATCATGTGATTATACTTCAGCACATCTGTACATCTATTTGGGAGACAAAATCCACAACCATCATTTTGTGTAAAAAAAATATCTAAAAGTTTATCAGAAGCTAATATGAGACTTCAGCTGAATTCAAATCTACTCAATTTCTGTCTGTTTAGTGCCAAATTCCCTATATTTTTTAATTATTTTGATCCTTCCACTGCAACTGAACAGGAAAACACTATCAGAAGTGAAGAATTTGGTACTAAAAAAGCAGTCAATTTGAAAGATATTAACTTGATTTGACTCATTTGGATGGTCGAAGCCTCATTGAGCCTGATTTTATAACCTGTCCTTTACATTGAAAGAGCATATGAAGGGATCTCTTAATGGTCAGTATGAATAGAAGGAAAACTCTGTGAACTTATCCATCCAAGTCTTAGTACATCTAATCAAAAGTGCATTTAAATACCACTAAAGCATGATAAACATGTGAGCACATGGACCACCAAATGGCCACTGCAGTTATATAAGAAGGTCAGTGTCATATTCTGCCCTGTTGTCCATGTCTCACCTTACCTCTCTTTTCAGTGTCAATGAGGGAAAGTCCCTTCCAATCCCCTATGTTTATGTCAACTCGTCTGGCTCAGTGAAAAACTACCGGCCCATGCAGGTGGTGCTGGCCTGCAGCCTGGAGATGTACGCCTTTCCATTTGACAAGCAGAACTGCAGCCTCACCTTCCGCAGCTGGCTTCACTCAGGTCTATTTTTATGTAAAATTGATATTTTGTTATACAAGCTCGCTAAATTCAGTTTTCATGCCTGCAGTGTTTAGGAAATAAATACAGACACAAGCAGGAAAAGAGTGAAACAGGCAATTTACATTTTCACCTCACTTGCATCAGAGGAATGTAAACCCACAAACTCTTCTCTCACTGTGGGGCAAAAGTGATGAACATTAAACGAAGAGAAAGCAGATATTTTTACTGCCTTCCTAAATTGTTTTCACACGTCTCTTTCCTCTGCAGTGAAGGAGATTGACCTGGCTCTGTGGAGGAGTACAGAGGCTGTCGCTAATGATAAGAGGGAGTTCATGAATGACGGAGAATGGGAGCTACTGTCCATTCCTTCACACTACTGGCACATGCACCAAGACGACACCGACTACGCCCACATCCAGTTCAACGTATGTATATATCACATACGAGGTTTCATTGTAACATAAATTCACACTGCAGGTTATTTTTTTTAATATAATCCTCACAAAAATCGTTTAATATTGTATTACAGTGGACGTGCAACCGCTGTGTAACAAGCCATTCCTAGTGAGCAAGTAACTGCACTGTGATGGCTGTGATTGCTTATCGATGGTGAGCTTTAAACTGTGGCTCCTCTGTGTGTTAGTCCCCCACCTCCGCCCTCCTCTACTGTGCAGTAGAATTGTTAAGTGTAAAGCAATTGGCTGCGACCTTCATGGATCGGCCTAGTGAGCTAATGCCAAATGATGAGGCTGAGGCTGTTTCTGGCAAGTAAAGAGACAGATAGAGAGAGAGGCTGATGGACAGGGTGGGGTGAGCAACCATAATGAGACTGTCTCAGTGGCTGCCTGATCAATGGACTTCTTGTTAGTGGTGAGGAAAATGGCCCCACAGCCCATTGCAGGTGGAGATCAGGGAGGGCTGCTGCTATTTATTTAACTTAAAGAGCAAAGGCTTTTTTTTTTTTTGGTAAAGGAGCATTTCATGGCTCACTGGGATATTATTACACTGTGGCAGTTTTATCGCTAAAGGTAGCTATTTCATCTGAGAGGTTTTTCTGCTGGAAAATTATTTCCAGTTCTGAGAAAATGTTGGATGTTAATCAAACTAGAGACTGAGAGAGAGATATGAAATGACACAGATGTATTAAACAGCTGGGAGCAACAATTTTATAGTTCAAAGCACTTATAACCAAACAAATAAACACATCCAAACACATATTTATATCTACATGATGCAATAAATACCATATAGCCTGCAAAGCGCAAATACTCCTCTTATGTTGCTGTTGCCTTAGTGGAGAGGTGAAGGGAAACTGGAACTTAAGCAACATTTGTAATAATGCAAATTCAGGCGTGGGAACATTTTGATGAGTTTGTGGTTCACTCAGTTTGAGCAGACAATGTAATTATTAATATTTCTGCTTTAAGTGGCTGTTAACAAACATCATTTCCCACAAGACCAGGCAAGTTTATTTGTATAGTACATTTCAACAACAATTCAAAGCGATTTACATAGAGCACGAAAGGCATTCAAACAGAATATAAATGCAACACAAGTAAAAAGACATATAAAAACAATGAAAAGTGTTAAATTTGGAAATGAAAAGAAGCTAAAAGGGGAAGACAAGATAAAGCAAGAGAATATCAGAGAATCAGTCAGGAAAGGAAAGGTGTGGGAATAGCCAGCAAAGAAAAATTTGGAAAAATTACATTAGCAGAAAGAGCCTGGATGGATATTGTGAATATCATGGATAAGGGAAAAGTGAGTATATTACTAAGAAATAGTCCCTGTAAAATCTGTTGGCAGTGTGCTCTGTGGAAAATGAAGAGTAACAGGGACACATGGAAGAGATGGTGAATTTTTTATAAAGTTATCTTGAATATCTTCAATCGTGTGAGCGCCATAACTTAATTTCCATTCATTTCCGTCATATTGGGTTGGACTGGAGGACCCAAGTTATCTGTATGGCAAGATCCTGCTAAAGAGAGGCAAAAAAAATATTTTAAACGATTGTAATTATTATAGTTTGTAATTTGTGTCAAATTTCAGGACATGTGGTTGAATAAATCATATTGGTGCCTATCAGAGCTCAGCTGTCTGTCCTCATGTTTCATTTAGGTGTTGATCCGCCGACGCCCCCTGCAGTATGTGGTTGGTCTCCTCATCCCCAGCATCTTCCTCATGTTGGTGGATGTGATCAGCTTCTACTTGCCCCTGAACAGCGGCACACGCATTGCCTTTAAGATCAGCATTCTGTTGGGCTACACTGTCTTCAGAGTGAACCTGACAGATGAACTGCCTGAAAATGCTCTCAAAACGCCGCTCATAGGTAAGATGTTCATTTTTCTCTTTTTATGTTTGAATGATTGTGCATGTATGGTGCAGGCGGCTGATTTGTTCTTTTCTTTTTGTTTTGGGTTTGTTTTGTTTCCACCAGGCTTGTGACACCTGTTGCTTTTCTGTTACCACTCCTCTTCCATTCACAGAGGCAACGTGTATTTGCACACATGGATCTTATTGTAATCACATGTTCTTGTTACTGATTGGACTTTAGGTCTCACCTGGTTTTCTATATCTGTATTTTAACTTCTTTTGTTCTTTACACTGAAACGTGTTCGCCTTGTGTCCACAATTAAAGCATAAAAGAAGATGGATTAGTGAGTGCTGTTGCTTTATTCTGTTTGCCTAGGTTTGTTTTATACCCAGTTTCCTCTTCTTCAATTTTGTTGTCATTTTTCAGTCACTTTGATTTTGTCTGTTGTGGTGTACAGTACAGTTTTTTTCAAGTGAGGTGTGAATTCACCAGTAAACACCACTAAACTACAGTATACAGAGCATTTTCATGTCTGGCCTGGTTGGTGATGTTTAAAAGTAGCAAAGGGATGAAATAGAGAAGATAACTGTGTTTACTGCTCAGGATAACTTTTCTTTAAATCTCTTCCAGGTTTTCCTTTAAAGTCGTCCAGATAACTCAATAAACCTGTAGTTTGGGACAGCCCTCCTGCTTGCTGCTGTCATCACTATCAGATAAACCCCATGTTAAAATGGCCACTGCTCCACATTCCCTGTTTGTGGATAAGATTTCCCACCAGACTTAACACAATGATTTATCGAAGGAAACACAGAAGGCCTCTCAATCAGTAGCAATAGAAGAACCTTCTTTGTGTGTCAAAATATAGACTAAGGCAATGATGCAATTAAAGAACAGCAAGTCCTCCGATAACTAGACATAATCTAACTATTGTGTGTATGGAAAAGTAACCGGTGTTTTCTCCTCCATCCCCCTCAAGGTGTGTTCTTTGTGGTGTGCATGGCCCTGCTGATGCTTAGCCTGATCAAGTCTATATTGGTGGTGAAGCTGCTCCACCACAGCGAGAAGGAAGTCAAGGAAATGTCAGTGTCTGCCTGTCTGCTGGACAAATACGGCTCAGCTGGTCACGGCTTCACAGAGAGCACTTTAACCTCTATCAAAACCCTCGACCACATCAACCAGTCTGTAGGTAAGCTACAAACTCAAAGATATTAAAGTACATTCCTGCTTACTAATTCTTCGAATCAAAGGTCTGTTAGAAAAAAACATGCTTATTGGTGTCAGGTGTGGAAGAACACTTGGATGAATTTAAGATTTTTTAAATTTTGTTTTTATTTACCTCTTCATGTATTCTTTTATTTTATTACCCCCCTCATTTATCTACTGCGTTTGTCATATTTGCTCTTGCATTCACTGTAATCACATCTGTAACCACATTTTTATCCATTCAGTTAGTTACAGTGTTGTGTGCAACGACTAATGTTTATTTAATGGTCAATTGGAGCGGATGGGAGTGGAAGTTCAAGGGCAGTTCCTGCATTATGCCAAAATACATGACCTGCTATTGTACAATGTGAAAACATTCACATATATATCTCTTGGTTCTAATGCTACTGATGTTTATGTGCTGTTGTTGGCTGCACAAAGGCTTTATGACTTTTTTTCATGAAAAACAGGAGTGTTTTGACTTCCTTCTTCCCTACAAGGAATATTTTTTTTAACTTTTAATATCAAGGTAAATTATCATCATCACAGTAGAACACACCGAATCTGAGAGCTGTTCAATACAACTGTGTTTGGTTACATTTCTGAAAAGGCTAAGATGAAACCATCTAGAAAAAAACAAACACCAAACACACAAACATTCATGCCCATAGAGCTAATTTGAATTTGCAAAGAGTTGTTTTGTTTTGTGTGAAAACTGAGACTTAATCACCATACTGACATCAGGGATGGGGATATTAAAAAAATGTCCTATTCCTGCTCTGGTTTCAAATGTATTAAACTACACGATTAAGCTGCATGGTTAAAATCAGATTCCTTTATCTTCTCATAGATTATGAGCTTGATATCACCATGGAGGAAGATATGCTTTCCCTAAATGAGATCCAGGAAGCTCCCTCTGGGCTGGATTGGCTGTACCAGGAGCTGGTTTCCCTCCGTCTGGCTTTATCACAGGAGGACAGTGAGTCTTCTGCCCAAGCTGAATGGCTGGCCCTCTGCTCTAAGCTCGACTGCTTCCTCTTCCGCCTTTACCTGTTGGTTCTGGGCTCATATGTTGGCACCCTGCTGCTGCTTTGGGCCAGCTGGAGCTTTGTCTGACTGCACATTAAATGTTTACGTGTTTGTAATGCCTAAATGCTGTGTCACAATACAATACAAAGATGACTACAAAATACATACTGCAGACAGAATTAAGTAGAATAAAATGTACAATATATTGTATGGCAGTGTTGTTCACAGATGCTTTTGTAGGATTGCTCTGGTTTATAAAAACTTGGTGTTTATTTGTGTAGTTCTGGCATCATTTTAATCAATTATAATGACATTGTACACATCAAGTTAACTGCTGATACCTGGGAACCATGTGAAAACATTACAACAACAAAAAAAACAGGCAGTCAGACGATCATTCAGGTTGTTAACGACAGTTTATATCTAAATCACTTTATCCGGAGCTAAAACTGAAAGTGAGCACACTTGAAATGTTGGTGATAATCCCTCATTACACTGAAAATGATAGTTATTGCAATGCTTGCAACTGGACAGGTCAAAGTTGCACTACAATGGATAGTTTGTGTAAAAATGGCTGCTTGTCTTTGTTTTCTCTCCCATATAAGTTTGGCTAACCTGTTTGTTTACAGCCTTTTTGATTGTCTTCTTAGTTGCCATGTTCCCAGATCTTAGCTATTGACTTAATGAATACAATTTTCTAATCACTAATAGAATCCCACAGTCTGTCTAATTTTAAGTTAGGTCCTTAAACCTTTATCTTGAACAAAAAAAAGTGTCTGATGACCAAAATGATGTGTTATTAAAGTTGTAGACAGTGTGTGGGATTCTTTGGTTGTCTTTTTTTTTTTTGGTCCTACACACCTGTGACTAAAACCTTATGGAGTGCAGGAAATTAAAAAAAAATAATCTAAGTTTTGTAATTATCCCTTAATATTCTGTTTGCATAACCTCCAGATATTACTTTCCCACTTTATAGCAACCTCATAGTTTGACAGAGACATCAGTGTTGCAAGCCTGTTATCATGTTTTCCAGAGAGATAGTGTAGAACGAGATGGCTCTCTGGAGAAAATCCCTAGTGTGATGTTATGATACTGTATTCATACTTTAATCTCCATCCCACTGCTACAAAATAGATCAATAAAACACATTCAGAACTCAGCTGCTGGGTCTCTATTCCCTGCTAGTTTCCTAATAGTCATGATAAAAAATCGGGAAGTGCGTCATAGAAGACTTGCCAGTGGAAGGATCTGTATTAATGCACTTCTCACAGTATCTGCAAACCTCTTCATCTGGTGGACCAGGTTACATATTGTTATGTAAGAGAGCTGAAATGTTTACTCGGTGCCTTGTTACCTCTGTTATCTGCTCTTTTGAAATAAAAGCAAACCCTTTAAGCTGCATATGATTATTTTCTGAAGATAATACATGATATATAAGTGAAAATAAAAGCCTCACAGAGTCAAACCAATTAAGAACCTGTGTTTTTTTTTATTTCTGAAGTACTCTGACTCATGAGAAATCTGACCATAATAATAATAATGATAATAATAATAATAATAACCAAATGTGGGTGTAGCCATTATAGTCAGGATCAGAGTGAATATGCCAGTTTGAAAAGGTGTGTTTTGAAGGCTCTAGACCTCATGGTAGTCAAGTGAACAGATAGCATAGAGTGAGTTGGATGGCAGAAGAGAATTTGAGAGGACAGGATGTGTAGACATGAAGGAGTTTGGAAAGATACAAATGTGGTAGGTTATGAAGGGCTTTAAAAGTGAGTAGCAGAATCTTGAAATTCATAGGGGTATTTATACCAATGAAGTTGCTGAAGAGCAAGAGTGATATGGTCTATGGAGTTCTGGCGATGATACGGGCAGCTGAATTCTGAACCAACTGAAGTTTTTTAAGAGACCTGAGAAGAAGACCAAAGAGAATAGATTTGCATTAGTCAGCGATGTAAGCGATGGGTGAAAACGATTAATATTGCATAGATGGAAATATGCAGATCAAGTAATAATTTTGATGCATACTTCAAAAGATAATGTACTTTCAAAGATGACACCCAGACTCTTAACTTGAAGGGAAGGAGGAACTGTGGGATTGTCAGGTTTTAACCACGAGGAGAATCTCAGTTTTATCACTATTAAGTTTGAGAGAGTCGTATAAGAACCAGGATTTGATTTCCAGTAAGCAGTTGGAAAGGGAAGTGGGCGGAAGACTGGAAGTAACTTGGTGGATAAATAGAGCTGGGTGTCACCCATATAGCAGTGAAATTGAAATGAATAATTTCCTGAGAATATGGCCAAGAGGTAGAAGATAAATAATAAATAGGAGGGAGCCCAGAACAGAGTCATGGGGAACACCGCTAGTAACTTTGTGTGAAGGGACTGTGATCTCAAATTTTTAAGTTGGACAAAATGAGTGCAGTCAGAGATGTATGATCTAAACCAGGCAATGATTCCATTGGATATTCAGCCAGGCACAAAAAAGTAAAAAAAAAAAGCAAAGAAAGGTGAAAAAATAAGTCCAACATGCAACTGGACTACTGTACATTTATTTTCACAAGCGCAAATTCACTCATACTAGGCAGATATAGTAAACAGAGAAAGAAACCCAAACAATTGAATGGTATATTGATTAATGCATTTCACCAAATCAGATATTGACTTACAGTAAAAATTGTGGCTAGTGTCGATTTGATATAATAAAAGGCCTTAAATGCTGAGACTTATTGAGTTGGCACTCCTGTCTAACTGTCTCGTAACTGTTCTTCTGTTTTTTGGACAATTTGATTATTTGACCTTATGACACAAAATCCCAATGGAAACAATTACAGTGCATCCTCAGAGAAACAGAGAAACACAAACTGAACAACAGCAAGGCTACAACAACCGTAAACAAAAATAAATAAATAAGTGCATAAATACATAAAATAGTAAATATAATTAAACACAATAAGTTTACACTTCAGGAGTCAACAGATCAAGTTTCTCACATAAAATTAAATACATAACTTAAATCATTTATATGCTGAGATCCAATCAACGAAACTGACAGATGTCCATGTCTCTTAATTGTTCTAAAACACTGTAATATATCCAACTAATGCTGTATTACTAAATTAAATGATTACTCAGATATGACATACGATCTGGACACAAGAGCTTGTATTACTTGCAGTCTCTCAATTCCATTTATCTCTTAGTGAGCTGCTGCTTTATTGAACAAGGAGAAGGAGTGGCGTCAGAGCAGATGGATCCACCCTTATGAGCTCAGTGACACTAACAAGGTTTTGATAGTGGAAGTGAGTGAAGTGATGGATACAGTGGATGGATATGGAGGATATTGGTATCAGGCGTCCCGAGGCTTTTCATCAGAGCAGCAGGCAGAGGTCCACAGCAGGAAGGAAAATCACAGGTGAACTGAACTGGCACCATGAGACTCTCATCAGCCTGGACAACACTTGTTTTCTTCCTTATTCAAGGAGCATCAGGAGCCTGCACAGGTACAGCAGCTTCTGTTTTAAACTCCATTATATGCTTTCAAATGCTTCACTGTCAGCTTTCCTAATCATCATCAACTATGACAAAGTCCCTTCACTCATTGAGATTTAGACCCAATTAATTTCTGAGGAAAAGTGTAATATGACAAATGTCTGAAAATGTTTCCTTATATTTATAGTTGGTCTGTTTAATAATATTAGTCACAGGGACTGACTTGATTTTATTATCTGAGCAATAGATGTGGAGTATTATTGGCAGATTCTGGCATTGTGTTTTGGTTTACTTCTCTTTAGTTTAATTCACTGAGATATTAGATATGGCATCATATCACAACTAAGACTTACAATTCTATACTTATACAATAATGTGTAAAAAAGTGAATACTTAATATTGTCAAGGTTATTAGCTAGATAATTCAGATTAAAGTGTCACTAAAATAAAATAAAAAACATCACTGCTGTCAGCAATTGTAGAAATTAGGTAAAAAAAATAAAGAGACAAAATGTGTAATACTACAGAGAGTAATCATTTATTAGTACTTTTACATTTTTTGTTTATGCTATCTGTATACTCTCATTTGCAGAGATAAAAAAAACACACTAAAACTTGAAAGGTAAAAAAAGTTTAAAAAAATACATTTCATTATTAAAGTTGTTTTGCTTGAATTAACTAGCTGTCAGCTTTATTAAATATATTCAATTTGATTAATACTGTATATAAATACAGTATATATATAATTATGTACAGTACATACTTATTCTACTATATATATATAATCATTTTATTTAAGACAGCTTTCTTCTCATGCCATCACTTCCAATCTGTGCGATCTCATTAAAACAAAGACTCTATTTATTCCAATGAAGATTACTTTTATAGATTATGAGCAATAGTTCTATAGTTTTAATTGACTTTTATAACATTCACTGCTGATGAAAATATAAGAGATAAATGCTGTGCTGAATGTCTGACGTCTTCTGTTAAAAGATTAATGTTTTGTAACTTTTCAGTGAAGAAACTGGGCAGCAGCACAGGAAGATTTGCCAACGCTACCTTAGTGCGTCTGTCAGAGTTTTTGAGTGCTGGGTATAAAAAGGGAGTGAGACCAGTGAAAGACTGGAGGACGTCCACTATCGTAGCCATAGACCTCATGGTTTACTCTATCCTCAATGTGGTGAGTTACTTATGTTGCAAAAATGATCCACACTAAAGAATGTCACAGTAAATTATATCCAGCTCCTCTGCTGAGTGTTTCCCCGACTTCTTTAATTATTGTTTTACAGTACAGTATATTCCATATGTCATCTGCACAATTATGTACATTATCCCTACATAGGGTTATATTTGGTTTGTAACACTTCAAATGAACCTTGCATTATTACAGCAACGTGATTATCCTGCTTTATGGCCCTGGAGGAAAACTTAGCTGCCTGTTTTATAAGCTGGAATTAATTTAGAAATATGCATGTAAACAGAAACACTGACACAGGGACCCTCTTCAAGAAATTATCTTATGATTAGGAAATACATAAACCAACCACTGTAATCACTTTAAGACCCTTATCATGTCTGTTGATTTTGTGCTTCAGTGGTGCATAATCCCAAACACATATTCAATTAAATCAGAGCAAACCAGTTGACATTCATACAATAAGCCTGGAGATTTCAGGGCCCTTGAAAATATGTGAGATTTACTTTTTTTGTTGTAACTTACAAACAAACTACTTTGTTTACAAATATGATTTTGCATATATACATCACCTTGATAAGAACTGACTTTGGTTTTGAGCCTCATCGTCTCAAATGTACAGAAGCTTTTCAATTAAATATGCTATGTGGACCGGTAGCTCTACCTCTTATGCAACAAATGCAGACTGATTATTTGAAATAAGAAAGTATGCGGTTGGATTATTGTGTGTGTTGGCAAAATGTCAAAATCTGATTGGCTGGAGTTGGCGCAATGGGGGAAGACACTATTTGTGGGTAAATTTAAATTAAAAAATTTAATTTAAAGTTATTTGAAGATATTAGAAACACTAGATGTATTTTATATGAATCTAATGTAATGAAAAAAAAGATATAATGAATGTATAATGGCATGTACAGAATCAAAACACTATTTCTTCTTGTTTTCTAACACAGGATGAGAAGAACCAGGTTCTGACAACATATGTGTGGTACAGACAGGTAAGATAAAGACACTACATATTATATCTTGAAAAAAAAAAAAGACTATTCAATGAGAATTATAACATTTAGCTTCTTCCGCTCTTGGATATTTTAGGCATGGACGGATGAATTCCTAGTCTGGAACCCAGAAGACTTTGATGAAGTCAAACAAGTCTCTATACCCACCGCTAACGTGTGGGTGCCTGACATCCTCATCAATGAGTTGTAAGAACTGATGATGTTAATATTGTTATTATGGATTTTTTTCAGTTATACTACCAGAAGCTGGCAGCCTCTCTGTTGTCTGAAACAAATTGTCATTTACATTTCTGTGTCTAATCTCCAGTGTAGATGTGGGAAAGTCTCCAGACATACCTTACGTCTATGTAACGCATGATGGACTGGTGCGCAACTATAAGCCCATCCAGGTTGTCACGGCCTGCACTCTCAATATCTACAACTTTCCATTTGACGTCCAGAAATGCAGCCTCACCTTCCAGAGCTGGCTTCATACCAGTAGGATGTTCATCTCTTACTTAACGCACATTTAACATCTGACACATCAAAAATCACCACCAGAATCTGGATTTCTGGGTTTGATGTAGCATAGATTCTGATTTTCTAAATCAGTTTTCATTGTACAACAAAGCCACAAAGTATTGAATATGCTTCCCTCTACGTGGATGTGTGTGGGCATAAAGTTTCTGGAAATAACGCCTCAAACTAGATAAAAAATGATTGCAAGGAGCAATCCAAAAACTGCTGTACAATACAATAACTGAACTGGACGTGGCAGTGTAAGTTTGTTTGTGAGCTCAAGTTTGTTTTGAAGCTAAAATGCACACAGAATGAAATTCACTGCCGACATATAGGGAGTATATGAGTATGGGTTTAAACCTGCATTACAGGAAAACAACCATATTTTATTGAAATAAAAGGGTTTATTACCAAGAAATTAATTTGGTGTGTATAACAGTGTCGTCATAATGGATGGGTAAGATGGACAAAACTACAAAAATAAGAGCAGAGTTGTAATAAACCGGAATTATCCTTTGGGCTGACTGTGACAAAAGCATCTATACAAACACCACATTAATTTGTTATTAGTGGAGGAATTATGTCACTTGCTTAACTGACAAAGCTGAAATTTAAACTCTAATAGTGTAGGCCTCTTGTACTTAGAGGTACTTCACATTAGTAATATCCCTCTGCAGCTCCATCAGTGCCACAAATAATCATAGTCATTATGCTGCTTTTGATGATTTAACAATAAACACTGTCACTAACAAGCATCTATAGCAGTCATCCAATAGCGGGACTTGCTATCATTTCCCTGTCTCCCCGTTCTGAATTCGGATAGTTGCATGTCTGGGTTGATTGGAGGATTATGCAGATCACCTGTGTGCAGAGTGTGAGGACTGGCTCCCATGTGGTGATTGAAAGCAGGTGGGTGCATTCCCCTCTCAACAAGTCTGGGTGTGACGAGGGACCTTGTTTGAAAAGAGCGTCAGACAGAAACTCTGGTGTGTTCAGGCCCTTTTCTGTCTTCTTCTGATGTGAGGATACCTTTTGAGGAAATACCATAAAATAAACCAATTGTCCTGCATTGGGTTCTTAGTGCCCATCGTGCAAACGGTTGTGCTTGTCCCGATAGCCTAATACCTGCAGGCTTTATTCTGTATACACATTAAAGAGGCATTTGTTTGTCCTTATCAAAGAGGCATTTTTTTGTTATTATTATTATTATTGAAAAGGCATTTTTTCATTATAGGGATGTTTCCCATTGTGCAAAACCTTGTGAGATTTCTTCAAATGAATATTATTTGTTCTTTTTTTTTTATTTCTTTATGTGGTTGAGAGCTGGTTTTCCGACTTCTTGAAGAACATCTGTGTTCAAAGGGAATCAATACCACCACACATCCAAAAAGGAATATTTACTGGCATAACACCCAAACACTCACATTACGTCTTGTCATCAAAGACCTAAGCAGAACAGCCTTTATGTTGTGTGCATCCATGAACTCTCCCCTGCTGTGACATGTGCTCAGAGAGCTAGGTGATAGGTGAAGTTGTTACCATTGCCAGTATGTCTCACACTACTCCTAACATTGTGTTCGATCTGTAGTTGATGACATCAATATCACACTGTTGCGAAGCCCCGAGGAGCTCAGGGAAGACAAGAGTGTCTTCATGAACCAAGGAGAGTGGGAGCTGCTCCATGTTCTCTCCAACTATAAGATCTTCAGTGTGGACAATGATGACTATTACGCTGAGATGAAGTTCCATGTGAGTATATTAAATGATTATGAGGATTTTAAGCTTCTCTTTAGTGCCTTGACCTCTACACTTGGCTGCCTGCTCTTATTGTACACATATCTACCCTTCTTCTTTGTTCCCTTTTTTTAATTAAAACTGTGTTCCCATTCATAAAAATGTAAAAATAATCATAGGCAAGTCCACACTAAAAAAAAAAACAAAAAAAAAAACTCACCTGACCTGTTAGTAGCAGTCTAGCAAGAGTTTTAGGTTTGAAATGAGAAGGATACACTAAAAATGAGTTAGAAATAGGACAGTTATTGAGTGTGTATGACTAGAGTGAGATCAATCTTTGTTTGATTTTAAAGGCCATGAATGTGTGAGGTACCAGCTGGCTGAGGGGTTTAAAGTTGATATTATTCCCCATCTCTCTCTTCCCTACTTTCCAGTCATATCTCCACTGTCAACTCTACAATAAAAGCAAAAAACGTGAAGCCTAATGACTGGAGACCATTTGGCAACCCATGCTATAGCTGGAAATGCTGGACAAAAATATTTAGATACTGTAGATAAAATTTTGTTTTCACATTACTGCTCTTACATGAATTAAACATAACATGTAAAATAGTGGAATTTAGATGTGTTAGTAGCCATATTTTTGAGGAACAAACTCCATCCTTTTGTTTCCTGTCTTTATGTTAACTGCCCTTTTCACAGCAGAGATTTTGAATTGTTATTGTAGGACAATCACAGGCGTTGTTAATAACATTAAACATTAAACTCTGCTCCAGTAAAGTGTCTCAATAAAGAGTGAGGCAACATGTACAATACTGAAGTTGAAGTAGCTAAATGTAGCTCAGCCATCATTAATTTCATTATTTGCACCTGTGCTTTTACTATTGTGACATGTCATAGTGCTAACATAACCTCACCTCACATTATTTGCTTACAAGACTTGCTATCCAAAGTCTTTTGGGTGCTCATCAAAACAAAATTTAAAAAAGTAATTTTTCCAATAAAACTACATTTTCCCAGGTGGTTATCCGGCGGCGGCCATTGTTCTACACTGTGAACCTGCTGATGCCCAGTATCTTTCTGATGGTGATGGACATCGTGGGTTTCTATCTGCCACCAGACAGCGGAGAGAGGGTTTCCTTCAAGATCACCTTGCTGCTGGGCTACTCTGTCTTCCTCATCATTGTATCTGACACGCTGCCTGCCACCGCCATAGGAACCCCACTGATAGGTGACTGGCATCAATTACTGCTTATCAACACTTTGCATTCAGAAGAAGGTCCCTTCAAGGAGTGTCTTCCTAGAACTTTAAACGATTTTGCCTGAAAATTATCTAATTTTACCTTTTTAAATTGATGTGGAATTAAAAAGATAAAAAAGTAAAGCTTAAAAAAACTAGTCTACAAGTCAAGCATGCAGGGACAGATTTGTTGAGGGAACGACAAGTTTTGAGAGTGAGCATGGAAAGAATTCAAACACTGAGTTCAGGATTTTGGAGGGTTAGAAACTATCCCAGCATATACTGGGTGGAGGGCAGGGCAACATCCTTGAGAAGCTCCTACTACATCATAGGCCTATAACAGACAATATTATTCATGCTTAGTCCACTTGATAGTTGGAAGAAACACACATTTAAAGGGGGGATATTATGCTTTTTGTGATTTTCTCTTATTTCTATACTGTTATGGTGTCAGATGTCTATGTTAAACATGGTAAAAGTTCCAAAAATTGAGGTGAACATATGTAAAAGGCTTCCTGCTTGTTCATGCATACCCACAAATGGCTGGTCTGTTCAGTAGCCTTTGATGCTAAGGTTGTTACTAGGCTTGTTGCTAAGGCTGTTGCTAAGGTTGTTCCATGGGCCCACTTACATATTTTGCACCAGATTTGAGCTTGAACAAGTACAGATGTATTTGAGAAGTTTCAGTTTCATGTTTTGTAATATTTTCCTGAACTTATAACTTTACCTGTCCTGTACTGTAGGTGTGTACTTCGTGGTTTGCATGGCCCTCCTGGTGATCAGCCTGACAGAAACTGTGCTGATTGTGCGTCTGGTCCACAAGCAGGACCTACAGCCACCTGTGCCCCACTGGGTCAAGTACCTGGTGTTGGAAAGAGCTGCGGTCCTCTTCTGCATCCACAAGAAGCACAGACTGTGTTCCAGATTGTCCTCCCAGGCCTCTGACCTGGAGCACTACAAGGACAACAACTATGGGACCGGTAAGGTACAAGTGAACACATAGAGACAACAACAGTGGTTTCCAGTCTAGGGCCAAAGGAAGAAGTGTATTCAGGTTTTCATTGGTTAGTTTCCCCTCTGTGATTAAAGATGTAAAGCAGAAAAATCAGCTACTGGAATGAAAAGGCTGGTTGGTGTACACCTATAGACGCTCATGTTAGCCCGGCTTGGATGGAAAAAGTGAATAAATGGGAAAACTAATGAAATATGTTGTCAGTGACAATTTTGCAGATACATCCGTTAAAATGCTTCCTTGTTATACACCCATTATTTGGGCAGCATTATGTTTCCTTCAAACTGCAATTGCTGTTGCAAATTAGCAGTATATGAACATAATTTTGATGTGACTGGGCAGATCAATAAATGAAGAAAAGAGTTCTAACCATATGACCCTCTCTACAACCACTGTCTAGACTTTCTAATCTATTCTTCTTGGGTTCACTAAAAGTGATACAGTGTGTATATGTAACAACACTAAAGTAAGTTAGACGTCCTCTGGAGGTTGCAGTGTACATTATATCCCTAAATGTGTTAAATGCAACCTATAGCATAGCAAGAATTTGGCTATTCTTATAGTCCTACCAGTAGTGGGCGCTAAAAATGTAGTTGGCGAAAGTAGTAGAAAAAAAGACAACAGGGGGTCGTTAAAATCTAATTATGAATGAGGTATAGATTTCTCGTGTGCAAGTATATGTTTAAGGCTAATAATGCAAGTAGGAGAAAGATCAGGGATCTAAACTATTGCAAATTATCTTGCTTTTGATGGTTGTGATGGGAGTAGAGAAGAGTGAACAGACTGACGCAATGCATCTTTGGCTAAACTCATACTCAAGCTGGAATCACAAATTTCGTCTGAGCTGAGTAAAAACAGCAATCAAGTAAAATTTCCCAGATGCTGGACTTTTGCTTTAAAGGGGACATATCAAGCTTTATGTGATTTTCTGGTATTTATCTGGTAAAAGTTCCAAAACTTGAGGTGAACATACCTAAAATTTAAAAAGGGCCTCAACTTGCACTGAACACTTCATTTGCAATATTACCTCTACTTCCTCCTTGTGCTGACGTCAGATTGCATGTACATGGCCCACAAATGGATGTCCGCTCCGTAGTCTTTATTGCTAAGGTTGCTCCATGGTTTGTGTACTCACATATTTCGGATCAAACATGTACAGATGTATTTAAGAAGTTTCCATTTCAAATGATGTGAAAAAGTGAAAGTGAAATCCTCTTACTGCTGTTACTTTACTTAGCATCTGGAACCACTGACCAATCAGAACAAAGAGAGCTCTTAAAGAGACAGGAGCCAAAACATCCTGTTTTAGACAGAGGCTGACCTGAAGGGCTGAATAAAGATAAATAATACAGTTTTTGAATTGTAAATCAAGCAAAGATATTCCAGTAGAGCCCAAGAATATGAATATAGACCTGAAAATGTGTGTGATGCATCCCCTTTAACATTTAAACCCTATGCAAGTTATACTCAAATGAATTTCCAAAGTAAATCAAAGTCTATCCATGTCTTGTCCTGTAGCCCAGTGCACCATCCACCACACCTGTGAGATAGGCCGAAAGCTCAGTCATCACGACAGAGAGGGCGGCGGGCTTCTCGGACTGGGCCTGCCCCCTTCCAGGGACCCTACCCCACCCGTCATGGACAACATCCTGCAGGAAGTGACAGCGATTCGCCACTTCATGGAGAAGAAGGACAGGAGCCGGGAAGTTGCCAAGGAGTGGCTGCAGGTCGGCTATGTGCTAGATGTGCTGCTCTTCAGAGTCTACTTGGTGGCCGTGGTGGCTTACAGCATCACACTGGGCACGCTGTGGTCAGTGTGGCAGGTTGCCTGAGTCTCACCACTGTAGTGCTGCGGACAAAAGCTCAGTGGGTAGAACATGGAGTTAAGAATATCTGAGTGAGTTGCTCTATGCCTGTGGAGCTCTGGGTACAGGGAGACACTCGTATAGTAATGGAACAGGAAAGCTGTTCCTGTACTTGTACAGTATGTACATTCAAAGCTGACCAACTGGGGCCACTATATCCCTGAAAACTACAGGCCATTCTTTATCATCATCATCATCATCTTAGGTTTAATGTTTTAAAGTTCCATGACATAAATGTCTTTTGAGACTCTTTTTTTCAATGCCAGTTTGAGGCTTTTGTGATTGAAAATTGACAAAATGCCTCACACACTTACAAATGCAATTATTATTCATCAATATAATATAATAGTACAATAAAGACAGACAGAAAATAGAAAACATGCACTTTGAACATGTACAGTAATATAAAAAAACTCAAATACATTTATTTACTTGAATTGTCAAAAGAAAGGAAGAGTGGACTTGTACACATGTAATTTACATGTGTTTTCAATTGGCTGATGAGCCTTAAACTTCCAGTTACAGTAGTTCTTTATGGCTGGTCTGGTTGTGTATAAATATTCCAAGTGACATGTGCTTCCAAGTGAAAGTAATGCAAAAATATATACCTTTAAATGCCTAAACCTTAAACCTATATAAAAATATGACTATGAAACTGGTTGCTGACTGACAGCACATCTATTAACTTGAAATCTTGAATTGCTGCTCCTACTGTTGAAAACATCTATTTAAAATATGTATTCCTCTTATTGTACATAGGTCAATAAACAAATAAGTTATATTAATGAGATAATAACTGCATATGATGACCTGTTTTGCTCTGCGTGTATATTAAGGAAACATTTAATTGCATGTCCCCTTGCTCTGTTGATTAAACTGTGGATGTATTGAAGAGGTGCATATTGAGCTATTTTCATTTCATGATAAATCATATGTCTGGAAGTTAAATGACAGAAATTCAAACTGCAGAGCTTCAAATACATATCAAAATCATGTTAAGCTTTAATGTGTGTAATCTGTCAAAAGTCTATTTGAATGTTGGACATGAATCTTATTACTCACATGAGTGCTTTGATAACAGCACTTCAACATATTTGTGTATACAGTGGCAGATTTTAATTTAATTTTATACCTTTTATTTAATTGTGTGCTGTGTCAACAAGAAATGTGATATAATGACATGCAATGTAAGAGTAATAATTGTAAATTCAATCAGTAAGTCTTTCACTCAGTGTACAATGCCCATAAGTATTCATCAAATAAAAAATAGCCTTTACCATCTTCACCTTACTTTTTTATGGGTCCATTGTGGAAAAATTAAATTTTAAATTAAATTTTTAATAAAAAAAAATGCAACCATGAAATAAAAAATAAGCTCCAATAAAACTGACTTAAAAAAATAATTAATTGAGCTGTAGTAATTAATTTCCTGCTGTTTCATTTATTTTTTCTTTATTCATTGATATGATTATTTATTTAATAAAGCCTCATTTTTATTCCATTAATTTTGTCCCACATTGACTTTGACAATTTTGGTCTTTAGTGCATGCATTTCCAGCCCAAAGTGAAGAAATAAGGATTTATCCACAAAAGATCCACAATCAATGAATTGAAACTTTAACTGTCCATTAAATATGGCATAAAGTTTTACAGGATATGGTCATTTGGACTAGTTTTATGGACAAATCAGTTTTGAATGGCATGGTTTATATATATAATCTGATCTATAGTCATATACATTTAATAAGAAATAACTAGTAATCATGTTAAATACATTTTTACTGTAACATGATGATCTGCCACTCATATGAACTGTGTTAAATTGATATATGAAGATTGAAATCTGTCAGTACACTGTTGATCCGTTATTGTTCATTCTGTGACTTATAAGAGGGTTAAATGTGTATATATAGACACAATGAGTGTAATTATGTGCTGCTCATAATTTGCTACAAACCAGCTAATGATGCATATGTACTACACTGCTCATTCATTGTGTTAACACGCCTGCAGTTCACCACAGCTGCCAAAGGATGGCACCATGCACAATGACATCAGTCTCTTTCAATGGCAGTGAGACACTCCAAGTGTGACATTTATACTATTAGAAGCCGTGTGCTTTGCCTATGTCTATATTCTCCAGAACAAAGTCATGAACAAAGGCTGCACTCCATAGTTAAAAAAAACAGCAAAAGGAATCACTTCATGTATTGATCTGTTAGATTTACAATCAATAGCCTCAATTTGTCAGAGATCAATACATGAGGTGATTGTTTTTGCTGTGTTATTAACTATGGAGTGCCGCCTCTGTGATGGAATATATGTCTACGTTTGACATTTTCTGTTCTTGTGAGGAAAGATATATCATGTTTTATGACAATGCATGCATATTGAAGATGTTTTGTTTTGTTTTTCTCATGCTAACATGGACAGTGTTACACTTCAGTCAGGTTTTATTAAATTAATGTAGCTCTTTGTGCAAGATCAGAACACAAAGTTAAATAGATAAAAGAAGAAATAAAAGTATTAATGTTTAAATTTAGTCCTTATTGTCCACATTGTCCAATCACATTGGCCTGAATTAAAGTAAGTTTTGCAATCTTTCATGAATTTTTGTCGTTATGTATGATTTAAAGCCTGTGTCCCCTTTAAGCTAACACTTGTGACCTATAGTACATCTAATGTCATTATAACTTTTGCTGTAATGACAACTATACAGAGAATCAGCTCTGTTCTCAAGCTGAACATTTGTGTCTTTCTCCTAACTGAGAACAAACCCTGTTAGAACCATTTAAATCCTTCGTTTGCAATTAAATTTACTTACTCAATTACTTACTTTATTTTCAGTGCATGTGAAAATAAGAAATTACACTGATGAAAATATCACAGTGATTTTATATGTGACTCACCCACCATAGGGATCCACAGGTTTATTGTCAAGTTAATTTAGGTTTATTTTTATTGTTCATCATCATCACATAAAACGATTCAATGGGAAATTCCCTCTGTGAATAACTGAGGTGATAATAGAGCTGTAGATGATTAATGCAGTTATCATTTATTTGTAATTAAGACCTTAAATAATAGAATATTATTCTCTGTGCATGTTTAATTTAAACCTTCATTTAAAACCCCTAAAACAAGGAATTTTGGGATCATCACTTAAAGGCTGCTAACACAGAATCCAGCCTTTAGATATGTGGGTCAAAGATCAGTGGTGAAACCTCATGTTTCAACACAAAGGTCTTCACTGTTCATATTGCCATCCTGACAAACCATTCACCAACCCCCTGCCCCTTCCTTCCTAACACCCCAAAATAAGATCAAAGTCACACTAAAGCAACAAAGTCAAACAAAACCACTCACAATTGGAGTTTTTTTTCTCTCATTTCCTGTTTTTGTTTTCTGTCAAAATCTTAAAGAGTCAAAAAAACAAACAAAAATAAATAACCACAGAGCTGCAATATGCTTTGTGTGTAATACTTGGGACTGGGCACATAAGTGAACAGGGGAAGAGGAGAGCTGCCTCATTAGTTTTCAATACTGAAGTCAAGATCTGATCCAATGTGCCAGAGAGAGGAAATGAGCAAATATTGTGGCATTATTGGGACATATTGGTGACACTTTTGATGTGATGTTTTTTATGTTGGATACACAGGCTTGTCTTGTTGAACTTTATTGGGGAAGAAATTTCAACAACCAGGGCTAGAGATAACAGTGAATATTTATCACCAACTGATGCATTTTGAAAATTTAACACATGAAAGGGGTGCCACCAGGGATTTTTGCATGTTTTAGCACATTTACTACAAATGTAACATTATTTTCACATATTATTTGGAAGCCTACCAAGTATAATATATGTCATGACGTGGAGCAGATGCAAGCAGGAAAAATTCTAAACTGCACTGGTGTTAAAACACCTCCTTGTTAGTAAAATTAATTGGGAGGTTTTCTGTTCTTCTCAATCTGCCACAATGTTGTGACTGCAGCATTGGAACTTTGCCAATATAGAGGCTAAATTCTTGAAGCTTGTCCTAAGGATTGCACTATATAGAACAGTCCATTAAATCCCGAAATTCAAATGGTTTCTCCTTTGGGAAGCATTAATCTGTTCAGGAAGTCATGCACTCTGCCTGTTAAATTATGCCTTTGTGTTTGGAAAGTTTGATCTTCTGGGGAGTGTGTGGAGATTTTGGTGGCACTAACTGACAAATGAGGTCACAATAATCATTGTAAATCATCCTCTGGGGACAATGAATATTAATTAATACAAAATGATGTGGAAATCTCACCATATTTGTGGAGAGAAAGTAACTTAATTCAACATCGTCCCATAAAAAATATCTTACTGTAGGCGGAGCCAGAGATTTCCTTTTGCTGGAGATAGTTAGGGGCTATGTTATTTACTGGTGTGTGGCTATGTATTATGTATGTTTATTGTATTTACATGAATAAGCAGGGTTAAGTATAGATGTGATGCATCATATGCATGTGCAAAACATGTAGATGAGAACAATTAAACCATGAATTCAGCTGCATTAAAAACACAGTTTAGGTTATCACAGAGCGCAGGACAGATAGTCTCAACTGTCAAACTGCACATTTGTACAGATTTCCATGTCAGTATATGTTTTCTAGCACATGAGCCCTAACATATGATCATTTTTTCCATGAGACTTTTGTAATTCTTGAAGGGGCTGTAGCCCTAGCTAGCCCCACCCTACTTCTGTATATGAAGATTATTTTTATATACAACTAATTTGAATCAGTAAATACATTTTGTAAGAAACTCCAAGACTATAAAGCTGCAAAATGTGTGTATACTGAACTGAATGTATATGCTAAACTTCTAATAACTGCTAGTTATTTCCCCGTTTCCAGTCTTTATGCAAAGCTAGGCTAAACATGTCATGAACCCTGCTATGTACTTACCACACAAACAGAAGATTGATTATGATCTTCTCATCTTATAGTTGGAAAGGGAATGAATAAGCGCACCCCCCCCATCCCCCAAAAATGTCAAACTATTCCTCTAACTTCATCTGTCGCACTGTATTTACACTTCAACAGTGGAACAAGACATTCAACACCTACTCTGCTGTCCGCTGGTTAGATGTGAGATTGAGCAAAGACACTAAATTATACATGTAATCAACTGCTAAAGCAATGAAAACACAAAAAGAGAGACTGACATGAGCGACTCCTTGCCACAAGAACACTAATCTAAACCTCGTTCAGGTCAATCTATTTCCATGCAAAAGCTGAACATCTTGCGTCTTGGCTCGCTTCCTTTCTAATGACAATCATGCATGTGTGTGTAGCACATGACTTGCACACTTACACATGCCCTGCATATCTAATGATGGCATTTATGACCTCTATAGCGTGTGAGGCAGAACAGACAAAAGGCAGTCAGGCTTGAAGTGCTGTAGTAGTTACTATTAGCACATTACGGGTGAGGAAAGATGGTGTACAGCCAGGTTGTGAGTGCGAAGCTAGACAGCTGATTGTACTTCATCTGTGAACATTTGTGGAAACATATAGCAGGCTGTCAAGAGTGCGTGGTGGCATTTAGTCAGGTGCTATGGTTTGAAATAGTTACAAAAGGATGATTCAGATGAATATATATGGGTAAGTTTTTGCTTTTCTGTGTCAGATTAAAAATAAACTTGTTCTACATGGTTGAAATACCAGAAACAGTGATGGATTCACAGTGCCTTTATGTAGGTATGTACAGTATAATTATTATTATAGGGTAACCTTTTATTGTGCCAGTCTAAAATGTAAAATACTTGGCACATGTGTCTAATAATGCTATATTTCAGCCTTAAAATTCAAAACATGTCATTAGCAAAGAGAGACAATTCATCCACATAACAATTGAACCATTGCGGTGTATATGCATGCAGATATTTTTTGGTCTTATTTGTCCAGGATTTGAGAAAACAGTATCTGTCTTGGAGATTAATTTAATGTCTAAAAACAGTAACATCTCTCTCTTTTCCAGAGGCAGTGTCCCTGTTACAGATATAACTATGGACAGTTTTAATTGAAAGAACCTTCTATGAAAAATGTTTTCTGACTTGATTTGTTGTTCATGTTGTTTCCATCTCTGCAGCTGATTTTATTGTTGTGATGTTTTTGTAGGGCACCTCCTAAAACTCACCTGTCAGTGAAATGATGAGTGCACTTCAGTTGGCCTGGCCAGCATACCTCATGTTGTACAGCAGCAGGGACAGGAGAGGTTACGGGAAAGTATTATGTTGAATTCCTGTCAGCTGGTGATCAAACAGAAGCAGTAAAGCAGCAACAACTGTGGGAACACTCTTTGTTGAACTTTGTTGTGTCAGAAAACAAGACTATGTGTCTATAGCCATGCTATCAACTCAGTGAAGGTGCTTTGAACTTAATGCTAATGGCAGTATGTTAACATGCTCACAATGCAAACATGCTAACATGCTGATGCTTACTAGACATAATGTTTAGCATGTGAACCATATTATTTCAACCCAGTGGCCAGAAGAAAACGTTGACATTGAACGTTTCTACAAACCACAGAAACGTATATCTACATTTCAGCACGTGACATACATATCATATCAACATCTACAAACGTACCATATTAACATTTCTACCTGTTGAATAATGATGTTTTATGGTGTGACAACGTTGTGGTTAAGGTCTGGTTAGGTTTGGGCACAAAGACAGAAATGTACAGTTTAATTCTGGTGAGCAGGCTTCTTAACATGCTAGCATTTGCTATTTAGCACTTTACACAAAGTACAGCTAATAGGAATGACAATAATTATTTAGTCAGGTTAATATTTCGTCCTGATGACTGTAGGATTCTTGATGAAAAGTCAGGCGATCACTAAAGTCAGTAAAATTCACCTTGAAGAGGGCATAAATGGCAGTACAAAATTTCAATTGTAATTGTCAATCCATCAATTAGTTGTTGAACTGAAAACCACAAATGTGAACCTCTTGTTGGCTCTGGAGGAAAAGTCTGGGCACCAATGTTTGTGCCAATCAGCGAAAACTTTGACCTGCTGGTGGCATTAGAGGAAAAGTAAGGGGATTACCTAAATAATTAGGATTATGGGCCTATGGGCATTGTTGATATCTGTACCAAATTTAAAGGAAATCTATATAAAGTTGCTGAGATATTTCAGTCTGGACCAAAGCAAAGCATGGCTAAAAAAATCAGATAGGCCAACATATTAAGTGTCAAATCACTGTCTGTTAGGCTCTATGCAACCATCATTCAGGACATACTGTACATTAAATTAATGTTTGGACAACCTGCAAGCACTAACAAAGACAATACAGTAACCTCTCCGTGATACAAAACATATCAAACTGGGAAAACTGGGAGCTGTGAGAACTATGGGATTAGTTATTAACAAATTGAAAGTATGTAATGATCTTGGTTATTGTACATATACTTAACTCTATGTTACATCTCCCCCATAGTGAATTATGCTGCAGGGGTGTGTGATTTAAAAGAATCTAAAACTATAGACTTTATACATAATATAAATATAAAATGGTTCATAGATTTACTCCATTTCCAGCAGTTCAGAGAGAAATGTTGCTTGTGGAGTAAATTATACAGTTAGGCAAAAGAGCTTCATTCAATCTTCGAGGAGGTGGATATCCTGTATATCTATAGGAAAACTCTATTGAAAATAAGCTTTTACTGAAATTTGAAGAAAAATGGTTTGAAAACCTTCTGTCAAAGGCAAAATTAAGGAACTATATGCATATCAAACAGAATTTTGTCCCTGAATTATATGCAACATCTCGTTTCTCGAGAAGCCAAAGAACTTTGCTTGCACAGTTGACATCTGCTATTCTTCCTCTGGCTTTTGAGATTGGTCAATTCAAAAATGTTCTGGATGAAAATAAACTGTGTGAGAATTGTGATATGAGTGAAGTGGAAAGTGAGTGCATTTTTCTATTGGACTGTACAAATTATAATGACTTAAGAGGGTTGCTATTGAGAGTTACTGAATTCATGAAATTGCTCGAATAAACCCTGAACTGTTTTGGTGTTCAGATGAGCAGAAACTGGAATACTTATTTAATTTTGATGTATTCAAGTTTGTGAACTTTATCTCAAAAACTTGGAAAAGAAGGCAAGATGGATTGTTTAATTAGTATTTATTTAGACTTTTCAGTAATATATAGTGAGCTTCTGACAGCAAATTAGAAGGTCTGTACTATTTAACAATGGTCTCTAGATATGAAGGTGAAAGATATTCTTTTCACAATATATACATTATACTCTGGTCCTGGCTTGCTGGAATTTGTGGTGGCTTGTATGCCCATGCGGGCTGGGCATACAGTTGCATGACACAATAATAAAAATTTCATTTCATTGTATTTTTCCCATTCTATATTGTTGGTTCACATGCTACTTAACCAACATGCTTCAAGTTGTTGATTCAAATCAGCTAGAGAAGCATACACTATGTATGCATTGTTGTTGTGTAAACCAGGCCTCTCCACCACAAACTCAAATGCGACTGTAAAGTTCGTTCTTAAGACGTGTCATGGGCTAAACAAGTACGTCAAAAGTCAAGAGTATGAATGTGTTCAGTAAATTTCAGCAGAGCAAAACCTGTATCTAGGAGATTTGTTAGAAATCTCTCCATGCTTCTTGTGCTTTCATGAGAATGCATTTAAATAAATGTACAGGGTTTATATGTATAAGAAAGTGCTAGGGGATACTAGGAAGTAAACTTATCCATAGTCTTTGTTTTACCTTTATATAACTAATATGAAAAAAACAACAAAAAAACAAAGTAAATCAAGGATGTGATTTGCTTTTTTGAGTGAAAATTGAGGGATAACAAAATACACAATGGGTACTTTCAGACAAAGTAATAAAATAAAAAAAGGAAAGAAGTTTGATGCCACTAAAGCTGTTTGTTTTATTTTCACCGAACTGTAATACGTCATGATTATTGCAATTTATCACAGGATTAAGATATGAACCAATTAAAAATAAATTTATATTTATAAAGTGTATTATTGAAGTACTGTATAGTATTGAAGAGCATATCACACACACACAAAGCTACAAGATTATTATTTTGTGTTAGATCCTACTGTTTCATACTTTCTGTATATTATTCCTAAAATGATTCAGGGAACAAATCATGAGCCAGAAAGAGGGCTAAGACAGACAACATGAAGTCCATTTTTTATTTTTTTCTAACTGCAGATTGAAAGTATACAACTGAACATCATGATTTGATTTTTATTATGAGACTCATAAATAAAAATACAAAAAAATTCCACTACAAAAAACAATCTACTGTTAGTAGGATGTAGAAAAAAGAAATATTCTTTATATTTTCACTATCAAAGGCACAACATTGACTTTAGTGACAACATGGAGAAGAGAACCTGCAGCATTAAATCTTTTATTTTTTCTTTTATTTTTTTTCACACTCCATCAGAGAACACTGAAATGTTACAAAGAGATGTGTCTGATTCTACATGGAAAGAAACAAAAAAAAAGAACAACCTCTATATCAACAGACGGTGGCTATAGATTGGTGGCACAGCTCAACAGGAAACGTACTGCCACGGAAAAAAATAGCACGTTGTCGCTGGAAAAGACAAAGGACCTTTGCAAAGCTCTAATGCAAATTTTAAAAAAAATTATACAACTGACAACAATAAGAGAACAAAATAAAGAAAATAAAAAATAATAATTGGGCACCTTCTAAGATTAGGCTAAGATTAGGTGCTGAGGTAGACAAAAACTATAACAATTCAAATCATAATAAAAACACTATTTTCTTAATACAGAGCAACTTGACTGGCACTTGTGCTGTCACAACAATGGAGGAGAGAAGTAGCACAGACAAGCCAGGGAAAGACAGAGAGAAAAGCTTTGTTACATAAAAAGCTTTGTTATGCTTGGTCCGACAGGGCAATTGGTCCTCAGTGCTAATATAAAAAAATACAATGTCTTGGTGCTTTGTTACTCAAACAGTTTTTAGTCTAGACCTCGATGGCACATGCATTGAAACACTGCATGAAATGGCTACTTTGTTCTAGAAACACCACACCAAAACACAGAGTGCCAGCTCCAGGGATGCCATGATTCCTCTCTGACGAATTTTAACATCCCCCTCTAAATGCATTTTGTAGAAAAGAAAGTACTTTAAAAAAAAAAAAAAAAAAACAAACAAAAAAAAAACTGAAACAAAGCAGAAGGGGGAATACCCTACTGCCAACCTACCCAAATGGAGGTTTTCTTTATTTTCTTTAATTTTTTTTTGAAGAGCAATATAAAGTTCTCATCAGCAAACCTGTTGCTGACAAAAAAAGACAATCTGAGTGGAGAAGCAGACTCTGGCTTAACTTGATGGCAGAAAAAAACAATTTCATACAATAGATTTTATCCCGAAAGTTTTGCATGATTTGCCACTGCAGCCTGTCTGGATTCCATTAAATTTTCCCCATCATTGTTGGTTTTGTGTCTCTAAATAAATGCTTTTAGGTGCCAATCACAGAGTATGACCTAAGAAAAGACTGGATGCAGAATCTCAGGTGCTATTTCAATAGCATTAAGGGTTTATTACAGTCCTTGAAAAAGAAGCCCTGCTCTATTCAGGATTAAAAAAAGAAAAAAAAATAGGTCATTTTTGAGCGTCATGACATCCCTAGGGTGCTGGAGACACCATTTTTATTTTCTTCTGAAAATACAGAAACTAAGCAGATATAGATGGATATTTTTGTTGAACAATTTCCATTTTTAGGCACAAAGATAGTACAGAAACATCGGAGAACACTGAGGGAAGAACTATATCAATGCCAATGTATATATATATTTTTTCCAACATAGAGAAAAAAGTGGCATAGAATATCATTTTATTTTGTATCTGATCTGATTAGTGCATTTTTCCACTAATACACACACACACACACACACACACACACTCTTTTACACTCTTTTACACGCTCTTTCACTCGCACAAAAAAGTAGAAAACATTCAGAGGACGATGATAGGAATAACGTGACTGTTCAGGTCTTGCATTGTGGTGGTTCAGACTGAGCCGTGACTGGGTATATTATAGTGGGTGGATATTATATGAGGGTGAAAAAGCCCCCTCAGCTCACAGTGTTTGAGAATAAAATGGCAAGACACCTCGGGACATGCCATCCCTTCTTCTTTTTTCAAGTACAAAAACGAAACAAAAAAAAAAAATGTTGACAGTCAAGTTAGATTGAAAAATCGTGAATGACAAGTACTAATTGTTCGGTTTGGCAGCGTCCCTCTGCCGTCCCGTATTTTATCATCTTTTTTTTTTTTTCCTTTTTCACTTTGTCACACACACACACACACACACACACACACATACACACACGTGCGTGCGCTCGTAAAATTTGTGGTGGATAGATTTAGTCCTTCACCTACAATGCAATTGACATCCAGAAAGCAACACTTATTATTACAATATGTTCACACACATGTTTTTTTGTCCAACAATATCAAAGAGGAGCAAGGCAAAAACGATTCACACCCAGAGAGAGAGAGAGAGAGAGAGAGAGAGAGAAAACAGGTTAAAAAAAAAGAAAGAAATACAAATATTTGTGCCCTGCTGTAACCCTCCACAAATGGAAAAAGGACTGACACTGAATACAAAAATATCACAATTTTTATATATCAAATTGCCTCTGTTGGCTCTTGTTCAGGAATACACTCATTTCTCAAGAGAGAGCTTGTCAGCTGAGAGAATCTTTATTTTTAACCTTCTGGTTTTTCTTTTTTGATTACCACTTGCAGTTCCAATTGTCCAAACGCACTATGCATCACTGCAAATATGACCTGTCCTGGGGGGAGGGATGGTTGGGGGAAGGGGGTGCGGTGGGGGGGGGGTCATGATGAACCTTCTTTTTTTTTTTCACATTACAAAACTACAATTCTATTCACATATTTTCAAGTTTAAATTCTTGTTTTTAAACCCTCTTAAAAAGCAATAGTACTTCCTCTCATCTGCCGCATCCCTCTTACTCATCACTTAAGGCTTCAAAATTGCTTTTTTTCTCTGCTCTTCTATGGTTGGAGGTGCAGGGGGAGACTATAAGAGAGGAATAAACATCCATTTGAATGACTCTTCTCAGCCTATCAACCTCTACTATTGTTATCTCTTACCCTTTTATATACATTTTGCTTAAAAACACAGACAATCATAAATCAACTTTAGAAAAAAAAAAGCATGAGATGAAGTAGCAATGATGAAATAATGCAAAACACAAACACAAAAAATGTGCTTTTGCCAAAAAAAAAAAAAAAAAAAGAAAACAACTTAGAGGTAGCTTTTATAACAAATGACCAAACTTTCCGGCTCTTTAACAAGCGGGGTTAATAATACCAAGTTTGGTAACAAGTAATGCACAAAGAAATACACAACATTAGAAAAACAAACAAATCTCTTCACCGTGGCACTTAATTTTTCTGCGTACACATTGCTTCATCATGTTGTGCAATGCATCTTTCCCACATACACTCATGAACAAAACAAAACAAAAAAAAAAAGTGTACAATGAAACAAAAGGGAAAATTAAAATACACAAGCAACATGAGGTCACAAAAACGAGGTAATTCAAGTACGATGTGTTGAGCTCAAACTCAAGGTCAATAATAACAACAACAACAACAACAACAATAACAACAACAACAACAACAACAACAACAAGAGGAGACGAGAGAGACGAAGCGAAGGGACAAAACCACAGAGAAAGAGTTGATTTATTCTGTTGTCTTACTGGTCGCCCCCCCTAAGCTGCTGGGCCGTGTCTCGTCCAATCAGTGATTTCCCCCCTTTTCCACCGGCCATTTGGATATGCGATCACCCCAGTAACGCTGTGACATGCAGTGATGTTCAGTAATGCCATAGGTTCCACTATAATACTCTGTGGCTGTGTATGCCATACAGTTCTAATGCTGCATTTCAGTGAAGTCAAAAAAAAGTCAGAAATTCCCACTTCCTCCTCAGCGAAATAACCCTTTCCATTTGAGCCTCATGCTGCATTTTTCGGAACAATTACAGGTGGCGTTTTTTTCCAAGATGCCGTTATGCAGCACCATAAACGCAACGCAAAACTTTTAACATACTAACTACTCTCAAAGAAGAGTTTGAATTAATCCTGCTGACCTCTCTTTCCCCCACTCTCTATGCAATGGTGCACACAAGAATACTGACTTTCATATAATATTTTTTTATATAAAGCCCCAGTGGTAATGCAATGCAAATATATTTGTGACTATGCACCATTTAAAAACAATATCTGTAATGTACCTAGAAAAAAAGGACCCCCAGATAAGGTCCTTATCAATCATATTGTGCTCTAGCAGTGTATTCTCAAACACAAACCTACTGAACTTGTCTGCTTTGTCTGGGTTGGTAAACTAGCCTTGTCCAATCTGTCAAAGACCCTGGTGGTGAACAGTTACACATATTCAAATAGCATTTACAATTGCTAGCCAGCTTTTGCACAAGGAACAGCATTTGACGTTGGAGAAAACTGCTGAACCACTGGAAGGCATGGAGAGTAGTAACAACCTCCAAGGTGGGAACTATAGGTTTCTGACTTCGAATGAAAGACAGCATTAACCTGCAATAGATTTTTGACACAGTATGAACCTAGCCTAGTTTGAACCCAGCTTACAGTCTCACATTCATGTTTTGATGCCATATAACAGTCTTCAACCTGCCACACCACCTTTGACGTTATGGCGTGCACTTAGGGCATTCCCAGGACTCCCTCAACATTCACTTCTAGCAGTCAAAGTCACAGGACTCCCACGAAAAGCAGCCTTTTCCCATTTTGTTTTCCATCACTGCGGTGAATGGACAGATCTGTTGCGGTCAGAAAGTGTTACGGTTTATGTGTCAGTTTGTGTAGTTCATCGTTAGTGTGAGATTATGATATTCATCTGGTTAAATGTACATGATAAAAGCAGTCCAGTTATCTATTGCTGAGAAGGTGGATAGGCTGGGTTTAATGTGACATACTGTAATAGAGAGTTATGATTTAATGAAAAATATATACCTTGCATCAAACAAAAACTGTTGTCGTAATTTGTTTTACCTGTGCAATCAAGCCATGATAAATCAAGCATAGCTAAAAAAATACTAGATGAAAAAGTTAGCCTTTGGCTCTCCTGGGAGAACCGTGGGTGGCCAGTGGTGACCAGACCGTCTCCAGCTCTGTCAGAGATGCAGAACCAGGAAGACTACTGAGAACACTGGGGAGATTTCCAACAGAAAGCAGCAGTAGCATCTTCCCCACTCAAAACCAAATAGGTGCTCGATTTGCAGTATTTTAGTGCTCCCATCCGTCCAGTTCAATCGTTTCATCTACTGCATACGCCTACCAGCTCTGCTGTTGATTCTCAGGGGCTATCTTACTGCCACCGCTGGGATCTGAAGGATATTATGTACCGGCAGGTTACACTGGCAGATTTCTGTGAAAACTGGAAAGATCTGTGCCTACTAGTCAGGCAGAAGTGATGGGAGTTGACAAAACAGATATATTTTCCATTTGGGGATGGAAAGGATTAGGGGCACCCTCTGGAGCATTTGTTTCTTTGACTCAGTCATAGTGGTTTGTGGCCATAATGAGAAGGATTTTAGCATCTGAAGGCCAGCTTTTCCTCAATACTGGGAAAGCAGACCAAAGCACGATGAACTGGGGGCCTAAACTGATTCTCATATTCACATATTCTTCATGTGATCCTAACTAGTCTGACTGTGCAGGGTGAATGCAAACAAACCAAATGCCAAAGTAGAAAAACAAAAAAATCTTCCCCCATTTGGAAAGAAAACGAACTCTACAAAAATGGAGTGAAAGATTTGGTTTCCGATGGTAAGGATGCGCAGGTTCAGATAGCCCTTGAGAATCTGCTCTCTCGCTGCTGTGGCAGCAGCGTCCAAATGTCACTTCCTTGCAGCTTGCTCACTTTATGGTGCTGCATGCAATGACCTGAAACAATAACACAGTTGCAGATGTAGTGAATGACCCGGTAAATCCGAACAATGGTGGAGAATCTCTCTCCATGTCCAAGTCTTCCTCTTCTTAGCACTTTTGTCCTACCATCACCACCCTTCTACCCCGTCGGTTGTTGCCGCCTTTGCATGAAAAGAAAATGAGAAAACAAACCCTCTTGCTTTCGAGTCTCTTGTCATTGACGTTCCTCAATCGTCAACACTCCATCATAGCCTCACGCCTCCTATCCACTCAATTACATTCCCCTTACCTCACAACCTCGTCCCTACCCTCACATGTGGCCCCCCTTCTCTTTACTCTTCTGGTCTCAGACATAGCAGAGGTACAGGTAGGTCTTCTCTATGCGCCAGTCTGGGGGGATATCTTCGGGCTTGTGGCCTTTCATGTGCTTCTGCATGGCTGACAGGCTGGGGCAGTACTCCAGGCAGATGGTGCATTGGTAGGGTGAGGCGCCGTTGTGGGTGCGCAGGTGCTTGATCATGGCCGAGTAGTCCCTGGATCGCTGGTGGCACAGCTTGCACTCGAATGGCTTCTCACCTAAGAATGGTGGGGTGGGGTTGAAGACAATAACTGTGTTAGTAACAGTGCCATTCAATTACAGTATTACATCCTTGTTGAAGCTTGATGTACCTGTTCATTTAGAAATAAATGCATTTGATACAAATCAATTAAAAGGTACAGCCACATTAGCCTGTGTAGTATTCTGGTAAATGTAGCAACTTCTTTCAGTCACACTTGGAACACATTATTATTATTATTATTATTATTAGACATTTTTGCTTTTATTTGACAGTTTAAAATTCAGGGAGAGGAAATATGGATAGAGAGAGGAGTATGAAATGCAACAAAGGTCCACAGTCGGAAGCCAACGAGAACATCCGCCAGGCCAAAAATTTTTTTAGTGCCAAATATCCATTCATTTGAAAATCATTTGGGAGCCTCTGTGTGCTCTTCAGAAACAAGAGTCAACCTCTTGCCTTGGAAATTTATGAAAGAAACAAATTATTTTCTTTATGTTATTCACCTAATTTATGTGCATTGTTTCATTTCAGCTCAGTGTGAGAGTCTCTACTGAGTTTTGATGTCATTTAAAGTCACACTCGTTTCTCTCCTCCACTCTTAGCCACTCTAGAGCGGAGCAGAGGAGAGACGGGTAAAGTGAAGATAACATTTCTCAGGTTGATGACAACTCATCATTATGTTACTGTAAGCACAATTGAAGCTTAATAAAAAGCCAAGAAGAATAATTTATTAATGTAATCCACCCAAAAGATGGACAGACATTGATCCCAAAAGTCTGAAACTGAGGTCAGAATACCCAACCTGAATCTGGCAACAGTGTTAAGGATGCTAGAAGTTAGCATGACTGTAAAAGAATGCTCTGAGTGGATCACTGGGAAACAAAATAAAATATGGGGAGAGTTGTAAAATATGACTACTCTAACTGTTTGTTTGATCAGGTCTAAATGTTTTGTAATATTGTAATTAAATGGGTTAGCATCAGCCCCCCCTCTCACCAACCCAAAGCAGTCAATCTAAGAGAAACACTGCCACCACCAACAGCTAGCAGAATGATCTTCTAATTATTCTTATGGTTGAAAGGATAGGAAGCGTTTGTGTTCACTTGGCTTTATTAAAAACACTCCACTGTATTAGGATTTTGTAACCATGCATCTAAGCTTTTTTCCACATCAAGCTGAGCAGCAGATGTGCAACTATTGAATGTGGCACTTGAGGTTTCTATGACCAGACAGAGGATAACTTTCTTTTGCTTTTCAATGTCCAATGTCTACTTTCCTTAAATCCTCTTATGAAAACAGCCAAATATGACACTCAGGATTTATTTTTTGTAATTAAAGTTTTTATTCACTTTTTCAAAACAAAGAACAAACAGAAGGAATCAAAATAAAATAAATCTGGGCAAACAAAATTAGCTACAAATAGAAAATAATAAGGGGTCATCATGTATCAGCAAATTCAAACCAAATTTTCAGTTACAGTACAGAGTCTTTGCCATTGTTTTATAAAAGAGTGAAGATGATACATTTGTACGCAAATTAAAATAACGTGATATTTTGTTCTCCTTTTTAATTAATTTAATTCCAAAACTGCCTATTGTTGGCTAAGCCAAAATCATCTCTTGAACTGATTGAAAAATGCTTGCTCTATATAAATCACTAACTTTTCAATATACTTATCCCCTATGATTCCCACAGAATAGTTTTTTTTCCCCGATTCATATTTCTATGATTGATATGATAAATATAATTGCTTATATTGAGAGATATGTATGAACTTATGAGTTTTTATCCATGTCTCTCTGGAATGCTTCAAGATTGGGTTGTTATTAATGCTTGATACATTTTTCTGCGACAATGCCTCCATCCAAGGGGACAGCAAGTTCATTTTCTATCTGCGTCAACACAAGTTGATTAGTATTTCCATTATTCCAGTGTTTAGCCATCTTTGTCTCTGGTGTTATCTTTGCTCTTTTTCATTTTTTCCCCTTTATTTCATCTATATACTTCTATACTGTTGGTCATACAAAGTTCTTCTCAATGTCAAAATGTAATCTTTTTCAGGAGAGGAAAGGAAAGGAAAGGAAATGTCCATTCTAATTTCAAACTGATGTTCCACACAACTCTACATTTGGTAATCCCAACCCTCCTAAATTCCTTGTAGTGTATAATTTAAGAACATTAATTTTGGGTTTCTTTCCATCCCATACAAAGTCTCTAATTAACTGATTAAAATGTTTAAAAATCCCTGGAGGAACGCTGACTGGCACCATCATGGAGATATAATTAAACTGAGATGCAACTACCATTTTTATTATGCTTATCTTTCCAATAAATACAATATAGGGGCTGAAGAGGCAGGGTCTGTGGATAGCCACAAAATGTCATCTGCATAAAGCAATTGCTTGTGCCCTCTTCCTCCAGCTCTAACCCCACCAATCTTTGGGTCTGCAAGTGGTTCAAGAAATAATGTAAACAATAATAGAGAGCTTGTCTCCCTGCTTTATGCCCTGTCACAGCCTAAAGGAGGGTGATATCAACCCATTTGTAACGACTGATGCGTATGGCTTTTCATATATCACTCTAATCTGATATAACAGCCAAACTCCAAATCCAAAAGTTTGCATGGCATGCAAAAAAAAGCCTTCTCAACAACTAGGTAGAAGGCTGCGATCAAGTGTGATCCTCCCGTCTTAACCACATCAAGTGAGGTTATCAGGGGATGACCTTCCACTTATAAATAACCTAATCTAGATGTATAATATCTGGCAGGATATGCTCTAGATGCATAGCCAATTCCCTTAGTTAGTATCTTGTAATCAACCACAGCTAAACTGATAGGCCTGTAGCTGGTTGGATCAAGTCCTCGGGTGCTCACCCATTAATATAGCCTTAAAATATACCTTCATTAAAATAGGTAACAGAATATCAGTGTAGTTCTCATAATATTCAACAGGAAAGCCATCTAAATCCTGGAGCCTTTCCTGACTTCATTAATCTGATAGCTTTCCTAACTTCATCCTCCTTAATTGGAGTGTCCAAAATTTCTACTTGATTTAGATGACAGCCTAGGGAGATCAATCCTCGAAAACCATGTATTCATGTCATCAATACTAACAGGAGTGTCTGAAGTATACAGATGTGAATAGACCTGATTAATTTCCTGAAGTGTAGTCACCATGTGCCCGGGTTCATCCTTAATATCTGATATAATGTATGTGGCTTCAGTTTGCTTTAACTGTCTTGCCAGAAATTTTCCTGATTTTTCTCCAGTTTCACTGAAATTCATTGCGAGTCTAAATATGACAAATTCAGCTTTCTTATTTTACATCTCATTTAACTCATATTTAATGTCATATATCTTTTTCACTACGGTCTCACTATACTTCAGATAATTTTTTTCATGTTTTTCTCCTTTTACTTTAACTCAATTTCCAATTTACTGATTTTCTCCCTATTTTCTTTCTTCAGTTTTGATGTATAGTCTATGATTTTGCCCCTAATAAATGCCTTGAAGGTCTCGCAGATGGAACCTGTCCTTTCAGTAGAGTCCATGTTTATTTGGAAAAAATCAAGTTCAAGTTCTTCATATAATAACTGCTTAAATATTGGGTCTTGAAATAAAGAAGTGTTAAATCTCCACCTACTACTCCTCACTCTTTGAGTATGCATTGTTAGGTACAGCTCAAATGTAGCATGGTTTGTTAGTGCTATTCTATTATCCATAACAGACTCAATCATGCTTTTGGATAATAAAAAAATATCTATTCTGGGATGCATTTTATGGTTATGCCAGTAGAAGGTATATTCTCTTTCTCTGGGGTTTGTCAGCCTAAAGACATCTATCAGGCCCAGGACTTCTACAAGCTGATGTATTGCAAGTCTAACCTTTGGAACTTCACAAGAATATGTTGTCCTAGTCAATATAGTATTCAGAATCTGATTGAAGTCCTGCCCCAGCCCCAACAATCTGATTAACTTTATGGAAAACATCTGCATCCTCCTGATTTGGAGCATATATATTACAGAATCAGAATAAGAGTTCTTGGGTATAACTGGATGCCTTCACTCTGGACTATGTGTGTCCTCTTTGGTGATGAATTCCACTGCTTTGCGATGGTCCTCAAAACTCAACCTCTTCCCTTTCAATGAAAACCGCAGCACAGTGGGGAAGGCCAGTGTGTAGTGAATATCCATTGTGTATAGTTTCCTCTGAACTTCTTCATCCTGTCGGCCACATCCTTGGTCATTTCTGGGAAAAAGGAAATTCTCTTGCCATGCCGCTTTATTTCTGTTTTGTTTTTGTATTTCTCTTTCACTGCAACCATCACCTGTTCACGCTCCAGAAATCTTTGGAATCTCATGATAATAGGTTTTGGAGGATGGTCTTCATCTTTAATGTACGCCAGCGTCCGGTGTACTTGTTGAAGTTCATTCTCAGCTAGGTCCACTTTAAGCACCTCTGCAGCTTAATACACTCTCGTGGCTTGCCACCCTCCAGCTGTTCCTTAACTCCAATTAGACACGGGCTGAGTCATCTATCCCGGTTTGCTTCACCTTGCACTGCTCTTTCTAGCTTGTCACATTGTATGGTTGTCTTAAGCAGCTCAGCACTTAACTGAAAATTTTTACTTTCTAAGTCCATTACCCATCCGTCTGTCTCCTCCAGTATCTCAAAAATAGCAGTAATATCCATGCTAACTTTAGACTGTGAGGTTTTCACTGAGGAAACATCCTCCTGCAGTTCTTTGAGAATGTTGCTGAGTTGTGGCATCTCTTGCATTGCTTTTTCAGTGATTGCAGTGATTACCTGGAGCACTTGACTTGAGGTTAGCCATTCCTGCAGCTTTCGGCGTTGTCCTGCTAGATATGCTAGGTTAGTTTATCCCTTGATTAGCCATTCAAGACTATGAGCTTGTAGCAGCCATTGCAAAAACAAAACAAAACAAAAAAAAAAAAACCCAGAAGTTTTCAAAAATGATACCAAAAACAACACATCACTGTTAGATGGCAAAATTAGGCATTAAGTGATCAAATTCAAAGGGGAAATGCGCAATATTTTGGGAGCAATGTCTTATGTGACCATCTTGCTAGACACTCAGGATTTATTTAATAATCTTAAAATGGATATATGCTTTTTATGATTTCATGCTATTTTTATGCTGTTATGATGTTGGATTTCTATTTTAAACTTGGTTGAAATTCCAAAACTTGAGGTGAACGTATGTAAAAATGCCCTCTGCAAGTCAAAAGACATGTAATGATGTTGCATTGTTTGTGCATGCTCACAAACTGCAGTCCACTCTGTAGCCTTTGTTGCTAAGGTTGCTAAGGCAAAATCTTTCCATTTTGAGTGAAGAACCTCACTCCCTCATCTGGAGAGAGTGAGGTTTAAATGGCTTGTTTCAGACAGGGGCTGAACTGAGGGGCTGCATAAATATAAGAAGAAAAATGTTTTTTTTTAACAGTAAAACATGCAAAGAAATACCAGTAGAGCCTCACAATATAAATATAGACATGGGAATGTGCATGATATGTCTCCTTTAACTCAAGTTCCACTTTCTAGCTCTTTCTTGAGCTTTAAACCTCATCTCACTGTTTTATCAACTGCCTCTGTTAAGTGAGACTATGAGATGCAGTTGAAAACTTCAGAAAAATCTAGTAAGTTTCTAAAGCTAATATATGCTTGTGTTCCTTGCCCTGTTGGACTTCATTTTGTCACTCTGTTCCCAGCTCTCATCATAGAGAACTGACAGAATGATGGTCAAAACTGTGAAAATACTGTAAGAGAAGTTGTAATTAACCATACTAAAGCTGTGCTTTAATTGTGTAAATATTCAGACCTGTACTAAGCCAACTGAAAAAACGACCAAACTGAATTTAGATGAAGATCTAAATGGCCTTAAATACCAGATAGTACTTTTATGTGAAAGAATATGTGATGTTAAAATGTCAGTTATTTCTTTTATAACCCACACCTTATCAATTAATCTCTGGTACATTACACAAAATGCAGCTCCTGCCATGGAGAACTCCTGAAGGTGTCATAAATCAAAGTGCAACGCTGCTTTCTTGCTGTGGGGGCTGCTATATTCAAGAGGCACATTTCAATTCAGCAACAGCAGCCATCCTAAATGTGCTAATGATTTGAGTGATGGCAGGGAATAATCCACCAGCGCTCAAGCCGGCAGACGCAAATTAGACATGTAAATGCTGACCTTTACCAATGGCATTTGAAATGAGCTGTCGGAAGTGATCTGGCCCAGTGCTTGCTGTCACCTTTCAGCTGGAGACTCGCTACATGTGTGTCGGCAAAACAGGCGGCTTCATGCCTCTGCTGCTCGGTCTGCCTGTTCTTTTGGAGCCCTGGTTAACCTTGACCTCTGTGGGTGCTGGGTTACAGCGCCATTTAGCCAATAAGCATAAATACAGTGTTCCAAGCCATTATGTGTTACTCTGAAGCAGTGTGGACACCTGCATGATGTTGATATTGATAACCAGACTGTAAACAGGGTCGCCTCAAATAACCGGCTAATAATGAATTGCAAATAGGGCCAAGGTATTGATCCGTCATTGGCATTTGAGATGTGTGGAGAGAAGGGGGCGGGGGGTTAGGTTGCCAATGTCGATGATTCATCAAGCAGCTCCCTTTTGTGCGAGGTGGCCTTTGACTGTGAGCTTGTCACTTGCTCTTGTTATCTGCTGTTGCTCTCCGGCTTAACGCAAAGCCCCCCTCCCCTTCACAAAAGGGGAAAGGGTGGATGGGGGGGGGAGCCAATTATTGGACAGGCTGCCTTGATAGTGTGGCTTAACAGCTGGCTTATTGAATGGGAGATGGGAGGGTGCTGCTGTGTGTGTGTGTTAAAGAAAAAGGGATGTAGAGGAAGCATAAAGCCTTGGCTGTGTGCCATCCCGGTGAGCACTCGTGGTATCCTCGCTCAGTCTGGTACATAGCATGCACTCATTCTCCAGGGCACCCAGCTTATCACTGTGTCAACATCTTTATGGGGCTCTAAATATACTGGGATCAATACAAAGTCTTCTGAGACATTCATCTACTGTATCACAGCAACAAAGATATTCATCTGGTCTGCGCCTTGCAACTTGGATTTCCTACAACAGAGCACTTTAACAGGCTCCATATGCTGCATCAATATGTTTCAACGCTGCATTATTATGAGGGGCAATGAGATATAATGTTGCACTCATATCAAATTAGGATAAGTGGAAGAATGGGATAACATCTCATTGCTACAATTCGAAAGTGTTCATGATACTCATGAATAGAGCCAGACTGATGCAGTCTATTAAGGCGGATTAAAATATTGCTCGTTTGAACGTAAAGCATCTTTTAATGATATAAGGGCCAATATGTTTTTTTAAACACATAAATAAAAATTTTATGAGGACCCCAGTAATTGTTTATTGGTTATTGGCTTTCTGGAGCCAGAGACAGGACATTGTTAATATACGGATTATTGTTTTAGAGAGAGTTATAGAGTGCGACTACTTCTTGGTGAACAATAGCAGCAGCTTCCCACAGTCACAGTGAGATTGGCCACTGTTTAAATTTGATGTATGTATGTTTCCTCCAAACACCATAGAGCAGGATATGAATAAATATCAAGACACGCATCAATAAATGCACTGTGTTTCTCTTCACACATATTCACTAGAAGTTTCATCACAGTACCTGTGTGCACACGGTAGTGGGTCTCCAGCTGGTGCTTGAGGCTGAACTTCTTCCCACAGCCGTTACATTCATAGGGCTTCTCCCCGGTGTGGATACGTTTGTGGCCCTTCAGCGTGCTCTCATCTCGGAAGCAGCTCCCGCAGAACTCACACTCAAATGGGTGGTCCCCTGCTAAAATGTGAGAGGAAAGCAAAATTAATTTCATCTGCAAAGAAAATCTTGCTGTAGCAAAGCAAAAGGACAGTACTTCTCGGGTTTGTGTCACGATACAGACTAAAGGGCAGGATTGATATTGATGGATGCTTGGTCATTGTGAAGCTCAGGAACATGGAAAATATTCATCTGAATATTGTTAAAACTCTGATGAAGGTCAAACCATTGTGACAAACAAGATGTTCACAATCCAAAAGATGCAAACATACAGTTGTGATAGCTAAAAGGAGCTGTGTTACTGCATCCTATGTCTGATTTTGCGGAGTTTATGCACAATGCCAGAACAATGTGTGTTTATACTCACTAATGGATACCCATTTAAAAGCTTTAATACTAGCATACAGATGTAACCAATCCTTTGTCTTTCTCTACAAATCACCTCCACTGCTGTCCTGCTTTGTGTAAAACCTTAAATAATTGTAGCCTGTCATGGCTGTTCACTGGCCATGAGATGTATTATTGACCATACGGTTCCAGTCTCACAATGCATTAATGGATAACCTGACTGATGCAGCGATCCTGCAATAATGAGCTGAGTTTGTCAACCCAGAATGTATTATTCCTGGGTATCTCTATATAAGCCTACAAATCACAAACACACCATTTTCTGCACTTCTCGTTGGACGGACAAAATGTCTCAAAACATGGCTGTATTCCAAAGGCTGTGAAAAATACAAGGGTTTACATACATTTTCAGTAGCAAATCATTATCACTATATATTTTTTAAATACTGTATATAAGCACACAGACAGAAAAGGGGTGACACATGAGTGTAAGACTGGGTAAATCATGGATTCATTGTTGGTTTGTTCTAAATGAACCACATCGCTTTCCACTTGGAAGACAACCAGGAGGCATCATCCATCTCCCTGAAAGGCCAAACTGTAAACCAAAGGGCAGTTTTGTCAACAAAAAGAAGCATGGCATTTGTCTTCAACTGGCGCACTGTTGCAGGATGGTGAGCTGAACCTGTCAAAATGTATTCACAGCCCCTGATCACTGTCACCGGGTGAATGTTGTCATAATCTCGGTTGCTCACTGCAGGTTTTACATTTACGCAGGACACAATCCTCACCAATAAGCAACAACATCGGTTGGTTGTTCAAACACTTGAAGGTTTAGGTTTTCCTAAACATAAAGTGACATCTTGTGGTTACTAATGTCTCTTTTCTCTCAGAAGCACAGGCAGAAGAAGATAAAGTTACTATATAAAGTTATTGTTATTAAGCAGCACAGTCTCTCTCTAACCTTAACCAAGTAGTTTTTATTGCCTAAACTTCACCCAGCCTCAACCATAGAGCTGGCATATCAGAGAACTTGCTGTTACCTCATGTCATACTGTAGTTTTAGTCTAACACCAGCACCGTTGTTATGAGAACATTTCATGATGTTTTTGGTGCACTCACAGTGACTTAGCTAAATGATCCAGCACATATAAAGCGGAAATAAAGTTGTAGACAAATCTGTCTGCCTTTCCGTACCTTTCCATTCATTGTATTACTTGACTATCAGCATACTGTCTGTTTCTATTCATGGCTCCTCCTGTCTAATCCTTTCACAGTGGGCAAATGTAGTCCCAATATTTATTTACAGAGCACCTATATTTCCATTCTGAGACATAAAGATTAATTTCAGACACCAGACTTGCAGTAGATGTCCAGTGTGCCAACGCGCGTCTTCAGAAATTAAAATGACAACAGGCATCACATTCTGTTCCTCAGCATGCCAGAGCACAGGTCCCTACAGGGAAACTGTAATGGATATTCAGATGTCAATGATCAAGATATTATGATTTGCAGGAGGTTCTCACTAGCAGTCCAAAGACTAATTGTATTCCTGTGTTTGATGAGGAGCTGCTCCTTGCATCATTTGCTTTCCACCCCCTGTGTTACACTCTCCAGCCAAGTAATGTTGTGGATATTTATTAATGTATTTCACTTCACTGCTGCAGGTTTAAGTCACCATCAATGACCTATGCCTTTCATTATCTGCCTGTCCGAGCAGCAACGTGCTACGGAATAAATTGCATTTCTCGTTATGTGCCGCTGCCGCTAACCCGCTGTTAGGAGACAATTTCAGTTCTATCCTGCATATTTTATTTAAGATTTTATGTCTGTGTATATACAGTATGTATGAGTGTACTTGGTTTATTTAGGAGGAGACACAGAAAGAGGGATGAAAGAGGAGTGAGAGATGGATACCCTTTAAATGCTGATCACATTTTGGATGTGCTATACTTTCATGGAAGAAAACGTTTTCAGTGCCTTGTGATGTTGGACGCCTTCCCATTAAAAGGGAAGCTTTGATGGGGATGGAGGGGTGTAGGGGGAGGGATAAAACTGAGACAGGGAGGGAGCAGGGAATGTGGGTGTATATGGCGATGGAGGTGGGGGCTGGGTAAAAATCAATAAAAGTGACAGTCTTTATTTGTCTGCATGAAGTTATCAGTGGCTCCCGCTGTAAGACATTGTGCTCTTTCTAGCGTTTCAACCACAGCAGAGATCACAATCCATCACAGAGCTCGGTGGGCTCGCACGACGCTGCAAGAATAATAATTGAGCTCAGATTCACCTGCCTTTAATTAGGGCTTCTGATCAGACCAGTGAGTGGGATGCTAATACTCAGAGGAGGCCTATGGAGGGTTATTTACGCTTAATGTCCTGTTGCTACACGTCTGGTGCTGGTGAACATCATCAAAAATCTTGAATTAGTAGGAAAGAGCTTGGTGTTTTTGTAACATGAAATGCAGGGTTTTTACTTTAAAGAATATACCAAGGTTTCTGCATAAGAAGATTTACAACAAAATATGCACTTACATTAGTGCAGGACATTTTCTAAAGCGTGGCATTTCACTTTTAGTTTGTAGATTGATTTAGATTGAAGTTTTTAGAATGTAGTAGTCTTTTTAGTTTATTTCATCACCCATAGGTTTCTTTTCAGAGGTTCTGAAGCCTGGACTTGGGCTACACTTCATTTTATTTAATTTTATTACTCATTATCATCTTAAAATTTGAATGTCCAGGAAACTTCAAAGTGCAGGAAGTCATTTAGCAATAAAATGGAAGATCAACCCACATGAGCTCACTTATCTCAGCTTCCTTCTATTTTATCAAAACATGTACCAAACCAAAAAAAACAAAACTACTGGCCACAACTAAATCATTAGGTAAAATAAAACGTAATGGTACAAAATGCAGAATGGCTTTCAGCGTCCTCTTCATCCCCAGGGTGCATATAATGCATGTTATCGTCTCTTTCCACTTGGGGACGCCAAAGTTCAAAGTTGTACTGCAGAGCTTTAAATAAATCAGGCACAATTCTATAATCACATTGTGAGGATGTAAAGAGCCAGACAGGACTTCATTTTGTCAGGATATTCTCATGGGGCTGCAGAATAATAGGGACATGCCTCTGTCCATCCCAAATCTGCCACTTTTACTTTCCTCCTCTCTCATCCCTCTTTTCCTTCCTTCCTTCTGTCTGTCTTTCCTTCTTTCCTTACTTCCTATTTTCTCTCCCTCTCTGCTGTGACCACATGGCAGGGAGGCCACAGATGAGGACCCAGCACAGTGAGGTGGAACCACAGCATGGTGAGTGGACCCTTGGGTGCCCCCGAGCATCACCACCTGCGTCTCCTGACCCCCCTCCCACCACCACCACCTCTTTTGACACCCCAAAGGCCTGCTCAGGGTGCCTGTGCCCATGGGCACCCGGGGCGTGTTCATTATATACGGTAAGAGGCTGTAAATCACCAGGCTCCATCACTGCCAGGACCAGAACTGGCTCATTCTCTCTCTCTTTATATTCAATTCAGTTCTCTCTCCCTCTTTCCCTCTCTCTTTCTCTCTCTCCCTCTCTCTGGCTGTAGCACTATCAAATACAGCTGCGAACACAAAACACCCTGCCACAGCAGACAGCAAATTGGCTCTGAGTTAAAAAAAAACACACACAGACACTTACACACAGACAGTGCACAACAACGGAATATTAATGAAGGCCTGGTCTGTAAAGAGAAAGTGTGGGGAAGGGAAACAGCACAGCTGCCATCACTGCTACTGTTATAAGCCAACATTGTGTATTTGTGTGTGTGCGCTTGAACCTATAATGTACTATATGAACATGCAACAAAAATATATAAACAAAATAAAGAGGCAACATGGAGGTAAGTGTGTGTAATATCCTGGTGTTGAAATATCCTGGTGTTGAAACTGCAGGTGGATGTAGGAAAATAAGAAGAAAGACGCAGTGAGGGAGAGAGGGAGAGATGGCAAGATTAAGATGCTGAAATAAACACCATTAAATCAGTTTTTCCCCCCCTCATCCTAAATGGTGATCCAATGTCAGAGCCCGCACCAGCAAGGCTGCTTTCAAAAGATAAGCCAGCAGACAGGTAAAATGAAGCACATGTAATGAATGTCCATAAAATGCTTTTGCTGCTTTCTGTTGTCAGTTGATACAACAAAATGGTGATTCAACCAATAAGTGAGCTATATCTAGAAAGCTCTCTATGGGTGATGAGCTGCCACACTCTGCTGTCCATTAAAATTAGGCTGAATACCAAGGATTGAGATCTTGCTATTTATTGGAAATTCTAACCAAAATCGACGCCTGTTTGCTGTGAACCCATGATTTTATTTTTAGTATGTGTGCTTGTATCTACTGTTATAATTACTAAAACAAAGACAGTATCTCCAAACTTAATTAACTTCATTAATGCTACCACACAACTATTGTACCCAAATACTGTCTGACCTTGACATGCTATATTTACAGAAATGATTCTTGATCCGTTTTTGAGTTGCTGTTCCTTTTTTCTGCTACAGCCGGTCCTTAAAAATAATCAACACTCAAAAATGTGTTGATTATTGCTTATTGTGTTCACTTGGATGTTTGAGCTTCACTGTGCAGGTTGTGCATGTTTTCACATTCATCTGCTGAAGTGGTGAGTGCTGAGTTTAAGGTGTGTGACTCTGAGAATGATTTGTGGAAACTTTCATTTTTTTATAGAATTCAAATGTTTTATCGGAATAAACTTATTATGGAAAGTACAACAATGTTTTGGTTGAAGAGTTCCTAAATTAACTGTGTCCTCCTCACTTCAAAACCAAACCTACACCCTTGTTATTTTGACTACAGTGTATTTTGGATGCATATTGGAAATCTTGAAAATAAAAAAGAACAATAACAAAAACCTGATGAGGGATATGGAGAAATGTCCACTTTGGATGACTGTTAGAGGATTGCAGTGCACACGTGTATGCACAAACAAGGCTACATGTAGGCAAATAAAGCTGATTGTCTGAGGTGGATACGCTGTCTAGCTCTGTCTGTTTTTAAGCACTATTTTTGCCTAGTTACCCGGCAAAGTGTGAATGAGATTATTAACATCAAAGTGTAAATGTGGAGGAACACCATGCCTCTACTTGTTTTTTTTTTTTTGGAGGGTAAATTAGGACATATTTCTGGCGCCTATGATGGCTGTGTGAGTTGCTGACTTTATAATCCCCTGACAAAAGGCTCCACATCATATTTAAACGATTGCTTTCACGGCTGGCTCATTGTGATTTAACACACGCCCACAGTGGGATGAGGTTCAAAGTGGCACGAGGCTGCAAAGTCTCATCTGCAGCTCTAGAGACGAGCTGAGGTGACATTTGCGTCGCCCGGGTGGGCAGGTGGATCAGAGACGCTGCTTGTGTCCTCTCCAATGTCTGGTAGACAGAGCAGATGTGTGCATCGCTACTGTACAGGCGGCTCAAGCAGCCCCGTCCACCTCCCCCCAGCCCTTCTCCAGCCCCCTACCACCATCACATACTAATGGTGTATTCGCCTGACTTGTAAATAGGGCTGACTGCTCTCATCTCACTGCCTTTCGTTTCAAATATTTATCCGTGAGCCGGTGAGCTAAATCGGCTCTGACAGTGAGACTGTTATTTAAGGTCGCAGACAGGCGGCTGGGTGAAGGAGAGAGAGGGAGAGGGAGGAAAAACGCATCCATCCCTCGCTGGTGTAATGGGATTCATTTCCATGTGTTCATATTCTGTCATGGCTATGTTCCCCCCCCCCAATTCTGAATAGCCGCATCCGTCAGGCTACCTCTGCTCCCTCACAACAATATATTAGTATCCTGGCCTCGCCTCAGAGAGCCAGAACTGACAGAAGTACTAGTGGACTGAAGTAAAAAAAAAACAAACAAACAAACAAACAAAAAAAAACAGTCACTGTAAATAAGCTTCGTCTGACTGCTGCAGAATTCATTTTGCGTTGACCTGAATTACTGCTGTTTATTCAGCTGAGCTAAAGTAGCAATGTGACTGGGTAGGGATAGCATAATTCATTCCAATTTCCTAAAATAAAACATGCTTTTTTACTTTGTATTATATTGTAAGCTACATCCATGAAATGTCATTCCATGACAATCCTTGTTGTGGACTAGTGTGTTTTTTTCAGGCTTTTTTCTACTATGGCTGTACAAGACTATTTTTTTTAGGGTTGACTATTCTATTACTCCAGGGTGGGAGGTGGTAATATATGGTAATTTGAGTATACAGTGTGGAAACACAAAGACAAGAAATCTTATTTCATTTGAGATTCATTTTGATGAAAATTTCTGAATTCATGTGAAAATGTGAGCACAACAATTATATGTAAAAAAATAAATAAAAATAAAACAAAAACAGAAATATCAAAGATTTTAGAATTAAATGTAAAATCTACTAGTTTCTAGTTAGATTTTAGCAAAATCAGAAAATATAATGTTTGAAATTCATGAGATGTTTGTCATACATGTTTTCTTGGCTATTATTCACTTTATTCTCTAGACCCTTTCATGGTTTAAAAAAAGATTTTGTTTTCCCTATAACAAAAAAAAACGTGAAATTTTTACGTATGTAAAATCTAAAAATTACGCCTGTTACTCATCACATGTGAAACTGTGTTGCATATAAAATGAAGTTTTCATATACAATGTCTTACATTTCGCAGGTGAAATATCACGTGCAAATCACAAAAACCCCACACCATGTGAACTTATCACTTGTGAAATTACACAAAAAAATGTGCTATATGCGTTATATTTTCTGGTGTGAAGTGTGTTTTATATTTAATACACATGCTTTTGGGTTGTTACATTACTATTGTGTACCTACTTCTACAAGACGTTTTTGGGCACTATTAGGCATGGCCAGATTAACCTGCTTAACCAGAGGCCCCCCCCCTCTGGACCCCTATAAAGCCTCCATTACACAAATCAATTTTAGTAACTTACTTTGCTCAGAGAACCTGGGGCCATACAACAATTGATAACCATGGTGACCATGGTGATATAATTATATAACACCATCTTTGAGTACTAATTTTCTCCTGAAATGTTGTGAAAAACCAGCGTGGATGTTCTACACCATAGCTATAACTTGGCCATTGATGCTCCAACTCCAAATGGTTTTAATCACTACAATGTCAGAAATAAAAATGTTTAAATGATTTCTGATCACTCTTCAGTTAGCCTAGAATCAGACCCTCCATATTATAACACTCTGTTCTGACATTCCGACAATCCATGTGTTCATATTCAGTGACTCCCCATTCATATTATACCTCAAGGATGGAATCCAAACACAACTTAATGAAATAAATTAAATGACCCCCAAAACCAAAATTCTTGCCATTTCATTAGATGTAGAAAAGGCTTACAAAAGCTGAAATTGGAGTACTTATTCAACATAATGAAGAGATTTAAGCTACGGGACACATTTATCAATTGGATGAAAATATTATATAAATCACTGATGGCCAAGGTTCTTGTCAATGGACGCTGCTCAGACCCATTTTACCTCCAGAGAAGGACGTGTCAAAATTTCATCTTGTTGCCCCTTTTTTCTAAATCATACTCTATGCAGATGACGTTTTGCTTTTAGTCAAAAACCCTTAATCTTCAATCCCTATAATCCTCTCCATTATAAATGAATTCTCCAAAATCTCAGGTTACAAAATCAATTTTGAGAAATCTGAAGCTCTCTTGTTAGGGAATTTTAACCAGCCTGCTGATTTCCCTTTTAAGTGGTCTTGATAAAAATGAACATACTATACTCATCCAATCCAATGCAAATGCTCCCTTTCCGTGTTAGAAAAACCACTATTTATGATACTGAAATGTCTATGTCTGGATATTTATAGGATGGGAAGAAAGCAAGAGTGAAAAATTAAAACACTGCAACTTCCTATAGACAAAGGGGGGTAGCCCTACCAAGTCTTCTCTATTATAATTGGGCTTGTCATGCTCAAACAATTTATAATTGGATACATAATTTCTTAGAAGACAAAAAACCTCACATGAATCCTTGTGCTGTCAAAAGCATTCCTTACTAAGTGATTTGTCGAGTAATGTTCGACTCTACACATATTTAAAAAATGTAATTGTATTCATTACATTAAAAGCATGTTATGATATTTCTAAATTGACTGGCCATGGAAATTTTTCATCATCCCTTCAACCAATAAGTAATAAATTCTTTCTTTGTTGACAAGGTGTTTTTGAAAGACGGTTTGAAAAAGTTATTAAAACAATCAGAGACCTGAGGCAGAGACACTTTCATGACTTTCAGCATACCTTTTTGCATATTTGCAGATTAGAGGTTTTGTATTCACCACCTACAAGTTCCCTGCATGTTAGCAGCCCTCTTGACATTTTTCTTCTTACTCCAAATATTTCAAAAAAGTTTATTTCCCTTTTTTATCAGGAGCTGCAGTCCCTGGATCAATGTAGCATTGATAAAATCATCAGAACATGGGGGAAGGATTTTGGAATCCAACCAAGCCAGGAAGAGTGGTCTAATGTATTCTCATTATCAGGTAAATCTTTTCATGTAATGGGTTAAATGAGAGCCAGTATCAAATACTTCATAGGTCACAGTGCACACCTCATTTTCTCGACAAATGTAGCTGCAAAATATCTCCTATGTGCAAAAAATGCAAGAAAGATGTGGGAACTTATTTTCACTTGATATGGCAATACACTGTGAGTGCATGTTTCTGGAAAAAATATTCAAAAAAGAGCTTTGCACAATCTTTCACATGGAAATTAAATTGGAACTTCCATTGTTTTTGTTGCGATTCTTGACAGAAGGTTTTGATCTTAACCTCTCACAGTATACTCTTATAACAAAGCTGTTGTTGCTAGCTAGGCGATGAATTTTGTTCCAGTGGATTAAAGACAAACCCCCAACAGTAACACTGTGGTACAGAGAATTATACAAGGTTTTACCAATGGAAAGCCTCTCTGCTACCTTAAAGGGGAATGACACATATTTCTTAAAAATCTGGCAACCAGTTTTAAATAATTTCTTTCAGACTTTCTATAGAGGGGTGGATTAACTTTCAGAGTGAATCCCATCTCATAAAAATGGGACTGAATTGAATCAAAATCCCCTTATTCTCTTTTTATGAATTTATCTTCTTCACTGTCTTTCTTTGAAAACTAGTGGCCTAATACTAGAATGCAGTAGATCTCTTTTTGTGTTACACTTGTCTCGTAATGTACGTTGTTAATGCTTTTAGATCATTTTTATCCTTGATTTAGGTGCTGTCATGAATTTTTCTTTTTTATTTGTAGTTATTTTATGTTTATGTGTGTGTACGTTTTGAAAATCAATACAATTTATATTAAAAAAATGTCAAGATGACTCTGAAAGATGGCTCCATTTTTATGACCAATCCTTGATGTCTGTATGAATCCTGTAGTAGTTTGGTAGACACATAATATTTTGAAGTGTGATCTTTTGAGAATTAAGAGCCCAGGAAGAGTAGCTGTTGCATTGGTAACAGTGAATGGGGTTTCAAATAAATAAACAAACAAATACAAAGGGTGATGCAAGTTTGTAGCAAATGCTTATTTGAGTAATTTCATTACCATCGAGGCTGCTGCACCATTGCACTGGTGCACCAGAGACACTGATGTAAGATGGGTTGGGTCAGGAGAAATGAATTATTAGTCAATGTGGTAGGAGCTTGCAAGTATGTCAAACTAAATTTTATGAGGTGTTTATTTTCATTTGTTGTACTGGTTATCATTCCCAAAACATAGTCAATAGCTTAATGGACAGTTGAGGAAACAGCTAATTATTTTAATGGATTAATATGGTGTTGAGAGAGCTGAGCTTGGTAATGCTCTTAATGTGTTAGTCTGTCTTCCAATCCTCAATTATGGTCTGAAGTCTGGATGGTGACTGAAAGAATAAGATTGTGGATATGAGTAGCTGGAACAAGTTTCCCTCACTGGGTGTCTGTGCTCAGCATTAGAGGCTGAGGGAGAAGCTCAGGCATCACAAGAAGTGTCAGATAATGTCAAAAGATCATGGGGCAGCCAAAAACAAACCCAGAGAAGGATGAATGGATGGATGGATAACACACTGTATTTCCATTTATACCATCTACAAACTTACAAACTTACCTGCCTACCATAGTGAAGACAGATAGTTAGTACTTCCACTGACCTGTGTGTGAGCGTAGGTGACGTTTGAGTGCAGTATGGCTGGGGAAAGTCCGGTTGCATTCACTACAAATGTAGCTGCGAACGCCGGCATGGACTTCCATGTGCTGCTGCAATGCTGTCTGGGTCTGGAAACGCTTCCCACAAAGCAGGCAGAAGATGGCCATGTCTGACCCTGCAGAGAAAAAGACACATCGGGGGAGTTAGCAGTAAGCGATGAAAAACATGATTTCATTTCATTTGCTAATGGCCACCAATTTAAAGGATAACTCAAGTTTTTTACAACGTGGGTAGTCATTAAAAAGACTGTTGCATGTCTTTTTAATGATGCACTGTCATTGTGGAACTAGTCAGGGGTGTCAACTTCACCCATAAGTCTAAATAAAGGTTGTGCAGGCACAAAATGATTAAGATACAAGTTATGCAACAACTGCAATGTAATGGTGTGGGGCACATCATAGTTCACTAACTGTACTCTCATAGGCTTAAACATACTATATTTATGGGATTAAAGGTACACACAATACTCGTGTTTCAGGATGGGTGCAGAAAGATAAAGATCTCCTATGCAATACTTCAATCGAATCTTGACTCTAGCAAGCACTGTGCATTTTTCTCCAGCAGAGATAAAGAGCACACAGTCTCAAGCACACAAACACATAAACTCACAAACACCATTAACACACGCACACACACACACACTCAGTTGCACGCTCACTTGAACACACTCCCTTCACACTTTTTCAATTACCAGGCTGGGGAAAACTCTGGGGAAGGACTGAGTGTTTGGAGCTCAGTTTCTATTTCATCAGTCAATAACACATCTTTGGGGCAAAGCTGACACTAATTTAAAAATCTATGAAGAGCAGCCCGCCTCATGTTCATAACCACTGGAGGAGGAGGAGGGCCCAAGACAGCCTCCACATCAGATCAATCACTGTCTCGGCTGCTCTGCACGTTAAAAAACGGGGATGATACCACTGCTGGAAGATGATGATAGGAGGAAGGATACAGAAGAGCCGTTGGAGACCAGGTAAAGATAGGAGATTCAGTTTGTTGTAGAGGAAAAAAAAACAAACTAATTTTGAAGAGAAATAGATATTGACAAACCTTCCCCGTCTGACTATGTCCCTGTCTCCGTGTTTCAATTTCTGTGTACAGAAAAGAAAGCACATGTGCCTGCAGGATAGTATAATTTTCATTAGATCCCAGTTTAAAAATCATGACTGAAAGCCTGTGGTACTAATGTGTCAGCCATGCAGGTGAGGTAAGTTGAATTCATGGTCCCTGAAGGATGATTTCTGATGTGCTGATGACATCGGTCTTTTCTCTAGCCTCACTATCAGGGTGGGTTTTCTACTTTCACAAAAAAAAACAAAACAAAAAAAAAAGTTCCATTGGACAAATTGCATGAAAATTATAGAGCACAAGTTCCAAAGAGGATAAAACCTCTCTGGAAACTTCATGAGCTTTTGTCTAGCATCAACTTCAGAAAAAACTATGCACAATATGATTATGAGATAAAGCAATAGCCAAATTGACATGAAATTTGCTGAGCAAATTGCTACCTTGAGGATAAACCTGTCTGATTAAAGCCACCATGAGGTTTTCTCAAGGTATACCCTCGGGACAAACTTTATATTTTTAGCAAATTTGTCATTTGCTGCATGTATATTATGGACTTTAGACACCCCATGTATGTTTTTAGATTAAGTTCTATGGATTTCAAGTTTCTTTACAATTTTAACTTTATGTGCAAGTGATGGATGGTAATGGATGGTAAATTTATGTATGTTTTTCTTTTCTTTTTTTTAATATATAAATGTATCTTAACCAATTACAGTTTTGAAGTTTTACTTTCAATAGGTGATGCTCTTTATATTTCAACCATAGTAGATAACATTGCGCATGTAAAGTAACAAATTCTTTTCTTTTTTCGAGGGCACACTGGGGTCATAAACTGAATCACTTCTTTTATACTGCTGGACTTTTGCCAGGAAAGACCTAGAGGCACAATGTCTTTATAACAGCAAATGTAAAATCTCCTGACTAGTAAAATCACGGCTGCTTTACATCAGTTTGTACAGGAGAAAAGAAACGTAAATAACTTACAAAATGAAGGTTACTACTGCTAACCTAGTTTTCTCTTGTGTTTGTATCTGTCTCTTCTTCTGCTCTCTGCTTTTATCAATGAAGAGGCTATTGACTGGGGTCGATTGCCTCTGGAGTCCTTCTGGGACCCCAGGTATTTAAGTGGCTTTGATTGACAAGCATTCCTCCAGTTCACTTCTGTTCTGTACCTCCTTCTCTCTTTCTCCTCCAACTCGCTCCCTCTCTTTCTTAGTTTAGCATGTATTATAGGTCTGATTAGTCAGTGGATGAGCGTAAGCAGAGGACATCTTCCTCAAGGCCACTTCAGACCAAATCACTGATGGTCACATTAAAGACCTTACTATTGTTGTTTGGAGAGGCAGAAAATGAAAATGGCCTAAGTGGTCTTGAGGCAGAACTGGTGACAGAGACGGTGAGAGAGGAGTGGGGGGGTGGGGGGGACTGAGTGGTCAAAGATGGTGAATTAGAGGGAAAAAAGGTTTTGGAATGTAAAAGGTTAGCAGACCTCTGACCTCAGGTCTGGGCTAAGGCGTGGACATGAGGGAAATACGAAACCCAGATACTGACACACACACACACACACACACACACACACACACACACACACACACACACACACACACACACACACACACACACACACACACACACACACAAACAGGGCTGGTGAGCAAAAAGCGGAAGAACCACATGAAAAAGACTTTTACTTTGAAGTGGGGGACAGTTACAGTGGCAAGTCATAATAAGTTAAATGCCGTACAATACGTGTCAGCAAGTATGTATCAACTTTAAAAGAAGTCTGACATTCATGGCTTTTATAGGTGTTTTATAGATGTTAAGCAACACTAGACAGCTGTGAGAGTAAAACAAAGTCAATGTGGAAGTAAAATTTGGGAAAATTACGACACCTATGACAAACAGAACACAACAGCACAGAATAGAATAGAATAGAATAAACATTATTGTCCAGTCGAGGCAGGAAAATTGTCCTTGGAAAGTATGAAAATGTCCACAACATAAAAAAGAACAAACTAAAGACTCAAAAATGACCATATCTATGATCCAACCTCTAACTGCTGCAATTTAAAGAGCTGGTATTTATGGCAGTGCTGCCATTTCTCTCACAAGAAAGCCCCTGTATTCAGTGCCAAAACAAAAAGATGCATACCCTAATGTGAAGAGGACAGAAAACCTAAAAGTGGTGGAAAGTAACTAAGGACATTTACTCAAGTACTGTTCTTAAGTACAGTTTTACTTGATAATTTTACTCTACTACAATTCAGAGGCAAATATTGTACTCCTTACTCCAGTACATTTATTTGACAGCTCTAGTTACAGTGGAAACTACTTATAGTGATCATGGTTAAAGTGATCAGCCGCTTATATGGATCAAAAAGTTTGTGACAGAATAATTCTTATACAAACACTGTTCTTCAAGAAGGGTCTAGTATTGACTACTCTCCATGCCAACTGTGGATTGACTTTTTTAAGTACACAGCCTGTGGAAAAAAACATGGACTTAACATCTGTAATGTCACTGATAAGTTTCTGAAAGGAGACTTTGATGCCTGGATTTGAGTTTCGAGTATGCCACGAAAAATCATTTACTTTGTATTTCAAGAGAGAAGTTTAGATTTGTTTTATGCAGTCTGACATTTGCTGAAACTATGTAATTGCCACTGATGTAATTGCAGCATAATGCCCCGTAAATGTCTTCTGATGAGCAGAAGCAGCCTCTTAGAGACAGCAAATTCTGCTCATTTTGATTCCATGTAAGGCAAATGAACATAGTTTGACTTCACACCGCAAAAGTTTGTCAATATAACTTTAACAAGCTACCTGGGACTTAAAAAACAGGGGGAAAATGAACTACATTGTGCACAAGTATAGTAGCAGGATGAGAAAATAACTGCACAAACAAAGCTGAGTATGCTCAAAGAGAACAAGCCTGCAAGCTTCAGACATGTGAGAGATGAGATACCGCTGGCCTCTTTGTGTCTTTATGTGTGAATGCATCATAAATTTGGATTTTCTGGATTTTCACCTGCAACTGCCAAATATGGTAAATGCAAATCCATGTTTTGATACATCCTTTCAGACACCTACAGGTGACATCTTACATGTATGATCTACGCCTTTCAACTGTCAATGTGGGAAATCTACTTGCTATCATTCCCCCTTTCTTGTCTACAAAACAGAGTTTGTGGCAAAGTGTAGTGTGAACCCTGATTAGAGTTAGACAAAATTAATTGGTACAAACCATACAGTCAGTACAGGGAATTATGTGTGGGTTACAGGAAAGTGAGTAAAGGTGTTGTTGGCTGCTGATAGATGAAGAAAGCAGTGGAGAGATAAAAAAAAGGAAGTAAAAGGTGGGAGAAAAGTAGTTGACCCAGGAGGTCCATTACAGTGTAAAATTGAGTCAGCCCAAAGTGACACCTGAAAGGAAGAGCTGGAGGAGCCGGAGTGGTGGGGGGTTCTTAGTCTCAGTCCTGTTTGGCTATTTTGGAATAATTTACCTCCTCTAACCAGCCTCTCTCTCCCTTTCTCCCACCATCTATTTATAAAGGCTTGGGCAGTTTGTGGCTGTTTGTGTGTGCGGCTGTGGCAGTGCCGGCAGTATCTTAATGGGCCTGGAGTGGCAAGGCTGCTGTTATTTAAGTGGGGGAAGGACAGAGGCCGGTAATGGAGAGGAATACTCCCCGATGGGAGTTGACAGTGGCTGGATGGGCACAGAGCAGAGAAATGGCCTAAGGCGTGGAGGCCGGCCATTGAGGTAGGCACTTTCTCTGATTCTGATGTGCAGCAGCCTACTGCCCTATCCACCCAACAGCCCTAAAAATAAGTCTGGAAAAAGTCTTAAAAGATCTCAATGAATGGCCCCAGATTTCATCATATCATGGTGGCATTTTTTTCCAGCAAGGCCTTTTGAAGAGCAGACGTTTCAACTTGTCATAGTAGGGAAAGCACGGGGGTTACTAATTGCAATGTCTCTGTTCTATTCAGTGTCACAATAAGTCACAACAGTCATTACTTTTATTGACATGAAAAATGCCTATTCTGTAATTACTTACTTTTTACAGTTTATTCACAGCAAATGATGCATGTATATATTACATAGTTGTTCTTAACTGTCTTCATTAATCTTCTGTATTAAAACTAAATGAATCCTCTGAAACTTACAGTGTAGGGTCTAAATTGATTATTTTACTAATTTTAGTGTGTCTTGACGATCATTTAAAAAAAGCAGAGCCCAATTTGCAGGCTTCAAACACCCCTCAGAGTCTTATAGGTGATGTCACGCTAGATTTCTACAGTTTGTGTTCATAACTTTCAGAAAACACCTTCCCTTCATAGTTAAAACCAATATCTCTCACTCTAAACTAGAAAAACACAGGATTTACTAACTGTTTTACACATGCAGCACCGTCTTAGAGATGTGGAAGCTGTAACAACATGTTTCAAGGTGAGTGTTAATGTGTGCAGAAAACAAGCTGTACCTGCTTTAAATCCATCCTGAACACTTGTGTGTCTTGGACTGTAGTCAAGACAGTTAAATGTGTCCCGACTCTGGCCTGCAATGCAGCGTGCTGAACAGAGGACCTGCCAGAGTTAATGAGGCAGAGAGCAGCGGGACCTCAGCACAAGGTGTTCAATCACAGGCCATTACCACAGCCCTCAACCTCCGTTACTGCTTGCTCTTGTCAATAGCAATCTATTGAAAGCTATAGTTTATCTATAGGGAGTGCAGCATAGTGAACAAATGTAGGCGTCTGTATCCTAAAACACCTACATTAAATCTTAGGTGCCTCGGTTTGATCTTGCATTGAGAGCTAATAACAGAAACATGATCCCAAAGTCACCACAATGTGTAATTTATGATGGCTTTGTGAGTTGCTGCCTTCAAGTCCTGCTTTGTAGACTTTTAACTTCTGAAACTTCTGAGCTTCTGTCATAAACATGATTTATCTTGAGCCTGAATGTTCACTCTTGAGCTGGAAACAGTAGTTAGACAAAAAAAGCAATACTCAGGGTCCACTTACTTACTTTTAACAAGAGGTTGAAAGCTTTGGAAAAATCTATTATGTGGACCTTGACTTTATATTTTGAAACTATTTACTTGATGTTTAGGTGACCTCTCTAATAGAAAAATGGTCCCTAATGGTAACAGAGGATTTTTATTTTTTCGTTCACCTTGAAAGTTTTCATTTTATTTTAAAAATTCTACTTTGTGTTGCAAAATGTCAGTAACAAAATATGTATTGGATATGTCGCATTTAAAGGTGAATCACAGGTAGTACATAAGTTTATAGAAGCTTAAAGGGAATCCCAATATTCTTAGCTGTATTTCCGTTTCAGTTGCAGGTTTTTCCACATATCAGATGAGGTGTGGGAACAAATATCAAAAGCAAACTGCTGGAAAAATTTACATTATCCACAATATGCAAGTTTTTCTTTCCAAAATCCCCCCAATCATTGTTTAACCTGTTTGATGGAAGAGCTACCGATCTGTAAAGGTTTAGGTCATTAAGCTGAGCATGTACACAAATGTCAAAAACAGTCATACCCATTTGTTCCCTTCTAGCCTCAAACGCAGCCTTTACCATTCAGTCACAAAAGCTTCCCTCCTTCCAGGTGCTTTGTTGTATTCTTAGCTCTGCTAGCTGCCACCATCTAACTGCCAGTCACCACAAACACCAGTCACAACAGTCCTGCCTGTGTTGGCAGAGCAAGGTGTGAGAAACAGAAGCAGAGGTGTTGTTCCTGCTGCTCTTTAGCCTTGTCTAGACAAGACGTGTTTTTGTTGTTGCTCTCATCTGCAATCAAGCTTCATCACACATCAGGTCACAGCTGCTTTGAAAAGGTCGCCAAGCACCTTTTTACCTCCACCTCCATGGGGTGTCACCTGTGAAACGCATCTTGTCATGAACAAACAAATAAGTGCCTTCTGTTACTCTCTTAAGGATCGGAAAAGGTCTCACTTGAAATGTTTGGCTACCCCCCCCAACCCCGCATACACTCACACTCATAACTTCAAACTGCAGTCATCATTTCTGGCACATCACTGGCTAGCAGGACCCCCTGTGGGAAACTGTTGTTGTCTGTGGCACCACGGGGGAAACCAACAGTCACCATATAGTTTGTCCAACAGTGTCAAACACTGACAATTTCAAAGCAGACTATGCAGAAATTAAAAAGAATTCCAACTCTTAGCCTCTCTTGATTACTTAGCCATTGAAACATATTGTTAGACATATGCTCCTCAGTCTGATTATTGTCTCTTCAGCAGATTATCTTGAGAACCAATTTGTTCTTAACTGGGGAACGAAAGATGGCCATCTTTTTGCTAACCACAATGCAAACAATGTAAATGTAAAACAGTTTCTCAGAGCTTTCATCAAACTCGGAACAAATCCTGTACATTTGGAGTGACTGCAGTAAAGCTGCCACATGGTGCTCACAGAAGCACGAGGACTGCCAACACATATAGAGAAATTAGGAAATGAGCATACTGTTAAAATGGTTTATGCAACATGTGTTGCCTCCAAATTACATCACTCCAAACAGCATGGGCAAATCATCTCCTGTTTGTCACATGCAAACTGTTGCTAATGGTTAAATTTAGGCAAGAAAACTCAGAAGAAAAATGATCTTGGTTTGAGTTTGAGATCACTTTCATGACTATTTCAGGATCCTGGAGCCCGATTTACCCCGAAAGTTACATAGCTGTTTATATTCAATAGCAGTGAGAAAACTCTCATAATAATATATATCATGAACCCATTTAATCAAGAGTTTCTCAATCAAAAGGTGAAGAAGCTCTGGATTCAGACAGTGTGGTTTGATACAGGGTTACATCACAAACTCTCTTGACACACAGATGAAAAAGCTTGTAAAATACTGTATATTCAACTATCTACCCTTGCTTTCCACTGCACTAAAGTATTTCAGTCTTTGGCCTGTTGCTAGTCACATATTTTTTACTTAATCTTTCAGGTTTGGGACACTATCATTTCCTCCTTCCCAACTTTTTAGAGGAGCAGGCTTCCACAAAGTTTCAGAATCATTGCTACAGTATCATCTGTGGACTAATAACATGTTCACCAAGAATTGCCTTTCACTCAGAGTATCCTGTTATCCAAATGTGTACAGCACTCACTAACATCCTCTTTCCTCAGCTCACATTTCCAGCCTGGTTCCTCTTATGTGCTTCAAAACACGGACACATAAACAGAAAGGCGAGCACAGTTGCCTGGCCTCTAACACAGCGTACTCTCTGTGTACAGTATGAGAAAGAAAATTAGCTACTGCTAATTCATTTAAAAACACCTCCACAAAACTATGTTTTGATCTAACTGGAGGAGGGACTCCTTGTTAAAGAAAGAGAGAGCCTTATATCTGTGCAGAGGAAAACTACTTGATTGAAGCAACAATTTATCAAATCTTTACATCTAGTCTTGCACAGGTTCGCAGTTATTCAAGTTCCAGGTTATAAACATGTTGTCGACAGATTTTGAAGAAAGGTATTTTCAAGTTTTCAAATCAGAAATTAGTGAAAATGTTGAAGTTAACACTACATTTGTCTGGTTCCCAGCCTGGTTCTCTGGAGCCCTCAAGGACATGTGAGATAAATTTGAAGGACTGAAAGCTGATAAATCCGGCAGGAAAGTGATAAAAGCATATTTTTCCTTTTTTTTCTCGTAAATGTACCTTATTTTTAACATCCTGAAGAGTAAATCCTTTATAAATAATTCAGATAAAGCGATGTGAGAAAGAAAAAAACCACTTATTGGTCGAATTAGTCACTAGTATGTACTTTGCTTTAAGGGGTTGCCACTTGCATCATTTCCTGTTAGTATTAAATGGTACAGTACATTCATTTCTTGTATACTAACTGTAAATACTAATGATAATACACTATGTATTAATGTAAAGTACAGCATATATTTATGAGACAAATAAAGACGCCTTTATATATACCTTTATAAATATATAAATATATAAATGTGACTGACTTTCAAATGACCTTGGCTTGGGACTTAAAATACAAGTGCAATTAAACGACAACAAAATGAGTCACTGAATGTTTTGTACCAACAACAATATTCGACAAACCCCCATAAGCACGCTGATTACCATCCTTTAAGATCAATCCACTAGTGACTTTAAGCTTTACTGAATCAGCTCAAAAGAACTACAAGAAATCAAAGGAAAGAAAATGTATATTACACTGAAAATCCAACACAACAGTCAACGGAGTCGGTCCTGCTGTATTTTGTTTTGTTTCGTCTCTGCCTCCCAGTTCCATCGGGCAGTGATAATTCACATCGGGCCTGCAGCAGCGCTGACATTGTAAGATGAACTGCTCCCAGCTAGATTAATGCCACCAGATGCCAGGCGAGATGCCATATTAATTACCCAGAGATAATGTCAGCACAACCATATGGCAGCTCAACTGGCCATTTAGTTGACAGGGAGAGGTCTTTATAGCAGTGCAAATTTCCTCATCTGCACAGCATCACAGCCTCGCCATATTCTCTCGCTACTGTAGCAACTGGAGCACTTCACTTCTGTTTGCACATTATTACTGAAATGATGGTGGTGTTAACTCTGCGTCTGTAGGATTTTATATAGACAATAATATATTATTAGGAAAGCTTAGCGGTAACATGTTTTTCAGTATTCGTAATGCTTTTTAAATGTACTTTAGGTTTGAGCAAAATTACATTTTTAATCAAGGCTTGCCAACGTTTAAAAGGACACGGCTGCTGATTTTCTATATTTTTGATATTGTCAACATATCCCATGAGAGGACCAAGACATACCTTATTCCTCTGTGCCATAGATTGCTACTGTTGTCCAAAAACTATTAAAAACATATCAATAAGCCACACCGTAGCACTGTGGGACATGCTCCTCCATTACCATAAACCATCCTATTGCCATAAATACCTACTTGAAAACCCATCAAATTTGTATTAATCTATGGATGTTGGATGGTAAATAATTCCCAACAAATACATGATTTATTCCTTTTTGAATAATGTTTGCCAAGAACTACAGTGCCCAGCAGTAGAAATTTCTTAGCCATTTTAGAAAATTTATCTGGAGTTAATTAGAAACTTCCTCTAAGAATAAACCTACTAGAACGTAAGAGTTTTTTTTTCAGTTAACATCTTAAACCATAAAAGATGTATAGAGAGAGGATAATCTGTATTCCTATAACGTAGCCCTTTAAAGGTTCTCAGATCTTAAATACACATCACACCCACCTTCAAGAACCTTAAAGGAAATTTCAAACCCTTTCCCTGCTCGACTGCAGTGGATATAAATTCCGACATGTCAGTACAATTTATTTACCAGCATGTGTTTGTTTTTTTCCCCTCACCACCATGCTGACTGTAAAGATCATAAACGATGCAAGCTGGGAATGAATGTCAACGTGAAAAACAGTGGCAAAGCCCTTTAACATGATTTACAGTTGCAGTGCCGGCCCCCTTCTCTTTGTTGACTTGCCGAACATTTACAAAGACGGACCACGTTTACCATCCGTTCCCCCCACCCGCCCCCCCTCAACATCCCCTCCTCACCCACCACCACCACCGGAGCACCCTCCTACCCCACCCTCCAATCCCCCACAAATCCGATTTAATCAGACAACTTGTGCAGTGTGGCTCAGAGTAAGAAAAAGGATAATTAGTAAACAGAGGAGCTACTCGCCAGGCTTCATTGGCATTCGCACCGGGTTACTGTGTCGCATTTAAAATGCAGTCTGATGAAGTCTACAGAATCAAACCATTTGTTACTCCTATTGAGAAGGCTTCGGGCTACTGGCAATTAAATTGGAATTAGCGCTGGGGAATGAGATACGGCAGATTCATACCAAGGAGAGGAGGGAGGGAGGGAAAAGGAAACAGAGAGTTCTCTGCCTAGACCTGATCTCCTCTACAGTGGGTCAAGACTGGAAATGATTTGATTTTCTTTACTTTTGTTTATTTCCTGCATAACTCCTATATCATTGTTTCCATGCCGCCCAGCTGACTCTTATATATCTCTTGTAACTGAATTAATAAACTCATTTATGTACTTTTAGAAGCATATAAGAACTAACATGACAGAAGAAAAGTGATGCTTTATCAAGGAAAAAAAAAACATAAATGGGTGGCTTTGAGCGTCACTAACATCTGAGGGCTTTAACTTCTAATGATTATATATATACTGGATGAAAACAAACATATGACTGCACTTTAAATCTGAATCTGAAGAAGAGAGAGAGAAGAAGAAACAAAGAGATGCCATTTGCTCTACCACAGTCGAATGGGCACAGTGGAGCTCAGCATGGAGAGAGTGCTGGTCCACTGGCAGAGGAAGGAAGAGAAAGGAAGAAGGGATGAAGGGAGGAGGGAGGGTAGAAGGAGGGATGAAGGGAGGGAGGGCAGATAAATGAAGTGGAAATGAGAGGGAACAGCTCCCCCAACTCTCAGCCAGCCTGGCCATGACAACTGGCTCGCTCTTCCTCTGCCAGTCAGGGAGGGGCCTCGTTTTTCCAGCAGGAGGGGCTCAGTCCAGGATGTACAACTTGTAAAGGGCCAGTGGGGGCCACTGAGTAGGCCCTGACATCACATTTGTATAAAAATAAAAGCAGTGATAATAATATAGGATGCATGTTCATACCAAAACTCTATTTAGTTGTTAAATATTCTAATCCATGAACTCATGCAGGCTCATATCAATATAATACTCTTGACTTTGAATATCTATATTGTATTGAAATGTTACACCACATATAATAACTTAGAGCAATAGAGCTGTACTGATTCAGTCTTGAATTGTTGCCCCGTTTTGAAATTGCAAAAACCTATGCAAAATGTGCTATTAGAAAAGAAAAAAATAGTAAGATGATCATCATGATAGTTAAGTGTGTGCCTGAATGTGTGTTTGTGACTCCATAAATGCACATATGCACTCAAATGCTTCATTCTCAAGGTTAAATACAAAGATGTTGCTCAAGCGAAGTCCATTACTGCAGGAAACCAATGAAAATAAATGACAGCATTCAGTGGGGGGTTCGAGTATCCCACGGAGAAATTTGCGCAGCTCGGCCATTTGTATACTCAGTTTTCTCCACATAAAATGCTCAATTGTGTGTTTACAGATGAAGCACCGCATCTGAGCGCTATCCTATTTTTCTCTTTAACAGGAAATGAGACATTTTCACTCTAAATATATCAGAAAATCTGCCAGCTGCTGTATATCCTTGTCACCAAGATTAATGAACTTGAACATGTAAAAAAAAAAAAAAAAAACCCTCTCTGATCTGATTCTGAGACACTGATTCAGTAGGCAGTAAACAGTAAAGGTTTTAACAAAACCTGCAAGCAGCTACATAAGGATTTCAGCTTTGATAGCTAAAACTGGAAAGGGAAAAACACTCAAATAGACCTTATTTTAAAGGTTTGAAAACTGATATATATTCTCTTTACTGTGAGAGTGGAGAGTTGAAGACATATAAACAACAAAAGATGAAAAGGGAGACAAAGCAGGAAGAGGATCTCAGACCAATTCAAAAAAAGTGCTGAAAATGTCACCTCACATTGGCTCTATGCGTCGTGTCTGTACAGGTTAATTACTGGACGTCTAATGTCTGATTGTGGACGTGTCACCTTTTTAACATTTGCATCTTTTCCTTCCTCTCTGATCATCGTCTCCTTCTGTACAGCCTAAAAAAATCTTGTACATTATTCTGTTTCCTTGAAAATACCTTGAAAGTGACCCATCAGTATTTCCACTCAGCCTCCACAGCACAGATTGTTGTGCAATGTTGGTTTATACCAAAGGAGTGAATCCATTTACATGCATAATTTAAAAGTATGAAGGAAGGGTTGCTGTACCAGTTATCCAAACATGAAATTAAAGATGATATCAAGCCATATTTGCGAATAAGATATGGATAAGAAAACACATCTTTTCAGCAAATATATGGCGAAAATATATATGTAAAAAGAAAAGTTTTTTTTTAAATTCATTAAAAAGGAGTTTAGTGGGATTTAATAGCACTACAGAATAATGTTTTAAAATAATTGCTACTTACATTTGTGATGTGTCACATTTGCTGCTGTTAAGTTATAAACGTCAAATTAAATAAAATGTTGTTTGTAAAAGTTCTTGTATCATCAGGGCCTCACTGTGCAAGTTCAAAATATTTGATCAAAAAATCAGATCTTCTGCTGTTCATATCACAATTGCGAACAGTATTTACTATTTTAAACTGTGCCGAAGCTTCTAAACCTCTAAATCTTAAATGGTTTGATGCCTTGTAATGTGAGCTTTATTGCAGATGGATCATTCATGTATCATTCTTTTGTCATACTGATTTGATTTCACATATTTAATTAATTATTAAAAATAAACAAAATATAATTACTTACAAAATGTTTATCAAGCACAAAAATATGATTTCTTTCGTCATCTGCTATTTCATGCTTGGCAAAAAAAAAAAAAATCTATTTCTCGGAAGAAATGAAACATACATTTAAAGCTGCTGCCATTTGAATATGTTTAGTGTGGTGAAACAGAATAAAATGTTCTAAAATGTTATCAGACAAGTCAAGAATATAACTGAATACATCAATAAATAACACTGTCAGTTACAGTAAATTATTAAATTGGAGTGTAAAAAAATGTTTGATACTTTGATAAATGAGTTGGTAAAAAAAGCAAAAAGCTTTTCCCTCACTTTTATCAAAATTTAGTTAATAGAATAATTAAAACTACATATTGTATTCTTCCATTTATCTTACAAAAATCTTTTTTTTAATAACTCCTTTTCATTTCCCCCCCTACTTTTTCAGTTTCTAGGGGTTCAATAGATACTATTATGTACAGTTTACTGATATTCCCACAATTTTTAAGATTCTGATCACTTCTGCTACCACAGTTAGTCATTTAATTGATATGTGTTTTGTGCTGTTTTTAAGTCTGCAGTTACAGTGCACTATATATAGTAGGGTGGGGTTATGGGGGGCCACAAACTTCTGCTTTAGGCCCAATAAAGACTTGTGTCGGCACGCTTCCACGGCTGCTACGTTTCATACTCTCTTAATCTAGTCTTTTAGATTTTTTTCAGTGTCATTCCTGCACCTGTACTCACATGTGCTATTGTTGCGGTCACTGATTGGCGGTCTACCTGTGTTAAATTGACTGTCTATGTTTTTGTCCCGTCGTGTTTACTGTAAACATTCGTCTTCATTACATTTCCTTGTACTGTATACTTCATTTAAATTCAGAAAGTGACCATTCACAGGACACTCTCTGCTCCCTTAAAATAATAAAAAAAAGGTTTGTGAGCCAGACAGACTGGGAGTGACTTGCCCAGTTCCACCCAAACCCTGTCAACCTCCCGTCACCCCCCACCTTAACCCCTTGTCCTGCAATGGAATCCCAAATCTCTCCTCGCCTTCCCAGGATTTATTCTTCCCACTGGCCATCTGGACAGTGGGGGCAGAGAATGTAAAAGGAAAAGGGGGCTGAGGGGGACGGAGTTGCAAACCCACATTAGTCACAGGCTCTTAAGTCCTCCGACCCAAGCACACATATACACACACACACACACAAAAAAGGCTAAAGCCAAATGACCCCTGCTCCCCCCTTTACTTTCCCCCCCCTTCACTGTGGCTGCTGACATCGTCTTTCCTGCTGGACAAAAGGCTTTTAGCACCTCACTCTACTGTCCTAACCGCAACACACACACACACACGGCACCCTCCATCCCTTCTGACACAGACATGCTGGACAGGATGGGGTGTTTGTTTTGTTTTCTCAGACGGGTTGGAAAGAAGGGAAGGGAGGGCTGGCACAAAAAGAAGCCGTGATGAGGGGTGTCAGGGATGGGAGTTGGAGGCTATCTGTTGTGTGTAACTTTAAAAAGTAGAACAATTCGTATGTGAATGCTCACGGAGAAGCATAGCCAAATCACTACTGAATGATAAAGGTATTAGGTACAATAGGGATGGCATGCTTCACGGCTGGCTTTATGTAGTTAACGTGGACCTTTTGTCATGAGCAGCAGAAGATGAGTACAGGGTTGGAGGTCTAATAACAAAGTCACAGAGCACTACAAGCCTCCATTGTTGGCAAAGTTTGTATTTAAAACACATACAGAAGGATTTTTTTTATGTTGTTTTTTTTTTTTACCGTGGAGAGCAGGTGAAGGCTGTATCCTTTCATACTGCAAAACACTCCATTGCAAAACAGGGAAGCAGAGGGGCCATGACATTGCAGGGCCTTGCAGTCCATTCTCAGCCATGGGCAGGAGTACACAAGAGGAAAAAAATAATAATTTGAAATCTAAGTTCATCTCGATGAAATCAAGACGCCTCACGCAGAGCCAACAGCAGCCTTTGTACGTAATCAGAAAAAATACTCCTACGCCTACTTCAGTAAAGCAAACAATTAGCTGTACACAAGAAACAGAGCAGCACATACTAGAGCAGTGCATTATATGCTGCCATTCACAGCCTGAATGCAGCAGTACAACTGAACAACAGATTGCACTCAAGATCAGCAATATGGCCCCCGAGACTGAACCTGTAATAATAACGGCGATGGTGAAGAGCAGGAGACTGCAAATAAAATACAAATATAATAAGCATCAGGGAGCGGTATCAGGGCGGTGGTGGAGAACACAGAGGAACCTGAGCAAATTCAGATTTTCTTATAAAGAACTACAGTAATTTAGGATTTTGTGCCTGTTATTATAATTTAAGTAAAACCACTGACTAAGATGTAACAGTAATTAGATTTAACTAAAAGCCTGGGTAAGATTAGTTAAAGGTGTACAGAATAGAAATAAGGACTTCACATTCAGTTCCAATCATAAAACGGCAAGAATCAAAGATTTATTAAAGATTGTGAGATTTAAGTATTAATTATTTTTTCTAATTTCTTCTTAATACTGAATTTAATTTCAGGAGTCAAATATTTTCTTTGTACTCATCCTGACTGATAAAGATAAATGAACTTGAAAGTCGTACCATGGTTAAAGATGGGCCCACAATGTCTTTTATTTCATATTATACTCCTAGATACTGTATAAATTACCTGCCAACCTACTTGCAGATTGTAAAAAAATCAAATTCTATCCAATGAAATACCAAACATTACTGCATGTGTCTGGAGTCAGCTGAAGCAACATTTGTAGCATTTTTTTTTTTGCTATAAAAAATGTTGAGATGGTTGCAGTGATTCATAATCTGGTTTATTTCAAGATAGCCATTTTGGTTTAGTGGAAAATTTTTATGTGGAAAATCACATTTAATATATAAATAGCCAAGTTAATTCTACACTCTGCATCACTATGCAGTTTAAACACAACAGTCTAAAACAAAAGAAAAATCTAATGATTCATATCATTTTAAAGGCCCAATTTCTGTCCAACATCTGGCTGATAACATTCACTCACTGTGACGCATGTTTATGAAGTTAAATGTGTGATTATACGTATTAAAAAGGCATTCAGGTAAGTTTACCACATCCCACCAGAGACTAGCTTTAAAAATCTATGCAATCTAAAAAATAATGCATTCATTTGTTTATTCGTTTTACGTCCATTTCTGTAGAACAACAGATTTACATTAGCTAAAAGTGCATTTTAAAGCCATTCCCCGAACAAGTGGTGAACGTCTGCGATGAAGGCGAGTTCAGGCAGCTGTGACCTTGGAGCCAAACTGCGAGTGGCTGACATGACTTTGTGGGTAAGAAGAAAAAGCCTTTATTTATAGATCAGCTGTGTGTCGATCAAACTCCAGCGAGGGGGAAAACACCAGCCGTCGAAGAGGAGAAGACAAAGTGGAGGAGGAAAGTGTGTGTGTGTGTGTGTGTGTGTGTGTGTGTGTGTGTGTGTGTGTGTGTGTGTGTAAGAGTTGCTGGGAGGGTTGCTTTTTGAAGAACTAATACAGTGGTGTGCCTCAATCTCACTTAATTCCATTTAAAGGAAATTGATTTGGGGGGGTGCACAGGGTTGTTCTCTCTCTCTCTCTTCCTCTCTCTCTTTCTCTCTCTCCATTACAATTGTGATGAAGTCTTGGCCTCATTCATTCGTGTCCTTTGGTGGTACTGTGCACAGTGGTGTACTGTTGTACTATGATATACAGTGATAAGAAAAAAAAAGGGATGAAACTTTAATGTTGCCTGTGGGGGGAAGTGGCTCATTGTAGCAACAAGTAACAGGAAAAAATATATATATACACATACACACTACAGGATTCTGTGCAGCAGACTAAAACCTCCCCTGCTAGTCTTAAATCCTAAAAGGTTGGTAACATATCAACTTTTTATTTTTTTTATTTTTTACAAACAACAGTTATTTTTAACATTTGTTCCTTATAAGCTTAATGTTAACCTTACTGTTTTTATTACTGTCACTTGAAACTCCAATAAGATTTTCTAACACAGAACCTGATTTAAACATTTGGATATTAACAAAATAATGTATGTACTTTTTAAAAATATGCTTTTTTATTCATTTTTCCTGATGTACATCATTTCTTATTGCTACAATATGCTACAATAACACAGTATCTCCAGGTAAACAGAAATGTTCTTCCTTCTCTCCTTCTTTTTTTTGTGTTGACCTTTTTCCTTCCTCTCTTTTCCATCTTTTTAAGGGCGTAGGAGAATATTGTATCATAATATACATTTTATTTATTAACAAAAAAACAGAACTTATTAAAAAAATGTGAGTCTATAATATTTTTAACCTGCCTTTTTATGTTTCTCTTTGGTTTCTACTTCTGTACTTTGCTGCTGCAGTGACCCAGTTTCTCCATTTTGATTTTGATTAATTCCCTTTTAATGGTGTAGGAGAATAGTGTATCATCATCTATATTTCATTAATATTAAAATGAATTACATGACAAAAGAGAACAAAACCAGAATTAAAACAGTAGGCTGTTTACACACACCGTAAGCTACAATTAAAATATGCTTCCAAAAATAAGTTAATGCCTATAAGCTGTTGTACAATTCATTCAGTTTGAACTCTCAACAGACAATTCCAATCAAACGACTCACATAATGCTAATATTTCATTTTTATATAACAAAGATTGAGAGAGAGAGAGAGAGAGAGAGAGAAAGAGGACTCACTCCTACCACATATCTAGATTGTGACTTTGATTTAATTCCTATCTTCATCTATTTCACCAGGGAACTCCACTTATCACAATATCACTGGGCGTCTTGTAGAGTTAGTCATTTTGCTTTGTGCATGCTGAGGCAGATGAGAGCAGAGGAGGTTCATGTTTTCCACATTTGTACGGGGGGAAATCAAAGCAGACGAGAAACTCAGCGAGGCTCAAAAGCTTCTCAGACAGAAAGAGAGAGAGAGAGAGAGAGAGAGAGAGAGAGAGAGAGAGAGAGAGAAGTGAAAACGAGTGTATTTAGTGCCAGGACTGTTAACAACCACCTGTATGTGCCCACCTGTGGTTTCTAAAATAGCTCACACAAAGCGCCAGTACCCAGGAGGAATTAGAACTAATCCTAAAATTATCTTTGAAAAATGAAGACTTTGGAAAAGATTCCACTCAAATGTGAAAAGACAGAGATTTATCATCCTCATATAGATTCACACGTCTTCACCATGAGTGTATACGACTACGACTACATGCAAATCCAAAAAAATTCTGCCAAATTCAGTTGAATACTCTCATTCACAATGATCAAAATTGGGATTCACTAAAGGCAGAAATGAAATCATTACTAAAAAGACCATCATCTTAAGCCTCTATCTCTGGAGAGAAGTGAGAAGCCTGCTGCCCCAGATTGCCTAAAAATGCAGATAAGAAACGATCCTGCTCCAGAAATTGGTCCTGCAGGACTATTACATTGGAGAGATTAGTGAAAGATAATCATATAATGGTGATGATAGCACCGATTGCAACAAAACGGCCCCATAAAGTCACCTCTGAATAAAGAACAGGCGATACAGATGAGTGGGAATAAAGCTGTAAAGTGCTCGCGCTGGGTAGCATGTGTGAGACAGCTGTGTGCAGAGCTCAGTGCAGCCTCTAGCCAGCAGTGGGCGCTCCTCTGTCTCCACACACACGCACTGGTTCACACTGGAAGAGCCAGAGCAACAGGGAAAAGGGGAGAAGTCCTCATATGACCTTCCAGTTCACAGGACTTTGCCTCCAGAAGAAAAAAAAAAGCCTCTTATATGGTATATGGTAAGACTTAACAGCCTCAATGTCGACTGCTGAGACAGTTAATGGCTGAGAATGGAGATTAGAAAGTAGTTTAGAGAGTCAGGTGTTATGGAGCACTGGGGTCATTGAGGATAAATGCGGTTTCACTTACATACCTGAGAAGAAAATTCTTGTTAAATTCAGGTATACTCTACAGATGCATTACAAAAAAAAAAAGGCAAGTGGTCTCATGAGCCTAGAGGACTCTTATTCTGCTGAGAGTGATATAATTCCATTTGTGCGTTTGTTTTCTTGAAACAAGAGAGTATGGAGACATTTCACATGACTAAGAACACAGACATGCTTTTGAAAAGTCATAATTGAATTAGAAACAGTTAAAACTCTTTCTATTTGCAGTCCTTTTCTGTTAGAATAGAATTTATGGAGTTAAGAATAGACTGAATTGCTGGCGAAGATTGAGAGTTTCTGCACTGAGATCTTTGTTTTTTTGTTTTTTTTTGTGCATCCTTTGAGCGCGCCGTCATAAAATGCTAAATGAAACTGGGCCATAGCATCAGCAAATATTAATGGGATGCATCAGAAGAAGAATAAGACAAATCGAGGTAATAGAATCATACTCGATTAACAATTGGAGAAGAATGAATGAAAATGTGCGACAAAGCATAGCACTTTCTCTATGACCATCTTAGCTAATCACTGTAATCATTCATACGCACACACACACACACACACACACACACACACACACACACACACATACCACCACTTTACAATGAACTGCACAGTAATAGAATCGTATTATATTAATTAAGATTGTAGAAATGGTTGGCAGGCCAGACTGTACTTTTAAAGATTTCATTTTGCTCTTGGTTTAGATTTTATTGGACATATTTTTTCCATCATAAGAGGAGGCTAATTTAAACGCATTTTACCGCCAAACAAACAAAAATTCATTCATTCATTCATTTTTCAGTTCATTTAGGAGCTCCTGCTACACTGAATGCAGGATTGAAGATGTAGACTTGTAAGAATGTGTTGAAAATATATAGCTTCATTTTAAAAAAGGCCTCATAAAACTGTAGATTTTTAGAAAATTCTACTCAAACAGGAGTAAAAAGTTGTACTTTTTGAGGACTATTAAAATATATACCTATAAAAGGTAGGGAAATGTAAAACAATGTGCAACTAGATGACGTCTTCTCACTGTGTCTTTGTCATCCTCTTGTGGTGCCACTTTGCATCTCCTCCATCATCTCTATCTTTAGCTCTTCCTCACTTCCTCTACCTCTCTGTCTCCAGGCCATATTTCTCCGTGGACAGAGCCTCGGAAATTATAGTGCGGTGTGGGAGGGAGAGACCACTAGCTCTCTGACCCGGACTTAACGCTATAAATCCACACTTTTTTTTTCTTTGTAGGGGTGAGGTAGAGGGGGGGATTCTCCAACCTCGACCCCAACGCTTCCTCAGTTCACCTGGCCTGCGAACAAGCTGACTGACACACTTGACAGCAACACACACCAGACACAAACACAGGCTCTGCTCATACCCTTGGATGGGGAGAAGAGAACACACACAGCAGCTAGAAACAGAGCCAGTATTTCTGACTTTATACATGTGACTGAGCACTACCATGCAACCACAATGGACTGATTTGTAACCAAGATTCTGTCTGTGGAGACAACAACACACCCTCATCAAATTTCATTAAATGAGCAGGAACTCTGGAAACGCTGATCTTGAGTTGTCGACAGAAATTGTTTGAACGTTACATTCTTCTATCACTAATTGAGTAATGTGACCACCAGTGGGACGTACCATTTTCATCCACTTGGGCCGGATAAGTTTAACACTTACAAGAACGAACATTGTGAAGTAGAACAGGTCAGTGTTTTTAAGGAATTCTTCCTTCACATGCAAGAGCACATTATCTAGTAGTTTAATATGAGAACAGACTTACAATGACAGAAACAAAGTTAAGTAAAGACAAATTAAGTTATATGGAAGCCAAGAAAATGTTGTTCAGATACGCAAACTCCACAAAAGTAAGAAACATAATCTTTGTTCAAGTGTCTGGACAGTAACAAGTTCGAGCAAAACTTCATCTAAAATATCAACATTTGTCCTCAAGATCAACTCCAGATGCTCCTTTGATTTTAACGGATGATAATAGAAAATCTAACAGACATGAGGCAGACATTGTCATCAATGATTGCTGGACGATGGACAAAAACCTCTGGCTGATGATGGGCAGACACTGGATTAGTCGCCACGCCATTAACTTTAGCTTCAGATGCATGTACAGTGTTTAAAATGTTTTTACAAGCAAAGTTGAGACTTAATCTAAGCAGATTGGCTCTCTTTATTGGCTTTGCTTCATGATTATTACCTTATGTCTCAGATGCAGTTTTGACAAAGTTTGCATTTCATGCTCATTTGTGTCTCATCCTTTCAAAGTGAGTCTCTGAAGTTCCAACAAAGTCTTTACATTTACTTGAATAGAGATGTAAATATGTTAACCCCCCCCCCCCAAAAAAAGAAAAAACAACGAAAAAAACCCCTGCATTCCTCTATTCTTCACCAGTACGATGAGGAACAGAGCACAAACTATGGTCCTCAGTGGTGGAATCTAAATGAAATCCAGGACTGAGTCATAGTGCTGCATTTTGGGATGTTTAAAAGACGGACTTTCTCTTTTTTCTCCCCTTTCCCTCCTTTTTCTACTCTGTTTAAGATTCCTGGCCTTTCACCTGACCCCAGGCCTTGGCCGGGGGGGGGGGCTGGGCTGGTTGCTTGCAGTGGTGGGGGTTAAAGTATAATCCTGCTCCTGTGACCACAAAGGCTTTGGCCCCTGAGGGCCAAGGACCAGCCACATTTTCTGAATTGCAATGTTATCCCTCAGCAAACCCCTTGGACTGACTACATATCAAAGGATTACATTTCAGGGCTCTTCTCAGCTCTGGTGTTTTAGGAAGGCCATGAAAGCCTAAACTTACCCCCTCCCCATCATGAAATCTAAATTAATCAGATATGGTTTTGCATTTTACAACATGATTGCACAATACAACTTAAACTTTCCGGGAATCTAGTTTGAGAATTTGACAATGGCACCAGAGAGACCAGAAGTTTATTTTATTTTATTTTCTTGATGCCTCAGTCTAACCAGTTTCACATCAATCTATTGGCAAGAGTAATTGCCACATTGCATCATTACAACTGACATATATTTTAAACCATTCAAATGCTGATATCGGGCTGCTTGTGTACTGCTAATTGCTTGCTTAAGTAATCCATTAAGGAGTGTTTCTACAACAGCTTGCATGCTCTATTATCATTAGTTTTATTCTGAGAAACCTTAACAACCCCTTTTTAACAGCACCGCGGCTTGGCCCTGAGGTCTTCTTTGCATCTAAACCTAAAGAATTTGCTTTTTTTTTTTTTTTTTTTTAAAGAGCAACTTCAGAAGATAGAGAGAACTGAAGCAAAAGAGAGAAAAGGTTTAATTGACGCCTCCCACATTTTCCCAGGGTGAAGACGAGAGGGAGGAGGGATGGGGTGGGGGGTGAGCAGGGGTTGATGTGACACTGGTCTCCTGGTGTTGCGACTGTACAAAAGGAAGCAGATTTGCAGAAGAGCTGACCCCTCACCTCTAAAGCTGCAGAAAGGGTCCTTGGTGGCCCCAGCACCACCCAATCAATCACCTCCCAGAGCCTGCTGGTCAGTCGGACTGTAAGGAGACACCTTTGTCAGACCAGCAGACCCACCCCCTAACATTCCATGGTACTTTTTTTTTTCTTTTTTTGGGGCCAAAGGTGGGGTTTCAGAAATGAAAGCTTAGTGGGTCATGTAAAAATATACTTTTTTTAAAACCTTCTCAAACCCCTTAACTTCATCCTTTGGAATCTGGTGATGGAAAATCTCCACTAATCTAAAATTGTCTACTACAAACAAATGCTCCATTCACAGAGAGCTGGACATGCCAACAATGCTCAGTACTCCCCCTAACCACTTTGACCCATAGTCAAAGCTCATCATTTTGTTTTGTGATACTTTTAGTCCGAATTCTGCTTATTTCATTATTTAAACAATACTGCATACTAGTTGCACTTAGTGTATATAAAAAAAACAGGTTTGATCCTTTATCGGTACTAAAAAAAAAGAAGAATCTTCATAATATGGGACCTAAAGTATTCAATAATAATGTGGTTTTCTCATCAAGTTTAAGTCACTTTGAAGTCTAACTTTTATCTTTGGAATTTTGAAATTTTGGATTTTTACATTTTTTTTTAATTTATTTATTTGTATGATATATTTTTTTTTTGTTTCAATCTTTGGATGCAATTGTATATGTATATGCAATGTGTCTAAAATAATGTACGTGAATCTTATTCATATCTCAACTGCGCATACGTGAAAAGCGTCACTCACTCGCCCACTTGCGGAAAATAAATATCAAGAAGACTTACATTTGTCCAGAGATTACTATTTTTTTGTGTGTGTGTGGCAAACCTCATCTTCATCTGATTCTTCTTCATTGCTGGTGCTTGACCAGCACTTAACTGAATTATACCGCTGAGCAGCAGAGGACGTCTGACTTTCCTATGAAATAATACCGTTCCTCCAGAGCTGTAAAAGTTAGTCAAGGTCAGCGTGCGATTGAACAGCTGGCCAGTGACTGGCGAGCGTGTTGCTGACACCACATAGACTTTTGGCATATTTGCTTGTGAATAAATACATAATTAAATGCTAAATTAATTTTCAAGAGAACATTTACATATTAGAGCCAAGAGAGCATGAATGAAGGGCACTAAAGACAACAAGAAGAGGTCCACAGTAATTTACTGGTAATATATTCTAATACTCAAGACCAGTTGTGTTTGTAATGCTCTTAAATAAACCTGGACTTTTAGACAGTATTTTGCAATTCCGTCTAATTTTTTAATGTGCACGACTGATACGCAGCTTTTTCTAGTCTCGTCTGTTTTAGCCAAGATTCTCACACTGCCGTTTAGAAATAATAATAGCATAACTGGCTGTACATTGAGGGATTAAAAAGGGATTCAGGCTTTCTGGTTCTTCAGAAATCTGTAAACAAAGGCTTTTCAGTTGAGTCATGGATCTTGTTGAACCAGTTTAGGACAAGACTAAATAGACACTATTTATTAATGATCTGTGAGAAATGGGATTGAGCATTTATCTCAGAGTAAATAAAGTTGGTTGATAATCATAGCAAGTATTCTGTATTCAAGAGACATGCAATGTACACTTAGAAAACTGTTAATACTATTCTTGTGTCTAAGTGACAGGCGCTGCACTTGCCAAAAGATGTTTAGCAGCTACAGTATTTATACTATTATTTGGAAATAATAATGCATGGAGCTGAACAGCTGGACTAATATTCTCACTTGTTAGTGGAAAAAGTTTTGTTTCATAGCAGCAGCTTTCAGTCAATCTGACACTGACACATTCACATTAACACATCATGCGCTCGTAGTTGTAAATAGCAACATAGATCGTTGCAGGTCATTATAGCCTGTGTTACTCAACATGTGAATGGTGATATAAAACCAACTAATATACAACAGAGGATGCTGAAGTCAACAGCAACCAAGATCAAAGCATTCCAGGTCACAGCAGTTTCTCCAAATAGAGCACATAAAATGTATAATTTGTAGTAGGAATGCTGTCTAATCAGGTGAACTGCTGACTCACTCCTAACACAACACCTGAGCAAACGTGCACAGGACTCATTGTTTCTATGAGCAAATAGAAGAAGGAAGTGAAACAAGAAAATGTTGTGTCTCAAATAGTCAGAAAAGTCCAGAGTGTGTACTTTTTCCTCTGCTTCCATGTACAAATTAACAACCACAGGATACTCTATTTCTATTCTTTTTTCCCTCACAAAGCTTATCTAGCATACACTATTGGATTTTTTTGTAGCTGGTTGCAAAGGCCTGACCAGGTGCCATCTATCAAAACAATCTGCTCACAGAGGGAAACCTGCTATTAACTGATAAGAGTCTGCCCTCGGTGGGGTGTAATGGGTCCCACTTGAGTTCCTTTTCGTAGTATTGTCCTAGCAGGCCACCTCCAAGACAAAATCAACTCAATGGCTGCTCTCTGCTCCGCTCCTCCCTGTCTAAAAGTACAGCAGCTACTTCAAACTACATACTAAATGGTCTTCAAGAGCCAAATTCAGCCGGGCCATTTGAGGAGAAAAACTTAATTCCTCTGAAGCTAAGAAATGTCACCACAGTGGAGTTGGTATTTTTTTTACACAGATCAGCTTTTACTAAGTAATATAAGGTTATTTTTAAGTATATTATCTCATTACTCATAATCTAATCTGTTCATTCATACGTCACATGTCTTTACTGTAATTTTAAACATTCAAGAAAAAAAAACAGATTTAAAAAGAAGTACAGTGATGTTGAGTAGATGATATGAGTTTTATAGGACCCCTAAGAATGATTTTCATACTATACTGAAGTTAATGGGAATCAATGGTTGCCTGGGAGGTAGGTACTGTAAACCACTTCAAACAATTCAACAGCAAAACATGATTTGAAGAGGTCCCAAAAAGGGTAAATGAGCAAACACATTGGAAACACCTGACCTTTCAGGGTTGAGTTTCTGAGTTTACCATGAATCTGGTAAATTAAAGCCGAACTTATTGTAGCTAACACGTATTATACTGGGAAAACTGGGGGGAAAAAAAAATCTGGCAAGCATCCATGTTTCTCCACTGGTTTTCCTGAAATAAACCACTGAAACACAAGCAGACCACAATTAAAGCCCACCAGCCTGGAAATTTCTATTTAACTCTGACTGGAATATAGCAATAATATTGTGTTAGTTCCTATGGGCCGCTGCAAATGTTTTTTAAAATCATTGGACAACACATAACTGAAAATTGTATAATAAATGACACAATATTAAAGGCTCTTTGTTTGTGTGTAATGTGATCTAAGCAGTTTTCTTATTGTGTGGTTGGTAAGTAGCTAATTTTCTTTATGGAGAGAGAGAGAGAGAGGCAGCTCATCAACTGCGAGCTGAAATTACATTTAAATGGAGTGATAATTAATTAGGTCTAAATGTCATTTTCATAATTGGGATTGTCCAGGATCTGTGCTTGTTTTGCCTTAATAATTGTCTCCTGCCTGAGACAAGACATGCATATATACAGGAATCACCCTGCTGCCTCCATTTGATGAGCATGTATTTATGGCTATCTTATATTAGAAGTGACCAGCACTGACTTAAGATGAGGGAACCCCTTTCTCCCTGTTGAGGCGGTTCTATTCATTGAAGCTGTCTAAGGGAAGGCTGCCAAAATGACCCATCAGAGATTGACGAGGGTTAAGCTCCCATAATCAATATGACACTGCTAAGTGCCCTTTGATTGAGCTGCACGCAGTGTAAAAGGACATTTCTGTGTGCCCGGCTGCTCTTGCCACCAAGAAATGCAGCATTTGTCCAAAGCTAAACGGTCTTCTGAATGTCATTGTCACGGGTACATTAAGTTTTATATGAGTCTGAGAGACAGACTTGGAGTGAGGATGAACGGCCATTTTCATTAGTGTGGCTGCTCGGTACCATTAAGGGTGCTGTCAAACGGACAGGGACAGAAATAGTTTGCATGGGGTACACAAGCAAAGGCCTGAGATTTCTCATCTTTTTAAGATGTACCACAAGAAGCTGGTGGTGAATGCAGTGGCTAAATTTGCCGGTGTGAAACCCCATGTCACTAGGCAACTGGATCTGATGGCTCCTTTGTTTGGGGTGAAAGGTTGGAAGCACTCGTACTAATCTCCTTGCTTCACAATTAAGGAACACAGGAGAGCTGCTCGAACCTCTTCTCGCTCTCAAACAACAACAACAAAAAGAAAAGGATTGAAAGACTCCTCTATTGTTCCTCCTTCTCTGTCTGTACTCCCCCCTCCTCTCTCTCCACGCTAATCGAAAGGTATTTGCACTGTAAATTAAAAGGGCCCTCGCACGTTGCTGTTTTAACACTGACATGCTCTCCTAAGATGTCCACAAACAGCTCCAATCTAATTACAGAGGGAGATTTACTTCAAATAACACTGTGGACAAAAGAACCCTGGCTATTGTTGACGTGAGACCAGTGTTCCACATCTCTTTCTCTATTTCACTCTCTTGGGCGAATCCTTTTATATTCAAAGTCCTCGCCTTGCCAAGGTTAAAATGCGTTGGGATATCTGGAAGTGGGGAGCCTCCTGACAAAAGCGGCCTTTTTATTCCCCGGATGGCAAAGGCCTGCGTTGATGTCCACGTTGCTTCTTTCCTTATCTATCCTTTTTTTTTTTTTTTTTTTTTTATTAACCAAGCAGATCTTGAACAAAGCCACAGCGGCTGACATGCAAATGCAACAGGATAGAATAGCGGCATCCAAGGGAGTTAAGATTGTCCGACAACGGGACGTGCTCGCCGGGGTTGCATTGTGACGTACGGCTGAGACACATCCTCAGGGTCGAAAGAGGGAGGAAGGGGATGGTGGATATTGGCTGGCCAGATTTGCAGCGTGTCCTGCTGACTTCCATTTTATGGCCTGTGAATCGCAGAGCCCTCTGGGAGTCTATAATCCCCCTCCCTCCCCCCCACTCAACCCCCTCCCACTGCCCATACCACATCATTTTACTGGTCTCTCTGGATGTGTTGCTGCTGTCCCTGGTTTACAATGATCCATCCATGTGGGGATTCTCCTGCAGCCAAACTGTTGCGCCACTACGGACATCCCAATTTGCTACTGGATCCCACCCACCTATTTCCCCCTCATAAAAAACTACCTCCCTCCCTGACATGCTGTTGTCCCATGGTTTCCTGTGGTGATGCCTCAATGCGCCTGTGCCCACCATGACACTAAGCCTCAGCACTAAGGTTGTGCAGTGCAGGGGCCCAGTTTCTCAATGAATGAAGCTGGGTACGGGAGAATGTAGTGGTGCCAACTCTCATTCACACATTTTATCTCATTTACACACAAACCACACATCTCCTGTTCACAAAGGCTGTTGTGCATAACGCTTATGGCTGTGGCGGATGATTACTACTGGGTGTTGGTCACACTGCAGCCTTGCACAGTATCAATCAGCCGCACGGAGGATCTTCCTCCGCCTGGAAAAACTCATTTAGATCTTATCTGGGGAAAAATTTGTTTGCTGAGGGAGAAGAAAGAGGTTAGTAGCAAGAGAAGTGACTGTAGTCTAGCTTGTGGTGCTTGATTTAATTTAGCCACCGATAGTGTCTCTGACCACTTGTACTCTTCTTATTTTGGAAGGTGAGTGAGAGTGAGTGCCAAGGCCGGGGAGATGGAGGGAGGCAAAGAGAAAGAGATATTTGTTTACAGAGGTAAAGAGAAGAGCAGGGTTTCAAATTAGTATCTTGGAAACATTCTGACAATAAATAGAAGCTAAAAATCTTGTGTGAATATCGAGCCAAAATGTAAGAGAAGATCATCCTTAGTAATTGACATTTAGACCCATAACTATCTCAGTGTTTCCCCTATATTCATTCAGCAGCGGCACACCAAAATTATAAGCGTTGCTGCTAACAGGCTACTAATGATTTTCACTCGCACACTGTTTGGATTTTTTACAGTCATCCTCACTCTCTTGGTTCTTCAAAGGACATCTATGTGAAAGGTATCAAGAGTAGCGTAGCTCCGTTAAGGAACATGCATGTGCGTAAATGTGCGTGTGTAGTTGCGTGAGCGGCAGAAACATGACGGTAACTTGAGCGGAGCAGAGGAAAAGTTTAGCAGCAAGTTGTTAGTCTGGCAGTAAATGTATAGTACAGATTGTGTGTCAGTTAATAAATGCTGCAGCTCCTCAAGAAAATTCTCATCTATCGACGGGAGTTATCCCCGAACTTAGCAGCAACGCATTAGCTTAACATGACCAGGCTCACTTAAGGTGGACTGACTTTTAAGATGGACCAGAAATTCCACCAAGTCTCTGTCTTGAGTTTTTCATATGCCCCCATATCTGGCAACGTGACCTGGGCTGAGCATGAGACCATAAATGTACTGTGTAGTGTTTTGCTTGTTTGCTTCAAACCTGAGATGCACGCTATGTCTATGCATGTCTCAGTATCAGCCTGGTATAGTGAGTGAGGGCAGCTGATACCTGCTGTGACCTAAAATGGCCTGTATGAATTCGACGGCCAGCTGGGCACAGACAGACAGACAGACAGACAGACTGCTAATCTGCCTCAGACCACGGACAGCTTGCTCAATTATGAGTAGGATACTGAAATGACGAGCGCTAGCCTGGTGTTAATCAGCATTTTGATTCACCAGATGACACCGACAGGAAGCTCAACATGCTAAGATTCAGTGCTCAAAAGTCACAAAGCTAATGCACATCTGCCCTACAGCAACGAGCTGCAATGCCTGAGAAAAATACTGTATTTTATCTTTATGGTGATCATTACATTTCAATAGCTGACAAGAGTTAAGAGTGATCCGTAGGTCGAGTGGAATCGCTTTCACACTTCGAGAGTCTAGGGCTTGTGTATCTCTACATGTCTGTGTGTGGCAGTGTGTGTATGCAGCAACACATGTGCAGCGCTGCTTGCCCGGGCTGGAAGAATATTTGCTTTGCTTATCGCCGCCCTAATTCTCACTGACAACTTAATAACATCACAATTAACTAAATGCTAAACAGATGCCAGAGCTGGACTAATGTGATTGAGACAATCGGCACTTTTGACATGACCCCTGTGTAGCGCTGCCATTGGCCTAATTTGCTTGAGTGACATGACTGGACTTTGTGTGTGCGTGTGTGTGTTTGTATTTCAGTTAACTGATTGTGTGGCCACCGGTGTGAACGATTTATGCAGACAGACAATGAAGAAAAGAAACCTAAAAAAAAAAAAACAAACGAGTAAAAAGAGCTCCTTCTTTCTGACCATCATAACCTTGTTGGACTCTCTTTTCCCCCCATATCTCCTTGTTCTCTTTCTCTTTTTCTGTCTCTCCTCCTATCCCCTCTCCCTCCCTCCCTCCCTCCCTTTCCGCCTCTCTCTCTCTAGCCAAACTATTTCTGGCTTGAGAAAAGAAAGTGTTTACTCTGCGGCTGAGGCCTGCTGGAATCACGCTGTGTTCCCACTGGCTAAACCCACTATTGCCACTCCATGGTTTGCATATTTTCCCTGTATTACAAGACTTTAAAAAGGACAGAGGGAGATAAAGAGAAAAAGAAAGAAAAAGAAAAAGAGTAAGAGAGCTGCCTCCCCCTCCTATTATATGTGGATTTTCTCCGGCACTGCTGCGTGTGTGTGTGTATGTGTGTGTGTGTGTGTGTGTGTGTACATGGAGATGATTCATGTATAAACAGGAACACAGTCGGACAACAAATTCTTCCGAGGCCTGTGGACTTCGAACTCATTTCTACACAGGTCACATGGGAGATGCAGCTCCCCGTTGCTTCTAGTGCTACTCACAGCTCATGCTGAATAACAGGCAACTGCTCATACTGAATGTGGCCTTAGTTTGGCGGATGAATGTGCAGATTTCAATGCAAATTACAAAGTGTGTACAGTTCAGATTGGCAGTTACAGAGCCTGCAGAGATTGTAAAATGCATGAATCCCTGGTGGTGAAATCGATTTTAAATCTGCAGATAGACAGATGAAAAAAAGAACAAACAAAAAAAGCATACTTTAACTTCAATTTATTGCTTTTTTTGTTGTTGTTGTTGTTGTTGTGTGTGAGTGAGACTTCCAATATGCACATATTCTGACCTTTTGCTTTTCTGCACCGAGCTACAATTTAATCAAGTGGAATGTGACGTGTGGTGGGCTTCACCAATAAACTACAAGAGTTGTAAATTATGGTGGGTGACCAAAACAATCTAATGAAAAAAAGGCGATGAAGATGGCTGGCAGATGTAAAGAGATAAAGAGAGAATGAGAGAAAAACAGCAGCTCGGAGCTCAAGGCAGTCTTGTACAGCCCCACGGGGAGAGGCTTTACTGGAAATGCAAACAGAAAATGACACGTTGGAGGTGGCCATGTTTAAATGAGCACAACAGTTTCACAATATGATAATATGGTGTGGGACGAAATCAAGCGCAAGTGGTAGCAGTAATTGACAACTATAGATTTTATAACAGAAACATTGACTTCTGAGGACTCTTTGCACTTTTTTTGAGAAACCTGTCTTTCACTCGCCAAGTAAAATACATTAAAGTTAGGGTAGGTAATGTATTTCAGAAGCATTTGTTGGTATATTTGTTGAAATTCGATAAACCCAATGCTCTGGCGATAAAGAGGAAATGATCCAGTATCCGCGGCTGGTGCAGGCCTGTAATAAATCTGTCCAATCATTTCATTTGGCCTGAATGAAATAATTGGACGGGCTTCCCTTCCTGTCAACCTACCTACCTGCCCATCTGCCTGCGCACTCATTGTGCAAAGTTTAGAGGCCAGGCGAGCAGTGGGATACCGATGGATAGGATGTGACGGGACTGCATGGATTGCAGAGGGAGGGAAGAAAAAGATTGGAATATCAAAAGCAACGTGTGATCATCAGACTATTGCCTATAGTGCAGGGGAAACTGAACACCACATAATCTTATCAAAAACACCTGAGCAAGAGACTTTCAATGGAAGTGAACTCGACTTCCAGAAGTGAAACGTCTCTACGTCCTGCTCGCTGCTCTGGGACTCAATTTGGAGCTGCAGTAGGTCTGGCTCTCTAACGGACTGGTGACTGAGGGGGTTTTGGAGGCTGACAATGAAAAAAAGATGCCATATCACTCGATTTCAAGCAGGGAGATGAGGAAACTCATTACTTTTGTGGAGGAATTCAAACAAGTGAGTGGCGGTCCTGTTTTGAGAGGAAGCTGTGTGTGTATGTGTGTGTGTGTGTGAATGAGTGCAGTAGTGAGCTGTTGTATTGCGTGCGTATGAAGTGCATACATATGCCTGTGCTCAACTGGTGGGAGGGGCTTAGGACAGAGAGCAGCTATAGCTTCTTTTTTTTTTTTCTTTTTGCCTTTTCCAGAACACTACCTACCCCATCTTTAACGACTGCCCATATTAAATAATTACTGCCTCAAACTGCTATAAATCCAAGCTTAATTAACGGGTAACATCCTCTTTTTTTGCCCTATAAATTGAAAGACAACATTACAAATGCAACAGATAAATTTGACGCTCGTGTCAAAGTTGAAAAAATGGCATGCTTACACGTGCTCCCAGAGAAAAGGGAAGTAGAAAGCAACCTCAACGCTTCTCTAAAAGTCTGAGCACAGTGGCATCCTTTGCAATTGAGGACATTTCAAGTCTAGCCTGGCATATGAAATCAGATGAAAACCTAATCAAAGGTGATTTTTTAAATTTCTACCAAAGGTCTAGGTTGCTCTTGCCTTTTATATATATATAGAGCTTTCTGATGATGAGGGGTTGTGTTTTCTACCTTACAAATCGCTAAGAGAAAAGCCTATCAAATGGTATAATGAAGGGTTCCCTCTTCTCCTTTCAGAGGAAGCCGTCGACGGCCATCCATCCTTGCGATTGTCATGAAGCTATTCAGTATTTTTTAAAATGAAATATAAATAGGCCCTGAAATGCTGTTTGGAGTAGCTTCATTTCAGTATGCGCATCATGTTGTGCTCTGCTTCCTGTCCTTCACCTGACAGTCTCCACTAAGTCCCTACTAAGCATGTAACATAAAATCTTGTGTTTGTCTTGGACGGCTGCTACCAATGCAAAACTGGGACTTTAGAAATGAGTAGTAGTCTCATTGCATCATTGCATAACAATTGGAGGACAACATAAATGAGGCAGAGACAGTAGCAAATGGACTACAACTCTTAACTGACAGCAGTGTTTTTCTTTAAGGATGAGAGCTCCATGAAAGCCAAACAGACTGTGTTCTTTGGTTACAAAAGCCCTTCGGCGAGTCCCAGTTTAGAGAGAGAGAGAGAGAGAGAGAGAGAGAGAGAGAGAGAGAGAGAGAGAGAGAGAGAGAGAGAGAGAGAGAGAGAGAGAGACTCTGATGTGATGCCATCCAATTTGGGATAATATGTGACAAAAATTAGCCGTCAGTAGATGTAATGCAACTCACAAGTGACTTGGGCTCCTGAACACAGGCATTCTTGGATTTATCTGTGTGTGTATGTATTACACAACATTGCCAAAGAAAGGGGGTAGTTTGCAGTGTGTGTTTGTGCATGTGTATTTGCACGAGTTCAGTGGGTAAAAACAGCCACATGATGTTTTGCTGCTAGTTCCCTTGGCATCCTTACCAGCCCCCCTTCCCCACTCCCATGCAAAACAGCTTGTCCGTTAGGAATGACGACAACTTCAGGAATGCCTCAACGGCCTCTAAACTATCCCATGGTTTTGAATAACCACTCGCTATATGTCCCACATATGAGACCTCTTGAGTAACACCGAGAGGTGTGCGATATACCAAGCATGGCCTGCACCAGTTAAAAGCAAGAGAAGGCAAAGGAAGAAAGAGACTCCATGGTTTAGAGAGAGAGAGAGAGAGAGAGAGAGGGAGAGAGAGAGAGAGGTTGAGTCAGACAGCTGATCGGGCCAACAGAGAAGATGCCACAATAGTTCCCATTCAAAGTAGCAAGAAACAGCCACAGTTTCAGAGGCCAAATATTGTCATCAGAGAACATTAGCCAAGGGCTGAAGCGCTGCCAAGAGGCAGGCAGAGATCAAATCTGGCTTTGATGGCCAACAGTAACCCCCTGCTCCCACAACACGCCCTCTCTGATGTTTTGTGTCTTGGGTACTGTACACACAGTCATTTCTGTATAAATAAATCCGTGTTTGTCAAGCTTTTTAGTTCAAACGGATTTAACACAGTGCTGTCCAATGGAGCTGCTTTTGTACGCGATTTGTTTCTTTTGTTTTGTCCGTCCTTATATAGACAGCAGAAACATCATTATTTGTATTTTCTAGGCATATAAAGAAGACCTTATCTTAAAATTAGAATACAAGTCTAAAACCCTGCTGGCAGTCCATCGAGGATGCTGTATTCATCATAGCCCATGATATACAAGTGTTGATCAGAATGAACATCAGTAACAATGTGGCTATTATTAGAGCTCTGGGGTTACAGAAAGTAGAACAAAGTCCACAAAGTCATTACAGATGAAATGGTTTTTATCCTCTTGGGATCATGAATTGCAAATTTCACACAATCTGCCCTTTGAATTGTAAGATATCTTATGTACATGCTGCCTTTTTTGGCCTAGGGGTGGCGTCAGAGGAATGGAGTGCATGAAGTCAAAGGGTTTATCCTCTGGGGAGAGTGAATTTGTTTGAAAAACTACCCAGGAAAAGTAAATTAGTAAGTACAAAACAACAACAACAACAACAACAAAAACCACTGGACTACAGTATCTTATAATGTCGACACTGTTCTCCAGGAAACCTGCATCCGTTTCAGATTTTTCTCTTGATTGGCACATCCCATTAGCAGTAGTCTTGAGGGTGTCACGGTGGGCAGTGAAACGGTAACTGCTGAGGGAGAAAACTATATATATAAAAAATGCACAATACTGATTTCCAAGAGTTGGTATTCAAAAATACATTGCCTCGCAAGGCATAGCTGGAGACACTGGCCCATCAGGTGGGAAATGAACTGAAAGAATACACAATAGACTCTTACAACCTTGTGCTGTATCAGAGCTAATTTGAAGGGGGCAAGAGGCATCGTGTAATGTGAAGCTCCTCTGCAAGAGCAGTGTGCTTTGGGCTTGTCCAATGGCGTGTCTGTAGGTCCCATTGGCCGACAGAGGAGACAACAACAGGGACGCTCGTAATAAGTCTCCACAAAGTTAGAGTGACACAGAAAGGGACTTGTTTGTTTACCTCTCTCACTCTCATCAGTCACTCCCCTGCTGGAAACAGACCAACTGGCTAAATGCTGTCAACCTTCAGCTCACTGTTGAACTCAGTGCATGAATAATACTTAACCTTTGAATGTCACCACATGTAATAGCTCTCTCTCTCTCTCTCTCTCTCTCTCTCTCTGTCTCTCTCTAACTCTCTCTAACTAATAACTCATAACTAGATATAAAAGGGAGTTGAGTATGTAAATAGTAGTAGTAAATATCAGTATGCCAATATATAGGCTTTTAGTTTCCATAATGATATAATGTATGCTTTTTGAATTACAATACACAGCAGTACGTCTTTTTAGACATCCATATTAAAAGTAAGCGAGGGCCATGCTTTCACAATAGGGGAGGTCACATGTCAAGTGCTCAAATCTAGAGCTAGTGATGCTATAACGTACGTGTTCCGCAGCTTAAAGAGCATGAAGAAAGAGACAGACAAACTGCAAATCAGACAGTGCAGCGAAACTGCATCGTCATATTTTACCAGAGCCCATTTTTCAGACTCTGATCCCTCAGTGGGGCTCAACACATGGATGATTACTATACTATTACTGCTGCTGCTACTGCTGCTGCTCCAGTTGTCTGGCAGGAAGACACGTCTGGCCCTGGCTGCGGCTGCCCCCCCCCAACCCCTTCCATTCGTTCCAGACTGGAATGCCTATATTTAGAGTGCTCCTTTCCGCTGTTATGGCTGTTGGATCATTAGCCTCGTTTAACCCTTCCTTACCTCTGCCTAGCTGATTGGCTGAGGGCATCCCCCTTAGGACTAAACCCCCCTTCCAACCTAAACCCTGACTACACTGTCCCACCTTCCCCTCTCAAATGTTGAGGAGGAGTGTGGAGGGGCATGAATGGCTGCAAAGAAAAAGTGGAGCTGCCCGATGGGATCTGATACTGGGAGCCTGAGGGTCATGGCTTCAGATGAAGGACAAAACACAAGTTGATGATAATGATGATGTGTGGCTATTTCGGGGATCTGTTTCTGGCACTGGTATCACTCTTTTTTTTTGTCTCATTTTATTTGACATGCAAGGGTCAGGCTAAATGACGGCGATGTTGATCGTTGGGTTCTAACCTGCTGACCTTTCCCCTGATGCAACCATTAGGGCCACAGTTTTACCCTTATGTATAAGAAATATCAAAATCTGTCGGGTAGATTGCCATGAAATTCACGCTCCCCAGAGGTTGAACCATTTCCATTTTGGACACTCCACAAGCTTTCCTCCACTGCCACCCACAGCACAAATGTCAACTCTGTTCGCATAACATCAGAAGCTAATGGCTGGGTAGCCATGACATTTGCTGTGGATATTCATGGTCCTCAGTGGAACGCAGATATTCTGTGGCTTTTTCTTCTAGCATGCACATTTAAAGTAACTCTTGCACAAAGCATAAAAAACTGTGACAGGCTGACTGCAAAAATGTTAGTTGAGTACATGTGTGGTTCTCAGAGGGAGAATGAATGAACTAACCTTCTTGAATTTGGTGATGCAACCTCTTTATATTTTTACCACCACTACTAGTAAGACTATAAGAATAACAAAATCCATTTTGTTGCTTGCTCTGCCAAAAACTGTACTACTTTATACTGTGTATATAGACCACTAGTGAAGAGATATTGACTTTAACGGTGTATCTCAATTCCATACCACACTAAACAATATTAAATCTTTACATTTTTTAGCATTTTTCGAGCTTCATATAGCTCTTCCATAAAGTATCATTATAAATCCGGACCTCTATCAACAGTAGTATGGTTAGCATGCAAGTGTGAGGGAGCTCATGAGAAGATGTAACTGACCAAAGGACTCACAAACGCAAATGTGAAACACAGATACAAATACATGACACACACTGAATTCTCCCATGCATACCCTTTTTCCAAGCACACACCGTCTCCATAACAAAGTGTCAGGGGGGGCATATGAGACAATCCTTTCTCCCAAATTAAAAAGTTCATCATCAGCAGTGAACTGTTCTGGGCCATCACACATCTGCTGAAAAGGGATTTACTTCTTCCTATTTACATCTTGGCATGTAAATCGTCCTCGTCTCCCCATCTTCATAGCTGAGCACTGATAAACAACATCAGCCTGCCAAGTTTTCCCGGTTTGTTGATTACTGTTGAGTCTGTCTTGATTTAGGGCGAGGGGACTAATCCAAGATGATGTGATCTATCTGTCTGTCAATCCGTGGCTCCAGCTAGCCAGAGAAGGCTTGAATGAGCCTCGACAACACACACACAACACCGCAACATGCATGCTTATTTGTGCAAATGCACCAGAAGTTTGGAGAGTGTGAATCAGGAGGGACCTGATGATTCAATGTGATCTCAGTTTGAATTTGATCTGGTTATAGTACATACTTTGAAGCTTTGATAAGGCATTTGGCTACTTCTACATTTTCATTGGCCGTTTAAAAGAATTTGTCCCACCAGAACATGCTTATTATTTAAAAATACTGTATCTACACCCTATTCAAAACATTTGTATTTAGTGAGTTACATTGATTGAAACTTATTGTACAAATTCAACCAGTACAAACATGTTGATAGAACAGAGGGGCTCATATCTTTCTGTTTATGTCTACAGCGTTATGATGATATGTCTGGCTCTGTGTGTGTCCATACCGGTGTGGATCTGCCGGTGAGCCTCCAGGGATTCCTCTGTCTGGAACTGGGCGCCACACTGGTCACAAACTATGGCCTTCTCACCAGCTGGAAAACAACAAGAGACAAGAACTGGAGTCTTAATACACACTTACACACATGTGCCACATTTAGAAATTCAGTATGAAATAGAGAGAAACAAGGGCGTTATAGCACCAAATTGCAACCGGAGACAAATAAAATTTCATTTTCTGAAAAGTCATTTGAAACGGACAATTTCCTAACGTCATTTTACACCTAAACATCCTGACACTGACATTTTAAACTAAAATGTAACATGATTTGAATTTGAAATGGAGACTTCATTTCAGTTAGCATCATAGTTTAACTAAAAAAAGCATCTACAGCACTCATAATACAAAATATCCTGTTATGTCACTGCTGATGTTTTACAACTCAACTTTGAAAGACATAAAAAAAGAAAACAGCTGTGAGGAAGTGTTTGGGTTTGGGGACGGAGTACGGACACACAAAATCAGTCAGTCAGTCTTTAACACTGATAATTGATAAACTATCCAGGATGATGTACAGTATTGGCAGATAAAAACTTATTGGATATATTGGTTGACAAGCTGAAGAAATGCTGGTACAGAAATGCCAAAGATATGTCATAGTTTGTCCACCAGAGAGCACTGACTGTCCGAGTCCATGATATGATAACAATTCTTTAAAAAACAAATTTAAAGTATCCTAATCAAAAAAAAAATCTTTATGCAATAAGAATTTCAGGCAATGTGTAGTGATTGGCTGATTTTCAAACTGTTAAATATCGATACTGGTACAGGCCTCAAAAATCCAGTATCTGTCTAGTAGTCATATCCAGAATGCACAAAACTTTCTTGAATGAAAAGTGACTTAAGGTCATTTTAACTGTGCTTCATTTTTACATTCATTTCTTGCACCCAAATCCATCATTCTCATTCATGTCATAAGCAAAACACTGAAATTTGCTATGACATAATCTATCGCTTCAGTCACTTGTACTAGGCCAACGTTACATCATTAGTATGCGATATGGCAGAGAATAGATATAAAAAAAGATTGATGAAAATGAAAAATGATTGAGCATGAAAATGTTTTGCAGGCTGATACTCTATTATCCAAAGACTCAGGTCTTCATCATTCGATTGTTTAGAATTTAAAATTATTAATAGGTGCATTGTTATATATATAATTAAGCCTACATATGTCAAACTATCAGCCTTCAGATTGGTCAGACTCAGCATATTTATGGAATATGTAAATAGTGGAAGTAAACGTCATCTCCTTCCTCATACTCACTTGATGTAAGCAAATTTGCCAAACATGTCTAACAGTAATAACGATACAGTCCATTGTTTGTGACAGATCCTGTTACTTACACAGTAAGAATGGAGCCACAAGTCCACAAGCACATTATTGTCTTAGCTCGCTAACTTTCAGATCAATGGAAATTTAGAAGTGAACACTCTTTATGTTAATATGTACTATAGAGCTGAGCAAATATATTTCCTATCAGCTTAGTACACTTGGCTGATACATTCCTGTTCTTGACTCAAAGCCAAGTTGAAGTTATTGTTGAGTACTCTTCCACATTTGTTGCACCACACTCTCAGCCTCTGTTTATGCAAGTAGATCAACTATGTAGCCCTTGAGCTATGGTCTGAATTGTGGTGTTCCTCTATACTTTATGAAACTGTACAACCTTGTACAACAATAAAAAAGGAGCGACAGGAGCTTGGCGTGTACGTATACAGGGTGCTATTGGAGGGCACATCAGATCAAGCCCAGGCGAATGACTTTTTATGGCTTGGCAACAAGCATTGTACATGCCAAACACATCACACATCAAACAGATGCACACACACACACACACACACACACACACACACACACACACACACACATAACATCTGGATATTGTGTGTGTGCAAAATGGGCGTGCATGTGTGCTAGTGTGTGTCTGTTTCCAGTGCAAGCACAGAGCGATCTCTCCCGACCAGACCATGGTTTGTTCTTGGCACGGCCTCCTGGGTTACGACACCTCCAGAGAGAGAAAGAGAACACAATGAAAACAGGAAGCCAATTCTTAGATGACAGAAAAAAAAAAGTCAGGGAGAGATGGCTTGTGTGGTTTTGCAACCACAGTGACATTAGGGAACGGCCTGTACTGTAATAAGCCCTACCAAAAGCAGAAATGACACGGACCGTACATGACAGAGTGTGCCTGCCAGTAGAGTGCTTATGCAACAAGTTATGCAAAAGACGGTACGCTGCACAACTGAGCGTGACTAGATCATAAGCCACTGTAATGCAACCTTTAAAGCCAGCACATCCTAGATTAATCTGTGAGATCACAAGATTTATTTCCATTTGACAACTTTAGACTAAATAGACTGAGCTGGTGAGCAGTGTCCCTTTTTTAATTGGCTGCATATTCAAGAGGCATAATTTGTAGTGCGAGCGTATGGTGCGCCAGTGTCAAATGCACAGATGAGCATATGGCCGAATTAGCTGGCAAAAGCAGCCACTTAACCTTTAGAGAACAAGACATGTAGTGGAGATGTACACAGAATCCCCCAACACACCCACTGATGTCCCTCATTTGCATTAATCACATAGTCCCTCTGTTGCTTCTTTAACTCCCTGATTCATCATTGCCGAATCAGCTGTAATTATTATTTTTACGTTCCTATGGTTGCTTTGCTAACCTGCATTGCACTCCTTCTATCTATTGATTTGAGCTCACTGATTGCCTTTGCGGAGAGCTATAGGACAATTTTATGACCGTACAAGTACAACCCCGACATCATCATGCGCTATCTATAGATTTAAGTGCTCAAAGTAAACATATGTTAATATTTCCATTTCAGGAAAACATCTACAGGGCTATATTGATGCTTTTTTGCATTTGTACAGTACATATTAACATTACTTCTGACCATTTCTCGAAACATACCGTAGTGTCGTGGATCGCCTATTCTCCGTGTAGCCACTGGCTACCAGATTCATTTCTGTAATCTATGAAAATCAATTTGCAACGAACTGAATCTTGCATGAAAGTGAATAGTACATCACAGAGTATGTCGGTCACAAGTAAGTTTCAAAAAAAGTCTTCAAAAAAGTTTTAATGTACAATCTCCCTTCCTTCATTGCCACTACAGAGGTGTCACTGAGCAGGACACTTAACCCCATGCAGCTCTAGATGGGCTCCTCTGTGGCCAAGAGATCGACATGTTTGATTGTACTGGGCAGCTTCCATGTGTGAATGTGTGTAAATGTGTGACTGCTGCAGGAAAAGAGCATTCATACTCAGTGAATATAATCTTTTTGAAAATAAATAAATAAATAAATGGACATCAATGGCTGTCTGGAAGGTAAGAAAAACAAACACACGTCTGTGGTTTGCAGTATTGTAAAAGATAGGTGATTTGTAGTAAATCAGTTTAACACTGGCATGCCTCTTTAAAAGCAGAGATGGCAGCAGTGACTCCTCCCCACAGACAGTGGTGCAACACTATAACCAGTCTTCTGGGAGGCCAAGAGGCGTGTGCTAAATGGGCCAGGGATAGGATTTTAGTGCAGGGCATGCCCCTGCTTGTGGCACAAGGACATAAATTGTCAGGAAATGCCTGCATGGTGCCTTGCTTCAAGGAGAATGGAGTTGTGTGAGGTCACTGTGGGGCAAAGGGGGGAGGAAAAGTGGGAGCATAGGAATCCAGGGTACACACAGCCAGGCAGCCACCCAGCCAGATGCCCGTCACTCTAGTTAGCCAGCTAAGTGCTAACAGGGGGCCCTCCGCTTGGTAACAGCCGCCACTGGCCATTTTCACTGCCAAATTAAAGCGATAAATCTTGAGGCCCCTTTGATCGCATGAGGGTGAACTTGTTAGTTAGGAAAGACGGGGGAATCGGGACCGAGGAGACATACACTTGACATCAGCTGTTACTCTTGTCACGTGTTCTCTAACTAATAGTTCTCCTTGCATAAGATATAAACAAAAAAACAAACAAACAAAGAAAAAAAAAACACACTCCAACCAGGGGCCCATTCAAGAGATTTAGAACCTAAAGGCACATTATTTCCACAATGAAATGAATTTGATCTTTAATTTCACTCAACAAGATTTTTATTTGCACAGCACCGACATTAAAAAGGTGGCATCCCCCTAGTCGCCCATCAGGAAAGATGGGAATGAATGAAAACACACATGCTAATGTGCAGAAAATAAAAATTAACTATCACACAATCCAAGAAGACCAAAAACATAATTAAACAGAAGATCTTCAAAGGAAGACTTGTCCCGTCTCCTTTTGTTAGTGGGGAGTCCCTTGGCGCATTGCTACAGATTCAGCCTTCAGCTGACATAATAAAAGTTGCACAACCCATATTGAGTTAGTGTGTGTGCAAGTTAGGAGGTGGTGATCAGGTGCCACATGCCACTGAAGCCGCTTCCCTTTTCACTTCCCTCTCTGAAATATTGCACAACTGTTGTTGCAGCGCAGTTATTTCATAAAGGGCTGTAAAAGAGAACAAGCCAAAGGAGGGCTCCCTGCCAATAAAGTAAACTTCCTACAAAGCCTGGCAGCAAAGAGTAATATAACGGTCCCTTATATACTGTAAACTTGAACTGTTTGTTCAGGCCCTGCATCCCCCTGATAAAGCAAGCTTTCCCTCATATGGTGCCACATTGTAAACTTTCAAGAAGCATTGGCCTCTCAGTGTGTTGTGCTGATTTATAAAGTTAGATTAGCTATTGTATGTTAATGCAACTGCAGCGTAAGTGTATGCTAGCTGGTAGAAAGTTCATATCCGGTTCATTGGTTTCCTGAAAAGGATTTTTTTTTTTTTTTAGATTGTTTGGTTTAGTTTCTACAGCAGTGTTCTTCTTATTTTAAGTGGGCTTAATCCTTTGTTGAGGATGTGAATTAATCACAGCAGGTTCTACTGACTATATGGAATTAGTATTCAAGTTAGTAATGAGCAGCTCTGGGTCTAAATACGGAATATCCAAGTCAAGTCTTTGTCAAATGTGTGTCAATAATGTGAGATTTCCAATCTAAATGTTGGAAACCTGAGTTAAATCAGAACAGAAAAAAAGAGTGCAGTGCTCATTTAATACCCATTATACAAAAATATGTTAAACTCCTAACTAATGGCATTTTAATATGATAAACAGTAATATGATTTACGTGGTTGCCATTATGTCACAAACCATTTCAAATGTAAAATAACAAGTAATGCCGTCAAGTAAAAATGACTTGACTCATATCTGTTCCAATCATGTGACACACGTGCTAAAACGATGATGACGATGTTCAACTTCCTTGCTGTAAAAAAGTGCTCTATAAATACATCTTGTGATTACTGTTGGGTCTAGTTGACTTTAGGTACTCTAACCACTTCTTTGGCATTATTCAAGAGTGTTTCACTTAAAGTTAACTGCTGTGGGCTTCCCCCAACAGTGGCAACATTTCACCATGCAGACGTGATGAGGATTGTGGATTAGCCCGCCGCACCAGCCTCACGGGGAAGTGATGGTGCATTCCCTTGCCTGTAATTTCCCCTGACATACTAAGTGCTCATTCTCCCATTTCCCTAAATAATGTGGTGTGCAATGGTACATTGTCCTATTTGCTATTACACTCATTCCATGTGTGCATGGAATCTGAGTTGCAAATGTGAACCAGTGCTATGTTATGGTACAGAGATGAAGACCAGGGAAAACCTAACCTCACTGCCCATTTGGGAGTTTGCGGGTGTGATAAGTGTATCTGGGTGCAACAACACACACACTATCACCACACTCGCATCATCCAGCTCAGCGATGTGATCTCATAATGCCTCCATTCAGAAGCTCTTCTCATTTAAAAGAATATGTCAGAGACAGAGAAGGGCCCTGTTTGTTTGGGGTAACAGTCCTGTTTTTCTGTACCTCTTGTGAAAGACTAAATATTTTTTGTGACTGTATACCCAAACTCAGGCTCAACACTTGTTGTTTCAACCTACTTTCCTTCACAGGTAGAGCATATATGCTAAGTTTGCAACAGATGTCCCCCCTTGGGGGTTGCAGTCTAAACAGAATCTTTCATCAAAGACAATCACAGAATTAAACATAAGAGTTAGAGAGCCAGTCTTTGCTCATAGCAACACATAAAAAGTAGGCCACCATGTTGATACTAGAGCTAAACATTTCATCCTGTGCAGGATTCATTCTGAATGAAGAAAAAAAAAAAGTACTTTTTCTTTAACAACCTCTGATCATTTCATAATGTGTTGAAGCCATCAATCTTCCCATTGCAACTCATGCACTAAATGACCTTGTTTTGGCAATTAGACATATAGCTGAAGAAATGAAGATGACTAGTCACAAACACAAATACAGAACATAAACACAAAGTTCTCTAAAAAAAATGTGCAAAGTCATGCATAGACCTTCTGTTTCCTGCAATATAGTCATCAAAATCAGTTGTTAAATGGTTTCATTCCCGCTTGCATGAGAAGGCATGACACTATTTAGCATCCATTACACAAAAACACCCAGAGCTTCCACACTGAGGAAATGTTCTGCAATAGAGCTCAACTGTTCCAAGAGAATAAGCTCACTGTAATACCTAACATGCCAAATTCAAAGCTGGACAGTTCATCACATGTAAAAACAACGTGGTATAAATAAAATGCCACTTGTTATTTTGACTACAGTATAGTGACTATACTGTAGTCAACTTGTGGAATTTACCTCTACTTTCATATCATGAAATATATCATCTTCCATCAGCAAAAGGTTGGTTAGGTTGGAACAAAGGCTAGCAAGGAGAGGAGGGGGAACCATAGCTCTTTATAAATTGCTGCATTTGGAGAGAATTTTCCTATCCAACTGCTCAGAAAAAATGCTGGTGAACATATAAGTAATATTTAGTTTGAGCTAGATAAACTGTGCAAAACTTTTGAATGAACCAGGTCTGGCATCTTGTGTAGACTGAAGTTTGATTATCTGCTGTCCATATCGCAGTTTGCATTTTTGGTTGCTGTGGTTAGTCTATGTTTCAATTGGTATTTTGCATAAAAGGATTGAATATCCAATACAATGTTTTGCTGAAAATGTTTTGATGACAACCAGCTTTGTGTAACCAGAAAACAATGCAATGAGATTATATTCTTTTATGGTCTGTCAGTATGAAGTAGGGGTTTCCATATGGCTTCAAAAACATCATCACTGGTTCACATATTTCCTCTAAAATGCCACAAAGGCCACAATGGCCTGAAAAATTACTTTATTTTACATCAACAGCAATAAGGTCAAAAATTGACAAGTCGATGAGATGTCTGAATTCTAATTGGTCGGGTGATTTTTGCACAAAAATGTGTGAAGGTTAACTGGATATGAGAAAGCTTCACTTCAGATTTCTTTCTCCCCACTTAAATCCTCGTGCAGCTTGGTTATTGCAGAGCAGGACACAGTTTACTGCATATGCACATATTTCTGTAGGAAGTGGCTGAATGATCTGTTTGCAGGAGTCAGGGAGGCTAAATGGGAAATTAAAAAGGCTAATTACAGTGTGTCTGTCAATGGCCGACCAATATCACACTCGGTGGTTTTTAACAGTGTAAACAGGGCAGGAGAGAAAGAGAGAGAGGCAGACAGACAGATTAGGGAGAGAGAACGTGCATGTGTGTGTATGTGCGTGTGTGTGTGTATGTGTGTGTGTGTGTGACAGAGGGAGGAAGGCAGACAAGCGCAGTCACCATCAAAAACATAGCCTGGCTGTTCACTGAGCCTACATAAATGGCTTACGTAAGACAGTACTCTCAGTACCAAAAAACAGCAAAAATCCATAAACACACACAGACACACATGCCCTCACCGACCGACCCCCCCTCCACCCCCCCCCCAACACACACACACTTTGGTTTCACTACACTTCTGAGGACTTCCATTCATTCCCATAACCCTAAAAATAACTTCTATTGCCTCTACTAGATTCATAACTTCAATCTTTATAAACAAATAAAATTAAAGTGACGCAATGGCCAAAATGACTTTAAGCAGCATAAAAGATCCTTTCTCTCAGCATGTAAAACTCAAGTCTGGTTCACATACAAATAACAAAACAAGTACACACACACATATTCGCGGGGAACACACACAGACGCAGTATGCTGTCAGAACAATGAGTACAGACACCACATGCTCTCCAAACCCCCCCCTCTCACCCCCCCCCCCCCCCCCCCCCCCCCCCCGCGCTCTACCTTCAGCGTTATAACGAGCCGTGCTGTACAGTTTTATTTACACCAGCCTCTTATCAGTGGTACAGCAGCACAGAGGCTGCCAATTGGAGAGGACAGGCCACGGTACTGCCTGTACCCTGTAGCAGAGTAGGTGTGTACCGCCATGCTCCCAGCACGTTTTTATCAAGGCTCAGAAAAGACTGGGCCCGTGCCAGGCTGCCTCTCAAAATAATAAAACATACTCACACACAGACACACAAACACACACGATGAGTTTGCAATAAGACGTCACAGCTACAGCCAAGTTATTACTAGAATATATGCATCCATTTAGGGATGTAATGGGTTAAGTGATTTGAGCGACTTATTATATTTCTAATATGATGGAATAGATTTTGCAACGCATTTTTACCTGGCAAAAATCTGAAAGCATGTGACAGATGGCAACATGCAGAGGGTGATAATATTTTGGCAGAGAAAAACTTTTAAGGAAAAACAACAGCTAAGATATTTATCTAATGATTTCATAAAAACAACACAGGCGGCAGATACCTATCTGCAAACATGTCTCAACTTTTCGTATTGTTTCAGTAAATGTTAGTGTAAGAAGACATTGACGTTGTTTAAATATCTGTCAATGTACATGACGAAAAAAGAAAAATCTGAAAGGTTTAACATGATCTGCCTTTTTTCGGTTGTCTGTCACCATAGATTTGTCTGACTGTCACTGGGTAAATATCAAAAGTATGGAATTCAGAAATATAAAACTGGATAATTAGCTGCTGTACTGAAGTAATATTAAAATAGTCGTTATTCTAATGACAGATACAACAGGAATTTAAGCAATAAAACTGATAAAACTGCCATAACGTAGTGCAACACTAATGATGGAAAACTAAACCAGACTGACACAGTAATAAAGTAACTAAGAAATGTCCGCTATCAAATAAACTAGCAACCTATCACCACTATGACTGCCAGAATCCACTGGCTAGTGGCCCCAAATTACCAGCTAATCAGCTGTAGCAGTAGACATTAACCTACTGATTTCACTCTGTTTGATTGAAGTTTTATAGATGTTGATACAAATGATGATGAAGAAATGGATACGGCTGCATGAGACAGGAGCTATCAGAACAACTACAGTACAATGTAACTCTGGTTTTATCTGATGTATCTAAGTGTACTAGGTAAACACTAAGTAACTGCCCGCAGAACATACATGATGTACTGTATAGATGGAACTGCCATAAATATAGAAAACATGCTGGCTCTGGCAATTATCAGGCAGACACATATAAGTAGAAATGGCTATGTTGTGAGCAAACACAGTGATAGATAAGAGGAGATAATCTCACTTTTCTTTGGGGGGGGGGGGTTATAGACAAGCCATCAAAAGCACAGGAACATGTTTGCTCCCGATGTTATTGTTATCGACAGAGAGGAAAAAGAAATCAAAGGGAAGTGAGAGAGCACAAGGAAGAGGGAGGGAGTGAAAAAGGAGGAAACAGATGAAGACAGAGAATATTCAGGTCGCATTTGACAGCTTTACGGTCTGTTGCGCCGAATGGGATGTCTAGGGACGTGGCAAAGCAGACAAATATTGACTTGCAGAGCGTTTGCATGCACATACATACACACACATACACACACACACACATACACGCACACACAGAGGGGAAAATACACAAGACACTTCCACATGAAGCCTGTAAATTCAACCCTTCAAAATGGATGAGCTCACATTGCAACATCAGTCACCCGTGTTTTTTTTTGCCCAGCTCAACCTCTTAATCCATTTTGCCTGCAAACCAATTTGTTTGTCCAGTAGGTCACAGACAGTTTCCTGCCCTCACTGTTCCCTGTTCTCTTGTACTGTTTATTTCTCCCTCTCCCTCTGCCTTACTTTCTCTGAACGACGAAGCCATTTCCAGAGCTTTTGCCCCCTGGGAGATCGAGGGCATCTCAGTACACGCATCCATCCCTCCTCCTCCTCCTCCTCCTCCTCCCCCTCCATCCATCCATTCCTCGTCAGTTCCTGCTCTCTACCTCTATCACTCCCGGACCCCTCCTTTTCAAACTGCCTTGACGTCACAGAAACCTAGTTTCAAGTCTGCACTGACACTAATGGACACGAATACACATGCATCATTTGAAACTACTTCTTTCAAGTGATGCAATACATTGGAGAGATGTGAAAATGTCTTACAACTTCTTACAAATGTCTTACAATTTCTTTGTCTTATTATTATCTATGATATCATTACATCACAGTCTAAGGTGGCAAAATTGTTAAATACTTATTACTTTTAATTTAATTTTTTTTTAAATCAGAAAACTGTCTGAAATCAGGACATTGAGACAACGTCACAACTTGCAAAAAATAGTTACACAAGCCAGTTTTAAATCAAATAGCTTTTGAAGATGGTAAAAAATAATGTTATCATAACTATTAGGATTGATGGTGAAATAAATAAAATACAGGTTGTAAATGCATGTCATTTTTCCAGGTGTAAGAACACACAAACAACCATATATACCCAGTCTTGCTGTCCAGTAATAGCAATTACCCTCCTGTTGCCAGACACTGACCAAATGTTTCAGAGCACCCCCACCCTCTCCAAACTCTGGCCTCCCCCTCCTCCCTGGCTGCCCCTAGAGGTGAAAGGTGCCATGTGTTTTCAGCTTTGCTTTCAACCCCCCTCTGTTTTCAAAAAGAGAGAAGAAAATGAGGCTTTGACATATATCCGTGTGCTCCTGCAGGCCGCAGTAGTGGCGGCTGGGACGCAAGGATGTCTTCAAGGCCTTGGGTGGATGTGTGCATCTGTGTGTGCGTGTGTGTGGGTACATGGATGTGTGTGTGTGTGTGTGTGTGTGTGTGAAGAAGTGTGAGGAAGGAAACAAGAGCTGGACGCACAGAGGAACCACCCGGGGCTCTCCTGGTGTGAAGAGACAGGAAATAAGTTGGGCTGCTCTAAAATGCCAAAGTGGACCATTTCTCACAAGCCTCAGGGCCTGGTATTAATAGATCCTAGTTAGACAAGGGTGGGTGGGCTTCTGGTGAAATATATGCTGACATGAGTGACCTACTACAGTTTTAAGTCTACCAAAGTCTGTTAATAGAAGCCTTGAAGAGATGAAGCTGAGCTTTAGATTAACCTGAATTTCAGTTTAAATATATGTATCTGATGGTTGGAAATGTTTGCTCACCTTGTTGCAGCTTTGACAGCTTCACTACCCAGGACTGATGTAAGGTGACACTGTATCCATGTTTATCAGTCCAAGCAGTTTGTGACAATTTAAACCAAAGCATAATGATAGGATGAAAGTTTAAAGATCAGTGTCAGGATGTGTACATGAGTGTCAACACTCCTGTCTTGTCCGCATTACAACATGAACTCCAACCTAAACAGCAAAACTGGTTGCTCGTTATCGCTGCCAGTGACAGCATGACGTGACTGTAATATGTAAACATAATGTGCTGCAGCTGGGTTATCTCGAGCTGACATATTTGGATTTCACAATTGAGCATCCATAACAAAAGAATCATTATCAATCCTATCACTAACCATACTTCATATCAGTACTGGACTCTTAAACAGCTCTTAAACTATTCAATCCGATACTGAGTTCAAGGTCAATCAAGAGCAATTTGTACGTACAGTCGGGTGGTAAGTTAATGTATAATCTTGAAGAATAACTAACTAAAATATGACAGGCTATAGGAAAAGGTTCTCAAGTCCACTGATGATGCGTTCTACATCTGACTGACAAAAAAGTTTTTTTTCCACAGCTTTTGCCACATTTTTAGATAACACTATCAGGAACAAGTCAATAAGAGGTCACATCGTTTTCAGTAATATTATCTTACAAGCGTGTTGTTAAAAGCTGCTGCAGCATCTTTCAAATCCCGACACTGTTTCTGTGATGTGCTCTTCTAATTCTTCTTAGGGAGCTCAGCTCTGAGCCCTGTTTACTTCTTCTACAGCTAGTGAATGTTTCCGTTGAATTCACACTGCCTGAAACTTCAAACCGGCTCCTTCTATCAACAGTAGTTTCCCAAAGCAATTTGACATGAAATAGACGCTCGCAATACCCCTCAAACACAAAACACAGCAGTTCTCAATCTTTGTAGCAATGTACACTGGGTCCAGAGAGTATTAGCATTAAACATGTTTTTTTTTTTTTTTAGGAAATGCTTGTAAATTATTTATATTTGTTGATCTCAGCATGTAATGTATGTATAAAAAAACAATATGGTGAACAAATTTACAACTAAACCTTGCCAGTAATTGAGCTAAAACAGTTTGAGCTAAGGGTGGCATAGAGGCAATGCGGCCATGCGGTCACTGCAATAAAGAGGGTTTATCATCTTGAGAGCATGAATGCACTTAGTAAATCACATATCAATTTGCCAATGAAATTTTGAGATACCTTAGTGTGTCGAGGCTCTCGCTAAAAACGTTAGTAATCATCCAACAAGTGCTCCAAACTGAATGCCGAAACAGGTAATCTGCCTTCCACTGTGCCTCCATAGCACACCTATAGTCACATGACAACTACATACAGTAGATTGTTTGCATGTGTCTTCCAAAATGCATATAATTCATATGAGCATTGATCTTCCATCTTTATGGTTAAGGACTGGTTAAGTTTAGGCAACTCAAACTACTTTATTAAAGTTAGGAAAAGATCTTGGTCATGGGTAAAAGAAACCTACTTTGACTGTCGGTAGGTTGTAGGTGTTTGTAGGTTGTAGGTGTGCTGTGTCAAAGTCAGACAATCTGGAAGTCAAACCACCCACCCCGACCTCTGTCAAACTACTTTACTTTTGCTTCAGAGACAACTGTCATTTTAAGGGTTTGATCAAACAACCAATACTATCTTTTTTCTTATCAGGATGGCTTCAATTCTTCCCTCAGAGGATCATGAATAACCACACCAAATTCCATAGTATTTTGGCCTGTAGTTCTACTGTATCTTGCCCTGGACCCAAGTGTTGGACACTTTGACGGACTGACATTGCTAGCATGGCAGAGAGTGAAGTTACATACAATATTAGCTTTATTCTGTGTGCTGGGGAGAGGTACAGACAGACAGACCTGAGACTCTGACCAGCAGTTGAACCCTTACCCCTGTGACCACCACAGACTGTTGCCCAGCCAGCTGCTGGGAATGCAGCAATTGACATCCTCTTTACAGTGCTGTAAATGCATTTATAGTTCAACAGAGGAAGGGATGAGATGGCTGCTGGATCAGGTCAGGAAAACTAATTTTGGTTGTCGTTTGCTGCCTGGGGAGTGCTGGTGGTAGTGGGCTGAAATTTAGGCTGAGTGCACCGAATCTAGCAGCACATACCCTGTGTTTTGATTTTTCTTCTTCTACAGTAGCAGGCGAAAATTACTGCCAAGGAGTGCTGGAGAATAAAACCAAAGCAAAAGCCAAGGCTGAGCCTGAGACTTTTACCGGTGTAACAGGAGACACCGAGCTCCCGCTCATTAAAAATGTGTGTAGTGGACACACAATGATTTCACAGAGTTTCATGTTAGTGTAAGCATTCTTGTCAGATGCCGGGGAAACAAATGTCTGTATTACATAACCTTTCACTGTCCTATCCAGTCATCTCCCTTTGCCCCAGTGAACCAAAATGGCCACATGAGCAGAGAAATCATGGCAGGAGTCGGTGGATGCTCCCCCCACACTCTCTCCCTCTCCTACCCCAGGTCAATAACCTGTAAAGATTTAGTGTTTAGGGCCCATTATTTCCTGCTTTCAAGTCACACATTGTCAAAGGCAATGCTGAGTTTATTAAGGCTGGAGTCACAGGACCTGAGTGGAAAGCAGGGAATACAGTGATCACTCAGGTAGTAAAACTGTGACAAAGAAAAAATGAGGGGAGAAGAGTGTAAACTGGCAGAGTAATACTCAAGATTCTCAACTGAAAGCTGGCAGGAATTAAATAGTCTTGGTGCAAAATCTGGAGACAAAGCACAGGTGTGATATGATGACATTTCAGAAATTATTCAGAAAAAAAAATGTGTTTGGTGCGAAGAATAGTTAATTGTACAATGATCAAAAAAAGACAATGGGAACAGTTTATTTTTTGTGTGCAACTCAGGAAAGAGGCCAAGCTAAGCCAATAGAAACAACAGGAGACATAACTGAAGCTGCAGATGATAGGATATCCAAATGGCTAAACAACAGGAAATACTTGAAACATGCAGGTTTTTTTTTATTGCTCTCAGGTGCATTGATTTACATACTTGTTTATTTTGTTTGAATCCAAAATCTTCTCTTCCACCCTGTTAAATCTTCCACATAAAACTTAATAAGTGCCGACTTCAAACGGGCAAATCGGATCAATTAGGGAAATCGCACAACAAAAGCTATTTAGGGGAATAAACTTCTCGTCTCAAAATACCACAGAACTTGTAGTCATCAAGCCTGTGTTATCTGCCAAATGACACCATACAGAGGTTACTAGCTCTTTTCCATTAAGTCATTTGTTTTTCCCCAAATGGGGTGTCAGAGTAAGGATATTATTTGGTGAGTAAAGTCAAAAAGAGATGAAGAAAATCCTCCAAGTTCAGATTCTGTCCAGACCCACAGCACAGATGACATTGAGATCCAATTAGTTATCATTTATGAGAGCCTGAGCTCAGCTCTCAGGCTGCCTTGATCAGCTGCTTTCATTTTGTGCTACAATAAAGTTGAAAGACATTGCTTACGGCATGCATAGTGTATTATACGTAGACACATAGAGGCCTAAATAAAGAACAGACAATTGGAAACTGATTTTCACATGTTCTGTTTACTGTAATGACTGAAAGTCAGTTAAATGAGGCTTAAGATTTCTTTTAAAAGTTTGGTCATTTTACCCTGGATACCAGATTAAAAAAATGAAAATGTTAATAATTTTCCTATTCCTAATCCTATTCTGGTTTGAGGGTTTGTTGAACCTCTTCCCTCTGCAGACCCGCCACTTTGTGCACGGGCCTCCACACAGCTCTGGATATAGATACAGCAGAACTGATACTGTAGAGGCAATGACAGCTCTTGGCAGGCGGCCAAAAGTAGGGAAGTGTGTGTGTATATGTGTGGGTGGGTGTGGGGAGGGTGGGGGGGGATACAATCAGCTGAGGCAGAAATAGGCCAAATGGTGACTGTACGGTTCAAAGGGTTCGCCTGTCCTCTCTAGTTGCTCTCTGAGTAGGGTTTTTTCCTTCTGTTCCTGCTGTTACCTAGTAGGGTTATCTGGGAAATTCTTTGCTGGATGTAAATTTTTATTTAATTTCATTTATTTATTGTATATTTTATTCATTTTGTGCATTTTATTGTGTTAATAAAGGCTAGTTATAAGATAAGTTAAAAATGCATTGTGTTCACTTGAAAAAGGAATTTTGTTTCTGGATAAAATATGCAGTACTATAAATTGTGGCTGCATGCATCAAAACAGACATTTGTTTGTACAATAGTGACATTTTTCCTGTCAATGACAATCTAGTGAGGTCAATGTTTGTAATGTTGGTTATTGCACAGTATGATCATGATTTTGCATTGAACATTTAATGTCTATTCAGGTTGCATGATCATTAGTTGGTAGAGAAGAATGTCATGTATTCATTCTTATCTATTATTTTTAACATGCAATTATCTAATTTGGTTCTGAACCCATGAAATTATAATAAATGGCAATATATTACAAAAGAGGAAAACACAAATTGCAGTGATAGCAAAACTAACTGATACTTAAAAAACATCCTTTTTTCTGTTCAGTACACTTTAACATTTACTCTTCAGTGGTGCTCAAGCAAAGTCACAAAATTCATATTTAACATTTTGTGACATTTCAAATATCCATTTGAAACTTGTTGGATAGTGAAAGGGGAACAAAGCTGTGTCTGCGTGACTCTGATCCACTATCCACACAAACACTACTCTATTAAATATGCAGTTACTTAACAGCAAGTTTACTCAGTTTATTATCATCTTCTAAAGCCTCTAACCTAAACTTTAATGATCTCTTTTAAAACTGTGCCACTAGTTGCAAAATGTGACAGAACATATCAGGCTGGATTTTTCAGCCGGATGTGCTTTTTGATGTTCAAGAAGCTGATTTATTCACTTCAACCAGCCTGATGCAAACATCCCTAGTTCACATTGAATTTTATGCAACATTTCAAAGGTTTGTGTAAGTCTGAAAGTGGGTGACAGTTTGACAGAAACATCTGTATTGGTGGTGTGTGTCGCTGTCATGCTGGGTGCACTCATTATGTCTTTGTGCTCTTTTCAGTTTAACCCACAGAGACGTCTTTGCATATTTGGTGGACATCTACATGAAGTAAAGGCTCGCTCTTGTAGGAACTTTCATTGGGTACATTTACATGCAATTCCCTTTAAAAGCAGGTCAAGCAAACTGCATACAGACATTATAAATGAGTTAAAAGAAGCATTGTACTGTCATACTGTGCACAAATCGCCTGAGGCAATGAACAAACAGTGGTACCAATGCCATATTATTACTGTTTGTTAACTTTATGGTGTTGATAATAACACATAATTATTAACATTGTAGCCTTAGGTAATAATTTACAACTCCTTTAATGTGATAATAACAGCAAGTGTGTTGTAATATTACAGGTCCCAGAGTTCTGTTAGATATGACACATGTATCGACCACCAGGGGCAGCAAACACTACTCCACTGTGTGAAAAGCAACATACTGTACGAAGAGCAACTGGTTTACCTGTTAGCAGCCTCGCCAAACAAACCGTGGGCTGAGAGCATTTAATGCATCATGTTGTTTTAATAAAGACGCCTCTGAAATCATGATTGAACGTTGTCTTCCCCATTTTATATGATGAAAACCTTAAAGTATCAAACTGTCAAAGAAGGGACAATAATTAGGATTCTACCTGCATGTAAATACATCCAACAACTAATTATCACATGAAAAGCTTAGATAGGCCACACATTTCAGATGTTTTGCAGCCTTTTTGTTCCATTTCAGAAACTCTCTGCAAGATAGTCAACTAATAGTTGCAAATCAATAACATCCACATCCCCCAAAAATCCTCTGAGAGGCCATCCAAAAAGCCTGTTTACTCCTGGATTGAAGTGCTTTTCCCTCTGACCAACCATATTAGTATTCCGTGGCCACTTGCTTGTTTTCAACAGTTATAACACAATATCCATGCTCTGCTTTTATGTCGCACCTCCCAGTGGAATTAGTAGCATAAAAGCAATCCTTGTGTGTCCTGGCTACTTCCAGATGGCTTTAGGAGTGCTTTTATCTTCTCTCTCTGCCTCGCTCGCTCTGTCTCCTTTCACTTTCTCTTGCTTTCTTTCTTCCCCCCACATGAAAGTGCCGTCGGCAGATCTTTGCTTAGCCGGGTTCATTCTCTCTTCATCCGAAAATATAAAAGTTTCAAAGAGCATTTCATGAGGGAGCTCTTCCATAAATGGGATTCATAGCTTTCTAATCTGTGCTGCGAAATTGATCTAAAAAGTTTCCCAGAGCTATTGGCCAACTTACATAATGCAATAAAAGGTCATGCCTGAGAGAATATTTACTTTTCTTACTATTTGTGTCACAAACAATCCCCTCAACTTCATTTTCACAACAAAATCTAGATTCATTGCAAAAAAAAAAACCCAAAACAGCTATAACGACATTTCATTCAAATTCAAAAATACATTTTAGTATGCTAAGGAAAATCTGGAACAAACTGTCAAGAAATAAATGTTAGTCTTGCTTTGTCAAATAATATAAGAGTAGGCAACATTAAAAAGCAAGACTTAAGAGATATGGTATCTGGATCAGCCAAAGACAATGACATGCCATTCATCTGACCATCACTTGGTGCAGTTAAGATATACAGAAAAAAAGCATATGTCTAGCTGATATGTTGAACATGGGAATACCAGTGACTAATACATCCTTGATTTAAAGCCCTAAGCATTATCAGGCCAATAATCTGAACAGGACAAGTGAACAGAGAAGTGTGTGACTGTCTACACTCATGTCAAACTTGCTTAATTACACACACTGTCATGACACAATGAGAGAGCTGTCAAATTTGATTGGCTGACTTCCATTTCAGCCGATGTCAGTACATACCAGGGGCTCATTACAGAAACTGCGACAAGTGGTAGTGAAAATCTAATCGCCAGCGTGAACGTATGACACACTGTTATATCATTACCAGAACAATGTTTTACTGTTGGACATAATGTGGCAGAAATCTGAGGCATTTTTTGAAACAGGGATAGTGTTTTGTTTTTTTTTTCTTTTCTGAAAGGACTCAGTCACACATCGCCTGTCTCATGGGATAACTCTCCCTTCACTTCCAGGTGCGACTCCCTATAAAGCTCATGAGTAGATGTTGGTAACAATACACAGAGGATTGTCGAGGAAGCTCATTTGATGCAACAGGAGTGTTCAGCAGAATGACAGCTACAGAGCCTCAGCTGTGCTCACAGCACAGACTGGACAGTTTACAAAGACACGCTGCCGTCGGACAGACAGCGCATTACATTCTTGGATATTATCACAAATAGTAAAAGGTCTGTGGTACTCAGAATCAGCAGAGTTGGGCTGGTTTAGCTATATGCAGCATTGTCCAAAACACTGAACACTGAAGTTTTTCTTAAATATCATGCTCAGCAATATTACATTTCTGGAAGTTTCATGTGAAATTATAAATGAAAATAGCTGAACATTAAAATAAGTGGGTTACAAATTCTTCATGACAATTTGTATGTTAGAGATAATTTCATTAGTAGGCTCCTAAAATCACACAGCCTGTCCACTACTGTAGTGTATAATAATTCTCACTAAATATTTTAAAAAGGTGAACACACCACTGTACTGTATACAATGTGCCATGTAGTGAATAATGCAAAATTTCAGATATATTGAATCTCTGGTCAGGTTAACAGTAGTTGGTTATAGTATGGGAAAGGCATACCTCTAACAAGTACAACATAACAAACAGATGAGATGTACACCGTGTCAGTAACACCTTTGCAGGCCTAGTCTAATTTAAATGAAAACACCTGTGGGTGATATTATTTGGCTATTGAGTGCTGTAGCATCAGGTGCAACTATAGTATTAGTGTGTCTGACAAACACTGTCATCACCACATTATAAATGTGTTGAATGTCTCATTATAGTGTACCAATACACAAAAATACATTGTTCAGTGTTATTCTGCGAGCTGTCCTGGATAAATGTCACACGAGTTACTCTATGCAGTGTGTGTGTGTGTGTGTGTGTGTGTGTGTGTGTGTGTGTGTGTGTGTGTGCGTGTGCGTGCATGTGTGTGCGCATGCAAGTCTGTAGGTTTTACAGTCAAGCTCAATACACACACACCCGTACACACATTCACACAGCAACACAAATCCATACTAGCCACAGGCTCCTCTCCAATCTATTTTCTGCTCAGCTGGTTTTAAATGAAGTTATTATGACTCATTAAAATGCCCACAAGCTTGTGGAAGTCGGCCAATTACGATTTAAATTCAGCCTCCTGCTCTCACAACCTTATCTCCCCCCTGTACTACCCACCTCTCATCACTACCACTGTTTTCTTTTTTTGTTTTGGGAGGGGGTGTATGTAATGTATTCAGAAACGCTTTAACACCCCCCCCCCCCCCCCCCCCCCCCCTCCCGACACACACATACAGCACTCACACCTGCACATGTATGTACTTTGATACAATATGAATGAAGTGAGATGAGTGAAATTTCCAGGCTAAAAGAATCCTTCAGTGAGCCAAAAGAGTTGTGAATGCAATGATATAATTTTCTTTAGTATTCAAGGATAATAACAAATTATTTGGTACTCCAAAGATGGCAATTTGTGGGCTTGGTGGGTCATATACGTGGGTTAGTAAAAGCTAGTGGTCACACCATGGATCTAAGAATGGGCAAAACTCAGCTAGCCTAAATTTAACTAAAATGAATTCTATGTGAAACCTTAAATTGAATGGTTGCTAGGTTAGCATATGATGAAGAGGAGTTGACCTGTTTTGACAGTTTTAACCTCTCAATATTCATCTGTCAGATCACACTGGAAGAAAAGGAAATGAGGGATATTATTTTTGTATAAAATGATGTACTTGAAAAAGCCTAAACATATTGGGGCAAAGTAAATTACATTTGTGATGGAAATCATCAAAACAGGGAAATTGTCACTGTAAAATAAATCTTTAAAACATCGTAGATCTACATCTTTCCAATCGGGAAAAGTAGAGTCAAGGGTTGAGGCAGGGAAGAGATGGCTTTTGCTGATAGGTTCTAATACAGATGATGCTTTAAATTTATAGTGACTTCAGAATTGGATCCATATTTTTAAAGTAGAAAGTACTATTGGGTTCAAGGTGTAACAAGATGGTTTTACAGAGAGTGATGAGAATGCTAATGCTGGCAGTGAAGATGAGTGACATGCTTGAGCCTCTAATGAACATCAACTAGATTTCGGTGCATGGAGCCAAAGTGACATTTTTTGTATATTTGCTGCCCAGTAGTAATGGATAAAAGTAGGGAGAAGATGGCTGATTGTTTGATTAATTTAACAACAAAAAAATGTTTGAGGGAGGAATATAGGGAGATGCTGAAAAAAAATATAGAAACTTCAGGAGAATGTTCATTTTTACTGATTGGATTCTACCAGTTAATGATAGTGGAAGGCTACTCCATCTGTTGAAATCAAATTTGATTTGATTCAGCAGTGGGGTAAGATTTGCTGTGCAAAGAGAGGAGAGGAAGCAAGTAATTTGAATACCAAGATATCTAAAAACTGAATGGGATAAGTGAAATGAAATTGAAGCTTGTCAAATTTGTAGGGCTTTCTCATTGATTGGGAAGCACTCTTATTTAAGTTTTAATTTGTACCTGGAGAATCCTCAAGGAGTGAGATAATCGTTGTTGTGCAAGATTCAGGGTCATTTAAGTACACTAGCAAATCATCTGCATATAAAACCACACAACCACCCCTCCTCTTCTCACACCTTACAGTAATGGTGAGGTCTGTAGCATTATGGAAAGTGGTTTGATGAAGAACAGAGACCCTACAGAGTTAGTGCAGACCGAAGCTTGTCGTGAGGAATAGAGAAGATGGATGCAAGCAATACAATTATTACCAAAACCCAATTTGTCAAATACTGTGAATAAAAAGCCCAGTTCGCCTTCCATGCAGCCGGGCAGAAGACCACTTCCGGAGAGGCGTTGTTGCTGGGAGAGTATATAAGTTTTAAAAGAATATTTGAGAAATTTATTCTAAATCTTCTTGACATTCACATTCAGAAATGAGATGGGACAAATGGATCCACAGTTAGTTGGGTCCTTGTTTTTTTTATTAAGTACAAGGGATATGGATACCTGATTACGTGTCGGAGGTAACTGACCATTTTCAACTGAGTCTTGGAACATAATAAGCAAGAGAAGAGAGAGCTTGTCAGCAAACTTCTTATAGAAATTGGCAGAATAACCATCTGGACATGGAATCTTCCCACTCCGTTCTGATCTTATAGCTGTAACAATTTCTGCCAGGCCTACAGGCCTTTCCAAATCCAAGGCAATAACCTCACTGATTGTTGGAATATTTACATTGCTTTGAAGATGTTTTGGAATCACCTGCTGGTGCTTCAGAAGTGCATAAAGTAGAGTAAAATTATGTAAATATTTTGTCAGTCTCTTGAGGGTCTGACACTAGGTTATTACCAGGGTCCTTCAAATGAGGTATAAGATGAAGATTGTAGTTTTATTGATGAGTGAGAAGCCTTATTTGTGGATAGCAAATTGAATTGTGATTGTAGATCACATCTAATCTTTTTTTAGGAGTTCTGGTGTAGGGTTTGTGGAACACTGGTGATCTATGTTTAATATTGATTATGTTAATTCTTTAAGTAGTTTTTTTGCATTGTTACTTGTATGAGAGTAATAGCCAATTATTGGGCCCCTTAGGAATGCTTTCAAAGTTTCCCACAGTAATGAAGGGGAGATGGATTAATCTGTATTTGCATATCTAGGAATGATTCTATAGATTATGATAGGTAGTCATAGAATTTCCCATTGGAGGAAAATTTCCATGGAGAACGATCTGTAAAGAAATTGGAGAGGTTCATTTCAAGTTTCAGTGGGGCATGATTTGATATGACAATTGCCAGTTTATTCCACAGATTTAAATTCACTAAGAAGGGTTGAGTCTTAAAAGAAGAATCTATCCTTGAAAATGTAGGATGGATATTTGAAAAAAAAAAAGAAAATTCTTTGGCTGAAGGGTTATAGAACCTCCATGGGTCAGAATATCCATTCTCCTCAATAAACATGGCACAAGCCTTTGCCATTCCTATTGGGGGAACTACTCTCAAGCTTGAATGATCCAATCTCTGATTGATTGCACAATTTAAATCACCTCCTAAGATCAATCATTGTGTATTTAAACAGGGGAGAGAAGATAAGAGTTTGTTAACAAATTAAATGTCGTCCCAGTTAGGACTATATACAATGACTAAAAGGATTGGCATGTGAAATAAAGAACCCATTTCAATAATGTAAATACTGTGGCGGTCAGAAATAGTTTTAGAGGGGATGAACTGAATCTTTTTACTGATCAATATTGCTACAACTCTAGCTTTACTGTTAAAGTTAGAATGGAAAGTTTGATTAATCCAACCTTTTTTGTAATTTCGTCTGGTCCACTTTGAAATGTGTCTCCTGCAAGAACACATTCTCAGTACTGAAACTGTTTAAGGTGAGAAAAAAAACTTGTGACAGGGCTATTCATTCCTTTAATATTCCACGATATATTATCCTTGTTACTTGGTGCCATTTACCAAAAGAAACAAAAATAAAAACCTCAAGCCTATGTCTGATCTAGCAGAACGGATGTGCAATGCATTTTTGAGATCGATTCAATCATTTGACAGATAAGAGAGCAAAGATAGCTACATCCTAAAGCTAACCTCTTCCATTCCCCATTACCTCCAAGGCTTAAGAACAACAACAAAAGAACAAAAAAGCAAAATTCCTAGGTTTGTTTTGTGAACAGAAAAGACCGCAAGAAAAAAACGTGTGCTCAGTTTGCAGTGCATCTGAAACTTCTTCTTTCCTCCCCTTTCTAGCATGAAAGTGGCTCTATTTATAGAACAGAATTAAGCCTTTAGATCTAACCCTCTCCCCCTCAGCAGAACAATAGCATAGGTAAGCTAGATTATAGAACACCACTTACTTCTATTGGCCTATGTGTATAAAGGAAAAAAGAAATTGTAATGAGTCAGCTGAGGGCAGACAATTGACGACAGAGAGTCTATTGCCTCTTTCTGTCAATCAATACCAATTGTCAGCTGTGTGTTTTCCCCACAATTATAATTGTTAAAGTTTAAGGGATCAACTCAAAAGGGGGACCCAAGACTGTCCAGGATCAGTACACCCTTGAAATATGGAACTGACAAAGTGGGAGCGTTTAAACACAATACACACAATTTGTATTTGTATTTCTACAGATTAATTATGAAGACATAGCTTACAGTTCATTACTTTATGGTAGTGTCTAACTTTCAGCCAATAGTATCAACTGCCAGGATTCGTAGTTTCTTGTGGGGTTAGCTTACCCTGCGAGGGAACCTGGGTTCACAAGATCACAATGTCACAACATCATGAGATCACACAAGAATCCATTTGGTCAGGCTTCAAGTTATATGCTTGTGTCAAAACCATCAATGAGGATTCTCATGTGATATGGCAAATTCAGCTGGACAGATGGTTCATCCAATCACCTACCAAGTATTTTTTGAAAGAGCCCTTTTCCAAACAGTTTCCAAGGATGACTTCTCAGATGTTTCTGTAACATCTGGTGCATCAGGTTAGGGGTTAGCATGGACGCTTCACTCTTTTTCTATGTTTCCTTGGTGCTTTGTGGGCCATTGTCAGTGATTTAGCGTTGTAGTCCAATGCAAAAGTCAAAACTAAAAGTAAATATGACCAACAGAACTTGAGGGCTTATACAAACAAAAATTGTTTGTAGGAGCCTCCCTCACGTCTTGCTTTTGACGTGCTTAGCCAGAAGTCCCCCAAGGTTAAGGAATTTCAATGAGTCGTATGAATATCTTTGTAAAGAATAATCACATATCGAAGAGAAACACATTGAAACAAGAATAAAAATCAAACATGGCTTATATCAACATGTGCAGTCCAGATACACATAGCAGCACCTCCTCTAAATGTGGCAAATACCACTAATTACTATACAGAATTGCATAACTGCATCTCGCCAGTACCACCCATACAAACACACACATTTGTTTGTCCTCACAATTTGTCTTCCCAAGTTTTCTTTAGTAAACTTTGGTTTCACATGGTCATCCTTTTTCTTTTTTTTTTTTTTTTTTTTTTTGTGTTTGCCATACATTTTGTCACATCTAATATGTTACACACCCTGTTCGATTAATTTAATTACAGAATGTGTCTGAAAGTTACTACTGATTCAAATCTCTACTTCTTCCCTAAAATAAACAGTGTTGATGATGATGATGATGATGAAGTGCTTTAAAAACAAGACTTATTGTGTCGAGATAAGTGCCACAGAGGATTCACAATCAGCTCTGCCCTTCTGCCATCCCAACGCCCTGAGACATTCTGAAGGACCCTTTACCTAAAAAAAGACGCTCCCAGAATACCTGGGGACTAGACCGGACAATTCCACCTGATCCTGCTTCAGCCCCTTTGAGCGATGTTCACTATTCATCCAGTAAGAGCCCCCTGAACACACACACACATACACACACACACACACACACATACACACACACACACACACACACACACACACGACCTAATTTTAACATCAAACTCTGGAGCAAACAAATGTCTGCAGCCTGTGCATCTTCTTCTCCCTCCTTTTCGACTTAATGTTGAACAGAGCCTGCGTGCGTGCGTTTGTGTGTATAGCTTACTGTGTGTTTGTGTGTGAATGGGTGTGTGTGCTTGATTCGTGCGTACACGTGTGTTTATGAGTGTGTGCATTCTACAGTATCATTCGAATTTCCAGGAGAGCAAATTAATTGGCAGCCTTTTGCAATAATTGACTTTTACCACACATACACACAAATGCATCAAGCACACACAGCGAGCACTCCCATCTCTCTCTCTCTCTCTCTCTCTCTCTCTTTCTCACTCTCGCTTTCTCACTCTCTCTCAGACACATACACACACATGCTGCTCGCTGACAACAAAGCTGCTGGGAGGAGGGAGGGATGATGAAGCGAATCCAAAATTCAATCGACTGTGTTCTTGTTTTGAGCAGAAGGCACACAGTGTACTGTACTGAGAGGCCATAAAACTCTCACTCTCCACCAGAAAAAAAAAAAAAAAAAAAAAAAAAAAAACAGCCTTTGGTAGACACACAGACGTTTCAGCAATCACCCTCCATCAAAACACTTTGTCTCGCATACAAAAATAAGACTTGGCATCAGAGCGGAATACCAAATCAGGCCCATTAAGGGAGCAGAGGGGCACTCGCTACTTAGCAACCAAAAGGATTTAAAGCTGCAATATCCCTGTAATAAAAGGAATAAGATCAAGTCCTCCTTTTTTTCCCTTCTTGTCTGAAAATAGAGAGGGCTGAAAAGTCAACTTTGAGCTTCCCTGTCCAACTTCTTGATTGACAGGCTGTGGGAGTAGCCAATACCACAGGAAAAGATGGTAATGGCTCTGTTGGAGCTGCTTGTTTGAAAAAAAAGGTGATTACTTCTGGGATTATACAATTAGTAGTATTTATATTTGAGGAACGATTAATTTGTTTTTACATCTTGTGAATAAAAGCTGAGCTTGTACATACTGTGTATGATCTGTTTGAAGGTATTACTTTTAATTTAAGCTATGTTGTTGCATTAATGTATTCCCTTGTAAAATGCTATGTAATTGTATTTCAACACGTTCGACACGTAAGTATGATAAGTTAATATACCGTAAAAGCAAGAGCCCAATATGTTACGGTTGACATCTCTGTACCTGAACAATAATTCACCATACCTAAATTGATTAACATACCTTCTATTTGAACATGTTCTAGCGGCAGTTCAGTCACATTGTATCATCAATAAATCAGTTTCTTATTCATTTTAAGATCACAGACAAACAGGAGCACAAAACAAAGACCATGCTCTGCTGTTATTCCTATTCCTATTCCTCAGGGGGAAAAAAAACAATAGAAAGATGATATTGCGAATAGTGCGACAGGGATTATTTTATATTTTATGAGATTAAAAGTCTGATGTGAAATTAGCAGTCCCTAGAGGGTGCAATACCTATAAAAGCGTTGGAATGGAATAAAAAAAATCTCAGATTCTTGCTAATCTTATCTGTAGCCAAAAATAAAAAGAGTGGCACTGGAGGTAAGCAAATTTCATATCAATCAATTCTCAGGCTAGCTGCTGCTGCTGCTAGCTTACAAGCTTCAATGCAGTCTGTTGCACTGTCCTTATATTGGTCTCTACAAAACTATCCACATTCTAAGAAAAATGAGTCAGCAGATGGATTACCCAACATCACTAAGCTTAGCCCCTCGTCTAGCTAAAACATACTTTGGCACCTTTAAATGTAAATTGGGTGTCAAAGTATGATTTATACTTCTCTGCAATAACATTATACTTATTAGACTATGAGACATCCTTTGCTAGTTAGTGAAACATTTCTCAGCAGTGCAAGCTATGAATAATACGGCACAGCCTCTTCCAGGAATATAGCTACAGGTGTCAGGTAGAACCACGCTGAGCAAAATTACGTTGAAGACAACTGGCCGTCTAGTCTGAGTATGCCTCCAGACAGGGAGCTGTCAACCTGGTCAGCTGGAGAGTCTATCACCCTGAGGATCATCCCTCACGTATTTTTCGGCCTGGCTATTTTTATGTCGTAATTCTTTAAAAACACTACTTTTCCAAGAAGCTCACGGCACAGGTACACTGAGTACTGGCTAAGGAGCGCAGCTGCTTGGTGAAACACGTTTCCAATGAAGTCACATTTGCTCAGGACAGAGGTCTAACAAGTCCTCCCAACCCCCTCACCCCCCCTCTACCCTCCACTCCTCCTCCTCCAGTTACCTCCCCCTACTTCCACCGCCCGTCTCCGCTGGAAATAAAAATATCAGTCTGACAGCAACGACTGATGCTACAGTATTATAAGTCGACCCCTGCGTTTTGTCACCTCTCACTTGTCTGTCCCTGACATGCCCTCCTCTAATGTAATATAACCCAGCCAAGACTTGTCCAGCTGCATAATCCCAGTGGTGTTTGGAACAGTAAATCAACAGGTCAGGGGAAGTATTACAAGGAGTGCAGGGGAAAGGGGAATTTTAAGTTGCAGAGAAGCAGTTACATTATGCTACTAAAGCATGAGCTACTGCTCTTTATCCACTCCGTCTGTCATCCTGTGTTAATGTACACCGAGTAACAGCAGGGGTATATGTGTGTATATGTGTGTGTGCACACAGGCAGGACAGAACATAAGCTGTGGTAAAAAAAAAAAAAATGTACATGCAAACCACTTAACACTTTGGGCCATACTTTTTTCTGAACTACTTCTTTTCCTACTACTTGCTTTTAATAGCACTTTCCCCCCGCCACCCCTCCCTCCCCAGAGTCTCCTGTCTCTCTTCTCAGTCATGCATACACACACAGAGACAGACGCACACACACACACACACACACACACACACACACACATTTAAGAATTTGTGGCCTGGAAGGCAGTCAAGTTTCATTAATTTCTCGGTTTGGGTACAGTACAGTGTGTTCCTGGACTCACATCTGCGAGCGATCATAAATGCTGGAATGCTGGCAGAACATCCAGACCTGCCGGCACAAATATGTCGTCATCACTGTGAGGGAAGAGCCGGCACAACGCCAAAACAGCCGACCAGCCGTCAGCCAAACAGCCGAACAAATGCAGCGGAGACAGAAACAGAGACAAAGAGCAATGGGAAAGCAGCCCTACCGCCTCGCTGCGTTCATATCCAAATTCTTTGCATTTCTCCTCATCTAAACGCTCTGGACATTTACGTGGGCATTTTACTCCCACACTCAGATTGGGATCAGACTGGAACAAAGCTTTTAATTTCAGGGAGCCAAGTTGAACATCTAGTCAGGGACGACAGAGGAAAACTTGCCTTTGTCTATCTTTGGCACATTTATAATAATTTTAGCTAATGTGTGCGGTTCAGGTCAAATAAACTAAAGAACAAAATGTGAACAATTAGAGTTAGTCAGGTGCGCAGACAGAAACAAAAGTATTAATCTGTAACATGTTCTTTCTACTTTAAAATCCAGTTGGTTATTCGGTCATCTATGAATTTTTAAATAAAACATTCATCTCTTTATTCGGCTTAACATCTGACTGTGTATTCATGTCATTGCTTTTTTGTCATTCACTGGTAGTAAGTGACTGCCAGTCTTTTTCTAGTTGCTCTAAACAAAGTATCCCAGCTTTTTTCTTTTTTAACATACAACCCCAAAAGATCAACAAATAGGCAACATAATGTTATAGTACCAAATGAGGTGTCGTAAAAGACAAATCCCATTTCAGCCTCTTCAGAAACACTGCTCTAAACTTTAAACCTCACTCTGGAAATATACTGTACTGGCTGACTAATGCTCAAACCAAACACAAGCATACCAAACTGCTGAAGGCTGTGTGACACACCATCACACAAGCGCTAGTATATGACCTGAAATGACAGGAGATTATCATGTTAAGTCCTGTTTCCAGTAATAATGCAGAGAATCTGAGATGATATGTGCTTGTGTGTAGACTGTGACAGCTCACTATAGTCTATTTGGACGTTTTGACAGCAGATATTTTAAAGACTAATTGGGCCTGGAGCTGTTGAATGTTAAGAAAATAATCACTGGTAAATTGTGTGAAAATGGTGATGTTCTTTTGCAGAATACCTAAGTATAAGGCTAGGTACTACATCATTTTAAGAATCGGATATTGGTTTTTCAATACTAAAAAAAAACATGTTTATATTTATAGAATATTTTCATTTTAAAAAGGGCAGGTTCACAGTTTTCAAGTCTGTCAATTCCTCCTCCTCATGCTGGCAGAACATCTCCAAATGTGCTTACAATGTAAGTGATGGGGGACAAAATCTACAGTCCCTGTTTTGTGCAAAAACATGTATTTAAAGGTTCATCTGAGGTTAATATGAGGCTTCAGCAGTTTGAGTTAGTCAAATAAAGTGGATTCGTCTTCCAACGTTTACAGTCTTTTACAGTTTAAAATGCTTTGTGTTTCTCCAAACAGTGTTTTCCTTTAGAGCTGTGGCTGAAGGACAGTAAATATATATATATATATATCTATTTGATTTGACTAATTTGGATGGCTAAAGCTTCATAATAGCTTCACATGAACTTTATGCAGTTTTGCACAGAAGGAGGGCTGTGGCTTTTGAAGGCATGAAGAGATCTCTTAACATCCAGTATGAACAGGAGAAATGACTGTAGCAAGAACAACCTGTTTCAGGTGTTCATTTTGGCACCCTACTGTTGTTTTCAGAGGGACTTATCAACATAATCTTTAACCAAAAAAAAATAGCTAAATGCACAATGGTTACCTATAAAAATAAGTTCTCCTATATAAAAACACAGTCAAATTTTGAAAGGGTTTCAGAAAATATTGGAGGATATGCCCAAGAATGAACAAAGCAGTCAATGCCACATGCATATTTGTACTGACACTTTCCGATAATCGATGCTATGGACACATTTCAGTATATACTCAGACACTATTGAGCAAGCAGACAGTGCGATCCACCATGCTCTATATTTAAATACTCTTTTCGGCTCCCTCACTACCAAGCGGCACATTACAGACACCATCTCTCCATTCATATATCATCACATTGTGCCCTTGAGCAAGACACTTAGCTTGCGACTGCAGTTTAAATAAAGATGGATCTGGTTTAATGTGCTTTAGGTCTCATGCGCACACACACTCACACACACACACACACACACACACACACACACACACACACACACACACACACACACAGAGACAGCTAATCCAGGAACTCTTTACTATGTATACATACTGTAAACAGAGGATTAAGACTCTTAAACTATAAAAGCTATGAGATGAAAAGTTGGTGGTAACAGAGATGGGGATGCGGGTGTTCAGGGAGAGTCTTATTGATAATCTTATTATCTGCATCGGCTCGCTCAGAAAACAAACTGTGAATCATATCAGTCTGGGCTGGTCTTGTTTGGTGAGCTTCAGTACAAGACATACACACACACACAAACACACAAACACACACACACACTTAGTAGGTTACTGATACATTGGATGATATGCAGTTTCACCGATACATATTTATTGATTAAAACTAGACTTGTGCATCATGTGACCTGAAAACTCCCAATATGTAGACCTCAGGTTATACGTTTTTTTGGTCAATATACATGTTTTTCTACAAGCCATTTTAAAAATTTCATAAAAAGAATGTTATCTAAGAACTTTGGCTAAATAAGTCAAATTTTTGTTCTAATAATGACTAAACAAGATTATGAGTATGACCCGACATTCAATGCCAACTTTTTTTGATACCAAAATGTGTGAGCAGACACATTTTGGTCAGCACCAAAGAAGTATTGAGATTCAATACTCAGTACTTGTTTTGATTGTATCTAGAATTACTGTTATTATTATGGGGTTTAATTGTGGTTTAACTGCTGTTTCAGAGCTGGAATCAAATACAATTTCAGGTAAAACATGATCATTTGGGTCTTTTAGGGTAATCATTTGCATTCAGTTGGTCAAAGTTTATGAAATACTGGAATCATTTTCTATTACCAGGGTGAAGGTGCTGCTATCAATTAGAGAAAACAACATCCAAGACCTCAAAATGCACCCAAAAGGGGCTGAGTCACAGTCCTCCACCCAGCTCGAACCCCCATCTGCAGGCTTTGGCTCAGCAAACACTGTCAAATACTAAACGTCAGGCGGTGATAAAAAAAAAAAAAAGAAAAAAAACAACAACGTGGAGAGGACTGAGACAGAACGAGACGAGAGGAAAAAAAATAAATAGCTGGCACAAGGTAGACTGTACATACTGTACCCTCAGTGGTGGCAAGCAGCCCAGACTGGCAAGCCGCCAAGTTCTCCGTACAACAAGCAAAGAGAGACAGACAGACAGGCAGATAAACAGACAGAGAGACAGACAGGCAGGCAGGCAAGCAGGCAGGCAGGCAGATAGACAGACAGACAGACAGACAGGCAGACAGGCAGAGTGGAAAGCAGAGGGGAGGGAGGAGGCAACAGCAGCAGCGGCGTCTGAAACGCTCCACATCCACGACACACTGCGCATACCAAAAAGCCTCTCCACTCTCTCGCTTCATCTCCCCAATATTCTGTCTTTTCTGAAGCGAGCTGAAGGATGATGGCGGCGGCAGAGGAGGAGGAGAGGAGGAGGGGCTGAGGTTGAGGGTTTTGGGACTTGGTGAAGTGTCATCATTACAGAGAGACACGATAAAAATCGAGACGCAGTGTCAGACCGAGAAAAGCCTTGAAAGTCAAACGGTGGAGGCGGAGGTGGAGGAGAAAAAAAAAATGAAATAGTGCAAAAAAAAAAAAAAAAAAAAGACAACAAAAACTATCAAAGAAGCTTTGCCTCAGCGCTGTCTCTTCCCTAACCGTCGCCCGTCTCGACAGAAGCGCTTGTCTTGCCTTTTACGCCAGACCAAAGCGGCTATGAATCAACACTGATGTGTGTAACAGCACAGGTTGATGTTTTGCATCAAGACAGCCCCGCTTGGAAAGAGGAAAAAAGAGAAAGAAAGAAAAAAAAGTTTGTGCACTTGCTGCCACTGTTGCTAAAAATACTCTGCCCACATTTTCCGCTCGGTTGCCTTTCTCAAGGTGGAGTATGCGGTTCTTCCTAGAGTTTTCAATGTTCTGCTTTTTTCCATTTGATCTCATATCAACAGAGTTTCATGTTATCTTATGTTAATTGGTGCAAACTATGAGTTTTTAATTCACCTGTTGATATCATAGAAGACTTTAATATTATCCACTTCCTATTGAAAATCCACTCAGGTAATGATTACCTCAGGGTGGTCGAAGCGACGGCTGCATTTATGTTCTGATATTCATCCGAATCTGTATTTTTCACAGCTCATTGTCACTCTGGTCTGATCTTACATTATTCAAAAAGTAATCATGATCTCTTCGATCTTAATATCCCAAATACACATGTATCTAAACCCTATCCAAATCATGATCTTCCCTCAAAATTAAACATGAAATGGATTTCATTTGGATGTTTCGGAGACTTTTTAGTGGCGTTAACCCTCTGCATACATGGTACGAATGCTGCCGAAAAGCACTTCACATTTCTGCAGAATACTTTTAGTTTAAATTACTAAGCATTGATGACTTGAACTTATATGGTTTATATGTTTGTTTGTTTTTGTTTTTCTTTTTTTTTTTTTTTAAATGCAGGCCCGGTTGCATGATCAGTTATCCTGTTAAATGCACATTATCACAAGTAATATAAATGGGGTGGACAAAATACTACATTTCTGGAAACACATATACAAAGGCAAAAGAAAAAAGAAATTATAATTGCATAAATACACACATCTACATAATATGTCAACAACAATTCAGATAATAGGAACAGAAAGAAGGAAGCCTCTTCCGCTGCAAGATTATTTTCTATCTTGACGAAGTACATCTTTCCTCATCTCACAGGCTTTTTCTGGATGATTTTAACGTTTGATAAATAATACGTTTACACTTCTGCTACTGTTATTGCTACACAACAACGTGCCAGGTACGTTATATTAGTGTTATTGTTACTATTACAACTAAAACAACTATTTCAATGACAAATTCCCAATATGATTCTAACTGTAAGTTTGTTTTAAGACTAGTTGGACCTAAAGTCAAATCAGGTTAACTTAGATCCATGTCAGCAGCAAGAGCATGGCTCTTTACGGCTCATCTCCACCAGAGCATGCAGAGAGCTGCACGCACACTTCAGGAACAGTCAACAAGTGCCTGAGCTCAAGATTACCTCGCCTCAACCTCGGCTACCACTCTGTCATATATTGTGACATAAAGAAAACTCCATGCTTACTTTTGCCACTGAACTGCACAACATGAAACAACATAAACACGAAGCGAGCTCCAGGAGAGAGAAGCTTTAGGGCAGGATGTTATGTCTGAGGAGGCACATCGTGGGGGACACACTAAGAAACACATAAAATCTCCAAAACATTCACTATCCTATTTGTGTCCGTGACAGAGCGCTCTTCTCTCTGCATTGACAAGTGAGTGAGATGGGGTGGCATGCATTTGCAGAAGGGACTGTGAAAATGGGGTGTAATTTTAAAATAAACAGTGAATACTTCCTCGCAGCAACTTTTGTTTTTGACACGCTGAGTTGTGTGCTGAGCCAATTCACCGGCACAGCGTGAGTTCGTCATTCATCTTTGTCACAACATAGCAGGAGTGTCAGCATCCATCTCAGTCATTGTTTAAGTTTTGGTGAGATACGCGCAAACAAATGATCCTGGCAATTATCGTTTTCTCTCCACTGACAGTGGTGGGCTGCAGGATTTGGAGGAGGGTGGGGTGGTATGCCCGTCGACAACAACAACAACATTAATGCCAAGCAGACAATTCAGACCGCTTAGTGTGTCCCATTGGGAAACATACAGGGTACCAAACAGAGCGCTCAATCTGCGGGCCAATGTCAACACATGGATTTGGGGTTTTGTGCGTGTGTGTGCAGAAGGGGTTCCCTCAGAGGTCTCATGGCTTTTACAGTGTTTCTATAAACCATCTGCACTTAGGGCCTTAAGAGTGTAAGCTTTTTGCTATAAAAGACGGTTCATGCCATTAAAACGGTGCTGCGCTAAGTAGGCTCAGAGCACAAGGACTGCTGGTGTGTGTGTGTGTTTGTGGTTGGATATAATTCTGTCAGACTGGACCAATCAAGGTGTCCAGGGTTCTGACTTGTACTACCTTTCAGACCTCTAATGTCACAGAGGTGTAGGATGACAGGATGATGATGATGTGCAGGCACCTCTTGGGTTAAGTTTCCCCAAGAGCTGCTCAGTCTTACTGGGCTGAACAGTTATTTAATCCACAAATCACTGAAACTGGGTTGTGCTCCACATCCGCATATTCAAACTGGGATATCTAAAGCTTTCAGGCTGCAGCAAACTTCATCTGCACTGTACAGTGCATTCATGATAGTTAATCAATCACTTCGAATCCGTGAATGGTTGTAAACAAAAGATGCCAGAGTAAATGCTAAAGTCTGGCCTTGCAGTGTATCACAGTATAAATCTGCAAGAAAGAGATATGCACACTCAGGACTGTGCTGGTATTTTTGAATGTGTTTACTTGCAATTGTGTATCATATAAATTACATTACATGCCTTCTGCATTGTTACTTCCTGGTTTCCATTCTTTTGAATAAACTATTCAAAACCTTCCACACTGTTCTTGAGAGGGAGATAAAATAAAAATAAATAAATAAAAAAGCCCAGTTAAATTCATAGTAAAGAAAAAATAAACTATCCAACAAATGTAATAAATGGGTTTATGCAAAGCAAAGTATTGTTTTCATGGCTATATAATTGTAAATTTAACTGTATGGAACAGGAGTAACAAATGCTCTATCATTGAAAAAAACTACCATCAGGAATTCCCCATTATCAGCAATAATCTTGCAATGATAATGGAAGGTATTGCTAAGCTCAACAGTGATCATAGTATGGGGATGTGGTTTTGTGGTTTTCTTTACCTGAATGAGACAGCAAATGCATCCGTAGACGGAGGCTGTCCAGGAAGCTCTTCCCACACAGCTCACAGCCGTAGGTCTTCATTCCACTATGCATCTTCCTGTTGTCAAAGAGAGAAAGAAAAAAAAACACTTTAGTATGTGGACCCTGCTGCTAAGAAAGTCTGTTTTGACCAGACAAAGTTTAATGTGCATGCATATCTCTCAAATAGATGTTTGTGTTCCCAACAAAGTGTTTTTTTACAGCCCATAAGTGATGATTTTCAGCACATCAAAAGGTTTGGCTATCCTGTTGCCTTCATGCAGTTTAAAAGAGACAAAATGTCACACTCCATCAATTATAACATCAGCATCCATAACAATAACCATCAGTGAAACATATAGTCCAACTATCACACATAGTGTGACCATGACTTGGTGCTATAAATCACAAGATGCTATTCAAGCAGAGGTAATATCAACTCCCTACATCTAAAATGCTGCAGATGGATAAGGAGCTGTAAAGTGAAACAGAGTGATTCATTCAGGCAAACACACAGGACAGCTACTTTGTGTTACGAACCATTTACGGGCCGGTTTTGACAACAACTCTCCAAACTATAAGGTGATGTGTAGCTTGAAGAAAAATCTGATCTAAACCGAATTGTCTTTTCCCAAATGGACAGTCATTAGGTTGTAACATAGTTTAATCTCACAAGGTCAGACAAGACTAAGGGTCAATATTTGATTATGCGGTAAAGGCCTTGAAGGTTAGGTAACTAAATAACATCTAACAACACAAAGTCTAGCCTCACAACTCTCTCTGTTACGAAATCCTCAAAGACCCCACGGCTCGGTACAAAGCATATTATTCTTGAGAGATATCTGAAAGTGCTCTAAAGCAATTAAGGTGACACGAATTGCCAAACAACTGCCACAGTGCCTTAAGCCTCCCAAGAACTTCAAATACCTCACCTTGAGAGAGGTACAGAAAATCACACACGGCCACGATGGTAATGATTGTTGGTCAAGTTGGTGCTGGTACAGATTTGACGCATTTAATCTAAAACTGTGACTCCTTTGCACAGTGAGGCTTCAAACTAAGTGTCATCTTCTTGATGATAGGATCCAGAGATCAAGACCATGACAGGTGCTGAAAAACACCACTGACGGTTTTTTAAGGCTTTGGTTTGATTGTCATGTTTCCAGCGTTGGGAAATCTTGAATACTTCATTGCAAAAATGAAATAAAGATACCCCAAAATATGCATAAAAGAAGTGCATGATTCAGTGCTCAAGTGAATGTATGCTTCTGGCAGGCAAAAGAGACAATGTCAAACAGAAGGGTTTCATAGTCTCCATTGTCGAGTCAGGTGGCACAGAGTGATCAGCTGAGTGCATTCTTGGGGAAACAATGCCCTTGATAAGAGATCCGCTCAACTTGGGCGAGATGACAGCCATCCATCTTAGCGTCTCTCAACAAAGCCGCAGAGGCAGAGGTGGTGCCACTCTCCCAAAACATGACTGATTGATGTCAGATGTCGAATGCAAATTGATTTACAGCTCTCTTTTGTGCCTCGAGAAGGGTAGGGAGAAACAGAGCGGGGATGAGACAGAGACAGACGGAGAGAGATTATATCATGTCCTATGGCAATGGCTTCAGGAGTTATTAAGCAAAGAAGTCTAGTATGACTTAAGTGAATATTAATTGCTACAAAACAGCACTGAAGACCTGGCTGGAAGGGTGGTAAAAAATCTAAGTTGTAATAAAAATGCAGGGGAGTGGAAGAAGTCATGATAGCCGTTGTAGTGATTAGAATTTGTAGAGACCCTGAAAACTAAAGGCAGAATGACACCCCTTTGGCAAGCAGGGAGTAATTAAAAGGCCCTAAATGCCAAATGCCCCCAAAAGGGAAAGGACACTTGAAAAGCCAAAAGGGAAGAGAAAGTGACACAGAGAGACAATAATGGCACAGCTAAGAAAGTAAAGAAATCTCTCACACTGTTTGATATCAGTACGTGATGGTGCATATAGACCAGGAGTCATATCATATGATGTGATGAACTACAGTGACAAATTTCTCACCATCACCAGCAGCAGAGGAATTTGCTGTGTTCAAAAGCAGGCATAACAATACAGCAACAGAGTGTGATCAGGCTGTAGTTGGACACATTCCTAGCAATTGCACAAGTATACATTGTGTCTTACAGTTACATAGCAGCACTAAAATGATGCCTTTGCATTGTAACTCTGAAGGACCAAAGCCTAGTGTGTACAAATTATGCTCTAGGGAGATGGAAAAATATCATAAATGTAAATCTTAATATCATTTTCTTTGACTACTTATCCATTTGAATCAAATAAATACACTAACAAATAACACAAAGGATGAAGGAATGGAACAGGTTTCTTTTTTTTTCCTTTAAGGATCAGGTGATGTACACACTTTCACTCCGATAAGGGGAAAACACACGTAAGCAGTAAACCACAACATACACAGAGCACAAAGCCTTTCAAAGGCCTTTTGTGTCCCTCCTCAATCTGACCATTGTGCCCCCCAGACAGAGCACTGATAAGGTATGGATGGACTTATTAAGGCCACTCGAAGTGGAAGCCCTGCCATGTATTTTCATCGTAAATGTAGTGTTGATGAGCTAAGTGCAGTGTGTATGTCCCTAGCTGAGAGTGTGTTAAATTTAACTGCAATAGCTAGCTCTGCCCACTGAAAACATCACATTACTCGATGTTCAACAGAACGGTAACAACCAGCAACCACAGTTCAAGTCTGTCAAAGGGAAGGTGCAGGACTTTTAGAGGGCTGTCCTACTGAAACACTAATGGCATGTAATAATATTTAGTGAAGTTTCTATTCTTAAGTGAAAGCTAATTTCATGTGCAAATTCTATTAAATCGGCCAAGATGGCTTGACCGAGCAATGGCTTATATTCAACATGCTCGGTTGCCAGAAACATGCCAGACTGATGATTATAATAATGCACCAAAATCTGGTTGAGTACAACAGTCCGATGCCGATTGCTGACAATTGCCGATTATTAGCCTAAATCACCCATGTCAATATCCACAAAGCCTAGCCAAATTTGGAAGCAGTACCTAAATGTGTCAGCCAGATCACGTTTGATCTCCTCGGGCCAGAACACAGTTGAGTACGCTAACATGAAGTTTCAATTGGCCCAACTTGACTTGCTATCTGACCGTTTTTCAGAGGAGGAACTCTGCCAACCATCTGGGATTTCTTCCACAATTTAGAAATAAAGAGATGATTCGAATTTTATGCTTTTTTGAAATAATGTGACAGTAATTAGTTATTCACTGATCTGATGACAGAGATGTGACCCCACCATTTATGAGCCATATTTAATTGCATGCACAGTCACACACCTACAGAATATAGTAGAATAATATGCAACATTAGACTAGAGTCAGCATTTAAAGTGAATTTTATACACTTTGAAATACTTTGTGTGCCTAAGCAGAGCTAATAATATATTGTAATTCAGATTTATACAATTCAGTACTTCAACAAAGTTTAATGATATGTTAAAGGATACTAAACTATTGTCTCAGCTCAGTGATTTAGCTCAGATAGACCTCTTCACGCACACTCTGTCAAATCCCATCGTAAATGTCAGCTTTCGTGTTATGCTTCTGAAATGGATGATGAGAGGTATGTGTGTGTGTGTGTGGTGGGTGGGAGCTGGGGGGGTGGAGGTGGGGTGATTTGAAACAGACTGACTGTAGCCATTAAGAAGTTCACATAAAACTCTCTCAGGCCATTTACTCAGTTAATAATCGACTTTGTCCAACAGTCACTTTTGACAACGGCAATAAATTTTAAATTTATGTCAACAAAACATATGCTGATCACCTTGTGCGGTGTGCTTCCTCGTAAAAAACAGCCCAACCGAGGGCTGTTGGAGTATGTGTGTGTGTGTTTGAAATGTGAGTCGATTACAGGCCTGTGTTATTGAGCCGTAACAGCTTGCCTCATGTAATTCAGAACTTTTTTTTTTCTTCCTATTTTGCCGGTGGACTTGGCTGGCCATATATCATATCTAGTACTGCATTCGGTGAAATAAAGACCCGAGCTTACCACCTGCGCTTCCACTTGTAATATGGCACAGTTAAACAAGGCAAAAATAAGGTTATCTACTAATTTTAAACACTACAGCAAGTAAAGCTACTTGAAAGACTTACATGGCCCTTTAATGACTTTGATTCATCCAGATTTTTATGTGACTGGGCTTTAACAGAGGCCGCAGAACTATTGCTAAACCTCATTAAATCAAATGACTCTGCTCGAAATCCATGACGATACCCTCTCCAATTCACATCATCACACCAAAACTGTTTGACAAAAAGAGAAAAAAAAAAGCCATGTCTGATGGCTTGAACTTATTTCTTATTGCTTTCCTCAAATCTATTTTCCCTCAGCAGCCTTGAGTGTTTCTTCTCTATCTTCGTCTATCCTTTCATCTTTTATTTTTCCATTTTTTTTCCCCCCTCCATCCTCCGTTCCTGAGGGGAGCTATAAAACAACCTGAAATGATGTTCCTAAATAAAAGCTTGGAAGAAAGAGGGACGTGAGGGTTAAGATGGAGAGATGAAAACACTAAATGATAAAAGGGGGGCAATTGATAAGAAGTGGTAAATTGAGAAAAAGCTGTGTACTGTGTGTGTGACTATTTGTGCATTTATTCTGTGGGTCGGAAGACGAATAACTGATAAATGGGGAACGGAGGGTCACTGAATAGATCTTGGGGTTAAGAAGCAGAGGGATGGTGAGTATCTCATGTGGGCATCTCAGTCATTTGGTGAAGATAAAAATAAGTTGTTATAGAAATGTTCTTCAACGCATAAATGCGACTGTTTATCCCTCACATTAGTTATTAGCTTAGCATAAAAGAACAAGCTTTTGCAACCAGTTTTTGTGTGCATGTGTATCCAAAAAGTTGCATTAATCAACAGTATTATGTTAACGAAAGATCAAATAACTATGTGTAATGGGAAAGACATCACTCTAAGTGACAAACCCACAGAGAATTGCCAACTCAATCACCAACTCTCCAGTTCCCCGCTGCTTCTCAGAGACCCGGTTATTAGCGAACTGTGCTACTCATATCTATGAATAACAATCTATCTACATTTATTCCATACATTTTTTTAATCATACAATATAGATATTATAGATGGACCTACAATGTGGAACTAGCTTAAGTACAAAGGCAGGTGTTGGCAACGATCACCCGGCATAATTGCAAAGCAGTAACAAACACAGCAGTAGCAAACACAGGTCAATAAATATTGCACTACAAACACAGGTCAATAAAAAATTATCCATGGTATAAATTGGATAATGCACTCCAGACGTAAGAGCCCAGCCAATGATCCATCCATTTGGGGATAAAATACCAGGGTGGAAGAGGACCACCGCCTCACACACACACACACATCTCCCTGTCGTGGTGAACAAAGCCAAAATGATGCACGAGGTGATTCAGTGACACTTTGGTGGCTGATCCTAATGTGGCCATAAGTGGCGCAGTGTGCTGCCGCCACCTCTTATTTTGGTTTTCTGACAGAGAGAGAGATGGAGAGGAGGAACAAGGGACTTTTTTTTTTTTTTTTTTTTTCCCCAACATGAATTTCCAGTCCATTAGGGGGCTGACCATGTCACACAGACAAACATGATGGGAGCAGCGAGAGGGGAGTAGTGGTGGTGATGGTGGTGTTCACTGAAACAAAAGGATCATTAAGAAGGAAAAGAGAGGAAAATCCTATCTGGATGTAACTAAATTACAGCACACATTTAGGGGTAAAAAAAAATGATGATAAGAAAAATAATGTCATCTAATCTATTTGTTGAGGTCCTCCATAGCTTAGTGACGCACACATATCTTGTCTGGTGAGGCACCATGTGTGGTTCCTAACATTTACATGGGTCCATTTTGTGGCTGTCTGGAAGCAGGTGGAAAAAAGCTCCCTTTCTGTCATCTTATCCCTGCTTTTAAGCCTCCCAATTCAATTGCCCCCCCTCCACCCACCACCCCAATCCCTCCCCCCCTCAACCACCCCCCACCCCACCCCTCTGTCTTTGCTCAATCAAAATGTATCAGGCAGGCTGGCGTAACACCGGTCGGCGTGGGCTGTTTATCCTGAGTCCTCCTGCACATATCAATGACTTGGCCCCCGTTGTCCCCCGCCAGGGAGACGTTCATATAAATTCAAGCCACACACGCGAACGCCGAGGCACTCGTGTTGAGCATAGATGAGTAGCAGGGCAAGAGGAAAAGAGGAGAGACAGAAAGATGGGGAGGGAGAGCGCCGATGCCTTTCATCCTGGCTGTGTTATTTATAATATCACAGACTCTGTCACCCCCAAATCTGACCTGAGGTAGTCTCTAGAGGAAAAAGCTACATTGCTGGGGCAAAAACAATGAGAAAAAAAAAAAATACAAAAAGTAAATATGTGTCTCTGCATGACACAGTCTTTGTCTCAGTGGCGGGGAGATGCATCATTTCTCTCATCTTCTGTCAAAGTCTGAGTGTAATCTTGACAGTTGGCTGTAAGCAGTTAGATTAATGATATCCACAAGTTTCATTAAAATCCAATCAGTCATGTCTGAGTTAGCCCATAGGAGATGTCCTAACCTACAGTACTAATTAATGTATTGCACACATTCCTAATGGTGTTACATGTAGCGTTTTGTGTCTCTAAAGACCACATTTCCAATAAATCCTTTTTTCCTGTTTTCAGTCACCAACACGTGTCGCCTCACCCTACTAAGGTGTTTAAAAGAACGAGAAGATGAATGAGAGCTGAGATGGATATAGATGAAAAGAACCAATACCATTCTCACCAAGTAAGCTTCTGTCAAGTTGAAACAACGCAGTTAAAATGCCATCTACAGAATATATTTTCAAGAGTTACCGCCAAAAAATGACCAGAATTTAAATCGCCAGCAAAACCCTCTCAGACAGGGAAGACATGTCTATGATACTGTGAATTTTCTTTTTGTTCCTGAAAGAGAGTGATAATGGCTGACTGAAACTTGAGGATTTTTTCCAAGAATGAATCTTTATGCTCAAAACTAAATTGTTGTCGGACCCGATTGGGCTTAAAAACACACTGCAGAGGCTGCTGGAAGCTGCCTCTCTGCAATAATGTAAGAGGTAACAGCTTTTGTGTTGCAGCTGCGTTGAAAGAAGTCACAAATAAAAATGTATTTATTTAGATTTGAACTAATTATCACACCTGAGCAAGATCGCTACCTAAGCATTTAGGAAAGCCTGGGTTCTCAGGTAATAGAAGGGGAATAATCCAAGGAACTTCTAATTGTGCTTCCTGGGCAGTAACCTAATCCCAGTTAGATACCTGGATCCCACCAAAGCTTAGAAGGTAGGATTCACTCGCTAATACTCGTGGCATTACCGAGGAAGCCGTTTCAACCCCTCCTATAGTTCCACTCAGTGTGAAGTGCTTTCCCCCCTTTGACAAAGTTCTTTTATTCAATTGGAGGTGACAATCAAGAGAGAATATGACCCAGAGTTTGCAGTTCAAATCCCCCAGACTGGCTGGTGCAAAATTTAGTGGAGCAAAAGTATCAAAGACTGTTAAAGGTACCCTTTGGCAAGACCCAAGAACCACATATACTTGCAGGTCTTGTATTCAAATTTCTTAGCGGCCTATGAGAACAAATTGATGAGAGAGAACGATACTGTAGGTGAGCAAAGTGAGATCAAAACTGGAAAAGGAACACAAAATCCAGCATCTACCACCACCTAGATTTGTTCTCTGTTTTATAGAACTGAGACGTGGAAGGTTCAGAATTTGAAGAATGTAAAAACAACCGTTAAAAAGCAAAAATTGATGACCCTGACTCCAAATATATTAGAAAAACGATGCAGCAGACGAATAGATTTAGTTACCAGAATGGTGCTGGACCGTCGCTGTGTGGTGTTATTGGGGCAGCACACAGGTGTGAGTGTGTATAATACGTGCAGCTCCCTGCAGTTCACCCCCCCCCCTCCACCCCCCCGGTCATTACTATAAATGACAGTGTGCTCTTAGTCAACCAGCCTGGTTAAATAAGGATTAGAGGGATAAGGAGAAAATAACTCAACACTTTTGAGGGCAGCAAATGGTGTTTGCAAAGTCTGCAGCCAAAAGAAGAAGCTCAGTTCTCCCTGCATATAATTTGATATCCCCAGTTTCCCCCCGTCGTGTCATAACTCTCTTTTCTCATTTTAACTAGACCTAAAGACACTTTCACCGAAGCGTTGGAACAGGAAGAACAAAGATGGGGGAGAACGTGTAAGATCACATGTATAAAGTATTTCTGTTAAAGCCCATCTCTGAGACAAACACCGCCCCGCTGCTCCCTCTTCCCCCTGCCTCTCTTTTGGTTTGAGCTTCAAAAGATCCTGCCATCTGAAAATAGCGCGTCAACATTTCTGTTTTGTCTTCTCATTTCTTTTTTTTTTTTTTTTTTTTTTTTTTTTTATTCTTGACAATGTTGCCAGTTTGCTAGATTCCTGTTTTTCCTCTGCTCCTGCTTTCTTGATCTGAGAGAGGTTACAGCGCATCGAATGAGACGGTTGGCTCTGGCGTGTGTATGTGTGTGTCTGCATATGTGTGTGTGTGTGTGTGCGCGCAGTAGCAGAGCTTTGGTGGTCTATAAAAAGCAGCCAGACAAAGTCTTCCCTCTCTCCTCATGCATTATGCATTGGCATCACCTTCCATCAAGTGGCAGAAAAACCTCAAAGATGTCTAACTTTAGCTTCCATTCTGAAAGCCAAACAGAGGAGGAGATGTGTTATTTTGACTGCCACAGTCGAGCTAAGCACCTGTTACATCAATAAAAGCTGAATTTCGCAACAAGAATGACAACGACGACAACCTGTGTGATGGCACAGCACTCACAAAAAAAAAAAAGAAAAAGAAAAAAAAAAAAAAGGGAGTTAAATGCTGATAGTAGCAGGGAGTATGTGAGTGGGGAAAGAGTTCAGATTAGATTAGATGACACTGGATCAAACTTTGACCTTGTGGAGAAGTTTTGGTCTTTGCTGTCGCAGTTAACAGCAAGGCGAGATTCAAAAGGCTTAACATGAAAACAGCTTCAAGAATCAGAAGAAAAAAAAAGAAAGAAAAAAGAAAAATTACTTTGATGGAAATTTTCCCACCAGAAGGGCACAATAGGACTTTGCAGTAATATAAAAGCAACCCAATTTGATCATTTTGAAATGCATGCTTCATGTGGATGAATTTACTTGGCAACAGACTTTTGGTGTTGCTGAAAAAAAAAATGAGTGAATTTGAATAGGAGCTGCAGATGCCAGAATAATTTCCCAAATAACATCTAAATGATCTACATAGTACATCATTGTAGGTTTCTGAAAGCAGAACAGTGATAGAACCGAAGCACAGATTTCTAAATATGATCTAAAAGAAATAGTCTAATAGTAGCTATACTGTATATGTAGAAGTGCATTCACATGTGATTGCTCCATAATTACTATGACTGCTACTGTTGACCAGGTGTTGCTTATCTCAGGAAATACTGGCTCACTGTCAATATTTCGTCGACAGTAGTGTCCCAACTTCATAGCACTGCTCTGTGTAAACACTCTTGTTTGCCTGGAAACATTAGAGGGACCTTGTGATGTTTTTTTTTTTTTTTTTTTGTAGCCAGCATGAGCCAGCACAGACCAGTTGACAAGGTGATTATTTTGGTATTTGGACACAGCTCTCAAACTATTATGCAATGCCCCTGAGATTGATTTACTGTACGCCTCGTAACGCTGGACAGATCACATTCTGGGAAAAAGAAAAGTGGCAGGCCAGTGTGTTTGTGTGTCTCAAAGAGAGACTCTATGCGTGTGTGTGTGTGTGTGTGTGTGTGTGTATTATCTATCAGTCCAAAATAACGCAGATGGGATTATGAGCAGGAAGGACTACATCTATGTTCGGGGGAAATAAAAGTGTTTAAATAGAAAAATGTAAGATTGCCTTATTTTGACAGTTGAGATGGCCGCAGGCAGGTTGTTTTGATATGTCTGACCTCGAAAACATGTGGGTGATTTGTGTGTGTGTGTGTGTGTGCTAGGGGAGGTTCAGGTGGCAGCGGTGGCACTAGGCCATCTGCACTGTCATTCACTATACGTCCGCCTTCCAAGAGTTGCATAGCACCCACAGGCGTCCCAAACAGCCCCAGCCGGAGCTCTGTGGGGCTGCAGTAAACAAGTCGCTCTCATCTCAGAGTGTGTGTGTGTGTGTGTGTGGGAAGAGTGAGACTGTGTGATACTCTGCTATGTGCTTGTACACATCACAGTACCTGAAATACTATAGCGTGTTTTTTTTTTCCTGGTTTAGCGCACCGTTACCTACAGTAGACATGCATGTTATGTTCATATGTTGCCTACAGCTATAAAGACTTACTCATACTCTCTGGACATACTGCATATGTGGACTATGAAGAGTTGCACACACACATTGTATATAGATAACACTTCATATTTAAAGTATTGTTTTTATATTTTAAATATGTTGCAGTCACTTCTTCCTTAAGTCACTTGGTACACAAATGATTAAATCAATTAATCCATTACATTGTTTAGACAACAGAGAGAATATTAACAGCATTTTAATGACCATTTAATAACTTGAGTCATTTTTGAAGGAAAATACAAACATTAGCTGATGAGGATTTGCTACAATTCTTTTTCCAGTGTTGTAAATTAAATTATTTTGAGATTTTGAACTGTTGCTTTAATCACTTCGATATAATTAATAGATTTTTAGAAATAATAAAGTATTATAATTATGTATAAAATAATACTGTTTTGCAGCCCAAGCCCTATATAGACTAGCATGCATGCATTACAAATTCAGGGAGCCAAACTTTCCTTTCATAATTGTTTACATACTGCTTATTAATGCCAAATAGAGGGTGTTAAAATAAAGTGTTTCCCCTTGTGGGAGACGAATCGTATTAAATATGACTTACTTCCGTCTAAGATAACTCAAAGAAAGCAGAAAGATAATGAAGCATGACAATTGCTCCTATTTCTGGCAGCCCCCTGTTATTCCCTGGAGCTTCCTAAACCTGACTTTGGGAATCATTGGTGTATATTATGTAACCACAGATTGCTCTGTTCTCATTTATACCTGATGTCTCTTCTTTGCTGCTGTCACAAGGCAGCATCCTCTCAGTCTCATCGTGTCTGACCGAAAAGGTGTTGTGAACTACGGATGAAGAAACCGCTTTTTGACTGCCAGCGGCTTATATTTAGTACCTACATCTCACAGCACCCTATTAAAAAGAAAAAAAAATACTTCAGTGAGTATGATAGCTGAACAACAGCCAGTGAATGGAGTGGGCGGTCTGTGCCAAGAATTTCTGTCGGCCTGAATCAGTGCCTTTGCCCGCACAGCGGAGGGTCATGTGAGACTTTAGGGTTGCGTTTGTGTGCATGTGTGTGTGAAATATAGCTAATAACAGAGCAATTAATAGCTTTTTTTCCTCTCCTTTTTTTTTTTTATTCCACCCGTGCTGGGTTCTTCTGGGCCAGTCAATGCTGCCTGGTGGTAGTCCAGTTAATGATTTTGGTATAATGTTTAAAATGGAAAAGAAAATCGAGTATTACTTATGCATCAGAAAAAAAAATGTACAATTCAAAAATACATTGAGAAGTTTTAATGCTGCCTGGCTCTAAATTTAAGGACACTTCAAAAACAAAGCTGTGAAAAACAGCCTTTTTCTAATGTTGTTGAACTATAAATGATTAGAATAAGAAAAAGAGCACCAGCAGGTGAAAGAGCAATGCGGATGATGTCCAGCTGGGTTTAGTGAAGGAATAGGATACATATTGTTCTCCCTAAGCACAAAGAATTACACACAGAAACTTGGCTGGAGAAATAAGACATTGGTACCTTTCAAAACAAAGATTTAACAAATGAATTCTTTTCAAACCTGTGATTTTAAATGATTTGAACCCTCGGAACCTTGTTTTGGGTCTGTGTCACTGCTACATATACAGAAGTAGGGGGGGGGGGAGACCATGAGGCAGGAGCTCCGACAAGAAAAGAGGGAAAATATACTGTGCGAGTGAAAGGATAAAATATGTGCTGACAGCTTTTTGGCCAGAGGGCTAGAACACTGAAATAGTAGCGTCTGGGTGTCAGGCCGGGGTCGCTCCCTTCACTTGAGAGCAGACTTTCCCCGACCCCAGCTAGGAAAACATCACACACCACTACAGTCAGCTGATAATGTAGTATCTGACAGATAATGTACTAACTTGCCCGATTGTGACACTAATGCACCTTGAAATAGGTTGAAATTGTTGGGAGAACTGTCAGTTACATAACTGTGTGTATTATTATTCTATATTATTCACTGCAATAAGCAGGAATTGTTATTTTGTAAGTCTTACTGAATAGATGACTTTTAAGAGTGGGATGAATAAAACAAACGGAATCGGTCCGTCATTGCTTCATGACGATGTTACATCATAAGATATTTTACAGTAAATGTGAAGTAATAACAGTGGATAATGCAATACTTTTGACAGTTTATGTTGTTTTTTTTTTGACCCATTGTTGCAGTGACTGTTGTGTAATGTGATGTATGTGTGTTTGGGGGGGATTGTGGTGGTGGTAGTGTGTCGTGTCCAAGCAGCAGTGGTAATTCTGGCAGCGGTGGGTGGCTTGGATTGGTGGTGGTGAGGGAGGGAGGGAGGGGGGTGTACCTTTTCTTTACAGCTGGTTAGAGAAAGCATAAAGGAAGAAATCGATATGACTGCTAATGCTGTGACTCACCAGACGCTTGAGTGTGTGTGTGTGTGCGTGTGGATGTGTGGGTGTGGGGTGGGGGGCTTACAGGGAGAAGGATCTAAACAACAAACAAGACCTTTAAACGTTCTTCATCACACGACTGGTGTGTATCTGTGTATCCCAAACAACTAGGGCCAAGTCATCCAGATAAAAACCTTATATCACAGTATATGTCATCCAAATTTGTCATTAATTAGCCCTGCTCACTGATTTGCAACCACTGTCCAACAATAACCTAGATGCTCTCCAGTTCACTAAAATCCCCTAAATTCCCTGAAAAAAAAAAACAATACCAAGAACATGACCACAGTGTCCTTGGTGGTAGCTACAGCCAAAGTGATTACAGGCCATTATTTGCAATCAAGGAAGCCTGGAAACAACAAAATAAAAGTCCTTACTATACTATATTGCTCTTGAACAGCACACCAAACTGACTGTCAGACAATGCACCAATGAATGATTATGTTTTTATAATATATGATTATTGGGGCAAAGTTGTCGCTAGCTGGTGAATACATGCTAGCTTTATATTCACCGTGCTGAACTATTCCTTAAAAGGAGCTATGTTACTTGTATAACACATTTCAGTTTATGAAACATCTTAAAATATATATAGAAAAAAAACTTTCCTGATGCTTAGGCTCGACGGGAGTCAACTCAGCAGGGCTTGCGATACATTAACGGAGACCTTGATGTTTTATGCATGATTATCATTTTATTTTTGTATCATTTATAGTTCAAAAACCTCCTTATTTAATGTTATACTGCTCTTTTTGCAGTTCATCAGTTCAGCCTCTGTCTGAAACAGGTCGACTTAGCTCCTGTCTTTTTAAGACTCTCCTCGCACCTTTGCATTTTTTAGTCAAAACAGAAACCTCTCAAATACATCTGTGCATGTTGAAACCTGAATCCGATCTGAAACGTGAGAGTGGACAACCTGAACAACCCGTGGAACAACCGTAGCAACAAAGGCCGGAACAGACAGCCATTTGTGAGCATGTGCGAAGAATCTGGCGTCATCACAGGGAGGAAGTAGAGGTAGCATTGCAAATGAAGTATTCAGAGCAGGTTGAACCTCTGGCTTTAGACTTGCATATTTTCACCTCAAGCTTTGGAACTTTTTGGAACCATGCTTAACATCGGCAGCACAAACATCACAGAAAATCACAAAAAGCAAGATACTGTATGTCCTCTTTAAAGGCCAACATGTCAGTATAAGCTTAAAAAGTCTGCTGCAAGAGACGACCAAGAGATCGACTTTTTTTTTTTTTAGTCATACACAATTCCATTGCAATGAATGGGAAGTTGCACAAATATTTCCAGGTCTAATGAGACTCTACCTTCCGCATGAGTCAATAAAAAATATTTAGTGGAACACATGGATGATTTTGTTGTCTGTGCTCCCATAAAATCAAAACTGTGGCTGCCAGCAGATACAAGCAGACAAACCCAGACACACACAAACACAATCTTGCCACTTCTTTTGGTAAGAAAACTATCTTTTTCTCTTCTAGAACAGCAGAACAAACAGATGCTCAGAAAATGTCCCAACCTACTTGAACAGAGCGGGCATCTTAGCGTGTCTCATGGTTAGTTAAATATTTGCCAGCTGGGGTGCTTTTCTAGGCTGTGTATGTGTGTGTGTGTGTGTGTGTGTGTGTTTGGCCTGTTTGTCATGAAAAGCACAGTTCAGGTGCTGAATCAATCATACATGTAGATAGAATCCAATAAGCACTGAGCGAAACTGCAGCTGGGGTCTACAGAGACAAGAGACAGAGAGAGAGCAGCTATGCCCATGTTGGCAGTGCTCGCTCTATCGCCGCGTCTCAGCAGATGCCATGTTACAGAGAGGGTAATTAATAGCCCAGTGGGGCCTTGGTGTGAATCGCCAAGACACCCTCTTACACACACGCACACACACACACACACACATACAAAATAATAATGTCTCCATTTGCCCCCCGGAGCAGCTTTGTGCCAACTAGCCTTCACCTCATTATGCCAATCAAATCGACCGGGGGGTGTGGAGGGTTGGAGGGGAGCGGAGAAGGAGGGAACAAGCTGTCCTTTCTCATTCAGTCTCAATCACTTTCACTGTCCATGTGTTCATAATAAAGAAAGATTTGATCTGAATGAGAGCAACGTCATCGCACTGAACTGTCATGAAAGGGCCTGTGGTAAAGTACTGTAGTTTTTTTTTTTTTTTTTTCTCTCTCCAATTGTACCTTGGTTTGGTAATAAACCACTAACCACTCCTCTTCTTCCACAAAGCTAAAAATGTTGGATTTACCAGCTGCCAGTTCAGAGCCACACACCCTGAGCTGCAGCTGGGTTTTCACAGTTCACTTTGCCTTTTCCCTCTAAACTGCAGAGGGTAAACTATTTACAGTCTGGGTGCCAACAAACTACTTTCAAATAATAACAGGGATTTAGGTGGAAACAATTTCTCAACTGAAACTTTGTCATGTCAACTTAACCTTCACTTTTGCATTCAAATCCCACAGCAACTTAGAATCTGAGTGCTGGAAGTTCTCATGAGTGCATTCGTTTTAATATCTGGTCCCCTATTAGGCTGATGAGTGTTGGTGTGGTCTATGATTTTTCAGAGGATGTGCATGATGTTTGCACAGCACACTGCTGCATGAACTTACAACATGTTTTTTTTCATTTCCTCAAAATATATCCTGGTGACTGAGAGCTGTAGTAATCTGCCGTATTTTCTAACAAATTAGGATTCAAATGCGGATTCAGATCCCTTTAGAAATTGCTTTGCTAGATCCTGCCAGTGTGCAAGTAAAGATTGAACAGGTTGAATATTCACTATATAAAAAGGGAAGCTCTTAACTGTACTGAGTCAAAAAGTCAAAAAATGAAGAGGGGAAATGCTTATTCATGACCTATGTCTTTTCTATATTGTGCTGTTGATATGCACAGAATATAGATTGGGAAGGCTTTCAGCAGTGATGGCTATAAAGATATGCAAAAGCACACCTACAAAACAATCCAGTTAAACTCATTGACTATACTATTTTAATGACAAGTGATCTGTGGAAAGAGAAAGGAGGGGATACATTTCCCCTAAGTCTGTTCACCATCACCACCACAAAGAACTAAACACCCTGACCCGCCGTCTTCAAGCAGCGGCGGAGGTATAAGGAGATGTACTTAGTAGTGGCCGGCATCTTCAGAGGGTCTTCTTCGGTGTCAGGACAGTGTTTAGGCCGTTTCGGTAAACTGCATCAGTGCATTTCATCCCCTGTAGCCTCATTGAAATCAGCTTCTTAACAAACACATCTCCATCCTCTTATTTTCTCACTGACCCGCTCCTCCACCCAACCCCTTTTCCCCATCGCACCCACTGCCACCACCAAACTCCCCCTGCGTGTTACCTGAGACAAGCAATTTACCTTTTTTGTTGTTTGCCTGACCTAGAGAAAACAATTTCAGAGGGGTCTTCCTGCGCTCTTAACAGCCCTTCGTTTGAACAGGTAAAGGCGACTGGCGTGCCACAATGGCTTTTTTTTCCTCCTAGAAGATGAATTGGCGAGCTGTCAGCTTCAGACAGGCCGAGTAGCAGTGTTTCTGTAATGGGACACTGGAAGTGTCTTTGATTAATGGAAGAGCCATACTGAGCTGTTAGGGAACCCGCCGTGGCCCAGCGAGAGCGATTGAGCGGCGGATACATGCCGACAGATGTGCGAGGGAGCGCGGGCCTTGATACCAGCAGAGGAGGAAGAGAAGGAGGAGGAGAGGATAGAAAATGGTAGTCTGCTTGGCTTTAAGCCCTTTTTAACCTATCGCAGATTTTCCCATCTTCTTTCATCATACAGATTGATTCAGACCTGAATCTTGTCAATTGCTTCACTACAGAGCTACTTACATCTTTGCTTACTTAGCCGCAGCTCTGCAATTCAGTTCTTTTGATCCTTCAAAAAATAATGAAAGCCAGCAAAAACATGAAACTGAAAATGATCTCTATTGCAGCCTGACTGAAACTGAAATTTTAGAGACAGAAACAAATATCAATATTTGAGTGTTTAAGAAAAACCAATAACAATTTGCCAGAATCCAGTTTTAACATAAAAACAAACTTTTAAATAAGGATCCCCTAAATTCGATTATAAAAGCACACATCCTCAAAGAAATCAATGAGAAATTATTATCAAAACAGTTCAGACACTCAATCATTGCTTTGCAAGGCTGTGAATTCTACTTGCTTTCATCCATTTTGGCAAAGAGCTGCTGAGAGCAGCCCTGCAAACCCACAAAGCTACAGTCAGGGGACACCAGCCACATTTGGAGAAACCCTTAAATTTTAAAAAAAGAGAACGACTTTTTAATCTACAGTAGTGTCACATGTCACTGACACTGTGCTGTTGTTGTCTGTAAGTCTGTTCTGGTAGGAGAAACCTCAGCCTTTTTTCTCATCTGAAAAAATTACATTTTACTCTCATTTAGACTTCATGTCCTTTTTTGGCTCCGGCTGATAAACAGACCTTACAAAAGGAAAGCACTCCTCATGTTGAAATATTATTTTATTCTTATGTTATTAACCCATCAGTGCTGAGAGAAAAGGCACACAAGAGCACAGATATGTACTCTTGTTTACAGGGTAAGCCTCTTAATTCCTCCTCGTACAAATATTTCAGAATAAACACTTATCTTTGAGAACTGCTGAATAAACTTGCGCGGAATTCCTTCCCCTCACGAATGATAGCGAAATATAAATACCCACGTTTTAAATGCTCACTGATAAAAATGGAACTATATCATCCTTCCATGACGACCGCTGTTTACAAGACAGCTGGAACAGAGGGTTCCAGGCCGCGCTCTCGCCGCTTTTTGTTTGGAATAATGCTTGTTTATTGGAATTGTGGCATTGCTGTGTTTTAAATGGAAGGAACAGCATTTTACAAGGTAATTAGTCAGGCTATAATCCCTCACACTCTCTCTCTTTCTCTCTCTTTTTCTCTCTCTCCCTCCCACCCCCTTCCTCTTTCTCTCCCTCTCTCTCTCTCTCAGAACACTGCATCCTAATACTATCATGTGACAAAACCACTTTGTCACCCTTAATTCTGCAAAAATGTGTCACGCACAAACCTCCTGGAGAGGATAAAAATACTTAACAAGTATTAAAAAAAAAAAATTTAGCACAATAAATGCAACAACCAGCACCTGCATTTTAAGGTGGAATGCCAGTTTTCTATAAGTTTTCTATAACTCTTCTTCCTGCTGCAGCCTCATTATCAGCTCTAACAGGGATTGGAGGGATTTTAGGTGAGAGCCATATTGGGGGTTGGGGATGGGTGTTTATGTTGGCCCTTGTTTCCAGGGTCGGGAACCGTCCCGAGGGAGCGCATTCCTAACCCAGAGCACGACTAAAGGTATGTGAACCATCTGGACAAAGCCATCGGCCACAATGGCCCTACACAGGCCCGTCCATGTGGTCCGACGGCCAGCCAGCGCTCTCACACTATCGGCTTTTTCATTCCACCTGGCACTGGAGGCATGGAGCTAGATATCCATCGGCTCCACTACGGGCCAGCCGCGCATGTGTTTGTGTGTGTGTGTGTGTGTGTGTGTGGGTTCCATGGTTCCTTCCTCCTGTCTCAGTCAGGGTGAACAGGGTCATTTGTGAGGCCCACTGTGATGCCCGCACAAGTGTGTGGATGCAAAGAATGCTGCCTAAGGTCAACATATCATTAGCTGAAGGGTCAATGAGACGATTGTTTCCCTATTTGCTTGTTTTATCGCTATTTCAAATCATCATATGACTCCAGCTCACGAAAAAACACCATACATACCAGCAATGAATGCACAAGTGACAAATGAAATGCCCGCACACCATTTCTTTGTATTACAAAATGCTGATTTTAGCTAATTTCTTTAATGGCTCTGTTCGCCGAAATTACAGAAAAACGTTTTGTCACTTACCTCAAGTGGTATCTAGTCACGCAGATCATTTTGGTTTAATTGGGCCAGATTTGGAGATATCTGTCTCAGAGATCTCTGTCTGTAACTCAATACAGAATTTTGGGATTTTTGTTTTAGGGCGGGGGCAGAGATCTCAGAGACAGATACATGTCAAAAGCTGGATAAATATACCAAAACTATCTGCATGGTTAAATACCTCTGGAGGCAAGTGGAAATGTTTTTTTTTTTTTTTTTTTTTTTTTTTGTAATTTGGGTTAAATTACCTCTTAAAGCTATGCATGCAGTGCTGTTTACTCATAATTAATATTATAAATTTGTCTCAATCTCATGCCATAACATAAAGATAGTTTTTTAGTAGAATTCTTCTGCAGTCAGGGTGAAAAGGCATCAGAAATAGCACTGAGACTGAGACTGGAGGTTTAGCGATCCTATAAAGCAGGGTGGTCCAAGATGGGAGCACACATCCTTAGGATACAGCACTGCTTTTTCATGGTTTTTTTAGTTAATTCACCAAATTCAAACACTTGAAAAGGCAAAAATAAACTTTCATCAGAGATGGATAAAAGTGCCAGGGTGATATATTTAAAAGTTTAAACTATCATACCGGTGGTTTTGCATGTTTCAGCTCCTTTATTACAAGTTGCCCATATTTTGCATCATAGCAAACCATTACCCAAAGCATGCTGCCAGGATTTAAATGTTACTATTTTACTGTTCTAGGCATCCATTGGTTTCCATTCATGGTAAATGCAATAAACATTAAAGGGGGCTTGATGTTGATTGTAATGGATAATACAACTCACGCAAGTCTCAACTGTGCTGCTAAATAACTTTTATGTCATACAGAACTGAATGGAAACCACTAGTACTGGTCTAAGAGTACACTCTCCATCCCGTGAATTTACATGCTGGCAGAGGAATCATTACCACTGGGTCCAGTCTCATTGTTAGTTCACAGAGGACTGCTTGAGACAGTTGGATGAGTGCTGTTCTGGAGCTGAGTGGTCTGCTCAGATAGAGAGCAGAGATGGAGCATCGGGCTAGCAGCCCAGCAGCTGCGTCTAATAAAGAAACTGAATTTGATAATCAGCTGAGACAGTCAATTTGCTAATAAGGGATTCTAATTAATTAATCAATGTGTGTTTGGTGGGAGCAGGCGCTATTGTCAAGAGCGGTCAAGTGCAGTTTGCTGTGCCTCTCTTTCTCCCCTGCTCATTGCTTAACACATAAGTTGATTTCAATTTCATTTGGCACTCGGGAGGGAGAAGGGAGGACGATTAAGTTTAGACGAGGGCAGAGCAATCTGGATGTGTGCATGAGTATGTGAACATTTACAAGTCCTTGTTGGCAATATTAAAAGGACTTTTCTGCAGGACTTTATTCTAGAAAGAGTGGATTTCTGTTATCAAAATGCTTCCCTAGAAGAATACAACATTCAAAATGATTATATTATATATTCTATACAATGATTTATTAAAATAAAAGTAAGTTTAAAGCATAATGAGGACAACTTAATTCTGAAGGCACTTTTTTTTTGTTTTTGCATAGTATAGGACTTTTTTCATTGCAAAAATAATCTTCATCTTGTCTATGTCTTATAAACATTTACAATAACAATAGACAGGATGCAACAATTATCACAAAAACAAAAAAACAGGAGAAGCAATACTAGAAAGCGTAAAATCTAAAGCATATAAACAGTTACCTTTTGTAAGCAGTGAACCCAAAGTCAGCGTTTTTATGCATGACACTAAGCAGGGTTAAGGATTTAAATGTAGTGTGCACTAATCATGAATACTATGTGCCAGACGAGGTTTCTTCAGTTTAACTGCAGTCCTTACACAGTCAACGTTTTGACATAAATGAGCTTAGCTTGAGGTTTTACAGAACACAGAAACAGTCTCTCATTGCATCTTGAAGCAATAATTGACAACATACTTAATAGTTCCAGCCATATTACTAAAGCATGTGTTTGAAGTGGCAAATGTGTTGCAATCGGTTACTTTCAGTCAGTGGTGGAAAGTGATTAAGTACATTTACTCAAGTACTGTACTGGATTTTGTACAATTTTGAGGAATTTGTAATCTACTTAAGTATCTCCATTTTTGCTACTTTATATTTGCATTTTGCTACATTTCAAAGGGAAATGTTTTACTTTTTATTCGACTACATTTACTTGTTACTTTGTAGTCAGAGCTTCGACATGTAAAATATAAGATCAGTTTGTGAAATATGCCATATTGTTACAGATTAGACTGACCAAATGTATATAAAGTAGGTAAAAAAAAAGCTCCATGTTGACCAGCTGCAACATTGAACTGTTGCTTTCAGGTTAAGGTATCAATAATAAACCATTTTACTTATTAATATAACAGTACAAAAAGAACAATTCTGCATGATACTTTAAGTACGTTTAAGTGATAATGCTTAGGTGCTTATGTCAAATTTGGATGCATGTATGTCCTACATTATGGTTTCCCTATTTTTACTTGTGTGAAGAATCTGCATACATCTTTCACCACCGCTAAATAATACATGCATACATACATACTGTGTAATTTATGTGAATACGTCCACTTTGAGAGACATTTCCTCTTTTACCTTCCAGAGGGAAGTATTGCACTTTAGTCTACTATCTGACAGCTGTTTCTTTGCTGATTGGCATTTTCCATTCAAAGCAGTTATCACTGAATCATAAAGTAGTGAGACTTCAGACTTTAAAATACTATTGACGTGAATGTAAGTAACATGTAGGTTGTTAATTTAACACTGTCGTACAATGCATACCTTTTCACTTGTGAAAAGAACTTTCCTATTGTGATATTGAAAAGGAGTATTTTCCATCAGTGATTGAAACTAACTTTCCGTGAACACTCTCCATACAGTGCAGCATGGTGACCGTCCTGCCTTGTCCTTTAGACGGAACAAAGTATGTTTTAATTGCTCTCCTGACCCAACTTTCCGGTGTTAACAAGTGTTGATTGGCCTCCACTAAGCTCTGACAGTGTTGATTTTAACACTTTGTGACTTCTATGGACACTGGAACTTTTCCTGCACAGTTCAGTTATCTTTGTGTGTGTGTGTGTGTGTGTGTGTGTGTGTGTGTGTGTGTGTGTGTGTGTTTGCTCAAGTTGCTGTGCAGGTTCCTTATATTGAATGCAGTAGTTCCTTCTAGGCAGGAACTAAAGCCTGCCCCCACCACCTCTCTATAGAGCAAATGTTTTTAGAACAATCAACAAGTCCCGATTCTCTGGACATTGTTGTGTGTGTTGTGTGCCACACATGTAGCACACAACAGGAGACGCGTTCTCACCTACTGGAAATACTCTGGTATAGGCGAGGTGCGGCGCCTGGGGAGAGCACGCAGGAGGCAGGACATGGTGCAAAAAGTATTCTGCGGAAATTGCAGTTTTTTGTTCACAGCACATGCGAAGATGGCAGGCAAGCCTTCCGGTTTTGCGCCAGTCGCGTGATAGATACGTCATCAAAACACCCACTCACTGAGAGCTGGCAGGGTAAGGTCTGTTTAATGTCTGGTCCAACTCATTCAGACATTTGCGTTCTCACATACAGCTCCTCCAGGTAATGTCTAGATCAGTTCAGGGTTGCAGTGCATGTGTGAAAGGGACCAGAGAAGCAATGCAGAGAGGAAAAGTAAAGACCCTCTCTTTTTTCCCAGTCCTATGCATGACCTTAAAAGACCCCCATCCCCTCACATATGTTTCAGACACACAGAAGGGGTGGAGGCGGGGGAGGAATTTATGCAAGCTGTGGCTGACAACCCCTTACATATGGTGCAGTTATAAAAAAAAAATGTACACAGAGAGAAATATAGATGGTTCCTTTTTTTTCAGTAAATGCTGTTGATGCAAATGAATGCATGCTTCGAAACTCTTATTTGGTAAAACACCACACAGACAACAAAGTGCTGCAGAGTTGGAAGGGGAAGGAATTTATAGAGGGGTGGGGGTTGTCGTGCTGGTTGTACTGGTGGTGGTGGGAGGGAAGGAGCCTAGTGGTGCAAGGGGTCAGAGGTCAGCTGCTTGCACTCAACAGCTGTCCTAAAAGCAGTAGAGATAAGAACTGGAAGCATCCTGTGTGTGTGTGTGTGTGTGTGTGTGTGTGAGTGTGTGAGAGAGAGAGAGAGACTAATACCAGCCACTGGGCAAATAGATACAGTAAAAGCGCGACCAACTGGAATCCGGCTCCACCCTTAACGTCCAACAGGCTGAACACTTTTCAAACTCTGACTGAAGTCTTGAAAAAAAGGAGTAGATTACTGCGCACCAAGGGAGGGAGGGAGGGAGGGGGGAGGTCAAGGCTTGACCGGTAGGCCAGGTCATTCATCAACCGCTAATGGCCAGAGCTTTATGCTGTCATGATGAATGACCTTTGTCTGAGAGGGAAGCAACGCAAAGCTTAACCACGAGACAATGGCATTGGCTAAGGCATCCATTCCACACATGTCAATCAAGTTCTGAAGGAAGCTGGTGTGTGTGTGTGTGTGTGTGTGTGTGTGTGTGTGTGTGTGTGTGTGTGTGTGTGTGTGTGTGTGTGTGTGTGTGTGTGTGTGTTTGTATGTCAAGCACGGTCTTAAAAAGTTTGTATATCAGCTCAGGGCAATTGCTTATCTCCACCTATAGCAGGACAAGCAGAGGCGAAGTGCAGGCCAGCAGCTTCTACTAAAGGAACAGGTGATGATGAGGTCTTGTTTAGGCCTGTTTCGGCTAGTTGGGTATTTGCTCTGACTCCACCCCTTGCATCTCCAATCCAACGTCCTGTGCCGCCTCATAATTGTATTGGACACCATTCAGGACTCTATCTGTCTTTAGGCTATGATGGGGAGTGGAAGCATATATGTTTGCTACTGACCATTTACAGTTTGGGAAACAGGTTGGAAGGCTTTTCCAGCAGCTGTCTCTGTCTAACAGCAGAGTTAACAATGCAGTGACCACAGTGAATATTCTATCTTACAAGGATCTTACAGTATTACTGTAATTACTGTGTGCAGGTAATAAGTCCCAGTGAGAGGAGGATAAATATAAAAGCAAGCCTATGAGAGTACAACTACACTGATCAATTGGCTTGTTTTGATAAAAGCAGAACAAATATTTAGCAATAGTTACCATTTCTATTTCATGTTCTTTTTTTCCAAAAATTTTGCATTTAATCAATTTTTGTGATTTTCCTCCAACACTAGGTCTTATTCAAGTAGACAAACATCACCTTTATAAATGCAAACTGCAGGGTCAAACAGCTGAGCCTTTTGCATTTGAATAAGCTGCTCATCTGAGCATCTCAGACATTGTTAGATGAGATTTCTCAAATATTACAAAACTCACTCACACACTAATATCAGTAAAAAAAAAAAAAATTAACAACTTGGGAAATATTTTCATAGTTTATTTAAGAATTGAATTATCGATTAAGCTATTCTTGAGACCCGGAAACACAATAACATCACTACAACAAAGACAGATCATCAGACAAGTTATAAATAAGTCAGCAGTTTGGCCAAATTATCTAATATCTCTCTATATTTGGAGGTAAAAATGAAAGTGAGCACACACAAATAGCCTATAATAATACCTAATTTTTCAGGACAACTGGGCGCATAACTACAGTAAGTACATTGGGTCAAAGTTAAACAAAAAATTAGTCTGTAAAATGTGAAACATGTTTACAAAAGACACTTTGAGTAATAATTTTACTGTTCACCTTTGTCTCCTTTGTATTAAAAAAAGGTCCCAGTTTTTGACACTCATTGTTTAAAAGGTGCAGTGTATATAATTTAGTGGCATCTAGCAGAAATTTTCATAAGTATGTTTTAATTAGTGTATAATCACCTGAAAATAAGAATCTTTGCGTTTTCATTACCTTAGAATGAGCCTTTTAAATCTACATAGGAAGCAGGTCCTCTTCCACGGAGCCCACCATGTTGCACCGCCATGTTTCTACAGAAGCCCAGAAAGGACAAACCAAACCCTGGGTCTAGAGAGGGCCTTTCACATTTTTCATAGCCACAAAAGGGTCTTCTACATGCTTGGAAGGGGAAGGGTGTCCAATTGGTTGCAATCTGCAACCTCATCGCTAAATGCCATTAAATCCTACACACTGGACCTTTAACAATGAACCACCATGCTCAAAATCCAACTCGTTATAAACCAGAATTATCCTTTAATCACTGCCTGCACTCATTTTGATTAGTTTTTAATAAATGATGAAATAAACAGACTGTTGTATATAGTGTCAAACCCCTTCCCAGTTCTTTTCTAAGCTGCCCAGTGCACTCTAGTAAACTCAATGATGTACAACGTGCTTGTGCTAAGAATAAAACAGGCTCATGTGAGTGATGCCAAACAGTCTATCAAATGGAGCTGAAAGAAGCTCCTCTTCCTCCATGTCACTATCACTTCCTCATTTTAGGTCTCAACTCATTTCACCAGATGCTGAATAAGTTTAAATACTGCACGCCTGTGTGATTGTTGCAGGAAGTAGATACTTATACACACACGTGCGCGCACACACACACGCTCTCAAACCTTTCTTTGTTAAATGTCTCTTCTGTGGTGTTCTCAGACCAGGCTGCTTTATTACTGAAAGCGATACAAAAAGGAATTGATTACAAAGGAGGATTAACTCCGCACAGTCCCCAAAAAGGCTGTAAAAACAAAACGGCCCAGCGTGGCCATGTGGATCCAGCCACCTTATCATTTTATTAAAATGACGCCGGATGCGTTTTTCTCTCTGATCACAGAGCAGGCGTTGCATTTGGCTGAGCAGGGTTTTTGGCGGGGAGTCTACCTCTCTGATGTGTTTTAATAAACACGACCTTGATTGTTCCCTGGTGTTATTTTGAAGCGTGGAAATGAGTCTTCTTTTCAATAGTCTCTGCTGGACCCATTCCTGTTGGCAACATCTCGGTCCTCCAAACAAAGTCAATACTGTGACTGGCACTGGCCGTGTCAGAAAAAACATGCCATTTTTAATTAGCTGTGTTACAAAATAGAGAGAGGAGGGGAAAATGGCATTTGGAAACATGTCTGACCACCTTAGTTGATGCATTCAGAATCTCAGTGCAGGTACACTGACATGCAAAAAAAAACTGGGCTAAACTTTTCCGTCATGCTCTCCCTTCAGAAGCTGCAAAACATTCATGCTGCCTCATGTAAACTGGATTCATTTTTAACGACCAAAACCAAAGTAAACCAAGTCGAATTTCATTGAAATGACATAATCACATATCATTAAGACATGTTTCTCCACCACTACATTGATCATAACCCCGAGGGCAAGATGAATTTCATCATAGTTTGGGTTTGACAGATGTGTTTGCATGATGAGCATCAACTGTTTTTTTTCCCTTCCCTGTCCACCTTGTACCTTACTTGTTTTGATGTTTGAATAAATCTTGCTTAACTGAGTCTTCTATGCCGGTGTGGTTGTTGTTGTTGTTCCACCATTTACCTTTACATACAGTAAATTCCACATTTCCTTCTCATTTATGTGTGACAGGGGGGAATGCAACCCATAAATTACCTATAATTTAATTTTTAAATGCCATAATTATTTCTGAAAAAGAGTAATGTTAAATATACCAAAAATGAAATATCTAACTAGATGTCAGCTATATTTATATATTTTATGCTTGTAGAATAAAAAATAACATCACTTTGTCCCAATTTGGTCTGAAAAATTTCAATTAGATATTTTATTCATATCATTCACCTCTACTTGTATCATCACTTTCAAGTGCTAAAGCACATAAAAAGAAGGCTTCTGTTATATGAATCTAATCAACGTCTTCATGTTGCTGTACAGTGCTGCTCTTGCCTAAAGCTACTCACTGGTATCACTTGTAGGCGGACAGGGGATTCTGTTGCTACACTGCTGAGATGAATATCAGGACAGGTGCCCGCGACTGCACTGTATATTTCCCTGTGCTAATGCTTCCCTCCCTCACTCATCATTCCTCTGTCACCTTACTAAAAGGTTGGTGTCTTTCTCTCTGAGGGTGTTTGTTCAGATGTGGGCAGCCAGGACACTGTGGCATGCCTGGGGCTTACCAATGAGATTAGATGGTGACAGTGACACGGTGGCGCAGCCAAATGATCTCCAAAACTGCAGGCGGGGGCTGGAAAAGCGATGTTCAGCCATACACATGAGTCATTGAGGCCCTGTTTGGTCTCCTGAGCTGCTGTTCTACTCTCATGTTTGTTTTCGGTTGTTTTGAATAGAGACAGTGAGATGTAAACTGCTGATCTCATTAGCTCCATATTTTGGGAAATACACTCATCAATAAATAAGGAAGTGGTGAGCTATGTAGCACTTTTGTTACTCACCAACTGATAGATAATGAGGCAAAATGTTGGAGACGCTGTATCTAAACTTAAAAAAGATCCCGTCATCTCTATCAAAGATGCCATGAAGCCACAAACAGACTGGTTGCAACTGGTTTGTTACTATTTACCGTGAAAGCTCAGAGCATGTTCACAGATTACACCTTCTCACTATAAACCTACTCTACAATAATTGGATGACCTTTCCTTTTGAGTAAATGTCAGTTTTGTGATTTTCTTGCCACTTGCTGCTGTTTGATATAATGTAAAAGTGGATGAACATATTGCAAGTGAGCTTTAGCATTCCCTTAACACTCTGTGTCTTTAGTTTTAGATGGAGGCATGTTTTACTAAATTAAAAATATACATATATTAAAAATGTGTGTATTTTTTCACTCTACCCAATCATCATGTTTTCAGTGCCTTTGATTCAAGGCCATTTTAGAACCTTGTGACAAAAGGAGACATAAATTCAAGCTGTGCTAATCTCATCCAAACAGAAACAAAACAAAAACTTCTGATTACAGTTGCCTGTGCTACATAGAGGAAAAGGGTTAAGAAAGGTGACACTGTGTGATTTAAATGTGAAATTAATTCACATGGTCTAGACACTCACACAGCCTCAGATGACAGTGCACACTCATGTTTTTGGATATATTTGCATAATGACAAGCCACAAACAAGCACAGCATGTTAACCTAAAATTGGTTAATGAGCAGCAGTCATAAGTCACTGTTAACCTTCTTAGAGTGGTTTGAACTGTTTTATTCATCATGTTAAAAACTTCAAAAATCAACAGTTTTTATCAACTTTTCACACGCCTCTCAACATAAAATCTCAGACACTGCCTCATCTACTCTGCCAAGTCAAGCTGCTGATTCACTATCTTTTTCGCCAAAATAAATCATCTTTGAATATTTGCTGTTTCTGGCATGAAAAAGATCATATTCAGGGTTTCAAACAGAATGTGATTCTTATCAGTATAGAAAATCCTTTGAGATATTAAAAAAATCTAAAAAAAAAATCTCTTAAATCTAGGCTGATGAAATTTATGGTCATACACATGTGCAAGAATCCACACCCTCAATTCTCACGGAAACATCAATTGCCATTACTAACTTGAAATGAAACATTATGCAACAACAAACAAACAAACAAACAAATACCTATGTAGGTTCTAAAAAAAAGTTTGGTTAATTAGTAAATTTGGAAAACATCAAAAAATGTATAATTATTTTTGATAATCAATTGCTTATTTAGGTAATTTATCAAAAATTCAACTGATGTGCAAAAATGTATTTTCACTTCCTTTCCTTACTTCATTTTAGATTTAATTTAATGATGTAACTCTCTCTGAGAGTTTGTGATGGACAATGTTTGCAATTTGTTTGACATTTTATAAACTCAGCAAATAATCAGTGATTGTACCCCTAGTTTTAATGGTTGCTCAATGCTGCACTTTCATTAAGTTGAGGGACTTGTGATAGACTGAAAAAAACTAGAAAAAGAATGGTCAAAGTCAAAGCAGCTCTTTTAAGGGTCAAGCTCCTAAAACATCGGATCCTACATTTTCCATCATGCAATCAATAGTAAAACCCTTTTGTAAACCCCTCCCTGTCTGCTAAATTCCCAAATTAAAATGTGTTATCTCCGATCTGACTACTACTAAGATAACACTGACATCACTTTTTCAGTTCATACCACAGACCATTAGGTATAAAGAGTAGATATAAAATTTAAGAGAAAGGGAAGTTTTTCTGTCCTAACAAGATTATACAGTATGTAGAAATGACTCAACCTGAAACCTGATCTATGATGATAAACATTCTCTGTTCTCTCTTAACTCTGGCAATTTAGCATGATCAAAATCCAAACAGTCAGTTTCAAAGACTAATCGACTGGTCAGAATATTCAGTTTGCTGCATGCGAGAATGCAACACACCTGCAGTCGTGTTTACAGCACGTTTAATGCAACTCACACAGCACTTAGAATTATTACACACCAGCAAGAACAAAAGACATCCACGTCAGCAGCAAGCTGAGATTTGAAGTGCATGGTCATGGGATTACAGCTGGCACATCATGTTCAGGATGTTTACCATATAATAACAGCGGAGCGCTCCATCACTGTATTGTTGCTACAAGAGGATAAAGTTCATTCTTTCTTATCGTGGCTGTAATTCTTGATAGCCATGCACACATCTGTCAGCAGCTACATTTCCATGGAGGATTATCTGACCGGCCGTGCTATGAAAGCAGACACACTGCTCCTGCTGCTGCTGTAGAGAAGTTTATTTAAAGGAGCAAGAAGAATTTTTTCTTATGATGGATTATTTGGTGGCATGCAAACGTGGCAACTGAAGTATGAGATGCCGTATTTCGTAGAGAGCAGGTAGAACTAATAAGTCTCATTAGGCAGATGGTGTCCTAGAAAAGCAAAAAGGTTTTGAGTGTTTTGGAGAGAAAGAAGACTGGAGAAGTCACTACATGGTTGAACTCGTCTTGCATCATGTCCTCATCTGTGCCTTATTTGAATCATAATGCTAAATAAATATACTGTCTGCCATAGATGGAGGTTACCTTGTCCAAAATACTTTGAATGGAAGATACTCTGCAATTGAATAGGTGCGTCATTAAAAGGACATTTGAGTGTTTGGAGAATTTAGCTATTTTTAACTCTTTATTCAGTGAGAGGGATCCACCAATGTAGTTAATGTCTCTGTATGCAGTTTGACCGTATGGGAGCAGTTACATCAGCTTGGTCAAAGCAGGATGAAGTATCAGCTGCTTTAAAAAGCAGGGATATAACTTGAATACTGAAAGTTATTTCTGAAAGAGGTTGGTACTATCTCTTTAAAGAGCTGCTAAGCCTCAAAGAATTTTATCGGTCTTGGCTTCAGTAGAGAGTTTTATTTCACATTACAGCCTGAGCCTTGGATCACACCTAATCTGACATTATGTCTATGTGCTACAAAAATTATTGGGTCTGCAATGCAATAATCTAGAGGCATTGCTCCTTTGTGTATCAATTGCACTGTCAATGCACTGTGCTACCTTGCATACCATGCTATACATACAATTTCAACTTACATGACCTGGTGGTAACATCATAAGTGAAGATGGGGCAGTAGCCAGGACTTTTAGGTCATGAGTCTCAAGTTCCTCAAAACTCCACCACACGTACATATTTCTAATTTAATATTCTTGAATATATTTTTTTCAATTAACATGAAAGTTAGACCTTAAAAAGCCCTTGCTTTTTAAATTAACGTTAAAATTCAGGAACTGCTTTAGTGCCATTTGATAAACTTTAGGCAAGGCAAGTTTATTTGTATAGCACATTTCAACAACAAGGCAATTTGAGGCATCGAGACGGAATATAAAAGCAACACAAGGCAATATAAAAAGACAATTAGGTAAATCAGGAGAGTAAAAGTTACAGTAGATTATAAGATATTAACCCTCAAATTTGATTTAATAAAAAGGCAGTGGTAAACAAGAAAGTCTTCAGCTGTGATTTAATAGAACAGAGTTGAAGCAGACCTACTGTTTTCTGGGACTTTGTTACAGATATGTGGCGCATAAAAATTAAACGCTGCCTCTCCATGTTTATTTTTGACACTGGGAACAGAAAACAGACTTGTCCTGGCTACCTGAGAGTTCTAGATGGTCCATAACGTAGCAGGAGGTCAGAAATGTATTTTTGCCCCAAACCATTAACTGCTTTATAATCCAACAGCAGTATTTTAAAATCAATTATTTGACAGACAGGAAGCCAGTGTAAAGCTCTGAGAACTGGGGTGATGTGATCCATTTCTTGGCCTTTGTGAGGACTCAAGCAGCAGCGTTCTGTATCTGCTGCAGCTGTCTAATTGATTTTTAGGGAGACCTGTGAAGACAACATTACAGTAGTCAAGTCTACCAAAGACAAATGGAAATGATTTTCCAAATCCTGCTGTGACATAAGTCCTTTAATTCTTGATATATGCTTCAGGTGATAGTAGGATGACTTTGTAATTGCCTTAATATCTTGGTGTAGTCATGAGTCTATTTCTGGCACATCCAATCGTTTATTTGTTCAATGCACTTGCTTGCATTAGACCACAGTCCCCAGTGATATATTTATGTAATTTTGTGTGTCGTCTGCATAATTATGGTAAAATATTTTGTTGTTTTCCATAATCTGAGCTAGTGGGAGCATGTAGATGTTGAACAGAAGAGGCCCCAGAATGGAGCCTTGGGGAACTCCGTATATTATTTTTGTCTGCTTAGAAGTGAGGTGTCAATCTGTCAAGTAATATATTGTAGTCGACTGTGTCGAATGCATTGGGATCCAGTAATACTAAGACTGAAATTCTGCCACTGTCTGTGTGTAAGTGAATGTCAGTGAAGACCTTAACAAGAGTAGTCTCAGTGCTGTGGTATGGTTGAAAGGAAGACAACAAAAAGGTTTTTTAGTGCCAAAAAGTTGTTCAGCTGTTAAAAAGCCTCTTTTTCAATTATTTTCCTTTAAAACAGGAGATTTGATATGGGCCTATAATTGTTCATTAGTGAGGCATCTAGATTCTTCTTTTTTAAGAGTGGCTTGATGACTACAGTTTTCAGTCTCTCTTTATTAATGTCATAATGAACCTGGAGATTATTTTTTCTGGCCACTTGGGTTCAGATTTCCAACACTCTCTTTTTTTCTATTCAGAGCAGTGTCCAGGGACTTTACTATTCAAAACCCCTTAAAAACTCAGATGATTGAAAATAGTTAACCTGAAAATATTTAAGACCCTACAGTAACTTAACTAGCTGGCTAAAACAGCAACAAAATAAAATATTCTGCTTGAACTGATAAAACACAAGTGGGTCACTGTTTTTCTCACAGGCTGAAACTCTGATGATCCATGTTTGGAATCTGGGATGAGGCAACAGCAGATAAAAACATGACGCAGCTAAGAAGAGGACAAGATGAGAAGACATCCGTACATCGCAAAGAGAACCAACTACTCCACACACAAATGGATGTATGTACGACATACTGTAAACGGGTTTTCTTCCATTCTTGTGTATTTCAACTTGCATTTTTAGGAGCTCACTGATTCAATTAAAAGACAGTAAACAAGATATTTTTAGACAAGAACCCCCTCCCCCAATAAAATAAACATTACCACTATTTTCCATGACCGCTGACGAGTTTTATGAAGACCGGTGTAATGTGTAATGTGAGTTTTTGTACGATTCACATGACATTAAAAAGAAGACCACAACTCCCATGGTCTGTTTTCTGCTCAGGCTCAGGGAAAGTAGATGTTTGAAATTGAAGTATAAATTTGAAGGATTGGAATGGAGGGAATCGTTTCACAGTTAAAACCTCCTCTTTGATATCATAGTCCACATTTTTTTCTCCAGTATGTTAAGGAGTATATATTACATGACATATATCATAGCCAAATGTCTTAATGGTTCCACTATAAGGTTCAGGCAAAATGCAGTAGTAGATTAAGTGTGTCATTACTAGTGTAGCAGTGCCCTACCCTACCCTACTACGAAACATTTGCTGGTTTTTGGGCTGTAGCATCCTTTAAAAGTTGGTCATTTACATGTCTTGTTGTCATTGGATAATCAACAAAGTCTTTGCCATCTTGTAATGTCATGTATACATGCATGTATATACACTCACACAGACCACTATCTTAATTTCAACTCTAACCACCATACAGCAGCATAAAATATCATTGATGAGGCTCCTTCTGCACAAGGTAGGACATATAGTCAATGAGGAGGAGGATGGAAAGAAGGAGATGCAGCAGGTAGTGCAAGGAGTGGATTATGATGTCCTTGCCACAAATTAAGACCAAGAAGTACACTGCTGAATCAACAGGGACCAATATAATCATCCCAGTGGGATGCCCATACATAGCAGGACTGTTGGAATATCTAGCCAGAATCTATAAAGTGGACCTTGAGTCAATATTATTTTGTCTAACAATGTGAAGACGTTTGTGTTTTAAGTTGAAACCAATTGGCCATAATGATCATTTTTCCATTAGCTGACCATGATACAGTAAAATTTTGTACACATTGCCATCGTCTTATTTAACAAAATCAAGACACAAGGGAAAACACTTATGTTCTAAGTTAAGTTCCAATTTCATTGTCCATTGTCCATTGTTTTCACATGATTGTTGAAATAGCCATTACTAAATAGGTTACAATGGGTTTTTATTTCATACAGTATACCTGCACCACTTCAGTAAATTTGTAGACACTTCAGTGCCATCACAGGCAGTGCAGCAAAAACTCAGAAAAAACCATTTGCTGAAAGTAATAATGAAGGTAAAATGGGTGCAATTATGCTCATCTGTATGATTTTTGCATTTCTGTTTCTTAAAATGCTTTTGGTATTAAACCGTACACGCATTTTAACATAAGTATGAGGAGTTTGGCTTGTGTGTAGTTAATCTGACCTGACACACTGAGGGAGAAGCTTCAAACTAGATGTTCACCTAAAAATATTTATCATATTCTCTACCTGGTTCTCCACTAAAATTAGGCAATCAGACAATAAAGGACTGATACATTTCTGCACAAATAAAGGAGCACCGTATCTATGAATACAGTGTATAGACACATGCATCCACAACCAAGTCAGATAGCCACAGTCTCTAGTACCGTTATGACAAAGACAGCACAGATAACAGTCCAACACCTTTGCAACAATGCTTCCTCTGGCCCAATAAAATCATAAAACGCCTCTCAGGCTGCTTCCCTCTCTTTCAGTATCTCTTTGAACTGGGGTGACGCTGAATGCAGCCAAGGAGACGGCAGACGTGACAGTGTTAACAGCAACATTCTGGTACTAGACACCACTTAACACCCGTACTGCAATTCACAGTTCAAAGCGCACGCCTGAAAGAAAATATTTTAGAATGATGGGAAGGATTACCGATACGTGTGCCGAATACAAAAGGGTGATTTGGCGCTTTATCGTGCCTGACGGGGTTAGCAACAAAATGGCGGTGGATGGCATGTGTGGGAAGGTCTCGCCAAGGCGCGAGGTACATAGTGAGTACTTGTCAGTCCTCTCGCAGGAATAAAAGCGAAACCAATGCCATCCTGAATGGTGAGACAAAAAAAAAAAAAAGAATCGAGAACGCAGCGCAAAGAAGGGAGGGACATGTTTTCAAAACAAGCTTGAATAGATGCACGTTTACAGTAACACAAAGAAATAGATGAAGGCCTTTTGAAGAGAAGAGCTGTGTTTTACGAAAAGACTGGGCAAAGAAACCAGCAATTTTGCAATTCTTCTTTTGAAGGTTTTCTTCTGTTTGGGGTGGAGTGTTGGGGGGGGTTGTGGCACGCTGGCAGCTGAGGCAATCTGGGTCTCAAGCACATCTAAGGTTGGGCAATTAGTTCCAGTGCCACTATTAATGTGCTGAAGGGGCGCGCTCTGCGGGGGGTTGAGGGCTCGGCTCAAAGGGCTTCGGTCCTTACTGGGAGGAGGGGGGGTGAATATGGCCAACAAAGGTGGGGGTCAGGACCTCAGGGCCATGTGAAAGCTGTACCATGTCCACTGACCTCTGAGCACTTGTACAGGCCCGGCCGCCGCACCACTGCCCAACGCAACAAACAGAGAGACAGGCTGTAACTACTGTTTACTTCAAGACTACGCTAGCTATAATTACAAAAAAGAAAAGTTTTTAATCTCCTTGAGATTAGGCTTATATCAGCAGCACCTATGTTGAAGCATTTAATAAAAGCCCTCAGTTAATGGACCAGTTAATGAGGATCCTCCTTAAAAACAGTCATTATAGGGCTTTTGATTTTCTTTGAACATTACGTCATTGTTAAATAACTTTTTGCTGATCAGCCAGTCATGAAAAGCTATTTTTTGTTAAAACAAAAAAGAAAGAAGAAAATGTTTAAAAAATACAATCAATAATTAGTTAATTTTATAGATTTGCCTGACAATTCTTTTTTTTTTTTAAGATAACTATTGTCTGTCACAAAGCAACAGAAATTCTCATTTGACAAGGCTCAATAAGAAACAAATAAGGCACATTTAAAAACACATTCAAACACACACACACACATATAGAAAATGACTAAAACTGTTAAAACTGCAACTGACAAGAACAGTGTTAAACAGGTTCAGTGCTTATTTTAATTTGTTCAGGGTGATTATCGCAGAGGGAATAAATGATTTTTTGTAGCTGTTTTCCGGGCCAGTTGGACTTTTTTGGCATCAACCTAATGGCAATAACTGAAAGACTGATGGATGGGGTGAGAGGGGTGCTGCTTGATCAGTGACTTTCCTGATTACTAACTTTGTATACAGTTCAGATAGGAGAGTTTGGGGTGAAACAATTATTATGGAAGAGAGTTTTGTTTTGTGTTTGGTGATGAGGGCGTTGTACTAGGAAGGGCATTGCAATAATATGAGCATCATAAGCATCATATATGTGCTGTAAAGGGATCATTACCAGTCAGCCAATTAACTTCACCAGTCCCATCGGAATGATCCTTGCATAAAATTAGGGCTGGCTGCAACTACTGGTTATTTTCCCAATGGATTTATCATCTGATTTTTTGTTAATTAATTAATCATTTGGTCTAAAAAAAATGTCAGAAAATACTAAATCATATAACTACACAAAATGCAAATCACAAGTTCCTGGAGCCCATATGACATCTTCAAATGTCAAAGAGTGCGTGGCAGTTTCCTTCCTAAATTACAATGGCTAGTTGATTATCAAACTTTCTGTGGACAGACTAAGCAATTACTCAATGTGCAAAGATTCTGTTTTATCAAGAAACCATTAAAATTTGAATTGTTATATTGGAAGAATATCAACATATCAGTGATTAGCAGAATCAATACAGAAAAGTCAGCACTCAAACTCCCATGTCAGTGAACTATACATCAATGACCATAACCAGACCATCGGCCTGAGACGGAGACAAATCAAAGGGCATACTGCATATTCCCTTTGTAAGACCTTGCTCCGGTCTACATTGTACCTTGACAACCACATGCAGTCCACATCTCTTTCCTGCGCTTTTGATCTCCTCTGTAATATGTCAAGGATATTTAGAGGACAGAAAGCAAGACGTACGCAGAGAAAATGTAATGCCAGCAAGCCTTTTTCGAACCGCAGCTGTGCACTCTGATCCACTACATTTTTTTTAGTTTTTGCATTTTATTTTTCTCTTTCAAGGTGAAAAATGTCAGTGGGACTTTGGCCCACCGACTCATTTTTTATGCATGCCACCACAGTTGCTTTTACAGATGGATGAATGAGGACAGTAATGGTTTACAAATACCTACTGCTGAGCTTTGCTTGTGTTTGAAATGTTTTTTTTTTCCTCCAGGGCCAATCAGGATGTTATTGGTTTGATTAGAATAAATAGCCAATGAAGGGATAGATCAGTATGCAGGTGTTAAGAAGTTCAGGTAAAAGTTGTAAAAATGTACTTATATATGGCAAGTAAAAGTACTAACTAACTACATAATTAGTGTAATTAGTGTTACAATACATTATTGCATATTATATTGTTGGCTTATTTTACTGATGCATCAATATGTAAGCAGTATTTTAATGTTACAGTTTAAAGTGAAACTAATTTTTAATATTTAAAATCCTGTTAGGTATAGGCTGATCATATTTTTTGTTTGTGAAATATAAATCTTAAACAACTATTGATGTCAAAAAATGTAGTAGATGTAGTGGAATAAAAGTAAAATATTTTCCTCTAAAACGTAGTTGAAAAAGTTGAATAGAAATGAAGAACAGCACTTGAGTGAATGTCTTTGGTTACGCTCCACCATGGACTACGTCCCTGAGTAAAAAGATCAGAAAAGAATAAGATTTTACATTTTGGAAAAAGCCGTTTGAAAGGACAAACTGCTGCCTTTTTCTTCGTTATCTGATTGGTCAGGGGTAGCGGCTTCGGCCAGATTCAAACCCTCTGCTGCTGTGTCTCTGGCTTGGCGGGTTTTGGCCGAAGTGCTGACCACTAGAGTTTGACAGGAGCCTTTGTGTTATCTCAGGACAATAGGGGTGAGAGGTGGAGGGTCAACCCAAACCCCTGCACACATCCACCGCACCCCGCTTCATCTGTAAAGTTCTTGCCTGCTGACCTTTAACCCCTACTGTCATTGTCCAAGTAAAAATAATAAAATCTGTTCCGGCAAATGAATGCCTGAGAGACTGCTGTCTTTATTGTACTTCTTTTCTGGCTCTACCCTCTGTCCTCGCCTCTTAATATGGAAGGTTGACACTAAGATTATTGAAAGATTATACTTCAGTCTTCTGGCAGATGGTACCAGTTCTCTTTTTCGTGCAATGCTGGCTCCTGGCAACTTCCAATTTCTTAATGAAAGACAACAAGCTGGAATTGGGTTGGTAATGGATCGTGTGGGATTAAGCTAAATAAATGTACTTGACAGCAACTGCTTTAGTATAGAGGTGATACTCGAACCTGCTTCAAGACCATTGGATTTTTGAATTTGTCAGAAAATAGGGATTATTACAGAGTATTGAATGTCACGTGAGAAAGAGGATGACCTAACTTACTGAATATGAGGCATTGAGTTACAGAAGCTTCCTGTAAACCTTTTTTTTTTCTTGTAGTGTATATGTTTCTTTAGCTTCTATAGCGGGTCAAGTAATACACTATGCTTATGTAGGTCATTAAGTCATTTGAGGACAATTGAAACAAGCTTGCAGTCGTTTTGGGACTGTGTTGAATTTAGACTTTTCTGAGCAACACCCTGGCAAAAATGACAAAGAAAAAGCACCTATTGAGTTCTTACACTCCTGACAATGCTCTTTGTGCTGCAAGGTGCAGTTCTAATCATTCTCACTCAAACTCATTTTTTTCCTGACGACACAAGTTGATGTAAGTTTACATCAATTGGTCTTTCAAACAGAGGCTACATTCCTTTATGAAAAAAAAAATGAAAAAAAGAAACTGGATCGAAGTAAAACTTTGTGTTGCATTCTATTGTTTTTTCTTCTCTAAATAAGATAAAGAAAAGAGCAGAAATAGAAACTGCAATTGTGAAATGAGAAACTTGGGGTTTACATGACCAGAAGATACGTTTTGAAATAAGTCTAAAAATTATTGTTGTAATGTAGAACATGCAATCTTACTAAACTTAAGTGAAAAATGAAATTTGAAACCATTTGAGTTATGATAGGAATGATGATAGGAAATGTATTTATATTCCAGTATTGGTCAGACAAATTTAATTCTTTTTCAAATCAGTCAGCCTACAGCCTAGTACTTGTTCTTTAGTTATGTCACATCACGCAAAAGTGTGTGTGGAAGTCATCATTGCCGCCTTTTCTCTCTGAAGCCACCCCCCTCCACCTTTTCTATTTCCCCTATGAAGCAACAACCCCCCACCACCCCAACACACAGACAAAAGTCAGGTCTGTAACCCTTGCGGCCCCACCCCCTGTGCTCTTTGACCTATAGTGGAGGCCTGGCTGAGCACAAACAGTGGTCGTCCCCTGAAGCCCCCCCACCCCACCCCCCCAACCCCACCTCCACCGTGGGCTCCTGTTTCACTCGCCCAATGAAAGGACCTACTGTAAATAACGGGGGCCTGGCTGACCCTGGCGTTTATCTGGGCCTAAGACCCCTGCATCCATCCTACTGTAACAGAGCCTGCTGCTCACAATAGACTCTCTCATGGGTGTTAGACTGTGGGCTCTCTCCCCTCTGTGCCCACTCAGAATGGGGATTAGAAAAAAAAAAAAAAGAAGGGCCCCTGTCAGGTCCTCCAAGGGGGTCAACCCCCTCCAAACCAGCATCACAACCCCATCCCACAGACACTTTAGCCTTTGTCCCTGTGTGAGACTTGGGAGCAGAGAAGGATAGAGGGAATGTGGAGGTGGGGCTAAAGCCTGAGACCAATCACTCTGACAAAATGCTGGATCAAACTCACAGCTCAAAATACCATCAAAGCTCACTGTGTGCTGAAGCCACTAAGACATTTCCACTCTAATTCAACTGTTTTCTTCTTTCTAGAACAATCAGTGTCGTTTGGAGGATAACGCTTGATTTTGAAAAATATTAGTGAACGTCTATTGTTGTAATCCATTACCAGGAACCATTTAAATGTAGGATGTTTATTTATTTTTTTTCCACCTTTCACACTGTTCCATGTTAGAAAGACTGCAGGATTAATATGTATAATCTAGTGGTGAAATGACTAGTTGATTTATTGATTAGTCAATCAACAAAAAAACGTAACTGCTTTGCTGCTTTTCTCCATTTTATAATCACCATAAACTTAATATTTTTGGGTTCTGGGCTTTTGTTCATACAAAATACACAATATAAAGAAATGACCTTGTGAGTAAGGTGATGGCCATTTTTTTCACAATTCACAACATTTTACAGAAAAACTCAATCAAGGCCATTAAAACAGTTGAATTGTTAATTAAATTATATCTGAAGTGTTTTAGTCCAAGTTTTAATTATCTTTCAGAATTTTCTCTTCCTGGCTACAAGTTTTATAAGAAAGATGAGAAAAAAAAATTAAGTTAGTTGATGACAACGAAACGTCTTCACAGTTTCTATGGGTGTGCGTGTGTGTGAGAAAAAGAAGGAGAAAGAGAGAGAGGGAGGGAGAGAGACCCAAAGAGATAGAGAGGAAGGTTTTGGGTCAGAGGCTAAGTGAAATATATCCCCACTCTGAGGCATGCAAGAGAGAGGATGCAGGAAGCTGAGGGCCAGAGATAAGGGCACAGACGTGGGTGATAAGCGCCCAAACACCTGTTAGGGAAGCTTGAGCTGCTCGCCTCAGACCAACACTCACAGGAGGCAATAAAACACAAGCAGGGAAGGAAGCAAAGAAAAAAAAAAAAAGACAGTATACGGACAAAACCATCAGAGAGAGAAAACTGCTGCTGTAATCTGCTTTTCCTTTCTGAAAGGTGAGAGCAGGGAATGAAAGCTGCAGAGGGTGTCTGGGTGCTGCCACACCTATGAGGGGGATAAAACCCCATCCTGTTTTACACCATGCCTAATGGCATATGGCGGTAGCCTACAGCATCATTTGTAAGGTCAGTGGCGAGACAGGAGTGGCAGAAATGATGCTGTTTGAGTCATGACATGTCAGAGCCACCCGCTTCAGTGATCAGTCCAGGAAATGGAATGGCTTTTTTTTTCCTTCTTTTACTATCCCACTCTCGCCTTTCGGGGGCCCAGGGACAAACAGACAAACACAAAACAATCTTGAAGCAGTCAAGAGAGACCTTGGAGATGCCTGACAGCCCGGCAGTAAACAAGAAAGACAAGATTCATAATGTGTCAAGAGAGAAATTCACAGGCTGATTAAAGCAAGAAAACCATCTGACCAATTAAATGATGTTCAGTATCAAATATATCATCAGTGGCGATCTGGATTATTATGGTGTCAATTAGAGTTAGACTGGTGATGTCCTTCCATGAAAAATCTGATATCTTCCAGTCAATGGGCAAGGTGATGAATGAGCATGATCTTATACTAAAACAAATTGCATCTTTTCAAAACTACAAATACAGTTAATTGCGAGACTCAACTCAGGGCCAATCTAATTACATGCCTGGCACAAGACCCTAATGTAAGGAGTTAATCTTTACTTGAAGTATAGTTACAGTAAATAAATACAATGTGAAATTTAATCATTCTTATATAAATTCATTTTATACAGTTTGGTTTGTGGCTGAAAAGTTAAATAATTCTAGGGACTTCAGTATTTCCACAGTTTTGAAAAAAAGCGATGTTATGTGCATATTTAATAAATAATATCTACTAATGTTTTTTTTTTCAAACCTTAACTTTGTTGCAAAGTGAAATTACATCACTTTGGTCCCTCAAAAACTAAGCAAAACTATATCAATATTTTGGTGTCACTTTCAGAATAATTGATAGAAATAGAAAGTCATAGCAGTGAATATACTATGATGCAAATTGATTGATGAATTTATTATAGAACTGGTTGATACTGGACTGGTTGTCTATTGAAGACCCTTAAATTGAATTACAACTCAATTAACTTCACACAAGCAAACTTTATAAAATACTTTAAAATATAATCAGGTAAAAAATATATAAAATATGTATAATCAGTGTGAGACTTTGCATCAATTCAGTTTCATAAACAAGTGAAAAAGTGATTTAAGACACAGAAATACACTGGCTTTAATGCATATTTTTAAATTCACCTCTATGTGTTTATTTTCCAACTAACAACATTCTTGCTCTTCGAGCAGACAAATCTCCCTTCAATTGAATTCAACCCCCACCTCGCATGCAGCCTTTGCGAGGGGGGCCGGCCTATCCATCATCAGCTCTCTCCCTCTGGTAATCTCTCTGGGCGTCTTCGGTCAGCAAATACATAAATCAATTATAGTTTTAAGCTTTATGCCATGATTTACCCAACTGATCCCTCCTGGATTACAGCGGAGCTTAAAACGTGTCAGTCGGTGCTAAAGCCTCAAGTCGCCTTGACATTCATTGCACTCTTGCCACGACGCTCACCAAGCAGCATGTCAGATGCCACAAGTACGGATTTGAAGGCATTTTGAACAGGCTGACAGGCAGATAGACTGCTTTGTGATAACGCAATGACTTTGGTGATAAAATTTACATTTCTTTAAATTCTTTGATATGAATTTCAAGACTTGTAACCTAAGTTTTAAAAATTCAGCTTGTTGATTTAACTGTGAAGGAATAGTGATTTAAAATTATTCATATATGGTATGTAATATTAGTAGTTTATTTGATATTTAACACAAATTACAACATTTTATGAACTGCTTCTAGCAACAATGAATGTTTGCATCCGCATACAGCAGCCAGTTAAAAACTGAATTGAATTTACAATACCTAGTTAAACAATGCATTTTTGGCAGTCAACAACAAATGTGAAAAAAAAATCAAATGATTATAATTACAAATAAAGTGCTAGCGGCTAACAGGCTGAACGAACAGGCTAGTTGCAAAGTAGCATAAAATTAAAATTACTAAATTAGTTTGTCCTTCATATAGTGACTACATTTGCAAAGATGTTTACTGTATTTTCACTGCCAATTTTGTGTATACTGTTTGACTACTTAATGCTAAATTAATTTCTTTTTTGCAATTTAACAGTAATGCAGTGAGCCTTTCTATGCAGCTGTAACAATAATTATTGGAAGGTATAATGGCTGCTTTGATTTAATTTTTTTATTTACATGTTGTCAAGACCTGCCAAGCTTGTAAGCAGATAGCTAGGAGCATCCACCTGTGGAATGAACATGGATCTTTGGGCTCTGAAGAGGTGGATTTATTTTATTTTATTTAAAAAGAGACAGCACAGCTGTAACGCTCATGCATAAATGTCACCATTTGATGCACTGTACCAGATTATAGCTTCCAGCTAATTCGCATCTGTAGTCCCTTGGCAGGTCAGAGCAAGGAAACAACACAATAACAAACGGTATAGAGTAAAACAACATACAAAGTTATACACAAAAGAACACAAGACACAAAATACAAAACTACACAAAACAGCACATCACAAATGTATGCTTGTCAAATAAAAGCAAGTCATGAAGACCATAAGATGGAATATCAGCCTCAGTGAGTGCAGAGATAAGCAGCTTTTAACAGACTTTTTAAGTGCTGACAGAGATTCAGCTCCTCACATCAACAGGCAAGATGTTCCATTGTTTTCTGGCTGAAAGTCGATTGCCAAAATGCAGTGCAGCAAAATGGTATGGTACAATCTCGTATAGACAATATTCTGGAGGATCTAATAGAATTTACTGGGCGAGTGTACACAAAGTCACGTAGATTAAAAGCTCACATGGCACTGCTGTAGCCTCAGTTTCCTACCTGAGAGCTCCTTTATGACAGGTGACAGTGGAGAGAATGGGGGGTAATTTTTATGACCAGCTTCTTAGCGTGTTGGTATCACTCCATTGGGGCCCCTTGCCAATCTCTGGCAAACCATTCAAGTGGCAACAAAGAGGCTAATTAGAAGCTCTCTCGCTGGAAGCCTGCGGAGGGCTCTGGTTTGATACTTCCCAGGGAGGCTAGGGGGCCTCTGAGGTGGCAGTGTTAGCTTTCACAAACACACACACACACACACACACACACAGGACATTTGTGAGCACACTTGGTTTGGCCCTCTGGCTCTCGCACATTTGCTCATTGTGGTCGTCCTCCCTATGGTCTGCCAGAGCGATAGAATCAGAGAGGGGAAACCGACACATCTTCTTTCATGTGGCGGGGACCCGAAGAGGGGATGCTAATGGGATATCGATGGGATTAGAACCCAGAGCGTTCAGGTCCAGGAGGACAGAGGCAGGGCTCTATGAACTAGAACTAAAACCCACTCAGCTTTAAGGCCAGATAATTCTAATTCTATTGACTTTTTCTTTTTTAATGTTGACAATGAGACATGCACCTCAATATAGTAAGAAAGAAGGTCTAGGGTTTTAAAAAATAAAAGAAAATAAGAGAAAAAAAAATGCTTTTAAAGTATTCTACCTGCTGAAATTCACACAGTGTGCAACCTCCTCCCCTGCCAACACTCACAGCAGCTTCTGGGAGTAGAGATAGACATCAGGAAGTTAAGGCTGATAATACATTTGCATGTCACCTGATAACTGGATGCTGTAATTAGTACTCCCCTTGAGCCTCCCCACCTCCCCACCCCTTCACAACAAAACAAAACAAAAAAAAAAACAAAAAAACAAAACCCACATGCTTGCATGGACACACACAAGGCCAACTTCCAGTACAGTATGTTATCCTTATCCCTCCCTCCAGACCACAAGGCCCCCACAGGGACAAAAGATAGGGGCCTCAGTGTGTTCGTTTCATAGCAGCCCCTGCCAGACCGCATCAGCAAAGGCCACGTCTGCTGAGCGCTGTTAGCCACATAGAGGCAGCTGGTCGCACCAAGTCAAGCTGCTAACTTTTATTGCACAAGCACCTCCCTCCACTCTTATCTCAAAGAGGGAGGTGATCTAATCAGCCTACTGATTAGATCGACTCCCCCCATTGCCATAGCCACTGTCTGGATATTAGACCCCCTCGCCCCCTTTCTCTTGATGTTGTCCTTCTCAGTTTCCTCCCTTCCTCCCATTCCAAAAAAAGCATCTCTATTCCCTCAAAAAAAATAAAAAAATAAAAGCTGCTTCTCCAGACGTGAGATGGTGACACGCCACCTGACGACATTAAAATGCTAGATCTGTACTAAGGTGTGTGTTTGTGTGCATATGTGTGTAGTCCATTCCACATGATGTAGCCCCCTGTGTTAAGTCTTTAATCGATACATCTCCCTATCCTGACAGTGAGGACAGAGCCCAGATCTGAGATCAGAGCGATGGCGGTGTAAATCTTTACGGTTCAACCAGAGCCTTTTAAAGCCTGTCTATAATTGGGCCTCAGCCAGCAGCTGCCTTGACTGCGGCTATCACCGTGGGCCCGGTCAAAGCACCAGTTCCTCAGAGGCATAAACAGACACTGTACCTCCAATAAGGGCAAAAAAAACACCTGTGTGAGGATAAAAAGAGAGACAGTGTGGAAGCCAGACTTGAATGAGCCGTCTACTGTTGTCTGTGGTTGAGGTATTTCTTGGAGAGGCGTTTTAGTTGAGTGAGGCTTTTTGTGCTATTGGATTATTACACCAGCATGTACTGTACCTCTGAGTGCAAGCTGGGGAGACTTAGCTCACTGAGTGATTTCAAATAGAGGGTAATCCACTGCCATGTAATGGATGCTTTGTTGCCGGGCTGCTTTTAGGAAGCAGGAAAATGCTTGCTCAGTTTTACAGGTTAGGATCATAAGCTTGCTTGTGCTTCAGTTTTGGTTTGAGTTTTTTTTATTTCAGATCAGAGGCAACATGATATATTTGGACAGCAAGACTGAGACAATGAAGCAAATGGCTGACTACCATTTCAAATTTACCCATCATTTTCCCATACTGCCCGCACCTTTCTTTTTTTCTTTACAGCAAAATGTTGTGCAGAGAGAACAACGTGGACGTGTCTTACACATGTGCAAAATCAAAACCATGACCTCTCGAAAACAAGAACAGTTTCATTTTGCTTTTCTAGCACATGTGCAGTCTGTGCGGTCATACATTTTGGTCAATACTGTCTGATGGAATTAAAGTCTCGCAGACCCTAGCGGACCCCCATGGCTACACTGATGCGGAAAGAACAAATTTGCAGTTCTAGCTGTCTCTGAGCCTTCCATTCAGCTGCTAGATGAGACAGAGTCAGTCTTTATATGAAAACATTAAAGGTAAAGAGAACAAAAAAAGAGAGAGAATAGAAGTTAAAAAATACTGCTAGTTGATCGCAAGAGTTTCTATCACTATGTTGCTTCTGGTGAATGTTTCAGTTGGACATCACAGTGCTGTTTAATGGTAGTGGCAGCTATTATGGTCACAAAATGGGTGCAGCAGTGCTTGTTTGACTGAAATCCTAGCAATGCTTTCAAACCATGAGCAGCAGCACCATTGTAATACATCATCACCAAGTCGGTTCGTTTCCTACAGAGCCCAAGAAGAAAAGCTCAGACAATATGGAGATTCTCTGCATATCTGCGAAATGTTGATCCCAACTGAACATTTTGCCAGTTTTTCTTTTTGTTTGTTTTTTTACTTTCAATTGCTAGCTAACTTTAGCAACCCATGAAAACTATGGCAGCCACTATCAGAGTAAAAATGCATAATTTGCCCGTTCAAAAACATGGTTTACCATGTCACCAAAAAACATCCCCTCAGGTGTCTGAAGTGTTGATTTGACTACCACTTGCCAAAATCACTGCGGTTTAATGGAGGCACAATTTTGGGCAAAGAGCAAAGGAGGGATAAACAAGTAGGAACCACCACAGGTGATTGTGATAGGTTGAGTCACTTGTCAACGCAGCAAACATGCAGTAAAACATCTTTTCAAGCTTTTTAGTATCTCCTAATTGGAGAAATGATTTTCAAATTTTAGACACATCTGAGGAAGTGAAATTACTTACAGATCTTGGTTTGACTTTTCAAGAGATAAAGTTGGAATTTAAAACCCAAATCTGAGTCAGAGATTTTTTCAAGCCTGTTTCTCGCACTCAGTTGTTCATGGTGCATATAGAAAGCAGTGGTTAATGGTTGATAGTGGCCAAAGCACACAAGTGTCAATGTGTAGGGAAACAACTTGTATACCTTCCACTGACTTCACCTCAACGTGTAGGGTATATGTGTGTGTGCATACATCGTTATCACCTGCAACAAACGTTATGAGCCGCTATCTGAGCTCAATCTGTTCTTGGTTTACTGAGGAGGAGTGCCAAGGGTTATCTGTCCCACTCTGATATGCACAGATAAGGGCCTTGGGCCCGCTGTTTAAACACCTGGAGCCGGGGGTATTAGAGCGCCCTCCGTCCCCCTTTGCCACAAAAGGGGAGGAAATGGAAGAGTGAGTGCTGGCTGCTGCTGCTGCTGCTGCTGCTGCTGAGGGGAACGTGTGTGAAAAGTAATGAACACATGAGTGTGTGCGCGTGCAGACCTTAATGCGAGGGTGATCATTTCCACCACTTCCAACCCCTAACCAAATATATCCATCAATAATAAAAATAACATGATCAAAAAAGACAGGAGAAACGCAGGAATTCATTGATTCATCTCATTCATGCACCCCTCACCTCCCCAGAAACCCAGGCTATATTATGAAAAGACAGAGTTAAAGCACTGATGGCTATCAGTAATGTTTAACAGCTATATGCTGGAAAAGCTCTCCTTTAAAATAGGCTCTTTTTTCACTTATGGGGATGTACATTACAGCGAGGGTCAGTCATTTGCATGAGAATGGACGATTAAGTGAAAGAGATAAACCCAAGGCTAGTTCCCGTGAATTGGATGCTGTGTTTGGAATACCAAGCAGTGGTGGACTTTTTTTTTTTCCTCTTTCCCCCGCCACTGCAGAATTAGCCCCCTGCATCATGCATTTATTTTCCCAATAATCACTCAGGCCCTTCCTGTGTTGATTATTTTCTCAGTGCAAGGGTTACTAAAATATTGCTGTAATCCTGTCTCCCTGAAGCCGCAACAACACTCACCCTTGGCTTCCTTTAAGAAATAAATCTAGGGCTTGTCAGTGGGGAAGTAAGGAGGTGGTGGGATGGACTGCTGAAGGAAAGACGGTGGAAAAGTTGTTGTGGTCTGATGGGGACTGCTTAGATTCCAGTCAACAGAACCTCAAGTACCGATAAGGTTTAGCCCTTCATTTGGCTTAATACGTTTCTATTGATTTTTTTTTTAAATTTATCTAATTTTACTAATGCCAATATATTATTTCTTTATATCTTACTTTGAAAATTATGACTCTGGGAAGTGACACAGTTCAGATGACAGTATAAAGTGACTTAATAAGGTGATTTTTGCTATGTTAAAAGGAGGCAGGATAGATGGATAGCTAGATAGTTGACTTGTGCTGCTTGAAACTACCGTTCACTTCCTGTTTCCAACCACGATTCGGGATTTTTAATATCCCGAATCGTCATGCTAACTGTTGCCATGACGACAAAGGTTGCGTGTAGTTGGACGTATAAACCACTTTTCAAGTGATAATTTTAACCAAAATCACGATCTTTCCCTAACCTTAACCAAGTGGTTTTTGGGCCTAAACCTGTCACACCATAAAACATCATTATTTTTTACATATTTTTTTTTACACATTTTTGTAACGGTTTTGGAAAACCAGAGTGCATTACTAAGTCACGGCCGCTAGATGGTGTAAATGTAACTATAGGTTGTTTTTGTCGACCTGAATTTTGGAACTATACTGTCGTTTTATCAGCATATACTTCGTATGTCCAGTCAAGTCAAGTCAAGACAAACTTTATTATAGTCCAATATCACAAAGTACGCCTCAAAGGGCTGTGCATATAATAAAACAGTCACACACCGCTTGTGGAGCCAATATACAACGTATTCAGTCTGGGTGGGTGTTTTTTATGATATAATCCAGGGCACAGAGGAATGAAAGGGAACAGAGACTATATTTATACAGGAAGTAGGTGCTTTCTGGTGCATTCATTTTAACATAGACGCACACATACACAGACACCTCACACCAACGACCTGTGCCACATCTGGAAACAATTACACTCATGTTTGACTTGACCTGCCTGCACCAAGTGAACTCTGCCAACTTTTTTATGTGTTTGTTGCAGGGGCAGCAGTGACCCTGACACAGCGGCTGTGGGGAATTGATGTGTAATTAGTCAGAGGGAACACGACTCCACTCATCTGAAATAAAACATCTTGTATTCACATCAAAAGAATCAGCAGCTTGACAGGCTGTGCATAGAAAAGGAAGCTTGATATGCTATCAAATGAGCCACATTGGAATTTGTGAGGACATGAGGAGCGTCTGAATTATCAAGTATCTCAGGGTAGCACAGCAGACCTTTCATGTGCGGACAGCAAAGCAGACAGCAGATGATGCAATGTTTGATTTCTACACTTCAGGAGGCTGTCAGGACAGCGCGTACAATATTAAACAGTGTTGTGTCGGTGTATCAACCAGTCTAAATTAACCCATTAGTATGCTATGGGGCAAAGCAGGAACATCAATGCATGAAACGGTTTGGAAATCTCCTTTGATACAAGATTTCCCAGCTTGAGCGAATTGATGAAATTCCTCTTGAAACACAGGCAACCATTTCACACGCCAGACTTTTCTCAAGACAGAGACTAGTGTAGCCTGTCCTTTAACACACTGAGACTACATTACTGGATCATCTAACACAGAAACTATAGTGTGTTTTAAACTATAAAGGAAGAACTTATGATAAACTGCTCAAAATTCACTTCTGAAGTTGCTGCTTTTCTTAAAGACTCAGTCAGTCCATGCAGAAATTCCCCTTTTATTCAATTAATAATGAGCACTCATCATGACGGCTACACAAATTTGTGCACTTTTAGAAGTAACTTCCAACACCACAACATAAATCACTCCGCCAGCTCTATCCATATAAAAACAGAGAAAAGACACAGCTCAATAACACAGTGTGAGGCGAGACACAAGGACACTTCTCGTTGGGGTAAAAGCCATTCTATAATATTGAGTATTTTCTAAAGACAACATTGAGACAGATTTAGAAACTAAGGAGCCTGGACTGAATCAGTACAGTTCTTAGCCATGCATACCAAGATACTGGCTCAAGCACGAAGGGATGGGTGATGGGGTTCAAATCCTCAAGTGAACTTTAGCCACTGTGCATTCCAATTGATTTAAGCAAACATCACAGGGTGAGAAGGTGGCTTTCAAGGTAAGAAAAGGCTTCCAATCACAAAAAACACTGACACTGTGCAAAATCCACAAAGAGGTGATGTAAGTTCCACAAGACGACTGTACTCTAGCTGGGTTTGAACATGCAAATACAATTACATGACACATACAATGACATAAATGCAAATGAATAAAATGCAGTGAGAGTTCTGAAAAGTCTACGGGTGAGTTTCAGTATTATGAGTGAAGTTTCCAGGCCTTAAGATTTTCATTTTTATGCACTGACCGAAACAGCGCTGTGTTGGTTTACTACCACTCCTCTGTCCTAGAACTACCTCCTTGTCCCAGGTTCAGCACTCATTTCCTGGACTGACCGTCTACTCCAATTATCAAGCTTATAAGGGTCCCCCTTGTGCAGTTACGGGAAAGGGGAGGGGAGTTAGATCCACGATGAGGGGGTACCACTTTAGAGTGTGTGTATGTGTGATAGCTGCCGTCCACATCTTGTAAGGTGTGACTAATAGTCTTCGACAATGTTACGACAGCACTGCTTTGGCAGTCACCTGGACAGGCTTGGCAGTTGCTGAAGGAGTGCATCTCTGGGCCTGAACTACAAGCCACACAGAACTACAGTTTGTGCCTATCAAAGGATTTCACTTACTCATACATTAAAGACGTGTGGATGGGTTCTTTTGTTGGTTGCCATAATCTCTCACATACAAAATGACTGGTATTAGCCTCAAACAGCAAGAAGGAAACGAAAACACCCAATTCCCTCTACTCTCCGTTAACGAAGCCTCAAAAAGATGTACTTGATATTTCTTTATTCCTAAGTTGAAAATAGGTGACTTACACCTTAGAAAAGGTTATAATTGAGTCCCTGTTAACCATAGTATTCAAATTTGTTTGTAATTATTTACAGTTAGGTGTTAAAAAATTCTGAGGCCAAATGACTTTCACTTTCTCTTGCACATAATGCAAACTCTTGTTGCACAAAAGTACTGTTGCACTACTTTTTAAATGTTATTTTTGGAAGAAAAAAAAAACCCAACTGCACTAAAAGGCTGAAAAGGACTATAAATTTCAAGGCCAAAACAATCAGCAAGCAGCTACTCAAAAGAAAACTTTGCTTACCTGTGCTGTTCCACAGCTTCGTTGTCTGGTAGTTCTGCACCACAAACATTGCAACGTTCATGCTGGTTCCTGCCGTCTGGTTTCACGCCCACTGCAAGCTCCCCGAGCTTGCTGAAGAATTCTCTCTGGATGAAGCTCTGAGGCAGAAGTCCCCCGTAGGCACTGAAGTCCATAGACATAGCCAGGGCTGGTGACATGGGGAGAGCGGAGGCCATGGATGCCGGCATGGACATGATGGCATCTGATTTATGATTGACTGGTAGGGAGTACAGTGAAGCCAGATGTTTCTCTGTCATTCCGGACATTGTTTCCAGACCCATCTGGCTGACTTCAGCTTGAGCGTCGCCCATGCCTTCATCACGCACATAATGAAGCTCGCGGGCACTGGTGATTACGCTGCTCCTGGTTGGTGTTCCTGGGCCATCTCGGTTCCTGTCCTCCCCACTTCGCTCTCCATTGCTGGAGCCACTGGACTCCATGTTCTGAGGGCTTTCATGGCCGTTGCCACCCATGTCCACTTGCATCATTTCAGTCTTGATTTCAGTCATCAGGTGGTGGGAGTTGCCGTGGATAAGCTGTTCACCTCCAAAGCCCTGCTGGAGAAGAGACTGACCGATGCTCATCAGGCTGTCCACAGCAGCTTTAGTGGGACTCAAGGTGGAGACACCGAAGGAGGTGGAAACTGAAGGACTCTGGTCCACCATGCCAGCCATGGTGGAAACTTGCTGGGTACCTGACAGATAGAGACTCTCCATGGAATGCTTTTTGGAGTTCTTAGCTCCGTTGTGGCCTTTGCGCTCATCATCCTCCTCTGTGCTCCCGTCATTCACATTGACCTCCACGTCATTCTCATCTGAGGACTGGATGGTCTCCAGGATCTTGAGGCATTGCTCTTCCAAATACTCAATCTCCAGGATCTCTGCTGCATAGAGCAGGTCATCTAAGTCCTCCACCTTGGCCTGGAGCGTGGCAGTGTAAGCATACTCCAAAATCTGCTGAAATGTCTTTGGTGAAAGAAAGTCCAGGGTGTAATGCTGGCTGCTGCGGTGGAATAGGATCTCAAACATTTTGCTGGTGCAGGCTAGCACAGTCCGGTGAGCGTGGAACTCCTGGCTGTCTACCATGATGACCACGTCACACAGAGTCCCAGCCAGGCGCATCTGATTGGCCTTCTGCAGAAGGGCAGTGGGATGGTTGGGGTTCTGGAGTTGGATCATACCCATTTTACTTAAATCCATTGCGTCGATGCAATCCACGAAGCCGACTCATGAGGCTCGCCTTCCCCGTTCAGCAGTGTTTTTATCTATCTATGTAAACAAGATGAAACCTGAAATGAAAACAGAATAAAAAAAAAAGTTTAGTTCAGTTCTGATGCAACAGCAAATGTTGTTTCACTTACACTTTTAAATTCAACAAATGCAATCCTCTTTTTTTCATAAAACTGAATGAATCTTTGAGTCTTTTTTTAAATGGATGGAAATGGGTAAAAAAAAAAAAACACTCAATACTTACAATTTGAAAATAAAAATGTAATTAATATGTCAATGAATTTATTTAAAGTTATACCACTATTTATTTTGTAAATGGCAAGTGTGAAGAAATTGCAAACATCCTGCAGGGATGGTAAACACTGTGCAATTGCATTGTTCTTAAAATCAGCAGAGAGTATTGACTGTAGATTTCTGAAGGGAGACAATTTGTGAGCAGTCCAACAGGTTCACCTTGCATACCAACTAGTCAAACATATGTTATGTCAAAAAGATGTCTTCATTTGACTATCTGATGGGGATGTGCACCAGTTAAACAAGTGTGAATTGTGGTTTTTCACTGCTGCTTGGCTCACAAAGGCCGTCAGCAGCCTTTCTGAAATTAAATAGCATCTTACTCAGTATTCCCATCACAGACGGGAGCAGAGAGCAGCGGCCAGAAATGGGTGGAAAGGAAAGCAGGACGAAGCAAAAGCACACAACGTTGCAGCACCAAACATCCCGCTCTGTCTTTTGTCACGAATTTTAAATATCCAAAATGAACGATTGTCTCTGTGACTGCTATTAACTTGAAGTTAACAGGGCAACATGTTGCTTCATCTCATATCTACAGCATACTTTGACCCTAAAATAAAATAATAAAGAGGCTCAAATTAAATAAACACTTTCATGACAATCCAATTAATTAACAGTCAATCCATTGACCCACATCCAGGATGAGCTTATTGATGGCCGGTTTACATCTATTCAGTCTATTCAGTATATTAGGTTCATAATGACATGTTTTATCAGCTCAGTTAGTTCTTTTCATTTGTTCATTTTCATTTTCAAGAGATTCATTTTGAGAATCTTACATTTCAGTTTCAAAAAGCCAAAATTTCATTTGAAAAAAAAAGGAAAGGAAGGAGAGTTTGTGTGTCTTAACACTTCTTTTCCTTCCTCCCCGTTTGAGAACAATACACACAGAGACACAGAAAAAAGAGGAAATATCACCAGCCCTCCAACTGGACGACTTTTTAGAAAATATCTGTGTTCCCAAATAGGTAAGCTGACCGCAAAAACCTACAATCACACAATCCTAAATCGGAATATGCAGGAGGTAAATGCTGCTGGCAGCTATTGTTTGCGCTGAGGATCATGTCAGATACATAATGTTGTCGGCTGTTGGGACACTCGACAGTTTGTCTTTTTTGGAGCACGATCATAAAATCGATATAGTCGGGAGATGATGATGAAACTACGGGTTTTCATCTAACTGAGCTCAACCTCTCAGTCAACGGGGTCATGCCTAAAACATGTCATTATCTTTATTACAGGTATGCCAATAGCTGCGATTTATGGCCCCGTAAATGATCAATGCTTGTTGCGCTCTGTGGGCTATCAACCAAGCTGTGGCTTCTGGAGCACAATGTAAAGTTGCTGTTTGGAGACTTTATCGCGCCTGTTGGCGCTCTATTAATAAAGGAAAGCTACGTGCGTCTAGACAGCGTTAAAACTGGCCAGCCACAACAGACAAATTACACCGAGCGTTATGCATTATGCAAAACACCACGTACTACATTGAATACATTTAGCCAGGAGAGATTTTCTCCCCGGAGGACAATGTAGACCGCTGACAATAACCACATTAGGCCGACTTCAGTGAAAGGCAGCATAATCAATGTGATCACGAGTTGTCTGCCATAGCGCGCCTTGGCGACCCAGCCACAACAAGAATAAACAGCGTTCAATATTCCAGACCATGCACGCTGACAGACACAAACGTGGTGAGAGCAAGATGGTACAGCATCTCTAAGGAGGAAAACCAGAGACATTGCGAACGTGTTTTAAAAAGTAGACACAAGACAGACAGCTGCCAGGATCTCTCGCCGATTCATGCCAGCTCTCCCCTGATCAACGCACAGGTGGACTTTGTTTAAGGCAGGATGCTGGCTTTTAACAATAATGGAGAAGGGGCTACGATCTAGAGAAAGGTGCCAAAAGGATAAAGAGAAAAAGGAGTGAAAGGGGGGAGAGAAAGAGATCAGACAGTCTCGATAACAAATCAATTTGCCAATGTATGTTACCTATTCCCCACCTCAGTGTGATGCGCGTGCTACTGCAAGCCGATTATTGATAACCAATCAAGCATCTAGCCGCCTGTCAATCAATTGTAGTGTGACTGTACAGTGACTGGATTTTGGGTCTTGTTTCGAGTAAAGAGACCTGTGTCCCCAGTCCTCATCATGATGTCATCACGGCTAAATGAACCACACTGGTGCGTCTGGAGACACAAGGACGGGCAAGAGTGTCGCTGCCTAAAAATTGCATGATTTCCATCAAAATGAGCAAACGCGATTTCTCCAGTAAAGTCACATGGAGCGAGGCGTCATATGTTGTCTGGCTCCCTGTGAAACAGCCAGACCTCACGTCCTCTGGTTGCGATCTCCAGCATACTAAACCAGACCGAAAGGGGGGAGGGAGGGAGGTGGAGGTGGGGGGGTTACGTCAACCTTTACATCTCTACAATAGGCTGCGTTAATGCAAACTTAAACACCTTGCAGCGCAATCAGGTAAAGACTTGTTTTCATCCAGCACTCCGGTGCGCAGATCCAACTTGCGTGCCAAAGTCGCGTTTACTGTTAACTTCAGCATGAGGTTGAACGGGGACAAGCAAAAACGATCTCCGGCGCTATAAATGCATCAAAACATCCACATGGTGAATGAAAGTACACAGAGAAAACAGTGGCAGACGCATGCAGAGTAGCGGGTCTGGCACTTGTCGCCGGGAAATTGCAGCTGCGTTTAGCCCGGATTGGTACTCACCTAAGTTGCACGTTTTGATTCCGTATAGTGAAGGGGGATTGGGGCTACAGCATAGTAAGGCAGTTCGCAGTACCCGCTCTCTCAACACGCACTAACTCCTTTCTTCTCTCGCCTTAGCAAATCAACACGGCGCTGACGTCAACGTAGCCAGTCAGCCAGACGAGCAGCAGGCAGGCGGGCAGCCGGCGCAGCGCTCCAGCCCATACAAACACTGAGAAAGTGAGACACCTAGGGGGCTGTCTCATGTCAAACGGCTGTATTACAGTATGCCGGTGAAAGCTGAGCGACACTGCCCTCCCTCCAGCTGTTTGAATTCACATACAGCTTACAGTTGTTCTCAAACTCCAGCCAGTTGGGCAGCTTGTGGGATCCTATAGTCCTATAATCCTATAAAGAAGAGAAAAAAATCAGGTATTTGGCTTTAAGAGTTTTCTATCAGTCAGTTAAAACCACACGTTGTGTTTAAGTGGCAGCAGAGCACAACAGGTATGAATGCAAAGGTTAACTGGGGGGAAACACCTCAGTCATTCCGCATGAAAAAATGAAAATCAGATGAAAAAAAAAAATCAGTCAGGCATAAACCTGATGGAGAGAGGAGTCCCAAGCAACAAAAACGTCAAGTAAGATCTTTACATACCATGTTCTCACACCAGAACAGGCATTTCAGAGCAAGTATGTTGATTTTTTAGTATTCTGATGTATTACAAGTGAGAGCAACCTTTATTTCCCCCCCTTTGATTTAGTTTCATCATAACACTGTATTGGATTTCACAATTCTAACCCTCATTTTGAACTTTCTCAATACAAAGTACTGCTACTATTATTAATTCGTTTGACAATATTTAAATGAAAGGCAAAAACCATGAAAGAAAGAACAGAACAAAGAACAGATTATATAAAGTGGGTCTGAAGATCAGTATGCAATTATTTTACACATCCCCCAAGTGAAAATGTTTTATTACTACACACCAAAGTTTTCTGAAGGCTGCAGACTTATCACCCTTCAGTGGTGAAGCTGGCATGGACCGTCCAGAGCAAGGCATCACAGCTAAGCAAGGGGTCAAGGTATGTACCTCAACCTGAACACATGTAAAAGCCATGTAAAAGGCTACATGACCACATATGACAACAAATGGGTCAGTTGTTAGAAAGGGTGGTTCTTATAGTGCAATCCTATGGTATGGAAGCATCAGTCAACTTTGTAGCGTTAACACAGCAAAATTCAACATATTCACACCTGCAGTGTACTGCAAGAAAAAGTATTGTTGTTTTTCTTCTTTTTTAAGATACTGGCCATAATTTGAAGAAAATTTAAAAAAAAAAAAAAAAAAAAAAAAGAAAAGAAAATGCACTGTGAACAAGTGGCCAAGTTCTTGTTTTGTGAAAAATAGATCTGCAATAATCAATGCTTTTACCTGCATTATCCGTCCTTCATCATTTCAAAGCTTTAAATATGCTTTTTCTGTTGACCAGTAGCCAGCTAGGCAGTGAATAGCACAACTCAATTGTTCAGCCTGCTTTAACCCTGGCAGTCTTTTATAGTAAAAGCATACTTAGTGCTTCTCTGAATATAAACTTGACAGATTTTTTTTTTTTTTTGCCTTAATGATCATCACTAACTGGAGGCTTTTTCTTACCAATGGTATAATTTTCATATATTTTATTTTCTTGTTATGTAGCTTCTAAGTGCTCCTTGTAGGCTTTAACTTCCAATTCAGTCACAAATACAAATGGTCCGACATTTAAAGGGCTCTATGCCACAAAAAGGACACAATAGAGTTATTTTGGTCTGTTTTATTTAAGAATTATGGCTGAAGCAGTAGAAGGAAGAGAATATGAGCTTATGCGTAAATTTATATTTTAGTTAATTTGTACAGACATTTATATTATAAAGAAGAATCCTCTTGGCTTTGTTGATCCATTAACTTTTTATCTAGCACCACTATCAGGTTTTCAATTATCCAGCAAAATATCTCAACTTAGATGGACTGGAAAATAATTTCATGGTTCATAGATAATGTATCCTAATAACTTTGTTTATCCCCTGAATGTTTGTATAGCGCCACCAGCAGTGTGCCCTGTCTTAAAAAAGAATATCTTCATCTAACATGCGCACAAAATTTTAGAGTTTGCAGATTAGATTCAGTGGAATATATATATATATATATATATATATATATATATATAAATCACTTTTTGTCAGTGGTTCAGGCATACATCTTGTCTGATTTAGCCAGACAGAATAACTGAGGACAAATAAAAAAGAACCTGAACCACTGACTGACTGAAAAAAACTGGGCTACTTACATGTATTTTTGTCACTTTTCTACAATGGTGAGGAGTACTGTGTGGCCCATTAAGGAGCTTTGCCGGGTGGTGCAAGAAGAGCCATTTACAACACAACTGCAGACAGACCAAAAAGCTGGAAGGGCCTCATCATCCAGGATGTTGAGTTTAGTCACCTTCATGCATCAGGCATCACATCAACACTCTGCTGACTGAGGCTGATAAAATTGAAGCAATGGGCAAGTCAAGTCACAGTAGACTATCTGAAGGAAGCTGGGGTCACTCAATGTCTGCAACAGATCAGTCAGTATGCTCTATCAATCAGTAGTTGACAGCACACTTGGGTTTGTGGTGGTGTTCTAAGGAGGAAGCATTGAAATTAGCATTAATATTAATAAATAATAGTAGGTGCCAAGAAATAAAGTGTGGTGCATAGTGTCCTTCAGTGTGTTCAAGAGTTGCCTATTTTGGCCTGTAAAGGTCCAGTGGTTCAGTTCTACTTAATCGTCTTCATGACTACAATAACAAGACGCAGCCATTGCCTTCAGCTTTGCATTGGTCTTCTTGGTTCAAGGCATTCTTGAATTCAGTCTTTTGTGAGACATCTGTTTGCCACTGAGTGAAGTAACCGAGCACTTGTGACAGTCACCATCGCGGACTGTCAAGGCCTCAGCATTCTTTAAAAGAGGCGCTTATCAGATTGTCTAACACCATCTAAAAATCCCCTCTTACAGTGATTGGCCAGGTATTGAGAAAGTAAGGCGTTTAAACTTCATTTTACTCATACATTCAAAATGTGTTAATTAACAAAATGTTCTCATTATGTTTACAGAAAATTTCATTCATACAACGTCATGTTTCCTGCATAATGTGTGGCAATTAGGCAGTATATAAATGCAATTTCTAGGAGACAAGGTTGTCCAAAATGTGTTAATATATTTAGAATGCCTGTTCATTTCTTACACAATGCAATTTTGAATAATGTATTTGTTATATTCTTAGTATGTCATATTTGCCACTGCTGCATTGACCCACTTTACCCCACTGAAATCATTAAAACTTTATTAAATGCCGAGTCTAATATCTGTCAAAATACACTGTATTTCGGTACCTTCGACAAAGCCAAGCATGTTAGTGTCAGACCAAAAGCTGAGAACATTCTCATTCTTTCTGGTAAAGAAATGTATGCATTTGTTTGACATTTAAGTCTTTGCCTCACAAGAACCTAAAAGCACATTTTCCTGTAAAAAAAAAAAAAAAAAAAAAGCTATAATTCCAATACATTCTAAAATGCATGCATTCCTACTTATTTTTTCTTTTTTGAAAGGCAACAGGTTTGTGTGGTTGCACCAGGTTGTGAGTAGTCACACAGTTTATAGCTGTTTCAAAATGGAAAGCATAGGTTTGAAGGGGGCTTTCAGGGAAATCTCATTTCCTTTAAAATACAGCGGTGCTCTGGGAATTTTTAGATTCATCCCGGCATGGATCACAGAGTGCTTCATTACCTTTGAGCTGCGTGCTGTGCAGGCTTACCCAGGGATAAAGAAAAAGGCACTCCCTTAATCTGGTTATAATCCACCGTTTTACTGAGGGAAAGGAAGATGAGGGCTAAATTATAAAAACCAGATCATCACTGCACTTTAAAATAATACCAAGAGTTAGAAAATGATAGGCTGCCAGGAGGAAGTTTTGGTTTGTAGCTGAGGTTAGAAATAGGACCATTAACTGTCAGGGAGTGAATCAGAGGTTGGTTTTCTACAGTGAGCTGCGTGTCCATTGTGTTCCGACAGGTATATTGTTTTTTGTTCTGTGTAGGAACAAGGTGATCAACTATAAAATACACCAATTTGTATTCCACATGCCACAGTGTTTCATATAAAACCAAAGAACCTTGAATATAGGCAATTAGTAGTGATGACAAATGAATGAGTGTTGAATTTATCAGTGCAGTTACCTCTGGTAATGATTGGTGGAGTTATCAGTTTGGTTTACAATGAGCACCCTCACACTAATTTTTCAAGTTGATTGGCTGTTTTATAATTCAAGGGATACTTAAGATATGTGATAAGGTCCGCTCTCTAGTGTAATACTGAAAATAATTAGAGCAATCAGAATGATCAAACTTAATTCATGTAGCTGAATAAAGATACCAGACTTGGCAAATACAGTACCCTACATGTGCAATGGCTTGTCATTTAATTACTTGATCTGCTGTAAATACCCACTGTACAGCAGCACCAAATATGTATTAATCCACCATTGAAAATAGTTCACAACAAATGCACTATTTACCCCTGTTTCAGTCTTGTTTGCCCAGTTTTAGGACACAACTGAGGCTTTTTTTTTTTTTTTTTAAATTAAACCATATATGATGTGTTAAGATTTACATTTTCACTCAAGGAGTGAAGAGATTTGGGGCTGAGTGCCACAGGCAGGTATGAAGTCTGAAAGTATCAGGAGACGGACTAATTTGTTGTTAGTTTTGGTGTTTTCATGGAGTTTGGTGATGATACATTTTTATATTTTGTGTGCTTTACTGTTTGTTTTGGGGTTTTTTTAAATATATTTTTTGGCTATTTATTACCTGTCTAATTAGTTCTCATACCATTTATTTTATCAATTGTTTAAATTTTTACCATAACAGCTTTTGTCAGATTTTTCTTTCATTACTATTTATTCTTCTTCATGATGAAGCACCTTTGAAAAGTGGAAAGGTAAGGTGAGCGGATGATAGAGAAAGAAAGAACTTGTATGTCCATTCTGGTTTAAATTGCAAACAAAAATGTAGTGAACAGTCAGGGGAAACCTGGGTAATATTTCAGTTTTAATGGAGGAAAGTATTTCAGGTTAACATGTATGTGGGTCTGCTGACCAGAAACCCCCATTGTCTGTGTCCTGTGTAGGCATGTGCATGGAGGAGGTGTGTGTGTGTTTGTGTGTGTGTGTGTGTGTGTGTGTAGGGGGGTTATAGGCCCCACACAGTGGACCTTTGTGAAACTCTGCCTATGCAGCCAGACTGAATGGACTCTTTTTACACTTGTGTAAACCTGGGGGCGTCTCCGGGACTGAGGCCACGCCTCTGTGACCTCTAACCCTCACCTCTGACCTTTGCTGGATTTGGTCAGGAAGTACTTTTTGCTCACCATGTGCTCATGAGCGAAGCCAAATATCACTCAGTTTGAATCTTAGTTTAACCCCCAGCCTCTCAAATATGTAACTGCAAATATAATTTACTTTAGGCTGTTGATAGTAAGGAAATTTAACAAGACCTTTTTTTTAATAAGACTGAATAAATATATAAATATATTTAGAAATTCCAAAGAAAAATCTGCTATTAGTCATTTTAACCAAAGCCTGTTAATATCAAACCTTTGTGACCTCTGAATGACCAAGGTCTTTGTGTTTACAAAGTTACAGGTTTGACCACTTCTACACACACCCACACACATTGTGTAACCCCACAGAATGGCCAAACCTGCTTCAGGTTAATGGGTGAAATGGGTATGTTGACCTAGGTGTTTTATTTACCAAGTGCCTGTTTACTTCTCCATTCCAAGCCTCCAGCTGCACCCTCAGAGGACAAACTACAGTGCTTAAGAGAAGCCACTCGATCAATACCCCTCTTTTCCTGAATGGCGAAAGATTGGCAGCTTAACAAACTGGGTTTGTGTGGTCAGTTTCAGGTAAAGGGTAGCTTGACCTAAGACATTGCAATCTTCTCTTAATCATTACAACATGGGGAATTTTTCTTTGTTAAGAGGGTGGTTGTTACAAAGATTCTTTACTATTAAAAAAAAAGAAGAAGAAGACGAAAGATCATCTAAAGATAAATATGATGTGATGTTTAGTTGAAAGGTGGAGTGCACTTTTTTCACTCCATGAAAAGCAATAAAATATTCCTTGATTCAATACTAAGGTTTGACTAAAACATGTGTTTGCTGATATATTGACCCTATGTGCAGTGACCAAATCTGATAATATAATTAATTATAATTATCAATTTCTCCCTGACACAGTTAGAGGAAAACTTGCTAAAACATGTTTTATTGTCAAACACTGAATTCATTCGCAAAAGATTGGAAAACATGGCTGTGAAATAAGCGGAGTGAGTTATTTATATAGAATTGATCAAAAACAGATTACAAAGGGCATAAGAATCAATATAAGAATCAGGATGAATAAAGTGGCATGAAATGGAAACACTCTGGAAAAATACAAGTGCCTAAAATTAGCACAGCACTTGAGTAAATGTACTTACATCCCACCGTTGTGCCAAAAAATATAGATGTCCATACAGCAAAAGTGCAATGCTGCAATGTTTTAACTATTAGACATAGAAGACAAATATGAAAGAAAAAAAAAAGATCATGTTCATATAAAAATAACCAAACGTTATATAATATGCAGTGCAGTCTTTGCAGAAGTAGATCAGACTTGTTAATCTGTGCAACAGCTCAACAGTTTTTTAGGCAAAGTATTCTACAAAGCATTGCTATCTTGTATTCTAATACAAGAAAACAAAATAATTCCCACACAATTCAATATAGGCACAGAATCTGTTCTGTCCCCGTTGATCACAGTAAGCTGGTCTGTTCACAATCAGTATTGTGCTGTAATGTGGTTTTGTTGAATTATTTCAGTATTAAGTAGTAAAGCAATTTTTATTGAGCACATCTAAAAATCATAAAAAATAAACATGCATTGGAATAAAATTACATGTATCATATTGTCATATTGACAGCAAATCCGAAAACTTTGTGTTCAATGGCAATATTATTTATGGTAAAAAAAAAAAAAATAAATAAATAAAAAACATAAAAAGAACAAGATAAACAATCAAAATAACACAAAAAACCATTTATGGACTTTTCAGTCAATTAGTTGAACATGTTGTTTTTTACATGTTACAAATCTCAACTTTTTACTGTGTATGCATTTACATAATTCTGTTCAACAAACCCTGTGATTACTTGATGGCTTTACTTTTGAAAACCATAAAGAACAGTGATTTTTATATTTACATTTTAAATTTGGCAGACACTTTTATCCAAAGCGACTTACAAGCAAAGCAAGACAATAAAATATTCCACAGTGACCTTTCTGGAAGAAAGACCTGAATATGTCTGGTTCCAAAAACTGCAGCAACCCCTAGGCTCTTTGTGAGGGGGGGTTTGAGATGGCTCACATAGTTTGAGTTAAATTGCTTTCATGATGAGGTGATGATAGTCATACAACCATCACTCTGTATAACTGCAGTCTGTGAGGGCTCAGTCTGCAAGCGTAGAGAATGGACAGCCAAATACAACCGTTCCAGTGAGTAATGTACTGTACAGTAACACTTCTGGAAAAAGTGACTTAATCCATGTGACGAGACTTTGGCTCATTTATAGCAAGTGTCCTTGTGACGTTAGTGTGATATGTAGCCACAAACTTTTAATACCAAAACCTGTAGGCATATGTATGTGTGTGACAAGCTGCCACATTGAGACTGCTGTTTTTCAGGGGAAGACAACATTAACTTAATGATTCATCCCAGCTATAAAATGATATTTCCACTCCTGAGTGGAGGTTCTTCACAACAAAACAACAACACAAGAACAATAAAACAGAAGAACAAAAGCATTAGAAGAGACAAGGTATGCATAGGGCAGAGAGAGCATCCTTTTATTAGAAGCTGTATTCTCTGGATTTTTTCTCTCATGTATTGACTGAACTTTTACATTTGAGACTGTCTCCTTTATTCAGTGTATTATGTCTTTTTGCTAAATTGTGATAAGGTTAATTGTAAGAGAAAAAGGAGATGACAGTTCAACTCACCTATTGTTAAGCGATTGTTTGAATATCATCACCCACATGAATTTCTAGTTGAATTCTCAGTTCTATAACAAAGCCTTAAAGCCCGTGTCTCCTCTCTTTTAGACAGGTGATACATAGGAAAAAGGAAACGTCTGGCACAAACCTGTGCAGACAAACACAAAACCCCACATGGACTTTGGTGGGGTAGTTTTCTCATTAATAATTAACATATTTGAACCCATTTACACTCTTCACCAATGTGAGCTGATCTCCTTGGTTGAAGAAATCACAACAGAAAAGTAGTGATCTGAGAGGAGAGAGCCCCAGTTACAGTCTGACAGGAGATCAATTCTCTCCCATGCCTCAGGTAGCGCTAAAGCATTGTACAGTGAGATTGGATGAGGCAGGCATTGACCAAATAAATCAGAAGGATTCACTGTACATCGAACAGAGTCTTTCCTCGGGGAACCCCGTCTCACATTGTTTTTCACATTTTTTCAAACCTGTGGGAAGTATGTACGCCTTTGTAGATTTGGTCTACAAAGAAAAGGGTTAAAGAGGCAAGAAAAAAGACTCTATTGCATTTTCTTTTCATTAGGACAGTAGAGACACTAAACTTCGGTCTATAATTGTCCTGGTTGATTTGGTGACACCTGTAGTTAGTTACTGGTGGTAATGGTGGGTGTGTTTTAAAAATAAAATGGCTAGGTCTTGGATCTCAATTCAAAATGACAGGTATATCAACCACATGGCATAGGTATTGACCACTAGGGGAAGCACACACGCCTTGAGTGGCTACTTTGTCACAACAACAAAAGACAACAAAAGAAGAGTAACTGGTGAGTCTGTACTCACTTTTAATCTGAGTATATTACAATTACCAGATGTGTTGGACTCGGGTCACATGATTTGGACTTGAGTTAGACTCATGTTATACACATCTGTTGGCTTGAATCTTAACCTAAGACTCAGTTAACATAAATTGAAAACAATTTACAGCTTAACATTGATTTTAACAACCAGTGTTTTCTCTCTAAACCTTATTTAACAAACAAAATGTTGCTCCAGCCAGTGTATTCTGTGATTTCATATTGTATTGTGATTGGTTTATTGGTAGACAAGGGTCGTAGTGACGGTCACATTGTGAGAATTTTGTCTAAAATTTCTGATACTGTCAGGATTTTGCCTCAGGCTGTCTTTGGTCTGCAAAGCTTGAAATCTAGGACCAACTCTTTTACCATATTTCTCTCACACTTGCACAGCTTTTGTCTCAGACAGCCCAAGATTGCAGTGTAAAGAGGGCCTTAAGTCACTCAAGCAAATTTTTTCTTTCAGATTACATTCAAATTCCTAGTGAATGTTCTTTCACAACAGAACTCCATTGTAATTTATTATACAGCAGTTCAGTTCAATTATTTTATGTCAAGGCTATTTTCAAAAAGGGTGAAATTATTCATATTTTAAGAAGGTAATCAAAGATAGTGGAGAAGCTATCTTGGCAACTCCCATTGGTCACCTGTCCAGAGTCTCTTGAAGCAATGCTGCTCTATGGACTCTCCTTATTTTATCCTTTGCAGAGGAAGGCTACAGCTGTAGATTTTAGATGGGTGGTTTGAGATAGTAGGTTCAGATGGAGTTATTAGAGAACTGTTGGACAGACTTATTTCTTTAGGATGCTGCTAAACTGTACAGGTTGAATTTACATCTGGCTGAATGTTAACCAGAAGTGGTCTGACCGATGTGGAAATGGGGTTTGTTAGGCACATTCATTATTCTTACAGGATGATCTGAACACTGCAAGGATGTCCCTTTAGCTCCACCCTCAAGCCACAGAGTTAACATTGTATTGGCTTCAGACTTTTATTCTTGTTATCAAACAATCTGAACAATCAAACAATTGAAATTTACATTTTGTCAATGTGTCAATGTCTCAAAAAGCAATTAACTTATTTCAACATCTTCATATCAACCATACCTGTCTGTGCCTGGCGTCTCTGTAAGTATCTAATGCAATCACATTACTGTATTACCTGTCATTTTCAGCCTGATTTATGTGGCCATTCCCATCTACAGAGTATATGATGATATAATTTTGTTTATTTCTTGGGACTTTATCAGTAGAGTAACTGTTTAAACAGCATGCTGTCCTATTATAGTCTTTTTGGTTCTCTAATGAAGCAGAAAAAAACATGAAACACCATCAAATGTTTGCCATATTGATTGAAACTGCAGTAAACACACGATTAAGATATTTGGAAATACTTGAAAAGAGAATCAAAAGGACATATTTAAAGAAATGTTATTTTACACACACACACACAGACACACACACACACACACACTTCAATTTCTTCCCAGTGTCACTGTGCGAATTTGTTTGTCTACCTGTGTTCAATTGCCCTCGGTTTGATCCTCTCCATCCTTTCTTGAAGCGCTGCTTAATAGCCTCTTTCCTTTTAGAGGAGATTACATGGACATCTCGGAAGGGCCAAAAAGCTCAGCAATAGACTAGTTTAGTACGAAGTCCATGTACCTAAATTAATCTCACATCACTGTAATGAGTAAGGGAAGGACTCAATGGTGAAATGGTGGGTGAAAAAATAAATGTGGAAAGACAGGCAGCGAGGAGAGAAAAGAGGAGGGAAAGAGAGAGAGAAAAGATGAAGGTCTGATTGGGTTAAGGCTATATTAGATTTAATGCAATGCTTTCTAAACAGTATACAATAAAATCTCTTAATCTATCACATCACTGAGCAACAGTATGTACAATTATACTATATGACACATACAAATATCCAGAAGATACAGTCAGTGCAGGAAACAGAGGAAAGCGAACACAGCTCCATCACCTCAGTTAATATTTGTGAAAGGAATATGATGAATGACTTAACATCTTTAAAAAAAAGAAGAAGGGATATTTAGATCAGTATACACTCCAGTCCCTCCTCATCATTAGTCTGCCCTGCTGCCCAGTGCTTCCTCTGTCTTTTCTTCCCACTCAAGTCTACTTTCACACAAGACCCTGTGGTGAAAGAGACTGGAGGCTTTTCCTGCCTCTTGGACACTGTGCATAGTGAGGTGACCCAGTTAACACACACAACTGAAATCCTTTTAAAAAATGAGGGGAATCACAGTTCCTTCTCAGGTTAAATTAAAAAATAAAAATAAAAAAGAATTGCAGCAATGTATACAGAATATGCTTGCTGGTGTTGTCCTTTAGTTATCAACGACTTTTTGGAATCTTTGATCACAGTCAGTTTGATCAGTGGTAGGGGCTATATCATGCTTTTTGTGATTTTATGTGATTTATATACTGTTATGATGTTGGATATCTATGCTAAACATGATCAAAGTTCCAAAACTTGAGGTTAACGTATGTAGAAATGCTCCCTGCAAAATCCAGGGCTTCAGTCTTTGTGACATTTTTTTTCTTCATTGCTTCAGCTCATTGTACATGCCCATAAACGGCCTTCCACCCCGCAGCCTTTGTTGCTGAGGTTTGTCCGTGTGTCGTTAGCTTTGTCCACTTGGATTTCAGCTGGAACGTGTACAGATGTATTTGAAAAGTTGACATTTCACGTAAGGAACAAGGAAAATAAGTGAAATCCTATTACTACAGTTTGTTGCATGGTTTGTTTATGTAGCCTCTGGAGCCAGCTGAAAACTCCCATAAGGCAGCTTCCAAGAGCTGACCTATCAGAATAGGGCTCATCAGGAGAGTGGCTTTAGAGAGAGCTAAATTGACCTGTTTCAGACAGAGGCTGAACTGTGAGATTGCATGAAGAGTTAGTACGAGTTAAATCAGGAGTCCCAGAAGTGCCCCAGATTTAAAATATAGACCTGTAAATGCACATAATATGTCCCCTTTAAGAATGTGTGCACAGCAAGGTGCAGACTAGTGTGAGCTTCAATGCAAGTCCATCAGAATGAAAGCACAACTCTTTTTTAGTACACCTGAAAATGCTCAGCAAGGGTGATGAAGGTGAAATAGCTGAAAAATGTTGAATAAAGCAGAAGAGTTGCGCAACATGCTTTTATTTTGAAGATGTCGAAGCATTAAAAAATGTTTGCACTAATAGTAAAAAGGGGAATTCAAAACACAGAAATTCAGATAGATGGGTTTTCAGGGTAAAATGTTTAAATGCTAAGAACTGGGTAATATGTAGTGAGGATTTCAGATTACATCCTTAAAGCCATTCTTTACTTCCATGTTTTAGCATTAGTAGCGTTACTGCTAATTTACATCTTTGTTGTCTTGTATTGCAGTAGATAGTTTTAGACATGAGACACTTTCTAAGTGCTTCAGAATACAATCTAGGGTAAATGAATAGAGTTGACATTATGTTGAATATTGAAAATTACTACAAAAAGCATACCAACAGCTTCTTCTAGCTATATCAGTGGGTCGCATATAGCGTTTGCATACAAAAATGTCAATGCTCAATGTTTAAGTGTGTGTGTGTGTGTGTGTGTGTGTGTGTGTGTGTGTAAGTTATCTTCTCTGACCCTCCGCCCCCGCCACCCATCTCCTGTCATCCACCTCCTCCGGCCAAAGTATTACACTGCAAGGCCACAGCTGCCTTTCATTCACAGAAAAGAAAAGAACCTCCTCTCCTCCCCTCATCACCCATTTCTTCATCTTTTTCCTCATCTTAAAGCGCGCTCACACACACACACACACACACACACATGCAGACACACGCATACACACAATAGGAACCCAGCTGTCTTAGGTGGAGCAGAATTCCAAAACCTCTCACTGAAATCCTACCTTGCTCTCTCTTTTCTTTTTCTGTTTTTTTTTTGGGGGGGGGGGGTTGTTGGTCATTAACATGTAAATTCTTCAACATCTCATATTTAACTTAAAAAATCAAAAAAGCGAATACACTTTCTTTGCATTCGCTAAATGCAAGGCATGTAAAAACTCCAACTCTGATTCCCATTGTGCTGAGTGGAGGCACTCAAGCTCTTGTGTCCATAGTGCTTAACCACTGGACCGATGGCAAACGACACAGTAATCACCTTACAGTGTTCCTGGTGTTCCTGGGAAAAAGAAGGCCTGCTCACCACAGGGAAGCTCCTCACAGCTAATCCTTTAGCACATCTCTCTCTTTCTTTCTGCTCCTTCTCTCTTCCATCTTGTTTCCAATATCTGTGCAGGAATCACTTAGGATAACCTTGATTCGTTTATCCTCTAGCCACCCTTCCTGTATATCTTAAGGTGTGACGGCAGTCTATAGAATGTTTTAGTCTTGAAAACCAAACCTTACCATAGTGAAGTTCTCCAGTCTTTTGGCAACAGTGTACAATTTATGGTAAACAGCTACTTTTTATGTACATTGAAACCAGCTTTACTTGCTGTAATCACTCCCCTTTTTCAACTTCCCTGCGAAACCCTGTTGTGTAATAATTTTTTTGGTCATTTTATTATTTGAGCTTCATACCAGTAAGCTTTATACATCATCAGATATGGAACATCCTCTGATTCATTGTTGATGAAAGACTGTAATACATAACAACTGCCATGTGCTATATTTGATATATCAAAGGGGTATGTTTTTTTACTCTTTCCTGAAAGGAATAAAACACGGTGGTAATTTGACGCAGAGGTAACACAGTTCATGAAAGTTTTACATTTACTGTTCTAAACGCTTCCTGTCGTGTTTTGGCACACAGGAAGTTATTCAAATATAAAGAGAGACCTGAGAACGAACAGTATTCACAAAAATAACAAAATAACATGAAATGTCAAACTGAATCACACCAGAACAAACTGTTCATGATAAAAATCAGTTACAGACATTTCATGTTGCAAAGCCTGGAAGGTTACTTCAGTCCATCCATTGGCTTGCATGCAAATACACACAGTACTAAAAATATATCACAAATTGGTGAAGTCACTCAAATACAGATTATAAAAATCTAGGAGAGAGTAACATGTAAGTATGGATCAAAATCAAGAGACTAATCTTTAATCTGCAGTGTCATGCTTAACTGGTGGGCAGCATAGGAGAAAGTTTTCCCAAATTTCAGTTCATATTATGCAAGTTTTATCATTTCCATACTCCACAATATTTCATAATAATCAGATCAATCATCCTGGTGGCTCATATACCATTAACCATTTAACCTTTACATGCCAATTGCACTTGCAGCAGAGTTTCAATATCTCAATAAGGATAAAGGAATGAATTTAAAAAATGTTCACTTGCACACAACACATATTCCTCTGTGCCACAGACCTGCGTTGTTGTCCAAAAAATATCAAAAACATGTCAGTCAGCCACACTGCTGCACCGGATGACATGTTCCTTCACCATGAACATTATGGTCATGGTAGTTTGATTAGAAACGGCTCATCAAAAAAAAACAGCAAAACGAGTCCCATGTATGGCAGATACCATTGCAGAAATTGAAATTTTACAATATAGCACCAAGTCTGTTTTTGTTTGTTTGTTTTTTGCTGAGTATCAGTTAGTAAAACATATGCAACATTTATACAACATCAAGTTTTGTAATACAACTAATTAAATAACTAAAAATGAAGGAATAACAGATGATGTAGTGCAGAATTGAATGTGTGAAGCACTTCAGGGACCCTTAATCACACTTAGCAACACTGATTCCAATACCGTAACCATTTCTGCTTGAACCCCCTGCGTTTGTCAGCTATTCAAGTAGTCAATAACAATAGCAATAAGTACTTTGGTATGTGAGTTTTCAAGGCGACATCGGACCAACAAAGAGGCTATCATCTGAGCTCAAACTGCAAATGCGTTAATTAGCGATGTATCCAATGGATGTCAATAACTGTAAAATGACCTAATGTCAGGAAGAAGTGCCTTGAAAAACCCTTACAGACAGTGTTGTAGCTGTTGCTGGTTGAACCTGTACAGTAATCAACAGAAGCGTGGAAACAGTGTATAAGTGGTTGACAACTGCTGCTAAATGACATGCAACATGTCTTGAGCTGTGATCACAAAGGTCAGAGGTGTCACAGTAATTATGGCTTCCCTGAAAACAGCTGAACAGTAGCTTTGACGCAGTATATTTCTATCATCTCAAGGTCCAGGTCCAGCTATGCCTCCCTGAGCACTCTAGGTTGGGGCCTGGTACCCTGAGGGCTGCCTACCTTGCAGTGTGACATCATTATGGTGCCTTTCACCAAAAAGTTGATAATATTTCAACTTCTATGCATGGTTTAGAGATATGTGGGAAATGCAAAAATCTTCAGCCATTCTGTTAATGGCCACACTGGATCCAAAATACTCTTGATGGTATGTCAAATCAAATGTCCACACTTCCCTCAGGTGCTATATCTCCATGCAGATCATTTCGGAGGTATGTTGGGGGCTAATGGCATTTAGTTTTTGATGCTCAAACAGCAACATGTCTTTCCAAAAACAATTTCCCAATTACTCTGTGTAAACAAACAAACCTCACTGTGCATGGTTTAATTGGAAGTCCTTTCTAAGGAAGAAATTCTTAATGCACCACAAATTAAATTCCATTCACCTTCATGTTATTTTTTCTCTTCTTTATCTCAAAACTTGAACAAAATAGAAATGATTTCCATGGTTATATATCACAAGAGGTGAATGTGATTTGAGTGGACTTACAGAAATTTAATTTTGCATAAATTACATGAGGCTCAGCCAATCACAGTTCACGATGGTGCTCAGTTTTTCCACCCATGTCAGTTCCACCCAGGGTTCCCACACTAGCGACTTTCCCTACATCTGGACTTTAAAAGTCCTTCCAGATGCCTGAAGTGAATAATATAACTAAGCTTGACTAAGCTGATGTAGCGGAATAAAATACTTTCAAACAGGGAAGCAGAAGCACAACATGCCCATGCTAACATTTTCCCTAGGCACTGTCCTTAAATATAATTCTAGACTGATTTATTCTCAGTTTGTCTCTGCTCACTTGTTTCGAACAGCTCTTGAATAGTGTGAATATATCTAATTGTGTGGCAAATGTAGTTTGTGTTTATTTTATTTAAGAGACAATGGACATTAATTAACACAAGCACTTGGTTACTGTGGTTAAACAATCCTGTAAGCTGATCTCTATAATGAGTTATATAAGTGTTTCTGAGGAACTTGTTATCCTAGTCAGTCCTTCCATAACCTGTTGAAAATCAAAATTCCTTGTCACATATTTTGTCTCTTTCCTTTTTGCTCATCATTCTGATTTATATTAAAATCTTCTAATAACACAATCTCATTGTTGGTATCACATTCTTTAAGAAGGGTATTCAACGTATCATTTTGCAGATCTATAAATTCCAATCATAATGACATTTGAGACCAATTCATTACAAGTCATTAACACATGACTATTGGATTTTCTTACAGCAAATATTGTCCTTGAAATAAAATATCACACCACTCTGTCTTTTCTAAACATATTGTAGCTGTGCACCTTTGATTTCAGCAGTGGAGCTTTTGTGTAACCATGTCTCAGACAGGCATAGGAAGTCCAATTTGATTCATATAGAAGATGTTGTGCTTGTTCACTTTTAGGAATAGAGCTTCAAATATTCAAATGTCCAGCTAATGACCCATTTGGTTTAGCCCAAGAATCCCACAGAATGCAAGCCTGGTTCACGTTTGACTTGTTTGGTGATGCAGACTTTATCCTTTGCACATGATTCGTCATAGGAGGTGGCACAACTTTTGGCACGATTACTGCCGGTGATGTAGTTATTGGTATTGTATCACCCAGTCTGACGGCTTTGTCGGTAAGCAGATTGCTGTTTATAACAGTAAATTTATACCCCGTTATCTGCACGTTATCTGCGAGTGTCTGCTGGATGATGTCGATCTGGGCCCACGTCCCTAGCAGTTGGCCCAGGATTAAGCTGCACATCCCCCGCAAGCAGGAATGTGACAAACAGGTATCCAGAAAGTTTCCACAGCAGTTTGGGAGTTTGGTTTGGTTGTTTTGTTTTTGGACGTAGCATTTGGGATGATTGCTTTTACATTATTAAGAACATTGCAAAGATGAAGCAACTTGACTGACAGATAAGCATATCACTGTATATCCACAGAACAAGGGAGGTACTAGATGTTTGGGACAGGGGTTTTCTAGATGAAGATGAGCTTGACTGAGTGTGACCAAATACAGCCGCACTGAATTGGCAACAGGAGTCAAAGCTAGATGTCAGTGAGGCAGCACACACCATCTTAGATATTTCATTTTCACAATGACCAAGATTTTATATAATGAGCTGGCCTATATGCTGTGTTTCAAGGTTACATTTCACACAAGAGCTGGCCAAGAAAGAATAATCCATTTCAAACCTGGGTAGTAGGTAGCAGCAACACTTGACACCACATTCAAAGGGCTGACATGCTCATTCAGAGTAGAGTGAGATGGGAAGAAAGAAGAAGGATAGATGGAGAATAGAAGCAAAAAAAAAAAAAAAGAGGAAATGAACAGTTGTTAAATAAACATCAATATAGCAATAGTAGCAAAATCCAAGCTTTAACTACATAAACATTTTGAAAAATTGCTTGCTTAGAGCTGGACGAGTAAGGAATCAGGTAGGTCAAGACTGTCTTCACGAGAAAAAACAGCATAAGGAACTCTAGCATGTGAATGAAATAAGATTACACAAAATTGGAAATAATGTGAGGTTGTATTAACTCCAGAGTAAGTTGGCAGTGGATGGATGGGCATGACAAGTGTCACATGGACAAGAAAAATTGTTCTGAATTTGACGATCTAAGGCAATTAAAGAACTGATTCACAATATTTTACGTCTGTCTTAAAACAATAGTGAAGTACACATATAGACACTGAAACAGGTTTTGCTTATAATCATTTCTCTTGTTCATGCTGACCATTAGATCTCCTCCAAATGTGCTCGCAATGTAAGTGATGAGGGACAAAATCTGTGGTCTTTCTTTTGAGCAAAAATATATTTAAAAGTTTATCTGAAGATAATACAAGGCTTCAGCAGTCTAAGTTGGTCAAATGAAGAAGATATCTTCCAAAGTTATTGTCTTTGTAGTAAAACATTCCCCCCTTGTGTCTCAGTGGACATGTTTTCCTGTTCAGCTGTAGTGGAAGAGTAACAAAAACAAGGACTTGGTCAATAAAAAGACAGTACAAGTATTGACTTGATTTGACTAATTTCTGCAGCTGAAGCCTCATATTACATTTTTTTGCATGGGAGGAGGGTTGTAGATTTTGTCCCATATCACTTACAATAAAAAATGCATTATCAAGGGATCTCTTAAAGGCCAGTATAAACAAGAGGAATGATAAACGTGTCAGTGAGCACTTGATTAATGTTTAAAATCAGACCTAAATTCATTATTTGTAGGGACACCAATACCAAAAGAAAGCTACTAGCCTGCTGCTAACTCTGGCTGCTCCTTTCTAAATGACTGGAGTTGCCACAGCAACAAGTGCATTTTTAGTTCCCAGTGTTACAATACCTTGACACTAATTTGATGGCACAAATCTAAATTAATAAAATATAATTAATTCATTTATTTAAAAAAAATGATCCAATTTCCAATTTTTTGACCCATAAAGCAGTCAAACTTCTTCTCTCCGATTTGTAAAAAGCATGTTGTTTCAAGTCAGTCTGGCTGTCTCCCTGCTCCTCCTCCTTGCATCTGTACATCTACATATTCACCTATCTTGGCCTTGTTTTCCTGGAGGTGTTGTTTTGGAAGTCTGTTGTTGTTTTTTGTTTTTTTTTGTATTCATACCTCTATTGATAATCAATGAACTGCCGTGCTACTCAAATATTCTGTGATCTTCATTAAAGCAAAAAAAAAAAAAGAGAATCAAACATATTCTTGGATTGAATTTTTCATTCTGATGTTAGATGAAAAAGTCATCTGTGGAAACCTTCCGACAAGAAAAAAACAAAACAAAAACAAAACATAAATCAACCAACACCTTGTCAAGTCAGACAGTGGTGTTTGGAAGGCGGAAGGGCAATAATTGCAGTCGTTTCATGTGTATACCTGTTGTGTGAGCCCCCTCTATCGCCCTTCATCCTCCGTCTGTCTGTTCTGAGGCCAAAGGACGACAGTGGGCAACAATACTGCCAGCTGCGGCCACAAGCTGTGAGCAAAAGCCATTCATTTAGGAGGAGTTTTTGTTCGGCTTAAGAAGTGAAGTGGGAAGTTATTTCTTTGAAGAAGCCCCCTTCTGAAGATTTGCTGATCAAAAACCGAAGGTTCTGTAAATTGCTGGAACTCCTGGTGCATTTCTATGAAAGGTCCCTTGCAATAAGAGAATGCCAAAACAGGAAAGGAAATGGGCAGTTGCTGTTTCTGTAATACACATGTGAATACACTCTGAATACTTCAATGTTTTTTATATTTTCCATGTGAATAAAAGATTATTATGGTTAACATAATCAGTCTGTGTTTGAACCCTACCCCCCAAAAGCAGAATGAAGTAAGTAAACAGCTTCTATGTAGCCTAACTGTTGATCCAGGTAAAAATGTGTGCTATTGTGCAGCGTAATAATAAATTTATATAGTTGTTTATATATTGCCATTTTTACATCATTTGTGCTTTACAAGGCAATCAGTGCAAGATATAGTGATGAAATTGTAATGTAATAGGGAGGAGTTGGTTGGAGGTATGACAAAAAAAGCCCAATCAAGTCATGCTCCAGCAGTATCTGTTTGCACTGTAACCATGGATCAATTACTCTTGATACTTGTCTGTGTGATGATGATTATCACAAGAATTGAGGTTATTCTGTATGATTCTATGAACTTTTATGAGCTCCATCTGATGTAATCACTAGATAGCAAAAAGTGACCTCATATCACTCCAGCAAAACATAGCTTAAATGTTGCCTTTTCACTTTTAACATTACTTTTGCAGATCTGTTTTGCTTTGCATTTCTACAGTCTGCATTTGGGTCTATAAAACCTCACAAAATAAAAAGGATTTATTAAATACTGTAAATCTGCACAAAATATCCTTTGGTACCTTCACACTAGTACAAAATGATCTCTGTCTGTCCAAAATATTTTGGTACATGCACACTGGAAATATCAGAACAGTTTCTTCTTGAGTTAAGGATCAGATAAAAATATGATGATTCCTTGTAACTACAAGAAAAAAATGGACAAAACAGGTGGGAAACATATTGTGCAAGGAGCTTTTCCTCCCAAAAATGACCTCTAGTCAGTCGCCAAGAACGACCTATGTTGGAGTGACGGATGCTGTCTAACGGCTCTAGTAATTATGACCATGTGGTGGGTTGGGTGGCTGGTTAGATCCTAACTTGCAACAAGTGGACTTAGTGGACCCTGCCACAGGAGGCTGCTGTTCACTTCCCGCTTCCAACTGCAAGGAAGTGGTAATGCACACCACATTCCAAGTGATCATTTTATCCCAGACCATGATCTTTCCCCAACTCTAACTATGTGGTTTTTGTGACTAAACCTAACCAGACCCTAACCACACTTCTGTCACATCATAAAACATCATTATTTTTTAACATTGGTTTGACAAATGATGTTGTCCTACTGATTACTGCTAACAGAAGCACCTGATTGTTGTTCTGAAAACACTCCTATGGGTCGTTCTGGAGCGTATGGTCAAACGACCTTTGTGGTCATTTGATTTGGAGGATTTGTTGTGTGCGAGGAAAACGTTTTTGGCATGGTAGCCAAGGCAGGAAGTATGAGTGCGTATGCTGTGATGTAACACTGATGTGATTTAAAGGTTGGGAGGCAGAGATTAAGCAGAGTGTTCTGGATAGGAATGCATGGCTGGCTGGCTCTTTGCTGAGGCAAAAGCAAAAAGGGACAAGACAGGAGCAGCCTGGAAATGAGATCCTACAATGTTATGTGCTTTCATGTCGAATGTTTTTGTTTTTGTATCACTGTCTGTACTGTTTTTATATCGCTGTCTATTGGCGCTTTGGGTCTAGAAAAGTGCTTTACAAATAAAATAAATTAGAGCTGAAATGTGGCTCTGCATGAAAAAACAAATATTTCTCAACAGTCAGAAAAAAGAGAAAAGAGAAGGAGAATCCTCTGTGCAAACATCTGCTTGTGTGTATTTCAAAACAAACTGCAGCTCAGCCTCAGGTATCTTCAGTCTACAGTCTAATCTTCTCAACAAAGCTTTGACTTTGATGGGAACCGTGGCCTTTTGTTTCATCAAATCACTTCAGCTTCAATAAATACATTTGACTATTTACACCAGTTTACATGCTTTTACTGTGGAAAATGATTCCTATTTTTGGCACAAAATAATACCAACGCTGTATTGTAGAATATTATCATGATTCTTGAGCTTCTGAGTTTAGGCAACAGTGTTGAAGAGAACACTGCTGGTCCACAGACCACCTAACAGATTGGACTGCAACATGCCACATGGGTAAACTGTTTTTTTTGCTATGACAGAGACAAACACAAACAAGGTACTTATTAAAAAATATGTACAATTTATTACCTTTCAAAATAATTTAAAAAATACACACAAACCCACAGAAACATAAACTATATATGCTTTTTAATAGATTTTGGTTGTTGCATGTGAAAATGATAAATGTTCAAATCACATTTCCACAGATGTTCCTTCACATGAGGCAGAGAGATGTTGATAACTATTGAAAACATGAACAAATATTCATACTCAGGAAAACAGCTTCACCTTGAATTATGGCTTGACACAGGTGATACCGCAATATCAAATGTAGAAACCAAGATAGGTATGAAAAACGTGATTTTTCATATGACTTTTTGTCCAAGTTACAAGAACCTTGTGGAGCGAGATTGGTAGTATCTTCAAGCGTCTACACTGTTGCAAGCAGTGGTTAGAAAAGTTGATCTTAATTTAAAGAGATACCACAATGCCCACCACACTGCCTTTTTTTTTTTTTTAAAGAAATACTGTCAATAACAATAACAAAACATTATCACCACATATTTAAATATCAATGCTGTTCACTTTTTCCAACATGAGATACTAAGGGCAACAACTGGGTGTGTTGGGGGGAAATCCTGCTTGACTGACATCTTGGATTCCACGTACCGTCCAGGACCAACCCACTTGGCTTTGGATTTTCTGGCTCCAAACAAGAATGTCCCTTAAAACAGGTTTTTGATTTGTTCAATTTTATCAATCTGACAGGGAATTAATGGCACATTTAATAGTGACAAAAGGCAGACAAAGTGCTACATACATGGCACAACCACTCCACTAATTAACTCATTACCACACATTGACTAATGTCCTCTCTAAACTAAAGATAGGTGGGGTGTATACCAAACTGCTGAACACAGGGCTTCACTACTGGCCATGACTGGATAAGTAAACATGTGTTCAAACAGGTAATAGCCATGGGGCTAGGCTCTGTGCCTTTAGCTATCTGTGTGTAGGATCAATCTCAGGCTATATAGGACTACACTGGACCATTGTTATTGTATGGGGGAGGGATGGCTCTCTTGAAAAGGACCCTAATCTGGTGTGTGCAAAGTTGGGGGTTAGAGTGAGTGGAGCAGTGAGATGAAGTCAGCAGGAGAGGGGAAGACATGAAGACATGACATGAAGCTTTGAGTTGGTTTAAATGAATATCTGAACATCATTTACATGACATTTTGTTTCCTTTTGAACCATATATATCGCTTAATGAATGAATTTGTGCTCAAGTTGGAAGAAGTTTACCAATTCTTTTCTTGAATGAAAAGAAAAATCCATTACAAATATAAGTCTTGCATTCAAATGTTTGGTTAATATATAAAAGTATATACCTCGGTGTCTCAAAATGACCTGGAACATGTAGTTTATTACTGGTCAAAGTGACCATTCGAGTGTCATGACTCTTTGTGTGGTGTTCTCATCACACACTGAATCGTCATCAAGTTTATCATTCAGATAAACATGCAGAGCAGATCTAAAGTGATACTTCATAGTGCTCTCTTGATAACGTATTAATTAATTATCTGATTTATTTTTTTAGGGTTGCAAAGACCTTTGAGGCAATCTAGTTTTTACTTTTTCTGTAACCTAATGTGAGATATCACTTGAAATTTTTGACTTATAGGTCACATGTAAATATAAAAAAGGGTATTCTAACACATGTAGTTTGCAAATAGTATGATTAAGCAAGCTTTCTCTATCTGTAGATTCTTTACCTTCAGTCATGTTACCATATTCCTAATTTAACCCAACGTTTGACTGTATTTCTGTTAAATTGAAATAGTCTGCCACCTTTTGGACAAATGTGAGAATTACTTAAGCTCAATAATCATCAGATCTTGCACAGTTCTGATTAGACACACATTACACCCACAGACTTGAGAGCATCACCCTGAGGGATCCATGTGGTTGCTGTTGATTTTGTATTGAGTTGTATGCAATGTAGCTGATGCTCCCTGTAGTGCATCCTCTGAATTTGGATCATTTCTAGAGATGAAATAAAATGATACGGTAATTAACATCGGTGATACTGGAAGTATCGTAAACATTATATTATATCAGTTATTTTCATATCAAACATATGAGTGCTGTGATTCAGCTGTAATACGCCGTTGGCTCTTGTGCCTTCAGTCTGTGTCTAGGTTGGGGCCATGCTGCTCTCTAGTGGTCAATATACAGAACTGCATGATATGTGGGTAAGAGCATCACTGAAGCCTTTGTTATGGGTTCGATGTGAGTCAGTAAATAATGACCTGGCTAAGAATTAGTCTATAAATGATAGTTTGTGTAAATGTATGTAGCCTCCATTTGTTTTACTTGTTTTTATAAAAAATGTCTTCATGTCTCCAACACCTATGTTAAATCTGAATCTTTGGACCCCCAGCCCCCTACTCCCCAGAGTTAAATAGATCACATTCCACATTGTTCTATTATGTCCCTGCACAGATTCTGTGCTAATATCCAATGCTGAGTTGAAATGTTATATTTAGTTCCATGAATTAGTGAATCATGAGTGTTTTGTAATTTTTGGGTCTGGTATTTATCCTTCACTCAAGGCTCAAGCATGCGTACAAAAAAATCAAACATGCTGAAAACCAAAACACTGAATAAGTCAGAATGAATTTAAATATTTTAAACAGAAGAGAACAATAATCTATTACATCATTGTTTTTAAACTGAACTTTAGAAACAGCTGAAAGCCATATTGTTTTAAGGAAACAGATGTGTTACCTCTTATTTCATTTCATTGTACTAAGTTTGTGGAATAATTCATAAGGTTTTGTTGATGCTGCTGTCTCAGCCAGATCTGAATTACATTAGCAAAATAGAAAGTATTTATACAAGTTTAAAAATCATGATTACAGCAAACTAACAGCATCAGAGAATGAAATTAGTGTACATATTTCTAATTAATTTATAGCAACATTTCAGACATTGAGAGTTGTTGTACATTTTGGGGAAATGTCCATTATTTTAAAAATATTTTACCTCTGAAGCCTCAGAGACATGTTAAGAGGACACACAGCAGGTAGTGTAAGCATACAATTGATAGTTATATTAAATAGTATTTTAATGGCCATGTCCTACTTAAAATGTTTTACTACAAAAATAGTAATAGCAATGGCAAAGCATAGCAAAAAAGGGTATGTCACATATTTACAATTACTACTTTTTAAATCTGATTTTCAAACTGCTTTAGAACAAATAAAGGAAAAAGTTGAAAAGGCTTACAATTGTCAAAATACCATAAATAATTTGGATTTAACATTTAACTTATAAACGTTTCTTTTCTTTTTATCATTCTGACTTGGACCCTAAAGAATGTATGTAAGAATGTATTTTAACAGTAAGCATTCATAATTCTTATGAACTGCTTATAAAATATTATAACACATTTTTTTTCCTTTTTAATATTATCAATGTATTAACATATTATGTGTTTAACATACTAGAAACTACCAGACAGTCCATACCATTAAAGAAAACTTTGCAATGTCTTTTGTTTCTTCTTTAACTTTATTCAGCACAAGAATTTCTGGCAGAATGCAAAGTCAGAATGTGTTCTGCTTCTTCTTTTCCTTAGTTAGTATTCAGTATTTACACCGATGACAGTGGACAGACAGAGTGGCAGCCTACCAATGTTTGACCTACAGTATAGAAGCTGTTGCTTACAGAGAAAAGAGCTGAAGAACAAGGAGCTCTGGATCAATGACAGTGACCAGCTGTTGGCAGTGGAGGCTCAAGTCTCCTGTCTGACTACTGAATATGAAGCAGTTGTTAGTTAGACACTCTCATTGGGTGATTCTTACTGTGAGACGGAGAACCTTGGCAGGATATTTTTTTATCTTTTTCAAACCCTGAAAAATTAATGTTGCTTTGTCTCCTCCTTACAAACACCGAACAAGATGAAAAAATGTATGTCTTTATTCTGACTGACTGAATCAAGTGGTGGATTCAAACAATAAAATGCAAGGCTGCCTCTGTGTCGTTCTTGCATTTTTGAGGTATCTGAACAAAGAGCATTGGTTCACCTGATGTCTTCCCACAAATTAATTTCAGGAGCTGTGACAAAGGTAGAAAACTTGCACAAAAATTGGCCCTGCATTTGCAATTCCAGAGCACCTTCAAGCTTGTTTTTTGGACAAAACAATAAACTCACATGGTTTCTTTTGTATGTTTTCACACTGTATTTCAGCAGAGACAGTATAATTAGCTAATGGCACTCTCCCTTTTTTAAAATTACATTTCAGAGCTGTGTGAAGCAAAAACAGGACAAATTACACAACACTTGAAAAAAGATCAATACAATACATGAAGCCTTCATTTTCTTCCATATCAAAAACTGTGATGATGATAACAATATCCATTTCTAGTTCGTTTGCATGCTTGCTTCTGACAAATCCAACCATTTCAGATATTTTTCAGAAGATGGGACCTGAGCAAAGTGTAAATGTGTCTTGTAGTTAGATGTGATGGTTTGCTCTAGATTTCTAGGATGAGGAGACAGGAGGTTAAAATGTTTTCTTCTAAGGACAATTCCAAGGCATTACATCTTGGGTCTTATATCTTGTGTGCACACATCTACAGTATAGTACGTCGAAGTTGAGTCAGGAAATTGGTCTTCAAATGGTTGTGTTTACAACTGAAAATTTGGGCCATAATTTTGCAGTTCACCTTCATTAGCAACCTGACTGCTTGTATTTCTTTTTGGACTTCTTAGTAATTACCTTTGTGAGTACAATGTTATTATAATGGTACAAATAATATCAAAACCTATAAAAAATAAGATCCAAGCTGTAATAAACCAGATTTATCCTTTCACAAGGACAGTGAGATGGTCCTATCATATATACCAGATGTAACCATTTTAAATATATGACATAATTTGAACAGAGCATTGCTTAACTTACAACTGTGAAATGTAGGAAATAAAAAAAGGAAATTGGCAGGAAGATGGAGATGTGAAACCTTTAATGGACAGACACTGAGAGGAATGGAATGCATGCCACCATTTTCTTATTTAAAGGCACTGTGTCTTTCCAGTTCGCTGCTGTCAGACTTCTGTACGTTAGCGTTGGGAATTCTGTTGCATACTATCAGCTACATATTTTCACAATCAAACTAATTTTGCTCGACTCTATGACAAAGGACACAATGGATTCACACATTCACAGTGTACTAGCTTGCAGTCTAAAATATGAGAAACACTACAAAAAAAAGATGGTCAGACTAATCTTTTTTTAAACCTTCCAAATCCACAGCAGGGTACTATGGCTTGAGTAAGAACATTTCAAAATCATTTCTTTGACATTCTATGCATACAATGAGACCTTTAAACAGACCAATTTTCTCTTAGTTAGTCCAAATTTCTTCATTCATTTTTGTGGAAAAAAACTAAACCACTAAAAGGCTATATGCTTAATGGCTTGAGTGTGTACATTCATTTACAGACATATACCCATTTAAGCCAACTTGTGCTACAGCACAGTTTTCCATAGGAGTCCTTTGGACCTGTGACAGCCTGGGCTTTTTCATTAGTTTGAAATGGCTAGGTTGTTTTTGGTAGTTTAATACATTGGTCATGTTATCCAATAAGGACTGGAAACAAAATTACCTCGGTCTAGGTAGTTCTGTCTGCATGCTAGAAGTCTTCACATGTAGTATAGCCAATTGGCATTATCTAAACTGTTGATCTTAATCATTTACAACATCCACTGTAAACCAAGAGTACAAACATTTAATGAAAAACCTAGCTTGGAGCAGTTTGGTAGATCTGGCTGGTCTTCAACTGGTCTTAGCTGGACAGAGACAGTCTGATGCTGGTTATAGTGGTAAAGCTGATGATATTAACCAGCATGTTCTCTTTGTGGCTTTGTAAGGATTTGCTCAATTTAACACATCTTTTTCCTCTCTTTTGAGTGTCTTTAATATCTGATCAGATGACAGATAAAGACTAGACTTGTGGCTCATTTATAGTTTTTAAAATTTCCAGACATTTTCCCAGGAAGTGGGGCCTTTTTTTGTCTGACCATTATTTTTATGTTGGTTATGGGACATTGTCTCTGACACATAAAATGAGGAATTGTATTAAAGTTACAATATATGTCACGTCACTGCAGGCACAAACAAATTAAAGACTTAACTGCAAGATGGTGGAAGCAGTGGTGACACTCACAAACTCACAATGTCAACAGTTGTGGTGAAAGAGAGAAAACAGCTAAATCAGATGTTTGGTCACACTAAGGTGTAGAGATGTCAGCATGCTGAGCCCTCTGAGCACTAAGTTATAAGCAGTGAACATCAGCGAGTAGCGCAGAACAGGAAACAAGGACTATGAACCAGACAATGAAGAACAGATGGTTGAGCCCAAGGCAACAAACTGCAAGTGATATTCAAGATTAATTGCAGGCAGTAGGGAATAGTGTGCCAAGAACTTGTTTGGATAGATTCCTAGCAGTCCAAACCTGCTGAAAATCATTTTGACAGAGCACATGTGGCCTTTTTGAGTCACTGTTGAGCCCAAACCTGTCAGGTTAAGAACTGGTCCGAATGCTTAAAGGAGACCTCTGGAAAAGGTGAGGTGTGTGTATGAGAGAGAGAAAGAGATGAAGGTAAAGTGTGTTCTCAAATTAACCTAAAGAAAACCAAACAACAATATTAACAACGCACACATGAGCTGTGTCCAATTTCAGGGGCCACCTCTTTCGAAGGACATAGTTTACAAGGGGTGTCACTCTGAGCACTGAACGCTAGTGAACTGTACAACCTCCTGAGATGAGATGGTCCATGGAGTATTCATCTTAATGTCATCTCTAGTTCCCACTCTGAGCGTCACAGAGACAACTCACGGTGGATTTGGGGGGTCCTCGTCAACTCGTCAAAGCAGGAAGTTGCTCTCAAACTGCCCAAATGTGGCAGACTGTGTAAATTCAGGACATGATGAACAACTGGTACAGTGGACCTCTATTATTTACATCCTGTAGTGGCTTTTCCATTGGTCCAGTGTATGAACACTATATTTACCAGTGATATGACCACATGAATGCAACTGGTATATTTGGTCACATCATAATTTTCCAACTTTACAAGTTGATGAGGACTGCAAGCGGTACAGCTGACTGGTTTGTAACAAATTTTGAGAAACAAACAACATCAGCTGTTTATATCAATTCAGGTAATATTTCGCCTTTGGAATGGGACACCCCCTGTTAACATCTTATGATGTATTCAGTCTTGACTCGAGGGATGTGGCCCATGAAAAGGAACATAGCTATAATCTTCATTGTAACCATTTCCTTACCGCTAATCACAAATCTCCCCAACCCTGTCTCCTTAAAAATTATGTTCATGCAAACAGCAAATATGCAAAGAAAGAAAGAAAGAAAGAAATCTAACTTTGTCCAGATAACGCTTTTTATGAACATATCTGCAACAATCATTGCTGCCTTTTTTGTTTGATGTTTTCCTACAACCCAAAATATGATCAATAAGACAAGACATGTTTTTCTGTAGTTAACTACAACCACAATCTTTCCCTAACCTTTCCCAATGTATTTTAGTAACCTAAACCATTTACTAGTACATAAACATAATTTCTAGGGGACAGGGTTGAAACCCCTGAACCTCAACTATAACGGCATGATAAATCTTTCTCCGGTGTCTTCTTCTGATTCTTGTTGCTTAGGCTACATGATTTCTGGACCAGAAATGGTGACAAAGTTCAAAGAAAACAAACAAACAAACAAACATCTAAAGAGGAACCAAATGACAGCAACATGTACAGAAATACAGTAACTTTGCAAAAACAGGCATGCTAATGTTCTAATCTCTAGCCCTGGAAATAACACATTAAAAAAAGCTAAATAGGCAGTAATATCTGCACATTATTTAAACACAACAAAATATTGACAAAGGAAAAAAAAGACCCATAATCCATTACCACGATGATGACCATACTGCATAAAGAATAGTAGTATTGGTAATGTACCAGTCTTACATCATGAAGGCAGTAATCTGTGAAGTAAAGCTACAGTCCAACCATGGTTATCTAGAGAAAATAATATAGATTCTGTTCAATATTTAACAGTTGATCAATTTAATATTTGATACAAGAAGGAGGGTGGACTACAAGTATAAATTTAGCTTTTTTTCGGTGACAAATAAACAAATAGAAACTGAAGTAAAAGGAACTAAGGCATGTGCATGAGGTCTTTACATTTTCCTGGTCAGAAGACACTGAAGAAAGAGACCCATGTTTTCTTGTTTTTTTTTTAAGCTTTTCTGTTGCTTTTTCTTATGGGATGGGGTGGTGTGTGACATTGCTTTGAGGTTTCAGTGACTGTGACCCCCAACCCACCTCCCCCTTTGAACCTTAAAAACCCACACCCAACCACCCTCCCAATCCCAACCACCCTCTTTCTTTTGCTGCTCTCGAGGCGAGGAGATTACGCTTTACTTTCGTTGCCGTTCGTCTGGGGAGCCTCGTTGGGAACTGTCTTCACCTCGGTTGTGGCATTCTTCACCTCCGTCTCGCCTTTAGTGTTATCATCCTTCACAGCCTTACCGCTATGGGGACAAACACAAGAGAGCAAGAGAGAACCACACAGATAGAGAGAGAGAGAGAGAGAGAAAGAGAGGACATTCTGTTAGCAGCGAATCACTAAGTCTCTCTCACACAGCTAAACTGTCTGCTCTGAGCTGCCTTTTGTGTCATTTTTCAAAGAAAGGAGAAAAAAATGGGGGGAAAACATGCAAGATGCTTTGAGGGAATTTGTTTTCCCTCCTGGAACTGAATGCATTTCATACATAATAGGATCAAGCTCACTATCCTAGCCAGACATCAAATAAGAGTACATGGATGTCACAGCTATTTTCAAGGAACAATGAATGCTGATGTGGAATGAGACAGGGCCGGTACAGTAAGCACAATGCAAGAAGGAATGAAAGACTGAGGCATAACCTACAACACAAACTACAATACACAAGAGGATTACACGCCGTCTGGACTGAGCCAGGACACAATGGGAAGAGGTTTTAAAGCCATACTTCACTTAAGTCGAACATTTTCTGTTGTGTGAATGTGTACCATTGTTGGAATACATTTGCAGTAAATGTGACACTCTAGCTTCCATTTTAAAAGTGTAGTGCAAAATGTTACAATTCACTGCTGTGTCACATACAGTCATGGTGTCTTCTGTCCTCTGTGTCAGCTCTCAAATGGCCATTTTAAATCAGTACACTTCTCTATCCTGCTGACACATATACACGCTCTCTGCGGGATTTGCAAAGTTAGGCCACGGTCTGTCCCATATACAGCATCCATAAATACATCCAACCCTGACAGGCTAAAACTGAAACAGCTTTCCTATGGTATAAATGTCTTCAAACTAGATGTGATTTTTGAAAACTTTGTTCCCTAGTGTTACTTAAACCATGTGTTACTGTTCATGAAACCAAAATCTAAATCTCCACCAGAGTCTCCCCGCAGCTATAATGTTTATTACATCCAACAACACTGGACTGTTATATGGAATAGGAAAAAGAAAAAAACATGATAAAAGATGTTACTATTTGTGGAGCAGAAGTGGGGCTGACAAAGTACAATGTGCCTGAAGGTGGTGCTACAGTCTTTGATAAAACAGGTTCATTTCCTTGGGCATATCAATGTTGTCAGCAAATGTCATAGCAATCTGTCACTTTTCAACTGCATGCTTCTCATCTAGAATACCAACTTGAAATGTCATGTTTTGCATAAAAAGTGTGAAAAATACTGGACCATGTGGACCCTACTAAGGCAGTTTTATACATTAAAGTGAAGTCATGCTAATTAAGCTAATTCAAAGTATTTTACATAATTGCAGCCAAAACACTCGACTATAATCCTCAAAATAATAAATCAGCATGGCTGTGTTTTTGTATTCTGTTTTTAACTGACCTAAATCCCCAAAATTCCACTGGGTTTTGCACAGCTTGTGCATTTACAATACTGTGTGCATTTATAATATTGCAGCTTACTCAACTTCAGTGCCCAACTTAAAGATGTTCCCCTTCACTATCCATGAAGCTGTGCAATACAGGCAATGGCCTCTTTAAATCCAGCTCGTTACTGTTAAGTCACTTTAATATAATTTCCACAGAAGCACTGTCAGCGTCGATCCACATTTGATATCTCCTGGACATGTATGGTTAAAATGATTCTATGTGTGCAATATCACTTCTATCTATCTATCTATTCTCTTCAAATGTTTTTTTTGAATGCTCTTACATAATCAAAAGTATTTTGAAGCTTACTAATTATAACCTTTGAAACATTGTTTTAAATGTGGTATGAAGCAGCATCATGAAATACATTTATATATGCAACATATAGGGGTATATGAGTATATGAGAGAAAAATGGGCACTGAGGAGAAGAATGCCACTCAGAAATCCAATAAACCCACAAGAAGCCTGACAAGACATTTAAGTTTTGGGATGCTGAAGAAGGATCACCACATAGATCAGTGGAAGAGCTATGCTTCAGTCCTGTCAGAGTGTTATGAAGAAAAATACCCGCGATGACAAGTTTGGTTTTATCAAGGTGATGTTGAGCTGACAAGAGCCCTGCTTCCAACTAGCTCTCAACTCCCCATACTTCATCACTGACATCTTCTTCTGGCCATCCGAGTGAGCAAAGTATGAGATGAAGAAGGGAGAGAAAGCGGAGTGATTGTCAGCAAGCCTCTGTAATTCATCTTCTGCCATAGCTTTCTCGTCATACTCACAGGCTGTCAGGAGTCAGGAACATCTGCAATCTCCGCGGGGCAAAACTCAAAATAATAACCCTTTATAGTACAACTGAAATAAGAGCTTTCTAGAGGAATTAAAACAAAAAAAAGAGGTGTCTGGGAGAAATTTTGTCTTTCAACGTCTATTGTGCTCTATCAAAATAAAGAGGGCATAGAATAATAAGATGGTGTTGCTGGGGGTCACATTGTGACAGCAGCAATATTTAATTTACCCGAACAAGTTCATTCATCCCTACTCAACAGAGAAGCACTGTATTCTTCTGTAGAGTTCTCTCTACAAAAAAAATATGTCTACTCTTTTTGTAGAGTGAACAAGATTTTTTTCATTTTTAGTGTGCAGCACGACTGGAAAGAAAGCTCAGAGAATTACCTTGATCTGGCTGCCATGTCTATTCATTCTGCTGATACGTTACACAACAGATTTATTGGCCCTCTAAACAAATAAAAACATTGTTGTTTACTCCATTGTAACCTTGCCAAAATTGGGTGAACTCCACATTGTCTTTTTCTTTTCTTGAGAAGCACAACAAGCAAAATATCGTCGTTGCTGCAAGAACTTGGACTGTTGCTAACATGATGCACAAAAGAAAATGAATAAAAATAAAATACTAGTTTGTTCTTCTGTGAAATTCATGCACACCATTTTTTTTTTTTGAAACCGAAGATGAATGCAAGCATAATGTCAGAGACAGAATGCACTACAGTAAATACCATTGGTCAAAGCTGAGCCAGGAAATTGTTCTGTGAACTGTGATGGATTTTTGTAACGTACTGTTCGGATTATCATTCTGTTTCATTTTCTCTTCCAAATACTGTAAATTTGGCTAACTTGAGGAACAACCGTCTGGCTGTCTCTTGCCCCCATATGCTTTCTATTTAGCAATATCATTGTGCTTCTCGCTTGGAAAGTATGGTCATATTGCTGATAGGAAGGATAAGAGCATACACCTGATCCATCAAATGTTCTCCATGTTGGAATCATTACTTACATTTATGTATTTTAGAACTGTTATCACTAATGTGAGTACTGAAAGTAGTCTAAGTAAGTATTGCTGGAAGAACTGTAGTATACATATACTGGGTGTGTAGTAAAGAAAATGCACCACTAAGCCACTTGTTGTACATACATTCAGCAACTGGTTGAGTGAAATATAAAGAAGCTGTGCAATAAGGAAAAGGTTGATTCCATTAAGTCAGCAGACAAACAGGTGGAGGGTGGAGGGTGGAAGTGGTAGTTGAATGATGATAGCACTAGGACGAAGCACTGGTGGCATCCCAAATGATCATATTCCTGTGCCATTTACCTGCATGGCAAAAATCTGGCAATTCTTTAAGGAAAATTCCACCCTTCAATTTTCCTACAAATGATCATCAACCTGAGAAGTAGGCTACATCCCAGGAGGCACTCTTTGATCAAGTGTTGCAAATAACTATGTTTGGTGTACCCACATTCACTTAACCAGCCTTATTTCTTTGTAAATCAGTTCCCAGAATGACATTTTGCCCCCAGAAAATGCTGAAATGTTTTCAATAAAAGATGGGTGTATGCAAAAAAAAAAAGCATCACTGGCTAATTATACAGCTTTTTAAAATTGGAGCGTGTCTACAATCAAATCTGTGTTCCCTTCTCAAAATGCAACATGATTTCTGGCTGCATTTTATTCTGGTATAATGAGGTTGTTGTTGGTGGACACACTGGTATCTCTGCCTCCGGATCTTTTCTTACATTATGTATTTGTTCAGGCAATCAGGCAACATAGTCAAAATCTACTGAAAGACAGCACTGCTCAGAGGCACCAATGAAAATGTGACTCACATTTGCTGTTGTTTTTTTGTACCTTTGAGCATCTTCTTGATGTAATTACACAAAAAACCTTTTGATCACAGCTACATGATTTAGGCTTTTAGCCTCCTGTTTTGTGTGCAGGTAAGCTTTTCAGTTTTTGTGTGAAATGAATGCAAGACCAGTCAATTCTATTTCTATCATTTGGCTACATATTTTGTCCTTGATTATTCCCAGCTTAACAAATATATATATACTGAAGCTACATAAAGTATAATGAGAGAATGTAAAGGGATGGTAACAAATCAAAACACTGGATATTTTGTGGAAGGATCAAACCTTAAAGGGGGCTACTACACCTGGCAATGTACCTGAACAGTGCATGTATTCTGGGGATCTGATATCAAAACCACTGTGTTTGCATTTTAGGGTGAAATTTTCCTTTAAAAAATGGCACATTTGTGGGTTACTGGGATGCTACCAGAGCAGAAGAGACAAGTTGAGGAATGGGGAAATGGAAGTGTTCATACTCATTTTGGGCTGGTGTGGTCGAGCCTGTGCACAGGGCATTAGGTGCATCCTCGGTCGGGCCGTCTACTTGTGAGTCCTTATTCTGGGTGCTCTCAGGGGCTTTGACTGGGTCACGCTGGTTCTGTGGCCCGTCAGCATTAGCAGAGGGCAGGCTGACTGGCTCTGGGACAAGGGATGTTGGGTTGGATGAAGGGGGAACTTTAGGGGTGTCGCTCAGGTCGACCAGGGGCCCGACATCAGGTTGGGTGTTAGCTTTAAGTGCACTGGACTGGGCAGCAGAGCTGCTTTTTGGGGAGGACTTGGCAGGGACAGCTTTGGTTGGGCTGGAGGCGCTGGTGGTTAGCGTGGTGTTCTCACTAGCAGGACTGCTCTGCGCCGTGCTAAAGCTCTCAGCAACTGAGTTAGTGGCAGTGGAGGGGAGCAAGTTTACCACTGGGAAGGTGGTGTCTGCAGCAGCAGGCCTGTTTGGTGGGGAGGAGCAGGGGGAGGAGAATTAGGGGTGGGGGGTGGACACAAGCGTAGAGCAATCAGAAAAGTGAGGGAAAGAAAGAAAAAGGACAACGAGAGAAATAAAGGAATAGAGGGAGAGTGCAGGTCAGGGCATAAACAAGGCAGAGTGAGTGCTACTTTGCTGCAGTGAAAAAGTAAAATCTACAAAATCAAAATGTTAGCAACACAATATTTGTGAAGGGGTAAACAAAACACAATACAACAATAAAATATAGACAGAAGGTAGGGTTTTTGGGATTAGGATGCTAATAATATGCTTTCCACAATAAAGCAAAGACCCAGGAGAAAGCTGTGTTTGTTGTTGAAGTGAATGAATCCAAGTGGACTAGGAAGTTCTGCAGCCTTTGATGTGAAAGTATTTTTTTGTTAGATATAGTGTTGAACAAAAGGTAAACACCCGTACAAGTGTTAGTCACAAAATGTGTCTACCATCAATTACACTCTTTTCAAAATCAAACATATTTAGGAAGTGCTGTTTCATTAACTTTTCATACAGACACTGAATTAAGTGTAAAAACCACGTTGCTACATCGACTTTAAATGGTCTGTCCCCATCCAGGAATGTCACTTTTTGCAAAATACTGTTGTGAGTTTGCGAACTGTGGAGCAGAATAAAAACATAAATTGTTGTAAATTACCCTAACCCTATGTTGGTATTACTCCTTGACCAATGATCTTATAGTGTACAGCATAAGCAGTTCAGCGCAGTTTAGTTTCAGTACTACCCAACACAACAGAACTGTACCTCAACATGCATTTGCTGAAAATGACACATTGATTTTATTCACCTCTCTGTCCAGATACTGTGTAGATAGGCCTAAGTCTAAGACACCCCATAAAATGGGGAAGTAGTCCTGTTCCATACTCACTCGGGTTCTGTCAAAGGTGTGGTCTCATTGGGTTCAGTGGGACCCCCTCCTTCTTGGTTTGGGGTGTGTTCTTCCTCTGTTCTCACCTCAACAATGGGCTCCTTAGACTCATCTTTCCTGTTGTCAGAATACAACAAAAAAATTGCAAACTTACTTTATGTGCTGTTAATCTGTTCAATATTGACGGATCACTGAAGTGTGGGGCTTACTAAGCTAGTTCAGACAGATGGCTCGAGTTGTCCTACGTATGGTACACAGTGACATAATCTACCTCTGTGATACATGACCAAACCACCCAAGCCATGTGATAGGAAAATCCATTTAAAGGAAAATTCTGGTGATTGGCAGCAATGTAAAAGAAAAATTGGAGTTATTGGGATAAAACATGCAAAAACATTGGCACTGCATAGTCCTTTAAACTGTCAAAAAACCCTCATTTCAACATTTGATCATCCTCTTCCTGTATCCACCTGCAGAGTCTGATTGTAGGTTTCCCCTGAGGGCTTGTCTGTTATCATCACTCCCTGCTCTGTGATTGTGCTAAGCTTTAAAGCGTTTGCATGCTGGGAGTGACATGTTTAGATCTGAGTTGCCAAATATCACCTCTTTATGAACCACGATTCACCCTCAATGATCTGTTTCATGTGAGTTGTCTGGTTGAAATATTTATTTGTTGCAGTTCAATATTGAACATAATTGAACAGAATTTTTGATCAAAGGCCAACATGCAATAACTGAATTTCAACAAGATTAGATATTGATAAGAGTAATCTGTTAATACAGTTCTAAAGAGTTCACAGTTAAATCGTGCTTTGCACTTGAAGTGTGACGTACTGTTGTCAGTAGAAAGTCAACCTATGACAATCACAATCTCTGAATTCTAACATGCTGGCTACATTTATTCTTTTTATTTATTTATTTTTATATTATGGCCATTTGGGAGCAGTGGAACTGTAAACACATCATCTTAGCTTTTATTTGGAGTTGAATATAAGTCCAATATTGACTCTTTTTTGAGCTCTTCTGGTCGACTCCAACTCCTGAGAAATTGAATTGGCTTTTAAGCTGCTACATGCGCCATGTTCTCCAGCTATTCACTAACTTTGGTTCTATGTACTCTGGAGCTGGTCAGGTAGTGTACTGTTGGTTTATCTGTGCTTTCTTGAAAATTCCTGCCAAAACAAGGCGATAAAAGGCTCCATAGAGTTGCAGGAACACAGAATTGATGATAATTATGTGTCATTCTTGTTTGCTATGTGCAAATTATTTCTGGGCCGAAGATGATGTTCACTTACGTGAATGCTGCCTTGCCCTCCTCAATGTCCTTGCTCTTGGCACCCGGGCCAGTCTTCCCACAGAAATTGACAGCGATGCACATGAGGAGTCCGCACTTGTTGAGGAAATAGCAGGTGACGTCAATCCCCACCAACAGTAGGAAAAAGACAACGATGAGGATGCCTACGATTGCTCCGGTACCCAAGCCTGAGCCACCGTCCGTGGCACCTGAAGAGTAAGGACAGACAGAGGGGGACATGCAAGCAAACAGGACAGGAAAGACAGGGAAAGAAGAGGAGATAGAAGGGAGGAAAGGGTTTAACATGAAGGAGAGGGGATAGAAAGAAAGTTAGAAAGAGAGAGGGGGAGATGATGAGGAATGCAGTCAAGCTTTTAATACATTGCTTCAGGTTTCAGTTGTCAAGACCTCAAGTGTGTCTTTCTGTTCAAGGAGAATTTGGTGCTGCTGCTGCTCTTTCCAGAGGCATTTTAAAGATTACTAATAAAGTTTGGCTATTCAATTGCTCCAAAAAATGTTAAAGTTAAAAGCTTAGCAGCTGTTTATCTCAGAATGATTCATCACATTTATAATTCTACTTTGAGGTCAAAGTGCAAATGCAGGTTATTTCCTCACAGACTATTCTACATGAACAAAAGCACATGAAGCTTATAGACAGGACAGAATAAACAGGATTTGGAGCCCCAAAACAGTTCAGGCTTTGCAGCATTGCATTTCTTAGTTTTCATCATTCATTTTGGCATTTGATGACATTTCTACAAACCCAGACTAATAAATGGTAGTCAAATTTCAATATTTGGATGCAAACTGCAAGTGCATTTCAAGGGAAATGCAGCCATCAGAGATTTTAAGGAAAAACGCTCAGTCAGTCTATCAGAATCTTTATAAATGGTTAAATCATAGCTTTTTAAAAATGAGTCTGTACAAAAGGTTGAAACTTGTGAAACATATGCTCGTGTCATCAATGGACATAAGCACAAGTCACTACACAGAACAATGTTGCTCTCTATGATTACTGTTCATTTTTGTAAGAGTCTTGATGACAATAACTGAATGTCAAAAAACTGTTTCAACGTGGTGCAAGATTGACACTTCAAACACTACTTACCAGAACTCAAATTTATGCTCCACAATACTTCAAACAGGACAGACATTTGTGGTACATGGAGCCCAAAATGTTAATACTCAGTGACACTGACAAATCTGGTTATGTACAATCACATCAGTAGGACTACAAAATACAGTGGCAGCCTCAATGGCTAATGCTTCACACATATAGATACAAAGAGGCATGCAGTCGCCTGTCTCTCTTGAGTCTAAAGCTTACGGGCTTGTGTGCACTGAGCAAGTCAGTTCTGATTGGGAAGTTATTTTTTTCTCATTGGTACAATGAAAGTGCACAACACAATACTTTGAATCATTTTTCTTATTCAAGCCCCGACAGTTTATTAAATATATATTGCAGAGATTTGTGAAGCTGTTGACCGTGACCATGGTTGAATGGAATAGGAAACAATAATATGGTTCTGTTTGTGCGATTGATTGTCACCAGGCTGTTGCTCAGGTGCATCAGACGTCATCTGCATCAAGTTGAACCTTTTTCAACTTACCCACATTGTGCTACTGGGTACCTTTTCAGTCTTTGAGTAGTGGTGAGCAGCTCCAGTATGATTTTCAAGGTGTAACTGGCTGCAGCCTCAGCTTAAAAATGTCCCTTCAATTATCAACGTGTAATGTCGCACTTACATTTGTGTACAATATTTTATCACCACATTTTGCCTTAAATTTTAAATGAACCATGTAAGATCATCACAAGCCATTGCTTGGTTGTATTTAACTTATCAATTCACAAATGTTTTTTATAAAATTATTATAAATATTATTTAACAAAGCTCCACCATACCGTTTGTTTTGCAGTTCTGTACAACAGACCATATGGAAATATCCTCATCATAGCTTAAGGCTTAAGGTACAGACCTTTTACTTTGGATCCAGTCCATCCAAAGTTAACTGGCCAGATGTAGACACTGATATATTTCCTGCAGCTACAACAGACTCTCATCTAAACCATCAACCATAAACATCAGGATTTAGTGTCAGTTCCTCAGAATTTATGTGCAAGGGTTTCTACAGCTGATGCAGAGCCATTTTACACTGTTGATAGGTCACATGAGGAAGAATTTATCACAGAAGATGGAAAGATACCAGCTCGGCAGAATGTTAACGCAATGATATAAAAACTCCATTTTCCAAGTTTTAATCCAATGACCCTGTGTTAATGATTCTGCAATATTTTGGTATCTGTCACATGTCAAAAGCTAGAGGGCTATTCCTGTAAGCCCTCTAAATATTTTTGATTACTTATTTTAATCTCTCTTTGTCCCATCCAATAATATTAAACCACACTTGACTTAGAATATGAATTAATATTTCACTACAGCACGATAGACATGTTATTAATAGTAAATATATCTATATAACTTTCATTCCTCTCGTACTAATTGTTAATGATTTAAACAGCCAATGAAGTTATGAACATGTCCAAGCTCTTTTTACACTGGCTTCCTTATGTCCTGCAATGACTTTTTCATTGGTCCATTTTATATGACATATTTACCACAGAAAAGTAAATTTCCAGACTTTATGAGTTAACAAGCACCGCCTGAATGGAGCATTAACCAAGTAACTGACACAAATGTAGGCAAATAGAGGCCTCTGGGCCTTTGAAGTGGGACAGTTTTGTTGACACATATTAAGTTTTGCAATGCAGACTTCAAAATAGACATGCTTTAGAATCTTGCAGATGCTGATACATGATTTGCGCTCCTAAACTTGTTAAAATCTTGCAGACAGCCACTGTAGCACAGACTTCGAAGTGATTGATAATGTTTTTTTTTTTAATTAGTTTTTACGCATCACAAACATCTTGTGTTTGTGTTTAGTGCACTTGTAAGACAGATATTTTCAAATGAAAGCACAGCTCATGTTTGATCTAGACATTTAATTTAAATTCACCGGCTTCCTATCTTTGGCTGCAGAAATATGCAATCATTAATTTTCTCTAAAGGCTGTAATCAAAATAGCAGTGTATACCACAGCTCTGTATACTTATAGGTGACTACAGTGTTACAGACAACACTTGTTTTTCCTCTACCCATTGCTTCATTTGCATTTTAACAGGCACAATAAATCATGTGGCATGTATTCAGAGCTGAGGGGGGATTTCACACCAAGTGTTCTCACTGAGGGAGAAAGCACAAATCTACATGTCAGGATGGACTACAAAAACATTTCTCTTTACAGGCTTGTCAGGTACAGTACTGAGCTAGCTCCCCAAAAGACTGGGGAGAACAGACTGCATATGATATGCCTAAATTTCACCAAAAACCACAAATTCCTGAGAAATCAATAACTGGCCACTGTCCAACACAGACAATCTGCTAGACTTGGGCACCAGCACACTGATAAAAACAAACAACCTTATATTGGCAGTTAATTCACATATCATTAAAGCTTTGGATGGTGCATTCAAATAGTGGCAATTGGGATGCATAATTTAAACATTGAACATACAGATTTTCTTATTTAACCTCTCTCCAACTCTGTCATACCTACACGTGGCTTTATCTTTACAAACGCTTTCTGTGCACGTTTAAACACACAGAAATGTAAGTGAATTCTAATGGAAAGTTTCCAAAGGTACCAAATACAGTTCGTCTGGTGAAGTCATTGACTGTATATAAATATGGATGATGCGTCACCTCTTCTTGCTGCTATGTAAAAGTGAAGTCAAAATATCTCCTTTCTAGGTGCTGCCATCTTGCTTGCGACTCTTTTGGGGAGCTGTCATGATGTCCATCTTTATATAGAGTCAATGGGTGAAGTGCAGTGAGGAGTGTATATGGCGTTTAATTAGTCTCAAAACCCACACACATAAAAACCAGGTGTGTGAATGTGATACAAGTGCAAAGAACAGTATCTCCCTGGCGAGGGAGCATTTCTGCTCCACGTGCACAAATGCAGTCCCACAAGGACAGGGCTGTGACGAGCGTGAACTTGACCCTCTTATGTGCTTGCATCTGCATACAGCCCGCTCCTTTGATTGGTCACTGAAAATACTGACCGTGACCTTTGCTTGGGTGTTTGGTTTGGTCACTGACACAGTTGAAGACAGGCGGTTGCCTGAGAGGACAAAGGGAAACATAAATAATGATAGCAGCTGATTCTCTGTTTTTTCACCCTTTACACTTATGAAAAAGTGTTAGGCACTGTAGCAAAAGCTTTAAAACTGTTTAAACCCACTGTCAGATTTGTGAAACCTTTATTTAAAAACAGAAAAAAGGGCAATTTCACTGATATTTCTTCATCCAGACCACATTAGACCAAGTTTAGATCAAAAACTCCTATATTTAGGCTTGTCAAATCTGGGCTAGATTACCAAGGAGCCTGCAGAGTCTCATTAAAGCTCATTAAAGCTTCAGTGCTTTCTGCATTGCATTACTGCAAATAGAGAACATCTTTTTTGGTATGCATACTGACTTTTTTGAGTACACTTATTTCTGTGTTTTTGCTGGTTTGAAAGTACTTCATATGCAAAATCTGCTTGGAATATGTATGTTTATAGAAATGGGACACACCTTAAATCTTTGACAACTCTCCAGTGACTAGCATGTGACCTTAAGTACCCATCAAGACTCTTGCGTCTAAGGATGCTGTACAGATTGTAAAACCCCTTCAGGCGAATTTGTGATTTATGATATTGGGTTACAAATAAAACTGACTTGAAATTAGGGTGTAAAATTCTGAGTCAAATCGACAGGTAACAAAAAAAATCAACTTGGAATTGAATATTGCGATGAAATATACAAGGTCTTGTACAGTTTATAAATATATTTGGAAAATTTAAGAGGGAAAACAAGAGTTTTATGAGGTTAATAACCATATAAAAACAACTAATAAAAACTGTAAATAGACCAATAAATGCCAACATTTTACTGTCTATTGTAATTCATATTCTAGACATTCTCATTCATAAATAGATCACATGTTTATATCAGATTGTTGTTTCAGCTCTGCCACAGTGTGGCACTGCACCACCATTGAAATAATAGGAAGCTCAAATTCTGTTTTCTTTTTGGGCATAAGGAAGCAGAATAATGCTGACAACTGACTCCCTCTCTGACTGATTAAGATCTTTGGAAACTCTTCATGCAGCAAGGACTGTGTATGTGGCTGGATTGGTTTTCAAGTATTTAGATGCATATTTCAGTTACCAGTGAGGCATCAGGCCCTACACACTGATGTGTTTATTGGCATGAAAAATATGAATTGCTGACTCATTTTCCTGGAGTAGAGGAAGCATTATCAAAAAAAAAAATCAACTTTATAATATACCTAATTTAATGCAGAGTGACAACATTGCTAAACGGAGATGATTACTCTTGGGTTTCTGACTGTTAATGCCTTTTCTAAAATACAAAATTCTTCAGTCAGTGATTGAATATTAAAAGGGACCTATATGCTCATTTCCAGCTCTATATTTTTATATACTATATATACATCTATATCTATAGACATAGATATATATACTAGATATATACTAGAGTAGCTTTGCATTATTCACAGTTCAAAAAACGAACTCCTTATTTATCTTATACTGTCTCTTAAGGGGCAATATCAGTATGTGTTGTTAAATTGTTGTATGTTAAATTGCTAACCCAAGATTTCCTTCTTTCCTGCTTCAAATCAAAAGCTTTTAAACAACGAAATAATGGGAGGCTTTTATTGTGAAGAATTTACGGGAAATGAAAGATGTTCCTGTGACTAACCCAGCCTTTTGCTGGATTACTACTACATATCTTCACCTCTTTATTTGACAAGTTGGCCACATTTAATATGAACATCTGACATTGTAACATTATATATATATGACTGAAAATAAGGAAAAGCATAATAGGTCCCCTTTATATTAAATTTCCATCTGTTTACAAAACAAAAACAACATGTAGTGTTCTATAATAAAAAGCCAAGTTTTGGAAAATGAAGGAGGAACATTTATAGATTAAATGTGCAGTGTGTAGAAGTTAGTGCTGTCTTGGTAGAAATTAAATGTAATATTCATAAGTATGTTTTAATTAGTGTACAATCACCTGAAAAAAAGAATCATGGGTCCTCTTCCACAGAGCTCACCATGTGTCTACAGTGGCCCAGAACAGACAAGATCTATGCTCTACAGAGCATTCTTTTTTCTTTTTTTTTTTTTTTTTTTTTTACAAATGTTATGGCAATTGTAGATTCTCCTACATGCTTGGAAGGGGGTGTATTCAGTCTGTTGCAACCTCACTGCTAGATGCCACTAAATCCTACACACTGCATCTTTAAGGAATAAATTCAACTTGTCATTTCATTTCTCAACTTCTATCTACATAAACATCTCATTAATCACATAAAACTAACAAAGTGAGATGTTTTTTGGCTATGCATAGAGAGTGAATTGCTCATTCCTGAACAATAACAGCACAGCAGCTCTTATTGTAGTCTGTATGCAGTGGGTGTCTGCATATATTGCCTCAGAGAAGAGAAATATTCTTTTTATATTCAATGCAAGTGCATCTGATGCACACACTTAGATGAAGAACCTGATTAGCAGAAATGAAAATCACTCAGCACGGATCAGCACTATCATTACTCAGTAGCCACTGATGAACAACAAGAGGGACCTACAAGTGACAAAGTATACCTCAAGGGTGTCATAAACCCTTATTATGCTTCTGACAGAACTTAGTTGAGATTAAACATCAGTGCCAGGGACAATAAAATGAAATAATACAAGTCCTAAGCCAGTAAGGAAGGTAGGCCAGAAAGTCATTTTTCAAAGATGAGAACTACTCAAAGGAAACTAAGAAAAGGTATAAAACACATCTACTTTTTGTCTTTGCCAAAGTAATTCAGGTCTTATTTCTTGTATGTCCTCTCATTCCTGTTAGGGGAAACAGGAATAACATATAACATATCATTGTTTTTCTACCTTTAAGCATGTTTGGTTGAAACAAGCAAACAAGTTTTATGCTCTAAGTCAGAGGCAGAGAGCGTCTTGAGGCTACATTCATCCAAGCAGCCCATCTGAAACCCTTTTCAAATGTTACCAATCAGATGGAACAACCTTTGACATTTGCTTATTTGGAATTGAAGTGCTCTTTGCTGTAGACTTATACTGCTTCATATGAGACCTCCCACTGAAAACCCATGACAACGTCTTTGATAGACAAATGACAACAAAACATGTTCTGTTTTTGTAAGATAGTGAATGATTTTATATTTTATGTATTTCAACATCATGCTGAAATACCGGAAAAGAACAGATGGCTAAAAGAGATTAAAGTCATTAATACTACAAGAGTGGGTTCATTTATACTGTCTGATTACTGAAAATGTATCAATATTTTATTAATTCTCTCACATTGAATTGTAGTTGATCATGGCTGTAGTTGATTCTAGTCTCTTCAGTTATGCATTGCATCCCCTCACCTGCATTATATAGCAGAGTGTGAAACAATTGTTGAACAAATGGAAACTATATAGAGGGCTTTGAGCAAACTACACTCTGATGGCTTTATTTGAGGCTTGTAACTCTTGAACACAACCTTAAAAATAACCTTTTGTGTTAGTGCTTTGCTCAAATGCACAAAAATAACAACTAAAATGGAGCTGTCTAGTGGCTGAGTGGATAATGGTGTTTGTCAGGAGCGAAGGTAGAACTTGTGTGATGTTGTGATAGAGCTACACAACCTCAAAGGGAGGACATTAGAGTGGATGGGTGGGTCGACATAGTGTGTGACTTAAACATTGGTTTGACCAGATATACCACAATCTGTTCTCTACATTCACCAGGTAGTTGCTAACTTTGTCTGTTGTTTGGTACTGGGCAGGTCATGTGCAGTTGCTTTATCAAAGCTTTTTCACTTAACATAGCTGCCTGTTGCATCTGAAATTGACACTAATTAGAGTGTTTTCTAAGCAATTCTTTGACAGATCAGAAAACACTAATATGCATCTTTTTGTAACTGTGGTCGCTTTTTGGATCATCAGATCAGAAAACTCATGGTTTCAGAGGGCAACTACAAACAACACCTTTTGTTGTTTAGTTTGGAAGACATGTTGCTATGGCATTTGTAGTTGTCACATTTCTGTGCCGTTTTGACTGGGAACATTTAGTATGTTGATTTCATGCTTCAATAATGCTGTTAGCCAGCTGGAACCAAAATATCTGCTTAGCTAGCAATAACTGTCATGTTGCTGCTACACATTTGATTTGTGCTGAATCAGACTGCTGGATAGTTAGCTAGCTAGCTTAAAATACATTATGTAGCCAAACAGTAATCTACATTTGGTCACAAATCCTTTTATCTACCTAACTTCTGGATTAGCTTCTGTCCAACCATGTATTTTTGCATAGTGGATTTATTTAATCATGTCAAAAGGCTGGAACATGATTACAGCTGTTACAAGCTAAAAGTGTATCCACTGATGTAACTGTGTATACAATTTGAACACTTCCTAATTGTAATAGATATACTAATGATGTTTTCATTAACATTCAAAAACTACAGTTCCCACGAGATTTTGATAGTTCTCAACAGTATGGTTGTTTTGTTGCTAACAATCTTTATTACGGTGTTCACACTTTTATTAGCCAACAGTTGATACAAATTTAAGAATATGGACAATATGGAAACCCCATGTTTCATTTTTTTTGACAAGAAAACATTTATACAAAAACAAATCAAGTAAAGAAGCTCAACTAGTTCAGAATTGAAAGCTCTATTTACTAGTTTTACTTTCACAAAAAATAGTCATGTATGATTGCAAAGCCTCTATACGCTGCAAACTGTTTTCCATTTGTTCATTTTTGTTCAAAATGCCTATTGTATTTTTTCCCAATAAAGCTATAGCCAGGCTTCAAATCTTTCAAAATTTGGATTTAACAGTCATGTGTGGGATAATGCAACACTGAATGCAGAATACAGACATCTTGTTAAAGCGGCAGAGAAAAAAGGCTAAAATCAGCTTCACAATCCAGGCCACAAACAGTCAGAACAAGTCAGCACTGTGTCACACATCTTAGCATGTTTAGTTTCTATACTGTAGCTTCAGAGAGCTATTACTTTCCTGAAAGGAAAAGAAACACAATTTATTTCAACCCTACAATGGTTACACAGAAACACACTGATATGTACTTACAAAAATGTCTGAAAGAATAAAATAATTTCACATTAATGAAAATGAATGAATTTAGCTGTTTCAACTGTGTGTTTCAGACATTTCTCTGCTTTCAGGTAAAAAGAGAACATGGATCGTCAAAATAACAGCTGATTTTTTTGTATTTCAGTTTGAAAAGAGTATGTACACTTTGTCACAAAACATGATTAGTTTCTCTGCACAACCTTCGGTCCTATCCTGAAAAGGCGGTTACATAAGAATGTATTTGAAAGTGACGAGAATTAAGAAAGTGCCTTGAAGAATGAATACTCTGACCATAACCAATATTAAATTTCTAGACAAATGTTATACTTCCCTCATTTTGTACAACTGGACATTTCAAGCTTGTATCTAAAAAACAGAAATTAGGCACAGCATTTTTTACTCATCACCTGGTTAACACATTCATAATGCTTGACTGGGGAGCTTCAAAGCAGCTGCATAGCATTCATGAATACTGGATCATGCCTTGTGTCAGCTTTCATGCAGTGTTCATGCTTTTATGTCATCTGTGATGTGACAGTGGAATGATGTGTCTGTTTAATAGGCAATAAATTCCAAAATAAAAGTCTCTTTACAATTGCCATTTGCAGTCAGAACATTGTAGACACAATCAAACAGTGTAAGGGAATTATTCCATTTATCACTCCTCTTAAGATTGCATTAAGGCATTATGAATGTGTTACTAACCGTATCTAAAACAAAGTGGCAATACTTTGTCTATATTATATCCCAGTAGAGCACCCAAGTCCAACTTGTAACATTGACAAAACCCTCTAAAATTTCCCTTTCTGGTTCTATTCATATACAACATGAAAACAGATGAAAAACAAAAATATTAACAGAATCTAAAACTCCCAAAATTTGAGAATGATGCAAGTACTGAGCACCCTGTAATAACATCATGAAACCAATGTCTTGACTTTTCAACTTTTTTTTTTTTAAATCTTGTGTGTGGCTGCACAAGGGTCAAAAGGCATAGAAAGCAAAGGACTCAGGCCAAAAGATTTTTATAGGCTCAGACTATCCTTTCTCCTTGAATGAAATTAGTTTATGAGAGCCAGAGCACAGTCAGCATGGACAGCAGAAGAGCTGCCAGACTGTACGTCACACATCGGCAACCGAGGGTAGCTGAGGTTATTGACCAACCACAGATGAAAAATATATATTTTAATATCCATAGCAATAATGTGTGACAAGAAAAACAAAACATAATAAAAACACAGAGAAAGAAATTTGTGTGTATGACAATGTCATGGTCCATAGGTGTCCAAGAAGTTCACACATGGATACAGGAAGAGGACACGGAGAAAAGGGAAGTAGGTGAGAAAGAGGGAAAAGAGGGAGAGAGATAGAAAAATAGGTCAGAAATACAGAAATACAAGTGTGGAAGGTTATTAGAGACTGAACTGAGGAATAAAAAAGGAAGTCTAAGTTAGAGGATCAACGTAAAAAGAAGTCATAGCATGTTATTAGCACAGCAAATGACACATGGTTCATGGCAGGCATGGGTGAAAGGTCACAGAAATGAAGGTAATGGGGAATGAAAACATAAAGGAAGAATTTTCACACACACACTACAGTCCAACCTCTCTGCTTTAAAGTTAAGTATAAACAAAGGGAGTATTTAATCAGTCATGGTGCTGATCAGTAGCAGAGTTTTGGATAAAATAAATGACAACCTGGATGCGAGAGCACATCCACAAGAGTCAGGTTATTATCTCTCATTCGTAATGGCCAGTGGTGTAATGTGAAGTAAACCCAAATATATGCCTACACTTCAAGTGCCTGATAAAAGCCTCATTAATTCAACCATCAGGCCATTAATGGAAAAAATTATGGACACAGTAGGGCCTCTAGGTTTTGTTATGTGTGTCATAAACAGCAAGACCTGAAGGCTGGTGTACTGACTGACAAAAAACAATCAATTCAATATCCAATCAGCAGCTCCCTTATTAACCTGTAGAGTAGTAATGCTGGATTGGTTTGCTGCTGCAGCATATTACTGACAAATCAACAGCACTATGCTCATTAAGTGCATTTCAAGTTATGCTTTAGTAACTTTGCAGATGCATTCATTAGAAATGTTTCCTCGTTATGCTGATGTAATCCAGGCATATTATGTTTCCTACAAATTCTTCCTATTAAGCAGAAGATTACATTTCTCGAAGACAGATTTAGAAAAGCCAGTCATCTCCTAAAAGATGCACATTTTACAGGTGTAACAAAAAAAAGCAAACACCTGTTTTTTTCAGTAATACAAGCACTAAGATGTCTACTACCGTATAACAGTACTTCACCAGACAAGATGGTTTGATTTGAATGTGCGCACATGTAGCAAGGACAGGGCAGGGGAATATTCACAGTCGAGACACTTCTGAAGCTGCAACTACACCACTGGTCATGGCAGGGAGAATGACCCATGCAAAAACCACACAACCACAACAGAAGCTGGTAATGAAAGTCAAGTCCATGGCATAGATGAATGCATGATCTCATGTTATTAAAACTGCAAAAGTTATTTATTTTATTTTTTGTAGTTTTACTCCAATGTCAACCTTAGCTGGGGAGATTTGGATGGATCAGTTGTTAACAACACCTGCCACTTTTATATCTGTGTCACCAAAATGTACAAAGGCTGTGTTTATTTGGACCAACACATTTTGGCATGAGAATTATGATGATTTTTTTTTTATCTTGCTACAGCTGGACAGCATTTAGCCTTCTTTGGTAAGACATGCAAATGCGGCCCAGCTGTACCTGTAGAGAACAGAAATTACACAAGCCAAATAATATCAAGGTTTTTGATGTAACAGATTCAACATATTATTTTTCCAAAGAAAAGGTAACTTAACACTAGGAACACTAGGTTTTCAGCCATCCTGATGCATTCTAAAATGCAATCAAACCACTTGGATCAATATGTTTTTGTAGCATTTTGCGTGTGGGACTGCTTTTCTGAGTACGTGTTTGAAAAATGAAAAACAGAACGAATTTAAACCGACTGAGACTTAACCTTAGATGATCAACCCTGCATTCACATTTTGCACTGCAGTGTCAATTTAGCACATAGAGCCAGTATATATTTATAAAAGAGCAGCTGTTTTAAGCCACCATTATCAAGAACAGCTGTGAAACCTACTGAACGTAAAGGCAGATGTCCTACCTAAAAATAACCCTCAGCAATTTCCCACGTGCTCCCCCCCCCCCCCCAAAAAAAAAAAAAAAAAAAAAAAAAAAAAAATAAAAAACACAATTAATGAAATGGGGACTGATTTGGATGGAGCCCATGTGAAGTTAGTCTGGTAATGTCTTAAGTGATCCAAACCTCCCACTGCTATATGGCTGTTGTGCCATGCACTGGCAGCAATTGCCTTTTAGGGTCTCCAGTAAAGTACAGACAAAATTATTCCAGTTGTAAGTAGCACCATGCAAATAGTGTAAGGGCTGCATCCCCACCTAACTAGGCCACACATTGTATATTCAGGTCCGTCACAGGCCCTGAAATGTGAGACCCACTAAACCTGGCAGTAGAAGTGAAAGATAGAGGCTGAGAGAAAGAATGAAAATATAAGAGAACATGGAAAAAGAGTTTATAAAATTAATGAAGGGAAGTCAAAGTGAAAGGGATCAAGAGAAAATAATTAAAACAGGGACAGAATAGTAAAATATAAAGTCTTTATTTTATGAGATATTACTTTATTTTTATGTTATTAAGTAATATGTTCATCTATTATCAGGGGCTATTGGGAATGCATTATTTTACCTGGTCAACTTAAAAAAAAAACATTTTTTGTGCCTTTCAACCCCAAGCCCAACTGCTCTTACTGCAGATATATAAATATAAACAGTATAACTGTATTGTTTATTTTTAAAAAAAGGCTGAGTCATTTCCCTGAAAAAGTTTTTACATTAATCAAGCAAGAGTAATCATACACTTGTTGAGGATTTAGGACTTTGTTGGGAATGTGCTGAAATTTTACCAGGTTAATTTATTGCATGTCTTTCTTTCATTTATTGTAATTGTAGTTTATTTTTGTTCTTGTCTTTCTCGTCATTACATTGGTACATTAAAATATCGACAATATGTTGTTTCTAGAATATTGTGGATAATTGCTTAGCTTTGAAAGCACGAGATAATGGTAAACATTATGTATTCCTAAAACCAATTATGATTAATTAAATTAATTTCTTCCTTATGTGTTTCTGACATGTTCATTTCATTTTCTCCAAATCTAGTTTGTAATATCAGTGTCATTTTATTGGATTCCTTACTTGATAGTTAAATAGAAATTATTGAAGCTATCAAGATCTCTTGAGAAGGAAAAAGGGAAGCTGAAGGTGTGGATGGAAGAAAGGCAGGATGATACAGAGAGAAAGAAGTAGGTCTTTTTCAGTAGAACAAAAACATACAGTTGGATACAGATGTTTCAACTGTTTGATAGCTCAGGTATAGTGTGATGGGGAGGCAGCCCTAGTTAAAATGTGCATCTTATATACAACACAACAACAGAGAAAAGGCTGACCGTGACCATCGGGGTAGACAAGGATTTGGTATTAACTGGTGCTCCTGGTCTGACTGATCTGGTCCGACTTTATTGCTCACTGAAACCGAGCAACAACGGCTGCCTTATAGACACTACTGAAAACCAGGAGAGCAGAGTATCATGATGCTGAGTTATATCTGCACCAGCAGAGCATCAAGGAAGAGGAATAAATACTCCTCTGTTCCTCATATGGATTCAGTAGTTATTGTTTATCTTGTGCAGCTTGGCCCCTGAAATTTTGTGAAGTGAGTGTTTTAAAATGCAAATAAGGTGCTCTGTGCATGAAAAGAACTGAGAAATGTATTTCTCCAAGTGGAAAGGATTAGGTGAAGGGGGAATAACTGGAAACAAGCAGAAGGTTGGCATTAACAGTAGAAAGACAGACAGTACAGACCAGGGGTAAAATAAATATTAACTTCAGGTGAGCGTGCTTCAACACATCACACTTCACAGCTTGTGTATCTTTACTGATATGAACGTTTTTCATTGTTGTCAATATTTCTATTTAAAACTGAATTCAAAAATGTTTTGATAATTCGAATAACAAAAATGGTGCAACACTTAGAATGGCATTGTCAACAAGGATAGGTGGGACCCAACTAATATGAAATATGATAAATATTTCCACACAGTAGAGTACAGAAAGTACTGGACTACAATCCACCTAATGCCTTAACATAACAGCTACATATTAAAAACATAATACATTTAAACTTTAATCAAATGTACAAAATAACAAGCAACTAAAACTACTTGCTACAGTACTGAACTAGCTGGTTTAGTCTTGATGTTGTGATGTCACAATCTGTTGTACTATACAAGGGCCACCTGACACCCAGACTAGTCAGTAGTCATGCAGACTTGAGTTTGGGGTTTGGTTATACCATAAACTTTAAAGCAGCAGCACACCCTTTTTAGTCAAATTATCAGATAGCTTTATCTCCCTATTCGCCAACTATTGAGGCACACATGGCAATCTAACTACTTAATGAAAACATACTGTATGTCAAATATAGTTTTGAGTAGCTGCATGCCTATGTGTATCTTCCTATGCATTTGTTCTGAGCATTGTGTTTAAGTATAGTAAGACCTACTGAAAATGGTGCTACCAAGTGCTGCAAAACATCCTATCATTTCATATTTAATACTGCACATGTAAACTATTGTAGAGGGACATCTAATTGCTATATGCTCCATAGCAATGGAATAAAAATAATAATCCTTCAGACCTATAAGCACCTACTCTCCTGCCAATATCTCATTAGCCACAGCTCATCTATAATAGTGTGCATGTAAACGCAGGCATTCCAAATGTTTTCCCTGAAACAAACCTTTATCTAATCAAAATCCTAAACAAGGATTTACTTTTCTAAATGTATTCATTAGTTAAACCATTCATGTGATAAAAATGTCATGCTGGAGAAATATATTCTTCACATTATTCATGTCTATGGCACCTCATTTGCATTTCAGAGTTAGTGTTTATTTTACGTAGTGTGTAAGACTATGCTGACTCCTGTCATTTCAAACTTATTGTATAGGCCACAATATTATCTGTGACTATTTTAGGCTTCTAGTGAATACTGCAGTCCTTGATTTTAACTTCAGTAGAGATTGTGCTGTGTATTTCCACTTTGTAACAAGCTGGACCAATAAGGAGAGTAAAAAAACCAGTACATCTTCCCCAAATGATAGACAGAGAGGATGATTCAGACCTTGTAGCCAAAAAGCTTTGAATAAGCACCTGGTATCAGTCTAGAATCCAAATAATAAAGCCTCTCTGGTCACGGTGGGAGCCTTTGTGCACTGTGGCTGGTGTGTGTGGATGCTAGAGGTGAGATGATGGGAATAGTACCTGGGACGGTAGAGGGCTCCGTAGCTGTTCTAAAGGAGAGGATTCCAGGCTCAGACTTGCCCTGCTGATTCTCTGCCACCACACGAACTTCATACTCTGTATTCCAGTCCAGGCCGCTCAACACCACATACTCACTGCCATGGGGAAGGCGGATCTCTGGTTTCCAGTCGGATACATGCTTCTGAGAAAGCAATGTAGAGAATAGAGGAAAGGGTTATTCTACATTGTTTGAGAATGACCCCATTTCTCAAGCTGCGTGTTGAGTGGACTGTTCTTTGATAACTTCACAAACTGCACAGTTAGAGAGTTTACAGCATTAGTTTCACTTGTTTTACCAAAGATTGGCCTGTGGCTCAGATGAGTGAATTTGTAGAACCTTTTTTTGCACTGAAATCATGTAAAATGGGAAATAATCTACTATATATACCCTTTGCCACTAATCCTACTATGCAGTTCCAAAAGGAGTAAAAATCATTACTTTAGGAAGGTAATTCTAATTAGTTATTGAGCAGCAATTTAAAGCATGAAGTTAGAGGTGCAGTTAGATTTAAACAGACCAACTGCTGCCCTAGAAGATTACTGTTACTTTTGGGGGAAGAGCTGTTAAAGAAATACTCATTTTACTCATAATACATTTTGAGAAATGTTGATGTTTGCTGTCAGATGAAGAGATCAATTAAATGTTGTCTCTGTACAATGAAAAGCAGTTAGCTCATACCCTTGAATCTGACAGAGGAGTATTGAAAAGGAAAAAAAAACATTTATTATACTCCTTTTCTTTCTTTTTAAAGTACACTTTTGTCACTTGGAAATATTTTTATTTAACAAGGAACAAAAAGTAGCTTTCATGAAAAGACTCTTGGGAGTTGTTGGTATTCCTTTCACATGTTTACAAGGATGTTTGTTATTAAAGAGTTGGTTTTATTTGACTGTGATGTCCAACAGTGGTTTTAAACTGCATTATTTTAAGCAGAAATGTGATGTTTGATGTTTTGATATTTTTAAGAAAACACTGCATGAATTGAACAAAATTGCAAAACAGCAAAGTGGTACCAAGTTACCTCCTTGCCCAGTATACTCACAGCCTTGTATCTAACCAGGTAATGTTTAATTGGGGAACCGCCATCATCCTGCTTGATCCAGTTGACCTTAAGAGAATTGCCCCTGTTTTGGACCTTGACCTCTAGTTTGGGGGCACTTGGTTCCCCTACACAGGACAAACCACAGGGTTATGGTTAGTTAACATAAAAAATGGCTGTTGCACGACCACCATCCTTCGCTTCTAAACACAAGCAAACAACTGTGCTTCTAACTTCCATCCTGTGTTCAATTATGTTCGTGTCGACAGGGTCAGCTAAGCTAAAACTGAGTAGCAGTTAAACCGTTGGAATTGATTGCTAATTCTGCCTACCAAACACCTGAATGCCGTGCTGTTTTTATGATGTTTTTCATCAAATTGTTACAAGTACTGCAATCAGAGGGCATTGAATATGCAGAGATCATATTAACAAGTGTTATTAAGGCTTTTATCCGTTGTTGTTGTAGAGTCTTTTATACTGTCAAATTGCTCTAGTAAGTTTTTTAAGTTGAGAAAATAGACAATGACCTCTTAAAATCCAATCAGAAATTAATAATTTTTCAAATGGTGATCTGTAATGATTTTAAAAAGCACTGACAAATTATGTTATCCTGCCCATATGGGTGTCAGATCAAAAACGCTAATATCGGCCATTTTTAAAGGCATTGAGAACATCTATTATTGTTTAGATAAGAGGAAATGTTGGAACCACAGTCCACTGACCACAGTCACTCTGCTCTGATGATAATGATATAACTACACTTTCTACAGGCAAGCCTACAGGAAGTGAATATTTGAACATTAAATATAGATTTGTAGTGGCATATCACTGTAAAGTAGCATGGTAAGACAGAGGGCAGTGTGGTTCCCTCAGAACCACTGATGAGGTGTTGTTCTCCTTGAGACTCCTCATTATCTGCTCTGTCCTCCAGAGTAATGGCTTCTGGGTTGCTGGCTAATGAGCCTGTAGACGTTGATTGGACATGTTACTCTATTACTTTTAATAACATTTACACAGTCTTGTGGGATGGACGGTGTGTTTTGTGTGCATGTGGAGTGATGATGGCTTTTACTCCCATGCCATTGTAAGGGCTATAAGGGAGGAGGCTAACAACCTAAATTCATCAGTTATGTACAAATTGGTTACACACAGTTAGCCCTGCTATAATATTATTAAATTGACTTCAGCCTTTGCCCTTTGCTGGTAATTTGATATTGACTACCTATAAGCAGTTGGAAAGAACAAAACTTGTTATATCTTATATAATGTAACACATTATACAGATTTAGATACATTCCTTTTGCTAGCAAATCAGTGAGTAGGTAAGGAAAAACAAAAAAACATTAAATTCTTGCATACATTTCAAATAGACACAGAAAAAGATGTCAGTGTTCACATTTCCAGATGCTGTATTTAACATTTCAAACATCAGTCGTTGTTGTTAACTAAAATGAGAATGCATGAAGGCACTTCTTCTTGATCATATGTTATCATCAGAGCGCACTGCCTGGAAACTGCATTCCACTAGACTGGAGTGACAATGACATATGCTGAGTTAATCAGACATTGTTAGTTAGTAACAGCAGCAGTAACATGGTGGCAGGTAGACATTAGTACATTCAGTATTGTTATTAATGAGCATCATTCTGGGTTAGGTACGTTTTTTTCTGAGGCTAAAACAGAGAAAGGGGTTGTTAGAATGAGAAGCTACTCCATGCAGGCTGGATATTTTGGGTGCTGTTAAACATGAGGGGGGGGGGCAACATGTGGAGCACTGCGCATAATGCTCACACTGACACATGTAGCGGGCATGGTTCCACATGTAGCTCGACCTAATACAGCATCCATACTCATCTTCCAGCATACATTGAGAGGTCAGTGGTTAGAATTGAACATAAGTTAGAGGGAAAAAACATGCTGTAGGATACAGACATCATTTTAGTCAATGGTGTGGATTCATAATTCCTTCTGATGCAATATTTAATGCTGAAAATCTTAATGTAGCAGCCGCTTTGAACCGATACTAATATTAATTATTGTGAAGAAAGAATGCAACACCAGGAGCCTTTACAAAGCCTTTGCCATACCTTTTAAATGTATAATACTGTTTCATTTAGCATGTATATGTAGAAATGGAAGTACCAATAAGATACCAAAGATACAGACACATGCAGACACAAACAGTATCTTCATTGAGAAACAACAGAACAAGAAGAAGGATGCACAAAGAGAGAAGAAATAAACTTGCATGCAGCAGTAATGCAATAGGTTGCTGTGACTCCATTCAGTAAAACCTTGATAGCTACTGTAGAGTAAATCAATTGGTGTAAAATAAGAGAAATTAACTTCATGGGTGAGTATGAAGGCTACATTTAACAGTGCATGTGATGCAGATTACAGTCAGTGGCACATTGTGAAGGTACTCTTGTTTAAATGCAATTCAAAATGCAATGGCAAGTAACAAAACAATACATTTTTAATGTAATGACAATGCAGGTTTTACAAAGTAAAATCTGCGATTTCACCTTTAATGACAATGGCTAGGATAAAAAAGCTAGGCTTCATGACGTGAAGTGTGTTGGGATTAAATTGAACTGTGCTAACCCAGCTGTGCCTGATTCTTCACATAACATAACCAAGGCTGACTGAGGCATGTGAAACCTTAACAATCTTGGCTTCTGATAAAACCAAAGTGAGAAAACTAATGTAAAGTAAGATAAAATGAAAATAAATAAACAATGAAATGAAATGTGTGAGCCCAATTACAATTGAATCTGTAGCTCTTGTTGCATCACTGTAATTTACTGAAACAAACACATGTTGGTGTGTTTTTAAAATGAATATGTTTCCTTTCCAGTGGTATGATTTTAGTAATCCATCCAACATAAATTACATTTTTACTGGTGCCTCTATAGAAAGGAGGCACCTGCACTTTTGCAAGTTTGAGTTGAATAACTTCAGATACATCTTAGCTAGCACTAGTGGTCATTTTTCTACCTGGTATTAAGATGCAATCTGTCTCTGAATATCTTATCTGGGTACAATTATGGTACATTATGGTAATGTAGGTGTAAATGGAAGCATAAGGCATTGAGTCGAATAGTTAAAAACCACATCAAATGAGCTCAAATAACCACGAGAATGTGGCCCTGGTTTGTATTTCGCATATTATTAGCCTGCCCATACAATATGAATCTTTAACAAGGCACTGACAAAAGAACTCTTGAATTGTTACTTTGTGATTGCAATGGAAAATGGAAAAAAAGTTGGCAAGAAGAAAGAAAAATCAAGATGATTGGAGATGAAATACTGTTGAAATGAAGGAGTGCAGTGCAGTTTACTAAATATATATGTTTGTAGAATGGCATTAAGATGGATGAAAAGTTACGAAATAAAACTGAAAGTGTTTAATGCCTCATCTATGAGTCTAATTTTACAAATGTCTTCTGAACGATCATGACTGATCTTATAATCTCAAACTAAAAAAAAAAAAAAAAATTACCTTCTGTTGGCCAGCGAAGACGACATCATCAGCACCATGCAAGAGCCACATGACAAAGTCACATGATGTGCACGCACATGATTGGTTGACAGGAAAATATAGGGCGAGAGGGGGGGGGGGTTATGGGGACAAGAAGGGGAGACATAGGAAATACACAAAACAGTTTTGAAATGATGAAAAGGTCAACACATAATAAACAAAATGAAGAAGAATGTTAAAGACAAAATGATACAAAAGGAACACAAACAACAAAAAGAAACGCATAAATAGATAAACAGATTTTTTTGAATACATATAAAAAAACATGTTGCTGAATATATGAAGCAGTTGCAGATTTTTAGTTTTGGTTGTTGAAAATATGTAGAATTTTCACAGCATAAATAAACAAACAAATACACTGATGTTGATTTTAACATACAGATTTAACAAACAACCAAAACTGAACACCCAGAATTGCCTCATGCATCCGGATAATCAACAGCTTTTCCTCTGATTTTATTTTTTCATTTAAATTTTTTTTTTTACATAGCAACATTTATGTCCAATGTGAAACTGAACTATGGTCAGCTCTAACACCATGATGGCCATTAAAGACAAGGTAAAGATAAGGAAACTGCAGCCATATGCTTGGTGTCCTAGGGATAAATAATAAATCAGAAGAACAGAGGAAACTCTGCATCTTTGGGAATACATACCATGCCAACTAAATATGGTACACAACACATCGGACAACAGTAAACACATGAAACATCAGGAGAAATAAGGTCTGCATCAGATGACGCTCTAAAAGTGACATTTTCTCCTGTGTAGTTGCTGGAGCACAAACTATGAACAACTACATCCTAATGTAAAGCCAAGGCTGTCCTATATGACAAATGTTATTAAAAGTGTGTTCAAAGGAAGAGATTGAGTTAGGGATACTGCAGGGGCATCAGGGACACAAGTAGAACAAAAGACATGCGACAATTACTCCATTAAACTTGTCCGAATTACATAAATCATGTTTGTTTAAACAGTGCACACTGTTATCTCAAATATTGCTTGAGGTTTTGTATAAGCCACAAATTAAAGCAGTCAGTTTAGGTGGTTTTAAAAAACCGTACTGCTCTTTGCACAAAATATCAGAGTGGGTTCGCAAGTGTTGCTGATCATTGTCACCCTTTTGTTACTCCACTGGTTGCTGAGGCTTTCTAAACAGGTAAAGCAGGCCCATCTCTGTGTATTGCCTGGTTATATAAGGTGCATATTATTACAGCAAGAAGAATAATCTCCTTTGCATTATTGTTTGGACAACATGACGAGACTAGTGCAAATTTCATTGCCATTCCTGTAGTACTGTATCTAAGCTAAAAGGACACAAACAGAGAAACATTGAGAGGGTCTTTGAGAAGTCTACAGTGACAGAGTGTCCGTTGTTTTTCAACTAAAATTTGATGGCAAAGAGGCAAAAATAAGCTTGGTAGGTAGTAGAAAGTGGAGGGCAATTGCACAATCCAAGATGGTGACTATAAGTTTTACTAATAAAGAGTATGAATACATTTGATTTAATGTTTAATTGTTACAAGTTAAAATGTTGGATGAGCATTCCTGTGGAAACCAGGTATAAATGCTAAATGACGTTTTGACCTATCATTAGACCTTTCAGTGGGTATCTGGGTAGCTGTGCCATCATAAATCTAGTCACCTGTGACAGGTGACACCATTCTCTAACCCTAATGTCCCATTAAACTGTCTTTGGGGTCTGCCTTAGGTTTCTCCCCGTTTAAAGGGGAGTTTTTCCTTACCACTGTCACCAAGTGCTTGCTCATGGGAGGATCTGTTGGGTTTCTCTTTCTGTAAATTAAAGAGCGTGGTCTAGACCTGCTCCATGTAAAAGTGCCCAGCGATGACTTTGTGTTGTGATTTGGCACTATATAAATAAAACTGAACTGAATTGAACTGAATTGAATTGAAGTGAATTGAATCTTTAAGCTACCTGGCCTTCACTGTAGCATGCTGCTTGAGCCACCATACAAAAACACAAACTTGATCAGCTGCTACACCTTAGAAAACAACAAAGCAACAGAGGCATATACCTCTGTCTATATCTATACTTAAATCTGTCTGGAGTTTTTCCTTGCTGCTGTTGCCAAGTGCTTGCACATGGAGGAATGTTTCTGTAAAATAAAGAGTACAGTCTAGACCTGGTCTATGTAAAAGGCATCCTGAGATAACTTCTGTTATTTGAATTGAAATAATTAAATTGAATATCATTAATCAATATCATCACCAGCTATCGCTATCAGCTAACAACACGCTAGCTAACAGTAGCCAGCGAACAAGATGATAAGCTGGCGAGCATGCTGCCTGAGCCACCAAACAAACCAGCCTACATGACCTTAGCAAGCATCAACGTATATATCTCATCTCAACCCACCAAACAATCAATCCTCCTCAGCTACCCCGTGGTTGTAATAAAGGCAATAGAAGTTGATAAAATAGCGTCCATGACAAAATTAAGTGTTTAGCAACATTATATTATTGACCTTGGCCAATTTAAGACATCGATATTTGTTAAACGACAGATACTTCTGTACTATTGACCACTGCGTTGAAGTTTTCAGTTGAATTTACCAGTTTGTTGTCAACATTAATGGTACTTACAGTAAATTTTATATGACACAAACACAACATAAGTTATAAGCATAGCATACTATCAACAAAACAATCAAAAAACATTAACATGCGTTATTACTGTACACAGTGTTATGATTCTACTATCAATCAACTATATTTATTGTTACTATGGTACCTATTATACAAAAAAATAATAGCAATCACTTAAGTGTCAACATGGAGTTGTGCAGCCACCGATCTATCTGGGTCTTTCACTGTGATTTGGATCTTCATGAACAGGTACATTGTGTTAATTATGTCACACACAATATTATATAATCAGGCCGTTAGAAGGGAAACCTTCATGTCCTTGACAAATGTTAGTAAAATCTATTAGAATTCAAGCCAGTTAGCAAAGCCAGTAAGTTGCCGACTCATTTTGTTGTTTTGCTATACTCTACCTGCAGAAGGAGATGAGCCCTTTTATGAGCCACAACAGTAATGAATGAACATCTATACTAACTGTGAGGTCAAGCAGGTAAGAGACATAGAAGTGGAGAGAGACACACTACACACTGCTGGACTGGCATACTCACTAAGGGCCATACTGGTGGCAGCGATAGGGGGTGGTGTCTCTGATGAAACTGAAAGATGGTGAAAACATGGTGAGAGGTGCTAGAATTCTCCTTAAGATGAATGTAGTACTGGGTCGGTTTTGTTTTAATACTCTCTTGATCATAAGGAATTCCTCTGGAACATTTACATGGAACAATGACTCCTATTGTTTTTTTCATGGGCAGCTAAAAGCTTTAAGTATTACATCTAGTGCAATGGGAATGTCCATGTGAATTGAGATGTCAAAGAATGGACACATTTTATATTTTCAGATATACTGCAATCATTAACACTGTATTGGTCAAAGACACATAAGACATATGACCTTTCTAAATGCAGGTACCTGGTACCAAAGTTCTTTGGAGTTGGAACTTGGGAAGTTGAAATTGGGAGTCCAATCTTGCAAGAACACAACACAGTACAATTGATGATGATAAGAACAGCATTCTCATTCTTATCATCACCTCAGCTGGGCTCAGGTATTGATTACTCTTAAACATAAATGAACTCTACACCTGATATCTCCTCTGTAATCTACAGTGTACTTACATGCAATAAAACCAAATCTAATATCACTCACTAAAAAACTCAGTTATCCTCTGCAAACCCAATTCCAATGCAACAAATATTAGATTTCTACTCTGACACCATAAGTAATTAAATCCTATGTTAACACAATCAAAAATGTGGATAAATGTACATGGGGACCTGAATAACCAGGTTTTGTCTTGATCAGATGACAAATATGATCCAAGCCAGAATAAAACTAAACTGGGATACTAATGTGAATGTAAACATACTCGTTGCTTGTAGACCATGTGGACTGCTGTATGCTGGCCACAGTTGTGAAGCAGAAAATAAACATGATTGGGGCTTTAAGAGCAGTAGGCATAGAATAGAAAGCTGCAGCTCTTCACCATCTACACTTCAACAAAAACTAGGAAGCCATTTACCTATGCGTTCTTGTGATCTCTGAGACACAAGTGGCTTCAAGTCAAAGGGCCAAATAACAAACTGAAATAAAAGCACTTCATGAGCACAAATAGGAATCCTATTTTTTTCTGGATATTGAAGGTCTAAATATCTCATTCTTATGTTTCCATATGGGACATTTATGCACAAAGATTCCCGGCTTTTAAAATCATTACCAGTAAGTATTGTCATTCTACATTGGTTATTGTATGATCATACACCACTGTTCCACTTTCTTGTCTGCCTTCTTTGAAGATCACTGCAGAGCTGAATTGCTGCTGAATGTAATATATTTTATACAAGAGAGATACTAAAAGAAAGATGCTACAAACAAGCAATACTAAAGAAGTAACGGTAGCACAAAGGACTATGGTACAAAATCACTCACTTGCTACAGGCTATGAGTCTGTCATATCAATCTATCACACTGCTTAACAAACCTGAAACCACATTAGAGTAACGGAATGGAATGCTGTCTGGAAAAATGGTACATCAAGTAATGAATGAGTACTACCATCCAATTAAGACTTCTGTGGAACTTTTCATGGAGGAGACAAATTGTTAGATCATGAACACTATTAGTTTCACATAATTCTAGCATGATTCTTCGATCATTAAAGCAGTGTTTTAATACAGAGACAATACTCAAAGTAAAGTAAATAAATGCAAATGGAATGGATCCACTACAGAAGAAAATAAAGCAGACAGAGCAGGGCGAAAAAAGAAACTTACTTGTGAAAGAATACTCTGAGAAGTCCAATGGAATACAGAACAGATGGGAAACGATGATGAGAAAACAATAACACAAAAAGAAGAAACAAAGACAATGAAATGAGAAATATGAACAATGATAGAGGGCAATTCTGTTCTGCCGCATCATTAACCTGCTGTCACACTGCTACTTTGTCTTATTGAACTTAGTGTCTGTAGCAAGTCTCACTTCTCTTTGTTCTGCTGATAACTTTGACTTTGACAATACCAATACTGTTACCCACTAAATTAGAAATTTGTCTTTTAAATGACTTCAAGCTCAGATGTGATTTTGCTTGTGCTATGGACTCAGTGTTTTGTTAAAAGGACAGAAGGGTTTCTGTATAACAACACTGCTACTCTAATGTAATATAACCCATCAAATGACAATATGTACAATCTCAATGGATTCCTCAGTCTCTTTTTTCTTTGGAATCCTGTAACTGATACAGGAAATACAGTTAAAGCACAACCTAAAGTTTCTACTTAGCTCTATTTAGACTTTAGACTATAAACTGAATATACAGTTTACATCAGACACTGTTTTTTCTTTTTCGCTGAAACATCTTGAAGTAGGACAAACACTTGACTTCAGCTAATCAGGCAAATTAAGGAGGCTTTTCTACAGAAGCATTGGTGTGATTAAGCACAGATGGACATATGACATAGAGGCTGCTACAAACTAAAACAAAGATTTATTTATGACTCTGATTTGAAATGCTGCCTGTAGCCTGGCTAGACTAATGCTTAAGTGGATAGATGTATTAATGACAATATTGTTTTATTATGAGTTGGGTCTTATTTTCATAGTTTTGGGCATCATTTGAATCAGTAATAATAACAAAATAACAAAATAACACATAATACTATGTATCTCACATGGTGACATTTCTAGAAAAAAAAAGTCTAGTGAGTCAGTGAGACTCACAGAAAACAAGGGCAGAAAATGGTAAAATCCCCACTGTTGTTGTGCACACACAGCTTTCCAGTACAGGATGTACCAGATTAGAACATTACTTACCTCCAAATGAGGTGGCTTGTTCATCTAGATAAATTGTTGGCTTGTTTACAGCCAGTCTGATCGTCTCACTGTCTGTGTTTCTTAATTTCATAATAACAAGTTGTTTGGTGAGTGTGGTGTTCTCGTAGCAAAAACTATAATTAAGTCAGGCAACTCAAGCAAGTAGTGGATAGTGGCCTAAAGGTGAGAGAAGCGAGCTTGTGACCGGTCATGAACTGGCAGGATAAATCACTCGCCCCTCATTACCACCACTAAGGTGCTCCAGAGCAAGGCCCTTAACCCCAACTGCTCTCAGTGAAACTCCCCCTGAATAGATACAGCTGAATTAAACCCATGTGACCAGTGTGACAGCAGGTATAAGCAGAACACTGACGGCTTAAACTCACCGCCATGAATACAAGCATGCGTTGGATATATGTTACAGTGAGAGGAGTATAGCATATGAGTGGGACGGCAGCTTGAGCTGGGCTGCCTAAACTAGCTCACAGAAGTTGCTTCATGAATAAGACCCATGTTGTGATGAAGCTAAATTATCTTTTAAACTCCAAGTTTCCCTTCATTGCCTGTGTTTGAGACTAGCACATCGCCATATTATGTGGACTTTCTTATGCTGGTTGTGACTTTCTTGTGTGACTGGTTTATAATACTGGGTTGTCTTTCAAAAAGGGCACAAGAAATACAGTCTCCCTTTTGGTTTCTTCCTTTAAATTTCTGTGGTGATTTTAAAATTAGATGCCCAAGGTCAAATTAATCAGCTGGAGTGAGACCCTTTTCTCACATTTCAAGTTTATTACAATGTGTGAGGTCAGAATATACCATTATTTTGTATTATATTAAGCACTTATAAGATGAATGTGAGCCAAATCCAAGAGATAATTATTTAATATAGGACATCCTTTTCTTGTGTCTCTGTAACTCGTTCTCTTCTCCTTCTCCCCCAAACACAGTTAAATATTAACATTTTGCTCACCTCCAAAATACCCAACATTTCATCATGTGCTGCCATTTCCTTCACAAAATACAAACAATCTTCAGCAGGGCTTGACCAGTGGCTGCTAAACTAAGAATGCATGCTGTCACTGAAAGATAAAGACACCTTTATCCATCTTCTTTTCAGTGTGAAAAGAGCACCTTTTCACACTGAAGTATAAATCAGCCTTAAAAGTGCAAAAGTACTTGAAGAAAGTTTCACTAAATCATCAGAGTTGTGGGCTAAGAAGGCAAGGTAATGGAAGGAGACGAGTTCCGCCTTACACATTGCTAACATTCAAGTGTGAAGAGGTAAATAATACTGTTCATTGGTGAAGGATACACAGGTTATGCTTTGCATAGTTAACATTATTAAAAAGTTAGATTATTAAGTGTCAGCAGCATCAGGAATAACCATTTCTTTTGGCTTGGCTGGAAAAGGACTGCACTGGGACTTGGTGGGAGAAGAGAGGACCACAGGGGTGAAAGCATCTGGTTTCAGCTATACATGAATAGGCGGTAGATTGAGCAAAAGTATTAGGTTGAAAATATAAGGGTCAGAAGAGCGCTTACTGAGAGCAGGGACATGAGCAGCAAGGGCAGTACTTACGGACTGGCTCGGTCATGAAAGTGCTTGGCGGGCTGCTCTCGCCTTCACCTTTGCCATTGGTGGCAGACATCTTGACCTCGTAGGTGGTGTCTGGTTTCAGGCCAGTGATGGTGATCTTGGTCATGTCTGTTGGAGGCAAGATGGTGTTATTCCATGCATGAAATGTATACAATGATCCAAGAAATAGTAAAGCAAGACTATAGAAACCATACAGTAGATTTTTATTGGTCTTTATGCTCTAATCTGTGTACAAGATGCATAAACGACTATTATGTACTATATTATGGTTAGCTCATGCAGAATATTGTCACAAATGCACCACACTTATTTTGTGAAAAACTGACAAAAATAGGTTGTATTAGTTATGTGAACAAATGACTCATCATTGCCATCATTTTTTCTTGGGATGATTCATCAGAGTTGGTCATTGTCTGTTTTTGTCTTTTGTTTGTTTCTTTGACTCACTATTTACTTGCTCTTCCTGCTCTTCTTGGATTCACTGCAATTGTTTGTACAGCATTTACTACATTGTATCCACCTGTTGTTTTGTTGTGTTCTACTTCACTTTCATTGGATAAAAAAATCAATCAAATTAATGCTTCAAGCGGCAAGGAATGTGCCCTTGCACCTCATGTGCATCAAAGGGAACGGCAGCTGTGGTATAGCTACCGGAGGTTGGTTGTCATGGCTCTGAATTGTCAGGATTATCACACACAGCGAATAGGTGAAATATTATTTTCTGTGTGCAGTATGTCCTGCTGGACATACTGGAAATTGTCAAATTGTCATTTAAGCCTCACATCCTGTTGCCCGTAGGCCATACTACATAAGTGAAATATTAATGCAGCAACACATCTACCAGAGGGCAACTGACATGGACATACATTTTCATGAGTATTGGACATTGCATGTAGGAGATCATTTCCTGTGTCCACTACGTGACAATAGAGAACATCCACTAGTTATACATCATGTTGCCGTATATCACATGTAGACCACACAATGTAAACTTCATGTAAATCAGATGGTACTTCTGATTGATACTTCTGATAATTCTGTTTGCTGAGTTTTTGAGCACCCCTAGCAAAGCTACTTTATCCCAACATGGCCCTGTGTTTGGGGGCGCTATGGAGCCTGCTGGACACACTCAAGCCCAGTCACTACAGAACTTTGCAATTTTGTGTGCCAATTTTCGTGAGTTTTTGAGCATCCCAAGTCCCTAAAAACTGCAATGGCGTACTAGTATATAAAAACTATAAAAACTCTTAACTGAAAGACTCGACAAATTCATTAAGAAGGGAAAATTGCTGACTGACAGTCAGTATGGATTCAGAACAAACAAATCAACATCTTCAGCATGAACTGAATTAATAGAAGAAATTACTTATTGTGTGGACAAAAACAGGGTTTTACTCAATATGCTGAAAAGGTATGGTATCAAAGAGGTCGTGATGAATTAGTTGAGAAGCTACTTAAGAAACAGGCAACAATTTGTAAAGATAGATGAGCATAAAACAACACTTGAGTACATCAGGGGTCAGGAAAGTTTCATTTAAAGGAACTCCAAGAGACACTATGAAGAACATGTGTATTTCAATCTGTGTTAATTTGTTAATCTGTTAATTAGTGGAATGGTCTTGATATAGAAGATGTTCAAGAAGATATACAACAAAATTATTTTAAAGAGGTATATTCATGTAGAAGCGTTGTGTTAAATTTTTAAATATTATTTATTGACACTGGGTGGATATTGGGGTTGTACAGAGAATTTGGATAGTTGTTTATTTATATGTATTATATGAGTTTATGGATGAGTAGTTGAGAAAGGGGTAGATAAATAAGTTTATACTTCTTCCTCCTTTTTTTCTAACATGTAATTTGTGTTGTTTATGAGAATTTGTTTATTGTGTTTGTTGTATAGGTTTATTGTTTATTTCAGTTTTACTTTTGTTCTGTTTTTATGTTTTTTTCATTTTTGCATGATCAAAATAAATTAACTAAACTAAATAACAATAATAATCATGATTATCATCATTATCACAATTATCGTCATCACCATCATCATCTTTACAAAACAAAAGGTTCCTCACACTTTCATTGCCAGTGACTGTTCGGGCCCGAGAAATTTCATACTTGTTCAAACAAAAATAAAATAATTATGAAATCAATCGGGTTATTCAAAAAAACCTGTTCTTAGAATGGCTCATTAAGCTCTCAGATGTTTATCCTAGCCTGATCCTAGATCCTACTGGTTGTGCAACTGTTGCACAAACAGTATGAACACAAACTGAATATGACAATGAAACAAAGCTGTAGATGAAAACCAACCACAGTGTGACCAGTTGAAGGGTTAGTAGATGCATATACTAAGAATCAGTGAGTACAGGGGCAAAGCATTCCAAATATCAGGAAAAGGGCAGGTCTTGATTAAAGTGGGGTTGAGTGGTGTTTGATTACTAGCTTTAGTTTAGCAAAATTACATTCAGTTGTAATCTGTGTGAAGTGTAGTACAGAAAGAATGCTATTAGGAGAGCCTGCTTCTATAATCTTTAAATGCAAATTTCAAGGGTGAAGTGAATTAATTTACACAGCAATCACCCCACAAGAATGAATTTTAACAGCTTCAAATATAATATATAGCATGTAAATAATCCTATAAAGTGTTAACTTTTGGGACGTTTGGAACGTTTTTTCCAGAAGTAACCAGAATGACATTTTGTAATTAAAATGTACTACATTTTATCATGCAGACAATGTTATTTACATATTACCAGTAAGATTTCAATCCAGACACACACACACACATGCACAAACACACACACACACACACACACACACACACACACAAACGTTTCTTGATTTTTGTCACAAAAAGTACTTGATTGATATTTCACTTTGTAATACAAAGAATAGTAATTTCATGGATGAGAACAAATTTAGGTCCTGGTTCAAAACAGCTGAGAAACACTTTTTGATTACTGTGACTCCAAGAAAATTCTAAATGTGTTTCACATTAATGTCCCAATGAGAGAGACTTTCATGCATGAACCATGCATAAGTGACTGCTCAGAGAAATCAAATGAATACAGCTTAAAAAGCAAGTTGACCAAATTAATTCAGAACTGGACTTTTAGACCCATCAGCATTAGTAAAACTAATGTTGCTGCTGAAGTCATTCATGTTCAGATGAGATTTCCACCCGCCTTGGAGTAATTTGCCAGTGATTATCACAAGCTGGTTTCCTCAGCTTAACTAAAAGATTATCTCAACAAACCATAACAATCGTTACAAATTCGACTGACTCTGGTATGTGTTAATCATTGTGTTGCCTCAATGCATGCTTACTGCAGCATCAAAGAATGTGTACTGATGTCAGAGAAATCAATCTTTGAAGGTATTAAGGCAGTAATTAGCATAAATGGTTGTTGTTATAGTTACACACTTAAAGCTGCAATATGCAACCTGTTTCAAATTAAATAAATCCACAAATAAACCCCAACTGTACCCTGGCCTATTTTTAACCTTAACAAGTTGTTTGCACAGGTTTTGAGAGATCTGTCTGACTTGTTTTGTTTCCACCCAAATACAATGGAGGTCAATAGAATTTGGATTGTGGAGCTCATAGAACTGAAAAATTAGAAATAGTTTCTCATGAAAATTACTGACTGTGAGGTCAGTGAGACCTTGTCCAGAGTAATGATGAAGACGATTAAACAAATATCAAACATTGTGTAAAAAAGTAACCCTAGATGTTATCTAACAATTGATGTGACTTTGTGCAAAGCAGCACTTTGTTTGTTTGCATCTATTTCCTATAAGGGTTATACAAATGAGAGAATCCTGGAATTACAATATAATCTTGTTATTGACAAATTCAAAATTTCAAAATTGTGTCCAGGCAAGTATTGTCTGTATAGCCAGAGCCTTCAGACACTTCAATGCACTGCACTGAATGACATGTTCCTACATTACTATGAGTGTGGCTACTGTAGTTGACTTTGAAACAATCCCAGACACACTGTCCTATTGTTATGACCTGTTTTTAAAGATTCATTTGTTCAGTGGGAATGATTGGGGCTGAGTGCCACAGACAGAGTAGGGAAGACAGTCAGTATCGAGATGGACTAATGCATTGTTGATTTTTCTCTTTTCTTGAGATTCATTGACAGTCAGATGAATTAAAAGTAACACCAGCCTTATCCTTAAAAGCCTGTGATCACAATGACGCCTTGAAATGACGACAAGGCTGCTGCTGTATTTGTAAATATCTATATATGGACGCACAGTGATGGGTATAGAATGTCTGGCAGTACTTCTTTCAAACATGTGATGGCAGCCCTGGTTCATAATATTGTCACAGATACTTGAAATTCAATAGCCTTTTCATTGGTGCATTTCAGCCATCAGTAACAATATACATCCTTTCTACCTGGCGTGTTGTAGCTTAAATAGGTATCCCTTTAGAATTAGTAGTAGTATTACTATTATACAAATTAACATAGATACACTGTAAGCACTGTATGCGCTGTAAAGTGCAACGTCCATTCAGTATATGAGGGTGTTGGAAAAGTTTTTTAAAATTTTATCAGATGTGAATTATAGCTATAGCTATAGATTATAGCTATAGTGGCTTCATAAAATATTTTTGGTAACATTTACTGTGCCTGCGTGTGTGCATGTGTTTTGCGTATACGATTACATGACAGGCGGCTCTTGGGCCTTGAGCTGACAGCAGAGCCTGTCAGCCGCTGAGTGATGTGTCCCATGTGGCATACAGGACAAGAACCAGCCAGATATGTAAGAGCCACAAACCCTCAGTGGGACAGGGATATTATCTGGGGCCTGTCAGTGTCTGAGCTGACTGTCATTTAGGCTACACTGTGTTCCACCTCTCCTCCTAACATCAACTGTGCTGTCAAGTTTAGATTAACAGCTGTTGATAGCTGGGGTGTTTTCTGCAGTTTTTGCCCATTTTCCTTAATGTAGATATGAAAAAAGATATATATATATATAGAATGGAAAGAGGAGAGTGTCAGTGTTCCAGGAATACTTTCTTGATGGTACATTATATGTCTTGATAATGTCAAAATACTGTATGTAGTGATGCGTTATATGAAAAAAGCTAATTTACATGGATTTTGTCAGTTGCATCATTTTTCTTTTACTTATTTACATTTAGGATGTACATGTTGTGGCACTACAGTCCCCATCATGCTTTGTATGATAGAAAAGTCAAGCTGCATTAGCTACAAGCATTTTGTGTGTAACAGTTGTGTACTTTCTGTCAACACATCACAGCAGGTGTTTCTGATCAGCTGTTGACAAAACATAATGTTGAAATAAAAGTTCATAAAAACATTTCTTGTGAAATGATGTGTGTAATACTTTCTTTACACAGAGTTCAACACTCGCTTGTGATAGCCGAAAGGATGCACACAGCCGATGAAAGGAATGTAAACTTTGATCAGGAGAAATATTTGACTCACAGTCTTCAACATCGTACTCCTTGCCAGTCCAGTCCTGGCTGGGCACACGCCATTCTACTCTGTACTTGATAATGGGCACACCACCGTAGGACTCCGGCTCCTCAAACTCTACCACTGCTGTGCTGGAGAAAGGTTCCACTTGTAGAATTTCTGGCGATGATGGTACCTCTGCAACAGAGCCCAGACAAAAAAGAAAATGAGTTGTACTTTTCTTTTCAATAACTTTTCAAAAGCTAGCATTACTGCAAAGACTGGCCAATAGATTGCACTGATTATAATGGATGGTAAGATCATTCCCAGACTAAATTTAACAACTTGGCAACTGAAATTTCCAATTATCTATTGAATTAATCAAAGTAAGTACTTCATTAGAAAAGTACTTTATTGATTTTTTTTGCATGAAGTGTATATGTATAATCTTGTTAATGGCTTAAACAGACTACTAGTTAACTGGCAGTAGTGACAGTGCCATTTAAGCCACAAGATACCAGATACTACAGTGCCATTTGATTTTGTACTCATTCACCACAGTGAGTTCTATGAAAAAGACATCAGTGACACTCATTGCTTTACATAGGTGTTAAAGTTCTACTCACTGATGTTTTTAATTAAACTTGTGAATATTTTAATTAGTGAGTGTGTGATGGTTTTAATTAGTGTGTCTGTAAGTGTGTTGACTGCTTTGTGATGTTCTGTAATGACATCATGTTTGTAATGATGTTTTTTTTCTTCTCAGGTCTCTCTTGTGAAACCAATCTTGAGAAATCTCAATATGACTTCCTGAATTGCTTATTTAGTGTTTTATAATAAGCTAGTCATTGAAAGGTAAGAAAAACATCTGGTTATTGTGTGAGAGCCCAAAGACAATGATAAGGATTTCAGTCTCTCTTCAATGTTGGACTACATACTTAGTGCATCTTTGTGTTTTTTGTGACATCAAAAATAGAATATCAGTTTTCCTTCAGAAGAAGCCAGGCTGGATTCTCTTCTGTGTTACCAGATTGTTTATTTGCTTTGTCAGGGAGAGAACTACATTTAAAGGCATTAGAAGATCTGATGTGATTGGGTCTGATTGATACCCGCCCCTACACCACCTACTGATAATGCACTGCTCCAAATTAGCCCCTTTCACAACTGTGCTGCTGGCATACCTCTGTAGCCCCAATGCCTCCGGTCAGCCAATTACTGAAGATTTTTTGGACATGCCTGAATGAGAGAGCTTTAGCTCCAACCTGAGATGCACTTTGATGTAGATAGGGCACAGTGTATGAAACGGAGCACCCTAAATTCAGTAGTCTTCTGTAGACACCAAAGTGCCTCCTAACAGGCACTGGGAGACCTGTTTTTGATCTTTCAGTCGTAGGCCTTAATGGTGGTAATCAGTAAGTTAGCTCAGTGTTCTGTCCATTTATTCAGTTTTGGTCAAGAGTGCAGTATCTTTACAATTTCTGGTCATACAATTTGATATAGTATATATCAAATTGGATGACCACAAATCAATTGAATGACCCCCTGGCATCTACTCTGTTATTTTATCAAGTTAAAATTTCCATTTGTACACAAGACAATCAATGTAATGTATAGAATACCAATGAATTGTCTGATCACGTTCATGCTCCCCAAAGGATGAACCCTTTTGATTTAACTGACCCCATTATCTCTCGTCTAGCAACACGACCAACTTCACATTTTAGCTGCACTACTGGTACCAAGCAAAATCATCAATGTGCAGCCTCTAGGGCTCACTAGGGCTTAAGACTTTTAGTTGTGTTTACTCTGCTCAGTGCTGATAATTACACAACAACACTGGATGTTTATCTCAGTGCTAAAAGGTAAAGGAATTAACGGCGTTTACATTTTTCATTTCATCATCAATCCATTTATCACCATGCAAACAAATACCACTGAAAATTATCCTATATTTTTTCTTTAGGCTTGTAGTTTTTTTTCTAGGCATCATGTGTCTCCTGTGATTATGATCCTACCTGACATTTTCTGGATTGAGTGCCATTAGTATGACTAATTACCCTCGACCTATCAATGTGGAAAATAAGGTGTAAAGATGAATTTTGCCTTTTTAGTGTAGTTTTAATGTAGTGCAAAAAATAGGATTTAAAGGACAGTTCCAGTGTGATTTGAACTTTTGTCATTACTTAGCTAGTCTGTGCTGTGGAGTGCCTCACAGTTCGGTGCATAGTCCAAATTTATTTTCTATTTATATGCTGTACTCTAGTACATCTCATATGCAGTCAGTTGCCATTTTTATGAAGGGGGTACAGGAATATATCTTATCTGTTATTTGTCTCATTGAATTTAACATTTTATTAACACTTTTGAGTCTTGCACATGGTTATATTGCTGAGGTGTTAAGCTCCTGTGTGGGGACACAGGGGATTAACAGCTCAGCCTTAGTAACCAAAAACCTTGAAATAACCATTTGGTTGTGGTGGTTGGATTCAACTGGTAAAGACTGAAATGGGAGGGTGGAGTATATGTATCACACTCAATGTCACATCTTTTGAAGTTGTTAAGTTATCAAGCTTGCAACACTTCCCACTTACCCCCATTTTGGATTTTAAATCATTTACCTTTTTTTTCCATTTTTGATGAAATGAAGAAGAAAAAAAAACAACAAAAAACGCTGTACATTGGTTATTTTTTGTTTTTTTTAAACAAACCTGCTGGGATAAGAAGGAACTCCTTGGACTCTGTACCCAATATATTGGATGCTGTGCAGTTGTAGCTCCCAAAGTCATTCTGAGAGTTGGGGGTAACCTGAAAGACAGAAAAATACATAAGCACAGACAAACATCAGATCATATGGGGAATCACTGCAGGGGCAATTAGAAAAAAATACCAGTAGGAACTGAATTTATACATACGTTATGATGTAATTATTAGATATTAGTTTTGTGCCATCAAGCAGTTAATTAATGGTTGATCACATATGATTCATTTGGACGGTGGTCAGTATGCAGATGCAGGTATTTAGAAACTAATCATTACACGCTGGTTCATTAGCATAGTGCCTAGCAGTTCGTACTCAACAATGGGGTTTAGAGTTGCTCTGGAACTACTTGTTAGCTATTCATATCATGACTCAGGAGACTTGCTAATCTTCCCTGTTGTCTGAGTGTTTTCCTGTTTAATTCTATCAATAACAAATAGAAAATCCATTTCAAATTACCAAGAAATTGTTGTTTAGATGACAAAAAGCTTATATAAAGCTAAGCTGTGTTTAAGAATTAGCAGGTCAATTCATTTAACACTTAAGTGGAATAAAAGCTATTTATAATTTATTCTAATGGCTGATCTTTATCTGTTAGGTAACTGCTGTTGATGTAATGATAGTATTTAATACTATCAGAAAGCTGACCTGCCCTGCCAAAAACTGAAATTTCCAGTGTCTTACAAACACACAGTCTCTTTGTATTATATTAACTCCTGTGCTTTTGCATGCCAGTATAAAGATGGCAGGTGCAGCAGACCTCCAGGTAGCTGTTGGCTGGCATGTTGTAGATCTTGATGTTGGTGGTGTTGGCAGTGGGCAGCTGAAGGCCATCTCTGAACCAAACCACAGAGGCTCCAGGGTGCGCTTCCACCTCACAGCTGATGTTGGCTGGGTTTCCCTCCCACGTGTACGTTGCCACTGTACCAAGAATCTTTGGAGCATCTGCAGCAACACACAGGGGAATGAAGATGGCAAACATCACACCAGGCCTGTCTGGAAAACTTCACTGATAATCTGAAGCATTTATTCCTTCAATCTGGTTTATTTGGCCGGGAGAGAATCATGGCATGCTTTTAAAATCTGGTGCTACCAAATGACCATCTTCAGTATAAAAACGTGACTGTCTGGTTGTTCTACTTTTAAGAGAACCATAATGTGCTTCATAAGGAGAGAAGTTGTAATCAACTAATTACAGGAAAACCAAAATGGCTTAATGCTGTTTAAACAATATTAAATAATAAATACTGCATGTTCATAATTTTACAAGGTAGACATGTGCAATTAGTCTAAATAGTCAAATCATTATTTACACTATTTTTAACCACTTAGATTGGAAGTTGTCTTAAGACCAAGGAAAGAAATGGAGGAAAAAAATGGGAAACCATGGCCAAGAGAATTTCACTAACAACATTTAGAGACAATATCTTTTGAAAATGCTTCTGTTAAATATGTCACACAGTACATCCAAGGATTACTAAACATCATAAAACATGATATTTGCTTCAGATCATTTGGGTTCGGGATCAACAGGGCTCTAAATGTAATGTTTCTATAACTAATTCTTGAGGTAATTTCAGAAGGGAGATATCCTTTTTACACAGATATATGTATTACTATCTAACCCATCACATCTCTGTGTGAAAACCCTTTTAGATAGGAATTAGTCGGCTGAGAAAGACCATGTTGAGTCTTCTATTGCAGAGCAAGGAACTGTGGGATGGCAGTACTTCTTACATTCCCTGAAGCTCCTTTCAACAGCAAGACTTCCAACAGCTCTTATCATGGCTATCAGTGAGATACTTCAATTAGGAACCTCTCTAATCAAAAAAGACTTAAACACACTCCCGCAGGCAGCTGGGTTACTCATGGCATTACTAACAGAATTTGTGGTTTTATAGAATAGTAAACAAATGCTAAATGTCACCTAATAGCTGTTTTCTTGTCTTAGTTTTATTCATTTAAGGCAAGGTAATTTATTATTGAGTTTTAAAGACAACCAGTGCTGGTTTATGGAACATCTTTTTGCCCATTTTACTTGTAAATGCAATGTTTCACTGAGAGATGATCCAGCTCATCAATTACAAAAACTTCAGTGTCTCATGGGGCTGAGTGCCATTATTACACAGAAAGACTAATAGACACACAATAATGAGTTAGCGAGAGCATTGAGTCAGCAGAAATAACAGAGCTGAACACTGTCACTTCCAACTGCTATAGGGAATCCAGCTAGTATATTTTATGTTTGATGAATATTAGACCATTCATGGAACAGTCTAAGCCCTGTTTACCAAGCTAGTTTGACATGTTCATTGAATTGAATTGATACCATATGGTCAATACTCGTCATCTTGAGCCTTCATTTTTGACATCATCATCATCATCATGAAGTAAGAGGCTATAACAGAAATTTTTCCTGCATTGTTTCACATCACTGAGCAGTGCTTCTGAATACAGTGAAGTATTCTTTGCTTCCTGAGTGCTGTGAAATGCCATGGCCCCTGACACTGCCGAAGCTTTACTTCTGACCCTGAAAATCTCTGCAATGTGCTGCCACTCGGCTTGATGGACGAGGCTGAGTCAATAGATGCTCCATCTCCTGCAGCCTTGATTATACTCTAACTCATTCTATCAATGCTGCCTTTTGGGCCTCATTGACTCACTCCAATGCCTGTAACCTGCCTGTTTGATTTCTGAAGCCGCCTTGTCTGTGTAAGTGAGATTGGTGATAAAACACTGAATATGTGTTTATACAGTTCCATGTATGTGTATCAATGTCTGTATGTACACTGTATGTCTGTATACATGTGCATATGTATAACTTGTATTTATAGCCAGGATAGTAACTTGTTTATGAATTTTGTATTGTGAAACAGGCAAGCCTAATGAGATATACCTTCAACCAAAACCATTTCAGTCATTAATTTGTGGCTGTGTAAGAATTTCTGTTATTTTATGTTAGTGTACTAAAGACTGAAATAAATCATGGTTTGGCCACATCTTCGTCCTGTGCTAGCCCAGCACAAACACTCACTGGTGTGGGAGACCACAAGTAAATACTAATCTACTGACACAAATTACAGCTCCAAGCAACATTAGGCTTAAAATACATGTATCATCATTAAAATTAAAACTGTTAATATCTTGAACTTGAACTTGGCAAGGATAAAAAAAAATACAAGATATGCAAATGAGTTGAAATATCTACCTATACAGACAGGACAGAGATGAGTACATAAGAAGTGGCTTCCTTACAGCTGAAGCGGTGTTTTCAAAAGACTTTCATGCTACACAATATACACACATAACAGATTTGACATAACAGAGTTCAAAAAGAAAAGATATTAACACTTCCCTACCAGTCCTTCAGCAGCACACCTAGACATATTCAATCCAGCTAATGGGATCATGTTGTGCAACGGATAGGACATTCCATGCTCTGATAATGTCTTCATTGTGTGAGTGGGCGAGTGGTGATAGAGACGTACAGAGTGAGAGTTGTGCTCAAGACAAAGAACCTTTTCTTATCAATAATTGCTTGGCAACAGTGAATCAACTACCTGATTACTTGCTGATTCTAACTAACTGCAAGCCCTTAAACAACTCTATCAACGCTGCATTGTGATTGTATCTCTGAGCAAATTGCTGGCACATTGAGAGCAGGGCATATTAATCCAATTAAGCATTCATTAGCATTATTTTTCTCTTTCTCTCTCTCTCTCTCTCTCTTTTTTTTTTTTTTACAAAGGTTATATTTGATAGATTTAGGAGTAATATCAAATGGGATTTGACTTCCATTATGCAAACCCAGTCTTTCCAAGCATATGCTTTGAGTAAGTCAAGGTAGTGATTGGAAAATCCATAGAAAACCACAAGCTAACTCATCATAGGACACATTGACTTGGTAGTTTCTTCTGAGGGTGTTAAAATATACAGTCTTTAAGTGTTAAGGACAGTCTTGTTTTGACATTGCTCTCCAGCACAACACATAAAGGTAAAGTGCTGCTTTCAGCTTCAATTTCAGGATGTTTGTATCAACAACCATAGATATGATCATAGATATGAACTCAAAGGACCCTTAAAGACGGAAGTTAGCACTTTGAAAGGTAGCTTCAGATTTTTTCAAGTCTGTCTTAAAACAATAGCCAGATGCCCAATGAACATACACCGAACAAACACTTTGAATGTAAGTGAAGGGGGATAAAATCTACAGTCCTCATTTTGTGCAATGTATTACACAAAATGTATTTAATAATGTATGAGGCTTCAGTAGTCTGGAGTTTAATCAAGTGAATATCTTCTAAATTTACAGTCTTTTTGAAATAAACTTCCCTATTTGTCTTTCCCCAGACAGAGTTTTCCTGTTCAGCTTCAGTGGAAGGATCATGACAAAAAGGGAGAATTTGGCACTAAAAAGTGTAAATTTTAGATATATTGATTTAATTTGATTCATATGGACAACTGAAGCCTCATATTAGCTTCAGATAAACTTTTAAATTAACTTTTGCATGAAACAAGGATGTGGATTTTGTCCACTATCACTTACATTGGAAGCACATCAGGAAGCTTCTAATGGTCAGTATGAATGATTTCAGCAAGAAAAAAAACTATTTCAATGTTCATTTTGGCAACTGATTATTATTTTAGGACATTTTAAGACATCATGCTTACATGATTATGAAATTGAGTCCAAAGCCAAAACAATGAAAAGAAATAGCACATGACATCAATGTCCACTGTTCAAATTCAGCCAGGGGATCATTTTTGAATGCCATCTTTATTCCTCACCCTGAATTCTGTCATTCTCTTATGTGAACTCTTCATCACAGGTGAAATTATTCACATGTCTGACTGGTCTATAGAGTTGGGACTTGTGCTCAAAGACCAGACTATGAAAATCACTGTAAGCCTAAAAAGCCACTGTACCTTGAATCTATATAGTGCCGGAACTCAGACCTAAGTTTCCATAGTAACAAATCAAAGTAGCAATTATCCTCAGAATTGGAAGTGACGGCCCTGACACTTTATCTTTACAATATTTCTTTGGCCTTTACAAGATTGTGCTGTTGTACCATTTCCTGTTTTGAACATTTCTTTTGTTGCATCTAGTGTGCTGGTTTTATTTGCAGAGTAAATAATGCTTAACTGATTGAAGCTGTTGCTCGTTTAGCTAGGTTTTTGAGATTTTATTTTATTTATCTAGAATTTTTTTATATAACAGTTTTGTGCATCTGATTACCAGACAACTATTGCATTAGTTGTGTCTCAGTTCGAATGTGCAGCACATTTTCTGAGACAGACTAACATCCCTTTACATCTGTAATAAAACTATGCAGTTACTTGGGCACAGAGATTTTATGTTGCTTCACTGTGTTTGCCTGAGATGAGAATTGCAGTTGGCATCACTCAAGTAAGTCCCTTTATTTTCACTAAGACGGAAGTTTTCCAGAGACTTTTGTTGATGTTCTTATAATTTATGATCACAGTTATGTGTGGTGCAGCCATTCTCACCTTAGTAAAATATAAATGTTGAATTTAGTGTCTTTCTCTCTTATTTTATTAAAAAAAATTGCATCGGATGAAACTTCCCTCTGTGCAACAATGTTTAGACTCAGTTAAGTTATAGTACAAGTTCAGATGGTGCAAACTAGCAGGTTCAGTGTAAAAAATAACCAGTTACAAAAGTGAGTGATGACTTTACACTTGAACTTACAAAATTATGTTCAGCTAGTGGAACAGGCTGCACTACTGTATACTGTCTAGAAATGTCCTTTTGAATAAATGATCAATAATCATTAAAGGAGAAGTCCCTAATAGAAGAGAAAAAGAATCCACATGCAAAGCAGTCACAAGGCTGTGGTTTAAGGTGGTTTAGTTTCTTGACTGAAAATAAATGCTTTCTTGCTCTTACTGTGATGTTGCTGGTGATATTGATTTCTCTGCCTACAGGTAAAATCAATAACTGATGATCAAAGCCCAAAAAGTTATCTGGATGCTGTCAAAAGCTATTTTAGGAAACACAGGGGATCACTGTGGGTATCACAAATGTCAAGTACAGCTCCTGGAATCACACTGATGATATGCCACTGTCAAAGAATGAAATTCTACTTGGATAAATAACTATCTACCACAAGTCACTAACATTTTTAACTGACTCTTAATAACTTCGTGGCATTTGATTTGAAGACTACCCTGAGCAAATGTGGAGACAGGAGCAGCTGCAGCAGACAGCCTGTTACAAAGTGAAGAATTCCTTTACATAGTTTTTATGTGCTAACTTTAGTTCCTTCTTTATCATCAGTGAAGACCAATATTAATCCATAATATGCATGATAGGGAGTGTATCTTCTAAGAGGATTCAGTCCATGTGAAAATGAATACATGGCATATAGCATTCATATCAGAACTCTGTGGTTAAAAAAAGTTTGACTAAAGAGAATAAAGGAATAAAGTCAGTTCTGAGTTTAATGTCACAATTCAAGATTTTTTTTTTATAGAAATAGCTGAAACACTTTGGGGTATTCACTTATTTTCTTTCTCTCTGACAGTGAGATGAGATGAGAATATCAAGTATGGTGCTGAAGTCAGGATGTGGTTAGCCTTGCTTAGCATAAAGACTGGAGGCAGGGGGAGGCAGCTGACCTGGCTCCATTTAAAAAAATATCCCTACCAACACCTACAGCATATAGCTGACTAATTTGTTTCATCTGTACACAAACAGCACAGACAACAGAACAGTTACATGCTGGAACAATTTCTTGGCAAACATCCCTAGATTTGGACATCAGAGTGAGGTTGCCAGAGCCAGGCTAGCTATTTCCTCTTGTGTCCGTTTTTTGTGGTACTTTATGGAAGTACTTAATACATAGTGTTACAATCTTCTCTAACTCTCAATAAGTGTATATTCCCAAAATGTTGAACTATTCCTTTAAGTCATCTCATTTTATGGTCATTTATACATTTTCATAGAATAATAGTTATCAAGCAAATGTGAGTGAACAGAGAAATGCAAACTAAAAGTGTATTGACAGCACTGATAAACCATTAGAGCAAGTGTAGGAAGAGCTGAGGGACTTACAGTGGACTTCCAGGTACATGTGGTGGTTGTCTTGACCAATGGAGTTGCTCGCAGTGCAGAGATACTGGCCGGCGTACGTGAACTGGACATTTTTCAAGGTGAGAGATGACACCCGTGCGTGGCTTCGTACCACAATATTTCTATCAAGGCTCTACAAAAAAGAGAAAGACATTATTCTCATTTATAAAGTCTGACATTCTCAAATGAATGCATGTCATGCTGAGCTCTCAGTAATTCACTCAGCTTGTATATGATTTTTTTTTTTTATATTTGTCAATGTGAACACTGGAAGCTCTTTCCTAGAAAGGAAAACAAACCAATTCAGGAAGTGGGGTAATATTTCTTGTTTGTTTGGAATAAACTGAAAAAGCAAATAGATTAACTTGGAACAGAACTCAAATTTCATCAGCAGGAAAACAAACAAATAACATTTTAAAAAGCCAGCAATGGGCACTGTTTCATTGACAGGTAACCTGTGGGAATGGCAGTGCAAAAACACCACATCTCAGAGCTGCTGGATGGAGGCAACATAAAAAAACAAAAGTGAGATAGTATAGGGAATATTGTACAGATTGTCAAATAGTGTCTTGGATTTTTAATGTAAAATGTCTATCTGCTATCCTAAGTTATCAAATAAATATCAGATGGTAGCTTTTATGGCACAGGCAGGGAGAGGATGTACTGAGTAGTACTCTGTTGTACTGAGTACGCTTTTTATAGGATTTGTTGACAGAAAGAAAAACATCGAGTCACACCCTTCTTATGTGTGTGGATGCAGCTGAGATTTAAGGTGGCCAAGATACACACGGCGATCTTGAAATGATATAAAAATACATGTCAGTCTCAAACTGTACTGGTCGAGTAAAGTTTCTTTCTCTCAATCATATGCGAACAGCAATACAGTCGACATCAACCTAGAAATATATAGTATGTTGATTACTGTCCTTACCATTTAAAAGTCTAGTTGCAGGCTTTGAGACTGTTAAATTGCAGCTTATTAAAACTTGATTTTTATTTTCCTTAGCAGACTGCCTTCATTGTGCTGTCTACTTAGTTGAACCTGCTGTATTGTAGATATGCAGGGTCACTGAGAATATGTTCTGACTTATTCAGAGCAAGCTCTCTGCACAGGTGGGCAGCTGACATTTGAGTACAACTGATGACCTGACTCGCCATTTTAATCATGCCCTCGATCTTTGGCGTCCATGTTACCAAATACATAGACAAGGCTAAAGGCTGGGGTACTTTGTCTTCCGTTCTTTGTTCTCATTGTTGTTATTAGTTACATCTACAGAATCTACAGAACACCAATAATGAAGAAGTGGAATGTAGATGCTGTTAAAAAACAGTAACAGCTTTTCTTCCTTTTGGGTGACACACAGTTCACACCAACAGGGGACATACTCCTTCTAGCTTCCATGAGTACCTATTAATATTTCAGGCATTCCATGTGCTTCATTGTTTATGTTTAATAAATAATTTAGTGAATTTTTTTGTATTAGCATTATGGCATTAAGTGTTATCCTCTACATAGCAGGTGTATGCAGATGTGGCAGAAACATTTCTGCTGTTTACTGAAGATCTGAGGGACATTTTGAAAGGACAGCATCAATCTTGTCTTACTGCAGTGAGACAGGAAGGAGCTGTATTGGGCACACTGTTAGAATGTAAACAGGGGTAAGGTTAATGGAGAATAATACTTCCATGATACAACAGAGGCAAAAGTGAAAAGTCAGACCTTTGAATAGGATTTATTCATTAATAGTAGTAATTCTAATGAATAATTTTAATTATACAACTCTGATTTGTCACCAAATTAATTATAATAGCAGACCTGTAATGGAAGGCATGGAAAATGATTTTTCACAGTTTGCGCAGCCACCGCTGCTTTGCTTTGTAGGGCGGAACTGACACCCTGTTACATAACTTGTCAATACCCATGTTTCGCTTGTCATATATTCTGTACTACAACTGCTATATGGGAAAGACTGCCAACCAAAATCTGCACGGGCTGTATCTGTCAGTTATGCAGTAAACAGACCCAGTTTATTCTTTATATGTGCTGTTTCTATATTTTAGGTAAATTTTAAATTAAGGCTTGCACATCAATAGCATTTCATATATGTACATATATGTGTGTGTGTGTGTGTGTGTGTGTGTGTGTCTCGGTCATTCACTTTTCCTCAAGTTTTCATGTATAAAAAGATGTTAATGCCGCATTAATGTCATATCGGATTTTTGTAAATACAAAATGCCAACCAGGAACAACAATTCATACAAGGAAAGCATGTGAGAATTTTCTAAATCTAACTTGGTGACATGAATTGCAAAGGAAAAGACTATGGACTATGGAAAGGACTACTATGAGAAACTCATGTGAGACTGCACTTAGGCACAGTGATGAGTTGACTAAAATGCTAACATTAGCATGCTAATATGCTCACACCAGTAATGTTAAAATACTGACGCTCAACACATAATGTTTAGCATGTTCACCATCTTTGTTAAATTCACAGAGTAGCACTAAAAACAAAGTACAGCTGAGGAAAAGTATGTCATTAAATTTGCAGGTATTTCATATAAAGTGCTGCTAAAATTGGAATTTTGACCTGATGTTGGCCCTAGACCAAACTCATTACAATTCATCCTGAGGGTACCATGAATTTCTGTACCCAAGGTCAACCCCTTCTGCGTCAGTTTGTTAGGCTAAGCTCTGTTTTCATCCACCTAAGCTCTTATTAGGCTGTACGCTATAGCTGGCAAACTACTGCTGAAGCTGACTTCATGCATATTTAGCTGTCGATATACTGATGAACCTAAAATGTATATTTAAGTGTTTTCTAACATTGAGCTATAATGTTGAGCAATTAAAGCCTACAGCCCTTTTCCACTACAGGAACTTTAGAACCTGTAACTTTGGGCTTACTGTTATCTGAATTCTTAAGATGCTTGCAAGGCTTTTGTACCAGGTTCTTCCATGTGTTTTCGCTGTATTTTACAAGCCATGATGTTTTGTATATACTTAATTTCAAAAAATGACAGCAGGACCAACTATGTCATTATTATATGCTGTTTGTGAGGTGAATAAGTTGGTTGTTGTGGGCCAGCCAACAATGAAATAAATATGATAAGGATATTGTTATCAATTTTATTTCAAGTTATTCCTGAGGTGGGGATGGCACAAGCAGGTCAGTGTCCCATAACAGCATGAAGCATGTCAAACCACTTAGTAGCTTTTGAGTTTGCTCTGCTGTGTGCAAATTTCATCCTAGCATCCTAATGGTCTAAGATTTAAGGCACTGACCATAATGCCTCCAGCCTGAGTTCAACCTTGGACCTTTGTTGCATGTCATTCCCCATCATTCTCTCCCCTCATTTCCAGTTTACTCTCCACTGTTATAAAAACACATACTTTAAAAAATGACATTTATCAAGAAATTGGTCTTAAACCAAAGTGTTAAGTAGGGGCATGTGTCAAGCTTATTAACACTATGCATCAGTTTTTAAATTGGTCTAGTTTCATTATTATATTCACTAATGACAGATGAACATCTGATTACAGATTTATGGTACAACACAGTCATGTGATATTTCCTGGTGTTACAAGTTGACGAGATTTGTCTGACTGCTCTATTCAGGACTGCTGACATCAATGACATTCAGTAGGCCGGTTATTATAATCAGACTCCGATCTGGTTTGTGCGTTAGGTTGCTCTTTAAAGTGCACTACTTGATGAAAAAAAAGAAACTGTTAAGACGTTGCAGTGCACTCCAGCGTAATAATATCACCTCTAAGGTTACATTTATTATAGTAACGAATCATATCATGCCCGCTTGCCAGCAGCCTATGATTTACTTCTGTCACAAAGCTGAGTTCAGCAGGGCCAAAACTATTATCAGTGACTACAGATTAGTTTGATCAATGCCTATCAGAAGGGCATTCATCGACAAGTCATAGTTACATTTCTGTTGTTACTGCTGTGCAGAACAATTGACTGACAATTTCTTCAGATATAAAAACATGCTCATCATAGATTATGAGAAGTTTTGTGGCCCTGTCTTTTTGGCTTTTATCTACACAGCCAGATACAAACTACTGCATCAGGGTAAAATGCGCTACTTAGATTTCTCTCACTCTTTCTCTCCTCACACTATGGAGACAAGTAGTTAGTGAGTAGGAGAGAATGACAATTGTGAGTAGTAAAGGACATGCACTACAAATGCTTCTGTCTACTGGCAAGCATCTACTGACAAAGAGAAATGCTTAACTACAGATGGGTGACAAATTAAAGGAAAAAAATGGAATAGATGAGTGGAGAAATATTATGACTGCAGATGCTTCCAAACAGGTGCATTGCATGGTACAATTAAGCAATTAACATCTAATCCAATGCGCAGGCCCAGTTGTTTCTGATTTTGTGTCAAGATGGCAAGAGGAAAAGATATGAGTGATTTTGAAAAAGGCTTCATTGTTGGGTCACAGATGGCAGGAGCTTAAGTCACAAAGACTGCAAAACTGGCTGGTGTTTCAATAGGCAGAGTGACTAAAGTGACATCTACATTTAGATTTATTGGAAAGACATCAGTAAATAGGGTTGGAAATTATGGTTGACAGTTCACATTTGTTGACTGTGATGCTCATGTATTTGTGCGATATATAAGAAAAAACAGAACAGCAACTCTTTCTCAGGTGACTGAGAATGTCAATGCAGGACATGATCAGACTTTGTCAGCAAGAACAGTCTGTCGACAATTACATAGAGAGGGATATTATAGTAGGGTGGCAGTGCATAAACCCCTCATTACAAAGATGAATGCACATTTGAGAGTTCAGTGGTGCAAAAACCATAAGCACTGGTCTACAGAGATAGAAAAAAAAGTGATATGGTCAGATGAGTCATTCTTCACCATATTCTTGACAAGTGGGCAAGTGCATGTGTGGCGTACATCAGGAGAATGGTACAGGCCTGAATGCCTGTCACCTACAGTGAGGAGATCTGGTAGCTCTGTTATGTTGTAGGGGGCATTTTGTTGGCATAGTCTGGGTCCCTGGTAAATCAATACAAAGTTATTCTGAGTGATCACCTTTATCCTATGATGAAACATTTCTATCGTGATGGGAGTGGTCTCTTCCAGGATGACAATGCCCCCATCCATGATGAAATGAAAATGATGTGAATCATGTACTATGGCTTTTGCAGTCACCATATCTAAATCTACTTAACACTCTCCACCACCATCATCAAAACACCAAATGAGGGAATAAGATTGATGTCCATCCCTTTAACAAAGTTCCAGAGGCTTGTACAATCAATGCCAAGGCACACTGAAGCTGTTTTGGCAGCATGTGGTGGCCCAACACCTTAGTAAGACACTTGGTTTTTCCTTTAATTTCTCATCTGTCTACGCTACACTTTACATCTATTAATAGTAGCTGGTTGTCTACAAAAGCAAGGGAAAAACACCTGGGAAAACAATGTCATGGAATAATGAAACTAGCTACAAATTAAATCTGTATATACTTTAATGTACTGTATAAAATGTATATTCAAACTGAGAAAAGTTTCATTTCTAGGTAAATTTTATAGTCAGCACTGTCAAATAGTGAATACTGAACCAGAGAAGTAAAAAATGTGTCAGAGCCTACTATACTACAAGTTACAAAATAACTCATAACATAGTTAAACCAACACATAATCATAACTATGCTGCTGCTGTGGTCTGCTGAGCCATAAATCACTGTTCACATGCTGGGATGACACTCTGTGTTAAACAGACTCAAGTGATGTGATTATTGAAATAAACTTTACAAGTACACTGAATGACATCATTAGCTGGTGAAATAATTAAAACAAATCAGAAGAGAATTGAGACACAGCATAGAAAACAGCACAGAAAACAGAGCTCTGCATGTGCTTATTTCTCATGTGATTTTATTCTTATCAATGGTAAGATTGGTTCATTCACTTTGTATTTTCACATTAAAGCTTGGTAAGGTTAAAAAATCCTGTATTTCACATGTGTGTGCAGCAGTGAGAGATGTTAGCTTGTTATGTTAAGTCAGTTTTATCTAAGGGCAGTAGTTCTTTATTTGCACCTCGGAGGACCAAGAGTTTGCATGTTTCTTTCTGATCAAGCACCGTAGCAGGGACCTTGTGTCTTAAAGTATTAGATTTATAATTAAATACACTTATCAGCATTTCCCAGGGCATGCTCAAGTTTGATCCTTAAAGAAATATTTCATATTAGTGTACTAAGAGCCGTAACTAAATCCTAAGCCCCTGTAATGTCTGTACCTTCCATCCACCTTTATTGTATTGAGGTGAACACAGCCATGTCAGAGACTGATATCTAAAACCTGGATGAATAAAACCAAGACTATCTGCATGGTTAGATATTACTAGAGGTAAGTGACAAAATATGTCTTTTGTAATTTGGGTGAACTGACCCAGTAAGACTATTGTATGAATGGTGTTGGTGCTGCTGTAGTGTGAAGCTGAAGTAAAAACATGCAGACTCCTGGCTCATAGTAGTAGGCTACACCACTGATAACCACTCTGTTAAGATTTAGTATAGCTTGGTCAGTTAGCGCCATGGCTAGCCCACAGCAGAGCAGACAGTGTTTTCTATGTGAGGTTGCATAGCTGCTGGCCTACCAACAACCCAATGCAGGAGTCAGCTTCTTCCCTTGATCAAGCCTGAGAACTAACCAGACCATGCAGCAGGAAATAACAGTCCGAAAATTGGAACATCTACTTTGAGATACTGTGGCTGTCTCTATGTCTTGAAGATGGAATTTGTCTACACAATTTAACAGGAACAAGTAAATAGGGCAAGTCTAAATGCGTACTGGAACTAAATGGATTAAATGTACTGTACTACGTGTCTAATAGTCTACATATCTAGCACTCAACTAAATGTAGTACACATTAAATGTGTGCTGAATGACAACACTTCTGCTCTGCAATAAAAAGGGGTGGGGGGCTATTGTGTAAGTTTGGGCTATTACAACTACGGCTACGATATTTAGTAGCCATACCTCATATGTGTCTGGTCGCGTCCAAGAGGCCTAGAAAGAACAAAGAGGAAGCAAAGACAAACAACGACAAAGTGGAGCAAAGTAAGCTTTTGCAAAGGATCCACACAGAGGAAGCGCAGACTGGATTTGCCTGCTGGAGATGTGCAATGATTTCATGTTTAAAGGACCATATCAGGTATTTTGATTATTTTAGCCCATTATTCAGTACTTTGCTGCCAATCATTTTTCAGGACATATCTCATTGTATTTGTATACCCTCCAGGCAGTTTTTGACTTATATTCATTTTCAAAGTGAGTCAGGTTACCCATCACTGTACTTTGGTAGCTGTGCATTCAGAAGTAAAATAAAATGTAACTTTGATTAAAAAAAAAAACAAAAGCTAAAAACGACTAATGCAGACATTATGCTTTATGTGATTTTCAAGTCTGAGTTCCAACATGCTGGCGCTGTTCTCAAAAATGAATACATACACAATGAGCAAAAACATTGATGAAGATTACAGGGAATTGCTTTCACACTGGATACAAGAAAGATTTTTCTACCAAGTTATTACAGTTATGATTAATTCTGTCGTAAATACCAAAAGTACTCTATTAAAAGAACATTGAAAACAGAGCACAAGCAATAATAAAATCTGATATTATTAAGTTCAAGGTTTTCTTAAAGTCAAAAGGACTGTTATGGTAAGGTCAGGGTTTCTGACTTGGCAGTTCAACTGCGGTCAGGGAATTTAGAGAACTGGTCAGAATGCCAAAATGCAGCATATTTTCCTAAAGCAGTACGGGGACCTCTCAGTTGGTTATTAATTAATGTACTGTAATATGAGAGAATTTGGAGGCATACTAAGGAAAACAGGGCACTGAAACTAATTACGAGTTAGTGATTATGAGTATCTAGGGACTTTTTTTTTCTAATCAGCACCTTTTTCATCATGCCATTCTGTGTTTTGATTAACTCATTAATTTATGTACAGCACACAGGACTACACCAGTTATTTTTTTGCTACATACAGATAATTCTACTTTCATGGTGTCAAAAAAATATGAATGTACCAAAAACATAAGCATCACATGGAAATCCCCTCTCGGTAGATGATACATGGATAACATCCACCATTACCTTGTGACAAGACAGGAAATTTCAAAAGAGGCAGCAGCAGCCGGTAAAACGACTGTTCTGTCATTGTACATCATTATGAATACAGTATGTCCATGCTCTTGTAGTCTGGCTGGAATGATGTAGAACTAGGATATGAATGGAGGACAGAGCGTGACCAGGAAGAGGAATGGAATCAATGATGAACAACAATCTGATGAAAATTAGTGACAGCTATTACCAAATGATCAGCGGGATTTTCTGATTACAGCAGCATTAAATCAAAATTGCTCTGGATAGAGGGGAGGGAGGGGGCGCTGACAGGCAGTGAATGGAAGAAGATACTTGGTGACAACTGTGAGGGGTGACGCCAAGTTCTGTCTTGCAGGTGGAAGATAAGATTCAGTAACTGGCAATACAGTCGTGAATGCACTGCGCTGTGTGAATGTTTCCACTGATTGGCGATGATAAATGACACAGTTAATATGACAAATTATGGAAGTTTAGCTGAGTCACAAAAGGTGTGTGCTCAAAAGTACGAGAGCGAAACATTCAGCTAAACATTGGATGGAGCAAACAACAAATTGATGATTTTCTTATTCATAAATTCTCAAGGCATATGGGTTAAAACATTTGTTTTTCTTGCCTCTTTATAAGGGCACAAACTAATCTATAGCCTGAAAACTGTAAGATCTATCAGAATTAAAGCTTGTGATTTATCATTACATTATAAAGAAGTCTGTTCTCCTTTTATCACAAGGCTTCTAGTTGGCTGAGTGAGTGAGTGAGTGAGTGAGTGAGTGAGTGAGTGATGAAGTTGCACCATTGGTGGCTAAGTGTTTCCCCACTGGCTGTTGCTGTTCCAAAAGAAGAGTTTTCAATTGTGTCATCGGACTTGTAGCCCTATTCCCGCGAGATGTATTACCTGTTACTTTGCAAGGCAGCTGGATTTGCGAGATCTCGTCACAAGATCACATGAGAATCCATCCTGTCAGGCTGCAAGTTATATGCTTGTGGCCAATCAGTGTCGTAAATTCAGCTGCCTCGAGAGGTTAGACGGTGATAGACGGTGATAGACAGATGGTTCATCCAATCACCTGCCAAGTATTTCCTGAAAGTGTCTGCCCTTTTCCAAATGGTTTCAAAGGATGACTTCTCAGATGGTCCTATGTAACAAACCATCTGCTCTGTCAGGTTATATTACCTGAGGACCTCATGTGATTTAGAAATTAATCACATGGGAGGGGCGTATTCACATAGGATGAGGAAAGTCTATATTTACTTGAATTTACTGACATTATCCCTCTGGATACGCTTCACAATATGACAGGCAGCAAAATTTTACAGTCTCGTCTCTACATTACATGACCTAAATACATAACAGTGATAGAAACAGAGGACAGCGCGCGCACAGCAACTGCGTTTCCTGCTCCGAGCTCTCAGCTCCGGTATTAAATGCAGAGAAGTTGGCTAAACTCCTGTTTAAACAGACACATACGAGCTTCTCTGCCATCTCCTCCTCTACCACCAGTGTGATCAACTCTTCAACTGACAGCGCTGTCAGCAGCCGGCAGGAGAGACGCTCTGTGGTACGTTTGTATTTTATAACTGAACTAACACCAGGATGCAAACTTTTTACTTCTTTTGACATATTCACATCACAAAAGATGAACAACAGCATTAAAATATGAGTCTTGAAGGTAAAACATGAGGTTAATGTAGGTTGTTACATCAGTTTAGTGTAGGTGCACTTGCTGTAACTGCAGTAACTGGGTGGAACTTGCATCCAATACTGTGAATTCACATTATAGACACTACCACTGACTATCCCTGAAACAAACTGGCCACATTTTTACACACTCATACACAGTCCAGTAATATACTAAGTTTTGACTTAGCCTTGTGATACTACTGTCAATCTATTGTCATTCTATGTAATTCTGTGAAATGTCACTAATATTTACCATGGAAATGCCAGTGATAATAAAAAATCTATCTACAAAATATTTTGTCTTTTTCCTGGCATGAAACCAACATGGAGACATGCCACCAGGAGAAACAGTGTTGGCATGCATCTTAGGTTTTGGCACAATTACCAGCTTTACAAGGCTACATTGGCTGCATTGCACAGTCAGGTAAAAGCAATGCCTCCTTATGTTGGATTTTATCCATCCTCTCTCATAGTGCACATTCCAAAGGTTTCTGTTTCCAAGTCCTTTGATTAATTTTCCAGGGTTTAATGTACTTCAGTGACGAACACAGTTTGAATTTGAAGTGCTGTTGCTGTTTTATATTTCATAAATTCTTTCATATTTTATTGTTAATATAAAACAATTAAGCTAGGCCTGTTATATGTGCATATGCCAAATTTAGATTCATCATTTCCTTGGTCAAGAAGCCTAACCCTGCTCACTTGGCTTGACTGCAATGCAGGCAGAAAATCTTTCAAGTTACCTTCAGGAAACTGATAATAATTAGATGCTATGAATTGCAACTGGAACGCTTGTAGCTGTTACACTGCCAATCTAAACTGACATTAGGTGGTTAGGTGATGCATCTTGTTTACTGATTGGCCTTGCTGAAAGTATAAGACTATAAGACATACAAATACCAACATTAAATTAATCCTGCTAAAAGTGTGTTTGGACCGAAGGCAAAGCAAAATTTAGTCTTGCTTTATTGGTGTATATTTGACCAGTGGATTTTTGTGTAGTCTGTGTTTATTTAAATTAATGTCATGTCAAATGTAAAATTAAGTCTCAAAATCAAATTTCCAAACTGCAAAATGTTAAGTGTGTCTGTACAGCGTGTTAACAGCTCCGTCTAAGACTGATCTTGAAACTTATGCCACTTCTTCCTGTTACGTTCCTCTTGACCCCTCTCTTTTTTTTTTTTTTTGGTCTCCTTACATTAATAAAGTGGAGTCTTAAGTGCAAATATTTCACTTGTTGAAAGTGAAGTTGAAGTTGAAACATTTTCATCTTGTGCAGACGTATCCTTTGCCTCATGTCAAGTTTGTGAAAAAATGCTCTACAGTACAAGGCAGCTTTAAGACACAATTCATCAAACTGCACTGTCTGAATACAGCTGGACAGAGTATGTGAAGTAAAGTAGGCCAGTGTGGCCCAAATATTGTGCAACTAAGTCCCTCTGTGTCCTCTGGGACATAAAAGGACAGGTGCTGTCACTGCATTTACTGTGTGTGTCTCCAAGAATAGTACAGCTATTGCTACATGCACATATTATTTGTAACAATTGTGTTATGGCAGAGGTTCCAAATGTTTTTCGAACTTAAGATCATTTCTATTTTAAGAATTTCACAGTGAGAGACTGTATAAAAGAATGCATGAAAGAGAGAATTGTCAAGGGAAACATCGAAACTAGAAGTCTAATCGTTTATCTTAATAATTACCTCACATATGATGATGGGCTTAAAAATCTGTGTATTGTTGTTGGGACCATCACAAGGAGGGCTGAGAAAAATGCAGCACAGACTGCACCAAGTAAAGGACATTACTGTAAAATATCCTTTAATAGCCTATACATTTAGACAACTATTATTTATTTTTTTTCCCACAAACAACATTGTTTCCTCATGACTGGTAGCAAATGGTTCCAGGTATCAGTCCATAGCCAAGGAGACGAGAATCTCTGATGTAAAGGAAATATGAGAACTTCTATTATTATGATAAAATATATGAAGATCTATTATTATTTTTTCAGTATTAAATGCAAACCGAAGCACTAACCACAGTATGAAGTGTTTTTCCTGAATCCACAAACCTGCTAGAGGCAGCAAGGTAATTATCTGTTTACTGCATTCACAGCAGAAAATTACCCCTCTGAAGTGACTAATCCGTCTAATGCTCACATGATGCATATTGTCAGAATATACCGTTAAGATAGATTCTTTAAAATTCTGAGCTGATAGGAGCATATCAATAGCCTTGGGATGAGATTCTCTCTTCAGGCTAGTGACTGCCAAAACGCTGTGACCACTGTAAAGGAGAAAATGCACAAGGATGGTATTCATAGCTCCAGGGAGCGATTTGTGAAAAAAAAAATCAGAGGGGGAATGTTTTTGAAATGTTTTTACTCATGAAAATAAATCAGAATCAAAATGGGCCTATATAGACTATGGAACCCGTTAGGCTATTTCTCGCAGCTGTTAGAGCACATTTATAAAATAATTATGAGATTTAATAAAACAATAATGAAACTTGAAGTACTGCATTTGCAGGAACATTTTAATCTATTACAGGTAAAATATTTTAAAATTATTATTAAATTATTATCGCAATATTTTCACTCTCAGCGATGTGTGGTTAGATGTGATCATATATAACAAAACAAAAGGTTACTTGCTAATTTAACATGCCAGATTCCCTTTCAGTACTGTGGATAGTGCCACTAGGTCAGATGTGACAATAATCTTAATGTCATTCTTGCAAGCCACTGTTTCATTCAGCTCTATGCGCAGTGCACAGCAAACTTCAATAGTGAATAGAAAATAACATCATTCAACATGCTGTCATCATAGAAATAAATAGGCTACATTATAAGCCTACTTGTCAAGCAAAGAAAACAGTCTGCTTTGATGACGGACTTCTGCTATTCTCACATTGCAGCACTTTACTTAGATTTTTATTTTTTAAATGGCCTAGTTTTATTTTAGATATTTTATATAGTCTATGGATGAAGGAGCATTAATCACTATGGGGGATACGTTTTTGTACTTACTGGAGATAAAAAAATAACTCAGCGGAGGCAGGAATATATAGACCAGAGGGGGGTAAATCCCCACCAAACCCCCTACCATGCATAGCTCACACACCTTAAGAAGCCTTTTCCACATGTTCTTTTTGCCAAAGCTTTAATCCACTGTTATCTCCAGTACTCCTGAAGGACATGATGAAAAAATCAACGATATACACCAGAGCATGACAAAGATGCATAACCCTTATGTGGCTTTACGTGCAAAGACTTTATATATTGTTACTGTTATATCATATTCATCCTGAGAGAAAATGCCCACTCGTTTCCAAAGTGGATTATTACAGCAGTTTGCTAGAGCAGCATAACTGAGCTCAAAACAATCTGATTTTGAGATAGAGGGATAGAGGACTCTTAACACAGCAATAATTATGCTAATTTCACTGAACTCATTTTCAGTTTTTAAACTCAAGTAATTTTCTTTTAATTTCCAGTGAGCACTTTCCACTGTAATTCCACAAAAATATTGCCTTTTAAATGTTCATGATTAATAGAGTCTAAGGTGTTATATACTGTATACCCTTAATAACACTGGGGAATACCATGCCATTGCACTGCCTGGAAATTGGGTTTATGGCAATCTGCACAACCACCCTCTAATGATACAAATGTACAAAATCTTTACTGCAATTCTGTTGGTTGGCTGTCAAAAGTATGAAAAGGTCATAGAATCCAAACCTTAATGCAAAAATGGCAAATTCAGGTGGCAATACAGGACTCAATAAGAAATTTGAACTGATCGGTCAATTCGCTGGCTATTGATGATCTGAGACAGCGTGAACTGGAAAGTTGCCCTGGCTTTCTCTATGCCTTTTATCCAAAAACATTAGGTGGTAGAGGTTTGTTCAATAACAGTAATTTCTCAAAGAGTCAGACCCACTGAGACAAATTATGCCGATATACAATTAACTCTTACAACACTCCTCTGGCCATGATGACTGATTTAAAAATCTTTCACAGGGGGTAAAATTCCTGACAAGCTCAATTTGACTTTTGATTATCACCTTGACTTGGGGACTGAGGTTCTGCTCCTTGGTTTACCTAGCCCTAATATTAAAGGCTCTTGTGGAAGAAGGCTGTTCAATATCCTCACATTCGCTGCTCGGAAAAATATACTTCTTAAATGGATTGACAATACGCCTGCTACAATCAAACGGTGGCATAAACTAATATTTAAGTTAATACCGATGGAATATTTAACTTACAGATTCACATGTAAAACAGCAGTTTTCTTTAAGATTTGGACACCCTTCTTCTACGCTGGTGAAAGACTCATAAATACTGTCTTGACCAACTGAACCGAATCTGGATACATTTGAACGTGAATGCATGTCTAGCATTTGAATTAGAACTCTGTGACACACCAAAGTGAGATGTTTTAAAATTTCTTAAATAAATGTACTACACTTTTTGGTGTGTTTGTACTGGAGAGCATTTTGACTATATAGGGTGCCTGTATTCACAAAGGTAGTGGTCAGTTTGAAGGAGTTCTGTTGTTACTGAACAATGTTGAGTGCGGAATTCATCATTTGTCAAGACTAGAAATAGGGGGCCTTTATCGCCTAACGCCGTTCAAATCCTGAATATGTGTGAATACGTCGACTTTCTGAAAGTGGCATTGGCCTCTTTTGTTAAAAGAAAATATTGCATGAAGGTTTTGTGTACCTGCTCTCCTTCAGTGAACACCCTGTCTGCAAAACTCCAGGAGATGGTGGGTGTAGGGTCACCAGAGGCCTCACAGGTCAGGGTGACTTGTTCATCAAACTCTGAGGCAGTCTGGTTATTCAAGTAGGTAATCTTGGGTTGCACTAGAAGCCAGACAGAAAAGTATAATTTAAACATGGGTTTCTAAACACTGAACAGGACTCTGTAGTATATTTTAGCAGTTTTGTTGTTTGCGTCATTTTTCTTTTAATCATTGATACTTTTTTAGCTACATGGAGGCAGCAATCAGTTGAAAACACATCATCTGACATATTTTCACTTCATAAAGTTGCTATGCCGATGTTAGCAAGCATGTTAGCAAGCAATTGCCTATTTACACACAGTCAAGGAGTAGAGAAGCAACATCAATATTCGTTTGGATGTTTTTGGCTACTTGATGAGCATTAGTTGAATTATTTATTCTCTGTTGGTCTCTAACAACTCCTGAGGAAAAGTACCTGACTCCAGAGCTGCTTTAACAACTAGATGCTATCTTTATCTGTATGCTGTTTGGTGCTGGAAAGGTAGCATACAGGTTTATCAGAGCTTTTAGCTGAAAACAGCTGCGTGAAGCTCTGCAAAGTTGTCTAATAATTCTCTGCGAGTGTGTCTTTAAAAGTAACACCTTTCACATCACACATAAGTATTTGATCCATTGGTAATACAAAAATGTTAATTAGTGCAGCTTTAAATCACTGTTACCATTACTGTATTAAAGTATAGCGACATTAATAAAGACCAGGATATTGGTTTCATAATCCATTAGCCTATAATAGAGCTGCAAACACATGCTTTCATAAGGCTGGTCCAAATTTCCTCATGAAGAGAGACTGTAGTGTGATATCGTTGAATGTCCTAAGGGGTGGCTTAATTAGTTTTCAATAGGACACGCTTTTCTTTAAACTGTATGCTTCACGCTATGTAAGCCTGCACCCAACCACTGGAAAAGCTGTAGAGGGGTGTAGAGCAAATGTCAATAAGTACAAAAGAAAAGACCATAGACAGAAAGAGAGCCACAGTGTTCTTTATGCAAACGTAAGTGAATGTAGTTATTCTCTTACCAAACACGTTCAGGCTGACTTCTTCACTTTTCTCTCCTGCCTTGTTCTTGGCGATGCAAGTGTAATCTCCTTCATCCACTTTCTTGACATCTTTTATTACCAATTCTGAACCATCCTCATTCAGACTGTACTTATCACCCGTTTCAAGGACAACGTTGTTACTGTAGGAGAGCGAAAAAGAAAGAAAAAGACATGGCGGGGTTCACATCACAAGTCTTTGTTTACACAACTTGAGGGGGCCTACAAATAAGTTTCTTAACTCTCTGACAATGATCTGTTTGGAGTTTTATCTCAGGAGGAGAGCAGCTGATACCCGACAAAGGCTGGGAGACCAAAAAAGCTGTCCCGTAGCGTATGCCCCTGAGAGCGTATCCAACATATAGCTTTTGTTTGCCTCAGCTCTCCTCTAGCCCTTACATCAGTGTTTCTATGAAGGCCATGGACCAATCTGATGATGATGCATGTTTTTTTCACATTTGGGGAAACACGGTTTTTCATTCTTTAGAAGCAGAAGTCTTTGCTAGAGGTCAGAATCCTGTTTGTAGAGAATTAAGTATTTGTGTGCTTGGAGTAGCAGCCTTCCTGCAGCATTTTTCAGACAGACAGTGAATGACAGCCCTGTCAGCAGCCCTAGGAAAGCAGAACAAATAGAGCTTTACCCCTCAGTTTTCTCACTGTCTCACCCATCTATCCTCCCACTGTGTGTCACAAGTCTCCTCTGGCCATGGATCTGCATCTCCTTCAGCCTCAACACCTACGTCACACATCAGCTCTGCTGCATGGAAAACAGCTGTGAACATGATCAGAGCCTTCAATTGTCCTTTTCAGTGACATTTATAGAAAAAAAGCTTTATTTATAGGTTCCTCTGCACAGCGGTAGTGCTGCTGTGTGATAGCAGTGGATGATGCACCATGATGTAATATTATATATATGTATGTAAGTATACATACAATATAAATATGTAATTATGGGGTGCGAAGATAAATTCATGTTGGTTATTTATACAACTTTTCAAAACTGAGTTAAACTTTCATGCATATTATACACATAAAAGTTTAACTGAGAGATTCTGACTCTTGAAATTTTAATTTATCAAATTAATAATTGATTATCAAGACCTCCAGCATGTAGGACAACAACTGATAACTTATACTAATTACTGTATCTAATTTTCAGCTTACAGGTTGTGAAGACTATTTACACTAGTAAGACTGGTAGTGCTTTGCCTTCTCTGCTGACAAAATAATAAAATATTAAGTTATACCTAAATCAATTTGATAAGGGATTCATAAGGACTCGGATCAGCAGCATCAATACTGCATTCATATTAAATAAACATGCTATCTAATCCCGATTGTAGTTGTACCACTTAAATTTAAGGAATGTCTAAAGCCCTGAGTAATGTGTGCACCAATTCCTGTGAAACACCAGCATCCAACAGGATATGACTATGAACATGGCCATCTCATGAGCAATAGATTAAACTGCTGCACATTTTATAGACCAGCTGCTAGTTTCTTTTAGTTTAATATATATTGGTTTTTTTTATTCGTTATTGTATAAATCATATTTTCATTCTGTTTCTTAGGCTCTAATTGGATATACAGCAATTCTATCTCATAGTAATTATGTATAAATATTTAGGTTTTTTGAGTTGAAGAGAACAAACTGACTGGGTTAGCAGAGATATAAATTAATCAACTGGTATAATAAAGAGGGTTAGTTGTCTTGCCACCACAACCTGTCTACTTCTTCTTTATTATTGTTTCATTTATATATGAATTTATCTTTCATGTTTTAATACAGTTTGGGCAAGCATTTTTCCTACTATTCTCCAACAAAATTTTGGTCCTCCAGAAACATTTTGTTAGGATTGTAACAGAGTCACACATTTCACCAGCTCCTCTGTTTCAGAAAATCCAGATTCTTATTAAATATGACATCAGTTTTTCTCAAACAGAGAAGCTGCAGCTTTCCACATCAGTGCATGGTCACTAGATACAGTCTAAATCTTTGCTGTGTATCCTCATTGGCATTGTCATTGTGTCCAGCAGCTGGAGACAGACAGCAGAGATGGCCCAACAACATCTCAGTAAAAAAAAAAAAAAAGTCCACCTGATGACTACATAGCCCCCTACATAGTGTCGCTGATAAAACTAAAGCCCTTACTGTTCAAAAGTTAAAAACAACTGTAGTCTGTTTTGACGGGTAAGGTTTTTTACTGACTTAACTGTTTTTCCCATTTTTGAAAAATGTTTCATGTGCAAAGTGTGAGGAATAGAAACCCACCACTCTCACAGAATAATTAAGGAGTTACAGTTTTAAAATGAATCCCTAAAAGCAATAAAAACATAGAGAGGCATGCCAATGACCCCTATGTACAGAAAAGGTTTCCTTCAGCACAGTGCATATATTTTTCAATTTCTATCTTCCTCACATGTTTCTTTCACTTAATGGTTTTTAGTGAACTAGAAAACAAAAGGGCTTAATTTTTGTGGCAGCTCAGATCGACCCCTGATCTGATCAGATGCCGATCTGAGCTGAAAGCAGCGGATGACATACTGTGCCCAGGTGACGATGGGCTCAGGGAAGCCATCTGCATCACAGGCCAACAAAGCTGAGCTACCAACGTCCGCTGTGGCGTTGACATCTGACTGCCTGGCACGGATGGTGGGAAGTACTGAAAGAGAGAGATATGACAATATATTAATGCAAGATAAATGTACAAGCACATGCAACAGGTGCTTTAAAAGGGTATTCTGAAGAGGTTCTGTCCAGATATGTAGAGGTAAACAAATAATCTATAACATATGTAGGGGAATAAATTCCCCTTTTGCTTTTGCCTATTGTAATTGATGATGATTATTATTATTGTTAGATAAAATGTGCATAACTGCATTTTGTCATGAGTGGCACTTGATGAACACTTCTGGATTTTCCAAAAAAGGAAAGGGTTCATCCTTCCAATTAGTTTTTTTTTTATATTTGGTATGTACAAGTAGTTATTTCACTCTAATGATGTTGCTAAATGAAAGGTCAGAGGGTCAACAAAATCATTAGGAATCATCCTCTGGGGATCATGAATATCCATATCAAATTTCACTTCAATCTGGCCAGTAGTTATTTGGGTATCATTTGGGACAACAATGTGTACGAACCATATTTATGGTTTAAAAAGTACATTCCCAAAGTTTTCAGGGTTATCACTACTCTATGCTGTTGAGCAACGGGACAGTAAAAGAATGGAAAGTAACAGAGATGCAGCTCTTACCATTAACAACAACCTTGATCATCTTGAAGTCAATTTCTCCCCTTGCCATGACACGAGCCTCACAGTTGTACATGCCCTCATCAGTCTTCTTGATACCGCGGATCTGCAGATGGCCATTATCCAGGATCCTGAATCGCACTAAAAAAGAAAAGGCAAACAGAACAATAATTTATCACACCAAGATTATACAGATGATGATGACAAAACAGTCATTTTAAATGTCGATGTGGCCTGTATGCATTAAGAATAATAGGTGAAACATATACTTTTTATATGCTTTTTTGTCTATTTGAGTGATTTTTATTTGTAACATTTTGCAAGAATAAGTTTGATGCTTAATCTCAAAGCAAATTATGTATTTTCCCTCCTTGGAGCCACAAGAAGTTAAAATTAAGAATGGAATCTTATCAGTGGATCATAAAAATCCAAGGCCACGTCTGTATGTGATTGTTTAACAGTATCTCGGAACTCTAAGCATTACAAAAGAGCCAAAAAGACCACAACTGAAGTGTGAAATTGATTATGATTATTTCCTTGAATTATTCCTTGTACATATAAGCAGATAAAATTTCACAAAGGGCATTTTAAAACTGAAATACTTCACTGAAATACTCAGGCAGGAAGTGGGAGCCAGATTAAAAAGTCCCAATTATCTCTGGTAATCAAGCGAGTGGTTGGAGCCCTGCATGACACCCTGGCTACACAAGATGTATTTCATTCGTGTTTTACACCATTCGTGGAGCTGTTGCACCTCTAATTAAACCAGCCATTTACACACAGTAACAGAGTGAGCTGTCTCAACTCAAACCAGGCGGTGTTTCTCACACGTTTTGGAAAATAACGACACCTCTCACTAGTGTGTACTCAATGGAAACCAATTGGGTAAGAAAAAACTGTTAAGCATAACCCGCACAGGCCACTTGATTCCTTCTTCGGGCATTGAGATTCCTTTGCACAAGTCCAACATAACTAGTTTAATTTCCATGCAAGTGATTAGGTATAACATCTGCATTTCTCCTCAGATCTACAAGAAAAGAGAGAGCCTGTGTGCTATAAAATCACTTGATGAATTTTATATACTTGCACGGGTAAGGGATTTTGACACTGACACTGAAGTACATTTACATATATTTAATTTAGGATTTTCATTTGTATTTTACATTTAACATTTAATAAGCTAAAATGATCCATTGTTATTGATTAAACTAACCAACATAAAAGCTGTTAAAATTAGCTCCACCCCCAGCATCTGCAACCTTGAAATGCTGCTTATACAATATGTTAATGCATCAAAGATAATAAGAGCACATTCTGTATAATGAGTATTTTTACTTTTGATACTCAAGTTTATTTATCTGCTAATAGGATCAAATTTTATTTATAGTGTAGTATTCAAACATTATGGCGTTTCTAATTTAACTAATGCAGAAAATTATAAACCACTGATAATGTTTGTTTGCTGTTTCCTAGAATTGTGAACAGAAATAATGTCAAAATAATCAAGTCAAAACCTCTTTTGAGGGTTTAGTGAAAAAGTATTTCAATAGAAAAAAGACATTGTATTGACCTGCTGTTAGTTCATGTCACATTGACACATATTACAATGAAAATGTTCCGATAGGAGATTCAACAATGCAACTTGCAGCACTTGGTAATGTCAACTGCTGCTCTGAGAAAAATTACATAAGCAGTTTTCAGCTTTCAGTGTCGGTTGCAATTAGTGGTTTTTCCAGTGAAAAACACATTCCTTGAAGAGAGTCCAAGAATAAAGGCGGGCTTAGCACAACACTGTGGTGACTCCAGGCTCTCCAGTGGTCACCAAGGGAGGGGTTACTGTAAGGTTAAAATGGCCCAGTTCAAGTGTAAAACAAAACCCACTCTCCTGCCTCTTCTGCACCTCTGTCCTCATGCAGCAGACTGAAGTTTTAGATGATCTCTCTGAGGCAGAGCTGCTCTGGACCAATGTTGTCAAAAAAAGTGTCCAAAGAAAGTAGCTGCCTGAAGATGCATGAAGTCATTCACAAAATTGTACATGGCTATGTTTACTACACCATTTATTCTCTTTCATCTTATTGGCAGAAGGGGACAAAAAGGAGCTTAAACGTTTGTAATTTGTTACAGAGGACTGCAGCTGTTGCCAGCTTGGATTCACATTATTTCCAATGGATTCCAGTGCTGATCTGAAGTCATGACAGCAAAGGGTTTCAAAATGTTTTCAGACCGCCAAAGAGACTTATCACTCCACTCCTGCAGCACTACTCACTTCTAAAGTGTTGATCTGTATGTGAATTACTGTTTGTTTGAAACACTCATAGTTTCTCCACAGGGCTACTTCCATGTCATAGCTCTGAAGCATATTTATTGGCAAAGCAGTGGTTGCTTAGAACATACTGAACATACACTCAACAGTGGAGAAAAGGATTATAATCCAGGGGTGGCCTGAGAAGTTTCTATGGACCTTTTGTTGTTTTTTGTTTGTTTCCTGTTGTTACTGTGTATTAGCATTGGAATCCATTATAACTGCTCCAAATCAAAGCTGGTTACAGCTTCTGTTCTCCATGCAAGCAACAAACTTTTCAGGAACTCCTTTCAAGCCTTAAGGCAGTGAGTGTATTTCATACACTCGATAGACTGTTGCTTTAATAGTTCATTTTCAACAATGAGCAAACCTGCCAATCCCACCATAAAGACAGGGTTACACCCAACTGTGAACTGTGAGAAACACATCTAACACATACTTAACTAAAACTATCATTTCTATTTCTATATGTGTCAAAAGTAAACAAGATGGCAACAAAAGGGAATCTTGTAAGCTTATACATTAAGACAATATAATATGACTTCTGCATCCTTTAATTTGGTGAACGAAAGCTAATCTGGATAACTTGGTGTGTCTAAATTGTTAGTGACAGGATAGGAAGATTTAAATGACATTAGGCCTCATTCACTAATATGTACGCATAAATATTCTTTGCGTACAAAATAATTGCGCATGCAATATTACTTTTTCATGACATGGCGCATTGGCCAATTTTGTTCTTATCATTGTGTGTATGTTAGTGAATCAGAATCATCATCTAAACTGACGGGGCCAATTAATTAGCATACTATCACGTCCCCATTTCTCTCTATGAGGAAAGCTCTGTTGGAGCAGTGTAGCTGTGGAGAGAGCTGTCAATCAGTGCAGAGAGGACCATGATGGTAAAAATAGGAAATAGGAAAAACTTAACTGCTAGTGAAATGCAAACAATAGTTTCAGAAGTAGAGGCCAGAAAAGGCAGATTTGGCTGGTAAACATGTCATTGCACAACTTTTTGGAGCCCGATTATGTATTCAGTGTACAACTTGCATACCTGTTGCACAATCACTAAAAGTTGGTAAATGTGTAGATCTGTGGAATTGATCCAAATAAATCTCTACCACTGTGCCAGGTGCATTGTGTTTCATCTCTGTCCACAACAGGCAGATGTAGGGACATGATGTAGGGAAAGCAGAGCGTCCCTCCCTGTGCCACTACTGAACTGTCAGGCTGTGAGGACACTGAACAGGCTGCTGGTGAACCACCAGTACATATCACAGCCAAATCTTATGGGGAAATGAATTGGTGTCACGTTCCAATATGGAAATTCTGATAAATAGCTAAGCTACATCTAAAAGTGGGAGCAATTTTCATATATTAATAATTTTATATTTTTATACTTTTATGAAGATAATAGATTACAATGTCTTTTTTAATATATATATTATATTAATATATATCATTATATATTTAGGCCTGATCATTTAAAAAAAAAGTTCTATATACTGTTTACATTGAATAAATATTGACTATATCATTTTTTAAGACTGTGGGACATTTAGGATTTGTGCCTAAGGTAGTTCTAAATTTGTTTGCAGATTAAGAACAAATTCAGGTAAGAACATAATAACGATTCCTGAAACTGTGCTTAAAATGTTCAATATGCATGGTCTAAGCACAGATTTGTAGAGAGGTAGAGAGGGTTTTGAGTTCTCAAAAGAATAGAAAGGTGCTAATCAAGTACAGTCCATTACATTGTTAATGAGGCCTATTGCTAGCCCTTCCATTTTTCTCTACACTTTTTCAAATTATTTCAACATAGTCCTCCCCTTGTTTGGGGAATTTAAACTCCAATCTGCCTTCAGACATATTTTCTACTGACAATAACCACATCTTGCTGGGCCAAAGAAATAGAATTTTCATGTTCATGCATCATATATGAGGTCTAAAACTCCTTCCCCCGCTGAAAATACATGACTTTGTTCATCAGTGATGGGCAGGAGGAGAATAGATGAGGAAAAGTATGGCAAATTGATTGGAAAGCATGAACTAGCAGACGGCATTGGCAAGGAGGTGAGGCAGGCTGGAGGTGAGAAAGTAGCTCAAGGATTGGAACATTTTTATTTGGGCTGGCTTACCATCTTTGGCAACCTGGATCTTGGAGCCCCTGCGCTTCCAATTGATGGTGGGTGGTGGTGAACTGACCACATCGCAGACTATGTCAGCATCATCACCCTCGTTGAACTCCTGTGGACTGGGAGCACTCTGGAAGGTGATCTTTTCTGTGGGTAGATGTGACAAGCACACATATTAAATATGTTTAAAAATAACATATGAATATGAACATATAAAGGTGAAAACACTCCTGTGGCATATGTATATTGCATAAAAAAGCTTACAGTTGAACTTCAGCTTTTCTAATAATATTTATTAACAAGTTTCATCGGTTTAGTTATTATATAATCATAGATGGTGATGGTGTAAACACAGAGCCGTACTGCTAAAAAAAGTGGCACCTGGCTCACCTTCCGCTGCAACACAATGTGACATGATCTGGCAAAATACTGCAGTGGCCAATCAGACACTTGCTAGTGCAAACTATATTTCTACTGTTACTTCACAATCAATGCAACAAAACATTAAATGATACCAGCCATGCTAACTTTCTAGAGTTGTAAAATCTTTCCTCATAAAATTATAAACTACTATGCAAATTCATGAATCTGTTACTCAAACACAACCTCCTGGACTGTATTTCACTGTCTCACCTGAACCAACATGCCCTGAACAACGCAGCTACTTGCATTTTTCTAACCTACAGCTGTATTCTGTCTGAACGCCTAAGTTATCTAAGAGCTTCTCAAAATATACTTGATCATTTTTGAGTACTTATTAATGAATTGTTTGGAAATTTTACCAAGAGGTAGCACTATGTTTCATCCAGTTTCACATTGTTTACATTAATAGCCTTTTAAGCATATCTCTTGCCTTAGATGCCAATAATTCTGGGGACATTCAGTTTAGCTAAGAGTAAGGTGTACAGTGTACAGAGGCCATCCAACCGTCTCCTATATTTCTGTTCTTCTAATTGTTTGAACGGAAACATAATTGCCTGGATTATGTCCACTGGAAAAAATGTTGCCAGTGAACATAATCCAGCCAGCAATTACGTTTCCATTTAACATCTGGCTGAACCATTTAGCGTAATATAAATGGAATATCCAGGAGACTATATAGGTTGGATTGCAGGAAGTACTGCGCAGAACATGTCCTCTCTCTATCAACACCATTGAAAATGGCCAAAAAATGTATCTTAACAATGTTTTCTCATACTGTAATGTAAAAAAAAAAAAACCTAATCCAGAAGACATATTTTTTCTTTAAAATTATGCTTCAAATCAAACAGATTTGGGAAATCACATATTGATTAAAATGACATAACTCTTAAGAAAAAAAAAAACAGCAACTTTGTTTATTGGATTTTCAATGTGACCAGCATTCATGAAACTATTGCACTATAAAACAATACGTCAAAAACAACAATACAACAAAACATGGTGTGAAACAGAAATATAACAAAAAAAAGCATATTTAATACAACTGTTTATAGGTCAACTAGATTGGACAATGTAGTCCTCCTTAACATCCTAGGATGTAAATGGCACTCTTCCAGAGACTCTCATTCAGGCAACTATTTAAAAAATGAAATAAAATAAGGCTCTAGCCTGTTAAATTTCGACAATAACATTCTAGTCAAACTTCTGGAAACATGTCTTGAAATAGCCCTCCCATCACAATTATCTCTCCTAATCAAACAGTATTTATTAAAAATGTATACCTATACCAGGCCTCTAACATCACCAGAATGTGTCATGTCCTCACCTCCATCCAACGAGGATAGAAATAAAAAATATACAAATATATAGATATAAAAAATATATATAAATATACATTACTCTGGAACTGCAGGGAAATATAGGTGCTTAACATAAGAAAAGGGGAGGTCCACATTGCACATGATTTGTTCATAGACCCTTTAAGTGTGTGTTTAATTTTTTCCAACTTTATACAATTTAAAACAGATTTAATCCAAAGAGCATGAGAAGGGGGCACAGAAGATTTCCATATGAACAAAACACATCTTGATTCAGTTTGGTCAGTTGTAATGTGGGTGAGAAAACCCAACTAATGCAATAAAAGGGTCTGGTTCAATCTGTCTGCTGCTTATTTCTGAGAGTGAGTGTACATGATTGACAGTAGACTGGTTACATCTTACACAATTGGGATTCACATCCATGTAAATTTTTGCGTTGTTGCTTTGGTTCAATGATCCCTATGAATGAGTTTAAATTGAATGAGACTGTGCCGAGTACAAACAGAAGAGGTGTGCACCCTTCTGACTGCCCTTTTCTCTAGTTCATCAGATATTTCCTCACTCAGTTCCTCCTCTCGAGGAGGATTAAATGTGATTTAATGAGGTGGTTTGTAAATTATAAATTTGTCTATAGATTATTGTCAAGGTACCTTTGAGTAGGAAGTGGGGTAAGAAAAGTGTCAACTGTGTTTCACCAGGAAGGGTGGGGGAATTAGGGATTTATGCTGTGGAAGTAAATCTGGATCTATAAGAACCTAAAAAAAAATGTCTAGGGAGACCAAATTGAATTGATAATTGTTCATATGTACAGAGGGATTATACGTATATGAAATTAAATAATCATTGAAGATTGAAGAATGAATGTCTATTTTTAATAAATACTGTTTGATTAGGAGAGATAATTGTGATGGGAGGGCTATTTCAAGACATGTTTCCAGAAGTTTGACTAGAATGTTATTGTCGAAAGTTAACAAGCTAGAGCCTTATTTTATTTCATTTTTTAAATAGTTGCCTGAATGAGAGTCTCTGGAAGAGTACCATTTACATCCGTCTTACATGCTTGGCGTCTCTTAGCGCCCACAAGAAAAAAATGATTTACTGAAAACTGTAATGGAACATTTTAAGCTTTATTGTCAGGTATGTATACTATATTCCCGTGTAATTACATATGATTAGTACATTTGTCACAGTCTATAGCTAATTCTATGCTAATACATACATTAATACTAATACATTGGTGGTTTGACTCTGCACATGACATTTGTTGACAATAAGAATAATATGGAAAATCTCCAGCCATATCTTTTAAAGCCAAATAGGCAGTGCCTAAAGTCAAAACATGTCCACAAGATCGCTTTGAAGTCACTGCTCTACCAAGTAACTGTAGAACTCAAATTTAATTTTGAAAAAAAAAAAGTGGACTTACGGAAAATCTTCACTTGGACCGTGGCCTGGGCCTCCTTGTCCGCATTCTTTGCCACACACTTGTAGATGCCAGCGTTGTCCACGTTGGCGTGGTATATGGTGAGGGTTGACGTGGTTTCATCAGTGCGGCTCACAAGAATATCTTGCCTGTTGGGGAGGATCTTCTCCCCACTGGGGGCGTACCAGTCTATGTCTTTCACATCTCCCACCACTAAAAAAGAAACAGAACATGAAGTATAAGGCAAGGCAGCAATAATTATATAAGGAAGTTCATAGCAACAATAACTACTTCAATATGTTTATTAGACCCTGCACTCTCATGATATTCTGTGTCTGAAAAGCTGAAGACGACATACCATAAATCAAGAATTTTTGGTGTCAAGATGGCCTGGAGACATTATTGTTATCAAACCCCATCTCCTTAAAGTCAATGTCCTTTGAAGATCAGACTAAATATTCAAACTAACATGAGAACAACATGAAAAGAGTGGTATAAATAATTCCTATTTGCTCAATAGGACATATGATTATTCAGTGGGAGGCAAAAATCAAACAACTTTTCCACATCATTCATTTTTTATACAGATGAGTTTTTTCTTTTTCATTTTTGTTTCACTGAAATATATTAATGCCATCACATCTCTTAAGGTACACAAAGGACCCTACATGCATTTCGACATCCTTTTCAACTGCAGAATGAATGAAGCCATGTTCTCTCATAGAACAAAAAAGAGAAAGAAAATAGAAAGAAAATGTCAAAGTTTCATATTCCCCATGCACGAAAATAATGAGCTTTGCTTTCATGGCTTCATTCTCTCAAAAAAGGTTTCTGTAGTGCAGCATCAGGTCAGTACTAGGAGGCCACTGGTTACTGTTGCAGGATAATGACTGATTTTATAGGGTTGGTTCACCCAAACTGGGGACAAATGTATTTGCTACTAACTATCTACCCCTGCAGATAGCTTCCCAGGTTTTGGGATACAATCCACCACAATACAATGAAGGTGAATGGAATATTGCTTGTGATGCTACAAAGTTACATTAAAAAAAGCAGCATCTCTTTTAGAAACAGTGCCCCAACTGTCTGTCGGTGTCTGATGCCTGCCTCCTTCCCCACCCCTTGTTTGTGCTCTCATTGAAAATGACTCCTGCAAAAGGATCCAATGATTTATTTTTTGCTATAATAAAATCAAACATGTTTGAATTCTAGTAATGGACAGCTAATGGCAACGTCAAGCTGCTTCTTGCGCATGGATTCCAGCCAGACTCAAGAAGTTTTGTCTTAAATCAGCAACAGGTACAGAATATTGAGGTAAAATGTGTGTAGACTTTACTCTGGATAATCCTCACTCTGAATATATCATATATATGTCATATATGTCATACATACTTCTTTGGTAAAAAAAAAAAAAAAAAAGTAGAGTAATGGGGCACATTTCAAAAGAAACTATCCAATCACATCTATTGTATTAGGTTGGAAGCACAAAGACACATTTCAAAACCTGTTTAAATAAAAGCAAAGCTTTCTGCATGGCTGGATACCAATCACACCTTTCAATAGGCTCTCTAGTCAGAGTTTCATAGTAATTATGACCCCCTGACTGGCATAATTTTATTCATGTACACAATGTACACAGGCAGGTGAATGCAAATACCACCTGTATCAAAGATAAACTGAAGATTCCACAGGTACACTCAAACCTGAGAAAGTCTATGACCTCTCTCTCATTATCACTGCCAACTGTGCCTCTCTCCCACCTCTCCTAAGCCCTCTGCCTTACGTGACTGTGATCCAGCTTCCCTCTACTTCCTCAGGATAAACTGCTCGATCAATGTGCCCATGTCATTTTCTGCACTTTCTGGTCTTTTGCCTGGAATTCCTCTAAAACTGTGCACCAGTCTCATCCTTTAAACTGACCGGTACCAATTTTGTCAAATGATCTCAATTGAGACTAGATTAGTGCTGTCAATATTGTGTACATGTGGTGACATTTTGCATCAAGATGTATTTGAGATCATTCTTACCTTCGCAGAGGAAAAATTTGGACTCTCCTAGGCTGATATCCCCTTTTGTTGGAGTGATTTGCACCTGGATGGCAGCTGGGTGAAGAAAAGAAGAGACAGAACAAAATATATATTAGGTTCTGGTTCCACCAAGAGGAATGATGACACAGGAGTAAAGCACAATAGGGAAAGGCTCAAAATCAAATTGCTTTACCTTCTCAAAAGAACAACCATTTTTCAAGCATACACTCTATAAATACAACCCCAGGATGAAATTTTTATGCTTGCTAGAGTGCAACATCTCCACGCAGATGGGTTATGAGCTTAAATTGTATACAAGGACTTTGTTGAACTTGTTAGTGGGTTCACCCGTTAAGAATATATTATACCTAGAAGATGTTTTATTTATTTATTTATTTTTTACATTTCATGTACTGTTAAATATTTGCTAGACTATGGTCAACAGATAAAATCACCACTGATAGATGTCATGTTATCTGAGACACTCGCAGCTAGCAAGCAAGGCTTGCAAAAGGCTGAACATATTTTCACTAACAAAAATATAATAAATTAAGCACACTACTATTTAAATGGTCTATTTCATAATATGATTCTTAAAAACATGTAGGTAACATAAGGTACAGAAACTCTGATGTTACTTCCTGGCTAGCTGCTGTTCCACTTGCTTCTGTAACTCAGTCCTTTCAATTTTGTTAAGTTAATGACATTTAACCTGCAGCAGTTTTGAGCTTTTTCTTTTTTTTGAGATTTTTCTTTTGTTAAACACAACCAGAAGTAGATATATTAAATAAACAACGGTAATATGTATTTTAATTTTATTATTTACCATCCCTGTTTAGGTAAATGGAATAAACTGCACAAAATACTTTTGAGTGAGGTAATGTATTGTTGTTATGTTAACTTTTAGTTGTTTTGTTAAAAACACATTTTAAATGCCTCCTTTCATCCCAAACATAACTCAGAAGTTTGAATGTCAAGTAAGATGAGCATTTTTCAAGCATTTTTAATTTCTGGGAGCTCCAGATCATTGTGCAAAGGAAAGTCACATGCTTTCTTTTTTTTTTGCCTTTACCTCATAGTTTGACTGCACTTAACATTCAATACCGATTAACTGAATGCCAATAACACCTGCTGATACAGCTGCCTCTGAAATGCTGGTAAAAAAAAACAAAAAAAAAACCTGAGATTACAGCACTCATCCTGTAAGAAGCTATACCTTTTGCTACCGAAACTTCCAAGGTGTAAGCTTTTAATGAAGCACGGATATATACCTGTGACCCCGTGACAATCAACTGTCTGACACTTGACTGTGTCATAGCATATCACAGGCAACTCATACCTATCTATCAAAAAATAATTACAAGTGGATATTTTAAATGTTATGCATTTTTAACTGGTTTGGGGTAAGTTGATCTTCAATCTTCAGCAGCAGTCTTAAATATATTTAGGAACACTATCTATATATTTTTCATTTATAAAAGACACCTGAGTCATTCCAGGGTGCTCTCCAACTTGTTTTCCCCAATCCTCTTTCTCTCGGCAGATGATTTAAAAAGCATAATGCCATAAATCAAAAAATATCCTTTTCCTGAGACTCTAATGCACTTAATCTTTCAGCATCAACTAAGGCTACAGTGACACAGATGAGAACGTGCAAAGAAACACCTGGTGTTTGTTCCTTCCTGGGTGCTAAGAAATTCAAATTCAAACTCTTATATTATACTCTTATATCACATAGTCAATGAAAAGTATTAAATATGTAAAAAAAAAAAATCAAAAGGCTTAATCAGGAAATCATATCTTGCACATGTGAACCAGAATGACAGAAGGGGTGATGTTTTTTAAAACGTGACATAGTTTAATTTAAGACTTCTATCTTCAGTGATGTGTAGCATCGTAGCAAAGCACAGACTGCGAAGCAGAAACACCACTGAATCCTGATCCGGAGCTTGACAGAGAAATCCCACTGAGCCTTCAGCATGTTGCCACTTCACACAAATGAGTGAGTCAGTCTCAGCTCAGCTCTCACCAGGCGATTCATGGGAATGGTTTGCAAGGACTCTGCATTCAAGAACAGGTAGCCATCTATCATCACGACACAATGAGAAGATGGTGTTTCATAATGCAACGATCTTATAGAAACATACTCTTGACAAAGAAGACACACTCACAGCAGCAGCCTTTGTTGATTTTTTTTTTCTCTACACAGTCTTTGAAAAGTAATCATCATCATGCTGTGAATGTGGACCTCAGCAAAAATAATGGGCGGACACAGCATTTAGAACTGCAAAGATGAACCCAATATGCTTCAGTGTTTAGAAACCAACAATGTGCTCAATGTTTAGGACTCATTATATTTAACAAAAGAAATCTTTCACGGTACCTTATATAATTTGAGGGTACATGGATATACATGTTTTACTTTCATACACTATTGTCCCATTTAGACCTGTCGTTAACATGCTAACATGTTAACATGCAATCTGGAATTATCTGGATAAGGCAAAACACACATTAATGCAAGGTGTAAATGCACTCAGAATGCAATGTGAATGACCAGACCACATTTGGAGATGATCAGGCTCGCATTGTCATTGGATCTCAGCCAGGTGTAAATGCAATCTATACAGTGTGATCATATTCATAAGAAAATAATCGGCCCAGTAAGTGGAAAGGTCACCTGGCTCCGCCTCTTCCTGCCAGCTAAAGCAAGCCCCGCAAAAGCTACAAGCAATAGCAGTAACTGAAAGTCTTCCCACACAAAGAGTCATTTAGTCATGAATGACACCAGCTCGTTATAGCGTTTTCCTTGGACACACCATGTTTAGCGACAAGTCCGCCAGCACTGCCTCGTGAATTTGCATATTGAAGTCCAACCACAGTGCAGGCACAATTGAGAAAATGAGATTGTATTTTAATACCACATGTGAATGCAAGAACCTGTGGATCTAATGTCATTATCCAGATAATGTATCCAGATACAGATCACACGTTTATACTGGGTGTAAATGGGGCCTATGTAACATACATATGTATATAATGAGATGCAGTATAAGAATCATATATCTATTGCAACAAACCCTCATGTTTAGGAAACTATAACTCATTTGTTAAAGTTAAACATCATCTTTGCAGGCAAAAGAAACCAATGTTGACTGTCAGTAGGAGAGGGGATGTAAACCATGTAGTTTCTAGTGGAAAGTTACAAGCTCTTTACACCCGAACATCCAGCATCATTCTGTTTGTATACTTGTCTTATGTGTAAATTATGGCTACACTGCATATGCTGCGTTCCCTTCTAGGAGGATCTCGGTGGTTATTATTTGCGCGGCTATGACAGGTAGCTTGTCAGATATACATAAGTTAATCATTTGAACAGGCAAACATGTTGCCGGTCAAGGATAATTTTAAATATTGATTTCAGAAAACTATTCAAGAACAACAATATCTCCCTTACGGCTCAGCTAGTGAAGAAGTCATACAAATATTGATTTGCAGTTAAACACTACCTCTGCCACATGAATGACCTGGCTTTGCTCCAGCAGGCTAACATGAAGGCTCCAGAGGCATGGAAACCCACTACCCACAGTATGTTTGCTTTTACAGGCTGGAGGTAGATACAAAGAAAACAACGTATCCATTTCTTTCCCCCATCTCGTGAGATCACAGATACCATGCTGCAAACCCTAGCCACGACTCAGAAGACTAACACAACTGGACAAAAATCAACTGATCATATCTGCAACACTAAAGACAACAAAAACGAGTCCAGGTGGTGTGGGAAAGATAGCTATTCCCAGAGTCATTTTCTCAGTCTATGTCTCTAAATGGCCACTCATGTAGTGCCTCAAGGAGGAAGCGACTGTTGTGTCTCATGTGTCAAGCAAGTGTGACTCTGGCTCTGCTGAGAGCCTATTGTGAGTACTAACTTGAAGGCGTAAAAATGAGAGAAATCGTCATGTTTACGTTACTGAACATCTGAAACGACCCTTTCTTGTTCTTCATCTGAATGAGGATTTTCCCAGTTCAGATGAAACTTTACTGGCTGGGTTACCTCTCTGCTCATGCCAAATGGAGCAAGAACCATCTATCATATTTCAATTTCAACATGTACAGGTTAAAATAACACTCATCAAGGATACTTTCTCATTAAATAAGATTCTAGGTAGACATATTACCATGGTCAAAGTATTTTGTAGTGCTATACAATGCTCTTTGTTGTAGATATGCTATCTTTATGGACCATATCAGAAAAAAAAAACAATAAAAAAAATGTATATGATATGATATAGACCATTTCAAAAACACTTTTTTATACAAAAACAACCTGATAAAGTGCATAGAGACCAAAAAAGGGTTAATCAAAATCAAAATCACAACCAAACTGAATGCCAATGCCAGATGGGAATTATAAATGTGAAGTGTGCACTTAGTACGACAGAACCAACTTTTTTCAGTCATCAATGCAGATAAAGCAAATTTAAATGACAGGAGTAGTTTGGAGCAACAGTGAGAGTGTCTATCTATCTGTTAACATGCCCATGTGGAAAAAGCTGTGTGGTGAAAACATGAGAACTCAAACAAATAACAGCAGAACATATGAGTGCTATTTAATGTGATAAAACGATTTATTCGGTAACATACCATTTTTATGGAAATTAAATATTCAGTCTCTTTCCTTAAATAAATAAGAATTGAAAAGGTATTTTTATCGAATAGAGGGGGCGATTTTGAAAAGCTCCTTCTTAAAAGCGAGCCATTGTGAATTTTCAGATTGGGGCCTCTTAAGCCTGAGGGTTGAATGAAGACCTAGATTTGAAGCAATTTTTGTAATCAACCGAACACTTGTTGGTCTGAAAAAAACAAACAAAACAAAAAAAAAAAACATAAAATCCATTTCAAGAGGAACTCTACCCTAAATTGATTGAGTTGATTTGGATTTTTTGAGTTAGAAAATTATATTATACTTTATAAGATCATTAATTGATCCTTGATCAACTCCAGTGTTCATTGTGAGTCTTTGTCTTTTTTGGGGGGGAGGGGAGGGTGCTTGAGTAATTCTGTCCTCTAGACCAAAATACACAGCAACGCCACATCACGTATGGATAAAATGGAGATTCAACTTTACCTAACTTACTAAACTTACAGTTCAAATATTGATTTAATATTGTTTTTTTATGGAGACGATTTTTCTAGTTAATGTTTGTACTATTGTCTTGTATGATCTGTATCTATTGTGATATGTCCTTGTTTTAAGAGTTCTGTGACTTGTTAAATTTGGACAGACTCGTGCTGATGCTCAGTAATGTAAATTACATACAATTTGTTGTAAATATGCTAAAACATGCAAAAACACAAGTACGCGTATCCTTTAAAGTTTTCATCAAAGCACTGAAATTAAGACAGACCTGACCTAGATTACGCAAATGAAAAGGTAAACTTAGAAACCCAGAAACAAAGGAGATTTGGGGAGCAGAAGTGTAGATTAACAGGGCAGATGGAAAGAAATACTTGGCATAGTGAGGAGAGAGCTTAGATAAAGGATGAAGCTATCTGTGCCCTGACATGTTCATTCATGACACCAATCTAATATCTATCCACTAAGCCTGTCCCTCACTTTTAGCCCATAAACCTCTCTGTCTACTCTTGAGAGTCCTTCTTTACTCATCATTCCGCTGCTTAGACACTCTCTTGACAAACCAACACTCCTGCTATAATTCATCATGAAGGCATCTTTTAGTTATTTGAGAATTAAACTTATAAATCACTGTTTATCTAGACTTCAGAGAAAACATGTTCCTCTTTCTCAGCAAAATGCCACTGGACAGAATTCAGAGTTAAATCCTTTGTTGTCACATGGCTGCATGCTTTCATTTATACCGTATTTGGCAGCAGTACTGATCTATGCAAAACATGATACAGTATCCTTACTTTTACAGTAATGTGGTCTGTGGCTTGCATATATTGCAAGTGTGGTTAGTCTTAGCCCTGGGCCAGGGTATTATGTGTGGCAAGGCCCTGTCAAGACAGAATAAATGACCCAGAGAGAATCTGTCTCTCCATCTGTACTTCAGTGACTTGCAGCAACGTCCTCTGTGACTTCATTCTAGTATATATCAATACAAAAGCAGTTTCAATCTTCTAATCTTATGTGGATAAAGTTAGTGAGTGACACAGAGAGAGTACACTTAAAAAAAAGAAATCTGGTACAAATGAATAAAGACTGTACAGCTCTCAATAATATGAGTAGTGGGTAAGAGTTGGCCGTGTACTAAACTACTAAAGCCAGTCACAAGTATAGACATCAAGTAACTGTAATTTACACTGTCCCTGAGAGGGTGTTATGGACAAAAAATCCTGCCAACATCCTGAACCAGGGCGAAGCCCGTTTGACAATCAGCTAGGTTAACTTGCTAACTTGGATACAGTATCTCAATATACTGTAGCCAAACTGCAGAAACCCCAGGAAAATTGGGGTTATCTGGTGCACCCCTTCTACTTAAACCTCTGTCTGTCTGTCTAAATAAAACTCCATTCAGCCTTTCTGTCCCTGTAGACTTTCAGTGCCATGTCTCTTATATTTCCAGCCTTTGAGGGCAGCACAGCTATATAACCAGAGATGACAGTTTCTACCTTCAAAGCTTGGTGCACCTTGTGCTTTTTTTTTTTTTTTTTTGCAAAAAAAGAGACAGATTGTTCCCTGAAACCATCCACAGAGGCAATTAGAGGCCACAGCAACCCAAGACACAGAGTTATTTCACTGCATGTATCCCCATGGAGAATGGTATCCCACAGTGTTTACCAGCACTTCCTCCTCACTGCTACTGTTTGCTCTCTAATATCTCTTTACAAAGCCTATCTCGTAAAAAGTACATATATGATTAATTTGCGACAGTAAATACATTTCCGAAGACACGTGCTGCAAAAAATTTGTTTTTTTATCAGCGTATTGAGCAGCAAGTTTCCTCAAAACTGATTTGGAAAAACAAATAAGCAGTAGGCTATATAAACCCATTTTGAAGGAGGCTCCTCCTTACAAACACAACACAATAAAAGCTTATCATGATAAAATCACCAGACAGGCTTTAATTAATATGAGAGATGAAATAAAAACAATGATTTATTTTCCCCTCTTTCTTCATTTTGCTTATTGAAAGTCAAAACATACTTTCCATAAGCATTTAAGGCAATGGGATCAAAATTGCATTACCCTGATATTATCCTTAATAAACAAAGAGGTACGGTCTTTTATAATAACTCGAGGGAACTGAAGGCATTAATTAACTCCCCATTACCCGCATATCCATCCATACGTAGATGCAAACACGCATTCACACACATATACCCTATGTTTACCTAGTTAATAGCTTACGAAGAAGATTGATTATTCAAGTTATTAATTCGAAAAAGTTTAAAAAGAAGTTAGACAGGAGAGCATATTCAAAGCTACTCGTGGTATTAACTCAGAAGTGATATTAGCAATGGTGTATTAATTTACCGATTATCCCTCCACGCTTTCAAGCAAATATGCCCGTGAGATTTTACTAACAATAACCAAAACCACTGAGTGAAGGTGTGAGCGCTGGCCATTCTCTAGTGAGAGGATTATGGACTTCACAGCCTGCTACTGTAAATAGGCTTTTAGCATCTTAACCTCAGACTTCTTTAATTCCAAATTATGTAAACACAAATATTTATACAGGTCACATGGCCATTATTACTTCGTTTTAGGGTATGTGAGTTTGTGAAACGAACAAACAAGAAGTAGTGAATCATGTCTGCTGGTGAAAACCTGAAGTTTGAGGCAGCTTCTTTCCCTTCTTGGATCAGGAGGTTTGCATGCCTAATTGGAGCCTGGCAGCCGGTGGTGACTGGCTCCATTACAAGGAGGCTACAACAGTCAGCTGTTGGTGCTTAACATGCAAGTCATGTAGGAGCAAGCATACACTATGCAGGGGCAGACAGCACTGTGTAGGGCCACACTGAGATGCATACATCAACATCACATAAGCTTTGGAAGCAACTGTCTGAGGATGTACAGCAAGACGCTGGCGATTTTAGACTCTTTTAAGGGGTGCTCAGCCAAACCTAAATTTCATCTCAGCACCCCTAAAATAATAATAATAATTATTAAATTCATTAATTCATTTGTAGCCCTCTAACATTAGATTTTGAGAACTTGTCTGAGGGTTTAAACACTTGTAAATAGAAAATCAGCACCGTTCTACACCTCCTACAAACCTCTAGTTTCAAACTGAGATGTAGCTAGGTAGTGAATTTAGGATTTTATGGTGCAGAAAAACAAGTAAATTGAAACATTAGCAAATAAAACTACTGAATCTTCTGAAAGAGAATGTTGGGTCAAATTGGTCATCATTATTGTGCAGTTGATTGGATATATTTGGCTATTTATCACTAAAATGTTAATGTGAGGGATGGAGAAGTTATCATACACTGACATTGTTTAAGAACAAGCCCTAATGCTAACTGCCTGCTAACTAGTTTCTTTTCTTGTCGTGTGTATGGATTTGATTGTTCTGTGCTATTGCTTTTAAATCCCAGTTGCCTGAAAAAAAGGTCAAGACAGTAGTAATGAGGACGTAGACCCGAGCAGGATCCAAGCACACACCAGCCACTTAGTGTTATCCTCTCAGTACTGTCAAATGGGAAACCAATTTTCTCATAGAAGTCTTCTTTTTCCATCTCTCACAAAATTAGGTAGACAGGCTCCTCCTTAATTCCCCTCAAGTAGTACGGAGAAGGTGATGGAAGAATTCATTTCTGAGACATTATGAGACAATTTTGATATTAAATTGACGCTAGGTTCTTATGGCATGTGACAAACCCCAAAACTTGTGGTTTGGATGTCTTTTAGATGTGTAAGCTCACAATCTAAATGACACTATTTAAGATTGTTTAGAGAGCGTTTGTTGTGATCAAAAAGGGTTTAGTATGAGGTTGTTTCTGAATTTGAGCAGTAAGAGAAACCCTTCTCTGGGACCAGGTGATGTAAGCGGTGTAAAATCTGTTCTTGAATCCTCATGGTTTTTCTAATGAAAGCATTCACCTCGCATGCCCTGTAATGAGCAGTGTATGGAAGCACAGCTTGGAGTGAAACTGAACTATAGTCGTATCTCTGAGTGAATTAAGTCTGACTTCTCATTCTCAGTAAGGTTAACATCTATGTTTGATATGTGATACACATCACGATTTTTCTCATCTAATTTATTCTAATCTTTGGGTCTGAGTTGTAACTGTAGTCTCCGATTCACATCACCCTCTTCACAAAAACAGAAATACACATCCCCTGACCATTTACATGGGTTAAATTCTGTCGTATATAATGTCTCTTGGGGAATTTGTGATCACCCTGTGGTTTTTGTGTTAGGTGGAGGTAGAAACTGTCCTCTTGAGCTGAAATCAGCACATACACTAACTGGAGACGATGTCAAAAAGGGCATTTGTGGGAAATTTGTGGGAAACTTCCCACCACTGTGTTAGATATGAGAGATTTAAACTAGCAACCTCCCTCTCCAAACCTCTAACCTCTAGAGTGCTGTTGCCCTACAAAAATATTCCATCATCTCATAGAAGAAAAAAAAAAAAAAAAAAAAAAATACTTCTTATACATCACTTTCCTTGACACAATGCCTACTGGGAAGTTGAAAGGGAGGTTGGGCTGAAAAGGTTTTAAAATAAGTAAATAAATAAATAAAACAGAAAAAACAATAATGTGTCAATCAGCAATCACAATATGACCTCATCTGAACACCAGCTCAAAGCTATGTCAATTAAGTCAAGTTAAGTCCACTGCCAGATACTGCCAGGTATCACATACTGTAGAAAGTCTCAGTAGACTTCACAGATCCACACTAACAATGGTTCCTTACCCCTCTTTCACCCTTGCAGTCTTGAAAAAGCTCCTCCACAAACTTCAACTGGATTTCTGGCAGGCATTTCCAAAACATCCAGTACAGCCTTTACAGTGCTGTATAAACACATCACTCCCATCATGCCCTGTTGGTACTTCTCCCAAAATGCTCTGAATCTCTCTGCAACTTGCCAGTCAATTGACAGATATTACACACTACTTTTAGCAGTGTGTTACCCTCAGAACCTCAGCTTGATTTCTATACTAACTGGTTGTGGTTTGTTATCAGTAGTTCCCTTCATATCATTTTGTTTTTGTCATTGTTCATGCTTTTAAATACAAAAGCAGTTTCATATATACAGATCAGTCACAAAGTGAAGTCTGAAGGTGGTGTTTCATGGTTATTCATGGTTATTATACTTAGTTGTTGGAACGCTACTGGAAGAATCAACATCATTCTTCCAAAATACTTGATGACATGGTGTTTTAATGATGGTACTTGAACACATTTTGCTCCAAAATCTCTCATAGGGTTTCAGTTGGGTTGGGATCTGGTGACTGTGATGGCTGTAGCATACAATATGATTCACATTATTGTCATACTTATCCAACCATTCAGTGGGCCCTTATACCCTGAGGACCACCAGGAGTAAAATAATGTCAGCAAAACACCTCTCACATGCAACAGTTACTGTACCCTCATCACCATGGGCAAGCATTCAAGCTCGTACTGTACACTTAGAAAATGGTGAAGACTCATCTGACTGACATGATAGGATGTTAGCTGGAAAATTGCATCATGCAGTGCACCTGCATGGAAGCTGAATTTGGAATACCTCTCCACTCATATATTCAGGTTGTCTTCCTTTAATTTATCACCTGTATGCATGCTTATATACCACACACATGGGTTTACAATGAATTTACAGGTAAACAGTGAATATATATATATATATGTATATATATATATATATATATATATATAACAGCTGTTATATTCAGCCTCCTCACAGAACTAACTTTAAGCATTATGTTTCCAATTTGTGTATCTGAGCCAGATAAATTAACCTTTCAGAAACACATTCCAAACTGTCTCTACCACTTATCATTAACCTGCTGCCTTAAAACACTGCACAAAGTGCTAAGCAGCCATTCCCATGTGTTGTGTGTGGGTGTCAGGCCTTAATCAGATTGACATAGACGTGTCAGCTACTAAGCTCCTTCTCTTCACATCTTTCAGTCATTCACCACCACAGCTTTGTCAGGATTACAGTTGTTGCCATCATTCCCCCAACCCGCCACCACTTCAGTTGTCATCCAAGCGCATTACAAGTGGAGAGGAGTGAGTCTGGAAGAATACAAACATGTGCTGCAGAAATCAACAGTTTTAAGTGTTTTTTTTTTTTTTTTTTCCGACTAACTTCACAAAATAACAAGTTTGAGATTAACCAATTGTGTGACATGAGCTGCTTCCTAAAGTGTCATACTTGCACTCCTCGGAAGGAATAATCCTTGATCACAAGTGTGCCGTCTCACCTCATAATGTCCAAATAAACAACTCCCCAAACACATTTCCCAGAGCTTCTCTTCCTCTGTCATCATTAATATTTGGATATTAACAGAGTCCAAACAATGAAAAGCCCCTCTTTACTCTGACAAATTTGAGCCTTCTCATTCTGACAGTACCTAATTACTAAAACTGGAGAATTCAACACAAAAGGCTTAAAGACTGAAAAGGGCAGCAGAAGGGAAAGACAGCTTCAGCATGAAAGGAGCAAGGTTCAGCTCAGCTAATGCCACATGACAATCTGCCCAATACAGTAGGAGATATTGTGTGTAAAAAGCTGAAATTTTGATTTGTTGTTGGTGAAAGAGGAAACCCCTTCTAGTCAGTGTCCAGAATGGAAATAGCTCATCTTTTGATAAGCATGAATGTTCTCAGTAAATTTCCGGGTAATTGTTTATACCTCCCTTGTAGGAGAACATTTTGCCTGTTGATGGAGAAAAAGTTTGTGTTCAGTGGACATTTTTAGTAATGTAATGTTTTTAGCTTATACCAGACTTGTGGTCATTACTCGAAAAATGTAAAGAAGAAAATGATAAAACATTGGCTTTCCAAGGCTTTCATTTTTTTGTCTTGTCTTTCAAAAGCACCTTGTAACTCCTTGGTTTTTGAAAGGGGCTTTATAGATAAAGCTTACTTGCTTACTTACTTTCTTTTTGTCCCTTACATTTTCAGCATTTGCTCTGTATCAAGTATCATTCATGGATTTGAATTAAACATGAAGTAAACATACGTTTACTAATGCATTTGCTGCGAGTTAAAAAGGTATTGGCCCTCAGAAACCTTTATCAAAATAAGTTAAAAAAAAAAGAAAAAAAGAAACAGGGAATGCTTAAAAGTGCATGTACCAAGAGTGTCTGTCTTTGGACTGTAGCTTTTGAAGCAGCAGTCCCTGAATAACTAATTGGATAAATTGATTAAATTGATGCTGATGTTGGAAATGATGATGATGTTGTTTTCATTTCTTAAATGCGTCCTTGAAAACTTCAGCTCCGGAGCAAGGGTCAGCTCAGCTAATGCCACATAACAATCTGCCCAATATGAATGAATGTTCTCAGTGAATTTCCAGGTAATTTTTGATATCTCCTTTGTAGAAGTGAACATTCTGCCTGTTGATAGAGAAAAAATTCAGGAGTTCCATAGTTTCTATGTGACTCATCCTTTCAGGACCATGAATATCCACATCGTATACCATTTCATAGACAAAAATTTTGGTTGAGCGGACATTTTGGTCTGATGTTGGTGCAAGAGTAATAGAGAGGCTCACCAACATTATTAGAGATCCTTCCCTAGGAAATATGAATGTCCATACCAAATTCTATTGCAATCTGGCCCCTACTCTTGCTCTGGACTTAACTGTTGGACACACAGACTGACCAACACTGCCATTAGCATCATGGAGCTGTGTAGCTAGAATAACCAAAACAGTATTAACGAGTTGTTTAACTGTACTTTGTTGTAATGTTTTTAGCTAATACCAGACTCATGGTCATTACTCTATTGGGAAAAAAATATGAAAAATGATAGGTGGACTGTCAGTGATAAAACATTGGCCCTCCAAGGCTTTCATTTATTGTCTTGTCTTTCACAAATCCTACCCTAAGCACTTCTCAGCTAAAGCAGATCATGAAAAGTATTTCAAAGCAATGTGAACCAGATCTGACCTGAATATGCTTCATCTCCTACCAATTAACTTCCTGCAGGGTCTTTCTGTCACAAGGTCAAATCTCCAGGTGCATTATAATTAGCAGCAATACAACTGAGGCCAGGTTATAATTTGGAAAAAAAAAGTCATATGCTTTAGGCGGAGGGTGGGCAGAAATTATTACATGTTTTTATAAAAACAAATAATCACACTAGCCTTTGAGAAAATGACATCGCTTCAAGTCTTCACAGTAAGCTCCCTTCCATATAATAAAAATACTGCACACCATTGTTAATTTTGTATAGTCATAAAATTGCTAATTTCTGTTATTCTTATTTACTCCAAACAATGTAAAATAATATCCAAAGATCTGTACATGCATACATGAGTTTTAGTTTGCATAAAGTATGTACGAACAGAGTATGAACCAGACTGACTATTCTGGTCTGTGCTGACTCTAACATTTGCTGAAATAACCCTCGAGGCTTAGCTTTGCCAGGAATAAAACCAAACTCTGCTGTGGTGACAGCTGGCAACTCGCTATGTCTTCTTTCAAACTACATTGATAATCCTTATTCCAAAAATGAAAAAGTAAGGTATGAGGTACAGTGCCTTATTGATTTGGTTAAAAGTCATCGCCACCTACGTTTGCTCTCTCTAACTGCTTTATTTCCTGGTGATGCCCCTGCAGATTGCCCTGCGTCCAAGTCAGTGAACCTCGCCCGGGTCCCTCCCGTCACCACTGCGCCTTCTCCACCCGTGGCCAGCACAGAGCGGGCGGCTCGCTGCTCCACAAACAGGAATAGGCGCCATAGGATGCTGCGGGAGGCCGTCATCAGACGCTCGGGAGATCTTCCTCGTGCTGAGCCTCCTCGCTCCTGCCCACCTGCACAGACTCCACTATCTGAGCAGCTGTCCTCATCACAGACGGGGCGCCTGCTGCCCAATCCAGGTAGCTTGCACACTTCACTTCCTCGTCCTCTCATTCCTCCCACTACATTAATCATCGGTGACTCCATAACCAGGGACATCCGTTTCATTAACGCTATTACTCGCTGGTGTCACAGTCCCTGTGATTCTGGACAAATTCCTGAACTTGCTGCCCTCACTCCCAGCCTCCATCTCACGCATAGTGCTGCATGTTGGGACAAACGACACTCCCCGTTGGGAATCTGAGCGCACTAAAAGTGATTTTAGTCTCCTCTTAAACATTTTAAAGGACACTGGAAAGTCTGTTTTTATCAGTGGGCCTATTCCTACCTTTGGACACAGAGCTGAGCGCTTCAGTCGCATTCTCAGCCTGAATACCTGGCTCCGCTTCACATGTAGTGCTCAAAACTTTGTTCTGGGATCGTGCATCGCTTTTTAAAAAGACAGTATTCATCCCAACAGGCAGGGTAGTCAAATGCTGTCATCTAATATTCAGCACACAATCCAGTCAGCTCCATGTGCATGACTACATACACAGCACACACCTACTACGAAATCCCAAGGTTCAATCCTTGGTCCGATTCTTTTCTCCCTGTATATACTCCCTCTTTGCCTCCTTATTAGTCAGTTCAAGTTTATGTCATATCACTGCTATGCGGACAATACACAGCTGAACATTTCTGTCAATTCAAATGACCTTGACAAACTCTTCACCTTACATGATTGCCTAACAGCTATCAAGATCTGGATGTCAGACAACTTCCTCCAACTTAACCCTGACAAAACAGAGGTCCTAATTATTGGCTCTGAGACCACGGATACAGTACAGCAGTGTATCGGTCCTGTGGTAGCAAATGTCAAGCAAGCCTCACAAAACTTGGGAGTCGTCTTTAACTGTCCCATGAACTTTGAATGTCACATTAAGAAAGTTGCAAAAAGCAAAGCCATGTTATCCCATCATGATTTGGAAAAAATAATTCACGCCTTCGTGTCCACCTGTCTTGATTTTTGTAATTCACTGTTTACCACCCTGACCTGTTCTTCTGTAACTTGCCTCCATCCAGTTGGTCCAGAATGCGGCAGCCAGACTGTTAACTAATACACGGCATAGAGCACAAATCTCACCAGTGTTGGCCAACCTACATTGGCTACCAATAGCTTGTAGGATTGATTTTAAAATTCTTTTAATTACCTATAAGGCACTACACGGACTGGCCCCAGCCTACATCTCTGAATTACTGTGTCCCCTGACCACGGTGAGATCACTGAGGTCTACTGATCAGTGCCTTCTGACTGTGCCAAAATCCAGGCTTAAGACCAAGGGTGACCGTGCTTTCGTGTTTATTCCACCTTCTTTAGTAATAAAAAATGCAGGGTAGGTCGCCAGTTTTAAAAAGCTCTTAAAAACTCACCTTTTTCGCAAGCACTTTATTGAATAATATCAGATTAGTCTCTGCATTGCTCTCACTGTTTTCATTGTTTTATCTGACTTCTGTGTATTTATTGTGCTTTTATATTGATGTTATGTGTTTTTTTTTTTTACAATTTTACTTATTTTAATTTTATTTTTATTCTATTTTATTTATCTCTTGTTTTATTTGCATTGTAAAGCACCTTACTTACTTTTTGTCCCTTACATTTTCAGCACTCTATATAAAGTATCATTCATGGATTTTAAGATGCTTTTGATATGTTTACTAATGCATTTTCCCCCAATTGAAAAGGTTTTGGCCCTCAAAAACCTTTATCAAAATAAGTAAAAAAAAAAAAAAAAAAAAGAGTGTCTATCTTTGGACTGTAGCTTTTGAAGCAGCAGTCTCCAAGAACTAATTGGATAAATCGATTAAATTGATGCTGATATTGGAAATGTTTGATGTTGTTTTCATTTGTTAAATGGGTCCTTGAAAACTGAACGGTAAAGGGAACGGAAGGAATGTTGAAGGAGTGTAATTTTATTTTTAGTTTTTTTTCTGAGTTAGACTCCACCAATTAAAATGAAAACTACGTCATACAGGTAATTACAGAATGCAATGCAGAATGCATTGTAAGCTGAATAAGCTCATTTTTCTTGTCATTAAGTATGTATGGTTGGCCTGATTGGACCAAATAATGGTTCAATCTAGTTTAAAACTGATTTTCAAAAGGGACTTATCTATTCTAAAGTAACATGGGAATTGCTGTTCCATGGACACTCATAGCCAAACTGATACTTCTGAAGGACTCAAACAACCACAAACTCAAATTTAATTCACAATTAAATGGAGACATCTAGTGAGGCAGTGATTGAGAGTCAATCTCCATTAGCCTTTCCTTTTGTTTTATTTTAGTTCTAGCAATAAGTTGTATATCATTCATGTATTCTCTCTGCATGCTTACACAAAGGCGAGTGAGTGAAATTGCCAGTTTGCGCCTTAATTAACTAATGAGGCCAAAAGGGCTAAACTGCTGGCCCCATCCTCTTTCTTTGTTTGACCCTGAGGTGGCCCTGCATCTCACCGAGCTGATAATCACTGCAGAGCTGCGGAATACTCACTGGCATACTAATAGCAAAGAAACTAATATACCAAGTACAGCAGCAGTCAGCTTAGATCATCTAAACTATGCAAACGTCTTGTTTCTTTTACAGACAGAATATTTCTGCATCTCCGAGGAAATAAAATCAGTATGGATTCATCAGTAAGATATCAACCTTTCTGATCACAGTCTATTTAGGTTTTACTGAATTGTGTCTTCACTTCACCAAATGTAACCAGTGCACAGGAACATTATTAGTAAAGTGTATGTGCACTCTGTGCTGTATCTGATTCTGCAAAGTGTTTCCATTGCCTAGTGCTCCAAGGTTGTGTTCCTTACATCACGTTATGTTTGTCTGCCTTGGATACAAGATTTCCAGTTCTACAATAAATACCATATAGATAAATAAACATGTCTATACTGGCTGGGCTTGTGATGCAGTTCATAAGCTAGGGTTTGCTCACCCTTTATTTACCATGAAAGACCCCCAAAAGCAGCAATATCTGTAGTAATGTTATGATTTACATAATCATTTAGTATTAATTTGTAATCATTCATATTAAATTGCGAAATTATGTACATAGCTAGGGGGATTAAAACTCTAGGGGGCCCAGAGGAAAAATTAGCTTTTGAACTGTGGGCCAATATTTAAACAGTGACACAGTGATCTTGGAGCCTTTGGGCGTTTTGGCTGCTTTACCAAAGATCTAAGACCTTAATTTAGCCTTGCTCATAACTCAAAGACAAAGCAATATTCTGCATCTAATGGATATTTTCATTACATTGTATATTGATGTGGATTCTTAGAAGCTGCATTAACTGATGATTTGCCCATGGGGTCAGAAGAACTCCATAACAAGAAAACATACATACAAATCAAACAGGCACAAAGAGAGTTTCTGTCCACCTGACAAATGTAAGGCCCATAATAATGTTCTTTTGGGCTCTGTTTTGTTCCCCACCAACTCATGAATAAAAAAAGCTCAATGTTTTAGCTACCAGGTATTCAACTTTCTTCACCACCTAATGGTTAACTTTGCCTTTTGTCTGTCAGAAGTTTTTCTGATGAAAACAGTTGGCTGGTGCAGCTTATCGACCCTGATGAGAGCAGAAGTTGCAGGCTGCACAACTAAAACATCGACCTGGCAGAAGTTTCTTATGGGAACTGCAGAGTTGGTGATAATTCTCTGTGGGCTCGTCACTGTGAGTGACATCTTTCACTTTGCACAGTCATTTGATCCTTTGTTAGTACATAAGAATTTCATTAGTGGAGCTTCAATAGCTTAACATTTGTCACAGTAACCTTAGTGTCCTTATAGTGAGCATGAAAGATAAATGATGATCCGAACATTTTAAACTATACTTTCTGGCTCACAAAAGCTTTTGACTTAAATATTTCCTAGCATGCTGAGTGTCTGAGACGCTGCTGTTGTGTTATCCTTCATGGGCCAGCAGCCTCATCTGAATTGTTGACAGAGGCCAAATGACCCAAGAAGCATTTTTGGCAGCGAGTGGTTTAGATAAACTTGCTGAAATGGAGTCAGTTGGTGCTTCCCCTCCAGGCACCTCAGAGAGCCCCTTGACTCAAGGGTCGAGTGGTTATCGCCATCTACACTTCCAAAATACCATTCTCCAGATATAAGTCTGAGTTATATGTTTGCACAACAGATAATCTGGATTCAATTTCAACCAACACTTCCAAAACCAGATATGGAAGATTCAACACAATGAAACCCATTCAAGCAGATCTGTCATAACCACAATTTGGAGAATTCAAGATCTGCATTTCTCAGAGAAACTTTCTTCCGAGCGTCTTTCAAAAGCTGATCCCATCAAACTAAACCAAATGAAGCTTAGCAAACATAAAGGCAGGTATCTGCACAAAACCTCTTCACAATGACAGAATTCATTCTGTCACTCTGCCAGAGGAGGACAGTAGGCTATATTCCACAGATCATGCAAGGTCGAAGGGGAGATAATAAATCAGATTGATCTTGTGTTATTCACAAAGAAGGAGCTTATTTCTGTTAGAGATTTCCCCATTATCAGTCATGGGGAGACACTCATAACATAACACACTCATGAAGTGACTGACCTTTTTTTATTAGGGTCTGCCCTTTTGGCTTGATGACTTCCTTTTTAATTTTGTATCTTTGATGCCTGATAATGGGCCATGCAGTTCAGGAGACATTTATGTTAGAGTGATGATTAGATCAGTATTAATGGTGGTGTGTGGCTTGATATAGGGAGAAAAAAATACTTGTAAAAGGCGCTATATGCTTGTTTTTCATGGCTTTCAACTCAGATTTGGACATAACCTACCAAAAATAAACTGTATCAAACGCTATGTCCTATCCTGGTTCCAGACCTCTGAATCATTGCCATCATCACTGATTTCTTAAACAATTCCAGTATACTGCATGTTGTGCTCACTGACTGCTGTCTTCCTGGTGTGAGAATAATAAACTAATCAGATCGTTTCAGGCGGTATTAAGCACGGTGATGTCAAGGTCCTACAGAGCTCTACAAGTTATTGTTAACTGACTTGAATGGCAAGTTTTAAATGGTAAACATTATGTTAACTACTCCTACAAACAGCTACTACAGCTTCTGTGCTGACTGAAAATGACAGGATAAATACATCCTTCGCTACTGGTAGGTTAGGACAAAACAATCAAGAAAATGTGAATCCTTTCACTTTTTGACTACACAAAGAAAGACTCCTTTACAGCTCAAAACAGGTGAAAAGTATTGTTTTTCTAGTAAAGAGTTTATACTTATGTTTTCTAATCAGAATGCAGATAGGATATATTAGCTAATATCCCTCCTCTTGATCTTTAAAACAAACACGCCCAGAGCAAGACTCGAGCAGTGGCAATATTTTCTTTGCAACATGAAGCAATGTGTTCATAGGAAGTGATCTTAATTTGGAGAAACACTAGCAATAACAATATCCCTGGTGTGAGCAATACTCTCAGTCATGTTCTCATTTGTTATGGGCTGTTATACAGAGGTACTGCAATTAATCTGACAGTGATATATGGGTGTTTAAATATGCTTAACATTTTTAAAGCAACTGGATTGGCTTGCATATGTTTTTATGGTGTAGTTTAACCTGTGGTAGTGGAGGAAGGATAACGCAGCATGTCTCCAAGACACACGCACCTCAGTCTATATAGTTCACTGAATCAAACTGAGCCTGCAGTGAGGATTGGATATGGCAGGATCCATGAACAGAGGCTAACTTTAAATCCAATAGAATCTTGAACAATCGCTTTACAGCCTCTGGCCAGTTCTGTACTTATTCCATACCCCATCCCTCACAGGACGAGACACACTTCCTTCTTGTGGTAAGCACTTTCAGTATCATCCTCACCCAGACGTGAACACAAACCAAAGAATCTCTCATTCACATACCAGTGGACAATATAATAAGGAGCCAGGGTAGATATTAAGAAATAGAAACCACAACCACTGGGATGCCGTTCTGGATTTATAATTGATGGGGATCCCACACCGGCTGCTACAGATAGAATGAAACTCTTTTACATAATTGAGAGTGGCTTGTTAATTCATTCCTCTTGAGCCTTTCCATTTGACCATGCGGTGCTTGCTATGATGGAAGCTTCTGCTGACAGCTTTTCCACAAACAAAAGGACAGTCATCTGTAAGTGTTTACACACATCACCAGGGTACATCTGAGAGTCGGTAGCAGAACTTTTTTGTAACCTTTCCTGAACCCTTTGCTGTCTATCGCCTGGCAAAGTGATGATACTGATCCCCTGAAAGAAGACATATTCTCGCAAGCGAGACACTGTCTATCACTCACACACAGCTGCAACTTGGATATCCTTCAACTGCTTTAGGGGGACCTTAATCCAACTCTCAAGTTGGGCTGAGCTCCCACAGCGCATTTGTAATCTGAATCAAAGACAACAGCAAACATCAAGAGACAGCAGAGAATATCTGCTCCTGCATACAGATACAGTAACAAGGTAGAAATTGGGTAAATATCAAAAAAACAAACAAACAATAGAATCAAAAAAAGAAATGTGTTTGAATTTCTTAGACTTTGCTTTTTGCTCTAGAATTAAAGAAAACATTTATATTCCAGCAACAATCAATTTGGTTGCCGTGAATGACTTTACAGACATTTTAACCTCTCCACCTGGTTGATGCATGCTGAGCCACACATTATATCCCTTACTTTCACCTGAGTCATTATTAATAAATGAAACCTGAACACAAAGACTTCACATACTTGCTGCTAGAGGCAACTTAGTATTTTACTAAGCTATCTTGTGATAGCTATGTCTATAAATGTCCATGAAAGTGTTAAGATAATCATATAATAGAGGAATTCATTACAACTTCAGATCTTATCACATTATCAAATTTAGACTTCTTCAAAATAAACAGTAATCCTGTTGATGTTTTCTGTACAACCACCGTCTGTGCAGTGCAAACAGGAACTGCTAATACAGTATGACTTTACAAGATGCAGAAGGTACTGAAATGGGTGTACTGTGCAACTAACTCACTGACTCCATGACATTGTGTTTCTTGTGTGAATCTCCAAAAGCATAATGGCAATAGTTAGAAAGAAAACATGCATTGCAAATAGAAAATGGAAATATACCAACATTCTCCCCTATCCTTTTATGGTGATTCATTTATTTTTGTATAGAAAACCTTCCTCTTAGCTGAAAAATAAAGGGACACGTGGAACTTTTACCTGAAATTGCGCACAACAGCTGAATAAAGAAAAACAAGAGGTGGATAAGAAGTCTCTGCTCCTGTCAACATGGAAACCAAATTTAATCAAGTAGATATAGAGCAATATTCTCATGGGTTGTCTACTAATGTATTCATAACTGCTAAAATTGTGATATCAATAATTGCCTTCTGTGCTAGTTTGGTATTTTGCTAATGTCATGCTGATCTTTTAAAGGCTTTGTGAATCAGAGTTATGGAACAAAGCTCAGAGGATTCTTGCCATCACTTCTTGTTTTTTCCTGAGTGAATTCATGTTCAGTCTGACTCTCTTTGGTGTAGGGGATCAGGCAAGCACTGATAATGAGCACCCTACCTTGTATTTTTGTGTGTGTGTGTGTGTGTGATCTGCAGGACAAATTCTTTTTTTGACTTGCCTGCGTCGATAGGAAGGTCAAAGCTTTGTCTGCCACACAGCAGTGCCCATGAACTTGGCCCTACTCAAGGGGGCTTTCAGTTGAGGGGAGATCTACCTAATCATCAGGCCCAAATGGAATCTGCAGATTGTTTTATAGTTTTCAGCGGATCCAGAATGAAAATCTACTGTGGAATATTTTTTTTTGCTTGTAATGTGATAGATAATATTCATTTAAGATAACAAAGATTGTGTTTGAGCAAAAATAAGCAAACACAATACATTAAAACAACCTAAAAATGACCTCAAACAGTCTGAAAGAAATATTTAGTACATTTTAGTAGAACCATTGAATTTAAGATTGTATTTAATCAAAAACAGTTAAAAACAAAGTGTGAACATTTGTTTGAAAAGTCGACCAGTATAAACAGATTGACACATTGGCCACTAAAATGCTAAAAGGTTCAATGTGGAGCAGAGAGCAACATTAACCATTAATCATCTCCCAACAATTAACACTTCAACACATAACAAACAAATACATAAATTAATAACTGGCCCTTGACCTCAACTTCTTTTGAGAACCTCTAAAAATGGCAAAGGCAAAAACACACTCAAACATGAAATTTAAAAGGTAGCATCTCTATTGGTTTAAAATCTGCGGGTTGTCTACGGGTGGACCTGCTAATCACCCTGCCACCCTGATGTAAACCTGAACTTTGAAACTCTATTGTACCAAGACCTTACCATATCCCTCTGGACAGTATGAACCCTACTGACCTTTTAGAAAGGGCACATGAACTATTACTATGGCTAGAAGATATTAGAAATAAGCAAGCAGCACTGGAATTATTTGAACTTGAAATTACAAATATTTAGTTTGGAGTTTCTATGGAGAGTCTATGATTGGCTAGTTGCATACATGCAATGTAGCTCAAGGCTGTGGAGCTTTGCAAGGCCAAGCTTTTAGCCATATGTGTTTTTCAGAGAATCAATACTTTTAGTGCTCTTTTCACACTACCAAAGGCCTTCATTCACATATCTAAACAGTCACCTTTCTTCCTCGGTTATATAGTACATTTGTTGTTAGATAATGCTCCTTAATTCAAATATTTTTTAAAAACAAGATATTGTGCAACTCTTCATCCTCCATCACCACAAGGATGGTCATATTGCTCTGAGAAATTCAATTCAACCATGGAGGCTCCATTATCCATTTACTATCCTCTCTCCAGCAGCAGCAGCAGTAGCACATACATTATCCCTTTACTTCATGAGTCTGCATTTTATGAGGGTGCTGCTCATTAATGAGGTCTAATCACAAAACCCTTCCTCTATTACAATCGCATTTCTTCATAAATACTGTTCCCCATTTGCATTTGATCTCTCTTTGTTATTCTTGTTGTCTAGTAGGAGACTAATTGTAAAATGACAAGGCACCAAATCAAAATATTAAAAAAATCACAGGGGAAACAGCAAGAGTTGTCATTGCTACTCTTCAGCAATGGATTAAATACCCTATACAAAGATACAAAGATACAGCAATTAATAAAAAGCACTCTTTTTAAAAAGCACAACTCTTTTTTTTATTGTGTTGTGTTAATGCTACTCAATAATTTATTTAACCTAGATAAATGTGCTTTTGGGAACACCTGTGAGTGTCACTGCATGTCTGTTGTCATTGATTGCTTTCATTTCTAATCTTACAAATCACTTCTGCATTTTCTTTAGAAAGTAAACATAGTCATTGTATTATTAGTATTTTGCTTGTGAGGATTTATATACACATAACTCGTGTTGTGGGCAAAGTGTGACTTGATGATTTGTTACAATTTTGAGAATGTAGTCAGTCATCTGAAGAATGCTTTGAATGCTTTTATTTCAGTTATTTTCATAAATCAGACAGATAAAAAAAGCTAGATGTTTTATGTTTGTTTACTCGCTCATAACTGCATCTCATGGTCTTCATTCACTGAATGGAGTAGGGTCAGGCGTTATCACATGACCCCCCTTTTACAACCACTTGTTAACACATGACCAAAGTTCCACAGATAGGTCTCATGATGACATCTGAGCCATATAATGTTCAGAAAATACTCTAAAGCTATCCGTACAGCAATGCGGCTCAATAACAACACTGATCTCATTGCTACTCTAAAGCATGTCATCAATTGTCACCTTCCACTGAGCACCATAAACACTACATGATGCATCATTATAGTATCCATATTTACCATTTGCAATACTTGGAATCACTGCTCTGAAAAGCAGTGCATTGAAGCAGTTCAAAGGTTTTGAATTAGCCTGCTGAATACAGTAGTATGATGAACTTAAGCTTGTTACACCATTGACAACTGAACTGAATGGAACTGTATCCGGAGCATTAGCGCCGTGTCAACTTCATTAGCCATGCAGCTGTACTTAACTTTTGTGTAATCAGTGTGGCCGCAGCAATTTATTCCCATCATTATTATCCAAAGAGATGTTCCCAGAATGCCTTTGCCTTAAAATAAACTATGCTTGCACTGACGACACAGGAGTAGAGGAGGACTATGTATTCACCGTGAAATATATGCTAACTAATTTATGATAGTGCTTAAAAAGCATTAGGTGCATATCTCTTAGTCCCCCCCTCCCCCCGCCGCATCATTCCATCCTCGCTGTCACCCAATAATTCTGTCTGGTTTAAACATGATTATGAACATTGGAAAGGCATAACTCCTACAGTTGGTTATAGAATGTGGTGTTTGAACTTCACTAGATGGCTGCTGAGTATTAGACTCAGTTTATAAACGGGTTGGAAGGGAGGACACGCAGATAGATGGTTTGTCTGGGTGTCTGGTGAGGAAAATGTAAGATCTGCAAGTTATCTGCATGGCAAGTCTGAGATACAGGAGGGAGAGGGAGTCAGTCTGAATTCTTATATTCAATCTAAAAAGATTTTTCTCCTGACAGATTCCATTTTAATTGGATCTCTCTGTCCAATTCTTCCTAGAATAAATCTTCTTTAAAAGGACACCTGATCTGATGCTTGTCATTGTTAACAAAGGCCAGACAACCATAGATTAAATATTTGATAGCACTTGCCTCTGCTCAAAATAAAGTTTTCTGAGGCCTGGTTGTATTGTTATGCAGAAGGCAATGTAGTGGCTGCTTTCTTTTTTTTTTTTTTTTTGCCCTTTTCAATCTGATGATGGTAGCACTTTCTGGTGTGTTCTCAAATCCTTTTAAATCAGAGAGATGTGTTACTAATAAAAATCATCACCCGTATTCGCATTAATCTTTACTAATCTTAATACTAAATATTCCAGGCTTTTTCTCCATAATTATCATAACAAATCTTATTCATATGCCTCTGAGCAAAGATGCTACAATGTGTCCACTGTAGCCACACAGTTTAACAGACCTTCAAGAGGGATAGATGTGAAGAGGCTTTTGTGTTGGGCAGATTGATACCACACTAATCAATACCTTTACTACAGTTGGTATCAACACAGAAGGCTCTTTCAGACATGAACAACAGCTCATGACTAACATGACAAAACAAAGCAGAGATGTGCACATACATGTTGAAGTGAAGTGGCTCAGTTTTTATTTATTTTAAAGGGCACTGCCGCACCGGCTGTATTGGATAACTGATTTAATGATACACATAGAATAACGATGTTCAATTTAATCATTCAGTTCAGACAGCCTGTCTGTCAAACACAGAAAAAGACCAACTTCTCCATTAATATAGCATTAACTTTTGAAGTTGCTCATGGCTTCAGGAAATTGCGAGTCTTCAACCAGAAGCATAAAAAAGGAACACATCATGCAGATAGATGAACTGCAGAAGAAAAACAGAGAGTATGTGAAAGCGGGAAGGTTTGATCGTAAGCTTCTCTACAAGTAGCAACGACACGTCATCTTGAGAAAACATCTCCATTTCCCTCACACACACAGCAGAGTGTGTTCCCCAGCAGTGCGTCACAGCAGCATGCAGGCAGTGATACAGTTTGGATGTCCAGTTTTTAATAGATAAGAATAAGGATGGCAGCAGCAACAACAACAATTGTTGTGTTATTAATGAGAGAGCCACTTCAGCCATGTCCCTACTAGAGGCCACAGAACAGGACTGTTTACAGAAATTGCTCTTGGGAAGAGATCCGTTCAATCGGCTCTGTAAAATTCTTTGTATTAACATCAGTATTGGTAATACTGTAATATGAAACACACACAACTGGAGCCTCATTTAACCCTAAAAATCTACCAGTGAGTCAAAGAATGAATGGGTATTTGTTATTTAAAATGTACAAACAGCAAAGGGAATTTTAGGGTATGTATATGTGTGTACGAAAACTAACGTTGACAGGAACGGGAGAAGTGATGGGACAAGCATATTGCATCTCAATGATGCTATTTGAAGGGGATTAGAAAGAAAGATTCATCATTTATTATTATTATTATTATTCTCCATTATATATATGTTCCCTTAAGCAACTCCCTGTACTGTTTTTCTGAATTGAGGAACCTTCACTGGAACATGATGCATTACATTGCTAAAATTAGAGATGATGTGCATCGTTCTCTCACCTGAGTTAATTACTGTGTTTAGTATTAATGGTTCCATTTTACAGTCAAAGGCCACAGCAGTGGCAGTGAATGCTCTACACCTGTTGCTGAGAGTATTAATTGGAGACAATGGATAAATAATAACAGTAATTAACAAAATGTGAATATCTACTTAGTTTGCTCACTGCATGCATTACCAATGGACTGATGTCAGTGCCAAACAAACAGCAGAAGAAGATAGATATAATATTGGAACAGAATGAATGTAGAACATTAAAAACTATTCCTGCAGACATTTCAATGCCCTCTATCAATGGCTCAAGCTGCCTAACATCAGGAAGGGTTGCGGTAATTGAAAGAGCAGCCATATAAGGGGCACAACAACAACAGTAACAAAAGCAGCAGGTCCTTGTCATGCTAAGTATGTTCACAAAGTAATCTGTCATGAAGCAAGCAGGCGATAGCGCCCTTCCCTGGGTGCTTTATTATTTGACATGCTCCGCTGTTGTGACATATAAAGCTCCCTGCCCTTTGGATTGTATCTTACAGTAAACACAATGACTCAAAGCAAATCATGAATACCAATGAGCAGAGTCAGCCTTAATATCACATTAAGTTTATTCTTACTGATAGAAGACTTATACCCAGGGCTGAATTCACCGTGTACAGGAAATAAAAGTGTGTCTGTGTGGATTTTCTGTGGAACCTATTTCCATATGAATGCAGCACAATGCAGCTGTGTTGGCGCAGGGGATCAAGGGAAATTTTTTGCTAATTTGCTGAAAGGCGCAGAGATAAAGTCATTGTGAGTCTGGATGACAGTGGGGGGGGTAGATAGGAATATCATAGATTATTGGTGTAAAATGAGGTGAAGTGGAAAAGCGTGACACTCCACTATCTTGATGCACAAGACCAAATCTGATTGTTTAAAAGGGGTGGGAAAAAAAAGAACCGTAAGTGAGTAGCAACACCTGAGCTCTTATTTCCAAGGATTCAATAAAAAAACACAGGATGAGGAATACAAACTCATCAGTGTGAACCGAAGAGGAAACAATAAGACAGGGAGGGGGCAGCAGATGGAATCAGATTCCTGCACCATCTCTCCATCCTACCCAATCTCATTTTCACTGCAAGTATCCTATGGTGAAATTCGTCCGAAATCCACAATCTGTCAGTGGATGATGCCATCCTAATGATACACTTGGCATACTGATGATTCCCTCCTGCATCCTCCTGCATCCAACAGAGTGGATGTGCCACTAACACATACATTATTTAACCATCTGAATGGGGCGAAGGAGATTGGTAAAAATAACATGTCTCTGTGGTCCAGCTAGATTCTGAGAAACTCTATTATAGCATTTTCATTCCTCAGATTGTTAAATAATGTATGTACATAAGGCAGCAGGAGGGGAGACAGAACTAGTGCCAAGAAAGGAGAACAGAGGAAAGAGTAAGATGGGAATAAACAGAGAAAGAAGAGAAAGAGAACTGGTTACTGCAGCCCACTGCTACTGGTATGAAAAAAAAATACCTTGCCCTTGAAAAATGAGGACAAGCAGCCAGAACTAGGCTGACTCTAGTTCCCATGCGGACAAGTACATATGGTGGTTCTGACTTATATATAGGGATTGGTCATCATATAAAAAAATGTCCACAATGTTCTGCTGCAAAGTACAATAAGTATGTGCTTTTGTCAAATAGAGAAGAGAAACTAGTGAGGGGAGACTTCATCTATAACTCTATATAGACTTTTAGTTCCCAAATAATTATTTAATTTAAGAGTTCTATTCATAGTGTCTCTGAAGATCCTCAGTCATCTTTCTGTTGGAGTGCTGCAAAGTCTTTGAGAGTAAAATTATCTGTCCAGCTGCCTCCTGCTGGGATTTTGTTTAAAAATGAAGAGAGCAGTGACTGCAGTTCATGGTTTATGTAGTGGCTTAACAACAAGTCTTCCAAACTGAATGACCAAATATGCCATTGGTCCATGCAGTCCTTCCAGAACAATACGTACAAGTGTTTTCTGATCTCATGCCTGTATCGGTTGTAATCATCTGGATTACTGTTATGGAATTTTCCACCTTTAGGGGTTACAAATTGGGTTACATCAGGTCAAGCCTGGGCCTTGAGGTCACACCGTAATCCTTAAGTAGACAGAGACAATCTCTCCTCTCCTTGAGACCTGAGAACCCTCTGTAATGTTTTGGGGAAACAGAGGCCTCTCTGATAAAGGTTAAATCAGCATTGTCATGGTTACTGGTCCCACCCTGGACTCCTTTAAATCTATCCTCACTCACTCTGTTGTTATTTTAAATTAGCTTGTTCTCTCTCTGTAAAGTGTCCTTGGGTGTCTTGAAAGGGGCTACATAAATCAAATTTATTATTATTATTATTATTATTATTATTATTGTTATTGTTATTACTGAGGTCAAGGGAGCCTTCCTAGACAACATAGATAGATGGATGCGTAGATTCTATTTGACACAATCAGACATTCAAACCAGAATGTGTGTAGTTTCATGCAACAAGATCTGAACTAACACGAGTAAAATGTTGTTCCTTATTTAGAAACCAGTGAACCAATTAGACTCATTTCTCATATTGTAGCCTGATCTGTTAAAGACTAAAGGTCAGGCTTTCAGAGGGCCGAACGGAAAGAGACAGCATCGGGGCAGAACACTTTGATGTTTGCTGTTTCAGTTTCTCCTTGATCATGTGCTTCAATAAACATTTTCAGCATTAAGACATCAAGGCTCGTGTGCACTTTCTCCACTGAGGTACTGACCATCGCTCAAAATTTCCACAACAAGAACTACTTTGTTAAAATTAGGGAAACATTGTGCTTATGGTTAAAATTACTACTTATTTAACATCCGGCCTCCTCCCTACAACATTTTTGGTGTATGTAATCTGGTTTCCTTTTTTTGCTCCCATCACAAGTACTATGGCTGCTAGAGGGTGGCTGTGACATAGGCAGACACTGTCCTCCCAAACAACAAACAAACAAAACAAAACAAAACAAAAAAAAATTGCTTATGGGAGGACAGTCTCTGGCTTAAACCTCACAAATGGGATGCAAGACACAAACTCAGGTCTCTAGTGTCAAAGTCCTGTGCCTGTCATGTCTACGACTTCACAGCAGTTTAGAAATGTAACACTTGCTAGATTGAAAAAAGTAGCCAGTGAACATTATCCAGGTAGCAATCCAGGTTTCCCCCAAAACATCATTTTGTGGTCCTAACTTTCTATTTCAGTAATCAAAACATGTCAGTACATCATCTATTATTGAACACGATAACATTACAGAGGTGGCATTTACCGCAGAGGCTAAGAAACCAATTTTGGTGTCTGTCAAATATTATATGAAAATAATATATGAAAATACATATCCACAGTCCACAGGTCTTAGAATGCAGCAATCCCTGAAACAACATTTTAAATAGGAGTGCCCTCCTTTGCCCCTGAGGCCAGCTGTTCTGCTGCTGCCTTCCTCATCTCCTCAATCTGCTGTTTGCAGCCTGGAGTGCCAACCCCAGCTGTCTCCTATGACCAGTTTTTATCAACAAAGCAGCAAGTTACACGCTGCTCATCCTCATGGGAAGATTCCGATAAATGTTACAGTTAGTATGGAGCATGCCTTCAGGAGATAGCTAGACTTTTTGAATTTAATTTGACTATTTTTTAATTACCACATTCTCTGGCATTCTCAGCATCACACCGAAGCAGAGATATTTAGAAGAATAAAATATAAATTCTCATATGCATGTAGTACATGTACAAGGATGATGTGCGGGGGAATTCAATCTCATGATTTTTTTATACCCTTTCATCAATAAGCCAGCGTGCTTCCATGGCCTAAAACTATTACTTCCTGTTTTTAGGGCCTGAGCCCTGGAACAGGGCAAAGACTCCATTGTGCCCCATCCGTTTCTTTCTTTCTTTCTTTCTTTCTTTCTTATACTGTGACTTCAAACCTGCATTTGACACACTAAACATGCCCCAATCTTTGGGGATTTATTTTCTTGTTAATACTGTGTAAAGCAAGTTTGTCTAAGGTCTAAGGTATGGTATTAGTTTGCAGGTGAAAAAAGAGACTATTGTATGTGTGGTACATTTTATTAAGTAATTCAATGCATTCGGACTATTTTAAGTTTGATTTATTGTTGTATTGCCACAGACCACCGTGGCTGCCAAGAAGAAAACAGTCAGCTCTTGATTTAAGTTATCTGGTAAGATTTGTATCCAAGGATGACAGATAAAACTGCATATTAATATTCATATCAAGACACCTTTGTACATAGAGTAAGAGAAAGGAATACAAGAGAAGAAAGGTGAAGATGACAGTATCTTTTGACTCATATCACATCAGATATGAATCAAAGGAGCCTCGCTGTAGTTTTAGCCTTTGTCTTGAAAACCGTTTCTAGCAGCAAGAGACAAGTGAATATTTTGATGACTTAAAATTTTGCACTGCATGCAAAAGACTAAGCTAAAAATGTAATGTGAGGCAAAACAGACAGAAACAAAAGAAACGCTGTTTGGAACTCCCCAAATGCTTCCAATTTCTCGTCCTCTGTGCTGCATATCTGTGGTCGGCTGTGGGTGGTGTGTTGCAGAATGGGGTGTGTGTGTGTGTGTGTTCCTGTATTTATATTTATCTGGTTTTATATTTGTGTGTATGTTTATGCACATGTGTTTGTACACACAACGCACTATGTACGTGACTGTGTTTATCTGAAGGATTTATAGGTTGGCGGGCTGCTTTGCCTGTGGCAGAGGTGACCGTAGCGTAGCCCTCAGCTTTGTCATGGTAAATAGAGACCTTTGCTAGTGTGCTTTATTCAGAGTATCTATTGTCTTCCTCTGGCCACAGAAACAAAAGGAGGCTCTCATGGGTCCAGATGTACATCGTAAAAGTAGCCAAGATTTGAGAGGGGGGGTCTACATGAGTACAACCTGGAGCTCAATTTAGCTAAAAAGCATTTCATCCATGTCTCACGTCCTTCTGCTCTTTTTCCCTTTGTCCTGCTTTGTAGACAACTACCCAGTACCAACAATTCCCCATAAGCCAACACCAGTGTACAGCACACAGTAGGTCATGGATGTAAAGTGCCTTAATCTTTTTAGGAAACGCAACTTAATTGAGTGACTGGTGTGTAAATGTGTTTCTCCTGCAATTTGTTTGTTTGCAGAGGTACATCTGCAAAGCATTTCTGCCATGAGACAATGTGTTTCATAAGTCAGACTGATGGATTCTTTTTGTTGGGTTAAAAACTCCAATAGACCAGGTGACCCACTACCACTGTTACAGTGAAAGAGAAATAGCATTGTACAACACATTCATTCAGCAAAAACTGGTAGGAGGTATTTGATCCACAATTGTACACCATGTACCTCAAACTGAGAGAAGAGCTATTATTGGATTGCCTGACAATCTGTGTCAGAGCAATGCCGTGCAGCAGCATAACATGGTCATCTGTCCTCATACCTAAAATACAAAATAGGTCAGTGCCTACCAAAATGACCTACATGACTGTTTCCTATGAGCATTTTCTGATCTAGCCCTATGGTTAAGTCTCAGTTAGGTTTAGGCAAATCCCTTGGTTAAGGTTATAGGGAAAGGCTGTGGTCATAGGTTTAAAAAAACAGAAAACAAGAAAAAAACATGTGTTGACTGTTAAGACAGGACGAAAACCACAGTCTCTTCTGTCAAAGTCATACACCTTGCATGCATCACCATCCTTTTTTTGCTGCATTACACTGTGTGCTAGCTGAATGCAACGCAAGCGAGTGTCAGCGCCAAAATCAGTTTCATTGGTTTGATTCTATTGGCATGTCGTAATGTCATAAGCTGAACATTTGTCAGACACCCTGTTTCTATTTACTTCGTGTTGCTCATGTTTAAAGCGTGTCACGGATGAGGAACAGCTGATCATCTGGTTGAAATTATCTCTACAATACCTCCTCATTTCACTACAAAAACCTAAGGTAGTAGCTGACTGGAGAGAGATTGTTTCTGGCAGCTATATTGTATGTCATTTCCAGTAAAGAAAAATCTAAATATCATAATATAAAATTTGTGTTTTCTGTTTAAAAAGTACAAACGCAGGATAGCAAGTACTCATCATTCATTTACTTGAGGGGCTACATTTCAAGTCTGATCTGATTGAGTCTACAGCATGATTTCATTACATGATGAAACACAAGTTCATATTTACGGATTCAGGACCCTATCTTACGCCGGGCCCAGAGCAGCGCTAGGCGAAGCGCAAGTCTCTTTGCTATTTTAAGACCGGTGCCCATTAGTGCGCCCATGGGTGTGTCGGTCTAAAAGTAAGGTGTGGTCAGGCGCATTGCTATCTTGAGGGAGCAGAGAGCGATTGAGCTTTTGAACTTGAAGTCTGATGTCATCTTTACGTTGAATAATTTCATTGCATCTCACCCTGTCATCAGATCAACTTACTTTTTCCAATCAGTGAAGAAACAAGCATGCTCATTGCTTTCCTCCATTTTAGCTGAAGATTCTAGCAGCTCCCTCCTCACTGAGGGCAGCTAAATTTACCCCAGTTCTCTGCTTATGTGGAGCGTGCCCCAATTCCCAAAGCCATTTATTTTGACTGCGACCGCTGTCAGGAAATAATCTGAGTTATAGTGGTTTCTATAGCAACCCGGAACACCAATTATATATATATGTCCATAAAAGAAAAGGGAAATTAATTTTTGTACTCCTAAAACATTTATTCCCTGCAGACCTGAACATGCCCTGCCATATACACCTATTTTTTGCAAGTTTACATTTCAAAGAGGCAGGATGAGAAGAAAGTTAAAACCGCCAAAACACACTTTGATGGACTTAAGCAGTTTGGTTTGTTATTTAGGAGGCTGGTTTCTTTGTTACTTTCTTTGGTCTTTTCAAAAAAAAAAAAACCTTGATGCCCAAGCCAAAGTTTCCTCTTTGATCAGCATTTAAGAAAAAAGAAAAAGCATGGCTGCTGTTCATTTGCTTTAAGCTATTCTGGCCTGCCGTCACTGGAAGAGAAACATTATGAGAATGGATAAAGAATGCATAAACCATGGTCTCTCTGACTTGTGGCTCCTCCGATAATAAAGCTAATCCATTTAAGGGCTCATAAATTCTCATAAACTCAAAATGAAGAGTTAGTGCTAATATGTGGTGAGTGCAAATGCAAGCTTCAGTACGACACCTCATGCATTTCTATGAGGTTTTGAAATGGAGGGCTGGACTTTCCAGAGCAGGGAAGGAGTAACACAAGAGTTATTTCAGACTGAGTCAACAGATGGAGATTTATTTTATCCAAGTCAGCTCATATGACCAGGAAACAAATTCCATCCTGAATATGTGGTCAAAGCAGTATTGCAACAGACAAGTCCACTTCACTCCCACTAAGATGCTACTGACTCACCCTTAAAGCCCTTAACTCACCCAGGGGTGGGCTGGCTGATCGGATAAAACATATGTGGTATGGATAATGTCTGTGATCGTGCCTGCCACGAAATCAGTCTTGGCAACGAGCAAAGTTCTTTTTTTGTATTTATTACTGGGCTGCTTTGCCGTCTAATGCATTGTCATAGAGTGTACATGTAAAACAATCACTGAATTGAAAAAAAAAAAGTTTCATGTTGTCAACAGTTATGACTTTGTTTTAGTCAGGCAATAACCACTTAAAAACGTGCTGTATTAAGTTTATGTCCTATAGTGCAAGAAACATGAGAGCTGTCGGACAATCAGACAGACAGGAAGAGACAGGAAGCTCAGAAAACAGCCATTATCAATGGAGCTCCAATGTTATGATTAATAATGCATGATTTCCATTATTATCCAGTGTAGGTATAAAACTATGAATGCATATGCATATGGAGACGCAGTTATCTTAAAATAAAACCCACGCAGCTGCAATAGTGATCTATATTGAAGTGTTATTTTCAACACACTTAACATTATTGTTTCTTTAGGGGACAATATTTCAACATGTAGTAGACTTAAACATAGTCATTGTAATGTTCCAACATGTTAAGGCTATATGTATCCTATATTCAAAAACCAAATTTTCAACTTTTAAAATCTTAAAAAGTCTTTTCAGCAGCATGCTTTTGCACTGCACTTTTCAGCTGTACAGTTAACGTTTCACTACAGAGGGGCTGATCTGACAACTCCTGGCATCTGCCTTACCAATGTGCCCAGTGCTGTCACAGTGTGAAGAAAATGTATACTTGCAAAAAAAAAAAATATGGGCAATGAATACATTTTATTCTGCACTTAGAATGAATTCACAGTCTGTAATATTTGAATAATATGTAATATTAACATCAGTGCAGGGATTGCTGTTCAAAGAAATAGCATAAAAACATAAAAAACAGTAACATTGGTGAAGATAATCCTTGGGTAACAAGCTAATGTCTAGCTTGAATTCTGATCCTCTGCTGATGTAAATCTCTGCAAATTAATGAGCTTCAGTATTCACTTTGATATTGACTGTATCAATAACGGAATTAGCAGCATGTCCGACAGCTCCTTCAGGCTCTATGAGAGGGGAGGAGACAGATTTTAGAAGTTTATTGAAGAAAACCTGCCAGTGAAGCAGGTCAGTTTCACAGAGTAAGTTACCACTGTGGCTGATCAAGAGTTAAAGTGATCTTGCGTTTTGGAACTGAGACAAGGTTTTCCTCAACTCAAGGTTAACAAACTCAAGCGTTTTCACTAAACCTGCTTTCAGGGGCTGGTTGACAAACTGTCTGATCATCTTACTGTTAGTGTTGCTTTATTGAGGCAATGTTGTTATTATTAATTAGAGAAGTAAAAAAAACCACAAATGATGGTTTTAGATGTGGCACTGCATGTATTTCAATAATTATAGCAATAGTATAATACTTAAAAATGTGCAAGAAGTAAGCTGTCTTTTATGTGTACATGGTACTGAGATAAAAAACATCAGTCTCAGAAATTACCATGATTATTATTGATTACTGATGGGAAAAATTCAATATGGTGTTTCTGTCTCTTTGGTACACTTAAACTCTGCTTTTCCTTATTTTTGGAGAAGGAAAACATTCTTATTTCAATCACAATCCTTTGAGAACACCTGGACACACAACAACATAAGCACATGGTATTATCCAACATTTCTAGCAATATGAAGTTGGTGTTATCTTTAAAAGAGCTTGCCATTTTCTCTTGTGAACAGCTGACTCCCAGATGTCTGCAGGGGTTTTCTTTTAGCAACACGGAAGCTCCAAATTGCATCAAATAAATGAATCAATATATAAATCAAGGGCAAAAAATATACTAAGAATCAGAATGCACTAGAAAAATGTATTATTAAAGTAATGGCATCAAATGGTGGAACGTCTATGCAGGTTATGAGAATTGACAAAGCAAGATTTTAGAAAGGAATCCTAAATGTATTCAAAAATAACTCCCATAATTATTATACATGGAGAAGACACAAATAATTTTTGATTCATTAAGTCCTCATTCACTCATCAACACTGTTTGGAGCTGCTAAAATGCAAAATTTGCAGGTACAGATTCAAATCTTACACAAAGCAACAGCAAATGAATCCCTTCTCCAAATAATGTAGTCCCAAATATGGATTTAATATTTTCTAATAATCCACCTACACCTTCCAATTAGCCAGCCTACTGAGGAGTCTTGTTTATACCACATGTAATGCTTGATAGTTTCATAAGCTTGTTATCTGAACAAATCACACAGGCACTAAGAGAGCACAAATGAACATGAAAATGCACTTACTGTAGCATGAGTTAGAACGTGACACAGTGTTTTACTACGTTCGGTGTGGTGTTCAACTCGACAGCGTGGCTTTTCCATAATTAAAACAATCCACTGCAGCAGGGTTGAGCTGTCATTTACGGTCTATTAAATACTTTTAAACCGTCAATAAGGCCCTGAGAGCCTCATACATTCTATAGCATATAGACTTCAAGGTAAATGTTTTGTTAATGTGCTGTCTTTCTCTAAGATGACGCAACAACAACAACAACAAACAGGCCAGAACTGTTAAAAAAAAAAAAAAAAAAAACTCACTGTATCAGTAACTTGATATCAACTGTCAACAAAGTTATTGTTTATTGAAGATATAAAGTCATGGAGAATGGCCACACAGCCATTGTTGATGGAGGTCAGAAGTTGCTATTTATCTTCACTCTTTGCAATACATCCATTAAAAAAAACAAAGCTAATGCTGTGATTAGTTGAGAGGTATTTCAATTACGTACCGATATATCAATAAAGCACTTCCAAACCTTCAAGTTTCTCTCCTTCTAATATTTGTTATATAGAAATCCATCAACTAACACACAGGTATTGCATCACTTGTGACCAAAACATCCTCATACCAAAATGACAGAATAGGTCTATTTTCAATGACTTCCAAAATGACCTATGTCAGAGTTATCAGATCCCTCTAGGGGAGGGATGGGGACCAAAAGAACATAATATGATGTTTTATGATGTGGCAATGCTGTGGTTAAGGTCTGGTTAGGTTTAGGCACAAAAAACCCTGTGAAATACATACTTCTTGCGGGGAAAAACACACTCAAGCCAGGAAAGACACTTAGATTGGAAGTGGGAGGCAAACGTTGGTCTTCTGCAGCAAAGGCCCCTTTTTTTGCCTTTTTGCCATCTTACTCTCTAGCCATCCCTCCTACCTGCCTCTTGATAAGGAGATCAGCTTATATTGACATCACCTGAATAGCGTCACTTTCCCAGGTCATAATTACAACAGCCACAGGATGGCATAAACGTAACCATAATTAATTTTTGCCAGTCTGAATTTTAGACCTATAGTGTTGTTTTTCTTGTGAGGATGGGCTGCTTGTAACCCAATCCCAGTCATCTCAACACAGTCAACCAGATGTTGAGCATGTTGTGTCTGCATGGAACCCAGTACATCCTGTGTACACACCACCACCACAGCTCACAGTCTGTTGAGACTCAAAGCCTTTTTGATGCCCCGTTTCCTAGAATTTACATATATATGCTACTAAATTGCAGCAGCAAATATGTTTTGTAGGAAGCATAATGCTGGAAAAAAGCATTTTCTCTCAACATAATGAAAACATTTTATTAATGTATTTGCAAGTCACAAGAATGCCGATCTTGTACAATATCTGCTAATAGTAGCTACAGTAATGTTGAACTCTTTAATGGTTATGTTTAACCATCGTTGACGCATGTGAATGTTTAACTGAAGTGCATTTGTTGTAAATTTCCTTCTCTGGTTGTATGCCCACTGTCCACCCCGACCATCTCCCTACCAATTACGTTGCCAAAGCAACCAATCCGATACATAAATATATAAATAAATGAATAAATAAAAGCTGCCACAGCTTTTTGTATGAGTCTATCTTCTAAACCTCTTCACACCACCTACATACTGCAGTTCTGAGGAACCATAAAGGGATCAAGGATTTTACAAGTTCAGATCAGAGGAGATTTTCAGAGGGGTTTCAGGAAGGAGCTTAAGCCACTGAGGCCCAAAGGGATGCCAGTTTCACTCTTTCCTGACTGAAAACTCTCACTCCTTCTATAATTGTCCTTATCACTGTTACTGTTGGTATTGTTGTTGCTCCCGTTCATGTATTAAACATGCTGCAAAACCAGGAACTGAGACTGATGTAGATGAGGGAAAATGTCATCAACATGAAAGCACATTAGGGCTCTTTATCAGAATATAGCTCATTGCATGCACTGAATATCTAAAGATGGATTTTAGAGTGGGTGGAACTTTCCATGTAATTCATTTCAAATCACTAACCTATTCAAATCACTAAAAAACTGCTCAGTGGATGGATACCTGATCACTAAGCAGGCTATGCCTTTCATTTAACAAGCAAGCCAGTTGACCCTGCTGCCTTTGCACATAGGCTTCTTTGCTATGATTTATTGCTCAAACCTACCAAGAATACCAACAAAAACCACATTCCTTGGACATTGCATGCTTGAACAATCTTCTGTCCAATTTGGAGCTTTTTCCTAAAACCCAGCTGAAAAGACAAAAAGCAGTGAGATGGTTTGGCTAAGTATTAGCACTGGAAAGAAAGACACATGAACTACCTGACATGAAGTGATTTTCTTCAATTCTCATCCAGTTTGTCTTTCTTGTTCTACCATAATGATTTCTTTAATTGTGCCTCAATATTCCCGCCTCTGCTCTTTCAGAAATGCCTGTTATTGGGAGCAAAGTTATTTTCTGATAACTATTTATACTGATGTAATTTTAACAAGACCGGTGGGCACATAGATACAAAATGGGGTATTTTAATTATGTACAAAGGAAATTTTAGATTTACTGGTGACCTCTTTACTGCCACTGAAATTAAAGATGGTCAAAAACCAAAGTGAAGAGGTGGAGAGGACAATATCCAATTTACCAATCTACAAGTAATGAGTTTTCAAACAGTTTAAGAACAGAAAATTAATTATTAAAGCCATAAAGTAATATTACTTACTGTCAATCAGTTGCATTCACCACAAACTAATCTTCCATTGCATAATGAAGTAAGACTATAGGCTTTAATTTCAAGGCAGCAAAAACACAGCACATGTTGTTAATTTCCTTTTTGAATTGTATTTTGTCCCTCTCTTTGGAGACTCAGAATAACCACACTGAATTCCCCTGAAATCTGGTCAGTAGCTGCTATGATAACATGGATGGACTGACTACCTTTAGGCCTTGGCACAAGTAAGGAAATTTATAAATAAGGAATTTTGGGGGCATCCAGGTGACGTGGAGGAAAAGGCACAATGATTCCCATGAGTTGTGGCAGGTTATGCCCTTATTAATGTCCTGGCTAGCAGGTGTGAAGAAAAGGGCCAATTCACACTAAAAAATACATTCTTTGTCACTACCTTTTAGAGCAACACGTTGAAGTGTTTTCTGATCTAGCAGCTCTGCTTAGGGAACAATTGTGATATGGTTAATAACTTTGTCTAATGTTTTGTTGACCCATCCATCCACACCAACCAATTGGTTAACCAACCAATCCACACCTCTCTATGCAGTTTGTCACTCTGTAATAAGGTCACCAGACATCCTCCTTTGCTCCCAACAATTTGAAATCCCCCCAGCCAATAAAGGGCTCTGTTGCTTGAACATAAACCTATGTCGTTTGGGGCACTTGCTTAAGAGGAAGCGGCTGTTGACTCCATGCATATCAAAGCCAGCACTGTAAAATTCAGTGATATAACCATGTAACAACATTAAATCATTTAAAATGTGCCCCAAATGCACACTCATGTATGTGCAATATGATTACTGTCAGTTTCCATCCAACCATACATTCAGTAAAAGTCTTCATAATGCATTAGAACAGCAGTTGAAAACTAGAGCCTTACTTTTACTTATCACTACTTCCTGTCTGCTGGTGGGCCATCTAATCTCTCCGCCTCTTTGAGAGCATCCCTGCTGTAAATCCACTGGTGTAAAGCAGATATCATCTCATGTCAAGAAGAATCCACCTCATTCATTTCACCAGAGGAGACAACTTGCCTCACTCATATCTGCCTATTGGCTGCTTCCAAATATCTTTTATCTATAGTGTTACCTGTGGAAATAATTATTTCCCATTGTCCAACTGGATAAATTGAGAGGCAGGCCTTCTGTAGTGGCAATGACAACAAGGGGAGATAACAGTCATGGAGGACAAACTAGTGGTGGCTGTTGCTGGATACCCAGAGTTATATGACTTCATTAACTGTAGTTACCATGTTCTGAGCAGAAACCAGCAGGCCTGGAATGAGTTTACTTCACAGTAAAATGGGCTAAGTACAGATGATTAGGGGCCTTAGATTGTTATATTTTGTTTTGGACTGCACTGGGACATGGCATACTGTGTCTATTTTTGAATGGAGACTGGGATTCCGTAAAGCCATTTACCTGAAGAGGAAAGCAGAAAATAAAAGTTTTCATGTCACTGGATTCCAATGTTGTACAATCAAACGTAAAATATTAAACTAGGGTGCTGTCATTATTTTACAAAACACAGTGTTGTACTGTGAGCTTTATATGTCTTACTGTATATATTTCTGCTAAACGTGGTTGTAATGTTTATGAAGTTCTGCAGGTATTGCTGTTTTTATGGTTCTTTTAGACACTATTTTTGTTTTGGTTTTCTTTGAGGCTTTATAAAGTTAGACGGCTGCTACAGCATCATTCTCAGGACACTTGTTCCCACAAACTTCATATGCATTCTTTTTGGGTGAGACTAGACCACTCTGAAGAACGTGGTGCATTTAAAAAGCAGTCCTCACACTTAAACATGCAATAAGAGTTTTTTTCTGGTCACTTGGCAGCAGCGAACTATCAACTAGCAATTTGCAAGTGAACAGTTATGGAGCAACATTCTCATTCATTTGGAGTTGTGTTTCTGGCCAACTGGTGAATATAAGTCCAATATTCACCATCTTTTAGCTCTGTTTTGGTCTCTATGCCAGCTTCCAACGGAGAGACATATTGACTATTAAGCTGCTAAATGCCTGCTGTGGCTGTCAGCAGAAAGAGTAAACCGAAAGACTAAAGTTGTGGGCCGGGCAGCTAAACAAAGAGCTGAAACGCTCTATAAATTTATGTAAAGATGAAAGGAGATGCAGTCAGTTGATAATTCTCTGTTGGCTCACCACAGGAACAACTGCTCTCACATTACACAGCGCCATCTGATACGCTTTATGATAAAAAATTCGATTCTCATCTCTTCAAATGACACAATAAAATTTGTCTATATTTGAGTATACAGATGGGTGACAAATGAAAGGAAGAGTCAACATAAAGTGTCTAAGTAGGGTGTTGGTTCACCACGAACATTCAGAACAACTTCAATATTTCTTGACTGGATTCTACAAGTCTGTGGAAACCTATTGAAACTGTTCTTTCAAATGACATTCACTAGTTTTGAATTGATGAATCTCTCAAAGGTATTGAAAGACAGACATCCTCAGCTTGGTTATTCCCGGGTTGGTATTTACAAGCTACATTATAACTATTAAAATATGAAGCCCCTATCCATAATGATGATGTCGTCTTTTCTGCTAATTCCCTGTATGCTTTGACAGCATTTTTAGGAAAAAGATTGTCTCTGTGAGTCCACATCTTTCCAGACACACCGCCTGTTTGCTAAGGTGATTAACGCCACATGTTCTTTAGGATAATCCTGGCAAGCGGTAATGTCATTACCAGTCATATGGCGGGGAGCAACAATGGGTTGTAGCATCAGAAGAAAGCTTCACGCACAAAGTTAACAGACTGAATGCAACACAGATATGTCCACAAACCTCAAGTTCAACCTCGAGTTAGCACATAACTTACATATGTAGTTAGAGACAGTGCATACTTGAACTTCATTAGATGTGTCACTTTATTTATTTTTTCTTGCCACCAATATTGAGTTATGGTTATTGTGTATATGTGTGTGTGTATGTGTGCCCAAGCTACGTGCTGTAGGCTATTAACCTACTTTTAGTTTTAAAATTGGACACAAATTGAAATGTTTTTGTCTTTCCTCTCTTTCTGTGTCTGTCTCTAACAAACACCCTCAAACACCCACACATGCACTCATACACAGTACAGACACCAAGCAGCATCATAGCCTAACTGCCATTGCCTGCACTGCAGTTGCTATGGAAACACCTGCATCTCTGTTACTCCTATCAATTGGATTCAATGAGCAGGTTTTCAGGGGGAAAAAACTGCTTAAAACACAGTGGCAGGTGGAAACAGTTAACTGAAGCATGTAGCTCAATAGGACACTTGACTGATTCACTCTTTTCTTAATACCTGGTCTTAAAGTTGCATTATGCTAAATTTTATTTAAAAATAAGTTTCAACTGTGTGTTTTGCTTTCAACAGTATTGCTGTACAGATGTGTCTTGGATGCATTATGCAATGATACATAAAGTTTTTATGCACTTAATCTCTTGGCTCTTCTAATCTTCTGATGCTTGCTTTAGTTTAAAACAGCTGTATGAGCTGTGATTCATTTATATGTCCTGATAAATTTATAATGATATGTATCTAAATGGCTCTCTTTTCTGATTCAGTAACTAACTAACTAACTAACTAACTAACTAACTAACTAACTAACTCTGGGGAAAGCAGATCAGAGAACATGCGTCAGCCACCACCATAAGTTCAACTAGCTGTGTTTAGATATTTGTATTGTATGTACACGACTAAATAGCCTCTATCACCTACACAGTACATCACTTTTTTGTTGATAAAAAAATTCTTTGCAGGCACCAGAGTAATTTGTATAAACAGACGATGTACTCAATTGTACCTCTAGAACGGAGGGACCATCCTATGAATACATATGATTGAATATATGTGGATGCTGGCTGTGTAGCAGAAGTGTTTTAAAATGCATCTGTCATTAAAGGAAACTTAAGTGTGTTATTCTGCACAGCAGATGTGTAGGCTTATGTGTCATCCTCCCTCTAACTTCTGATGGAAAATCTGCCGCAATTCAGTACATAATAGTGACAGTGCAATTAGAAATAGATCCAGTGTGTATTACATTCACAAATTACTTGGGGGCTCTGATTATTATAATGTATGCAGCCTGCTAACGTAGACATGCATTGTATAATTTTCAAATTTGCCTCAAGGGCCCTCAGCCTAACATTTGTCATAAATTATGGCCATTTTGAAATCCTTACTTACCAACATTAAGTGAAAAAGGCCTTCAGTATTTAGTACATGAATGTGTACATGAATTGGAGAGTGTTTTTATTTAGTTCAACAATCAAGGAATTCTCATGTTATTATTATAAAAATAACAAAACATGGAAGACAAAAAACTGCACAATAGCCTACATGACAAATTCAGCCCTGTAAATTCATATTCAAGCTTTGTAACACATTATATTCGATGGATCAGGATATGAACATGTTCAACTATAAAATTTGAGAATAAATGCTGTGTTCCGAGATTGTTGCCATCAGTGTTCAAAAGTTTCTCAATTTTCTTTCTTCTCACCTCTAAAATTGTCCAAATGACACTCGAAATTGTTGGCTCGGTACCAGCAGAACAGATCTATACACTCAAAACAAACAGCTGTTTTCATAGGGAGAACAGACTTGCAAATTAAAAGTGTCCCACTATAATTTAGTGCTGTCATTTCACCTCCATCTGCCTTTGGAACAGGTCAATGGGTTTGTCAAAGATTGAAAAGTGGCTGCTGTTAATGCACTGCTACAGCTGTATTGCATCTCAGCTGCTTGCGTTTCTATATTGACCTTGTTTAGTATGGTCTGCTAACCTCAGTGCAGTTTCCACTGTGGAACAATCCACTCTTTCAGCGTCCTGCTCAGTTTATTTTATAAATCAGTGTGAATGAAAAATGTCCCAGAATAAAAAAGTAACAGTGTATAATTTTTTGTCTTTAAAGTGAACCAAAGTACAGGTGTGAAAGCCACCGTAGAAAGGGGACTGAGGAGGGACGGGTTCATGTAAAACGTGTCGAAGTGGGAAAGGGAGGAGGCAAGATGTGAAGTAGAAGACAGAGCAAGAGAAAGATGAGACAGGAGGAAAGGAAAGAAGAAGAAAGAGCCATGAGAAGGAAGAGAAAGATGTGGCTTGCTCTAAGAGGAGTAGTCAGGTGTCAGCTGGTGATGACAGCCACTTTTCTCTCTTGGGGCTAGGCTGAAATGACACAGTTTTTGCTATCATTCCCGTCATTCAGACCGTGATTTCCTTCATGGTTTGCACTCACTGCTTGCTACCATGACACCAATCAATGACCCTGCTGAACATCTGCTGATGATCAAGAAGGAAAAGCCACAGTGGTAAAGGAAGTTTATTTATGGAGACAGCAAGACTTTTTTTAAAAATATGTTGCATCATGACTCTACATGCCCTACAGTATGACCAGTTTTAGAAGGGGATTATTATTAAACTCAACCGAATGTTGTGTAGGGGAGAAATGTAACGCAGTGTTTTGACTGCTCCAGAGTGTCTTTGTTTTGAAGGAGAAATTCAGAGGAAAAAAACATCTGGGCCACATCCATCACTGTGCTAAAGAATAACATGGGTATTTTTAGCTGTAACCAGCAGCATGAGTCACCCTGTCAGTCGGTCAGTCAATTCCCAAAACTTCAGCTTCAGCTTCACTGCTATAACTGCAAGCCCAAATCACTGTGAGATTAGGTCATTCAATCAGAAAGAGGTGTGCATTCATCAGAAATTACAGGCTTATTTCACTCCAAGCTCAAACAAAACATCACCCTAATCAAACTATAATAAATTGCAGAAAATCCTGGATGGAACCAAAAAATTCAAAGATGGTTGAAGTAGTTAAAGCCTGAGTGAAGCCATGTGGGATAAACAAGCAGTGGCCATGAAGGTTTAGAGTGAAGCTTATCTTTTTAATAGCTCAACGATTTTCGAAGTGCTGTCAATTTCAAGAAAACTTCAGGGTACAAATAGTGTTAATTTGATTATATAATCGAATTGTAAAATATAAAAAAAAGACATTCAATTGTAAAAAATGAATATTCAATTGTGAAACAAGCGACGGGAAGATTACCACTTAAGTATGGCTGTTAGCACATGCATAATATAGACACAAACTGCATCCACACATTTTAAAATATATATGTATAAATCATACATCATAGCCTGCATGCATTGTGGGTATAATGCTGTAGCTGACTCAGTAGAGTCAGTAGAGCCAGCCACTGTAGAACAACTGAGGGCATCAACTAACTTTTGATATTCCAATGCAACACAATGCAGCAGTGAGCGAGGCAGCTTTGATTGATTTTGGAGGAATCATTCTCTGTTTGGTGCCTGGCTGTGGAGTTTGCGGGTAACTTCCCCACGACTCTTTTCAGAAAGGTTTTCTTCTTAAATAAGTATTCCCTATGATGTCCTTCCTCTGGGGTCTATCCATGACTGGTGTTTAATCTAGAGTTTAGTGCTGATGTGAAGCACCGACTACTGACTGCAGGCTGCTGACTTCACTGATATCATACCAACGTAACGTAAAAGCTGACATGAGTGACATTTTTATGTGTGAAGGAAGAATGCAGCATCCTATGCCAGCTTTGGTAATAGCTACCACATTGCTGGCCCTTGAGAAAATCAATACAAAGCCTTGACAAGAGAGGCTCTTAGATATTTTGCTGTGCCAAAGGCTTTTTGTCACCATTGCCAGGGTCCTCCTACTCCCCCCTTTAAACATCCCACAGCGTTTTTGTGTACATTTCCCTGAATTTGAGATAAACGGTTAGAGTAGAAAAGAGTGATGGACACAAGGGAATACAATGGCAGCAAAAACAAAAAGGAGATTAGACCTAGGATTGCAATGGCAGGCTCCTGAGAGATAAGGCACAAAGAAAAGAAATATATATTTTTTTTCTTATTGCCTTTCTGGGTCCTATTCTTGCATGTGTCTAATTGAATTTGCTTTGTTTCATAATAATGTTTCATGTTTCTGAACCAACAGGAGTGGTTATACACTTGAAATTAGAATGAACTACAAGATTGAAGTCTGTGTGGTTATTTTAAGACTACTTGGCAGAGGTAGTTAAGTGCTTCACTTATTTTGTTTATGACTTCCTGTTGTCCTCCGCAAATTGCTATGCTGTGGAGACATGGTAGGTCAGCGCTGACGATACAAAATATTGTATAAAAGTATATCAGACTGATTTTTGCAATTCACATATCCCGCTGCTCCCACTTAAGTATTTTAGTTTTGTCTGTTTACGCATTCCCAGTTCATTTCACATTGATTTCCATCCATAGCTAGAAACAAAGGGTTTTTTTTTCTACCTCCAAGATCTATGACAGATGTAGAATGTCTAAAGAAAGGAGCAGCAAGGAGAAAGAATGAGTCACTAACTACATGCTTTAGAGGGTGGTTAATCATGTTCACTAAGTTTGATATGGCTGACGCTGTAACACACGCAGTGATTTTTTAAAAAATGAATGGTGTACCAATTAAGTCGTTATCTTCCAAAAAAAGAGCTACTATCAAAAGCCCCAGATGATGAACGCCATTCACACATGCATTTCATTTCCCCAGCATCAGCAGCATCAGAAGGATAATCCGTTCTGATAAATTTGTCTCTACAGTTTTTGCGCTTAAAAAATGCCAATGCAACTGCAACATAAGCAGAAGAGCAGCTTTGATTGTTTTCAAAGGCAGCAAGGCCGATGGCTGATTCCTAATGGCTATGAAAGAGCTTGAGAGTTAGTGAGATTAACTCTCAAACTCAATTCTTAATAAGGGGGTGTCTCAAAAACAAGTGATTTTTCAGCTCTGTCCTGGGGTTTCATTTGAAATGTAGTAGCCATAGTCTGAAGTATGAGGCACATTTCCCAGAATAATTTCCCAGGAGTCCTGTTTTTTTTTTTTTTTTTGGTTTTAGAGAAAAAACAATCTTGTTCCATCACATCTGATATGACTCTGCTTTAATTCATCCATATGGATTTCTAAAATGTCGTATAATGATTTAACTGAGCAGTTATTTACAAAAAAAAAAAAAAATCAAAACCAAGGTCATATCATTCACACATCCAATTAATATTCTGTATAGCAGCTCCATATGCTTGTAGAAGACACAATTCTTACCTTTAAGCAGACATGAAGTGGTGGTGTAACACAAAGATGGTGGAGAAATCACCAGGCAGCATCAATGGGGGAGCAGGGATATGGAGAGAGGAAAAAGAGACAGAAACTGTAAATTTATCACAAAAAAATAAGTGATATTTTCAGTGAATCCAGAGACTCAATCATGTCTGCAATTGTTCTCAGAGAGGAAGTGGTGTGATTTGAGGTACACGTACAAAAAAATCCACACAGCTGTAGCCTACATGAGACAGCACTAGCAGCAGGCAAAGTGTATTCATTATGAAAGGTTAACTTAAATAAGGACATTTTCACAAAGCCACCTCATAGCCAAAGTCCAATCTTGAAGCATTAGGATTTTGTTTGAGATTGTAAAAACAAAGAAACTCTCTTCAGTAGTGAGATGGTGAAGCGATGCAACACAGGTGTGGTGATGGCTTAAAGCACAGCTGAGAAATCTGAATCTATCCCCTCAGTCACACTGGATATAAGGATTTCTCATACCCACATGCATATAGCTGGCAATGATGCATTGTAATGTAATCTGATTATCACCTGTAACAGACAACTAACTGGCAAATAAATGTTCCCCTTAATTTCAACTGAAATATGAAGTCTCCATAATATATTACCTTTTCTTTTTTTTCAATCAAAACTACTTTTTAGTAGCTACAACAGATACAAATAATGTTTTCCCTTAGAAAATCAGCACTGTATAGCCATTCTCTAATATGAACTACGCAAAAAGTAAAATTGCAATGTTGTGCTCACATGCTCATCAACATCATCAACACTTCCACCCATGGGCTCAGTTGGACATAACATAGACATTCTACTAGGGAGCTGGCAGGATCAAGTCTATTTAATGTCTGGTCCAACTGATTTGGACATTTACATTCTCATATGTAGCTCCTCCAGGTAATGTCTAGATAAGATCAGGTTTACAGTGTATGTGTGAAAGAAGCTTATGTCACATGTGTTTTGAAGGAAATCCAGATGCAGCTAAACAATACTCAAAAATTGTATTAAGTTACAAATTTCAAGTATTATTGAGGCTTGGTGGAAGTATGCACACTCTGGGTAATTTTGTATTGTTTTGGCTTCACATATTGCCCAGTCCTGAATTTTGGCCTTGAAGTATTTTCCATCTCACTGGGTTTTACTTTAACTCGAACTGAAGCAACAATCCACATTTCCCAGTTTATTCACAAAATAGCACTTTTAGCACTGTCATTGAGTATACAGAATTAAACACAACCGAGGCATCGTAAATGAAAAACACCAAAGCAGCAAACAGTCAGAGGGAAGACTCTGCAGCTGATAAACAATCTTACTAAGCTCACCAGATGTAAGGAAAAGGAACACATGGAGAGAAAAGGTTACTCAAACATCTGTCCTTCTAAGGAACATCATACATTCAGATTCAACTTTTTTTTTTTCTGTATGAGAATGCATTGTGAACCTTGAGGCAACCCCATTTGTTTCTTTAAAAGCACAGCTATTTATTTGCTCTGATGAAAAAATTGTGGAGTAGTGCCTGCTTCTGAGTCAATGTGAGGGCCTCAGATACTGCACAGACCTTCACCTCTCTTTCCAAATGAGCAGCGAATATTGATGCTGAGATGTGTGTAGAAAAGGCATACTGTGTGTCAAACTATGAGAGCAAACACACTCAGTGGGGGGAAACCACAAGAAAGCCAAGACAAAGGAAACTTGTCTTTTCTAGAAGCCCAGTATGTGGGATGCCTGGAGGTCAGAGAGGAAGGCTGCTGGTTTGAATCCCTGGATGGCCTAGGGGGAGGTGGTTGGGAAAGGGAATGATTAACTCTCTCCTGTCTCTCAAAAACAACTGCGAAGGTGCTTCTGAGCATGTTTTTAAAGAATCATTCCAGTTTATCAGAACTTGGGTCTTATAGTTTTGTCCAACATTTCTGTTAGATTTGATAACATTACACTGACCAAAGTAATTACTGAAATCTGGTACTATAGAGACGTTGCTACAACAAAGTGTGACCTGGCAAGAAACAGATGATCAAACAGATTCTTAACAAGCCAAGAGTTTAGACAGATGATCTAAATCACTTTATTTGGAGATAAAACTGAAAATACAGCAAGTCAACCAAACTAACCAGACTCATATTTGCATTTCCAATTTCCCCTAGGGGAAACCCTACACTATAAAATCAAAGTTTTTATTTTTGTTTTAAGAAATGCTTTCCATTTGCTGCAACAAAGAAATCCATTTTTTTATCCATTCCATTCCATCCATCAGACCCAGCCTTGATCCTGTCTATAATTTATCTTCACATTATATTTTAAATGGATAAACCCCACTAAAAATATAGAGAATGATTCATATGTACCTTTTCATCTTTAAAGCCATTCTTGTTAAACTTTGTGTTGACTATACCTCTGCTACCTCTGCTTTTTCCTATTTCTAACAAAAATCATTCTAGATCATCTAGACAGATAATCTTCTCCCCAGAGTCTGTTCTGAACTTTGCAAAATGCACTTTTGAACTACTCACCCTGGAATAATTTTAGATAAACTTCATATAGACATACCCTCACCACATTCCAAAAATATTTCATGAAGAAAGTAATTGCTTTAAATATGTCTCTAAGGACGTGTCTTATTGTGCTTTGTGTGAATGTTCTATATCATTTTTGTAGTTGTGTATAAATACTCACTGCTAGCATTTCAGTCAAAAGGAAAAGAGATACTATATCTCAAGACACATCTGAGCATTATAAAATGATTCACTTCAGCTATGATCAAAATAAACCAGTCTATCTATCACATCAACCTTCCCCAACGACATATGTGGTGCTATAATGTTCTGCTTCTTCACCTTCTCAAGAAGTACTTGTAAGGAAAATGGAAACAAGGATGGTCGTAAAGGACAGTCTAGAAATTCAGTACACTAGTTGAAATAACTACATTTCTTTACCCCACGAATGTGACCAACTGAAGCAGTGTGTAGCAGATTGCTGCTTGAAAAGTATCAGGGCACAAAATCAGCAACAGTCACCTGCCAAATGCTGGTAAAATATGCAAGTGGCTGGTGAATTTGCTTCACTCACTGGCCAAAAAACAATGAAATGAAGTTAATTTTGCGCTGAAAAGTAAACAGTTCAGTTGGTTTTCTCTGGATAAATAAGAGCCAAATAAAAAAAAAATAGTATATTTTCTAATAACTTAGATCTCTGCTGGGACCCTATACTCTTTATGATGTGCACTGCAACAGTCATGCATGTCTGGACAATATGCAAAGAGCAGAATAAGGGATGGGGAAAGATAGTTCAGATATGAATAGAGGAATAGTAATTCTGGGGAGAAAAAGGGAAACACTGTAACATCCACTGCAGACAATCTATCTAATACAGCAAATTAGCACTGATGAATTAGCTATTGTCAGCAGCTCCTTTGCATGTTATGAGCTACAATTATCATGAATGCAGAAATTTCAATACAACTTAAGCAGTATTCTGAAAGATTACATTCAGTATTTCAGTATTCAGGGTTGCCACTATGACCATGTGTTCTACAAGCAGAACTTCAATGGCACCTTCAGAGGGTGTATACATGTTTATTTGTGTAATTTCAAGGAAGAAAAATGACACACATTAGGGTGTTTTAAAAGCTACGGTTGGGCTTTTTGCATTTTCCCCTTGGTTCCACATCGAGTACGGTTGCTATGTTCACATTTGCCCAAAAAAATTGTACCAAGAGGGAAAAAATATTGAAAAGTTTGAAAACAGTGTCAGGGTGTCTGGTTTTAATATCTGCAAATATTACCTTTTACATAAATATTTTTTGCAATGATCCCTGAAGTCAGGAGGATCAGCTGTGAGCGTGAATGTCAATCTCTTTCAAGTCAGTAAGCTAACTTATTGTGTTACGTTTCTCTATTGTCAATTATGCACCATATCATGGGAAAAATACCTGCACACTAAAATAAAACTCAAATGGCTAATAAGATATAGTCACTAGTCCTACATGCATAGGCGTAAATACCCCCATATAATATCTGTGCACAGTGTGAAATCATATGGACGTATATGGGCTTTCCACACTTTTGCATATGTAACTGACTCAAGAAAAAATTTTACTTTGGTTTTGGTATCTCATTGTTGCCTTTAACAGTTGATCACATTCTATTGTTGGATAGGTTGGAAAAACGTGTTGGGTCCTCTGGTACGGGTTCAGGACAGGAATTATTTTATCCCCGTTGCCAATCTTCAAATCAGGTCAGTGAGACCTGTATTGATCCCTGAGCATCACAAGGATCAATACTCGACCCCCTTATATTCAATCTATACAGGCTGCCATGAATCCAGAATTTTCAAAACAACATAAATTACCATACTTATGCAGATGATACTCAGCTCTACATTTCTTTCACAAGATGACTATGCTCGCATTGACATACAATGCTTTTTGCTGCCATTTTGACCTCTTCGACCTATGTCACCTCTTCCACTTCTACAAAAGTAAAATAACAGCTCAGATCACTGCTCAACACAAAGGCAATGATGTAAACAACATGCAAGCTACATGTTTTTCAGCGATAGCAGCATCCATAGCAAAAAACTATGGAATATATATGAAAATGTTGAATTACAACAATTTTAGAGCCATTATTATCAAACAAATATGTTTTGTGCTGCGGACCAACGTAGCTATTACATATTTTGATGTGAGACTGGTTTGGCTTCTACCTTGGAAGCAGACATTTTGCTAGAAATCCCTCCCTTCATTGATTTTCTTTATCAGTTCATTGAAAAAAATTAATGACTAAATGTGTTAAAATTATCTCCTCCTAAATAAACAAGATTGAGGTAAAACTACAGTGTTTGGCACCTACAATGAAAGAGTGTCAAATTGTGAGTCAGGTTTAATTTTTTCCTACCAACATATTCAACAAACAAGGACTGCTGACTGGGGTCCCTGGGGAACACAAGAATAAACTACTGTAAGAAACTGACATAGCAAAATGTATTTCAAAACGTATTTTTTTCTCAAAACATTACTCGTTATGTAATTAATGTTATCTGGAAAAAAACAAACAAATTATTATTACTTTAGGAAAGTTGCAGTTATTTTGCATATTGTGTAAAACAAAAAATTTGGGTCGACAGAGCACATGAGGAAATCTGTGTCTGTGTCCACATACCTGATATAACTTTTCAAGAAGGTTTGTGTTACTGCCACTGACTTTTCTCCCTGCCTCTTTTTTTTTTTTAAAAAGAGTGTCTGTGTGTTTCAGGTCTGCCACACTCCTCTCTGCATGTTTGGATTGCCCGCATCTGAACTGTGTCTGATCATTAGTAAAGCTGTATATCAACCCCCCTGAACCAGTGCTTCAGCCATTTTTGCCACTGAGCTACTGGCTGGGCTGGTGCTGTTCAGTTTGCTGTTTATGCTGTTTATGCTGTCAGCACTTTGGATATAACTCTCTGTAACCTGCCGATGATTTTCAGGAAGCCTTGCAGGGGTCCCCTGCCTTTTTTTTCCCCCTTTTATCTCTTGTTTTGTAGGTTGCCAGGGAGCGTAGCATTGTCCTTTTTTTCATCAAGTGAGACTTTTCTTTTCTGATTAGAAAGGAATTGTTTTGGCCTAAGAGACCCTGACATCTAAGTTGCTTCCTTTTTTACTATAATAGTTGATTTATCTGTTAATAATCCTTTTTGTTAATAAGTGTTTTTCAATACAAGAGCACAAACCTTTTCAGATTGCTTTTCTGATATGAAATCATCTTTTGAATTGTTAGTTTAAACAGGAGAGCAGTTAGGACTTCAATGTCAGTCATTTTCCTGTGATCAAAATCTTACAGCACTGCTTGAAAACAGTATTCTGTTAAAAATATGACAGGATTTAAAATCAAAGTGACAAAGGATATACTATCTCTTACCAATTACTGGTCAGATTATTATATATGTATATGAGGATCATCAAGTTTCAAAATCCCAAAGTAAAAAAAAAAGTGATTGAGTTCATATGTCTGTGTCCTTTTGCCACTGCATATTTAGTGGCAGTCACACAAATAAAGTTGAGCACAGTACTGGCCTTTGGGAATCTGTTTCAAACCAAACTGTCACACTGAATCTGTCAACTCTCCACCGCACAGTGAGAAAATGGAACAAGAGAAGCCAGTCAGAGCACAGTGGTCAGTTAGCTGAATCTGACCTACATATGAATGGGAGTGAGAAAAGGCCTCATTATGCAGCAAATTCAATGTCAAAATTAAGAACGTTCAAACAGGACAAGGACAATTCAACACTAGAACCACCAGGGGTTGCTATATGCCTGAAACCGCCAACGGGTAAAATTTATTGGTGTGCTTAGCTACCGCATCTCTAATACTAAAGTGTACTCTTTAATTGTATTAAGGTATTGTCTTCACAAAGGATGTCGCAAGTCACAAAATGAGATTGTTTAATCCTCATTTGTATTTTGGTCCTCTTGTTTGATAATCTAAATAGCCATAAGAACACTAATCGCTTTGCATGGTCGTCAGTATAAATCAGTCTAAGATGACAATGAAAATTGGTATGAGAATGGACAATAATGAGCCATAATAATAAAAATAAACATCCACTGCACTTATTGGTTATATGTTGCAGCAAAATCCACATGGCAAAGTCAAGCACACAATCATTCTGTTCATGAAAACAGAGTAAGGGAATGGGCAAGTTAGGCTAAATAGCCTATAAACAATAAACTTTAACGTAGCAAAACAAAAATGATCACCTAACTAAAACTAAGTTTTGCATACAATGAACATTTTTGAGTGGGCAAAATTATCTTCATTTTAACACATCAGATTATACATGTCCCTCAAACACACTTTGGGCAGTATTTTGTATTTTAGGTACTTGGTGAAGGTTTTCTTGCAGATCATTCTTCTCAGCTCTTTTTATAATTTTAATTATGACTTATTGTTGGATTGCACACGTCAAATGTTGTTGCTTGGCAACATAATGTCGAAACACTGACCATGCAGAAATGAATGCATTTCATATACAGGTGCAATTTTACTTGGTGGGGGTTATAGGTATAAGCATTTCCTCTATAATTGCAGAGGCCTGGCAAGTCGTCAGGCCAACAAGCAATCCCGCCAGGCCAAAATAAAAAATTCTAATGCCAAAAATAACACCAATTCACTCATTCAGAAATCTAGAATATTTGATGACGTCTCTGTGCAGCGCTGTTCCAAAACATGAGTTAAACTTTATGTTGTTGCCTGAGAAACTCATGGTTGCATAGCTTCAGAGGGCAGCAGAGGAAAAGACTAGCAGCAAGCTGTCAATCTGGCAGTATGTGTAGAGAAAAATGTTGTATGTTGTTTCCCCAACTGCTGGAAAAATGAAGGAGGTTATCTCTGAAGTTAGCAATTGGATGGATTAGCCTAACCTGACAATGCTACACAGAGAAAAGAGAACGGAAAATGTGTGGCTGCGGAGCCTCTCCTGAGTTTTGGTCCATACATCCTGCCAAAAGGCCAACTTCTCTATAAAAACTACATTTTGGCAAATGACCATCAGATCACCAATCACCATATTTTGCTACTTTTGTAAAAACCTGCTTGTGAATTTTAAATGACAATTAGTATCTATTTAACTCCTTATGCAATATTAATTTGCATTCATACCCTTACACACCAATGATTCATAAACATTATGCATGAATCAATGAATTGTGTACCAGAATATTCTCCACATTTCACGCAGATACACAGCAACAAATGTGTATGCACATAAATCGTACATACCCACATGCACAAGCACATACACAGTCACAGATGGCAGTTAGTGCAGTGACCTTGGAAACAAGCAGGTGATCCATTTGGAAAAGTGGGAGAGTGCTTTATCACTGGTTGTGCTCTGGACATGTCAAACTTGCTGTCTGCCAGTGGATGGAGGAGGGCAATTGATTTTTCAAGGGACAAAACAGAATCTGACAATTGAATTTGTGTGCACAAAACGCAACCCTTGCACTTACACGCAACAAGAAATATCAATACATAGAGCTGGGCCAAACATGCTGCATAATTTAAAAGAAATGATATCCAACCTCAGATTATCCCATATACAGTTTCATTCTCAACTAGTTTTCCAGATGTTACTTACACAGGCAGCAGCACCACTGTTTTCTCTTAAATCATGTGCTGTACAATCTGTATCATGTTTGGCTCTGATCAGTGTGGAGGTGCCAAGCAATCAAATAAGCATAAAGCTATCAGCCCTATGCCATCATCCCACATTTTGACAGTTTTCATTTTCTTTGCTGAGGTTCTGACTGAACTCGATGAAAATAAACAATGACAGAAACAAAATAACCAGTCATTTAGGAAAGTGTTGATCTGGCATATGAAGGTAGTGCTGAAGCACTTTTATAACAGCATTTCCCTAATGACTCTGATGATATAAGTTCTTTAGTGGAAAATAAAAATGAGACAGTCTTGGTGCAGTCTGCCATTGATCTCAGTCGTCTCATGGGGTTGGGTATTGACATGTAATGCTGTCTACTTCAAGTGTTAATATGGTGCAGAGTGAGGAAAAGGTTGGTGAAAAGGTTGAGTTTCTGTTATAAGCAGTCTTGTTGTATTTTTTAAGTTTCTTCAGTTTACTGTGACAAAATAAACCCAACCCTGGTGCTTTTCAACAGCCAAGAGAAGAACAGGGAATTTCAGCAACTGATGTAAAAACAAAAAATCACAGTCAAACGGTGTTCTGTGGCTATCATGTGAAAAAAGACAATATGTAGGGGATTATTATTATAAATTTATTTATTTTTTTGTAACTTGCCCAATAACTTCATATTTAAGTCAGTATTTTATCATAATATTGGAGGCATATAATACTTGGTTTGTGAACATTTGCTGCATGTTGAAGTCACTCCACAGGAAATGTCCAGTTTAAATGTATAAAAAGTCTGATACCAGTCAAAGTTTGGACACATTTTCTCATTCAAGGTAATGAAAAAGTGTGTCTAAAGTGTTTTTAAGGCACATGCTGCTTGACACTGCATGGCACTTATTTAACACAATAAGGGCAAACAAGAATAATTTGAAAGCTAATAATCACATGGGAAATCTACATGAAGTGACTTTAATAACCCACAAAGCACATTTCAGTCACTGTGAAGGAACAGCTGAGGGTTGAAAGCCTTGCCAAGGGCACTTGAGTCAGTCAGGAAGGACTATGCGATGAGAGAGTTACTCATTAACTTTCTCCAGTCAGTTTGCTGATTGGAGTCTTTGACCTTCTGGCCACAATTGCAGCTCACTAACCTCTAGATTTATTTCCTCATCCTGTGTACATTTTCAACTGCTTCAGTGCTTCTTCATGTTTACCCTTATAATATACAGCATCAAGAATAGCAGGTCTCTTGCTGATATGGCTGTGATGGCTATCTCCTTCCACATTTTCAAGTGATTATGGTCAGCACACCAGATGCGTCTCCTTCAATTATCTCAACTGCTTAACAGCAGACTGCACTCACTGCATTGTGCTGTCACCCACAAAAGTCAAACTCCTAGACTTGGAGCTCACCAGATTGTTTTATTTTTGTGCTAGCATACAACCCAGCAAGTGAACTGGCACTGAGCCTAACATGCAGTAAAAGTCTACAGCTGAAAATAATCCCTTTCTTTTTTCATTCTTTATGTCGGTAAAGGGTCAGCCAGACCCCGCCGATGTTAACTGACAGTCTGACTGGAACACTATTAATCCAGATGTTGAATTAATCATTCAACTCCATTCTGCATGCAGCTGATAGTCATTTTAAGTCATAATACCCTGAATTATTCACATCTCCCTTCTGAAGAGTAATTTCTCTCTGAATTATTGAATTCAATGATTCTACCACAGTCTGCCTGATTGGACTATTAATACACCAACCGTGTCTTCAACATTCCTCCTCTCACATTTTCGCTTTTTCAATAATTGGGGAGCCAATTCAAAGTCTTTTTGAATTTCTCTTGCCATTCCGAATCATGGAATGAATCATCATTCTTAGGATTGAGAAAATATTTCACTTTAATGCTGCCTTGTCATTTTACAATATGCCTACCCAGTGTGGCTCGTTATTGTAGCTGTCACCTACTAACAGGCTGTTTGAACATGCATTGCTGCCATTTAGACTTTCTCGCTCTTTTAAATGCAGAATGACTATTATTATTTTCCAGAGAAGACACCAGCACTCAAGAATACATTGATCACATATGCACCACTGCTGGTACACTCATGACCCATGTGAGATGTGAAATGTTTAGCCTTTTATAGATAATTGTTTAAATATATACATTTCCAGCCAGGCATACTACATTGTATCCAGTTGTGGTACCTTAAAAGCTAAATTCTGCTTTCTTTTCATAGAATGAATAAAGCAACTTAACTGAATGAGCAATAGGGATGTCCATGGTTAAACATTAATCGGTAACTGTTAATTGGTTTACCAGAAGAGAATATTTTTGATCGGTTACACATGTTAGTCTATGGGTTAATTTGCATACACGTTCTGCTAATGGCTAGATAACGATGTGTACACAACATCAGATATTCTTTTCGAATGGAGAAAGTACTGGTGTAAAACCAACTTCTACACAGAGTGTTGCATTTTGGGTTCTTTGTGGCATTAATGTTGCTTGACTAGTAAGTGTCTTGAAGTCTGTTTATAGTGACTGTATTAGACTCAGTCAGCACTAAAAGTGTTTCATTAGTCCAGTTTAACCTGCAGGAGTTTCTGAAAGCTTGTGTAATATATTTTTCTGCCACAGAGGAAATGAATTCATGACAACTGAAAACGAGTCCAAAGAGTACATTTTGCCATTGAGAGCTACACTTTGAGGAGAAGAAGGAGGAGCTAAAAGTCAAGCTAGCTGTGAACACCGCTGGACAGATCTCACAAACGAAAGCTACATTACAAGTTTTTGCTCCAGATGGCTGCACCATTGGTGTGTGAGGGTGTGTAATGGGTTAGCATAGAAACATTGGAGCGCTTTGGACAGGAAGCACTATATCGCAGATTCACACCTTGCACGGCAGCCCCTGCTATTAGTGTATGGTGGAATATTGAGTGGTTGATAAGACTAGAAAGGCACTATATAAATGCAGTCCATTTACCATTTACATGAGTTCTCTGTATCATCTTTGAATGCAGCAACAGGTGAAATGGGGGAGAGAGGCTGAGTGAGAAAGAGAAATGAGTTCACCTCTGTGAGGCCCCTCAAGTTCAAAAATATACATTCAGGACACCTCAAATATGAAGATACAGTACATTAATCCAAATATGCTGATAATCATAGAATGAAAACAAAGCTGTTTTGTGTGCTACAGCTGATGGCATACTGGTGCCGCCACTCATTTTGTGCAATTAATATAGGATAATTAATACATTTAAACTCTGCAGTTCTGCTCCTCCTCTGCATATTTGAAAGTTATCATATATGTTTTTAGGTACCTACAATATCATTAAATAAACAGGTACAAAATTTGGTTTGGAAATTTGCTGGTGTTTGAGAAGCGTGCAAATTCTATCAATGTTTTGACTAAAAAAAAAATGTCTGGATAGATCCAACAATCTACAAGATGCTGTGAGAATCCGACAGAATGTATTTCTGAACTCCGGGTCACCGGATTATACTTGTGTACGATATTGTTGGTAAGAATATTCCTTTAAAATAAAATTGTGCTTTGTTTCCCATGTCAATCTTTTTTATCGCAAATGCAATTTTGTGCCAAAATGAGCACTAAAACTGCAATGTGCCCTCCTTTGGAGGCCTCGGGAGATTTGCATTAAGACTGTATTCGGACCAGCATGGGCCTTGCAGCTGTGGTGACTTATAATCAAATAGGTCAACTTTTTTGAAATGTACTGAGCACTTTCATGTTCCAAAGGCACAAATCCTGTTGAGTCCACTGACAGGTGTCTAAGTGTTCTAAGAGTAAGTAAATTCTGATTATGTTATATAAAACACTTGACATAGGGGGATTTTGACTTTTTCTCTTGTTCTTAAATTCCTGTATGGCCTTTTTGCCTCTGTTGGACAGTTTAGTTGAAAGTAGCAGGAAACTGTAGTTAAAGAAAGATACCATTAAACAGAACTGGATAAAGCCGGCTTTAACATGAAATGGAAAATACACTTAACAAAAGATGTACTTTAAATAACTGACAGCAGGCCTGAACTAACCTCAGCAAATTATCATTAATGGTCTGCAAGCCAAAACCTAATTCTTTTTTTTTCTGACATATCATGCCAAATAACCTTGATTAGCATTCACATAATTTGTTTACAAATCTCTGTTGCAAATATCTCATTATACCTCATTTTTCAAGTGCCACACCCCCCACAGAGGTCTGGATGGCATCCTGCACTTGCCTCTGCACAACCCTGTATTTGGACATGTAAATATCTTATAGGGAGAGGATGGATGGATGAGGGCTGGGAAGTGTACTGAGAGGTGGGAGCTGGCTGTAATGTTTGATTGACAGGTGACCTTTGGTGATTACAATACAAAAACAGAACGACAATTAATAAATAGCCCTGGGGATGGACACAAAATTGATGAAACAAAGATTACAGTTAACATGTCTACACTAAGTACCTCTCTCCTGGAAATATCAGCTTCAATAAATGAAAACTGAGATTTAGGCACCACTGAGGTATTGATTTGACTTTTCCACATGTAGTTGTTGAGCTGTTGATTATTTTTTGTGAATTTCAACATGGTCTATGTGAGTTTGGATTGGGTGCATATCATTGGGGAGAAAAGAGACATGACATTCTGTCAGAACTGTTGAGCAGGAAGGGACTAGGTCTAAACAGCCTTGCAGTTGTTTCACAGACTGCTCCTCTCCTAGCAGCTCTCTAACGTTGCTCTCATGAATATGAATGATGCTTAACCCCTAGGAGGAAAGCTGTCATGTCAGACACAACTGCAGCATTTGCAAATTCCTCCAGACAGATCTCTGAGCCAGCCTTGACAACAGGGCGTCCAGCACAGGTGATTCAGTCTGTCTGCACTTTAACACTCAAATGTATTTTCATTTTCCAACCTCTGTGTGAGATTGATAATAAACTCTTGGCCTGGAGCAAATGGAGTCTTGGTGAAAAAATATACATTGTTTGATGCATTAGAGATGCATAATTCTAAAGCATGACTGTCCAATACCTCTCTTAAATATGAAAAATAACTAGTTATCATGAGGCTGGCTTGGGTTGGACATAAATCTATGTGGGTTCAGACAAGAAGCAAATGTTAGCAGCATATGATTGCACACTATAAAGTCTGCAGGAAGACACAAATGGATGGGAAAAGACGCAAATTTGCTCTGGGCAGCAAAAACTGAGGCAAAGACATGTTGGTGTGAGTTGAAAATGTGTCATCTTGAATGAAAATATTGCACTCATCCTCAGGATAAGACAAGATAAGACCTTGTTGTTTGTAAAAAAATAAAAAAATAAAAAATACCCCAGTGGTCAAATTTAGGCAAATAACACAAGGCAGAAATTTCTATTCATGTGCAGTCTGTCAGAGTGAATGCGCTTTATGTGAAGGTCATTAAAAATCACTTGAAGGGGGATAAATAAGCAGCACTGTCACAACAGGCTTCTCTGAACAAAAATACCTCCCAACGCCTGTGTACTCTTGTAAACTGTATGTTGTGATAAAGCTGGAAACCAGACTTCTCTTTTGTCATGGAGCTGATACAAAACATAACATTAGCAAGGTCTGGAGAATAGAGCTTAATGTCAGGAGCAGTCAATGATACTAGTCAGCAAGATCAGTCACAGAGGCACAAACACACCTCTGATTCACAGTAAGATACACCTTCTACAATGTTGGTGCCAACAGGGGTATCTGGTACAGTTTACAGCAACAAGTCTAAAGCAGCATGTTCCCACAGCTGAGGTTTGATGTTGTCTGGTGAAAGATGGAGCTAGTCTCAGACAGGATGGAGATACCAGAGGAATAAAGTGTGGACAGATTCTGAAACCTTGGAGGTAAAGATGAGAGGCTCATTCAGCTGGCATTTCTTCTCGAGGCAATATTCTGCATTCTTTCTGCTTCTTTGATTAAGTAGTAGTTTGGTTAAAAGCACAAGTGAGCAGCTACAAAATTAGAAACCTTTAATAATTTATATTTAATATATGAATGTAAGTGTCTGAGCCACAGATGATAGAAAAATACGTAGCTTTCAAGCTATTATTGTTACTTCGTTAAAACCGGTGTTTGAAAGATTAATGTAAAGAGATGTACATCTTGTGAAATATAACGTTTTTACAAAGATGATACCTTAGATGATGAACATACCTAAATAAAACTAACCAAATTGAGATGGTTCAGGTCTTCAGCTGCAGTGAAGCCCTGTGTGTCTTAACAACCTAAACCTAAAGTATAGTATGTTCACTGCACTCCCGTTCTGTAGAAAGTGCATCTCATTTATGTAGCTTGAGAAAAACCTTCCACACAAGCACACATTGTGCACTCGGCAAGTCTGGGACTGATAATCACCTCGTCCATTTTCCTTGTTCCTATTTAAGGACCATGATTTTAGTCTTTTGTAGCCCATTAACTACAAATTGCATACGCGTGCCTCACATCATTGCAAGCTATTTTCCAAAACCTTCCTCCTTTGTTATTTCAGGATCATATTAAAATTTACTTGCAAAGGTTTAAAATTCAGTCCAAATTTGTACTACCTGAAACTTTCCAAACTCCTTGGTGATGCAATTAATAACATCTGATAACTGAATTGCCATCTGCCAAAAAGTATTGCATTGCTTTTTATGTATCTTGTCTCAAAGTATAATAAGAATAAGAATGATAAATCAAGATGGATAGTGCAATTGCAATAATTTGTTGCATTAATAAGTTTCAGTTGTCTATAAACTTGATTTTCTTTGCTACACTGAAAATAATGGATGACAGGGTAACAATCTAAAAAAATGTGCAACACTGAAGGAAGTGTAGTTGGCAGTCATGTAAACCACAGGGCAACATGTAGTTAAAACATGCAACCACTGGTATAACTCCATCCTAAGTAAACAACATGCTTATATTTAAAATGCTTATTTTGAGTGGTACCATATCAATATACTAATTACCGGCTTTGTTCTGACATTTCACTTTTTACAGGTCGCTAATCCTGCCACACATTGAGGCTCAGATCATGTCTTTCTCTCTTCCCTCTTACATTGGCAGGAAAAGCATAGGATCACTCCTGTCTCGATAGGCAGGAGGCAGGTAGAATTTGCTGAGGGATGGGGGGGAAGGGAGGATATAGAGTGGAGGGCTGTTTTGTGCGAGTGAGGGATAAGCAGGGCTGGATACGTGACAAGAAATGGGATCAATGGGAGGAAAGAAAGAGATAGGAAGGAAGAAAATCCCAAACCTAAGAAGAGACAGTTGCTTCACAGCCAGCAGTGCTCCACCTCCAACACAAACATAGATGAGGGATGATGGTAAGAGGGGGGGGGGGATAACAGTTGGTAAAGAAACAGACTGTACAGTGTGAGTGCTGCCCTCGCTGAGTTGTTGTCCACTATCAGAAAAGCTCTTTTTTTTTCTCCTTTTTTTCCACTGTGGTAGCCTATTGTCTCACAAAATTTACATGCCATTCAAGGCCATTAAAAACTGCAAAAATAACACCAATTACCTAAGCAAAAGAATTTTTTTTTCTTTTAGGTGTGGGTTAAAGTGGAGGCCAGTGCGCAGATAAAAGACAGAAGAAAGGTTTGTTTATTTCCAATTTCCCTGCAGCACCACAGTAAATTTTCATGTCAAGTACACAGTGTGCTCAGACTGTTTTCAAACTCAACATAGTTCACAACTATGTTCTTAAACTCACTGGTAGCTGGGTATGCAGAATTTGAGGTTATTATGTGTGTCTTTAACATTTGGTTTTAACTGCAAATAATTTTGGTGACTCAACATTTTCTTAATTCAGGTTTGTACCTCATGTCAAACCATTTTTCTTTAGAGGTAAAGGGTACTTTACATGGGCAGTCCCAAAGAAAAATTACATAATAGGTTAGTTGCCCAAATATGACCTATAGTTACACTTGAGTGACAGATGCCATCTGTCTGCCGTATTAGTTAGAACAGCAGTGGTGTGGTTCAGATGACTTATTTGCAATATATGTCGACAACTGTCCTCATTCGAAGGAGGAGGGGTGGATGGATGATATAACTCAGCAGTGGACTTTGCCACAGGGGACTACCGATCGTTTCTCGTTTCCAACCATCAGTGTGGACAGTCTATTAAAAAACGTCATCACAATTGTCCCCTAACCTTAACTCTGTGGCTTTTATTGTAGCCATGACGATGATGGTCACCTAACTTTAATGAAGTAGTAACTTTAACCCTCACCACATTATCTCTAACCTTAAGACAAACTATTTCCCTAACCCCTCCCTGACTAAATAATAAGAATAGTAATAACAATAATAACTGTCAATGTGAAATGGGGATGGGGATACCCCTCACTTAAGAATGTGAGTCCATGTAAATGATCACGTTTAAATACAGTATGTAGTGAGTATCTAGCATGGTTGAGGTTCAGTAGGATTTTAATCTACAGTCTACATCCAGTACTGAATCTGCTCATCTAATCTGAATCCCTTACTGAGGCTATTTAGGTGATACAGTATGGCTTTCAAAATTAGTAAGAGGCTAAAGTTATTAGTTGCTATTTTGTTAATAAGCTTACAGGATACATCTGGTGATACTTTTTCTCACTGTCAACAAATTCCATGAAACTATTGGCTATGTAGCTTAAGCCTGACGCAGCTTATTCCTCTGTATTATAGACCGCCATTGTTGTCAAAAAGCTATTAAAGAAAACATGTATGAGCTGCTGCCATGGATGACAATTTACTTTATGATAATGAAGATGGTCACTGTAGTTTTATTTCTGTTTTATTTAGTCCTGTTTGAGAAACATTTGCTTAAAAAAGCACTACATCATTCTGACAGTTTTTCCCTTCCCATATTGCCACTTACAAACTGGTGTGAAGATTTTAACTTCCAAAACCAAAAGCTCTTTTAATTTAACTGTGCTGCAAATCACATGTTCATGCAAACCCAAAACACCAGAAGTATAATCCGAAACAGGACAACAAACAACTTGTACAATGGCGTGTATGTGGAATCGTAGATTCTCACACAATTTTACTTTGTTCAGCACTGATTCCCAATGTTCTACCCACATATGAATAAATGTCTGTTTTGCTGCTCTCTGTTGGTAACCCATACAATTCTGCATACAGTCAGATCATCAAAGCTTTGTGGAGTCAGGGAGATCCTCCAAATGAAAAATGCTTTGGTGCACAGGAAGAGATGTGTTTAATGTGTCTCTGGCAGCAGCAACAGTGGTTTGTTTTGGCAGAACACAACAAGAAAAAATGAGGCACTTAGCATGAGCAACAATAGTCACCACGGCGGAACAGACAGAGGAAGACAAAGGAAGACAAAGAAAAGAGCAACACCTTTGCTCTGAGAAGCTCAGCAACAAGAAGCCTTCAGGACATACAGGAGAAGACGACTACAGTCGGTGCTGAATGACGTCGTTATTCTATTATCAGCACACTGCTTTTTTAATCTGGTGAAGTCTCATTGCTTAGAAGAAGCAGTCATCACCACCGTCTGTTTCTGCTGCATGACCATGTCCTTTGCAATTTAACAGATACCTCCATCTGAGAAAAATGCCAGCAAGTGCAAATAAGGAGGTGACAAATGGCTTCAGGCTTCATGATCTCATCTCACAGATGTAAGTCTTTGTATGTCACCAAGATGCCCTACTCTAGTATTCGTTTGACCAGCCTAATGTGGCTGCTCCTCTTAGGCAACCAAGGACTTATTGTTTTCATGTCAATACTGTCAGGAGATATTACACTTTAGTGGAGATCTGCACCACAGTGGCAAGACATGGCTCAGATCAACTAATTGAGGTCTTTTGTTTGACAGGCTGTGAACGGTGCACAGACAATAATGGACTCCTGTTCATTAAAAACTGAAGCAAATTCTGCTTTTGATGTACTGGTCACAGATGATGAGTTATTGATAAAGTCATTATTTTGTCTTGCATTACTCAAGCTACATATGTTTATGATAAATAATGTCATGTCAAATTGGCTCAGGCTGTCTTTGGCTAAATGATGAACAGCAGGGGCTATCTCCTGTCCGATATGTTTGATTATCTGCTGAATCGAATCATTCACACCGTCAGGTCACTATCATATTCTTTGAGCTCATAATTTAAAAACAGAACCCAACAATACTGTCATTTATTCTCCAGGGATTTATGATGACTGCATCCAGGCACACAATCGCCACAAGGGAATGAGGGGTCATATTTTTACCCCACAATGGCAATGAACATACCTGATTGGGTAGAGTACCGTTGTACTGTACATGTATTACTATTGTTCCTCTGCCTAATAATGTTCTACGTTTCATTATTACTGATTGTTTGGTGCACAGGAAGAAATGTGTTTAATGTGTCTAATTATGCATTCTAATTTGCCTCCAATGAAATGAAAACAGTGTTCTTGATAAAACTATAAGAGGATGAACCTTTTTAAAAATATTTTAGAGCTGTATCTCAAGAACTAGAAATTAATGTTTTTAATCACTCAAATGAATAAATAGGAAAATCTCTAGTAGAATAAGCCTATCGGTAGCCCCACACTGTGTCTTTAAATGTGGCACTACCCACATCCTGGGCAGTGAACCAGGCTTCTAGAACATCCAGTCATTTTGATATACTGCGATGAAAGTCCTCCGAGCCTAGCTAAAGAGGGATGTATTGGCATTCTAATAAAGAGAATATTTCTCTGAGTGTGAAATATGATGTGAGGCAGCCTGCTTAACAGCACTTTACTACTGCTAGAGGTGTTCACAGGTGGGCTGCTCAGCCGCCTTATTCCTATAGTTTCTCTGAGTAAATCAGTCAACTTAGTGGTCTTTCATTTCATTTATTTTACCAGTAAAAACTGCAAATGATGGTTGCTATGGGCTTGACTCAGGTGTCTTCAGGGCAATTTAAAATCACAACAACACCTAAGACAGGACTAAAGTTACCAATATAGAAACCACAACTGGAGAGTTTCACTATACTCACTGGAAATAGAATATACTAAAATATTAACCAGTGTGACCAGTGCAGTGCCCTACACAGCTGATACGCTACCAGTAGTCATCATGGAAAAAATAAATGTAAGGCTCTACATGTGCTGATAGAAAAAAGAATTTCCAAAGCACAAGAACTAAATAAGCTTTAAAAGCTCACTGTGGAAAGGAACTTGGACTGGAGGGATACTAAGCAAGTGATTTACGATCTGCTGAAGGTATATATACGATCTGCTGAATATATACATATACATATATATAACACCTACATATATAACACCTATATATATATATATACAGCCACAGTGTAAACCGTATCTGTTTTGTCACACACTGTTTAGGATATGTAACACACAACCAGCAAATGTCTGCATTGCAACAGGGTGACGACACAAGCATATGTTCTCGCCCTGCTACACATTTCCAAGGAACAGCTTGGTGGCGTGGGAGAGGGCTAGCATGTTTTGAAGTGTAGCCTCTATCACTGCTGAAGCCCCCATTTATCGTGGCATGCCTCCTGATGAAGCTAACTACCAGCAGCTAGCCACAAAGTACTGAGGAAGTAGCTGTGTTCATGCCAGAAGCCTCTCTGTCTCAGTCCCAACAGAAGTGGCAGCAGTCCAGTCTGTGCAGCAAAGCACTGCACTAAGGAATACACTGATAAGAGCCTTTCACTGAAGTCATCTAGTTTCGTCTTCACTCTCTCTCTCACTTCCAAAGGACACTGGAGTCTATGTAATGGGGCACAAAACCATGCAGGGATCTTGAAACTCTGTAGCAGCCCAGCTAATTATACAGGCAGAAATGAGCTTTTCAAGTGGAAAAAGAGCAGTAAGATTTCAAATATGTCTGTTACTGAAATTCTGAGTCAGTCATATAGACTATGGGAATACATCAGTTCACAGTTATTTGAATTTACGCTTCTCATGCTCTTTTTTTATAAACAAAATTTGGGGTTTTACCCTGTATTTCTGCAGATTTTATACTGATGAACTGATTAGTTGTCAAGTTCAAAGGTCTAGTCTGACAGGGCAAGATGATCAGACAAGTTGTAAACAAACCTCGGATAAGATTTTCTGGAAGAGAAAAAATAGTACTCAAACTCTCTGTCTTATATTAATTGATAAAAACAGTCAAAACTACAACCTACAACCTAATTTATCCTTTAAGAAGTTGAAATTGGTGTGGTTGAGCACTGAAAATGGCTGGTTGCAACCACATAAATACGTTGGCTTTGACTGTATTAGCGAAAGAACTACAGTAGATAAAATACACAGCTTTTTCACAGCCTCCAACATACCAACATTACCACTGTCTGCAATGGGTCAGCAGTTTCACATGATGCGATTTTCATGAGTGTCCACTTGACTGTGTCTTTCTGGTTTATTTCCATTCCATGTGCATCCACACATATTTCTCTTTTCTCATTGCCCATTTCCAAGATGGATCAGTCTGAGGCTAGACTTGCTGAAGTCGTGAGTATGCACTGATATGACCACTCAAGAAGGGATGAGTGGCATACATGATATCTCTATAGTTAAACTATGATTTGTAAGTATCACATCATGTGGTGAGAGTCATGTAACAGACCCAAAGTCACAGTGAGTACAAAAAGGTTTGTCCACAGTACTGCTTTCAACAGCAAATCAACAACATTTCAATTCACAGTGACAGACTTTCTGTGTTTCCTCAGCTTCATTGTGAAAATATGACTTTCACTCATGTGAGTTAGAGATGAGCAGTTGGGAGGCTCGTCGATCTTGTTAGAATTCCTACAGGTCATGTGGACGTCAAAACATCCTTGGTCTCACAACGTTGAATAAATTAAGAATTTCTATGACTTGTAGTAGCCTATTTATATTGATGTGAACATGACATCCCATGCGACATGTAGAATCTACATGTAAGACAACAGGTCGCACTTGTTTCTGGGATAAAAGAGCCATAGTTATGAAAGATTACAAATGACAACTGGGCTTTCCCGAGGCATCAGCCTTGCTGTGGAGGGTGGGTGGGATGAGGGTGTCAACTCTGCTCTCATTCCTAAGGCAAACACAAGCATCACCCGGGTGAATCTACAGTACATCTCTGCTCTTCACCCCTGCTAGGCGTCTCCTCCATTAAAAAAAAAAGACACAACTGCCTTCATGACAGACTGGGAAGGAACAGAAGTAGCTTCCTGTTGTGATGAGGCTGCATTATTCACCCTCGGATGCTGTCAAACAACAGCCAAGTTTATCACTTCCCCCCCATTGTCCTCTTGAGAAACAGGTTTGCAAACCAGTATCATCAATCCTAGAAAATAAAATATAATATATCACCATAAGATCACACTCAAGTGTGAGCTAAAGACATAAGGGCAGGGAGAAGGATGAGCACTTTGTGAAAATAAACTCATTAGCAGACAGAATAATAATCTGTGATCACTATGCTCCTGGCTTGGCCTGAGGCATGCATATTAAGTGATTCTCACAGACTGGAAACCTAAACCCAAGGGAAAACCTCTAATATACGTTGTGTCTGAGGGACCCATTCATTAAAATGTCCCTTTCAAAGGGAGTCACTGTTTTCCTCAGTCAGTAGCAGTTGTGTAATAGAGAGAAATCAGCAGTTCTGGATAAAGAAACCCTAATGTTATGTAGGGGTTAGACTGAAAAAAAAATGACTAATCAATTCTTTGGTGAAGTGTCCTACTTGTAAAAAACCATCTAATCCCCTACACAAGAAAGTGAGGAAATCATTGTTTGGAAAGCCTCAAGCTCTGAGGCATCACTAAGAGGAGTGAAATATTTATGTGGACAATGTTTTATAACAGAACATTTTTTTGCAATGGCACGTACCAACAACTACTGGCAAGACTGCAATGCTGTATTGTTTCAAGGCGTCTAAAACAAGTACAGACCAAGTCCCAGATCTTATCATAGCAACTCACACATACACTCAAAAATCTTCTTAAGCAAAGTGCATGTCAATTGCAGATCTTCCAGGGCTCTGAATGCTGACCGTTAAAATGATTTGATTATTCTCTAAAGCCAATTCTCAAATCTAAAGCTCTACTATATCACTTTGAAATCTGGTTCATGATTCCTGGAGGATGATTCCTAATGATGTGATAACACCCAGACCTGTATATTCTTTTTTTTTTCTTAAAAAAAGTAATGGGTTGATTTCTATGACATCTGAATATGCATGGTCCCCTAGCATGTGTCCTCATAATGTTGATGACCCTGTGACTTTTCCTATTGCATCAGGTCTATATGTATATAAAAAAAATAGTCAAGATGTAATTTTATTTTTTGGACACTGCCAAATATATAAACTAGAGAAGCAAAAGAAATTATTATTAACAATTACTGACTGGCTGCAAAAAGATATATGACACAAAGGGTGGACTTGCTTTGAATGTCTCTGCCTTTACTGACCAGAAAATATCAGAATGCCCCTGTAGACGGGTATTTCAAAATCTATTTTTTCGCTTGTTCCTTACCCACAACTGTACCCTGTCTCCCTCACTTGTTTTGCTGAGAGCATGGTTTAATCTACTCTATATTGTGCATATTTATCAGCAAAATAGCCCTATTTTTCAGAAAACCATTTCATCCTGCGCATGCTGAAAAGATTACTCTCCTCAGCTAACATCTTTCTTATTTAAGCAATGTTAAACGGATGAGCTATTGCTAGAGGTAAAATGCATGGTTGATGACGAACAAAACTGACAAGTGAACAACAAATAAATTACAGTTTAAGTAAGAGTGCTGCCATCAAGGACAAAGTGAGGCCGGGGGTAACACACTCAGTCAATGACTGTATAATATATCTCTGGTATGATGTTGTCAAGGCAATATGTTGGGATTTAAACACAGCAATATCAGCCGGCAACATAAGCACCAGAGAAATGATGTATTACACAGATCTCAGATTGCACTGCAAATGTAAATGCTGTTATTTTCTGGGAAAGAAAATAGGGAACATGACAAAAGATCACAAGGACTGCTCAAGTTGATTTAAATGATAGGCTCACTATTTTCCACCCCAGACTTTATTAAAATATTGTTTCACATCGTCTATCATTCTGCATTGCAGGAAGCTCCTTATAGCCCAACTTCTCTGCACAGTCTCTCACTACTTAATTGTTTAGGCCTTAAAAAACAGAATGTTTTGCATTTAATGAAAGGAATCTTACAGTTAGTTGACATTGTTTCTATTGAAATAATAAGTCACAGGTGAAACCACTGTTCTATTTGTACAAATAAGCTTATTTTACAAAATTATATGCAATAGATACTGTTGCAACACACAGCAGTAATGAATATGTAGACTAAGAGGACTAAAAAGTATGCATGGAGGTTCGAAAGAGTCAGAAAAAGTAATAAAGGAAGAAATCCTTGGGGGGAAAAAATATTTCTAAACTTGAAATTGGCAGTAGTTTTGGGTTTGGAAATTCTATAGCTGCTGTAAAGGTGACGCCTCCCCATTTGATGGCAAGATTTCAAGATTCAAGATTTCAAATGTGTGTATAAAGACCAAGACATACTGAGGGGCAGTTTCTCGTACCTTCTAGCTTCCTTTGAGAAGTTCCAATACCCTTCAGTGATTGGCATGTATCTGTCTGATTGTACACTGACCTTATAGTTTTGCTTTATAAATACATATACACACAACCTAATTGGACAGCATATTTCAGTGGTAGTCAGCAACAGCCCGGATGTCTTGTTAGAATGTAGTGAATATGTTCTGAATAGGGAGTTCAATGAAAAGCCTGCTGGTGATAAGAAAGCAGGAAATGGCAAAAGTTTTAGCAGCTATTTCTGTGGTGGCATTATTCCAGACTTTCCCCTAATTTGCAACGCATTATGTTGCTTCATATTCATTATATATGACTAGGGGCACATAATTCAGATTCAGATGGACTGCTGGGAAATGTCCTCTAAAAATTTCTGCCAGAGAAATTGGCATGGTTTAGCACACAGGTGGTGACCAAGAACCAGCTTCCATTGGTAAGATCAAGAAACATTTTTGATCTCCCTGGGGGACAACTTTTAGATTTAAATTTTGATCTATTATTCATGTACAAAATGGATTTAGCGATGTAGAAGATTTACATTTTCCTGTTATCAAAGATCATTGTCTGTAGTGTATAGGATAAGTTAGTGTTACGTGACATATTTTTGCCAATAGATTATTTTTTTAAGCAATGTTTTATGATTTAAAAAAATAGTGTTACAAAGGATAGAGTTTTTGTCATGAGGCCACTCTATGCGCTAATACTTTTCAGCCCTGGAATGCCACAGTCATTCTGCAGCTACTGCAAATGCTGATTCAGACGGTTACTCATTCAGGTTTTGCTTATGCAAATGCACATAGCAGAAAGATGAGAGCAATGACTCTGGCTGAAAGGTTTGACCACTTGCGGTAACCACGTGGAGTCTTCAGATTTCCAGAGAGCGCTCATTTTTCCTCTATGACTGGAAAAGTCAACACAGCATTAAGAAGGAAAGGGGAAATTCTAAGCGAAGATGAGGTATTTCCAAATGAAATTTCTCCTCTACTTATTCTATGACCTCACAGATTATTGGTTCCCTTTGCTTGGGAGACTGAATACAAGTTATAGCCCTTCACTGCAAACGGTGCTCGCAGAAAAACTTTGAAAATTCAATATATGAGCAAAAGAAAATCTGAATAAGCCATTCAAAATCACAATACAATCCTGGCTTCCATGCCACAGAGTTCTTCTAAGTTTCCCTCATGCGTATTCTCAAAACGCCTTGGGTAGTAGCACAAGGACAAGAAAACATAGCAGTGTTTCCCTCAGTGTTTTCCTAATTTCCTGAGAACTCAGTCCGAACTCAGCCTGACAATATTATGACTGGAACCTAAAGAGTTATTTTGAGGCAAGCAAGATTTATTTGTCTTTGTAACAGGAAAGTGGAGATGAAGTTCTTGTAAAACTCAAAATGAAAATCAATGAACTGAGAGAAGGAAGTGACTGGACTTTGGTTATTATAAGTATTCCATGCTAGACAAAATAAGACCATATTAATAACAGTTAGGATACAGTATATGTCCTTTAAGTAGATCACAATATTCTCAGACAGTTTCATAGTCTTGGTCCTTGGTAGCCTTGGGGTTACAGAATAAGTTTTGATTGAGTTGAAAGTTTTATGTAAGAATATGAGACTGTCCTCACCAGACAAAAGGCAGCATTGGTCCTTTGGTCAAATCATTAAACAGATGCAGCCAGCTTATTTTTCTGATGAGAGACCTCTTGAGGGTTGTGCAGGTAATATCTGTCCCCTCTAAATAGCAAAGGTGCAAGCCATATAACATATAACACTGGAAAAAGTCTTGTTCAGGGGGTTGGGGTGGATTGTTGAGCATACAAAGTGTGTCACTGAGACTGTGGTTTGTTTGTTTGTTTCCTTCCAACAGTCAACACCAGTTCTTTTAACCATGACCCTGACCTCTCCCAAACCTTAACTAAGTACTTTCAGGTCCCTAAACTTATCCAGATCTTCACTACATACATGGCAGATCATATGATGAATTGTTTGAAATTTAATGACTCATTTTGCCCTTTGGGTATGAGAACTTGTTGAGGAATTCACCTGTTTTATCAACCTGAATCACACTGTGGCCCTGCATCAGAGAGCACTGTGAGAAATGCTTGAGTCAGCATGGTAACTTCCCCATTCGTAATGAATTGAATCTGTATAGTAATGCAGTGCCTCCTAATCAGTAGTGACTAAGCACTTTGCCCAGAGAGAGCTGGACTGCTCTTTAGCCTCTTTTTTTGCTTTTGGCATTCTTTAGTATCTGAATCACAAACTGCCTATGACTGTGCAAGTTACAGTGACTGATGTCAACTTGCAGGATTTTTGGCTGTTGAAGTCAAAAATCTTCTCTTATTTCTAACTGCCATGTGGGGCCACAAGCGTGCAAAGCTGGCAGATGCAGCTGTTGATTTTCCATCTTGGAATCTGCTTAGAAGGGCAGTCATGGAGGGAAAACTGGTAATGTGAGACTTGCTAATGTCATACCCTTTCCCCAATACCTCCATTTAATTTTGCGGATGTTCCTACTAAGGAGAGTTCTAAAGTTTTACTTGATCCAGTGCTAGCATGGTTGTTCAAATACTTTCCCTGTGAGAACAGTTTTGTTTAATTTCAAATGAAAAGACATCTAAGCATTTAGATTATAAGTAGGTCAGTCCAGAAAAGAACAAACTGTCCTCTCATTAGTTTCTGTGGCTTACAAATGAGTCTCACAGTCCTCATATGTCATAATAATAGTCATGATATGACCTTAACCTAGTCACTCGGTTATGTGATATTTTAAGTGGTTATACACAGAGGGCGATCGTAACCTCTCTCTTGGTTCAAGAATGGTCTTTAGCATCAAATGTGGATGACCTCCTTGATCTGTTTCCAACCATCTTCTAATCAATGACCTTGACATTCTCCCAGTAAATGTGACCACTTTTGACCTGGTGTTCATGGACATCTGATGTTATCTGCTCTTGGTGTGCGTTTAGTTTTATGTCAAGTGTCCTCATAAAACCAGTTGGTATCACATGACTCAATGACCAGGTTAGAAGTTGTTAACCACATACTGTAACTGTTGTTGAGAGTTCTAATGTCTATATTCCAAGGTGTAACAGGTTTAATTAAGAAATTTCCACGTATTTGACCGTAAACGTGTGACAAAAACCTCAAAAACTTAACAGCATATTTAACCTGAACACTTTGACAACTACTCAACTTAAAGCCATTTAACATATAATGATTATGATTATAATTATAATGGGTATCTCCCAGCCAGAAATGGCAACGGTGGAACAAAGGGCTCTCTAAAAGTGAGTATATTAAGACTGAGTTGAAACACAGAACCAAGATAAACAGCGAAAAAGGCAAAGAGAGACCCTGGAATCTTGATGGGCTCCAGATATGGCAAATAAACACACCTCACATGGAGTACATGTGTTCTTAGCAGCAGGAAACAAAGACGATCCAACCCACTTTCAAAAATAAATGGTGCTGGGAAATATACACAAACATACACACACACACACACACACACAGGTACTTTTCCTGGCCAATGAAAGCCAAAGACAGGGTCTTTTGGATTAGGGTTCCTCACTTCACATGCTAGATTTAAGGAACTTGCCCCCCAGAGTTTGTTTCTAAATAAAGTGATGTGTTTATGTAATATGTGGACATTAAGGCAACAGACGTCTGCAGTAGAAAATGATCTTCCAGAACTGTATTTTAACAGATGGTTGTATTAACTTGGTATTCTCTTCGGCTGGAGCAGTGGCTGCAAAACTGGGGCCCAAGGAACTCTAGTCTTTTAGACAGATCCTTTGAGTCCCCAGCAAAATTTGAATTAGTTTTAATATTTACTGAATTCTTTTACAGCCACTATGTGTAGATTTTTTTAATGTGATTTGAGAATCGTTCCATTTATTCTGCTGGCATATGTTTTAGTTAGTGAAAGAGAAGACTCAGATGACAACTGGTGCAGTCACTGAGTTGTTGTGGTGTTGGTGGCATGGTGTTGTGAAGTGGGGCATCTTTGATACAATTAATATTGGTGTCAAAATTATAAATGTTCAAATTCTACACATTGGGGCTTGCTCATTTGATAAAATAACACACTTATTAACACACTTATCTTCCTACCTAAAAAAACTCTCTCCAATGGGCATTGCTGGAACAAATTCTAAACCAAATGAGGTTTGTGATGTCTTAACGGTCCTGTTACATACACAACTATGCTATGTACACAACTCCTGTCTTTAAGTGGGTCCTCATGCGACACATCTTGTGATTTGATTGATGCAAATCATTTCAAGATACAATCACAACCGCAGGTACAATCAGTGCTTCTGTCAGACCACCAACAAACAAACAAACAACCATAAATGTACATCAAATGTACATTTACATAGTTTCCTATGTTACTTTTTATATAAACTGCTTTTCCACCATAGCATTTGTTTTGACTTTTTTATATGCACAAAGTTTAGTTTCAAGGGAAAAAGAAAGGAATACAGCACTACAATGTGTGTTTATGCATCAGTTACTGTGAGGCAGGGGTCATTTGGTGTCTCTAAATGGCCTTGTTTTGGAAAACGCCTAGAAATACCCTTAGAAAAACGTGTAAAATATTCATTTTCTGTGGTGTCCCTGTTAAATTTGAACTTGGACTAATTAAGGCTCCATGCTGTGGTCCCATTGTGTTTTCCAACTAATAAGTCCCAGCTATGGGTCATCTGCAGGCATCTATTTGCAAAAAAATATCCAGACGGAAATAAAAACATTCTTCTTCAGTGAGTTCCAACTTTTCTTACTCAATGCCAGTAGCACTTACAGTAAGTCAGACTGTTGGGGAAAAAACTCAATCTATTTTAGGTATGCCTTGGATATGTGTTTTAGGCTAAATTTACAGGAATTTAAAAAAATTGTTAAGGTGAGATTGTTAATGTATAAATGTTTTTTTAGAAACCCTGTCTGTGTGTCGTGCACAACCTGACAGACATATGAGAATGAAACCCAGGAGATAGAAAGAGAACAAAGAATGTGTTGCCCTTTTACACACCAGATCACGGAAATGCAGCTTGGTAAAACTGGTGGGCACCCATTTGTGCTCACTTCAGCGACAAAGTTTAATTGAGACCTGGAGGGAGACGATGACTAAAGGGGGAGATAATCATGCTTTCTCGGGGTGATGAACAGAGTGTGTGTGCAGTGGCGGCTTGCACTGGTGAATCCAGTCTGCGAGCTCTCCCCTTTTTTCCCAGGACGGCTCATCAAGCCAACATTAGAGGCAAATTTTTTCCATTGTCAGCAAATGCCAGCATGCATTTGCATCAGCACACTGCCTCTGAAAAGACACCCAGACTTCTTCACCGCCACCATGTACCAGTATCCGGGGAATGGGAAATTAAATGTTGCTCCTATAAATGGATCCTCAACACACACCAAAAGCACTAATTAAGCAATTCTTTGAAAATCTCATTATCATTATATAAAGTGTAGAACTGGCATTCAATGTACATTTACGAGTAAGGTTTTTTTTTACATTTTTCACAGTGTCATAGCACTAAAAAAGCATAATATATCTGTGATGCTGCTGATCAATACCAATGATTTTCAAACCACAGTTTCTGGCTTGTACTCTAGTTTGGAGCTTCCCCGCCCTTTGCAATTTATATACACAGTAAGACCACAGAAGCAGAGTTCAGCAAGGGCCATCCTCAAGTGGGATTTATTTAAATGAAGAAGACAACATGTAAGAATCCTGGTAAAAGTCATAACACTATGTCTCTGCTGTTTGCTCCAGAGATGGAGACATGGGGGAGCTACAGCTGTTTTTTTGCTTTCTTCCGACCTTCCTACTGCAGATTTAATGACTCTTTGAAATATTGTCTTTTCTCAGTGATAAGTTCAGAATCTGTGAATAGTTTTGATCTGCTTGGTCTTAAATTGCCACACTGAGTATTTGAACCATAGACTGAAAAACATGAACATGGAATCTGTGATTTTATCCATAGTTATCTAAAAGGATATGTTGACTTCTGGGCTGCATTTTGTTCCATGTGACACATTATCTTCTGTTTGAAGTCTTTCTTAAAGCAATGTACAAGGCCCTCTGGTCCTCAACAATGGAACAAGGTCAAGGGACTGACAGAAAAAAAGTCCCTGACAACTGCTTTAAAGATCTGTTCTCAGTTTGAGCAAATGAAAGCATAAACCCAACGACTTCAGTGCTCTGTGTCCTGAGCATTTATCAGTAAGTTCATATGCCATAAGTATTGAGGATAAAAGGACGTGGATTGATTATGTTCATCACAATATCACAAGTTTCATGATTAAGATATAATAATTGCAAAAAAAGATCTAATAATTACAAAAAAAGAAAGTCAGAAGATGTAATAATGAAAAAATGTCTCCTTTTTTCCCTTGGTGCATACAAAGTGATTCCTTAGACAACATATGGAAAGTATACAGTTTAAAAAGAGGAAGTATATATTTAGAGTTCCTTGCATGGTGCACTTAAATATTGTGTTGTGTTGAATTGCCAAACAACTGCCGGAAACAGGCATTTATTTCATTGCTACAAGGGTGAAAAATTGAAGGGTATGTTGCTCCCTTTGCATCACATAAACCAGAAAACAATTTACTTTGGCAGCTATCTTTCATCTCGGTATAATGGGGATTCTCCAGATTCATGAGGAAAAAAAAACATCCAGAAGCAAACATTTTACGCGGAACTAAAGCAGCCATGGATTTGGGTTTGCCGCTCCCAGCCATCTTTGTCAATCAATGGAGCCAGGGAATTCAAATTTCAAAGCAGGTTGGTTGAGGTGGGATAAACAAACAGCAATCATCAGAGCTGACTGATTAAATAAGACATGTGTCATTTACAGTGAGCAAAAACAGCCAAAATACTTTTCATTCAGTCTAAACATCCTCTAAATAGAACAATGATTCTTTAAATCATCACTAAAATATGTGTTAGTTGGCAGCGTATGCACAATACTAGTAATCTGTCAGTGTTAAGCTTGCTGTGGAACAGAATTGGCTGAATTTATCAAAGTGATGTCAGGGAATAGACTTGAGATGTGATAAATTCATAAACTCCTCCATACACGCATACATGAATGGAGTCAACCAGTCAGTCTAATGGGGGATCAAGCAGCATGACATGTTTTTAAATTTAAAGAGATGAAACAGCCAAGGCTATAGTTTGTGCTTCATGAAAAAGCATAAAGTTCACACATACAATTTTTTTTTTCTTTTTCTTTTGGGACCAACCAGCCAACACAGTGACTGGTCACAGCTAAAAAAAAATCCCACTGTGTTTAATAATTTAAGATATTCTCAAATGGCCACTGTACTCTTTTAGAGTAAAACTTTTTCTGTGCATCTGCATCTGCTTGTCTTTTAGTCTCTGGCTACTACGTTATTTTAATGGATACATCTCTACTGAAGTAGAGTAGGGGTTCTATGAATCTTTTATCTAAAATATTGTTAGAAATAATTAATATTCTATTCTATTCAGTGAATACATTAGCGTTATATAAAGCTAAATATATAGTTCTATGACCTTTCTTACTACTCTAATATATAAAGACAAATTCCACTGACAGACCAATGAGGGACTTTTATTGTCCTTTTATTTATTTTTTTTACAGTTGCAACTTTGACTACTAGTCACAGCCATGATGTATACAGCCTACTGCTTTCGACTCAAGACAAGCACGCCATCAGTTAAAGACACATGTTCAAGCAGGTAGCCCCTGACGCACCAAACCAAGCCAGCACATGTGTATGGAAAAGACCTTTATCTGTTAAGAGACAGAGGCTGAACTGAGGGGCTGCATAAAAGGCCAGTATAAGATAAATAAGGAGTTGCTTTGAACTGTCATGCAAAGTCCCACAATAAAAGCATAGAGTTGGAAATGAGCATAATAAGTCCCTATTTACAGCTCAAACACTTAGCACTTTAAAATTTAGCAGATCATCTAGGGGATGATCCTTCCATACAGCCTGCAGCACAGTAGCCTGAGCAAGCTTGCAGCTCTGCTTTGCCCTTGGCATAGTTCATAGTGACAAGTGTTTACAGAGCACTCCTGGCCTTTATTAGTTGGTTTAAAGAATCACAAAAACAGGTTGATTTGCATAGAAAACTTGTGAGTGAAGGTGATGTAATGGGGCTAACATTCATCGACAAGGACAATTAATGTCTCTGATATTCCAATCCAACACAATGGTGGATTGCCATTGATAACAAACAATATATCAGCTATAAATGTTAAGGAACAAGTGAAGAATCAAAACTAAAGCAATAAAGGTTTGGTTTTTTTTTTGTTCTTCGCAACATTAAGTTTTTATGTGTTTAGTTTTAATGGAAAAGCCTGTGAAAAACCTGATAGAAGACACAATGAATCCAGCAAAATATAGTTAAGCAGTCATATAAGGATAACATAGGGAAACATTATTGCCTTGAAACTAAACATACATTTTGAAAAATCACAACTGAATAATTACATACATTTTTTTTTGTGGGTGACCAAGATTTTTATCTATCCATGCAGGTCCTCCAGTAATTGGCAGTTCATAACAACTGGAGAATATCCATTTTTAAAAAATATGTATATTGATTTACTTTGTAGGGCATATCAGCACAGTAATATTTTGCCAGCACTATAGATTTTTTAAAAATAATCTGTGGTACTAGATTCTTGATTGTCTCACAAGATAGCTTGAATCACACACCCGTCCACACCCAGCAAATAAAGTATGTCAGAACAAACTGGACACAGGCCTTGTGTGCAAAGCTGATAACATCCATGACAAAGACAGTTTCCAAGCTGAAGGTTTCAGCTACATCTTATTAGTCCCCATTGGGCAGGATTAAAGTGCCGTTGTCCAGTTTGCTTTTTCTGTGGCCAAGCAAAGCTGATAAAAAAAAACCCAGACTAAATAAATAACATTCGATAAGACATGACCTCCTCAAAGTTGCCTGTAGATACAGCTGTCAAAGTTTTGGCGCTGCTGAAAGTGCCCAGGCAGCATCTTTCACTCTTTGCTGAATAAAAGTCCAACCAAAACTCTTACTGAGCATCAAACTTATAAACTCACTTTCAGATGTTCTGCTATTCACTGCCCAAAGGCCTTTAAAGAAAAAAGCATCAGTTTTTTGTGTATTTTTCATTCTGATGCTTACTGGAGATGTTGAACACCATTATCTTGATTTTATGGCAATAAAAAACTAGAAAATATGAAAGATGGTAGAAACTATGGTTATACAATTTACCAGTTTGATGATAGTATTTATCTTCCCCATAAATATTCATGTACTGTAAGGATAGAAAACACTTCAAGTGCCAGTTCTGTCTACTCAGTGGAATATCCCAGAAATTACAAAACCCTCTTAAAGAAACAAAACAAAACTGTGCCGGTTGTCTGTCATTCCCATAACATACCACTTAGCTACTTACATGGAGTGTCCTCCTTTTTGCAGAGATGTGAGGAGAAATGTGCAACACTTTCTATCCTCAAAAGGCCTTGCTGCTTCCTCCCTCCCTCCGGCGGTGTATCACATTACTAATCAGATTATCTTCACTCTTCAAGAACCCCACCCCACCCCCAAAACTACTCATTGAGTTCTCTTCTTTTGTGTTAATGACAAGTACCTTTGCATTATATGAAGCTACTGATGGACTGTGAATCCGCCTGGAATCCCTGTTATCCAGTTCTGTTTTCTTATTGTGTATTTGTAATCCTCATCAAGACTCATCCTCCAAATGAAAGCTCTTGATTCAGACTGAAGAATAAAATAAATGAGATGAATTGTAGATAGTGATGGATAATGTCTTGTAACACACCACATTATAATCTAATTTGAATGATCTCAGGAATGCCATAAAACTTCACCATGAATCCAATCAAGACTTCCTTCTATTAAAAATGAAAATCTTCCAAAGTATTGATTCATGAACAACAATGCAAAGTGGTTTAATGGGCAAAGAGTGGTAAATTAGGAAATAATTATACAAAATATGATCCTTTATTATCCATAATCCTGATGTTTAGTAATTAGTAATATAATTGTTTTTTTAATGAGTAATATATAATGTGTAAATCATTACATCTTTCAAGTATTTTGCCCAACATTGTCTTCATACTTCTTCATCTATTCATTACGAATATGTCTTTCAAGCGAACACAAAAGAGTATTTTTCTGCCATGTGCCATGTCTTTCTAAAAATCTGTTACAAATTTAAAAAGAAAAACAATAAACTGTAACAGAAACTCCACTGAATGGGGAGCCACTCCTGGAGCTTATAAAGGTCATATCATTAACAACAACAAAAACAGTCATTTGATAAAAGTGTTTTCAAAGCCTTACATTTTGAGTAGGCTTTAAAGTAAAAAACAGTGTGCCTCTCCAGTTTCTGGTCCTGGTGCTCTACTTAAAAGCATGTAAACAATCTTGAAGTGTACTCCATCAAAAGATACTCCAAAGACTATTTCTCAACTCTTGAGACTGTGTTCACATGCACTCAGGAAACCAGATTGTTGTGGGAAATGGAGTTAAAGAAAATAAATCTTAACCTGTGCTTTTTTACTGTGCTGGAGAAATCCAATAGACAGATTTTTAAGCATGAATACACTAATTCTGATGACGATTTCTAAAAGTCGTCTTCAAGATTCTTTGATTGTTTTTATGCTTTTCTGTGAAATCGATAACTGTGCATTAAGTTAAGCTAGGACAGTAGCAGGGGTGAAGAGAATGCTTTCTGACTTTACTGCCTTAGTGTGTTGATCAAAACTGGTCATCACAGCATTTACATGGAGTTACAGGGTATGGTAACAGGGTAAGGTAAATGAATAAAATATATAAATACATCTAAAAAATGGAGAGTGCATGAATAAAAATAATACTCATAAAACAAAATCTTTCTTTATATTTTACTCTAAGTTGGGTGTGAATAAGATGGATTTTATTACTGACATCCTTGTCTTTTACTCTGTTTTCCTGCAGCTCTCTGGGTACATAATCAAATAAAAGTGAACTGAATAACTAAAATTCAGTACTACCTTACTCCTTGTTGGAATGTTAAAAGGGTTTCCACAGAGGCAGTATTTCTTTTTGTCAAAGAGATGTCAACCCCAACCTTCACTGTTGGGTCCCCAGGGTGCCATTAAACCAAATATCTTGTAATTAACTAAGTGGCTGTAGCCACTGCCCAATGTTTTGCAGCTTACCCATCTGTGATAATTCAGCCATCCAATCTCTGTGCTGTTGCTAATGGAAAAATATTGATCCTAGCTGTTTCATATTGAGAGAGAGAAAAAAAACACATGAGAGAGAGGTAGAACAGAGTCAGTACTGCACTCTTTTTCAGCTCTGTGTTTGTTTGCTTTGACAGTATTGATGTGATGTACAGTATTAGTCTATATATAAGGTTTGAAGTCTAGTTGAAGTTTGAAGCTAAATTAATATAGAGGGGAAGTCCACATTATGATAGATTTTGTCAGAGATGGAAAATAAAAAGCATTTAATCAATTACTGAACTTGTTGACAACTAAGTCATACTCCATTCGCTGATAAAGACTGTGTGGTGCAGTTGAAAGCTCCACAAAAAGCTTGTAACTGGACAACAATACATCTACAATTATTTTACTTTTACACGCAGTATTAAAATTGAGTATCTTATTTAGAATTCATGCAACTTCGATGTCAGTCTGTCATGATTTTGATACGACTCATCTCTGGTCTAGCATAGTCAACATTGGTGGCTCATAGAAAGGACAAATGATGGTCATTGGGGTGTTCAGTGGAGGTATTGACAGATACTGTATTATAAAGCGATGGCCACAACAACAGCAAAGGATCTTGTAAAGAAAATCAGAATTGAGCATTGGATGCTGCAGCATTGTCTTGGTTCTACTGCCATCATTTATACAGTGATCTTCACAGTTAATGTTGATGGTTGAAGCTCTCTCTACATAAAGTACCAAGCTCTTGAAGAACATGTGTATGTCATAAATAGCTGTCTCAAACAGATCTGTGAAGTTAAGATATTTTCTTAGTGATAAGAAATAGGGCCGTAGTCTGCTGCTCGACTGGTTGATTAGCTGGTCGACAGGCTCTCGTTCTACTAAATTCTCTTTGGTCAAATAACCTAATATCTAATAAATAATAATATATAATATATAATCTAATAAAAGTGCTACATCAATAGCTTTCTAGGATTAATCCATTATTTCCTGCAGTGGGAGGGACAGAGTAGCAAATTACCTGTGAAAATGGGAGTATATTCAAAACACCCCCATTGTTTTCATAACTTTGAACTCGCCCAAACTAACAGAGACTGCTGGGTCTAACTGTACTCAACATTTGCGGAGCATACCGAACATTTGCTGAATCAGTGTTTCTCTTACAATTATAACAATGAGAACCCAGCCAGCCCAAAAAAATATTTTTTAATGCCAGAATTAACGCCAAATATCCATTCGTTCAGAAATCATTAGCGTTTGGGAGCCTGTGTGTTCAGTACAGAGGTCTACCTCTGTGTCATTAACTGGGAAACTATTAGTAGCGTAACTCTGTTAAGTAATATGGCATTGTATAGTATGTTTGTGTAGCGAGTGGGAACGAGTGAGTGACAAAGACGTGATGGTGGATGCAAATGGGGCAGATGAAAAAAGGACTAATCAATTAGTTGCTTTATGTACAATTTTAATTGACCAAGATTTTCTTTGGTTGACTACAGCCCTAGAGGTTAAAAGCTTACTTCCTGTATGTATGCATGCAGTCATTTTAGGTATTGAATGAAAATATTTTTAATCTTGTGCTTCAACAAGTGTTCATACTTTCTTGGTATTGCTTTAAAAAGAATATTTCAAGCTATGCCACCAAAGGTGGACATCTGATCACATGCCCTTGAATAAAATGACAATGTCAATTACAAATCATCAGAGAATCAGCATCCTTTGAAACCAATATCTTGAATGTACAGTCGCTCCTTTCCTCACTTCACTTGCCAAATGGATCCTGTCCAACTGAATCTTCTGTCTGAAACAAATGGGTAGCATTGACCCACTCAGTGTTCTGGCCTTGAGCTTCTCCACCAGCCAAACAGCAGCCCAGAAGGATAAAGAGCTCATTATTTGTCATGTTTGTCCAGCAAAGGATACACAGGAAACTGAGGGTGAGACAGAGTGCAACTTTAAAAGCATATATCTGAGATTTAATGAGCTCAACCTCTGGCTTTATGTTGACTGGTCTACTAGTGGACATATAAGGAAGCAAACTTAGCAACACTCAGCCTATCTGAAAAAAGATCACAAATTCCTTCAGAAGACACTTGCTCATATGAACATGTACTGTTCATAAACCACTTCTTTTATTGCTTTTCTCAGGGGATTCAGCAGCAGATTTTTCACTGCATACAGTCACTGTTAGGCATGACTGTCATCATTTCAATTTTAATTTGTCCAGTTCAAATAGTGAAAGAAAGGCCTGGTGTGCAGACAGTGTTTTTCTCTGGCAGAACATTGGTGAGCACTGGGATGAAGCGCTTATACGGTGAGAGTAAAAAAAAGCTGGGCATGTTTTTTGTTTCTATGACAGCAATATCTTGACAATTTATTTGACAACATATCACCACTATAACCACCATTGAATGAGTTTAACCATGAACATACTTGAAATCATACTTTGTATGGATGAGCATACAGTAATAGTGGTGATGTCAAAGCTGTCACTGCTCAATCTGACAGCTATAGACTAAAAAGGATATGGGCGCATGACATGATCCATCAGAAATATATTTGGTTGCCTTAAAAGGAGCACCGGTGACGACACCAGTGCCCTTCTGAAAAGTCCAGAGATTTTCAACCAGAAGTTTTTTCTCTAGGCGGCCACATACACTCTCTCAACATTGGGGACAATCAAAAAAGACGCTGGTACTCAGAAAAAGAAAAAAAACAACACTATAGGGACACAAGCCCTAAAATGCTCTTTGATGATGACTATGCTAAATGTGTCATCAGCTCCCCCAAAAGCAGCAGTGAACATCTCACCAACAGTCAACTGATTACTATGCCACTCACTGTATGTCAGAAATGAGAAAATCATGGGGCACAACACATTAATAATAAATAATGTACTGCAATAACAAAGTTTGTTTGCCAATGTCAACCTGACTTGAGCCCATAAAATGAGGCCTCATCCTAACAGGGTTAGGCCTCATTCCATCTCCCTTTTCCATCTTGAATAACCATACCAACAACAAATGAAACAGATTATTGTATCTATGCCGAAATGTGAGACTTATACTTTTCTGCTGATAAGAGGCATTTTACTGGAAAACTCCATAAATTTGTCTAGATAGGATATCTTAGTCTATCAGACTTGAGCTTATTTAGAAAGTTATCTTATTTATTCAGTCACTGAGAGTATAATCGTTTATCTGAGGAAAATCATTCCTAATATACAGTATATTGATACATAAGCATAAACCTTTGATTTGTCAAAGGATAAGAATTGAATTTACTACCAGTGAGGGAGCCTTTAAAAAAATAATTAAACTCAAGCCAGGGAGTGAGTAGAGGTTGAGAAAAACTGCTGGTATGGTTGGTGATTTCCAAACAAAGTTGTGCCAATGGTGGTGTAAAGTTGGAGTAGAAAATTTGTCTCTATTGGCATATTTGCCTGTATTGGCAACGGTGGCAACTGTTAGGGTAATTTGTCACATTGTGCCAATGTTGAAATAACGCTGACAAGTGTGTCATATTAACACTAAGATAATGTTTACCCTATGTTGACATTGGGTAGAAATTTTTAGTATTACTTGACCACAATCAGCCAATTTTTGCCTGTTTAGACCATAATTACATCGGCTGTTACATGAATCAGACCACCTTGAGTCACAGACTGTATCAATATTAATGCAATAAAAATATAGATTTTATCTGGTTTTCTTACCTCTTAGTCTGTCTCTTATGGTTCTGTAATGTGTGAATTTCCCCTGAGGGATCAATAAAGTCTTATCTTGTCTTATATTTCATCCCTTCATGTCAGAGGTTTGAAGCTTAACTTTCAGTGGCCTTTGAAAAACTTTGAGTATCTTGTCTTCAGTCAAAGAACTAATGGGTAATGTTGTGAGGAAATGCAATTACGGCACTTCTTAGCATTACATAGCTGTAGGGTGTGCATATGGTTCACACTAGAGGAGACAAAGCAAATTATGTCTCGCAGTGCAACAAATATCCATGTACATCAATCATTTTCACACCTGTGAATGGCTAGATCACCAGAAGTTATTGAAGTTCAGGCTTTTATGTCCATGTTATGTCTGAAAATCAGACAGCGTGGATGACAAAGCCATTAAGGCAGTAATCAAGCTCAAGATATATTCATGTCACTTGGTATTTTGAATTTCAGTTCAGTTTCAGTTCATTGCAAAATGCAAAGTTGTTTAAGTTTTTTTTTAATGCAATGAGGTAGAGTAGGAGTATAAAGATGTGCAAATTCACCATTCCTCCTTTATCGGAGGAACAAAACAGTTTGGTTGAGACAGAAACTATAAAGCTGAGCGTTCTGAGGGTTCTCTGTTAGACAGAGGTGTGGTGTTGTATTGCTTTGGGCAGAAAAGATTTCTTATATCAGTCATTGTTACACCAAAGCTGAACCAGTCTGCTCTCTCCACAGTGATGTGGAGAAAGTTTCAGCTTTTGTCCTGCTGTTTCCCTAAAATGACATGATAGCTTTTGTTAGTGATCCTGACTGAAAGCACTGAAATTCAAAATGTCAAGGTATCTCTTCAAGCTGTGATCAGACATGGTTTGAAAAGGTACAGAATATCCACACAGAATTCAGAAACAGCTATGATCCACTGCTCATTTGAATGGTTTTGCACATGTGACTCTCTTGGGGCTTGAAAACTGAAAGGACGGAAGGTGTGTGTGGGTGTGTCTGTGTGCTTGTGTGGATGGATGATGATCAGTGCAGTTTTGCTATCAAATCAGCAGCTATTGATTCACCTGACAGAGCAGATAAATAAAGCTGGCTATTCATGAGACGTTTGTGTGTGTTTGTGTGTGTGTGAGCCTAGAAAGTGTTTCACGGTAGGTAGCTTGAAGCTGCAGTGATCCACTAATGAGCTTGTGCTGCCTTGTTCCTCATTGATCCAATCATTGGAGGGCTTGACGATAGCTTATGAGCCATATTGTGCAGTTCAGACGACAGCATTTATGCTAGTCCATTAAACCTCCTCACACCCCAAAATGACCCCATATGGGAGTATCTCAATTATTATATTATCAAGGTCCTGGTCCCTCTTTAATGTTATTTGCTTTTTAATCACTTGCCCTCATCTCCACCTCCATCAGAGTACTCCTGATCCCTCTCATGCAATTACAAAAACAACATAGAGTAAGGTTCAATTTGCTGGCATTATTAATCTGAATACAAAATTAGATCTGACTAAACCAGATGTCCTTCTGCTTAACAGAGCACCGTATTGAATTAAATTTGTGTTGTATGTCAGTCACAAACCACTGAGCAATGTGAAGCTGGGGCAGAAAACCTTTTTCGAGACTGATTTAATACATGGAGGGTCATGAGCGCATCAACAAGCGTATTATAACTGCAGTATATTTGTGTTCACAGGTTGATAACTTCATTTGCCAGCTTGCTACTAAAAATGCCATAACCTGGTGCATATTTTCATCTTGCAAGGGTATGAAATGAAGGATACAAATTTGCTTTTCGCTCCCCTCCTAAAAAGGTTAAAGACTGTCCTAACAAGACAAATGACAGCATTTGCCCTTTGTTCAACTGTCTATAACAACCTATGTTTATGTTTGCCTGACAAGGATCTCTAGTCTATGACTCTTGTCTGTCCAAAGCATTGAAAAACAATGCAAGACTTTGACAGAAGAGACTGCTGTTTGCACCTGGTCACCAACTGTCAATATTGGTTTCTTTAAACCATGATCACCATCATTTCCTAACCTTAGATAATGTAGGTTTAAGCCTGAACCTAGGATATGGCCATATGAGTCATTCTGGTAGTTGGTCATGTTTCTCAGTTTTGGAAGGCACCAAGGAACTACTGCAGTGCTCAAAGGCATCAATTCCATGGGTGCTCAGGCATCCACTGGCATTTGTGATCAAACACTGGGAAATCATCCCGTAAGCTTTTGACCATTCAGTAGTTTCATACAGAGATATAATTGCATCATTTTCATCACATTGTGAACCACTGCCATTCGACCTAACTGGCTCTCACAAGCTCACAATACTAAATAACAGTAAAAATTATTTTAAAATCAAGGTAAGGTTCCACCATCCAGGACTGCAAATGGCAGCTGAGGCAGCCCGTTGCATTAAACCCCATCTCTCTTATGCCCAGCCACCTACGCCACCTCTCTCTGTGTTTTAAATCTAATTAGCACGGGTAGACAGGTGGGGGTGGAGCTATTTTAGCACCCCCTAGGTTATAATACATCTGGCACCTACTCTATAGCAGCATTGACATACTAAGGTATGTTACACTGTATTGGAGAATCAAGTGGACTATGGTGCCAAGGGTGAAGGGAGCTTTGCTCAGTTTGTGGATTACCAAAAAACAGTACAACAGAATAGGTTCAGGTTTCCTGTTTTACCATTACTGCAGTCATTAAATTAGTTGTATATTGCTACTTGGTATTGAAAGATCTAAAAGAAAAAAGTAGAAGAAAGGAGCCTTAATATTACCCATGTTTCTGCTTGCTGGGTGGCTACAGAAGTGCTAAGCAGTCCTCCATTACCATACATTAGCTCCACATGTTCACATACACACTCCTGTAACTCTTTGATCTACACTGTATTCAGTAAGCTTATACACAATATGTTCAGGTTAAAGACACAATCCATGATCTAAACATAAACCACAGGGTCACTCCACTGTTTTGGAACCTGGCTTCACTCTGAAGTTGTCACATCCTTCACTGCAGATACTCCAAAGAAAGAATGTTGAAATATGTTGAAAAAAGACTTGCATTGTTATTTAAGATCAGTTGAAAAACAAATGTTTAAATCATTACATAGTGTTTTGCATTTTCATTTTAGTTTTGTGGTTTGTTCACACATTTTAATTTTGTATAATAAGGAGAGACATGATACATTTCTTCAATCAACACCTCTCTCAACCTTTGCAATACTCTGTTTTGACATTGATGCATTATTTTGCTGCTCTATTTTGCTGAGTACACAGAGAAGATCTGACAGATTGAGTCAAATATAATTGAAACTTTTAAATTACATATGTGATTATACATTAGATTTGTAATGTTAACACACACACACACAGATTGGGCTTCTCTGTGTTTACTGCAACTTGTTTTGTTTGTGTTGGTTAATATCCTCAGATCAGAGACAAATTGCATGCTGATTGCTGGTAATCTGTTTACGCATTACATATGCCCATGATGTGTTTTTACATCAAAGCTGAATAATTTTATATTTAAGTTACAATATTTAAGCCCTACTAGTTTATTTGCTCCTTTATCAGTGATGTTGCTGTCCCATTCATGGCCATCAGTTTGAATTTACATTTTTTAAACATAACAACAACAAATGCCCTCTGCTCAACACGGCCTTTAGACATATTCACTGTCGTTTTAATGCCCCCTCCCGATCCCTTCTTCCTCGAAGACTGATTTCAAGGCTGGGGAAGCAGTAAATTTAAACTGCCTTTGCTATTATAGTTTCAGAAAACAATCTCAGAGAAGTGGGCTGTGTCACACTGCCATCAGTCTCAAAACCTGCATGGTGTCGTGAGAGAAGTCAGGTGAAGAATTGCATCTAAAGTGTAGCAGAATTTCAAACCTGTTGTACATCCTGAGGAAGGAAGTGCATGAAGTGAAGTGCATAAGATAGGTATTTCCTTAAGCTTCATTCCGAAATCTGTTGCGCCTCAGCCTCCATTTTGTGCTTTTTGACAGACAGTGTCATTTTTCTTCCAAACAGGGAGAAACAGATGTCAACAGATGTTTAGCGAAATTGACAAATACGGGCTGAACCTCACCCTTATATTTCAACGCTCTATCCCCAGCTAAGCAAGAACTCCTCAGATGTTGGACAACTTTTCTGGATTAGTGCAAGCTTTAATGCCTTGACAGATTAATAAGATTCTCTAACTTGTACCCTGATTAGCGTCTGCGCTACAACTCAGCGTCAGCTCTACATCAACCTCATTTGCAGTGAAGCTCTGGTAAGATTCATAATCTTGTTTACATCTTTTTAACATTTTGACAATTCCAGACTATTATTTAGTCTAGGTTATGGGTTTTTTTTGTACTTAGTGTATACTGTATGTCTGCTTGTGTTAGACATCATTTATCATTTGAGAACCTTGGTTTCTTTTATTGCATGAAAAAAGGAGTTTATATAAAAATCTGTTTATACTTTGCAAAGAAAGACATAAAAAAAACTATCCATTAGATAACAGAACTGAAACTCCCTTGAGTTCTACTGAAACTAGGTTTTGTATCGCTAACTGAAACAAAGAGTTCAAGAACTCATTTGATTTACTGCAGCATGCTCAGCTTAACTGGTTTTCTAGAAACATTACTTAACCATAACTTAATCCAATCAAAACATGGAGCGCCAACTGTCCTCCAATTGGGAAGAAGAAGCAGGTTGGTGATAGAAGTCATTATTATAAAATGCTACTTTATGTCCCTTAATCCAGCTGACTGTACCTGAGATGCATATAGATGTAAGACAGATAGTATCTGAATATGTGCATAGCTTCAAGTCCTGTTGCAGGACGACTAGTGCTATTTTTTGTAGTCGAGATGGACTCCAGGAAAGCAAACGAAAATAAACACTTCTTTTTGGTATTCTTAATCATCTCATGACCTCACAGATCTTATCTTATGACCACCAGGGGGGAGCCACTGTTTTACATATCAGACACTGCAATGTTGTTGACAGAAAGTTTTCCGACATAGCAACAGTAACTCAGGAGGTTTTAAGAGTAAGCTAATCCCACTGGCTGAGCTCCGTATTGCAATCTCCCCATTAAATACTGCCGAAGAGATGCTGATGCACTGTGGACTGAAAGTGAAATTAACTTAACTTTTTTTCCCCTTTATTATTGTATGAATAAAAGCTACTCATACATATATTTTGACTTAAAAATATTAAAATTCATAGAGGTCTCTGGTTAAAAGTAGATGCTAAATGGCTGCAGTGCAAAGACAGAAGTGAGCACACACCTTCACATGTTTTGGAATGACTGTGCAATATAACATGGGTCATGATTCATAATATGTTATTCATGCACATATGGTTTATAATAAGATCTGCTACTAGAGTCACAAAAACAGTTAAACATGAAAACGGTATAGGCTTCTGCAGAGTAAATGTTACTGAAAAACGCAGGGATTCTTTTTAAAGAGTGAACAGTGGGGTGGACCATCTTCATGTCAGTCTGACTTTTTCCCTCTTAGCATACACATCATTTATCATATGATCACTTGACAAGCTCTTAAAGGTTACCCTATGTCTTGCTGTAAGAAGAAGTAAGTTGCTTGATAAATCTCATTCTTTATTTAAGTAACTTAAGCATTCCTTAAGTGGAAGTTTGATAAGTACAGGCCCAGATATTTGGTTTGAACCCAGCTGGCTCAGTGTCAGTCTTTGAGCGCTACTGTCTCCTTCATGTAACATCCACACCAAACAGGCCTCTGTATCAAAAGTGCAAAGAGACATAACAGATTAAAACTTACACAAAATAGATCTGTTTGTCAATGCTTTCTAGATAAGTGGCTCACTTATAGATTATGAACAAAGCATAAACAATTTGGAATGCAAATTTATGCAAGACATCACACTCTCCTGATGTACTTTTTAGCAATTCAGTGTTTTAGATCACAGACACATTTCTGCTCCAGGCTGAAGAGAACAGACTTCGGTTCTCTTTCCATGACGTTTTCCTGTTCAAAAATTAATGATCCCAATCTATTTGGTGTGATGTGAATGTTATTGGGAGGGCTGAAGAATGATGCATTGTAGTGATTCAGTGTGTCATCAGCGGTTTGGATGACAAGCCCCTGAGGTCAGCTGCTCCAACAATTACACATTGGCCTCACCTGGCACAAACACACACACACACACACACATATTCACAGATTGGTCTCAATAACTGTCAGGAACAACAGAACAGCCAGTTGCTGATGACATCTTCAAGAGCTGAGCACATTACGTGAATAACAATATGGCCCGGTGCTGTTGCTGACTTCAGAGAATGACCAAGACCAACAAGCCTTTTCCTCACTTCTTATTTTAAGTAATGGCTATGGGATTTTTACTCTCCCCAGACAGACTTTCACTTCGACAGGTTGTTCTCACTTCACAGTTAAGAGAGGAGAAACTGTTTGTGAACCTATGAAACCTACAGTATACAGTTTGTTTTATACGGTTATGTTATTCCAGTTTACATGTATGTCTCAAAATGTAGGCTTCACATGTCTTTACATGCCATCCCCAGAGATGGAACAATTTGACTCAATTACCACAAATTAACAAGTTTGCTACAGTATACATGGTGGACATTAGTATTTTCACTCAAAAGAAGGCTTCACACAGACCAGAAGCCAATCATGTACAAGCTGTCAGACTGAGATATTTCAAAATTCAAGAAGCATGTGCTTGGAGGATTAAATAATTGCAAAGGTTTCCAGCAGTCGTGTAGGAGTTTGAGACACCTGTCAATCAAGCATACGCAATGTAAAATATATATGACACAAACAATACAGCCATTATAAAATGTTAAACTGAAAAAGAAAGAAAAAAATTCACCAAACTTCAGCACAATCAGTCTTGCACTTTTATTTGTATTCATTTTTCTTTTCATTTATTACCTATCTACTATACCTACCTATCTATACAGATTCGAAAGAATGATGACCTCTTATCTTGATGATGTAGAGTACTGCAGGCTGAATTGTGGTTTACCAGACTGAAGAATTGCCTCCTTATGTTCGCACATCACTTTAACTCAATAACGGGGGCAATTTTGCAGGTGGTTGCCCATTGGGTCCCTCTTTGAACATGAGGGCTGCTGAAGGCCAATTTAGTAAATTTGTGTACCTCTGTTTGCAATTTCAAGTCTACATCAATTTCATTATAGTCATGTAGCTACCAGAAGGTCATTTTCAAGTCACAAGTAAATCAGCTAAAATATTAGTATGAGTGCAACCATACCTTCTGCCTCTGATGAAGATGGAGCGGTGCTGTAAAAGATACAGACTTTTTTCCCACCACAACACAACGAAGCATGGCAAACTAGCTGAAAAAAAATTGTTCCTGTGCTACTCCCAGTGTGCTTCCAACCACCCTTTTCATTAACATGAAGTATTGTCGCAGCCTGGCACGAAAACGCCTCTCTGATCCAAACCCCCCCTCAACCCCCCAGAGAGAGGAAACGAGGGACAGGGAAATGAAGAGGGACAGAGGAGGGGAAACAGCAGAAGAAAGAACTAAACAAAGTCAGAGTTTGTATAGAGGAAGAAGGTAAGAACAAAGAGACAGAAAGAAAACTGAGTAACAGGAGAGAGGGAATGCAAGGCGAGGTGATATACTGTAAAAGAGAATGGTGATAAAAGAAAAAGACAGCCGGCTCAAGCTCTCAGATGTAGCTTTCCCTGAAGAAGAAGGATTTCAGAGTATCCAAATTGCCATTTTTTTTTCTTTTTGCTTGTCAAGGTAGCAGGGGTATGCTGCTGAAACTCTGCAATAAACCCACTGCATGCAGCATTTACATATGCAATTCATTTACAAAGGAAGTCTGTCAAAGGAATAGAAGGAATACTGCAAATTAGAGCATGTCAGAGAGTGCGGAAAATAACATGAAAGGTATGTTTTCAGAAGTTGCACCCAAGCAGCAACCACAAGCTGAGAAGTAACGTAATTGAGTGCACCTTGCATGGCCACAAGATCCTGGTTTCAAGAAAACTCTTGACTGTACTGAAATCTTTCCAAAAGTCTCCAACTCTCCCGAACACAGAAGTGTAACAGGGTTGTTATAGATCCCAGGTCACTAATAGACAGACCACGGTCCAGGTCCAGACTCAGACGCCATCCTATCCGGACCAAGACAACTTCCTATCTGTACCCAGACCCATAGCAGATAAATTATTTACAATTATTAAATTTTGACGTAGCGTTTTACAGCTTTTCTAGCCTTTACAACACTGGTTTGGCAGCCCAGGAAATTCACAGACCAATTGCACGCATTGTAAATCTTCTCACATGATGCTACTCAGCCAATCGAATCTGTGCATTCTGATAAGCACTGCGACTTGAGTCAGTGAGTGAGATAAACACACACAGGGGAGAGACGAGATGAGAGGCAGAGAAACGAGCCAGTCAGAGAAAAGATATTTCACATAGCGTGCACTAAAAAGAGAACGAAAACAGAGCTTTTAATCAAGAATGGACAGACTCTTACATGTTCATTCTTCTCACGGGCAGTTCGAAACATGTGTCTCGTATGTTCCGTTTTTATATCAATAGTTTTTTATTTCGTAGTAGAAATGTACTTGTATGTTTTCAACAAAACTATACGATCATATTGTAAAAGAGTTTTAAACTACATGAAATGCTCCCTTTTGCTGATGGTTTCCGCTGTGAGGCAGGAGCTGTATGTTTCACCATCAGCGCCGACCACATGCATTTGTTTGTCTAACAGCTGTGTCGAGAAATAAACACTGTGAACCCAAGAAAAGTTTTTCTGCTGAGATTGAGCCAGCAAAGAGGTGTTACATAAGTGTAGCAGTGCACGGCAGGGGAGAAGATGGCTTGGCTGTAAACAATGTATGTATCGCAGTGTTTTTTTTGTTTTTTTTAAACACTTTTAAAAAAGTTTTAATAGGGAGAAAATGCACTACACACATTGTTAGGAAAAAATTATACATACAATGCATTTTCATGAGACAGGTGTCTCAATCTATCACATTTGATTGAATTAGGATTTTCTTTCACCTGTAACTGACAAACAATGTATGAGCTCAATTTTGGCAAAAGAAAAACATACATGCAATTGCCAGAAGGAAGATAACCACTTGAATTCTCAGCCTGCTGAAGCCTCATTAGTCTCAGCTGAACAAGAGCAAGCGCCAAAAAACAATCTTCAACCTCTCCACCCCCTTTCCCAGAAATCAACTGGTGAAGTCACAGACACATCTCTTGAGAAAAGCCAACATTAGATATCTCCAGGGTAGGATGGAGCCATGACCATATTTAAAGTGAAACTATATAATATAATAGTCAAAATCACAATTTTTTGGCTTCCAAATTAAATTATGTTTATTGATGCTTTGAGTTCCAAGCGTCGCCACTAGTGCATTAGATACAGCGCTCCTTACGTCTGGAATACACTGGATGTGTGAACCTCAGCAGCTGAACTGCTGCGACTTGCACACTTGCAGCGTCTACATAGGACGCATGTCTGCCGCGGTGCTTCTGCCACTGGCAGCCCTATCTCTCTTTCTTGTTCCCTGCCTATTTCTAGTGAGAACCATGTGCGTCACGCAGAGAAAATAGGCGAGACCTTGAATCTCTAGATGATGCAACGCAGCAGCCTCACGTGACGTGCATCTCACGCGGGCTGTGTGGCTGCTCTAACCTGTTAACATGGGTGCCGAAATGAAAAGCAAGAGGTTCCACGATGCATACGTGTTGGTCATGAAGTGTACAGTATTTCCAGGTAAACTGACCACAGTTGTTTGGCAGGCATTAGCTAGGAAACATGCAACACAGGTTTCTTTTGGTTGAAAGGTTTGTGTCTTTCAGCAATATGTGAAGAAATGATGCTGTAGTGTCCCTTATACCTTGTCATGGTCAAACATTCACCAAGGAATGATATGCTCATGCATATTTCTTTCTCAGGCAATCCATTACTGTTGCTGAAGAAAAATGTCAGAAGTGCTTGCTAAGGACAGGTAGGAGTTATTTGTGCATGCTGCTGTCAAACAACATCAAAGCATTCACTGACCTTTAGAGAGCTCAAGAAGGATTTTTATCTGCATGCAAAATTCAACCTTGGAACAGAAATTCTTCAAAGTGTTTTGCAATGAGCTGTCTGAGTATGTGGAAGCTCCAAAAACAAAGCCAAAAAAGAGATGGATACATAAACAAAGGCTGCAATCAATTTTTGCTTTTTTGTATCTTCTGTTTACAAAAAGAGAAGGCATATCCACAGGGAGTGATTACTCAACGATACCTCACATGGGAAGCAATGATACACACACTATTTCCAGCTACATACAGTAAATCAGATACTATACTGTGTTCCCCACAGAGCTTAATTTATTCTGGTTCTCGACCAAAAATCATTTAGCAAATGCAATAAATCCCCTCATACAGTGAATAGATCCTTTTGCAGTGTGTCATCAATTTTTCAAGGACACAAACCTCCTTTATCTTCAAAAATCTAACACTCTAAAGGCAGAGCAAAGGAAACACAGTTTGAGTTTATCTTCTCATTTATTTTGCACAGGTAGCTACCCATATTAAATACAAGGCTTTTAAACACATGTTAACAGCAATTTAGCTTATAATGAGATCTTCTTCAGAAACAACCATTTGAATATACTTCTCTGTTGTCGAAAAAAGCCAATAAACCTACATTATACTGACGACCACTTGACTTGGTGAACTCACACTGCTGAAGTCAATGATTCTACAATGGGCACTTTTGTCCTCCATTTCTTACAATGAAAGTGCGGTGGGAAGGTGTTACTTTATGACCAGCAGAAATGATTACAGTGATCAAGCGAACACATGGCATGTCACTATTATATTAAGACTTGTTGAAAAAATATGAACATTTTTCACTTTCCAAATGTAAACACAGAAAATTTGAGCTTCAAAAAATGAAAAAAACAAAACAAAACAAAACCATTGCTGTAAATAACTCAATTCTTAAGGTAGTTTATACCTTAAGAATGCTTATCTAGCCTCACAGAAAAAGTAATTTCAAAACCAATTCTAATCAAACTGACCCTCTACAAGTTCAAGTGAAATGAAAATAAGTGAGAGAGAAATAGCACAGCAAATCGCCCCTATGTTTTGGTCTTAAAAGTTTGAGTTCCAGTAGTAACAGTTCTCAGATAAAGCAAATGCATGTCATAACCATCTAATAACTGACAAAACTTTGTTGCTCTAGTATTCTATCCTGCTTTGGTTTAACAGAATATCAGGCTATGGAAACACACAAGTGCAGATACACCACTGAGTATCCAATTAATGTGATGCACTCAATGCGTACATGCAACCTGTTTACACACAGGGATGATCTGTGATTGAATGATTCATACTCCTCCTCTTCTGGTGTGCAACAAGGCAAAGATGGCTGATAACTCAATCCAGCTGAACATCAGCCATGCCCTGCAGCCACACTACCAAAATGAAACGCTCCATTCCTCTGTGAGCACTGAAGATGAACTCAAACAACCCATTGCATGTGAGGTGAATGCACACAACCTTTCTGCAGGACTGATGAAAATCTACACAAAGATGCTGCCACTACCAAAATACTGAAGGGCTATCGAGGACTGACCTCTGAAAGTACTCGCTTCAAAAACTACTTAACATGAAGTTGGACGGAATGAACAATGTTTGGTGGTGCTGGAGGAGAGGTCATGGGGTGATTAAAACAGTTCCTCCTCTAGAGAACATTATGTTTGGAAAATTTCATCTCAGTATGGGGTTAGGGTAATTGCTGAGACTTCTTAACCTGGACTAAAACTTTGGATGGATGGATGGATGGATGGATGGATGGATGGATGGATGGATGGATGGATGGAGAAACTAAATAATTCCGCTATCACTAAGCCTTGTCACTAGTGGGATAAGGCACAACAGTCAAAACCCCACGTGACAATATTGATCCCAAGGTCAAGAATTCATTTCCATGCTCAAACAAACCAAAGTTATGTTTTAAAAGAAAGTGTTATGAATTTAATTTATTTACAGATTTATTGTGACAAATTGACCAGAGAGTCTCAAGGACTGAATCCTTTGGTATGATATCACAGACATTGTTAAACATGAGTGTGTTGTGTGTAGTTTGCGAACTGACTCTTCATTTCTTGGAAATAAAGCCACTATGAATGGAATTTTTATTTGTTGAAAGCATTTATCAAATTTATTTTGGTAAAAAGACGCTCTGGGGGAAAATTGGTGCAATGTGTGTGGTTCTTTCAACTCTTTGTTTCTCAGAATCCTCGTGTTGATCTGTGTTGTAGATTCCATGTATTCTTGGTCTACCACAGTGTATTTTTGATACTACCACTAGCAAGTAAAATCCTGTATACTGTATATGACCTGTAATGTGGGCTTTAAATTCAGTTCATTTCCATCAACAATTCCTAACAGTTCAACAGTTTGAGCTGTAAAATTGCCAACTTACCTGATACCAGTTTACAGCAACAATCTTAATGGATAATGAGTGTATAATGGAGTTCTTTCACAGCGCCAGGTAAACTGACACAAATCTGTACAATGCATGCCTAATAAGTTTTTCATTCCAAAACTGATGAAAGAAAGAGTATTGGGGATTTCAGGGTCGTATTTCTAAGTGTGGCAGTGTGGTCATACACCAACAAGACAGCGTTGGCTTTTGACCGTAACATGAAATTGGTTGTGTGAATACAAGGTTTACACAGGAAATTGTCTGGCAGAGGTGGTAAGGCTCTAATGTGTGTCATGGCAGCAATTGTGAGAATCGTTTTTTTTTTTTTTTTTCTCATAAAAGAGATATTAAGACTTAAACAGAATAATATTCTGGGATTTCTGTGCTTGTCTGACAGATGTCCCAGTCTATCACCGTCAGCCATGCAGCCTCATATGCTTGCATATCCCATCTCAGCCCCATCAAAGCTTCCATCCCTTTGACTAAATTTTGATTTTCTGCTTTTAAAACTTCCCTTCAGAAACCTATGGCTGACATCACAGACACAGCGTACATGCTTTGATGTGTTAAGGAAATTTGGTTTATTTTAAGATTAATTAAGATCAAGCACTCCCTGAAACCATCTAGCATCTATTCAAGTTGACCTAGCCCAAGGTAAAAAAAAAAAAAAAAAAAAAAAGATAATCAAAACATTAGCAGTACAGCTCACAGAATGTTGGTTGCAGTGGGAGCACAGGCTAAAGGACTGCCTTTACAAGCCGTAAATGCATAAGAAAATGTTCTTTTGACTGATGATTTTATTGTGCTTTGACCTTGTTAACCTTAGTCCCCAGTAAACCCAGCTTTGAAGCCCTGCTGCTCTTATGTCCCACTCAGAATAATGAAACAATTGGATTGGCAGAGGGGGAGTCAGAGGAATGGAGGCCTCCTCATTAAAAAGCCCTTTATTCATTCTTACTGCATTACAGATATCTTTTGTGCTGCTCTCCATTCTGTCTTCTAATGTATTCACTCCAGCCTCTCACTGGTTAGAGGCTCTGGGTAGTGGAAGAGCTGCAGTCAGCAGATGACTATAGGTGACTGTGTGATTTGTTTAAACTGTGGACATCATAAACCAAGGATCATGTGACTCAACATCATTGAAATGGACATGTCATAGACCTATGACAAATGTAAGTTCATGTTTAAAGTTCAAGAACGCTTTCACTGTTGCTGCAGAAATGTGGACAAGTTGTAATAGCAATAAATATAATATGACCAAAATCATTTATCAGCTCTAAATAATTACAGTGAAGTGAACTGAGGAGAACATTTTTATTTCTAATTTCTATTGCTGAAGTGAAAGCACTTGTGTGTCAGCTGAAAGTAAAGTCTTTCATAAAACACCTCTTTTTATTGGCAGTGAAGCCATATAATTTCAGTTTCAGTTGATCCCATGCCCTCTGTTTCCTTTCTGAACACCTGAAGGGTTCTTTACATCATAATTGTAATTCAAGAGACTCACTGAAGGGACGACATCAAAAAGAAGACAATCTGCTGAAGAGAAATCTTAATTACTGGAGCCAAAATGCCAATTTGTGCAAGAGGCTAGAATCTGGGTGTACCTGGAATGGGGCAAGCAATCAACTATACTAATGGAACAGCCATTCCAAAAACTGCTACCAAGATGGAACTTGGTACTTTTGTTACTTTTGTTCGGAATTCAGTGCACTTTAAGTGTTCTTATCTAGCATTTTGTACGTTTGAGGAAATAAATCTCTTCAGCACTGACTTTAACAACAACACTCAAATTTAATAGGGTGTAAAGAGGAGATGACCCTCTGACATGTCCATGAATGTCATCTGTGTAATTTTTAGGTCATGTTAGATTTAAAGCAAGCAGCCAACTGTCTGCAACCTGGCTGAATCCCAACAAGTTAAACACATGAATTCTTCCATGTAATAGCCATCAAATGCCATTTTGTTCCACTCCTTCTACTGTGACATGAATCTGGCATTAACGCAGACATCCTCCTCCTCGTCCTCCTCCTCCTCTCATTACCAAATCTGTATTAGCAGGTCTGTATTTCTATCTTGTCTTCTAAGTCTCTGTGGCTCTTAGAACAGTTTGTCACAAAAGACACAGCTACAGACTGCTAATATTTGCAGTTAGAGTTCCCCTCAGCCCTCTTGGACAGCTGTGAAATATATTAAGGGGAAGGAAGACAGAGGCAGAGCGAGAGAGTGTACTACTCATCCATGTCAAACAGAATCCAGCCTATTGTTTCTGCGAGAGAGCGCAGGAGACGGGAAAAGAGATATTTGCATTTAACATGTCCTCTAACCTGCTTTCTCTGTCCTCACCTTCTGTCAAATCTACCTCTCAAATCTGTCATAAGCCACCAGCAAGGTTTTCTGATACATTACAGAAGGCACACACTCAAATATTAACATTTTTCAAAAGAAGCATGTCATTTCCCTACTGGGGAGACTCATTAAGCTAGAACAGTATGTGATTATGGTTATGATAATTCTGAAACACTGAAGATTGCAAAATAATAGAACTGTGAGAAAAATATGTGATTCACATTTCTGAGAATCTGGGGAAGATGGAGGTGGATATTGTAACGCAATACGTTTCAGCTTGGCTGCCCAGTCTGTGTTGCAATATTATTAAACCAACAGCGACTTTGCCCTGCATGAACCATGAATTGTTAGACTGGAGACAATGAATCCTCACATGCCTTTAGCCAAAAGAAAACCTAACATGAATTTCAATCTAACCTTGTGAGAATTGGAAAGGAGGACAAACAACTAGGTCATGTGAGGCCATATGTGCACTCGACACACACACACATACACGTCCATGTCCATGCTCACTCCTTCTTAGATTTATCGTTAAATAAACCTAATACTAATTGCAACCATGAGTCTTAATCTGAATAGTTTTTACTTCAAACAAACATTTTTTGGACCCACTTTAAAAGTTCCTAAAATGAATTAATGACCCCAAAACTTACAGATGTAAGATTACTAAAGGTGTCATTTTAAACTGAAAATGTTGGGATGTCTTGGAACGTTGGGATGATTGAATCGAATTTTAGCACCAAACAGATTTTTATAGAAATTATAACACAAAGATACACACACATTACTGCCACCACAGTGTAAACAAGCTTGTTATGCAGCAACCAAAGCCATTCACCATTCAGTTTGAGAAAAAACAGGAAACCATGTAGGTACTGCTAATCAGTACAAAATAAAAACACCTGCTATCCACTTTCACAGTCAAACAGTGACATGTCACAGAGGCTGAAACATGAATCATGAAAAAAAAACAGAGACAGAAGATAAATTTCTACTGTCTGCTTAGAATGATGCAAGGGAAGCTAACTAAGACTTCTCTGTACATCATACATTTACAGAGCCAGAAGGATAAAGACACTCAAAGTACAGTGTGCTTGTAAGGCAGAGCTCATCTCTGAACCCAGAGTGTAATGCTCCTCCCTGAACTTGTGTGAAGAGGTTTACAGGCAGATTTGAAAACAGAGACAATAACCTTTGTCTTCAGTCCCTAATATTCCCTGAACTCACCACTGCCAGTATGGTATGTAACACAGACTTTGTGGTTTCAAGGACATCTTGGAACAATCAATCCTAAGGTGCAGCAATGTGGGTTATGTAGTATTCTGCCTTTTTTTCTTTTATGTGTTCACCAGTCAGGCACTCAGAGAAGCTGCAGACAATTACTTATGCATTCTTCAAACAAGAATATTCAGGGTATATTATAATAAGTTCTCTTACCTTAATGTGACAGTCAAGAAAGACAATTTGGGGTCATCGCATGGGAGAGGGGAAGAAAAAAGGAAAGTACATTAGTGGAATTACAATCTTTACACATCCATAGATAAGACAGACACAGACGGTTCTAATCAGAGTGACTCAGGTGGAAGTCAGCTATGTTGGTGCAAGTGAGTAATTCATTCAGGCCAACACCTTTCCCATCGAAGGAACAAGGCTTGACTTTGATGTTGAATGGTGGATGCCAAGTATTTTAGCAGACAGGGAGAAGTCCCTGATTAGGTTTGTGAGCAATAGAATATAAGTTTTAAAGAAGAAGCGTAGAGTATAGAGCTTAATTAAAGGCATGTGTCTAGGTCTGTAACTAATGATGATTTTTATTATGTATTAACCTGTCTGTTATTTTCTCAATAACAGTAGTTGTTTGATCTATAATATAGTCAAATGTTAATCACCAAAACATTTCCCAAAGCTCAAGATGCAACCTAAAATGTCTTGTTTTGTCCCAACCAACAGTTCATAAGAACAGGATAGGCAACATTAGCACAATAACAGCCTTAAATGATGCAGCGTGTCTGGATCAAAAGCAAGAATCCAGGACAAAAACGTATAATTTTATCATGTGTAGTGTGTAACAGTGGAAGACAACCTGTGTCTAGGACACCTCTCCAGCCCCTGAAGGTAAGACTGGCAAATGGAAGTCTGTTTTTCTTTTCCTTTTCTCATCTAGTTTTATGTCCATGACACACACTGTGACACTTTAGCAACCATGGATGTTGACTTTCTCTAACCCAGAAGTCTGTTTCTTGCCCATGTGAAATAACCTATTAGTCTGAATTGCAAGGCTTCATGATCCCCTTATCTCACATAACAAACTCTTGGACATATTGTATAGCATAACTATATAGCATAACAAATAAAAAGACTTGGGTAGTAAGGGAATACCAGTGCACAGGTCAATAACATCGCTATCTCAGTCTCTCTCCTCTGCTCCACTGTTACATCTATCAGCAGATCTCAATGAGGGGAGTCACATCCACCTGCTACATGACGCACATTTAATAATCTAAACTGAGATACTCATAGAAGTGAAGTGGTTCCAAGGGAACACACTTATAGTAACACTTTAATTTTCTAAAAATAAAAGTGTAATAAAAACAAAAAAAAAAACAGAAATACAGATACAAATACAAATACTGGACCCTCTGCACATCCCTAATCTGTATTCTGTTAGAGTGGATGATTGGCAAGAGCACTTGTGCTTGCTTGCAGCCATGTCTCTCGCTCTGTCACGATGAAAGCTGCAGCATGCAGTTAGCACGCCCACTATGCCTGCAGGTATTTGAAGTAGTGCACAGTAGTAACATTAAAATTACAGCATGAGAAGACATGCTCCATTGTAGTTAGTGCTCGGTTCAGTTTGTCATTTGCTAAGCTATAGTTTAAAATAAATAAATCTCTGACTCAGCTGTCATCTGCTGGCTGAACAAACACATTTGCTCTGCTGCTGATTGTTCTGGTGTCTTACAGAATTTTGTAAAATAAATCTTATTTATATTTCCTTTTCCTTGTCTTTATTTGCATATTTGGTAACAAAGTAACGGGAAGTAAACAAGTTATGTTACTTTAATGTTGTGATACTTAGATTAAGTTACTGAATACATTTTTTACAGGTAATTAGTAATTGTATTGGATTACGTTTTAGAAGTAACCCTCCCAAACCTGCATATGAATAGAGCAAACATATCTAAATGTATCTAAAAATATGCCAAAAAAAGACAAGGCCAACACAAATAAGTGGTGGTGTGAGACCACAACTGAACCTAGATGGAGAGCTTTTGGTTTCATGAACTGCAGCACAGAACTGTTTTGTTTACTGGCCACTGATTTCCTTTTGCCTTTAGGTTCCATGCTGGCCAGAATCATTCATCACTATTAAGTAAGGTGTAAGACTATCCAATAGCTAATCCTACAACACCCCACATGCAGAAATAGACAGATTTTGGCTGAGTCCTTTCACCATATATAAGCAAAATGAATAGACAATATTGGTCATTTTCTGTGGTTTATCGACTGCAAATTGCAGTTTTTTTTTACATCGATTTCTTATCTTCCAGACAGCATGTAGAGCCTTGAAACTTATTGTAGTTATTGTTACAAGGTACTGCATTTATCATGTGGTAAAGCAGCTGTGAGAAGGGACCATTTTTGAAAGCTCTTTCAGTCGGTGCATTTAAGAACACTCCAGTGTGCTTCTAGACACCAATCTAATCTTTTAGTGAAAAGAACAACTTCATTCACATTATTCTTTTCACAATGTTTTTGTTAGCTTACTCTTGGCTGTCGTGGTTTTGATTTTCTCACATCATAGCTCATGTATGGGATACTTTTCAGTAGCTGTCCTTGAAACATGCAGCAGATAGCTTCACAAATTGTTTTCAAAACAGTTCATGTCTGCATTTTAAATATAAGACAATCAATTATTCACTGTGTGGATTACTAATCTCAAGCAACTGTCAAATCTCTATAGGTTGCTGTTATAGCATTGTGAAATTAATAGAAATCAATGGCTTATTTGGACAGTCTATCAAAACAAACTGACAGTATGATTAGGAAAATAGCCAGCAAGAATGTAAACAAACAACAAACCGAAGTTCACACAATTCAGACAATTTTAGCTTTCAGAAATTGAACAATACAGCTCTATCAATTCAAAAGGATTACTTTCGACTGAAACTGAAATGTGTTCAAACCGCTATGGTACCATCTAAGCATTGTAAAGCAATGGTTCTTCAATAAATCCTCAAAGCAATTTGCATCTGTCAGCCTTGCTTCCATCCTTGACAGTTGCGCTTTTTACAGGGTCACCATAAATCAGAAGGGCCTGGTTACTAAAAAGGAGGGACATAATATGCAAATGAGTCTTTTAGACTTCCAATGCACAATGGTAGGAAAGAAAGTCTTCTTTTTCCATGGGGGGGGGGGGTCATCAGGGGGTGATGGGTGGTCAGACCAAGCAATATACTAATGTGATAATGTCAAGCTGCCATGGGGAATGAAGACATTTTTCTCCCCAATACAAACCACTACCTCCAGTTTTTAGATACTGTATTAACTTATGTTATATAACCAGAAAGACAAGACACTGACTATCAATCATAACAGACAACTGAAAATGACCTTAGGTTTGCAACAATATGAGAATCAACAAAGCAATTCCAAATACAATGGGGATTAAAGCTGAGGATATACAATGCTTTACAACACAAGGTTACAAAGTGTTATGAAAAGAAAATAACAAATACAACACAATATTAATCAGCTATAATAAAGAGAGGAGTTTCTGTGCTGGCTCTGCTTAGGCTTCTCAGTGAAAGGGAATTAACATTATTTGCAGGGATTATCATCATAACAATAAAAATATACATAAAAATATGACTCACTAAGCTTTGTAGTCTACAGTTCAGTGACCATAAGTATTGTTTTTCTGTATTGTATACAGTCAAACTGACAAACAACACAAACTTTGGAGCACCAGATTCATAGCAAACTAATTAGTCATCAAAACAAAGTATATAATTTCCTATAAAAATGATTAGATATCGTGTGTGAAGGTGAAATTTTGACCTGATGGTGCTAGAGAGGCACAAAAGAAGAGTCCAAAACAAAATAAAGGTTCATCCTCTGGGGAAATAGAGTGCTTTAGGGCAATCAGTCAGGTAGATTTCCATATTTCTTGTATATTTAGAGATTTTGTCAGTTGGTCAAGGATTCATCCCTTAGGGACAATATATATCCACAAATAATTTTATGGAAATTTGCCAAATACTGAAATACCTTGTCATTTACCAAAATGTTGTACAAAGGGGCACAAGACTAAACACCAAAGCTCCCCAAAATCTATCAGATTTATCCTCTGTGGAGAGTTAAAATTTCTACCAAATTCAGTGAGGCCAGACTAGTTGTGGAAACGACTCACTTTGCCACCCTACCAGATCAGCGAAAAACTATTTCGGATTAAAAGGACAAACAAATGCTTGCACAGGTAATACATTTAAAGCATACCATGAGTGTGCTGCCTTCCCTCTGAACAGAAGTGTGAAAACAAGAGTGCAATCTCACCTTTTAATTAGACTCAAACTAAACTTATCCTCAAAAGGAAGGCACAGGAACAAAAAAAAGAAAGAAAAAAAAGCAGTAGTGAGTTTGTTGCTGTTACTGCACGAAGCTCCCATGCTAAGCAAAGTTGTCTTTATTCAGGTTGGATCTAAGGTTATCTTCTTCATCTGTTGTTTTTGCTCTGTGGAATGCACAGACTGAAACCATTTAATATCCTCTGAATGCACTGGGTGTTGCAAATATTATGGTAAATGACGGTTACTTTGAAGTCTGCTATTGATTTTGCCTAATATCTCCTGTGAATGTCAGAGGGGTTGAGGGGATTGTGGTGTGTATGAAGTGTTCAGTGGCAGTTGGCTGACACACACACACACACACACACACACACACACATTTGTGTAGCAGTCTCGAGGGCTGGCTCTGTTCTGTGTGGTCGGTTTTGGAGGGAAACACTCTCCTGTGGATTTTTTGGACTTAGATTAGGAATGTGGTGCAAGGTAGCAGGGTTCAACGGTTCAATTGCTGCCTTTAAACATCAAAGTTATCCCTGGTGTTCAGATTTAAATACTTAAGATATAAACCTGCACATACTGGCCAAGTATGGAAGAGATTTGGGGGAAGTCTGGTTGTACAATGTATGAAAACAACTGTTTGAGTCGGCACAACATTGCATTAGGCTTTGAGGTAGAATTGCCTTCTTTCTTCAATACAAAATACAAATACGCTTGTGGCAAATGCTAATGTAATAAGAGGTGAGTCATGTATAAAAGGATAATTTCATTCCATTACAACATGTATCTTCTTTTTGTAGTTCTGTCTGATTCCAATCTGTGATGAGAACTGACCTAGTTAACTGTTGAGATCTGGGAACTCCACTACTGTACAATGGTGAAATTAAAAATCATTACAAGGCAAATAAAAATGTGTCATATACTATATTAGTAATATATTATAGTCAAAAACAATTTCTTATTCATTGTATTTTGATGTGGATTTTTTTACAAACACGTTTAGAGTTCAAATGTCTGCCTTTTGTGTCTCAGTCTGTACAAAACAGTGCAAATTCACTGCATGATCGGAGGATTATTAGTCGATGTAACTTAAGTCAAAATAGTTGCAGATTTAATGCAGGGAAATCCATTCAGTGCACCTGTTTGTTTAATGACATCATCAATGCATGACAGCAATGGATTGATAACTTCATCACAATGCATCACATTATACTGCCATATTGATTTTTGTTCCATCCCTGTACATTAGTACAGTTATGTCATCCATCATGTCATAGATTATCTAGCACAAGGCTAGATAGGCCAAAGAAATCTGAAACTAATGCAAGGGAAAAGTAAGCTTCTAAATCTGAGAATTAATGCATGAACTGGTTTATAGCATATTTATTTTAATTTAGTAATTTGTTAAGCCTAGGTGGCACTTATGCAGGAACAGCCCTGCAAAATAAAAAACAGCCAGTTCCTACTGTAGTTGGCAATTCAGTCATGCAGCCTCATCAGTCATGCGTTATCCTGTGCCAACTTAATCACCCATTAACCAGGGAGAAGTGAACTGTGGACAAATAGCATCAATTCCACAGAGTGGACAGAATGAATCCCAACATCATGACTTACCCATTCAGAACCACCTTGTCAGACAAGATGGATCAACTGCATCGCAAGAGACAATTTGACATGTTGATGTCTAGTGATAAACTCTGTTATTGCTCTTCATGTTGAAATATTTCCATGCAGATTCTTATTCGCCTGCTGCCCTTTCCAGTGCACATTTGTAAACCCTCAGGGGAGGCAAGCTAATCCTCAGGCAGATGCTGGTCAAACATGTTAGTAAGAGTCCCGTGGTTGGCCAAGTGTAGGTGTTGTGATGGATAACATGGCCTCTCCTGAAATTACTATCTACAAGTACAGCTGTTATACAGTCTACATTTAGGCTGCATTAGAGAAGCCTGCAGCAATACTACTGATTGAAATGCCATAGATTTGCACAAATTAACATCTGGTGTGTATACATACACTGGTGATAAGTGTTCTGAGCTCATGGGATGTCATGCATGGAAATTTACAGGTAGGTAAACTTAGTTTAGCACCTTCCTCCTGCTTTCAGTCTTTCTGTTAAGACAGGCTAGACACATCCCAAACCTATCTCTGTCCTGGAGGTACAAACCTTACTCCTGTCATCTCTATCTGGGTAAGGTGGTAAATATAGTATTTCTCAAAATTTTGCATTACTCCTCTAACATTTAGATGGCTTAGGACTGAGTCATAAAGGGAATTTGTAACAGTGAACTTTTGGATTGAAATAAATTAATTCCAGAGGAGACGTTTACAGAGATCAATTTTGGTGAAATTTGCAGCCCTGCAAACTGAAGAGTAGTCAACAAGAGTGACAAGATACAAAACTCAAATCAGGTAGGGAGGTCTGGGGACATTCTCAAGAAAAAGAGTGATTTTACTTTGCAAATGAAGCCTTTTGAAGCATTTTGAGAATGTGACAGAACGAGAAAACAACATCTTGTTTTGATTAACGTTTCTGTTTCATTGAATTTTGATTATTTTAACCACAGTATCTAACTACAGGTGAGAGAGGGGAAGAAGAGGGAGAACAAACATCATACTTTCTTTTTATTTTTTAAGTCTCTTCACCTGTATAAGCGTTTGACATGCATCACACTGTAGAAGTACTTTGTTAAAAGTAAAAGTCCTGCATTGAAAATCTTACTTACATATTGTCATTAAAATATACTTAAAGTAACAAAAGTAAAAGTACTCATTTCAGAATAATATATATCATTAGATTCATAGATTATAATTATTGATGCATTACATTCTGCTGGGTAGCTTGTGAATTTCCACCTGGGGACCAATGAAGCCTTATTGATATCATAAGGTAATTATTATATATTTATCAATATTTATTGATTATATTTTGTATTGTCAATGTGAATTGTCATAGTAACTAGCCACTAAAACTGTCAGACAAATGTAGTGGAGTAAAAAGTACAATATTTGCCTCTGAGATGTAGTGGAGTATAAACTAGTAGAAAATAGAAATATTCAAGACCGGGTACCTCAAATTCTACTTGAGTAAATGTAATAAGTCAGTCTCCACTACTGGTAACTGAGTTGACCAACACCATGAAGGCAGCTAATGTTAGCTAGTTTAACTAACATTACATATCAGGAAAGGTGGCTTTAAATGCTCAACGTGATTTACGTTACATTGTTCTGTAAGGCAGTGACTACTGTGTCGTTACCAGCACTATCTGCTCAGGCTGCAGGTAATCAAACTTGACTCATGGCAAACTGTCCACTAATCAATCAATCATTCAATCATTCTCTTCATAATTCATTTTAGCCTGAACAAATAAGGTGCTGCACTGTAGCTTCCAAACAAAAAGTAACAACGCATGTTAATGTTTGCTACGAAAATAAAAGACACATTCACCAAGGTCCCCCATTGTCTGCTATGTGAAGTCTGGCTTCAAGCCACGTCACATAACAGACAAAATCAAAGTTCCGATTGGCCAATAGAAATGCCACAGAAATAACTAAAATTACACTATTAATTGGATAATCCAATAACGCTGATGCTAGCCTGTATCAACAGGAGGGACTATCTTATAGCAAAGACAGATAATGCACAATTGCAGTCATTCTCTCCTCACTCATTCAGTAACAATATCTGAACAAACTTAAAAGATTTATATATCCTCTATATACAGTATGATAAAAAACAATTTATCAACCAATGAATTTATTCTTGGCCTGAAATCTCACATATATCATACTGTAACATACTGTATTATACGTAGACATGAGCCCAGACATTACTGCCCATGGCTGCATTTGGGCTGTAACGCTACTTGTCCCATGTTGTTTGAGGGTGGGGTTAAAGGAAATACTACAGACCACATAATAAGTCACTCTATTTGTGTATGCGGCAGAGGAACTTCCTTTCAACACACACATACTTGATGGAAAGGTCACTGTACGCCCAATTAGCAATGATGTTTACAAATATGATTGTTGATGACAGGTAACAAGAGTTCCACTGGGCAAGGGGATCACTTAATCCGAAGTTTGGCAAGGGTATTGAGGAATAGGTCATCCACCACGGGAATAAACATCCTGTAGCAAAGGGTGACTCAAGAATAGTTAGACTCCTAATCATGTATGTCAAATGCACAACAGACACCCAGCAGACTATGGGTAAACACAGCAGAAATAGGCAGTAATCCACCATAAGGGTTTATTTACCTCTTGAGTATAACACAAAGAAAGGACCAAAAACAAGATGTGATTGCCGTTTTAAACATGGCTGTGAAAAATTTGGTATAGGCTCTGCCATCCTTGTGTGGATTCCCTTCACCACCTGCTAAAGCGAGATAAATTTCACAACCAATGAACATCCACTTAGGTTCACAATGCTGTAAAGGATGAAAGCAATGATGTATTTGTACTAAGAGGCAGAGAATGAAACTCTGAAGCACTGGCAAGCACAGTTACCCCAGAAGAGATGAATTTGAGGATCAATGACAAAAAAGGGAAATATTTTCTTTGCGGCAAAATTATTTTCTTGGAATTGTAGTCTCAGCACTGGCACTATAATTTAGCAGTTGGATGTTCTGGATATTTAGTGTTGGCTGTTATTCTTCATTTTCAACATGCCCTGTTGATTTGGGACTGGTGCCAAAAAGCCTCGAGTTCATCCCTGTTTAAAGGTCCCTGAATTGAAGCGTGTTCAAATCCTGGTTGCACTCTGTACTTCACACTGTGAGGCATGAGAAATCACATAAGAAATCTCGTGTCTCGGCTGTGTTTTACCTCTTCATTCACCCTGTGCAGCCATTCAGGCAGACAAGCCCTCACAGAGGGAAGTGCTGACCAACACGAATGAATCCACTCTAGCTTAAACTTTCAAAAAAAAGAGAGCATTTCCAGCTTTCTGTCATGCTTGCTACAGCTTTGGATGCCAGAATTTAATAGTGTCTTTCTATGTCCAATTCCAACAACCTCATGGGCTTCTGCTGCACTGCCCCTATGGCTTTAGTTACAAGCGGTAAGTTACACAGTGCTGGCTCAAAAGTCACTACTCAAGAATCGACACCTTGAGGGGGAAAATAGCAAGATAGATTCCAATGGCAAATTTGTGTTCACACAGTCACACAACCAATATTTCTAGTGGCAGGCGACCAACACAGAACTGCTGCCCTTCCCCCAGTGACAGACAGAAGTTTGTGCAGTAAAAGGTAGCCAACCATTCTGTGTGGGCTTTACATGCTCAATGATGTGATATAAAACCACATAGCTGAGCTCTGCTCACAATTAATGGATTGATTTGTATGGCATCAGTGAATAGTAGACCAATTTTACTTTAAATTCATCTTTTAAATTCAAGACAGCTTGCCATATACCGGAAAGGCATTATCTCTTCTCCATTTTTTTCATTTGAATTATCTTTACAGGTCAGAAGAGTTAAAGCTACCCAGTATTTTACAAAAATAAGCAAAGATTGGAGAAAAGCCATGGTCCGTCAGATCCTGAGACCACATGAAGAGGTTCTTGCTTACAGGTTGGAAACAACTTATATAAAGGCTGTTTCAGCCCCCTGCTAAGATATAATTCCAGAATAGCTCAAATGCTTCTTTCATTGTAAGTTTTTGGCGTTAGAATAAAAAATATTAAAAAAATATTATCGAGTCCAAAAATATCTGTGTCGATAAATCTATAAAGTATGGCCATGTTTAACATCAGCTGTCTGACTACATATTTCATCACAAGGCCAGATTGAGCCTGTCCAGCTCAGGGACATTGATCTATACTGGTTTTGATCAATCATTCACAACAGTGTGGAGTGCAGCTTCTCAGCAGTGTTGCCTCTGTTGTGTGTTTCTATTCTGACATCATCATTTCCATGAGGTGCCCACATAGACTTTGAGTCCATGAAAACAGCACATTTGGAATCTTGGGGAATCCACCTGCCAGAGTTTATTAATGTAAAACAGACAGGATTTTACATTAACTTAAACAAGTCCATGAATTTGACTCTGGGGCTACTGCGTGAAAGGAGATATTATCAACATGATTAATTTGGGTCTTTATGGTTGCTGCTAAATGTACCAGAGGTCAAAGGTGAGATGACAATTGGATCCATTGTCTTGCCTCTGAAATGACCAAGGCTTCTATTGTACCACTTTCCCAGAGATTGTTGGCGCCCTTCAGCTCTGCAGGTTTCCACACTGACCTCCAAACAACCTCTCATCCTCCAGGCTCATAGGGAGCTTTTACATGACTGCCTCTTAATGCTATGCCAACTAGACAAAAGTGAATGAGAGGAGATTCAGAGCATGGGAAGGTTTCACATGCTGTTTGACAATGCTCTGTCAGGAAAATTTGTCAGGACAACGAGGTTAAGTGTGACAAGTGCTATCGGCCATGGGAACTTTGTTCGCTTCTCGGGTGTCTTGATTTGTTATTGTTTCATAACGCCTTCAAGAAGGGGAAGACTTTAAAAGCATGCCTCAGGGAGTCTTCTCTAACAGAACGCTTTCAGAAGTTGACATGGAGATTATGACTACATTGCTCCAACTTGGTCTTAAAATCTATTTCTTAACTAAACAGTTTAAGATAACACACAGCATAAGGCACCGATTTAACATGAATAATTCAATAGGCAGGCTCCCCTGTGTAAGAAGGCTAAAAATATTCCAGTTTTCCTAAAAGATTTCCAGATGGAAACCAGTGATCCAGTTCATTAGGAATGAGCTAGTATAAAAGCTTTTTTTTTCAAGAAAGTGAACAAATCTTTAAATATCTTCTGTAGTATATTAAAATCCCAATTAGATCCTGCGTGGCAAACACATATATTCCAGATGACACTCCAGGATTGTTAACTCTGTCTAGACAGAGGTTAGGAAGCAACCAATAACTTTGCCAGTGCTTCCGAAGGAGAGAGAACCTTCCCCATGTATTTTCCATCCATTATTTGTGGGATCCCTTCCCTTTGCCCTACCAAACTCCATAAAGCATATGTTACATACCAGTTATCTGTCTGGCCTGCATGTGAGCAAATGGAAGGCTTGAGAAATTATGCCTCTTAAATAGTTTATCAGTCAAAGAGTGAAAAGTGAAAAGTAAGGTTTCCACTGTTAGTTGACCATGTCAGTGATTAAAAGTTAACACTGGTTTCATACAACTTGTATTTTATTTTCATGGTTTTAGCCATCATTCCTAACAATTACAATATCGAACAACAATCTGTGTCACATTTCAGCCACATCAAAGCCTTCAGACCAGATATGCTGACATTCCAGTCAGATGGTGATGTCCATCAAGCGTATAACCAGAGCTACCCACTCGTTCTATATTTACACTGACCTATCAGGGCTGCTTGTGTCTCTGAACCATTTTCACTTGTGAATGTGTATAAATTATATATTTATTGATTTATCTATATATAACAACTTTTAAAATTCATGTGTTTCTTGTTTCTGAATAGTGAAAGTGAGGAGGAGAGAGAGAGAGAGAGAAAGGGAGAGAGATAGCAATAAACCCCCTAGAGCAAGATTTAAATAAAAGAGAGAATGAAGAAAAAAAGAGTAAGAAAAAAAGAGCAAGGCGAGATGAGATGGTGCTGTGTGTGGTGCAACCGGAATGCAATGCAGCTATATCTAGTCGAAGGTCAACCCTCTGGTTAGCAAACCTTTTGAGGAGGTAAATACAAAGGCTAAGATTACTACATAAATTTTCTGTTGTGAGGAGTCATGGCAGTTTGCAGACTGACACATGCATTTTTTTTCTGCTGTGAGGAATAACCTATAAATAAACTGGCTTAGATAACCTGCTGTTTTGTTTACAACCTGTCTGAGATCAGTTACTTTCATGTGTCCATCCTAACTGATAAATAAATAAAGAATGAACAAAAATACAGAAATAAGACCCATTATGTAATAAATCTGAATGATCTTTGATAAAATTCTGGATTCTTATAATAACTACATGGGGGAAAAAAATGTATTTACATTAATGTGGAAGAGGCTGCCTGTCTGAAAAACAGTCAGGGATGAATGCTTTCGGTGCATGACTGACCAAATGACAGTAAACCACATGGAAATTGGTAGCAAGTGTTACTGTATGAAGTCAGCCCCATCCCCCATACCCACCCCAACCCCCTACAGATGTAGACAGCTACAGTCTACAGGTCCAGTGGAGCAGCCATATTTCATTTCTATTGTGTCATCTGTTAAACTCCTCACACTATGAATTCTCTCATGCATTTCATCCCCTAGGACTCATGCACAATATAAAAGCCACGACTGTTGGGCTCTGGTGAACCAATGACAACTTTCAGGATCCGCTTAAGTGTACACAGCTGTAAAGATGTGGAGGAGGGAGAGGAAAATGTAAAATATCTTAGCAAACAATACCCTATAGTTGGAATTCAGATGGGAGCCTCTGTATTTTGTGCCACAGCTGGAGAACAGTGGGTTCAGCGTGAGCAGACGGTGACTACACCATGGGAGTGTGTACATCAAAGACAGGGGTCCATAATCTTTTCGTCAAGGCGAGCTGGTACTGAGAGTGGTCGCAGCTGGTTTCTATATGAGAGAGCTGTTGAGTCCACAATACAGAAGCAGAGCAAAGGCATTTTTATTCAACAGCCATGTGCTCCTCGGTGGATTTTGCATTCCAACTGGTGCTGCTCTCTCAATATACATGGAAATCATTACATTGCGCATAATTATTCTCCTCACAACAACAACAACAAAAGCCTGTGGACTGATGTGTAAATAGATATGTTTTCATTTGTTGTCTTAAGGCCAGTTTGGCAATTTCATTATTGGCAGAAGCTTTACACTCTGATGGAAGTGCTACAATGCAACACACACACTTAGCCCTGTGGCCCAAGAAATGGGCGCAATAGTATTATGTCACTTGTCAGTGATGCAAAATTTGACAGTGGCTAAACAAGCCCTGAGTGTAATTTTCCACTAGTTCAATGAGACGGTGGAAGCAAATGGTTGGGTGCTCGGAATCTAATGGACCTACTTTAAAGCCCCTCTGGTAAAGAGGAGGGAAAACCTCTCCAAAAATAGTTCAATACTTAACAGATGTTGGTCTGCTGTTTGGTATATCAGGAGCAGCTAATCTCCATTTGTGCGCCAACACCATATGACACGCACAAAGGAAAAATCTATACAGTTGGCTGGCAAACGTTGTTCATGGCAACCCATGGCCTGTGATATTAAAAACAAATTGAGTGAAGTTTTAATTTACATTTTCTTGCTGCCCACAGAAATGAGCATATCATGGCAGGGTTATTAAAAAGCTTCTCTCTGTTGGGGTATTAATGTCTATTATTGTAAGCATTATCGGTTTTATTTTAATCATTAAAATGTACAAGACAACAGGGCAAAAGCTCCATTTGATCAGAATGCCTTTTATTTATCTATTGTGCGTTCCTTTATTGTTTTTCTAGGACAAATATATCTAGCTGAAAGAGCCATGACAGCCTTCATCAGCAAAATAAATAAATATGGTTTATTTTCTGTCTAACAATTTCGAGGAATTCTTTGAAAAATTCTGACAAATTTGGCTTTTTAAAACCTATAATTGACAAGGACCTCTAGTGGCCATGTGAATTATGGTTTTGTCTGGCAAGAGCAAAGTGGAAGTAGTGTGCGAGAGCCTTAAAACTTCATAGTGAGGATGTTGGGTTGGATGGATGGGTGTGCAATGCTACTAGTGGTCATCGTTGGTTTCTTATAACTGTGACCAAGTAGTTGCTTTTAATCCAAACCATGATCTCCCCATTATTCTAACCAAGTTGCTTTGAAAAGCCAACCAGTTGACAAAATGTTAATATGAATGATTTTGAAACTGATTTATATTGGTTTTAAAAGGCATTGTTCCTGTTTGTAGGGACTTTGGATTAGAAAAAAACATTTTAAAAGCGATGAGAAATGATTTATTTTGTTGTTAAGTTTGGAAAACTTCTTGAATATAGCACCCAAGTTGTATTAGACCAGAAATTCAATTTAATTAGCTAATAAGATTGAAGGTTAAAACAGAGTTGCTGCAAACAGAACATGTTGATCTGTGACAAACTCCATGAGCACAAAGCATTGGGAAGGAAAAACATTTTAATGTTTATATATGATTTGCTCTGGTCATAGGTCTCATGTGGTTTTGACCTGTTTAAGACCTGTCCTTGACCTGGACCAGATACATATACACTTCCCTGAAGCCATTCATGATGAGGGTCTTAAATCTATTGGGAGGGATTGAACACTCTACCCACACCATGTGTCTCAAATTCATATGCTCCTGAAGGGGCCCACGTGAAGACATAAATTAGAGGGGTGTCTGCGACCATAAAGCAGCCTCTTAAAAGGGAGTGTGGTTGATGCAGCTGGCCTTCTTTGTTACAAACAGGCAAATCCAACGATATATGGAGCCTGGTTACTTATGCAAACAACAACAATGCTGGATATAGTTAAGCCTTGAGACTAAATTTCCCCCGTGGTGGGGAGTGAAAGCAACATGCAAGACAGCAGATAAATCAATGTAAAACAAATTTACAGTGATTCAGACAATTTCACCCCATCCCACATTACTGTTATATAGTATATGTCGTATATGTCTCTGTAAGCATTTTGGAACATTATATAACTTATAGGGTAATTACTCAGAAGGCCCTTTCATTTAGTTATGGCGGCAGCTGAGATAGGTTTTCCCTCCTCCTCGTTGGGTTCAGTTACTAGGACTAAGAGCAAATGTATCTAGCAGCTGGTAGCATATGGGGTCTCTCCCCTTCTCCATTTGTGTGGGATAAGAGCACAAAGACGCCAGCAGTGCACAGCTGTCTAGACAAAAGCAGGCGAGACTTGGAGGGAAAAAGTCAATGAAGTCAATGAAGTTAAGCTGGACACCAGGACAGTAGGATATATGGTGGACTTCGCTCAAATGGCCAGTGTTGAGACTGTGTGCTGAACATGGCTTTAATTCAGTCTGACAGACCACGAGCTATAGTCATGCTGTCCTAAAGCAAAGTTTAATGAGCACAACCTTCTCTAGACCTGTGAGGAGGCATGAGGCCTAAAAATGTAACCTTACTCTGCAACACATGTTTCTAGGCTTACTTCTGTACAGGGGGGCCTACGGGGTTGGATGAGGATGGAGGAGTGCAGCTATCCTGTGTGAACAACAACAACGCACATAAAAGAGAATAGCAAAACACTGGACCAGCTACCAAATATGAAACCCAAAAACAGCAAGCCCCCAGCAGTGAGTTGGAACTATACACTACTTTTATTCTCTTCTGTCTTATTTCTTTTTTAGCTTCTTTTTTAAAGTTTTATTTCCAAATGTAACACTTTTTAATTGTTTTGGTAAGTCTTTTTACTTGTCTTACTTTTATATTCTGTTTTAATGCCTTTTATGGTCTATGTAAAGCACTTTGAATTGCCTTGTTGCTGAAATGTGCTATACAAATAAACTTGCCTTGCCTATACAGAACAGCATGTTCTCTATTGACAGAAAAAAAAGTAATGAGACAGGACGAAAGGTGAGTTGAGTTTAATATCTTCAATAGTGGCCTAATGCTTATTCAAAAGGCCAGAATTTCAATGGTTTTAACATATTTTGTGACCTTGGTTGCTGATCAATAGGTACTGTGAATACTGGCTTCTAAACCTGAGTTACAGGCATGTAAGTGCATTCTGATCTAATGCTCAAACTCAGTTATCCCGGGCTCTTATCCACATGTAGTCTGCGCCTCATTTTGATCCTATTAGTTATGGACTTTGAGTGCCTTTCTTTTTTTTTCCTCACAAGGTTGAAGGAAACGTAACAACAGTGAAGAGCACATGGAAGAACAATGGCTGCAGTAGATATAAAAAAAGCATTTGATTTTGTATTATATATATATTATTAAATATATATATTTTATTCAGTAGCTACATGTGCATAAAAGAGATTATCTGGGCAGCTTAGTCAGTCCAAAGAATAAAGAAGAAAACGCATCTAACCAATTTATCTAAGTGTTCAAGATAACAAAGCATTCACCTGTATCTAAAACAAAGTAGTAGCCGGTCTATTTTGAGTTCTTACCATCTCTCTCATTAGCTTTAATTACTGGCTTTCCCATAGCTTAAGGAAAATCATTACTGAAATCATAACAATCTAAATTTGGGCCTGTGAAAATGAGTACTGTCAGTTCATTTTGTTTTAGCTGTCCTCTGGGCTCTGGAGTCATTTTCAGCGTTTATCATGTGTCCTATCAGCCCCCAGCCACTGAGAAATTGCACACTAGGATCCAGCTAAGGTTCCTTCGCTTTGTTCTTGGAGCCAACTAGCGAAGAGGAAAGACTCAAATCATCTGCTTGTCTTCATTAATGTGGAAGAGAAGAGATCTTATTTCCCTTTCAAGTAGTATTAATGCAATCTCACTGACATGTACTGTAGATGACCACTGAACAGAAACCGCAGGAACTGCTTGTGGAACAGGGGAGAATCAAATAATACAGCAGTTCTTTGGTGCACATGAATGATTGAAGGCAGAGGACTCCCATTTAACTTACTGCAGTTTGTTTAAGCAAGGGTCATTTTCAATATTCTGTAGTGATGGATAGATGATATTATTGTTGGCAAGGCTGCATGCCGGGCTTGTTGATTTATGAAACAATCCTTTACACTATGGTCTTAGAGATTACTTTTCTAAAATCACTTCACTCACTTTAACCCATCAGCCAGCACTAAAAAGCGATCAGCCTTTTCCCTTCCACCTAAGCTTCTAAATCAGTTAGGTAAATACTGCCTAATTATTACTCATTGCAATCAGTAGTTCTGTAAATTTCTTTATATGGTGGGTTATTCTCCTTTGTAGTAGATCGACATTAAGAGTAGGCTTCTTCACTGAGTGTGATTCAGGATATGACGGATGGAAAGCTTTAACTACTTTCTAATCCCCACAGCTCAGGCCACAAACAAACACAAACATTCCCTCAGCTAACAGTCTCACAACTACAGCTGAGAGGAAAGTAATCCAGAGAGGCAACCAAAAGATTAGAAAGGTGCTTTACTAATTAAAAAGCCGCTTTACTAATTAAAAATTAAATTCAGCAACTTAACAAACATTGGGTTCATGATGGTGTGGTATGTATCATGTACTGTTGGAAAGACCAGTGGCAGACTGTGCAAAAACTGACAGTAATGGCTACTGAAATTATAAACTTCATCACAGTTTAACAAAACTAAATATCTGTAGTTTATATATGAGTATAATATATATATGTCAGCTTCCAGAAAAATAAATATTTACCTACAGCTCCTGACAATGCTGGTTACTTCTAATGATATAGGAAGGAGTGTCTATCTGTCTGTTCTTTGCTTTTCTCGGCAACCATTAATCCGATCAATTTCATACTTGGCAGGTGTGTAAAGCATGAAGTGGTTTGGATGAGATATGTTAAAGATATCATTAAAAGAAAACATGTAGCAGATCTTGACCTGTCCAATATGGCGGCCGTGCAGATGGCTGCAACATACAGCAGCCAATCAGGTATTGTTTCTGGATCTATACAGAAACAGCAACATCACAATGTTTTGGATGTTGTAATACTATTATTTTCATCACTGTTAAAAAAAAGGCTATCGCATCAGCTGTCTTTCTGTCTGGGCTTTGCGCTCTCTCTCTCTCTCTCTGTGTACCGCCTACCTCTCTATCCCAGCTGGTAGCCAATATTTGATTGTCTTGACAACCGTTCATCTGATCGACTTGACACTTGGTGGGTGTATGGCTGAGAACTATAAAATTTGAGTGTTTCTATTTTAACCAGCACAGCTTTTCTAGCCTTTACGACACTGGTTTAGCGGCCCAGGGAACTCACAGACCAATTGCATGTGTTATAAATCACGTGATGCTAGCTACTCAGCCAAACTAATACCAAATAAGCACTACAACTCAAGTCAGTGAGTGAGATACATACACACAGGGGAGAGACAAGATTGGAGACTGCAGGCGGAGAAATAAGCAAGTCAGAAAATAATTTCACACATTGTGCTCTAAAAAGAGAACAGTAGACAGCGAAAACAGAGTTTTTAATCATGAATGGACAGACTCTTACATGTTCCATCGTCCCACTGGCAGTTCAAAACCAGTATGTCTTATATGTTCTGAGACTTTGGCCGTTGTGAAGTGCCACCATGAGACAAAGCACAAAATCCTTTGAGCAAACATACACTAGTCATCTTAAAATATTAAAAAAAATGTGTTAAATCTCACACATTGTCCTGAAAACATACCCCAAAGTTATCCATCTAACAAAGTAAAGCTGCTTTTTTTGTGTGATAAATAGTCTGAGACAGACTTGTATCTCAAAGCAACTTTTTTTCACCTTTCTACACATCTCTACAGGAGTTCAGGTGTAGTCAGTGTCTGACATGAGCTGCCCTGAGGATCTGCTGTCACAACTGACATCCAGCATTTTTTTCTAAAATGTCAAGATCAATAATTGTAAAGGTTCTTGAAAGTAAGGACCTGAGACATCAAAGAACTTCTGTAGCTTGTTTATATGTGTAACAATACAGCTTTTAGACCTTTTTCTCTACTTTTTTGAGCATGTGGGTACCTTTTTTAGTTATTGATGATTCTTCTAGGATGTACAGATGAAAACCTGAATAAATGATTGGAGAAACATCATGAATGCAGATGTATTCCTACAGGGCAGTACGGTCTCACGGTATGGTTTGATGAGTATGAAAATTATGTGAATCATATGTTACTGGATGTAAGTAATTTTCCTTATGTTTTGAATTTGCACCACATGCTCATATGGTCCGGATCAGAAATGGAAATTACTTAACACAGTATATTCAGAGTGCATAGAATCTCTGTTGCATTTGAGGACAAAAATAAGGATTAAAAAGCTTTCAGCTGCTTTGTGAATCAAAACTTTGAAGAGGAGTGAATACGGTCATCATTCCCTCCATAACCAAGACCAGAGTGACTCAAGGCCATCTTACTCTCAAATTTCCTTGTGCAAACCACAGCCTTCTGTGAAATGAATCAGTAAGTCACAACACCACTGCCATAGATATTGAAGAGGAAGCAGGCGGTGCAGTGTCGAGACGAGCGCCAATAGAGCAAACAAAAGTAGATGGTTTGTTGTCACCTCAATCTTGAAATTCAAATATTTAACAGAGCAGATATCTGGACACCCGGGAGACAATGTCCTGTGGCCAGAAATACTTCTACTGACAGCAGAAAGTCAGACAGCAGAAAGCCCATTTTGAAGAGAGACCATTATTTTTTGCCCTTCAAAGACACCTCCAGCCATTAAAGATACAGTAGCAGACAAATTAAATTCCAGCATGAGCGCAACCCACTCTTTCTTCCTCGCTCTATTTGATGAGACTGTATGAAGCACTGATTACCTGCCATCTGTTCTTATGGCATCAACTTGGACTGAACACTATCATCATAATTATTTTCAAAAGAATCCAAGGCATTATCTGTAATAAGCTGAAATGTCTCGCCATTGGCCTTCCTCTTGACAGCTAATTAATAGGCCTACATATATTCCTCTAAAATTCAACTAACGCAGAGACCCAACTGTGCTCTACAGACTGTTGAGTACTGATGCTGAAACGCCCAAAGCCAGCTGACAGTCAGTCACAAAATGGGACACAATTTGTGAATGGGAAAATAAAGTTGGCTCCATTCAATTATTTAAAAGACCCGGGGCCGTGTTCACAAACATTCAAAGAATACTTGCAGAGAGCTTTCTGACTGAAAATTCCTGGCAAGTAGTCTCGGTTCAGGAACAATCAGTCAGTGACATACTGCACAGGGAATGTACTGTGAAGAGGTGAAGATATGACACTTTCTTTTAGACACTTAAATTGGTCAATATATATATATATATATATATATATATATATATATATATATATATATATATATATATTTACAAAACAAAATCTGTAGATAATTACATCAGAACTGAAGAGCAAAACAAAGCTCAAGAAATAAAAATAGATATTGTCGGTTTCTCTGGAAATGTGAGCACTCACAGCATAAGAAATGAGAAGCAGAACAGCCCTTGGTTTTTGTGAAACAACAGCTCTCCAACAACCTCCTCCCAGCCCCCTCTTTATCCACAGGCCATGCCCGTTTATGGGATAGAAATTGTCGGGTGGTGCAGAGGTTGAGTGAGAGAGAGAGACATAGAACTTCCTTAATGGCTCAAAGCCTATAAACACATAAATAAACATTATAGCAGCGGATACTTTTACAGGGGCAGGTGGTGAAAGGCTGCTTAAGTGGCACAGATAGCTAGTAAAATGCCAAGAGTCCAGCCTTTAATCAAGTTTTAGTGGGGCTCTCAGCAGAGATCTGATTAGATGCAGACACCGAGCTCACTGTGATGAATGTGGGTGGGACTGGGTGCTCCAACTTTCCCGCTCACCCTACACCCGCCGCTTCCCCCATCCCATCACTCTTAGAGGTGCAGGCACAAGATGGCAGCTGAGCAGCCTCCCGAACACATTGATTTCCAACCGTTTGCCTGGATGCACCATATGGCGCAGGCTATCAGCATCGCTCCTGCCAACACACACTCGTAAACAAACAGGGCAAGCCGATTGGCTCAGTTTGCTTTGCTATCATCGAGGTATTCAGCTGATGTTTCCTTCTATTACTGTTTTCCTAAAAACAGAATGTATACATCCTGTAACTGCAAGGTCAAGGGCTACTTTCAGATAGTTATAAGGTAAGAAAGAAAGAGCAAGTTCTATTTTAAAAGTAAATAAGCAGAGCAGGGGAAGTTGATTACTCATCTCTCACAGACAGATACTGTTTTAAGATGTCGGACAAAAACTATTTGACTTAACAAAGAAAGAAAAAGAACAAACCTTTAACTAAATGGTAAAACTAAGCAAAGATGAGCATGTTTATATGATTGTCAAACAATGCTGTGGGAGATTTAAGAGTGATATACGTATTTGGCAGTGCACTCCACGACCATCAACACACCAAATAAAGGAATATCTTTTTGGAAGAATTTAGGCTCACAAGGACATGTTTTAGTAACACATGCCCTAGATGTGCTGCCACTAAATATTTTATAATATATAAAATAACATTGCAGAAGGGGAATAGAACAATAATTTTCAAGTTTTATAATGCAAAGGTTAAGGGTAGCAAGAGAAGGAAATGTTTCTTGTATGAAAAAGAATGTCTTGGCTTTCATTTTTCCAGAACAAAACATATTGTCTTTGTTACTGACCTTGTCCTACTAATACTGCAATACATTCTAATGTTGAGTGTTGTGTCTTTATCAAAGGCAAATCCATGATGCTGTCCAACAAACACTGTAGAGTATTGCAATCTGGAAGATTCTGTTTACCACCAAGTGTGATGGAGTTAAAAATGAGAAAAACTAACAAAGCTTTTAAGAAAAAATGATGGAGAGCAGCTGGTGTTAGGAGGCTTTTCTCTGTTACTACCTTTAACTTTTTTCTGTCATAATTTAGCGCTTCATGTCATGGAGCGAATGTTACAAAAAGAGCCGACAAGGTCCCTATATACTCTTCAGCAGCTGCTTCTCACATTAATATCTGGAGTATCTCTGACTAAGGAGCGATCATGGACTTGTTTTCTGTCTGTCAGGCCCCCTGGCAGCTGTTTTCCATTAGCCTGATATAAGCTTCCATGCAATTAAAGTCTACACCCACGCTTAGAGAAAACGGGTGTGATGTGTGCTGAGCTGCTGCAACACATCATGTCAGTTCATTCTTGAGTCAACACATCTGGGGACAGATGTCTTGCTGTGCTTCCTTTCTGTGGGGCTACCATTGATGCAATCATAACTACACAACTCAAAATATCCAAATTTCAGTAGCATGTTTACAGAGAAAACTTTGCTTATTGCCTTTCATTTGCACTTGAAATGTGTTAGTTTCATTATATTGGGTTGATGAATAGTGAAAGATTAGCAACAATATGTTAGTTTTCAGATCTTTTTTTTTAACAGCCCATGCTATTAAATATAACATATGAAACTGGATACATGTTTTATTGATTGTGTTATGTTGAAAGGAAATGTTTTGGGGTTTTTTCGTGATTAACTGCTGGTGACTTTGTCCTGTGGGTGTAAATTGGAGAGTAATGTTTTCTATGAACTGCGGTTAGGTCAGGCTCTAGAATGGAGTAAAGTAATGAAACTTTTAAAACTATCAATCATTATGATGAAAAAAGGCCTGACTATAATTATCCACTAACATGCCAGATACAAAGACTTCGCCTGAGCTCTAATCTATTTTGAAAAAAGGGACACAGTTTAATTTTACTCATCTGAGGTGTAAACAGTCTGTGAATCACACACAAAAAAATTCCCAGACAAGACAAGCCTGTGACGACTCAGGCACTGCATGATTTTAGTGTTTTAGCACATTTCAAGAGTCAAGGGATTGTAATGATAGTAAAGTAATTAATTCTAAAACACATGGGATAAAAGCACTAGGCAGAATGTGCTGTACTTTTTATAATATGTAATTTGACACTACATTTGCACCATCTGTGGGAGTTAGAGCAATTTTGGCTGAGATTTTTACAATCAGAGAGTGATGAAAAGCTTGGTGTTGGCACTGAACAATATGTGTTTTGCTGTCCTTTCATAAAATTAGCATTTCTACATGTGACATGTTCTTTACTTACACTAAAAACAAAGACCCTCACAACACCAGCCAAATCAGTGACTCACCCACATTTCATCTGACCCCTTTCTGTAAAAAAACCATTTACTTCATGCTGCCAGGCTCAGTCATCCTCTGAAGGTTTGTAATTGTGGCTGCTTAAAGGGAAATTTTGAGGGCAGCAGCCCATCTTCCCTTTTTTAGAGGTTTTTTAGTATGTGGTTTTCTTTGAAAAACAGGGGCCCGCCAATATGTTGTTTGAAATTGGAGGCCTTTCAGAATGTCTACAACATTTTGCTATGTTGTTGTTTTGACTGACAGCTGGGGATGGGTGTGCCATCCCTGTGGGGGTGACTTTACCGAGCCGTGGCTGTGAAGGGTTAGGGCAGGCGACTTGGTGGAGGGGTTGCTGGAGTCGACCTGCTTTGCAACTGGCTCAGCACGCTGGCGACAGATGGAAGGGAATGCCATGTGCCGCCAGCAGCCGACACAATCCTTCACAGCTGTCCAATAGGGCGAGGGTGTGTCAAAATAGCAGGGCAGGCCCATGAGAGCTCACGGTGGGTATGTGGAATAAGGAGTAAACATTCTCATCGCTCACTTTCAGGTGGGGCTCAATCGACATTGTGACCATGGCTGATTTGACAGGGCTCTGAGCGCTTCCACACAGGCAGGATGTGGGACTGTGGACCCCCTACCTAAGCACCTCAGGTTTTACACCTTTAAAGGCACTATCTCTAACTCCTATTTAATGCCCAACAGCATTGCCCTAACAGCCACATCTCCCAGCAGTCACCCTCTGTGAGCTATTCACCATCCAAAAATGCTTTACTTGAGCACTTGAGGCTAATACCAGCAGCCCCCCCACTTCAATTGTATAAAAGTGAAGAAAAAAAGAGGATTTAGCATTTAGGGAAGATAAGATATATGAATAACTGAATGAAAATTAGAAGTGGTGTTCACAAGTGTCTTCACCATTAACTATAATGTATTACAAGGCACAAAGAGAGTTTCAATTGACTGGAAACCAGTTGCTGCCTGGATAGCAGGAAAACATTCAACGAATGACAATGTAAGATAATTTGATTTATATAGAGAAAACATGCAAAACATTGGTTTGGTCTTGGATTGGATTAAAGGGTCAGTGCTGTCAAATTAACTGTTTGAAATATTTTACTCAAAGATTTCTGCCACCACCCCGATGCAACGGACATGAATAAAATTGAACTTGTTGTGTATACAGCTTCGACATTTTTGAAAAATTCAACAGCGACAAATCTTCCTAGAATCAGTGTCCATGTTACTCTGGATTATCGCACTGTTGACACTTTTCACAGAGACTATTTATTGGTAGAAAGTGGTTCCAATGAAAACACAGCGAGGTGTCTGATTATCCTGAGTAATGAGGGCACTGATGCTGAGAAAAAAAATGGTACTGCCGAAAGCCGATATTCTTTACACTTAATCCTCCACAAAGCCACTGGTTTCCATTCATTTGAAACTTGCTTTTTATGAGGTTTGTTTTTGTTTTTTTTGTGTGCAGTTTGATGAATATCATAGTTTAATTTTTGAAAATCCCTAATAGCCATGGATAGATGCATAGAAGCATGCTGCACGTTCAGTATCATTTGTTAAACTACAAATTCCACACATCAGTGGTATCAGAAGGCACTCCTTTAAACAGATACATCAGCCATCACAACCGTCAAATAATACATTTGTCATCCTTCTCAAAGCATGAAAGGAAAAATGCCAAGCTGTTTTGATACAGTAAAGTGTTTTTCTTCCTCTACTAAGTACTTTCCAACTTTCTTTTTCTGGGCTGCATCCTCCCTGCAATTATCCTGTCTGCCAGCCTACCCTGAACACAGAGATGCATGCCAATGTGATGTGTAGGTGATACAGTCCTTAAAGAAAGCTGTCAATCCTGCCCCAGGATGACAGCATGCAACAATGCCAAGGGCATATGAATAGTATTCAATTAAAACTGCATTCGTCAGCTTACTCATGTGTATCACTCAGCAGAGATGTCGCCAACCCATGGCAGAGAATTACTGTATAAAGAAAGATGTTGTGGAATTTATTAGTAGGATAGCCCCTTGAGATGTAGCATCTCATTTTCAAGGGGGTCCTAAGAACACAAAGTACAGAGTATAACACAAACTTGCAGAAACAATGTTACATAACAAAACATAGACTACAAATACACAGATACAGACAACTCTCTCACCGTCACCCACCCACACCCCCCACCCTCAGCAATTATAAAAGAGGCTAGATACAAGAAAAGAGAAAAGACCTGTAGAAAACAAGAAAAAAAACAAAACAAAAAGAACCAGATCAGTGTCATCATTATCGAGAGAACTTGAAACAGTTCATCTTCTAATTGCAAATACACACAAATTAAAAGCATGAGCAAGTTGTTTTAAGAAGACAAAATAAAGAGGTCCTGAAACAGTGAAAAGAGTTGATAGGTCTAAGAGTAAGAGGAAGATTATTCCAGCTTTGTACTGAAAAGACTAGCTTCTTTAAAAATTTTGGGGACAGAAAAAAGGTATATTGCATGTGAATAAGATCTAAATGGAACCAAAAATTGTTTCAAATAAGAAAGGCAATTAAATTAAATCAGTTAGAAACACAATTTGTTCCATGGGTGATGGAGGTGATAGCTGACGCTTAAATAGACTTTCTTCATGGGTTTGTCATTTAACAATAAAACAAACAACATCCAGAGAACATGTTCAACATTTTTTTCCATTCTTAATCCCAACACAGATGTTTGGGAGTGACTCTTTTGGATTTTAAACTGTTTAAGATTAATTTGATTCAGTTTGGGGTTTTTTTCTAATATCCAGGCACACATTTATTCAGTGCAGACTTAAAATAAGCTTGTAAGTGTATTTTCACTACAATATGTCTTGGAAAACGGTCTACACTTGCTATATTCACAATTTGCGTTGAAGTGTCAGTTCAACCAAAACAAAAAGTTTTGTTCGTCATGCTCAATGTATTGAAAAATTACAGTACATTAAAAGAATTCACAATAAGAATTAGTGTTCTTGTTACCCTGCAAATAGGGACTATCTGTTTGGTATAAAGTAGATATTCCAATATTACTGGAATACTATACAGGCCTGAAATTAACCACAGTAGTACAGATTTCAATAATGTTTCAGTACTTGTTGATAGCATTTATCAACCACATACTGCTTTAATTTTCTTATCCTGTTGAATAATTTAGACCTCTTTTCATGTCTTGATTAAATCAGGCATAATCAATAACAAGTGTCACATTATTTTAATGCACACAGCACAGCAATAGGTTAATTAAGCCACTTAATGAAATGAAACACTAGAGGACACTTTCCTGTCAGGAACTTAAGGTAAAATTTGTTTGTGTTTTAGGCTGATGCATCTCTGCTGTGAAAAGGAATTTCAGAGATAAAGTTTTGTATTGTATCAATTTCAAGGTTCAGTTTCACACCTCATTACCTCATTATTTCTAATTAGCTCCTACTTTTAAGTTTCCTCACTACCACTGGTTTTTCTGCCAGCTGACACAGCTGTACCACTCTGCTGTGAAACCAGATGCTATTGCAATAAAATGATTTTAATATCATTTCTAGATGTGTAAGAACCACAAATCAGATTCCACTAACCATCTTTGTATTGCAGTTTAGGCAGAAGCCTGAGACAGATATTTCAAAACCTTTGTAATTTGTGTGAACCAATCCTTTAAAGGACTTGAAAAAAAGAGATTTTTTTTTTTTAAAAAAATGCCAGTAAGGTTTCTTAAAATACTCATTTTTCTTATTTCCAGATACTATGCCTGGGAGTCTTTCTGACGGGAAACTAAGTTTAAAATAGTCTTCATGTGGTCCTGTGAGGGCTACAAGCAATCCAAGCTGTGAGTAGACCATGATAAATTCTGAGTTGAAACCTTAGTGCTAGGAGCAAAGCTCCATCATGGATCACCTCATGGAGCAGGAGCTTGACACTAGATACTCCCTGTGGAAAGGACCCTGCACTCTGAGACAGTGGGTTTAGTGGGCTGACGGGGCCCCTCTCTTTTGAATAAATGCACAGTGGCGGACGACCGGCAGCAGACGAGAATGTTTAAGGAGGGACCCGTGCGGCGAAGAGCTTGGACAGCATCCAGAAGCTCTCGCTGAGCAGCTTAATCACAACCAGATTTGGAAATTTAAGATGAAAACAAAACTCGGGAAGCTTGTAAAATTTATGAGGTCCTTGGAAGGTGAGGCTGCAACTGTGTGAGGGGCTGTATGTGTGTGTGTCCTATAACTAAGCTTTATTATCTGCAACATTATCACAAGAAAGTCATTACAGTCATGTCCTATATCCTACACTAGCTGTCATGTTCACAACATACCTAGCCAGGGCAGAAATGCTGACAGTTTCATTTCGGCATTATTTACTCCTGTGCAAGGCTATGATTGCCACACTGCCATGCAGCCCAAACTCTACATGCACTGTTGATTTGGGGAACTGTAATTTAGCTAGTATAATTCTTATGAAGGATGTTAGGATATGTTTTTTAATGGGCAGAATTACTTTTTAACAGCCATAACCCTATTTCTCAATCGTCAACTTCTCAAAATCAACTGACTTGTTTTACACATATTTAATTCCATACATTTCTGACTTTAGCAACTCCTAGTGGTTATAAAAAACAGACAGACAAACAGTGTTACCCCCTCCCAGGAACACTAAGATGTATGAGCTGAAACCAAATATAGATTGCACTGTTCCTCATTTTTCTACAAAGAAACACCAACATGTGCCTTCAGGTAATCTCAAAAATCCTAGAATAGCATATACAAACAGAGACTGAAACATATCCAAGCCACCCAACATTACATTGAATGTGACAGATTTAATTTCCAGCTGTATTTTGCAAATGACAAGACTAACTGTAGAAAGATCCTTGATCCTTGATCCTTAGGTTGTGTTCGTTATGAGAATTTAACAGAAACTTACTACATCAGTACTATATGGTCAGATTTGATTGACAGTGGCCTGGAAACATAAGCGGAAAAGCCAACCAACGTCATCATGTTTTGATAAGATTTTTGCTTAATTATGATTGGTTAACAGGAACCCTGCCCACCAAACTAGTGAGAGGAGCACTGATAAAAACAACATAACCAAAAATCTCATGTGAAATTACTAAAACTGTTTAAACTCACGAACAACTGTACTGCATGTAGGATAGATCACTAATAGTTGGAGACTGATTGAGAAAATGTTTTAGCAGTGCCTTTAACACCAGTAATGTAGCTACAATCTGTAATTTGTCTTGATGGGAGTGCTAATGATTTGGCCACAGAGTGATTTATGTCATTAGATTTTCATTTTTTTTGTATACAAGTGCAAAATTTTTCTGTATGGTGGTATTAAATGCTCAGAGGGTCAAGCTCATCAAAACATTAGGACTCATCTTCTGTGGACCATGAATATTCACAGTATTGGTAATGGAAATCTGGCCGTGAGTTCTCAAGATACCTTGTGAACGTATTTGGCTCTGGACCTAATTGGATGGAAAGACTGCCATCACCATCTTTAAGACCCACAAGCAGTAAAGGGGTAAAATTGGCCTTTAGCAACAGCCATATAAATAATGGCTTTCTATTATTTCCAGAAGACAGCGTCACCTTTGGTTTTTTTCCATTCTTGTTTCAACACAAATTTGTCCTCCAAGGGATTCTATACTGGTATATTAAAAGTACTCAGATAACTCACCTATTGAAGAGGACATGCGAAGAATAAATCACCGAATGACCCAAAGGAGCAGAGAAAGAAGAGACAAAGAAAAAAAAAAGAGAAATTAGTTAAATTGTAAACAACTTCCCAACAGTGCATACAGTGCAATAAGTCACACATGAAAAGCCTTCCAGATGCAATGTGAATGACGCCAAGAAGTCTTTGAGCAGCACAGCTTTATAAACAACTCTGGATCATTTCCTGAGGAGAAAGAAAAAATACATAGCTATTTTCAACTGACCTTTTAAAAAAGTCAGTTTGAGAGTGAACCGCAGCACTAGCCCTCAATCTTCAACACTTTTTTTTCCCCTATACAAGGTTGATTTTGTGCCTGTATTAATGATAATGACACATCAGCAAGGGCCTGGTAGAATAAGGTATTGTTCAAATTATGAAGGTGTACCCTTTTAAAACTAACTTTGAAGGGTGTGATGTCAGAGCTGCAGTGTTTTTCCAAGTGTTAAATCCCTGCAGCTTGGTGTAGTATTGTTTGCTTATTTAATTTAAGTCAGCTTAAAGGATTAACACTGTCTCAGGTTACATCACAACCTTTTACTACTGAAGTCGCACTATAATCAGGGCCTAATACAGGGCATTAAATACACATATATGATCTATCTCTTCTGTCTTGGTTAAGGGTCAATGTTCCAAATAAAATTGAAAGGGTGCACAGACTACTTCTCAATCTGAAGCTACAGAAGTGTTTATTTGAATTGCAAACATACAATACAGGCAGCATAAAGAAAAACTATGACCAAAAACAGCAGACTGGATTTTTTTGTGTTTTTCTCCATTTTATTGCACATTTAATTAATTCCCTGACACGCAATCAACCAGTCATGGTTGTCTTATTATAAAACCACTGTTTATCAGCACTGGGAAAAGCATATGCTGGGTTGGTCAATAGTTTTCTCCATTTTCTCCAATACAAATCACCATAAAACACTTCCTCTCTCATGCTGTTTCATAGCCAGCAAATCATGTCTATTTTGCAGAAGTGAAAAGGCTGTGGAAAGCAAATGTTGAGGTCAACTTATTAATACCTGAAGAAAAGCCTTGCTGTACTTTTTCTGTCCTAAAGTGGTAGTCATCTCAGCCCTCTCCAGAGCTCAGGAAAACGCAGGAAAAATGCAAATGAGAGAAAAAGTAACTTTGGAGCTATACGAGTGTAAACAAAAGGCCGCAAAGGTCACTGATATTTCAAGTGAAATGTCTTAATAAAAGGCCACCCACATCTTTGATTGCATATTGGCCCCATCAGTTCAGCATCTTGCTGAAAATAGCGATAACATTTAATCTGCAGAACCTCTTAACCCTCTTAAATGATATTCTTGTAAGAAGTCAGATAACAGTGCAAGGACAAAAGTTTTGCCACAAAAAGCACCAGTGCAAAGACTGGCGACATCAGTCATCTGAAGTTTCCCCTCATGACACAAAATCCTTGTTATTCACTCACCAGTAATGTATTATGAGGTTTGGCAGAATGAAAAGGTTAGAACTCGCCATGGGGAAACATGTGATTACCTCAGTTTTTAAGTGGCAGACAAAGATTGGACATGTGAGCGGATTTGATAACGTCCTGTCAAAAGTTCAGAGGTCAGTTGGTGAGCAATCTGAGAAAATGTTTGGCTCCATCAGTCTATACTTTGATGTTGGAAAAATCATGTTTGGACAATTGCAAAACTGAGATCTGAAATGTTAAGAGAATAAATAAATCAGTGAATATTTTTTGCAAATATGCCAAGCCTTTTTGAAAAATGCATATCATAGACAAGTGTTTATGTAAATAATGTAAATAATATGGTCAGTGTGTGTTGTAAAAATTAGCAGGCAAAAATAAATTGGTAATGCCATTAGATGCAGCTAAAGAAGTAATTTCACATTCACAAAGAAAGGAGTCACCTCTAATTGAACAAACTAAAGTAAACTGAAGTTGCAAGAACACTGTGTTAGGACAATTGTCTTTACAGTGTCAACAACCACATAACACGTAATCTGTGCATCTTGTCATCAAGCAAATTAAGTATTTTGTTGACACAAGTGAGTCACCTAATATGAAATGTTTCAGCTTTACATATGAAGTATTTCCAAGTCAGTAGACAGCATGAGCTTTTGAGTTTCCCTGATGTTCCAGTTTAACAGGTTCCAGTTTTTTTTCTATACTCCAAGATCCTGCCAAACCTATAATTCCAGGTGACCTGGTGTAGTTAACCTATTGAGTGGCTGGCTCAGGTGAGTGCTCACTGAATGCCACTGAGGAAGTTCGGGTGATATAAGACACCAGGTGGCCGATGTTAGAGGTTATCATCTCAAAGACAACACATTTGACTGGGAACTGTTGTAAAAGTCTGCTTGTTAATGTTATAATCATTAAGATTTTAGCTGATTGACATCTGTGGTCACTGGTGGTATATGTAAGTGTGTTTAAAAAACACAGGTCCCAGATTTCTGTTCAAAATGACACATGGACCCCAGTGAGCAGCAAACTAGTAAATCTGTATTACATGAAATGAATAAATCACCATTTGTCTTACACATCCCATCCGGTACATGTATGACTTGTGCATCGGTACACAATTTGAATCCTGTATGGGGAAAACTCTACCAGCATTATTGCTGAAAAAATAAGGCTGTATCAAAAACGCTTTTTGATACATTACAAATATTATGGATTTTAATTTTAATTTAACAGTGATCTGCCAATGTCCTCTCACAAAGCATCAGATGTGGGTTCAAGGGGAAAGATGATGCAACACACAACAGACACAAAATTGCCAAGTTTAAGTAATTTGTATTAACTTCCAGTTATTGTAACTTTTAAATGTGTGTTTTCTAATCTATTAAAAGTATGTAGATTAGACACTAACCAAACAATTATGAATTCACTGCATCCATGTTTGACCTGTCATATCTCAGAAGGATTTTCTATATAGTAGTCACTAATAAAAATCTAATTAACGAGGCTGGTTGTTCTCTTCATGTATCTGTTTTGTCGGTACATTAATCTGAACTGATAAGGTGTTATCAGCCAACATAAATGCTAGTTCTTGCCGTAAGCATCAAATGTGTGTTTATATGAACTGGATGTGAGTCAGTTTGCCTTAGTTGGAAATCACCTGTGGATAAATAAAAAGGCATGGAACTGATTCTTCACTGAAACTGCCTTGACAACAGAAAAGAGCCTTTGGCTTTCTGCTTTGTGATTCGAAGGAGTCACCACCGTGTCCGCTCCCACTAACTGCGTGTTGGCATCCAAGCTGACTGCTGAAAACAAGCACAACACGGCAGAGAGTGTGCCAGTGGTCGAGCACACAGATAACAGGCTTAAGTATTGGCTGAGAAGTATTAAGACTACAAACTTTTTTTTCGCACTCTTCCAGTAAAGCCACTGGCTTAGTACCAAACGGCTCCAAGTCAAGGTCTTACTAGACACGGACCACTGAGTGAACTGACTGCTCTAGCTTGACTACATACCATGGATGCATCTTGTCTCACTGAATGAGACTAAGAAAATGCACAGGAATATATACACGTATACATACTCTGACATTCTGTCTTTCACACACTTCAACTGGTTAAAAGCAGCTGAGGGTTTTTCTTATAATTCTAACCAATTTTAAAGGGGACCTATTTTGATTTTCCTTATTTTCAGTCATGTTAATGTTACAATGCTGGATGTTCATATTAAATGTGGCCAACATGTCAAATAATGAGGTAAACATATGTAGAAGTAATCTCTGTGAGCAAAAAGCACCGGCTTCAGACTGCCTGAGCCGGCTTTGGCTATGGACGCATTTCTTTATATGGTCATCTGCTCCATGCATGTTCACTGATCCGCTAAAATTATGGCATTTTTGGGCGGTAGTCAAGCTGAACCATGACTCTATTACACAACAAAGCAATGTAAAATAAGCAGTTTGTTTGAAGGTGTGCTGGTTGTCAGCAGCTCTCCATCAAATATCATCATTACTGTGGCACTCTGACTCCAGGCAACCCAAATGTTTTTAGGTGTAGGGTACTAGGCACTTGGACCAATCTGTAGGTAGTGCCAGTGCACCAACAAGGACATGAGCAAACAGTAAAAACTGCCAAACCAGAGAAATGTCTGTTTTCCAATATTATGATTCTTCCAATGCAGCCTAAACTTTGTTCTCACTACAACCTGCACAATTTGTGGATATAAGCATGGCTAGCACATTGCAATTCAACCTGTTCCCAGTTGTCTACAGTACAAGAATTGGAAAGACATGGTCAATAGAATCAATAGAATGTCAGACAAAAATCACATCCGTTTCTGTCCTAATAACAGCCCAGACTGAGGTAAAAGTATAAATAAGCAGCTGTAAATAAGGCTGCTTTGTGTCTAATGTCTCAGTCTGAATATAGTCTGGAAAAGAAACCCATAAGTCTGATATGTGAGAATTGTCTGCCAGGAAGGAGAGCACAAGGGCTAAGCAGGGAGCACATCATTAAATATTGATGTGTCTCAATGGTAAACTGACAAATTTTAAATGCTGTTTATTAAGCACCTTCAGTTAGAGGAGCATGCTGGAGCTTTACACAAATCCCCTTCTACTTCCTGTTACACCTCATTTACTTTTCAGAGTTTTAGTGTCTCAGTGCTCCTGCTCACACATGTAAAATGCTCCACTGCTATTTGCAATTTATGATCAATGTCGTCCGTGTTGGTTATATGCCACTTTTATGGTTGACACAATACTTTAGGAAGAGATTGGTAAATATTCAGGTACACATCAAATTAATTTGTTCAGCCTTTTTCTTAATGTTTCACATTCAATCAAACATAACTGTCAGTTTTTATAAAGATAGAAGACAATTTTCAACATTCAAATTGTAGATGTAATTATCAAAACTGCTGCATATTTAGTCAATCAACTTAATAACCTAATGAGCTTGCTGCTATATCTCAGGAGGGGAGAGTCGGGTCTGTCAAACGACCATGCTGAGTGCTGTTCAACAACAACATGATATTTTGGGTGTGTGTTTTATTGACAAATCACAATACCAAATTAAATTATTGTCTTACTCAATCAACTTTAATTTTTTGGAACTTCATTAACTTATTTTTTTTAACTTTCAATATACCACTGCACTGCCACATACTAGCCTGCTGTCTTATTAGGGGTGCCACAGTAAGAAAATTTTCCCACTGATTAATAAATCCAGGACAACACCAGTGTTACTGGTTACACTGGACATACATAGCTCTGTGGGCATTTTTTGTGGGCGGTTTCCTCTAAAGGGAGTCTCCTTTGATTGATCAACTGCTGACTCTATGCAAATAACAGCAGGAATAATTCAAATAAGAGAGGGACCTACTGGAGAACTCTGGCAAAAACTATCAACATTTTTGAGATATAATTTCATATAATTGTCACTGAGTACCATCTGAGTAACTTAGTATTTACATGAGGCATCGGATGTCTAATTCTAAACAATAAACTTGACCAAAAAATCAAAAGCTTGGTGCTCAATACAAAAATCAGAATTTTAAACATATGGACTAAAGCTTTTAGAGGTTGGTGTTTCTATGTGGACTGGTGGTAGCGTATGTTGTTAGAAATCTGTTTTCAACGCAGGCACTCAAAGCAGTTCACCACCTGCACAATTTATAGTCAGGCATTACAGACCTCTTCAGACATAAGTCACATATCGTCTGTTTCTGAATTCTCTTCGATGACCTTTGAAGCTAACAGACCTGGTTTGTACCGCCCTTTGGGAGGAGAGGATATGCACTACAGTGCATGTGTGTTTGCACTATTAAATAATTTTCCAAACTCCCAACCTCAGGCCCTCCTGGGGATTATGGAGAATGCAATTATTTTTTATCAACATGACAGCATAATCAACTCATACCTAGGCAATCTCATTATACCCTAGACTGCCAGATGCCTAATCGGAACCTCTATTATCTCTACCTCTGTCTTTTGTCCTGTATGCTAGTGAATTCAATTGTAACATCATTAGTGGCTTTTATAGGGGCAATGACCTGTCTTCCGATAAATTATCAGAGGATCCCACAGGGTAAGCTTATCTTTTACATGAGGACATACACCACAAAAAGTCTAGATAAAGTTTCAGATATGTCCCTCAGAAATGTACTCATTCATCAAGCTGGTGAAAAACTCTAAGGAGGTTAAGATTTTTTATTGTAGTCAATGTAGTTTATAAAACATCAATGAGCAAAAGAATTAAACTGTCATGACCCATTTTTCAGCCAAAACCAATGTATGATTTGTAATTTCCCAAATTAAACAAGGAGCAGTGATAACAGTGCTTTAAAACACTTTTGAAATTTAATTGCAAAAGCCTCTGAACATATTCTTGCATGCTTCAGCTGAAATGGTGGAAGTTATCTGAAATCCTTGCAAAGATCTACAGTCATTTCCTTTTCCATTATTGTTGCTTTCTGTCAACAGGACAGTGTGTATTTGTGTTGTACCACTCTCCCCCACATTCCTCCTGCAATTGGAAGTGCTGATGACTGAGCATCGCCACTGGCCTTCATTTCTGCAGTAAGCCTTCCAGCCCTGATATGACTGAATCAGAGGAGGAATACAGTGTATTGGAAGAATAGAACAATAGGACTGCTGTGCAGCAAAAACAGCAAATCTGCTCAAATATTCAGCACCATAGGAATTAAAATAAAGAGAACTCATTTCTCCATGTACCAGTACAAATTGGAAAAGTCTGTATCCCCAGCGTCATGTGTCCAACAGTGGAAGTTGAGTACATTACCTAGGACTTGCACTGATACAGTTAGTCAGTTAAACAGAGATCTGATAGAAAATTAATCATCAAGTATGATAATTGATAATCAAGCAAAAAGGCTTGTTCTAAAAAAATAAAATATTAAAAATTAATGGACAAAATAATCTGCTTTGTCAACAGTTGGCTGAGACTTCCTTTTTGGTGATCAAAGCTCTGAATCTAAAGAACAACATTTCATTCACAAGCCATTGGGAAAGTATTTTTCACATACAATTGCAAACAAATGCACCATTTTATTTCATTTCACCCTTTCATCAATCCATATTTTCAAAGGAAAACATAGCTTAAGTAAATATATGGGAAATACTAGTTATAATATCAATATAAAATACTTAAAGCATTGTTCATATCATGTCAAAGCTCCTCTTTATAGAATGTGCCATGCTAGTATTGTAAGTTCATCTTCAGTGAGAGGCTTTATTATGGTATTTGGTTGTGGAAAAACATGTCAACATTGTGTTTGTATTGTGTTGCATAACAAGATACTAATAACAGCAAGCTTGAAAAGGGAACATTTTCTGTACATCATTCTGTACTGTTCACAAATATTGAGGTATAGCATTACAAAGACAGAGTTAGCTAACACCCTTGAAATCTGTGGCATTTGCTTGCTCTTTAAATGGCCTTATTATGTAAGTTACAGGATTGTTCAGAAAATGAACAGCATTTTAATATAAGCCACTTTGGTTTCATATGTGTTGAATATTAAGAAAGTGAAGAGACATCAGTATTTTTCACGTTGGATGAAAACGACCACATACTCAGAAGACTAACAGGAGAACTAAAGACAAGGCCAAATAACAACAGGGAGACCTTACATTCTATCTCACCACTTGTTCTCAAGAGTAGAAACAAATGTCTCCTGTCTCCCCCAACACACACACACACACACACACACACACAAGAAACATATTTCTGAGGAGGAGACAGGAAATAGTTGTGATTTTCATCAGTAACCTGTCAGGCACCAATGACTGATGGCTCAGAAATCCCAGTTTAATATAATTTCCAATACACCTGTCACATTTAAGGGCATGTTGCTCTAAAGGCACACAGTCAATGGACTCTGTAACAACTGGTTTCCCTGTGAGAAACACTGTGCTACCTCGCTTCCTGCTGGAGTTGGAAATGTAAACAATAATGATCCTTTCAGTCATGCAGCAATGGAAGAACATAGTGAAAATGTACACCAATCCCACTACGCTGTTTGCTAATATTCCCTTGTGCCTTTCAGCATCAGTAGTGTCCATTTGAAAACTTGTCACTATCACTGTTTGCAGATGGTGTATTTTAAGGGAGCTTTCACATCTTGCATTAAGATACTGAAAATCACTGTAGACTCACCGTTTGACCGACCTGAACATCATTTGAAATACTTAATATGTACGATCTAGAGAATGTCTGTTTTAATTTTCGTAGTATGCTAATGAAGACTTGTGGGGATATAGATGTTAATTTAATTTGCATTTTTTTGAACATTTCAGCCCTGTAGGACGTATAGGTGATTTATTTTGATTTTTTTAAAGTTTGGAATGTCACATGTCTAGAAATTTAGATTTGTTATAGTAAGCCGTGCCCACTTTAATCAACCATTACCAAATTTCTACATCCAGTCAGGATGCTCTTGGTTGTGCCTCTGCAGAAGGCCCGTAGGATCTTGGGCCCTATCTCATCTCAATAACCCTTTTCATAACATGGCTGGTGTGATCATCCCAGGTGAGGTCCTCTGTGACGTGAATGCAGAGGAGCTTGAAGCTGCTGATTTTCTCTACAGCAGACGCATTAATGGAGATGGGGTCCAGCCTCCTCTCCATCTATAGTCCACAATTAGTCCATTGTGTGAAGTTGTTGACCTCTCTCTTTTAGGCCGTCTCATTGTTATCGGTTGTCAGACCTATCACTAGCGTGTTTTTGGCAAACTTAATTACCATGTTAGAGCTATGCAGTGCATGGCCACACAGTCATGGGTATACAGGCAGTAGAGGAGGGGGGTCAGGACACAGCCCTGGGGGACTCCTGTGTTGAAGGTCAGGTGCTGGAGCTCATCCTCACCACCTGGCATCGACCCGACAAGAAGTCCAGGATCCAGCTTCACAGGCTGGGGTTGAGTCTGAGGTCCCTGAGCTTGGTGCCAAGTCTGGAGGGGACTATGGTGTTGAATACTGAACTTTACACTATGAACAGCATTCTCAAATAAGAATTCACTCAATTCTACAAACAGGTGAGGGTGGTGTGGAGTGTTATGGCTATAGCATTGTCTGTGGATCTGTTTTGTTGGTAAGCAAACTGGTTAGGGTCCAGGGTGGGCAGTCACATCCTACAGATTAGGTTTTCAACATGGCTGTCAAAGCATTTGCTCACTATGGGAGTGAGGGCAACAAGGTGGAACAATGGTGGAAGACTTGAGGCAGGAGGGGACCACACACATAAAAGAAAAGGTTGAATATTTCTTACAGGAGGGCAAATAGTGATACCACCTGATTCAGCACTTTTTTTAAAAATTGCACATTTTTGAAACAGTATGATAAAAATTGTAATATGGACACATTTGACAGATCTCTTCCAATAGAAAATTAAATTGCTTGTGTATGCCTCTGCCTCTTGGGAAAACTGTTGTAGGTAAATTTTCCTAGCCTCCGAACCACTTATTGACAGAAAGATTGGCTGCTATAATCCCTTCATCTTTCTACGCTGCCTTAAGCCTCTTGCAATATCTCTATCCATCTGGTACACAACGGCACTTGGGTCCCTTGGCTTATCATGTCTAAACTATCTCATGCCTTCTACCTCATAGGCAGACTTAATCACAACCTTGCTTTTTCCTTTCCAGCTGGCCAGTAAACAGATAGAGCCTCCTGCCAGTCTGCAAAGCTTTGACAGCCAACACAATTCTCTAAAACTCCTCCAAAACTCAAATCAAAACTCAAAAATGCATAATAGTAATAATAGAAGAATACAAAAAGAATACAATTTTTTTTTGTTTTTTGTGTGTATTAGATAGAGACAGTGGAGATAGTAATACGAAACATGGGCAGCAGTTACATAGTATTACCACTAGGCTACCCTGACAGCCCTGCTTTTACATTACGTTTCATTACCATCAAGAGTTCTACTAACTCCAGATATCTTTCTCATTGGCATTTTGACAACTCTTACAGATGAAAGCTTGACAAGGTCTGTCTTTCTTTATTCTTGTCCAGTGCATAAGCAGTTTTCTGTTAATTTGTCATTAGTAGCAGTCAGACCTAGTAATTATTGCTAACTCTTAGCACGCTCCTAGTAGCAGAAAGTGTGCTACAGTAGAAATGCAGCCTAATGTCAGCGGTACTTGTGATGAGGTCCTGTCCTCCTTTTGTCTCAATTGCTCACAGATGTTCCTTGCCTCAGATCCCACAATCTAACGTAGTGTAAATAAAAGGGCTGGCTGGACACGAACCAGTAAATCTGAAACATACTACTGGATAGTCAATAGAGCCTGAAGCCCAGAGGTGGGTGTTGCCAAAGAAAACACGCACCATTTGATTTAACATTTGCAATGAGCTATCGCAGTCGGCAGCTTAGAAGCCACTTGTCTTGCTGAAATGTGTTTGCAGTTGTATGAGCAGGATGATCTATTATAGCATATCAAATGAATGAGCAGCAAGAGATAAATTAACTCAAATGAAATGTTCAGTATAGTATTAGATAGTTATAGTTTGTTCCATTACATGTTGTTTTTATGCAGTGTATCAAAGCTAAAAGTAGCTGGTGGTTTCCCAAAGCATTCACCACCTAAATTTGACCATGGCCTGAACTTGCCTTGCTGTCTTGAACAACTTCAAAAGAAAATGAAACCCAGACTCACTTCCGGTTTAATGCAAGACAGAGATAATGCTACATAATCAGAATAACTAAAATCTACAGAGTATGTACAAGCTGAATCAAAAGCTGCTGGTAAGAAAGCCTTCTTTGTTTGATGTGAATCTCATTACTTAGCCTCATAGCCTAACTGTCATTTGTAGGTGAGACCATGCTAATCAAAATACATTCAAACTCCCCTAAACGACTGCTGTACATAGCCTAAAGGATCCTTAGAAAAGCAGATTTAAGTCTTTGAGAGTTATGAGAGTTATGATTGCCATTGCGAGTGCTGCAAAGGGTTTTTCATCTTAAAATCTCATATCAGGACAAAGACAAAAATATGAAAAGGTGGCATCTTTTGTGACTCTGAAGAACATGATGTACCAGTGCAACTATAGAATTAAAAAAAAATACACTTATGAATTAACTTATTTTTGCACATGCCTAGTGTAAAAATAATAGTCACCTTTGAGCTTTGATAATTTGTTCAAGTACATATCATTCATATATTCAAGAGTACAATATACACAAGATTATCCTTTACAGTAAGAAATCACAGAACAATCAGGTCGATCACAATGCAAGGTAATAGGGACTACTTTGATGTCAGGGTATGGTAGCTCAATGACTATTAATGACTCTTATCACATCACAGCAAGAGGTCCTTGAGTTAAACCCAAATAGGGCCACAATCAACACTAACTAATGTCCATATTTAATCATAATTGATAATTATATCTTGACTCAGCTCCACAGCACTGTTCACCAAAAGATAATAGAAGTAGGGCATGGCTGACAGTTCTTTGGCTCTAGCTGGGAGCCCTACTAAAAAGAAACAATTAATCGACTATTAATGAGCTAAATTGACTTGGTAGGTGACAGAAGATAATGGGGCCTCTCATAAGACCTTCCATACAGAAAACAGGACTAGAGTAAGGGAGAATGTAAATGCTTTTACTTACAATGATGGGTCAAGGCTTCCAAAAACCTTGACATTTTGTTTGTGATGCAAATTCTTTGAATCTCCCATGATGGAGGGCAAGTCCTTTCTGTGAAACCATTCCTCATAACATAATAATTACGTGACACAACATATATGTTTAGCTACACTAACTAAATTCTATCAATGATACTGGCTCACACTGACCTGAAATTTCCCACACTAGATGATCAACAATGGTTTACTTTTCCTTCGTAAGGATGTTTCGTGGCCCTTCAGACTATAATTGTTGCCTCTCATAAGCAATGGCAAAAGTTGGATGACATTGTTGTATAAATTGAATGATTTCAAGTTATATATTCAAGATTTTTTCTGACTTTGTTCTCACATCACAACATTAACGTCATCAATAATGATGTATGACATATATGCCAACTAACTATAATTTTAGCACTTATTATATTGATTTAAAATCAACTATATTCTCTTTGCAACCTCAGTTCTTTATTGGTTGTATTTTGTTTGCTCAGCATCTCATCAGGTTCTGAAAGCTTTTCCCATTAAAGGTTGCTATCTACTCTGGGCAACTGGGTTGGTACTGTTCAGGCCTGTCTAAGCAAGCCGATAGCTGCAAATTGACAAGGGGCCAGCTAAGCCCCTTGGTAGAAGCCTGCCCTGATTAATTAGAGCCATGGAAGATGGAAAAAATATCTGGAGCTTAGTACTCCTGTAATCCGTCTCTCCAGAGATCATGAGCTCAGAGCTTGACCAAGGAAAATACAATGAAGATGACTTGGTAAAGCAAACAGTAGTCCTCTCACTGTTTATTCCAGTTTTCTACTGATCTCAATTCCACCATCACCAGCAAAATTAACTGCAGGCAACCCAAGAGAGTTCTGAATATGCTATTTTATTCAAGAATATACTCAAAGCTATCAGAAACTACTGATGGCTGAAAAAGTAAAAAAAAGTTAGAGAGGTATTAGATGAAATGAACCTTGAATGTAGAACCCCATGAGAGTCTGGCTTTGTTTAGCAATCATAATATTTTCCCCCAAATGGTCTTCCTTTAATAAAAATCATTATCCATTGTGTTTGTACCAAGCCTTTTCTGTCACTTTGCAAGAAGAAACCCGGTATACAATAATCAAACCAACAGGCCATAAAAATGACTATGACAAGGATAAAATGAAGAGAAAACTAAACATAACAGTCTGTTCATCAAATTGATAAAAACAAAATTGATAAATAGAGATTAAACGTAATCCAGTTAGTTTGATTGAAAACAAAACAGGAAGAATTATTTCAGTTAGAATTTATGTAGTTCTAATTATCACTTGTATTGTGTTAATAACAATGTGTTAACCAATTAATTACTGTCATCTGGGAACATGGCAACATTGCTAAAAAGAAGTCTGACGGAGAAAGAAAAATGAACAGTTATCCAATCAGACACATTGTAAACAGACCTTCAGGCTAGCCAAATGTATTTAAAAGAGAAAACAAGGGTGAACAGTTAAATTAGCCCCAACTAATGTTGGCTCAGATGACGTCATTAGATTGTTTATTTATCAGATTCCGCACAGCTCCCTCTGGAGCCACAACTTTTTTCATGAATGCAGTAGCACTCCCAAAGATCTGTTCACCTTTAAGTTGGCCGTAAACATCAGTAGCAAAACACTTCTTCGAGAACTTACTTTGGCAAACATCGTATCTTTTCAACAAACCATGTCTGCTCTTTTAAGAGAGCTGTACAAGAATAAAATGAAATGAGGAAATATCTGACCAAAGAACAAGTAAACAAGCCTCTGACCAAGCATGCAGTGCCCATTTCCAGTGCTTTACGGATTTCCAAAACTCAAAGAGTAGGTTCTACGCCCAGGCAAAGTAGTGGGTGAGGGTTTAAGAATTGGAACTCTGTCTCTTTGGGTTCCTTACTTTGTCATTCATGTCCTTTCTGATCTTCAGGAATGAACTCCCCACTAGGAGGGCAATAACTCCCATTGACTTCTGTTACTGTCATCTCGGCTGGCTAGAATTATTCCTCAGATCTATACAGAGCGTGACCCTGAAAAGTGTTTTCAATTACTTGCTGCTGGTGTCAACTTCTTGTGCTGAGCTTGCTGAAATTGAACACCCCAAACTTTAAACAAGACCACAAAGTTACACTGCACTGCTGCTATCAACAACATGGAATTATACATTTGACAAATACCTCACAGTGCCTTGCATGGTATAATTTGAGAGCAAATTATGCTCGGTACATAGAAAGATCAGCCAAAGCACTTTGGGCCACATTTGGTTCAGTGCAATAAATAAAATATCAGAGCATAATGGGAGCAGTTAAGTTGTAATAGCCCGCATTTGTGTTGGCTCTCAGGTGACCTCGTCCACAGAGGTCTGGGAACACGCTGTTCAGGCCCTTCTCCCACAGGCCATGCGTGTGAAGTGTGCTTCCCAAAAAGATATGTAATCAAGGTTGACAATTCACAGTCATGTGACTGACCACAGAATGCAACCTTGAGAACTGTTTGAATCAATGTTGTTGTTCTGTAGAGTGAGCTGAATGTAAGTCACCAAGACAATGACCACAGTCCATCCTTGGGAGTGATGACTGTCTATAGGGGGAGACCAACTGAGTCATCTCACTCTCCCGAGCTTGTGATGGATGTAAACAACATCTGTGCCAAAAGTAATATCTTTCGAACTATTCTGCCATTGCTTCACTTTCAATTCATTTATCAACAATGTGAATCAGTCAGCATTCAGATTGTTACTACAGTGTATTTTATACTCTTGCAATTAGATCTCTGCTCAGGTTGTAGATTGGTAGAAATACACTGGGAATTACATGAAGTCACAAAACTCCATGTACAAATAAAAATAATAAAGGTAGTTGTGTTATCCTGCAGGAACAGGTAGAGGTAGAAATGTACAATCAAACACTGTACATGCTTACCAAGTCCTGAACAAAGGTCCAATCGGCCAAGTGACAACATCTATGTAGCTAAGTATAGGTGTGTAGGGCATTTACTTTTTTACATTCACTTATTTAGTGGCAGTGGTAGTAGAAAATACTTACTTCTTTTTAAAAAAGTATGAGCATAAAATGGAGATAACCAAGTACAAGTACCTCAAAACTGTACATAGTTACTTTACACTACTGGATTTGAGTCTCACTTTATCAACCATGTGTCTTGTGTGGTTACGCACACACTACTTGGACCAAACAAATCCCCATTCCCCACACTAATTTAGAAGACAATAGACGAATTCCTCTGGAAATGAGTGCATATGTACAATGCAGCTGTCACTTTGCTTTAAATGCGAACTCTGCATGAACTTTGCAGGATTATAACTATATTTCTTTAACACCATTGTTTACTTGTTAGAGGTGTGCTGTCCCTGTCCCAGTGTCCCTGAGCTATTACAGCCTCAGTTGGCAGAGCGTCATGTTGTTAAGGGTGATGACTTTACTCTAATATATGTGTAAGGTGTAAACTCTGCTCAGGCTGATTTGCAGTGGCACCTATAAAGTTCAAATCCTCCTCCTCCTAACCTCCCCTCTGTCCCTCTCTCAGGAGTACTTGCCCTCAGCTGTATACCGTGACATGGTACTAGGCCAAGAAGGAAATTCCAATCAATCACACTTAGTGGAATGAAGTGTGGATGAAGGTAGTGATGTGGCAGTGGTCGTGATAATGGCTTTGAGAAGTCGGAGTCTGCCTGCCCTCACCACCTCTCACTGTATCGGTGATGGAATAGTCCAGGGTCTCTGGGGAGAGGAGAATTCCTGCCCACAGAATACTGAGGAGATGAGTCATGGAACATTCCAGAGACAGGTCCCAGTAATAGTGCACTTAAATCTCACCTTAACTAATCCACAAATTTCATACAAGTTACATGATTCATCCAAGACAGATTTTCACTTCCATGAATCATGAACCTCTTTTCCACAACTGCCACACGTCTGGTATTAATTTTGGCACTACTTTATTACTCCAGTGCAGTTTCTGCTAATGTTACAATTTCTTGCTCTCCCCAATGTCCTATAACCTGTAGAATGAACTTATCACTGTCAAAACTGTATATACATTCATCTCTTAACCCAGAAAGAAGAGTCAATGATTCAAAGACTAGCAGAGGGATATTTTGCCTTGATAACTTGACAGCAAGCAGCAGATATGAGTTTTCCTGTCAGTATCTTTCAAAGACTATGTGCCTCCAGCCTGATTCCAGACTTCTGAACCACTGCCAACATCTAATTTTTTTCAGTGTTTTAAATATGGCTTCATACTGTACTCATTGATGGCTGTGCCAAAGCCTGAAAAAGGTAACTTGACTTGCAGAAATAACAATGTATGTTTCTAATCTACATGAAAAATGATCAGCTGCTCCTAAGAACTGCCAACACAGTGTGTGGACTGAAAATTACTTTGGTGAGATGCTTAAGCCACTCCCTACTGGTTGGTTGGGTCCAAAATGGGCTAACATTAAAGCACAATGTCTGAATAATAAAGTACAAACAAAACGGCAATTTAGTATAATCAGGTTATGTTGCCTCAGCCTTGCCATTCACATGTGGGTGGACAAACACATTACTCAATATTAATTCCAGGCTTCAGCCGATTCTCATTCAGCCCAACAACCAAGGAGTAACTCCCTTGTATCACTGATAATTCAAATGTCATGTCTGGTAAGTGTGCCTTTTGATATGGAAGTTGTGGGATTTGGCAACTTGGATATATTTGAATCTATTTAAGAAGCTCTGCCCTCCATAGCTGCAAAAATAGCATCAACCCAAGAGGGTCTTATAAGAGATTTTTTGGTAATAGAGATATTTACTTATAAAACCATTTCTGTAAAGTCTAATTACGATAAAAAGTCATAGACGGAATGAAGTCAGAAGCCAATAATTGTGCATAAATCTCTTAATATGGTATGGTCCCTTTAATAGGTCCCTTCCTATATTTGATCATCCCCTATGTTGTGGCAATGGTTCTGAGTTGGTGGATGCACAGAGATACTCTGAAAAAAACTGTCTCTAATAATGTAATGGCATGTTTACTTGCATAAAATATTTTGTTTGTGGAAAATAAGCCTCGTTAAAAAGTATGTTATAGACATACGTATCAATGCAAATAACTATTAGTTATTGATATAATAGCATATGAGGTTATTTAACTGAACAGTAATACTAGAAAGTATATGTAATACAAGGATATTGTTGTGCATTTAAAGCAATCACCAAGTCTTCCATTTCTCAAATTGACCGCAGTGAATGCAAATGATAATTAAAACAGAACTGAATTTTGAGTCATTCAAGCAGTTACAATGTCCTCAGAAAATGAACAGATCTGAAAAAGGACATGTAGAAGGTCTTGATGAGCAGATGTGAAAAAGATCTATTCATCACTCAAGAACTTGCTGCAGGACAGGCTCTTCCAGCCCTATTAGCTGGCAATGTGCATCTGCACAAGAACAATGGCCTTCATTCACCAATCTCATTGAGTTTTGCTCATGTTCTCTGTTTACAGTCAATGTAAAATCCAGTCGTAATACATATTCATAAGAAGCAGAAAATCTGTGTTTTCCTTCATACATCTCATACATTTTAGTGGAATAATTTCACTAACATTAACATATATACCTCAGTGTGTCTCAACAACTATAGTTCTAATAAACTCATCACAACTACGGAGCAAGAAGAAATCTACTTCTATTTGCACTGCATCAGTAAATGACTGTAATATGGTTTAACAGCAACCATCATTCATGCATACACTTAGAGCTGTGAAGACCTGTAGCATCTAAATAGGCAGTCAAAACAGTCTGAATTGATTTGTAACCATTTATTTTCCAAGAGAGAGGCTGACAGCTTGTTGCCTAAGAGAGGAGAACTTTCACTGAAATGTTCAGTTTCATGTTAAAGCTTCAGTGAAAAATGTAGAGATTTGCATAGTGAGTCATAATGTTGAAGGCTTTGTGGAAGTGTGTTTTAGATTAACCAAAAACTAGTTATACTAGGTTGTTTCTGTTATTTTATATCCTACTTGATAAATGAGGTGCTTTGAGGACAACAGCCATTAATGTTGACTGCATAAATTCACTGGAGGGCAGCATTTCAATTCGTGCATGTAAAATGATCACTGACGACCCTAAAATTGTGAGGAATCGAACAGGCAATGAAGCAGAGATTTGACTATGTGCTCTGAATTTCTATTGTCCTGAAATGCAGATGTATCTGCAGGAGGTCTGCTAAACCCTTCAACATGCTACTAATTAATGCAGAGGCTTTTGACTACAGATGTATTTATGTTTAAAGACATAAAATTCCACAAGTTATTCAAAATGGGAATGAGAGTAAGGCAAGTTCAAGACTTCAGCAGAAAGTGCTTTGGACAAACAGCTCCAGACCAAAGGAAACATCATCAGGGTTGGAATTCCAGACGTCGTCTAGTCAGACAATAGACAGCAGCTGCACAGAAACAAGTCCATTTATCCGGACTCCCAAGACGGTGCTCAGTAGGGCTTTTATTTCCTAGCAACTCAAACAGACTTATGCCATTTGTTCTCAGCACTTCAACTGTAAATGCTGTTCATTTACAGTATGATAGAGCTCTCTGCCAAAAGGAGGCTACTCAGAGGTGATGGCAGAGAGAGGCAAAACTGGCAAACACCCACTTGCTTTAGAGCACTGTCTCTTGTCTTGATGTTTCTTTTCTATTCTCATCAAAAGCTCTCACAGTGTGAGGCATTAAGGCTTTTTCTTTAGTAGGACTGGATATTGAATTTGTCATCCATCTGTAAGGTAAAACTGGTACAATCCCAGAAACGTATCAGAAATAATGGGTCTAACAAAGTCCAAACAATGTAAGGTTGGAACTGCTTTGCTTCACTAATGATTGGTAAAAGCAAACAGTAGTTACGACAGTAAAAGGCCAAATGAGTTGTGATGCCTCCTAACACCATATTATTGCAGTATTTTGGTGATACTCTAAGCTCACTGCTCACCACACATTCTCGTGGAAAAGCAGCCTAGTTTGGGGTCCTATGACAAGCTCTGAAACAAGAAAAAATCGTTTATATCATGGCATGAGGTGTGGACAGCACTTGGAACTGCACAGGGGTATATAGCTACGTTTGTTGGACTTACCAATAGCATAAATATACTGACAGTGCAATCCACAGTGAAACTGATCTCCTGCCACTACAACTGACATATTCACACCCCTTTCAAACTCCACGCTGACTCCACATTCCCAGAGCATACCCCTTATTCCCATATCCCTATGGCAAGGACCACCAAATGAAACTCTCATCTCCTGTTACAACTCCTGACAGTTATGCAAACAGAGCAGGCAAATTTCACGAAGTGATGTTTTTTCAATATCAGCTCTGTGTGCTTATGGAGGAAACATACTTTCATGCTGGTAACACTCATGCATTGACAGGCTCCAAGGGCAATTTTGGCCTTTTCTCTTCAGATTCCTAATGTTTGACTAAGTGCAGTGTCACATTGAAAGGATCACAGTGCATTTGGTGGGGATTTTGTTTGAATTAGTACCAAAGAGAGATGAACAGACAAAAGTAGACAGACATGTAGAAACACACAAATTTGTATGTTTTAGTATCTGCAGTGGTACAAAAATAGCTGTTTTCTTATAAGCTCATTCAACTCTCTAAAAAAACAACTTTCTTTTCAAAAAGTCTAATGGGTAGAGGTTGCCAGCAATTCCATATTTTCAGTCCACTCTGAAAATGGGGGGCACATTTGCTTTGATGTGCTTCTTCTTAGAGAGTGGTGTTTTTCTCTAAATGCATTTTTGATGGAAAAGAGGTGCAACTGTTATCCCTTTAGGGTTCACTGGACTGTGTCACCAGCTCAGAAAGTATATTCTCATAGTTTGCTTGTGCACAAAAAAGAGAGAATGTTGGAAGAACAGGCAATTACTGTAAGTTAGTGTGACAGCGCACATAAGGCACTGTCTGAAGCCCATAAATAGTTAATGTCACCCAGGAAGACGGAAGCAGAGTTGTATCAATGGTTTTGTTCCATTCAATGTCAAAGTAAATAACTGCTTCTGTGCATTATATTTACATGGAGAGAATAAGAGGTTAAATTATGCCTTCTTTTAAGCTGTAGATAATGAGAACTACTGTGCTCGCACATCTGCCAGGGGACTCCAAAAACCTGGCAACACCACATACATCTGGTCATAAAAAAGAAAAACAGTGATGGAAATAGTCATAAGAATACAGAGCTACCAAGGGAGGCAAAGTAATGTGACTCCAGTGAAGCAAAAGTAGCAATTACATTGTCGAAGCTGTAAACAACATGGGATTTGTAATATACAATGAGTAGAAAGAAAAGGATTTTCATAGTATGCTGTTCATAAACTTTTTTTTTCCGAATATGCAAATACATTTGTATCTTTGAATGTGTCTATCTCTTCTCTCTCTTTGATTTCCTTCCACACTAAGCCAGTTTTTCCACCTCTTTCAAATAGAGCTTTTTATAATTATTCCTCAGAGAGACCACCACTTTAACTAGATTAACTAGATTTAACTAGAACTAGAAAAAAGAAAAACAACAGAACCCTTTAACATTCATCTCTGCAAGTTTAGCTACTGATCTTTGAGTCTAATAAGGAAGTCACACATCATCTCTGGTTTCAGCTCTCTGTGGATGTTTGAGAGCTCTGGGGGATTGAGAACTACACCCAGCTTTATCAGGCTTATTGTCTGGATTAACAACAACACATGCTGGTACAACCATCATGCCAAGAGCAAACCGATAACATCAGTGATGTAGCAAGCAGAAAATGAATGCAAAAAATATGCAACGTCTATGATACAGATGTGTAAACAGGTAGATATGTCTTGAATACAATTTAGAAGAGGAAAGCTTTGACATATTCCATGTCAGATTGTCATACTAGTATCAGAATAATCTGCTTTTTTGTGCTTTTTAGATCATAATTTCCTGGTATGAAATGACATATCCTGTCAGACATCAGTGAATTCAAAATGACCCATACGAGCATTTTCTGGTTCAGACATGGTTAAATTTGGGTAACTTAAACACTTAGTTGAGGTTCTTCATGGAGTTGGAGTCAAACTCTATAAGAGTCATCTTAATGCCAGTTTTAGTACTAAACTTAATCATATGTCAAAATTAAACTGTTCCTAATGACTATTATTCTCATGATTTGAATTCAATCTCATAACATAGAAACATGGATTGTAGAATAAGATATATATTGATGAAGTTACCTTGTTTTTATACCTTGAAAAGCAAATTAATGTAATATACTACAACATAAATTGTGTAAGTTAATGCTTTCATACCAAAATATTTTTGGTAATATTTTCAGCTCATATTTTACAGAATTTGGACATAAGAAAGCATTGTGAAACCTTAATTTTACAGGAAAGGACATGAAACAAGTACATTCACTGTTGGTTAGAAAGAGCAGACTAGGCCAAAGATACCCACAAGGACAATCTAATTTTTCTATCCATTACTGATGAGTCACATAACCTTTTAAAGCATGTGGCAGTGTCTTGAGTGTCCTTTCTGGTGCTGAAATCTCAAATATGGTTGAATTACCATTTTAATTCCACTCCCATAGGCTAAGATAGCAGTGACACAAATCCATAAAAATATGGATATCTGTCTCATGGGTGTTTACATTGTGTAAAAGGTGGTTGTGATAGAAGAGCAGCAAGGAGGAAAACATGGATGCAAAGAAGGTAAAAGCACAAAGCTGATTTTTAACTGTTTTGTAAATTGCAAAATGGCAATATGTAGTGTACCCAGCAAAGTCTCCTCCAACAGCTTTGGCTTACCCCAAAACAAACCTAGGAATGCTACTTTCATGGCTATTGGCTCAACATGTCCAGATATAAAAGTTAAAACTCAGTTAACCTCTACATCCAACAAAACTGATGATTTGATTGAGGTGGATGCCACATCATCCCAAAGGACACACATAACTGACCTGTGTACTGTCATTGCTACCGGTACAGATGGAATTCTCACCCTTGCATCAGCTGCAGTCCACAGTGTGAAGGTAAATTTTTGGGCTTTTTTCCAAACTGTCTAGACTTTCCATCCTTGCAGGCCAGCATGGGATCCCTGATAGTGGAAATCTATTCTGCAAAATGCTTAGAACCTCTAATGAAGAAATGAAGCATGGAGGAACCATGACAGGCCACAGCCAGAGGGAACCATACAGAGGGAGAGCCAGCTACTGAAAGAGAAAGATCTGGTCAGAGTGGAGGGGGTATGACAGGAAGGAAAGAATAGCAGGCAGAAATAAAATAGTTTGAAGGAAGAGGGAAAAGAAACAAGAAAAATAAAGACAAGAAATGGTTGACAAACAGAAATGGAAAATAAAAAGAAAGAAGTTGGCCCCCATTAGAGCCTTGTTGAACCGTCATGTCTGAAATGACAATGAACTTTTGACAATGTACCTTAATGTGCTGCTCATGCTGATGCTACTTTTCAGTGACAATGGAAAATTATTGTATTCAAAAAGGACAGTGTTAGCTGACCATTTCAATTTCCCCTGTTTGTTTTAATGAGACTTCAAACAAGCACATCACCTTTCAAAGCATTTGACAATGAATAAATGTTGATAATTTGGACGAAAATATAATTAGACAGGTACCATTTCAGCATAAACATCCATAGTTTTAGTGTTTAATGACTTTTTTCCTTCCAACTTATGCCATTGGAATAATATTCTGAGCTGCCATTGCCACTAAAGAAACCTTTTAACTATAAACTGTTCTAAACAGTTTCCTCCAGAAACCATTCGATATCTTGAAACATACAAGCTGGTTAAAATCATTTCAGGACATGGCAGCACCATAGTGTGAAAACTACCACTTAACTCTAAAGCTCTATTGCAATTTTTAGCTTCCTTTAACTTATTGGTTTGGTTTTACAGCACATTTACTTTCTGGTTGAGTCTTGACAGTTCTCTTCAGCCCCCCCATAGACTAGTGGTCTCTCTTTTGCTGGTGGAGGAAGATGAATATCTAGGAGCTAAAAAGTAAGATTTCCTCTCTCAGAGTTTGACTATAAATAAATGATAATGTTGTTCTCAGTTGGATGCGTAGGAGGCAATCGTTTGCCATCAACTAGGTGACTCTATGTTATGTCTGTGAATCTCTCAGCTTGTTTTGTTATGTTCCTGCTCCCTATTGAACAAAATTTGATGAATGCAGCTTAAGTATACAGAATGTGTGGAAAATTTACATTGTGTGCGTCTGGGTGCGCTATCTTCATTTGCAGTGTTTTCAATCCTCTTGGCTCAGTATCACCTTTAGTCCCCCTTTGGCACAAATCTGCCAGGCTGACTCATTGTCTCAGGTGAAGCCAAGCAGAAGACATGGGTGACCAAGCCCCTCAGAGCCCCGCCTTCCCACACACACACACACACACACACACACAACCAACCCCCACTACACCACCCCTACCCGTGCTCTACTCCTGAGATTCCCGTCATTTCACCCTGTCTGCTAAGGGACTCCTGGGATCACGTCGCATATCAGCCTGGCGCCTTGCCTCCTGCCACCATCAGCAGTCATGGGAGGGGCACACCCTTGCTCAGCACGGTTCCACTTTCAGCACACACCAGTCATTGGTCCTCATTATTTATGACATTTTCTACATGATTATTAATTCATCAGAATTATATTATATTTCAGACACAGTCCAGACGCTGTCACATCTGTGGCGTCTCTGGAGCCCAGCAGGTCCTATAGGAGTGAGCACCGCCCACTCCATCAATCCCCTTGCCCCCACCCACCAATACTATTTTTCCACATAATTCTCTAATTGGGTTTTGTTTATGGGTTCTGTGATCACTGGAGACAGAATGATCGGTGCTTTTGCCTCCCAAAGTCTAATGGGGGAAAACTTGTCTATTTATCTGCTGCCTGCTTCATTTTCACTAATCACATTGTCATCTAGCAAACAATGTTTTCATTCAAGATGTGTGAGCATCTATTAATATTATAATAATGTCTGTATTATACTGATAAAATATCAAAGCCATTCCCTCTCCTTCATTATTCAAGATTATTATCCCTGATACCAACATTAGAAATGCAGGCCTTTGTCGGTGCGCTGACTAATCAAGTGTTAGGGTTACAGTTTTCCACAGAGGCCCATTTTAAAGCTCCAATAATCAATACTTTTAATGGATCAACTTACTAAAGGCATTGCTCATACCCAGAGAGAATTATCACCCAACTCTGCCACTCCTCTCACACCAAGAGAGTTGTATTTGCCTCTTCTAGCTCATTTTAGCTCTGCTCATAAACCCAATTTTTTGCAGCGTCAGGAAGGTGTTTTCATCAAAAACCCACTGGCACACTACCCAGCACCACCCAGCACCAGATGACACACAAAGTTAGGATCTAGCTTGTGAAAACAGTGGAGCGTCTAGCATATAAAAAGACACTTTTTTCCCCAGAATTGGTAGAGAAAACAGAGCTAAAATATTGGACTCACATTCATCAAACAGCCACAAATCCACCTCCAAATGAATGTTATTGTTGCTCCACGTCGGCTGAATGAATTGTCTGCTAACATGATAACTTTAACAACTTGATAAGTGATAATATAAGTAAGTGACCAAAAAGTCAATTATTGAGCTGTAATCTTTGATTTCACCCTATACAGTATTGATCCAAGAAAAACCAACAAACCTACATGTTATTACTTTAGCTGTATCTCACTTAACTTTCATACAGCTCCAAATATTCATGCTCAGACTTGCCTGCAGTAACCACAGTCTCCTACTGTTGAGGGTGGTTGGAGGAAAGGATAGAGTGTTGCTCATTGACTTTATCTTCTAAGATTTCCCTAGCTGGTCGATGGATTCCAAACTCTAAACAATTACTGTTTGACATCAAAAGGGCTCACTTGGAAAAAAACATAACCCGAGTGCCAAAGATAGTACAGGTGTCGGATCCTTTCTGGTAGTCAATTCAAACTCTCTTGTCAAAACTGGCGACAAGCAGCATATGGCTAGAAAAAGTGAAGTGAATCCAACGGTGTCATATCCCCTGAGAGCAGTTAGCAACCTATAGTGCGGAAGAATCATGAGGCCCAATGTTAATTTGTTCCCCTTGGTCAGTTTCACTCTTTAAGGTGTTATACTTTTACTTCACTGCATTTACTGATCCGTGGCACCCAACTGTAAAAGAGCAGGATAGGCTACTTTGTGCTGTGTCTTACCAAAAAAGTTTTGAGGTTTGATATCTGGCCTTACACAAGACACTATCATTTGGTATTTAACGTTTCAAAAATCACAACATTAGAATGATCAGTTTTTTACTGTCCATTAAGTATAATCAAAGTCCCTGAGTGCCACTACAATGCAGGCAATCATTCACCAGAAGCATTATTCTATAATTATTGCCGTTATGTTGCCTTTGAAATCTTAATTTTAGCCATATACATCAGTCTAAGAAACAAGCAAATATGTTCAATATAAAAACACAGAGGCACCTCATTTCAAAACTACTTACAACCCTGTGTAGGACAGACCCAAAGACAGACCAGTTTCATCACTGTGGAAGATAAATTGCCTTACATGATTGTCAGGGTTTTGCTTTCTACTCTGTAGCTTTGTTACAGTGGCCCTACAGTCTTCATACTCGTCATTACTCTCACGCTCTGATAAACAGGTTAAGCTGTTTATAAATCAGCATTGACATTTGCCTGTGAAGACATTAAAGCTGTGATACTACACTCAATCACAAAACATTCAAACATTTTTTTTAGTGTATGTGAAAAAAGCCAGCAAATCATCTGCCCTGAAAGACCTTTTGTTCACAGCTCTTCTACATACATGGTGAAATTCTACTAATAGCTAAGATGTGAAATTATCTTCACACATCTTGTTTAAAATTTCTGCACAAAACAGGCATAATTTGATAATAAAAATGATGTGTCTGCTACAGTTTGTCTCATTAAATTAATCTTGCTCAAGAAATGCTCTTTCCTCATAAAATGATAATGAAATTCATGTGGGTGGGGGTTTTTTTTCAGTCTCTTTCATAATGAAAACCTCTGCTTGAGAAATGATGAAAATTGTCAGCAGTCTAGATGAAGAATGCACAATAGAAAACAAATATCTTCACCCTGAACCATAAGTCTTTCAGCAGACAATAATGAAACAGAGAGACAACAGAAAGTAGTATTCACAAAGAAATCTATTGGGGAAGATAAAACCCCTTCTGCAAACTCACAGCTGATGTGGCATAGCTTCCATGTAGGTTAATGAAGTCCTAATTTAGACTTTGATGAGAACTCATATTGTAGGGCCAAGAAAAGAGCACAAATGTCAGGTAGCACACACTTTTTTTTTTGTTCAACCATCTTTCCTGGACACCAACCGGGATGACGGCTACAGCTTCTAAGCACTGCATCAAATCCAACACAGAATGCTCCAAACATAGACAAAGGACTCCCTCCACCCATGGCAGGCCAGAGGACAGTGATTAATGAGGCCACACCAGTGGAGAGTGGCTCCGTTATACTCCACCTCCACTCTTGTCTCTGCTTCAGCAATGAGAGTGTCAACAAGTAACTAATGACTGCCAAGATGTCCTCTGTTATACATTTCCTGAAAACATCACAGTCCTTATCACCTCTAACGCTGCATTTACATTCACAGTATGGGATCAGCATGCTGCCATAAAGTACAATTTTTTTTTTTTAAATAGGTTGGACATTACTGTTTTGTACCTGAAATAGTATGGATAGTTATGAAACTATTCTATGCACTGGCCTAATATGGAGACCCAAAGCTTACTGGAACCAAATTCCAAAATTCAGTTTTGATTTAATGTTTCATTCACCAAAGCAACATACTGGCTACACACTCTGTCCCTTTTCCCATGGGGTATCACAGATCTACTTACAAACACACTGACAAACAACCTGTCCTGCGCCTAGAGTGTTACACCACAAAACAGCCTGAACTCAATCTGAAACCTGATACTTTGTTTGGACTTTTCAATTCTGGGTCAAGTTGCAGACTATTATGTATGGATGACATATTTGAATGTATTTTCGGTCCTAATTGCAATATCTTACACTCTCCTACTGAACACATTTGTGGACTGGAGACTTGCACATTTATCATGGCGAAAGCGAAGGCAGAAAAGATGAAGAAATTAAACTGCTATGAATAGTCAGAATTTCCCACAGAAATGAATTATGTACAATGCACTTACCCATGTTTTAATACTGTTTGTTTCTCTGCTTTTCGTATCATTTCAGGAACTTCCTATTTTAAATCACTCATATTAAGGTCATTTGGAGTGAGATAATTAAATTATTGGAGATTCTGGTTTAAATCATCATGATATTATTGAGGATTAACGATATGGCAAATGTATGCAAAATCACCTATGAAATAATCACAATGATATTCAAAGTATTGAAATCACGTGAGACCAAACTCGACTCTGTGCAAAATAAAAACCTCACTAACTAATTTTGTTAGGTTGCAAGTGCAGCTTACTTAAAATGAACAGTTTATAATATTAGTCTAGTGTATAACAGATATTTGTGAAACAAAATGACAATACTAAATTCTTGCTCTGCTTTAATCCTGGATCGTTAAGACTGAATTAGCCACAAATGTGTTGCTAAATTATTTTGTAAATAGAATTCTCTACCTTTGTCACTTTTAAAGTACAGGATACCACACTATATTTAATTTAATTTCATCTTTTTATATTTGAAAATACGACACATTGTTAAATAAAATCATAATTTTAATTGGAATGAGACTTTTCACAAGGAGCAGTCAAACTACTTTTTTTTATTGAATGAAGGCTTAATTCTCAAAATTGCCAGGCATTTTGGTCTGTCAGCAGGAATACAACATAAAACTGTCATCCACTTAGACTCTCTGCTCTGCTCCAACAATATTTTAGACAGTTAAAAACTCTCTGCAGGAATCTTGTTATGTTCTTTCCCTCCACTCCCTTGGTTGGAGAGTCCCTTGAGCCACTGATCGAACTGCAATCTCCCTGTTCAAACACAGCTGCATCAATGGGCTTTTATCACCACCCACCACCACCACCACCACCACCACTACCACCACCAGCAGCACTACCACCCCGGATACAAAGATATGCACAGCTGCTGCTCTGTTGCCCAGAAACTGCATGTCATTTCAGGAATACCCCCCATTCCACAAATAGGATAGTGTTACAGGAAGCACTGCAAACAGCCCAAGCCTCCAAACTTGATTTTCCCATTTCACTCCTCTGGGCACTCTATACTACTCCCATAAATCCATTTTCTTGTGCCCGTCACTCTAATGAGAGTTCAGATGTCTTTGAAATTGTAATTGCACCTTTCCTAAAGGAAGGCCTCACTGTTATTGAATTTTTGGTATCATTTTACCATCACTGGAGACTGACAAACCTCTGTTCAATCAATGCATACCAAGTTATGAGCTTGGTAATTTAAAATCTTATTAGCAGCTCATTTGGTTTGACAGTCTTACCAAGAACCCTACCAACAGCCATTGTCAATCTGAAGCCAAAAAGCACTCTAACAAATGCATCTGCAAGTTGTCTGCTTAGCAAAATCATTTTTTGTTCCTTTCAAGCCTTCAATTTGAAAAAATGGAATTCTTCCTGAAGTAGACACCTGCTAACATCAATTTTACATTTTTTTAAACTTTGGGATCATGAATAAATATTAACATTTTAATATTATTTATTAATATTTAATATTTTGAAATAATGTAAGCATTATGTGATTTTGTTGTGGAAAAACTTCATTGTTTTTTATTTAAGAATATATTAAACAAAACACCCTTTCCTACCTTGTGCACTAATAGTTCTCCCTTTGAACAAAGTAAATGCCAGAAAGACGGCAATGATAGAAAAAGATTGTACTGTAGGGGGCATTTATGAATCACATGTTATTGTCTTCTTTCTTCTGCTAGTACAGTGCCAAGAGAATGCCATCTGAGTCCTTGAAAGAGGGTGAAAATGTTATAAATAAATGCAGGAGAGTTCTCCCTTATTAACCTGACAGGTATTTTATATTCTACAGTTTGATGCTTTTCTGCAAGAGGGAACTGGCATTTAAGGCCCTCCAGAGGCACTAAAGCCATTGGGCTAGTATGAGGAGTCATATCCGTGAATGAACTAATTAAGCTCCTCAGTGTCCTCAGCAAAATGGTGCCCTGAGATTGTTCTGCACAATAGCAGTAATGTGAAAGAGAGAGAGAAGGGTAGAGAGAAAGGTAAAAACGGGAGAAAAAATCAGGGAGATTGGGGAGCAGGGCAGACTTTATCCTCAAATGCACAAGGAGCGTGTACTGTTCAGAAAAAAAAGATTAGTGAGGAGGCAATGCAGGCAGGATTTGAAGCTCTTTCTGTTCCTGTCCTGGACGAGTGGACATGTTACATTTTTGAATGCAAGGTCCGTATTTTCTTGTCTTTGTTTTTCCACCCTTGGTTGCGGCAAGGCTCATTAAAGTCCATGAACAATGCGAGATGTGCTCTCTAATGAGCAAATGCTTCTGTAAAAGGGCTCTGTCCTTGGGAAGCTGGCCATGTCAGCTAACGCTGTATCCAAACTCAGTCTCATGCATCTCAGGACTAACAACCAGGCCATTCTCACCAGAAAAAGCTGCCCTGGCTCGTTTGTCTCCTCAATCTCCTCATTTTCATTGTTCCCTCATTTTCTGTACTCTACTTCCCATGGAAATTATCGTTAGCTTTACCTCCTGACAGGGAGGGCAGAGTCATTTCAGTTATACTTTGAAACCATGAAAACTTGACAGAGTGATTAATGAAGATCTGAGACTTCCCTCTCTGCTCTGCTCCTTTAGTATTGCATCCGAGGAAGTGGGAGTCGACAAAGTCCCAAAAGGTTTCTATGGCACAGGGCATCTAACTAAGTGATCTGCTTGACTGGCTACAGAGCACTGTGGAGCTGAATGAAACAACACAGTTAAAAACAACAGTGGGCTTTCACTGTGTTAGCAGGCCATAACAGAGTATGCTTTCTTTGAGATAGAGGGAAAAAACAATGGAAAATGGGAGCATGATGTGGCATTTTGAGTTGTTCTTTCACACTGACAGTGGGTCAGACACTGATAAGTGATCTACCTATGGCTCACTAGACCCAGTGACACTGAATAATGATAGCAGCAACTATGAGATAGATCATCATTATTCCAGATACAAAATAATACCGTAACAATTTCCATAAATGTGTGTGCTGATGAAGTACTTATGCAACAAAGGTGGCTTCTTGAAATAAACTTGGATATTTCAGTAATGAGTCAGATGATGAGAAACAAATGCAAAAGTTTGTCTGAAAAGAGTTATCCACCAATTTAATAGAGGGTCAACATAAACTTAAAGAAAAGGTATTGTGTGGACCAGGCCAAAATTCATTAAATAGGTAGTATAGCTCGTCTAGGTGTTAGACAGAGAGATAAAAAAACATCATCTTGCTTTCATACAGGCACACCGAGATGAAGACTAGTGTCTCTCTCTCTCTCTCTGTCTCTCTGAGCTAAGCATATACAACTATTGCATTTGCAAAAGAGCAGTCAACCGTGATTGATGCCTACCAACATGCCCAAGCTACATGCATTCCAGACCCATTAGACTTCTAGCAAGGCAACATCTGGTCACAGATTCACTTTTTATCAGCATGTCAAAAAGGAAAAAATGGCCTTTTTTCAGCAGCAACCATGTGCTATCTGAGTGTTACCAGTGAAAGAGTGAAGATATAGCTCCCCTTACAAATGCTATGTATGTTATGTAACCCCCCCCCCCAACCTCCAAAATATCTGGTGAAAAATGGAGGGAAAGCAGGAAAGAAAATGGTAGAAAAAGATCTTATTTCTTTTCAAAGCAAGTTCAAGAAAATCTGCCAATAGTATGTGATTTTCTCACCCATTTCTAGTAGAATTCATCTTGTCTCAAGAATTTAAAAATCAAGTCTATTTTCTGATACCAGTGCAGCGATTTACTCCCCAGATTGCTTTTAATGATGACTGTTTTAAATGTCCTACAACATCTTTTACTATCTTTTTAATTATCTATTCCTTCATTATCAGCAAATGGCTACTGTAGCACGGCTGAGGTATGGTTGAGGTTAGACAACCAAGCCACTTCATAAAAAGGATCATGAGACAGGACCTGATTGGGTCTCCAACTGAACTTTGGGATACTGGCCTTAAACACAATCTATTCTATATTTGATGGTATTTTCTTACTTCTACTATCCTTACTCAAGAAACTGTTGAGTATTAAAGGAACAAAGTCTTGAATCACATGAACATTTGCAAAAGTCTTTAACACTGCACATGACATAACGATAAAGTGCAAGTACTTGACAGCGAGTTAGGCTCTGAGACAATTTATTCTGTGAAGATGTCCTATTTGTGTCAAGAGACAACTGTCAAGACTAGCAAACAAGCACACTAAATTAAACATTTACTCTTTCTTGCAGGATATTGACACTTATTTCTAGAAAAGTCTCGAACAAGGGAAATTATCTCTTTCTTCTTGCAGATTTTCTGTCTGTTTGTTAGATATGAAAGCAAATGGCTTTCTAAAATGGGTGTTTTTACTACATGTGAATCTAAATTAACCTGTTATACTGCTACTTAAGACTATATATTCAATATACACCGTCGCTGAACAGATTCAATACAGTGTCATTGGGAGCGCCACTGAAGCATGCCAAGCACATTACAAGTCTTTGAGCCGGAGCATTTGGGGAGCAGAGTCTCTGAGGCCTCTGTTGGCTCAAGTAGAAAGGCCGAGTCCTCGACCCCTCATGCTGGATCGTCTGAGCTCAGCCCATCTGGCTGCCTGCACTGCAAGCAAGTATCAATCATATGCAGCATGACAAGCTCCCTTTGTTTCTGCAATGTAAACATATTTTATCCTGGTGTTCAGACTGAGTATTGGTCTTCATTTGACATTTACCTCCCAATCTGTCATGAAGGATAGATCGGATGGTAGGAAAATTAATAAAACAACCTCACTAAAGTAGGAACGTCTACAAACGTCTATACGTATGAAGGCATGAAACATTTGAGAGAAGATTTTGATCTTGTATCTGAAATATAATTCGGCAGATGATTTTAACCTTCAAGCTTCATGAAAATATGTGAAGGTAAGATCACTCTTTGAAACACTCCTTGGTCTGTCTTGCTCATTTGAACCATGAAGGGAAAGTGTCTATCCTCCAATCATGTTCCTTGGCATGGTAGATGCTGTTGGCATTAAATTAAAAATGCAAGATTTCAGAGAGCTTAGTTGGGAGTTTATTAATTGCTTAGAGGATTTCAAAAGAGTGCATTATTGGCCAACACATGTCACATAAGATTCTCATTCAAGGCGAAGATCTTTCTTTTCATGACATCTGATGTTACATTCAAGGCAAATGCATTTAATTTAGTAACCGGAACAGTGAAGAAAAGATCTATGACAAGAAATTCTGAGTAATGTCCTGAATCTGCAATGTGAAGAATGGCCATCATCGTCTAAGAATATCTGCAGGAGTCATCCTGAACAACAGCATAATATTCAAATTAAATCAAGGTTTGAAGGTCTAGAAAAAACATCTACCCAAGTGTAATACTATTACTGCTCTGAGACAGATTTATTAAATCAAATGGAGCTCTGGTGATAAAATGGGAAACAATGAATCCAGAGGCTGAAGTGCCCTGCTGACCCAGTGGCTCCTCCTTGATGACACTGCATTGTGTCCCGCCTCCCTCTTATCCTCCATCCCTCCTCCTCCCTGCCGCCCTCCACCTTTGTTTTCTTCCCCTGCTCACAATGACTCACTCCTGGACCTTTGCTTCTGGAGAGGCTCTTCGACAATGCTGTTAGTGTGAAAGCCTAATAAATGGCGGCCCTCTCCTGATCCACTGACCATAAACACATAATGGAAAAGACCTTCTTAGAGGGATGTGTGTGTTGGGTCAAATCAGGGTGATTGTCTTCAAACCTTTAGAAGAAATCGGGTGTGTTGTCTTCATTGTAAAATCAAAATCAATGAAGCATTTAAGAGAAAGATGTCAAACCTCTTTTTGTGTGTTACATTTGTGTTTGTCATGTTAACAGTGGTAGTATTAGGGAGCCCACTGGGGGGGGAAACAGTGTCATGAAAATCTCTGCACATGTGTAAAAGTATTCTATTTTTATAGGTACAAACACCAAATGACACTACTTTAACACTGTCTAACCTCCCTCCTCTTTTATTCTTTTAGATTATTTATTTGTGCACATGTATTTCCATGGACTGCACAGCATAATAATCTGTGCACACAAATGACTAAATGAATAATTAATAACATACTTGCTGTAGTAATCCTTTCATTTGGCTTATCAGTTCTTTCATACAGATTTCTACATCAATATTTTTTTTTCCAACCACTTCACACCTCGGCTCAGTATAATGCACTCAGTCATTAAGTAGCTTTTATTGCAATTATATTTCAATTTCAGAGTGTCTGCTAGTGGATATTTGAGTGATCTCACATATAGTTTGATTCTGATTTTCACACTTTTTCAATGTTTCTACTATACTTGAATTTCAGCACCAATACAACAAAAATGTTTTGTTACCTTAGCTTAGAGAATATGTTTTAAATCTTTCTACTCCAACAATACTTTAGAACATATTAAATTGTATTACAAAGTTATAAATTTTTCTGATTTAGACCAGGAACTATCTGATTAAAGCATATGTAAACAAGCTGAGCAAGCCAATGTTCAGCACTTGACACTTTTCAATACACGATGCTACAGATACATTTCAGTTGGTACTTAAAAAATATTGGGATTTGATGCCCGGCCCTATTAGTGTTAAATGTATTCAAGTTCACTTTGTCTCTGTTATGGCAACAGCCACTCCTTCTCAGTACCTAGATGATGTTACCCTGCAACCACCTGCTACCAGCTCAACACAAAAACACCATTTATTTTAATCAGTCTGACCTCATCTATGTTCACATATGATTTCCATATGGGCAGCAGCAGCAGGGTTCTGGTCATATCCAGCTCTCATATTAGATTGTGAGCAGGACTTAACCTATTAATTAACTGATATTTGACAGAGCGGTTTGATCAAAAGGTCCACAAAGACTGGACTGCATCCGGCGTCAAATCAACAGCCGCTGGGTTTGTGTCTGTGTTTTATCTTGTCTCCATAGTATTATCTCACAGCAGATTTCACAGCAACATTTTTAAACAAGTACACACACACACACACATACACACACACACACACACTGTATTAAAATAGCTAAGACTGCATTTTTTTGCCTTCTTCTAACAGTCAACTGTGACAAGAAACCAAAGTGTATCATCTCTGAAGTACTTTAGCTGTTTTTCTATTTGAGAAATGAACATTTACCCATCAGAAGACCATTACCTTGAAACATAAACCCAATATTACTTTACTTTACCACAAATTAAACATGTTTTTTTAATTCCAGCTAAATTTAATAGTTTTTCTTGAGCCTGCTGTTTTTGCACACAAAGTTATTTAAATGCACAGCAAGGCTACTGAAAAATAATTCCACAAGTCTTGAATAAGAATGATTAACTCATCTTCCACATTACTTATCGTGGCAACATTTCCATTAAGATTAATTGAAAACCTACAAACAGTATATAAAATATATATATATATATATATATCTCACAGCTTAGAAGAACAGACTGAGTTTGTGTGTGAGCTTGTGAGCAGTATGTAATGAAATAAGTCATTCTGGACTTTTGCTGGTATGGTCTGAAAACACCAAGGAGCTACAGAGGATGCTCACCTCAAGAATGTGCTCACTGACAATTGTGCCAATTTAGAAAGTAAACAAGTCCACAGAATACTGCACAAGCTGCACATCTTGCCTTGTTTCTTTCTCCCAGAAGACAAACTTTTTTTTTTTTTTTCTTCACACAAACGCTGAGGCAGCCTGGCACCTGGGGAAGCCAGCCAATCACAGCCAGAGTCCCTGGGATGACCTAACTGCCATTGCTAGGCATTACATCATGATGGTGAGTCACTCCCTGGGATTAAGAGACAGTAAAACACATGCCCAAATACATTACAGCCTTGCCTCTCCATGCTGGCTCTGCCAAGATGAGACGATATTGAAGGGAACACAGGAAAGCTGGTCTATCTTTGTGCTTATAGCGTGCGTCAAATACACACAATTCACCTCTGAGGCAAGAATAATCCTCAGGTTGGCCTCTGAGCTGCAGCACTTAAATCGTGTCAGACAACTGTAGCTCAGGTAAACTACGTCAGTGCCAAGACTTCCCAGCAAGGGACACTGAGAGGATGCTGAGATTTTCAGGTGGGATGCCAAATATACAGTATTTATGTGCTAACACATAAATAATACCCACACTGCGTCAGGCCACCTGATGGTCCGCAAATAGAAAGCACACATGCAGCGGCCTACAATCCCCAAAAGCTTTTTTATGAGTTGCCAAGCTCAATTTTTTAAATGTCATATAATGGGCATATTCTTTTTACACATTTTGATCTGAATTAGTGTAATTATAAGTGAAATGTTTCTTCTGTATGAAATAAAATGCAAAATAAGACATTATGTCATTTTCTCCTTTACTGATGGGTATCATTGGAACTTGGCTGTAGTCTATTTGTTGGGGCCAATGTGTAATATTACTGATAAGGTCAAACACAGAAAAATCTATTTTAATAGGTTAATTTTAATGCATGCAAGAGCTCAACTCAGATATATTGGCCGATACCAACCTATCTGTGATATACTGGTATCACAATATACACAGCACATGTTGCAGTGCTACAGTTCTTGTTTAGGATAACATGTACCATCTCTGCTGTTTGCTATGTAGTTGGCCTCCATGTAGTATTTTGTTTTCTTGCTGCACATGCCATCTATTCTGGTTAAACAAACCAGAATAGATGGCATGTGTGCTGAATTTAAATGGATTGGAAAACACATGCAACAAGCACTATATCTCTCAGGTTTTGCTGCAGCACCCAATAATGTAATAATTTCCAGAAAATGTAATGACGCTTGAAAATGTAATAAAATTTGCACATAAAGTTGATCAAAATATAATAAAGTCCAGTGATGTAGTAATTTGACCAATAATGTAATAAAATATCCTGACTGATATTATAAAAGTTTTACCAATAACGTAATACCTTTCAGGTGGGTCTTTTTTTTTTTTCAAAACTGATGATGTAATCATTTTGATGGATAATGTGATAATGGAAATAGGTTAAATATTGGTCAAGTTATTACATTATTCTGTTTTATTACATTTTTGATCAAGTGCAAACTTTATTACATTTTTAGATGATCTTACATTTTTCAGGATTTTTTTTTACATTATTGGGTACTAGAAGCGCTTTCTAATTGAACACTAGCTTCTCTTTATCCCACATCCAAAACGAAAACAAAGGTAAACGAGTGCTTACCTCAGAAATTATTCAACAACACAGTGTGTCATAGATAATTAGAAAGAAAGATTTGCAGAGAAATCCTACACATTAAAGCTTGCATAAGAGCCGAAAAGCTCACAGCAGTCAAACGGTTTTTTCTTTTTTGAAAAGAGACGTTGGGAGAGAATAACGATTCATTTGAAAACTTGGTTTTTCGCACAGTTTTAACATCTTTACATTTGTACATCTTAGCCATCTAGCCCATCCTCCAACGCACTAAAGAATATCCATTATAAATGTACAGAGGAGAGTGACAGCGTTTCGGAGATATCAAAGAATCCTGTTGATGGGGCACTCAGAGCCTTATACAATGCCTAGACAGCCTGCTTATAGAACGTAAAACATTAGCAGCAGCTTCAGTCCTCCATCAGTGTCTACACATGATAAATTCAGGCACAGTATTGAGTATTAGGCGTAGGTCACTCCCGTTTTAAAGCACTCGACATGCAATCACTGTCGTAATGCATGTAAAATTGAAGAAAATGGGCTTCAACAATAAAAAATATGCTTCTGGTAGAGGTTATGCATTGGAAAACAGTGATTAACATTTTTTACCATTTTATAGACCAAACCACTAATTCATTAATCGAGAAAATAATCAACAGATTGAAATATTCACTAGTTGCAGCCTTACATCCTATCATGCTTTGGATGATGTAAACAGGAAGTGCAGTGTACAGTGGATGCCAGTAGGTGAGCTTAGTTAAATAAAACAGAGATGGTATATTTACTTTTCCGGTTAGATTTTCATTTGTGAGAGTAAATTCAAAGACTGGGTCAAAGCCTGGATTTTTATTACTTGCTACACACCAAGGCAAAGGAGACAAGTTTGTGTAAGCAGAGACCCTCAGAGCCTGTGGCTCTACCCAAGTAAATAATCACCAGCTGCCTTTGCTAAATATATACTTTTATTTGAATCATTTATCACTCTAGAGGAAGCTATTATGCTATGTGCAAACGGCAATGCAAACTCAAACCTCCACGTTAATATGGGAATTATAAAGCACACAGGTTAGTGACGACGATGGCATGACAGACGAGATCTTGGTGAAAAATAATAGTATCAAGCAAAAAAAAAAAAGGGCCAGTGAGAAAAGAAAAGATTTAAAAACACAATCATAATGCACTGTATGGAAAAACATCACCTCATGTATCTTAAATAAGTAACAATTACCCCTGTAGACAGCAGGTCTACAAGGAAATTAGCTGGCACTCCAGGTGGTTTGAAAAGCAAGATTTCAGACCAGGAAATACTCAGTAACTTGAAGATAAACACAGCAGATGTGATCAGCTAGGCGGCTAAAATCCTGGAACAATCTGCCTTTGACTTTCATTTATACCCTTCAATTTGTAGCACTGGTGAAGTACCACCAACAAGACTAGATCAAACCCATTGGCAGGACCGACCATGTATGGTCAGTGTGCAAAATTTTAGCCAGTTTGTTACAAGTATAGTCAGTTGTAGTGTCTACAATGTGAATTCTTGCATATTAAATGCACATCAGCAATTTTCTGTAGTGAGTCCCACTTATATTTGTTGTTAAATTGTACTGAAGTAGCACATCACAAACGTTTAATGTTAAATCTCACCGATATCACTGATGCTCGGCAGATGGGTACCAATGGTGTTCTGAGCAGTTTTAATCACCTGTTACAGAGCCTTTCTGTCTTGGGCTGTGCACATCTCGTACCAATTTGTGATGTTTCCAGTCAGGTGCCTATCATCTTAGGCGTTTTTATGTGTGGAATACACAGGCATGTGTTGCTGATTTGGTTTTCCAGAAGATAATGCCAGCAGCTGGCCACCACTCAGTGTATACTTAAGTGTTGAGGCATCAGCTTAAAAAACAGGGACACGTGTATGATATTGCTATCCTGCTCATCGCTTAAATGCTGAGTTGAACAATGGGGCAATCAAGCAAAACCTCCTACTCTTCCGCAGCTGTGACTCGTGAAAGAAGGCCAGTAGTCCATCTTTACGCATATACATTTTTCTCTTCTGATTTGCATATAGTGTGAACCCTGATAAAGGGTACTACAACTAAAGCAGGGTTTTTTTTTATATTAAACTGTTGTCTATATATGGTTGAAACAAGTTCAGTAAAGGAATTTAAAAACATCACTTTTTACAACTGAGTCTGATCACTAGAAAACTCAGAAGTGTCTTTGACTTTCACAGACAGAAATACCATCTGTTCACCAGTGCCAGTCCTAGGGGAAGTAAGTTAGAATAGTGGCAGGCTATAAATAACACTGGGCCCCTTGCTGACATTAAAGAAAACCGGAACATTGATATAAACAGTATCTATTCCAAATAAAAATCGGTTCTTGTGGTTCTCTCAGGCAGGGCAAGGAAGACAGAGACAACATGCTGGGATTCTCATATTGTAGTCCACTCTCACCTTGAGCGCCCTTACCACACTTGGTAGCCTCACTTAAATAGAGCTCAAAAAGAATAAAATTGCAGGTAGCTGCACAGATCATCAGTGCTGATGCAGAAGTCCAGGTGAGGTAAGGCTAAAGGACTCTGCTGAATATGCCGAGTGTCACAGAAAACAGGCGTCCATTCACCATCACTTTCCACATTCTCCATGAGAAGCAGATCTATTAGCCTCAAGGCACCAGCAGCTTCAAAGACTGTTTTGAATCAGAACCACTCTCAGAGATGTTTTACCTTGCTGGATGTGATCTTAAGGCACATTTGCATCAACCTCATTTTATCTGAATCCATTAGAAGCTGATACCAGATCACCCTGCCTAAGTCTTCTTTGAAGATAACTGCAGAATTCTTTGGTACAAGAGACAATACAAGTCGAGTGAATTTACAATGAGTTTACAAACAATATCTTTGAGTCTTTAATATTCAAGGAACACAACAAGAATAATGTAAACAATCAAATAGTGTGTTGGTTAATTAATTGTTCCGCTAGGTACACATTGTATTAACTGTATTAAGTTTTGTAAAGTTATGCTATGCTGATAACATAGCATACCGTAACTATGCTATGGTGGGGGGAGGGTTGGGGGGGTTCTGTAGAACAATCCCATCTCTTTTTTTCAGTTTTTCTTTTTTTCCCACATTCAATTCTCTATAGGACGCCCTCAGAGCTCACACAATGCAAATCACTCACGGTCCCCATTCATGCACTGATTAATATGCAAAGACAGCCCATCCTCATCTAACAGTCAGCAGAGAAGAAATGCAACAGCCAGCCATCATTTTTAACTTATCTGTTTGGAACTTTCTGCACTTTTATATTCTGTATGAAGCCGCACTGGGAGATGACATGAATTTATGGATAATGTATCAGAATCCACTGCCAAGACAGCTGTCTTGGTAAAGAATGTTTCATCACCATTCATCATTTTTTTGACCGTTACATGATGTTTTATCATCCACAGAGCTTCAAAAAGCTGCATGACATTAGAAATAGTTTTTTTGCAGGGGGTTTCATTTATGTATAACTGTAACAATTTGTGGGACTATAACTCCAACATGTATGGATTTGTGGGTGCAAAAAAAAAAAAAAATAGGGGGGATGATAAAAACGTGCTGGGGGTGTAGTACCAAATCTTGGGATATGGGTGTATTATAAGAAAACCAGACTTCATCTTAAAGCTATAACTTTTGACTTCTTATTTCTTTTAGTGATTTTAATTTTCATATATTCAACTTTGCTGCTTTGTTTCTTTATTTGTATCAAATCTGGTTTAGGGCCCCAAACTGGCTTGGCAGTATTCTGACAAAAGATCTTATGCAATCACTTGTTGTTTTATTCACTCCATCAACCTTCTTCACTTTCATTTTACTTCCTAGTATAAAAAAAGAATAATGGCAATATGTACAACTTTTAAGTTGTAAGAAATTGTTAAATATTCGGTTTAAAACAATACACAAGTATTCACAAAAATGAATAGCAATCAAAGTATATGGAAAAAGTGATGCACAGTAATGAATGGCTTATGTAAACTCCAGCAGCACAGAATTCACATCTGGCAAATCAACTAAATGCGCAATTATAACTCAATGAGAAGCTTTTTTCTGATGCTGTCTTTTGCTTTTATAAATACTGTACAATAGCAGCAGTATTCTGTACATGCCTGAATATGAGCTGAATCCAAAGAGGGCACAGTTATAATCTGAGCAGCAGTACTGATGAGGATTTGATCAACATAAACTGTAATAAACAAGTGTGCGTGTGTGTGTGTGTGTGTGTGTGTGTGTGTGTACTGTACATGTCTCTACAGTACATGAGTGCAGCATGGATATTGTTGCAACTACAGAGCAAAGTTCTGAGGATCCACAATCTAGTTTTATTCAGAGAGCAGGCTAAAAACGCCTTATAATTTTCCCTTGTTTGGCAGCTTTTTCCAGTTCCCCTGAGTCAAAAATAGCCAGTATTATTTTCATAGTGGCTTTGAACTCACCACAGCAGTTAAAGTCCCATATGTTAACCATTTAGGAATTGTGTATTTTCTCTCCCTAAAAAATGTTAAGTTAAGCCGGGCTCAGACTACAGAAGTTTTAAAATCCTCACCGATTTTAAAATCGGGTTGCATCACGCACATGAGGAGAAACTTCACAGATGTTCTTTTCTCAAATCTCAAATATGCAATGCACCATCTCACATGATCTCACGTGATCTCATGGGGAAGCAGATGTAAACAAAATGCTTTGCAGTGAGAAAAAAACAAAACAAAAGAAAAAGGCTAAACGAATCTGGATGAATAAATGGTTGGGGAGACGCAGTCAACAGGGGTTGTCTTTTCTTCAGCGACAATTGGAGGTGAGATTTTAACTGTCAGATTTAATAACTGTCAACAGTAGTATGCTACCTCACGTTAGCCTCAAGGGCTATAACATTTACCTTTGCTTGGCAACATCGTCACCTCTCTCTCATTGGCTAATTTGGTCCTATTCTGAAAGAAGTGATGTAATCCTCCAGATTTTAACTCCTACATATCAAACGGGTTTGAAATTATCAGGGTGGCCTTAATGAATCTACTAGCAGTTCTGGGGGGTTAAAATTGAACCTGTAAACCCCTCACATTACCAACTAATCTGGGCTGAGCATCAGTACTGATCAAGGTCCTAGACCAGATTTCTTCTCCAATTGTCAGTGGGGGAGAAAAACAGCCCAAAACTACTGTAGTATGAGCATGGCATTAAACTTTGCCCTCTTTTCTCTCTCTATGTTCGATGCATAAAAACATTGTTTTAGATCTAGTAGATCATGATATGACCATCACAGTGCTAGTATTTGCGGTGCTCATCCCTTATCTAAAATTCAAAAGCACATGGATCTGCTTAGTCCTTGAATTGAGTCTCATTCAACTGTATAAATAGAGTGGCAGGTGCAGAGCAGTAACTTGGGAATTCAGACAAAGAAACAGAGCTTGAAAAATGCAAGGTGTTAATTGGTGGGAGATTGTTGTTTCAGGTACCAATGAAATGAATAAATATGATTGAAGAGGTCCAATTTGAGTAATAGATATACAGGTTTAAAGGATCTTTAAAGGATCTGACACCAAAACATTGCACAGTTGTTTTTAATATCATGAGAAAGGATTTTCTCCATCTTAACAATCGTGAGGCCAAGTTCCTCTACAAAGTGATCAGGTTAGGTTACATATATTTGGCTAACACAATGACATTGCATTTCAGTGCAGCAAAGCCAAGTTTAACTCTGTTGTTAAACTTTTTCCTGGACCTCTCTGTGTTTTGTTTTTTTTTTTGGAGGGGCAAGACTGATTCAACGGGCTTAAGTTGGTCTGAGAGCAGCCTAACTGAGCTGGCAGCACAGAACAGAAAAGCACCTCTCAACAGCACATCAATTACTCAAACCAAAAATCTTAAATCATACAAACATACAATCACATTTAAGCATTCGCATTCCTGTAGAAGCTCTTCTGTACAAACCTTGAACTGATACATTTTACAAGCAGTGAATTCTGAGTTACATTATCACTTATGAAAAGGTGAGAGTGTGTGAAAAGATGTGACAAATAGTTCTGTTTCTCTGATTAGCCTCCATCAGGATGTAGTAGATCACACCCATAACTCTATGTCAACACTGATACAGACCAGACTCAATCCATCTGGCTGAAGACAGACTAAGACAAGAAAGGCTACTGTCTGTGTCCAATTCTAAAATCATATTCTACTCACCCTAGCCATTTATTCAGTCATTTCTTGGAAAGTAGTTTGGCTCCTCATCCTACATTTGTTGCTAGCCTCAAATTTAATTATCACTGAACTGGAACAAGAACTGGAAATCAATAAATGTAATTAAATTGCCCAGCCTTCAAAGTGTGTGATACTGTCATTACCCTTTTAATATTCCCTGGGCCTATCAAATAATGTGATCAATTTCTTTGAATTTCTTCCCCTATTGCAACAGGGCAGTGCAACACACAGATGTTGTCTCCCTCTTGGTTCCTTTCACTTTTACCCATGCAAAGTGCAGAGAATTGCTGCGGTGCCAGAGTATTTCAGTTGGATCATGAATCAAATAGAAAGAAATCAACACATCCTTAGGGTTCTTGATACCACACCACTTTCTACACTGCTAACAGTGACAGGTGGACACAGTGTTTGGGTGTAAAAAGTGGCAAGAAATAATGTTGATATGAAAAATACCTCAAAAATAATCTGTAAAGCTAAAAAAAAAAACTTTCATTAAAGTGCATAATGCCAAGCCACAGATCTGTAAGTGGACACACATTATGCCCCATACAACCCATAGATCTTGGCTGATATGAATTTTAGCTTATAATAGATATATCCAATAGATTTCCCACCAGAGACACTTACAGGTTTATTTTTACACTGTAAAATGTTAAGCTCAGTATGTATCTGGGTCACAGTTCCTAATTACAAAAATCTATGGAATCCTTAATAAAAATGTCAAATACAGTATGTTTAATGCTATTATGTATATACTATTATGTATATGCTATTATGTATATACATTTGTTGTTGTTTTTTTGTTTTTTTGTTGAATAATGAATATGAACTGATTTTATGATCAGATTTTTTTTGGAAATTCAAATACTGATATCAGTATCTGCCTCAAAATCCAGTATGGAACAGTTTAGTGAAGCTTTTAGTTAAACAAAAATGCAGGACAGCAATTAAACCTAAATGCAAGTGGATGGAAATGTTTCATTTCTTCAGTTTGTTGTTAAACTGAAGGCAATAGTAGACCTACAGTACACTATAACTATGTGTTGGCACAGGTTTAAGTGTTGATGTGCATGCACAACATGCATGGCATTGACCTTTCAAATGCTGAGAAACAATGGTGACATGAAAACATGTGGTTAGAATAACCATAGTGTACATTATAATTGAGTTAATATCTAATAAATTATATTACTGTCAAACCAAATATTCTTTCCCTCTCCAAGGACCCCTGAGGGTCCTCAAACTCCACTTGTAGCACCACAGTTGCAGTCTATTCAAAGAGGGGGCAGATGCATGGAGGGAAGGAGGATGTGGGAGGCGGGAGAGCTGGGGGCGGGGGGGAATGAGTCCCCTCCCGCCCTAGCCTATATAACCATGGGAGCACAGGGATTGGATCCCATTGTATACATTGAATGACTATTCAGTCGTCTTCAATGAATGACGACTTTCCTCCCAACCAAACAAATTAAAAGCTACGATCAAATCAGTCTGGGCCCCGATATCAACATCATTTTGCGCCTAAAAAACGCACCGCACTACTAAGTTCATTACTGTTTCCTCTTTGGCAAGGCAGAAAAAGAATACAAACAGGGTTTCTGCCACATAATGACGGTAGGTTAACAAAGGCTGTTAACCTACTGTATATGATCTGACTGATGTTAAACTCTAAAATCCCACATTGACACATCCGCGCAGAATACCGTTTGCTCGCCAAATCCGATGATGGCCAGAGTCGGAACGCATCTAATCCATCCAACGAGGAGTTTAAGCACGTGCTTGTGAAAACCAAAATCCGAATTTTATTTTGATAAAAAAATGTCCTTAAACCTGTTTTTGTGAACTGAAACAAAGCGTCCCCGTGAAGACCGACACTCTGGACACTCCATCCTCGGTGCGTCACGGTTGACCCAGCAGAAGTGAGAGCCGAGGAGGACTTTTGGATAACATCGTATGCTGTTTACTTTGAGTTATTTGATATTTCATACTAAAACTGTGACATAGTAGCAGCCACAGAGAGAATACGTAAAATCTGCTTGAATGAAGGGACCACAAAAGCGTCCCTCTGCATCACCACTCCGAACCTCCGCCACAGCATCCATCTAACCTTTATACCCACGCACATGAACTCACAAGCTTAACTCACATAAAAACGCAGCATGTGTGCTTAATTTTCATCAAAATGGCACAAATAGACACTATGCCTTAACTCAGGGAGGACTGGGTAAGCCAACCGGACCTGAGCTGGCATACTCATCTGTAGTGCGCGAAGATATTCAAAAATGCACCGAGGCAAGCAGCTCCTGTGTGAAAGTAGAGGAATAGATTACTCTGAAAATGAATTAAACGCGGTTATATTACACGCTATCTCTGACTCAGCTGGTGGTAATACTCTCACTTCTTAGAGAAACTTTTGGTATGATCTCGGTGAATTTCGCAGAGCACCAGTTCAAACCTAAAGCTACTGTCCGGAGTCAGTGACAAGGATGCCGCTAGTGGGACCAGAGGATGCTGCTCCAAAAACCAACACAGCTCGGCCTGCATACTAACAATTTCTTTTTCTTTTCTTTTTTTCTTTCTTTTTTGTGGTTTATCCACAGCATTGCGATGGATCTTTTCTTACCCTAATATCAATAATAAATCACTCAGCTTCTTACCTGCACAGCCAAAGAACAGCAATCCCCAGATGAGGTCCCTTATATGAAGCATTGTAATGTGTCACAGATATTCTCCTTGAAGAGCAGACGCACTTTAAACAAGCGAGGTGTCTCTGAGAGGTGGGAAAACAGATATGAGCCTTTTCCAGGGACAACAACTGCTACCGGACGGATTTTTGGTCCTTGTCGCTACCCGTGTTCGCTGCACAATGAGTGACAAGCAGTAGCCGTAGCACGCACTCACACACATACACACACATGCACTCAGTAGATATACCAACACGAATTACTCCGCCCGGTAGGCTATACCCGCACATACACACACACAGACACACACACAGAGAGAGACAGACAGAGAGAGAGAGAGAGAGAGAGAGGGGGCGGGCTGAGGTGAATGCAGTAACAAAGTAGTGCGCAGAGCTGCCAGTGTAGACAGCAGATGGTCACCGGGGGCTCTAATTCGGATTATAGAGCTTACAAACGAGCTCCATGTGTGTTTGGAAACACATAAAGAACAGAGACACGTCTTCTAAACTGAGGACTAATTAAAAGTGTGATTCAGATTTTATTTTTTTTAATTTGTCATGCAATTACTTAAAAGCTGGAGTGCGGGACTTTTGTCTCCCCCTTCTGACAGTGAGAGTAATTACAAAAACACTGTCAACACGTGCCTACGTCATAAGGTTCCTGTAGCTACTGTAAAATGGTGGATAAATTGATTTAAATGTCACACAAAAATTTGATCCATTCAGTCCGATGACATTTGGAAAGGCTAGGAGAGTCGCATGATTAAACTGTTTTTATCTCCATTCAAGATAGTAGAAGGCTAACTGGAAGTTACTCTTTTGGCAAGGGCTTGAATGTAACAGACTTTAATTGATATGTAAAAGTTCCGCATGGCAGGTTTAAATAATAAAACCTCAGTACGGTGTTTTTATTCCTGAAGGATTTTATCATTGACACCAAACCCACATTCAGATTTCTTTTTTCTAAACTTTTTGTCACTTACTGTGTTGTACTGCATTTTACTTATTATTTTACTTGTTCATTTTATGTAAATATAAATAAATAAATGTGTATTCATTTAATAACAGATATTTGAGTTTTTATTATTCATAACATGAGGTCCAGTTGTAGTTTTGACTGATGATGTAATGAATATTTTTTTCTCTCGTTTCTCTCTTAACAGCTACTACAATATATCAAGTTATAACGAATTTCAGACCAAACTTGGGTTTAGCTCGTTATAATGAGAAAGTATCACATTATAACAAAAAAGTTTTCTCATTATAATGAGAAAGTCATTGGCAAACTTGCAACCAAACAGCTGCTTATTTACACATCCAGCACATGTAGAGCAACATTGCATTCATTTGAAGTTGTGTTTGCTGATAAATTTTAAGTCCTATATTAATTCCACTTTTGGCTGTCCATCTGTAAGTGCACACATTATGCCCACACAACCAATAGATACTGGCTGATATAAATTTTAGCTTATAATAGATATAGTCAGTAGATTGCCCACCAGAGGCACTTACAGGTTTATTTTTATACTGTAAAATGTCAAGCTCAGTATGTATAATGGTCACAGTTCTTAATAACACAAACCTATAGTATTCTTAATAAAAATGTCAGGTATGTTATAATGTTATATGTATACATGGGTTTTTTTGTTTGTTTGTTTTTGTGGAATAATGAATATATACTGAATCTTATCAAGTAACTCTCTTCTCAGCCTTCATAATGTCTTTGAGGTAGTGTGCACAACCTGGCAAGCTAGCTAAGTTCTCCAAACATATACCATCATATTAAAATAAATCCACTCTGAAAGAAATGTAAGTATCCACTTTGCATTATATTAGCAGTCTGCAAAACTGCAGCAATGCATCAGTGTCACCACATACTTCACTACTAATTTAAGAAGTTGACATGTATGCTGACTGCAAAGTCAGTCTATTTGGATAACTTGGATTGATCATTGCTTCACAGCCGGAATGAAATATTTGTTTCATACCTCTGATCTGTTATTCTCGAATCTGTTATCACAGCCAGCAGCGAGTAACAGAAGCTGCTGAATGAATACAGTGAACATACAGTTGAACTATACTGTTTACTCCACCCCAACCTGGTGGGTTAGTCAAATGGCTGTGATTGAGTGGATGGCTTTTCAATTAATCTAACTTGAACAATAGGATTTTCATGTATGGGAATGTATTTTAATGATGGTTTCATCAATGACTACCACAGGAAAAAGTGTGTGTGTGTGGGGGGGGGGGGGGGGTGGAATTATGTTTCATAACATCTGTAACACCCACGGCTGCGACACCCATGTATACAGCAGCATATGAAAATAGACTTATCTTTTTAAGTATTAAGCACATTGAAGTATGGACAAAATACAATCAAATTAACCCCCAAGCAGATGTCTAGGAATTTAACTTTTCTCTATTTTGCTCTTTTTCTACCCTAAAATATACTAAAACAGAGATAGATATTTGCATTTAGTTAAAAGAATGTCTTCTGACTAGGTTGTTGCTAGAGGAATGGCAACATACAACATATAATCAGTTAAGGTACTGTGAGCTTTACACTTAAAAAAAATCTTTCAAGTTTGCATGAAAATGTTTATGTGTGTCATGTCATATGAAAAAATCAGACACATCAGTGTGTTTTTCATTACTAGGCATTCCCTACCTATCCACTAGGTGCCCTCAGTGTGTCCCCCCCACTGTGCACACCTGCACTTTATTACCTCATTATCAGACCTGCTCAGTATGTGGCCATTGTTTAGAGTTTAAAACTTTTTTCCAGCTGGAAACACTCATGCTGTCTTGAACACCATTAGTGTAGTTAATAGTGTAGTTACAGAAGCTAATAGTAAAGGTGACTATAAACACTGGAGCTTGTAAGGAGGTGTAATTTTAAATTTTACAAGTTGATTTGTATTTAAAGCAATGGCTAATAATTGACATTTGTGATAATCCAAAGTGAGAGAAGCCTAATGTTTAAGTGTAAAAGGAAGGCTATCTGACTCAATTCCTTGGAAATTTCTCAAGTAAACTGAGTGGACATAAACTACCAATATTTTGACATTTGCAAAGAGAAATAAGAAAAAACACAACATTGTCATAAAGACCATTGTTGTGTGGTGTTTCTTTGCATTGCTGTTACTGTCTCCAGAGAGAATGTGAAGCAAAGCTTCATCTTTGGACCATTTGTGTTTATTCGCCCCAAACAGCCAAAATACACTATTATACACTAGCCGTAAGCTAGCTAGCAACAGAGGGCATCGACCATGTCTGTGAGAGTGTTTCTGTGTGTGTCTGCTCAGGTTAGCCTCTGACTAAACTCAGAACTCACCAGGAACCCTGGTTCTTTCTGTTATTTCCCTTCAGTCTGTCTTTTTCCCTCTCCTCTCTGTACCTCCATGAAGTATATTCATAGAAGTTCCCCGATATGCGCAAATTTTTTGCTCAAGTTGAAACACTGACACAACTAACGCAGATGCGAATTTGCTTCAATCTGTGTCCACTTGTGTCTTCGCATTGGCTTGATATGTATTTACACTACATCAAAAATTTGCAGCTGTGGGTTTTAATTAATGTACTCAGAAGGCGATTTGAGGGGCGATGAGGGGGGATACTATCCCCCTTGCTAGGAAAAAGATCAAAATGCATCCCCCTTGTTAACTTGCCATCCCTCCTCTCCATCCCTCAGTAGCAGAGTGAGTGCAGGGGCAGAGGGGTTCTTTGGTTGAATTTTAGTCTACTTGTCTGACCTACCAGGTGCCCTGTCTCATTGATGCTTTATCTGACTAAGGTTTGTGCAAGGTAGAATCCATGGTGATGGATTTTCAATTCATTCTCTTTTTCTCTCAGTCCCACCTTCAGTCAGTTTCATCTTGGATCTATAGGATTCTCTAAACTATTCACTATAAGTGCTCAGTTCTATACTATATTGTAGCCTATATACTCTATACAGTAATGTCACTGTTTTGGTTTCCACCAACTCTTGAGAAAAAATATCTGGATGTTTAGCTGTTAAATGCTCCACTAACTATGTCTGCTGTTTAGTCCTGGCCAGGTAGTGTGCAGTACTGTGGTACCTTGTTTAAAATGAGCTACAGCTATCCCTGCTCCCTCATTGCAAAATACGCAAATATTTTCATTTCAGGAACTTACCTGGACACAAAATGTCCCTACTTTTCTAAAAAGCCCATCAGTCTATGTGCTCAGGTTTACACATCACGCTTGTGTAAGCTGCAAATTGGACCACGACCAGCTTCCAAACTAGTTATGATGTCACAAAATCATACTTGCAGGTACACACTTCAAATTTATACCAAACTCAACTTTATTCTTGTATGAGGGAGCTTTCACCAATAAATGTTGTTGATTCCATTTATTCTGAGATATAACCGGAGCCTGGAGGAAATCAGTCTCATCATATGGGCTCGAAGAAATGCTTAATTAGTGTGCTTCCTCTGAAAATAGGACATCCTCTGCAGAGTGATACCAAAAGTCTCCTTGAACTAAAAAGTGCACAGTTTATCTCTACTTTCAAAATCCCCCAAAGTAGACTGAAAAACAGTGGCAAATTCTCCATATCATTATTTGCAATAAGTTTGTTAACATCAAAGATGATTATTGAAATAAATAATTCAAACAGTTAAAAAGCACACTCTTAAATATACCGGGCAGCAAACACTTTTGGAGTGCTATAATCTAATATAATATAAGCAGAATCTAAGCCCCTGCTCATCATAAGCTTTTCTCAAACTTTGTTACTGTGTCATAGAACTGACAGATAATGCTAGTGGCTCTGAGTTGGCAATGAAGCAAGCCAACATGGTTTGATACTCAAAATTTATGTTAAGAGTGGAGTACTACACCCTTTGAACAGCCAGTGATGTTGCATCTAGGCAAAATGATTTAAGAATCCAAATGGGCTAAGAAAGGGATTGCCCATTATGCAGATCCACTCCTAAATGTGCTTTAAAAGTAGTAACTACAGTCTTACTAGAAGGCAGTGATGTGATGAGCAACAGTAAAAAGAAATGAGAGAGTGAACTTTGACTAATGTCAGCAAGGAGAAAGTTCCAAAGTCCAGACAGAGGGAAAAAAAAATATATTTCCAGGTCACCAAAAGAAATATTATGATTTGGCAATGGTTCTGAATTGGAAGAGGCAATTGTTTTGACATGTGGTTCAAAACTGGGGTCACACTTAGAAAATAACACCAAGATTTCTGGCAGCAGGATTTGATCACCCAGAGGGATGCCAAGAATACTTCTGCAACAAAAATGTTCAAGTTTGAAAAGCTGAACACCTAGATTTCTGATTTGATCTTGTTGAGTTGAAGACAGTTTTGTCTTATCCAACAAATAAAATATAATATAATACACAATTAACTACAAAGTAGTTATGCGGGACATATACCTAAACAAATGTGCATTTAAACAACTTAGCTGTAGAAAAATGCTCACTAAGATAATCAGGGGCCAAGTGCTTTTCCAGATAGTGATGGTCTGTTTGTGGAGTGCTAGGTAAAATACATAAGATACAAAACGCGTAGAGAAATGATACCAGTTTATGTGTAGGTACAATAGCTAAAAGTTTTGCCAAGCTTCACAAAATGTTGACAGTGCCAGTTTCCAGTTCTTCTGAAATCCACACTTCTAACTTTTATGGAGAAAAATCCAGCCAAATTTACATGTTTCATCTGTAATAGTCTTTCTGCTGTTCAACACTTCATGGAAGTTGCCTTCTCTCAACACCAAAATGAGCCTAATGGCTGCCAACCACATATCTAAGTTGACGTCCTGATAGAATAGTGTTCCATGTTTGGTCCTTTTTCTTGATGTGATGAAACACTGTATAACATTTTTTTTAAACTCAGCTTCAGAAACAGGAAATAAAACTAACACAGTTTAATTAAAAACACAACATGCAAGGAATTAGCAGTAATTGCTGACATTTCTAAGAGCTGACTATGAACACAATTATCCCCTATTAAGTTACACGTTCATAATTCTGAATTGCCTGTACTTTAAAGGCATGCCCTTATCTATGTGTCATCATATTAAAAATTCAGGTAAATAAATTGAAATCTGGTGTGTCCATTGTACAGCAGGGTCTCTTCACTGGGGATGTCTATATGTCAGCTCAAGGCCCCCTAGAGGGTTAATCTGGACATGCCACAGTAACAAATCCATCCTTATCTTTAATGGCATGTATGCAGCATGTATTTAGCAAAAGTAATTTGATGCCCTAATAAGGTAACTACAGGTTGAATTGGCCATGCCAGAAACTATAATGTTCTTCATTGTATAAACTGAATTCCATTCAACTATGGTTTAAAGGACTTGCTTTTACATACAAATAGCATTGCATTAATAAGCAACAACTGTGTATCCAATGCTCACAATGAGGAAGGTTGTGCAAAACTTGTACTACTCAAAGACTGTGATTCATTCACTAGATAATTGTCAGTCAACAACAGTCAATTTCAGCATTCTTATAAAAACCAATGAAGGATTTTAGATTTATTAGAATGAATATGACTAGACTTGAATAAAGACTAGACTTCTAAGATAAACCTTGTAAGATAAAAAAAAAAAGAGTTTGAACAAGTTCTAAACAACCAATGAAACACTAAAGGAATTGTAAAAGCAATGCTAGAATCTACAAGATATAAATATATATCAGAGGAGGCTGGTCCATTGAGACAGAGGAGGTTGATCCTCTTCTATTTTTTAGAGGCAAAAGGGAGATCAAAATATAAAAAAAATAATATTTGGTTGGAATAAACCATTACAAATCTCAGTATTATTTATAAAATATTTTTCTCTCTTCTTTGGAAAAAATCCATTACTGAAATTCTGTTTAAAATGCTTCAACAGCGACACCTGCAGTGCGGGAGAAGAAAGAGCAGTTTGTGTGAAGTGGTGGGGGTGGGGGTGCAATTGGTGGAGGTGGAGGGGGGGACAAGGGAGGACAGGTGCCTGCTGTCCTCCTCAGGGCGGGACCTCTTACATTGGACTCAATGTTTTTTTTTTTTTTTCATGCTAATCTGTGATTGGCCATGACACGTAAAATGACACTCCAAGGGAGGACGTCCTCCCTTATCAATCAACAACCAGAATGCAATATTGACATCTAGTTGGTCCAATCATATTTTCCAGATTTCTTCTTCCTCTTCTCTATACTGTAAGGCAGAGTAGCAGCCTTAGATAGCTCCTTGTTAGCCAATGCAACAGCTGGCTTGTTGTAACAGCCTGAAGAACTCTTTATACATCCACGGAAGGACTGTTAAAGACTGTTGTTAAGCTAACTGGAGAAATTATCTGGACTGTTTAGCGCAGCAGCAGCAGGATGCTGTGGGGAGGCTGGAGCAAGAAGCAGCTGGAGAAACAACCAGGAGAGTTAGCTTGTTTGTCATTGTTGCTAATGGTTAACCAGCAGCCATAAAGTTACGTTAACTAACAAACAAGATGACCAACAGCTACAAATGGACATTATGACATGAACACTTCATCTCCATTAAAAAAAAGGTGTCAGATAACGCGAGTCACATCTAGCTTCTCTCTTTCTCTTTGGTTGCTAATTTCATGTACTTCATGTATTTCTGTATACTAAGAAAATAGACAGGAAACAAGTGTAAATCATGTGATATGTTGTCTGTTTTTGATGAGAACATAAATCTGTCATCGCAATGGAACAATACTATAAATTTGAATTTCACTTTGTTGGTAAAATGACACATTCTGATCCGCTCCACGGCTAAAATGAGCACTTCTTTGTTTAGAAACAATATGTATATGCTAAATGTCTTTAAAGAAGCAGCCTTTACTTCACTCAAGCTTTTTTGTTTTTGAAAGTAAATTGTTTAATTGGCATATTAAATTGCCGCCCACCCCTTTAATTTCATCAGGTGGGACAATCATATAGTGACAATCATATAGTTTGCGGTTTGTTGTAAGATTCCACGTTGGTTTTCCTCCTGTCCTCCCCAGTTTTTTGAGTCACCAGCCACCACTACATATATATATATATATATATATATATATATATATATATATATATATATATATATATATATATATATATATATATATATATTGACAGAAGTTAAGAAAGATCTGACACAAAAAAAGAAAATCCAAGTGCCTCCACTCTTCAACTGCTGCCTAGGGCTTGGACTGCCACTGCCACTGATATAAAGGGCACACCCACAGATTGTTTTTGGTATGATGTAGACCTCACCTAGGTTGGTGGTAAATTGCTCACATTTTTCGGGACCACAGGAACCTCTTTGCTGAGGATAATGACAAGCTCACCAGTAGATTTAATTTGTCATGGGCCAGTGTGCTTGATCTGCGAGACTAACAAGTTACACCAATGCCATCCTCATGCACACTCAAGTCATATAAACTTGGTCTTGTGGCACATTTCAGCATTAAATTAGAGAGCTATCTGGTATTCCCCTACTAAATGTCCACCAAATGGTACCACATGTTGAAAATGTGCAAATTTACCACAAACACTGACAGATACAATGTGGGATTTTCATACTATTTTGGGTTTATATAATCTAACTGAGGCAATACTGGAGATTGTCCAGGATAGAGAGGCATGACACTTAGTAAACTTTTTCTCAGTTCACCTCTGACAGCAGCAATACCCCTAAAGGACAGGTTCAGAAGTTTTCAAGTCAACTTCTCAAGGCAGTTCAAAGACTGTTGTTTTATTGAATTATTTTTTCTTGCCATAATCATTTCTCCTGTCCATACTAGCCAGTAGACCTTTAATAATGCACCTTCAATGTTAGTAATGAAGCCAAAATCCACAAGCCTACTTCTGTGCAAAAATGTATTTTAGAGTTTATCCTTGAACCTAATATGAAGCTTTAGACATCCAAATTAGTCACATCAAGTAAATATCTTTCAACGTTTCCCTCTTTTTGTAACTGTACTTCCACCACAGCTCAACTGGGAAATACTTTCCAAGGCAACACAAAGGGAAATTTTATAAAATATATAAAAAAAGGCAATAAATGTGGCAGTTATCCACTTGATATGATTAACTCAGGCTGTACAGTGTGGATTTTGGCTCCCATCACTTACATTAAAAGTGCATTTAAGGGGGGATCTTTTAATAGCCAATATAAACAGGAGGAAAAAACTCTTTCTGAGTTCACTGTTGTTTTAAGACAGGCTTGAAAAATTATGAACCTATCCTTTAATAATTCCTTCCTGTTTCTCTGTCAGCTTAACAGAGTTATGTTCGCATTGCAGAACTGTTGGATTTGTAAATGCAATTCTTAAAACAAAAACAAATGTCAATCATCTACAACTATAACCAGTACACAATGAAGAGGTTGATGTACCTGTGGAAAAGCAAAGTCACATTCAACAAAATGAAATGTAAACAATAGCCTGTAATCATACTACAGAATAAGAAGATGTAGAGACACTAAAAAGAATTTACTTAAAATACATGTTGGTATTATTATATATGACTTAACTATAGAATGCGTATTTTTTGCTATTTAGTTAGATGATAAAGAAACCATTCTAAATATGTCACATATAAAACCTTAAAAGTAATGCCAGACTTTTTCTGCTACTGAAGCAAAAAGAGGAAAAGTAATTAATGATTGACAAGGTCTATCTGACCCAAATGTTGCATTTTTATAGTCATGGGAGCCAATTAACAGTGTGTGGATTTTTTTTATATAATAAAGGACAGTCTTTTGTTTTTATTTCTAATTATCATTACAAAGTTGTCTCATGTTATGTTATTGAACTGCAGTGATGGAATAAGAGTGTAGAACCACCCACACTGTCAGCTGTCATTCTGGGGATAAAATAAACTTTGCACAATTAAAATGCAGCTAAAATAGTCACTATGTGTTTAGAGTCGTAAATGATCTCTCTGTATGTTAGAAGCTCTGAAACAATAAAATGTTTCTGCTAAAAAAATAAAAATAAAAACATATTGATCTTTTTACTTGTCATTTTATTGTGAACTCAGGACTTTTGTCTATGTCGGGATCCTGTAGGAATGATGATCCTGTGATCCAGTGATCTGATTGGTCAGCAGTCGGGTTGTTGACAGGTTGTGATCTGATCCTCTGAAGCTAAGCTACTCCAGAGCAGGTTAGTTGTTCAGCATAATTTACCATGGCGATGTAATCTTGGTGAGAACTGAACACTGAAAAGCCAGAGTTAAATGTGAAGTTACCTTACTAACCTCACATCCTACCTTGTAGTACAGACCTCCGACTTGTATCAGCCTAGTCAGCTCTGCCCTGCTCCCTGTCTGTTCTCCTGTTTCCCCACCTGCACATCATATCCTTGACAGTTCAGTTAGCATTTAAATCAGTTCCATCTTTGTCAAATCAACTGTTCAGTTTGCCTGTTCCTGTGTCACAGTTTCTGTTGATTTTCAATAAATAGTTCTGCTTTTGATCCTGTCTGCCTGCTGTCTCCTTTATTTGAGTCCACCGGCTCCACTCCCTATGTGACATCTCTAGGGCTAGGGCCTGAAATGATAAACTAAAAGTAATATATAGCAGTGGTCTGACATACAAATATGTTTCAGATTATTTCTCATAACATGGCATTTCAGCAGGTTGCGACACTCTCCCTCTCGGGCATGCACACATGCTTTTACACATACTGAATAGGTGTGGAGCTGAGTTTCTGTGCTAGGGATGATGGAGGAGACTGAGTCCATGTTCACACTAAGCTTAATAAATCTGGAAATGCACTACTATATCCTTCAGTCCACATTAAACCAGAGTTTTTTTTCCACATCACAAAAATTGAGCTTTTCAAAAAAATACTCTCCAGTCAGGTCAGGTGTTGTGTTGCAGAGGCCAACTTCCTGTTACCTCTAATTTATTTAGCTACTGTATGTTACTGTGGCTGGTGTGCCATTGACTATGTTCACATGCACAAAGTATTCTTACTAAGCTGTTTATGTCGCTAATGAAAACAAATATTCCGTTGATATTTCAAATTTACATGCAGAGAGAGAGTTTTCAGGGTTTCCCTCTGCTCAAGTGGGACCAGGAATGACATGATCTCAAGAAACCAGTGATGTGAAAAATGTCAGTGTGCTGCTGCCTGATATCTATAAGTGATACTGATATGACAGATATTCTAAATTTATAGTTACAGGGGGGACATCATGTACCTAGGTTGTCCTATAATGTTTACTACACTGTTGAGTGTTTTTGGTGCATCACATCAAGTCGTCACGCTTCAGTCCACGGCTGTAAGTCAGGATAATAACCAATCCCCTCTGACCTCATCGTGGAGAAGACACGGTCTGTTTTTCTAGCCCCGTCCTGAACAGCTCTCCACTCTCTTCTCATTCCTCTCCTCTTTCTGCCTTCATGGCCCTGCATATGTCATTTTGCCTGCGCAGGGGTGCGTCACACAACCAGTCCATCATGCATCTCTATGCCAGCCTTGCAAACTGTTGGCTAGTTGGTTTGTTTAAAATGCACAGAGCTGACTGTAAATAGACAAACTGCAGTAAAAACCCCAGTTGAGACACATATTCCAAATGTGCTGTATGCATGTCAAAAGAATGCTCCTAAAACCTGAATATTGGCATATCATACGTCTTAACTGGAAAATGCTACATTCAGAAAAAATCCTAAATCTGAATATCCAAATTGAGTATGGTGTTTACATGACCCATATCATATTCCGAATAATAGTAGAAAATTATTGTACATGTAAACATAGTTTACAGAATAAACACTATGGGGCAAGGGACAGTCCAGCAGATGACGTTCATGCAATATTTATGGATGCCAGCCGCTTTCCCTTATTTCTCAATCTGTCCAGTTTACAGCTTGTCTTGGAGAAAAAAAATGAGCTTGTTTGCATACAAAAGAACTTGCATTGCTTGTTAGTTATCACATCACGGGCAAAAGCATTGGCAAGGTGAGCGTAAACAAGTCACAGATTCAAATACGTCATCAGTGGAGTCTTGTGACTGGTTCGCTTGTTCCACGTCAAAGCATCGTTCGTCAGACAGATGTTACCCTTTACATGCTCGTCCCTGAAATGTTACTAGGTCTTAAAGTGGGAAACTGGCAATGAAACTGGAAATTGTAAGCTAGTGTTTCTCAGTTCTGGTCCTGGAGATGCCTGCCCTGCATGTCCAAGATGATCCCCTGCTTTAACTCACCTGATTCAAATGAACATGCAGGGCAGGCAGCCCACTGATCTAGGACACCGTTCAATAGTTAAGTTTTTAATTATTAACCATTATCAACTTATAAATATCAAATACACCTGTAAATAAATCATTACTTTTGAAGCAGTGACAAACCAAGGCAAGTTTATATTGACTGAAAAGGTGTAAACTGAAGCCATAGCTTATTACTATATTTACTTATTAGCTTATTATACTGATTCATCTTTGTTTTGCATTTGTTCTGATATTTTATTTGTAAACGTGCAAAGTCTTCTTAGTTCATACTTACTCTAATTTGAAACAACAGTCTGGAAGCATCTTATTTTTTAATTCGGTGAAGTTGTGAGTTTATAAATATTTTGGTTGGTTCATGATAATCAGCTCTGTTTACAATTCACAATGTCTATGGTGGCATAAAAATTGGATTTGTGATTGTTTTGTAAGTGTCTCCCCAAACAGTCCCCAAACTAGAAAAGTTTCAGCAGCTGCAAATAGTGTACACTGAAGGACCTTTATTTAAAAGATGGAGCTGGAGCTGGAGCTTTATTTTGTAGCAAAAACTAAAATGACATACCTAAATTAAAATGGCTGCAGCCCCTGAACCACTGTGACTATCTACATCAACAAAGTCTTTTCAGAAAGGAGACCTCCAAATGTTTTTTTGTGAAAATATCAGAAACACTCAAGGTGATACATAATCAGAGAACAGGGTCTCTGAAGTCAGTAAATGTTAAAGATTCTGTTTGCTTAAAATAAAAAAGTTGTTTTCAGTTTAAATTAGCAATGTGGAGAAGTAAACAAAACACTAGTGAATACCACACATTATAATAGCACAGTCTGACTACTCTGCTGTGTTTTTCTCTGTTTTTCTCATAAAGAGATTCGGGTGGAAAAATGAAAAAATAAAATAAACATTTGGAAACTCCATATTCTTTTTAAAAGGTCTTCCTGATTACAACAAAACCACAAGAAAGGGGGAGAGGGCCAAATGGTGGAAACTGGTGTCCTGGCAGTGTTAAAGTGGTAAAAGAATGTTAATCATGGTGTCTCTTATCCATTGTGTGGCTACCTGTCTGGGCTGCATGAAAGATCTCTGTGTCAGGCTCTGGTGGAAGATCAATAGGAGCATCAGTGTTCCACTCTGCCAAAAAGTTCTCTTTGTTGATCTTCCAAACATTGTGTTTGCAGCGTGACAGAAATGTGCTAATCATTGTGCTTGGCAAAGCACCTCCAATGGCCCATCACCTTTCTTTCTCCAGTGGGACCTTCATGCACAGAGTGTAGCTACTGTGTGCTCTTTTCTGATTGCCTGTATATTGCTTTCCACTCTTCCACTGATATTACAGATATGTCAAAATACATGTAGTATTGATATCAACGCAAAAACAGTCATCATAACAGATGAGTCGGTAGCTCATCTGCCATCTTGGATGTGTGATTTCGGCAGATTACTTTTTACATCATGTCCTGCCTCCTGCACACTTTACCCAGAGTATTTCCAGTAAGTGTCAACGTGTCTGACATGGACAGTCTGTGGTTGTGTGCTACATGTGTGAAAAGGCAACTCCAGAAAATGTCCTGACCTGATTCTCTAGACATCTTCCAGAGTTCATATGTGAAAATGGCTTAGACCTTGAGGTGGGAAGTTGGTGGTGCAGCTTTCACTGAATATTGATCCCTGCTCTCATTCATGACCCTGTGCAGGAAATGTTAGGGAAAGTCTGCATGTGTGAAAGAGGCTAAAGAGGCTACCTTGGGAGGGTTCTGCTCAATACTTCAAAGTTGTTTTAATTTTTTATATGTGGTAGTGAGAGAAATGCATAGCTGAAAATGCATTTTCAGCTATGCATTTTCATTTTTTGCTGGAAAGATTTAATGCATGCTATTGTACAAGGCTTACCAGCAGATTTTCAGAAGTCTCTCCCTTTGGGTGCTTCTCCCAGCATTTCTAAAATACCCTTTAAAAATATATTTTAGTATTTCTTTTTATCAGACAGTTCAAAGTAAAAAAAAAAAGAGATAACATCGACAACAGGGAATATAACAAGCAACAAACGTTCTAGGTCCATGGCCCCTGTCCCTTTCAGAGGCTGAAGATAAAAAATACTCTCAGCATTTCTAGCCTTTAATACAAATCAGACCACATTAGCTCAAGGAATAGATGGAACTGAATGCACTACAAAATGTGTCAACAGGTGTAGACATAACTAGATGCATCTGCAACCGATCAGAGCAATGAAACATGATATAGTGCTGAGTGACACATGTTAGTTGAATGGTGCTGTGTCTGTTTTCAAGAAGGAAAAAAAAATAGCAGTCACAAACCTTTTCATATTACAGCTAAACAGTACACTACAATATTTTTCTGAAAACACAATTTGATCTGAGTTTTGTGAGGCTGGTGCATTGTGCTGGAAAGACTTCTGCAGATTGTCATGAGCCCTGCACTAACCACTTGGGTGCTCTGATGGAGTTTAGCAACATCAACCATTCACAGTGCAGTATCCCCATGTGGACACCCCGCTGTACATCCCCATGCATGTAGATAAATGGTTGTGATTTGCTCATGACGGGCCAGGAAGGGTAGATATCTATCTGAATGGGATAAGGGCCAGACATATCTGCTAGAGCAAATAAAACATTAGCTTGGTGCATTCATCTGGTTCATAGGTTAATAAAGAAGGTAATGTGAAATGCAAAAATAAGAACTAAGCTAATGTTTTTATTATCATTACAGCTGCAATGATATATTATATCAGTAATGTAATATTGTAGGGTTAGAGTCATAAACCTTACAGCAAAAAACTGTTTGACTGACTGAATTGACTGACAGAGAGAAAAGAAGCTCATCAACATGGAGTGAGAAGAAAGCTTTCCTTCAGGCAACCTGATTCGGTTTGAGGTGATTAATACATGCAAAAATCAGATGGATTAAGAGAGCTGTCAAGCAAAATAACAGGCAAGCCTGGGACAGAGAATAGAACAAATCAAAGTCTTAAGTATAGCAAGCCAGCAATAGTAAATGGGGTCAGAGCAGAGAGGGCAGTCTCTGACTTAATATGACCTTCAGAAGAATTTGAAAACATGCCACATGCATAAATTCCCACATGGTTGCCAAGTTTGAATCGGCCAACTGGATTCAAACCTGGACCTTGTATCCCCAGAGAAGGTGACTTACCTTACTTTTTACAACTTGAGGCAATGACATCACATGCATTTCAACTTAAAATGCTTAAAACAGTCAAAATGTTGGTGAGAATATTCTGGAAAAAAATCACACACCATTCTGCTGGTTTCAGGTGTAATGTCAAATATTTTGGCTAAATTTGTTTGAAAATTAGGTGGAATGGAAAATTTTGTGCATACAGTACAAATTATTATTGAATCCGTGGACTCACCATTCAAAATAGCAGAATATCTATCAAGGTGCAAAGGGATGTGGTTTATATGGATTGATTTGTCAGGACCCACAAAATATAGGCCAAAACGTTCAACAGTCAAACTGTTGGTGATAAAATTCTGAAAAAATATCACACTTCATTCTCCTGGTTTCGGGTGTAATGTCAAATACTTTGATGAAGTTTGATCAAAAATTTGGCAAAATAGAAAATGTTGTGCATACAGTACCAATTACAGAAAGATATTGAATATCACTGTTTGACCAATCTGAACACCATTCAGAACACTTCATATCGACCATCAGAAGGACCTAATTTATATAGAACATGAATTAACTCTCAGCAACTAGTTTCAGTAACCCAACACTATTTTTTATTACAGTAAGAAGCATCTGACAGATGCCTCCCAGTTTATATGGAGACAAAGCTGGAATGGGATATAAGTCCAGGTTATTGCCAGGTCAATATGAAGGTGCATTATTGACTTGTTTGATATTCTTTAAACTTTAAAATATACCCGCTAACGGAAATGACAGATGATGCGTATCATATTGGTCATTATCACAAAATACAGTCTGTCAGACATAGCAAGTCTTGTTTACTCTTGAGGGGTTCAAGAATGTCTGCCTCCCTTTGTGTTATCTCACTTAAATGGATACTTGCCCAAAGCACAAAAGGAGGAAAAGTACACATACTTACACTACATAACTCTATCTAATTTATTTAGAAAAAACAGTTTGAAACCTTAAAGGTCTTTCTGTCATGGTGATGTCATCCCTGCCATTTGTATTACTTCCTCCTCTCCCCCATTTGCATTTTACTTTTGTAACTCTGGAGTCCTTTGGTGTGTTTGCACATTCACATACTGTATGATCCTAACAATTCAGTAAGTGTGCTTATGTCTCTTCCTGTCCTTATTTTTTAAGCTGTGTCTTAAAAAGAAGTTGTGGAACAATCTTGTAAGTATATTTATGTTTCTAACCCAGCCATACCTTACCAGTCAGAGGTGTACTCAATGTATTCCCCTGCCTTGCACACCTGTGGCTCGTTCAGTCATATACTGTATATGGATTTCCTTCTGTCTTATGCATACCATACACTAGAAGACTTTGAAAAGACTGACGCATGTCACTTCAGTTTGTCATAGTTTTGCTGAGGTATCTTGCAGGATCACTATTTGCAAGACTACAACTAGATTCCTTTTGAGATTATTTCCCATCCTGCTCCTGGTGGAAATTTACAAGAAGAAAAACTGTTGAACAATGAAACAGAAATAGAAGCAGCTTTTGGCCACAGCTGCCTTTGTATGCGTAGCGGTTTGTTCTGAAAAACCAACCAGAAAAAGAGAAGTCATTGTACAGCCAGCAAGAATGTGGAGAAGAGTGAACTGTTGAGAGAATGGGGATAGCAAGGATCTGCCTCCCCAAAGTCCCAACCATGTTTAAAATCAATCCAGTTTGCTGCTTCCTGTTTGGTAGTGGAGAGAGCTCACCTATTGGTTATTGTATATGTCACTGAACTTCACTATCTGCATGAGACAAGACTAAAAACGAGCTAGCACACTTCCTCAAGTACTGAAGTTAGTAATGTTGTCATAGGATGTTACTTAATATAAATGCACTTAGCAGCAATAGATAATGAAATATAGTTCTGAGCTTAGCCATTTCAATGTGCAGTAGATATAAATACAGTTATTGATTTACCACTTTAGAAATGATGCCACGGTACACCTGTTTTAAAAAAAAAAACAAAACATCTTGAATCTAATTTTTTCCACTTCTAACACATAAATATCGCTTTATCTGCACCAAAATCATACTTGGTAGTTATACAAATTTGAGTTGTAGCAGAATCCAAACAGTGACAACATTAACATCCTTGTTACTGTCAGGATCTAGGAATGGTGACACTCTTTGTGGCCCTTGACAGCATGAAAAAGCAGGAATTAATGGCTTATAACAAATGTGGCGATAATAATATTGGCCAAATAATCTTTATTTTTTGTATGGTCATGTAAAAATGTACAGTCATTCGGATCTATTGGAGACATGTTTCATTCATCATTATTATGCATTATTCAAGGTTTACCATGGTGGCATGCTGTTAATGTTGTTTTAGGAATATTCAAGGAACAAAAAATTAAAATGTTCAATACATAGAACTAAATGCCAACAAACAAGCAAACAATGTTGCTTGATATTTGTATTTTCTCAAGGTTTAAAAGAAAATTGTCTTTTTTTTTTCATTGAGCATTCCCATTGATGCATGTATGTATCTTCTGAACTACCACAATCCTGGTAATTTGTAAATATTCACTTAACAAATATGGAGAGAGAAAAAATGGCATAGAGATTAAAAAGAGAGCGGAAACTGCAACATGGGATACAGGTATTGAAGAAGATGATGGCAGGCAAGAAAGTGACTAAATTCAAAGTGCTGTTGATTCCAGCCATTCTCGCCCAGCAGCTTCCCTCGGAGTAGTGCAGCTTGTCTACAAGGCTGTCATGGAGTCTGAATGCGAGTCAGTAACTCACTCTGCCCACACTTCAAAATAACCCTTCTACCTCACTCGATCTCTGCTCCCTCCTCTTTTAGTTCCACTTCACCGAGTGGCTGGCAGTGTCCTGGTCTGATGTGCCCTCTATTATGTAGGCAACAGGCCAAGATGCAGACACAGTGTGATCCCTCAAGGTGCTGATCTGAGTCACACTGACAAGGGCGTCCAGGTTATTTACAAGAAAAGATATTGCTATTCAGTTTCCTGGTGTCAGTCTCCATGGGACATATATAGGTTTCCTCGGCTGTGTTTACTTTCTCTTGAGGAGTTGATGGCAGCACAGAGAGAACATTTAAGTGTTTGTTTCTGTCTGTATCTTAAGTGGTTAACTTAACAGTCTGAATGTTAGGATTTTGTTTCTGCAATCTTTCTTTCCCTGTCACCTTGTATGTTCACCTTTACAGATAGACCTGTCCAGTCTGTCTTTTAGCTTTTTTTTTTTGACAAATTGAATCCATTTTTTTTTAGTTGTTAATCATTCCTATCAGTAATAATAACTTTGTCAAGTGTCATTAAGGTCATTATAGTCGGAGTGGACAAGAAACACGGGCAGATCAGGCAGGTTGTAAAACAAACCCTCAGGTTAAACAAATGTATTTGGAGGAGAAACAGTTGTAAACTTCTGTTACAGTTTACAGACTGACTTTCAGTTTAACTGATCTATTATACTTTCCTGTGCAAAAATTGTTTACATTTACTGTCTGACACATTTTGCAAGATGCCTATGATAAAAATCTTTGTTACAGTTTGTGTCAGACTGTACAATATCAAAATGTGGCAGGTCAGATTGTGTGATGAATGTGTGGTGAATCTTAGCGCTATGAATAAATAGAAACAAGTTTATGAAAGTAGAGGCACATCTTCAGATCACGTCATCATCTGCGCCACTCATTTTGTTTTAACGTGCCATGACTGTATTAAAGAGAAGTGTGTTTTCACCCTAAACTTTATTCAGAAAACTGCACTTACAAAATGTCATGGTAGCCAGTGTATTGTGTCATTATTCTGATTGGTTTGTTTGTAGATTTGGGTTGTAGCAGCAGTCACATTGTGAGAATTTAGTCTTAAATTTCTGACATTGTCAGAATTTTGCCTCAGGTTGTCTCCAGATTGATGGACGTGTCTCAGAGTGAGATCTAGAACTACCATTTTGGATTGACAACCAAAGATTTCACCATGATTTCACCAGATTCACCGTGAGCTTAAATTTGGCTTAACTGTAATCTTGTTAACAATATGGCTCATTTCCTGACAATTTCTTGCCTTGTCAGAATTTGTTGTAGCAATGTAGAAGTATTTATAACTGATATGCTATCAAAATAAGACCTATGCTGCAAATAAGTGGAAGTAGAAAACAATGTTATTGATCTGTCATTGAACAAGTGGATTTTGTTGTTTTTCTGTGTTAATGGTCATATTCCAACATTTAACATTTAATTCTTTGGCTGTTTTAATTAAAATATGTTGAATTTACAAGATTATCAAAAGACACCTTATATTTCACTTTTGCATGGGATGATGAAATTGTGATACATTGTTTCCTATAGCCAAATTTTTAAAAGGACATTTATCAAATCAGGCCATAATGACAGCATTCCCTTGGGAGCGTTCTGCTGTACCCTGTGGATGGAAATGGTCAAAGTCATCATTAAAGTCTTTAATGACAGTCCTCAGGAAACCATTATCATTTGGGGAGTGATTCATTAAAAATTAATCTCTTCCTTCAACCCCTTATTATCACCACCAAGGTTCATTATGGTGTTGGGTAGCACTGGGAGCTGACCCAAACCTTTCTTCCCTTCCTGGAAGGAAAAAAAGGGCTGACCTGATGAGATATGAAATGACAAACACTAAAGAGAAGTTGAGGTCAAATGGAAGATAGTGTCTTCTTAAATGTTAGGAGAAAGCTATTGATCTCTCCTCATTTTGATGCTTAAGATGGAATCTAAGAGTAGACCAAGGATATCAGCTCTGGTGCTCTGTCTTTACTGGCTTCAAGCAACAAGAAGTTACAAGTATTTTTATGTCTAGCTATACTGTAGGCATTCTTTATATGTGTGAAAAGGATGCTCCTCTCCCTTTTCACTAGGTCTTGATTCCCAACACAGTGTTTTATGTAAAATCACTAATTATAGTCTAATGTCTGTTAATTTATTAGTCGTGTTGCACAAATGTAACACAGGTTTCCGTTGAGTATTTTGTGTTTCACAATTTTGTTGAAGGGTTTCAATCCTGTTTTTTTTAGCTTTGTGATGGTAGAGCAGATTGTCTGCTTAATTAGTGATAGTGTCAACAGGTGTGCATCATTAGCTACACTAAGCAGTGAGTCACTAGGCACTGCCAAGTTGAGTTAGGAAGGATAAAACTGTTCTGTCCTAGTAGCAAATAATTTGGTGCATTCATGGCTGTGCGTATGTGACCATAGGAAATTGTGAGTATCAGCAGTAACAGAAACTTTACATCAATGTAGTTAAAAATGTTTTGAAGGCTTGGTATCAGTTGACCTCATCCTATGGTAAACTGAGTAAATGGTATGTTCCAGTTAGGTGAAGCTGGGAAGATAAATGCCAGTCACTGTCATTTGAGAGGCAGTAGGGAAGAGAGTAGGTGTCAGTTTGCTGTGAGTCTGCAGATGTTATTTGTTGGTTTGTTGGTTAGTTATTTTTGTTGAATTTCATTTTTGCCTCTGTTTCACTAATATTTTTGTTAATAAGAGGGCAAGCAGGCAGACTTGCTGGCTTGTTGCTTGGTTGGTTGGTTGGTTGCTTGCCCAATACACACGACTGTAGTGGCACGTAAAATGGAAGAAAATAGACTTGAAGCATAAATGAATGCTTCAGATCACTGTTACGCCTGTGAGATGCAGCTGAGGCGCGAGCCTGCATGGAGCTGATGCCGACAGTTCAAAAGATTAAAATAAGAGCATATATGCTGTGCGTGACATGCCTTTAAAAAAACGCGTCCGACATGCTTACTCTCCAGACACAGGATAAGAATTACGATCGTTTCCAGTTCCTACAGTACGAACACCATAAAAAAAGGGGTAGTTCTCCAGCAGTTCTTAGAACTGTGAAAAAGTTACTCCAGTCAGAAAGCGCCTCATGCTTCCGTGACAAAAGTTTTTGCTTAATGAAAAGATTATAACATGACATAGATTTACCATTTTCCATATGCGCAACTTTACTCAGGACCTTACATGATGGGTGATCTCAAAACTGTTCCAAACCTCCTCCAAACTATCAAAAATATTCATCAAAACTATCTCAACCTTCTCCAGGCTGTTCCAAACCTCAATAATTTTATTGGCTATGCTGCTGAGTGAAATCTCTACATATCATGACATGAGTCCTGCAGCAGTGTTTTTACAGCAAAAAGGTGTTTTGTATGTTGTATTTATATGGCATCTGGTGAGAGTTCTTGAAGGATTAGTGAGGCTGCAGCTGAATAAAAACAGAATCAAGAGGATTTTCTCTGTACATCAGTGAAAACGTACTTACAGTCTGCCTACTGAAGGACAACTGGACAGACGGATCAAAGTTTGACAAACTGTGGGTGTAATCTGATTACTTATGATACCATCTTGTAATCTTGGAGCAATTTAACTTCAAAGTGAGGGCTTTTATAGCAGTCTTCAGAACTCATCAGTGTATGATTTCATCAGGCACAAGGGAGAGCAGAGATATTTTTAGACCAGAAAAAATGTAAACACATCTCACTCCCACAGTTTTAATTCTCCAAGCACATGTCATACCTCAAAATGTTGCCACAAGCCTCCCCTCTCTCAAAACATAAATATATTTGTCATAGGATTAATAGTTTCTGAAATATAAACCTTGATAGGGAGTATGCCGGCGATTTTCTTGACTAATACAAACTGCAGGTGGTCCTTCCTGTTTCTTAAACTTCTTAAACTTCTCTCTTCTTTCAAACACTGTACAGATATATAACTTCAGCTTTGACTAATCCTGCTGCCACTAATTTTATACAAATCTCTGGACTACAAGCTTTAGTTTTATGCAAATCAATTTCTCCTCAACAAAATGGGAACTCTTTCTCAACATGTAATTCTGGCAAACTCTCAGAAGCTGAACAAGGAAGACAATGTCTCTACAAAGTACAGTGGCAACTCTCCAGAAGCAAGTAGAGGCACTCGCCACAAAAATGGAAGGAGAACCGTAGCAGATGCAACAATCCTCGCCTCATCAAACTTCCAGAGGGTGCAGAGGGGGGTGACGCTTCAACTTTCTCGGAGTGGTGACTCCCTGAGGCACTGGGCCCCGGCACCTTCCCTAACCCGGTCATTGTTGAGCGAACTCACCGTCAGCAGGGACGTCAGGATCACAACTTCCCCAGGGTGCTCATAATGCGCTTCCTAAACTTCAGAGACAAAGAGTGAGTGATGAAAGCAGCCAGGGCTAAAGGAAAAGTGATGTTTGATGAATGAGAGGTGAAGTTTTTCCAGGATGTCACCAGGGAGACGCACATTAGAAGGAAGCATTTTGATGAGGTTAAACAGCAGCTGCAAGCCTGAAATAGTCCATCCAGACAAACTTTGGATCATGCATGCATGGTGTTCCCAGATCTTTGAACACCTGGCAGATGTCGTAGCCTACGTCAGTATCTGCCATCCTGCCAAATGGAGTGAATTGAGTGGATCGAGATGGGCAGAATCCCTGCTGTCAAGGGATGATGAATGAGACATTTGATTGGTAATATCTTCCCCTACTATAGATGTATGGAAATAACAAGGTAATTTTATTATTATGTGAAAGAGTTTCAAGTGTCCTTAACATACATTTGCTGTACACAATTCAGTCAAGTTGAGTAGAATATTTCACCACAGAAGGGAAACAAAAGTGAAACCCTCAACTGGTATATTATAGTCTATGCTTGTTTAGGTAAGACTTGCCCATAACAGGCCTATTTTGGGGTTAATAAATCTTTTGATTTTGAGGTTTTAAAATGTTTAATGTGCTTTTTGTTTACTAATGTGTACTATTCAGTGGGGGTCTAAAGGTGCAGTGTAAGGGAGACCGCACACTAGATACAGACCCACTCAATACAAACCCAAAGTACACAGTACAGGTAGTATTTCTTTTGAGTGTGAGTAAATGAATCTAAGTGCTGTTCATAAGGCCTGTAGAGCAGAACAGTGTTACATTATTGTGAACAGTGTCATTATTGATACCACACCAACACACAGTGGGGAAAAAACAGCAATACTTTGTGAAATAACTTTTTATTATTTATTATTTTATTATTACTTTATGTAACCCCTGGAGAGGATTGTTTCCTAATTGGAATAATCTTGTTGCTCAAATGTAACCAAAGGTCACTCATGAATTGATTTTTTTTTTTTTTGATTTCCAACAACCTTTTCCCCGTAGTGCAAGATTGTGTTTGTGATTGTGTGTTGTGATTCCATCATGATCTTGGACCATGGTCCAGTCTCTCTCTCTCTCTTTCTCTCACATTTATAATGAAAGGGTCTTGGAGGCTCCATCTTAGTTTTTTGTCTTTTTTTAGCATATTTGGGAGTATATATAGACATTTTCTTTGACACAAATAGAGATGAGATGGGAGGCATTTAAGAATGACATCTGTGGACAGATAATTAGTTATACTAGTCCCAAAACTAATAAAATCAACTTAGAAATGCCACCCTTAGACAAGTCAATCACACAACTGGAGAGGGAGGAAGACAAGTTAATAGTCCATACACAAGAATTATTAACTCTTAGAGCCAAATACAACACACTTACTACCTCTAAGGCCATGAAAAGTGTAAGATTAAAGCAATCATTTATATAAAAAAGGGGGAGAAAACTGGAAAGTTACTAGCTTGGCAGATAAAGAAGCTGGATGCAGAAAGAGATATTAACAGTACCCAAATTCCAAATTTGGCCATATAGTTGTTGACCCTTTATTAATAAATGACACTCTTGCAGCCCTCTATCAGACTCTATATAAATCAGAATCCTTAGAGTTTGTAGAGGATCAATTTCTCTTTCTAAATTAACTTCAAATCCCCCTCCTTATCAGAAGACAATAAATCTCAGCTTGACAGTGCACTCTAAGGTTACGAAATTCTAGAAGCCATAATGCACATGAAAGGAGTTCCAGGCCTCTTCCAGTCCATCTATAAATTATTTAAGGACAAATTGGTAAACTCACTAAAGGATACATATGAGAAGACTTTTCAAAATGGCTGCCTTCCTCCCTCTCTAAGAAGCACATAAATCATGTTGATTTTAAACCAGATAAGCCACCCACCAAATGCAAGTCTCTTACACCTATATCTCTTTTGAACTCAGATGCTAAAATAATAGCAAAAGCCTTAACTTTAAGATTGAAGAAATGCCTCCCATCTCTAATAGGTATAGGTCAGAATAAATTCATTAAAAACCATCAGGTGTATTATAATATCAAAAGGATGTTTAAATACAATTTATGAAATAAATTTCTGAGTTGAAAGGTCATATTTGTTTGAAATACTCTCATTTTGGTTTTGTTGTTGACTTTAGCCAATGGGTTAGAATCCTGTACCCTGGTCCAGTGGCCGAGGCTGTGGCCAATGATATTATTTCTAAACTATTTTGGAAGTTGGATCAGTGTGTGGGAGTTAGATGACCTGGCTGAGTACTAGGTCATGAGGTATGGTTATCATGGTTGGAGTGGGAACAAGGTTCGTGACATATCAATACTGATATGCGTCATCTTACCAAAACAACAGGAAAACGTCTTCACGGTATCACATACACACATCACACAGACACAATGCAGAGATGCCTATCCACATTTGGTTAAAGTCCAAGTCAGTGAAATCTTGGGTGATGTCCCACCTTTCCTTAGAATTGGATGGTGCCAAGAAGTCTGGAAAACAGGAAACTTAGGTGACACGCAATACCAATGCAGTACACACACATAGCCTGGTTTTGGTATAACAAGGCATATCACGTTCTGTAAAGTGGAAAATTCTCTGTGTCTACGTTGTTGTGAGCTGTGTGTGAAAATAAAAGATCTTTCGATAGCTTTATACACAGATGATGCGCTACATTTTCTGACAGACTTGGATCGGTCTATCTCAGCTCTCACTGATGTGATTATTAGATTCTCAGGAAAATTCTCAGGGTATAGAGTGAATAAAACTAAATCTCCTATCCTCTTTCTCAACGAACAGGAAAGACTCCATCCCACAAACCAATATCCCTTCATGAATGCCTCCAAAGGATTTAATTGTCTTGGTATTTTTATTACCCCTCATCTGAGCATGTTAATCCCTACCAATTCTGTTATATCAAAAGTGAGTGAATCTCTAAGGAGATGGATTTCTCTTCCCTTATCCTTGATCGGTAACATAAATGTTTAAGATGAACATTCCTCCCATGTTTTTACATTTATTTCATCTATCCCACATAGACCCTCTCTGAAGTTTTTCCAAAATATGAAGTTTTCGTCAATTTCATCTGTAACAATATATGCTCAATGCTTTACCTCGCTTTACTATATCACCCATATGACAGAGGGGGCCTAAAAGTGCCAAATCTGTTTTGTTACTATTGATCAGCCCAATTAAGAGCTGTCCCCCTTATAGTTTTCTTTGCAACCACATTTACCTTGAGTAAAAATTGAAGCATTGGCCACAAGAGGGCTAGGTTTAGATAGATAATTGTATTCTAATTCTTATGAGAACTTGAAGAAAATCACTCTCAACCCATTTGTGAGAAATGATGAGGATACTCTGCTGTCATTTCATGAGTTCAAGGACAAACATGTCCCACTTCTTTAAATACTTAGTGCAGCACTACTTTATTATCTCAAAGCAAAACTATTCATTAAACTGTCCCCCTTTAACAGTTCATGGCCCAGCACCAACACAGTAGAGGCCAGATCTCTCTACTATACAATACATTCTCAACTTATTCTTAAGAATCACATGACTCTAAAAGAGTGTTAAATACCAAACTTATGAAGGAACTATTTTTCTCTGTATTTGAGACTTCAAGAAGATGAAAACATTTTGGGAAGAAGTAATAAATTTAATCTCCCAAACAACCTCTAAACCCACCCCTCTTAGTCCCAAACTCTGCATCTTAGTTCTATACCCATTTGAGGCCTATACCCCTGAAAATCTAGAAGATGTGTAGACATTAAAATGGTTGATCTATGATGAATCGACATAAAACATCTGATCACTATCTACTGGAAGCCACATACTGTATATTTAATCTCATTAGCATAGCTATCACTCCTGTATTTCTCTTGTTTGTTTGTTTTTCTTTCCTGGATGAGACTTTTTGGGGGTGGGGTAGGGAAGGGGCAATTGTCTGTCATGTTAACTTTTAAACTGTATCCTTGATTTAATTTTCATTTAAAAAAAATCATAATAAATAAATAATATGTAAATAAATAAATGCTTTAGAAAAACTTGATTACGACCTCTAAATAACTACTTTTTGGGATTGAACATATCTAAAACTTTCTGGGGCTGTTTTTTCCATGGCTCCATTGGACTCTTTAGTTGTTTCTAGTAAAACATGAGTACTGTCTGACACATTAAGTTTGCTTTAAGACCTGCTGGTGGTGACTAATGGAGGTCAAGCTGCTTTTTTCCCAAACAGTTTATCTGCCCCATAGGCGAGTTCAATGTTTTGAGGCATACATGTTCAGGATTGGAGAACTAATCCTTTTTACTGTGTGTTGATTTACTGCCCACCTGGCCCAAATAATGGCTTCCTAACTGAATTTGCTGAGTTTTTATCTTCTTCCATTTATCTTCTTTATTTACAAGATCTTGGAGAAAGTAATATATAGACAAACTATACAGGTCCTGGACAGCAATTAAATCTTTGATAAGTTTCAGTCTGGTTTTTCGTGTTGGGCAGAGTACTGAAACTGCTCTGCTTAGGGTTTCAAATATATCTTTTAATGCTTGCTGATGCTGGGGAATATCACTGCTATGTGGACGACACACAGCTATACTTTTCTGTCAATTCAAATGACCAAACTCTCCACCTTACAAGACTCCCTAACAGCTATCAAGATCTGGATGTCAGATAACTTCTTCCAACTTAACCCTGACAAAACAGAAGTCATTATAATAGGCCCTGAAAGCGTTTCTGAAAAGGTAGAGCAGTGTATCAGTACATTAGCAGTAAACTGACAAGCAAGCCTCACAAAACTTCTTCAGAGAGGGAGTACTCTTTGACCGACAGATGAACTTTGAGTGTCTCATAAAGAAAGTGGTCCACTCCTGTTTCTTCCACCTTAGAAACATTGCAAAAATCAAAGCCATATTATCCAATCAAGATCTAGAAAAGATAATTCATGCTTTTGCATGCTCTCATCTTGACTATTGCAATTCACAGTCCACAACCCTGAGTCATTCTTCTGTGTCTCGCCTCCAGTTGGTCCAAAATGTGGATGCCAGATTGTTAACTAATACACAGCATAGGGCACACATCACACCAGTGTTGGCCCTAACCCTAACCCTAACCCTGCATTGGCTACCAATAGATTGTAGAATTGATTTTAAAATTCTTCTAATTACCTATAAGGCTCTACACGGACTGGCCCTACTCTATATCTCTGACTTATTGTGTCGTCTGACCACATTGAAATCACTGAGGACTACATAAAAAATGTAGAGTCAGTCAATAGTTTTAAGAAGCTCTCAAAACTCACCTGTTTCATAAGCACTTTATCTTGTAATGCCTGATTACTCTCTGTATTGCTTTCACTGTTTTTATTGTTGTATCTGATTTCTGTGTATTTTTTATACTTTTGTTTTTATATTGATATTATGTGTTGTTACACTTATTATTTATTTTTATTCCATTTTATTTTTTTCTAATTTATTTGCATTGTAAAGCAATTTGTGAATCTGGTTTTGAACGGCACTTTATTAATAAAGTTTACTTAGTTACTTACTTTGGCTTTATGTGCCCTGCTCAGTTTGTTCAGCACTGCAAACCCAACAGTAACTCGGTGCCTGTTGGCCCGGTAGCCGGTGGATATTATTCCTGGCTGTCTGCAGATTTAAGTTACAATGATATGGCCTAATCTAAAAGGCAACACACACAAAAAAAAGAATTTTCCTTTTAAATCTTTATTGTGATAACGAGCAAATGAGAGCAGTTTATCTAGATAATGAGTGAAAAGATCACAGACAAAATCAGTTTGCCGTCTTGAGTTATTAGACCTAAAACACTATGAGTAACCACAGCTTCTCTTGAGAATAGCCTTTTTTGGTCAGTTATCAAACAACTTCTGTAATATAAATGTTCTGTTATGATAAGTAGAATATGATTTGAACCTTTATACACTAATCTCAAGATAATGTGAATGCTGGTATCACAGATACATCCAAACACCCATTTTTCATGACTTATAGTATTGTTAAGAAAACCATGACTGCAAGTCATGCATATTATTATTTACACACCATTATCCTGCAACTACACACAAATTGTCTACAATTAATTTTATTTAACTGTTTTTCTCAGCTCATAACTTCACTGGATACCGTTTGCAGTAGACATAGAATTGAGGTAGACTACAGGGTGTGTTGTGATCGTTGGAGAAAATATTGCGATGTTGGCTAGAATGTTCATGGTGCAATCTTATTTTCACCATGAAGCAAAAAAAAGAAAAAGAAAAAAACACAATTGCATGACATGAAAACTCCAAAATGCAAAACTATGATCTTTCAACTGTTGTTGCATTAAATTAATGAAGTTACAACTGTATCAGACAAAAAAAAAACTTTTAACAAGGTCATTTCAGTCCATAGATGAAATGTTTTTATTGTGTGCATCTTTAAAATAGCTGATAAACACAACCCTGTACCACAATGATCCTTGACACTACATATTTAAAACACAATTTACATTCTAGCTCTTTCTGGGGTTGAAAGCATGATAATTGTATTCCAGCATTCCACAGAAATAAGATGTTGTGTGGCTTTGCTGACAGTTTATTAAGGGAGCAGTACACAGTCTACTGTTAGCCTTATCCAACAAAAAAATAATTCCATTGCATACTGGCTGCCAAACACATAGCTCAAACAAATCACTGTCATAGCAAGCTGAAATGACAGATAGGCTTACCATCCTCTTAGCTGACATGTGCACTGGCATTATGGAAATCACTGCAACTGCACTGCATCAGACCATCCATCCCCATCTTCTTTATCTGAATAGTTCTGAACACAGTAATGAACATACAAAGTAACAATAAGTCTAAAAGATCACTCAGTCTGTTGAGTATGAAACGAGAGGACCAAAATGATAAATAAATAATAAATCTGTAAAGTGACTGAAAAACATCACTTGAGACAACTCCACAGAATGAACACATGTCATAAGTGGCTGTCTGAAACAACAGCGTAGGCCTTCAGAAAAACTATGAATACCTTGATTTGCTTTAGCCAATTCAATCAGAGACATGTACATCATGGAATGACTAGTTATAGCTAATAGTTAGATTTGGCAGATAAGGCTCTGCTGTTTGAGAGCTCTTGCAGGTTATTGTAAACATAAGTATATTGTACAATATGGAGATGACAGAAATCTTTCAGCATCTCAGATGAAACACATAAGATGTGGTTTTTATGAGACAATAGAAAAAATAAGAAAAAGTTATTATCCGTTAATCAAACATTATACCGTCCAATGAATAAAACCTATAAGATCATTTTAAACATATTGCTATGAGAACACATCACAAGATTCTGGATTCTCTTCAAATCAATGAAGGCCATAGTGTTAACACACATACATGTGATATGTCCATTCAGCAAAGGACCACAGTTTCTCTGAAGCATATGATGATCACAACACATTTACACTAAATGATGGCTCACATGGCAGTGACCAAGCATATTCTGAAAGTACATTTAATTAAATGAATATATAGACAAATGATAATTAAAAAATTATTAACATAGAAAGAAATGATCAACTATAAGCATGCAACTGAGTTTTCCCTCAGAGTGTACACTTGCATGAATGTGACTGGATGTTATCAACCATAAAGCTGTGAATGAGTCATGATTGTGAAGCATATTTAAAACATCTGAGGCCAATCAGCTGAAACAAGCACAACTTCAGTGCTGTGCCTGAAAGAAGGATATGCTCCATAAAAATCATTGTGGGCTTTTCAGTCACCTCTCCCTCATGAATAATTAAAAGAAAAGTCACAAATCCTGATTTAAACCATTTAAGTCAGTACAATCACTTTAAAGACACACAGCAATTAAAACACACCTCGTTTGAAGGACCAGTGTGTCAGATTTAGTGTCATCTGGCAGTGAGGTTGCGGATTGCAACAAACTAAATACCCCCTACCACCCCAAATGTGTAGGAGAACCTAGGGTGGTTGGTTCTGCTAAATTCCACACACTGCACTCAAATGCACTGAATAACAGGACTGTCTTCCTATCGTAAAGAATTTAAAAGTGTCATGATTTTTATGTATAAAACATACACCATATGTTGTTTCTTCAAGAAGTCAGTATTTCATTAAGTGAAAAGGACATTCTCCATCCACCAGGAAGTGGGTTCTTACACTGCAAGAACCCACTTCCTGGTCTCATTGTACACTTCTATTCTTTGTGTTGCCTCTTTTGTAAATCAAATCTATACAAAACTCTAACTGTACAGTACATGGCTTTCAGACTCTGAATTAAGGTATTTTAGACTAAGCAGAGTTAAGCTCAATTCAGAATTAAAACTTTTGGTGTCACCACTTCATCCACTTACTCTAATGCTAAACACACATAAAGTACAATTTATCCTCTGCAATTTGATGTCAAAATGAGACAGTATAAACTCTGACTGTTATCTATTATTACTGTAACTGTTGATGCATCCTTTGTATATTCATGTAGGTCCTTTATCCTTGCCCTTGTACTCACAGCATCCCCACCGCTCTTCTGCTGGAGTTCTATGACAGACAGTTATACAAACAAGAGATGACAACAATCAATATTTCCTGAAAGAGAGGTTAGATAGTCACACCCTCTCTTTCAAATTGACAAGACATTAGTGAGTGGAGGTCAAAGTTTAATCAGATTAAACTCTGCACAATTAAGGCAAAGGAGGAGGGATGGATTTGTGACAGGAACTGAATGCATCTGACCCTCTAATGAAATGAACAGGCTGTGGATTCAGTGTGACTGCAGTCCTACAGGCTTATTCTAAACGCCTAACATTTTTTTTACATCTTTTAGATTCTGTTTCCATTTTACCAACAGGGATCTAAAGGATCCTGATTTGATATTTATCTCTAGGTCTGTCTAAATAACTAGGCACAGTTGTGATTTGCAAGTAGTAAGTGCCCTTTAAGACTGCATGTCTGTGGAGGATTTTCATTCCATCATTTGCATCAACGCTCTCAGTTTCTTGAGCTCATATAGATTTCAAATACAGAATATTTAGTTTATTTACAATAGTTAAAATAAAAAAATTGAAAGCTCTGTAATTAAACTTTTAGGGAAACAGTTATATTCCATCAATATCAAATATGATATGTGGGATATTTTTGATCAATTTAAAATTAGTTAAAGAAGATTAGATTTCCAGTTATATGTGATATCCATCAGTGGAGTTTACACCAAAATGATTTAGTGTTTATATAAATAAAATAAAGATATTAAATAATTAGCTTATGTCTCTCCAGCGGGAGAGGATCTCAAAGTGAAATCTTTTTTTATTACGTTAGCTGTGACATAACACACCTGAATCGCTGATCCAACCGTCTGCAGTCAAGTTGCATTGTGGGTAATATAGGTTTTGAAGAGGAAGAGAAGTGCTCGATTTTTTTTTTTTTAATTAAAAAGATATCTCTGGTACTACTGTGTCAATTTTGCCCATTGTATGTTTTACAATGTTGTAGGAGCACAATTCAAAATCATTGAAATACAAACACACACACACTCACATATATATACATATATGTGTGTGTGTGTGTGTGTGTGTGTGTGTGTGTGTGTGTGTGTGCGTGTGTGTGTGTGTATGTATATATGTATGTATGTATGTATGTATGTATGTATGTATGTATGTATGTTTGTATGTGTATATGTGTATATATGTATATGTATATGTATATGTAAGTGTTACTAGTAGCATGCACAGACCCTCTAGGGGGAAGTGGCAGTGGCAATATGTCTGGAAGCATCAGACACATTTTCTTATTTAAAGGAATGAGAAAGTGTTTATGTTTAAGTTTAATGTTCATTTTACTGTCAGGTTGAGTTGACCACAGCTAGAGACAGTAGGCGGGACCAGAGGTGCACTTAGTAGGATAGATGAGCAGTAACTTTGGGCAGAAATAAATCATGGAAGCATTCTGTTAAGGTACAGTTGTTCTTTGATATGCAGTTTTTTAAAACTGCACTTTGGCACCCAAAAAAAGGTAACTTCTATTAAAAAAACCCTTCCATTAAAAACAACATTTGACATACCTTAAGTACCTGGACTTAAAACACAGGAATTAATAAAGTCCAGAACAAGTCTAGGAACATTTGAACATTTGAAACATGTCATTGATTTTTTACCAATTGGAAAATTACCTGTAACATTCTTAAATAAAAATACTCAAGTTCCTATTAATTTGTAATTTTGTATTAATAATTTCATACTGTTTATTTGGTTTAAATCTGAGAGAATATTTTAAAAAAGAGAGAAAAAGGAGCTGCATGATGTCAAGCGATCCTAGACTTAACACTTAAAATGAATTCAAAATGAGCCCTTATTCTAAATGCTTCCCCCATCAAATATCATTTTGACCTCAGTGAAGCTTATATATCAGGAAGCAATAATGCCTTAAGTGCAAATTGACACTCAGAAAGAAATTATTTCATTTGAACTGACAGTGTTATAAAACCAATTTTCTATTCTTCAACCAGGAGAAAAAAGGAGAAGATATACGCAAATGAAATTAAAAAGGACATATGAAGAAAAAGGGGAACATACAGTTATCAAGTAAAATAATGCTTTCAGACTTCTATTTCAAATAGTTACAAAGATAAGATACTCAAACTGTATTTCATCTCTGGCTGTAGCTTGTCCATTCATGTATGACTGGACTGGACTGTAGTCCATGTAAATGCATTGAACTGTTTCAACTCTACATTATTGGATGCTATTTTGTAAGATCACCTCTAGGTGGTGGTGCAGGATAAGCAGTTGGCTGTCATATTTTCTATACGTCTATAAACATTATACGGAGTAGTGTGACCCTTTAGAGGCTACTTGTTAATGGCATAACTAAATACATAACAAAGTCTTATCTGGAACCAAAACTGAAAAAGATGACTGATATGGAGAAAAGCAGGGGAGGCTGTGGTTGTTTGGTGTTAATATTCCACATCTGAAAATTAAAGAAAGTTACTCTTTATAGAAGGCACTAGAGAAATGTGAGATTATAGCCTATATCCTGTAACAAAAATGCAACATGTCTAAGTCTCGTAGTCTGAAAGTCTAGTGTTTATTGAATATGTCATTCCAAAAACATGAGCATTAATCTGCTGCTGGAACAGTTTCCACTCATGTTGCTTCAGGCTCTCAGCAACATTTTGGAACCTGGCCTCCCACTCAGTGAGGTCAGCCACTGATGTTGGGTGATAAGGCTTGGTTTGCAGTTTGTCTTCTGATTCATTGGATGGTGTTAGATAGGTTGGAGGCCAGCACTTGATGCAGGCCAGGCAGTTTCTTACTCACTGACCTCTCAAAACACAAGGCTGGAAGTACACCATTGTCTAAAATATCATTGTATGCTTTAGCATTTATATTTCCTCTCACTGGGACTTAGAGGCCCCAATCCATGAAAAATAGCCACAGACCAAGAGTAGACAGAAATATCTGGACAGACATGTCTACAGTGGAGGAGTGTGCATGAGTCTCTTTTAGCACTTTACTTAACACTGTTAGTGGTGATTGCTTTGTCAAAGTGCTGTTTCCAAGATCATGGTGGTCCCAAAGGACAACACATATACAAAAGTAAAAGCACAAACATTAAGGGGAGCATGCTACAAATCATGAAATGCCAAAACACATCCAAAAAGGAAAATGCTACAAAACCAATTGCTACACCAGAAGTGCTGGGACACTAGGGGGAGTGATGGGCTTGAATTGAACTAGCAAGTTTTTTTCCCTTAATGCTAAATGTTTGTACTTTCACTTTTGTATGTATTTAGGTATTCAGGGGATTTTGGTAACTCAGAGGAGTTGAGATTGTTGGCCAAACTAACAGTTTTAATTTCCAGAATACTCTTAACTGTGTGTGTTTGACATTGACAATTTTATAATTCAGGCAGAGAGACAGCTTGTGCTATACCCTTCACAAAATGTACCCAAAATTAAAAAGATACTTGGTCTGAAACTATTCTTCATTTTACCCCAGATGTTCAGGTTCAGGCGACAGATACAAAAAAGAAATCTTAAGAGAAAGCACTTCTGTTGGTGTTGCTAAAATGGATTTTAAAAAGTTTTCATTCCTGTTGCTAATCTTAGGCCAAACAATATGTAAAACTAAAGATGTGTGAATTTAAAATGTGCTGTGTCATGACTTGCATTTTATATATATCCCTTTTCCCTAATCATTACAATTACAGTATGCTTTATTGCAGTAGCATTGTTTTCCACACTAGGGGGAGCTGCAGTATAACATCTGTGTTGAAGCTTCCTCAAAGTAACTGCACTGGCTACTGAATTAAACTGAAATGGCAGCTGTGTAAGAATGACTCCTTCACAAAACACTGAAAACTGGTGGGTGGTGTGCATTCTTGATCCCGAGGACTTAATTTTCCAGTTAATGAGTCAATTATGTTTTCAGAAGATGATTGTTGCATCATCAGACTTACAGATACAGTTGACATCTTGGATTATGCAGAATGTGAGAGAGTGAGTGCTCGAAGAGACACATATGGTGGTGGGGAATAGGCTGTTTAGTAATTTATATTGACATATATTATGAACTTCTCCTTGACAGACAAACAGAAGTTTCCATAAACTGTGCTGAGCAAAGCATCTATAGAGAGACATCAAAGGGGCAAGAAACATGTGCAGTCAGACCTTCAGACAGGTTGTAAACCAGCTGCTGTTAGCAAAACTTTTTTTGGTGAAGAAAATAAAGCAAATGGTTTAAGTTTTACTCACCGTCTGTTGCAATTTCCATCACAGTTTACAGACAAACTTCATGGTGGAACTTTGACATAGTCCACTAACTGGAGAAAGCACTAATGTGATCCACCAAATGAGAGATGCTTGGCTATGAGACCAGCAGTGTCCTCCTTGGAAACCAAAGGACTGGAGACTGGAAGCCAAGATAAAAGGTTTGTCGTACATAAACTGGGCCTGTGCTGAATCAAGTACCGCTGATATCTTCACAACACACTGACTTGACTTGCTGTGGTGTCATGCTGACATGAGCAATGACGACCTCATGACGGGAGACAGCTGCAGTTTTCAGAGCCACATGCCCCAGTTACTCCCCACCGACTGTACAAGTTCAATGCATGATGGGAGATGTCTTGCTGATGACTGAGCTCAATGGCTGAGAATTATGAAGATGCTGGAATTCTTTCAACTCTTTTATCTCCAAAACAAGGCTCAGTTTAGAAGAGACACTTGTTTTTTGTCCACCCAAGGTTGAAAATAATCTGATTTCAATGTTGAAATTACACTCCCTGATTCTCACTTATTTTTTAAGAAATAAACATCTCTGTAATGCCATGACTTTATCAAAATAAAAAGAGAAAATATGAAGATGTCTTGAATTAGCTTTAATAATCTTAGGCTGTTTTTTTTCTTTTTTTTTAATAGTCAGATGCTCAAATGAACATTGAGTTTTTCATACCATTAAGAGATTCCTTCATAATCCTTTCAATGTAAATAAACAATCTCATATTACCTTTCAAAGTTAGTCTCTGTTTAAAGCCCAATTCCCTCTTATACTTCCACTGCAGCTAAACAGGAAAACGCTGTCCGTCGAGACACAAAGAGGGACATTTTTACAAAAAAGACTGGAAGATGGAAGTGGAAGATATCCACTTTATTTGACTAACTCTAGTGGCTGAAGATGGCTGTTTATCTTCATATCTAATTATGTTATTTATCCATTATATCTTTATATGTTTGCTCAAAACGAGGACTGTGGATTTTGTCCCCCATCACTTACATTGAAAGTGCATTATGAAGGGATCTTCTAATGGTAAGTATGAACAGGAGGAATAATTACAGTGGGAAAAAAAACCTGCTTGAACGTTCATGTGGGCACCAGACTATTGTTTTAAGACAGACTTGAGAAATTGTGAATCTACCCTTTGACATGTATTTTTAGTATTTCTGATCATTGTTCTTGTAAAATGTATGAATGTCACATGTACTGTAATTTAATTTGGGCACACTACTGACTTTAAAATACAGCACATTTGCAAAGGATCACATTGTTCTTCAGGTTTGACAGTTCATTTTTTTTTTTTCAATTTTCATTCTTTTCATGAGTCATCGCACACATGTACAGTATGTCACACAAAACTACTTGTCTTGTGATTAGGGTTCATTCTCTGACAGTGTCCTAAGATTATTAAGACATTCAGACAAGTGACAAATGGTAATAAATGAGTAGAGACCCTTGAGCACAAGGGGTCACTGATTGCTTCGATGAATATGAATGTATGACCTTTGCAGTCACCAGATGTCAGCTCAAATGAATAGTTTGGTGTGACCTGTTCTCCCCAACACCTTCATCAAAACACCAAATGAGGGAATATATCTTAAAAGAATGGTTATGCCAGTAATGAGAATGAAATGCTATTTTCTTTCTCTTTATTCGTTCATCATACCATTGGGTTCATGTTAGCTGATTTCTGTTTGAGTGGAGTTATTTCTTAATCCCACCTTCCAAGTGCTGATTGGATGATTGTTTCTCCAACTGAGGGAAACATCCATTAATGAGCAAAACACAAGACCTATATTTGAATCATTCAGTGACACACACATATACAGACGGGAGACTAGTGGACCCAAACCATGCCAGCAAAATGGCCCTCACAGCATAACAGAGCCACCGGATCCCCTCACTGTAGGGGTCAGGCATTCAAGCCTGTACCAGTTTTTCCTTTAATTTGTCACCCATCTGTATGACCACCTGTTATCACATAATCAGTGTTCCATATGAAGGTCATGTGATGATGTGAACTGTGAGAAGCAATGGCAAGCTGAACACATTAGTGACAGTAAAACTTTTGTACTTTCAGAGTTTAAAAACAGGCATTAGTGCCAGTGAAGAAACCTTGGTTTATAAAGAATAAGAAATTAATGTTACTTTTTCTTAAACTTTCAGAATTCTCATGTTCTAAAAATGATGTCTTTCTGATGACACCAATTCACCTTTGTCAGCTTTTCATTTTATTTTAACACTACCTGCTGGTCCATTTGTTAATTTCTCCCTGTAGCTCAAGAGAAAGATTGGATATCACTTTATTTCTGTTCTTTTTTCATACCAACATTCTCAAAGTTAAAATTAAGATGTTTTATACAATGAATGCGTTTAAACAGATTTAATCACAAAAATCAAAATACACATACACACACACACGTAGACCTATCTTTACTGACTTCCTCACCCTGCAGGCAGCCAGGCCTGAGATCAGGGGCTGAGGCTTTTGCCTCCCGTCCTGCTCCCTTGAGGTTAATTATGTTCACTTTACCAGCCGTGACTCACTTTCTATCTGCCTGAAAAGCTCACAGACAACTACAAGCCCCGGCATAGCTGCTGTTATCGCTAACAACTAGCCCCTCCAAACAGTCTCTCTTCACACGTGATATATCGCGGCCATGCCAAGGATGGCTAATTAAAATGACTGGCTGTGCACAACCCTGGATGTGAAGCAGGTAGTGGAGTGGACCAGATACCACGAGGATGTTTGCTACACTGGTGTTTAAACTCATTTGGACACTCTCTCCTGTTATATGTTGTACTTCAAAGTGCGTGCTTACTGTCCATCTCTTCCCTCTGTCCACTAAGACGAAAAGAATTGAGAAGTGGGGTTCTGTGTTTTCTTTTGTTTCTTATATCATTATACAGTCTACATGCATGGCAACCTTAGTCTCACAACAGCAGAAGCCATAGAGACAAAATGATCTCAAAAAGTAATGAAAAGACATCTTTTTAGCACTCACATTGCATTGAAACATTTAATTTAAAATCACTCACAAACTAACTACAGCTGATTTGGAGAAATAGTCTCATTTGCTTTCCTTCTGAGAGTGCCCTGACTCCCAACTATCCCTACCCTAACTATAAGGAATGCAAAAAGACAAAAGACACCATCTACCTTTACTTTTACTTTTAAGGTTTTAGATTTGATTAGCCTTTTATTTGAATTAATGGTAATACTTTATAATAAGGGTAAAGATAATATACTTAAATAATACTTGACTAAAAAGTGAGGAGGATTTTCTGCATGAATTAATATAGGATGTATCATGAATTTCTTTTATTCACCATTAACAAATGATGAAGTCACAATGATTTTATGTGAATAACTTGCACTTAATAGATAGTCAGTTAATGAATGTTAATTCACAGCTACTTCAGAAACTGACATTTTTTTAACCACAGTTACAGTGGATGTGTGGAAGATTAAAGCATGATACAACCTGATTATATAAAATATAACCGTCTTGTGTTGGTAGCTTGTAGATGTGGCATAAAGACCATTGCATCATGATCATCATCATCAGCATGATAGACGTCACACCTGACTAACAGTTTGAAAAAAGAAAAAAAAGCAGCTTCATAGAGGTTGATTTAAAGCCTTGGTATAAAACACTGTTTACTATAACTGTAATTCAGCTGATTTGGAATATCAATTAATGTATAAAGTAACTGTATATTAACATTCATTAACTGACTATTAAGTTTTAACTTATCACAAAGTTAAAGTGTCTTGATCATTTGTTAATAGTGAGCATCAGGAATTCAAGACACATTCTGCACTGATTAATACAATAAATCATCATAACTCATGTTTTAATTAAGCATTCCATAAGTATATTTGTTGTACTCTTATTATAAAGTCTTACCAAGTTAACTGCACCATCTTGGAGTTATTTATCCAATTCTCATAATATGCCATCCACTGGTGAAGGACATGAGATGCAGTAGAAAATTAAAGTCAGTTAGTCAGGACCTCGCACTCTGGCTCAGTAGGATCAGATCATTTTGCTTTTTAAAAATTAGGGATATTTCTTACAAGTGTGGTGTGCTTTTATTTTGAAAATTCGATTGACAGAATGAGAATTTTCTGCAGGTGTTGGGCTGTGTGTAAAACTAATTAACAACTTTCATCAAATCTAATTTTAGAAAAGGAAAACCTTTTAAACCCACGTGACCCGGTCAAGGTCTGACTGACATGTGTACTGTCAGGTGTGTAGAGACAATAAGTAACTGCAGCTGTACACAGAAAAATACTCAAATGGAGAGTGTGAGTGAACACACACTTTTTTGAAAATGTACTGCTTCCACATAGTTTTAGATACAGACTTCATTTGAACTTTGACCTACAAATCTTGAATTTGCTTATTTTTTTCTATTTTTGCTGTTTTTGAGATGTAAGAGTTTTAAAGTCTTTTCTTGCTCCTCCTGTGATTTTATAATGAATGTGTATTACGGAATGTTTCACAGCACTGAGGGAGTGTCATCACCTGGAGCAGTTGGAGAGGAGGATTTTAGAGTACGCTTTTTGTGAAATATTTTCATAAATCCCATGACTTTGGCCAAATCTAACCTTAAAAATCATATTTTAGTGGTAAATTTCTTTGTGAATCCATTGATACAGGTTTGAAAGCGGTCAGACTTACAGTGTAGACGATAGAAACCATTGTTTAACACAAAGTTCATGCCCATAGATTTCCTCCCCATTGCTTCACATTGTAAGAGTGATGTGGCATTGCAACTTTCAGCAATCTTTTGTATCATTACTTCTTACTGTAAGCCACCACTTACTAATGAATAGATAGATACATTGGGCATGTTGGGTATCAGGCTTTGATCGCTGCTTTTCCTGCTCAAAACTAGCCTGAAGAGGTGGGAATACTCTTGAATATCTATGTTGAACTGCAGAACAAAAAAACTCTTTTCAGTATCAAACTATCCCCCCTATAAGCTTGACAGGTGTCTCTGAAAGGTGTATAGCTTGTAAATGGCAGCTGTAGTCAGCTTCGATACACCATTGTTGCAATGGATTCCAAAGAAGACTCAGCATCATGGTAAAATAACTTTATCAAAATGCCCATAGAAACTTCTGCAGAATAATGCAGTCTGTTGCCCCTTTGTGTGTTCAGTACATTCTAACCACCCAATTTCTGCAAGCTGAAATGTATATTGTAAAACAGCACCTTTTTACTGTAAATGTTTTTTTTTATTATTATTCTGTATTCTCGTCTTTCAAGTGGCCAAACAAAAGAAACAACTGCCTGGTGTTTCTGATGTGTGATGCTGATCACAGTAAACTTTGAGAAGAATATGTTTTTGATTTTTACAGAAACTTCAGAAACTCAGACTTTTTATCATTGTGCTTAAATGTGACCTCCTTTTTCAAGGGCTTGCATTTATTTAAATAAGCAGCAATTTTGAGACTTTTGTTTGTCAAATTTTATTTTTAGTGTCCCTGTAGCTTTGTATGCAAAGGCACATACTCTACCTCATTTCTGATTTAATGCATGAGTGTGGCTCATATCATTGACTGCATTTCATAGCCTCAAACACACATATTTTCATTTCATTCCACCATGTACAAGTTGAAATCCTGACTGATCTTCTGTCATGTATATAATGTTATAATGTGAGATGTTCATATTAAACGTGGCCAAATGAGGTAAACGAATGATAAAGCAATCCCTGTGAGCAAGAAGTGAAGGCTTCTGATTGCTCTGCAAGGTTCAACATTTTTTTCTACTTTCAAGGTGAGCCTGACTCATGACAGATTTATTTATATGGTCATCTGCTCCAGGCATAGCACGCACAGCAGTTATGCTCAGGCGAAGATATTCCAAGCCCAAAGCTTGAAATGTCTTTGGCCTTCATGGTAAAAGTGTGTTCTTTTTGGTAAATGTATGTACACATATTCACAAAACAGTCTACTTGAGTAGTATTATAGGCATTTTATGTATATAAATGTATGTTAATAACTGAAAGTGCCGAGAGATACTACACAGTTCTTTGGAAACAGCAGAATAGCATCTTACAAGTTACTTTTATTTTTTTATTTCCTGTTTTCCACTTCAGTCAGCATTTTAGCACATTTTCCACATGTACACCTATTAATAGGGCATCACTTTGAGTTGAACTCTGGGGGGGTTGAGATCTCCACATGAAAAAACACCAAAACATTAGGTTACTTTCTTGACTTTTTGGATTTGTGTATTCATAATTGTGTCCTTGCCAGAGTATTTGTGTTCTCACCTGCTCATCTGAAATTCCCCTGCTGGACCACTGCCCTCACCCTGTCTCTGACTGTGAGGAAACTACATGGTCCAGAAAAAAAAAGTGCCAGAGGAAAAGACAAGGGGTCACAAAGCATCAGACCCCATCCTCCAAGGACCACGAATTCCTGCGACTAGCATCATTGCCACAGACTGAATCAGTAGCTTTTGGGATTGGCGCTTCCCTGACATTCAATGTGAGCTCAGCATACAATTTCAATTCCTGGCTAAAAGCTTTCTGAAAGATTGCAAATGCTACAGAAATCACTACCGTGTGACAAATATGTTGCAGGTAGATGATTGCAGAGTTACTAATGCTCATAAATGCTCAGTTTTGTCATTTTCACATGTAGTAAACATGAAATGGTTTCTGAGAAGGTAAACTTGGGCAAGTTGGGTCTCACTGACTTAAAGGGGACATATCATGCACATTTCCAGGTCTATATTTTTATTCTGGGGCTCTACTGAAATATTTTTGCATGATTTACAGTTCAAAATTTTGTCTTACACTGGCTCTTTATGCAGTTCCTCAGTTCGGCCTCTGTCTGAAATAGGCCATTTTAGCTCCTGTCTCTTTAAGGCCCCCCTCCCGATTAACCCACTTTGTTGTGATTGGCCAGCTTCCATTTTTACATATGATCTCAAGTTTTTTATCTTTGACTGTGTTAAACATAGACATCTTGCATTATAACAGTATAGAAATGTCAAAGGCATGTGCCTTTCAAAGTCAGAGGGGGTGTTTCCTGCTTGCTTGTCACTCCCAAATTTGGATTTTTCCAAACAACTGACAACTGCCAGTAACTGACAACCGACAGCAAATATTAATCAGAGCAACCCCTCAGAAAGCTATAGGTCAAATTAGTGACAGCACATAATTGTTTCTACTACTACTTAGTCAAAACTATCCAGGGCACTTAACAACATGTAAAATAAGATACCAGGACACACCAGTAACAGCCAGCTCTTCATCATCATTTAAGTTACTAAGACAATAACTAAAATGAGGAGTCGACAGCATGCATATGATGAAACTGATACTATCCAAATCCCTTGTTGCAGGGAAAAAATATGGTTTAGAGCAGGTTATTTCAAAATTATGATGGCTCTGACTGACAGATCATAATATAATTTTACGTCTTCAACAATGAAGACTAACTCTGGTGGGACTATAAATTACTGGGCTATGTCTACTGGATTTGCTATTCCCTTGCATCCAATAACAGCTCTTTCCTGTGCCTACTCACTTATAAATCTTTATGACTTGTTAACCATCATACACGGAGCCAATTTGATATACAGAGTTCTTATCTTATCCTGAAAACATATGGGTGGGGTTTTAGGATGACAGCGGTGAATCGCTGATAGTTCTAATATCCTAAAGTAATTGTACAAGTTTTCCTTATTAACCAGAGTTGTTGTTTAGTGAAGCTTTCTCGTGCCTCCTGTTTTTGAGTTAAGGTCTTTAGTAACCTGGTCATCAACCTTAAAACCAGTGGTCTCGGATTTATTTTTAAATGATTCTTTCTTGTTGTTACTTTTCAAATCAGTGCCTAAAGCAATGTCACTCTGTCACTGTTTCTGGCAACAAATCCTCTTTTCCTCTGCCCTCCAGACCCTGTTTGTCACAGCTATTGTATTTCTGTTCTCTAACAGGAATTCTTACATGGTGCAAGCTGTGGTTTGTTCACTCCTCACTGGACTTCATCCAGCTGACCTGACTGACCTCTCAAAAAGTATTGATCAATTCTCGGTCCTTGCATCCCTCTGTCAAAAATCTCTTTTTAACCTGGTGGGTTTTTTTTAGTGTGAGGAGGCAAAGCAACCAGAGGCAAGGTCAAGTGCAGGTCTGGAGGTGGAGAGAGGTAAGGCCATGCCTGGATTATTAACAGGGCACGAGATGCCTCTGAAAGTAAAGTGAAACTTGCAGCCCCCCAAAACCCCCTGAGCTCCATATTCATGTGTGAAATGATTTGTCATTATTAATATTTCAAAATTATAATGTTACAAATATATAGTTGTATAAATGATTATCAAAATAGACTAACGTTTCTACTGAAACTGATGTGTCTAATGGGATAGGAAGTTCACTAAGTGTGGAATTGACAGAGTAGATGTGACTGGTGGCAATGAGGAGAGACCATAAAATGTAAATAAAAGGCAAATTTATGTTTTTAATTTTATGGGTTTTCAGTTCACGTTAGAAAGAAATATTATTTTCTATGAAAATGAAATTTTTTTAATTGTAAAATTTTGTTGTTTTAACTTCTGGATTGACCAAACCCTTAAAGAAACATTTTCTTGGAATGTCTCTTTCTCTCACTACACCATAGTTTTTTGGTTGCACATTTATTCTTGTACAATGGGGATTGTTACATTTTTGGGTGAGTTTTACCACCAAAAAAGTGGTTTAGTCTTCTTTATGTACAACAAACAATCATCTGACTGCTACATCTGCAGCCATACTTGTAACATCTGTTATAACTGATAGAAATGATTTGACAAGCAAAACTAAGACTGAAGTTGCAATAAACCAGAATTCCCCTTAAAGTACATCATGGAACAAACTAAGTAAAAATTAAATAATTAAGAAACATTCATCTAAATCCTGTTGGTTTTGTCCACTGATACAAGGTTCCATTGTCTGAAGAGGACTTTTTTATTTTTTTATTCTAGTTTCTTTTCAGCTGTTCACAGCCAGCACACCATTGTCTACAATTGTGTCACTTTGTTTCACGCTTTGAGTAGCTCCTTTATTCCTGTTGTGTATTGCGTTGTGAAACAATAGTGTCCAATGGTACAATACTCAGAGCAGGGAGTTTTATTATTGCTATTGTTTGTTTTAAGTGTACTTCAATGTGTTGTATTCTAGCGTAAACTCACCACATATTCAATACACAGAATTAGAGTTAGCCTTACACACCTGAGGCTTATCCATTCATCGGTCCTGCTGCCTGTTTCACCAGGTGCACCTCATTACCCTAACTGTGCCTGTGTATGTAGTCAACAGTCTCCTCCTGCTTTATTCAGACCAGACTGTCATGTAAATAGCAACAACTTGAAACCAAATTCATACACAAGGGACAGGGTGCTGTTTTCCATTATTGTGTGCTATATACACCATACTGTGCATCATTGTTTGATAAGGATCGTAAATGTTTAATCCATGCGATGTCTGACTCTCATCATATTAAATTCATTGTATCTATTGAGAGAAAAACTCCTAACAGTTTGAGTATCTAGATGTGAATCATAATTGACAAAAGCCCATATAAGGCTCAAGATTATCATTTGAAAACAAATGATGATGTAGTCTTTGTGTAAAATCTGGTGGGGTTCAAGCATGTTTGTTGACAGACCAACGAGGGATAGTGGCCCAGAACAGTCGATTATCGAAAGAACAATACTATGAAATATCACTATAAGTGGATGATTATATAACTCTGTCTTTTTCTTTATTTCTCATGCAGAATACAATCTAATTGACATTTGTATGTTTATTATTGTTGTTTCAATCAGTGTGCGCACATTTTTGAAGCAGCAGGTTCTGACTTGTGCCAGTGACAAGCTCCTTCTTTTCCTCAGCAGCAGAACGGGCAAAGAGAGAAGTGATCCTTTCCTTAAATTTCTTTTCTACCCCTTCTATTGTCATAAGCTTTGAGGAGACTACGTTTGTCATAGAGAGAAAATGACTCTCTGTCTCGTCAGCAGCAACCTCGGGGAGGCAATATAGTGCCACAGCCACTTATCATAAATTTACCATAGTTTAAAATGTTTTTCCATATGTTGTCATGTATGAAGAGACTCGACACAGCAGAGGTTCATGATTTGGACTTTATTTAATTTCTTTTTGTCTTTACAGCTTGAACAAGACAAGTAAATGAATAAATAAATAATTTCAAAACAATGTTGGCACACTTTTATTTCCTAAATCATAAACGATACGTTTTTAACTCCAACACAGAAGTGACCATGAAAAAAAATGAAGATTAACTCAAGTATTTTTGTAAAAGTCCCTCACATTTCTTCCATTTTATATTTCTGAACACGGACAAGTGATGTAAAAGCGAAAAGACACTTGACGGAACTGTCTTTTGGGAGTCTGTGACAGAAAATAAATGTGAAAGCATTAGTGAGAAGGCATATTAAACACACAATATGTCATTTCTGTCACTAGGGGTCTCTCAATCAAAACAATAACAAAGACGACGATGTTAAATAGTGTGAGATCATGGGAATTGTTGTCTTCATTTACTCAACAAAATATATAATGTAGGTTTTGTTGTTTTTAGACATTTTAATGCAGAATAGTTACATATTATAGCTTTAAAAGTACTGTAACTTCTTAATTTTTCACCAAGCACCATGTGGGGGTAAGTTAAGATAGCTGTTTTAAGGTATTCTGTACTTAGTGCACTGAACCATGAGAGCTCTCTGCATCTTTTCTCCCTGCTGGGGAGCACTTTGGACCATGTGCTTGACAATGCACAATGCAGTGACATTGACAATGCAAAAGCTTGTCTTTGCCAGGTTTTGAACTTGACTCTCATTGTTTTCTCTCCAACTGTGAACAACTCCAAAACCAGTGAACCTTCTAGCCTCAACAGAATCCCTTGCCCTGAATCCAGTCATCCCTCAAACTCTAGCCAGAAGAACTGAGGCAAGAAATTCAGGTTTTATCTAACCAGATGATAGAATCTTTTTCCAAGCTTAGGGAAGGCTTACTAACAGGCAAAGTAAGATGATGCCTTCTTTTGAATCCCCACTCAACTGTAAATGGCTGGTGTGCTGCAGTTATTGTAGAGAGATTGTGGTGAGATGACAAAAAACAAAGGAGAGAGAGAGAGAGAGAGAGATGCAGCAGAAGTCTCGGCTGGATTTGAACTAGGGATGTTGGTGTTCAGTATCTTTACTCCTATGCCACAACTTCACTGCTTTCAACTAAAAATGGTCTGAAAACTCAGGAGCCAGTTTAGTGATTTGAGAGCTCATGCAAACACAGACATTGGGCATCTGTCATGCTTTATTTTCAGCCTTTCTCTGACTGAAAATGTTGCTACTGGTAGTGGCAGTGGCAGCAGTACTCAGATCTTTTACTTAAGGTATACTATAAATACCACATTGTGAAAATACTCTTTTCACAGTAAAATGTGAAATTCCTGCATTCAAAATTGTGCTTAACTACAAGTTCAGAAGTATTACTGTACCAACAAAATGTACTTACATTTACTTATGGTCAGGATTTTCAAGTCTTTTCAATGTCAAGCTCATTTTAACTATCTATATTTTATTTGTTAATCTTATATTTTGTATGCAAAATCTTAATCCATGTTAGATAAATGCTGTAGTATAACAAAGTACAATTTTTCTCTCTGAAATATTCAATTAAAGGGTATTATATTATAATTTCAACTACCATATGTACTCTACTGTTGGGCAGTTTAATCTACAATGGTGGATTATATTTGATAAGTTGATATGTTTCGTATATAAAATCTTCCATTGTCATTCTACTAAATGTAATGGATTAGTGATATGAAATACCACTTTCTCTTTGTGACTGTGATAAGTCTGTTTGAAGCTCACAGTTTGATGTTGTTTTGATTAGTGCATTACCTCAGATATTCACATCCTTTGCAATAAGTGTGTTTACTGTAGGTGTTATTTGTCTAGTGATGGATTAGTCAATTTTGCAATGTGTAGAGGAGATAAAACAGAAAAGGGCAGTGAATATTGACCTTACTTTCATCAGATTGCCAGAAATGGGACTCCAGATCAATGCTAATGTTGCTGTGTGTCTGCTGGAAGTGTAAACAGGCAACAGTTTGGTAACACATTAGCCATATCAACTTTACAACACTTAACCTGTTAATTGTGTGATTTTTAGCATATTGTTGGAATTCTGCCCCCAACTGGCCAAAGAAACTGATTAATGCACTTTTAAATAGATCTGTCAGAATGATTATTAGTTGAATTGTTCACATTTTCAATAGACATGGTTTATCCAAAATGTGTTATTAGTCTTATTTTGGTGAGTGCCGAGGCTGTACATGACTAACATACCATTTTTAAAAGACAAAAAAAATATTGACTAGTTTTAAAGAATCAATTTCTCTTTCAGCAACATGAAAACATTTTAACAAATGAATTTGGTAACTGGAATTGATACCTAAACCTTGAAATACCCTGAAATACAAACTTGGGTAGAGTACAATACAACACAGCCCACCCATATTCTTCTCAAGAGAAGGAGGGCTTAATGAGGATCAGTTTTACCTTTGAGATTATACTCAAAACAGTGATGATGAGGACTTAAAGTGGATTAAGATCCAATTTTAAATTCCAGCCTCTTCATATTAATTACTTCACTATTAATTACTACTGCAAATCTCAAAGGGTACATATCTTACTTTTATGATTTTTTTTAATTTTTAAACTGTTATGATGTCAGACATCAGTGTTAAACATAGTCAAAGGTCCAAAACTTGGAGTGAATGAATATAAAAATGTTTCCTGCAAGTCAAAAACCAGGGCTTCATTTGCATGATTCGCAACGTTACCTCTACTTATGAAGTTATGATAATAACTAAGTTCAGGAACAAGACCACACCTCGCTCTTCCTCACTAATTCACGACACTTGTGCTTCGTTAACCATAACCAATCTTACCTCCGGCACACATACCTGCGTGCATATATAAGCACACTTAACCTCCATCTCTCCTGTTCGTCTCAGTTCTCTCAAACCCCACCACCCCAAACCCCATTCTCCTTTCTCCTCTCAGTGGGCGACACGTTGGCTCAGTGGTTAGCACTGTAGCCTCACAGCAAGAAGGTCCTGGGTTACGAACTCAAGCCGGCCCGGGGCCTTTCTGTGGTGAGTTTGCATGTTCTCCCCGTGTTCGTGTGGGTTTCCTGCACTCCGGCTTCCACTTTGCACTTATGGTGGCATAAAGACATGCACAGTAGGGCTTATCCTTTCTTCTCAGTAATTCTGCTCATAGGAACCACCGGGGGATGATGAAGCAAACGTAATTGCTCATTGAGACGTGTCAGCACCCTGAGTCTCCATCCTAGACACTCCAGCCTCAACTCAACCTCCAACTGGTTGCTATCCATCCAACTCGATTCCTCCACGATGGCAACCACACTTGGTGAACAACACTTCCCTTCGACATAACTTCACTCCGTGGCTAATCTAAATAAACTACTTAAACTATACACAAATAGCGTGGTCTAAGTAAGTGAACCTCCTTATGATTGTGCATGCTCACAAACAGCTGTCTGTAATCTTTGTTGCTAAGGTTGTTCCATGGGTTGTTGCCCACTCACATATTTTGGATCTTGATGAACCCTACTGGGAGATCCTTAAGGAGACAGGGGCTAAACAGCCTGTTTCAGTCAGAGGCTGAACGGAGAGGCTGCATGAAGGCTCAGTAAGATATTCCAGTAGAGCCCAGGATATAAATACAGGGTGTATATATATATACAGTATAGCTCATTTCAGGGTCCTAATCAGCCATCTTTGGGTTTGATTCAGGTTCAGCTCAGGCTAACTTTTAACAGGTGAAGATCACTATTCTGAATAACCAACTGACACATCACCTAAAGTTGTTTAAGAGTACACACATTTATGTGTTAATGTCTATCATCATATGTTAATGTAATATATATGTAAATATAAACATTTTAAAACGAGAAATAAAGACATAAAATAGCTGAGTAATATAAGTTAGTGCACTTATGAGCTCTCACACATTTAAAATGTTGTATCTGAAAATTTAGAATCAACATCTCATTATAAAGAGATAAACACTTCGAGCATTAATTAAACAGGCAAATGCTTTTTGTATAGCTGTCACCATTAATGAAAAACATTAATTAAGCACACTTATTTTTATACAGCAGTGAATTATCTTTTCAGTTTACACATATATTTATTAATGTGATAAAATAATCTAATCTCATTAATTTGACACATCATTGCATTTAAGGAAAGAAAACATTATTATTATTTTTACCTATAAGATAATGCCAGGATGACATATTTCTCAGCATGAGTAACGTCTGTGATGTAATATAAACTCTACTCTGCATGCCAGACAGAAGGCAGAAGAAAAGACCCATATAGTCTATAGAAATGGATTTTAATTAGTGATAATTATAAACAAAAAGTATCTTAACACATATAAACATAGGTGCAATTCATCCTGGTGCAACAGTTTACAGAAAAGTTATTTTTGACTTGACCAGGGAAGTTCATTCTTGAGCTCAGAAACAGTATGTGTGATGAAATAGTGTCAACTCAAGGTCCACTATCTATCTTTTTTGGAGCTTTCAACAGCAAGGAGAATGTCACCATGTGATCCAAGTGTGGATAACAGGTATATGGGGAGAGACTATATATTCAGTCTTTCTTCAAAGATGGTCCTTCTGGACAGAGTTGAACATCTCACATTTAAAAGGAATGGATGATGAGAACCCTTCCCTGACATAAAAGGGACATTTCCTGCTTTTTCTTTTATTCTGCTATTTTTATACTGTAATGATGTCTATGTTAAACATGGTCACAAGTCTAAAACTCGAGGTGAACGCTGGCCCAAAGTTAAAAGCCAGAGCTACAGCCTCCTCTAAACAATTTACCTCTACTTCATCCTTGTGTTGACACACGGATTGTTCATGCATGCCCACAAATGGCTGTCCGTTGTGTAGTCCTTTTTGCTAAGGTTGTTTCTAAGGTTGTTGCATGGCTTCTTCACATTGTCCACTTGCATTTATGGATTGGACTCAGGGTCGAACATGTGCAGATGTATATGAGAGGTTTCCATTTTGAGTTAAGAATGAAGAATAGATTTTTTTTTTTAAGACTTGACAAAATAACTATTTAAAATTCACTTGTTTAGTTATATAGTTCATTAATTTTACAATTGCTTTAGGCTATTTCATCACAGATCAAAAAAGTCAAATACATTTTAGAATTTATCAATAAACTGTAGGCTACAACACACAACAAATGAATTAAAACAATAAATAATTTAATTATTGAAGAAGAAGAAAATGACTTTTGGATAATAATGTGTTGTTATATACTTGGAATAAAGAAACAGAATGCTTGCTCTCTCTCCCCCGTTGCACACACAGACATTAAGTAAAAGTTGCACTAGTGCATCCATGGCTAAACACACTCATCCACTCCTCCATTTCCCCAGTGGAAATGATATTGCCTGTTTTGAAGAAGGTGCACCAGCAGAGTCTTTCCCTGATCCTATTGGCCCCTCTGTGGCTGTTGAAGTCGTGGTATGCCAAGACAATCAGTCTGTTGGCGGCGAGGCCCTGGCAGCCTACTCTCCGCAGGGACCTCCTCTCCCAAGGAAGAGGAGAGGTGATTCATCCACGCCCAGAGCTGTGGCAGCTGTATGCCTACCTGTTGAGAAGTCCAATTTAATAGCTAAGGGGCTGCCCCCAAGTGTGGTGGCAACAATCCAAAGTGCAAGGGCATCATCTACTAGAGGCCTATATACCTATACATGGTGGGCATTCGAGCAGTGGTGTCAGGACCCAAATGTACTTGTACTTTGTTGTGGATGTTTTGATGGACCTAATAGATAAGGCTCCCTCCTTTTCCACAATTAAGGTCTATTTGGCAGCTATATATGTCTGTCATGTTGGCTTTGATGGAGTGACATCAAGCACTCATCCTCTTGCCATGTGTTTCATAAAAAGAGTCTGTTAGCTGTTAGCCGGTGTCCTCTCATGAGATTTGGCATTGATGCTTGAGGCACTTTGTGGGCCTTCATTTGAGCCTGTTAAGTCTGCAGATATGAAATTTCTTTTATACGGAACTGTACTGCTTTTTGCTCTGACCTCCGCAAAGCCGGTGGGTGTTTTGTTCGTCCTTCATGCTTTGTTTGTCCATCCCTTTTGTACCCAGTTCACCTCAGATGGCTCCAAGATTACATTGTACCTGAACGCAGCATGTAAGACATTATCTCCACAGCCTATAGCTCTATGACTTTTGAGTTCTTCTTCAAGGAGCAGAGAAGGCTGTATTCCCTGTGTCCTGTGCATGTGCTACACCTCTACATAGGAAACACACAGAGTGAGTGCTTATGTGACCAATTGTTTACGTTTTGCTAATCCAGCCAGGAGCAAAGGCCCATCTAAACAGTGACTATTTCCCTAATTTACAGAGGTTTTCCATTGAGAACACATTTGACCAGGGGCATGGCAACATCATGGACTTTGTTTAAAGGGGTATCTGAGTGATATTTGTGCTGCAGCCAGTTGGTTATCACCTTTTGTTTGGTATCACCAAGTCAAACCTCATGTCTAGCACTAGAGTGCTGGAGGATTAACTCTGGGACACTGGCTGCTCTGCAGGGCATGAATACATGTCCCATGCTATAGGTGTTGTACTGAGTGAATCAACTAAGAGGGAATAAAATGTTTTGACTATAACTTCTGTTCCCTTAAAGAGAGGAATGAGTTACAACACTAGGTTGCCCTGCTAAACAGCTGGGCTTGGTGAAAAGCAGCTATTGAACTGAAGGATGACTGTGGTGACAGATTTATGTGCAGGCGAGGCCTCACATACTTCACCACAGAACATCTGCCTTAAAGGTGTGAATAGAGGTGTCTTCAGTCAGGTCATGCGGGGGCGTGATATACTGTACTATGTGTTGTGCCTCATTCCTGTCCTTCAGGAAACAGAAGTTATAGTCATATAGTCAACAATTTGTTTCTATGAGGGGTAAAAATAACCCCTCAGCAGTTTGATGATCATAATTTTCATTTCTTTGAAAATTCCAGGATGACTTTAAAACTGTTATTTCAACAGAGTTACATGCATTTGATGCCAGGTGGGTAAAACTGACTCTTTGGCAGTTCTAGTGTTAAAGAGTGTTAAACAGTCTGTTTCAGACAGAGGCTGGACTGAGGACCAGAATAAGATAAATAATGAGTTTTCTGAACTGTAACTCATGCAATGAAAATGTAGTACAGAAATAAGCATGATACATCCCCTTTAAAACCAGGATAGACACTGCTAAACAAACAGGGACCACAATAAGCAGTAAACTCCTTTACTTGGTTGAGCTGTTGAAACATCGTAGCCAAAGTCTTCAAGTCACAAGGAGTCACCATTTTCTCTGCTGGAACACCACAAAGACAGGGACCCCCCTCAGAGTTAGACTTGAGTGGTATATGACTTCACATCCACCAGCTGAGGGGAACACTACATCAGTGAAGCAGCTCAAATCCAGGAGGCCATCAACATTTAACGCCAATGAACATCTTTGACAAAAGTTAGATACATGGTCATTTGTAAGCACTTAAAGAAAATTATTTGGTAGCATCAAAGTTTCATGTAAAAACTAATGTGCAGTTCAACCTGTTTCTATTTTGCAATGTGCAGAGTATGAGCAAGTGCTTCTGTGCGACACATGCGGTGAAATCCAACCTGTATAGTTCAAAAAGAGCGAGGAAATGACACTGTCTATAATCTGTAAGGATGATTAATATATAGGAATCGAAATGTTCCAGCAAACGTATCTAATACAAGCTCAAGTTATCCCATGCAGCGCTTACCATCGTCACCGCTGCAGTAACACCAAGAAATCTTTGCTGAAGGTGAATGTGGGCTTACGACTCTTTGTGGAATGTGTGTATTATGTGCAGAGTCAGTGATCCTGCTGCTATGGAATTGGTGTAAACAAGTCGTAAATACAGGTGTATATCCGCCAGAGCACACACAAAGAAAGATTGTAGTTCTTTAAAAATGGGAAGTTCAATTTTATGGGTGGAGGGGGGGGACTTGTTTTGTTGGGGTTTTTTTGCATTTGCTGGATGCAGTCGATGTAAGTTATTGACGGTAAGTCTTTGTAAAACCAATGCCATATTGCTCATTATAATGTTTCTGCAAGAGGGTCATCTTGACCCTGAGCTACTAAATGGTGACAATATATATATTGTACTTAGTGCCTTGATTGCCAAAAAACAAGAAAGAATGCATATTTGTATACACTGAAAAGCTGCATACAAAAGATTTCATCCTTAATTAAAGTTACATGCAATGTGAAGGAAAATCCCTGCAGCACTGCTATATGTCCTTCCTGACTTTCTATGTATAGTCATGCAGAAATAGCTTCCTCATGGTATGTATATTAGTCACACCACCACACACAACACATTGCAGAACTTGATTGCATGCTATCTTATTATCTACATTTATCTATATAAAATATCTACATTTATTTACATAAAACCTGTGAAATGAAGATTAAACCTGATATGATTACACTTTTGCATGCATGATACTGGCAGTTGCATCAGGCAAGTTATAGGTGGCAAACATCTATTCCCTTTACAGGAAGAAATTATAACATTTTGAGTATGCTAAGGGGTGTGAAAAGCCAGGACAGATGCTCTAACCACATCTTTAAATATTTTATGTTGATTCTCTGTGTGTGAGAATAAAAGTTAACAACTGCCTGAGAGTAAGCTGTAGCTTCTCTCTTGCAGGTACTGTAAGAGCCAGATAATGAAGGCAACAGCAGTGTACTGGGATGAAAACACTGCTGTGCTTCCGGAGGAAAACACCTCAATGAGATAATGAACTCACCAAGTGTGTGAGACTTTTTGACTAAGAACTACTCGTCATTTCTCAGGCCTAGCCATGCTGAACATCTTTAATCCCCTACCACCATACAGTAAATCTTTTTGCATGCGCATTAACATTTCAGCCTCTTTTTTGGAATACTTTAGAGCATCAGTGAAGAGGGATGGATATAAACAGCTTGGACTAATCCCAATACCCAGGACAACAAAAAATAATTAATTGTGCCTAATTTGCTGCTGTCTAAACAGAGATTGGATTTCGTTTAATGCTAAACAGGCCAGTCCAGGAAATAAACACATTCCTAATTTAAAATGCTCCCCAAAGTGTTTCTCGCTTTTCTCCATAAGAAATATATGCAAATGACAGCATTTAGGTTTCATTCTCTGCACTGAGAGGAAATGGTGGAAGATCCCCGAGAGGGTTTTAGGTCTTAAGCAAGCCTGCTTGATTCTTTTGTCAAAGTCACACACCTGAGCTACTCCGCACTTTCTGCCTCCGTCAAGTGAACTTGAGGGCAGAGATCTTTGAGCGACTTATGAACTCTGTCACAGATCAGGCTGGACGGTGACCTGAGCCCCACATCAGGTTTCCTCTTATATTTTTCTGCCCTGGTGTTCATTCGAAAGAGAAATTTGTGAGGAAAGCGGGGCGGATGCTGAGAGGCTCGACAGCTGCTGCTGCTGCTTGTCTGAAAACAGGAGGATAAAAAAAAGCCAAGAGCTTATCTTGAAACCTTCTGATCAGTATGTAGTAAAGACAGACAGATGACTGACAGAAACAGAACATGGAAATCTGACAGGACCCAGTTTATTTGCATCATCTCTTACATTTTCACAATGGTATATGTGATGTAATTTGGGCAGTCACTTTAAATGGCCTATTTTCCATGACCCGTTATGATGAAATATCTCATCAACACAATGGTGTGGACATAAGCCATTGTAAACCGTCAGAATGCCAAGTGTTAAAGGTGCTATGAGTCACACATTTAAAGAGGCACACCACCAATTTTATACATGATGTTTACTAATTGTGAGGAGTACTACTACAAGCCTATGAGTATAGTTGTATGATGGCCTCTGCGACTCTGGAAGGATCTCTCCAAAGTCTGAAAAGAAAAATCTCAGCTTGAAAACCTGCACAACAACCTGGTTTGAAAGAAGTGTCTGTTTGAAAGGCTGAGTGGGAGTGTAAAGAAAGATGCTATTGAGTTGTATAATTAGAAATGTAGGATCCAGCATTTCTAGAGCTTGACCCATACTAGGAACTAAAAAGCCTCTGCCGCCTCGATTTCATCATTCTTGTTTTTTTTTGTTTTTTTTTTTTTATCTATCTCTTACAGGCATCTACAACAATTTAGCCATCAAACGACCAGAGGCAGGCAGAAGAAAGAGTCACTTTAGTTCAGTTATTAGGAACTTGTACTTAACACGATTCTTTACATTTTTGTACAACTTTATACCTCATATCCAAGATGTTTCAAAGGGAAATATTGTACTGTTTTCTTCATTATACCTTTTGATGACCATAGATCCCAATTATCTGACAGATGATGCCTTATCACACAACACATATGAGAAGCTCATATTATCAGACAAAATGTTACAAAATAAAATACCCAACAATATATAAAGTGGTCAACAGAAGGTAATAAATATGTAGATTTTTCTAACTCTACAGGCCTCAATGAAATTACTGAAATGATTATGATAACAGTCACTCATTCAATACCTGTATGTTTTGGAAGAAACACAATTTCTGACAGGACTACTTTCAAATACACGGCTGTATCCAAATCAGGAAGTATGACCTACTTATGAGATGAGACTGTGGTTGAGGTCTTTTAAATGGATTATTGTGGTTTATTATGGATTATTGTGGAAATTGTGGTTTTCTCATTTTTGCATCACTACAATTTATTTGTATCACTAACAACAATCTTATTGTCTGTGTGAAATGGGTGGTCACATGATTACGGTGTTATTTTGAATAAGACTTATTTTGAATAAGACTTCTTCCCAAGAAAAACCACAGCATCTCTTGAATCAGCAAATTTCCCAATATTAAATATGAGTGCCATTTGCTCCCTGTTTCTTTTGACAGTGACTAGATTCATCCTTCAACCTTTCCCTAACCCTAACCAGGTCGTCTTTGTGCCTAAGCCTAACATAACCTTATTAGATCAGAATACAACTGCAGTAGTGATTTGTTTTGAGCCCTTTTGAAAGGCACTGAAAAATTATGTCTACCGACCAATAGGGCTTCGAAGACAATAATGGCAAAGATGCTATTGTTGGATGAGAAAGATGGGAAAAAAGACTGCTTCCACTATCAAGAGGATTTGAGAAACTTTTTTAATGATTTGGAGTGATGAAACACCAAGAGCATTTGGGGGATGGAGTCAAGGGTGGCTAACAAAACAGTGTTGAGAGAAAATTAAGTTATGTTCCATGGGGATTAAGCTGACAGATAGCAAAGGTAAAGACTGCCTTCTTTTCCAATCTGTCTGTGATATCAGGTTTGATCAGGAATAAGGCAGCAGAAGGCAAGTGCAAAAAACAGGACAGAGTCAAATACCGAGCTGCCACTCAAGATTGAAGAGATTTCTAGAGGCTGTAGTACAAAATAATACATTTAAGAATGGAACAAAATAAAATGGATATATTCTATGGTGTAGTTAATCCACATAGGGGAGATATATGTCAGAAAATGTAACTGTTGTTTGCACATGAATGTTACAGTCATCTGAGAGATGCAAAGCATGACGCATGGTACCCAAGGGTGAGGTAGAGGAAAATGATGACATGGTAACAGTAGGCTGGAGTTTTATTCAGCGGAAAAGAGGGAATGAACTGGGTAATGATGACAGTGGCAGTAATTAGGGGACTTATTCATGCAAAGGTTGTTAAAAGAGTTGACCATTAATACTGGATATGGACTAAAGGCAGTGCAAAGATCAGGAAAGTAGACAAAGATAGACCCACGAGAGAGTTTTAATACTGAGCCTCATATCAGTGTGGATTTTAATTTTATGGGATAACAAGGTATAAAATTGTGGTTGTCTTAAGAATCAAAGGGAGTGTCCAGCCAAATACTGAGGCCCTGTACCTTTCTGTAATAACAGACAATATACTTAATCGAAGCTGTGTGTGAGTGTGTGTGTGTGTGTGTGTGTGTGTGTGTGCATGCATGCATGTGGGTATGTGTATAAAGGTAAATCAGCCTGCTTGGTTGAATTTCATGTGCTCAAGCAGTTTCAACTGGAATTAAATACTGACTGACCATCTTATGCAATGTCCAAATGGTGGCAGTAATGTAACACTCTCAAAATAATTTGACTGCAGAGGAAGAGTCCTGGTTGAGTTCTGAGATGTGGAACCAGTTTAAGTAATGCTTTGGCAGGAGCTGTACATTACACTATGTGCCCAAAGTGAATACAGTAAGTGATATCATCACATCATTCATATAAACAATGAATCCAGGTGACTGCTGAAATGCCATCATTTAGATGAATGATGCATTTTAATGTGGCACATTTTGAACTTTTTGCCAACAAATACAAAAAGAATAGGAATCATAAGCCTTTACTTCTTTTTTTACAGTATTGTATACAATACTGTGCAAAAGTTTTCTTATGCAATATGCAATACCATCAAGGAGGTCTGATGGATCCTAAATTTATACTGCAGCATGACAATCCCAAACATAGTCATGAGGAACAGTCTTCAACGACAAGAAGAACAAGAATTCCTGCAACAGATGGATTGGCCCCCACAGAGCCCTGATCTCAAATTTGAGTCAGTCTGGGATTATATGAAGAGACAGAGGCCTAAATCCACAGAACTGTGGCAACTTCTTCAAAATGCTTGGAACAACTGACCCGCTAAGTACCTTGGAAAACTGTGTACAGGTACACCAAACATTGATTACATTCAGGTTTCCTCTGTTCACTGCATTTTATATGATGTTAATTGATACATAAAAACTATTCATGGCATTATTTTTGAAAGGATCCTCACTTTACTTTTAGTGCCTAAAACTTTTGCAAATTACTGCATATACATAAGGTGCATGAATTAACTTGCTAGAAGACAAAAAGCGCTACAAGGCTCTTATTAACCTCTTATTCCTTCCCATCTCTGTGCACTGTGTACAGTATTCTTATGGTGACATATTATGTATATATAAATTTATCACTGATTTCTTGTTTGGCAATTTGATTAAACGCAAGTTACTTTCAGGGTATTCACCAAGTAAACACAATATAATCTCATTTAATGACCCTAAAGTTCTCTTAAAAAATGTCTTCTACTGCTTTGAGGTAGTATGGTCCTACTCCACCTCCTAATTGGTTCAGTAGGCTGTTCCATCCATTGGTAAGATGGATCACCGCACAGAAACCCACATCAACATGTGTAATAGCTATGATGGTCAGCGTCCACATTACATTTCTTTCATTACAGCAAAAACAAAATGGCTGACATTCCTTTAATTCTTGGTTGAAAATACAACATTTTAAGATGCATTTGGATAACATTTCTAGTGAGAAATGTGTATTTCATTTTCTCAGTTCAGTGAATGTTTAGGATGTTTAGTTTGTCAGTTATTCTGAAGATTTTTTCAGGCTTTCTATTATTGCTATGATGGCTGCCATTGAAATTGCTATCGCTCAAACCATATGGTAGTTGTTGTTTGAATCATTGTCTTTGCATTGTGTAGTTACTGGGCTGTTGTGTTATTTGTGTTATTTTATGTAAATGTTTGATGATGTTCTTAAAAAAACAAAAAAAAAATCTTGACAGTGAGGACAATACTACTGGGTGGGTCCTCTGGTCAGCCAATCGCAAAGCTTCAAATTATGGATTTCAAATTCATCCCTGCGGTGCTCTAAAATGTACATCTTTTTTTATTGAAAGAACATCATCAGACAGTTAGATACAATAACACAAAGTGGGTGTGCAGACCATACAGTCTTTGATGCAGGCTGATAAAATTAAAATAAAGAAATAAAACCAAAAAGACAAGGTTATTGTTTTTTCTTTTTTTTAAAAAACAAAACAAAAAAACAATAACAATACAGCTTCTGTACTCTGGAGTTCTGACTGACAGAAAAAAACAAAATGTGATGCCAACACAAAAGATACTTCCATCTGGAACATAGTACATTAGTTTGAAAATAGCTGAGTGTCACAAAAAATGATAAATCCATGTCCATATAAACAAATCTGTAGATTAAATTTAATGACTATTTCATGAACTGCCATGATACATACATAATTGCCAGGTGGTATAGTCCCACACTCACAAACAATGTTACAATATATATCGAATCACTGCAGTTGCCTTTGGAGGGGTCTGGGGTACCCAATATCATGGATCTGCAGAGCCAGAGAACCCTTGCCCCTGCAGGTCTTGATGCTGCAGTTCCAGATGTACACATGTGCAAGTTTAAACAGCAGATGAAAAATGGGATGGCCGTACAGTGAATAGTAAAATCTGTGTAAAATATGAGTAAAAAATTAATAATAATTATTTTGAAATGCAGCACTCTTGAATTTTATTTAAACGTTACATCTATTATAAGTCAATGACTACAGTTATGGTTGGACATTGACTTTCTCAACTAAACCGGAATGTTTGCTCACTCTTGTATGTTGGTAACTTAGCTAGCTGTGTATGTAAAGTACAATGTATATATTCATGCAGAATACTAAAAACGATCTTTAATGTTTAAATGCTGTAATGGCATAATGCTTTAATGTCACCATGTTATGCACTGTTGTTTTAGAGCCACATTACTATTCAGTGGTGCACTGAAGTCAATACGCAAAGCTGGAAAATTATTTCTTTCTAACACAATTACCAGCATGGAAGTACAATGTTGATTCCCTTCTAAATCTAAACCCTCAAGAAATCCAAGAAAACCCTTGTACTTAGTCTGAAACTCTGTTGACAAAAATGAATGGTTAGATTGACTCCTTTTTTTATCTGATCTTAAGAAAACTATTACAGTTCATATAATCATCATTATATGAAAACCGTATTGCTTATCAAACACATCTTATTCCTACTTAAGAATTACATTGAAAGAACATCAAATTACATTGGATTATTATGATTTATTTGATCAAAAGCCAGTTTCACTTACTAGGCAAATAACCTGCTTTTCAATTCTATTGAGATACCATCTGGAGATACAATAAGAAATACTTTGTCCCATTGTAGTCCATGATATTCCAGTCTGGAAGTATTAAAGTGAAACACCCTTCTGTAATTCTAAGGTGTAATAAGAAGTAAATTTATCCTGTCCATGCTCTAAAGTCACTGGTGTTGAATTGAAGTAATTACAATACGTGCTGAATTTTAATCCTGTCTGGATAGGGCTTAAATCTGTGATAGTTGCAGACACCCTGCTTTGTCTAAGTAAAAGAATTAGGCATTTCCCCAGTGTTTGCAGATTTGAATGCTTGGATCAAGATGTCTGCAGGTCCTTTAAAGTATTAAAATTTCTTAAATTCAATTTTATAAATATCAGATCTTAAAAGTCATATTTGAATGTGTGAGGTCTTAATCTCAACACAAATATTTTATCTAACACTATGTATCCATCAACCATCAAAATTAGTCAAGTTCTGCATCTGAGTTATCATGTTAGAAAACAATATATCTACCACTGAACCTAATACTGCCTTTATACCAACTGAGCTGTTACTTATCTGTTGTTAAAATGCACTGGACCTTTAAATGTCATACTTACCTGCAGAGAGAAACAAAAGAAAATTAATTATCCATATGATCTTTTCACTTCTATGGTACAGGACAAAGTTCTTTGAAATGAATTTATGTGAATTCACATTGTTTATCATGTTTTATGTGCACAGGCTGTCCTCACTGTTGAAGTGCCATCCAAGTGGTGACAGAAGTGAGTCAAAATTCAAGGCTCCTGTTTATTTCAAAGATAGAGAGCATCTCAAGGCGTTGTGGCCATATTTATTCACCATCATGGACATCACCCCTACAGATCGTTCAAGACAAGTTTGAGTTCGTCCTCAATGTGTTGAAGTAAGTAGCTTAAGTGTTCTGAAGATGGACTATTGATTATTTCCATTTTAAAGGAACTGTGTCACAAAATACAACAAGATATCTCTCCACTTACCTCTAGTTTAAACTATCCGTCCCATCCACATAGTTTTTGTGTGATTTGGCGATATTTCCGGTCCATCTCCCTCCATCTCAATACAATGGAGCTGGATAGGTGTTCCTTTGTGGAGCTCCAACTACCAAAAAATTAAATGTGAAAAACTCAGCAACAGCTCTGTTCAAACACAAGGGCACAGATACCTGGCATTTTTCACAGCCCTGGTGAAGAGTTTCAATTGGGAACTATCTCCTATCCAAGAACAATGGCAAAAAGTATCTCCTTCTAGGGTAGATAGATACAGGTCACCAGTAAAATTTTGACAGCTTGAGCTCCACAAAAGAATACCCAGCTTCACCATGGTTACTTGCTCTTTTTAAGTATTACCTCTGATTTCAGGTCCTGTATTAAATTGAATTGTATAAATATTAAGCCTCAAAAGTCATTAAATAATCTTAAATTTGATTATATGAAGCCTCAGTCGCTACATAAACATGTTGTCTATTTTAATTTATTTACTTCATTTATTTTAATCGGTCAAGTTCTTCTTCATCAAAGTCTTACATCCACCTGTTGGAAAATACATATTGTAGATTAACCCAACTCACTGTGTCCATTTCACTTGTTATATACAATATATGTATATATATGTCTATATATGAATACAGAGTCATGGAATTATCTTATCTCGTTTTGGATTAGTCAAGATTATCTGTGAGATGTTGATACAGTTAATGCATGTGTCCAACACAGCACAATTCCCCCTTTTATTTTTTGTCTTTAATGTCAAATTGGCAACATAGTCTTTTGCTAATAACAAGGGTGAATTTGCAACTCATCTGAGTGAAGTTTTGATGTAATCCTCACCTTATGCTCGAACTATGATAAATATAGTGCAAAGAAAAACACATCAATGCTCAATGCTAATGTTTTTGACAGTGTGCTTGGGCAGTCATTCTCATTTTTGTTATGGTGCTATAATCAAAGTAGAAGTCAGGAGAGTGTTTCCGCTTCTAAAATTCCTTTTGTGTTTTAATCATCACAAGCAGGGCGTGTGGTATGTTGACTTGTGTTAATTTCTGCTAATCAAACAATGATGAGCAAATGAGAACACATAGCTAAGGATTAGGAAGGATAAGAAGCAACAGCATTTGTCTATGCATCTGTGCTGACAAGGCCAAGTTGCAAATGTTTTATTTTTTATGTATTTAAGTAGTTTACTTTTTTTTTGACCATATGAAAAAGGAGAATAAGTGGGGCATACTTCTGGTTTCAGAAATGTGTGTGTAATAGTAGTCTAACAATCAAACATTCTGTGTAAATTACTTCATTTTAAATGTACTAACTCCACTTAAAAATCACATTCAGCTTCATTGAAGACCTGATACAAAAGGATAAAAAAAGGATAAAAAGATAGATAAATATTGGATTTTGAAAATACCTGTGAAAATGATGCTTTTAACCCTAGCACAGTTTGCATTACATTGGTATATGCATATTTGTGTAAATTCCAAGCAGATGGCTGGATGAAGCTCGTATATTTGAGTATTACACATTGATATCTATTCCATTGACAGCTCGCCACTTAAGTTCACATTACGAACAATCAACTTCTTTTTTCCTTCCAAGTGGCAGAAACTTTAAAGACCACCTGTCATTACAAAAGTGATCTTTTCTATTGGGAGGCTGGGATTTCAAACAATCCCACAGCTTTCCTGTCAACTTAGCACTGGGTATAAGAATACAGTTGAAACAGACCAGTTTCATTGCACACTAAATAGAAAGCTACAAAATAAACTACAAAATAAAAGCAGCCATTACATGCTCATCCAGCCATGTGTTCTGCCTTATAAACCTGTCCCCTCAGTCTCCAATATGTTAGCAGGAACAACAGGCTACTGCAAATACAGATAAATGAACATAAAAAGAGTGGACGCTCACTTACTATTGGTCAGACATTTGGAAGAAATTGATCATACACTAAGTGATCTCAAGCAGTCACTACATGGAGGACTCTAAGCAACAATGATTCCAAGGCAACTGGACTTAGATTTGCCTTGTGAAGACATTTTGCCTCTTATCCAAGCGTATCCCATCAGTTCGTAACGCATCGGTCTGACTAGTCCTCACTAGTCTGACCACCCAGTGGAGATAGACCCAGGTATTTATCTCTGCGAAAGTGACCGCCCAAACCATTTCCTAAGACAATAGCTCGTTAGTGGACTTCGTTATCAGGACTTCAATGAATCTTTGTACACTTGCCATGTGCCTTTTTGTCGGTTCAAATGCATCCTTTTCACCTTGGGATGATGACTTTTTCTACTTCCTTCTGTCTGTTTCTAGAGCTACCACTTCTCCAGCCGTACCCATGTTGGAGCAGCTTGGAAATTAGAATGAGTGGTATGTTTGCCATGCATTGTTGATGGACAGATTCTAACATTATCTATCTCTCTGACTTCACTAAGATTAAAGATGGAGATGTATGTTTCAGTCCACATCTCATTTCAAAGAATTTCGTGAAACCTGGCCCCATTTTTTTACATGCACAACCTTGCCTTCCTTGCAATGTTATAATAATAAGGCAAAAGCTTGACCTTGAAAAAGTATTCACTATTTCAAAACCACATGTTAAGTTATTAAGTTGTTCTTGGACTTGTGTCAGATTTTATTCATCACACTGTGACGGTGTATTTCTTACAAAGCATTTGGATTTGAAATAAAATGCTGTACAGTGATGGAGAGATTCCCTGATAGGCTGGTGCAGTTCAATAGCAAAGCAAGTTAAGCCACTCTTCAAACATACTCTGCCTGACCGCATGTGTTAAAATCACTGGTCTGCAGTTATGTGCTTTGACAGATTGCTTTCTTTTCCACAGTGCAATTGATTTTCCTAAGTCTGTCTGGTCTTCATTCCCGCTCTGCTTTTGAATTGGATGTTAAACTAGACAGTAGGTTATTCACTCTTTCTACAAGTTTAGAAACTGCCATGTTGATGACTGCAGCCATAAATACATTGAACTAACACAGAGTTTTGCTGAAAAATGAAATTAATTATGAAGATATATTTCATGTGTTAGGGTACCACCACTAACAGCGTATAAACAACTTCATGATCAGTCAGTCTGAAGTTAGTAAATCCACTGTGCATATCCCTGCAGTGAGGATTGTGGATTATTCTGAGTAAAAAATAGGACATTGTTTCAAAGGGCTGTAGAGTTACTCTGCACTGTAAATGTAATTCCATTCACCTAAATTGTTTAGGGTTGAGAGACAAGTATCTCAAAACCTAATACTAGAAGTAATGTCTTTTTGTAATTTGGATGACCTGATGCTTTATGTATAGTTTATGAAAAAGTGTTTGGACTGCATTTTTGTGAATAAATTAAAGTAAACAGACTGTGTGGAAACAGTTATGTAATTGTGTCTACTTATTTGTTTATTTATTTCATACCTACAGAAAGCTGGGCCAGAGCAGCTGAACTACACACAATTGTAACAATAGATTATATGAAAATATTAATGAATTTTGAAAAAAAAAAAAAAAGTCATCATTTTGTCGTCTTTAAATGACTGGAAGAAAAACCTGCAAAAAAATAGATTTTTGTGTATGTGTTAGAGTGGAATAATCATATTAATAATCAGCTGTGGTAGCCTCATAGCGTCTTCACAAGAGTAGTGCAAACTGTTGGTTAAACCTGTTGAAAAGTAATTCAGGATCAAAACCCCATTCATTTTAAGCAACTCTTTATTTTCTTTACAATTGCTGTTGACTGACTCAGCTCTACCTTCCCAACACACTGGCAAACATGCAACTATGGAGTGCTTTGCTATTTGCAGGCAGTAGATAAACCAAGAGCTATAAATCACAGGTTTGTATAAATGGATATGAAAGGCCTTTGCAGTGAATGACAACAGTTTTTCAGTCAGAGAGTTAAAGAGAGAAAAGAAAGTTAAATTAGACTGGGATTCAACGCATTTTGCTTTATGAACCATTTTCTGTAAGACCTTTTCCTTCTATATGTTTCCCCATAATTTTTGCCTCAGGGTTATATTTTAGTGGTAAAGGCATTAAGTGAGCTTGAAGCCAAGGGCATTAATTAAACATTAAAGCTTTGACTTGAACAACAACAAGACATCTCTGGTAGTGAGGAGCCATTCCTCTGCCTCTTATACCAGCATCATGGATAACTAGACATTCAGACCACCATCTCAATTATTCTTGTAATTAATGTAATTGGTCAAGTGATTATCATCACCTCGTGAACACTTTGGTTAATGTAATGATGGGTGTTACAGCAGTGGCACATGACTCTAAATTATCTCCTGATAGTGCTTCTTTGGCTTTATTTACTTAGTTATTAAAGCCTTGTTCATAATAATCAGGCCAAAGCAATCTCATACGCTTACTCTTGTACACACATTCCTAAATATACTGTGAGCACATATCAATGAACAATTATACCTTTGCAAAGATTTTACCCTTATGAAATACGCAAGCTACCTTCACATTCATCATGTATTCTCAAACGTAAACATACATTATGAGTGATAAATATGCATTATAGACAGTGCTTTTACTCATGATGATTTATAGCAGCCTTGCCACTGCAGGCAAAATCTGCAAGATGGATTGCTGATGGTCAGATCTGATTGTATCTACCGTTCAGTTTGGCTTTCAAATATCAAAACACACTCTCCTTTTCTCTGCAGGACTGCTCTCTCCCTATTTCTCTCCCTCCCTCACCTCCTCTCCCTGGGGAAAAGCATGGTGTTTTTCAGACTTTGCCTTTGTTTACCTGGTTCTTTGTTCTGGGCTGTCACATTATCTCTCTAAGTGACGGTATAGTCTCCCTGCAGGCTCATAATGAGGAAGCACTAGTGACACATGGCCTTGTTTCTTTACATAGGGGGTATCACCACATGTTAGGGCATGCCTTTGTTCAAATGTGGAATTATTTGGCAGTTGACAAATATGACTTTTATTCCAGCCTCCATGATAACTGTCTGTATTTATTGAAAAAAGGGGCTATGTCTGTGTTTTCTCTGCAGAAGAACCAAGCTCTGATTCAGCATCAGATTAAATCGAGTTATTGTGTATTAGCTGCAATGTTTTTACAGTATCAATTAAACATCACATATTAAAGTAAAAGTAAAGAAAATCCATTCAACCAATGAAAAACCATCTCCACATTAATACATTGAACTATCGTATCTCTCTACATGGTGCGAGATGGAATCGAAAGTATACCCTTGCACAACTTCCACCCTGCAGTGCTTTCGCAGTGTTCCCATCTCAAAGCAGAAGTTCACATACGGACTCCTGTGATGTTAGACTATCCAATCCAAATTTGTGAACATCAACAGCTCTCTTAAAGTAGACAAAGCAGGATGAAATCTGAAATCTCTGTGAATACCCTCCACAGGCAGATTCCATTAATTTGGATGATGATGTCGTCAAGCCTTTACCTGCTAACCAGCAAGTCTCACAATTCGATGTTCACCTTTATGCATTATTGAATATTATTGAATATTTGGCCTATGCGATCCTATCAAAAAATGTTGAATATGTTGCCCGAGGGTTAATATGCTGTAGTGCCACTTGCACTCAAGTCAGCCAAGTCAGCAAGTCAGCAAATAGCTGATCATAAGTAAACTAAATCCTTTAAAAACCTCCTCCTCTTGATTTTTCATTTTCTTTTTGTTTAGCTCGTCTTGGAGACGTGACTAAATACAAAAGTTCTGCAAAAGAAACAAAGTGCTCCTCAGAATTAGGGTTATGTAACTATTTCACTTTCCTTGACAGCTTCTTCAGATTTCCCATAAATCTGAAATGTACATACAATAGTTTTTTTTAATGTCACAGAAGGAAAACTCTCATGGTCCTATGTGCAAATAACAGTGAAGATGTGACTGAGGGTGCAGCCAGTGATTTAAGGTGCTATGGATTTTTTTCTAAATGAATCATCCTGCATGAAATCCTGGATCCTGGAAAACATTATCACTTTTGCCCACAGGTGCCACCAAAATCAACACAAATTGAAAGTTCCTTTTAGTATCTTTAAAGAGCAACTCTATCATTCGTTTGGTTGTGTTGTGTTTCTGGCTACTTGGTGAATGTAAATCCATTATTCACTCTCTTTTAGCTCCTTTTTTTGTGTCTACCAAATCCTGAGGGAAATATCTGGCTCTTAAGCTGCTAAATGAGAACAACACAATGAGAGCTGTGAGAGTGAACCAAAATAGTAAAACTGCAGGCTGGACAGCTAAACAATGTGCTGAAACTGTGAAGCAGAGGGGAGCTGCAGAGTTGCTGATAATTCTCTGTAGGTTCATCACTATGAGCAACGCCTTGTCATTTGATACATATTCCTTTAAGGATTATATTACATTCCATGAAACAAAATGATCAGACACAAAGAACAATACCTTGACAATTTAGTGATCCGGTTGCATTTCTTAGTAAATTTCCTGACACTCATTGTTGCTTACAGTTGCATGTTCAGAATTTCCAGATCCCATTCCTCTTGCTTTCCTCCTCATGGTTTGTCTTGTTTGTGACAGAAGCCATGTGCTGTTTCCTTTGAAGGTCCAGCGACATTGCTTCTGCTTTGCTTCCAGTCCCTAAGGCCTGCAGGATGTTGCCATTGAGCCTCTCTCACAGTCCATTTCTAATAGCTCTGCCCCATTAACTGTACTTTCATAGCATTCATTTCCCCTTGTAGCTTGTAGTTTGACAGCATGGCAATAGACCATTCAATTCCCTATAATTAATGTTATTTCCTGGCATTAAAAATGAGCTCTAATAACAATACAACTAATTGAGGAAGTGACTGAGGTCAATTGGCAAAACATACTGAAATACACTAGGCACATTGTAAATGAGGGAAACAAGGGAAATTACTGCTTCTTCTAAGAAAGTATATATAATTATATGAAAAAAATAACTCTCATAGACAGTTAAGAGTTCTATACCATCATTTATTTACTTTTTTTTTTTTTTTTTTACCAGAGGGGTATTGTTGGCATGTCTTACAACACGTAAGATGCTGTACTTTCTGTGGTTTTCTCTATGATATTTCTATACATCTGGTTAATTTTAGTACTGAATTAGCAGTGAGCTTACGTTTAAAAACACATTGCTTAGCTAATTTTTGCAACTATATGTTTTTGAAACATATATTTTGGCTGCTCCTTGTATCAGCCTGTATAAATCAAATTAGTCTAATGGCTGAAATTCCCCCTGTTGCATGCCGGCTCATTTATTCTCAGATTTGTTACATTGTGCAAACACCACCAATAACCATGTTTCCTGTCAGAAACCAGAGTTGTAGAAGTTTAATGTCTACCCCCTGTCAATTAGTCTTAAATGTTTTTTTTTTTTTTAAACATACTGTATTTGCCTCAAGAAGATATCTCTCAATATCACCAAGAAAATCTAGTCACATTTATCATAATTTCATATATATATTTTTCTGCCACATTCATTCCTTACCACAGCCATCCATAGGTGTCACTGTCCTGTGAATTGTTATACTGAGTTAACTCTTAACTTGAGGTTTGATGACTTTGTGTGCATTGATCTTAGCCAGGGTTTGACAAAGCACTGTCAGGGACAAGATTGTATCTACAGGCGGGGGCAGCAGCCACCTCTTTTTCAGTTCTTAAAGCTTTAGTTGTAAAATAGTCACCACTATTTTAGTCACCACTATGTCCCCAAGCTGTCCAAAGCACTACAGCAAGAAATACAAAGAATATCAATAGTTCTTAATGCCCACTGAGCCTCAAAACTGTAGCTATGGCTGTGAACCAAATGTGCGCAGTCACACTGTATCAATCTGTGCACACAGGACCCTTCACCTGCTTCTATTTACTCCCAGCTTACATTAGGCTCTCCTACTTGTGTCATTGAATCTTTTAAGTCAAACATCAGGCTGCTGTTTCAGTTGGGCCACAGCAACAACTAACCAAATTTGTTGCCTCCTCCCTAGCTAATTCACCATAATCTGGCCTCAGTGGCTCATTTGCAGTGAAGTATATTTGCTCTTGGCAACTCAGAACGTCATTCATAAGGTTTTCGGTTACCTTTTGCTTCACACTGCACTTTGGTGCGGCACTTGTCAAAGAAGAGTGTTTGGATGAAACATCGAAACGTATCATGCATATATTAGCACAGCATACACACGGTTTTCTACAGAAAGCATCTTTCACTGCATGTGCACAATTATTTTCAGTCCATACACCTACTGTACATTTACCCAACCACAGAAACATTTAGAAACATATTATTTACTAGTCATTTTATCTATTTTTATTTTTCCATTTTGTTTCCCTGTGTTTCCACTCTGTTTTGATGAGTGCTGATATGAGTGCTATGATTAATGATTTTGTATTATTTAAATAAGTTAAATTATTGGAATTTGATTATTGAGAGAACACTTACAAACATTTTGGGTGCTATAAATGGTTGCACGTTGGTGACAGACATTCTGTGAAACTCAGTTTCTTCTTTGTTGTTCTTACTGACAGATCTAAAGACTGATGGGACAGACCTGTATTGCAAACAGCTGATTAAGAGTATGTAACCATAACCAAGTCGTTATTAGTGTAACTACAACTATTTAATGATGTTTTTCCTAACCCCAACGAAGTTGTTTTTGTGCCTAAACCTAACTGATCTATAATGATAGCACTGTAAGATCAGAAAACACTGACTTTTGAAATGTCTTGTCAATAATGGTGTTTAATTTGGAGAACTTGTGTAGATATCAGTGCTGATTAATAAAGGGATCATAGAGTATATTAATTAAATGAATGCAGGGATCATATAATGAGATCAATGTATGAACAAGGCACCTTACAGTCGAAGGTACAGTATGCTGACACTGGTGCTCCTCAACAGTCAACTGGCAAAATCTTTTCTTGGGATTTGAATGTTAATAATTAATTTTGTATTTTCCCTGTCCAATATTTCCTTTCTCTTTCCAAATACTTAAAAAGCATGGATGCTTTTACTGGCCATTCTGAGGTTAAAAGTAAAACTGGAAACACCTGAGTCTTGCTTCCTTTCTGTGTATGGGCTTTATGGAGTCAAATTCCTTTGGGAGACTGAAGTTACAGTAGTATGACAGGGGACTCTGCCTTTCTCCAGGAAAAAAAAAACAAAACACATTACACTTGGTGCTTCATTTCAGTGATGAGGCAGTGAAACTTTAAAGGATACACCACCTGTCCCAGGCTACAAGCACACTAACTGGCTGCCTGGCTGTTTGGAAGAAGCACAGCTGTCTGCAAAGGAATGAAATATTCCTGACGTTTTGCATGCATCCATTATCTTCCTTGTGGGAAAACAGTACGAGTCCTTTTGGGTAAATTGTTCCCTCAGTTCTAATCCTTGCGGAGGCATCAACAGTAGACTGATGTAGTTCCCTCTGAAGTAGCAAATGGAGCTGTGCTGTCGTCTCTCTGCTAAAGCACAATGCAGCACAGATAATTTGAAAAGACTGAAGAGAGACTTTAATGCTGCATGGAAAAATCCTTGTGCTGTATGGCTAACACTTTAGACTGAGAGCAAACCATGCCCATTATGTCTCACCTGTAATTGCCTATCTATACAGAAAAGGCATATTCACTTTTATTTATTTTTGTATATGGTGTTTAGTCTCCATATATAAGTATATGGAGACTAAAGCATAAAAGAGAGAAACACTTGAATATCACTTATACTGCCTGGCAACAAGTACCTCTATATTTGTCTGTAGTGTAGTATTGCTTTTTTTACCAATACACACATCTAGACAAGTGGCTGTGACATGAGTTGCATTATTATCTCTTAAAAAGCAGCTAAAAACCCATCTGTTCAGACAGGCATTTGGGAAGTATGTGGTATTTTGTATATTAATTTGTTCTATTTTGTCTGCTCTCCTTGTAATATTTTATCTGGTGTCTTTATTTTGATCAGATGTTTTTTTTTTCCTTGATTGCCAAGCACTTTGTGACTGGTTTCTGTGAAAAGCACTATATAAATAAACTTTGCTTGCTTGCTTGCTATTGAGATACTTGACCATGTACTTGTGTGTAGCTGGATGAACTATGGGGCAGGTCAGGTATGATCAAATCATTTCTGACTGACACTGGCTGAATATCTTTCTTGTGAACTTCTGATTTTGCAACCTAAGCCTAAAAGTGACTAACCATTGAGACATTCGAGGAGGTTGCTGTATTGTGAAGAATATGACACAATCATGAGAGAAGCAGCAATAACAAGGTCTATATTAGATTCTCTTCAAATCTTTTTGCCATTGCTCTCATTGTTTGTTCAGAGTCTGATCTTAAGTCACATTCTGATGTGCTGCCCCACCACTCATGAATTTAATGGAATCTTGAAGACACATTAATTTCCGAGGACACAATAAAATAAAGTTTTTTCCCCTTGGCAGCATGATTTTGCTCAGAAAAGATGTATTGCTGTACTTTGCTCTCTGCAACAATGCCTTTTTTGATACTAAAATGAGGAGACACCAAGGTCAGAAATGTTCAAATATATGTAGGGACTTGAATATGGATATAACAAGCTAATTTTTATCTGTAGTCCCTTACAATTAAAACATATAACAGCACAATAACAAACAGTAAAGCTACACACAACTGCACATCACATACACTCATAGAAGTCAATTGGTTTTTGTGTTCAAGTGGACATTTTAGCACTAGAGTAAATGCCATGGGCATCAAAAGGAATATGGCAAACCCTGTGGAAATCTTGCTATTTTAATTGAGATAACTGACAACATGTTGCTCAGGAATTTTTGAGAAAGTTTTGAATGGACAGATGGACGGATCTTGTGACTGACTGACCTGTATCACCACAAATGCTATGCAACCCAAAAAACTAAATGTTTTTTTCAGTAAACTGAACAGAATAGGATGAGGAAGGAAAATAAGAACTGTCCCTAAAGTGATGAAAATTGTCAGCAGTGATTATACTTCATTGGCTCTACTCTAAAGCCTTGCACCGACAGTGGAGAAGATACTTAAGCTGGCCATTTCCTGAAAAACCCTGGCTCCACATCTCACACCGATATCATTGTCATATTATGAAATTAAGGTCGATGTGTACTTTTCCTTAATTGCATGTATAACTCCTGTGGTACGCTTATGCCAACAGATGAAGAAAGCTTCGCTTTTTTCAGCTCCTCAGGGTTTCTAAGTGTTGGCTGCTTGCTAAATGGTGTAATAATGACTCATCTGGCCCTAGCTCTTTTAGCCACACAGAAAACTTTTTCAGTAGTTTTCTTTGTTGCTAGGTTCATGTAATCACTTGAAGCAATCTGAATATTGGCCCACTATAAAATCCAACCTTCACAGAAGTATTTCTCAGGAGATTTTTACTGCTGCTGGGAGTGGTTTGTAAAGAGACACATGGATAGCTGCTGAGAAGATATTTTTAATTTCAACTGTTGAACTGAGTGCCCATAAAATGAAATGAACAAGTCAGCCCCTTTGTTATGAGCATAGCAGACTATATAGCTGGTTTGATATGCATTAGTTTGATAAAATAAGCATTTATATTTATGAATGCTTCTCATTCAGTAGCCTCATATATAAGGAAATTACTTCAAAGTGCTTGAGAATGCACAGGTCATTGTCCATGCGCTGTGCAGTAAAGAAGCCACTGATGTGGTGGCAATGAAAAATGTTCATTTCTGCAATGCTGTTTTCAGGCACTGTGTTCATATTTTAAGCCATCTTTGTAATATGACATGAGGTCTACAGTAACAATAAAGCAGTTCTCATCCACACTGAACATGGGATGATTTTAATAAGATACATGAATATGGCTGTTATGTGTGGTGTCTTTTTTCTTTTTCTTGTAGCTTCTTTTTCATTTATTGCACACTTGGTCCACGCTCAGCAAAAGATGAATTGTAAATACAAACTGTTTCTTTAAATGTGAAATGAATCAGAATTGCCTTTTATTTAATATATATAGTATGTATGTGTTTATTTTTGTTTTGTTTTTTAAATGAAATTACACTTTATGTACACTTAAAGCTGAATTCATTGTTTTTTGGCCACTTGGGGGCAGCAAAACAAGATGAAAAGAAAACATCTGACATAATATCACCTTATGAATTGTAATTATAAATAAATTACAAATCTAATGTTAGCAAACAAACTCTCACAGTCTTTGCATCCAGCAACATGGACAACTCACCTGCAACTAACCACCTGCTATCTGCAGTATGTACAGCATTCCTATGCTGGAATATCATATAGCTTCAGATTCACTCTTATTAACAACTTCATTGAGGGATATGCCATGAGTGCCAGCACGCATGGCATATCCTTCAATTACTGACCCTCTTCTAGACAAGGCAATATCAGATCTGGTAATAAATAAATATACTTATAAGGTGAATTGTTATTATGCTTTAATAGAGCATATTCCCATATTCTTAAACAAAGTAATAATTCATTAAATAAACCAAATGCTCAGGTAGTTGCTTTCTTTGCCTGTTCCAGCAGACACTGAACAGTATTATAATCAAGTAGAACTCCATGACTCCATATAATTTGGTTGGTTTAGTTCTGGCCACCTGATGGATGTAAATCCCATTTACACTCTCTTTATAGTTATGGTTTGGTCTCCACTGATTCTTGGCTCTTTAGCTGTTACATATTCCACTCTCTTCACCAACTAGTAGCAAACTTTGTCTGTATGCCATTTGGTATCTGGTAGGCAGGGTACAGTAGGTTTATCTGAGCTTTTTTTGTTGAAAACAGCTGCCTGCTGCAGATGGAAACAATATTGATAGGCCCTGTAGAGCTGAGGGGAATCACAGAGAGACATTTTATGTGGGTTTGTCACTGCAAGCAATCCCTGTCACATTACACATAGTCATTTGATTTATTGTCAATATAAAAATATCGATGTGTACTACGGCTCTTAGATTCTTGCTTCTCTTCCTTAGTGCATTCTTAGAATAGAGTGATAGCAATACTAGAAATTACATGTGAAAAAAGTAAGAAAGGAACTTTCATAAATCCAGCAATGTGATCTTTTCATTTCATAGCCCTCACTTTATAACCAGCCTTTGATGTATTTTTTTCAAAAATGTCATATGTCAATAATAACTATGGTTTAGGCCTTGTGCCTTTGATGAGCTGTTAGTGCCTGCAGGCTATCAAACATATATTACCAGGTACTTGGAGTGAAACGTATAAGTCAATATCTTGATGGAGTTAAATACTTCTGGTTACGCAAGATATCTGCACTACAAAAACCTTGGATGAACTTGTGTTTCGAAGTTTGACTGATAAAAAGTTCCATTTCCAACTTTATTGCAAGGCAGTCTTGTCTGCAAAGATTTGTGATGGAACAGCAGCAAGATCAAATTCTTTCTGTTCTAAAAAATAATTGGTCTGTCCCTTTGAGACTGTTGTTTCTTGTGGTGATTGGCTCATTGTTTACAACAATTACCACACTATCAAAACTAATTTAAGAATATCACAGTGATGTGAAAATACTGGATTCAACACATTTATTTCACTGAGAAATTAGTTTTAATGACATGAAAAAACTAATAAAATAAACATTATTGTTCCAGTTGCAGACAAGGAGCCCATTCTGCTTGCCTTTTCATTTTGGGCGTGCTGGGTAATTTCCTTTTCCTGGCAAAACCTTTGTCTTAGACTTCAACTCAAAAGGCCAGTAAAGTAGGGCATAAACTATGAATTGCTTATCTTAATTAACTCGACAATATATTTACACTTAGGCATCTTTAATTTTCTTACAACTCCCCTAACTACTCTTACATTGTTGTGCATAAACCTTTATATAATGTTGTGATGCTCAGTGACTGTCAGACACGGTAAGTTTTTCCTACATCTCATTCAAACAACACTCACAAGAAAGGGTATGTATTTCTTACAGCCAGTACAGCACATGTGTAATAATAATAATAATAATAATAATAATAATAAAAACAATTATATATATATATATATATATTTTTTTTTTTTTTCTTTTGCATCAGACCATTTACCTTTTGTAGTAGTCATTAACTATATCAACACCATTGCAGTGGATTGTATACGCAGTTTTAGATGCTGTAAGCTTTTTTGTGTGTGTTGTGTGTAATCTTTGAAGTTAGTTTTATGACTCCTATACCATTGCTTTAAGCAGAATGAATGGGCTTCACTGAGGAATAGACAAGTATTTTTCTGGTGCAGTTGAACTGCTGCCTCAATAAACCTTTTAGAAGCTCGTTACTTCGTTAGTGAGTATGTCTCTGCAGCATCGCTATAGTTTCATTTCTTTTCAGAGCTTGGGGACCTCAGAGAAATCCCACTACTAAACTGTCCCTACACTCTTAGAAGTAAGGATTCCAAAAGGCTGAGGTTCTACCCAGAACCATTTGCTTCTGAAAAACCCTTTTTTGAAGAAAGCATTCTTCAAGGGTTCTTTGTAAGAACCATTTTTGGAAGCAAGAGTTCTTCAAGGATTGTTGAAAGCATGGGTATTAGACGATCCTCACCCCTTTACTTGTGTTCTGCCATAGACTTTATTTACCATCATTCTTTGCCATACAATAGTTAATTGTATCCCGGTGTTGTAGGCTGTAGAGATACCATAGACACAAGGGTTGCATTTGTCTGTTGAAGATTTTTAAATAGTCTCTAATTCATGATGTACAACTGGTGCTTTTGTAAAGAGTGGCTAAGAATACAGTGTGTGTGTATATACATATATATATATATATATATATATATATATATATATATATATATATGATGTAGCTACATGAAATACTCTGGTGGGAAGATCATGTCTTGAACCCTGGGGTTTAGTGTGAGGGTCCTGGGAGCTGGCTACCCTGTTGGGGTTAGAATGTGGGAGCCGAGAGCTGGTTGCCCTATGGATTGCATCACATGGTCTGCCCTTCACGACAAAACTGGTGTGACATATCAGTAGTGATTACTGTTCACACACTGTGTATGAATTGATACCAGAAGCTGGATTGAATATTTTAAATAAATTCATGTTAAAACTTTGTGGGCTTCCCTCACTTTCACTATGTTGTGTGCCAGTGGAGGCTCTTTGCATAGGAGTTGGAGGAAAGACTTATTCAATTGGTTCCACTGTCACCATTATTATGTGCCCATACTCTGAATGCTCTTATTGGACCATGCATTAATTTATTGTTGGTATATGGCTTTCTGCTTCATCTTGTGTACCTTGGATTGATGGATTGATTTTTTTTTCTCTTCCCTCACTGCTATGTCACCATTGCTGGAGATTACACAAATTCACCTGCTGAGGACAGCCTGATGTGCCTGGCTTGCGTCCTGTTTGTCATGTTGCGGATTCCACTGGTCCCATGCCCACCTTTGACCTGTATCCCCCAGGACATACGCAGCCTCTCCTGTTCTGTTATCTTATCCTCAGATAGATATCTTATCCTTGTCTGATCTGTAGAATACAATATGGTTCTTCATTGAACCCTCAGAAGACAAGGGTTCTAGGTGAAACCGCTCATAGGCTATTGTGGGTGGAACCTTCCACAGACAGTGCTAGGTGTAAACCCTTTTAGTTGGGTTCTCGGTAGGACCTTCTGAAAGAGTTACAGGTGGAACTTTTATAAAAGGTTCTACCAGGAACCAAAAAAGAGTTTTCCTATGGGGACAAGCTGAAGAACCCAATATGGTTCTACTCAGCACCTTTATTTCTAAGAGTGTACTGAGCGCACTCCTTCTGTGCTGGAAGGCAGTCTCAGGTGCTGACTGTGTGATGAGATGCTGCCTTAAATCAGGGGCTAATTACACACAGATTGCAAGCTCATATTCAGTGAAAGGCACAGTGTGAATTTGCCCCCACTTTCACCCATGCAAATTCAGCCTCATATGTTATGAAAGTAGCGCAGTGCTGTGTGCTATCCACATGTTGTATCTCCCTTTCCAGGTCAACAGGACTGCAGTGCAGGGAAATAGGAATACCAAATTAGGTGGAGAACAAAAGAAAAACAAACATATGGGCTGAATCTTTCAAGCAGGTGGCACTTCTGGACATACCCCAAGTAGTGATGTCATGTCACAGTAGGCATTTTAATGATTGACAGCATGGAAAACACCTGCTTTGAACTCACTGATTCATCTATTACAGTGAGAATTCACAGGAGCACTGGGCCTTTCTCAATAAAGAGGGAAAAAAAACTTTGATCATACATTCAAACAAGGTATGTGCTGTCAGGGCTGGCAGGGTAGGCAATGCCTCACCTTGGCTAAACAGAAATGTTGAGATTACGCTATAGTTGTATCTATTGATAATTATTTCATAAATTGTCTCAGGATTACACAAGCTCCAGTAAAACTAGTCAGAATAGTTGTTTAAAAAGTACAGTATTATAATAAACTTCAGTTATTAAAATTAAAAGATAGTTCTAAAGATTTTAAAGTAGCCTACACCTTTGTTAACCTGGTCTGGTCCAATGTCAGAAGCAGGAGAATATTTACCACACAGACAGGTATCTGAATGATAAAATAATAGCCTTTATTAAGAAATGTCAATTCATTAAAACAGTAGACAAAACAGTAAAAAGTCCCCACAGAGGTCAACTACAATAAGCATAGGCAGCTGCCCTACAATTGTGCAACACAATACTATGAGTGAAGTAGGGTAAATTTTACACACAACCGGGAAGAAACACTACACACAGTATGAGACACAAAGCAAACAGTACACTGCATGCTAATGTAATGTACCAAAATGTATATCAACTAAACAGAACCAGTCCAAACTGTAGGCAGGTCAGAACCATTTCTTCCAGTAGGGGAGAAGCAGAGCCACGGTGTTGCCCTCCAGTAGGTCCTCTACAAGGTGTCAAATTATTAAAAGTCTACTTTAAAAGAAATTATGTATAGACAAAAACAAGAAAAAGCTTGACAAGACAATATTTAAATATTAAACATGGGATATTTTAACTTATCTTGCCCGGTCTGGCAACAAGACTCCCCTCTGGGGCACAAATATGGAGTCTCCTGTAGAACCAGGAAGTACTCACAAAACATTGACTGCAGCAGAGATACCAAGACAATGACAGCAGACAACCTGCTTGAGATGGCGTGACGGCATGGGGTGATGTGTGGAATCATGATGATAACAGCCCCATGAAGCAAAGGCAAAAGGAACTTTCTAGCCCCCAGTCCCTCGCTACCTAAAGAAGGTGTCCAGCCTCCTCATCTAACACAGGAACAGATACCTGGCTTTACTGTCTTCACTGTCGGCAACACTAAAAGTTGTGAACAGCACCCTTCCGCCACAGTGCCACAGCCACAGCCCTGGAACAAAGTTGTTCAGTCTCTCTTGCACATCATCTGGCAATTCAATGCACACTTCTATCCTAAGATGATTCTCCACACCCTCTTGGCACAGGTGATAGTTATCAGTAATTAGTTCTCGATATGTGGGAATTCTCCCCTATGACTGTCCACAGGGAGATAGAAACCCTCCCCTACATTTCTTCACTACAGTGCATTCCTTTTGCCACCTAAAGACTGCTGTTACTGAATACTGAGGCAGAGGCTATCTGTGGCTCTGTCTGCACTAAGGCCAATGTTTTTGTAGATTTGTGCATGCATAGATGGTTCTCACACTGTGTGGCTTGATCCAGTCGAGGCAAGCTCCCAGGAACAGCGCTGGGCTTTGAAGCCAATTTGATAGTGGCCAAACTGTGTAATTGCAAAATCATGTGACGCTATTTGGCCCAAAAAGACTTTTTCTCATAGACTTACGTTGTGAAAGAGATGTCGTTAATCAGCTGATAAATTTCTTTGAGCGTCGCAAGCCCTGTAAAATGACAATCACATTTCAAAGTCTAGAGGCATCACATGATTGAATTGTTTTATCCCAATTCAACTTAGCTGGAGGGCTAAACCGGAAGTTAGTGGTCTCACCCAGTGGAATACTCTAGCGAGCATGCTCCATGGACACACTGGGCCCATAGAGTGTGCACAGTGTGATTTCAGGAAGTGGCTTTTTTGGCATCATGTGCCCCTGAGCAACTTTCCTAGGAATGAACAGGGTCCTGTATTCAGTTCTTTTTGTATATCCAGCCCTACAGTCTTTGGCTCTTCCATGTCACATGGCATCCAGTTCTTTTCACTTTGCACTTTTCAGGTGAGTGCACCTGTTGCCTGTTACAGACTTGAGTGTGTTTATAATTATCTGCTGGGGCATCATGAGTAAACTAACTGATTAACATGTTACATGTAGTGATGGCTATTAGGTTTTAAAGACCAGTAGTCTCTATTAAAAGATACCACAGTGATTATGCATAGCTCCCTTCCCCAGCTAGCCAGTAGCACTTAGCAGTGCTTAGAAGAAACATGAAACTGAAAAACACACATAACAATGAGGACTTTTACAACAAAGTCACTGACATCTTTGTCCAGAGGAATAGTCACGTGGACTTCATCCAAAAATAAAGTAAGTACCCCCTTTATCGGTTATGTATCGGTTTATTCTTTTGCTTTTTAAAGCCTTTTATTGGCTTTGTGTGTGTTGTCTGATGTTAGACACTGACACCAAGATTTCTCTCTTTTTTTTTCTTAATCCTGGTGGCTATTGGTGTGCTTTTGTGCATTGTGTTGCAGTGAATACATTATTTTCTACTTATCAGTGCGCTGACACCAAGCTCTCTCTCACTTTCCCTTTGTTGGCATTTATTGTGTTGTATAAGTTTACAATGTGTTAACACATTGTAAGCTAGATGTGTCCATTGATTAAGTTTTATTGTACATTAGCGCCACATCTGACTTACTTTGCAGCTGGCCCTAGGTATAATTTGTTGATTTATAGTTTAACTAATTTTATCTCTACATTCGTAATAAGAACTCAGGCTGCTGAATTAATTGAATGTAGATGTATGCCACATTGATAGGTCACTGCCTATGCAGGCAGATTTCACCACACATTACTGCTTCAAACTTGTCTCAAGTTTTTGCTAGTTGAACTAGGGAATCTAAACTTGTAAGAACGGGAGCATGCAGTCTGCTCCATTGCAAATTCAGACATCAGTGTTTTTTGCTGACATCACCAACTAAGCTGGGCTCAGATGATTACACTTGGATACAACTGTTCATCTATTACACTCAATGTAATATATATATATATATATATATATATATATATATATATATATATATATATATATATATATATATATATATATATATATATATTAATAATAAAATGATCTCATATCAAACATAATACTGCCTGAAATATTGTAGTATATGGTCAGTGCGCTTTGATAAATCTATTACACCTACAATGAAAGGCCAAATACACTAACTGAACTCAAAATTTCAAACATGGGGAGCCAGTAGGTGGTTCAAGGAACTCCTTAGGTTTGCATGGCAGTGTGTAATTGCAAATGAAAATAAAAAAGATGAAGTGAGTAAATTATATAATTTTACTTACTAGAAAGTCATAAGACCATTGCACTTTATCATATCTGAGGGGTAATGTGTTCCTCAGGTTTGCCATTGAGAGAAATAGATTACTTTATTTCACATAACAATTTATTATGAAATATTCATATTATATAAATTGAACTCCAATTTTCACAGCATTTCAACTGTTTTCTTACATCTAATAAGCAATTATTGGTCCAAATGTACCTTTTATGCAGTGTGTCATTGAAAAATACATCAGTAAGCCTGCAAAGACACAATATTTTTTTTTAAAATTTCCACCCAGGGTACATTAATCATTTCCTGAAACCAAGTGTAAAAGAATAATGATATACTTCAAAATTAGGAACATTGTGTCCTCCTCTCGTTTTTTCATACTGTAAAAATCATGTATTTAATTATTGGGTACTGTTCTGTCTGAATTAATTTTGAAATTTCTTTATGTAATTTATCCCAATGCCCACAATTAAGTCCAAGTTCTCGAATGCCTGAATTAATCATGAAACCTCATATTAAACTAAACTTGTTGAATGTTTTTCAAGGCAGTGGTTTTCCAAGGTTGAAACTGAGGCAGAGAGGGTAGGCCCATCATTGTTGTTCACTGGAACTTCAAACTTGTTGGATAAATCAGTTATTTTCCATCGGTTTTTATATTTCACTGAAAATATTTGCTTTGGAATAGCATTACCACAATAGTGGTAAATTTATGAGTGAATGGGAGACGATCACTAGCTTGGGAGATGAGCTATTGGTTGCTGCTATGTTCTTGCATCGGAATGCACTTTTGTCTGCATTTATTTTTGAATCTCTCTTGTATTGAGCTTCAGTTGACAATGACTACTGTCCTGTCTCTTTAGATCTCTATGTCTGGTCTCACTGAAACATGTGGAATCCTTTCTTTTGAGGTGGAAGAAAACCTTTATCAAACAGTGAAGAACATACAATCTGTACACAAGAAGCCCCAGTCACTCCTAGGGGCTCAAACCCAGGAGCGTCTTGAGGTGAGACAACATTAGTCAATGTGCCATGGGGTACAGCAGTGCCCTGAGCGATTCAGTTACGATTTACACTGGCACAATTGTAAAAGTAAGATGACAGATCGGAAATACTCAAGATGCAGAAAATGTAACCTGAACTTGTACGAGAAGTGGAAATGAGGAACCACAGGAGGTGTGGCAGTCCAACAACTCCTTTATTACATACACACACATGTCAAGTCAAGTCAATTTTATTGGACCAAATCACAACAAAATTGCTTCACATAGAGAAGAAAGTAATTTTTCTTTGCTGAATGTCTTTTACACCATATGCATTGGATATGGATTTGCAATGGATGTAGGTATTATGGTCATTAATTGAAATAATTTGTATATAAATTATTCCATGAACAGTGAAATCTGACTATTATAAAATGATCATGTTTGAAAGTGAGTGAGTCTGATCTTCAGGCAGTCCAGTGGCTCAATGAATCTAATATCAAACTTCAATTATTCTAATTTAATAGCCTATCTGAATGAGACTTCAGGATAACCTATGATTTTTAATAGCTGCAGAGATTGAGAGTGATTTTAATGCTCTTTGAATTTTCCATAAGTATGCTGTACTGAGTGAAAATTAAATGGATACTTTGCAAATGTTCATTCTGAATCATATTGTTCTAATGGAGAGAGGACATGAAAATCCAATTTTCGATAAATTTCCCACTATGACCTGTATATTGAGAGCTCCTAACCATCACCACTTGCATCTGACTGGATGGTGCTTTTCACATCAGATGGCAAAGATTTATTTTAAACTATTTCCGCATTTTTGTAGTTTACTCTTCCTGTGTGAAACATGTTTTAGAAATATGTTCCTGTGTGAAAAATAGTGGACGTAAGAAAAAACAATCATGCCCTTATACAGATGTACGAGTGGTGTTATGTCTGATATTCAGGCCATCACATTTTCCCATGGGAACTGCACATACATATAGGTCTGTCCCTGGACTAAACAAGTGAAAGACCATTATTCATCCGGAAACATTTCTTAGATTTTTGGTAGACTACATCATTCCTCAAATGAATGCTATAGAGGAAAACCACAATAACTCACTTATACAGAGTACTGAAGCAAAGTAACTTATTCAATATTGGTACAGTAAGAACTATTCCTGAAGAGAATAAGGATAGAAGTGACAATATACCAAAGTGAGAGAAAGACTTAAAATACGAGAAACAGATGGAAAAGCAGCTATCCTGGCATGCGTGTACTGGATATGTGACGCAAACCTAATACAGAATCTCTGTTTTACCCAGTTTCTCTGCCATGTTGGATGAACAGTGAAAGCATTATAAATTGTTTTACTCTTGGTCCCTTCTGGCCCCAAAAAATGGACTGACAGTAGACAAAAAGTTTAGCTTTGTAGTGAGAGGCTGTCTCTTGGAACCCATAATATCACCAGACTCTTGAGGTCTGGTGATATTATTATTATTATTACTTATTATGAAGATGATGGAGGAGAGACTCATTGCCACTGTGAGTAATTTCACAACCTTATATGAGTGCTTCTTCTTTTTCTTCGTCTCTTTCTTTGTTTGATGGTGGTTGGCAAACTACTTTCATGCATATTACCGCCACCTTCTGGACTGTGGAGTTTAACAGTTTACAACGTGACATCACACAAACGGCCCACATTGTCACACGCCCACAAATCCACAGTGACCTGTTGCGATTCGCCACACCACCAGATTTGGTGTGAATGTAGCCTAAATCATAAAATGTCACAGAACTCATTAATGGTATAACAACAGTTTTTCTGCCACGCAGCATAATTTTTTATTATAGTATTGCATTTCATTTTATAACACAGTAATCCAGTCGAGACCTAATTTATTTATATGATAGTTTGTTGGATCAGCTGACATGAGCAGCTGATGCCTCTGCTGGCTGCTCCGATGTTGATGATGCAATTTTCCAAATAAGCATTATTTGGATAAACTGACCACATATTGGGAGTCTACATGGTTACTTTCTCACCTGAAAAGTGTAGTTAAGTTAGTAAAGTGTCATATTAAAAGTACTACAGCGAAAATTACAACAGCATTCAGCCTGGGTCTACCATTACTGCTGGTGGTACTTCTTCTCACTCTCATATTGGACTGAGACTGGATGCCACAGTGATTCACTATCGCCCCTGAGGTATGAAGTCGTATTATCAGACAGTATGGGCCACGGCTAGCTGGTTGGCATGCTAACTTCAGTAGATCTCTCTGCAACCCGGTACATCTAGGTCTTTGACATAACGTCAAAACTGTTATTTCTTCAAACCCTGTTTTGGAATGCTTTAAACTAAAAGAAAAAAAAACTAAACTAAAAAAATACTGGTCAATTCTTATACTTGTAAAGGGGATCTCCACTGATTTTACATAACAAAGTGTGTTTGTAGGTCTTAGGGAGCGAAAAAACTGTTTAAACCCTTTTGTGGCTTCAGAGCTGCGTAAATTACTTCATATAACATCACTTGAAGACTACACATCTGAAAATGCAAGAAGTCTGTCTAGAAAGAAGTGAGGATACCAGATTCCTAACAGTTCAAGACAACATTGGCTGCTGTTAGCATAACACACCCAAATCTGTACAGGCAGGTTAATCGAGTCAAGTTGTTTTGTGGGTAATATGATAGGTGTGATGTAAAAAGATGATATCTCTGGTTCTGCTGCATTGATTTTGGCTTTAAAAACAAAAACTACCCATAATGAATCCAGCAATATTTAAATGCTGCGTGTAGAGGGTTAGGGTAAAATTTTAAGAAAATTATTGAATATGCACTTCTGTTTGATATTCAAGGAAAGAGTTGGTATATTAGGCTTGAGACTGGATTTGGACTTTCAAATGACTTGGTATTTAACTTTGAAAGCTCTGCAATAAACCAATGCAGCATAATTTTCTTCTGCACCTCCATGCTCCCTTTCGACCTATCGACTCTTTCACATAATTGCATGTTTCCTTTTATTATCTATCAGTTTAAAATCTAAGAGTCATTTCTGTTCTGGGTCACATTAGTAAGTCAAGTAGGCCTTAAACTTCCACTCCTCTCACCACCCACACAGCAACTAATTACTCATCACCATCCTCTTTCTCAAACTAATTAACTGCACCTGTAGTGTGCACCTTTCATCTCTGACACTGACACAATACCAAGACTCTGTGTACAGTCAGACTGATGATAGTCTAAAGAATTATATTGGTGACTGATAAATCTCACTCTCACAATCAGGCAACATAGTTCCCACATTGTCACAAGGTTGGTTCAGTTTTAACATATTTAAACAGAAGTTTCTTTTCATTGTTTTTTGTGTGGATTACCTGACTGGAAAATTATTCTGACAAACAGTATGTAGAAAAAGAATTCCTATCATACACTACTATCATCGATTGGCAGCTAGACCACAAGTAAGATTGTGACAAGAGAAAGTAAGTCTAGAAGTTTCTATGTTTGAAAATGGAGAGCAAGTCCTCCAGAGGTATAGCTGTGGTCCTACTCCTGACTGTACAGTATAATGACCTTAGATAGGTTAGCCAGTGCAGCAAGCAGTGTCTAGCAAGCATGATGAAACCAGAGCAATGCCCCGCTTCCAGCATATGATCAATGACAAGAAAGTATCAGTATGTCAGCGAAGGACTGCACAGCGTGCCAAAGGAGGACACATACTCCCAGGGGACCTTGCATAGGCCTGTGCGATTCAGTCAAGGCAGAAGAGGTTAACATGCTCCGTTCCACATAAGGAGACAACATGTAGTGTCATTTGTCAAATTCACATTCTCTTTCACTCTTCATGTGGTTAGCCCCTTTAGTAATCTAACAATCTGGATGTTATAGAGCCATATCTCCATAGTGTGGGTGGGTGTGATACATTACACCACTTGTGGTTTTCCGATTGTCACAGATATTTAATGTCAAATAAATTTATTCATTGTGTATGTATGAGTGCAAGGGCAATCAACAGGATTACATTCCACCTTTTATAATTTAAAAGATGTATTCCACATGTAACTACAGCTAATTTCCAACTCTTGTCCATCGTCTGGCTTTTAAATTGATAAAACAATCTCAAATAAAAATACATACAGTCTGTAATGTGACCTGGATTTTAAAGAAACAAAAAAATACTACTGTATACACCAGGGAAATTACTACAAATTACTGCTATCATAATGGCACTTAAATGGCCCCAGCATTGGTATTAATTTACATCATAATTAACCAAACCTCAAAACCTCAGTGTTCAAGTAAACCTTTTTCAGGATAGAGTTAGAGGTTTTTTAGAGGGGGAAGCTGTAATCTCATAACTCCACTGCAATATATTCATTTTTAGTTTTATATACATATCTGCACATCTTGCCTTCTTCATATGAGAAAGGAATGAAAATGAAAATATTGATACATAAAAATAAAAACATTACATCAGTGTTATGTGGCTTTACCCTACTTGATACTGTATGTATAGGAGCCAGCTCCTGCTCTCTGCACTGCATTTTCCAAGGCATTTAAACATTTTAATTTCCTTTATTAGTTCATCATCAGTTTTGAATTGTAGCATTGCATCAAGGATTCAACCAAAAAATACCTCCCATTACTAATAAGCGAGCAACACAATTTGGAAGTTCAATGCAGTTATGGGGGTTACACTACCCTCCTCAAAACTAATTGGAAAAAGGTCAAAACAAATAAGAAAATAACTAACCCTTTTGCCAGTTCTAAATCTTGAAATTATTCTAGGGTAAACAAGTGAACTAATGAGTCGTAATTCCAAGGATGCGCTCTTAATAGCATCACCAGGAGAGGCCAAAGTGAGCTCAGCTAATTGGCACCAGCATTCAAAGTTGCACAATAAAGGCAAGGCATGGTAACATATGCAACAGTTAATAGGGTTTAGCGTGTGAAATAACGGCAGTGGTGAGCTCATGAGGGGGGCAATTATGACAAAGCTGTGCACATCCTAGATAACCGTCCGTCTGACTCAATCTGGCTAAGCCCCCGGGGAGGCAGCTTGCAGCAGCTCCAGGGGCTGCAGAAACTAACAAGAGGAGGCGGGTGGATGGGAGAGAAGAGAACAAATCCACATAAACAAGCATCTAACAAGCTCTGCACACAGTAATATTGAGCATGTGTAATGTAAAGCCATCTGGATTACAACGGAAATGCACATTACACAAAGGCATCTCCACATGCTGGACACACACAGGAATTCCATGTGAAAATAATAGAAATGCTAAAATGTGGATTAATAAATACAAATTTGACAACAAGAGAAGACATCATGATATCACCATGTAAACCCCTGATGAAATTACATTTATGCATGATTAACATCCTTCACAGTTTCCAGACTGACTTTCACTGAGGTGTTGTCAGTAGCATTTAATGTGGTAATTCAGTAATTTCTAAGTAATAAAAGTCCATGTTGCTACTTTCTGTCATCAATGAACAAATAATAGTGATTCATCTATCAGTCAGTTCATAAAAGCTGTTATAAGAAGGATTTTGCTTATTCATTATTTTATGTAATAATAACCTTTATTATACTCTATACAATAAATGTCTGGTAGCTCCAGACAGAATTGTCTGGGGGGCAGGCAATGCCATGACTGGTAATTCTTTTTTGAGTTGAATGCCCTGAGATAACTTTTTGTTATGATTTAGCGCTATATTTATAAAACTGGAAAAGAAAATTGACGAGAACACCTGAGAAGTACGCATAAGTAACGCAACAGGTGATATTTGTAAAGGTAAGTACAGACACACCACTGATTTGAATGCTTGTTATGTACTTCACTGACAAAGGAAGAAGAGGAAAAAAAGGTTTCAAGGATCATGCTAAGTTTGGTGAAGAACATGGGATTGTAATTTTTAAACCAAACTTTGAATTTTAAAAAGCACTGAGCCAGAAATGTCAAACTAACTATTTTGTGCAGTCTCATTGACCTCTCATTGTAGCATCATCAAATCACAAAAAAAAAAAAAAAACACATGCAATTAGCTGCTTCTTTTCTTGCCAAAAGAGGTTACTAGTGGTTAATGGTGTTGACTACAGGAAAATGCAACTCTTATTTAAAAAAAAAAAAAAAAAAAACATACCAATTGACCTGTTCTTTCTATTCTCAAGTGTGCATTTGCAAAAAATACATAAATATTTATTATGTTTCTAGAATGTAATTTGTCTTAAACCACCTTCCTTCATTTATACTGTAATGCTGACAATAAACCCATATACTTAATCTTCATTTGTAGAGTTCCATATGGTAAACACAAATGTTACATCTACTGAGGCTGCATAATCCTCTACTGCAAATCTGAACAACATTTAATCTAAAATGTTTAATCTGGATCCACATATGCAGCAAATTGTACATTGTGATAGACAGCTATTTTATTATGGTAATATTTATGGCAATTTAAACTTATTATACTATTAGGTTTTATAGTTGTGTCACCAATATATTGAAGGTGAAAAGCAATTTCAAATGGGGCAATTTATGTCGAGCATAACATTTTGAACTTTTTTAAGGCTATCCGGATATTTTTGGTCAACACTGGATGAAATGGAGTAACTTATCAGCACTTTCCAGTGATCCAAAATACTCCTCTCTGGGTGTGTCAGCTCTAACTTAATGCCATAGTTGTGTGTGTGGGTGCAAGTGTAACAGAGCACACTTCTGACTGAACTCAACCAACTTACACTTCGTACATAAATTTAGTCATTTTGTCAAGTCATGAGACTCAAGTCCACACCTCTGGTAAGACTTGAAAACAGTAAACATTACACTTTGAAACACAATTCTGCTGTTCTAATCGTTGGTTACTCCAAGCCTCTCAGAACTGCTGGCTTCTATCCTATTCAACTTGTCTGTAGATCTATACCCATTAGGGACCGAAAGTAAGACCACCTTGGCAGAGGTAATAAACACTTTTAAGTTATATTGGAAGTGTTGTATAATATCAAACCTGCTCATGAACTCCAGTTGCTATCATGTAAGCCTTCAATTAGCTGTCAGATACACTAAGGCTTCTCATCCATTTTTGTTATTCCAGGTAATTCGGCATTTGGCCTCAGTCCTTTAAAATTCTGGCATGAAACCTGTGTGTAAACCTACCACTGTGTGCAATACTCATCAGTGCACAGAATGCAAGAGAGGCCCTACAAACTAAATTGTATTACAGCAGTATTTGAAAGAAAAAAATAAGATGTGGGTCCCAGTTGATCCCTTGCTTGCAGAAGAATAAACACCATACAAGTCAGACAGACAAGACAGGTAAAAATACGCACATTTGGTACACAGTGCCAAACAAGTTTGCAATTAATAAAATTACCACAAACTATTTGAATCAGTAATTTGTGGCCTTTGATGGTCTGGGGCCCCAGAGCACTCACTTTACTTGGTTGCTAATTCAGCCATGCCTCTGGCTCTGGAGGACAGTTTTAACATGTTTAATCCTGAAAGAGTCTGCTCTATTTGACTCTGTTCATCTACATGTGTAATCCATAGTGTACTAATGGTCAGACTTCTTCCTGCATAAAATGTTGCCCCTTCATCTCCAAAGTGCAGGAGTCTATAGAAAAGATATTGGTATGCAAATTAGCATTTGTCATTTGGCGACTTCTAGCACCTTTTGAGCAGCCAATGTACTTTTGTAGGAAGAAGGGATGCAACACCGACAGCATGCTAATGGAAAGTAGCGGCCTGCCAGCTTTGTGTCTCCATCTCCATCATTCTCTATGCTGACTCTGAAGTGCCGCAACTAATACATTCACCTCTCTGTAACCTCCTTCTCCCTTGGCACATCTCACTTACTATCATTTTGATCACAATATCAGCTCCAGAGATACATGGGGAAAACGGGGCACGTTCACCGGAACCCGCTCCAAAGGCAACAACCAGCTTTTCAAAAGCACAGCTGCCAACTGACAGTCTGCCATGTCTCTGTGTCATTTTTTTTCTCTACAACCATTAGACATGCCGAGAGGGCACACATGTGCTATCATGTGACATCAAACTAAAGTCTTGTTGGTGAATTTCACTTGGTAGGAATATATCACAACGGGGCATTGAATAAATTTGAATCAACTGGTTGAACATGGTAGTACTAGCATCTCTAATGTGTGGATCATCTTATTGTGTGTCAGTTTTCAAGCAGAGTGACTTAAGCGTACCTGCTTAAATGCCTTGATGGAGCTAAAGAAGAACATACTGTACATGGGGCTATAGCACTTGAATAAAGTGGCAACTGCCACAGCTTGAGGCTGAAGTTAGTGCTGAAGTAAAGTGAAGTAGCCCCACTGATAGCCACTCAACACTGGCTCAAAAAAAAATCTGGTCATTATGGTCTTAATTTGAAGACTTAAAGTGGACTTTGATGTCTGCCATGTGGCTGTTGCCATGTAGTTGTGATTGTTAGTTTGTTCACCTGCTGCTCTCCCCAGCTCTGGGATTTGCACTGACTCAGTGATGCTGCAAACAGTCAGTGCAGTGCCTATTTTTCATTCATGTCTTGACTTTACAGAGGCGAATCACAAAATGTGGAACTATTCTTTTAACTGCCTATCAATTGTTTTTTAAAACATAGTTTAAGTCAATGCTATAAACTGTAATACTGACATCTGAATCAATAAAAGATTTACCAACAACTTGTGTAATGATAATAATCAATTCTGTATTGTATTTGTGATCAAATTGCATTATAATAATGAACACTGACTGACTTTCTTTCATAGAAACGGCAGTTTTAACTTAGTGTATTGATGAAACCGTAATCTTAAACATTTTTCGTGTTTGAATTATGACCTCAGAAATGACAAAGTGCATTTTCTTCACAAGAATAACTGCATCACTGTCAGTATCATTTAAGCAAATATTTTGTTTTTGCTCTCTGTTTACTCAGACAATGCTGGGAACAAAAGGTCAAAATCTACAACAAAACAAAGTTCCCACAAAGGCAAAGAATAGGTACTGTTATCAGGGGACTGCATCACTGTTCGGGGATCATCTAGTTTTTGCTTTATTCTTAAAATGTACCATAATTGATCCTGAGACATGCAAACACACACACACACACACACACACCCACACGCACACACACACACACACACACATTTGAATCACTTATTTATGTATGCGTGATCAGAAAAAAATGAGGCAAAATCTTGTAATATTATGTGATTTATCTGCAACCATATTACATTTTTTTGCCTTTATCTCCTTCAAACACACATACACACACACACACATACACCCCTCTACACTGACAGGTAACAAGATAAAATCATAAAAGAGACATTTTTTTTCTGAAAGCAGTCCTCCTTGCATGCTTCAATAAAATAACACAAGAAGAAGGTTCATCTTATGCAAAGATTTTATACTTGCCTTTTGTTGACTGGAGATGAGCAAAATCCAATTCGGAGCATTAGCAATCCATGTTGTCCTGGATTGCCCCCATTCTGCAGATGAAAGCTTAGCCTTGTTGATAAATCCTTCAGATTCCAGCAAACCTCATGTCCATTTAAGTTGTCTAATTAATTTCACTCTGTGTAGGGTAACACTTGACCATCATAGAAAGTGCAATGTGAAGGAAAGAACACCAATGCTCCAAAAAAAGTGTATATTGTTGTGTTTACTCCAAGTCAAATACTGTTTTGCACACTACTGCAAAGTACCTCAGGCAAATCAATAAGAAAGCTGAGAGATTTCATTAAGTGAAGAGCCCTTGTGGTGACTTTCTTAGAGAGCTGCACTGATCCAACAACCTGTCAGGGCCTTGTAGTCGATTACAATGGGGATTTCAGAACATTATTATGGGTTCAGGGGTCAAATTGTACACTGCTGATCCTGCCTGTTGGGACTTGCTTTAATCTGGAAGCAGTTTTGAGCTGATTGCATTTCTCCTCATTTACTTTGCACACCACATGAGACTCATGAAGCATGATCTATACAGAGCACTGAATGGGGTCTTTTAACACCCAGAGCTATTCATCAAATACTTTTACTAGGCATAAGTGACTATGGTTCAGCTTAACTTAATAGATGTTTTAAAGACAGGTTCGGATCGTTTTGAAAGGGTAGTTATATGAAGATATCTTGTCCTGTAACCAATAGGAATATTTAAGAAAATATTGTAATATGGAAGTCTTATATTACTCTTTCATTTATGTCAATAATTGTAGTCTATTTGTCCAAGATGTATTTTCAATAATTGATGTATCACTGCATGTGCTCATGACTTATCTTAAAATCACACCACATATATAAATAGTTATGTAAGATGAAAGTTTTATCCATGTTTAGTCTCACAATGAAAGGACTATATCTGTGTTTTGTATGATTTAGCACATTTCCTATAAAGTATGTGTAATTTATAAGGCTGCCAATCATTTTACAGAGTAGACTGTAATCAGTGTGCACTTAGTGCTTTATGGTCTCTGTGATAAGTCTCTGTGATGAATTACCTAAAACAAGCAAGTTTAAAGTCTCAGCACTGTTGCAGTGAAACATGGTTTGAAAATAGCAGTAATGTGTAATGTAGTAAATATGCAGGGACACCGGTATGGTCCTGTTGAATTTACATAGTAAATGGCAAAAATTACAACATACAGAAGCTGAAGTTTTACTGTTTTTGTTTCCTCTATGGCTCAATTATCGGTTAGCGGAGTAACAAAGTCAAACACAGATGATGATGTGACACTGCATCAGGATATTTCCAGTGCAGCTACACTTCAGCTGTGGCAAACATCAAAGGCAGAGGTCATGCTTAGGTGTCAGGCCCTCAGTATCAAAGAGCTATAGCGTCTTTTTAGATTTAAAATTTTGCACTAACATTATCCGAGGCTGGATTTCCCTTTTAAGTCCTTCATTTCAGTTGGCAGCAGGTGTGTCAGCTCCGCTTGCAGAATTTGGAGGGAAGTTGCACAGCATCAAACATCGAAAAGACAAAAAAAGGGAGAAAATCATTTCATGGCAATTGTTCAGGCATACTGTGCTCCTCATAAGGTTTGAAAAATATAGAAAGCAGACAAACGTTTCAATAGTGCATGTTAAGCAGTGTCAATTTCTCCACAAATGTAAAGCACAGAAACACAGGCATATAAGAGTTCAATTCACTTATTACTCACTGTATTAACTGTAATGTATTGACAGGCCTCCTCTACCACTGACATTAACTTCATAAAACTAAAAACAGTCAGCTGAAGACACACTTGAAATTATTCTCTATAGTTCATCAGCAGCCTCGTCAAGAAGACTCAGCAGAACATTTACTTTCTGTGGCAGCTGAAGAAATTCGACCTGCCACAGCAAGTGATTGTGCACTTCTAGACCGCCATCACTGAATCCATCCTCACCTCTTCCATCACCATCTGGTACACTGCTGCTACTGTCAAGGACAAAAGCAGACTGCAGCGCATTAACCGCTGTACCGAAAAGGTGATTGGATGCAATCTGCCATCCCTCCAGGACCTGCACACCTAAAGGACACCGAAGCGAGCAGGAAAGATCATGGCCAACCCCTCCCACTGCAGGAATAAACTTTTTGAAACGCTCCCTTCCCCAGGACCCCCAGTGACATGGACTCTATCCCTCCCCTCCAGCCCACCCTATAGCAGCTCTAACTGACCGATTTCAAAACTTAACATGAGCTTCAGTTTTGTTTATTTTTCTCCAGCTGTCCTTCTTTCTGTTCCTGCCTCTTTATGTCACACTGAAGGTGTGTGCAAAAAGGTTCTTTAAAGATACTAGCAATCAATTGTTTCCACCGCTAAAAACCAGGCAGACAGGAAAGGTTGGAGCCAACAATGTTTTATTAAAATCAACAAAGCAATAAAATAACTAAAATTACCTGTCCCTGACAGTTAAAATGGAAATGAAAACTATGAAGACAACTAAAATGACCTAAAACTCCCCCAGTGACCTCACTCTGGATTCTTGCATGAATACTGCTGTCTCATCTTTGCATTGTCACCTTGCCACCATCATTGCATGTCAAATCCCATTAGCCTTACCATCTTTATAAACTATGTAGGGGGTAGATGATTATTTTCCAAGTCCAAACTTAAAGGTCTAATTTCATTAGATATAAAGTGCTTACAGGGTTTAGTTCGCAATCAAGCTATTAAATTATTGCATAACAACTATGCTGTTATTCTTGATGTTGCTTGATACTTTGGGGTACTGAAGAGTGTTGCAAGCAGTTGTAAAAGTTGTAATTTAATTTGTTGTGATTCTATATACTGTTTCCTTGAAAACACATATTCTATGAAAAAGAAATCTAATTTGTGATAGTCATTTGGATTCTGTACAATTTTCCCTTATCCCCCCTCAAAATCCAGATAATGAGCCTTCAGATTTCTTATCATGCCCCCTGTCGTTTCTTGTATCAAGAGCTCTGAGTTAAATCAACCTGTAGTGGTTTAAAAACAAAATCCGTCTTTAAAAAGTAGTCAGTAATTATTTTAAAAGCAATTTTTCAAAAGAACGTACCCCTAAACCTCTCTGGCAATTTAGGGGGAATAGTGCCCTTTTTACCCCGTTCCCAAGAGTATGTGAACGCAATTACTTGAAATACTGCGAAATCTCCATGAAAAATACACACATCACCATGGATGAAACAAAGCCAAAGGATAAAATTGCACAAAAAAAACTAAATGAGCCTGAGGGATTCAACTCACATTTGGTTGACGGGCATGAATATTTATCATGTGGAGAATAGAGCACTTGTGTATATTTGCTTTTTTGTAATATCCCCAAAAATATGAGTTCAAATTAATTTCATTAAACCTCAGCATCAGGAAATTGATATACAGTAGCCTATCTAAAACAAACACAATGTTGCACACAGTGAAGACACAGTGAAGGGAAAACCCCTGAATCACCTTAATCATGCAATACAAACATGCCTTTTAATATATTTTAATATGTTTAAAGAACATATTATTCCATATAAAGACTTCATTACTACTGAAGGTATGTGTTTTCATTCATATCAGTACACTGGCATCATCCCACATAATGATGAAGGAGGAGAGTGGTGCTTTGAACACCATGAACCACACAATACCCCTGGCTCTTTTCAGGGGGAGGTGACTATTGCTTGGCTTGTCAGCCTGCAATTCTGCCAAGCTCTTGACAGACCAAAGGTATGGACGGTTCACAAACAGAATTTTTAAATCTGGCCTGCATCAAAGGCCTGAATAGGAAATCACAATCAACTGGAGAGAATGTCAATGAACTGCATAATCCACAGCTATCGGAGAAGACAACATTAGAAGACTCAGGAAAAGGCAAGGTCATAGTTTATGTTATTTTGTCACCAAAAAAAGAAGCTTTGTCACTCATTAAAAATATTGGAAAATCTTGAGGCCAGTCAAGCATTTAGCAAGAAAAAAGAAACAATGAGTCCTTGTCTTTCTGTCTTGTTTTTGCCTAAAATACTGTCTGCACTGACCGTTTTTAACAGCACCCTTTCTTCTAAAGACAGCCCAAACACAGTGATTCAGTAAAACACACATATCAGCCCAAAGTTCAGATAGGCTTCTCTTCCAAACTGTATGCCTCCATGTTAACCAGACACTAAGACTGCTTCGCTCCAAACAGGGGTCGAAGATGTTCAAAACATTGTCCAGTAGATAAAGAAGGGGGTGGAGGCTTTTCACCTGAAGTAGAAGGTTATGTCCCAAGAGCAGATCTCCTCTTTTGGCTGGCAAGAAAAGTTTGCCAGGACCTCACATCCAAACATCATGGAGTACCACAACACATGTGTGGATCAATCAGTGCCTGCTGTTGCTTTAACATCTGCTTTCAGCTCTGGAAAAACAGGCAAGTGATATTCCCGAATTCAAAATGTGTAAAAGTAATATTGGTTGGATAGATGTAAGCCAAATTCAGGTGAGCCCTGAAGGGTGGAAACAATCATACCATGTTACACAGTGCAAGCTTTGGTGCAACGTTTGTTTGTTTGTCTTAATTGAACCACTGGACTGAGGATGATATCCACAGGAAAGTCTAACAGATGCCTCAAGCAGCCTGTAGGAGGGAGGCCCTCAGCAACTTCCTGTATACGCCGGGGGGCTCCAAACAGTTTCAGGGGAGGCTTAGGAATGGAAGTGAAAAAAAATGCTACATTAGTTATCAAAAGGAGATCACTTAGAATAGCTTAAAAGTTGAATTTTACTGTTTTCCCCACTTTTCCAGAGTCAGAAACCAATAAATGCCATAAGTGACATTTTTTAATGTATTTGGTGTAGTCTGAAGTTATGTCAAACAGCAATATTAGGGTATCTTGGCTAAATTGTTGAGTGCCTATGGGATCAAATAACATAATCATCATCCCATAAGCATCCAGGAATTGACTGAAACTAAACAAGTAAACTAAGAGGTGGTGGAGGTGGGCCTTTTTTCAAACCTTTGTCTGAGGGGAGGCCCACAGTCTCAGACTTTGAAAACCCCTAGTATCAGCAAAATCTGGTCAATCCATGCAAATGAAAGAGGTTGAGCAATTACTAGTTTGACAATGGCAGAGAAAAATTTGATCAAAGCAGTGAAATGGGCAGATTGGGCAATAGGGTTCTCACATTCTCGTCTCATCAATTTTTCAGGTACAATATGCAGAGGGACTGCAGACAGTATGTATTCTATAAGGACTGGTTCAGATACAGCATGCTAGTGTCACAAGACCGCATGCATTTCAATGAAACAGTGAAACATTTTAAAATATATATGGCAAGTTCAGTGCAAATTCTATATTAAATCCTCAGAATAAAACATCATGTTATGCCCTTATAACTGACTTAAGATTGAGTCTTACTTCAATTATCAACAGAAAAATGTTCTTTCTTTCTCAAGAAAAATGCTTCTTATCAGAGGCATGCATTCAGTCATTGAAATGATTGCAGTTACAGAGCATATTTTTTTGGAGAACTGAGATCTAATTAAAATATAAATCAGTTTCAACAAAGTTTTATAGGGTTATAAATATATACTGTGGCATTAACACAGTCTCACTAGAAAGCTCATATACTCTTCTCTCTCTACATCTCTCATTCCATTGGATCAATCTCTTGCTTTGTGCTGCCAATATAATGAACCTCACCAACCTCAACCAAATGCACTTTTGCATGTTGTTGTCAGTGAACAGCATTCACTTCCTGCATTATTGTTTTTATATGTTTGGTTTTGATTTATTGTTCTGAGTGACAAAGGTTCTGTCTTTATGTCTGTCAGTGGTCTGTCTCACAGCTGTACCAAAGCCAATGTCACAATTAGCTTTGCTGTGTTGTTATTTCCTTTATATGTACACAATTACCTTTTCACACTGAGATAAAAGATAGATACACTTCTATGTCTCAGCCTGAATTGTGAGCATGCATGTGATTAAAGCCCACTGTTTCCTCAAAGCAACCCCCTTTTGCAATAATATCTAAAGCACACATGTAGTTATGCTGCAAACTGCAAACAAATGTGTTTTGCAACTGACCTTTGAAGAAAAATACAGTTGCTTGTAAAAATAGATTTTGTGAACACTGAACTGCGGTACTGCACACATGAAGCAGATTCAGTGGAACTGCTTTTGTTGATCACAATGGCAACACAGCCCTACACTTTAACTGTTAAGGCTACATTTTACAATGCTGACAGCTGCAAGAGAGTGTTGTGTGCACCTTTGTGTATACCTCGTTACTTCAGAATAAAATGGCTTACCATATTTCCTCAGAGGTCTTTGGCTATTACCATCTTTGCAAACTCTGACTTGCATGAAGAATCAAGTAGAATTCCCTCACAGCATTACCAAGCATCACTAAACACAGTTTGTGGTTGGTTCTAATACATTATTTGATAATAAATCAATAAATATGATAAGAAAACTGTAAAAATGTTAAGTTACAAAATTATGGAGTCAGTAAGAGGAAGATTCAGTTAGTATATATAGTTTATTTTATAGTATCAACAAATTAAAGGTGTGAATATAACATTTACTGTACTATTGTATGTCAACTAACACATCATATATGTGTGTATTCTCACCCAGCTTGCTGTCTAGTTTGCTAATTAATAACAAACCATATCAGCTACCGTGCTATCTGTATAGCTGTGGAAAAAAAACTGCTCACCTTATCTAATTTCCTGTACCTATTTATACAGGTGTGTCTGTCCCGTTTCTCTCACTTCACACTGTCCTCCCCTCCATACCTTTTTTCTGCTTCCTTGCCTGCCTCTCTTTCATTACAGGAACCGCAGGGGGGAATGATGATGAAACGATCAAACCTCATTGAGAAGTTGCCCCTAACCTGAGTCTCACGCCTTGGGTTTCCTCACTACAACACCTTATGCCCATCTTCAATCCCCCATTTAAACCCTCTGTTCATCTTTCTGTGATTGACCCCTTATTTCTTCCCATCCCTTAACCTCTCTCATCTCTCTTTCCCGGCCCTGTCCTTACCTTACCAGTAATGACCACATTTGCATACACAAGTGGCACAGTCTTTGTTAGTGAAAGCACTTTTAACTCTATTGTGTAGATTTATAAATGGCATCAATCACAGCAGTTACCTACAATTCTGAGAAAGACTAAGTCCAAAGGTAATATTAAATACGTTTTATTTCAGTTGAATAGCATGGGAATTGAATAGCGTTATGAGAATAAGGCTGCACAACTGGCTGAATGAGTGCTCACACTAAACAACTGATATCAGACATCATAACACACCCTGACATTAACAACCATTAATTCACATAAAATGAAAATGTTCCCTTTTATGGCTTCAAATTCAATCCAGACCTTTTCTTTAAAGTGTGCTGGTTAAATCTTTACATGGGCTCACACCATAATATTTATCCACTCTCTTCATCCATCATGTAATCCCTCATGGCTTCAGATCAGGGGAGAGTGGTTACCTTACTGACTAGAGAATCAAAAAAATCTGCAGGCAGCAGAGTGTTTTCCTTCTCTGGAATCGACCCCACTCTTGCGATAAAGGAAGCACTGACTGTGGAGACCTTCAAATTGAAACTCATAGCCTATCTATTCTCATTGTCATATGACCGACATTAGCACCGTCTAGCTCACCAGCAACAGTTTCTACTCCTACCCCAAACTAGACAGTTGTAATACAGACACAGGCCAGTGGAAACCCGGCACTACCTCCTACATTCCTGGTTGCTGCACCACCACACTCAGTCGCCCTGTTATCTGTATGAATGTACACTTGGCTCACTGTGCCTGACTCTGTGAGCTGTGTGTGTGGCTGTTTATCTTCCCTTTCTCCTAGACACTGGCCTGATGTAGTGCTTGGTAGTGGACTGAGGTTATGCACTCTAATGCTGGCCATAATTTCACTGTCACTGTCCATTTTACTATTTTGTTCCAGCATTTGTTATGCAGCCAACCCTCTGGGTAGGGTTAGAATTTATTCCTTGACTTAACTTGCTCAAGGTTTCATCCTTGCTTGCCCAGTGAGCAGCAGGGCCAATAGATGGCAATGTTGGTCATGTCATGATGTTGGTCAGTCTATCCAATACTCCAGAACAAAATATCTCGACAACTACTTGCCAGGCTGCCAAGAGAACTGATATATATGTCTGATAACTTAAGTGCTCTTTGTAATATGTAGCCATTTTGTCAAGCATATTAAGCATACAATTCTTTTATATGTGGTGTTAATGAATAACCTAAGGAATGTGGTGGATGCTTGTAACTGTATTTTTCACTTTGTGCAAAAATCAAAATCTTTATCATAAAAAAACAAACATATACAGTACAGAGCAGCAACATTAAATACATCCTAAGCAGTACAGACACAGGTACTTATGATGAGGTGGATAGCAGTATAAATGCTGAGTTTCCTTCAGAGCTGGTGCTGAGCAGATGAATATGTGCTTGGGAGCTGCTTGCTCAAATACAGCATCTGGGGTTTTCAACCAGCATACAGTCTGAACCTAAATGGCACTTGCTGTTGCTTGACAGTGCCCCCTTCAGTCTGGAGAAAGACACCAGTTGCCATCCCACATCTAATGTTCTGGATTGCCAGGCAGCCCAATCCAAAATTGGATCCCCCATAAATGTCTGTAAGTAGGCCGGCCATGTCTTATCTGGCCCTCACGGTGCAGAGCCTGCTGTTAAAGAGCAGTACGCAGGTGCACTCAGTGTTATCCCACCTGACTGACTTGGTCAACAACAGTTTTTTTTAACTGAAATTGCTGCTTTCCTTTTAATGTCAAGAAAATGTTTCTTATTGAAAATATAATCCCAGGGAATTTGATCACTGAGGCTGAATGATGTTCTTAGTTCCTTTCCTTTATTTTTGACCAGATCACTATGCTTGCAGTTTGGTTATATAAGTTATTGACCATTTAAGCTTGTTTTGTTTGTTTGTTTGTCATGCACATACAATGTAATTGCCTAATTGTATTTCAATCAGTCAGTTGAGAGTTGAGATTTTACTCAGTTTGTCCAAAACCAAAGTTTTGGACTGACTGACTGACCAACTGACACTGCCATTCTTGGAGCAGTACTTTTAAACATGGCCAAAAAAAGGCAATATAAACCTTTTATCATCCTCAAGAGAAACATCCATTAAACAAAGGTAGCATATACCAAGGGTAAAAAAGAAATATAAACAGAATGGTTACATAGGCATAGCTGTATGTTTGAGGAAGAAATGGAGGCCTTTATATATATGGATGCAGTTACTTACTGCATAATGCTTATTAGCTTGAGTGTGTCTTAAATACTGTTACTAGATACAGTATGCTATATAGTCAATCTACATAACCATCATGTTAAGATAACATAATAAAACAAAGCATCATTAAGCTTCATCCTGCATGAATGATGAATTCCCATTTGGACCGGTGAAAATAATGTCAGCTTGTTTTGATCTTTGAATTCCTTTTGGGACCAATCAGTCGAGGCTAAGCCTGAATTGCAATTATATTAACCCCATACCTTTAAAATCAGATTGGTCTTGTCAGCATGGATGGCCTAAGACTGATGCAAATTAGCAGTTGCTTAAGGCCACATGGCCACTAAGGGTCCAGTGGGGAAAATTAGTAAACTATAGGGGTCTCTTTGTTTGTTTTTATTTGGAGTTTGCTAATTCTTTTTTTTCTTTTCTGTTAAGCACCTTGCAACTTTCTTAATGTGGTAGGGAGCAGTATGGAAGACCCCTAACTGCTCTTGAACGCAGCCCTTGTCTGTTTACTAGCCCTTCCCTTCCCATTAATCAGGGTAAGGGATGCGTGCCTTCCTCTTGCTCCTGCTATGTTTCCTGGTCAGAGGTATGTAGCAGGGGTGTGCCCAAATACAAATACATTATTTGGCAAAGCACAAATAGTATTTTTTTTTAATGAATATTTGTTTCATCATCTATCAGCAGGTCTCAACGAGGGGAGTCACATCCACTTGCTACATGATGCACATTTCCCAATTCGGACATTACTCCTGGAGTTGGGGGTTTTCCCAGGGATAAAGCTGAATTACTGACATATGCAAAGTGCTCCCAAGGGACTCCCCATAACCAGTTGTTCCACTTCTCCTTTCCACAAAGTTAGGTTGTAAAAAATAGGCAATAAATGAAAAGTGCTAAGCAAGAACTGCCTTTGAAATTCTTTCTGTCTCTCTGTCTCTGTGTTATGGGTGTCATTGTTACCCAATGAGGCGAAAAAAGTTTTATGTAGGCTGATATTTGATTGTTACAAAGAAGCAACCTATGGGTAACTGTGATTTTTGTTTAAGCTGCCTTGCAAATGCTCTCTTTGAGTCCTACTGGTTATAGATGTTTTCATACCACAGTGGTGAGTAGAGCCTAGACAATTTTGAATTGATTTCATTGTGTATGCAGGTGGAGGACTATGTCAATGGCATGTCTCTTTTGTAGGTCTCCACTTGCTGTTGATATGCCTGGTTTTAGTTTTGTTATAAGTATGCCATATTTTTTAACATTGTTGTGGAACCAACTGGTATTGTTGTTGTTTTGTTTGGTAACATTACAGTTCCTTTTTATTTCTATAATTCAGTGGAGCTGAGTGCATTCTACTGGGAGGCTAGTCACCCTGCGACGCACAAGTGGTTCACCTGCTTGTGCAGGTCTGTGTAGGTTGATGTGACTGCACTTGTGGTGAGTATATGGTAGCACCCACAGACACACCTTAACATAAACTGCCACCCTATTTATTAGCCTCAGCTCACTCTATTTTTTTTTATTTCTTTGGAATACTTACTGGTACTGTATTACTGGTAATACTACTGTACTTCTAAACAGCAATTTCTGTCTTTTCAACCACATTTGCCAGTTTCCTCATTTGATTTGATAAAAAATCTGTATTTTTGAATCAAATCTGTCCCCTCAGTGAACAAGTCTTTGTTCCTTGTTAAGTGTGAGCTCGAGGTTATTGGTATTTGGTGAAACCTATTTCCCAGTCATGGGGTGCAATTCCCCAGGTGACGTAGTTGGTCCTCTATCCCACTCATCCATCAAATTCTCATCAAATTAGTCCTTTCTGCCACATTAAGAAATGCCCTATATAAATATAATTTCTTATAATCAAAGTCACTTAAGTTTTATATTAGGTAATTTTTTAACTGCACTATGCCAAAAAGTACATGTTACACTACTTATCATGCCCTAATCAGATTTTGCTGCAGTATTTGTTTTGCTGTGCAAGTTTTAACACAAGTGTATAGAGGCTGCAATTAAACTGTGTAAACTGTAACAAATCAGCATGTAAAATTTCTGACTTTTGTGTTTTTTTAAGCTGTACAACATTGCTAAACTCAGGTAGGCCAGTTGTACTGCATCATGTGGAGAGGGACATGGTCATTCATGCATTCACTTCACCCTCATACTCTAACCACAAAAGATGATGATCATTTAATAACTAACCAAGCTCTCGAGGTCTGGTTATTAACCCCTCACCATCCTTTATACAGGCAGGGATTGAGGGTCAATTAATAACTAGAACTCAGGAGGTTGGTTACTACAACAGTTGTCACCTTAATGGTCAAGGGGGTTGCCTACCATAAGTGTGGGAGCTGCATTGTTGGGGGCAATAGCTTTGTGGACCCGCCACTTAAAAGTTTGAACATATGGAATGGGTGCATTGCTAATCAGGTGGCAGATTAAGCCCTTGGCGTGCCCCTTCATGTTAATATGGGCAAAGATGGAGAAGGGGCGGGGGGTATTCTGATACCAGTTGTACCTGGTATCAGAATACCTTAAGCCAAAGACTTTGTAGTCATCAGATCTGCAGTCCTGGATAAAACGGAAACAAAACTGTCAACTGATCACCATTCTGGTTCCTCAGGGTACTTTTGTTGGGGGTTCTGAGGTAGGATGGGGTTTGGGATAAGGCTCCACAGGGGATTGTATAATGCATACAAGTTCAACTTTTCATTAAAATTAAGAAAAAAAATTACCATATATAGCTCTCAAGCAATATGCTATTTAAAGTCTCTCATGAGTTATCCCCAAAGCGCATTTAGTGGGGGCTGGAGGGGGGGAGCTTTGTAACTTGCCAGTAGTTTCCTATGTAAGTGTCCATAACTGTGAGGAGACCGAATTTAATACTTGATGGCAGATGTGATATTGGGCAAAATGGGCATCCAATGCAAAAGATTTGACCTGAATCAAGTGCTTAGAACCTGTGCTCTCAGGTAACCCATGGTATGAACAGAAATACAAGTACTCACATTTTCTAATTTAAAATAGCAATCCAACAGTCAGTGTTATACAGGACCAAGATTGTGCCTTGTCCCCAATGCTCTGCTTGTGATTTTCATGGACAACATCAGGGGAGTACTGTCCAGTATGCTGACTTTAGGATTGCATCTCTCATCTCTTGTTCATGAGAGCACATTAGATTGAACATGAGATTGACAAGTGAATTGGGCAGTAGTAATGTGGACACTGTACTGGAGTGTTGTGAAGAGTAAGCTGAACTTGGATTTAAACCTTTTCACCCACTCCCTCTACTTCATCTATATTTACAGCACAAAAGAAATTTAATTAAATATGGCACCTGCTTAACATTTTATATTATATAACATAAAACTTGAATTTAGGCAGGTTTGCTGTCTAAATTCTGGCCGAGGTAGTATAATAAAACTCAAACATAAAATGCCACTTCTGATATAATAACTGTCTGTCAACAATGTTTGTCTGGAGGCTGCTGGACTTTAGTTGGCCTGATATGTTTATCTAATAAATAAAGGTAGAAACAATCAAATACTTATAGTGTATTCAATTTATATATGAATCTATATAACATAATATGGAATCTTTAAATTAAATTCAAACTGCAAATTATAACTTTAGCCTTTTGATGAGAACTCCGATGAATATCAAAGCATTTTTTGAGTACTGATACTCTGTATAGTATGTGTGTGTTTGCCTACCTTAACTGCCTTAATAAATCTTTCACACAGACATTTTGACTTGTCATAGCAGGAAAAGTTAAACGGATGTTAGTAATAACATTAACGATGGCTCTGTTCTGTATAGATGTCCCAACACGCCAAGTCGAGCCAGCATGCACAATACAAAGCCTTGAAACCTGCACATGTAAATGGAATGCAGCCTTGATTAATGTTATTGATTACGCCTGTGTTTTTCCTGGTACGACATGTTAAAACGTCTGCTGTGAAAGAGATCTGTTGGCCTTTTTGATATGTGGCATGGTATTTCTAGCAATTTGAAAATGACATTTGAAAGTTCTGTATCTTAAATCAATATGGATACTTCTGTTCATCCTTATACCAGCTTGAGAAACTATGTGAGAAACTATGTGTCTATTTTTCTCAAGTGATAGAAATCATTATCACAGCTGGGGGGCTCCATGACAGACTAAAAGCCACTTTTTCATTATTGGAAATGAACAACCCATAATGTGGAGCTTACATAACCTATATGTGTATATATATATATATATATATATATATATATATATATATATATATATATATATATATATATATATATATAATTAAAGGTGACACCTGGACAAATTTTGACTTTTTAATCTACTGTTTTGGTAGGTGAGTTCACTTTTGGGGCAGACAACAAGGGAAAAGGGTGGCACAAACACTGATCTTCTTTCAGTATGGGACTGGCAACAGACCAGTTCCCACCATGCTGACCAGTTTTCCAGTACCCCGAGAGTCCAGCTTTTTGAAATGCCCAAAATACAGAAAATGATGTGTGGCAAAATCTGTTCAGTTCAAAACCAGAATCATTTTCCTATCATATTGATGTGAACCCCCCTCCACACACACACACACACACACACACACACAACTCCCTGCCACCCCTAAAGCACAACACAGCATTAAAAACACTGAGAACCGATCAAGTTTTTTTTCTCTCCTCATATTCTAAGTAAATCCAAAGAGATGTGCTATAAAAGACACATTAATTACTACTAATACAATCTATCAAAACTGCGAATTAAATGAGCATGGTAAATAGTACCCTCCCTTTCTCGCATCTCATTAACTGAGTCCCGTTGTAGCTATAGGTGAAGCTGCCTCTCTCTGCCATACTGAAGCAGGTGTCCAACATGGCGAACACTCGCAGCGGCTCTCTCGCGACTGTGCTCTTTTTATTCATGTTTCAAGCGGCTCTTCTCAAAGGTACGACTTTTTCCTTTTGATGACTTAACGGAATACACACTTTCCGTAGAGATTTCCATGGATGTAGATGGAGGAATGCAATTTTATCACCGTACTGGGCAATGTTTGAACGTGAGTGGCGGAGCATTGGGATGTATGATGTTGAGCAAAACCCAACTGTCCTTAAAGTTGAAATACAGAATAGAAAGAGCTGATATATGTGTGTGTGTGCAATGTATAGCTTATAAACAGGCGTTACAGATACGCTGCCTAGGAATACATCACTTCGGTCAGCTCACTATTATGAATCGCTTTGCCGTTACACAGCTGGCAACTCTTAAATGTAGCCAATTCTGTTGTGGGGGAAAAACACACACACAGAGAGACAGCGTGGTCTTTTGTTGCTCAGGAAGCAGAGAGATATACATTTGGCATGTTTGAAATCAGTGTTTGTTTGTTCTGTCCAGTAGCGTGGTTACTTTTGTGGCATGTTGCTCATATCGGAGTCTGGACTGTAGTAAATCACGGAAAACAGCGGTGCGGTGAGGGACCGCTGCAGGAAAAAAAAACCTCCATTCAAAACTCTGCTAAATTTATATCACGTAACACAGTGAGAGATTCATACAAAGCAGAACGTAACTCAAAACATGTTATTAATATAGTAGCTTTTTGATATATTCGGCGCATTGATAACTGACGAAACCGCAGTTGTTTCCTATTTAATCTCACTTTTTGGGGGAATTCGTTCACTATCGGCCATCCCGCTGGATTTCGTTGGAAGAGTATTAGAAGAACGGGCGAAGCCGTTATAAAAGTGGATATTTTAACAAAACGAGTGCTGTTCAGTGCTTTTGGTGTATGCCGAAATGAAAACCATTTCCTAGTCGCTCTCCTCATGTCTTAAATTACATTCTAATACGTATTCCCGTTTGCTGGTAAACAATAGAAGATTAATTTGCTTGAGTTTGCAGTGGCGCTCGGGGCTGTCCTCGTGTCATCTCGGGACTGGATATGCAGGCTAGCATCATGCATGAAAACATCAAAGGTTCTTTGGGGAATAGTGATGTGAGTCAGATATGCTTCAAATAAGCTGATGGGTTACAGATAAAGCTGGTGAGGGCGGAAAAACTGCAACACGACTTTATTGTCATATAAGCGACAAGTGATGCTGTGAGTGATATTCGTGAGTTGGCGGGCTGCGGAACGGACACACACACACACACGTTTATTTTTCAGACTAAGATGGGATAAAGTGTTGTACATGTCAGTTTGAAGTCGGCGTTTTGTCTGTGTTTAGACATGAGCAACTCGGAGATGCACATTTAGCTCGGGGTTATTAATCTTTGCGCATTGGTACACTGAAGATGGAGTGAAATGATACTATTACTACTAATAATAATGATAATCGGGGCGACGCAACCCCCCCCCCCCCCACACACACACACACACAACACAACAGAGACATGCTGTTAAACTGGAAACGCGTTCAAATAGGTTACACAGTTACATAACTGGTTAAACTATGGCTTTTTGGTGAATATCGGCACCTTCTTTGCTGTACTGCTCCAGTCTCTTGTTATGTCCTACATTTACGTCGAGTCAGTTCTGATCAGAAACTTATTGCAAAGCTGCTCTTCATAATCATATAAACGTTTTTTTATATGCTGAGTTCGAGCCTCTTATAGTGGCGCGGATGACATGGGAGGCAGATGTCGACGTTTGTCACATTGTGGATTATCCAGCAGACTTAATCCATTGCAACGTTGTTTTTTTTATCCATTAAAAATGGACGCACAGTGCGAATGTGTCTTTCGTGCGTCAAGTGAGTTAAACAGTCTTGAGAAGCACAAAAAAAAACTAAAACAAGGCTGCTGTGTTGTCCAGCGGACAGCGGGCAGTGCTGCTTTACCTTCATGGAAATGGCTCCACTGATTTGAAACAAAGCTCAGGGCACGCTTGCACAAAGCATATCAATTATTTACTTCCAGTGCAGTCTCACATTGTGCTAAGAATTGCAGGATGTTTTTTTTTTCTTCTTCTTCTTCTTTTTTTCCTCCCCTCAATTCAAATACATGGAAGTTGGTGATATGAGCGTAAGGATTGCAGTGCAGTCAAGCTAAGAGGAGGCTGTATTAATCAATTTCACCCCGACTGTAAGTTCCATTTGGCACACAGGATCGCCTCATACTGTCATCAAATCACACAAGTGCTCCAAATGAAATGAATTCATGGGAAAGCATTCACAGTTCACTGCCTTTGTGTCAGAGAGCTCAGAGTGGATCCAGTGTACCTCAGGAGATAACATTTGTGCTTTGGGAAATAAGTCCATTAGTGATATGTTTTTTTTTTTTTTTTTTTTTTTTTTAAACCATCAGTGTGTACATGCAGAACATGGCCTACTCAGATTAGAGATGGGAATTTACACGGAATAAATCTTAAATTGTGCTTACAGTATTTTCCACAAGCCTTGTTTATTCAAATGAATAGCGATTGACTTTGGTGATAGAATCCTTCGTGTTATTGGAAGATGGAGCGCTCCAACTGAGCATGGCACGACCACCTCTCTATTTTTAGGCATGATACATGAATTTAAAATGACACTTAATTGTAGTAAATACATAGAACGTGCACTTTTAAAAGAGATCATCACCAGGATACCAATATAAAAACATGTGTTCATCGAAATGTATATATTTTTGTGTGGTCTAAGTCTGGCTATAATCATGTTACAGTCTAACACAGGTCTTCACAAATAACCAGAGTTGGAAATGGTTGTGACAATGAATTTAATAAATTTGTGATTTATGGATTTTAATCAAGTTTTGTTCATACTGTAGGCTTATTAATTAGTGAATGCACTTTTCTTTTCATGAAGATATCGTGCAGTCATGAAGTGATTAAAATGACCCTGCAGGCATATCTTTTATCCTTTTGTGCCTAATGGGGGGTATATTACTAAAATGTACATAATTTGGTAATCTTCATGCATTTATGGTTTTGTATGCACGTATTTAGCATGTCCAGTGGTAAGGCAAATTATGCAGGGCATGGCAGTTGAAAGGTTTTATTGAAGAAGAGCGCTAATGCAACACGCTTTGACCGAAAACTTGCTGAGACTTGAAAACACGGTTGCGCAATCTATCAGTTTATAGTGAGAAGCATATTCACTGTCATTTTTGTGAAGTTATGTAATAGCGCAGATACCGATCAGAGACTGTTTATGCATGAATGCAGGAAAAAAATGCATGTTAACATGACTTTACCATGACAAGTACGTCAATGTAGGCAAGTGTACAGATGACATGAGTATTACCTTTTTTTTTTCCCCCCCAAGTTTCAAGTTTACATGGTTCCTGTGTGTTTGATCTTGGAAACTGATTATGTTTCATTCATTCGCAGCGTATTTGAAAGTTTCAGCTTTGCCAGGGAATTCATCAGCTTCCCATTAGTTGACATTTTGACTGAAATTTTTGGAAAACTGGAAATTTAAGTTGTTTGTTTTCCAGCAGACAAATAATAATCTTGCTCTTCTCAGACAGTGGACAGGAGTAAGTAGATCCCATTGGAACCTATTACTCTGTAGTGGTGGAACATGTGCAGAGATAATCCACCTTCTTTCTTCTGGCATTGTTGTCACACCTTTGTAGACAGATTTACAGTAAATGGCAAAAAAGAGATTATTCTTAAAAATAATACACAAAAGTGTGGCAAAGTCTAAATTAATGAGGAACTGATAGAAAATTTTATTTTCTGTACGTTATTGGTTGTTGGCTTGAGTTCACACTTTCCTCCTTTTTATTTACTGCTACATGACTGATGATTTCTGGAATATATATAAGATAAAGGGTACATCTTTACTGCAATAATGTGATCATTTAATCAGAGAAAATATATTTCTTATGATGGTGCACCTGAATGAGTTTTATTTCAGTAGTCAGTGTTTAGGTTGCAGTTTTCCTTTACTTGGATTAAATACTGTACATGCTGGATCTCAGATGTGATTGTTACCATCCACCCCCTCCATGTGACAGTTCATATAAGATTTTCACTCCATGCCGCCTGCTTCAGCCAGTTGTGCTCTTCACAAGAGATTTTCTTAGTGAGATTTTCAAAAAAAAAAAAAAAAAAAAATAGTAGTTGGCGCTGAGCTCAGAGTGCTCAGTCTGGCAATACTGTCAGTTACAGTTTCTCAGGAAATGACAGTTTTCTAGGAAGTCCCCACTTTATAGGGTCTTAAAGGCGAGAAATGAGAAAGCTAAGCATGACACCGAACACTAAACATCGACTCTGTTTACTAGCTATTGAGCAACTTATCAGTTGTGATTACCAGACCAAAGTGGTGCTCACAGAAGCAGAGACTGAGATCTCTGATGTTGGCTAAAGACTGTTTTACTACCTGTAAATAAAGTAGAGGTGATACAGTAGTAGGTGTTATACAGTAGCCCACACACACTAAAGGCCTTTTGGAAATTTTGAACCGAAGGATGGACTACCATGGAAACGGATCACAGATAAATTAGAGAGAAATAGTTCAGCTTTGTTACAGTGGATGTCTTCCACAGTAATGCATGATAACATCATCGTTAATGTTACCTTTGTTATCATTGATTTCGTTCAAAGTTGCGCTGATTCAATGTTTTCAGACCAGATGAACATTGAAACAGGTTTTGCTACTGTAATAATCCCTCCTGTTCATACTGACTGTTTAAAAAGTTCCCTCCAAAATGTGCCCACAATGTAAGTGATGGGGGGGACAAAATCCACAGTCCTTGTTTTTTGCTTGTCTTTTTAGTAAAGGATGATTGACGATTGATCTTTGTGTCTGGACGTGTTTTCCTGTTCAGCTGCAGTGGAAGGATCGTAACAAAAAGGGAGAATTTGGCACTAAAAAGACAGACGTCGACTTCATTTGACTCATTTGGATATCGAAAGCTTCATATTAGCTCCAAATAAACCGACACAACATGTTTGGGTAGAAGGAGGACTTTGGATTTTGTTCCCAGCTCTGTAAAGCAGCAAGTTTCAGACTCATTGTTTAACCGTCTGGCCTGCAACTTCATCTCTTTTGCTTTGCTCTCGCCGCTCTCCTAGCATAATTTTCGGCCACAGCAGGCAGCTTTTGTCAGCCAAAAAAGCTCTGCAAACCCACTGCGCACTGCTTAAAAAAAAAAGAAAAAAAAAAAAAAAAGTATTTTTTACTGAACTTACTGAAGGTGTTTCATCACTACTAGGATGGGAAAAACATCCAAAAAAGATACTCTGTCTTAAAAAGAGAGTCCGTTATTTGGAACATATGATGTGTTTGACAGAAAGTCATCAAAAATATGTGTGTTTGTCAATTTGGCATATATGACTTGTACTAAGGAGCTCTATTGATTCTGAGTTCCATAATGATCTGCATATTTTTCTTCTGCCCAGAGGAGAAAATACACTACAAATTGTAGTTGTAGAAAGTTGTAGTTTTGTAGTGACTGAAGTGGCACGCACACTTGTCCTCATACACAACATAGTTTGGCTCTCAGTCAAGCTGGTAGGAGCCCTGGTGATGGAAAACAGGTGTGGAAATGGACTTGTTCTCCCTCCTGTACCCCCCCAGCAGCCTCTCTAGCTGTAATGAAGAACAATGGCTTTATTCCTGAAGGGAGGGGACCCAAAGTGCCCCCTCTTTCTCCTCCTCCTCTCCTCCTCCTCCTCCTCCTCCTCCTTCTGCCCCCCAGTCAACAGTGACTATTCTGGCAAGCCAACAGATGACAGGGCTGGGTCGCATCTGGCCTCTGTGCACTTAGTGTAATCAAAGAGAGGAAAAAAAAAAACGTTTATGGCCTACTTGTTAGCGAGCTGCCGACTGATGGGATGTCAAGTAAGCACCCTCCGAATCCAAATCTCTTGAGGGGTTGGAGAGAGAGGCGGGGTTGAAGGTGTGGGCGTGGGCAGCAATCTGCCAGTCTGAAAGCAGCCTAGTGGCTAAAGGTTTCAAATTAGACTGTGCTGCACAATCTGGCTATGAAACAAGAGAAAATGAGTCAAATTCAGCTGATGTTTGAATATTTATGATCATATTTACATAATGTTGATGCACAAAAGGCTACTGAGGTGAATGTAAATATTTTCCAAACATCACTTGTAGGAGCCTTGTCCGACTGAAGCCTCCGGCAAGTGTGTACTCGAGACAGAAATGCAGTTTAATACTAGTTTAAGAAATCAGTAAATCACAAAAAACAAAAAAAAAAGAAAAACTAGTGTGGGTTGGAGCGACAGAGAATGAGTCTAAGGAGCTCAAGCCTGACAAGACTGATGCATTTATTCAGGGATTAAAGTGGAAAAACATGTCTTGTGCACCACACTTTTTGCACTTTTCGCCATGACCAGCTTTACTTTACATGTAAAAAATCACCCAGCCAATTACAATTTAAAGGGATATTCCATAAATTTTGTGGAATCTGTTTTATTTTTTTTACAAACTGGGGATATGGAGTTTGAAAGATTTTTTTTTTTTAAATTGTCTTGTGAGTGTCCCGCCTTCATGGAAGCTCAAAGCAATATTTTAGGATTATAGGATATCTGTCAGATATTGACTGAAATAGCTGTATTGGATATTGGTGACAATGGGTCGATCTGCTATTGGATACCATTGTGTTAATAGATAACCTTTCAGTAAATTTAAATCTGTGTATTTATTTGTTACATTTTGCTTTACAAAGTTAGGAAAGCAATGTTTAAGTCAACCCAGTTTTTCACCTTACAGATAAAAGAATGATTCCAGTCTCTCAGTCTCACAGTGAGGCACACAGCTTATTAATTAAACACTGGTATCAGATCAATACTCTGTACCGGCCAATACCCAAACCCCAGATATCGCTGTTGGTATTGGGACTGAAAAAGTTGGATCCAGGATCCCAAAAATATTTATATGTACTGGATGAAATCTCAGATCTTGTTCTTTCCTTTTTTTTTCAAATGCTGTCATTTTTATTTACAATGCTGGGCTTTTCAGAGGAATGCTATTGTGTATGTACAACACTACAGTTGTGGAGCTGGCTGTAAAGGTTACAGATTTAGATTTAGTACTGTATAAGCATTAAAGACTGTAATCTTAGCAGGTTTTCGATTATTAATCAGTGATCGTGCCAAACAGATCAGTTCAAACAAATGAACAATATGTAGTTCGAGTGTCATTTATGCTCAGTACATACAGGAGTGGCACTTCCTCCCTCTGACGCTTTCCCCTTCCTCCCTTCACGTCTCCCATTCAGAGAAAAATGAGCCTGCTAATATTTCGAATCTTTACGAAATAAAGTCAGCGCCGCTGTCATCTTTTGAGAGGGTTTGACTTTTCCTTTTTGGAACAAGATATTTCTAAGTCATCACTCACTGCTTTTTTTTCTTTTTCTTTTTTTTTTCTTTTCTCCTGTCTGTCTGTGTTACAGCATCGCCACAGCTCAACTGTCACTGTCAGAGGTTTACAGTGATTGGTTGTGTTGTGAACTACAAACACACATGTGATTGGGCAAGACAGTGAAGTCTCAGCAGAGACAGTCCGGTCTGCCTACATCTCACTCACTCTCTGGTTAAATTAATCACACGCAGACATCATCAGACACTTAGTATCTTCCTTGGTAATTCTGCGTGGCTGCCTTCTTCACTTCTCGGTTGTTTTGCTCTTTTCCCTTTTTAGTCAGGTCTTCAGCAAATGAAACACACGATCAGTTTGGATTAGGTCAGGTGACTTGGCCAGTCATGAACATTCCACTGTTGGTTTGGTTGTGTGTTCAGGATAATTGTCCCAGTGAGATAGTAAATCATACAGTTTTAGGGATTATTGTCTAAAAGGAGCTATGAGTCTTTCAGTGGTCGACACCAAACACCCTAAAAGCTGCATTCTGTGCATTATCCACATTCATTGTTTCATTTTTAAATTTGGTTATCTGCCACAACAATATCACTGTCTACCATCACTCTATATGTTTGATAACCCACGATACACTTAGCTCCTCTATAAAATAACAAATAATTAACACATAAGCACACATTTGCCTACATAGATAATAAGTGTGTATCAGAATTCATGGTTTGTTATGTGCTTCTACTTTATGTACGATTGGCTCATTGCTATCACTGAAACAGTTTAGTTGTGCTGCAGTGGAAAAGGAAAACAAGCTTTCTGTTTCTTGCTGGGGGGACACCTGCTGACTGCTGATTTATGGTCGATCAGAACGGGTTCTGACAACATGCTTTCCAACCATGTTGGAAATTAAATGTGTTTTATAGTCGCTCTGAACGGCTTCACTCAAAGGGGGAGTGAAAAGCCGACTGTCACAGAGAGGGAAGGATACACCATATTGTTTAAATACGGGGATAACGGCGTCGCACTCGGTCAGCGTCATGGGACGATCATCCAGCTCGGGTCTCTCATTTGTCATTCTGACAGCAGCAACACTAAATGAGCATGGGTAACCAGGGTAACCGGGGTAATTTGGTTAATCTGCCTAGCATACATCATGAGCATGTTAAAGCTAAGTGTTGTACTGCAAAAACATGTTCCAGGTGGAACTCACGGTCTAGAATCGTTATTCGGCATGTCAGAGTAAATTGATTATTATTAAACTGTTTTGACAGTAATCGTTCGGGTCATGGAGCGTTCCAAACTGAGGGAAGCCGCATGCCGAACCAAACAAACTGTACCAAACCTGTCGGGACAAATACACATACTGTTATACCCCTAAAAGATAAGGTGTCATATTTCAAAAGCAGAGTCTGAGCACATCAATAAGTGTGAAGGGTTTATCTGGAGGTAGAATGGAAATGTATTTTGGCAGACGGCATAGTGCATCTGTCAGGATTGGTTAATTAAACCTGCAGTGCAGAACTTTTACATATAAATGTCTGTTACATTCAAGCCCTTGCCAAATGAGTTCAGACAATGCTGATTATGCCCATCACCGCCAGATAAATCTCTCTGTATTTCACAGTATACAGTGTTTTTTAAATCTGGTATCGCCGCTGGCCGGATGAATGCTCTATGGGGAGAGCATGAGCACCAGTGATTTCTGCCGGTCGAGCAGCTGAGTAAGGGATAATGTACACCGAGCGTGTCATCATTGTGAAATGAACCCCAATGGGATGATGCAGGATCCCAACGCGAAGCGGAGGAATCACCCTGAAGGGTACGTTTCCTTCTTTCTGGGGCTTTGCAGGTGACAAAGCTTCAAGCGCAATCGTTACTAATGTTACAACTGGTAACAATATTACTAGTATCACTACCGTTTATCATTTAAGTTGGTGTGTAGTGACACGCAACTAAGAGAGGCGCTCACCAGATCTGCTGCCGTAGCCTGGATTGGACGACAGGATCTTGTTCCCTCTCTGTAATGGTTGGAACCCAGTAGCTCTTCAGGCTGCCGTCACATCTGTGCCCGCTCACAGGTGTTATCTCTAAACGTTTTGTCACCACAGAGTGTCACGAATGAGTTTCAGGTCAGTCCTCTGCCAACTTGAATGGGGATAAAATAGTGTAGAACAGTAATGAAGGGTATAAGAGGTCTGACATTATTTAGAAATCGCAGCAGTTCCATTTTACTTTGTTACTGTCTGACAGTGTCAAAGCCACACAGAAGTCTTGCCTGGGCAAACTTGAATATAATCTCATTAAGTGGGCGCGGTGGGTTAAAACTAGCAAAACACAGCTCCTTTCAATCAACCAGTCAACTGCCAATTTCCTCAGTGGGCTATCAACCAGAAAAACATGTTCTATGATCTAAGACCCACCTCATCAGAAAAGTGTTCTCACTCAACTTGAAGTTTTTTTTTTTTTTTTTTTTTTTCCTCTCATGGAGAAACAATGTAAACAGCCTTTTTGTTCAATATTGTGAAGCACAAGGAGGAGCCCTGGCAACATCAGAGAGCAGCCTCAGGCAGGTGGATCTGCCCTGCGCCTCTGACACATGGAAGCAGTCCTGACCAAACACTGACAGGGATAACACACACATACACACACACACACACACGCCAGCATGTATGATCACAGTCCAAAAGAGAGAGAGAGAAAGGGGGGGGAAATCCAGTTACATAACAAAAGTCAAACATGTAACTACTGAATAAAAGGCTGAATTCGACACATTTTGGAAAGCACACTCATACTAATGTAAACATGATTATAGTTGCTGTAGTAGGTGGAAATAAATACAGCCATTGTATAAAAAAAAGACATTTTGCATTTGGTTAATTTTAACAGAATCTAACCTTTGTGGCTGTTTCTGACATTTATAGTGTTGCTGGCTGAATGCAAACTTGATTCAGTAGGAGTTTTGTGTGTGTATCTGTGTGTCTGTAGTAGTAGTAGTAGTCCATAGCGTGCCAAGTCATGACATCACGTTGGTTAGCCTCAATTCCATTAGCTTCTGTAACTCAATGTATTCTCTCATTTAATGTTTCTTCTGTTCTTGGAGTTTGGCATTCAACTACAGCAGTTGCTATCAGAAATGTAAACCTTTTTTTTTTTTTATTTTAGTTAAAAAATGTTTTCATTGTGCACAGAAAACGTGGGTCTACATCCATAAAACACTTTCTTCTGAAGTCATTTTTCAACTTTCTAGTACAGCGGTCACTCACTCATGGACTTGTCTTCTCTGATGAGCCATGGCGTTTAGTCCACTAATGCCTAGGACTTATGGGAAACTTTATTTATTAAAAGGTGCTAAAATAAAATAAAAAAAATTGAATAAATGATATTGGATGGTTTCACAGAAAACCCCCCACCTTATCTAAACATGAAGTGAACCACACGATGTACTGGGGGGTCTGTTGCAAGGTGGCATTTTTCATTATTAGTATAGTTATAATGTCAGTGGGTTTTTTAAGGGTTTTTCTACTTGTGGAACCGATTAGACTTTGGCTCTTTGTAGCTTAACTACTCGCTGTAATTTACATCAACAGCATGTATATTTTCACATGACTAATTCCATCAGAACATCAATTAAGTCATGCCATCCTCTGGAGTTTCTCTTTACAACTGTTTTCATTCACTAATTAATTCTGCATTGTTTTTATTTTAATGCTGGCAAGGTACCAGCAGAAAATTTCACAGGGTTTTCTCTGCCCATCTAACACCAAAGGCAGGTCGCCTTTGTATTATTACTGCCTACGGTTCAGGATGAAAGAACGAAAAAGGCAGAACTCAACTGCGAGGGCAGTGCAGCACCTGGGCACTCTACAAAACAGGCAGGGTTTGCAAGCGTGTTTTGATGTAATGACTGAATAATTATCGTTGCCAGTTGACCGTGAAATATAATGTGAATACTTTATACGTTGTGAGTGGAGCAACAATGACGTTATATCACAACACAGCGGAGGACTCTGCCTCCTCCTCTTTTTTTTTTAAATTCTCATACAGGCAGAAGACTGTAAGATGCTTTCAAATTAAATAATCAATGAATTCATTCATTCATTAAAGCATCTAACTTTTTAAAATAAAAATGTTGTGGTTGCTTATCTGCGAGTCTGGGAGAATTGATTCTGAATTTAATCGCCACCCAAGTATCGTGATAGTATCGGATCAGGAGATAAGCTTATCGCCACAGGCCTACAAAATAAACATTTAATTTTTCACCTTTTTGTTCCATCTCAGCATAAAATCTAAATCCCTGTGGGCACTTTTGTCTGCCGAATTGTTATTTTTTTTCACTTAAGCACACGACACTCTAAAGGTACACGCACAAACGCATGTCTTTGCCTCCTTTATTTCAGAAAAATCCAGCAAAAACCCTAGATTATACTTTCAATAATGAGTAAATTCATGAATGACTAAAAACAATTATCAAATATATAATGTATAACTTTTACTCATTAACAAATTGATAAATTGGTGACTTCTTACAGCCAAGGACAATGAAGCAGTTCTATGGTAAAAGAAGCACTAATACGTATGTGGCTGACTAATCTAATCTAAAATCCAAAGTGAACTATTGTCAGTCACAGCAAGAAATGTTTTCCATTCCTGTTTTTGAATTTACAAAAGACAACAAGTTGCCTTTGATTGCTCTTTTCCTCTCTGTTTGAGGCCTTCATCATCTTGCACTGCTATGGAGTCACGGGGAGGCATCTCATGCTGTAATTGGGCTCATTTTTAGCTGCATTCATAGATACAATGCTGAAATCGACAATGAATGAAAAAGGAATCAATGCATATCATTTGTGCTTTCAAGCAAATAAACAATACAGCTGGTGTTCCACTGTAATCATCGGAGGGGAAATGAATGCCCTTCTGAATACAATACAGGTATGCATCAGCCATCGCAGCACAGTAGGCTTGAGTGATCTGGGTTCTTCCATCTTTCATTTTACATAACACTCCAGCTTGTATTACATTTCAGTGAATTTGCTCCTGATGAGACCCTTCAGGCTGTTACACTGTCTCCCATGGAACCGAATCAGGTTTCCCCACAGTGCTCATTTCCCTTCCTTTGTCTCAGCTTTTGTAACTCTGTCTTCACTGATATTTTCTGCACTAATGCCGAAACAACTGCTCCACAATAATGCACCATCTCATCTTCTTTGTGTCCTAGTTGGAAGTTGCAATTGAAAATCCTGCCTGGTACAGGACAATGGAACCCTCCCTTGTTCAGAAACTGTAGACTGTAAGGTTATGAAGCGCCACTTAATTTATTGTCACAATCTGATTCTCTTTTAAATTTTACCATTATAAATAGGAATTTATAATAGTACAAGGACATTCTTTTTCTCTCTTAGTCCTAACGCAGGCCAAATAACATGGTATGTTCCTCCATCAGGGAAGAACACTGAGCTTTTGCAATCATAGTACAATACTGTTTTAGTTGTATAACATAGTTTTTATCATTATTTTAATTAACCCTTTAACGCTTGAACCTGGCTCAACTTTTGCTGCATTATGACATCATCTGACAACGCACAGTGTCGGCCAATCAACACTGTGCAAGAACACATTCTGTGAACATGAACAGGGTATTTCTACTGTTTACCTCGCAACAGAAAGGGTCACTGTGACAATTTTTCAGAGATATAAAATCCTTCCTTGTGGTATTATAAAGTGCTGTGCAACCTGTTGGTGTCTGATAAGTCTTCAAACGAATAGATCTATTAGTAAAACTTCACCTCCTGGGTTGTATTTCAGCAGCTAGCATACCTGAAATAACAGTCGCCCACCAGAGCAGCACATGGTTTTCATTCTCTACACTTAGAAGTGGCAGTTGTACACTGTGTTGTGCATTGTACCAGGATTTTTTTGTTATTATTTTATCACTCAACATTCTTTTTTTGAAAGGGTTAGGGTTAGGGTTAACCCTAACCACAAAGACTGTGAAATAACAGTCTAATCTATCGATGACTCATACATATTATCATATTTGTGTGACTTTTCATAGCATTAGCAGCCTGTGAGGGTCTATATAGCATCCCTCAGGTGTAACACTAGGTCATAAAAGGTTGCTGTCCAAAGCAAAGATTAACAGCAGCAATTTAAAAGACATTTGTTTGAGTTTATTATCAGTCTGGTTCTAATGCCTTCTCGGTTTAACCCTCCTTGGAGCGTAAGGCTGGCTCCTGATCAGGCTGTCAGGTTCTGTTACCTACTGATAGGAAAAACAGAGTTAAAGTAAAAATGGCAAGTTGGCATCAGAAATAGTCTTTTGCCCAGTGGCTCTGTTCATTGTTCAGAAAAGTGAGAATTGGCACAAACATTTCATTGAAGACTGTAAGGAGGATGCTCAATGTGAACCTTTGTGAACCTAAAAGCACCTTTTTAGTAGAATGCCATGCATGCTTGCAATCTTTGCCGCTGCAGACCAAGGCTCCCTGCAGTCTGGCCTTCTAAAATCGAATATTTTCATGTGGAGATTTGGTTTTGTATGAGTAGCGTTATCATTATGATTTATACTGTAAATCTTGACTTTTATATAAAATATGTTTCTTCAAGAAGAAGCCAATGTTGATGAAACATTTTTTTTATCAAGGTTATTGTAATGTCTGTAAAGACTGAAATGTAAGGTGTGTTTATTTATATTTTGAGCTTCTTTCTTTCAAAATACTCACTGGAAATAGGTGTACAATTGATTTGTTTTTCCCTAGAATACAATTAATCAGGCACTGGAAACCACAATGTTTCAGCAACTAGGACAAACCACCCCCTGCTCTCCATCAACCTCTGATCTGACAGACTTTGAATCCAGTTCATTGTTTGTCCTCTTGTGCTCTTGCTTGAAGTAAGCATGCAGTAACATTAAAAGAGTATGAATTTTTAAGTAAATCGTTTTTTTAAAATGCCAACAAAAAACCTCCTTACTGAATTTTGTAATTGGAAGTTGGATTTTTGGTTGTGTAGTGTTCTTTTTTTCCACCACCAACCAACACCCAAAAGAAACCAGTGATTGATGTTGTTTTCTAATATATCTACAGTGGAGTTTGATAGTGGAACATATTTCAGATTTATCCTGTTTTGTTTTTACTTTAACAACCGAAAAAAGCAAGTTCTTCTGTAGACCCACCCCTCAGCACTCGCATTCAACAAGCAGCCAGGGAGAAATGTGTTCTGCAGGAGGTACAGATACCAATTTCTCCACAAAGGAGAAAGAAAGCGAAGTGCCGGCGCACCATGCTCCAACAAAACTAATGGACAGTCAACAACCCAGGCCTCTCAGCCAGGTCAGGGCTCTTTGCGATTTGACCTCAGGACAAGCTGTTGATGCTGATGTGGTCCATTCGTCCATTTCATTACAAGTTCTTTGGGAGCATGACTGTGTGTGGGTGCTGCTTTCTCCATGAGTTTTCCTTAGTCCAGCACTTAATAAGTGAGGTTTGTACTTTTCTTCTAATTATCCACTAACTGTAGCCTCTGTAAACCAAATGCAGTGCAGCCAAAAGACCTGTGTAGGAGGTGAAAGACTGTGAAATGTGGGACATCACTACTTTAACTTAAAGGCAAATTGAGAGAAAAAAATGTCTACAGTTGCAATTGCAACTGAAAAAAAAAACCCAAATTGTGTTTTTATGTGTTTATAGCTTTAAAAAACAAAACAAAACAGAACAAGGCTTTACCTGCTCCCCCAGCCCTAACGTACCTGACTTCAGTAGTGGATCCAACTTTAAATGAGCTAAAATGTTCACTTGAAACATCAATAAGCAATTCTATATTTTAGAGTTTACTGAAAGTCGTTTAAAACACCATGGGCAGGGTATGTGTCTTCTATTGAAAATAGAAATGAAAGGACATGTTTGAACCCGGCCAGTTTTCCAAAGCACTTCCTGCTGCTTTGAAGTGTGTAGTATTTGTTGGGCTTCACTTGGCTGTCAGATTAATACCTTCTCGACAGAAAATGAAAATGGGTGAAGGAGCAGTTAATCCGCATAAGAATTTTTTTTTTCTTTTTGAGGATGAGAAGCTGCGAGTCTAGCAAACTGTCTGTGTATTGATTGGTTGTCTGGCATTGCAGAGTTGACCTACCATGCCAGGATCATTTAATTCCTTCTACACTGCTGATTGCTGAACAGAGTCTTAACTTATCTATACATTTCTTCACATTTCTTGTTTGAGTTACCAGTTATGGTGATGCAATACCTGCAACATAGTGGTATTTGAAAAGGAGGGTAAAAACACTGTTCTGAAACTATGTATTTCAGGGGCTTCTGACCTGTATGAAGCAGTTTTCTTGAGCTCAGTTTGACAGTCACTTCATTTGAAGATTACTGAGGCCCAGAAACACAAAAACAAAAACCTATTTAGCTAAGTTGCCGGTTAATAGAAGTGTTTTCCCATATTTTTAAGTGTGCAGTGAAAACTGGACTACTAAATTCCTTAGTTCCTAGGAATATACTTAACAATATTTCCACATATTTTATTAAGCAATATTTATTAGTCAAAGAAATTTTAAGGAGAACTAAGGAAAAAAGAATCTTTTAAAGTACATGTTTCAAGTCAAATATTATTTACTGTGGAATTGCAATGATTATTCAGTTAATTGAATGTTGCCTTAGTCATCTTGGGCTTTGGGAAACAGTGATATACATTTTTAGCCATTTTCTGAACCAAACAGCTAATCATTAATTGAGAAAATAATCAACAGATTCATCGATAATAATAAAAAAAAAAAATTGTTAGTTGCTGCCCTAATTTATGGTGTATGAAAAATTGCTTTCCAATCCACAACACCCACTATCCCTTTTGATCCTCGAAGGGGGATACCTCTGCAGTACGTGTCAAATATATAAACTACACAAACGTAGCAGTAGTCAAATTACAATATGGAGCTATTTCTTCGTCTCACCTATGTCTATTATCTACCTAAACATGACTGCAAGCTGAATTTACCTTGTCAGTTTACATCTAATGATTTTAGTAGTTTATGATCCAAACCTGTAGACTGTCAAATTGAAATCTGAGACAATACTTCCCCTCACCACCGCCTACGTAGCCATTTAGCGTGTTCTGTACATCCTCCATCTCAATTCTGACCTGTTGAACAAAGCTGGCAGGGGACAGTGCTCAACATACATTATATCACTTCCATCACCGGAATGGTTGGCCAATAATTGTAGCTTAGAAGGCTCGATCATTGCTTCTTGAAAGCTTTACAACACCATTATACCTCACATAGATTTTCTTCATCTATCAGGCATAAACTTCTCCTAAGCAAGACAAGAATGTGCTCCTGTGCTAAGTTTATACCTATGGTCATAAGGAGGCCAAAGTCTACACACCTCATATTGATGAATGGAAACTGCATTCATTCTGCCCTATTTCTCAAACTCATTGGTCCATAAAGTGGTAATTAATTGGACTAAAGTTTAGGGGTAACCGGCTTACTTCTTAGTATAGAAACTCATTGCCAGACCCTATACAGACACCATAACATTTGTACTTTTACTACCATTCTGCAAGTCATTTTTATTTAAGAACTTGAGAACTACCTCTGTCGGTGAATTAGAGCAAGAAATAAAGTGCAATAAAGGCCAGAGGAATTAAATTAAAAACTTACTGGACAGCTCCTAGATTTTGATCATAAAATCAATTTATGATTCCACTGAAACCTTTGGACTTCAAGATGACACACAATACAAAAACAACAGTTTTTAATTTGTTAAAATGTTCCATTGCCTGTCAATAATGTCAGCAAAAAGTAGCATGGTGTGAAAGAGCACATCAGACAGTAAAAATCAATTCATTGCGTCCTCTGTCATCCACAGATGGTGCCACTTCAATCTCCTTTCTATTTTGTCACGCTAATGTGCTGAAAGATGACAAGGGTGGGTCATTTCAGAGCAGAAATAGCAAAGGCTGAGTGTGACGGCCATGTCAGTCTGCCTTCTATTTTGTCACACTAATGTTTGGTAAAATGACAACTGTGGGTCATTTCTGAGGAGAAATGGCAAAGGTAGTAGACTGTGACTGCGGGTCCAGCATTGCTACATTTTCAAGATCTGATCTCCTACGATCCTCCGGAATATAAAGCTGAAATCTGTGCATTTCATGTAGGACTGTAATGTATTTCTCATTGATCTTGAAAATTTCAAGATGAGAACTGGATTTTGCTTAGGTTTACTAGAGGTTCTGACACAATGTAAGATATCAGTTAGCCTTTTAGTATCATTTAGTGCACATCAAATTGTTATAGAGTATAATAGAATATATGAAATGCATATAAGGAAAGTTATACGGGATAGGGGATTATGTAGTTTTATTAATCCTTTTATATTTTTAGTTATATAAGCTTTTTTTTAATGACATTGATTTTTAAGGACAGTGGTTCATTAGCAATCAGTGGTAGAGCATGCTCAGACATTTAGCCTTTAAGTGCATTGTTGTTTTAATTAAATATCAAAATGACCACAATTAATCAGCAGACAACAGGCTTATTGGGTTCTTGATTTCGGGCCCTTACCTACTTTACCCCTCACTTATTAAAGTCGGCTGCAATGGCGGAGCATTCACTGAAATGAAACTGAAATGAATTACAGAGTCTGCAATAGACTGGTGACCTGCTCAGGCTGTTTCCCCTCCTCTGCCCCCGCGCATGGCTATAAATGATAATGCAAGACATTCAGCCATCAGTGAATTTTTGAGGTTATTAAGGTTTAAGCCATGTATGAAATAGGAGACAGCAGTAAAACTTTTTTGAAATGAACAGTATTTGTAAATTCATAGATTCTGGGTTATTCGGTGAGAAAGAAGCAGTATTTTTTAAGAACTTGTACAAGGTATGGATAGACCATGTCACCAGATATAAATGATCCAAATAAGAATATTTTTAAGTGTCTTAAATGTCTGGAGGGCATCTTTTAAATGGAATGAATGAGTTTTAGTGAAAAACATGTTTACATTTCTCAAAATAAGGTGGTGAGGATTATTGTTTTGATACTAGAACTCAGCACTAGTAATAAAAAAAATCATAGAAGGGGCATATCCAACACATGGTAGTATATCTGTTCAGAATACATAACAATTCAGTATAACCCTGGTAGTAGTTCCCATTATAAAGGCCCATTTTCCTGATGGACTTTCTGAAAATATAAAGAAACTTTCTCATGGTCAACTATAGACTGAAAAACTTAGTTCTGATTAGTTTACATCACTGGATATCCTTCACTGGTCACATTAGTCAAATGTAGACTCCTGCGATGCCACACAGATTGAAACTGCTGGGGCAAGAACCATTTTTTTTGTAAAAGCTGACACAGCCACTTATATGATTTTGAGTTTGTGCCAGTAAGTAATTTACCATGGCTTAGAGACTGACAATGTGTTTCCTACTGAAAATAATGAGCAGAGGGAACAATAGGACTAATGGAAGTTTAGCTGAAGAAAAAAAAAGAAAAGAAAAGAAAAGCTGAAAAATTAGGCAGGTAGTTGTTTAACGGTTGCTATTTATTCAGGCATTGACTGTTGACCTTGATGGTTATGGTTGAACTGTTTAGGATATTTCTTTACGTACCTGCAGATAAAATAAAATTAATGTTGGGGAGTGGGGGTTTATAAAGGGGACATTATCATTTCTAAAGCCCTGACTACAGCAGTGGTTGTGAACATTGGTGTGATGTTGTAACACATTACACAGTAGATCAGGTGTGGAAATTCAAGTCTTCTTGTTGTCAGTGGCAGGATTTCATATGGGGCAAGTTGAATGTGAGGAGAACCGATGAGACGGAGTGAGCTCACATTTTCACATTAGCATCTCTGACTCATCTGTGTGGTCACTGCACTCTCAGCATGATACTTGTCAGTACTTGAGAGAGAAAATAACCAGCTACCAAAAGCTGCACCGTGCAATAATCGACTTAAATGAAAGGAAAGCTGCTGTTAGTCAAACCCACAAGTTGCTTCAGATTGATCTTCTTCCATTTTCACAGAAGATTGATCAATGACAAATGATGTAATTGTAGAAAACTTTTGCTGCTCTGATTATTAATTCCAATCAAATTTAAAATTAACAAATTAAACTAATTAAACATGCTTGTGATTTGCTACCATTCAGTAAATCTTTTTATGGAATATTTCTAAATAAATAAATACTGAAAATACTCTAATGCTATGCCAGTCCCCACTAGTTTAAATGGAAACTACTGAATGGTAACATTAATGTATTTAAATCTGTTTCAATTCATGTTTTGCTTTTAAAGAATTACTAAAAGTCAGTTAATACATCAGCTCCTTGCTGTAGTCGACTGTCATCAATGTACTTTTATTCATATATGCATAGTCATGTTATTCCATATATTCTGAAGATGCTTTCTGGTAGACCATTCGTGCCTTGTTTCCGCCCAGCACAGACCAACATCACAGGCTTCCTCTGAAGTTTTGTTTTATTAAAGTTCTGCCATGTATGGGAGTACAATCGGGGCCCCCTTAGAATCAAGGGGATTATGGTGCACCCGGGCTAGTCTTTGAGAATAATCAGTCAGGCCTGTGGAGAAGCAGCCTGGTAATTTCCCCTACTCGCACTGCATCACCATGTTCCTGCATAGAATAAATAGTGCATCAGTCAGCCCCAGCTCTCCCCACTGTTTTCACTACCTGCCTCTGTGTGTGTGTGTGTGTGTCTGTGTGTGTGTCTGTGTATGCGCATGCATATGAATAACCTGCAGACATCAGTGGCAGCAAGATAGTCAAAGGCAGTTACTTGATGGCACTTTAAATTGCCTTACTCATGAAATATGTGTCTTTTCCTGTGTGCTGTAGCACTATTGCTGGTTTTCCCTGAAGCTTAATAAGTCAAATATTATATTTAGTAAATATGTAATCCTTTCCTCTCATTTTAACAGAGGTGTTCTGTATTTCAAGAGAGCTGGGGAGCTTCCACTATAAAATACTGCCTTTTGAGACTTGTATTTTGATATTAACGTTAAATCGGATGATGTAAATTGTTGCTAGAACTGCCAATCCCAATGAGAATTAACACTCCAGACTTCAACTCTGTGCAGCTTTTAGCGGCTTTCAGCTCATTGTTTTGGGTCAACAGTTCATATGGTTGAGTCCCACCGGCTGTCTCGGATAATTTAAGAGGTCATTTCACCTCCTTTTTTGAATCCAAAAGTGGAAAACCAGGCATATATACGTTTATGGTAAGGGTGCTTGCCTGGTGGTATTAACCTTTTCAGTATTCATAGTTATATAACGTTGCTCATGCAGTTTGCTATGCAAAAATGACTTCATGCTCGAGGCTATACCTCAGCCAGTTGAAACCCTCCCTGTGCTCTTTTAGGTGCCTCTTTCTTTTCAAATGCCTCACAGATAGACCGAGTTGCTTTACAGCCATTAGATTTAAAATAATATATGATATGTGATCTGACCTCCTCAACTCTCCACAAATAGTTGCAAAAGCTCCTGACCTCATCTGAACTGCTTACATTAAAAGCATCGAGCCTATATGGATATCTATTATGGATGCATAACTAAACATTCAGTGTGAAGTCATACTGCTTCCATATTTAGATGCTTTGAACAGCTTTGGATATCATACTCTGGCTTGTGCATGACAAGGATTAGGTCTGCTTCTCTTCTCTCCAGGTTGAAATGAGCCTTTTACTAAAAGGTTCCATACTTTTGCCAACTGATAACTATTTTAAGGTCTGCTAGATGTTGCAGTGTGTTATTGCAGTAATATACTATAACAGTTAACTACAGTTAAAATGGAATATAATATTGTTCATTAAATATGTATTAATATCTTACTGGGTAATATTTCCAAACCAAAAGCCAAAAATAGGTTGAAACGTATAGATTATTGGGATGACTCATGAAGTCATAAGCTGCTTCATATACACTATATACTGTACTAACCATTAGCATTGATCTGCTGTTATAATAGCCTCCATTCTTTTGGGCTTTCCACACGATTTCCAACCTGGCTCCCATCCTGCTCCTGTCTACACAAGAGCATTGTAGAAGTTGGCAGCTGATGTTGGGCGATAAGGCCTGGCTTGCAGTGAAGCGTTCTAGTTCATCCCATAGGTGTTGGACAGGGTGGAAGCAAACTATTGTCTGAAATATCATTTAATGCTGTAGCAGTAAGAATTCCCTTCATTGGAATTAAGGAGCCTTGCTGGTATTGCTGTTTTGGGCCAAAAACTGCCCAAACTTTATTCTTGAGGATCTAAACTGTACTAGTATTTTTGTATTTAGGTTTGGTTTGTTTAGCTTTACGATGCTCCATTTGAAGAAAACCGTGGCTTTTGAATGATCCTAAGTGGTAACTTAATTCCAATCCCCATTAATTTTATCTAAATGTGATGTGCTTTACTGCTGTAACTAAGCAGTTACAATTCTTCAGTGTTGCTCTCATTATACAGTAGAACCTTGCTTGAGATTTGAAACACTGGATATTTAAAATAAACCAATGCAAAGATACTTGTGAATGCACCCATGAACACAAGGATTGAAAAAAAAACTATGTATTGACCTACACTGATGCCAAACAAAGCTGACCTTTTCTCCCAGTCACATCCAATTGCTCACACTTCCCCAAACAGCAAACTAAACCTTATGGTTCCTTCCCTGCACTTAGCCTTCATCAAATATTAATCGTTTCCATTGTATTGTGGCTTCGTTCACACCATGGTAAACTTATCCCAGCTGACAAAAATATGGCCTGAGCTGTGATGTTTAGCACTTAATTTACTTTTTCCTCTCAGCCCGAATGGAGCACCGTGTACACATTCATTAGCATGATGCTGCTTGCTCTCTCCCATCTAGTTTCTGCTTTCAGAATACTATTTACGAGCTTATTAGAAGACATTAAGTCAATCTTGCCATTTAATGGAAGTAAGATCTTTATGACATGAGCCACTAGGTGAAAGTGCATGACTCAAATGTCTGGAAAGGTAGTGAAAATGACGGTAAGATAGTAGCAATAACGTTAATTTGTTGTTATGTACCATATGTAGCTCACTGACACTGAGAAAGACTGCACCTTTTGACTCTTAATCCTTTGGCCTCAATTTATAGTGGAAGAATACTAAGTCTTATACAATGAAGTCTACATGGCGCAGGTTGAAGATGAAGCATTCTCTGCATGTACAAAAGTATCTGATTGGAAACTCCAAGTTGCCTCCTAAACCCCCACTGCAGGGAGGCTGTGCGCTTTAATATTTTGATACGTTCCACATTATAGATCGTTGAAGTTGCGATGAATAGATTTCTTGACGTAGCTGTATTTTTGTGCTCTGCGCCAGACCTCAGCTCAGGCAGGATACAGTGTCTGCAAAGAACAGGCGGAGCACCACACCGTTTCAAGAGATTAGAGGTCGGTCAACCCCGGGGAACCAAATCGATACATCCTCTCAGGGAAAGGATTGACCATGCATTGATCCAGACCTAACAGGAGCTGAGGATGCACCAGACCACTAAAAGTAGAAGTCTGATGATAACAATATACCCAACCTTGTAGCTTGATTTCTGAATCACTGTAACCAGTTTGGCATTTATGTGCTCATCAAAACAGTTATTAGGTTAGGTGTTCCGTGAAGTTACTTGTTTACTGGAGAGAAAAAAAAAAGCAGATTGCTGCAGTCCTGAACATCCTACTGTGTTCAGTAAATGTACAAAATCAGTGGGTGTGTGGGAGTGATGCCTGTTAGTATTGCAAGAATGAGAAAGACATAGTTTCTAATGTATCAATAATAAATAGACTGCATTTATATAGTGCCTCTCTAGTCATGTCAGCATTCACCCATTCACACGCTGATGGCAGAGGCTGTCATGCAAGGTGCCAAGCTGCTCATCAGGATCTAATCTAATGCACATTCTCACACTCACACTTGCACACCGCTGGCACAGCCATCGGAAACCATTTGGGGTTCAGTATCTTGCCCAAGCACACTTCAACACGCAGACCGGAGGAACCGGGGATCGAACCACTGATCTTCGATTAGTGGACGACCCGCTCTACCTCCTGAGCCACAGCCGCCCCTATTAACTTACTGGGAACATTAGGATACCTAAACATCTGATTTAAAGGTAGCTGTTTGAGTTTGACTGTGAGATTGAGGTGGTGAAGTGAGGAGGGCTTGTGTTGGTCTTGTTATTTATCTTTTGTACTGTGATAAAGTAGCGTGCCTTCACGTTTTTGGAGATTCATTCTCTTGTGGACGTTTACCACTGATAGATTTATTTTTACTTTGTTGTTTAGTAAGATTTTACAATGCTGATGGAGCGAGACTGAAACCAATACAGCAACTACATGGGATGACTCATTAATTCATTGTATGCCACTTTATCACAAATACTCACCACACACACACAAATCCTGACAAGGGATCACAGCACTTCTTGGACACACACCTGACATGGAATTAATTTGTCCGTCCATCTCTTCCATTTGCACATGTGAACTCATAAAGTATCACCTTTGTGCACATGCTCAGAGACGTGCTTTGTGTCTTTAAAAGCAGGGAACGTACACCGGGTGAGGTTATCAATGATGGAGTTCCGTCCTATGTAAGAAAAGGTGGTGTGGTGGTTGCTATAGCATAGGTGTGTGTGTGTGTGTGTGTGTATACATATATATGCAAAGTAGAATCTCCTTGACTGCCATTGCTTAAAGTATATATAGTATATATTCATGACATGCATATATCACTATTTGCTGATTGTGGAATGGAAACTCATTAAGAAGTTTGAGCCAGCAAGCATATTCTTCATCTCAGTCTTTTCTATGTTATTGCAGTTAAACAAAAAAAAAAAAAGACATTGACATGCTTTCACCACAACAGTGCCTCTATTTTCGCTGTGGTTTGATTCCAGTTATCTCTTGCCTGCTGGAAAGGGTTACAATATCCAGAGAGCAAATGTCAAGTAGCATGTTATAAATTGTCACATTGTAGTTGGATAGGCCTGCTTTGTGAGTAGTAACAATATTTGTTTCTGAAAGCAGAGAGTGTGTGGGATGTGAATGTGAAACAAGTGAGCACATCTCTAAGGAAACAACATTGTCCAAGAAAATTGGGGTATTTGTTTGTGTAGATGTGGTTTAGTAAAAAAAAAAAAAAAAAAAAGACAAGCAGGGCTCTGACATTTTACAGCTTCGCTGTGTGACTGTTAATGCCAGTGATCTATTCACCTATGTGAACTTAAATGTTTCAAAGCTTTTGTTTGTTCAGTTTTGTTCCCAGTATTATCGGAAAAAACAACTGCACTGCTGAAAATGTGCAAAGGATAGAAATACTCTATTGTCCAGTGTACCAGAAAAACCACTTTACAGTACTATGATACACATGATTCTGCACCAAATGGCAAAGTTTCATGGTGTCAGATTTAGATTCAGTCCGTATTACATATTACAAGCCTGGTTGTGTTTTGATAATTAAATCAAAATGAATTAATTTGAATGGAATTTCTACGATTAGTTGTTGCACATCCAGTTTTCTCCTTGTATTTCCATTTTTTTTTCTCTGTTCCTGCGTCTCCTTCCTCAGCTCATTTTAAAGATGATTAGTTTGATGATTGCTCAGGTTGTGAGAGTAATTGTGCATAACACTGTATGCCTGTGCCAGTTGATGTAAAGTGCATCTCCTTTAATCTCACAGGTGACCCTGAGATTTTCAAACTTTCTTGTGTGGTGCAAATCATTTTTTTTATCAAACAAACTCAAGTTGCTTCCAGTATCGTATATAGTTTCACAACATTTTAGCAGCAATTCAAATAGAAACTTATTTCTACTACACTATACTGCAGCCTAAAAGGAATAAATCCACCAGTATGTAACAGTTTTTAACATGTTTGATATAAAGACAACTCTCAAGTACTCCTTGTGTTTTAAATCAGATAAAAGTGATGTAAGTTTTGACAGATACAATATATTTGTCTCTAAAGTGAAATATAAATGTCCCTTTTATTCCATTGCAGTTGGTGCGACATTGTTGTTTTCTTCCACATTGTCTGACTTCTCACTTCTCAGTGGCAATAAACCTGCTCTCATTGACTGTCTTTCTCAGGAGTGTAATCTCACCAAGGTTGAGCAACATTTAATTGCTATTCATATTCTCCTGTTATCTTCCATAGGAAGAAGGAATTTAAATGCCTGACAGACAAAATTAGGATTCTGTTATGTGGAAATTGATCCTGTAGTATAGCTGCTGCCCTCATAATTAGCCCTGCCAATGACAACTGCAGGCTTATTGCAAAACAAACCCAAAGGCTTGGATACTGATATGTGATGAGTATTGGATTGTTTTGGTCTGACACTTACCTATTCTCCTTCCAACCTGCATTATTACTGAGACTTTGAACGCCGACCTTGTCCACTTGTTCAGACACTGAAGACAGTGGTTCATTGAATTCAACTCAATTGTTCTTGCATGGCCTGTATCTGTCTGCTTAACAGAACCAATTAAACAGTTAATTCTGGCTGCAGTTCTGATCAAGTGATAATGGCAAGAGAAGAATGGAAAGCGGTCTGAATTTTCTCTGGGTGAATCACAGGTAAAAGTTAAGGGTCTGGCTTTTTCCAGCTTCGAGGGGTTTCTCATTCAGAAAGGCAAGTCAGGCCTCAGAGCTTTGACGGGACCCTTTTTCATCCACCTGGCTTTGTCAAGACTAGTTAATTTCAGTCTATTCAGGTGGACCACATTGTGCGCTGCCTGCCTGCCCATGCATTTCATCTGTCAGGCCTTTTGTTTTGAATCCCACTGAAGATGAACCAGAGGCACTGAGTCGGAGCTAAGGCAGGGATTAGGACCATTCACGCTTTCTTGGAGGTGGGCTAACATTGAAAATGTCAAGGAGGGTGAGGTGATACAGCTCTATTTGAATGCGTACTTGTAGGCACATCACAGCAATGATGTGGAGTTGTGTGGAGCAGTCATTATTATGATTGATAAGTTCTTTATTCTGAATTTCTCCTCTTCCTTAAAAGGCCTCAATGCAATATGCATTGTATGGCATATGTGGACACGCAGACATTGAACTCATAAATGATTGTGAAAGATTTCAGTTCCAAACCATGCTGCTTTAACAGCGTCCACTTTTATATAAGGCTTTCCACCTGATTGTGGAACTCGGCCGCAGGGATCTGAGCATTAGTGAGGTCGGCCATTGATGTTGGGTGATGAAGCCTGGCTTGTAGCCTTGAGCTGTCCGTTCCCCTTCAAGTGAGACTGTCCTCCCAAGAAAAAGCAAGAGGACAATAGCAAAAGAGCAAATCAGATGATGTTATCATAGGGTGACAAAGTGTGCATTGGCAGGAGGAGTCAACAAAACATCAGATTTTAAGAAGAGAGGATGATTTCCCGTTTCAGACTGTGAGTCAATGCTGTTTTTTTGTTTTTGTTTTGAATAATGACCACAGTCGTCCCCAAACCTTAAGCTTGTGGTTATTATTTTAACCATGATGATGAAGGTCCCCTAATCTTAAGAAAGTAGTAATTTTAGTCCAAACAACAATGTATCCCTAACATTAAGAAAATACTCATTTTGACCCAAATCATGATCTTTTCATAAACCTGTTCAGAAAATGCTTGCATGTGTTGTTCTGCAGTGCATGGACCAACAACGCATTTTGGTGTTTTCATTTGGATGACTTGTTGGCTGAAGTTCATCCCAAAAGTATTTGATTGTCAAGTTGAAACAGGAAAAAGTTTTCTCCAAATTGGGTGGCTGTGGCTCAGGAGGAAAAGTGGGTCGTCCTCTTATTGGAAGATTGATGGTTCAATGCCCAGCTCCTCCAGTCCACACATCGAAGTGTCCTTGGGCAAGTATTGAACCCCAAATTGCTCCTGATGTCTATGCCATGGCGAGGTGTGAATGATTAGTTCCTACTGATGTGCAGGTTGGCACCTTGCAAGTCAGCATCTGTCATCAGTGTGTGAATGAGTGAATGTGGCTTGTAGTGTAAAACATTTTGAGTGGTCAGAAGACTGGAAAAGTGCTATAGAAGTGCAGCCCATTTAACCAAAGTTGGAAGCACACTATCTTCTATATCATTGTATACTGTAGCATACAATTATATTTCATTGCCACAAACAAGGGGGTGCACATACCTTTTGACCAATGCAGTGTCATTTTAGAAATATATTTAATATATAATTGGATTTGTCAATCCTAAATATTCTGACAAAATAAGACATTGGATTAAATGTTTTGTTTTGTTTTTTTAAAAATATTTTACTATTATTTTCATTCATAATGCTACATTTATACATACAAAACCAGTATGTAAGCCATTAAGTTCGACCCTCTCAGCAAATTATAGCATTTCTGGAGGGTTCTTGTTTTTGGAAAATCCTAGAATCTTAAAATCCTCCTTTAAAAAATAATAAATGTAACTCTCTGCAGACACTGTCTGTTCCAAGAAGGCTCATCTGTTGTAGTTCTTTGTAAATATTCCATTCTATTCATATTCACGCTCACCCAGCATGTTGTATCTGCATCACCTTTTGTTTCCTTGTTATCCCATTCTTTCCACCAGGAAAAAAAAGAAATCCAAACACCAAATCAAAATAGAAGCTGAAAACTCTCATTTGCTAATCAAACTTGGGACAAGAGGTAATTAATTCTTTGGAATCAGTCAATTAATTTGCATAATAAGAGGTACCATAATTGTGACTTCTGCTACTCAAGCCCAAAATTGTAATTAGAGATTTAGTCTGCATTACAGCAGAAAAGCCTGTTTTTTGGGAGCTGCTTCAGAGAGGAGATTGAGCATCCGTAGCTCTGGGATGGAAACACTGGCAGAGTTGCATCAGAATAAAAGCGTTTCTTCCACAGCTCTCCTTTTGCTCGGCCCTGAGGGGAAATGCTGGGAGGACTGATCTTCTAATCGGTAAAGAACCAAGACCTCAGCTTTCAGGGTCCCCACTCTCTCTCAAGTCTACCAGGGACCCTGTTCCCCATCTTTTTCTCCTCGGCTTATTTTCCCCGACTCCATTTGCAATTATTTATCTGCAATAATTTTTACAGTCCGTATGGCTGCCGCAAAAAAAAAGAGTGGAGCTGGAAGATGAAGGGTTGCATTATGGTGGTGATATTAGCCTTCTGCTGCGTGCTCACTCAGCTGTGGGGCCTGGACAGAAGAAAAGAAAGGAGGGGAAAAAAAAGACAATGCAAAGCATAAAATAAAATACGGGAGGAAATGTCACTGGGTGTCGTGAGAGGATTCAGATCGATGCCAGCTAATCATCCACTTTACTTTCCTATATAAGATCAATTAAAAGACTCCAGTCATTTAGAGGATATATGGTGCTGGACTGCAAAGCAAACAAGAAGGAATCTTATCCTCCTTTTGTGTCCTTTGTCTGGCATTTTGTGCACAATTTGATACAGACATGCTGATTTGTGTTTGCATTCATGTGGGCATTGTTGTTGTTGAACATACAGAGCCTCATATATGTAGTATGAGACTCTGGAGGAGGAAGTGTTTTTTTTTTTTCTTTTTGCTTTTCTTTGGTATTGTTCCTTTGCACATGCAAGGAAATGAGGTCTTAGCAGTAAAAAAGCATTATAAGGTTTGCAATATGAACATTGCCTTTGATTCAGTTCCAGTGAGTTAGTAATGTGATTAAATATCATCAAATCTTCATGTAGGGTGGTTTTTGTAGCATTTTGTTGCAGACACATTCTGTCACACTTACTGTAACGCTAGCTGGGGTCAGCGCATACACATCACGTTTATGGCTTCAGGTTATTAAAAAGCTGCTATGAGTTTATTCTCCATGAACAACTTTATGAAGAAAATGTCGATAGATCTGGACTAAGCTTTACAGATTGTGCCTCTCACTCTGTACACTTTTATGTCCTACTGTTATGATGTTAGGATTAGACCATTTACTACCGGTAGCAAAGGTGATCCCACGCCGCACGAGTACAGTAAGTCTGAAGAGTCGACACTTGACTCCAAACATAAACACATTTTTTGTTGAGTAGTCTTTATGTGCAAAGGAAATCTGGTAGCATGTTTCCGGTCCAACTCATTTGCATGACTAGAACTACTTTTTCACTCAGTTTGAGGGCAGTCTTGGCACTCTGGGTCTTAATTCTGATTAGCTAGTGGTCCTCATCTTGTCGCTGGACATGATTGGTGTAGGCAGCTCATGTCAGCCATGATTGTGTTAAACTTGCTTTGCTTTGAGAGGGGATCAAGTCTTTCATGTCACAATGCTGAAGTCCAAGTGGACACACTGGTGTTTGTATTATAATGTTTTATTTGATCAATTTAAGTCTATTCTTTTTTTATAAAACTATTTTGGTTTTATGTTAATGTGTACAAATTCTTTACACATATACTCTAGTTGATGCATGTATACAAGGCTTAGTAAAAAAGGGAAAAAAGAAAATAGACTTCTCTCAGCTGTGTCTATTGCTCCACTTTGTAACAAGGATTTGTTCTTGTTTTCCACAAGTATGATGTTAAACCAATATGGCTATATCATAAATAGGGCAAATGCCTTTCCACCACCACAGGAATATTCATGAAGTCGACACGGCAGTAAATTGAACGAAGGCTGTTGTAAAATGCGGTGACAGTAGCTGAGGGCCCAGGGCTGTCGCTCCCTGCCAGGGTGGAAGGCATTGAGCTGAATGTGGTGCAGACTTCCTCTGATAGAGTATTAACTGAATGGTGGAAACAGCTGGAGTTACATAACAGTTCCTCTGCATTTAGTCTGCTCAGAGGATGAAAAGCTGTGGGTGAGTGAATGTAGAGATGCCATTTTTCAGCCATGTGACTTTTTACATGCTAGATGTCTAAATGTGTCCATTTATTTAAAAAAAAAAAAAAAAAAAAAAAGAAGAAGAAATCTTCGTGCTTCTTGGAGATGCTGTGATACTGTGCCAATGTTTGTGTCAACGCGCTTGTGTGTGTGTAGAGTGTTGTTCATTCTATGATTTGTGTATATGTGTGGTATCTAGTGCACTCAGGGGTTGATGGGAACCTATACTAATTCAAGCATGCAACCAATGAGCAGCCACCCCCACCCCTTCATCCCCAGTTTGCATCCTGCTCTTACATGGTCACAGCTGCAAACTGGGATACAGGCCAGACTCAGCAAACCAGACTCTGCTGTTCCAGAGACTAATACATATATATGTTTATATCATCTTTCACTGAGAATAGAACAGTCGCATTTCAGTTGTTGATACACATTATTCATCATTTTTCAATAGATGATAAATTGACAATAGAACTGGTAGTTTGTGAATGGAGTACCAGCACATTAGTTTTTCCCCCCGACATATACTGATACTCCTTGAATGTAGGTCAACATGTTATAGTTTTCTTTATCAAGATCACTCCATTCCCTGTTCCAACAAGAGGAGGTGAGAACGGGCTGTTGCTCACCCACTGTTAGGTGCACGACATAAGATAGATTCAAATGCAGGAGAAGTCTAAAATAATATTTAAATTCAAGGCCATGAACGGTTGTTGAATACCTTTTTAAAGTATGTTCTGTTTTAATTGTAATTAGTCTTAAAAAGGTGCGGTTGTTTCTTGGTGAAATGTTCCTCTGGAGATAAATTAAACCATTCAAGCAGACAGGCTTCTCTTCAAGGTTACAGAGTGATTGATTTAATTAGATTTAAAATTTTCAATTGTACTCTAAATGAAGAGTAAATCAAAATGACTCAACATTTTTATAGCTAAGGGTCTAACAGAACAGACATAACAATAACTCAATAATAAATAAGCAGGTGAATTAGAAACTAAAATAATCCAAAAAACAAATATTTGCATGTATTTGTGTAAGAAACACAGTGTATACCACAGTTATATTTTTATAGTTGAGCTCTGTGAATAATGACTAAGTGGTGACAAGGACAGTAATAAAATATATTTTCTATTTTATATATATTATTTTAGAATTTTAGTTTTTCCCTTTTTAAAAAAAAATAACAGGTAATAAAGGGCCTATCATAGTTTTCAAACTGAAAGACATGCCTTTTAGTTCAGCTGCCTTTTTTTTCTTTTCATCTGAAGGTCAAAGGCAGCAGCAGATGCCACAGGTAATGAACCATGAGAACACTTGAGAGGCTGCAAAATTAGCAAAATCAGCAGTGACAATGTAGGTTTTGGCAGCATGAACCGCTTCAGAGACACAGAAAGTGTCCATTGTCTCAGCCTGCTTGTCAAAAACCATCACAAATGGATTCAAGGCCAGCTGCCGTCATTTGGGCAAATATAAGGTGGAATTTAAACAACTGTTCGGTACTCCTGCATGAATTCTCAGTATGTGTGTGAATGCTTGCGTGTGTGTCTTCAGTGACCTGTGATGGACAGATGTCAAAACCTTAAAATAAATATTTCAACGCTTGTGTCCTTTTTGATTTTGTTCGTTGAGCTGAATCAACATCCCTGAAGCCTCGTTCTGATGTGGCAAATAGAAAGCAGTCCTGTGTAAAGGATCAAAGAAAGAGGTTTGTGGACAGCCTTGGTCGTCAAAAGGCAGTTAGGCATGTGCTTTAGCCTGTTGTGTTGGAGACACACGTGTTGGCAGAGCTCTACAGTTCCTTGGTAGCCTGGAGAGGAGGACCTTGGCCATTCAGTCGGGCGTGCACAAAAACACCCACAGTTTTACCAACTTTCTCCTCTAATCCAGCAGCTTCATTCACTCGGCTATCAACAAAGGCGTTTAGTGAGGAACAAGAACAGCATGGGTCAAGGTGGAGACCTGACCATCTAGAGATGAACTGTGGCTCGTTGCCCCTGGCAACAGTGTGTTTTCTTTACCTGTCTTTGTCTTGAATGCAAATGAGGGTAATATTCTGTAAGACTACCTCCCACTGCAGTACTGCTTAACAGTATTATGACAGTATTAAATGAGTTTCACCCCAAATCAGACAAACTTTATTTATATTTATTAATGCAGATAACTCAGGGAGGGCAATGAGGAAATACATTTTATTTCATAGCAATGATGCAGAACAGTTTGGTTTGGGGGGAAAAAAAAGAGCTATTGCAACAATTGTGCGAACACAAGCAGCAGAGAAGAACAGAGAAAAAAACTAAAGCAAATGACAAGGCAGGTTACAGCTGAGGAACAACAGGCACCATGTGAAAGACTGACAACAGCACCAGCAAACACAAGTGAGACCTAGTTTAAAGGGAAAAAAACAAGCAGTGAAACAGCACGGTGACTGTCAGGGTAGTTATTAAACTGGAGAGCAACAGCATGCATCTGGATTAATGTCTCTGATGGCAGCTTCAAAAACAGGAACAGATTAATTCATCCAGTTGGAGTCTTATGCAACTCATTCCAGTCTCGGTCCAGTGAAGTGGAATGAGAAAAAAGCCCAGGGGAGTATTGGCTTTTGAGGACTTCATATGTAACAGGCAGTCCAGATATTGTGTGTAGCAGCCATTGTTTATTAACATTAAAGCTTTTTCTAAATAAATAATTGTTTAGCACTGTCATTAACAAATCATTATTAATCTCAGTTAACTGAGGTAAACATAAAATGCTTAATGCAGCCAGATTACCAGATGTGCATGTTAACAGCCTCTTCAGATTTCAGTCGACTTTTGCACTGTGGTCATCTGATGTACTAATGTGTGTTGTATTGTCAAAGCGGGCAACATGGTGCGGTGCAGTGGAGTGGGAAGTAGGAAGGTGAATATTAAATGAACAAATGTGAACATCAGGCAAAATGGTTTGCATAATAATGGGCACAGATATATTTGATATGTGATGATGACTCGCAGAGGTCCAGAAGTCTTGAAAGATGTCTGCATAGTCAACACACATTTCTTTGCTCCCCACAGGGTTAATAAAACTATGCAGAGAGTTTAGAAACATGCATAGCTTTAACCATTTTGATGGGGAAAAAGACTTTCATGGGCTAGTAGAATTACTCGAAATTGCAGTACTTTCTGTAATTAACTAGCCCTTTCCAGGGGAGATACAAACCATGTGGAAAAGATTGTTCATGTGTATTTCATTTTTAATGATATCTAGTACTAGTCATAAAGAATGAGTGCGCCATGAAAACTGGTTTAAAGTGAAGCATCACTATAACAGAACATTTTGCAGCCTCTCTGAGGATCATGACTCGGTATTGCTTCAGTTTTGAAAGCACAGCCCATAAATTGTATCAATACACAAAGAGGTTGCTTCTTGTAATATAATTTTGTGTTCCAGAAGATGTTTTTTATGGAGAACAAAATTTAGCTCGTTTGCATTTCCTCAAACAATTACACCCTGGCGAGCAAAAGCCTGAATGATGCAGGTTAACAGCTTATCTCCAGGGAGAGCATTACTGGAAGCTGACTTCTTCTAACCTTAAATGGAAGTGCATACCCCACATGAGTTAAGTATCTGCCAGGTTCATGTGTCAGTTGCTGTAAATCTAGCACCAGTTATGTGAGAAAAGCCTTAAAAACTGCATTTTGTCTGTTTCCTTCAGTAATTTATTTGAAGGCAGCTGATTGAGTGCCTTCAAATTAGGTTTTTTGGAAATGCAAATCCTCAAGAACAGCCATGTCATTAGCTCCAACAGAAGAAAACTCACTACTCCTTTCTGTAACTGCTGACCTCCTAATGGATTCCTGCTACTCTTCTGAAAGAAAAGAAATAAAAGGGCTGTTACTTCTTTGGCAAAACAGAACACTGAGTACCTGCTGGTTAACACACTGAAAATGATTAGTTAACAAAAATCTGTGATTTTCAGCCTTTCTGAACATTTTCTGTTTGCTGGGTTTTCATTTAAATCCAAACAGCCAGTTACTAAATTGGTCAGTGGTAAAGTGTAACTCTGAACCAGCACATCAGAAGGTTATACAGCAAAAAGAAGTATGACAAGTTGTTACTTGCTCCCAAAGGATGCGATATTCAACAAACCATGTCTTTGAAAGGAAAATTGTTCATTTTTCTGTTTCTTACCAACAGTCTACACTGGTTTTTTTTACATCTTACCAAAAGGCTTCCCCAATCTTAAAAAAAACACTCCACCACTTTAGCATTGCACTCATACAACACTGTCAGACTCACAATGTACAGTCTTTAAAAGTTTGCATAGCTCTCACTGAATTAGTATTAGTATTTCCCAAGACCTGCAAACAGACTTTAATATATAAAATCAGAGGGTGGTGCAACCATCATCAATCAATTTCCTATAAAAAAAATCTCATTAGTTTGAGAAACCTTTGTCAGATGTTGGCACCGCAGGATAGGTCAGTGGAGTCACTTAAAGTTAAATGGCCTAATGTGGCCAGTACAGGAAGTTTGATAAAGAGTTTGATAGACAAATGAATACGTGCACAAGTGCAGAAAAAATGTTAAATGCTAACAAATATAATGAAAAATTACAAAAGGTTTCAAAAGGCTTTGTGAATACCTCTTTCTTACCCACTGACATTTCAAATTCTCCACTACCTCTCAAATTTAGTAATTTAGTGGCCTTTTCGTTCTTGCCCAAACTTTTCTTTGGTTGAAATTAGTCTATTAACTTTGCCTTTATTCACATTTTATTATTAAGACATTATTAGTGATGCACTGGAATAACAGCATTGACAAAGCTTTGCCTCTATTTCCCTCTCAGTCTGTCCAAACTTTTTTAGGGGTCAGATCTTTGAGGATAGCTGTTACTTAAATTATCCAGCTGCTACTTTTGGTGCAGCCTGATTTCAGTAGTGTCAATAATAAAGCAGTCTGTGGGTTTTGAGAGCTGGGCCCTCTGCCAGGCAACATCTTTGCGGCTAAGCAGCTTGGCTACCATGCTCAGACCAGAAACTGGGGGTATTTTTAATTTTCAGCTTCTTTAAATGATCATACAGTGGCACATTTTAGCACATTTACAAATTCCATATATTTTAACCACTGTAGACCATTTTGACATTGATTTTCTTCCTTACAGATGTCCATTAGTTCCACAAAATTTCAGTAAATTGAGTGATTGTGCCATTGTATACCAATCCACAATGACCAAACTAATATGCTGAATACCTGTAGCAATGTTCTAATGTGATCATGAATTATTTACTTGACTTTATAAGACTAAGACGTTATTTTAGAATGCTAATATGGTCACTTTGAGTGCAAAATTAACAAGCTATGATGGACACTAATTAGAAGGCTTAAGCCTGTAAAAAAAACGGCAAGCTACTGTAGGAATCATTGAATGAGCAGAACTTGCGGCTTTCATCAAAAAATCAAACAAAACCTCAAACCCTTTTGAGGTTTTGGCCATTCGTTGCATACTTCCATCCATCCATTTTCTGTTGCTTATCCGGTTCATGGTGGCATCATACTGAGTAAGCAAATCCAGACATCCTTCACCCTGGCAATGCCCTCCAGCTACTCCTAGGGGATCCCAAAGCATTCCCAGGCCAGAAGAGAGATGTAATACCCACAGCATTTTCTGGGTCTGCCCTGAGGTCGCCTACCAGTTGGACGTGTTTGGAACACCTCCAGAGGAAAGCGTCCAGGAGGATTCCTAGCCATGCGCCAAAACTACTTCATCTGGCTCCTTTCGATGTGAATGAGCAGGAGCTTTATTCCAAGCTCCCCATGGATGTCCGAGTTCCTCACTGTACCTTTAAGGCTGAGCCCAAACACCCTCCAAAGGAAAGTCATTTTGGCTGCTTGTATGATCATATTCTTTCAGTTACTGCCCAAGGTTTGTGACCATAGGTGAGGGTTAGGATATAGATGAACAAAAGTGCAGAAAAAAATGTTAAATATTAAAATATGCAATGAAAAATTACAGAAAGTTTCAAAAGGCTTTGAGAACACCTCTTGCTTACCCACTGACATTTCAAATTCTCCACCATCTGTCAAATTTAGAAATTTCACATAGACCAACTGGTAAATTGAGAGCTTTGCCTTCTGGCTCAGCTCTTTCTTCACCACAACGGTCTGGTACAACGCCTACATTACTGCTGATGCTGTACTGATCCGCCTGTCAACGTCATGCTCCATCTTGCCCTCACTCGTGAACAAGACCCCCAAGATACTTCAACTCATTCACTTGGGGCAGCAACTCACTCCCAACCCAGAGGGAGCAGTCCAAGTTTTTCTGGCAGAGCACCATAGCCTCAGATTTGGAGGTGCTGACTTACATCTCGACAGCTTCACACCCTTTCACTGCAATCAATGAGGAAAAAAATTGAACTTACAAAAGTTGTAGACATTCTGAGCTTTGTTTTCCTGTGCCCATGTCCAGTCTGAGCCATGGGCAATAGCAGAAACTATTAAAGAGTAGCTACACACTCAAATTTTGCTAGTTCCTTCCCTCCCAGCATATTTAAAAAATGCACAGAGGATTTGATAGGATATCTACTGTAGGGGCCATGGGTTTGTGGCTTTGTAGTGTGTGTCACGGGAGGTAAGAGGACACCAACTGACCACCGCTTAATGTAGGAGGAATAGTGATGTACAATGGTAGTCAGCGCTAACCAACCATGAGAAGCTGCTATCAGACTCTCCGTGTCACAGAGTATGCCAGAGCTTTGTCAGTCACTAGAAGCTTATTCACGGCCCTTTTTGTAAAAGTTTTTGTGCTACCTTTGTTGTAGCTGAGCTAGTGGCTCTGTTACAAAAGGCTCTCGTGTGTATGTGTGTGTGTGTGTGTGTGCGTCTGATTTTTATAAATCAATGTCAATATTAATACCAGCATTGATGTGTTTCAACAAAGTACAATCATATAATTTAGTTTACAGCTCCAAAACCATGTTTAAGTGTGCAGAACCTTTAGTAAAACTATTCTGTAATGGTCTATTTAAACCCATTTGATAATCACTAAAAACAATAATAGAAAAATAATGGCTTTGAAACCACAAAATTAAAAACATACAAAGGGAAAATACATTTTTGCTGAACATAATTATATTAAAGTGCAATGCTATTTGCCAAACTTATAAAGGATTTTCAAGCTAGTGTCTTTGTTCTATAATGTGGGTAACTGAGTTTAGTCACAAAACAAATGAAATGTATTGAATAAATATAGCTGTCAAGTGATCCACAGTTCTGTAAAATGTATTTTAATCAAGCAATATTTCTCTCAAGGAAAATTACAATTACGATTTACTGCTTAGAAATCAGCCAGAACTTCCCATAATTCACCACACTTACAGTAATATACACTACAAACCTTTTACAGTACTGTAAATGTGAACCTGTCAATTGCCAAATGCGAGTTGATTTTCCATTTGGCGAGTAAATCCTAGAAGGCTATCTGCCATACCGGCAGGTAAATGGTACCAAAATAGTCATGTAATGAAATATCTGGCATCGTGGCTCAGAGTAAATTGCTCATGTTTGTCCCTATATAGTGTGGACACACACACCATATATATTTTTATGTGCATCTAAGCAGTGCCGCAAAGCTGTAGCAACAGGGTGAATACATATTGAATGGTATTGATCAAATTCATGAATGCTATACAGGAGGTAAATCAGAACACTTCCTGTGGAATCATCATTAACCTTTTCAGAAATCAGACCAGGGAAAGGGCTCATGATGGCTTTTAAAGCAAACCTTCAAGTGACTTAACTGGGCTATTACATAGTAGGTCTGAACTATGATAACAGTATTTCTCCCTTTTTTCTTTTTGTAATCCTGTCACGTGTAACTCTGTAATCTCACAATCTTTGCAAAGGTTCAGTGCACTTGTAAACACAATTAAGATGTTTTCACCGGAAACAGGATTATGCAATTGTGTGATTGAAAGTCATAAATCACCTTGTAATATCCCTGTCAACATAAACTGAAGTAAATGGTTTGTAATTGGTGTTTTTTATGGCCCGGTCTTATGCTGCCAAAAGTGCAGAAGAAGATTAAATTTTGAGACTATGATTCGGAAACAATAAGCTATAATTAGGAGAATGTCATTAGGCATTAGCGTACATTCATGGAGCAAATAATAGCCAGATATGAAATTTCTGTCAGTGAAACACTTTTAAAAAGGGTGAACTCGGAGCAAAACATTGGTGTTTTTGGTAGATTAAAGGTGTAATAATGTAATTTACATTGTAAAGACAATATATATAGGTAAATAAAGACAATATACTGAATACTGTAAATAGCATTCCATTACTTGTTATCACTGACTTGTGTGGCCCCACAGATTTGTTAAATGTGATTCTTTAAGAGTATGCAACATATTGCTCTATCATGGTTTCCTTAAATGTTCCATACTGTATTAATGATCATCTTCTTTTGTTTGAAAATATCTATGTATCTTTTCTTTTTATAGGGCGATATGGAGATGTTTTATGTGACTTTTTGCAATATTTTGTGAGAGATGTTGAGAATTAGCGCATCAAAATGTTCCAATTTGATCCAATTTGCCAAAGAAAACATTAATACAACATTAATACTGCATTAAAGACATACAACGTAATCATTCAAGTTGTAATTACTCCTGGGAAACTTTCTTAAAACACTGATATGTCCACCTTCATAATGGTACTTAATAAGACTTAAGTGCCTGAAAAGACAAACAGATATAGATGCCTCATGTCAGCCAAAGTCATTCCTTCAAGCTAATAAAACAGAAATTAGATTAATATTGTGCTCATAATGTGCTGATGCAAAGTAATTTTAACCCTCACATGACCAACTCTGCAATCATACAACTGTCTTAAATTGTCTCTCTACCATACATCCCATATGATGTGAAGGCAGTATCACTGTCATTCTGTATACTGTATTATTTTATGCAATTTGTAAATCAGAAACAGCAGTGAAAACTTACTGTTACATCTAGAAATATTTTTATAAGAAAGTAGTGGTGGTTAATTATGCAGTTTAATTGTCATCAATAATAATGCATGTCTTTGCAGCTAGTGGCAAGTCATTACATGACAATGTTGTCAACATTTCATACAGTGGGAAAATTGGGAAAGTTACCATTGTTCTGGATATGGACATGGGTAACAATACAAAGTTGAAAGAATAGAAAAGCAACATAAATTGGTGCAAACTCATGACAGGATGCTGCAGTAAGTTGATAATTAGCATCTTAATGGAGAATAATGTACCTCATTCATGCTGTGTGAGCAAGCATGACACACAGGGAAAAAAACAAGGCGAGAAGGGGGCTTGGGGAGAAGGAAAGAGGAGGAGGAGTTCAAAGGTCTGGGAGGTCATAGCTTGTGCATTGTTTCTTAGCATGCTCCACTTCCAGCCGTCATCCCAACTCTTTGTTAAAGTCTGAGCACAGGGGATGTCTGGCTCCTGGGCACAGTTGCCAGAGGCTTGAAACTCAAGGGTCAGCGGATTTTCCAAACCACTGCTTTATAGTAGACCGCCATTCAGGAAAAAAATCGCTCTACTGTACTCATTCAACAGGCGTCAAGCTCAGTTTGCGCCCTTACGCTCAGACATTGACATGATGGGTGAACTAGCTTTCAGGCTTTTAGAATGGCTTTTTTTTTCAGATGATTGATATGATTAAGAAAATCATCCGAATTAGAATTTTAAGGATTATTCTGGTTTACAGCAACTTGAGTCTTATTTTCATAGTTTAAGAGAAAAAAAAAAGATTTCACTCATTAAGTTAATAGATTCAGAATGCCAAATATATCACTAAGAGAAAACGTTAGTAACCCCAAAGTCAGTTAACCTATGAACCGAAGAAAATGAAGCTGAACTGGTCGAGGTTAAACTGAAGTTTATTTGTCAAGCTATCTGTTATAAACATAATCCTCACTGTTGCTGGTGGTACTCTGGTTAGGTCATATTGCACAATAAGCCTTTTCTAGGCTGACACTAATTGCAAGAAACACTTTTTGGATTAAAGTTCCATGTGCATGTAAACAGATGCAGTGGCTTATTTATGACCGGGCAAAGTGGTCTGAATGAACCCACTAGAGAGTAGCTGTAAAATTCACTTTTCTGAGTTATTGCTAACAATCTGACTTACAGACTAAATAACCCACTGTAACCCCGTAGCCGCAATCGCAGTGACAAAGGCCTTTTAGAAATCCATTGCTGTCACTGTTTGAGCTGTTTTGGTGACATTTTGGAGAAATACTCTAAAGAATATTTTGAGCAACACTGAAGTATGCAGGGCAAGGGCAACTGGTATCTGAAAAACATGTTTTGTGTGCTTGCCACTTCAGAAGTGGGAAGTATCGTGCAGTACACTAGAGTTAGTATCTATAGGTTCTCTCTTGCAATGCCATGAAAAATTTAGCAGACATTCTGTGTCAAATCAGACAGAATCAAGAAAATGTTGTTCAGAGTTTGTCTATATAATATTTGGGTCCTAAAACTATACCTTGTAAAATATTTTTGTTCAATTCCAATGTTTTTATATCTTTTTGGCCCCATGATATTTTTGAATTGTTACACTCTCAAAGACACCTTATCTGGGAAGCCATGTTTGGACATGGCGTCACCACACTTTATAGGATAGAAGACAAACATGTTCTCAATATGACTGAAACATTAAACGTTTGTACTACATGCCTATTCAAAACACGAGTGATATTAAGGCATTATGAACCTGTTTTTTTGTTTGTTTGTTTGCTTTTTGCAAATATGTTTGATGTTAATATTTTTTTATTCAATTACAATCTTTTATTAGTGTTCTACGAATAATACCACTAATGGATATGAAGATATGAATAAACAAGGCATGGTAGCACATTTCAGCCATTTTCATAGGACCTAAATGGTATGTGGGGTAGCTAGTAGGAACATGAAAATGTATGTGGAAATAGCTTAATGTGTGATCTTTAGTGTACCAAGTGCCAATGTCTTTCCACGTTGCCTTCATAGATAAACACATAGTTGAAGGCATTGCTTTAACTCCAGGAAAAAATGTCTGTAATGAAGAAGCAAGGTCTTCCCTTATTATCTGTACTTATGTGTGTTCCAGCCTCTGAAATATTGATTTGGAGTAAAGAAATACATGTTTTCCGTAGGCTGATTTTGCTAAAGGTCATTAATGCAAGCTATATTCTTTACTAACAGTGCATATAGCTTTCTAACAAGCACACTGTAAAGTTCCATGTATAAACACATCCAACATTTTTATGTGGACCCACTGGAGCTTGAGAGGGTCATTTATGATGCCACTTATTCCTCACTATACCAGAGGTTTCATAAAAAAAAAAAAATTAACTTCTTTTCAGTATCCTGAACCTTGCCAGAGACACAATGCAATTGCAAATGTCCTTTATTCCAATGAATTTACTGAAAACATGTTTATTCTTTAATTTCTTACAATATTTGTGACTCAGGAATTCGATAATCATGGAGATACTTGGGGAAAAAAAATGTAATCCTGAAATGGACATTTTTCTGCCATAGATAAAGTATCTCTCAAACCTATGTCTATTTTTGTATGAAAGAAAAACAGAAGGACATTAGCACTTTGTACCCATAGTAACCATATATCAACCAATTTCTGTGTACTTTTTATGTTCTTACTAGCTACCCCACATAGAGTTTTGGTCCTATAAAAATTCATGTTATATTGGTGCAAAAATATGGGTTTGTAGTACCCTCAATATCACTCTCATGGCATGCATTACAGTAGTTTGAGCATACAGAACACATTTGTCTTCCATCCTACAAAGTTTGGTGAGGCTAGGGACAATACTTGTCAAGATATTAATACCCAAACATGGCTTAGCAGATAAGGCATTTTTGAGGATGAAATAATATCAATGGCTGAAAAAATATCAAAACATAGGATTTGAACAGAAATATTTTTGCAGACCTTGGTTTTAAGGACCCGTTTATGATATAGATAAGGTTTGAACAAAATCTTAGGTGGTGCTGCAGAAACCTTATCTGATTTGACACAGAATGACCGGTAGACAATGTAGGTGATGTATGACATGTCTCACTTGCAAAATTTTGGGGTGATTTTGATCCTCTTCGGATTGATATTTGGTCTTCTGCACAATTACTGATTCACACAACAGTCATATAACCTGAGTCTGTGTACAACAGCATACTGTACATCTTTACATGGATATGCAATCGCTTGTGTAGTGCATAGTCTCTTGTAGGCTTGTTGCAGTGGGACAGTTTTCACACCAGCACAAGCTCTCCCACAGCACCAGATACTGTTGTTAGCAACTTTCAAATGACTTCCCTTAGGCTACACTCAGCAGATGCTATGCTTTGCTTTTCAGTTACATTGTGATGTTTTATTCAGAAACATGCATCTCACACACAAAAACCATAGGCGTTCACATTTAAATATATTGTAAAATAAATACAAAATGTTTGACTGGAGTTTACACTTTAAATTTGTTTAAATTGTAATTATTGCACTGCAAATACCATCTCTATATTTCATGGGTGTAATAAAAAAAAAATACAGAATACACAATTTCCCTGACGCACTGAACAAACGCTTGCCTGTCCAGAGTACTAAGTAATGTTGATGTGATGCTGTAATTTGTTTCTTTTTGCTAACCAAATTTTGCTGAAATTACATCTCCTGCCTCATAAGTTGGAAGATTTTTAGCTTCAGTTTCTCCCGCTGATAACTACTGCTTACTTGTGTCTGTATTTCCTTTGACAGTGTCAATGATTGTAATACTACAACTCCCCCATAAATCACAGAGATTCACAAAGAGATTCTGAATGTTGCTAATTCTACAATTTTAGTTTATTGTCCAGCCCAAGCAGACAGCATTATAGTTCAAACAGAAAACAGACTTTGGCATCCAACTGTGAAGAATAAAAGAAAATAATGAGTTCACAATACTGCATTCAAATTGTACGGACGTTGCCAACTGTCTTCCTGCCCCCATTGTTTTCTTCAGTGATTCTTGGACAGGAAGGGTTTGAAGCGATTGGTTAACTACATTTAGAAGCCAAGGTTGTGGCAGGGCCAGTAATGTCTGCTCTAGTCATCTTGATCTTCAACTGCTGCAGTTCAAGCCGGGACCGACCCCACCACTATACCCAGACACTCAGACTGTCTCAGTGCCTGCTGCAGTGCTTCACTCTACTATTAACATTCTGATTGCTGTCTTGTTTCGTTTGCTTGGCCAAGCACTTTATTTCCAAAAAGAGCTCGGCCTCAGCGCTGACCTTTCCGTTTGCAGAAACAGAGCAATCATTCACAAATCACACTACTGAGTGTAAAATATCCAAACTGTTTGATATTGCCAGCCTAATGAAATGACTCGCTCTTCTTTGCTGCAATTATAGGAAAAGGTCAGTGCCATAACTGATGTTGAGCTTCAGCATGATTGTCCTACTTCACATTATCCAGTGTTTTGCCCATAAAATAACAGTATAGGCCAATACTGTATGACACTTTGTCAGTATGGTTTTTCACACTGTGAGAAATACAGCGGTGCTCGAAAGTGTGTGGACCGATCTTCACACAGGTCCTGGAACTACATAGTTCTAGTACTAGTTAAATAAATGAGACAAAAACATCAAACTTATCAATTTATTTATTGAGGAAAATGATATAATCTTACATATTTGTATGAGGCAAAAGTACGTGAACCCTTGCTTTCAGTAACTGGTGTGACCCCCCCCTTACACCAATAACTTCAAACCAACCAACCAAACCATAATACTGCCACCACCATGTTTACCAGATGGGATAAGGTTCTCGCGCTGAAATGCATAACGCTTTTCATTCAAGCCAAAAAGTTTGATTTTGGTATCATCTGTTCCAGAATTAATTTTGGTAGCAAATTTTAGTCAGTCATAGTCTTTTGATTAAAATGCCATTTAGTTTTACCGTAGTAACAGACTCTATGAACCTAACCAGGTCGGGACCAGGTTTTTCTTAATGAACCTTGAGTTTCTTTGTCTCTGCCCACACACTCCATTGATTTTCTGATTCATTCAGTCAGTAGGTGAGTTCTGCCGTCTGTCATTTAAAAAATAATAATAATAATAAAAAAATCAGAGTCAGTATATTAGAAGTCCATTAGTCACAGTAGGTCATGACTTTTTTCACTAACGTGTGTGTGAAACCAGCATTATGTTGGGGATACTGCACAGCCAATTAATAGGCTGCCATTCAAGATGTCACTGTAATATTATTGTGATGACAAAGGACTACATTTAAACTTACACACCTGAGCAGCGATGTCTCTTTTGCAGCTGCAGCGTTGTTGCACTTCTTTCTGAAAACGTGTTCAAACTCGCTGTATGAGCGCATTAATATTTCTAATTCTAAAGGGGGTGAAAAACCACTCCTCTCCTCTCTTTCACTCAGACGTGTGCATACAACTCTGAATTGTGTCTATACTTCATTTCTGCTCATTTCTTATGTCATATATTTAACATTAAAGGGGACTTATACTCATTTCCAGCTTTATATTTTTATTCTAGGACACTATAGTATAGTCACTAGAGTAGCTATACATGATTCATTTATCAAAGAGCTATGTATTTATCTTATACTGGCCCTTTATGCAGCTCCTCAGTTCAGCCTTTGTCTCTTTAAGACCCCCCCCTCCTTATGAGCCCACTCTGTTCTGATTAGCCAGCTTTCCGGAAGCCTGCTTCAGGGCAGCCATATCAGTCATGTTATGATGATGTGAACCCAACATTTCCTGCTTTACTACCTCATATTAAAAGCTTTTGACTAAATAACGGGAGACTTTATTGTGAAGAATTTATAGGAAATGAAACGCGTTCCTCACCAAATTAGCAGAGCTTCATTAGCTGTGCTAAAAACCAGTCAACACAACAACATACGGACATATTTGGAGTTCTTTGTTCAGTGGATCAGTTGTAAACAATGCAGGGAGGAATAGTACAAGCAGAAACAGTCATAGTGATGATGCTATTTGACGAAGAGCTGCAGGTGACCAGTGCATCTCCAAGTGGTAAACTACTGATTTTACTTTGAGCCATGACTCCATTACACAGCACAACAGTGTGACTTCCCCCAAAACAATGGAAAAATGCCATAACGTTAGCAGAGTGGAGCAGTGAACTCCTGCACTGTGCATCTCTTTATCCAGTTTTAGGACTTGCATGACATTTTAGGTTATATTTATGCAGAGAGCAAATTCTAAAGGGTTCAAAAACTTTCAAGCACCACTGTAAGTAATTTGTGGTGGATGCTTAGTTTGGAGTTTACTTTGGAATGAGTATTTTAGAGCACATTTGATTTTGTTATAATTCAGACATTTATGAGTTTGAAGGATATCAGTGGGCTTCAGACCGTGACTGGGAAATTACCCTTACTTGTAATTATGTAGTTCTTATGTAGCCCATGAAATCAAGGAAAAGGGGAGAGTAGAAAAAATAAATTACATTTTTAAATTGAGGTCTATAGTGTCCAGTGTTTGGTTTTGCCTATAATGCCAACCTATAATCTATGTCTAGAAAAGATGACATGTTTTCCAGGAATAAGATTCTAATAGCACTGCAAGAAAGGTAACGCATCATTAAAAAAAAACTAATTTAAAACATCCATCAGTTGAAGTAAGTAACTCCTTTTCTAACATTTAAAGTACCAGCAGATATCTACACTGTAAGGCTGTAAGGAAGCTCCATTTTTGGCCACATTTCAACATCCACAGACTGCTGGCTTCATGGTACATCATATGGTTTGATGTCAATTCAGTGTGCTCTGTCAGTTTAGTATGTTTTGTCCATTTCCCTCCCGGTATCACAGCTTTCGTCATTCACAGCAGCCACCTGTTGGTTTTGTTTGGCCACCCAGTGGTGGTGAGATGGGTAACGTCACATGAAACAGTGATGCAACCCCAGCACTGACGATTATCATTTAAGCCATGGACATAAACAACCATATTTTTAACATCATCACTTAAGCAGCCTGTGAGAGAAGTGAGAACATTTATTTTCCCTGATGTTGTTATGATCAGTGAATAACGTCTTCTGCCCACTTGTTGAACCACAGTGTCACAATGTTATGTTTTAAGCTCACCATGAAGCAAATACAGTAACATACAGAATAGTCGATCACTATAAAATGCCCGAAAACAGCAATGAAGGAAGACAGAATACATAACATAAAATGCTGCAGGGTAGGTCTTGCAGATGCTTAAATGTTGTACTTAGCCTGTAGAGCCTTGCAGAGGTCAAAGCTGCTAGCTGTTTTCCGAGATGTACATAGCTCGACTTCCTATCATGTAGTAGGCGGTCACACGATCATTGGCAAAAATACTTTGACATGATTTACTGTTTTTACTATGGAGAGAGTCAAGACATAAAATCTTGTGACTCATATTTGCAAAATGACACCTTTAGTATTTCACTCCATGTCCTGATCAAGTATAAGGCCTGTTTCTACATGTGGGGTCGATAGACTGTCCGATACTATGTCTGTACAGTTTGTACTGAAAGACAGTCTTTCCCTTTTTAAGCCACGTGAGCATGTTGACAAGAACATTAAAAAATTATATATATATCATAACATTTTGCCCTGTAGAAGTTAATCTTGGTCAAAAAATTTATATCACTATATTAACAATATAGTATTTGTAAAGCTGGTCATATGTTAATTCATATGGTGATAAATGTCAGTAACAATATAAGTTTTGGTAATGAGTAGTGAAATTGCTGGTGGCCTTATCAAACAGCTTTAAGTTGTTTCACAGTTACTTTAACATTCAGCAGGCAGAAACTCTCTAGTGTGCAACTCTGTTTCATAAATATTCATCTGAGGCATCTAAGTTGAGTGGCGGCTCATTCAGTATTTAGTCATGCACAATGTTAATACATGAGATGTTTATACAAAGAGATATACAGGTCAGAACTGTCAATTTTAGGATGTTTTCATCCTAACAAGACAGGATTAGTTTCAGTGATTATTGCTGTTCTTATTATTATATTATTAAAAGTTATTCCTAAACTACCTCCTGTGTTTGTGGTTAACATTCACAGCTACACTTTGTCAGCCCAGGGTAGGAAATTATCTTTTATTTTTTATTTTGCCCTCATGAAATGTCTTTTGGGGGCATTTTGGATCATTTCCAGGGCATTTTTTTGAAATGATGGGAGCTACTTAAGTTCTATGTTGCATGACATATTGATATTTAATGACTTTTATTTAAAAAAAAAAAAAAAAAAAAAAGGAAATGACAGTTTTAGTAGCTTTTTTTAGTCACAAGGCAGATCTGGAGAGGGTCAGCGACTGTCGAGGTTTCTAACATACTTTCATTTCTAACCGATTGCGATTCAGCTGGAAGTGTGACATGTTGTTCATGTTGGTAATGGTACTGTTAGTAGCTGTTGCGCTCAAGGCCCCAGGTAGAGCACTGGGCTTTGAAGCCATTGGATCTTGTGTTCATCTGGGTAATTTGTTTACAGCAGGAAGTGGCTTTTTTGGCTTCATAGGAATGAACAAAGCCCCACCTCCAACACTGTATCCAGTTCTCTCTATACATCCATGGTCATGGCTGCCTCTACTGTGTTTTATTGTCATTTACGGACGTGCTGCTTCTGTCCTCTACGCATGCTGTCGTTGCAGCTGAAATGTCAGCTTGTCTACTTGGATGATAAAATCAACTAAATACCAGAGACACAGTATTCTTTTGCAGTCCAACTGCCTTTAATAAATTACTAAAGTGTATGCATACGGACTCCCCAAACCCTGCAGCAAGAGGAGCCCAATGGATGGTTCAAACAAGCATTTTATACTTTCAGCCTCCACCCAACACAACTGTCAACACAAGCACCTCATGTGCAGTCACCCTTCTCTGTCTGGAGAAACTGTTTCTTGTGATATAATCATTAATCTATATATGGTGTCATACTTGTCTCGTACAGCTTCCAGTTCTTGTATTTAGTTCCCCTTTCCTACATTCATTTCTTAAGAATCAGGGTCACAATGTATCATGCACTGCAGATAAACCTTTCTATTTCTTCTTTCTTAACAGACAAGACACAAACAAGATGTGAGACACCTCAGCGAGACATCTTGCTTAGAATAGAACAAAGTGGTTACAGTATATAAAAGATCAAGATAGATCTAGTCAAGAGTGCATCATGGATTAAATATCATCAATTAATACAATAATACAGTCATTTCTCCAAGAGTGCACTTCTAATGTAATTTTGTCCTCCACAGTGGTGGACACAGTGAACCACGTGAAGTGAAAGATATTTCTACTAGAGTTGACAACAACTATGCTTGTTACTGAGAGTGTAACAAAAGCCTCACGAGTAAAAAGCCAATTAGAGTACTTTATGAAAACACCTGTTCAACAAGCATAAACATTTAGAAAAGTGATGTTTTCATCTGTTTTGGCTGCAGCAAATTATGAACAAGCTAACAACGAAAACTGTCTGCATCTAGGCGACCAGTTTAGCTTAATTTACCATAAATCTTGAAATGTGGCAAATTCTTGTAAACTTAGCTGCTGGCTGAGAAAGCAGCCCCCCCCCCAGAACTAGCCCCTTCTCCTTCGTCCAGCAGCAGAGGGAGGACAGCAGAGGATTGTGACTCTGGTCTTAAAGGGTCAGTTCTCCAAAATTACAAAAAAATATATAAATAAATAAAACAATTCTTGCTTACCTCTCGTAGTATCCAGCCAGATCATTTTTACTTACCAGGTCTTGAAATATAAGTCTGAGATTTTTGCCTTCATCCTAATAAAATGAGGATGACTGTAATACATTTCTTTCTAGAGTCCGTGGTATCACTGTGGATCATCCACAGACCTTTGTGTCAACAGTTTTCAAAGGAACTATTTCCTTGACAGAAAGTAGTTCCAATGAAGACTGACAGTGATGTGTCATCCAGAATAACTGGGACATTGTTTCTGGAAAAAGAGACAGCGACAGAGATTTGTTAAATATTGAAGTGACAGCAGATGTGTCAGAGGTGGATGCAAGCACCTGGATCAATTAAAGCAAAACTATCTGCATTACTAAATACCACAAAAGTTAAGTGAACATTTGTTCTCAGTCCAGACATAAGCTCCAACATATGGGATTCTATAATTTTAGCATGGAAATCAGTGGAGATATTGTACTTTTTTTTTTTTTGCTAGTAGTACTGTAACAGTAGCTTGTCCAGGAGTCAGGTTTTGTCTTGCTCAGTGACAGATTGTATTCTCCTAAAAGCCAAGACATGTGACAGCCAGCAGCCCTGTGCTCTGAATTTGTTCAAGGTGGTGTAAGACTTTGATTAAATGAGGATGATTCTCAGCTGTGTCATGCTTCTTGCAGTCAGGAAGGGTGTCGCAGTGTTTTTTGTGTCAGACTGGAAAGGTTTCCTCACAGTGCAAGGGGATAATTATGATGAAATGATTGACGTTTCACCTGAGTGGAACGTGGGCTGATGGCGTGTTCCATTTGCCGATGTCCCTGTTTAAGTGTCAGTTAGGTGGAAGAATGATGTGAGATGATGTTAATGGATGCGGCGAAGTCTGGGGCAGACTGACAGATGTTGATGTTCAAGCTGTCCATGAACTAGCTTTCCCTTAACGTCTACCACCTGTAGGCTCTCTGAGAAGACACAGGGGGTTGTGTGTGTATGTGTGAGTGTGTTTATGGGACCCTGCAACCCTTCAGGAAACACAAGGAAAATACACATTTGTAGTTTCTGAATGTTCGATGTTGTAGAGATGCATATTATTCATCTGAGGGCATCTATGAGACGCTTCCTCTCAGTTGGTAATGATCAGTATTTTTGAATGTTGTAGCTTGTTAATTAAAAATTCTGAACTGCCCACCATTTGCCAAAGCAAACCATCAATTAAGGCTGCAACTAAAGATTACTTGCATTTGCAATATTTTCTGTGTAATTAATCAATTTAGTATATGAAATGTCAGAAAATAGTGGGGAAAAGTTCCTTCACAATTACTCACAAACAAAGGTGTCATCAAATATGTCAAATATGTTTATGTCTGACCAACAGTAAAAGATGTTCAATTTCCAATTATATAAAATGGAAAATAGAAGCAAAAACATTTGAGGTGCTGAAGCCAGCAACTGTTTTGCATGATAAGCACCACTGTAGATACTCAGAGTTGGATTTTATTTTGTTAGTTCCTTGCAGCAAACTAAACGCTGGCTTTTGATTTTAAGGTTATATCGCAATTTAATTTTCATACCTAAGGCACATTTAAAATGATTACACAGTGTGGTATGCTTGATATGATATGTTAAGTACGGTATACATGGTTTGTAATAAATTGACTTGCTTAAAAAAACAAAACAAAACAAAACAAAACAAGAAAATGTTATGCCCTTTTTTAAGTAGCCTACATTAACAATACCCAGGTATTACTAGCACATCACAACAATTAATTATGTTTTAACAACATAATTTTAGATACTTAAGGATGCATCTGTTTTATCCTCTTCAAACAGAAGACCACTTACTCCTTAGTGTTCTGTCATGAACATTTTTGTGCACGCATACCAAGTGGTGCAGAAAAGAAACTGCCAAGTGTGGACATAAAATTAAACTCTCAGGGCAAAAAAGCCTGCATTCTTACTCATGGAATTAATATTTCATTTCAAGCCATCAGCAGCATATTGGGAATAGCTCTCTAAAATAAATGCAAGGGAAAAGGCAGGGTGTTTCTATTTAAAGCTCTATAAACATGACCCGGTTAGAGGCTAAGACTACTTTGGGGAGTAGTTCCCAGGCAGTGGAAGCTGTATTTTGACCATAATTTCCATCCCTGGAGGATTACTTTCCACTGTTGATCCTCCACAGATGGATTACAATCCTCAAGGAGTAAATGTATTTATTTGCAATTTACTTCTGGTATGCTACACTATCCCTGTATCTGAGATAAGAAACCTAATGTTATGCAACCTACCAAAGAAGCAGCTGCCATAACAAGCTTTGCTTTAACCACTCTTAAAGGGAAACTCCACCAATTTCACACATTAAGGTCAGTTCGAGTATCATGGGTATTACTACTCAGCCTGTGAAAATAGTTGTATAATGGCTTTCGTGTCTCTGGATGAGCTTTGGTGAATCTGAGAAAATGACCCTGGTTTACTGTGTTTACCGTGCAGAGGGGGTCTTCTGAAAATGTGTTTTTGTTGCATTGTGGGAAATGTAGGAACCGGTTTTGTTTTTGTTTTTTTTTATTTCATGTTGCCATGTCAATTTTTATTGTCTTTTGCAACTTCCCTTAGAAAAAAAATGTAATACTAAGTCACTTGAGTGCTAAAGCATACACATAATCATATAATACATATAATCTCACATATAAAGTGCAACTACTCATCTGTACAACAAGGCTCCAATAATATCTTAATGATCACTATGTTGGTTTTTAAGAAGTGTAATGAACACTACAGTGTCACAGTGGAAACCGCTTAGAAATTATGTAGTTGCTAAAAAGTTTTGACCCTTTTTTTAGGGGCTAACAGGTCAGATGGAGGATGGTTGGAAATATGGGATTTTGCATTAGATATATCAACATAAGATCAAAGAACATTAGGGATGGGGCAAAAAAATCAATATTGCAACAAATTGCGACAAAATCGTGCGAACAAAATAAACAGCCATGAGCAGCTGCTGTCAGACTATCCATATCTGAGAGTCTGCTGGTGCTTTGACAGTCTCCAGAAGCTGATTCATGGCCCTTTTTATAAAAGTTTCTGTGTGGTACCTGTGTTGAAGCTGAGGTAGATGCTCTACTACGAGACACTCTTTGGTGTGTGTGTGTAGGGGACTGTCAGTACATAGCTGTTATCCTGCCGTTTATCATGTTAATGTTACTGTCGTTAGCCCTGAATATCTCTGAAAGCTCTGAATATAGCACAGTTAGTTATCAGCAGGTCGTGTGTTGTGTTTACTGCCACAGAAAAGGCATACATCTCTGGTTTAGTAGCACAGCATCGCCTCCCTTTTGACTCTTATCACACTTGCTACCAGCAGCTCTTTGTGAGAGGCACAAACTGAGGCTACATTTAGCAGTGTGCTGATATTTATACTCAGTGGCATTTCTTTCTTTTCTGTGAAACTAATATACTGTTAATAAACACTGTACATTATCTGACTATTTCCTGCTCTTTTTAAATATTTTTTTCTTTCTTCCATTAAATATATTGTGATATATTGTAGATTATTTCTTTGCCATATATTGTGTATGGCAGAATCACCTTTCTTGTAATATATCGTTAAAAAAATATTATGATAGTTTTATATCGTGAGTTAATCTGTGATTCCCTGTAAAACATAAGGAAGGCAAATGTATACAAATAGCCACTGAAATGGATTGCCCATTGAAGCAAGGGTAGAGCGTTCCATGCTGGTGTTTCATCACAAGAGAAGAGTTTCTTCAAGTAATTACATTATTAGCAAATAGTTGTGGCTTTCTCAAAACTTACTGTACGACACTCCTAATTTTCAGATTATGAAGGACTTCACATATCCCAGTACTCAACCACACATTCAAACTAACCAGTACACTTAATTATATGTTTGTGTTTTGTAAGGATGTAGCATGTGTCCATACTCTCAAAAAGCTCTTTCTTAAATTGTTCTGGCATTTTTGACAGCAATTATTTTCAAGCAATGCCCCATAAAATTACCATTAAAACTGCCTCATGACATGATGCGATTTTCTGTTGGTTTGATTTTCTTTTTTTGTTTTTTTTTAATTTCTTGGATTTGCCAATATTTTCATTTAACTTGAATAAATAATGAAACCCTTCCTTCCATTTGGCAAAGCAGACTGCAGATGAACCTCAAGGAATAATGATAGGAATAAGTGTGTACAGTCCAGGATGCACATCTGCTGTCAATCTCAGCATCTTTCTCTTACTCTCTGTTACTCAATTCATTGAAACACCCCCCCCCCCCCCATTTTTTTAAATGATTCACCATTTCTTTAGTGGTTGCCTATTGTTGATCAAATCATCTTTTTACTAGGAGTCTATTTTTTTTATCAGTTTGATGCACATTTTCACATAATTTGTGTGACAGTTGCAAAAGAGAACCATCTTGTACACACTCCAAAAAGAAAGAAAAAAAAAACAGGAGATGGCTGCTCTGTTTTTAATATCCAAACTAACCATTTTCTCAAAGGCACATTTTAGTCAGAATGATATGCGTGGATTAGTGAAAACTTAGCAGACTGCATGAGAATATTCTGCCATGGGGAAAGACATTTCATTGCATTGAGGGATTAGTATGTGCGTGCTTCAATCACTCACTCTTTGTCAGGATAAATATTCCCCATGTCTGGAAGCCAGGCAAGCGGCTGGAATCAGTGCTTCACTTTTTCGCTGTGCCTGAGGTGCTGCTAGGTCTTGTACCAAGCCATTACCGTAACACTCCAGGGGAAAAGTTATGCACAGAGACGACTTCCTGAGAGCGCTTGCTGAGCCTACCGGACAAAGCCACTAGTGTGAGGGTTATTTCAGGTCGTTTGCTTTGCCTGTTTAGCATGGGAATCGTCACTTGAGCTTACTTTAACTGACTTAATTACCCTGGCACCCTCCAATCCCCCTGAATTTATCATCTTCATCCAAGTCCAGGGAATGCAACTAAAGCAATAACATCACTTGGCCCAAACCAATAGTTTATTGATTGGCACCCTATATAGAAAGGGACATGTCTCAGCTGTAATGGAGTGGGACAGTAGAGATTGTCAGTAAAGAAAGAGGTACCTAGTGCTTTCCTCTTCTTCTCCACTTTTAAATTTCCTAGCTTAAGATAATGAGAGGCAAAGGTTCCCTGCCGCAAAACTCTAATTGCCCTCATGTCGGCATGTGAAATGGCCAAGAGCACCAGTTTATTGGGAAAATCAACATATGAAGGAAATTGGTCAAGGACTGCCAAGCCACTGAGGCACGCCAACTGTGAGTGCGATCATTAGTCGGAGACTTTTGATGACCTGGCATCTAGACGATAACAATGGGACTGTGTGAAGAGGAGTTCTAGTATAACCTGCAGCATTAACCCAGTCCCCATGCAATGATTAACTGCTGGGATTGCAATTTCTTTATTGCCTATCTAGTATTAATGTTTTCACTGATACATACCACCCAAAAATAAATGGTTGGTGATCAAAACTTACTAAAATTCACTTTTTTTTGGCTTTTATTTGCAAATCGCTGATGTTAACCTGAAGCGGTAACAGAACAACAGCACTGTGAAAAAGGATTATGGTATTTACAAAGGACCGCAATCACTGTTAAAGCATTTTGTCTAACATTGTCAAACAGTTTGAAAACTGTGTGGGTTAATTCAGCTTGGTCATTTTGGAGGTTATAGTTTGGGGTGTTGTAATAATGTAGAGTTGTTTCTAATATTTACTCCATTTATATCAGTGAGACTTGACAAAAACTGGCTGAGTGCATAATATATTTATTTGTCTGGGTACAACCAGAGCTGTAACACAATGTCACATATGACTAACTTTACCTTTTGTTGCAAGGTTGTTGACTATTGGAGTTCCTACTTACATGTGAAAATCAAACATGGAAAATGTTGATGTCCTAACTATAAATCAAATAAAAATACATCATGTTGGATTATTGTTTCCATAAAATATACCTTTCAGATATAGATGACCAGCTGGCTTGATTTCTCTGTAAAAGAGCTGAGAATGAACCATACAGACCAAAACTATCTTACTGACTTACTGTCTTTAGATGTTCTTTACTTTAACTGTGAAGCAACCAAAAAAAAACTGAGGAGAAATTATGGTCTGGGGATTTGTATTCTAGCACGTTTGTGTATTTTACTTAATTAATGTGCAATTTCTTTATTGCCTATCTAGTATTAATGTTTTCACTGATACATACCACCCAAAAATAAATGGTTGGTGATCAAAACTTACTAAAATTCACTTTTTTTTGGCTTTTATTTGCAAATCGCTGATGTTAACCTGAAGCGGTAACAGAACAACAGCACTGTGAAAAAGGATTATGGTATTTACAAAGGACCGCAATCACTGTTAAAGCATTTTGTCTAACATTGTCAAACAGTTTGAAAACTGTGTGGGTTAATTCAGCTTGGTCATTTTGGAGGTTATAGTTTGGGGTGTTGTAATAATGTAGAGTTGTTTCTAATATTTACTCCATTTATATCAGTGAGACTTGACAAAAACTGGCTGAGTGCATAATATATTTATTTGTCTGGGTACAACCAGAGCTGTAACACAATGTCACATATGACTAACTTTACCTTTTGTTGCAAGGTTGTTGACTATTGGAGTTCCTACTTACATGTGAAAATCAAACATGGAAAATGTTGATGTCCTAACTATAAATCAAATAAAAATACATCATGTTGGATTATTGTTTCCATAAAATATACCTTTCAGATATAGATGACCAGCTGGCTTGATTTCTCTGTAAAAGAGCTGAGAATGAACCATACAGACCAAAACTATCTTACTGACTTACTGTCTTTAGATGTTCTTTACTTTAACTGTGAAGCAACCAAAAAAAAACTGAGGAGAAATTATGGTCTGGGGATTTGTATTCTAGCACGTTTGTGTATTTTACTTAATTAATGTGCAATTTCTTTATTGCCTATCTAGTATTAATGTTTTCACTGATACATACCACCCAAAAATAAATGGTTGGTGATCAAAACTTACTAAAATTCACTTTTTTTTGGCTTTTATTTGCAAATCGCTGATGTTAACCTGAAGCGGTAACAGAACAACAGCACTGTGAAAAAGGATTATGGTATTTACAAAGGACCGCAATCACTGTTAAAGCATTTTGTCTAACATTGTCAAACAGTTTGAAAACTGTGTGGGTTAATTCAGCTTGGTCATTTTGGAGGTTATAGTTTGGGGTGTTGTAATAATGTAGAGTTGTTTCTAATATTTACTCCATTTATATCAGTGAGACTTGACAAAAACTGGCTGAGTGCATAATATATTTATTTGTCTGGGTACAACCAGAGCTGTAACACAATGTCACATATGACTAACTTTACCTTTTGTTGCAAGGTTGTTGACTATTGGAGTTCCTACTTACATGTGAAAATCAAACATGGAAAATGTTGATGTCCTAACTATAAATCAAATAAAAATACATCATGTTGGATTATTGTTTCCATAAAATATACCTTTCAGATATAGATGACCAGCTGGCTTGATTTCTCTGTAAAAGAGCTGAGAATGAACCATACAGACCAAAACTATCTTACTGACTTACTGTCTTTAGATGTTCTTTACTTTAACTGTGAAGCAACCAAAAAAAAACTGAGGAGAAATTATGGTCTGGGGATTTGTATTCTAGCACGTTTGTGTATTTTACTTAATTAATGTGGACATTAGAAAATGGTGTGTGCGTGTGTGTTCGGGTACTCAGGTGTCTTTTTTTTTTTTTTCTTTTCCCCTGAAAATGCTTTTTAACCTTATACTGTATCTCCTTGGTGGTATGTTTACATTAAGTGTGCAATTCCCTTTGTGAACATAATAACCTTGTCTTCTTTAAGAATGCAAAATCCTTTACACATGCAGATGCATTTAAATGAGCAGCTCCTTTCTATGCTGGTAAACCTAGCATATAATGAAGATTATCATCTCAGAGGGCAATGCCAAGAATGCAAGTCGGCTCTTTTTTACTGCCACTGTAGTAATAAAGCTGCTATGAGCACTTCTCCACCATGAAATTTTTATACTTCTATGCCTTAACTGCCAGCTAACTGTGCACCGCAAAATTAAGTAGAATAAAACACAATCAAATTCGCACAGCTGGCAGTGAGGATGGAAGGATGGGACTGTCATATAGTTGGCATGGGTGAATGGTACAAAAAAAGGAAACGGCTTGTTCTAATTTTTAAGTGGGATCAGAACCGTAGTATCAGTCAGCTCTCAGTTTAGGTTTCAGGTTGGCTCGCTGAAAATACAACAAAAAAACCCCCCCAAAGATTCTAGCACGACAACCTGTCTTCTCAAAACTGTATTCAAATGAAAGAAAGTGCAGTTATTTAGTTACATTTTCACTTAACCAGAACGGAAAGGAGTTTCTTCATAGTGTCTGTAAGTCTTGCAAAAGTTTGAAGTGCATCAACTTATTATAATTATTAGATTATTATTATTATTACTGCTAAATGTGGTGTTTCTGTCTTAAAGTCTAAAACTAAACTTCATTTGATAGTGAAGTTAAACCAGTCATGCATATTATTTTCTTATTCCAATAATGAATCTGTCTTATTCTCTATTCTAATGAGCAGTCAAACATCTGAAAGCTTAAAATAGGAGGTGATGAAAGCAACACTGCATTGTTCATAATGCATCTTCAGTTCTTCAGTTTGGCTGGGACTCAGCCAAATCACAAAGGCAGATGTGAAAGTTGCCCAGAGCGTGTCAAACTGAGCTGAAGGAACAAAGAGGAAAGATATGGCAGTGATTTGGCAAGCAGTGATGTAATTTTTTTGGGGGGATTAGATTTTAATTTTTTTTGTGGAGGCCTACAAAAGCCTGAAAGAGCCATGCATGTGTGTATTCTCCTCTTAATGGTGATTTGAATCAGCTTTTACATTTTTAGAGAGGATAGGAAGACTTGTAATGATTGTTGATAGAAAGAGCTAGTGTTCTGTGACAGGCAAGGACAATGAAAAGTATCCTTGTATCACAAGTCTGCATGAGAATGGCAAGAGCTGTTATCCTTAAATTGAGAAGACCAAATACGCATAATGTGGTGTATTGTCAGTGAGGCATATTAATTTAGCGACACAGCGCAGCAACAATAGATGAACAATTCAAATTCAGACATTAGCACATTGGCAAACAATGGGCTTGTTGGGAAAAGGTAATGGAGCCAGCAAAATTGCACAAAGGAGTGAGATAAAGTGGCACTGCAGTTAAAATGCAAAAGCATCAGAGCCACAAGCGACAGAAGACATCTGGAAGCACAGGAAGAGTGGGAACGAGAATTACGGAGATAATAACATGATGAACGGTACTCTGATGTATCTATTTAGCTGCAGTGGCAGTCGAATATGTGTTCTGTAGTGCAAAAGGAAGCAAAAGTCTTAGTCATAAAGCTGCATTGATTGGTTTAATTTTTGTCCACTTTGGGGCAGTACAACCCTCTGATACACTGACATACTGTATTATCACGTTATAAAATTGTAATGGAATCAACATTGGCATTCATTTGGGGTCGTGTTCCTGGTCGCCCAACAAATGAATGTCCAGCGTTCAATCTCCTTTCAGCGCTGTTTTGGTCTCCACCAATTCTTGAAGAAAATAGCTCGGCTCTACAGCCACTAAGTGCTCCACAACATTCACCAGCTAGTCGATAACTTTCTCTGCTTTTTTTTTTTATTTCTGGGTGGGTCAAATGTAAACACCCACTCAGCCGTTTGCTCACAGTGTCTGTCTAGCATAACAGCTGTATGTTAAAAGCAAAAGAAAAGTTCAGATATACTATGAGCGATGTTGCAGCGCTCAGCCTGAGTGTATGTGGGATGTTTATAAATGCACCGGACGGAGTGGAAGGACTGACAGCTGCTGAGTGTCAAGAGTTCTTGAGGAGAGAGCTGGGAGCAGAGCCAGAGTAGAGTGATGAATAACACACGTGAGTCACACCGGATTTTTCTCTGATCCAGAGCTGTTTACTGGCGGTTGGAAAGCTCTGAGTATATTTTTTTAAACTTTGAGCAGCAGCAACAGTGACTGCTCCGTCTGTGTGTCTGTTAGCAAGTTTAGCAGAGCAGCAGCAACAGTGAGTGGTCAATCAGGCTCTGGCTACTGAAGGGGTTAGGGGGTTTATACCGGTTTATATGTTCCAACATCATCATGCAGAAACCTGTCAGGTCATGTGGGACAGAGTTTTTAGAAGGGCTTGGGAAAATGGCATTTTGACGCCAAAACATACATACTCTGACTCAAATTTGAATTTTTGGATTTGAATGAATATGGAATGCTACTGGGAAGCTACAGAATGATATAGAAAAAAAACCCTAAAATGAATAGACCTGCCCTTTAAAAACTGCTGTATGCTGCTGTTGGAAATTAGGTTAATGGACATGGAGATTGTGGGCAAAAAAAACAAAACACAAAACTATAATCCAGTACATACAGTAGTTCGAATCCTCTGCAGAGCTGAGAGGTGATAATCCTTTCATCCATTTTTTTTTCATTAAAAAAATGTACTCATTAGTGCAGTTTCAATATAATTCTTCATGTTATGCATACATAATTCATGAAAATTAAAAATAAGCTTTTTAGAATAAAAGACATGTCATAAGGTCTTTTTAGGAAGCATACATATATGGTATCCAATCTTACTGTGTGATACATGAATCTCAAATGAACTTTTAGTTAATTGGGCCACACATGGAGTGCATGGAGTACTTTCATTGCTGCTATTATATTCCGATTTACAAATTAAAATTGAATGTCCCGACTTTTGGTCCCTAGTTTGAATTCTACGCTTCTTATAATGCTGCTCGACAGTGTCTATCATTAAAACCCCCCACCCTGTCTGGTAAACACACATACCTTTCAAACTCCATGCCCTCAGTTAGTAACACAAGCTCTCTGTTATAAGTATAAATTGGTTGTCTCCAAGCCAAAGCCCAGATTAGTCAAGTAATGTCACTTGAATCATTTTATCACACTTGACAATGCTCCTCGAGACATTATTTAACTGTTTTCACAGGCTAAGTAGTACTTCACATGGCTAGTAAATTAACCTTGACATGTGAAATCAAAGTCAAGATGAATTTTTATCATAAGATGGCAGATTAAGCCCTGGGAGTTTCCAGGTGTGCAAAGTTTTGTTTTTTTTTGTTTTTCTTTTCAGTGGCGGTGTCTTTGCTGTGCCAGAATATAAACGAACTACATCACCTCAGTATTTCCATACTGATTTTTGCTGTGAAATTGCCAGTCTTCTACTTGTTATTTGTACACTGATTTTACTGTGAGCTACACATCTCTAGGAAGTAAACATTCATCAATACAAAATGCAGGGAAAAAGATTCACACATTAGTGGGTATACTGATAAACAACTGATGCCTGGAAAGTAGAATGCAGACACCCTGCAGCTTTACAAGACATAGATGCACATGTTTTCCAAATTATGCAAACTATATCTCATTCTAAACCAATATCAGTATTCTATCATAGGAAAAGGAATCAAAGTGGATTTCCGTGACAAAAAAAGGAGATGTGTGCAATAAAGCCGGGCTGTTAAATCCATCCTCTATTCCATTTCTGCCATTTTGTCCAGGACTCATGCTGGAGCAGTCATTCATGCATGTCTGCCCTAACACATCATTGCAGATCAAAGCATGGCTGGGTTATGTAAAGCTGAAGGGGCTAATAGAGTGACCACATCCAATACAAAATGTATTACTGTGCATTTGCTTCTGACAGGGATTGATGGGATACATTACCCAATGAAACTGGGGGTTTGTGCAACATAGGCATACTTACTCAAATATAGCACCGGTGCTGGAGACTTTTCTTGTGCTACTTGAGCTTGCTGGATATGAGCAGTTGTTGAGCTCTAAGTGGGGCTGTTCTTGTGATTTAGAATGCACCATATGCAAGGGAAATTGTTCATCATTTGCTCGTTGAAGCTATGTTTTCAAAAGTAAACAAACTGACATCTTTTTTCAAGATGGAAGCTTTTGAAGCTTGCGCCCATTTTTTTTTTTCCTCATCCTCCATTTCCTGTCATTTACCTCTCCCATGCGTAGATGAGTTGTGAGGAATTGACCTATCCACAACCTTCACAAATTCTCCTCCCCAGAAAACTGCAATGTGTTTTATTTTTCCTCACTCCTGTCTAGCACAGGGGCATCACAACAACTCAAGTCAGCTATCGGAGTTGAGACTGGCATTTTGGACAAGGAGCAGAGGACATTATGGATTACCTAACATTTTATAACATGTTGTCAGAGTAGAAAGAATACTTGTATCACTGCTGCGGGAATGTGACACAGAGTGGCAGTTGTGATGATAAAAAACGGAGCCTTGGGGAGTCATAAAGTGAAGTGAGTATTTGTGCCCCAGTTGCGCACTGATGCCAGCAGAGACTGAGTCACCATGCTGCAATGACTTTCACCTTGGACCATGTTGGCTAGAGATGTGCTGCTGATGTCACCGTTAAGGAGTGCTAGCGTGTGTATGTGTGACAGCAGGCTCATTGAAACTGTCATTAACTGACAGAAACAGCAATAGGAACATACAGTGGGACAGAATAGCTGGCTATTACAGACTTGTGATGAAGAACACACCTGAATAAATGGGTGTAGAAAAGGTATGCTACCACTCAGGTCACAAGGAGTCACTGAATTTTGCTTTGGCCTTCAGTCATTGGATCTTAACCTAATTAAACCCCAATCATGACAGACTGTAAGACATGCAAAATATCTGTTGCTCAGGAGCAACTATACATGGATTTACTTAAAATTGATGTTAGTCCATAAGCTTGTTGTTATAAATACTGCTGTGATGGGGCCCTTTAGACAGTGCTTTCAATGAAAACAGCAGCTGAAATGATATATTTTGGAAAAATGATGTTCCACCCTTCTAGAGAATTGGTGAATTTATGACAAGGAGCGCATTTTTTCCCTCATTTATTTACCACTCAGCTCTAGTTTCAGATAGTCATAATACTATTATATTTTTGTAAACCTATAAACTGTAATTACTTGTGCTTATGATTGCTAAAAGCTGCCAGTGTAGCTGTTGGTGGTAGCTAGTTAGTAGAACTAATACAAGGATGTTAATTGTTTTTCCTGACCTTTTACTAATTGCACAAAACCTGGCTATTATTCAACAGCTGTGTAATGTAATTGTGCAGCACATGCAGTGGCTCATGTTTTTGGCAGGTTCTCTGAAATGTTTGCTTTCAGAAGGACATGATAGGAAGCTTATGCTAACAGCCAGCTAAACACTCCTACTCCCCTGAAGCAGAGCTGGTTTTGAGGGCCGACTGTTTTCATGCTTCATCTGGTTCTCTGCTCTCTCCCATTAGGATTGTCAAACCTCACGGGAGGTGTTGGATGCTAGGAAAAAAAGAAAGTGCTTTTGCCTTTGTTAAAATAACAAGGTGTTAAGATTTTATCCAAAAAAAATACAGCAGCACATGCCCATTTTACTAAGGATTTGAAGAGCACAGCCTTTTGAGTAGAAATATTGATTTTAAGAAAAGAAAACTTTTGCAGAAATCTTTTTTGTGAAAATTGGTAAAAAATGTTTCTTTATTTTTTTTTAAAGGTTACTTGGTCTGAATCTTTGTATCAAATTAGTAAAGTCTGATATAGCCTTGACTCAACACTCTATGATAAGCAAATCACTGTTTGAGCTGACCTTGGATTCATTAGAGGAATAATCTTTATTGAACTCTTAAAAACTTTATTAATCTCATGCTACCTATCAAGGTTGTTAGGTTTTATTAGGTATTGTCAAATTAAAACGTCTACGCTTTTTGATTGGATTTTGTCACACTCCTTAAAGTATGATCTCAACTAAATGCAAAGCAGGCAAGGCGGGCGACAACTAAATCATTTTGCTAATGAATATTTCAGGTGTCAGAGAGGGAGGCTGTGGAGCTCTACGGCCTACTAGGAAATATGAAACAAAGCCCCAGGTAGCAGCTTTACACTAGACAGCATAAGCAGCTGTGTACTTTCCTCCTTATTCCACCACACATGAGAACTACTTTGAGCTCATCAAACGCGCCAACTTTTTCTCCGGTGAAAAATAAGTGATGCCTCTGGTGGTTCACAGACAAAAGCATTGTCACGGCATCTGGATTACACCATTTCACAGCAGGTCTCCCTTTTTTTTCTTTCTTTTTTTTTTTGGGGGGGAGCAAGAAAATAAGAGAAAGGAAGAGAGAGAGAGAGAGACAGAAATACAAAGAAGTATAAATACAAAGAACACTGGCGGCATTACAAAGAATTTCGCTGATGCCATCTTTTCTGGATTGCGCAGCGGCTTCATCAGTTTACAGCGTGGGACGAGCAGAAGTGACTCCCTTATGATCAATTACTCCATTTGTCAAACTTGCAACACCACTGACTTCTTTGCCGGTGACCTTTCACCCAGGAACATCACAGCTCTCATCCTCACTTTTGCTTTGCCAGCAGACAGTTACACTTTGGATCACCAAATGCCCATTTATCTCCAATAAAAAGTTACCATAAGAACAATAACAAAGCAATAATCTTAAAGGCAACATTATTAAAAGACTTCATCTCATATCAAAAGTGCTGCATTTACTTGTAGGAATCGCAGTTCTTTAAGAGGCAGGAAGCATCGCATGTTTGAAACTACAAGGAACGTGACAATGAGTAATTCATGAGATGAAAGCCAGATAGAGACCCAACATGTCAGTGTGCTTTACAGCTAACTGTATGTGAAACATAAATGGAAGACATGGTATGTCTTTAGACCAAAGCTAAAAAAAAAAAAAGAAAAGGAAAAACTCAACACTTATGATGCAGAGTGCAAACTGGAAAGCTAAGAACATGATTTAACTAAGGCACAAGCATCCTGATTTTGTTGTTGAGCACAAGCTTCAAACTCATGTCACTTGTTCTAATAAACGTCATCATCATACCCATGTCTTTAGACTCCCTATCCTTGAGATCTCCACATGTGATTGTTTGTGATCATGACCAATAGGATTAATGGCTCAGTTGTTAAGAATAAGACTGCTGTTATGCCGTCCTTGCCTCACTAAATGTGCCAAATATTTATACGTCAAGTCTTTCAGAATGAAGTGGTCATAATTTATTTGCCCTCTGTTTACGTTCAAGTTTTCTCAGGTCTTTCTTCAAGGCCTCAGATTATTGATTTGGTCTTTTTCAAATATAATATTTATTGCCCTTGTCTTCAAAGCTCCCCCTCAGAGCATGACTTAATCATACCTCCACCTTTAATCATCCATCATTCTTGTTAATTAAAACTATCACTGAAACCTCTTTTTCAGGCTGCGTTAATTATTGCCGTTCAGTAGCATTGTCCAGGACAAACTATATGTGGCAGGGCTCAACAAAGATGGATGAGTTCATTTATCAGGCCTCATGTTTGCTAACACTGTGTGGCCAAATGCCCACCAGCCACATAGAGTCTCCAGGTCAGTTTAACCTTGTGCACAGGGAGTGTAGCAGTACTGTAAGCATCTGTAACCCTGCCAAGAGGCAGGGGCACCTTTCACTGGCTACACTACAATAAGCAGTCATTGTCAGCGAGATTCATTTGTCTTTAAATGGAAATGCCCTTAGCTGGAAGGCTACGGTTTCATAGCTAACATGACACAGTTTTCACTCATGTAGTGCAACTGAAGCTACATTATTATTGCTCTTCATCCACATATCTGCGGGCTGTGTCAACTGATTTTGTTCTTGTTGGACTGCTACCAGCATTGCCTAAGAATCATAATGTTTGTTCTTCAGTGGTTTGTCAGTTTGTTTGTTCTTCATCCATTATTTTCATTAGGGGACAATATAGTGACATCTGGGGGCCAGTTTTCAGTGGAACTTTTCTCCAGTGTCATCAGGCCGAAATATCAACTTTGCTTACAAGATGTCTCATAATTAAGAAGTGAGGTTTTCACGAAAAGGGCTGAACACATTCATGATCCCAAGGCAATCGTGACTGGCACATCCGTGTGAAGATAACTGCCACATCCACTAGCATTGATATGAATTTGACATAAAGCATCTATATTAAGCATTTGTATTATGGGTGACAATCGTTTTTCGTGTTTCAAATGAAAAGAACCAAATCCATCTTTACCATTATGCAATCAATCCCTTCGTGAAAATCTGTAGAGACAGAAAATGTACCTTCAACGAGGCATTAATCATGAAGTTAACAGAACTATGGCAAGAGAAATAAATCAAAGGCTGCTTTGGTCCCTGCCCCCAAGTTTGGCACCAAAACAAGACCTACTCATCACACAGCGCTGCGACTTATAGCCCACAGGCACGGTCATGACATTTCTCAGTTTTAAGATAAAGAGAGAAAAATGCTAATGAAGTAGCTGGATGGAAAATGTCAAGTTTTTTTTTTTTTTTTTTCTAGCAAATGCCTTTTTATGTTTTGCAGTCTGTGCTTATGTGTGCCTTCGTGTTATGTTGGAGAAGCAGAAAAGTGACTACAGGCTGACTTTTGACTTTTTTTTTCTACCCCTAGGGGCCACAGCAGAAATCACAACAATGGCCGACTCTCTCTGCCTGGAAAGAGGGGAAGAGGGAGTGGGGGGCGGCAGTTCGGAAGGGGTGCTGGAGGGGTTTATCTTAGTCATGGTAATTGGTTTGCTGGTGTGGAAGTAGGATCATTCGAGAAAACCTCATTCAGTCTGACTCCCTCCCATTTATCTGTCTGGAAGGCTGCGGGGAGAAAAGGGAGTAGGATAGAGAGAGAGAGAGAGAGAGAAGGAGGGTGGGAGTGAAGGAGTGCTGCTACCGAGGCATTTTCATACAAAGGCTGGAGAAAGTGAGAGAGTGACTGTGTCTGAATTCTCAATCTGATGCCATCCTGAAATGAAGGATACTCTTTGGCATCCTGCTAAATAGAGCTTACTTTTTTTTTGTATCCCTCGGCATCCCTCTACGATGCTTAATGCACTTGTTCGAATGCATGTGTATGGCAGAAGGGGGGGGAAAGGTATGACTTTAATGTGAGAGAGCAGGAGTGCTATCATCAAATCATATCTCAGTCTCAGATTAGATTAATGAAGGCGGAAATTGAACTGCTCTTTTTGGCTCTGCGTTGTCTTTAAGTGAAACGGCTGATTCCCAAAGCGCACTAATGCATATTCTCAGCTTGTCAGTACAGCTTTTATTAACAGGCGATGAGGCTGATGGAATGACCCGTATGAGAAGTATTGGATCAAGACTTATATCCAGGTGGTGTTTAACATGGATATACTGTAAGTCCTTTAGCACTATAGCAGGGTCCAGCTGTTCAGATATCTCGTTTTGGACATCATTTCTATCAGATATGGAAACATTATATTCACCAAAGTCATTGCTGAGATCTGGGAACATGGTGATATGACTACAGTATATTTTGACAGGGCAAGAAACACCAACAGTCAGGTTATCATACAGGTTGTATACAAGCCGACAGTTTTAGCCAAATTTTCTAAACTGACAGCACTTGAGATGTTGTTGTACAGGAAAACTGTACTAGCTCCAAGTTCTGTAAGAATTGTACCTTTCACCTTGGTTTTTCCTTCTAAATACCCCTCTGATCATCTGACTACTTGTGTTTCTTGCTGTGTTGATTTTTGGATTGGACTGTTTGGTTTTTTTTAGTGATAATATCTCAGATATCAGCAATTTACACTTGACAAAATGGTTAGTTTAATGCTTTACACTGTAGCCTTCTTTTAAGATCCAAACTTTCAGGCTCCCCGGTTTGGAGTGAACATGATTTACATGACTTTGGAAGTAACCACATAATTCAAATAATGAGCTCTGAACATGCCTGTGGTGAGTGTACCCTTAGATTCACCTCCAGTGGCTACGAAGCCTTATTTACTGAGAGAAATGTAGTGAGACACCTCACACTTTTTTTTTTTTTTTTTACTCTGTGGCCCAATTTCACAGGTGATCAGATATGTTCCTCTGGGTCACTCTCCCAACTGTGTTCAATTTGTTGATGTGGCTATCTTTCAACTTTTGCCTACCTTGCAATTTGTACTCTTGGCCCCAATCTCTCTTTTTCAGACAGCCTATTAGAGTTTTTTTTATTTATGTATTTATTTATTTAACAGTCTTGTCATTGCTAAATTTCTGCATTTATTTATTTATTTATTTATTTTGAGCAGAGCACAGAATTTTTCCAAGCAGGGCCACAGGACATGGTAGTGAGTCTTGTGAGGGTCACTGCACACAGATGAATGATATTGGAAGAGAAGGGGGAAGTCACCGTTGGGCTTTCTGCCCTAGGTTGTTGCCTGTATGATGCTAGTTGCCAGGGTGACAACTAGACTCCCACAGCGATGCATCATCAAGCCTGAAAGGGAGCGTAATGGACATTTATTAATTTTGCGTCTGAAGTAATGTATGTCACTCCTTATTAGAGGACAAAAAAAGACTGCAACACATGTAGATGAATAACATTATAGGAATGCAGTTTCTACATTTTTTCTTCATTTTTGTGCTGTTATCGGTGGGTCAGTCCCTCAATCTGTCCATCAAACACTACACAACAGAGACAGATATTTGAATGGTATGCTTCGATACTTGATGTGGGTGTAAACACTCACCAGAAGGTGATGTCTAATGATTTTTGTGACCCCTGGCATTTTATTATGCACTTCTGTGAATGAAAAATCTCCATTTGCGCAACAGAAATGTGAAAATAATTGGTATATTAGCATGAAATATACCAAGCATATGAATGCTACAAAGGGAATGACGTCTTTATTTAGGATATTTACAGTCTCACTACTGTAGTCCCAGTAGTTGTTATCATCTTCCATCTCTATTGCTCATTTTTCTACAGTAATTTTGGATTATAGGCTGTGGTGAAAACTTCATCCTCTTGGGGCTGCCAGCAGGGCCTTACATTTTTGATGTTTGTTGACTGATTCAGAATTACTGGAAAATGTTTGCGCATCTCTTACTGCAGAAAAAAAAAAGTGTATGGAGAGACAATCCAAAACTCCTGATTAAAGAGCACATCGAGTGATTGAGAGAGCCCATTTCTGAGCTGAAAAGCTGTCATAAAGCTACGATCCAGCAGCACCTCAACACCAAAAAAGCCATACATTATGCATTGCATTGTGGAGTGTACAAGCCTGCTCGGGCCTATGCTCACACAGATTTTGATGCATCAGCAACACTGCTGCTTGCTCTCTCTAACTCTTGTCCATCACCTCTGCTATTCATAGAGCCCATTAATGATTTATTGAATAACAAATCTTGAGTAATGGGACCCTAATCCGTCATCCTACCGCCGTAATGCTTGTGGCTTCAAAGATGCTTTCTTTATTTAATTTTCAAGATTCCCAAATTGAATTTCACAATTGCTAATGGATTCATTAAATTTCATATCTAGGCAATGGAACGTTGAGAGTTGGTGGAGGCAGGCTGACCTCTTTGAACTTACCCTTGCCTTTTGTACAGCGATGATAAGAAAACCATTTCCTTCTATTGTGATGCGATGGTGTTCCTGAATTACGCTTTACATTTTGTTTGATGCTGTTGACACGTGCTTTTATTAAGTTAGATGACATGTTTCAGAGAGCTGCCGTGGAGTGAAGGCTTCTGCTTTTAATAATAGCACCCAGATTAAACCTCTTTCATTTCTCGCATTCTTAGATTAATCCATAAAACCAGATGGCCTGTGAAGAGGTATTGTGTGTGCAGTGGGGAAAAGCAATATCATTCATATTACTTTTAATTGGTTCCCCAAGGGCACTTGATGATGTGAAAAAGACAAGCTCAAAAGTATTACTGAGCCACAGAAATTATAGGGCTAATTTGGAATAAGCTTTTTTTTTTTTTTTTTTTTTTTAATGAAAACATGTTCAGTCTTCAGTATATTCTTCACATACACTGGGATAAAAAAAAATCTGCTACAGTGTTTAAGTGACTATGAGATATGAATACTAGCATCTCCGAATTTCAACATTAGGCAGATAACTTTACACCACAGATGCAAATCAGCTCTTTTCAGCAGATGCATTTCACTCCAGGGGTTCGGATGCAAAAATCTGTGGTGGCCCACTTTTAGGAGGAAAAAGTCAAAACTCCTGACAGTAGTGTTGGGTTTGGTGTGGAGATACTAATCAAAATTAAAGCTGACATGGAACCAGCTTTTTCTTTGCTTGCTTAAAAGATCATATCAGTGTGTTGACAAGTTTTAGCTTTTTAACTACAGATAATGATGATGATGATCTACACTTAAAATTTATTCCGGCCATTTTCCAAAAATGTACTGGTGTAACATTCCAGGCAGCCATTGGTTTCCATTTTTTTCTGTTCAGGGTAAAACAACATAAGTAGATTGTTTTGATTTTGGTGGAGTCAGGGCTAGAGCCATTATTTTTACTTCCTTTTTAAAAAGTTCCAAGTCCAAGTATTACTATTATCTTGTTGCTGAAACATAAAATGTAGCTCTCAATTTCTAAAAATGTAGCAAACTGGTGCCAAAAGCCAGTGCTGTGATGTAAGGCATGCATGTAAAAGCTCTTTTTAACTATATCCTTTGTTCTATCCCATTCACATCAAATACACCCTTGCACTGTGTGAAGGGATCCACCATCAGTATTTATACAGTTATACAGATATGCAGTACCTACAAATGTGGGCACAGCGGCAGCACGTATTGTGGCACTTGTGGTCAGAGATACACATCAAATTTGAAGATAACCTGAGATGCACTGCAAAACTGCACTATAGCATCCTGTGCAAATGAAACAGAACTTATGCTGCATGTCAATGCACTGACACAATAGCTGACATTAAACACCTAATGCAGATTACCTTTTCTTTGTTGCTCAGTTTGATGTTTTCAGCCTCAGACTCTTGACTGCCCATAGGTTTAAGAAGTGCACAGATGGTTATGAGACCCATGCTTGCAGTAATCCCCAGGTTATGGAACATAGTTATGTGATTAATTAATAAGCTCCACCAGGCTGAAGGTATGCTGTGGTTCGGAGCCAGGAAAATGGCCCTAATTCCCCCGCTCACAGCAGGACTGTTCCAAGGTGGCTGGAAAATGTGCAGTTGAACCGAAAACCCACAAATAAACCATCAGACCGTGTGTCACCGGGAATAAATAAGGAGCCCTTATTAAGACATCGTGCATCTGAATAAATGAATCAAATGTGTTGAGGAAAGTATAACTCTAAAGATGTGCCTTGAATAAAACTATCCTCGACACTGATTCAGTCTGCAGTAGCTGGCACTGACTGCGTTGGCTTTCAGGTAACAGATCAGCATCCAAATTCCTCCTCAGCTTTGTGAGACACATACAAAAGATTTCTTTTTTTTTTTTTTAAGTATGATATAATCTAGAGCACCTGCATCCAGTCCTATTTTACAATGTATGCCACTGAACAGGTTACCCCCCCCCCTCAGTGCAGTGACATAGGAAAGATTCTAAATCCCAAAACTGCTACAGTATTTAATTTAATTTTCAGCCGAAATAAATCTTAATCATAATAAAGCTTCTCTCTAATTCACATGATTATGTAACATTTTCATTCATGCATTAAAAAATAATTAAACTCTCCTGGTTCCTGGAAAAATAAGGCAATTCTATGTTCAGTATTCCATGAAATACAGTATTACAAACCTCTGACTACATATTTTTCCTCTAAGGACTGATCAGGCACGTTTACAGCTTTCACTTGGTTGTCCGGTTTGATTAGAGCACTTTGATGTTTCCTAAAAAAAAAAAATCATTTGCACCAAATCTGGCACTTGTTTTTTAAATTAATCATTTTTTTTTTATTTTAACCACATGTTTTCAAACGGCACAATAATTGTGCTCTTAATGATGTTAGACTGCAGTTAAAGGCAGAATGACGCTATGGAATATACAGTGCTCGATTTGGTTCTCAAAGTCAATTAAAATGCCTTGTTGGACTTTTTTTTTTAAGACCAGTGTGCCAATTGTCTGTGATGTACGCACTGATTAATTTACTAACTGGTTATTCAAACAGCATTCATGTCTAATTTACTCTGTGAACTAACAACTATACCTCTATCTTACATCATATATTCATAGTGTTTGTTACTGCTTTGGCCTTATTTGTGCCTATTGGCCAGCAAACCTTGCAGTTTCTACACCCAATGCATTTAAATGGCGTTTTACTCATTAGCCCAGGAGCGGGGCATGCATTGGCTTGCTCATGTGCAACAACCGTGTCTAAAGTGTAAAAATCCTGTGTAAAAGTATGAAAGAAGCATGAGCATGATAGATAATGTATTAGAATTATTCCATGTGCTTCCTCATGCGTGTGCATACTGAGATGCAAAGAGAACCACGATTCTCTTAGCATGTCAGGAGACTGATGTACGGATGTTGCCAAGAAAAGAGTTCAGTCAGAAATTCATAATCAGTCTCTTGACAACTTTCACATCTCCGGAGTTCTCTGAATTACTGCAACCACCACTTCCTAGTAATTAACATATCGCTTCTTGCTTCCTTGACATGGTAACCTATGCTGTTTTCTCTTAACTCAAAATCATTCACTGTTTTATAAACTTACTGTCATTCACCTCCTTTTTAAAATGAGTTATGAGAGGAAATACAAAGCAAAACATCAGGCGTTTATGGCGGATTGTGGAAGCTATGAGGATAGACAAGTTATTAATTGTGACTATGAAACATGTCAAGTGATGATAAATCTTACATCAGAGAAGGAGCACATATTTTCCCCATGTATTATATGAAAGGGTAACCCAAATTGTACCAGGCAGTGGCTCCAGTGTTCTAAAACCCATTGGTGCTAGTTGCTATCTGGCTCCACAGTGCACCCATCACATCTGCCACACTGTCCTCTGTGCTTCTGCATAACAGCTGTACATAAATACTTTACATATGTTCCTTCTGTATATGTAATTTAGCTCTTGCTTTTTGCTTTTGCATTTACATGCTGCAGTATAAAGACAGAAAGTCATTTAAATACTGCAATGCAGTGTTTTGAAGGAAGTTAACTTCCTCATTTGCTTGAGTTCTTGGGTTGTTCGATCACTCTCTTCCGTTGTTGTTGCAAAGGACAAACTTGTTTGTCTAAAGACAGAAATGTTTATGGCTGTTCTGCATGGCCACGAAGGAGGGGGCGAAAAGTGTGGCTTCACAGCCTTCTGTCTCACACTTCCTCCCCCATCTCTTTCCAATAATTTAGGTGTCTTTGCGTTCTCCATGCAATTAATTGCACAAGTCTAACGAAGTGAGTTCAACCCAAATCCGATGTTTATAGATATCTACCAGCGAGACATATTTTCTTATGTTCAATATCACTAGAATTTCAAGTTCTGCAATTTGAGTAGCTGGTGTATGGATAACATGTATTTGTAATGATTAAATCAATATTAGCTCCATCATTACAAGAGGTTGAAGGGATTTGCAGTGTCTACACAGTGGATTTGAGCTACAGCTGTGGATGTATTTTGGAGTTGGGATCCTAAAGTTTCAGCTAGATCAAAGGTGCTGCAGTGAAACCTTCACTGACCTGTACAGTGAGCTAGCACTTTGTACACAGGTTAGTCCTGTGAGAAGCTCTGGGTCATGAGTATGAGTGCTACTTTGGAACAACACAAGGAAACATTTTGATTGAAGTTTGTCCAGATACGCCACTCGATACAGGATCCTCAAAGATAGTGTATCGGGAGAGAACCAGATCTCACACCTACCTGATCTAACTGTAAGGATTCAGACTTCTTTATTGATTCGTGAGCACACTTCATGCACATTGTAATTCTGTGGAAATTTCAGTGTCTCTGTGGTAGCTGAGTTTAGACACATGGGTAGATAATGGTGAGCTACTGTATGTCTACAACTTATTTTAGGCCACCCTGCTGCTTTCACAGCCGTACGTGCTGCTTGAGCATTACTTGGAAAATTAAATGGGCCCCTGAACAGGTTTGAGTAAAAGGAGGGAAATTTTAACAATTCTGTTTTTAATTCTATTTTATGAGCCACGGCAGATTCTCCTAACAACAATTGCACTCGGCAGATAATGATGGCTTAAATATATACTCGACTGGGGCCTCGTAATTAAATGATTTGAGGGGGTATGCAGCGAGCTGTGATTTTGTGCCAGTAACTGTTTTGTTTCTGATTATGCTAATACTGGGCATATGGAGCATACAAGAATTTTCTCCCCGTTTGGCTGGTGCATGGATGCAAAAGTGACATAGCTCCCATTCACGGTGGTAATGGGAAGGGTCCTTTGCTTGACTAAGACTCCAAAAAAGCGTGGCATTTGAATTGTTTTGCTTACTTGAACTTTAAGAGGGATTTGGCATGCGTTCTCGTTCAATGAATAAAAATGATGTGAAGTGAGTGTGTGAGCAAACTCGGGGAGCAGCGCCCCTGCGATGCTGTGTTGACTCGCTCATCGGAATTTCACAAGTGTCATTTTGATCTTTACCATCGTCATCTGGCATATTCCACACAATGCTGCGGATTTGGCCCGGTTTTTACTATCCAGGTTACATGGTGTCAGGATAGTTTTTAGTGACTAGTATGATTTGAGTCACTGTAAGAACTTCAAATTTTTCTTTTGTGAGCAGTTGGTGGGCATTCCTGTAATAGTTAGTAGCTGGTAGTGTGTGCCGATACACAGGCGTAAAGTGCTTTACCATTAAGTTGGCCTGTTAGGATACAGCATTGTAAGCCTTTGGTTGAATTTGCATCACTTCTTGCTACAGCGAGATCACAGATCCCTGGAGGACCTGTCTGAATGTCTCGTGGCAAGTTCCCTCATGTAGGACTTCACCCCGTCCTCCCTCCCCCGCTCCTCGCAGACCTCGGACATGCTGGCACTTTGAAATGAAAAAAGCCCTCCTCTGAGTGAGATCAAATCACAGTGAGGCTGGTGCGCACACATCATCCTTCAGAGCTGCAGAAACACAGAGGCTTTTACTCCTAGTAAGCCAAGTGAACTCACAGAGGACCCTAAAAGCCATGTACCCTGTCAGGCTGTATTTATAGAATGTCCCCAAGGCAGCCATGTCCTGATTCTGGGAAAACACAATATAATATTTATATAGTGTGAGCAGAACAATGCAGGGACCAGGCTTTATGCGGGGGCAGATGTAGACAGTTTGTCTATAAATCAAGAGGAGAATTATGAACTCTTGATGAAATAATGTCTGCATTCACGACGGGGATTAGAATGAGAAGCACCGAGGAGCAGTGGACAAATATTATTAGTTTTCACTCAGGTGTTATAATGTCAATCTAATTAGCTGGGGTCTTAAGCCACATCAAACATCTTCAATTTGGCACCGGAGCACTGAATTATACCCTTGTCTCACTGGAAGACACTGACCTGAAGCCCGATTATCATGTTTAGTTTCATTCATCAAAATGGAACCTGCTGCAGTGACAAAACAGTGGAAATAATAGGTGTCAAGACTGAAACCAATAATATCCTGGCTTTCATTATATTGCAATGCATGATTTAATTGAAAGTGTCACGCTGGTGTTAGAAAGTATGAAATATTGATATCACATTTTTGTGTCACTCCTCAGAAATGTGTTTTGTGTTTACCTCACCAGCTGCTGTTACCAAACAGTCTAAATCCCTGCGGGCTTTCTTTCCATGCGGCTTGCGTTTAGCATAATAGGCACAGTAGTGCACTGCCCCAGCGTTTTGCCTCTGTCAGCCCTATTAATCGGAAGTCAAATCACTTCCATTAGATTTCTGGGGGTAAAGCATTTGGCTGGTGGGATTTGCTGAAGCAGGACAGAGAGAGAAAGAGAGAGAGAGAGAGACAGAAAAAAGCAGGAGAGGGAGGAAGATAGAAAGAGGAGCACAAGGCAGAGAGAGAGAATGGCTGCTGCTGATAAGCTGCAGGCAAGAAATACGCAAACCACCGCAGTATATGAGAATGATGAATCAGGGATAATAGTCACCCCACAGTGAATGTTGTCATCATGGGACATTTTCTTCAGAGACAACATTTACCTGTCACAGTATCTGCGTTCAGAGGAGCAATAACGGGCTTTGTTCCCGGGTTTCAAGGTGCAGCTGGGGTGAGAAGGTGGTGATGGTGGTGGAGGGATATGTGGTTTTATAGGAAGAGCAGCCTTGGGGTATGAATGCACTTTCACTGATTTGTGCAGATTGTGCTAAATGGGCCAGGTAATAATTGCTGGCACAAGTAAAGAGGTCATTCCCCCTCTGCAATCGTTTAAGTTTGTTTTTTTTCTGATCTTTATTGCTGGACTCTGCAGTTTTATTATGTGTTGATGGCCTAACTTGCAGTGATAGGACTACTTTATATTTTTTTAAGTGGAGTAAATATCTCCAGGTACACTCAGTTCAAATTCAGATCGTAGACTTCCTAAAGTTTCTGTTGATGTGTCACAGCCCCATATGCACTGCATGTGGTATATACAAACATGTTTGTTGGTATACGTTGAATGAAAACCAGATTCTCTTCTTTCATTTTCACAATCCCGCAAAACAGATTTGCATTATTAGAGTTGTTATTTTGTAAGTTTCAACTATCTATCAGAAAGTGTTTTTATGTGATTGTTAACTGAATATCTTTTGGGGTTTTGTGAACAAAACAAGCAATTGGAAGAGGAACCCTTAGGCTCTAGGAAATTGTGATTTGCAATTTGTCAAAGTTTTGTTATTCCATCAACAAACAATTGGATAAAAAAATCAACAGATTAACCAATAATGATTATAATCATCATTTGCAGCCCACGTAATATCCTGCCTGTGACCTTACTGACAACCAAACTGTGATATAATTGAAAACATCCTCAAGGCTCCTTTTTCAACCCTGCTGTCACACCCCGTCCACAGAGGTTATGGCTGTTGGGTTGATTTCGCTCAGCTGTTAGTGTCTCTCTATGGATTGAAGTTTAGGGGCCCGATATGACTAATGGGCATGTTAGACAACCGCCAGCAGTCCTTGTTGAGAGATTATGGTACCATGCTGAATCCGCAGACCTCCTGCTGGCCAGCAGGATTCCTGTTGCCCCGCTGTTTAAGCTCGGTGTTGACGGGTCAATATGATGGACACCGGACCAATCGGTCATAGTGGCCCATCTGGGTGTGTGAGAGCTGGGAGGCAGAGCAGCCTGACCTCACACTGCGAGGCACCAGAGCTCCAAGCTGGCATCCGAAGAGAAGGGAGCTTAAGTCTTATTAGAGAGGGTATTACATCCAAAACACAGACACGCCACTTATTAAGACAACACTATCTGGGGAACAAAACAGGAGATTAAAGACCCATCCCATTATACTGTAGGTCACAGAGGGCTCCTTGGCACTCTTGTAATCTGGAAACAATCACCCATGCTTGACTAACCACCAGGGAGTCTGAAAACATTTCGTTCTTTGACTCATTGGGACATTTTTCCTATAGCAACTTCCAGGGCCACAAAGGCAATATAGCAGTCAATTCACCCACTATAGGTTCCAATAAGAACATAGTGATGCAGACCTTTCTGCCCAGGTGCACACAGTGTGGAAACAAAGTTGTCCCGCCATGCTTTATAAGTCATTATCAAGGAGCAAGCCTAACAGATTTCTTTGGCAGGACAATCTTGTATTGCATACCAACCCGCATATCACTTGCTGTTTTGATTTCTTGCCTTTCTGCCTCTCGACACAGCTGATGGCCTCTCTTCCAGCATGGGTAATAAGAGCCGAATGCATTAACCTTGTTTTCATTTACTCCCCGTGGATACAGCATGGGCACACTGAGTTGGAAATTCTTCTTCTTTTTTGGCAGCATACTTTATCACCGGTGGCACTTTCTGTTAAATCTAGGGACCTTTTTGTAACCTCCCTTCTTTGGTCCTGAGAGAATTCTCCTGGAGGTGACTCCACTTCTGCTTGTGGATTGGGAGTTTCTCAGCCCTCGATCCATGCCTCAGGCTGCCATGTTAATTTCTTAGAGCCCTCCTGAACTGCAGCTGCCAATAAAAACGCGGATGGGTTTTGATACTGAATGGCCCCAGCTTAAACACGTCGATTTTGTAGACACTACAAAGGTCTTGATTTTCACTGTTAGAGTAGTTTTGGGCAATCCTAACCTCAGTGGAAAGCGTTCAGACGCCCACTTTTAACTCGCTATACAGCTGTTTTTCACTAATAGAGGAGCACAGAGCAGAAGAGGAGACAGAATGAAGTTACTTCAAAGACTGAAAAACAAATAACACTAGCTGCAAGTTGAGGCAAGGGCAAATATTTATTTCATCAGTTCTCAACTTCAACCTCTTTTTAGGTAGAATTTAAACACAATTGCACAAACTCATTTTGCCCTAATGACATTTCCATCACAACTCTAGTTACTACACATTCTGCTGTCGAGATAATGAAATCTTGTGTATAACTACAGAGGTTAGAGCAGTGTCTGTACAAGAAGTCAGCCTTTTCGAGGTAAGTGACTTCATAAAATTTAATGGAGGGTATTACTGTTCATGCCTAAATAATTTCCCCAGTATAAAACCCCACTGGGCTATGTTTTACAACTCCTCAGCTTTCATATCTTTCATTCTACTTACATATTTGCATTTGCTTGATTTTTGAATAGATAATAGATATACTGTATATAGATAATACCGTACAGTAGGTGCTGCTTCGTTAATAGTATGCACAAGATGTTATTGCTACACCACAGCCTTGATGCTCCTTCTTTACATCCTGCTCAGCATTGCCTTGCATTTCAATACACACAGGGGCCAGAAGCACAGTTGGCACTCTCAAACCTGATCGTGCTTTTAATGCGCACAAGCTATTAATCAGCAGTTTTATTCTAGGCCATGGGGTTTATGAGACACACTGTTACTAGGACTGTGGGTTGCCCTGCATAGTTTTTCGACCCATCACAGTGTAACAGCTGTTTCATGGCATTGGGGGAACTTTTGAGGAAGATTTGACCAATAAAACCTGTAGACCTTGGCCTGTAACACAGAGGATGCAAACAACACTTTGTCACTTTTCACTTCCCGCATGGCAAAGACAATTCTGTTTCATTTGGTAAGCTAAAGATGCTTGGTATGCTAAAGGATGGTCTGTTGATCCATTTGCACAGTAGCTCTTTTTTCCCCTTGGTGACCTCACTTCTTCAAGGGGTTGCTATTATGGGGTTAAAGGTTAAACGCGTAAGAATTGGCCAGAAGTTTAGTTTAACATTCCAAAATTAACTAAAATTATCAACAGAATGTAAAGAGAAAATGTCAATGTATGTGTTGAGTTGCTGAGATATCTACTGAAGTTAGCATGCTAACCAGCTAGCCCGGCTCTGTCTGGTCATACTGTCTTGTAATACCACTTTGTGCCTGAGAGGTGATAGTGAGTCACTGTAGCATCCAGTCTGCCCTGAGTCCAACATGAGAGGAAGTAGCACTGCCCTGAGCCAGTAATGGTGGAACCAGGCTAAATGCTGTTGAAAATTTCACTGTAGGGCTGTTAATATGTCACTTTATTAAGTTTTATATTTTTTCAGGCAAGCAAGTAACCATTCAGATTCCCAATACGTGGTCAGTTGATACATATGATGGCTATTTTGGAAGTTGCACCAACATTGTCGGAGCAGCTGGTTGCTGCTGCAGACGCTGGCCGGTTGAGACATCAGCTGTTCATGTCAGCCGCATCATCCAATGAACTGCACTGGGTTACACCAGCTATGTGTAAGCTGGCATGAGCCGTTTGGCATCATGGCACACTGTAGTGAGCTGGATCGATATCGAAATATCATATCAATAAATGAGGTCTCAAATGGATGACTGTGTTGTAAAATGGCATGCAATTAATGAAAAAAATGATGCAATGTGGCAAAAAAAAATGCTGTTTGACCATTAGTGAGTTCTGTGACATTTTATAATTTACACCTACCTTAGGGGCATGTGTGTAACTATGTTTTAAATTATCTCCAAGGTGCAGCTGCTTTCTGATATGTGCAGCTCTTTTGTAATTTACCACTGGCATTTTGGATATCTTGACAATGATGCACAACTGTATGCTGGTGGAGCGTGATGCGTTTGGATCAGGTGGCCAGTTCTCACTGATAATACCAGTGACATACTAATTGGTAGCATTTCTATGTCAATATCCCATGTTAAGAAATAACCCTTTAAATGAAGGGAATGAAAACAGGTAAAAAAAAACATCCTAGTGTTCCGAGGGTTATCAAGCAAGTTCACATGGCGGAGAAACAGGAGCTTTGATGCATTGTCAGTACAACGGGCTGTCAGTTAGAACCCTGTTAGATACAGAACCGTTGGTTAGCTTTAATTTGATTAGCTCACTGTCTGAGAGTGTATTAGTGCTCAATGGGGACAAAGTTTGAGAGCAATTTAAGTATTCAAATTTAATTAATTTTAAAGGGATTAAATTTTATAATTAAAAAAAGTTGCCACAAAAGATGATTAAAGATACTGTAACTGGAATTGAGTGTTCAGAAGTCGTGCCAATTAAGACTTGTGCTTTTGTCTCAGGCTACCTCGTGTTGCTTTCTAGCACTGATTTAGGCCTCACCTCTTTACATTACAGTGTATGCATTTCAATCTCTGTGGAATGTTTTAAAAGCGGTGTCTAGAGGTCAGCAGCAAGCGTCTCATTAGTAGTGTGAAATAGTGTTAACTGAAAGGCAACTTTTCATCCCATGGTTCTAATCATCTGTATTTCATAATGTATGACGTATTGGTCCATGTGTCTTATGTGTGTAGGGAGTAGTATGATAACTTAGACTCTACTGCAGCTTTTGAATGGGGACATAAAATATAATTTTATCTTTGTAAAATACATTTTTAAGTCGGTGACAAAAAAGTCAAGTGAACACATTTGCAGTGGCCCCAAGCAGGAAGCCATAATATGCATTTACAGGACAAACCGCTCATGCTCAAAAATGACTCCATAAAACACAATTGGCACTGTTGATGGGTAGATCATAAATCATTTTCATAAGTGTAGTGACTCCTTCTTGTTAGGGGTACAAAACTTCTGAATGTGCACATATACTTGGAGGTGTCGGCTGCATTTAAATGATTTTTTAAATCAAGTTGAGTGTCAATATTTTAAGTGGCTGGGTGGATAAGTAAATAACTGGAGTACTTAGCATTTTATGTCTGGCTGTGTGGCATTTCTGTTAATAATGCAAGAGCTTTGTAACTCTATTAAATTTGCTTGCATTGTCTGAAATGTCTCTGTTTACTTGTAGGCTAATGAAGTATACCAGTAAATACAAGGAGGGAGGCAGTGCAACAATGTTTACAATGATGGCATGACAGAATCATTTCAGGTACAGAAACATTTTAGATCGGCTATGTTGAGATCATGGCTCAAATTGGAAATGCCAATCTGTCCCAAAAATATCCTGCCTGCTCACGAACAAAGTACCTGAAAGACAACTTGAACTTTTTAACTGTAATTATTTGGTATTAAAAAAGGTTAAGTGTGTTGGGTATCTCCCTAAAATGATCATGGTTATATTATAAAATATTTTTGATGCAAAGACCTTGGTATGGTCCTCTTTGTTTAAGCTAAATTGCTCTCCACATTAAATACTCCAAAAAAATAAGTAAAAATGATAAAATAATCGTCCCACTGTGCGGTTGTTGAGATGCTTGCAAGTCTGAGGTGAGAAGGCATCGCAGATGTCACAGATATACCGTACATGAGTGCTGTACACAATCAGCTTCAGCAACTACAGACCTGTGCCAGTGATTTGTCCCCGTGTCCACTGCAAACTAACCCCATGTGACCCTGGGAGAGGGCCACAGCGGGAGTCAGCAGACGGGCTTCCTCTCGGGGGAGCTCCAAGAGGTCACAGGGGCATCACTCCAAAACTTTGGCAAGGGTATCCTCCCATCTGTTAAGAAAATAAGTGCTGTCCGGTGATTGGCCTTCTGATTGACTATGGCAACGTGGCCTTGAGAAGGCGGAGACAGAAAGAGAGTTCCCTGCCAACAGCTGCATCCCTGCAGAGAGGGCTGTTTAGGGATTTTATCCACCCATCCATCCATCCATCCTGGGCTGGGATCTGGTGTATTTAAGCCATGCTATCACCTCAACAGATTGCATATATTGCACATTTGCATATATATGAGACCCCCTATTTTGACAGTTTTTCAAGCGGCATCTGTCATCAGTCTCATGTAAATCTCAATAAAAAAGTGAGAGATGTCATTCCATCTTGAAATAAGAGGATAATAGTGGGCAATGCTGCAGTTACTGTCAATACACTATGAATTTACAAAATGGAATGGATGCTGTCATTGTATAGCCCCCCTGAAAGAATATGAAATCATCCGTATTAGCTTGTCCCACACTCAGACTACTGGTGTTTTCAGGGGAAAGAGCAACCAAACGCTGAATTTGTTTGGTATGTAGCTCGAGGTGTCTACAGAGGGGAAAGTAACAGGTTCTAGTTGTGAACAGGTTCTTCCCTTTCAAGGCAAGTTCACAGTGTAAGGATGGCACAACATCAGCATAACATCTTGTTGAAAGAACGCGAAAGGGATCGTGTTTTGCTTTGCCTGATTCCAAACAACTTTTTTTTTTTTTTTTTTTGATCCCAACATTGAACCTGATCTGCTTGTCTGTCCATCCATCATCCACTTTATAGTGAGCTGCTAAAGATATTTTTTTTGTGAAGCTTTAGATAACGGTGCTGTTTGGCCTAAAGGGAGTGCTGCGGGGCTTGTATTGTCTTGTCAGAATAAATTTTGATGAAACCTCACAAAATACATTCTTTTTTTTTCTGGCATTCTGGCAAAAATCATGAAGGTTTTGTGTAATTAAAATCTCTACTCAAGGTCTGCTTGTTAAATAAAGTGCTGCAAGGCTTGGAGAGACACGTAGTGCTTCGAGTGTGTTCCTCGTCTGCCCTGTTGTCTCCTCTCGGTTTTAAGCGCGTGAAAAAACCTCTAAAGGGAGGCATTTAGAAAGCACCCTTATCAGATATCTTCACCTGCGGGAAAGATGGAAAGCGAGATCGATAATTGGTCGAGGTTGTTTGGGGCAGGTTGTCCTGTGCGGTGTTCTTGTAAGCTGACAAAAGTTATGTTTATAATGCTTTTTATGTATCCTTCATTTTGAAAGTACTTAACATCTTTGCCCTTGCCGGTGCATTGTTGTGCATTACAGCCACCTGTCGATCATTGGAATAGTGTGACCATTTGGCAGGACAGCGTATCGCATGATCCGCGTACATGTGTGTCCTCATGCAAGAGATGAGCTAAACAAGGAGCCACTCATTAGAAAATTACTCCACTGCGCTACTAGATGTCAGAAACTCCTTTGCTTTTTTAATAGCAAATCAAACACAAGGGGAATTTTCCATGACTTTAACTCTATAGGACTCATGTATATGTTTGCATTGCTATATATGAGAAGTATAAGCTGAAAAAAATATATATACAAAAACCTGTTCTGATGAACCTTTCTCGGAATCAGTTGTGAAATTTTAAATATGAGGGTAGCATGCACATACAGTAGAAGTATCCAGTGGTGTGTATTGGTGCATGTCCTGCCAATTTGTTCTGGCAAATCCCAGCTTTCTCCTGTGTTAAGTCTCTCTGCAGTCTCAAACCCACAAGTCATGTGGCTGCCAGCATGATAGATGGCCACACAACCGATTAACCATGTTTTACGCTCGCTTGAATTAGATAGATAGTATTTCTGTCAGAGGAGCGAGCTGAGACAGGAGGATTAGGATGTGGTGTTTTTCCACCACGGCATCGCCTCTGTTGTCTGTTCTTATTCTTGTTCCGTTGTTCGAAGACAAACACGCACAGACACACAAATTCTTACACACGTTGACGCACACATACACATAACAAGAGCCTTCGCAAAATATCAGCTGTGGCAACTATTCTTTTTTTTTTAAAAAAACACCCTTCTTCTTTTTCATTTATATTTTGCTTTTTCTCTTCACCAGTAAATGTGTTTCCTTATATGGATATTTCTAAACTGACTGTGATGGCATAAAGAAACTCTTGTTTCAATAAACAATGAACACTGTAGTGCTAAAGAAACCATCAAACTGCTCATTGCATCATGTAATCCTAACAGAAATTCATACAAGTTTGTTTGTTTTGCTGTTTTATTCAGTCATGTAGTTTATATAATAAAGGCTTACGATACCGTTGTGGGAGTTTATCTGAAGAATCATCCTGAAGTGTGTGTGAATCAGCCTCCACATTTTACCTTTTTATTCATAACTCATTAACATTCTGTGTTTTCTACAGTCTTTTATGTCTGTCTCAGAACAGATGTACTTCTATTGTGTCTAACCCACACATGAGTGATAATGTTGCATGTAAATACGTGACCTTATCTGTTTATTCCACTGAGGAAACCAAAAAAAGAAAGAAAGAAACAAAACCCAGAGCAATTCAGACACAAATGATATATTTATATGTTGTTAAAGTGTGAACTTCAGTACAGTCTGTAAGTACACTATACAAAGTCTACCAGTTGTTGATTTTCCAGTGCAGCAGAGCAATGACATCCCATTACAATACCAGAGCCATTAAAAACATCCTCAAAGTAAAACGTTAAGTCAACATTAACTTCATTTCCATCATTTCATTTCGAATCCAATGTGCTGGAGAAGGAAAAAAAACATGCCATCATTTTAATACAGACTTTAGTGTATATCTGCAACACTGCTGTAGACCCCAAAGTTCCCTATAAGGATATAAAGCTGAGATGGGGGATGAATAACATAACCTAACTTTTTTTTTTTCAGTGTTACTTCCTTAGATGGCCTTTTTTTAGATTTAAGATTGTTTTTCGCGGAAGTGCAGATATTCACACCTTTTTAAACACCATAGTTACAGAACTGTGAGTTTGTTGAGAAGAGTGATCGGCTTCTGTGCCCTGAAAATGAAGCTATTATCGGTGTGTTCGCTAACCGTGATCCAATTAACATGTAGAAGTAACTTGAATTATTAATTATACATGAATCCCAAAGTAAAATATTGTCTTACCTGTTGATTGTTTGCCAAAACACTGAAATAAGTTGTTTTTTTCTTAAATATAGACTCACAATCTTCTTTAGAACTACAATGATTAGTTTATTAATCAATTATTTGATCGACTGAAAATAAATTACCAACTATTTTGATAATCAATTAATTGTTTTGAGTCATTTTTGTATCCTATTCTATTCTTGTTTCCTATCTTTTTTGTTGCCACTGTAAAGCTTAGTGAGCGGCTTTGCAGGTTCACAAGTGCACACCATAAGTCATGTTAGGATGTGGTCCACCGCAGCTGTTCAACACCTCTCATTGGCTATCCAAAATGTCATATTGAATGCTTTGGTTTGTGTCAGTCTGCCAGGAAATAAACTTCTTCCACCCAAAATGAGCGCCTCAACAAAGGCAACAACAAAGAGCATGTGAGCAGCAGTTGATCTCTGCGTTTGAGAAAGTGAAGTTCAACAGTAGTGACTCGTCCTTGTTACGCAGTCAGTCGTGAAAACTGTCATGAAGGGCTTGTTGTCTGATTGCACTCTTTCAAGCTACAAACAGTCAACAGCTACCTTCCTTTCAGTTAAAGTAACCAGACTTTATGCCTCATATGAAATGTCGGTGTTGCATAATAATCTAAATGAATTTTCTGAGGCTCCTCTGCCTGGAGCAAAACATAAATATTCTTTATGTCTCTTATATTATAACATTCAACGTAACAGTTTAACCTAATGATAGCATCCCACATGCGTTAGAAAAACATGCATCGTTTTAAATGTTTTCTTTTTTGTGTGTTTTTTTTATTGGTGCTTTATTTGTTGTTTAATATCTTCATATATTTCACATGATTTACCTTTTCTCTCTCTCTCTCTCTCTCTTCCTGTCTCTAGGTAAGTGTGGCTTGGTTTTCCTCTTCCTACATCCTGAAACAAGCACCTCTAACCCCACCTGTCAGAGAATGCCCCTTGGAGATAGCGGGTGCCGAGGTGATTCATCGGTACCAGTGCCGGTTAAAAATATTCCTCCTCCTCCTTCTCCCTCTGCTCTGCTTCCCTCTGACTGTCAGAGGAAATGAAGCCAGCTCCTGCTTACCCCTAAACAGGAACGGAAAGGGACTCTGTAAGCTTGTATCATTTTAATATCCCCTAACTCCTTCCGTGCATGGAATATGTGTTTGACTTGGTGTAAATTGTGAGGGCTGAATGGTGTCAAGGCAACTGGGAAAAGGGGGCGTACAGTTTGGGATGTGGTGGACAGACGCAGCGAAAGGACAACTGCGGTCTTTAGAGGGAGGCAACGTGTTGTCTTTGTGCTAAAAAGCTGTCTTTTCCAGTTCAGCTCCTGCTGAGGACTGATTAGTAGGTAGTGGGTTTGTCCTTGTCTAGCATTGATGCACAGAACCAATTAATCATTGTTCTTTATCTAGACCTTTATTCATTTAGGTTGTTGACAAAGAACGTTGTTGACCTTGTGCTTTGTGGGTTGCTCTTTGTCGTTTTCTGCTATATACCTTTTCCCAGTCAGATACTCATTAAGCACAAGAGGAAAATGAGCAGGCAGAAAATGTGTTCATTCCATTTGAGGTTGAAAAGTTTTCTCAACTCTGAGAGAATCATGACCTTGACAGGGGACGATAAATAATTATCATTACAATGTCTCTGATACAGTTTTGCTCCATGTGATTATCCCTCCCTCTTTGTCCTTCCTGCTGATATTGGCCTGAAGTACGTTTTATCTTCACCTTCCAGGCGGACCAGATTAATCCAGTGAAATGTGTTTTAGCTAAGTCAGTGCACTAAATGGGGAGAAGAGGGAACCCGGTGGTTCGGTGTCTCTTGAATTACAATGAGTATGACTCCTCTTTTTTTTTTTTTTTTTTTTCAAAAAAACGAGAGAACGGTGTTTATGCTGTAAAGATCAATCACTTCATAGAGCATTGTTTGGGTTTTAACTTTTGAGGACCTTGTTGGCTTTTGGGGATGACGAATTTTTCAGCAATGCTCTTGTGGACCCGACATCCAACTGATGCAATGAGGCTGCAATTGTTTTTGCTTTTGAACAGTGGTTTCTCAGATTGCCGGAGTTGCCTTACTGTTTCTGCTGGAATGGCTCTGCTGCCGAGCCATTCTTCTCAGCTTCAGTCTGCAGCTTTTTATTGGGAGATTGTGTGCTGGGTGAGGCGCAGCAAATTAGCCAAGGCTTGCGAAGGTTAAATGCTGCTTCTGGGGACTTTGTGCACGAGGCGGGCAGCGCCACATCACTGGCGACTCCCTTCTATTTTTTTTTTTTTTTTCTGTCTTGTCAGTGATGGCTGTCCACACATCACGGCCCATTCATGTCCCATTGTGAAACAGTGTCCATTGTAATGCCATCACATTACGCAGAACATATTCATTTTTGGCAGCAAAACAAGAATCCAACATTCATTTTCACTCCATTCATCTTCATATTTCTTTGCGTGTTCACAGTGTGAGTGAATTGGAGCTTTGTTCACGTCCACACAGATGACCTCTTAGTTTTGTCCTCCTGTTTGTCCTCGGCACCCTCGCTCAATGGGTTGCTGTGTTCACTCTGATACAGACACAACATGGCCCCTAAAAGCCCAAGGACTCCCAGATGATGGAGAGGCTGAGACATCTGCCGTGGAAGTACAGATGGTGGCCTTGAATACATTGAACTCTATTGAAGCTGAAAAATATGATTTCAATCTAAGTAAGCTATATTGACTGAGACATCTCCTGGAGTAGTCCTCAGGTTGTTGGTGCAAGCTGTGGGTGGTGGATTTGATTGCTTTACAGTAATCTTACAAGAAAGCAGTGCCTTATAATTATCTCCATAAACCAGCAATATGTTGTTTACATGGAGATACAGCATCCTGGATGTACTGTATAGTTATGATTACCGAATCATAGATAGCGGCTTTAAGCAGGCGCATGAAAATGTTAACTTTTCAGTGTTATGTAGCCTACTACATGAATTTGACTCTAAGAAGTAGCTCTGTGTTAGCAACCTTTGCCATTTTATTTCACTGTGTTCATTCGTTCTGACATCTTGTTCATGTTCATGCCAATTTCTGTTTGCAAGTTTTTTTTTGTGTGTTCTTTTCTTTTTTTAAAGTGACCATTAGCAAGTGACATGTACCGCCGGTGTCATTTTGAGTCGACTCAGAAGCCGTGGTAGCTGCAGCAAGGTGCAGTTGACATGTTTCAAGACAACCAAAGGAATATGTTGACATAAGAGCTGTCATTTCTCTGAATCATCTTCCAGCTTGTCTACACAAGAGGCGTCCCAGCCACAACATGTCACGTCTGATGGAACAGATTCGCTTCTATTTTAATCGTCATCCTTGTTTAACCTTCATCATAAGCACGTTACCTCGACATGAAGCATATTTGCTTCTATTGAAGACTATGCTATTCTGTTTCACACGTGCGACTACAGTGATTGTGTCGTGTGCTATGAGTGCAGCCTAAATGCTGTTGACCTACATTCAGTACTGTGCTTGAACGCACGCTGGGTAGATACTGACGGAGGACTGAAGCTGCTGCTGATGCTCTACCATCAAGTGCACTGTGTAGAGATTGTGTTATAACAACCCGTACAGCTGTGTCAAACTCATCCGCATTCTTTTGTAGCTGTTTTTCATTGGTGTAGCTGGGGAGCAAACTGCAACAGTTACGTAGGAAAATGAAGTATGACTCTTAATTGCACCTGCAAAGCACAGATTGGTTGACTGTTCCTCCAGATATGTCAGTGAGCAACGCACCAGACATATAAGAATCACTGAGCAAATCTGAGATGTAGGCGGTGATTAAAAGGTGTGAACTCATCCTGTGTCTGTTAAATAATTTCCTCAACTACTTACTTTACCCTATTAATGAGCAAGAATGAGTCTACTTCTACTTATCAGATTGCTATGAGATTGAATTTAAATATTCGGGGGCCACAGAGGATGACTCATTTTGTCAAAAGCCACCATCGAGTCAAAAATCCCCCTTGATTAACACTTGGCTCCATGATGTACATGCCGTTGAACGTTTGTTTGACAACTTGGACTTCACATGACTGATTTTAACTGTAAACTTTCCATGAACTTATGAACTTAAAATTACTCCACACTCACTCATTTTTCCTCTCACCTCCTACCTTAAGAGCAGTCGTTTCGCTGAAAGTGAAACATTTTTAATTCCCACGGATGCATGGGAGCACGCATGCATAACCGAGTCTAACTCAAGGAGGAGCCTTATTCTGAAAATCTTGAGAGAGTTGAGTTGTTGTCAAAATCAGCTAAATATTCAGCCATGACAGAGTAGGAGAGAGAGGAGGGAGTGCCGGGAGGAATTTGTTGGAGTGTTGGAGAACAGAAAGTGTAGCTTAGTATTTTCTAAAAGATTTTCAAAGTCATGACTGAGTATTTAGCTGATTTCGACATAAACTCAACTCTCGTGAGATTTCAGAACAAGGCTCCTCGAGCGAGACTTTTTCCAATTATTTGCCATAATTTCACAATTTTCATGCACGAGTGTAACTCCATGTTGTTTACTTGTGTCTCTGAGCTTAAATACCACATCAACTGACGCGACACCGGTTGTTTTCAACAGGAGAGCATGTAGCTGTTGAGATTCAGGTCTGACTCCATGACTACACCGAGATTTCTGGTTTGGTTTGTGGTTTTTAAAATGACCAAATTACCAGTTGAAGCTGTTCTTCCTTGGTTCCAAAGACAATTACAGTGCAATTTCAGTGCACTTACTCACTGCTTGTATTGGACCATAGTCCTGAAGTGATATGGTTATATAAATCTGTAAGTCGTCGTTCAAAAAATAATGATACTGGACATCATAATTCAAACTAATATAAACTGTGCAGATGGACATGGTTTCAGAATCAAAAAATCCTCACACACGCCTCAGTCATATAAAATGCCCCACGGACACACACTAGTGCCATTTTCTTGAAAACAGTTGCTTTGGAAAAAGCGTCCACTAGCTCGCCAGGCAGCCTCTGTTCTCTTTGTGCGTTCTGTGGAAGGTGAGTGTGTGCCAGGCCTTCAGACACTGCTTGTCCATCCTTCCTTCGTACCATGTCTGGCTGGTGTCCTCCCACCACTGCAGCTTCGTGTTTGGAAGGGCCAGCAGGGCCAGCATGGAGAAAGGAAGGAGGGCCGTCTGTGCCCAGCCTGGCCACCTGGCTGCCCAGAGGGGAAGGGGGCGTGGAGGGCGGTGGAGCAGAGGAAGCGGGTCAGCGGGAAAAAGAGACATTTCCCCTCCTCTTTCGTTCTCTAGTTTTCTCTCCGGCCTTCTGTTCTTTCATCCGCTCTTTTCTTACTCTTTCTTTTTTTTTTTTTTTTTCTTTCACACATTGTCCCTCTCACGTCCAATCCTGGTTTTACCAGACCACTGCTTTAATCCGCTGCCTTTTATCCCCTCCACGGTCTTCTAGAGCCCAATTCATGTCAAGTCTGTAACAAGCTAACAAACTTCATTACAGTGAAAACCATCCAGGGGGAAGAGGTTTGCTGTTGGATGCATGGTACTGTTCTTATGAAAGGAAACTGAAATATTGTGTAATTTTAGAAATCCTACTTCTATGATGTAATCATCTTCTCAATGTACTGTATGTTGTCACAGGAAATGAAAATAAGGAAACATTTTAGAGTAAAAAGTGCTGTTATATTAGACGTAATTCCATGCATATGTGACTTGTAATGGGAATAGCTGCTCATGTGTATTTTCACTAAAGAAGAGATAAAGTAAGCTGTATAACTAATGAGCCAGGTAGCTGAGATTCCATTTCTTTCTTGAGGATGATCCAAAATCTGTTCCTGTTTGTCCCGTCGCTACCTGGCTGTTCTTCACCTCTCCCATTCTCTGCTCCCCGTCTGCTCTCTGTGGCCATGCCAGACTGGAAACTGCTGGGCATTACCTATGGTTCACCTCAATGAACATCTGACAAAAAGAAGAGTATGTTCCACCCGTGAAAAAAAGCCTCACAAACATTTACAGATATGCAACAAAGGTGTGTGGAAACAGGTCGCATATCAGTAAGTGGTGTTGTCGCAACATAACTCTTTGTTTCATCTTGTGACTGCTGATTTACTTCATTAACGGAGTTTGCCTGTTATAGCATATGCTGTCATGTTTTTTTTATATAATAGTTATTCTTCCATTTGCAATATGAAATATCTTTCACAGTTACTGACATCCTGCAGACAGGCTGTTGACTGATGCAGACAGATTGTAGGTCGATGAACTAGCAATTTGGATGACTAGTTTCTTTTTACACAGTATGTGTTTTCAAAGCAACATGAGACGACTAAAATACTGTAAATTCTCAAAGCCCGGCTAGTGTACAGTACATTTCCACAGATCAAATTCCACAGAAGCGTCCTCACCGCTCTTTTCTTCTTAACACAAATATTATCATTTCACATTCATTCATTTTTTTTTTTTCTAGCAGCTTTTACTTTACTGGCCATTACTTGAGAATTCATGGCCAAGAGGCATTTAAAACACTTCCCACCTGTATATTAATATTTGCAATCTGTCTTCACACTGTGAATTGGCAGTTGCGCATTATATTTTTCTGTAACAGTTTTCGTATTTGATAGTGAGTAAACCTGACCCTGCTACAAAGAGAAAATACGACTAGAAGGTGCCATACATAACTTGAATTCAGACTTGCATTTTTTCTGTGTTTATGGAAGGAGTTTTGCACTGACCCCAGATTCATGTTTGATCTTCAAGGTTCCATCAGCGGGCTGTGTTCTTTATTTATAATGCTACCAAAAAGGTTTACAACTTTCTGTGAACATCACTCAAGAAAACAACAACCAGCTTGTGTTAACTTTGGATCGTTTGTCTGTCTGATGCTAGTTTACGCAGTATTTAACCAACTCTTGCCAGGGTGCCCTGTATCACTATGCATCGGATGTGTGTAATATCTTTGTGAACACTTAACATGCATGACGTTATATGAAACTACTTCCCATTCAGAAGACTTTTGCTCGTTAATTATTTTTAAGCTCTTCTGGAGGAGCTGACACACGGTCCAGAGGTCAAACTGTGAGGCCAGGTGAAACTAAACTCACCATATTGCAGTCTCCTCTGCCTCCTCCTTCCACTGCCTCTCCCCTCGGGCTGATAATAGAGATTTGGGCCTTCCCTGCTGCTTGAGCCACCTGTGATATTATCTCTGAGCTCCACCAGGCAAGGTGGGACTCTTAGCCCTCTCTACGGGACGGAGGAATTAGAATAAACTTTACGGCTAAGTGGATTGGATGTCTGGATCTGAAGGATGAGCAGAAGGTATTAAATTGAAATTGTTTCCTTTTTCGCGGGAGAAGAAATATATGTACATGCAGAAAAAGGGCAAAAATATAGTGGTTCTTTGTGTTTATGAAAAGTTAGATCATTGGTTGTTATGCATTCCTGTTGGGTAATAATAGTAACATAAAAGGTCAATTGAGCATACTGCCAAGCAGATCATTTCTCAAAGGCTTCTTTGTATCAAAGAATCTTTAAAAACAGTAGTACCCTAATACCATAAAGGGCTGATGTAGGAGCACTGCAATAAGCTGTAATAATTTTGGCAAGGCAGCAAGCGGATGTTGAGTTTCACTGACTGCAGTGTGTTTGAAGAAGGCTCATGTTTTTATTTGTTTACAAGGGCAAATATTTGCTAAAAAGGAGTGAAAATACTGTTTCCTGTTCGTGTCATTCACCTTTATGTGACTACTATTATTGTTGGGTGACTTAAGCCTTTGGTGATCACTTGGATAAGCTCCATGGCCTCACCGTTGATCTTGGATTGTCATTTAACATTTCAGTGGTTGAATTATGAACAAAATCACATACATTTAATTTGTAAGACAACACATTTTAAGCACCTACTTGGTTTTGTGTGAATATTTTACATGTCACTTTGTACTTAATGTGTAAATACATGTAAGGCTTCAGCAACTTTGAGTAAAAATTATGAACATAATGTCACAACAAGATAATGTCCAAAGTGTCTGCCACCAAATTATGGCTCCTGTTTTTGGGTTTGAAGTGTATAAAATCTTTTACCACAGGTTATAGAATGGTTTGCCTTCACCTGCTTTTCAAAAAGCTTAATATTGGACATAAGTGTCATTTTATCCACTTTTATGCTAAATATAAGTGCCTGCACACTCACCAGCCCTATGTTGACTGACCCTGAGACAGTGCAGCTCTGTGTGTATGTGAGTCTGTCAGGTTCTTATGGTCAATCCACTTAGAAAACGATTTTCGAAACGTTTTTGACGTCCGTCACTCACGTGTCCCACAGAACACATACGCTTCCACTTAATTAAATCTATCAATCCACACTGACTCAGAGACCCTTGGCCTCTCACGGAGACCCAGTGTTTTTTTACACTTAGAATCTCTTTCTGTCGTGTTTAGTGAAGTGTAATCTTCAGAAACAGCTGTTTAAATCAGAAATGTATATATGTTTTGAACTTATTAACCGTATCTACATTCATTGATCGAGGCTCCCAGTCTGTCCGTGAGCTACCGATTTCACTACAGGCAGATTCCTCTCACTCGCTACAGTGAACGGGGAAATAAAATCAATGAATCAATACATACAAACACTGCTGATTTCTTCCCATGGAGCTGACATGAAAACTGTTTTGGTTCGGTAAATTTCTGCTGTCTGTCAGCCCGGTGAAGGCTGTTTACGGGAAACGGAATCAATGTGGATTGGATGACAGAACGCTTGCGCTCTGCTCACGTCTCATTCGTGTCTTGATTCTTATGTGGATTCCCAGTTAGTGTCACATCAATTTTAAGGTTTGGCAGCTTGGCTTGGTTATGCCCTCAAACAGTACCAAATCTGTCATTTTCTCTACATTCTGGTGTTAAATGGGAACAAAGATCTCTAAACCTCTGTCAAATTCATCAGCAAAACCAAACAGCTCATGGAAAATGGTGTAGAATTTGGCCTTTAAAACACTGTGTCAATCTTATTGTATGTAGCTACTGAAATTTAAATGGAGGTTCTTCTGAGGATAATTAGTATTGTTAAGGTTTTGTAAGAAACATTTTCATGTTTGTGTTCTTTTTTTAAATCAACTGAGCTTTGTGGAATTGGATTGTAAGACAGCAGAAGCTTCTTTTTATGTGTGCGAGTTAAAAAAAGAAATCAAGCAGACTTGTATATTACTTAACTACAGTTCCACGATTAGCATCACTTTCATGAGCTAGTAGGACACAACATATAGGCTAATCACACAGGCATTATGGATAATTTTATGGACACCTCCCTGGGTGCACCTGTTAAATGGGCCTTATCATCAAGTATGTATGTGAAGTCTCCAGAGGGAATTTCAAACACTGTTTATTTTGTTCCTGCTCCAAAAGCTCTATAATGATCCAGTTTATGTAAATCAGGTGATTATTTGAGAATAATCTGAATCGCTGGCTTTAAACAGGGGGATTGTGATAGTTGTGAGGAATATTATGATAAAGTAATTACAGAAGTGGAGGATTTCTGATGTTCATTCAGGCTGAGGTGATGAGTATGCAGCACTTGGTGTTAACAGTTGGGTTTAATTGCACGTGGCCATGGTGTGGAGGAACTTTTTGCTCAAATTATGCCGTAGTTAAATAACACATGAGAAGCCAGGGACTATTTAACTAATGAGGTGAATTCACAATTGCATCATCCATCACTTCACGCTCAGCCACATTCCCTCAAGCCCCTCGCCCCCACACCCGCCATCATCACGCTCATTCTGCGAGTGCAGATTTTTCTTTTGCTCTGTTGACATCCAGGTTAAAGCTGATGTACAGGCAGTTTGATAAAGCGCTGCTTTCATACTACAGGCTTTCATCTTTTCAGGATTTAGCGTCATGATGTGCTGCCCCAAAGAAATTGGAAATCTTAACCTTCTGTTTAGCCAACAGACGGGTGAGGAACATGCTGCACTTTCTTTTAGTGTGCTCTCTATGAATGTGGCATTGATCAAGGTCATTAATAATCCAACTACATGCTAACTAATCCAACTACATTTGTGGTTGGATTAGTTTATGTGCATAACCTTAAAAGTGGTAATGAATTTTTAAGAAATTAAAAGTTGCAAAGCATCAATTAAGTCTAACAAAGTAAGAAACACGAATAATCCGAAATGGTGTAAACAAGGCAACAGTTTTGTCAGAGTATAAAGCTGCATTCCCAGATCTACACAAACATAGGATACATTCAGATTTTTTCAAATGTATGTTTAAATGCACATGCATTGAAACAGTTATGGGTTGCCGTAATCATTCCTTTTCAAACTGGTCCTGTTCTAGCATCAGTCCAATATAAGAAATGAGGGATAAATTCCACAGTCTGTGCAAAAATGCATTCTCAATTTCAGCCAAAGCTAATATGAGTTAGCCAAATCATGTGGGTCTCTTCCAGTATTCATTTTTTTAGCATGAAATTCCTTTGTGTTACTATCCTTCCACTGCAGCTCAGCAATGAAACCCTGTCTGGTGTATGGAGAACTTCATACTAAAAAGATGGTGCCACTAGAAGATATTTAGGGCTGCAACTAACTAATCATTTTCATTATCAGTTCATCTGCCGATTATTTTTTCTGGTTAATCAATTAGTTGTTTCGTCCATAAAATGGAGAAAAATGTTGACCACTGTTTCTCATAGTCCAAGATGTTGTAATCAAATGTCTTGTTTTGTCCAATACACAAAGATATTCAGTTTACTTTTAGAGGACTAACGAAACCAGAAAATATTCACATTTAAGAAGATGGAATCTGAATTTGTTTTTCTTCTTAAAAAATGCCTCAAAAACAATTAATCAATTACCAAAATAGTTGGTGGTTTAATTTAATTGTTGGCAACTAATCGATTAATCTATTGTTGCAACTCTAAATATATTATTTTGACATACAGAAAAGATGAATGAAACTACCAGAATAATCATTAGTTATACAAGTTTTGATATTTAACAGCCAATAGCCAGTTTTTACTAACTCACTTTGCTAGTGACAATTTGGTCAAAACATTGCTTAAAGTGCTGGTCTGAGATGCATTTCGACTCTGATGATTTTAAAATGTTCTCCAAGCACTTATTTTGCATACATTAATTTGGGCAAAATTACACAATGTTCACAGTAGAGTACAGCAAGTCTTTTATCAGACTTATTTCACTGGGTGTTTTCCTTTGCCACCTCTTCAAATGCTGTGTATTAATTTGCTGCCTAGAAGACTATGTCCACACTAATACATTTTCATTTTAAAATAATGTTTTAAAACACAAACGAACTCTGTCCACATGATTATTTTAGCACCAAAATAATATCCGTCCATACTAACATGACTAAAAACGCATATAACCTGTCCATTCACGTACACTGAGCATGCATTTGCTGGTGTTAACAGGAAGCAGATTGTCTACTCTGCAGTTGGTCGCTTAGTTGCAGAAAATATGATGATGGAAGAACAGCAAAAGTGAAAAGTAAGACCAGAGGTCCCTTTGCTTGGACTGTTGATGAGGTGGAACTGTCGCATGATAGGTGTGTGACGAATCAGGAAAGGACACATCATGACTGATAACACCCATTTAGGAAGTGAATATGGATGTCTGCGTCATCAGTGTATTTTTAAAATGAAAATACATTAGTATGGATAGCATTTGTCTATCACTGTGCAACAATGTGCTGAATAGTCCTCATGATGTCAATTGAGCCCAAAATTTCTTTTATTTTTCATTGCAGTCACACATCATGGGCTAAGCTTAAAGTACCTTACTTATTCCATTTATCTTGGTCTTTAATCCTGACTTTTAACAAGATGAAAGGGCTAATCTACTCTTGGAAGTAATACTGATGACTACTTAATTGCTTGTAAATTTTTTTCACTTACAAGCTTGTCCAATTGTTTTCTTCCCGTCACTAGATAACCAGGTTTTTTATGGCCATGCTCAGCTAGATTTCTAGAGATTCTCATCCTCAATAACTGAAACTGTTTAGGGTCACCCTTTTTGATGAAATCAAATTCTGGTATTGAATTTTGACACCAATTTGTCCACTGGAATTGACACACTGAGAGAAAATGGTTGGGTGAAATTGGTGAAAATAGCATGGTGTAGCTTTTATAGACTAAGTATAGTCTGCATCTTCACACAGGGCACCCAAGGGAAGCACCACCTCTCTTATTTCATGCCCTTTACATATGATGAAGAGTTCTGTAGTGCTTTTTCAGGAGATACAGATTTCCTAGGTGATAAACACCTACAACTGACATACAACACCTAATTTTGCTACTTGGACCTCATTTCTGCACCTTCCAGATCATGTGTTTTTCAAAAGCCCTGTCAGAGTGCGATGTGAGGTTTCACCTCCGACACTGAAAGATGGGCTGGATATTTCACTGCTGCCAAATTGGCAGTTTGTCTTGCTGTACTTTCATTTATAGCACACCGGTGGCAAATGTAGCAAACTGGACCACACATTTCATACCCCCATGGCAGCAGTATTGATACATTCTGAAATGAGGGATCTGCAATAAACGGGCAAAGAGCTGAAACTGCCACAAGATCACGATTGACCTTGCAGGAAGTCGTTCTTACATCCTTTAACAACCTGTCTGGGCTTCTAAGTGGCCATTGTACCACAGAGCTTCACCAAGGCATTGATTTTATTCCCTAGCAAAGATCCTGTTTCACAAGCTGTGATGTTGTTCACCGGTTTTAATTGGGCTTATCACTTTAGATTAAACACTTTGCAGTCTGTATTGACACAAGGGTCCGTTGAGAGAGGATTGATACCTGGGGAGGCAAGAAGTCCGTGGTTATTAAATATCATTCCATCCTGCCTCTTGGTTGTTTATCTTTCATTATGCTGGATTTTATTAAAAAATGCTTATGGAAATCTCAGCAAGGTCTGGCCTCTCTCTGGCCTCTCCTGTGGGACTTTAGATGAGGAGGAGCATTTCATTTGCTGTGTTCTCACAAGCAAGGCTCATGGCATTGGCCGGTGCTTGTTATTAGCAATCCTAATGACTTCTAAATTTGATATGAGACCTCTTGCCAAAGCTTCCTGGTTAGTGGCTCTGTGCCTCTCTCCTGAGAGACTAACTACTGCCTCCTGCTCCTTTGATTAAACTTTCATATGGCAGTGAACTGCACCATCCACCAGGGACTTGAGTCTCACCGGCTCCATCTCCCTGCCATTGTTTACCCAAGTGAAAGGGGAAGAGGATATCTGATGTGCACCAAATGAGACTACTGAAGGAAAAGTGGATTTCTTATTGGAGTCTCAGCAACAAATACAGCTAGCTACACAATGGTTTGGCTTGGGTAAGCAGCACAGTGTTTGCTCTGTCTTTATAAAGTGAGTTTGGTTGAAGCTATAGCTGTAACGTGGTGACAGGCTATATCTCCCCTGCACAATAATTCCTGTGGGCCTTGGCATCTGACTTTTTAATGGAAGTTTCTTGTTTTTAATAACACACCCTTCTATTAGTTTCACCCCTGAACTGCATTTGCTGACACTGTTGATTACCAAAGCATCTACAAATTATTATCCGCATGCCTAAGTTCACATCCTGTCTGAAGCATAACACAAACTGTCACTCAAACCTTATTTAACTTTTCCGGCAGTAGTTTTAGGATATACATTGCATCTACAGAATCTATTGTTTGTTGGAAGCTCTGGAGCCTTTTTCATTGCCATTAGCACATGTCTGGTTGTATTGACGGTCTGTCAAGCCACTAGCAATAGAGGGTGTATGCTAGGTGCTAAATGACTGTGGTGAAGTCAGACTGTGATGGTGACTAAGCTCCCACTTAGGGCCCTTTTTCCGCCACCTAATAGAGTACTGCTGAAGTTGAGGGCTGTTCCAGTGGAAGTTCATTTTTCTGTACCCCAGGCTTCCAAACACTGTTGAACCATACAGCTAAAAAAAAAAAAGCAGTTCATCTTTGTGTTTGTTTTTTGTGTTTTGTGCTAAAGTGCTTTTAAGATAATGGCACCTTAGCTGATTGAGTTTACTCAACAGGCATAATGCCAATTAACAATAGCTTGCTAATAAGAAAGTAATTTTAATGTGTTGCAGGTGTTTGTATAGGGCTGCCAAATTTAGTCAACTTCGCTGGATTGAGATTTTGACATTTGGTTGTGGTGATGGGTGGGCTAGTGTTGTTATGATGCTGATTTTAGCAGATGCACAATGTTTCAGGTAGAAGTAAGCCCCGGTCAGGAGCGGCTGTCACCTCTTCTATAAAATGTGACAGCTATTCTGCAAGTTTTGTTTTTTTTTGCCCAGGTTTAAGCACATCAGCTTCCGCCCCAGTACAACAGAGATGATTGGAATTTCCACAGTTACATAATAGTTTGAATGTAAACTATCGAAAGTGTGTAGATTATCTGTTCACTTCCATTTTACTGGGCACTGTTACTGGTAAGGATGTTGGTCTTGGTTTTTACTAAATGTTCAAATTATGACCAAAATCTTTTTTTTTTTGTTTTTGAAAAAGAAAGCACATTACATGTTATTACACAACACTGTTAAATCATATAACACTTCAACAGGGTTTCAAAACTGAGATTATCAGTAAACCTGCATCATTTCCGTTCTTGACCAGGATCGTCTCTGTCCTTGAAGTACATCAACCACACAACGCTGAATCACTGCAACATTCACTGTATCATTTGCCCTGCATTGAGCTGGATGTGAACTCTGCTTACAGAATCCACATGGACAAATAAGCTGTTGTATTCCTTTTCACACTCAACAGACAAAATATGCATCAGCTTTATTGTTGCACGCAGGGAGAATAACACTCATGGTTCACTGCTTCCCATCTGTCGAAACCATGCTACATTTCACCATTATCCTGCACACACAAAGCAACCCTGTCTCCTAGATATTATGTTTAATGTTTAAGTTAATATGTTTTAAAGGAAATATAATGCTGGATGGTTTGCAAAACTTAACAAATGAAACATGTTTTATAAAAGCCCTGTGATTAACTAACAAACATGGTGTACTTTGTAAATACAAAACACCATTAAAGTTTCAATAACACAACATTCAGCCACTAGATGTCGCACTACAGCACCAACATCTCAGACTAAAACAAATGTGTGCATCGTTTACTCAATAAAGTTGAGGAAAGAAAGAAACTCAGATCCGACAAACAAGGCAGTGCTGATCAAATATGAATCAAGATTCTGTTACTGCATTTCTCACCTCAAATGCTTTGAAACATATTTTACTGTTTAGTTGTAAATTGAGATTTCAGTTTTTGATGCAACCGCCATCTTGGAAATGGCTGTGGTGGACACAGAGAGACTCACATACTCTAACATGCACATGTGGCCAGACCAGCTACCAAAACAAGGAACAGAGAAGCTCAACTGAAAACACACACTTAGGGAGTGTGACTTCATTCACTGCTCAGGTTGCCATTACTCCTCTATATCTTTACATTGCAAATAGTTGTTTGCTGATATCCAGTGAGGCTGAATGCCATTTATTGCACCTTTTAACAAAATAATGCATTTTGTTTTGCAAATACAGACATAATTTGCCCTCCACAACAGCAGTTGGCACACTTTAAATAACTGAACTCAACAAGAGTCACTTTAAACATCCTTGGAGGTTGAGCAGAGTGGACTGAACAGCAACTTAATGAATGGAATATGAAAAATTAAATGGCTTCAGTCTTTTCTAAGGAAAGAGGTGTGGTTCCCATTACCCTCACTTGTGTTCATTAAATTGAAAGATGTAGAGTCTTTGTTAAAATAGAATTTTAAAATATCTAAATTGCCTTTTAAACTTTCTGCCTTTCACCAATAAGTCCCGTCACACTGGAAAATGTTTTCTAAACATAATTTCAGCCCTCACAATGCCCCGCTGTGGAATAACAGAGTCATATTTAGTAAAAGAAAATCTATATTAATGGAAGACTGGATGAAGGAACAAATATGGTCAATTGTGCCTCTGATGGATGGAAATAATAATATACATAAATTGAATGAATTCAATGAATATTGGATTGCTCTATTAAAAACTATATCAAGTTGACAAAAAAACATTCCTACGGCACTCATTCAATTAATTAAAATCAACCTAGATAACACTCCAATGCATAAATTACAAAATGTAAACATAGACTATGTTGATTTTTTACTCAAAAGGTGCAATAACTCATGGAAATCCTAGAATGATTGGCTGAGCTCTAAAACCATAAATATATGTTTCGTCTCTTTCAAAACTATCCGGTTATAAGTAATCTTGAATAACTGGCATATCAGCTTTCTAGTTATCATCATCATAATAAAATATATACATAAATGTCACAAAATATACACATAAATGTCACTTCTAGCAATCCTCTCATTGTGGAATGCACTAATGTATAAAAAAGATCAATGCCAGGAAACTCTGTATACTTATGTCTGAATATAATCTATTCTAGCCTCTTGCTCAGTTCCTTATTTCCGTATTTGTTTCTGAAATATGATGTTTTAGAAATATGTTATTTGTTTGATAGGTATGTTTTGTACTTGCAAAACAAACTGCATTAGTTTGTTAATGGTATTTGTTAGTGAATTGTAGGAGCATTTGTAAAACATATTTTGTTTGTTTGTTAAGTTTTGGCTGGAAATTGGCTCCATACATCACATGTGTCACCACAATGCAATTGGAAAAACAATTTAGTAATAAATAAACCTAATTTCTAGAAGACAGGTTTGCACAAAGACACACACGCACACCTTTTCAAGTTCATCCGTCAGTCAGTCTATTAAGGCCTCTGAGAGCTCCATAATGACTCATTGTTCGGGGATTGAGGGTCACTGATGGCCAAGGCTGATAGTGTGTGAACCTTGTCTCCCTGGGTGCACTGAAAGTCTTTTGATTTACATCAGGCTCATGCCTGCCGCCCATCTATGTCTCGACACTGGTGACAAAAGAGCGATGCACTTGCTGATTCTTTGCCCAAAGACTGATTGATCTCATTCGACCCAGATACCAGCAGAAGAGAGACATTATTACCTTTGTTAGGGAGCGCAGTGGCACATTTCAAAGAGGCACTGTGGAGGGTGAACTAAGTCATTGGAAGTGTGTGTGTGTGCCTTTGACTAAGCTCTTTGACGACTGCTCCTTCGCTGTGGCAGTTGAGAAAGAAAAGGTGATCCATGTAGACATAGAATCTGCACAAATCTGATTCAAATTTAAAGGGGGAATAAGCTGCTATGACATATTAATGTTAATCCTGGCAGATACAGTTCTGTTCTCTTTTGATTTGAACATTTCCTTATGATTTCTTTCTTCCATGCTGTTTCTTCTTTGTGGTTTGATTTGCTCTATAAAGAGACAGCTCAAACCCATTTTGGTTAAAGTTCTCTTCGAAAGTATGCAGTTTCTGTTCTAACCAAAACACTGCAGCAGCTGATTTTACTGATTAAAGCTGCCTTCGTGATTGAAAGTGTCTTAATCAATGAAGTCAGGGCTTGTCATTTTTCATTGGAATGAAAACCTGTATTTCAGTCCTGATGAAACGTGGTTGAGAATCCCTTCTAGAAAATAACTGCAGATCTTCAAGCACTGAGAGGGAAAGCGTAAAAGAGAAAAGGGTCAGAGGTGAAATCTTAACATCGAAAAGCTCTCATCCCAAAGCAGAGTGAGGGGGATGCGTTCAAGGCTGCTTCATTATTGATAGGATTATGGCTCAGTAAATAGGTCTTAGGCCCATTTCCCCTTCACCGGCCTCAGGAGACAGCTCTCATTTTGGGGAAATGTGAAAACGTAGCGGAGACTGAGTGATGGCCTTTGAAACACAGTCACCGTTCAGCACAACGGTGGCATCGGCCCACATTTCACTTTATATTCTTTAGATGGGATAATTAATAATCACACTCATAATAATAAGACTTGCCGTGCATTCTGCTGGAGTCAGGTTATAACCGGTATGTGGTACAAAATGGAAAAATGATTAAATTAGAGCCAGACCTGTTAAATTCTACACTTAATTTGCTTTCAATATGGGAAGAGAATTGGCAACAGAAACAAAACAAAAATGACTAAAATAATTCTTTTATACGATGTTGATCAGAATTTTCCAGCTTGTACACTGAATTCGTTTGTACATTTATTTTGTAAAATGCAATGAAAAACATTACATTTCTTTGGAAGTGACTTGTGCGATTGTTTGACAACTTGCCTCCAGTTCTCTCTGATGAGATGAGGGAAATAAGATGACTCGAAGCCACAGTGAGCAAATAAGATACACCCCGAGAGAATCAGCGTCAGCCACACTTTACAGATCCTGAGAAGTCAAAGTCAGGGTATTACTTCAAAAATGTTCACTTCATTCATATTATTAATCCAAACAAAACGAGAGGTTACTGTTCCATTTTCAGTCACATTGATACAAACAGTTGGTCAATGTAGGAGGAATTTGGAAGTACCTCTCAACAGTTACCAAGAAGACAATAATTGAATGTAAAGGCATGGATTTATGTTGACATTGCTGTCACTGAAAGATGAGCTTACAGGTCAAATTGATATGCTTTAAAGTTTTAATACAGGAAAGTTATCCTCAGTATCTCTCAGCATGAACCTGTTTTCTCATGGACTTAATTATTGTAATGAACATGTTTGTTGCCTAGAAAAAGGAAGAACAGATGGCAAGCTGCCTCTTTTATTTGTGAAAAATCCTGGGAGGAGTGTGAGGGGCGAGTTTGGCAGTGGTACTGTATAGTGTTGGAGTGATACCTATGCCTATGGTAATCTGGCTGAGTTACATTTTTCGGATTTACTGAGCTTTATAGTTAAACATACAGGATTAGAAATCCATATCTCAAGTTACAAATTGCTCCCAATTTTTTTCAAAATGTAAAGCTAACAGAAACATGCACACAACTTTCAAAAATAAGTGGACATTACATTTTACTTTTCCTCATTTGGCTTCCAGTTGTTTTAGAGTGTAGTTTAAGATTCTATTGATCACTTATAAGGCATCACATCAGTTGGCTCCAAGTAATATTTCCAAGCCATTAAGCTCATATGTACAGGGGTGCATGCTTAGGTCATCAGAAAAAACTCCTCTCACAGTTCCTTAGACTAGATTTGTAACAGAGCGTGACAGTTCATTTGCCGTTAATTGCTCCTAAACTGCTTAATGACCGACTATTCACAATATGCACTAATACTTCTGTATTTTCTCTTAAATGTCAGCTAAGAGGACAAAGAGGCCAGAGCCACACCGGTGCCTCTGTGAGGCTGTAATGCTCATGGTAAAGGCAAGTTGTTAGACGGATAAAAGTTATGGTCCAAAGTTTCTAGCAGTCTTTGAGAAGTCAATTTAAAAGTGGTAGTGATGAGTTTGGTAGGAATTACAATGCAGATCATGCTCACAATGACAATGTTATTATCTTGTATGTAGCAGGTAATAATATCAGATTCTGTGCCAATTAGCATGCTAACACTTTCTGACAAAATATTATTTTTTGCAGGTATTTGGCCATAGACCAAAGTACTGTACAAATTTGAATTTTCACTTGATAATGGTGCAACATGAATTGTCAGGATCACTAAAGTTATTGCAATTCATTATGTCTTTATCACCTTTCAGGGCAATCCTTCAAATATTTCAGGTATCTCTTTCTGTGATTGACTGACAGACCAATTAATTGTCAACCAGACACTGTGACCAACTGTCATTGCCATTCCCCCTGAGCTACATTGGTAGCATTGCCAAAAACCGTCACTAACTTTTAATTGACTTGCTTTATCTTATATTCCCTCTTTTTATATTTTTAAGTCTATATATTTTACAATCCATTGTTTAATTGGATTAGTCTCCTTTGTCCTTTGTCAATGTATTTTTGAAATATAATATAACAGCTATACAAGTAAAGTTACTCTCACATTATGTTATAAAATGGGATAAACATTGAATTTTGAATTTAATGGCTGACAGGATTGAAGTGAAGATAAGAAATAAGACTGTGTAAACCTCACATCATGATAGCGGTGTATTTTTTGGCTTTTCCATCAAAGCCTACTCTGCTAAGACTTTAAATGATACTGCACTGGACTTTGCTTTTTTTCTTGAAGACTAGGTGGAATCATTTTTTTTTTATTCTCTCTCTCTTGGTAATTTTTCTTCTTCTAGTTGCAAACCCGCCAGCTACACAGAAAGGTAAAGATCAACCTACTGAAATCAAAGGAAGTTGGGATACATTGTAGCACTCTTTTTTTTTTCTGGCACATTCACAAAATATTTGGCTTTCATTTCTCACAGGAAAGGTCCAAAAAAGACAAGTCTTTATTTTCTGTCTGTGACGCATCATGTGACTTTCCCCTACAGTGGATCCCACTTGGTTCAAACCAGGTTATAAAAATTTGATGTTTCTACAATATTTAGAGCAGAAACAGGAATCTGTTACTAAGTGAGTGAAACGGCACATGTCGACCGCAGCCACCTAGCATAATATATTTCACTGTCATCTCTAGAAGCTGCATCATGCTTATCTCTCACACTGAGAGAGGATTTAAAGTGAGAGCTTTGTTGGACATATTGAGCTTTCCATGTTTCACAAAGAAATACTGCTAGATTTTTTTAAGTGTAGCCTCAAGCCATGTTTCACCACAGCGCTGCTCTTTTACTATGAAAGTGGGCTGTCAGGGAGCTCATTTGAGGCAACTGTATATGCTTCTCCTTCTCTTCAGGACAGGAAGAGTATACTTTAAATTCATCACATTTTTTTTCCCCCCAACAGTACGTTTTACCCGTCTAGACATCTCTTGTCTTTGAGATGTTCCATGGGCAAATTCATAATGCAGTCAGCTGTGTGAGACAGTGAGGCAGAACAAGACATGTCAGTTGCATTACATGTCAATGCAAATCCTTCTTGCCCTGTTTTTCCATGTAGGTCGATCATGGATATTGTCTCTTGTCAACATATTTCAGTCACTATCTGAGGACACATTTATTCACAGCTCAGTAATAACAGCATACTCACAAGCTATCTTGTGCACAACCTGTGTGTGTGTGTTTTAAACCATTATTTCAGCCAGTGATGAATCTCGTCTCCAATCATCTTCCTGGTCTAATAAATCTTCCTCTCAGAGTATAAACATGATTGATAGGTAAGGCACTTAAGCCACACAGTTTGGTAGGATTAAGAGTGGAGTGCCGGAAAATGGACAGGGCAATAATGTCAGGTTTGTACTAGACATTACACCTGACTGTTGTAGCACCTGTACTATTTTTTTTTTTTTTTTTTTTTTTTTTTTTGTCTTAATCGCTCTCTCAGAGGTGTTTCACAGCAGGAGACAGCAAGCAGTTGAGCTTGCACTCAGCTACTGGGCAGATTTAGCTCTTGGTGAAGAATTGTTTCTGCTTGTCACACAGGAAATCTAGATCAGTTATCTGCAAGAGGGTGAGAAATCTGGCTCAGCTGACCCTTTTAAATCTAGATTTCAGGTAGGAATTGGTATTTGAAGCCCAGATTGATTAAAGGTTTGAGCAGTGGACAGCTTGTGCTATACTGCAAAAGTATCAGATATTTTTCTGAAGCAAGGTGAGTCTTTGTCTGACCACTTAAGTATGAATAAATGTCAGAACAGTGGTGACAAACCATGTGTCATGGAGAGCCAACGGTCTGCAGGGTTTCATTCCAACCAATCACCCCAGCAGGTGATTTCATAGAGAGTGGTTTTCCTTCTCTGTTAGAATGCTAATCATTGGGTGGATTCTTTTGAAACCTGAAGAGAGTAGTGGCTGTACTATAAAGCAACAGCACCTACAACTAAACCTACATGTGCTGACACTTGACTAATGCATTCTTGGATCAGTGCCTCTGTCTGGCAAACACACCTTTTGTGTCACTTGTTACAGGCAAACTATGCCATTTCTCTCACTATGATGGGTTGTTGAATGTATGAAATTTTGGTTAAATTATGCACAACTTACTGGTATTGCTCTGGGTCCCTGACCTTACGTAAAATTAAAAATTTATTAAAAATTTAAATTTATTTTTAAGTGATACTTTGCTTAGAATTGTCAGTGCCATATGTATACTTGCAGTCTTACGTTTGTGTGATGTGCAGATTGAATTTTCATCATGTCTCTTAAAGCATGAACCATGTTTAAATCTTGCAAAGTGAGGCTTGACTTAACATGAATTAACTTTTTTTCCTCTTCTGTTTATAATTTTTCATTTCATATTTTGTTTGCTGTCATGTCATTCCAAAATGAGCTAATTACAGCAAGGATGGAAGTCACACTGGGAGAGATGGCGGGGGGTCTCAGATGACGTCTGATGGATTAAAATGCCTGTTTACTTTAGATTCAGAAGTGTTCATTTATCAGTTCCTGTTGTACTGCTGCTTGCTACAAGTCTTTGACGGTGATGTCAAAGCAGCGGCCATACAAAGACTTTTTGTTCTGTCTTTAAACAAATGCTTGATAAATTAGTCCAGCAAGTTAAGCAGATGGGCTAACACTCTATTAGCAGCCCAGTTTCAAGTAGCATAACAGTCGGCCACCTACACAACAACTGGACTTTTTAATACTCAAGAACCTTAATGCTCTTAATGCACTTTTGCTCACACAAATTTAAAGGACCAGTGTGTAGGATTTAGTTGCATCTAGCAGTGGGCAACTAAATATCCCTTCCCTCACCACCCTCCCCTTCGTAGTATGTGGGAGAACCTATGATGGCTGCAAAACTACTGTAGAAACCTGGTGGTGCAAAATGGCGGGTTCTGTGGATGTTGACCTGCTCCCTGTGTAGATATAAAAGGCTCATTCTAAGGTAACGAAAACACGACAATTCTTACAGGTGATTATACACTTATTAAAACGTACTCAAGAATAACATATCCCATTTCTGCCATGTCCATTCGACTAGATGCCACTGAATTCTACACACTACAACTTTAAGTTAACATCAAACTCAATCCTGAGTGCCACTCCGATAAATATCTCTGACCCTAATTATGGCAAGAATAATCCAAATTGCAGACTGTTGACATATAACAGGATTTTCCCATTAACACCTTTTTCTTTTATTGCACTTCATCTGTGGAAAGACTGATAAAGAACGAGCAAAGTCATTGGAGTTAAACCAATACAATCATAAAGTACAATAGCGAAAATCAGCCTGATGGATTGTTTTCTCAGCGATATCATTGTGAGATGTGTGCAGGCAACAAAAACAACAGTATTGTAGAGCCATGCCGACAGGAGTTGAGGGGGAGTTGTACGGGAAACTGCACAGATCGCACAAATAATGGAAAATGTTAAATATCTCAAGAGAGAAACTTTACTTTTGTTACAGAAAACAATGGTCCAGTGATCTAAAAGCACATCGACTCGCTTTGGTTTAGTTTACTGAGATTGCCTGTTAGATTGGTGGAGATAGCAGGCGCTTGGCCTCTTGGATCTTTTTAAGGTTGCGACCTGTAGCACTGCCAACTATAATTTTCCTGTGTTTTAATAGGTGGGATGAGCCACCTTTAGAGCCATAGAATGAGAGTGTCAGCGACATCATGCATAGGTTATGATGGCATGTTAGGAAAATACATAAAACAGTCCAGCAGAGATAATATTTTTCTTTTCATTTTTATTAGGTTTTCAAAACTGTTTCATTATCACATTGAACTGTACTGACTATGTACCATAGTGCTTTCCCATGTCCAGATATTTCAGATCCCATTTATAAGATGAGTGAGATGAGGTGCTCAGGAAGTCACTGCCGGTTAATAAAATGCAACCCAAGAGAGTCGACATCGCCTGCAGTTTCCCCAGCAGGGATGCTTCAGAGCTGGAGCGAGGGCATTGCTCTTTAATGCCTGTGTTGAATAACTGTGGGCTTGTTAATTTATAGAGGCTTCTTAAAGGTCAGGCAATAGGGCAAGAATACATACTGCTGGAGGTTATAGCCAATATTGCTAAATTGCAAATGCTCCCCCACTCTTCTAAGAGGCATGAAATGTGAAGGTAAATCCAATGTTTGCTTTCAGTATAAATCAAAACCCAATCAATTTGCTGTACAGTAATTTCTGTATATTGGCCCAGATATTGGCAGTTTTATTGAGTGTCATAATTAGCCTTTGCATTTATGAGGATGATCAGACATTTCTTCATCAGCAGCTTTTCTTACTCTGCTCTCCTCATATTTGTACTCCCTTTACCATTTACAGTATATGATTTAAAATTCTTTTGGTCTCCATTGAGTTGTTTTTTTTTGTTTTTTTTTAGGGACTAATACAGAGCTTGCCTTGGAGGGATGCGCCAAGAATGAGCTTGGCCAAACATCTTTTCACTGAGACCGCATTTTGTTCAGCAACCCTTGTTTCCCTTCATAGCATTAATTTGTTTCAGCTAATTTCACAGTCTGAGTTAGTGCAACCAGGAGCAGAAAAGCACCGGCTTTGCTTTAAATCCCAGCCACAAGAGGATTTGTTTACCTCGAATTCTTAGTAACAGCTAAGCTGACTCTGCTGCCTTTCTTCTTTTGGTCCCTACACTCATTTGTCAAAGTGTGCTTGAGCAAACAGGGACGTCAAGAGTCAACAGCCAAGTTTGGCTTTTGAGATAACCACCAAAATGGAGTGACATGTGTCTGTGTGTTATGTCTTTGTGGCCTGCATGCCGTGGCTTGCCCTAAAATTTCTAATTCTAATTCTTCTTCTTCTTCCTCTTTAATTCTTATGCCTGCTTTTTGAGAAAGTCTGTGTAAAGTGATAATAAATACGGGTTCTGAGCTATTCACACTACAGAAAAATATGTTATTAACCAGCAAGTATCCAAGAATAAATCTATATCTATAAATCTAATATCTTCAGCATCCAGTCTACCCAGTTACCTGCTTCACTTAAATGAAAGCCAAGGACTTCCCACAAATGAAAAAAGTCCATATTCCTAGATTTACCTTTCCTGTATGATATCTTTAGATGTGCTAAGACAATTGGACATAATCCATAGATTTACAGATTTTTCCTCATTCACTCACATTTTAATTTGATCAGAGGCTTTCTGGATTAGCAGCATGGGTTGTTTCAGGGAGCCAAATCAGATGAGCTGGCTAGCCTACCTGATGCCAGTCTGCTACGTTATAAATATCCTGCCAATGGCTGTGGGCAGCAACAGTATCTCTACTGGCTACTTCACAGCAGGAAGAGATTCTCAGTTTAAGGATTCTTGAGATGCACATTGTATAAAAATGGCTACTCCAAACATAATAGTGCTTGGGGGGGAAAAAAAAAGTAATCATTCAAAAGCACTAATAGATGCTGTGCTTTGGTTCAGATTTGGACCTTAGAATGACATAGAGGGTCACTGTCACAGTATCACTTCAAAGGTACCACTGGGATCTAAGAATCTTAACACGGGTTTGAATTACTCATCTCATAATGATATTAAAGTCCAGGCTGAATACATTTTACAGGTGATTATAATGGTGGTTTCCTGTGTTGTTATTGCTAATTGTAAAGCATCAGGTTACCTTCACTAATGCACACAAGCTGGGCGGCTCACAAAATCAAGGAGGAAGGAAAAGGACGAGTGTGTAATACACTTTATTGGCACTAGCACAATAACACTGTCTTCTTCAAAATCTGATATATTGTACTCAAATATGTTTCCATTAATTTCAGTGTTTAAAATGGATAACATACAGTGAACATCATTCTTTTTTTTATTTTTATTTTTTTCAGTTGACATGTATTTCAGCTGAGTTTTGTTTTTGTGAAATGTGTCCTATTGAAAGCCAAGATTCGAAAAGTCCTCTGAAGTGCTGCATTAATGTGCTGGTGGGATGGTCCAGCATCAATAAGTCATGTTGTTAGAAAATGAAACCCTGAACTCTTGGAGATCAGAGCTTCCTACCAGCATATTAAAACACCAGAAACAGAAAACAAATCGATGACCGTGCGACTATGTTATACTGTATTGTAAAAGTAACCAATCTAAAAGTGACATGAGATGTCTACATTTGTCTACACTTTACACCAGCAAACAATGTTAAAACAATCGACCAAAAGAAAGATATATAGATATATATATACAATTTAAAAGATATATAAACTTCAAAGTGATCCAAAACATAAAAAACCATCTGAGGTGGCTCATCATATGAAAGCATCTTAATATTAACATTAAAACATCACTACAACTGGTAGCAGGAATGGAGATATTAGCTGAGTCAGCTAGCTTAGTGGGTTGAGGGAAAAGACTATGGCAATCCATAGTGATGTAAGGGAGTATTAGTGACATTACAGGTGAGCTCACTTGGTTTCGACTCTAAATGAAGTGGCATCTCATGTGGCTAATCTGCCGTCTTATTTACAGCCTTTTTGATGGTCTGCCTTGTTAGACCTATTTTCACTGATGTTGCAGCATTCTGAGATCTCTGGTGAGGACAATCTTATCTTAAGTGGTTAGCCACGACCATGAAAACAAAACACATGTTGTAACAAACACCAATTTTTTAATCAGCGCATACAAGGAATTTGCCTTGTATCTGTGGTGAAAGCAGCATCTTGGAGGGACTGAAAAAACCCTCTTTATCCTTGATAATATTGATATGAAACAGCACTACACCACTTCAGATGCATTAATTAAGCTAAGCTAGGCTAAGCTACCTTTGCTACCTAAGCTAACATACCCTTTAACTAGACACAGAGACATAAAAAGCTACCAGTGAGTTTGTGTGGCTCTGGATAAGTAGTAAAAAAAAATGTTACAGTCCCTGGTTTGAGGAAACCGAACCTCTCCCAAAGTCCCCTGAAGCCAAATTCTCTCTTTAAAGGTTTTCATGGTGGGTGTTTCATTCACTAAAATGAGGTACCATTACCATGCTCTTTGGTTGGATTCATTAGCGCACTGATCATAATGAAAAAGATAACAAGCAAGAGATGAAAGGACTGGATTTTATTCCCTGCCTTCATTCCAACAAATTAGGCATCCACATGAAACAAAATATCTATCTGTGTTGTGCATAATGCAGAAAATGACACAGGAATGATTCTGTATTTCTGATTTCTGCGAAAGCAGCTGTAAGGAAGCGAACAACAAAGAGAAGAAGAAATGAAATTGGGGAATCTGACCTTTGGTTGAAGCACTTGCCGTCACCACACATGGATATACCATTTGTATCTCTGGCGGAACTCTGTTCCCTTCTGTTGCCCTGCTGAGAATAAATGAAGCTTCTTCAGGACCCTTGCTGAGTCTCTGGAACTGGCTGGAACACTTTGAAACACCAAAATTGGCACAAGTCCCCCCATACTAAGTACACCACACATTAGGCAATCACTACTTTAGCTGGCCAAGAGCATTTAGTTAATAGCGGATTTTCATCTTTCACCTCAACCTTTTTTTCCCTAAATGCTCTAGCAGGAGTGTCTGATGACATGAGCATAATTATTTCTTAAATCTCTGGTGACAGTGATAACTGCTATCGGATTTAAATAAGCTAAAAAAAAAAATAAAAAAAAACCCATACAGTTTTCCTCAGTGCTTGTTATGAAATTACTTAAAAAAAAAAAAAATTAACTTGATTTGATGTTAAATACAATCTGTCCTCCTGGCTGATTGGTGTGTCTGCCCTGCGCTGAGGCTGGAGTGTGCAAAAATTACAGGCTTTTCCTGTGGTTGATTAAAATTGATTAATTGATTTACTGCAAACTTGTTGTGATAATTACATTTGCATTTAGATGATGCAATGACAACAACTACTTACTGTACAATTGTAAAAGTAAATTAAACTTTTTAAAAATGTATTCACAAATGATCCTTTTTGTTATTTCATTCTTACATTTTATGTGTTTGCTGCTTTACTTTTGCAATTTCTGCTCATCCCTACTTAAATTTCATCACATATTTTAATGATCTATTGGATTGTTAGTGGGGTGTTAAGGTGAATTTCCTGCCTTGCCTGAATCATGGCGGCTGCTGTTACATTGACTCATGTGCTTCAGTGGAGGTTATTTCAGCTACAAGTTGACTTTGGCTACCTGCTGAAAATTATCTAGAGCAGCCTACTGGTTGGTTTTAAAAGGGGAAAGTTGTTTTGCTCATAATTCCAGCCGTCTGGTTGGACATACCAGGCCTGGCAGATCAGCCAATTTGGATGTTTTTGGCTGAAGAGCAGAGGACTGTGGGTACTGCTCATCACCAGCAACGCTGCCTGTCAACACATGTCCATCAAGTGCAGCCCTGTTGTCACATTCTGCAATTTTCATTTTGGAGTGCTCTGATTTACCGGCATTCTGACAGCTGGTGCTTGTGTAATCTCAATGTCTGCTCTTTCAAATGACTCTTGGCCTGTTTGCTGCTCTCCTCACATCCCCTCTATAAGCCCAGCTTCAAATAGCTGAATATTTGATTAGTTCATATACTGCAGAAAGATATCTTGTTTGGCTGCTGTGAAATCAGCTGCTTACTGCCTATCTTCTTAACTATGTCTTTAAATTGCTCTTCAGATTGCCATTATTGCTAAACAAATCAGGCTTTTTAATTAAGATGCCTAACAGGTTTGTAGCGGCTGTGTCAAATGGGGTAAATTACCACCTTCAAACTAGCTCCTTGTTGCTGTGATGTTAACAGATAAAATGTGGGCTGATTGATATTGCTCATTTGGAGATGGAGTACTAATGCAGTCCTTGAATGCAGGAGATAGTTGGCTGAATGAAAGAATATGTCATTTTGGTTATAGGCAACCCTTTCTAGAGTAGTCAAAATGCTACTTGAGGTTTTGTCACGTTTTTTAAATAATAACAAAACCCTGAAAACTGACCAAAATAATGCAAAGGTAAAAGGGATATTGTTCTTTTATGGCAACTAGGAACTTTTACAGTAAGTGTGCTATGACGTGTCAACAATTTAAACTGGCTAGAATGTCGAAGAAATGGTAATTCTTTGAATGTGAACTACTGTATGTGAGTTGATGAGAGTTTGAAGTTTTAGTTGAAGGGTAAGAGCTGAAAACATTTCAATTTACAGCTTTACATTTGAGCACTGTATGTAGTTCAATTGTCAGTTTGTATGTAAGCTGTCAGTTTATAGGAAAGCTAAGTGGTAAGTGCTGAAAAGTAGCTAAACTAACAGTCGAAGAGCAAAAGCTGAAAGTAGTTGACCTGTCAGAGATGAAAGAAGATGAAATATATGAGTAGATTTCTGAGCCATAAAAGCAAACGGGGGTTGATTTCAACTGATGTGTAGGCACTTGCAAGCAGCTGAACTGTCAGTTGTGTAAGAAATGAAAACAGTTGAACTGTAATTTGATGAGTAACAGATAAAAGTAGTTGAAATGTTAGTTGAAGTTGAAGCAGTGCACAAGTCTATGCACAAATATAAAAGTGTCTCAGGGTAAATGTGTCAGTTGCGTGCAGACTCTGAAACTGAAAGCAGATGAAAGGTCAGTTGAAATGTAAGAGTTGAAAGCAGTTGAACTGTCAGTTGGCAGCGAAGCACTGAAAGTAGCTGAAGTGTATGAAGTTTCAGTAGTTATATAAACACTGATAACAGTTGAAATATCACTGTTGTCATCATCTCCTTGGAGCATTATTATTGGTTTGTGGACAGCTGAACTAAATCCTAGGATAACTTCTCATACGCCACAAACATATATTAACATATATACATATTTTAGATGTACATTAAAAGTCATAAAACCTTCCCATTCCCTTGAATGAGAAAATGTTAATGGCAGAATTTTAGGGTAGAATTTTCCTGTCAAGAAGTTGGCTGCTTAGTTTTTCCTGTTGAAATAAAATACATCTCTTACACATATTATAACATCACTTGTGAAAATAATAAATGATATATCAAATGACTTCCTTTTTTTGTTTTTGTTTTTTTGACTTTTCAGACAGTGGTAAGTGCTGTATTTTTCCTCAGACCTTGTCTGCATTTGATTGTAATGATAGATTTTTAATGCATATTCTTCTGTTCAGAGACAATTGTTGTAATAAGTTGATTGTAATAGCCCTCCAGGAATTACTTCATAAGGGGAGACTTGAAATCTTCTGTCGATTTTTGATCACAGTTGATGGTCAACTGTCTCATTTTTGGAGAATTAAAGAGAAATTCCTGTTCAAAGTTTTTTTTTTGTCTGACTTGAGTCACAAAAATGAGGACTTGAGACTTGGCTGTGTTCAACTCTTTAAATGCTTTTTAAAATTGTTTTTCTTACTGTGTACACCATAGCAATGAAGGAAGACAGTTTTTTCCCCTGTATATTGACTATTGTACGTGTAGAGAATGACAATAAATTCTACCTTGAACCTTTAACTTGACTTCTAAACTTGACAGCAAAAACAATCACCTCTCAGAAACATACAAAATACTGTCAACACAGCTTTGGGTATAAATTGTTCACATGCTGCCACTTAATACATTCAATAGAAATTACTTTTGACCTCTTGATGCAGACTCGTTACTTGAATTGTGCTTTTTTTTCATTTACCTTAAGACTTAACTACAACTTGTCTTGATTGACTCAAGGCGTGACTTGGACTTGTCTCATTTGACTGGAGACTTGTCTTGATTGACATGAGACTTGACTCAGACCTGCCCCAGCTCTGGTGTTGACAGGCTAATTGCCTAACTGACATACAGACTGTCATCTTATAGGCCCTGCATCTAGCAGGGCACAAATACATAAAACCAAACTGTACTGCGACATTTCTCCTTTTTTAAAAATACATCAGACTTACATAACCGGTGATACATATCGCCCATGTTTATGCTGTCAGCTGTCAGTTTAGCAACTCCACCCTGTATCTCCACTTCTATCGTTCTCTTTTATGTGTCGACAACAGTCTCAGCTTTTATCTGTTTATCTGTTGATTCTCTTTTTCGATCTCAAACACTGGCTGCTTATCTCTTATCTTTGCTTTGTGTCCCTTGAGTATCTGTCTTTGCCCACTTCCTCCTTCCTACCTGATCTTTGTTTACAGTTTGCAAGTCAGCTTCTTAATGGCACAGTATGAAAGACATTTTAGGATATTTCTAATCAGTACTGTGATTTTATAATCTCATATATATATACATATACAATTCCTTTGTCCTCTACTGAAACTGTAAAATGTCATTCTGTATGTGTTTGTGTTTTCCTGCTCTGTGATGTGTATCCTTCAGGGAAATGGGCTTACCTATAAGACGTCATTGTTTCTTAGTGACAGGTCAAACACAACATCTCAACAGGGATTGCGGATTCCAAAGTGGCGGCACCGTCACTCTCTATTCCTCTCAAATTAGTAGCCAGCAGATGTCCTGTAGTTCCAATAAGCAGCAGTTTCCATCAGATGGAAAACTCTTTAAGAGCTCAAAACCTCACTTGTCTCTTTCCACTGACTGTGAACTAGAATTAAAAATAATTTAAGGGAATTAAAGCCTTTCAGGGACAGAGGAAGCAAAACTTATCACCTTAGAAACTGGGATCAAAGGTAAATGCGCTGATAAGAAATGAGTATTTCAAAGCCATACTTTGTGTTTTATTTGTATTGCTATTGGATTTCATCACTTCAGTCCTCAGGTGATGTTTCAGTGATTCAGCACCTGACCAGATGTGGCTGAACAGGGAGAGGAAAACAAAAACTTTTTTTTGCCATCCTCCCTTTGATTTATTTCAGTGCAGCTAAACAGGATTCTGAAAACAACAGAGCAGAGCTGATTGTAGCTTTTGGACATGTGAATCTACTGGTTGACACGGCCCATATCTTTCCATGAGAAAGTTAGAAGTTGTCAATCTGTGAAGCCATGTATTTATTTGTGTGTCATGAATTATGTGGGGATTAATGGAGGAAATATAAAATTAATATGATATTATTGGTAATTTAATATTTTCTATATCAAAAGCTAGAGGTTTAGCCTGATGGCTGCTTCAATAATGTCAGACTGTTTACCATCAGTGACAAATGGACCAAAAATACAAGACTCTTAGTTAAGATGTTTTAAATAATGTTTTTGCATGTCTTTTTTAAATAGGTTTGAGAATATAAAAGCTAATCTCAACAGTACATCCAGTTAGCTTGCTAACACAGTGATACACAGTGACACAGACAACCAAACCCACCTTCCACTGATGTCAAATAACCTTAAAGTTCTTGGTATGACATGGTGTATACATAGGGGCGGAGTCAGATATTCAGCAGCGGTTACATTTTCAAACCACAAGAGGGCATCTAGCTCCAGTTCTAACCCCATGGTTAGTGGTTAGCATCTGCTAATCCGAGCAAAAGAAGCATATTTGTATGCAGCCTGAGAGGAAGGGCTGCCTCAGAGACTCAATTTGCAGCCAAAAATTTTCCTGCCTGCTGCTGCCCATTAAGGCCCTTCTTTTTTTTGCAATTGCAAGGTAACAGTCAAACTGGGCAAACTTCAGATTTGTATTAATTCAGTGCATTTTGTCCTCTGGGTTATGACGGAGAACACAATTTACCAAAACTTTCACCCGACCTCAAGCTTAAAAAAGTTGGGGGGCGAGGGCAACCAAAATTGGATTTTGAAGTGGAAATGATTCCCATTGAGTGTTCAAATCACTGGCGGGAACTATATTTGTGTCTGTAAAACTTGGATGATCCCAACATGTACCGCACTGTGACCTTCTTTCTGGACAAAGAGCCCAGAGGTGAATTAAAAAGAAGCATTCCAACCTTGCATTGTTTCAAGATCTTTTTAAGTGGTCACACTGAGTGAAATCAAAGTGAAGCTGGCAATTCCCTGATGTGACAAAGGGGTTGTTGCTGTCATTTGGATTAGATGCAATAACCATTTCACTCCACAGGTTTCAGACCCCCTCCCCTCTTCATCCCTAAACCATTACCAAGCATAGAGCTGTACTCGAGGAAATTCTACCATTTGTCAGGGGAGGTTGTGTCTTCCTTTATCTCCTCACCCATCTATTATGTCAAATACCACGGTGAGCTGATGGAGGTCTATTTCCAAAGCCGACCAAGGGGAGATTAGCAAACCCACACTTCCTGTCACTCTTGACCTCCTACCCTCAGGGCTGCCTCACATGTAGGAATATGGAACTGGCAGAGGACACGCTGAGAGAGAGAGAGAAATGGAACAGGCGTAAGACAAATCCCCCACGGTGCTGAGGATTCTCTGCTTTCTATGGAGCTGCAGGCACGCAAACTGTATACACTGAGGGTCATGATGACAGGAAGCAAGACAGCAATCGATAAGGTCTGATGAAAAACAATTTGAGCAGAGAAGGAAATGATTTTGATATGGCTAATGGCATGCTGCCCACGAACACTCACGCCTCCGTAGCACCTGGATAAATGTATCTGTTGTCTCAAGACATGAGAAGGTCTCTATGCAGCTGTTGGGTATCAGAACTAAACAATTACAGTGCAGCAGATATGAACGTTGGCTGAATCTGCTTTGTCTAAAGGAGGAATTACTATTTCCAAAGCAGCTTGTCAGAAACTGCCAGACCTCAAGTATAGAATGATGGACATTATATTTGAATCATGTTAGTTTTCTGTCCACGCTCTCTGTAACAAGCAGTATATGGCTGTTGTGAAGATAATGACTCAGAAATTGAACTTTCTGAGAGAGATAAAGTGCAAAGGAGGGATATTACATTGTAAATTTCTTCCTCCTGATGACTGTCAAGCTAATTCTAATGTAAATGTCAGTCCACTCGACCGGTGCCAGGTTCCAGACTGCATTCTGATTATTTACCAAAGGTTCTGTCACCCTTTGGATGGTTTTTCCTCCCCAGCACCTCTTTTTTTTGTCACTCCAATTAAATATCAGAATATATAATGGATTATTTGGCGAGTTCTGTCAGAACAACAACAAAAAAAAGTGGTAAAGAGAAAAAAGGGTTTACTAGTCCCTCTAAATTTTGACAGACGCACACAGAGGAAATGCAGGGAATAGATAATCTCACGTTGAAAACTGAAAAGAAATTTAAATATGTAAAATAACAGATATCTTAAAAATAAGAAGATAGAGGCTCTTTTATGTGCAGCATTTAACAATCTCGAGCAAGAACTGCAAAATATTAATAGGTTATAATAAACAGTATAATATTGCTATCATGTAAAAGTGTATGTTACATTAAGTCTCATAGCCTAAGATGTAAAAACTGTGAATTACAGTCGATTGCAGTGATATCCCTGCACTGGAAGAGCAAAGAGAGTGAATCACAGAGAGCTGTTAATGCTTTGAGCTTTACCACACAACCATATTTCTTCTCTATGCTTGCTACTGTCAGGATTTGCAAGAAAGATAAAATATGCAATCACATTTGGCAGCTAAAGTGAAATTCACACCAAGCTTTTGCTTTTGTTTAGCTACGATGCTGGGTATTGTATCCACTTGTGATTCTCTCTGTCGTGTTTTTAACAAAGCATTGTCTCACTTTCATTTAAAACCTGGAAAAAAAAGCTCACAATAGTTGCATCTTATTACTCTATCAATTCATTTATTTATTTTTTCATAAATGCTGGATTTTATACCTGATAACTCATCAAGTTCATAAAGTACTGGAAATATTGGAAGCTCTAACATCACACTTGGACTTGAAGATGTCTTGGATTGTAGTTAGATGAGAAACACATTTTGATTTTTTTTTTAAAAAATGTGGAATTGGAAGAAGCAGAATCATCTTTTTTGCAACATGGAAACATTCAGAGAGTATATGGTTTCAGACAGCATGTTGATATCCTGAAGATGAAATGAAATCTACAAAGATATCGTTGTGCACAGGCTTCTGGATTTTGTATTCCATTTAGTTCCACATCTATTGAATCAGCAGATGGTTTGGTGATTTGCAGGTGATTAGATGTATACGTATCCATTCAAACTTGACTAAATTTGAATAAAGTTGTTTTTAGACATGTACTAGCCTCTAGCTGCTAAAAAAAATGAAGTTCTGCATACTCAGTGCTGTTCAGCAGAATTCAGTCCCACCACAATAATGACGACTTGTTCACCTGCACTAGTTTATGAGATTAGTCTACAGCATACTTTGACACAGAGGGAAGATACATCATTTTGAAAACTACTGGCAAGCTGATGAATCCAATTTCTTTTTGGTAAACCTCATAACCTTTTCCTCTTTCTCCACCACTGTGCCGAATTCCTGTTGGTAAACAAGAATTCTCAAAATGAAACAGGCAGATTGCTATGAAAGTTGCAATTCCCATTCATGATTGAAAATGGTCAGTGTGTAGTTTGCTACATCCCAGTACTATTGTTTTATATGCTGCAATGAACACTGTAGCTTTTAGGGCACAAGTAGACTTCAGGCTTTAATCTTGTTTCTTCATAGAATTGTCATGGTAACAAAGCTCCACAGGAAGAGAGTGATTAGAGACTTTATAATAATCACTTTTTAACCCAATACCATGCCTTATCTCCTTTTTGAATTTAGTAGTTTTATAATTTGCTATTCAGGCTAAAAAACAAATTTCACTGTAAGGATATTCATTTTCAAGATGTTAAAAATAATTTTGTGGTTAAAATTGTGGTAAATTGCAACAGCATCTGAGGAGCAGGATTTGGCAGTTTGCTGGATTCAGAGAGAGAAAAAAAACAGATTTATATAACAGCAACTTAACCAGGAATGAAGCTGTTTGTTACATAGTTTGTTTTTCAACAACACTCATATGAACTATTCCATATTCATAAAATGAGTGTTTGATATTAGAATGGGTTTGAGAGAGGTGATAACACTCGTGAGGTGTTTTCAGGGCACTTTTCCAATCCCGAGTTCACTTTGACGGGTACAAAGTAAAAATTAATAAACTCTTACTGGCTCAGAGGGTGAGAAGGAGGTTATGTGCAATGATTAATCTTTCCCCCCTTCAACGAAGTTGTCTTCATCCCGACATGTGGAGGTTCCAGTTCCAGGCGTACTGTATTATTTGCGATGAGTTTGCTACATCCGTAGGGAAAGTCTGCCTGTGTTTGTGTCCAGTGTGAATAATTTTTCTTGAGCCAATTTATGTTTTCCTTTGAACAGGGGAGTCTTGAGTCTGGGTGGTTGGTGGAAAGCTTTCAAGCCCTTTTGCTTTGAACATCAAACCGCTTGTCTTAAGATTTGCTCTCAGAGTGAGAAGTGAAGAGCACAGAGTGAGGAGAAAGTGATGAGTGTGTGAGAGAGAGAGAGAGAGAGAGAGAGAGAGGGAGAGAGAGACAGAGAGAAAGAGAGATACTGACACGAGGAGCACCAGGCAAGGTGTGAGGTGAGTGATTTTTAAGTTCTCTTGAGGGGCTGCACTGTAGACGCAGATAAGGACAATCCCAAAATGTCATGGCAGCCTCGAAAAAGAAATTGAACTCCGAAAGGACATCACTGACATGCCGAACGAATAATTTATATTCTGCTTTAATGAGCCTTTCAATTAACACGTTGTCCCTCAGGAATGTAGTTTATGTTGTTATCACCTGGTCATGTTCCCTCTGTGGCTGCTTCTGTGTCAGCGTCTTGTGCAGGGCTTGTCTACAATTGAGTGGAAGGACTTGTGATTGACTTTGTCCCCAAATCAGGGCACATTGTGAGAAGAGACCTTTTCCTGCTTGTGCAGGGTTGATGGTGGGAAGAAGACATGTTGTGGTTTATATGGTACATAGGAGTTACTCATACCATCTACCTGGGAGTTGTTTGTGTGTCTTCTTTCCAGATTTCTGACATAGATTGCATCAGTCAGGGGCTAAAAGTAAAGGAGCTCAAGAACATACGGTAGTAAGGCAACAGAATGTTCCTGCTTTTAGTGAGCTATAACAAAGAGATCAAATTTACGTGCCCATATAAGTACATTTTAAAGAACATGGTCCAGTGCTTAGGGAAAGTAGTTCAGTCTTTTTGTGCTTCTCAATAGATCGGGATAATGAGTTAAAATCAGAATGTGATTGTCAAACAACAGTTTTTCTTGTCCAACTCTTCTGTCATGTTCTGTCAGTTTCATCTCTTTTGGCACTGTTCTTAAGCTATTTTCATTCAACCACTCTGTTACTAAAGCTTACAACAAGAAAATATAAGACAACTTGTCATGCTTTCATAGAAAGCGCTGCTCTCCATCTAGCATGTGTCATATTATCATGCCACCAGATTAAATATTCATTTGTGTCTTGGCTTCTCAAGACAGAATCGCAAATGTTTACAATAGGCATTGCTTCCAAGACATATCACTCCTCTTCATGATCCAGAGCTAAATTTCACTCCTGTGATGATGGCCATCTGGTTAGACCTGAACTTGGGAAGGCGTTCAACACAGAAAATCTGTGTTGAAATACAACCATGGACTTTTTGACGCTCTGGTGTCCACACTTTGTACTTTTTGCTGGCTACTTGTTTTCTCAAGGTTTTGTTGCTAGTCTTACTCCTTACCAGAGAAACGTCATATGGTATTCACCTTTTGGCAGTAAGGTTAATCAAAGGGAGGCTTTGTAGTGGCAGCAGTCCTTTTGGTACTGAGGAGGAGCCAAAAGCTGCTTCTGTGACAGCAGTTGCTGGATCCTCCTAAGTGGGTCAGACTGAGCAGCACACAGAAATTTATATTTAATGTTCCCTGTGGGACTGATGCGTTAGACTATGAATAATTCTTTATAGGCAATGGCAGTCTGCAGTTATGTGCCCCTGTAAACATACTGCACTGTGTGACTTTGTCATGCCTGGTGATCAATATTCAGAAAATTATGAGCACAGCTCTTTCTGTTTAGTTCTTTTCATTTATATTGTGAAGTACTCTTGTGTGGTGTGGGTCCATTGTGACAGCATGCGCGTACTTGTCTCTGTAAAACAGTATGAAGGCATTTGTGCCAGTATCAGAAATGTGAGCAAGCCTGTATCATGTCTGGACATTTCACGCCAACCTCAATTGTGTGCTAAGCGTTACTGCACAGTTGGTGTGGATTCATTGGCTTACGTCCATGTGTGAAAGTGGCACCACTTTGTGAGCTCGGTGCATGAAAGTGGCATTGCCTCACCAGTCAATAGCATGAATTATGTATGGCAGGAGAAGGTGAAAGCCATGTTCTGCATCATCTGCAGGCTGTTCAGCAAATTAACATTTGGACAGCCATTTGCTGGTTTTAGAAGGGGTTCAGCCCTTAATGGCTTTGCTTACAGTTCAGAAATAAATCTTTGAGTCATTTTTCTTGACAGGGTCCGCTCTTGCAAATCATTTGTGACTGAAGCATCCCCACTTTGAGGGAGCAGACTATGAGGTGTGGATAGTGAAAAGGGCAGATTGAAGTGATCTTTAATTGGCTAGCTTCCCGTCATGTCTAATCAGGACTGGTGTTCTGTCATCCATATCCTTGGAATATTGTTTCTTTGAAAGACAAGCATTCAGCCTGACATGTTCATTTTTTCCCCCGAAGGCATTATCATTCAGGGTTTTCCCTAAAGCCTGATTTGCATAGGACTAGTACTGCTGGAATCCACCAGTGATTCGATAAAATTGTAGAGGTCGTCTCCATAATTAATCCTGTGGAAATCTGGCTTGTCAATAATGTGGTAAGGAAAAAATACTGCGCAAATTATCATATTTCACCAAACACAGCTCATCTGATAAGGTTTAGTCCCATATGAATCAGCATCACAAACTGTGTAGAGATCATAGAGGCAAAGGAGAAAGGATCAGGGACAAAATATTAATTGTGATGTTGGGATGGTGTTAATGCAGAAAGAATTTAATATTTCCATAGCGGCATCACATGAAAAGCCTCTCAATGAAGAAAGCTGTGTTAAATTCAGTTTGGGGTAGTTAGATTTCAACCATGATATATTCATCTAAAGCAACATCTGTATATTTTAGCTTTTTTCCTTTCACACTTACCTGCCTGTTTCCTTTAAAACTGTCACATCCCAGTCCAAACCTCATCTCAAGCTTCCATCCTCTCTTTGTATTGTGTCTTTGGCGCTTTGTTTTCCTGGCTGTCTTATCTGAACAGCCCTCCATCTGCCTTCTGTCACCTATCTGTCTTATCACCTCTTCTTCATCTCTTCAAGTTTATAGAGAGCTCTGAGGTGCCGAGTCATGAAGGCAACATTGTGAAGACGTTACCTTGGTGCAGCTCATTCACAAAGCTAAAACTATTCTGTACAGTGAGTCAGTTTACTCATTGAGACTGCCCTATTTCCCATTGATTCTTCAAGCTTCAGAATGGGTGGGGGGTGGTAAAACTTCCAAGGAGCCGTGACCCACGACTGATTATAAAAGTTAGCTAGAGGCTAGCACCTTGCTTCCAAACCCTTCAGTATTTTTTGCAGTAGAACTCACTCTGGTTTTTAGTCATGCTCTGCTCAGATATTCTTTCTCTCATACGCCCAGAGCTTCAATCTCATTGATGCCTGTATGTTCCATCAATCTTGATACAGGAGAAAGATCTAGAGCCTTTGGAACAAATGAAGCTCAGTAATCAAGGCTATGCATCCACTGACTGACTAAAATATCTTAACCCCAATCCCATCACTTTCTACATTAGTGGCCCTCTTGGGCAATTTGAGCTGCCTCTCTTTATTACTCCCATGTCAGTTGACATTTAATATTCCTGTGGCACATTTTTAGCCTATTTTTTTCTAATCGCTTCCATATAGACCTATGTATATGTCAGATGTAAATAGCTTATAAGTTTTCCAATGATGATTAAAACAGGTGTAACCTGAGCAACAAAGCAACACCACATTTTTGGAGGCATTACTTCCTACAGGTATGAATTCAACTCATATCTTATCAAAGCACATGAGTGACTCACTCCACTAAAAGCTAATAAAGCCAGCATTTGCAGATGATTATTTTTTTGTAATTTTGAGAAGCAAGCACACACAAAGCTAATCACAAATGAGAATATCACATATCAGTTATTTCAAATCAGCCTCTTTATTACATAATGCCACTTGACACAGTGACAGATGTTAAGGCTACCTTAGTTAATTAGTCAATTGACCCAACTCTTCCATGCAACAGTGCCACACCTTACAGCCTTTGCCTCAATGTAAGTAGCATAGAGCTGAAGTTTCACAAATATAAAATTTATTACAGGGATTCTGTATTGGACAGCATTGCAGTCTAAAATATTTTATTTTGTTGACACAACTTTGCCAGCAAAGAGACAAGCAGACAATAGGTACTGTGTAGATGTCATGGACAATGATCCCTTTTTAAATGATTTCTCTTCCAAAAATCTCATCTTGTTAAGATGAATGTTTCTTTCATTGGTTTATATTTCATGTCAGTAAAAGTAATTAAAAACACACTGCACAAATGTGAAATACATACATATTGATCTCTGAAGATTGAGTGGTTTTGCACAATACCCTGCGACTTAAATTCTGTTGTCCATACCATCACTGCCATATTTCTACGGCATTTGTAAAGTTTTGGTAGAATAACCGCTACAGTACAGCACTTTTATAGCATGTCTTTTGGATGCCATTGCTCTTTACTTGATCTTTAAAGTAATGTTTTGGCTTTGAACACGTAAGCCTCAGGGAAATCACAGCTTTTCACAAATATCAGGTTCACAGGTTCATATCCACGGGAGCTACGGTCTGTGAGTTATGGACTGTAGTTGTTCAAAACACTGACCTAATGTCAGTTGGAGTTAATATTTGTTATGAACTTGTTTGCACAGTATGGCAAACAACAAATCTGACTTTTAAAGGGAATCAATAACCAAACTAAAGAAAATTGTGTCCTCTTCCATCAGTGATAATTCAGGTAAATCAGTGGATGTGTCTCTGTGTAAACTTAGTCTATTTAGGAGTTACAAGATGCAATGACCATTGCATGGTACCATTTCCAGTGGTAAAGTTTTTAATCAAAGTCAAACTCTCTCTATGTTTGTGTCCATGTGATACACTTGAATTATGGATGTTTAAGCAAATAACTGTTATAGCTAGTTTATTTTAGAAGGGGACTTTTATCATTTATCAAACTGCAGAAATGCATTTTTTAACTCCAGTACCTGACCTACTCAGGTCTCCCATTACATCCTTTTTTTAAAAACTTGATTTAATACCTTAATAATGGAGATAATAATAAGAATATTTCCAAGATGCACCCAGCAGCTGTTACAAGTAAATACCAGATTTAGATTTTATTAGGCTTAATAGAAACTGACACAGAGGATTTGATACAAATCTGCCTCAGGTTTCATACATTTTTGTGTAATTTCCAACTTATGTTACTCCTTTGTAAGATGCTGCAGAGGATATACTCTAGTCTGGAGAAGTTGAATAATGAGATTCCTTTTTTTTTTTGATGCTGTGTGAAGTAAAGAGGTGGCTTTTTGTATTATGTTTTGGTCTTGTGACGTTTTGGAAATTTGATTGATGTTTTATCTCCGTGCATGCTTTACAAGAAACAGCATTTTAAATCCTCGACTCCGTTAATTAGATATTGCTAGAAAGGGCAGTTGAGATTCAAATAATGAAACATACATAAATTGAGCTCTATTGGCAGTCAGGAAATGGATTACCATTCCCTTGAAATCTACCGCTTTGGCAACTCTGACACAAAGGTGGATCGAGTGCTCAAATTACTTGCTGGTTGTTGATGCTTATTATAATGTCAAAAGGAAGTTCCATCACTTTTTATGAAATTTTGGATTCCACTATTGATTGCATTCCCATACAGGTATTTACTTTGTTTACTTGCATTTAATGAGGAAAAAACTGATATATATATATATATATATATATATATATATATATATAGTTTGATATAGAGGATCTGTTAATATTTTTATTATTTTGTGTGTCATTGTTTATGCACTTTTGGGTTTTGATGTCAGACCTTGAACACAATATTTTAATGTTTATAGTGCATTTTGTGGATGTAACAAGAAGCAAAGTGAAAAACATGTTACGCTGCTGTGTGTAATATACTGTAACGCTGCTATTTGAATAACCTTCTTTCTCCCCTCTCTCTCTCTCTTTCTCTGTTCTCCTAGGTAAGCACTTTCTTTGCTCTCAGTTGGTAGTGGTGATGGAGGAGGGATTGGCCGAGCATGCACCCTGTTGCTGTCAACCCTGGTGAAGGTTTCATGCAGCTGAAATGTGAGGCAAGAGTGATTAAGGTGATGCATTGAGCCAATGTGCCCATAACAGAAATGCTTCCAGCTCTGGTTCTGGCAAAGTCAGCAGTATGAACACAATAGAGTGAATTCTGCCCCATCCCACACTCAACCACTGTACCCAGGAAGTCATAAGTAGACAAAGAAGAGAGTGTAGAAAGCAGGAAGGAAGGTTCTATGTGTGAAGGTGGGTTCACAGGACTGGTTTTGTTGGATCAACGATGCAAAGTGCAGTCTGTTGTGCATAATGGCTGGGTTTGATGGGGTTTTTTTTTGTTTTTTTTGGTGATCTTTCATTGAGGTTTATGATCCACTTCACTAACCATATCAGTAGAATTATGTGTATTTACTCTTTACTCAAGCACTTTGACTTGAAGAGAAGGGATCTTCGACTCCCAGTTCCTTAATTTTTAGCTGGAGTTGTTACTTTAAAGGTTGATACCAGTGATTAACGAAGACCATGAGATGTGTTTGAAAGCTCTAGCAAAGACAGTTGACCTTGACTTAAGATTAACTACTGTTTCCAAATTCAATGTTTTACATGTTCACTATACCCATGGTTTTGCATGTCTTGACTGTTCCAGGCATTGCTTTCCATTCATTTCAATCTGCACTTAAACTGAACTAAAAAGCAAAGCAGAGCAAGTTTAGCACTTGACGTACATTTGTAGTCACGTGCTAAACTTGAAAAAAAAAAAACAACCTTCATGTCTTTGAACTATGCCAGATGCTATTCTAGTGCTTACACAAACAACCAAGACTACACATATTTAAGGGAGTAATAGGTTCAGCGTGAGCGTGTCTGTGCTAACCAATACCAGAATAGATTGGAGTTTAACTGGTCCTCATGTTAGCAGCTATAGATCTGGTACAGGCTGGCAGCAGAAATGCAGGTTGTTCTCTACACAAAATTACACTGCAACTTGATTTGACACCTCTCTTTTTCCTTTACTGTCTTTCTGTCTTCAATCTGGCACAGTCCAACTCTCAGCATGTCGCCGAATTTCCCAAAAGGCGAGGCGAAGCAAAAAAAAGTATGCAAAAGAAATACAAAAATATCACTTCACTGTGATAACAAAGCCTCTGCTATTTGCCACACACTGTCACAAAAATAGGAAGCTCAGCTGGTTTGGAGTGGTATATTCACAATTGTGTTTTTGTAGTTTGGACTGGTGAAAACAATGGCCTTTGAATGTATGCGCACCAAATAACAACACATGACGCCTCCACACACAGATCATGGAGGTCTTCCATGAAACTGTAGAAGTGGATCTCAAATGTTTATAGAGAGCAAATAATCGTGTGTTGAAAGCTGAGCAACAGATAGAAACAAATAGAAATTTTCAGTCTTGACTGATTGTTCCTGTGCTATAAAGTGGCATGACCACCAACAGCAGCAGATTACAGCAAATGGCACTGACACATCCATTATGCTTAACTCATGTTCCAGTAACTAGAAATTTGACATGTTTTGACATTCTGCACTGCCAAATTCTCTAATCTCCTGGGTTGACAGGTTACCAAAACTCAAATAAATCAACAGCTTTGAAAAGTGACTTGTTCACAAACCCTGATTTGCCTGTAATTGGGTAACATGATTGAAGTACAATACAAAGTCCAATACAAAGTGCAAAAAACTTTTCGGTGATCGGTGTTCTTCTATATTTTTCTCATTGTCAACAAAGACCAAAAGCAGCAATGAAGTGGTCCGGCCCACAATACTTTGACTTCCCTACACCAAGCTGATTTTTTTTCCACTGAAGAAAATGTTTGCTAGTGCTGCAAATATATACAAATATATATATAAGAGGAGTCAGTTGGGGTCTATATGCAGCAGCAAATCAATACACATTTGGTGTATTTATGGAAGCAGAATGGTGTCTGTCGGGAATAACTAAACTACAATGGCCATGTTTATTGTATTGAAAGAACATGTCACCCAGTGCAATATTTTGGCTCATTAATGTGTTTTGATACTGTAGTTTTTGGACAACAGTGGAGCTCTATTGTTGATTTTGGTCTTTTTATGAGGTTTTTGATATCACGGCTTTTATCCGTTAAAACAAATACATATTACATTGGACCAAAGATAAAATAAACCTATGCTTACATGATTGCTGCTTCAGGTGGCAGCTGCCCTGTGCATGCTCACTTGCATGTAATTTCTGTATAGAAATATGCACAGTCACAATTGATGTATCCATGGGGGAGACAGTCAGTGGAACATAATTATCCTAAGTGCACTGCATCATTGTGCTGCAGAAGAGGCCAGACATCTTTCCATTTCAAGCCCTCTACTTTGCATTTGATAGAAAACACCACACACATCTTTTATAGCAGCTACTAGCAATGTGTCATTTTCAATGTGGACATTTACAGAAGCTTGTTGGACATGTTGAGCCAGGCATTTCTACCATGGTATCTACTGAGGCATCTATTAACAAAACTGTACTACTGAAAACTGATTAAATTAACCCATTAACAGTCGTTCTTATTCAGGGATGTAACTTAGAGATTCAAGTAATCGTGCTAATAAGGTGATTAACATGGATAAGCAAATGAAACGCTACAGGTGAGACGAAAGAAGACAGCAGAACAAACAAACCCTCTAGTCGTTTTAATAACATAGACTGCTTACAGCCATTTCAGAAAATGTCTAGGAAAATGACAGTGGCTGGGTTCACATTAAATTCACTTGAACCCTTTGTTTTCATCACTCATCCTATGTCTTGTTTCCTTTTCTTTGACATTTTAACAACCTAATATGGCAGCTCTATAGCTCAGATCGAGTTCTCTGTATGGTTGTTTTGATTTTGTATGTTTATTATGGCTTTGTGAAGGGCAGTAGTTTGAACCACTGACACTCATATATTCTTATGACATATAATGAAAATGTAAAATTATTGACTGACCATGTTTGTTAATGCATGTCCCACTTACTAGCTATTTTCCAGACCTTTCAATGACATCAGTAATGACACCTGACCATACTTCCTTATGTAGTTTGCTAACTTTATGGCTAACATTATCAAGTGGAACCAAATCATTAACCCATAGTGGGCAAGAAAACCAAACAAAAAACACCCAACAAATCTGACATTAGAGCACAAATCAATTCCATTTCTATTTAACAGACAGGTTTCCCTTTGAGTTTGTGACATTAGTGGTAGAGTGTTTTCAGACACACTGTAGCACTACTTACTAGCCACTAATGAAAGCTAAGAAACTATTTTTCATTATTCAGTTGTCACAAAGTCACCCTGAAAAAGAATACAATAATATAAGAATTAAAATGTTATGAGATTATTTATAAGCATATGGAGAATTGTGTTAATTTTATTAACATGTACCATTCATTGTCAGGTACTAATTAAAGCATGTGACACAAACACAACACAATACATGCAAAACAATGGAATAGGGAACATTATTTTTTAATAAAAATATGGATAAGACACATTGTGCTGCATTACTAGACACCAATTGAAACATGCAAAGCAGAACTACAAGCATAAGAAGCAAAAAGAGTACATAAAAAACATCAATCACTCTGGCACAATAAAAGCAAAGCCACAATAAAATACCAAGCATGAAGCTTGCTTGTGTGCTAATTAATAATGTCCAGTTAATCTTTTTGTTTATTTAAAATAAACATTGCTTGAACAATTTTCATTTAAAAAGAAATGTGAAAGCTTTTTTTGACCTGAATATACCTCAGATGCTTGATGTGAAAATATCCTCCTTCAAATCCAAACAAAGCATGAAATTTCATCTCAATAGCTCTAAATCTTCCTCTCAAAAGTGAGCATCTTGTTTTTGTAGTGAGCTCAAAAATGTAATACTAGACGATTTAAAAATCATAAAGAAAAATGTAGTCAGAGGGCCAGACTGCCTATGCCAAGTGGCCATAAGTCATATAACCCCTTAAAATACAATTTCATTATCATTTTATTTAGCACTAGAACGGAACTTGGTTAGCCTGGAAATCTCCAAGGAGAGATGTATCAATGTACAGTAGCTTTTAACACATCTGTTCTGCTCTACATGTACAGTAAATGGCAGTTGTAAATACTTTGAACACAACTAGTGAAAGTAGATGAGCCATCCATTCATCAGCTGGAAAGTCAATCAGTTATTCAGTCTGACACAACGCCATTGCAGCATAATATCCTAAATAATTTGATAATGGTACAATCATGGTTATATTCTATTAGTGGATAATTTCAGACTTCTAAAGACCCCCTCCAGACATGTTTTAAAACATAAAAAATGCTCTGCTTTGAACAATAATTTGTGTCTGATATGGTTTTTCCACAAAAAACAGTCATTGACTGATCAAGCCATATCTACTCCTCCTTGCTCACTGACAATTTCATACTCTATGAATATGCGAATATTCAGTTTTACTGGGAACGAGTGAATGACATGACATGAATGTAGTGTGTGTGAACTGGAAGCTTCAATTTTCATATTGGTTATTGGACCATGGCTGGTTATCAAATTTGTTGTGTCATTAAAAATCATGTTTATACTGCTGCACCTTTACTAAACGACACACAAGCTTTCTAGTTTGTATAACTAAAACTTAAGTTAACTTAAATTCACAAAGCAGACGTGGGTATTAGAATTTATTTTATTTCCCTCTATTATTATATTGTTGTTGTTACTGCAGACGGGAAACAAGGGAAGAGAGAGATGGGTATGACATGCAACAAAAGTGCCTGGCTGGAAACAAACCAGGGACATTGCGGTTATGTGGCATGCACAGAACTGTTTGGCTACCTTTTTTAATATAAATTAAAAACATTAAAGTCTGTCCTCTGTATGAAACAAGCCATGCAAGAGGCTACATGAATTACCTTTTTTTCAAATCAGTCCTGTAGTATCAGTCTCAGTATCATGAGTTTTGATTTCACCCTGATTTATTGATGAAGCCAGTGGAGCTGGTGTAGTTTTCATTGGCCAGGTTGGCAGCAGTGGACTGACTGCCAAACCTTCAGCTCCTGATTGTGCTGTCAGATTAGATGGTCTGAGCCCTAAAATCCATTTGCATCTGTAAATCCCCACTGTAGCTTTGACCACTGAATTTGTGAGTTCTGACTTATCTATTTAGGCAAACTGTCCAACATTCAATTTTGTTTATATCCCCAAAATCCTCATGCAAGAGAGCTAGACTCACTGGCATTTAATGTAAGATGTAAATTGGACCCAATCTATTTTAATCCTTGAAACAGATGCTCTACGAGTTTTGGTTAAGAATGGTAAATGGACTGCATTCATATAGCACCCTTCTAGACTTTTACACTGCATGCCACATTCACCCACACACACATTCATATGCTGATGGCAGAGGCCGCCACATCAAGAAATATTAATAAATAATAATAACATACTTAATTTATACCGCACTCTTCATTCATAGTGAAACTCAAAGTGCTAGTATTAATGACAGTATTAATGAATCTAATACACAACATAAAGAAAATAGTAATGAGTTAAGATGAATAAGCCTTCCTGAATAGAAAGGTTTTTAGACTCTGTCTATGCTGCTCTCAGATGGTTTGGAAGGCTGTTCCACAAGTGTGGTGCAGCAGAGCAGACGGCTCAATCCCCCATGCTGAGGAGCTTAGTACGGGGGGCCCCATGGTGTGGAGCTTAGTATCGGGGTCGAAGGTGCAAGCTTCTGGCAGATCTAAGGGTGCAGGTGGAGGTTTGTATTATGATCGGTTCCTTTAGGTAGGGAGGCACATCTCTGTTGATGGATTTGTATGTGAGTAGCAGGACTTTGCGGTCAATCCTGAATGAGACAGGGAGCCAGTGCATTGAAAACAGAATTGGTGCTATACTTGTTTTCGTGTGTTATCAGGATCCTGGCAGTGCTGTTCTGGATGTTCCTGCCAGGGATCCCTGTGAAGAGTGCAATGTAGTAGTCCAGTCTTGAGGAGGTAAAGGGATGGAGAAGTTTTTCTGCATGAGATGGTAGAAATGATTTTTTGTATAAAATCTTACATGGTCATCAAAAGTCAGCTGAGAGACAAACTTAACACCCAGATTAGTGACTGAGGAGGAAAGGGGGATGCCTTGGCCGTCAAAGGTGAAATGAGGTATAGGGGATGATTGCATCTGGTGTGGAGTGCCAATAAGGAGAGCTTCAGTTTTGCTTCTGTTAAACTGGAAGAAATCTGTGCTCATCCAGGTCTGTATCTTCTTAAGACAAGCGGTGAGGCCTGACATAACTGCAGAAGGGCTAGGGGCAGTTTTGATGTACAGCTAAGTATCATCGGCATAGCAATGAAAATACATGTCTGCTCATAACACATCCGAGGGGGGAGCATGTAGAAAGTAAACAAGATGGGGCAGAGAACCAATCTTTGTGGAAAACCACAGGTGACAGGAAGCGATCTGCACCTGCATCCTTCTGGTAAGACATACCCAGTCCTAGGTAGGACTGAAATCACTTAGGTGCAGAGTCTTACTGTCCAATGGTGGTGTGGAGGCGCTCTAAGAGGATAATGTGATCCACAGTGTCAAATGCAACACTCAGGCCAAGGAGAGTCTGGAGAGAAGGGGACCCTGCATCAGCTGACTGAATTTTTTTGAATAGGTTGTTGTGTAACCTCCATCAACAACACCTTGGACAGAAAGGGGAGTTTGGAGATAGATCTGTAGCTGGGAAGGATTTCTGGGTCCAGCCTGGGCTCCTTGAGTATGGGGCGGACAAATGAGACCTTGAGGGCAGATGGAGCATTACCAGTTTGAAAGGAGAGGTTGACAGTTTGTGTGATCAAGGGGGTGAGAATGGAGATATATGATTTGAGCAGAGCTGTGGGATTGGGGTCCAGGGCACAAGCGCAGGCTTTCATCTTCCTGAGGATTTCCTCAGTATGACTTTGTCTGACACCAGTAAAATGGAGTAGAGATGGCGAGCACCAAGACAGAGTGTCAATGATAGGAGGAGGCAGAGAGGAGGAGTTGGACATCAGAGAGCAGATGTTGTTGTCCTTGGCTCTGAAAAAGTCAATGAAGCTGTAACATCGCTCTTCTGTAGCCTCAACTGGGGAGGATGATTGTGGCTTCATGAGATGATTAAAGGGTGGAAAAAAGATGCTTTGGGTTGCCAGAATTGTTATTAATTAGGCTGGAGAAGAACTATGACCCAGCATCTTTAAGGGGCTTTGAGTAAGTGCTTTGATGTTCATGAAAGGCCAGTTTATGGAGAGTGAGCCCAGAGTGTCTGAGGCGTTATTCCAGGACACATCCAGCTGTTTTTTTTCTTCTGCTGGTCATGAGTGAATCAGGGAGCAGAGCATGAAAACTGACCTTGTACATCTTGATGGGGTCATGAAGATCAAAGACACTGCTCAGCCATGTATTGTAGAGTGCCACAAGTTCATCCACTGATGCAGAAGCTGGGAAGGTGATGGAGATCCATCCATACCTCTTGGTGTGAGAAGGGATATCAACATGCTGCTTCAGGCCAAGACACTCAGTCACACTCTGGAACTCCATTGTGAAATGACAGGAGGGCTTGTCGACATGCATATTCATATAACCAGCAATGACAATGCTGGTTAATATGGAGCAGTGTGAGGTGAGGAGGTTGTGTATCTCAGGAGGAAAGATGAGTTTGGTGTGGGGGAGGGGGCAGTTGCAAGGCATTCAATAGAAGAAAGATCAGGCATCGGCAAGGGAGACCGTTTCAGTTCAGCCTGGTGTAGGATTGTTTAACCACCACCACAGCCAGAGCTGTGGGCTTTTTCCATGTAACTATAGCCAGGAGGGCAGGCCTCATTAAGCACAGAGTAGTCCCCTGGCTTATGCCAGGTTTCAGTTAGGCACATGAAATCAAGCTCCTTGTCCAAAATGTGGTCATTTATGAGGAGGGATGCATTGGTGAGAGATTGTGTATTAAAGAGTTCCATGGCAGGAGATAGAGCTGAGGATGGAAGTCTATGAAAGCTTCACAGTACACTGTGATCCATTCCATATTTTGCATCTCACCTGGTATAGGATAGTCTCATGATATTTCCAACGATGATCTCTTATGTCTCTTATGTCTATTATGGAAAGAAAATCAAAACATAAACCAGTGATGTAATGATGTATATATGCATATATAAGGTGTAAATACAAGGCTCTGGGAAGAGAGCTTTATCATATATAGCACTCACCTAAAAATATCAGTTGGTCTCAACTGCTGTTGACAAGAAATGAGGGAAGTATTCAGATCTCAATTCCAAGTAAAAGTTACAAATTGAAAAACACAACACTGCCCTAAATCATTCTATAACCAAATTATGGTAGATACTTTGAAGCATTCACTTTGCTTGCATCCTAGATGTGTACAACTACCTGCTATATGAGCCAAGTAAAAATGGCCCTCAGATGCAAGAGAAAATTGACTGACAGCAGTGTAAATAGCAAGTCAGTATCAGTTGCATTTACTGTGGAAATTCTCACTCCATGGTGTGCTGTTTTTAGACACAGAGGTGATGGAAAAATGTAGAAATGTCAAGATAGCCACTTATCTTCCACTTCACCAAATCTGAGAGAGGTTCAGAAGTTTAGTGCAGCAGCCACTCTCTGACCTTGCGTATGTTTCTTTGGTAAAACCAGCAAAACACTCACAGATCACACAGTTTGTACATAAATGTTGAAGAATATATTGTTCCACCACAGAGGTTATTTGAGCATAGCAAAAGGACATGTTATTTTGGCACTTTGGAAGGTTATGAAAACATTAGTAATGTCCACAATGATTTTTTTAGGTTAAGATTGATTGTGGGTATATACGAATTTCACTTACAGTCAAAAAATTCTCTACTGTTTCGAAAATAAATCAAGATGAAAGGTTTTACAGTTCATCTTGTGGGGAACATGAATTTACCAGAATTTATAGAAATGTATCCAATATTTGTCAAGATATTTCAAGTTGGACCAATGTGTTTGTGTTAGTGCTTGTGTGGCTACTTATATGATGTAGTAATAATAATAATAAATGTAGAACATTTGTACAATGAAGTTTGCATATTTTAATCATTTTACCCTACCATACTGTAACATCTCCCTATTCAGTCCTTTATCACATCTTCCAGCATGTTTCTTTTTTATATATGGCCAGATTTCCGTCTCCAAGCAAGACACACAAACTCATGTAATCTTCCAAAGCTCCAAAGCTGTTTTACTGTCATAACCTGCCCAATTTCTCCACCCAGCCCTCAGAGGTTCAACATAAAAGATAAAACACGAACCTCTCGATGAACCTTGCAGGTTCATTTAGAGGTTCTGTGTGCAGTTAGTCTAGTAGGCCATTCTTAGTCAGTGTGCAATAGGCCATTTTCCCAAACTGCCCACTGGTGTCACAAACAGAAGTGAATGTGATCACATTTGAGCCTCTGTGGTTTCTGTTTTACTATTCCTTATAACTTTTTCATGCCTTTTTAAGGAATAATGAATGAGTTGAGTAGTAACAATTTTTGTTTCTACAGTAGATGATTATTTAACATTTAAGAGGAATGCTCAGTTGTGTCATTCCCTGCCCAGTGTAATATAGAAATATAAAAATCAAACAAGGGAATTAACATAAAATTAGAATTTTTAAACCTTAGTTGCTGATCACATGTGAAGTATAGTGAGGACTCACTACCAAATGCTCATAACAAAATCAGCAATAAAAAGAATGATCTCACTGCTCACTGATGTCTCTTCACCCTCATACAGTTAGTATGCAGTTAGTATGAAGCACTTGGAGCTGCAGATGTTAAAGGTTAAACTTTAACAAAACATGAACTTTCAATTGTCAACTTCAAAGTCCTTGCACATTTCCTCCTGATATTAGCATGTAGTCTGTATCTAGATATCTTATATGGAAGAGTAAATGACATTTTAATGCAGGTGTAACTTCATGCATTTCAATTGGAATGCAATAGAAGAAAGGTCAACTAACCTGAAAGGCCCTTCTTCGGTAGAGGAAAAATATGTAGAGCCCGTGCAGCAGCATCACTTTACGAGACCGTCGAGGGACCACTACAATGTGCAGTAGGGTCATGTGACTGCTAGCAGTAGTTTTATTGAGCTCTCAAATGATCCTGATTACCTTCTTAGTAATGTTATCCTATAGCAGGGATACATAAAAGTAGCCTATAGGGATGTCTTCAGCTGTCGCTGTCTCTCAGGTGATCCTTGCCTTGCATGTTGTAGCAGTCCCTCAAGAGTTCCCCTGCTCTGCTTCCCTTGATTTGAGATGTACCCTATTTGTTGACAACTCTGCCAGCTCAGCCTACCTAATTTGCATATTGAGATCTAATCACAATACTTATGTACAATAGAAAGACAGCAAATTCCAGTGTAAGTTCTGTGTAATTACAGTGTCACTTAAGCAACTGTTACCACAGGAGTTAGACCCAGTAGAGGCTTTTTCAATAGCCTGCTTACCTAGGTAGTTACCGATAGAAAGAGCAAAGATTACATATGCACCTTTATGAGACAGGTGCAATGTTTTTCAGGGTTTGACAGGAATACACCTTGAAAATTGGATTGTAATCCATGTCAAATGATTCTTGGTTGCATTTAGACTTGACTTTTTAAACACCAGATAGCTATCTCATACACCTGAGATGCATGAAATGTCTGTGCAAATTGTCTATTTAATTGGCTATTTAATACCCAGAAATATGCCCTTTGTCATATCTTGAGAGGTTAAACATTTGGTGTGAACAGCCAATGTTGATGGATGGATAGTTTAAAACTTAACACGAAGGCCCAATTCACTCCCACTTGGGCAGATGGACCACCATTTTGACTAATTTTCTTTTTTAATTCAAGAACTTGAATTGTTGACCTAATTCTGAACAACATATTTTTTAAAAACTATTTGAAGAAAAAGTAATTGTGTGAAATATATCTGAGTAGAGTCAAATCTTTGTTCCCACTGTCTTCGAGTATGCTAAACCAAACTGCAGTAGGAGAATTTCTTATTTCATGTAATCAAAAACATTGCCATATAATGTCATAAAAACAATGTTGTCTTTAAAGTTTCTTGATTCTGCAAAGCATGTTCAGGAAGTTTATTGGGAAATCATAATTTATTCACATCACACCACAGGAGTTTCAGGGCTTTGTTCTTGATTTCATGGTCTAATTTAGATATTTCAGTGAATCCCTTACTCTTTTTACATTTCATTGTAGTTTATCTGAGGATATCACAGCTCACAGAAACTATGTAGAGATTCTAGACAAGTTGTTTTTAAGCCCACACTCTTGAGACAACACTGCAGTAGACCAAAGACGAGTATTTTCAGAAGTATTAGGTTTATCATTTTTATTGTTCTTATTCTTACACAACAGCAAGTCTTCATGTTACCCACAAAACGCAATTAATGGGAGCTTTGACTTTTCAACATACAGTATTTTAGCTTATTTATTTGTGCGGATTTCACTTCCAATGGAAAACATAATTCCAATCTGGTCTTACTGTTTTCTGTGCTCATTTATAGTCAGTAACCGCTGGGTATCATATCGCCGCCATTTGAGTCCTGTCGTTTCTGTCAGTAAGCTGGTTACATTTTCATTTAGGACTCTGAGCAAATTATTGAGTTGAAATAAAGCCATGGTTCCTTTTTATTGTCATCACTGGAGATAGCGTATGTGTTCAAGAAATGCAGAAAAAATTAGTTAGCGAAACAACACAAGACCAAAATTCTTTATCTTCTAATCAGATACAAACCACAGGAATCAGTCTGGGGATACCAATTAGTATCTGGGATTGAGCGTATCTCCACAGCTCTGGGTCTTTCTAAGCTCTCAGGTTACCCCTTTTTGTGGCAGTGTAGCCTGCGTTGGTGTATTCATTTGAAATTCTGAACAGGCAATTATGAATTACTCACATGGGGCATCATAATGTTTTTTTTCTTCCTTTTTTCAACAGTATTTTATTTTTTTTTTGTTCTTCTTTTTTTCTTCAAAAAACATGTATCATTTTTGGAGGAAAATGGAGTTTAGCAACTATAGCCCATCACAACTCCAGTGACGTTGATGTGTTGGTGTTGCAAGTTGTTGCAAGGTCCCTGATGAGCTCATATGCTCAGTGCAGCCGGCGGGATCTGAGCAAAGATGAAATGCCATCAGAGATACAGTATGTAGGAGTCATTTTAGTTAATTAAGTCAGTCTTCTCTGATTGTGAGCTTTTAAAGCATGCCTATCTCAAGCTTGCCTGCTTAATTGGGATGTGTGCGTGAGTATGTGCCTTCGCTGTACGTGGGTGAGCCTCTTTGGAAATGTGCATGTCTGTATCGCAGTCATTATACAGTATGTGTAAACAGGAGCTCAGTGGGGAACATGTTGCATAGCGCAAACCATTGGTGTGTTTACTTAGTCTCTTTTCTCAGCGCTGGCTCTTTTTCTCTCATTCGTCCTATCAGCATGGTTGTCTGTTTCACAACTTCAGTGTCTTAGATGACTTGGGTGTGTAGGTGGCGGCTCACTTCACAGACTTCACACACAAACGCACACTCTTTAATCTCCGCTTTACCCATTCCTTGTTAGGCAGATCAGCCACGATGTGCTGCTCTTTTCAATCAATGAGTGCCAAAGGCAGTAAATCAGGGATTAAGGTGCGGCATGGCACTCCATTCGGCATGCTTCTGGCCTTTCGTCTCATCAAGGTGCAAACAGAAAACCCAAGCAGCTGCACAGCTATGATGGGTCCCCTACACTTTAATCATGGCCGGTGACCTCGCTCATCACCACCAGATTAAAAAACAATTGTGCTTTCGCCTCGCTCCCTGCCACAGCTCCCTGCCACAGCTCCCTGCTAGTTTTATTTATTGGCTCTTGTCTCTCTGGTTAAATTATTTTTATCAATCAAACAAGCCTATCAAGAAAAGTGGCTGCCATTTAGATAAACCCCCTCCCCTCAATTGATGATAGGGGATACTTAACCAATGAGAGGGCTGGTAAAGGCAGATGAAGTAGTACAGTGCAACTCTCAAGGGAGGTTGTGAACATCTGATTTTGGTATGAAGCTATCACCGAGTTAAATAGAATTTTAGAATCAGTTTTGTCTCGAGGGAAATTCAATAGATTGCCTGATGGATTTAGTCTGTTTAATGGAGACAGTTGCTATAAACATGCTGTATGGCACAAACACATTCAAACACTACACAGATCTGTTAAGAAACAGCCTTGCATTTCTAGGCCATTTCAGACTTTGATGGTGTACTGTATTTTTCTTATTCAGCTGATATCTAACTAAGTACAGATGGCATAAAGACATTTGTAGTGCAGCTGGAAACATCTTGAAGGAGAAAACTGCAGACGTTGTACAAACATTGCAGAATTTGCAGAAAGCAGTTGCAGAAAATGAATAATAAATTTGAGCTTTTGTTGTCAGTCTCTCGGAATCTAAAAAAATGGCGTGCTTCTTTCTCAACATGTTGCACTGATATTCAACAGACATAAGTCCCTTGTAGATGTGGAAGACAAACCAATTTTTCTTCGGATGGTAGATTTAATAGAGCAGTATGAAATGTAACAGTTGCCAAAGGCATGCTACACCTTTCAGTCAATTTTTAATAACTGCAGTCCACATCAGACAGAAGTTTGCACTAGTTTGTACTGTCTTGGAAAAGAAAATGATTTGTCCAGCAATGTCACTGGATGAGTCTCATTTCCCTTTTTACATGTCTCCTGGCTCATTGGTCCTCCTATAAATTGATTTAGTCAGCCATTATGAAGGAAGTCATAATTTCCTTAATTCTGCTTGGAGGAGCAGTGAGTGATCAGGCAGAAGTGAAACAACACAAGAGCATCTAACCTGGAGGTCTTTTAGCAAACCCATCACACTGATGTGTTATGGCCACGTCAAAAGTGTTTTTCCTGGGGGCGAAAACCCTGCTGCATAGCCTCCTCCTGGCTGCATCCCTCTGCCTCCCTGATACCTCTCCGAGAATTCGTTGTCTTCTGCGTGTCTTTGTAGTCATAATGTGATAAATGAACAGAATTGTTTGTAATGAATGAAAAAAGAGAGCTTGAGCGTCTTCAAACCCCTGCACACCTGTTCAATAACAGTGGAAAGTGGGTATGATTGTTGGATTGTCTGTTTCAGAAAGTTGCATCATCTACTCAGGGAGAGTTGTAGAGGCCATTTAGTTTAATGGGTTTTTGTGTGACGAACTAACTAGCCTGCAAGTCATATTGAGAACATTCATTCATTAGAAACCCCTATTCTCAGTGGAAGGCAGCTGCATTACAATATCTGGAGTCAGTTGCAGACATTCTTGTCAATGTATGAGGATGTATGAGCAGACTGTCTCACTCCCTGCTCTTTTCACTGCTTTCTGTACGTGCCTACTGGATTTTTGCTCTTGTATCTGAAGTGTGATGTTTACTTATAAATTCTAAATTGTTGCATTTATTCACAATTTATGAAACTGATAAATTTCATGTGTAAATTACACTAAAGATTGTCAATCATAATGTCAGTGTATATAAAGCTAAACTACGTATTTGGTCTTGTATACAAAGTATTCATATATGTATTTACTTCATTTATGTAGTATGCCTGCCAATATTTTTCTCACTGTTAAAATAAACAAGTCAGTGTTAATATGCTGTTTTAGTTATACTCGTTGCCTATAATAAGATACCTGCTGAAGCACAAGAGAGAAAAAACTGTGTGAGAGATACAGTAGAGAGAGAGGGCAAGAAAACCAATGAATGAATGAACACCAAATCAGTCTGTGGAAAAACAGGATGTTCACAGACACTATGCTTTTAAAGGACCAGTACCAGTATCACCTCATCTTCCAAGCATGTAGGAGAACCTACAGTTGTCATGAAACTTGCATAAAACTCAAAAGGCCCTCTCACAAAAGCCAGTTTTTGATTTGTCCATTCTGGGCTACTGTAGAAACATGGTGGGCTCTATGGAAGCGTTATATAAAGCGTTCATTCTAAGTTAAAGAAAACACAATGATTCTTAGTTTCAGGTGATTATACAGTAATGGAAACATACTTATCGTTATTATATTCCATTTCTACCAATAGATCCCCTTAAATCCTACACACTGGTCCTTTAAAAGGCTTCCAGTGGACATTGGAACTGCAGTTGAGACATGACACAGCCATGTCGCGTCCCACAGACATTCTGGGTAACTGACAACACCAGAGATGATGTTTGACAGATAAAGGGCGCCTCGTTTCACATGTTTCCTTGATTCAAATGCATGTTTCCTCAATTCATGTGCCCTTGCATCACTTCTTTGCATTGTGAGGTAACTGAGGACTGTCTGCACCAGCCCTTTAGAACTCAGTTGCTGTGATCTGTTCTGTCGTTTTGCACTTCGTCTTTATATATATATATATATATATATATATATATATATATATATATATATATATATATATATATATATATATATATATTGATTGCATGAGCTATCTGTCAGTATTTTAGTTTTTCTACATGCAGAATTTACATTCTTTTGGTTATATTAATTGGTTTGTCAGAATGCAGTGTTTGCACTGGATAGATTATAATCTATCAAAAGTTAAAATAGCTGAAACTTGACTATAAAGGTAGAAATTGTATTTCCCATTTGTATTTCCTCCATTTTTGGATATATTATATATATTATATATTTTAACCTATGAACACATGGAATATATAAGTCAACTATAACCTGAAGTAGATAAGGTAGGGGAATCAGAAAGTTCTGAATATAACACAGTGATATTACTTAACAGTGTAATTTGGGAGAATTTTACCTGTAAAGACCTTGTGAGGTAGCATGAAACGTTACTCTACAGGAAGGAATGTTTTAACTTTATCTCCGGAGACAATATTTTGACCAAAGTGCCTTTAGTTTCTGCTGCAGGGGCTGAGTCAAAATTGGAGTTGAAGTAGCTGCAGGCTACAGGTTTTGGAATTCTTTCACTGTTACTCGATTTGAGAAGGTTGTGGGAGATGAAGGAGAGCACAATGCTTTATAAAGCCAATAGGATTTATTATGTGTTCTGTGCCTATAGCAGACTGGATTTAGCCAATCCCTAGACATCTCTTTTTCCTCTCTGTACCCACAGCTGTCATGCAGAATATCTTATCACATTGCCTGAATGTGGGTGGGTTGGTCTGTTGCCTCTCTCTGCATGTATGCTTGCCTGTCTATGTATGTGTGTGTGTGCATGCGTGTATGTTAACATGAGAAATGTGGCTTGTGGTTAAAAGGGCAGTGGAATAATCACTCTGGCACCTGCTCGGGCTCCCATGCGTTGTTAAATGTCCCGCTACTCACAAAGTCAAATACAAGACAAGCCTAATGGCTCCCCAATGCTTGTCTTTATAAATAATGGTGTTAACTACAACTCTCTTAACACTTAAGGACTTTGTGCCTCCCATAAAAAAGGTGTTGACATTACAGCTTACTTGTTTCAAAAAATGGCTTTTACTTCCATTTCCCGTTACTTTGAGATAATACCCCTCTTTGTCAATGTGTTTGTGTTTTTTGTTCTTTTTGGCTAGTGAAATACATTTTTATTGTAGGTGTCCTGGTCTAAAATAAGTAGGTACAGTTAGTTTCTGCAGTGAAAAAATCAGCACCATCAAGGGTCAAGAGAACTGTTGAGGGGATTGGGTTGCATGGTATGTTGCACCAGTCATGTTAGCTCAGCAGTGGTTATGATTTTATCTTTAGAATTATTAGGATGAGCTTTGTTGGTTTAAAGGATCCAAATTAATTTTTGACTTAAATAATGCATTTTTATTATTTTAAAGAACAAGCAGACACCCTGCTTTGATTGAATAAAACCTTGTACGTATGGCATACTTTTGCCTCCATGTGAGCCTCCTGATACCCTGACAGGAGGGCTAGTAATATCATTGGGGATGGTGCCACTCCACATGAGTTAAGATGAATTTGCTCAGTCATAATTACGGTTTCAATGGATGTTGGAGAGGAAAGATTAGAGAGATTGGTTCCATAGCAGAACATAATTGATTTATAATGCATCAGCTAGGAAAGCAGTGAGTATCTCCTCTCATGGATGAACAATGGCGGAGGGCGTTTGGAGGTTAACAGAAGCAGGGTCGGAGGTCTACATGAAATTGAAGAAGCTCAGATGCAGAATGTGTCGACATAGGTCAGTGCATCCCCTCCCTATTAGGGTGCAACATATCACAAGACTAATGGTTTGGATTGTATCACGGTTTTGAGTGGCGGATCAGATCATATTTTGGATCAGCAAAAAAATTTGCTTTCCATTTATTATGTAAAACTCTTGAAAATAGCATCCAAGATGTCCAATGAAGTTAAGAACAATATGAGGCATGATGAACAATAGCCTGTGTCAACATTATCAATACTTGATGATAACTTACAGATACGAACACGCGTCTTGTCCTACAACTTAGCTTGTTGAATGAGCCACCAAACAAAGATCCACCAGGGAAGAGTATACCGCTAATGTCACTTAGCAGGCTAGATAGCTAATTAGCTGCTCAGCTGCAGCATATTAAACAGCATGTGAATATACCTACAAATGTCAATTCAGACATTCACACTTAGATGCTGGTTTGGTCGTTGCTCTTCTAAATCCCTGTTAGCGACACGCTGTCTGTCCACGACTAGCTAAAGCAGTTTGTATACTTTATATCTAATTAGTTAAGATTAAATTAAAATTTGCAATTAACCCACAGTTCATATGCGTGCCAAACCGTGGGGGTGGGGGGTAACTGTAAGGATCATGGATCAACTACGTGTTCCATTACTACACAACTCCCCATGGCAAATGAGAGGAAAGGCAGGATAGTTGAAAGCTAGAGCTGCATATGAAATATATGCATCTTCTGGTCTATTAAGGTATAGTCCATGCGGTGTGATGGCCCCAGGAGTAACAATAATGTACCACAGTTAGCTGATTACTGCAGATTAAATCAAATTCTTCTCACAGGAAAAATTCTGTTTTTATAACCAAAAAGAGCTAAAGTTGGCTTTGCTCACTGCGGTGTGCACTAATTGGCTAGCTGAACTTTTTTCTTCCTAGTGTTTATGCAGCCTAATTTCTGCACCCCAATAAATAGCTACCTTCAGTTTGTTAAATGTGTTGTAACCGTTTGCAGTGGAAGAGGCTTTTTGATTTGATTCTTTTTTTAATGATTGGGCTTGTCTATTTTAGCATTGGGGGATATAATGGAGACAATAAAGAGACAAAAAAGACACTCCTTATAACTTAAAGGTGCAGTGTGTAGAATTTAGTGCCATCTATTGGAATGGACATGATAGAAGTTTTAATTAGTGTATAATCACCTGAAAAAAAGAATCATTGTGTTTTCATAACCTTAGATGTTCAATTGGTTTCAATCCACAACTTCACCACTAGATGGCACTAAATTCTACATACTGGACCTTTAAGATCATAATCATCACATGTAGACGTTTCCTTTAAGGATCGAAAATACTTGGTTACAGGTTGTAGCATGACTTTGCAGAATCACCAAGGTGTAAAGACATATAGGCTTAAAAGAACGGGTAACAAGATAACTGTGCTCTCTGTCTTAAGACAGCATTATACAGTAATTGTTGGTCTGTGACGGAATGCAGTCTCCAGTCTCCAGCAAGAAAATTAGATGTGCTACACACCCATTCACCCCCCTGACATTCACCCTTACTTTCCAGCCAACTAATGGGCACACTACTCCCTGCAATGGTAATGAACATTGACATTGAATGTAAATCTGTGTGCTGCAAAACCTTCTAATATGAGTATAATTCCAAGGGATATTGAGCTTGCAGGAAATGACGCATGACATCTATAGCATGGTTTCATTATGTTGTGCTTATATTTTCCTGTTAGTCTTTCTTGGCACCAAAAAGTCCAACATTTACAACTACTGTGGAAATTCTCATTATTTTCAAGTCACATACCATTTTACCCATCAGGTAGATGGGTAAACTGAACACCTACATGTTTGTATTTTTACAGCTTTGATGTTTGAAAAAGCATCACTTGGAATGTAGAATTATCAGAAATGTGTCGTTTTACCTCGGAGTGCCAATGCTCAGTGTATAGCTTTATAGAAATGTAAAAGTGAAACAATGGTATGAAGTCAAACACTGTTTACATCATCTGAGTTTAAGAATTTTCTGTGAGTGTATGTGGTGGTGAAATAAAAGCAGGAATTGTTATGTGTAGCAAATTCTCACCAGTTGCCTTCAGCCTCTGCAGGGTTTTCGGATTTCCCTCAATTTACATTCACAAATATCACTTTAGATATTTACCAATCGCTGAGTTTGTGCTTGCAAGAGAACAATCTCAGATCAGCTCTCTGAATTTTGCTGAAGTTTCATACAGTGACAGCAGAAGATGGGTGGCCGATGCCTGTGTTTGGTTGATATCTCATTCCCAAACCCGCCGCATTACTTTTTAGTAAAGAAGCTCAGAGCTGCAAAGGAATCTCTTTTATTAGGATTCAGCCCACTTCCTGACATGCTGCGAAGGAATAGATAAGAGCGGTGGGAACGTGGTCTGAGTTAAATAAATAAACAGATCATGCACCAAATAATTAACCTCTCAGGGTCTTTGACATGCTCTGAAAATGCTGGAGGGGTAGAGGGTTCAGGGGAGGAGGAAATGGAGGAAGAACTCTCACACTGAGCTGGCCCCCTCTTCCCCAGGAAGCTGCTATATATGTATCTCCAAGGTTATCCTGGCTGTTCAGATGATCCGTTTTATTGCATTGCTTTCTTGTAATGACCTGTTTATTATTAATGCTGTAATGAGTGTTTTATTTTCATTTTAATAATAATGCAATACTTACAATTTGGCCCATAGAAAATGTAAATGTCCCACAGATATTTCTAGAAATTCGGTATAACAATTGCACCAAAAAGTCAGCAAAATTATCTTTTACAACTGCAACTCATAATTATATTCATTATATAATCGTTTTTGACTTTTCAATGTATTATTTTGTGTAGAAAATGCCAGAAAATTGTTCCTAGAACCCAAGTTGACATCTATAAACCTATTGTTTTGAATAGTCAGAACTCCAAAGGTATTCAATTTACATTTACAGAGATGTAAAACAGAGAAAAGCTGCAAGCCCTCACACTAGAAGAACTGGAACCAGATAATATCTTTGCTTGATAAATAACTGGATTGGTCAAATCTAATAATATAATGTGATGCAGGGTCATTGTTGCTCATCATTTTCATAAGATTCCAGTCAACCCAGTTCCTATTTGAGGAATATGGACCAAGATAAGAGCCACAAGAGTCCATTTTTGAATCCAGAGGCTACACATGGAAACAGGGCACTGATGTATATCATTGATGTGTTACAGCATTTTCAAAACAACGCCAATTAGCTCAGGGAGTGAGTTTTAGTGGCTTTCTGTTTACTCATGGAAAACTAACACAATAATGAAAATCAGCAGAGTTCCAGGCCTCTTGTATCTCCCTTCATTCTAAGTCCTCTTTCAGCCTTTAAATTGCCATCATTTGACAAAGTAATCAACATTGTTTTAATTAAGTTGTCTAACTTGCCCAGATGCATTTTTTTTCCGCGCCACACACTGCCTCACATCACTTCCTCACCCTGCGTATACACTGACGTCCACAGCAGCAAGTTTCAAAATCACAAGAAGTTGCTTTTCATCTAAATTTTTCAAACGGTCTCGCTCAAGCTCAGTGTAATCATTAGGGCTGTTTCTCATAATGAATTTCACGCAGCCAAACAGTTGTCAACAACACTGTCACTGCATATTAAAAATTTGTTTCAAAATGACAAATATGCACTTTCAAAACAAGTGGCTTTATCTTGTGAAGTAATTGAGTTTTGCTGTGATTAAAATATTTCAAAGCTGCTGTGGAAGACAGTGCCAGAGCTTTACAGGAAGTCTGTAAACTGGACATTATATATTCACAATGCAGCATATAACACTTTACCAGTTTTGTAATACATCTCATATAGACAAAGAACAATAGGGAATTTGTTAGATATGTAAATATATTTCCTCTTTTTGTGTTGGCACACTTGCTGTCGCTGTCCATGGTGCTGTATTTTAACTCCTGTAACATCATGAACTGCAACAACTGTAAATGAGTTTTGTTGTTCTCTTTACGCATTTCCATTTATAAAATGAAAATATGCACATATTATAATAGACTATAATTCATAGCATAAAAGTTGCAATAAAGACTATAATTTATTATTCTCCAAACTATTATTTGTGTCCCTTGTTTGAGTAAGGCTGTTAAGTAGAGAATGTTTTATGGATTAGTGCTACCCGTGTTTTCTTTCCTGGAGTTCTACCAATGAATTTGAAGAAGTTAAGGTGTTTTTGTGTCACATTGAGAAATCATAATATCCAGGTATTTAATGTCTTATCTGTGTGTTTGTGAACAATTGAACTCTGAAGCGTATTGCCTGACAGAATCTTCATATTTACCACAGAGCAGAGACTCTTAATTAGATTTTTGAGTGCCTCCCTGCATTTATTTGCATAGTATTTATGAAAAGTGGCTGACACTTGTGGACTCCATAAGGCACTCTCTGTAGTTCATTGGCCATTTTCTTTCCCATGGTATTGTCTATAGTATCATTGCCAAATTGGCCTGAGAGCCTTCTGATGCATCTCTTGTGCTCTGTACACACTCATTGCTTAAGTCTAAAATCCTGTGCACTTATTTGGAAAGAGTAATTGTTTAATTGATTGTGTTGTATTGATCAAATGTCTGAGAACCAAAGAAGTGGGGGAACATATATTTGATTAAAAGTATTTGGGGCACACCAACTGTTTGTCTCAAAAAGTCTTTTGCTCATATCCCCATTAAGGCTGCATACACCTGGTGGCACAACCAGATACTACAGCAAATCTACAGAATTTACAGAATATATTTTATAACCGGTTGAATTTTTAACAGCAATTTATCAATAATCTGTGAATCAATGACATCCCTACATCATATCATCTATTTCCTGTGTATTTGCAACATAGCCAAGCTTATGTGAAATTTTCTAAACGTGTGTGTGTGAATGTGTTTTAAGGCATCACAGTTGTTTAGGGACAAAATAAAATCTTCTATCAGAATGAAACTCATTAATATAGACCCACATACAACATATTTCTATATTGAAATCTTTATTTTTTAATCATGAAATTCTGCAAATTAGGCAAACTCATGAAACAAGTCAGAACTGACTCTGAATTTGGGGTCGAGCCATCTCTTGAAGTCAATCAAGAAATCGGCTCAGTCAAAGCATTCCAGGTCCATTAAAGCTGTATGTATAATGAAGCAAAATAAACTGTTAAGTCAGTGTCGTATGGTTCAATCATTTCCATTTGAAGCCAGTTTGCCACTGAGAGCCATCTGTTTATTTTGATAGAGGAATGCAGCCTAACCTTTCACTTTTACACTTCAGATCTTTTATCTCCAGTACCTGTGATACACATACTAGCAACCACTGACCATGCCCACACATGCATGTTTGCTCATGACAATAGATGGAGTGGCACCCGTGATTAGTTTTAGCTCAGAAGTTGTGGGAATTGATCAGTAATATGGGGATGTGGCTCTTTGCACTCCTTTCAGAGATCACTGAAAGAAGAGAGCACGTGCGAGAATTAAAATGCTGGCATGTTATATGGTATCAGATACACAATTAGTAATTACTCAGGGAACGATTCATAATGTGTACAGATTGTGCTCTCTCCGGCTACATTTTTTTCTGCCAATATAAAGGACAAAAGAGAAAGCACAGCATTATCATTAGTCTTTGAATTGCTTATTTTCCACAATGTAGACAATAAAATTTCAGACAAACAAACTCACTAACCAACTTACACCCATGACCCCATCATTTTGATTTACAACAAGGTCATTCCATTCAAAATGAAAAACACCTTTAATGACACTGCTTCTGAATAGACCTCCCACACAAAATTAACCTACTGCCCTTCCATTCTGTAGCAAGTTTTTGTTCTGCTATTCTGAAAAAGCTAAAGAGGAGGAAAATGAAAACTCCAAAAGCCATGTTCTGATATGTTCTAGGATATTGCAGATATTGTGTAAATCCTGTCGATGTTTCATATGTTTAAAAGGCTTGACATACTGTTCCCCTATTTCATGCAAGAGTTTTAGCCTCATGATAAATATTTTTTTCCTGATACAGATCACCTTACATAAGGTTCAAACAGAATTTAGAACTCAATCTGCCTTTGATTTCTATTAAAAGAAGTGCCGCCAACAAGAATGTACAGACAAATTCCCGCATAATGACTTAAAATAGCAATCTGGTTAGGAAGGGTCTCCCAGTCCAATTCCTCCCTGGATTATCTGGCTGACTTTTAGATCTCTGTTTTGGATATCTCCCTAATGTTGAGATCAGGGAATTAAGACGTCATGCCTCCTCCCACACAGCCTGCATCACCATGTACAGACTTGAATTTCATTCAGAAGAAGCGGGGCCAGAGTCAAATCCCTGACCCAGATTCACTGCTCTGCTTCTATCTCTCCTCTCCATCCAAGTAACTCTGTGTGTGTGTGTGTGTGTGTGTGTGCATGTATGCACATTCAATTATTTAAATTTATTTTAAGTTCAGTCAGTTAACATGTGCTATTGTATTAAAATGCCACCTAGGTACTGTGAAGCGCCTGGTTGCATAAGACAAAAAAAAGAAAGACACAGAACAAGACACATTCTGGGTGAGAAGTATTGAGCTGTACTCTATAATAAGTTAATTGCATTTATCTTCCTTAATTTTGCCCTTTTCTGGCATTAACAGTTCTAAGATTAATTATAACATTCAATAATTAACTAGTTAACTAGTTTGAAAGAGAATGAGACACAAATTCAGCTTCTGTAGAAGAACAACTGAATATGCTTTGGTCACAGAGTGTGATAATAGTAGTCTAACAAAAGATTCTGAAATGTTATATACATTTCTGAAATAACACAAACAAAGTAACCCTACTTAACATTTCATTGACCAAGGCCTGATACTTAATGGTGGATAATGTATTTGCGTTCTTTATTGCCATCTTAGATTCATTTTAAGGACAATATTATAATTACATTATCTGTAAGTCAAAGTATGTCTGTGTGTTTATGATGTATTATACAAGTCTTTAAACCCAACAATGGTCTCATTCTCAGTCCAACATATTGTCAGACTCCTGTTGTTACACTCGCTGTCTCCTTTAATGGAGTAGGTGAGGTTGTCACACCAAGCCAGCTGTAAACTCCTGATCAAAACAGGAATGCAAACCCAATTTAGTGTAAAACCACTTCAGTCAGAGTAGCCATTTCGATCCTGGTATGTGCCTGAGTCTTGTGATTTCCTCTATGGTTTGCTTGCATAGTGCAGCCCAGGGGAACAACACTGACGGCTCCATTTTCACTGTGCTCCTCTGGCTGCTCCTTCCCAAACATCTTGATTAGTATAGACAACATTAGTCCTCTCATGGGATGGTGAACCTCTGAAACAAGGGCATGTTGGTTCTTGCACACTGACAGATTAAAAGAAGAAAATAAAATCCTGCAGATCTCTTAAGAGGACCACAGATCTGCTTGTTAAGCTGTCTGTTTATATTGTTTCAGTTGTAATAGAGTATTTAATAATCTATGACCTAGAGCGGGCAACGCAGTGAATTTATTTAAAACAGTTTCATTTGTTTTTTTATTTACACATTTTTAATGTTTAAAGTGAAATTTAAAAAATGGCTATAAGAGCCTATATGTTGTCACTTAAATTAGTCCGCAGTTCAAATCTTGCATCATATTCAGCTGTCTTGTGTTGATATTTAAATGTTGAGAAAAATGTTTCCATGACTCTGTCGAATTCGACTATGTTCATATGGTTGAAATTATCCCTGAAACTCATGCCAGTGGATTTTCTGATTGCCAAATAAGAAAAAAAGGAACAAATAGTTGAATCTTTTTACTGAACAACCAAATCCAATTTGACAAATTGGCAAGACTCTGCATCAGGTACAGCCCTACTATGACCTCTATAGCCAATTCATAGAAAATGCATCATCAGCAGGGCTTATCTTCTTCTACAAGTTGCCAATACAGATCACTATCAACGACTTATCAAACGCTTGCAGATACACTATGGTCATGTGTGCTATGGTGCAGTTAAGTCCTTGCCCATTTCCCCCTTAAAGCTGAAGCTTTGGTGTGAACAGAGCCAAGTGCAGGCTCATGGGTGATATGCTAATCACACCCTCTTTGAGTGTTGGATCGCAGTCAAAACGACAGGAGATCAAACAGAAGCACAAAAAGCTTTAGGCCTCAGTTTTCTGTTTTGTTGTGTCACTTTTAATTTTACCTGATATTAACATGCATACTGTATCTGGATATTTTTCCTGTGTAAGAAAAAATGCATGTTAATGCATGATGTAAATACAGACAGAAGACAGTGCGATTGGAAAGCCATCAGATCGACCAGACCACATATAATGGTGATCTGCCTCGCATGTGATCAGATCTCCAAGACGGATCGTGATCAGATTTGTGATCCAGCCAATGGAAACACATGAGACACCTGAAACTGTAAAATGGGGAGGGTATATATCAGGTCTCATTTGTAAGTCTTTCTTTTTGGAATACCAATAATTGAAAATCAAGTAATGGCGTTACAGTTAAACACAAGCTTAGAAATCCCAGCTTGGTAATCAGCTATACAAGAATGCTCTTTTAAGAAAAAACCCACAGTTTTGGCCTTTTTTGAAGTGTTTTTTTCTTCAGCCAGACAAGCCTCCCCCTTCATGGCTCAACTGCTGATCTGTCAAAATTGCTTCACGTAGCCAGAGCCCCAAGTGACTACCCACTGTCAAGCCAAATCCTCTACCTTCACCTTTACAAAGTGCAAATGGGAATGTACTGTAAGAGCTCAAGGCTCAACAGCTTTGTTACCAAGGAAACTTCAGTGGAAATTCTGCTCCCAGCTGTCCACAGGGACACAGAGCATTGCTTCACAATCCTGCCATTGACAGAGGTTTGGAGAAATAGATGGAGCCTACCAACAGTGTCTCCCGAATGCCTGTATCCAATTGAAAATGGCTTTCATGCTGAGTGTTGTAGCAACAGACCATGGGCAAAAAAAGGTCTGCTTTGCTGGATTGTCACTCAGTCCAACAGTGCAATAGGAATCTCAGGATAATATAGTCTAAGCATAAATGACAATAATGCGATACGCTATAAGCAATAAGCTACTGGACTTCTATTCACCTTAAACCCCTGTAGGAAAAGTTCATTTTTAGACAATGTCACATAGTTCAAGATCCACGATTTGACTTCAAAAGCATTTATAGATAATGGCTGCTAATTATTTCACAAATGTTATCTCAAGATCACGACTTAATTTTCTTGGTATTTGTAGATATCAAGTTATCTTGTAATCTCTTAATCATCTCAACGTCCTTAGTTTTTAGTTTTTAAAGCCTGTTATCCTGAGATAAGGGTTTAATTATAGTGTTATCTGGAAAGATCAAATATTGTTTTCTTGTGATCATGGTAAAAATATAATTATTTTGGGATTACAGGCATCTATACTTCATGGTTTGTCCACCAAGGAGTCATTTATCTGTCTTGAGAGTAAGAGTCATCCCAGAGGAGAGCAAAGGGCCTACACATATTGTGACTGTTGCCACTATTTTAATGTTGGTTCATGTTGTTTAAGTTTGAAATAAAATGGAAGAAATTCCACAAGCACAAGATTAATAAACAGTAATAAACAGTAATTCCCCAACAATATTTATAAGAGTTCTCCGTATAGATGTATTTATGGGGACGATAAGACCCTCATAAATAGAGCCTAAAATCTCTGCTTTCATTTATTTTTTTATACCCACTAAATCAAAGCACAGATTAATAATCAGTGTCAGAAAAATAGCAAGACCGTGCACCTAATGGACTGACAATCAGCCCCTCAGATGTGTGTATAAATTGAACACTACATAAGTCTTATTTGATTTTAATGAGTAATTTATTTGGGAGGATAAAGTGCAGGCCGGGAGAGGTATTTTGAAATATAACCTGTGCTTTAACAATCAAAGTGGAAGTGTACAATGGCTAATATGCTGTGACTCATGTATTTGCTTGTCTATTATGTACAGCAAATTTTTTACACCAGTCTGTGCTTTTAAGTGGTATGTCAATTAAATACAGCACTACATCACATATTTTGTTTTTTGTTTTTTAATTTTAATTACCTGCTTTTATGCTGAATGTTTAATTGAGCGCATCATCTAGTGCATCAGGACAGTGGTCTTAAAAGAAAACAAACAAAACTTTCATTATGAGAAAATCTCTTACATGATAACAAAGTCGTGATCTTGATAGCAACCAGACCTTAACATGTTGGGAGAGTGACTTTAATTTCACATGGTGGTCCAACTTCCCTATTGCAGTCTTTCCAAACCACTGATCCCACCGACAGTCCTTTGACTGCCCCCCTTTGCCTGCGTCTAGAAAGCTTCCTCTGAGACGGAACAAACAGGAGATCTGATTATAGATGCTTAACGCAATTAACACCAACAATAAAGGTGCTTGTTTTAAAAGTCAGAGAAGCGCTTTTCTCTCTGTGCTCATTTATAGAGTTGCAGCAGGGTTTTTCCTGGCACAGCAGTGCACATGTTCATAAGCAATACCACACCTCTATACCCGGAAGAGTTTTCAAATAATCTTACATTGCCTGGGAATCAGATTAATTTTCTCCTTCACATGTCAAATAGATTTGAAGGAGCCAGTGTGAATGTAAAACAGCCAGTGGGGCCTATAATGAAGAGAGCTCTGCTGTTTGGATTTTTTCATCAGCCAACTTTCTCATTACCCAAGCCTTCACCTCTTTAAAGCTGAGTGACAGTGTCTTGCACCCTTAATTCTGACAAGGGTTCAGCATCGTTTGATGTGATGGAGCCTCCAGGCAGGCCAGTGATGGTGCTCCTCCTCTGCCTACATTCATTAAGACTCCAAGAAGAAAAGGCCGGTTTAGGTAGCCTTAACAGGAGCATGTTTTACCCCGCACATTATGTCAAGCACTAACCTTCTCAGCTGAAACAAACAAATCACTGAGTGCAAGTGCTAACAGGGGATATTTGCCCGCTGGTGAGTGTTTGCATGTGTTGTTTGGTAAGTGCAACGAAAAAGGGAGGTGAGGGTTGCTGGGGAAGGGACGACCGGGAGGAAGCTGACATGACTGAAGACAAGCACTTACAGCTAACTTTGTTATCTCCAGTGAGGCAGTGTATCAGGCTGTCTCCTCTCTACTAGCCAGAGATGGAGTACTTGTGGGTAGGAAAAAAACAAAAAGAATTTCTAAAAGTTGATAATATTTTATTTTGTAGGTAAAAAGGTGAAGGTAATATTTGAGTTTATGAGTTTTCCCTGTTTTAGCTCAACCGTAACAGCCAGTGGGGGGAAGTTAATCAGTCGTTTTTAAGTGGCTCTGGCAGGAACAGATGACAAGAGCTGCATCTGTTAGCAGATGCTGAGAGAGAGAGAGAGAGAGAGGGAGAGAGAGAGAGAGAGAGAGAGAGAAAAACTCTGATTCTATCCAATTTGGCTCATCTGTCTGCAGAGAAACCATCAAAAGGCGCCCACTTCCAGGTTCCTCATTCTCTCTTGAGGGGGAAAAAAAAGAGACAGACTTAGAAACTTATGTACTGTGAGAGTTGTGGACATTGCCCTTAGAAGTCAATTGCTTGTGGAGTTGCAAAGTAAACATGCGAGATGTCTGTCTAAGATGTGTTTGTGCTATAACATCAAATGAGAAGATGCTGTTTGGAGTGGAGAGTGGAGAGAGTGAAATCCTACATAATAGTCATGCAGTAAATATCAAAATATACCACACTGTTATACTCATGGGGATAAATACAGTTACAGACACTGAAAACCCAAGAATATGCATAAAAACACTGAATAGAATAAAAAAAATATATATACTGATGATTTTACATTTGTAGTGTGGCTAAGTATATAGGATTGATCAGAGGTTGATGCTAGAGAAATGGATTTTTAAGTAATAGAAACATTTATCCTCAGCAGGATTGTTATGTGTAAAATGAATTTCACTGCAGAGAAACTGAGTAAATATATTGTGATGCATGATGATTGTGGAAATTTTGGCCTGTCGGTGACAAGATGGAAGATGAGTTGTTGCAAAAATATAAGGTATCATCCTGAGCAGCATACCAAATAATAAATGTCAGGTTAATCTTCTCACCTGGACATCACCAGCACTGCTACTTTCTTTAAATGCCTAACATACCCTATGTTTAAATGTTCCTGTCAAGTGACATCTACAAGCAACAGTAAATGTCGCTTTCTTTTAACCATTACCACAATCTTTCCTTAAGTTAACCAAATAGTTTTAGTCACATAAATTTAACCAAAGTTAGATTAACCAAAGTTACAGGGACTTGTTTGGATAATCAGACAGAGATGATAAGGAATGACCGACATCAACATAGACCATGCCACTAGTGGAGTAAAAAGCAAGGCATCCAAATACTTTTTTTGTATATACGAAAAGATAAACTCTGGCAGTTTTCCATGCATTTGAAGACCATCTCCTCTCATGGGAGTGCCCCATAGCTTCAGATCTTCTTGGTATAAACTTAATGAAGTTAGCTTCAGTGTGAAGCCATACTTTATGCTTTAATGCTGCCTGAGTTGAGAATTATCCAGTGCATCCATTCATTTGTGTATTCCCTTTAATGGCTGTCTTGCCTTATTGTACCACTGTGCTTGGTGTGCTCTTCTTCTGGGCACTGTCTGTAGGCTTCCAATTTCCTAATAAAACAGTTACTCACCTGCACTAGTCATCCCAGGTTTTGCAAGACTGATTTAGATTTCGCAGTAATGGGTGGCCCCCTTTTCCAATTATAGTTTCTATTTACAGTATAATTATAGTAATATTTTGCCACTATAATGCAATAAACTAGGAGATAAGCCTGCGGATATCAAGCTGCAAACGGGATCACTAGTTCACCATTTGAAAAACCTAATTGTGTTCTATACAGTGGAGGCTTTTTAAACAGCATTTAAAAAGCTAATCAAATCAAGGATTTGCCCAAAAAGGCATCTGGCGAGACAGCTTTTTATAGAGGCCTTTGCACAGCTTGTCTCTAATCTGAAAATGAAATTTTACTTTCAGCAGTCTGTTATCTTCTCTCACTGATGTGCATCAATGGTCTTGTCCTCGCTCCAAATGAAATTGTTTTCTCATGCCTGTAATATCAGTAATCTTGTGTATTAAATTGCAAGTGAAAACAAAAAGCAAGACAAAGAGAATGACTCAGCTTAAAGCACATCCTAGTAGACACTACGTTAAGGGAAAAACGATACTGCATGACTACCACCAGTCCTTTTGTGCTGCATGGTTAGTAAAGGAATGAATATGACACTCAAAAATAACAGCTCACACGCATGATCTCAGATTGAAGTCTGACAATCTGAAGCTTAACCAAGGAGGACAGAGTTTGAGGACACTGAAGAGTTTTTTTGTTTTTTTTTAAAGTAGGTTTATTGTCTGATTTAGAATACTAAACATTTTTTCAGTTAATTTAATTTTAGTGGTAAAGCTTTTCGTACAGGGAAACATTGAGCAGTATCAAAGTATCTTTGTTTACAAAGGTGGTGAGGGCCTTGTTTATCTGCAGCCTGGTTTTAGAAGAGATCTGCTTATGTCCACATACTATAATTTTCATAATTAATCAGTCTGGGATTAAAAGCATACAGTAGAGTCATGCTGAATATTGAGTTTAGCGTTTATCTTGAGTGTTCTGTGCCTCATGACACTGCCTTGGAATCTGACTTGGTCCTAAGTGGTTTCATTAATTGTCCTCAATGGAAATTGTCTAGAATTTATTTTCTATAATATGTTAATCAGTTTCCTCCCACTGAGATACCACTGTTGAATAGTGCATATACTGATGCTTATATGACCATGTATTTCCCATCAGATTTACTTATCCCATCCCATATTCCCATCCAGTGAAGAGTATGGGAAAGGGAATATATTGGATATTATCTAGCTTCATAACCATCTAGCTGTCTGTCTCCACTTTATCTATATAGATGTAATCATTAGATCCCACAGAAAATTAAAATGAAATTTCCTTTGATAGGCACTGAAAGTTTTCATCTTTTTTATTTTCTTCTTCTTTTCATTTGATCATTTTTGTTGTACCAGCCTTTACTTTCAAAGTTGGAGCTTTCAGCTCATATTTACAGCTGTTAACTGACAGAGTCCACTGGAGCAAGCAAACTGACAGGGGAAATTAGTGATTGCTCTTTTTACTTAACATATGTGTTAGCATATGTGCATGTTTACTCATCTTCATTTATGAAAAATATCTGCGCAGCATAACTGGTTGGACTGATCAACTAATTATCTGAGCTCAAATACCTCTTGAGTCACCTGGTAATAGTCCCTTCATCATAATTGGCACATAGGTGTCCCAAACAGGTAACTGGTTTCAGCTAGTGTTAGATCTACTGTATAAAGCCAACATGAAGCTTTATATTAAAGCTGCTAACAGCAGGTTTTGGAGTTGTGAAATCAAATTTCAGAAAATAAACTAGCAAAAGTAGAGCTCTTTCTCTTCTGAAGCAGGGTTCATGTAGAATGCATTATTCAGCTTATCTTTGATGACCAAATCACACAAAACTATTTTTTGCAATTCGAAATAAACATGAATCTGTAAAAGTTACCCTCCACAGCTTTGAATATTGTGTACAGCACAGTCAAAGTTTTTCATCATTCCTTAAACACAGTTGAGAACAGTTTTGTTTCTGCAGCAATTTATAATCTAATCTATTTGCCCAATCTATTAGCCATCACCCAGTCACTCTTATTTCTATAGAGGCAACAGTTTGGATAATTATTTGAGTAAAATCCACTAGTTCCACTTCCCATAGATCAGAATACAGAGCACAAATTGAGTTGAGTTTTGAGTGAGAACATCACTGTGTCATATACCTACCTCAGTGTTCAAAAAGTAGCTTTCTGGGTATCAGGTAACAAGTGCCAGCAAGCAAAATGTAGTGACCATCTGCTTCTGGATGCAACACGTTCACACCACTTCTGTGGGGGCGATTGAAAGGCATACCAGGAAAGGCAGGAAACTACAAGTCAAAGTAAAAAAAAAAATTAAAAAAAAGTACAGTTAGATGAGGTTGATGGGTACATGAGCACTTAAAAAAAATCAATAAAAGATTTATATATTTAGGTTTTGACTTTTCAAATCCTCAAAGTTCTCAGAACACATCTGAAGATATTTTAAGTGTATTTTTGGCCCAGAAGTCTCCAAGAGTGAGTGAACAAAAGTGGCAAAAGTGATGTGAGAGGGACTGGATAAACAAGTTTATTGAAAGCAGGTGGAATATTTAGTAGTGTGACAAAATGTACCTTTTGGTTGAGCACACCACTAAAGGGACTGACACTGTTCTTCTTATTGTAATTGGCTTCTTTATCCTGAATTTGCTGCAATTCATCCAATCAGACTTTTTATGTTGCAAGACACACATTTCTGAGCACAAAGTTTAACAAAATAGACATTTGTGTAAATGTTATTGACCCATCATACATGAATAAGAAATCAAATACAGTACATTACACTTTCAAGCTTTTATCAATTCATCCAAACCAGCAAACCACATATGATAATGATTAAATACAAATGCACATAATTTATATATATATATATATATATATATATATATATATATATATATATATATATATATATATATATATATATATATTAACATGCAGTATATGCTGCTGAGAATTCTGTATCTAATACAATGGAGGTAAATGGAATTCAGTTTGTAGTGCTCAATTTAAGGAGTTAAAATTTAAATCAAGCAATGACTCTTTCCAAAATAGTGTCCCTGTTACTCTGAATAACCCACAGTACCCACTATCAACAGTTATCGTTGGAGCTACTTTTTTCTTATTAAAATCATTTCTGAATGTGCATACAACATATTTTTAGTGGATAAAAAGGAGATCAAAAACCAACCATTTCTGAAGTACTGAAATAGAGTTTCAAATGCACAGGATGTACAGTTGTTTCAGCAACAAGAGCACAAGTCGAGGTTGGGGATTGCAATGTTCTGAACTCTGCCTTCATTTGCATAGCCTTTCCACCCCAAGTGGACATCTTGTTCAAGGCTGCATTTTCAAATCTGTAATTTCAAGGTCGGACTGTCTTGAGAGGCACGTGCCATAAAAGTCAATTAAACACCATGAATCTCATCTCATATGATGTGAGGAGCACTAATGAACACTGAACTATGGAGCTAATATTTAACATAGATGTATAGTGTATCTTTTATATACTGTGCACCGATCTTTGCTTTTGATGAGAAGCAGGCCCCTTCCCTCAACAAAAATGTAACAGTTAGTTGTAATTATAAGTGCAACTCATATACTTGATAAATGAAAAATGTATATAATCAGCCAGCAAAGATTTTGTTTAAAGATGCACTGAGGAAATTCTGACTCTGAGGGAAAGGATTTGAAATGAATGGACTGCATCGAGCCTTGATATACTATTTACTCATCAAGTTTGTATAACTGTTCCCTTATATTACCTTCACATACAGTACAACAGAAACAGAGCAACATAGGCATCCCATTAAAGTCCTCTTTGTGTCAACCTGGTGAGTTGTAGTCCAATATTTACTGGCCATTCAACTTTGGTTTGGTCCACCAACTCCCTAGAAAAACATGTGGCTCTTTGGCTTGCTGCTTGTTCCAGTCCCTTCACACCACTTTTGCTCTCTGCCATTTGGCAAACATAATCTGAAGCCAAGTCTGAAAAACGACTGATAGGAGTTTGGGAAAGAAAGAGCTAAGCCTCAAATGCACAGCATTCCTCAGCTACCGCTTATTGGTGCTTGTGCCCCCAAGTATTAACAGCAGAACTGACCTTTGCTTTAATACATAAAACCTTGGACTGCAGGGCACACTTAGACTTTATCTGCCCAAAGTAATGTGAAGTCATTCCTTTTTAAAAGTAGTTTGTTATTTCATGTAATCAGCCAGGGAGCCTCCTTGCTGCTCTTTCTATGGAAATTGCTCAGTTTTATTAGTGACATAGAGTAATTGTCAGGCAATGGTTTTCTACTTGTGAATATGACACTGTAAGGTCTCAGATTATGAGAGGCCAGGCTTAAACTCTGACTATTATGGCTGAAAATGAAACACCAAAGATGTGCCTTAATTGCATGCTACATCCTCATTATGCCATGTTTTGAGTATGTAATGCATTCACACTGCTGTCAAGTGCCAACACTCAAAATTTAAGGGGGGGACAATAGTGCCCCATAATGGAGGAGCTACTCATGGTTATAATAAATATCATGGCCCCTGAAGTGACCACTCAGTAGATGGGAATAAACCTTAAAAAATGTGCATCAATGGGGAAAGAACATCCATTTCAGCAAGCCTCTAAGACTTATTTTTCAAACACCATGTAAAAATAAATTTAAAAAAATGCACAAACTGATGTTTATATAACAGTCTGCTGAGAATAAACTCCTTGTATTTACAGGAGCAAGCCGAAGAAATCTGAGATGGGAATAGAGTACTCTTTAACCAAGTCCTCGCTTCCATTTAGAGCAGAAATCAAAGTCATACACTTGAATGGATGGTGAAAATGCAGGTGGATTTAGTAAGTGACTCAATGCACTGTTGAGTTGTCTGCCCATCTTTGTAATGAAGTAAGCAAGGGGGCCTTGATTGAAATAGGAGCCCAGGAAATGACAGCTTCAGCAAATCACATGGCACCAACCTTGTAACAATTTGCCCTGGAGGAAAACTGACAGTTGCCAAAGTGGCCATTATTCTCAGGCAATCAGGCTTTGTAAAAGTGCTGACACCAGGTGAAAATTACCTCTTATCCAGAGCAATGGCTCAGGATGTATATGGGACATTGCCATTGTCACACAGATAACACCTCATCCATCTCAATAGTGTGATTGAAACACAGATGGACATACGCTAATTTAGCTTTTTATCAAATTTAATGGTGGCATGGACTCGCAGTTCATCAAATAAACGAGAAATGATTTAAGTTGTTTTTCTTTTCCTGCAAAGTATTAGCATAACAGTCCCTTGTGGCATGAAAACTTTGCATTGATTGACTAGGTGCAGCATCAAACCTTAGGCCATGCATTTTTTTTCTTGAGTGTCTGGGGTGTGCATCCTCAAACTGTCAAGTTGTCATGTTGAAGAGGATGAATGCTAAGGGTCTATATTAAGCTTTTCACATGAGACAGGGGCAGGGCTGTAGTCAACCAAAGAGAACCCTGGTCAACTGAAGCGTATACCTGTGTGTGTTTGTTTTCCTATGTGCTACAGATAATGCATATATGACATGGTATGTCTTTAACCAAATACCAACATACCATAGGGCCACTCTTGGGGACAGAACATATAAGATTTCATAAATGAAATGAGGGAAAAGTAATATTATGAGAATTAACTTGTAATCAGAAGTAAAGTAAGAATATTATGAAATGAAGTTTTAATTTTACCAGACAAAAAGTCATAAAATTAGGTTGGAATGGTTGGAATGGTTGATAGATAAACGTTAAAATGTTATAAATAGATTGAAGCAAATATCTCAAAGGTTTGGCTTTCTACCCAGTAGTCAAGGGAAGACCCCCAAACCTCTAAAACACCTTTCTGTTTTAAAAATCCTGTATTTTGACATGTAATTTTTCAGACTTCTCTCACCTGTGTATGACGGAGTAAATTACTTGAAATATTGAAGATATAACATTTTGAAATTCAACAAATAATATTAAAGCCTAGTTTTAAGGAATTTATTATTTAAGAAACAAACAACTATACTGCACAGTACGCAGAGTGTGAGGAAAAAATTGTCCAGGGTCCTTTAGTGGGTTAATCTGTCCCTGTCTGTTGTACATGGTCAACAGCAATGTAAAGAATGATGAGGCAAACTCACAGGTTTTGTCCCTTATAGCTGTGGAGGATATCAGTTAAAATATATACAATAAAGAGGATCAACTACTCACTTAAGTCCAAAATGCATCTCATATCATCATGTTTGTAAGTTTATATCATCACACCATCAACCTCAAGTGATCTTATAAATTTCTGAAATCATGGTCAGCTGCCTGCCCTTCACCTCTATACCATCCCAGCTGTATTGTTTGCTGTCACTTGTTTTGCTGGCATTGCCGGGTATTTTTAGCAGAGTTGACTGAAAGCCAGGGTCATTGCACTTTATCCCCTCATGTGTCCCCGGGGAGGCCGTGGCTCCTGTTTTCTCCGGCAGCTGCCATGCACCTTCCCACCACAGAAGAAAACTAGCTGTGTGCGTAGGCAGCGACAGGATGACAGCACTCCAGGGGACAGACAGCGGGACTGTGTGGCCTGTTGGCTTGGCTAGCAAATTAGCGTACAGTGATTGACCTATGAAACATGGTCGGAGAGAGAGAAAAGAAAAAAAAAACACAAGTTTCTCTTCAGAGGCTGGATGGCAATCTGGAGGAGGAGTCGTCTGTCAATTAGCAGTAAAGCCTGAATGCTAGCGTGTGTCCATATGCTCTCTGTGGTGTCATTTCAAGCACTCTCTTTTCCGCCGAGAGTTGCTGCATCATTTATCTTAAGATTGATTTTCATATTTTTCTTTTTACTCCCATCTCTTTGCCCCTTGGTGCTCCCTTACCCTCTGTCTCATGCCATATTTTCCTCATATTTATTGAGCTCTGACACATTTCCTCCTACTAAAGATTTGATGTTTCTCCTGCACTCTCGGTTCGTCAGTCCCAACTAGCTCTCCTCACTCCTTCCTTCCCTCCTCATCTCAGTGTGGAGGGCCAGCCTTCACCATGTGGGGCTTCATTAGGTCTGCCTGGACAGCTCTCACTTTGGTAATGAGATTTCATTATTGGACCAAAGTGAGAGATCCCAGCAGCACGCGTCTCTCCTCTCTCCTCTATCTAATCTACACCAGGCCTCCCTCCCTGTCCCCTGCGCCTGATCCATATGCTGTGACTCAGCATGTGAGTACTGCAGCAGCTGGGTTGGCAACTGTATAACAAACGGTAGTCCTTTAATCAGTTGCCTATACAGTGCACAGGATACTGTCCAGCCTTTGAAGGCATCACACTTACTTTCTCTGTCTCCGCTATTGAAGTCACTGTTTCACAAGCGATGCATGTGTCAGGCTCATTCTCAATTCTCTCTCACAAATGCATAAGACCCAGCTAAGTTCTTTTTTTTTTTTTTTCTTCTCCCATTACCGCCGCACATGAATGTGCAAGAGGAGGAGGCACTTTAGCCGCAGGCGTTTTAGCATTAACAGTGCATTTGCTGAGGCTTGTCTTTTTGTTTGTGATGCTTAATGATGCTTTATCAATTATAAACCATATTACTGTCTTGATTTTTCATGCCCAAAGCACTCTGAGCACAGAAAGGGTTTTTAAAGTTTTATTTTTCTTCTGAGTGTTACCTCAGAAAAGGGGATTCTCAGACGGAGAGAGAGGCTGGCACCTTTTTTTTTTTTTTAATCAGGAATCCAGATTCAGCATCTGAGTTAGCAGTTGTCGTTTTCAGCTGTTGAGCAAACTAACTTGTGATTAAATCCTAATGCCTAAAAACAAAAATAAAAAAATGAAGAAAAAAAAAAAAAAAAAAAGCAATTTCTGGTGTCAAAGTCAGAAAAATTTGAATGTCTAATTATTCAACCCCACTTCCACTCTGTTGTAGTTTTAACAACAGCTATAACAACATCACACCTGTGTTTCCCTCTGAGATGACACAATCACAAGTAGTTAATTGTCTTGACAGTGTGAACCGAGAATGTTTTAAGCATTTCAAAAAAAAAAAAAACAAAAAAAAAAAAAACAATACTACTGTATTTTTTTTTGTTGATGAAGACAGTCTTCCTTAGTCAGGAGCCTGTTCACACTTTTACTTTGGAGATAGAAAGCCTTCCTGATTAATCACTTAAGAAAACTCCCTTCTTCCTGATAAACTAATTACATTGTGCATACTGACCGGCCAACGTGATCTCAGCTAAAGGCATAAGTCGAATCAATGCTCCTACTGTTAATTTATCTCTCTCCTGACAACCCAATAGGCTCTTCAGAGTGAGCTGGCTAATGAGGACTTCCTAAAGGTTAAGTAAACAGAGAGGATTTGGGAGGGAGGGGGCACACCGGTAGCTAAGTACTCCACCCTAACTGTTTCAAGATGGCAGAATGATACAAAGTTATGAGGTTTAGCTGCCAGATTTCTCTTTGACAGAATTAGCTCTGTCAGTTCAAGATACACGGCTAACCTCATCATTCACCTCTTAGTTTGCTAAGATTCTGGCTGGTTTTGTACAATTATGATCTTATTTTTTGTAGTTTTGGTTAGTGTTATAATTTGTGTTGCAAATAATGAGGTTGAATAAGCACAATAATACCTGAGATCTGGAACCATAGCTGATCAGACACTACAACTCATCAGGTTAGCATTGACGATCCCTACTCATCACAGTCCTCCTCTATTCCTCCAACAGGTGGGGTGCTCACTTTTGATTTTACTGTATGGTAACATCTATGTCTATATATATATATATATATATATATATATATATTATGGTAACATCTTGGTGCAATGGGCAGAAAGACTTAAAAGGCTGCACATTCTGCCACAGTCCTTGTGTTAAATGGCTGCTCACACATTGATCAAAGGAGAAACACAATAAGTGAAAGGGTTTGACAGTTGAAGCCATTCACTGTGATTACAGTATATTGTTGTGGGGGGAGAAAAAAAAAAGGAAACGGAACCCTCAGCTGTGTTTCTCGTTCTCTTCCAAGTAGTGCTCAATGAATCTCCTGCTCACTTGGCCTTGTCAGGTTATTGTTTCTTTGCGTAGAGAGAAAAATAGTTTCTTTGACTTACAAGTTTGAATGAAGTTGTGTTTTCAGAACAAGGGCAGAGGAGTTTTTCAACAGAAATTATACTTAAATTTGAATAGCATGAGTGAGTGAATATAAACTGTATTAAGATGGGTGCCCCGCTTACTTTCTCATGAATAAATAACAAATGAGCGCGAATCGGTGGATGGAGACATCAACATTATTACCATTCTGTTGGCCCCGTCCAATATATGGGGAGAAGAAATGAGAAGTGAATTGCCGCATTATGCACCCAATTTTCTATAAGGCTCCTGGCCCTCTTTCTATATATTTGGTGAGTGGATTGTATGGGAATTCTAATTTTTTATGTCAGAAAGTAGAAGTTATTAGTTTCCTGGGTCTACCAGTGCTTGATAAGATATACATACATTTTATAATCAATCGGTCAACGTCTGTATATCTTTCATTTCGATCTTTGAAAATTCCTTTCAGCTGTTGCTGCTGTCACCTTTTTATAACCTTGATGAAACGGTTCTAGAGTTAAAAGACAAAAAAAACAAAAAAACAATGTCATGGCCATACTGTCTTTTTTTTTCCCTCCCTTGCTGTTGCTTTCATTGTTTATTTAGTCTTTCTCAGACAGTTTCCAAGCTAATCCCCATCATCTCCAGCAGGGATTCAGAGGGGCAGCCAGGCCTACATCACACTCCAAACCCAACACAGAACTGGAGCCTACAGGGTCACAGGTGGAGCTCTTGCTCCTTGATGTTTGTGTGTGGGCTCCCCAGCCAGGATCTAAATCCATTCCTCTCACATTCAGGAAAAAAGCAAGAACAAAACCTGGCACTGCCTGACATTTTACCACTAGAACAAGAACGAAAATATAGAGGTCCACAAGATGTCGGTGGACGAGAATATGGGTTTTTGTAAGCATTTTAACAAAAGATCAATGCTACTGTTATTCTTGTGGTACACTGTAAACTATGTTGGTTTGCAATGACAGAAGTCTCTATTTTATATGGATATATATTTTATCATGAGTATGAAAAAACTAGTCCTTGGAATTAAACAACAATTTACTACTTAAGTTTCAGGCACCTTCCTTGTCATGGCTATTATCGATTGTGGTTGTGGATTTAAAACAAACAAACAATGGGTTCACAGTTGGAAAAGGGAAACAAATTGAGATCTCCGGTGTTAGAGTACGATGTTTTGTTTACCAGTCGTCCAACTCAACCTCCCCCCTGTGTGGACTTTGGTGCTGTATAATAAGGTCACTTGGTTTCCTCCTTTGTTCCAGTCATAATTGGAGCTGCTACAAGGCTTCTGTCACTGAACGTTAATATGTCATTTTGGACCTCTTGCATCAACAACTGATGTTGTCGTCGCCACTTCCTCCCAACAGACTGTCCATATTCAACATACTGCTCAGCACACTGTCAGTAGCTGCTTCCCGGAGACTTTGTACTCAGTAGTGAATTTAGTGTGACACTGACTAGCAAGCAGAAGGGTTTGTTGTTCTTTGTGGCCTCAATAAGTCTGCTCTGAAATGAGTGAGGCTGCTGTGTGAGTTTGTGTATATATGTGTGTGTCATGCATACATGCCGTGATGGATGAAGGTATGCTCCATTCTGCACTCACTGACACTGTCCCATCTGCTCTCTCTTTCTTCCATCCATACCTTGTTGTAGCCTCTGCCCTCCCGCTTGGCTCGACAAATAGTTGTTGTCACTTTCCCCCACTGTAACAAATGAGAGATAGCCAAACACAGACATTAATTAGGAAGCATGGCTTCCTTGTAATGAAGATCGCTGTTGGTTATTCATACATTCAATCGCTCAGATTATATCTTTACCTGCTTATTCTCATTCAGGGTTGAGGGGACTGAAATCTAAAGGGCAGAAGGCAGACTGATATTCACCAGGCCATCACTGGACAGGCACCAGGCCATTTAGGCTTAATTTAATAAGAAAAATTAGCATAAGTGCAACCATAGGTAAAACATTCAAGCCCCTGTGTAAAGGGTTTTGTTTTAGTAAACCTAGAGCTGGGTGATATGGACACAGTAATTTTGACCAAATACTTTCATATTGATATTGCAACAATATTGTAGGGATGACTATTGGTGCTTTCACCAATATTTACACAATGACATTTTTGATAATCACCAGTAATGTGGATATAATGATTATAGTGGGTAAAGGTAAGTAATAGAAGAGGCACAACAGTCTGGTAAGTTCAGAAAATGACTTTATTGTAATGCAGCCTTTAAAACCAGGAGAAGATGACACTTATGTCATATCACACTATTATGATATCCAATCTAAGATGATACCTAGTCTCATATCACCATCTCAACCCAACCAGTCAAGACAGACGGCTGCTCACTCCCACTTCATAACAAACAATCATCATGACCAGTTTGACGAAGCTTTAGCTGAACTTTCCGCGTCCTTCCTCTGTGAGCAATTGAACTGTCGCGCATTGCGTCTTCTTTCTTTTTGTGTATTTGTTTGCCACTGCGGTCGTGGAAATGCTTTGATTAGCATGTGTGGCCTCGTTGGGGACTGAGACTGATCGCCGCCATCGATGCACAAGAGCACATGTCGGATATTTTCACAGAGGTCTGGTGTTTGCGCCGGTTGGACCAGGTGTGATCGTTTGCATTTGCGGGCTTGTGTGGAGCATGTTTGGGGCTTTAGAAGCACTCAACATTTTTCACATAAATAAAAGAAATATGCAGATTTGAGAGATGTAAGTCGATTTAAAACAACCTGCACAGCTGGATTGATCTCATTCACATTTGATGTCATTTTGTTGCCATTTTTCTAGCTCTGGCGCAGCATGATGAAATTCCCATTTATAATCCTGCATACAGAGCTCCGATTGACTCTGTAAACAGCAAACAACCACACTGCAAAACCAGACCTGTGTGAATTGCTGAATCAATTTGAGATGTGAGCAGCAGTTGAGAGGTGGTCGGCCCATTTTGTTGTCCATTCATGGAGTATTATATAATATTTAATAAAACTTAACGTGGCTAATTGTTGACTCTGGTCTATGAGTGAATGGTAGACATATGAGCACAGCATTCAGGAGATAATTTTGCTAATATGTGCAATAATACAATACAGCCCTGCATGCATCCACTAGTTCTTAATAACTAAGGCTATAGTGAAAGTCTTTGCTTCATTTTATAATTTCTCTCAACAGTAGGCTGCTTATTACTTCCCACAAGCTGTTTTGACCAATATTTCACTTAACCATGTTCAAAATGATTTGTGTGAAACCAGTAATAGTTCTGTGTGGTGGAAAGTGTTATTGAGTTTAGTTTTGGTCCAGTGGCTCTGTAACAATCATTGTAAGTTTAGTAAAGGATAAATTTAATAACATATATCGACCTTGTCAACAATGTGTTTCCTGTTCTAAAAGGTGCAAATTTTCAAAGATGTGACAGACATAATTGCCGCAACTACTGAGGAGTTCTTCCCCAGCACCACGGCTGCTTTTGTATCTAACCAACTTTGCTGGTTGGTGTTTTGTCTTTGTTTGTCCCAGTAACAGTTTTTGAGAATGTCTGTTTTTGCTAATGACAGGTTTTTTCTATGCAACAATAGAATAATGCTTCTGGGAAATACACCCGAGGTCATCAGCTGAGAACTGAGTTTGTACTTTGCTTCAAATTGGAATTCTTTCTTTGGGGGAAGTGTGACTGGGACAACATCATTTTCTTGAATTGTGAATTTAGATCTTCGGGCCACCAACCATGTGCAAAACAAGGGTAGAGAGCAAGTGTTTTTGTGGTAGACTTCATTGCTGATTTCACTGACTTAATGATGACTTCTTCCCAGCTGCCTCCCCACACACACACACACACACAAAGGCACACAGAATGCCCACTGGTGTATATTTTATTATCTCCTGGAGATACTGTACTGCACCAGACTGACTGAGCACTGGAGAGTAGACTTTCTGCTTTCAGCCATTGTGACAAAACTAAACTAATGGAACATCTCATTCCTCAAAGCTTTAATATGCAACGTTTTGACACAGAATAACAATAAATAAATATGATACTGGTTCAGTTCTTGGCCTTCTGCTTAATTTGCCAGGTCTAATCCACCAAGGAATACAGTAAAGTAGTGAAGTGGGAGAAGTAATTTCAGGCAACCAGGGTTCTTTCTGGAAGTAAAAACTCCTGCTAATTTCCTGCATAGACAAAGTTAGTTGATTTGCAATTGGAGTGCTCCCAAGCTTGGACAGGCATGAAACTCTCCTGGTTAAATAATCAGTCAACTTTGATTCCCAAGGAGCGCTGTGGTAAGAAAGCATCCAGTCGCCTAGTGTAAAGTTCAGCTGAGCTAAAAGCGAACTGAAGCTAGAGAGTAAGGTTTGTGAAATCTCTTAACTGCATTTATGTTTTTGAAACAATTCACTGTTGAATTCAGAGTTAATTTGGGATGACTGCAGTGATTTGTTCCAACTTTCAACAACAACTTCTGAATTTGACAATGTCTTGAATTTGCTTAAAAAATACAGTATTGATGACATAATTGACAGATGACATAGTTTGTCTATGCTTTCCAAAAAAACCTCTTGGTTAGACTTATGGAAAGATCATGGCCATGATTAAAAGAAACATTGAGTAGTGGTACAGGTAGATCTGCATGCCCATCCAAAGAGCCATGGCTAGCATGGCTAGAATCATTCATTTGTTGTTGCATGTGGTCAGCAGCAAATTACATGGAAAAACTAGTGGTATTTCCATGAAAAGTGTATAGGGATGTATTTTTCAGCAATAAATAAATGTATTTATTTTATACACTGGACAATAATAAAACCATAAACCCAGATAAAATCCTCCTGAAATGGATTGATGAAAGAAAATGATGAGCATGACCGCAATGGGGAGAGGGTTATAACTGCTGAGAAGGCCCAGCTGAGCCAGAGAGAGCACAGCTGCCCAGCCCCCCACCTCCCAACTGTACATTCCTCCGTGCTTGGTTGGCTCAGCTAAGAGTAGTCAAGTGCAATGGAAACCTCAGACAATGCCCAGGCTCCATTCGCACCTCACCGAACTTGCCACACTTCCAATTCCCAGCTGGTCCCTGACCAACCCTCTGGCCTCCCTGCTCCTCCTCCTTCCTCTTTCTAACGACTCAGTAGCCTCATCCCACCATCACTGCTGACTATAGCACCTTTATTACTGCACAGGTTGTGGGAGGAAGTGAGCTTGCCCACTGGCCCGTGTCAGGTTGTGTTCAAACATATCAGAAACAAGAAGAGCTCAGTGAACTGTGTGTAAAGGGTGTCCGAAAAGTCAAGGTTTGCAAAGAAATAATTTGAAGAACAAGTATCCATGTTCTGGGGATTTCTGATATAATTTGTGAAAGATGAATCGATGTTACATCATTTAAAAGGCAATTAGTTACCTCATCTATCGTTGCTTGCAGCCACTTTACGCCAGCAGATATGCAGTTGTAAGCTGTGTTTAAACACATATAGCTGCTGGAAGCTCTGCTTGTGAGCATATAATTTTAATTTTAATACATGATTATCAATATTCGCTGTCAAAGAAAACCAATTCAAATATAATAAAGATTTTATTGTTAATCGTTCTTCATAGACATTTTAAAGCTGGCACTTGTGTTGTGTTTATTTCATTCTACAGTAGAGAATCCTGTTGATTTATCTTCCTGGGGCTTCCTGATGTAAGAAGTCTAGCTCTGTCTGTACAGTGAATCATTGATGCCTGCACGACTGTCGATCCAGTTATGTTAGATAAAAAGAAACATGATATTCATTTAGCAGTCATGTCTAGAAGTTGGCAGCGGTCATGTCAGACATCCTGTGGAGGAGTGAGTGGGTATCCCTGTGGAATGCATTTTTTTTCTTCTTTTTTGGAAAACTCAGAGTACATTTCATTAGCTGTTTTGCCTTTAAGTGTGTTTACGTGTGTAGAAATGCATCTCAGTGGGCGTATAAAAAAAGCACCCGAAGACAAAGCAGTTACTCATGCGGAAAAAACAAAACAAAACCATGCATTTTGGGAGAAAAACAATTCCCACTTGCTGTTGAGGGAAGGAATAATTCTTGGATGCCAGGAAGCAAAAAACATATTTAACAAATGATTTCATGATAACAAGGGAAAATAAAGAAACAAGTGCAGGCAAGAAACAGTTGACAAAGATGTTCTACCCTGATCTTTCATCTGAGTCTGGGCATACCATACATCTCAGGGACTCTGCATGGCCATTAGTTATTTAGTAGTCGTGCATACTAACACTTAAAAAAATGCTGAGTGGGAATAGGGAAACTGCTGCCAGTCTTTAGTTGCTCAGAACTGACTCATTTTCTTCTCAAATATCTGCGTTTAGTTATCTCGCTCCTATATGAAAGCCACAAAAAAAGTCCTGGGGCCAGAGGTATAAACCTTACTGTTCATTACTAAAACTGTAAAAACTGTACAAAGAATGAAAATGCACATCCATTTTTTTTGATCTGATTTTCAAAGTGAGGTGTGCTTCATTTAACACATCTCGTCATTTTGCTTTTGTATCATCTTTTATATCTTTTAGATCTGAAGTTCTGGAAGCACTGAACCTTTGTTGTTTCTGTGAATTTACTATACCAACTGAGAAATGAAAGGCTTAGTTGTGACTTAAAAAACAGTGACTTTGTCCCAACTCCATCTCTACAAAACACCAAAAAGATAATTATCTTTTTGATGTTTGATAGAGACAAAGGGACAGATGTACAGACTTCAGCACTTCACAATGAAGGATAAAATAAAACAAAGGAAAAGGAAATCATCCCTCCAATGTGAAGAGAAATAATTAGATTACTGTAGAAATATTGAGCACCTTAATGAAATTACTCAAAATTTAGTTTAGAATCATGATTTTCTTGGCATTTTACTGATCTCAGCCAAGACTATAAAAATCATACTGGACCAATATTTATTTAGTTGTTACATTTTCATCTTATTTTTCATTTCCACCTTATCATATTACACTTGGCTAGCTCTGTGGTCTGAATTATTTTTGAGTACTTGTAGTCTCACTTCACATTCTATTTTTAATAAATACCAGTTTATGTGTGGGGAATGCTGCCATTTATATCGCTTATACATCTGGGCCCAGATGTTCTATTACAGCAGTAACTGTCAGCAGCTCTCCAGGCTAAGGATGGATGTTTTCGCTTTGTTTCCCACTCCTTACATAATAAAGATAAGGTCTCCACAATAATGCAGGTTACCTAAAAGCAACAGTCACGACTTCAGCCTTCATTGTTTTTCTGCAGCAAACTGGCACTGCAACCAAGTTGCACCCAATGGAACAGTTCTCCCGGGCTTCCACATAAAAGACCACAGCAGCTGTTCCACCATTTTCCAGCTCACAATGTTCTCCATCACCCTCCACCTCTTTCCCATTCTCTCATGCCTGTCTGTCTTTCTCTCACTCCCACCCTCTCTCACCTGAGGGTGTGATTAGCAGAGTCGATTAGTGTGCACTAATCAGGCTAAAACACAGACTGACAGATGTAGAATGCCAAAATGACTTTTTTTTCTGCAAACTTTTTCTTTCCCCAAGTGATTTCCTTAAATTAGTGAAGGACATCTTGCCTCAATTTATCATCACAGTAATTGTGTGTGTGTGTGTGTGTGTGTGTGTGTGTATGTGTATGTGTATGTGTATGTGTATGTGTATGTGTATGTGTGTGTGTGTGTGTGTGTGTGTGTGGAATGTAGTACATTTTATAGACTGCCCCATGTAAGTACAAGCTGCTCTTGAAATAAACACAACTTCATGGTGTTGACTAGCCTCCATAGTTTTTGTTATTTCAGTCAGAAGCAGACATTCCATTTGTGACAGACCTCTTTTAAGTGTCTGTACAGACCAGATATTTTGCATCTATGCTCTGATCTTGTCACTCATTGTGAGCTTTTACTTTTGAGCTTAGCACAATGAGAGAGAATAGACAGCAGGAATTGATGATACAACCTGACCCCAAGAGGGACATCGGAAGAGTCAAAGCCACAGGTAGAAGCTGAGTTTGGTTGGAACTGATAAAATGGTGCAATGGTAAACAAAACCATTTGATGTGATGTTCTTACCATCCTTTTCTTCTTCTTACTTTATGTGCATCAGTGTTTCCCCTAAATGCTTTCAAAAGCAGTGCAGCAGCACTGCTAAATGATGGACACCACAGCTGAAATTTCACATTGCAGCTACATAATAATCACGACGAACGCAGACCCCACGCTCTTTGTCTGCCTCGAGCGGATGATTGAAGCTTCTGGCAAGAGAATGGGATGTCTGCTTCTCTCTCCTCTGCTCTCTGTCTGTGGGTAGTGCCTGTTTGCATGAGAGAAGGGCTGAGCTCCACACACACGCATAGCAGAAAGGCCACTGCGGACAGGATGACATGTAAAGAAAATGGATGAATTTACTGCTCCTTTTTGGGTGATAATACTCATTTGAACATCCATGGGCAATACAAAAAAACTGAGCTTACCATCCCAGTTTCTTTAGAAAATACTAAGAACGAAGAAAAAAGCATACTCAGTATGCCTTACGCTATATGATCCCTATATGGCATTAAAATTGTTTTAAGTAAGTGAGACAGTTAAAGAAAATACATTTAAAAATAAATTGCTACCATTGAAAATGTCTTCTAGATTTAGGTGTCAACCAATTTAGCAACTCATACATAAAACAGCGTTGGGTTCTATAAGGAAACCTCCAAACATATCTACAGAGACTATTATAAATTACATTGAGAAAATGAAAATTTGCTTCTAAGGTATTATTCTGATAGACAATATCTGCATAATCTAGTATTGTCAGCAGCCATACCATCTTATACCCTGTTTCTGATGAATGAATGAAGCTAAGCAGGCATGGGTTTGGTTAGTACTTGGATGGGAATCCTCATGGGAAAAACTAATTTGCTGCTGGAAGTAGTGTTGATGGGCCAGTAGGGGTCCTATTAAATCCCAGTGCAGTGATGGGGACACTGTGCTATAAAAGATAAGACATTAAACCAAGGTCCTGACTCACTGTGGTCATTTAAGATCCCATGGCATTTATCACAAAGAGTCGGGGGGTTCCCTGGTGTTCTGGCAAAATTCCCAACCTGGCTCTCTCCATCTGGCCACCTAATCATCCCCCAGTGTAACTGACTCAGTGATTCCCTCTGTCTCCACCTCAAGCTGATCTGTGGTTAGTGTTTTGGTGCATCACTCAGGTGGGTGCGACATATTGGTGGTGGTTGAGGTGAGTTCAAGATAAAGCGCTATATGAATGCAGTCCATTATTATTATTATTATTATTATTATTATTATTATTATTATTATTATTATTATTATTATTATTATTATTATTATTAATTATTAATAATTATTATTATTTTCCTGACCTGTAGGGTGAAACAGTTGATAGAACAGGCTTCAATTTATTTTCTTTATCACTGAGTCAATATGAGACTTAAAAGAAAGTTGAGAATCAAGCCAGAGACCCAAATATTTAAGTTCCTCCACTTTCTTGAGTGGTGTCCCATCTAAGAAATTAATCAACCAATTCTTTGTTAAATGGAAATAATTAGGTCTAGTACTAAATTATGTACTATAAGACTTCTTATTATTTAGTAGAAATTTGTTAAAAGAAAACGACTTTTGAGGGGCATCAAAATCATCCTGTAATATATACTGAATTTGTGCAATATCAATCTCAATATTGGAAGAATAAATCACAGTATCATCTGCATACAATTGAATATGACAATCACAACAGATTTGTAGGAGATCGTGAATAAAAATGAAGAACAGCAATGGTCCTAGAGATGAACCTTGAGGCACGCCTTTTTCCATGATCATAAAGTCTGACTGGCTACCCTGATAAGACACACTGATGTCTGTTGTGAAGATATGATTTAAACTCAAGCAAAGAATGTTTTTGAAAACCAAAACGAAACCAAACGTTTTGTCAAGGAGGAAAGTAGTGATCAACCATGTCAAAAACCTACAAATATTGCACCTGTAAGCATAATGTTGTTCAATAAAGAGGATATATCATTGGTAAATTTTGAAAGGGTAATGGTTGTAGAGAAGTTAAGTCTGAAACCAGATATGGAGATAAGATGTAGAAGTCATTCATATATCAAGATAATTGATTAAAAATTAACTTCTCAAACATTTTTGCTATACTGTTAATAATGGAAATAGGTATATAGTTACTGAGAATAATAGGATCATTGTCTTTATGCTTCAGGGTAAAGGGCACATTTCCAAATTAATGGAATTTCACATGTAGATAAAGGTAAATTGAATTCAGATATAGGATATGCCAGAGCATGGGAGGCAAATGTGATTAACTTATCTCTAAATAGCACCACTACCTGAGTTTAGATCACAAATAACATGCTGAATAACATTAGATGGATTATTCTAAAGGAGGAGGAGCCACCACGTGTAGAGTTATTCATTGAAAAATCAGAGTAGGGGAAATTAGAAAATTGTGAACTACAGACAGAATAAAAATGCTGACTGAAGGAATTGACAATTACAGCAGAATCATTAACAATTTCATTATTAACTATGAAAAGTAGATCTTTTGATGAATTTATTGATTATACTTTCAATTCTGAAGTAACCCAGCACTGAAATCTGGATAGATGTGGAGTTGTAGAACTTCAGCTTCTTCAGGAACATTTAAGAAGCAAAGTTTAGAGGAGTGACTTCGATTCTCTGCATCTTCAAACTTTTCCTTTAGGTAATAGTTTTCTTTCTCCAGTGTTTTGATGCAATTTTCCAAATTTGATGTTTTCCTCTTCAGAACTGACTCTATATTCATGCTCCAAAACTTGCTCTCCAAGTGTAGACAGTGATCTTTGTAAGTTGTTTAAGCTTGCTTGAATATAATCCATTTCTGAGTCAAAATGGGAAAGCATATCAGACTTCAATTACTGTATGGCATCCCAGATGGTTTAATTGGAAACTGGTGCTTGGTCCATGGTAAAGGACAAGACAGTATGGAGTAAGATCAATAATGAATGCACAAAGCTACCTTTTGTTATACAGATAAGATCCGTAAACACTGATTTTAACAGTAAAACAATCGGAGATGACAAAAGATATCAAAAAATATGAGTCTTAAAGGCCAAGCAAAACTAATTTATAATGCAGACTGAGGCTTTATCAGATGCCAGTGCCACTGTGGTCATGTGACTCACAGAAGAAAAATATTTAATAAAAATAGCTAAACAGCATAACTCTCCCTAAATGTTTTTGCATGTCAGTTTGTGCACGTATTTAACAAACAAGATACAACATGTTAAATAAGCTTATTATAATAAGCATATTTCACAAAAAGTTGAGCAAATTGGCAAAATCCCCTTCTAACTTTGGCACAACATAGCATTTAATTGTTGCTGCTACTGTACCTAGTATGGCCTTCAACGATTGATTAGTCTTTTCAGTTCACAAATACAGTGATGTTGGTGTCTGTTGCAGGTCAGACACCTGGGATTTATTTCCTAGTAGCTGTAATCCAATGAACATAACTGGGTCAAACTCAATTGTTTGTGGGGGAAGTAAGTGCAACATTATGTTCTTGTTGGTGGGGAGATTGGGATCTGCACATGAAATAGGGTGAACCTCCCATTTGTTTCACCCTTCCAATCAAGGTCATTGTTGGCAGGTGAAAGGAGGTAACTGATGTCTGTCATATCTGTCGGCTCTTTCCTTTGACCAACAGTGGAGTTGTCATTGATCAATTTATTAAATAAAACAAGAAGAAGAAAAAGCAGGCAAGGGCCTGCTTGTATTTTCTTTAAAAAATAATCCCTTTCCATCGCCATTAATCTTATCCTCTCTTTATTGATATGCCAGCAAGAATGAGGAAAGGTAAAAACAGCCCTGAATGTCATTTATTTGAAAAGTCTCTTTCTGACATCCTTAACAATGTCTTCTCTTCATGAATATGCCACCACTCTCACCTCAGCCAAGTATAAAAGCTTTCATTTTCAATTAATTTATGATGTGCAAATTCAAAATGCACATAGAAAAGTAGTGGATGGAAACCAACTTAATGTCAGCCGCCGCAAGATAGTGAGCAGTACATGACAGATTAAATAGACCCCCATGTACAGCGGTTCTCAGGTGTATAGATGGTGTCATGTTGTAGCGAGTGTAGTAGTATGGCTTGTTGCAGCAGAATGTGTTGTCTGCTTGAACTACAGTACCCTTTGCAAGATTGACTCCATATTTATTTATTTACTTGACTTCCATTCACGTGGAGCAAGCTTCTCTGGTCTCATAGGATGTTTCTTGATTATTAAAATTGCTACATAATCCCAGTGCCTGTGCATGTACAGTGTTTCCATTGTCACTGGGGACGAGGTTTGACATTGCACCCTAATCATACAGAATGGCCTTCTTGTCATTACAAAAACCTCAAGGTGATCCAAAAATATGAATAGCTAAACTCTTGGCTATTTGTAGAAATAACTATGGATTTATCATATTTAAAATGTATCACAGCTCAGGACTTTATTTCAAAGTTGAAGAGGCAGATCTTTAATTTGGCCTTGAGAGTTTTGAGCTTTGTGGAGTTAATGCTTAAATGTGTTCTTGCAAAGCCATGTAATCCTTTATGTGATCAGGAAAGCATGAGGTTTGAGGGTTGGGGGAAATTATGTGGATTGGGTAATCCCCAAGGTCTTACTGCACTTGGAAAACGAGAGACATCCCCTATGGTTTTTGCATGTGGTTAAATAATGATGTCTTCTCTGCACACCACTCTGCTTTTTCCCTTATGAATTAATCAATATATGAAAGCTATGTTTTATATGAAAAGTTAGCATCAGCAAGGAACCTTTTATATTTTGTTACATGAGACAATGGTCCAATATGAAATTTAGAAAAGTGTTGTACTGAATTTGTTATGCTGTAATACATGTAACATGTATTTAACTGACATGTTATTTGAATAGCAAAGCGCACCAGAAGTATTGCTTTGCTTTGCATTACTTTGAGCAGCTGCACAGACCAACAGAATAAATCAGTTTAAATTAGATGACTATGGTAATTTTTTCACTAACATGACTTTATAATGTATCAAAAGCTGTTCGCATTCTGTTTGAGCTGAATGTGAAATTAACATCATGCATCTGTAGCTGGACTTCCCAGTAGGCCCTCCTCTTCACTGCAACTACAAGCAATAGTTAGCAGAAATGGAAGAGGACTAAAAGCCCTCATAGTGGCCCATAGAGGCTGCAATGTATACTCCTTCCCACATGGACATACTGATGATTTCACTATTCTTAGATCCTTACCAGTATTGTGTAAAAATGTAAAACATGACCTCAGGATGTCACTAGAGTAGGTAACAGAATCATCAAATTAAAGAGAGCCCTTTCTTTGGGGAGCAGAAATATGCTCAACAACTGTCATCATACTGTCTTGTTACAATATGCAATATCATGTGCATATTGGTTTGAACATGATACACTTGTCCTGGTAGATAATCTCACATCCTATGTGCCAGTGGAAAGTTTAGTCTAATGGTGTTGCCAGATGGAAGGCCATTGGGGCACCAAGACTTTAACATGATCCCCTGTGGACCAGCAGGGCACCAGCAAATTTTAATCTCTGCCATTAGTCTTCTACAAAGTTGATTTAGCTTGAGGGTGGTGGCTAGATGCAAGCTGATATAAAGACCAAAATGGACAGAACCCCTCTGGGGAGCATGAAAGAGGTCAGTAAATGTCATGGTAATCTGGTTGTTGAATATAGTGTGTTATCTCGCCAGAAAAAATTATCAGCCCTGGGAGTAGCGCTAGAGTAGGGGTTTGGCAACCTTTTGAATGTCCCATGCCACTTTACAATGTTTTTTTTTTTTTTTAAATCACAGACCTGAGTGCCAATTCATTTTCATAATGAGCATTTATCTATTTATTCAATAGTTACTGTTTGTCACTTGTCTCCCTGCCTAGATTCTGTATGCCAAAAGATCAGTGCTTTACACACACACACACACACACACACACACACATACACACACACACACACACACACACACATATACACACAAGCACACACTCATGCACACTTTATTATTTGTGCAAATGCATGAAAATTACAAGGGCACAAAAAATAATTAATTCAAACTTACTGATTTAGTGCGACCCTTGTCCCTGCTTTTCTTTGCTGAGCCTTATGATCTCTGGTCCAAAACTTCCTTTATATATTATCCATCAGAGAATGGCTTCCCATGCTTAGCAATGCACGGCACGACTTTATAGCCACCCTCTGTAGCTTTGTTTTGGCAGCACATAGGGTTGTAAAAACACTACTTTGCTTCCCGTACTAGACCACTGCCTTCTTGATTGATTCGGCTTAATTAGATTTATCTTTGAAGTTTTTCTCGTGCCTTGTTTCAAAATGACATTTAACACTTGAAGTTCACATTTTCACAGCGGAGAGTGCATGAAGCTCTGTCTTTTTGTGAAATAAATCCAAATTTGTTTATCCAAGATGGCTCAAAGAAGCAAATATTGTACAACCTACTCTTTTTTTGCTTCTGTCATCATCAGTTCTTAAAATAAAGCAAAATGAAAGCTAGCTAGCCATCCTATGTTTTCACTACTGCTGTAATGCTCTGCCCAACAGCACATCAGAAGGAGGGGGTACAGGGGCTATGATAGAATGTGTGCACTGTCTTACTCTCAAAAACAATGGTGTATTTTGAGACTAATTCATTATCTTTAGTACATTTTAGTATATTTTAAATCAAAATGTTAGTTTGCCATTTGGCTATATTTTATACTAAAAATGTTTTTTTTCATCAAAACTATATTACTATATATATATATTGTTAGCATGCATACCATATGTTGCTGACCCCGGCACTAGAGGAATGATCAAGGGATTACTAAAAACCTTCATCTATAAAAATGTTGTTTTTGAGATACATTGTCATGGACTTAAGTGATTGTCAAGGGGTAAATTAAACCTGAAGTTGGCATTAAACATATGGTAAGGGTGCTGCAAAAGTAACTGAGGAATCATCCTTTAGGAATTTGACTGGTAGTTGTTGAGATATTTTGCTCTGGACCAACATCATATCTCTGACATTGCAGTATTTAATATACAGTATTGGTTTGAACCTTGAACAGTCTCCATTGAACTTTGTCCTCTCTTCTATAATGATGAGTTTTGTATGTCATGAAAACAGCATGTCTTAGAGCAGTTTTTAATGGATTTTTCCAAACAATGGCAGCCCATGACCTGCTTGGAGGTAAGCAAACCTGCAGTAGAACAGAAAGTATTAGTTTCCGACTGTAAGAAATACAATAGTTGGTTCTGATATCACAAAGAAACAAAGCTGCACTGCCATTATCCTTTAAGCAATGTGTATAATGCCCAGTCCACCGGATTGTTTGTGCCTGGCTGAGTTGTTACTATGACAAAGGAGAAGTCCACATGACTGACCAGCCTGCCAAACTGCGCTCCTCTCCGTCCTGACAGATAAAGACATTGGTTGTGCTTTGTCACTGTGTTGCACTGCAACAAAACAATTTCACTTGGCTTAAGGTCTGTAGCTTTTGTCATCTTATAACACATGGGCGGAAAAGATGGGAGTTGCTGTCTGACAGCTGTAGACTTTCTGCTAACAGTTGTGCTCCCCTTCAACAAGTTTCTTTTAAGATGAAAGCCCTGCATGCTTTTATCCCACTTCCATATTTGATATACAGACAGGGGTTGTGGCTCTGTTCTTGTCTCAGAGTGATGTTGTGTCATTTGATCTTGGCAGATGGGAAGACATCTGAGGCCTGATTGGGTTAAAAAAAAAGTGTCGAGCACAGTTTGACACTGCGCTAAAATATGTGCCATCCTGCTTTGAAGAGACAATTAACATGGGAGCCAATTGCTGTTGCCTTTTTGTCTTCTCAGTCCTGTCACAACAGTGGCCTGACATCTTTTTGTAGTGTAGTGCTCAATTAGCCTTACCCTGACTCGAGAAATGGTGTAAAAGATCCAGATTCTGTACCAGTCTGTCAGACACCTCAGAAGCTATGGTTTAGGTCGCTAGATATGATGTAAATTGTAGGCAATATGACTTTCTTTGGCAAAACTTCTGCCAAATATTCTCTTTTCTCATTCAAGCCATACAATTAACCTCATGACTTACTGATAACTTGCTGCTAAATTGGTCCAAAGCAGAACTCATTTGGCTGAAACAATTTGTCCCTAAAGCCAGAGGTAGCTTCTGTGACATGAGAGAAAGTAGGGTAAAGTTTAGAACATGAAATCTGAAAAGGAGGACATTTTCTATTCTCCCCTTTAATTAGCTCATGCCCACATATCTACCCTCACCTAAAAGTTTCTAAATCTGTGGATTGGCCTCATTAGAGGTGTAGAGCAGTGCATTTGGGGATGTATGATCAATAGCCCAAACTGAGAGTAGCCCCATACTGATCACTTGCTAAATCCCACGTCTGATAGGAGTTGTTGTTCGGCACCAGCAGAGCTAACTCAGTTGATTAAATATCCACCTCCTTACCCTCCTTCTTCCTCCCATCTCTGCAGGCCTGAGTGATTGCTTGAGATGGGAAGGAGGGCTTATGGAGGGAGAGAGAGACTGAAGGAGGAATGAAGGGAGGGTAGAAAAGAGGAAAGATCAATTGTGGATTTAGCTGAGAGCACAACCTTGGCAAGTACATGCAACCCACAGCAGATAATATGATTATCTTGGGAGAAAAAACAAAACAAAACAAAGAACCCCACCTCACTGCATTATGCAAAGGAAGATGTAAGGGGAGTCTTGTCTTCTACCCAGGCCTTAATTCAACAATATTTACTGGATGCCATGCTCATTTTTTTATCTCTGCCACCAGCTTAAGAAATATTAATAAATAAATCAGAAACTAATACCATGGTCCAGGGTGTATTATGTTGTGGGGATGACAAGACGCTCACTAATGCAGTGGAATTGTGCATTATTTGTCAGTGGGAGTGAAAAATATGTGGAGCTGGCACATCAATCAAGGTTGCCATTTCAACATGGCGGTATTGAACAGTGTGGATTAGCCACCCACTGTGAGGAATCAGCGAGGGACAAATAAACGCATGATGATTTTTTTTTTTTTTTTTTTTTTTTTTTTTTTTTTGTCATCCACCGTCCTTCTGTCTTTTGTCCATACTGTCACTGTGTGTCTCAAAGTAATTATCAGCTGATGAATGGTAGATTGTTTTTTCAGCTCCCTCTCTGCATTGTAGCTGTTTTCCTGTGGTGGATGCTGACAAGGAACTGTTTTACAGAAATTTAGCATCTTAAGTTTTAAGTTTAAAAACCCTTAAATGAAAAGCAGACAGGGAAGATGTGTGCTATTTACTGATAGAATAGCACATATTCTCTTCCTTCTGAGAGTGTGCATAATTTTATTATTCACATATCCCATTGTATGTGATTTTCATCAAACTCATTGGTCTTGAGTTTGTAATAGAATGACAACATATGATTTCCTACAACTTATCTGGAAATGATGTGAAAACAACAGTTTAACCAAATTATCTAAACCACTTTCTTTGGAGATTAAAACGGAAAGTGCACCCATGATGTCACTGATTATCTCTTATTGCTGAAGAAAACAATGAGTGTCAGTTTGTATGATAATTTTACTGATTTGCTCTCATTTTTCATTCCTAATAGGTCTGAGTACCCAGGGGCTTTGTTTACAACCTCTCTGATTGTCTGACTGCCGGTGTTTCGTTCCCCATTGGACCAAGTTTTAGCATGCAGTAATCTCAGCAATTACTGTACTCTGGTTAGTACAGTATTATAGCAATCAGGGACCAATGGCCAGAGCTACAAAATGAAGACCCAAGTCACAGAATATGATAATATTTTTCTTGAAATTTACTTCTGCAAATCTTTATTTGGAACTAGATTTGGCAAAGCCATGTGGAGAATCCTTGTACCTAAATGACAAATGGTCATTTTTAAAGTCCTTCCAGAAATTACTCATAAGATAAGATAAGATAATTCCTTGATCATGCAACATCTGTGGATGAGAACATGATGTCCAAATTTATCACAAAGGTTTAACTTACAAAAATAGTCCATTTATTTATCTTAGGCAGGAGTTGGTTGTTTTATTCAGGTGTCTCTTTCAAAAGAGATCTTGATCCCAATGAGATTACCAGATTAAATGAAGGTTATAAAAGGTTAAGAGAGACAAATGTGACTTTGTTGTTGACGTCACAATTTGTTCTCACTTTAATCCATCCGATCCCCTCTCCAAGAGGTTTTGTAGCTGTATTACAATTATCCCACCCATGATATACTGAAAGAGGAGATTATCTGCATAACTGCAAGAGGTCATTAGTTAGGAAAAGGTCAACACAGGTTGTTTTAAGCATTCAACCAAATGACAATGTACATGTTGTTTTTCTTGGTGAGGACAGCCTCCATCTGGAACTATGACCCACATTCCTCTGGAAATTTAATCCTATCCAAAGTGGGCTTTAGAGGGGATATATTTAAGTTATAAATCCTTCTTAAACTATTTGCCTTTATTTGTTCACAAGATGAATCTTGTTTTTGAGGTCTTGGCCACTCCTGGTCATTCCTATTTTTGTTACGGGTTATAATAACATTTTACTCATCAAAATGGCACTTGACAGAAGCTGTTGTACAAACAGTTGGGTTTGAACAAATCTACAGCCTTTTTGAAATTACAGTAAATTCTTTCATCAGTAAAAATCTGTCAGGAGCAAAGTCATAATTAGTGTAATGTTGTTGAACAGCCCCAAAGCTTAGTAGGAGGATGTTGGGGTGGATGGACGTGTCGACAAAGCCTGTAAGAGATTGCTGTTTGGTTCTTGTTTCCTACCAATGTTGGTTTCGCTGAACATGACCACGTTCAACCATTAATTTAAAGAAACAGTTCTTCTTTTAACCATGAGGACACAAGCTTCCTAACAAAATGTATTAAACCTGAACTCTGGTCTTTCCATACCCCTTACCGAGTTGTTTCTGAATCCCGACTATTGGGGTTTCAGATCATAAAACACTTAAATGGGCCATTTTAGAAGGACTTTACAAAGAAAGTATTTTGTCATTTTATTTGGAGTTGGACTTGTTGCCCAAGTAACTGGTTTGGATAAATCTGTTCAAACTGGAGACTTGTTTATAGCTTGTCTGAGGCTTATGTGGTTGCCCTGTGCATTAAGCTGTAAAACTCTTTCTAGACTTATGTAAACCTTCCTAAATCAAAGTCTGATCCAATCATTGTCTGATTTGGTCATTTTATTTGACAGCTCCTGCCCCTTGCTGCCAGGGGAGACATTTAGAGTCACCAAATATTATATTATTGCTGAGGGTGAGTAGGTGAGAACAGAATATAGACTTCTGTCTGGACATGTTGTCTCCAGCTCAGTCTCAGGCTGTGTCTCTTTCTCTCGCGTAAAGGAAATGGAAGCTGCTCGCTGGAGATAAGCTTCTCCTTGCTTGTGAATTGCAGCTGCCACTGTCAATATGCAGCCGTGTTTCGTATCCATTTCTGCGTGTCTTTGTCATTGGCAGAAGTGACAGGTAGATTGGATGGAAGACCTGTGAGCTGGGATGGGTCACCAGCTTGGGTATCTGACGCCTAGAAAGCTGGTGTCAGCCCGCTGGCCATTGGCATTCAGACATACAGCTCAGTATGCATTGAAAATGGTCCTGTAAAGTGAGACAAGGCTGGATGCATGCATTTCCTCCCTGAATGCATTGAAAGGAGGTAGAAGAGGTTTGAATGGAAAGCATTGGCCAACCTTGTTTCCTTTAGCCTCCTTTGTATCACATTATGTAGTATCAGCTACTGTTACACATTAGCATACACCTAATCAACACCTGGCAATGACAGAAACAAGATATCATGTGTTAATATTATAGTATATAAAATATTAAAAATGTGTGTAATTGCAGGATTCTGAGGTTATGAAAAACACCACATATAATTCAGTTTTCATTTAATTTTAATTGAAAATGTAATAGATTCAGGACTTGAAATTTCAAATCGAAATGCAAAATTTGTGGGTTACAAATTGTCTGCCAATTTGAAACATTGAAAAAAAATATCAATTGTCAATTGGAATTTCATTTTAGCATTAATTATGCATTTTCAAGCATTCAAGATCAAAATTATTTTCTTGTATTAAATTTATTTTCATACATGGTCATGCGAATGGAAAATTTGACTTGAATTAGATTCAATTTCAGTTAATAAAAAAAAAAAAAGATATTGGCAGTCATAGACTTCCATACAAGGTGAAATACCGAAACAAAAGATGAATTAATTTTGCATCCATGCTGAATATGTGGCTGGCTACTCCTCTATTTGCAGTGTAAATGACTTTTGCATGTATTAACACCGCTCTGTGTTAAAATATGGTAGAAAACTGTTTGATAAATGAGGCCCATTTTATTTAAACAGCACACCTACTAGGCGACAGCCAATTACCCTTGAGGACCAGCATGCAGAAATTTGGTCCTCAATACTCTTTGACAGCGCGGTGCTATATCACAGTGAGCCCTCCAGACACACTCGTCAGCCTCATACTTGATCCTGAACACAAAAGCTGTCACCCAGGTCAGAGGCTCGGGGGGGTGTGGGGCTGACATTGTCTGCAAAACACAGCCATATCTTCTAAGAAATGGGATATGAGTTTGATATTGTGGTGGTGGGTTATGTGTGGATTGGGGGTGGCGGTGTCCAGGAAGACCCACTGACTGTTGTGCAGTGACATTATGAGACACATATAGGATGTGATGTGGAAATTCAAAATTGAGATAGCGAGAATGCTTACTATGGGTAAATGCATTCAAATAAGGTATCCAGATAAACATTGCATGTAAATACTGAGGTTGTTAAGTCTTGACATACAGCAGCTCCGAAGCTTCCTTATTTACATTTCATTACGATGTTTATCAGAAGGTCCTACATCTCTGGCTAAAGCAAGGCACACTTGATGTGAAGATAATTAGCTACCTGCCACATTAGCTTTGAGACAAAGGGCCCTGACTAAGTCACAGCAAACATTATTGTAGATAGATAAGCCATAATAACATGAGCTAAAGAGTACTGAATGTAATCATTCATATAGATAACAAGCTGGAGCTGGCAACTGACAATGGAGACTGTCCTTGTGTATCTCTATCATGAGCAAACAAATAAGAATAATGCTCTTTTTTTTCTGGACGGGCAAAAAGGTTGGAATATTCTGTTACAGGAAAAGACACATCCCAATGGTTCATACCTGAGAACATAAAAAAATCAATCAAGGTCTCACTTCATGTATACAGTATGTTCAAGCATTCACTCTTGGCACAATCATAATATTTATGCTGTTATTTATGGTGATAATCATATTTTGATACTGGTACATGTAATATAACTGTACATGATAGAGTGCATCGGGAGTCTTCATCAAGCAGTATGTAAATATTTATCCTTTAATGATCTTTATACCTGCCTCCCTCCCTCCACATTGTACCTTTGCTCCAATGGAGCCTTAAACCGGGCTGCTCCATAAGGTATCTGATGCAAACTAGCTGCGGCAGTCCAGCGTAAGGTCAGCCAAGGAGACCTACCACCTGAGGCAGGAGGAAAGGAACAACTGTTCACGTTGAAAGCATGTAACTGTATGTGTGTGTCTGTGTGTGTATGTATGTGCACAATCACCTGCAGGAGAAGTAGGGCACCATCCAGGCACTCCCAGGCTTAAGTCAAAGTGACAGGTGCATCATTTGCACGATGAATCCTCTGTTTATTGCTGTATAAACAAGCACATTGTATTTGTTTGTGTTTAATTTTAGAAGGTGGAGAGAAACTGGTCAGGGAGATTATTCAAAAATGTTTATCGTTGGATGTTAGACAGTGTGTACATGTATCGCTCCATGAAGTAGATACTCTTTTACAAACATAAATTATGACCTGATGATGCCCGCTAGATGAAAAGCCAGGGTATCGTCAGAGTTTTTACAGTTCATTCTGCGGGGAACGGCAATGTGTGTACCATATTTCACGACAGTCCATTAAATACTTCGTCGACATTTCACTATGAAGGAAAAATGTCAACCTCATTTAGGAGATGTGGAGATATTTTGCTGGATCATTGAAAATGTGACCTGTTGGTACTGGTGGTGCTACGGTAAATGAAAAGTCAGAGGATCACTGAAGTCATTAGAAGTCACCCTCTGGTTATTTCTGTTTCCAAATCAGGAATGGATTCATTTTTTTAATCTAAACTTCATATACATGTATGCAGACACTGGTGAGATCTTCAAATGCTGCTGTCTTAAAACGCTTATGTGAATTTAACATTTCCTTAATCTGCAGACTACAGATTTCCTACCATATGGGATTCAGTATTCCATCATTCGCAGCTTTTATGAATCATATTTATTTAATTGCGAATTAAATACATGAATAAATGAATTAACTTCATCTTTCTATGTGTCCTTTTTTCAGTTGATAATGAAAACAACAGTGAAAATTATGGGAGCTTTAAGAGAGCTTTCACAGTTTTGGCTGTGAATTCAGGGAGTTCAGTCATACTCAATAGCCCACTCAGCCCGGAGAGCCATTTGGAAAAGGAACAACCTCTAATCAGTAACTTTCAGTCCGACAGAGACTTTTTAAATCTAGTGCAAAATGTAAAAAAGTCAGATAACCACAGTGGAAACTGCTTATAGTGATCACAATTACAGTGATCAACCAATTATATGGATCAAAAAGCTTAGAACAAAATCATTCCTATACAAATGCTGTTTAAATCATTTGCTTATGGTAATCAAGTAGTACAGTGTTCATTATGGGTCTTTTCATACATGAAAACATATCAGCAAAAAAGCTGCAGCACCATTATCAGATATTGTGGTGCAAATCCACAGGGTTGTGTGAAGGTGTGGGGTGTGGATGTGTATCATTTGTAACCAACGTGAAACAATCAGAAAATAATGTTTTATTCCCCTCATCGCAACCACTGCTTGCTCTCCTCATCAACTCTCTAACTTGCTTAACCACTGCTTCTCTCTCTCTCTCTCTCTCTCTCTCTCTCTCTCTCTCTCTCTCTCTCTCTCTCTCACTCTCACTCTCTCATCTTTTTTAAAATGAGTTGGGAAGCTTTCAGCAAAGCCTAACCTCACTTTTAACATTATCAAATGAAGAGAAATGTCCACTGTATATACTTTTTGTGAAAAAATCAGTTGTCCAGTGTGAAAAAGTGACTGTAATATTTGACATGTAAAGTTTGGGGAATAAATTTCCACTTAATTTTATGTGTTAGTTTAAAGGTTCTTAAAGTAAAATTCTGGTTAGATTTGACCTGCCTCCCCTGGTAAGATTCGGTCTCTAACTTGACTATATAGCATAGTTGAATATAGTTATGTGAGAACTAAAATGTTTTACATATAATACATAAACATGCACTGAACAGTTGTAATAGTCAATTTAGTAATCTCACTCTTGCTCACAATATTGTTTTTTTTTTTTTTTTACTTTGGCAGCTGGTTTTGTGTTGTGCTCAGGTAATATTGGCTGAATTCCAAGAATGAAATTATGTTGCTTCAGTTTTATTCTGTACTTCTTTAACTCATTGAAACTCCCACGCTGAAAAATTAGCTTCAAAAACTCATAACATATACTTATTTCTTTTTCTATAGTTAATTGTATCATTGCAATGATTGGCAGTTTCATTTTTTTAATTACCTTGGACCGCTGACATTGGTGGATTTCCTGTTATGTTTACTGGCTTATGTTGAAACATATTTGCAATTCATGACTCCAGGTGGCAGATATCAGAGCCTGCAAAAAAATCAACAACAAAACAAAAAGACGGAAATTGGATGAAGACTGTTTCTATCACAGTGTGTATGTTTCTGTTGAAAGGATGCTTTTTAATTAGGTTTTAGGTTCAACTGTTGGAGATTATGTTGACCCTGTGTGTGCTCATTGAACAGCAGCACTGCTGGCGAACATTAGCTACATACAGTGGTACTCATTGACAAAATGAAAGTCATTGTCAAGAAACTAGGCAGATGATTCAGGATGAATTTTGCTGAATAATACATTATTCATTCATAATACATTCATACATAATACAATGCATTCCTGTTCAAGCTGAGGAAGAAAGCATAACTTCAACGATCAGTGTGTAAAAATTAGTGGCATCTGGCAGTGACGTTGCAGATTGCAACCAACTCCTCTCCCCCTCCCCTACCAAGCATGTAGTAGAGCCTATGGTGGCTGCGAAACTTGCAAAAAATACAAAAAATGAGCCAGAGTTTGGTTTGTCCATTCTGGGCTACTGTAGAAACATGGTGGTGTAACATGGTAATTGTACACTTTGTGTATTTTAAAATGGCAGCTAAAGTGTTATTACAGCAGCTATTTGTCCTGTTTAATTCTACACTCATTTCAAAAAGCCACAAGCCTGTGACAGTTTCATGAAAAAAAATGAAATCTGGGTCACAATGTGAGACATTTGCCTTTGGAGTGCTCTTTGCTCCATTGTCATTTCACTTCCCTTTTTTTTAAATTTCAAATGACCTTTACAGTCTACTCAAAAAGCTTTGTGTTACATCACAACTTACACAACTTACACTGTAGGTTTAAAGAACATTTTAGGCCTTTTAGAGAGGATTATAATTTTAGTATTTTTTAATGATGTATTAACAGCAGTGGAAAGTAAAAAAAAAATACATTTAATTCAGTGCTGTAATTGATTTAAAAATTTGAGGTACTTTACTGGAGTATTTCCATGTGATGCTACTTTATACTTCGACTTCGCTACATTTCAGAGGGAAATATTCTACTTTTTACTCCACTACATTTATCTGACAGCTTTAGTTATTTTTCAGATGAACATTTGACACGATGGTTTTAGGTTCAACTGTTGGAGATTATAACAAGCTTTTAAAATACAACACATTGTTAAAGATGAAACCAGTGGTTTCCAACCTTTTTGGCTTTTGACGTCTTACATAAAGCAGTGTGTAGTCAGGGTCACATTTCACATGTCTATGAGTTGTTAACAGCTCCACCAAATAGTGATTTTTTTCCCTCTCAACTTCTCACATGCTTTTATTTCAACAAATGTTCAAATGATCCAATATTTCAGCAAAAAATCAAAGATTAGAGAAAAAGTCCAAAAACTGAAAACAGATCTGTGTATCAGAACTTTGTTTTTTTCTTCTTTTCTCTGCCATTAATCATCTCACGATCCCTCAGATTTACGTTGGGAACCACTGAACTAAACTAGCTAATTGTATATAAAGTAGTTGAAACTAGCTCCACCTTCAGCAGCTACAACAGTAACATGCTGCTCTAACACTGATGCTTCAGTATTAATAATCTAATGATGTCATATATAATAATATATCAGAGGGACAAAATGAGTACTTCTATACTTTAAGTAAATGTTGATGTTACGTTTTATCTGCTTGTTGCAACTTTGTCTTTGGAAACTTTTTAGACCTGCATTCAGCCCAAACAGTGGTCTTATGCAGACCAACTGCTAACTTATACGTCTTCATGAATACAAAGGCTCTTTTCATTGCTTCACACCACATCTGCTGTTTAAGTGCATTAATATTTATAAAAGTATGCACTGAAGTGCAGTTTATGTCAACAACAAACATATGAGCACATAAAAAATCAAACACTTTCAATAGGTATGGATATGAGTATTAGCTTGACACTGATTGCCAACTGGGAGCTCAAGCATAGCGATAGTCTGGAGATGAAAAACTCAGGAATGCAAAGCAGGATATAAACTAGATGAGACCTCAGACCAGTGCACGTACAAGAGGAAGACATCTTAATCCTGACTGGGGTTGCAAATTTAAAACAGTGACACCTTTTCATCCTCACTCCAACACCTCATATGTTGAGAGGGATCACAGACATGGTCTAAGCATGCTGCCAACATGTATTTAAGGCTACCTTCTAAAGCCCATGACAGGCGCCTACATATTTTAAGTCTAATCTCAAGACAGCTAATTAATATTTTCATTAGTATGCACACATGACTGTGAATATGCAAAGAAGGGGGGGACGACATGTTCTATTTAAGATCTTGTGAAGCCTCGTGCTTATTCCCGAACTTTGAAATTGGACCACACAGTATTCAACAGTGATGAGTTAATATATCATAGCTCTAACACGGTGATTAAGTATGTTGTCTAACAGCAGAGGAAATATATGAGTTGTCCCTAATCAGTATACGTATGCTACTACGATAGCGGCACCAGTTTAAGATACAGTGAATCTTTGAGGCATGCTGGGTGAAGGGGGGAACACAGGGGATTGAAGTATGCGCTATAATCATCCTGGGATTGTTACCATTAAATATATATTTTGCATTGTGTTTGGGAGAGGGCAGAGTTTTGAGTTGTATGTGATTAGTAAATCAAAAATGCTCAAAACCACTTGTGCGACTGTTAGAACTTTATTGTAGGTATTCAAGTCTCTGCATAGCATTTCAGTGTATTTGCGTCGAGTGGGGTCCCGTTGGATTGTCATGGTCTTCAGGACTCGGTGTCAATACCAGTGTAGGACTGCAACTAACTATTAATTTCTTTATCGAACTTATTTTGATTAGTTGTTTAATGAAATGTCAGAAAATGGTGAAACATGTTAATCACTGTTTCCCAGAGCTCAAGATGCAACCTCAAATGCCTTGTTTTGTCCCGACCAACAGTCCTTAAACTAAAGATCTTCACTTTACTATCTGTTCAGATGCGGTCTGAATGCAACCAGGTCTCTTTCAGATCAAGTCTTGGGTCTTTATTTAATTAGTGTATGTACCTTTATGGACCTGGGGACCTCTAGGAGGAACTGCAAGTCATATTTGATTAGTCACTTGAAATGATGTATATTTTTTTTTCATAGGTTATTCATCACCATTATTATCCTCTCACATACAACAACAGAGTGGGTGAGGATGTATGTTCTGTATTTCTTATGTCCAAAAACTGGAATGGTTTTGGTTTATTATGATGTTGTTATGGTCCCTCTCCTCCCATTGTATGGTTGTTCGTGGACCTATGGTGACAAATTTTCTTTGATTATCCTACATATATTTATTGTATCTACCGACGATGGTCTCAGTGGATTTAAATTGTAGAGTGTGAGATCCAAATCTGCACTTTGTTGTTACTTTTCGCTCCCGTTGTGTTTAATTTAAAAGAAAACCTTCACACTGCAGAGATTCAAGTCCAGCTGTTGGAAATCATCAGATATAAACATAACAAATTTAGCAGTGTCAGTAGTGCTATTAGGGGAACTGAAAAAATGAGAACATATTGCTGCAGCTGCCAATGTCTTGTCATCACAGAGACTTACAGTGACAGAAATGAACTAGGAATGGCTCGACATGAAGTTCTGTGTATGCCAAAAAAATGTCTTGCTCAAGCAAAGCAGTCAGTGAGTTAGATAGGAGGCAGTCAGGGGGATGTGAGAAGAATCACACTGATGGACGACAGAATACACTCCATAATAGGAGATGTTAGACTGCATTGGACGATGCTCTCCTGTTCAGCTACATGCATAAAGGAGTTGAGACAGTTGCTGGTATTTTCCTTGCAGCTACTGAATTGAAGAAGTTGCCATGTCAACATCATGCCCTTACTTGGAAAATATACACTTTTGTTAATAACTGCAATATAAAAGGTTAAACACATACCATACTAGACACTTAATCACTGAAAAGTGTTTCATATATAACTGCTTTACAATTAGTCTTTTTTAAAAATTGAATGTGCGATCTCTGCTGAGTCTTATTCTCTCTGAAACCATGCTTCAGTTGTCTAGCAAAGAAAAAGAAACACTCAACAAATGCAATATTGAGCACTATTGTGAAACAGTAATTTTAACCCCCACTTTTTTCCCCCCTGCAAAGTCTTTGCTCCATGTCTTGCCAAGACATGCAGTAATCCTGTTTTTGGCTTGTTCTTTTCTATGAAAGCTCGAATTCAGGAAGTTGGCGCATGCAGACACATGCGTGATGTCAGCTGGAAGGTGTTCATCAGATTTTTCATGCGTCCCTCATCCTGTCACATAAGGACCCCTCCCCCCCCCAACAACCTTAAAACAAAGACATAACAACCTGGCAATGGCAATTCGGCAGCCTGGCAAAGGACATGAATCATGAGAGGTTTCCAAAAAGGCCTTGAGCCGTCGAAGAATTGAGGCAGTCACTCTGCTGAGATCTGCCTTCATGTTCAATTAAGGCAACTGGGAAATATTAAAGTCTGCAGTAACAGGTCAATGGCACCGCTGCTACACTGTTGTATTGCTTTTTTTATTTTTTTTTAATTTGGTTGAAACTCCCCACAGTGTTTGCTTTATTTCTATATAAACCATTCTCCTTTTCGTGTATCACTTGGTTTCTTGCTGTTTAACTCTCTGTTGTAGGTAAATTAAATTTAATAAAATTTGAGATGATGTTTAATTGCAATAGATATAGCGTGGTGTTGCATGGAATGAAGTTTTTAAGCAGCTTAATATACCACAAGGTTCACTATTAGCGTACCGTGTCAGATGAGAAAATAAATGGAGCCAGCTTGAAGCTTGACACACCTGTTCCCAGCTGTAACCACACTTGAGCATTTGTTTGCCTGTCACCTACAATGAATTTCAAAGCTGTTATCCCAGCAGTGTCACTCTCCTGATAGGATGTGATTTTCAGACTTTTTTATATAAAGGTTGACATGTGACCCTGTCAACCAGAAAACATCTTTACAAAATTCCTCCTCTGCTTCCCTTTGTCTTTGAGGTCTTTGTTCTTGCTTTCTTGTTTTTTTCAGTCGCCATCGCTTGCTCTATGCAACTCTGTCAAGTGTTGCTCTTTGCAGTGACACATCATATGGGTAAACTGACAAATGTGAAAACACAGAGCGAACCACCTCTGCTTAATGTTTCTGCTGAACAAAAAAAGATTGCTGTTTTGTTTAAAAAAAAAAAAGCCAAAATCTCTTCTTGTTCTACTTCACTTCTCACATATCCTTCTCTCCTCTCATTCATGTTAATGGTTACAAGTGGCATATCACTAATAGGTTCCCTTGTCCCCCTAAAGGTAACTGGCTAAGTGAAGAAACATATCATATGTTGCGCTTTAGTATATTGGAAACAAAAGCAGACCCACCTATCATGATAAGTTAATAAGATTTAGCTGTTCATGGTCAGGCAGCTGGTTTCTGGACCAGCAGTTTAATTCGAAAATAATTCAATTCATATCACATCAAAATAAAAAATAAAAAATAAAAAAAAACACTGCCACTAGCTCTTTTTGTTTGGTGTTTTTTTCCATGAGGTGAATGATTCTTGAGCTTGTGTAGATACAGCTGTATTGATTAAAAATTGAAAAGTATATGTTAGGTCAGATTATATAACAGTTTATACAGCCTCTAAGAACTTTGTCATCCTTTGATGTGGGGCTGTAAAATGATCTGAATCACTTCAACACTCACTTGAATCTTAAGTCTGATAAGTGGCAACTTTTTATCCCTCCTGCATCCTTGTCTACAGAGTGGTATAAACTTAAACATTCAGTCTGATGAGTATATCTGAAAAGTTCTTATTCAGGCTGATATTGTTACCTATAGACCAAATGACAAGTTCACCTCGTACAACTCATCAAGATTTAGACCAAATATTCAAAGTCTAAAGTTTGGATGCGTTTTAAGCATCTTAAAGCACAAACATTTTCCAGAGCATCGGTTTTCAGATTGATGAATGTGCTTGTCCTACCTCATTTCATTAGGATAGAAAAATTTACTTGCAGGATGCACAACTTGCTTGATATAGGTAATTCATCACAGTAATCAGTTGTTGTTGTTTTTGTCAACATTGGGTTGTAGTTTTATGGATATTGCAGTTGAGATTAGAGATTGTTTTTGAAGACATAGTTGTCAGTGCATTCATTTGCTTGTGGAACGGTAGGAAAAAGCCAACCACCTCATAGATGGAGCTTCCCAGACAGAGCTACACCTTGCTAACTATAGTTTTCACAGACTGTAAGAGACTGTAAAGATGCTTAACTGTTATGAAACTAGCTTACAAAACCCTTAAAAACCCTCTGTACCCCAAGTTGACTTCTTTTCTATACAGTACCTACAGCACAGGCAACATGACCTTAACAGTAACCAGAGCTTATTAGCAGTGTAGAAAAAAATCAAGCGTTTTGAGAGTCTAAACATGTTAACACAGTGGCTCATTGAGCTGTTGAAACTATCTTTACTTACTTATCCTTAATTTGCCAATTAAGATCTGGGTCCATGGTGACATCCCTATAACAATGTCGAACAGGGCAACCATGGGTTGTCACATAAGTAGAATAGCTGGGAACAATACAACAGATCAGTGAAATGTAATCATAAAAGAAACTTAAACTGTCTGTTGTAGACATCCATTACAGTATATACAGACCGACTTAATAATTCAACTTAATAGTTGATGTAGCAACATTACAGTTCTCCTCACTTGAAAACTGGAAGCTAACTAATATGATTTAACAGTCAGCTTGTTTACAACCTGTCTATGTTTCTGTTGGACCTGTTTTCAAGGATGTTGCCACATTCAGAGATCTCTGCAATTACTTTGGTTAGTTCAGTGTTGTTATATCTGATACAACTGATGGGCAGTGCTAGCAAAATATAGCCTGATTTGTAATATAGGTTTGTTTATGCTTTAAACGCTGGCTTGGAACATTGTGCAGTGGTTTGGAAAATTTGAGGATTACAAAAGCAAACTCAACTGTGATGTTGTACCCTGGAAGCAAATTTGTAACACCTGTGCAAGAGATAACCTGAATACTAATGCGAATCCCTGGCTTTAATTGCACCCTTACCTGTCAGCAAGTTCCTCTCTTTCTGTTTGGTCAAGCTAGCTAGCAGCAGAGTGAACATGCTGTAAGAAAGTACTGTGTGTCTAATGCATTCCTCACATGAACCAGCTGAGCTATTCTGTACCAACCCTCTCAAACATTCACAGTAATTACCTGCCCATGATTTTTGCTTTGTGATTCTTGTCTTGTCAATATTTCAGCTGAAGTCAATTATTTAATATTTTCCCTCCCTGTGCTCTTTTTCTCTTCTCCTTTAGGTGAGTGTCAGTCAACAACATGTGGATTATTCCAGTCAGCTGTGAACTCCCACTGAGTCCTTCTTGTTGCCTTTTCCTTTCACATCGTTGTGTGATTCTGCCATCAGGTTTGAAAAGATTGCCTCTTTTCACTGTGATTCACTGTGATTCTGATCAAAGAGAAAAGGCTGGGTGCCCAGAGAGATGGGCTCCATGCAGTGAAGTACCATGGCGGTCTCTCTTCAGCAGCTCTGGTTGCTGTTGGCATGAGCCATATTGAGATAAAAGTAAATGTCACCAGTGACTGAGAGCTTTAGTCTTTGTCAGACGTTCATGGTGTTCATTGTCTCTGCATGACTTGATCTCTGTTGACTCTGTTAGCTTCCATGGGAACTGAATGGCTACTGTATTTAGGAAACTTTAATTTGTCTTTTTTTTTTGAGAACTTGTTATTCAGTGTTTTTCTCTCCAGTCTTGAGTGCTTACTGCAGAATGGGGGCTGATAACTGACTGGAAATAGAAGGCAATCACTCACTGAATAACTTAACAAGTCCTCACATCATTTCTTTCTGAGGATGTTTAACTTTCCCAAAGCTGGGGGGCTATGTTTATGATGTGTTGGTTTATGCAGCTTTCTGGAGTATGTTGGCAGAAAATCTCTGACCTTCTTTAGACTGTATCAGTAAACAATGACAGATTATTTATGAGCAGAATGAGCAACTTGACATTGCTATGACAAGCATGTTTATCTATGGGGTGTTAAGATTGAACCAACCTTTTGGATTGCAAAACCTGGAATGTCACCTGCCTCACCCTGCAACACCCCCAAACAATGAATGTGTGTGATATATGGGGAAACCCTAACCCTAACCCACCAACATGATCCAATAGGATCATGGATTAAATGCAATATAGACATAGTTTTTAAATAGTTTTTTAATTGACATAATTTTCTAATTGATGTACAACTTATAAATGTATCACACTATTGCCAAACAGAATGTTGAAATTTGATGATTTTACAGAAAAAAGCAGACTAAGTCTGATGCCAATGTTTGAGAAATGAGTTATTTCTATTATATCTGTGTCTGTATGTGATTTTTAAGGTTAAGGAAAGATCATGGTGAAAGCAAATAAACTGTAGACCTTGCTACATCACAATACATTACTTCAGACTTTCTTCTTGAATGCAGCGTTATTCAGTCAATAATTCATCAGATGATAATCAAAAATATGGAGTAACATAATATTGCAACAATAGTCTATTGAATACATGAGTGAAGCTGTTATTTAAGCATTTTTGCATTCTAACCCCTGCTAGATTTTATATATTATGGGATCTGCTGTCATTGTGGCATCTAAAGTAATTTGTCTCTGTGTAGACATATCGGTATGATCAACTTTAAGAACAGTAAATAACAGAGATGTATGCTTCCTCTATGGTTATAAGAGGTGTATATACAGTACAAACTCCCCTAAATGATGTTTGATTAAAATTTGTATCACCTCGCTACATAAATTAGGATATTAATGAGGAAAATGTCAGCTCAACCGCCTCTCGTCGGAAGTGTTACATGATTAAATTGGTGTGACATGTTTTAGGGGCTAAATTAAACTGTGATTTTATTTACAATAAAGGTAAAGCAGACTCCGAGTACACTGTAGCACACTGACAATATTTTAATGTTGTCATTATTTAAGCAGAAGTTCAATTCTAATATTTTTCTACTGCTATCATCAGGTCAAACACTTTGGTCCATGACGTGGTGTCAGAAACCAATGGCCAACAATTCAGGGAGACTGCCATGAGGCTAGTTGAAAGCGTTCTCACCAACTGGATGATAAACCTGTTTTAGTTAGTGACCCCTGGGTTTTCCTCTAGTACCAGTCCCAGGGCAACTGTAGCATTTTATAACTCATCCAGTTCAGTAAAAGAAATCCACTATATATAGTTTATGTTCGACACTTTCGCATTGTGTGGTTTAATGAATATTGCAGCCTCGAGGAGCTACTAGTAGAGCTTTAAACTTTTAGTCTAGTTGTTAATAATTAAATCAAAAACACTCATAAACATTTGCTGTCAATGGAATAATTTTGTCAAGCAAGCATTCGTAAGAAGCCAATGTGACATATCGACAGGATTTGCAGACTCAATTCTGAAACAATAAAATGTGATGTATCAGTATAATCTGTTTTTTTTTTTTACTCAGCCCTGGTGGTTAAGACCATGCTCCAGCAACACTGACATACAGCACATGTACATAAATACACACATACGCACACTCCAGTGGTCATTAAAAGCTCACAGTACCAGGGGCATATCCCTGGCAGCACCTGCCAAAGCCATTATGTGCCACCCTGTCCTAGACGAACGCTTTGGCATACATCTGAGCAATTAGGCCAGATTATTGGCAACCTTCCTTGGCCTTGCCCCATTATCAAGACCACTAATTACTAGCAGTGTTCAGTGTTTTCTGTCTCTCACTCAGTATGGTGCAGGCAGGGGAGGAGGAGTGGAAAAGGATATGGAAAAACAGAGGAATGGAAGAGACAAAAAATGGATGGAAGTGGATGACCAAAGGTGTAAGGTACCATTAGTGACACCTTACATTTGAGACACCTGTACGTCAAGTGTGTGAGTTTCCCATGGGTTATATTGCGTTCGAAGAAACAGTTTCAACGTGTCATTAACAGAGTGATTTGAAGTCTTTTCGAGGTGTAATGATAGCTGATGACTCGTGTTGGTGAGGTGCTGGCTTGTCTGTTGTCTGGTCTGTTGTCTGACTTGTCTGGTTTCAGCAGAGTGGAAAATCATGCCTGCTGGGCACCAGCAGCTTTAATGGAGAATGGCACACAAACAAGGCACATATGGACATTTTCGTGCAGCCCCACTCCCCACCCCCCCCAGCACCATGTGCACACACATGTATACATTATATAAATGCCCATTGAATCCAAAAACTTGGGCTCAGAGTGCAGTAGGGCGACGTTAATGGGCATTTTATTTGTTGGTTTTTCTTTTTCAGTATCTTGTATTATTTGTACCTTTACTCAAATCTCCTTTGAAAACGATGTCTCACCTCATTATATAATGGTTATAATAATCATTTCTTAGCATTCAAGAAACTACAACTCCAAATCTAAAAACCATGCTCTTGTCTAATGCCATTTTTGAAAGTTCTAGCTGTAAACAAAGATTTTTTTTTTTTTAATAGGCCCTTTGTCCTGCCATTGTTATAGCCTTATAGCCATGCTGGCTATTTGACTGGCCTCTTCTATCAAGCTGGTGACATTTAACCTGCAAAGGTCTTGGGCTTGTTTGAAATGTTGTTTTTCACAGTCGGCTAATAAAATTTTTTATTTAGACATATGGAGTGAACTGCATGACATACTGATTGGCAAGGTTATGTTCCAAGAAATAACAAATAGTGTTATGGAGGTGTTGTATGGTGGAGTTTAGCTCTCAAAATTGAAGGTTTGGTTTGCAGTAGTTGCTTAGTGTTTTTTGTAATGTGTTAGCATAAATGACTTTGAAAACCATTACATAATTGACCATCTGTTTTACAGGCACACTTCTTATTTTTGTTCAACTGAAAGCACCCATGATTCCTGAAGTACAGCACTGGCATCTGAGAGTGCTAAATGGCAGGGAGTTTATCTTTAATTAAAAAAAACTAGATTCTAGCAAATGAGATTTCATTAGAATATTGACTTGATGACTTATCCATGTCCTGTTTATCTCTTAATACTCCCAAACCCCTTGCCCTTTTCTTCCCAGCCAAAGTATTCTTTCACACCCAGTTTGCTTTTATCCACTCCATACATCTGTCTTGTCCCGGTGAATAACTAAAGGTTAGTAAAGGTCTGTGAGATGCTCCGAAGTGGAGAAACCTGCATGCAAAGAGCATGGTCAGTGGAGATATCGCTTCAGACCTCAGTTCCAGCTGACATTACCATCACCAAAGGTCAGATATCGGAGATAACATTTTCTTAGCTGCAGAATGGCTAAACTACAACACATTCACTATGACATACAAGTAAGTCACGGTTGTACCACTCTTTGACTCTTCCATGAAGTCTGACCCTCTGCTGCAGCAGACCAAGCAAAGCATGAAGCCTGGAAGGAATGGAAATGAAGGCTTATTAATTATCCCTGGTGGCCGAAGGACCAATAGCCATGTCCGTGTCAGAGAACTCTAGAAAGCAGTATGGGAGAAGACGAACACTTGTCTTATGGTGGTTTTATAGCAGGCATGTTTGGAGAGGTTTATTTGAACTCTGGAGGGTTTACTCCTTTAATTTGTTTCATTTGGGCAGGAGACATCAATGCTGTTTGAAACAAATAACCACATAGAGACTCCTGGAAAGGGAGATCTCAGTTCTCCTCCAAGCAAACTGTGCCATGGTTTATTAGAGGAGAGAATGTAATTGGTTCAGCAACAGGAAACACATGTTTTTATTGGTATATGGGGATGGATGGAGTCAAAGGAGCCAAAATAAAACCAGTGCAGCAAAGCTTTTTTTTCCCCACTATGGTTTAGACACAAGACCATGAACTGTATGTGGAATTGGAGCCATGGTGAGGTTTAAGCAAAGAAAAAAAATCAAGGCAGGGAGAGAGAAGGGAGAAATGCTGCCTTTTTCAAAAGATTATTTGTACATCAATGTAATGTTAGTGATTTGGACCATGGACAAATGGACAGAGCTCGTGGTGGGTGGGCTGTACGGTCCACAGAAAGCTGCTTTTGCTTGCATGCATCTGCAGATTGCAGCTGTAAGTGTGATGCAGCTATAGTGGTTCACTGGAAACGGGGTATTCTGATTGCTGTGCTATATTCTACTATTGTACTTTAATAATAAGCAGAATTTCTGTAGCATATCATACTGAGATTTTACTGGTATAATTGGCCTGAAGAAAAACCTGGGGATGTTCAGCAGAAACAACGCTCTGTGTATTAATACTTTTTCTTCCCCAAGTTTTATTTATATTGTGATCATTGTGAAGCTTATGAGAAAACATTGTTATAGTGCTGCTTTTGCCAGACCAGATAGTATTTTGTCCCCTAAATTAAGTATTATATGCTGCACATTAAAACAAAACATTTTACAAAGCATGCCATAGTGGTTTTCCTCCCCTCAAGTCAGCCAACTATTATATTTAACTTTTTTTCAATTTCAGTGCACTATGAAAAATCAGCTTGCAGACATGTGAGACTTATTTAAGCCTGATTGTTCATTACAGTGTATAAGGATTGAGCAATATGGATAAAATTTTCCACCACAATATTTGTGATTTTATATCACACTATCAATATATATTTGTTGAAATACACAGAAATTCTAGCACGGATGCCAGTGTCATTTTTATCTATAAATAGTTAACTTTATTTACTATATATTTGTTTGAATAAATAATTTAAATAAACTGAAAGATTAAATACCTGAAAAATCAAGGAACTTCATCACACTGATGCATTGATGCAAAAATCCAGCAAATCTAATTTGGTCATAAAGCCTACCTGCTCATCGATTTGCAACATTGAATAGCAAAATCAATTACATTTGACATATTTTGTCACACATCAGCCTCTCCCAAAGCGTAAAAAAAAAAAGGTTCACTTACTAGCCAGACATACATCACAGTATGTGATGTTTACACTGAAATGTTCAAAGCCTAGACTCCATGTTTTTTATGGATGCATCATTTCATCAAAAGGAAATATTCTCGATGTCTTGTGCATAATTTTCTACACATTATCCCAAAACTCAGTGTGACATACTTGATATATTGGGAATCTTTGGGCTCTCTGCTAGAATTTCTGTGGGTTTGAACAAATGTGGGTCAGTGAGGTTTAAGAATGGACTTTAACTTTTCTTGTTTTATTTATTTATGTCTTTATTTATTTATTTGTTACCATTATCATTGTGCAGTATTGCAGCTGACTTACTATTGAAGTGCAGATGAGAAGTTGTCTGAAGTTGGTTTCACTGTCAGGCTTCACTGAGTCTAGCTAAATTGTTATACATAACCACCTTCACTTTAGTACATTTTTCTTTCTGCTGGGAGAAATGCAGAAATGAATACAGAAGGTGATTGCTGACAGTCCTGGTAGAGACCACTGTTTTCCGTCACCTGACCCAGATGTACTTTCCTTTAAAATGCCTGTGTGGGAGGTTTTGTTGCATGATTCATATGCTACATGCGAAATCATATGTGATCACATTTATTTGCAGTCATTTATTTTGTTTTCTGCTAACAATAAAAGCATCGCTGATGAATCACTCCTCATTGTTGAAACACTTGAGACACTTAAGAAAAGTTCAGGACTGAAAAGTTCAAGAAATACTGAGGCTTTCATCTTCAATGAGAGTCATGTGTCAAATTGGGAGCCCCTGCTGTGGTTTTGAACCTTTGTCTGTCAGGAGATTGAAAAGTGGCCAGGCACGCCGTATCTAACACTCAGTTTGATATACACAAACACACAGTTTGCGTCTGCCGTTCCCTTTAAAAACGACCACATGGTGCAACGACAAAAAGGCATTTTAATAGGTCTCAGATGAATTATCTATAACTATGACTGAATAAATCTTTAATCGCTGTAATGAACTTTAGAGTATGGATTCAAAAAGCCATTTAGCTGATAAATGACCCATGGAGGGCTCTGATACCAGAATAAATCAAAAGAGGCTGGGGTCTTCTTTTTTTTTTTTTTTTTTTTTTTTTTTTTTTTTATCAAAGACCAGTTGATTTGAATAATTGACTTTAGAGTACAGCTGCTCAGAATATGTCTGCTTATAAGCAAAAATAAAAGTATTTCAATTACAAAACAACAGTGAATCAACCACAGCAGAGGTACCTCAGCATTTCATGGGAACATGTCTGTCCTGTGTGAGTCTTCCTGTTGACCCAGGGATAGATACTAAATGTGTGACCACCCCACCCTCCCCCCTCCTTGTTTTACAGACTCACGTGCTGCTCATTCTGCTTCGCTTTCTAAAATGACAGCCTAAGGTCAAGCACTTCATCTGTTTGTTTGTTTTTTTTGTTTTTTTGGTTGGCCAGATCACCGCCAGCACATGTCATGTTTAATACCTCCAGCCATTAATTGCCAGCATTCGTCACAATGCCTTCAGTATACACAAGAAAATATGAGACCTTCTCATTTCTGTCTATGTCAGCAGTTTTGTACTAGTGTGTGTGTGTGCGTGTGTGTGTATGTGTATATATGACATGTTAACAACCATGCTCATATTTCGAGGGGGGAGTGAGATTGTCTTTTTTACCAGTATATATTATGTTTGTCATCTTGATTTATAGGTTGACAAAAGCTGCATCTATCCACAGACAGGCATAGCTGCTCTTGCAGAGAATGGGAAGCAGCCAGTCATCCTGCTTCCCCAGCTGGATTAGTTGGTGTGATCTAGATTTTGCAGAGCTGCAATATGCCAGCAAATGAGCCACAAAATGAGAGCAGGACTACATGAGTATTAGTACCAGTGGGGCCAATATTGGCTGGTGCACACCATCAGCTGTACTTGCTTTTGTTGGTGCAGTACATGCGTTTCATTCACAATCTCAGATGTACAATAAATATTTGTCACAAAATTCTGACATTATTTTCCAACATATAAAAGCTTAACAAAGCTATTTGTGTTGTCCTATTTACCTGAAATAGCCTCCTTCTTTGTTTAATAGATGCTGAATATTTGTGAACATCTTTGGAGCTGTAAACAAACAACAAAGTATGAAATATGAAGAGCCTTTCAACAAGCTAACATTTTTGGCCCTCTCTCAGAAACACTATACATCACTATCAATTACTGTTTTTATGAAGATGAATTGCTTTCATAGTTTCTCCACTGAAGCTCTCCTTTTATGTAGAAGTCTGAAGCATTGATGCACAAGCAGTGCACCGACCTCATTTGAGCTTTGCTCTGCCAAGCATCAGTTTAAGATGAGATCACAAGGCGCTGAAATGTAACATGCTCCTCACAGTTTGCCTTTTTCCATGTGAAATAGTCACTTTAGAGATTTCCACACACACTAGTCTGCAAACAAACAACATCATTCTTTTTTTTTTTTTGCTTGCCAAGCGCACGAGAGCTTGTTGGATCAACCAGCGTTCACAAACACCCAAATTCTGTTAAATTAGAATCTTAAAAACCTGTCAAAATCAGAAGAGTTAAGTGCGGAGGGTTTCTGTTGAATTTGAAATGAGCAATTTCTTTTACATTTGGACTTGTCTTTGTTTTAGTTATTGCTGCCACCCACCATCAGTGGCATTCCTTTTATACTGAGGAGGGGGACATTAGATATTCAAAGTACACTGTTGTTTACTGACAAGGCAGTGCAACCTTCTCTGCAGGGGCTGAAAGGTGCTCAGCTTTGACAATTACTTGGCTCAAAGTGACTGAGAACAACAACGACGGAGATGAAGCAGAGGCAATAACATTCGGCAGGGAACCCGCTAAAACAGCGATGCCAATTCCCTTTACTAAGGAGCTGTCATCTTGCCAAATGATGCGCATCACTGGGTTTCACTTCCCTTTTTTTTCCCTGCCGCTGCTTTACAGAGTTGTTTCTGTATTTGAAAGCCTACTTATTACAATCTTTGAACTCCTGCAGAAATCTTTTTTCACTGGTTGAGATGGCTCTGACAGCTTGCTCCACACTTGAGGAATGTAGTATTTTGTGTAGAAGAGATATTCATGAAAAATACAGTGTCAAGTCAGCTTTGGCGTCACATGGCAGTCATGAGAAATCCAGGGTGTATCAAGAGAGCTTTGTATGAAATGCTTGTTCATGCTGAAATGTCCAGATCCTTGAGTTATGAATGGTGACATTATAATGCGGACCTTATTTCAACAAAAGCCTGAATTGGCTAGTTAGAAATATCCTTCAAGCCAGTACTGAGCTCAGCAGCTGTGTTTAAAGCTATGTATGACAAAGTCTAACAATTGCTGTCATTAAACTGTTTGTTCTCAGCAAATTTTTGAAAATTAAAAAAAAAAATGTTGTGCTAGTGTTTCTATCAACTGCCTATTAGGCAGATATATTCAAGAGCATGTGACTAAATGCCATGACTTATATAGCGATATATAATATATAGCGATATATAATATATAGCGAGGTAACATGCAACAATGGACCCCATCTGGAATCAAGCAAGGGACATTGCAGTTATGTACAACTCTGACACCACCTTTTGTTTTGTTCTTTTTTGGTCTTTCTGGGGGAGTGAAAGTCTATAACAGTGCGTGGCTGCAGGGCATCAATGCCTTGTGTACAACAAAAGAGGCAGAAGCAGGTACAGCAATGTCAAGATGTACCAAAAAAAAAAAAAAAAAAAAAGTTTCCATCACCCTCTCTTTGTCAGTATGCCAACTTCTCACCTCAACCAAAATGTATATCTTTTTGGCAATATTTCAGACATTTTTACAATTCAATTCAATTTTATTTATTTGCGCCAAATCACAACAAAAAGTCATCTCAGAACACTTTTACATGGAGCAGGTCTAGACCATACTCTTTAATTTACAGAGAGAGGAAAAACTCCCCTTTAACAGGAAGACACCTCAGACAGAACCCAGCTCTAGGTGGGCGGTCTTTTTTTCCCACTTCTTTGACTTCTTTAAGTTTAAGGTGAAAAACAACTTAACAGATGTGCAACAAATGAGCTGCTTCGTACTTGCTTGATCAAAGTCGGTTGAGAAGCAAACCTGAAATAGTAACAAGCCATTGTTTTCACCAGTACTGTTCATTTTATATATATATATATATATATATATATATATATATATATATATATATATATATATATACACTAAAAATATAACACTGTCATTTCCTGTGCTGCACTATAAAACAATTTACAGTACATTATGAAAATACAAAAGGGTCTGTAATATGATTAGGGTACAGGAGCAAAGCCAAATGCAGAATGACATTTCTTGAAACAAATTGCTCACTTTAGTTTCTCTTGTCTCTTAATTGGTCAGTGAATGTCTTTAAAAAAAAAAAAAAACTAGCAAGAATATTTTAAAAGGAACATGGCAACTAAAGAAATGAACTCCAAGGATCTTGCTTCTTACCATCTCTCACACCGCTTCATAACTGAGCAAATTGGATTTTCTGTTGTTCTGAAGGTACAGTTCAGATGATGGAGTTCACACCTCTGAGTTCAACCCACCTCATTATTTTTGTCATGGTTGGACCTTTTTTTCTGTATATTTCTAATATTTCTACTTCTACTTCTAAGTCAAACCACGTGTAATCTACACCCAACACAACACATAATTATTTTAAGTCCCCCCCGAACAAATAATCAGTATACAAGCAGTTGTAAGCACATATGACTGTTTATTCATGTATTTTTTTTTCCTCTTGTGGGCACCCGTACAGGAAAATGGAAGCTAAACAGATAATGAATGACAAATGAATGGATGAATGAATTGTCGACAAAACTGTACACAAAACGAACTTAAATGTCCTTATATATGCTTAAAATGGCATTATTGTGCCTTCAAACATTTATTAAAAGTTTATATAGTGCATATAAATGCTATATACGGGACCTTAGTTAATGAGGTGTTACATATTTTTCATACCTGGGGCTGTACCAACACGACTGTATCTCATCACAGTGCTGTAATGCTGGTCCTAGTGTTCAAACTACCTTCTCTTGTGACTTCTCACCATAGTGTACAAGCAGGTCATGTGATAAAACACAAGCTACCAGGCAACAAGCCTGACAGTCATCAAAAAATGCATTACATTTCTGAAAGTTGAACATGTGCTTTATGTTGTATTAATAGGGCCTCAGTGTCCTGCATTATTCCAGCAGCAGGAATATATTGAATAGAGTTTGTGTGCGCCACTCCATTCATATTCCTCGTCCTTTGCCGGTGTGATTTTCACTCAGACTTTTGAATAGGAAATTAACACAGGAACTACTTAGATATCCAATAAACATTTAGTTCAAATTGGTCTCATTACGTAAGATGACTTTGGGTCCCCAATCTGCCACACATGCACTTGTAAATTAAAAAGAAGGAATGGAAAGCCCATCATGATTCTAAATGACACCTTCCATGCCCACCATTTTATTATTCAACCTATCCACACATAACAGATACTTAAAAAGCTATTGCACTTCCACGTGCTTCACTATGTGATTGCAGTGCCGGGCTTCATCATAATGCAGCAACGTTAGCTGTTGGCACAGCCAGCCATTATCTGTTTCCTGAGCAGGCTGCTTAGCTGCCTGCCTGGCTGGCTGGCTGGCTGGCAGGCTGGGTGGAGGTGTATTAACAAGGCCACTCTATTTTTCTATCTATTTGACGCCGCCATGTCGCCTCTGCATGGATAGTCATTTATTATTTATAGGTCTGCTTTGGAGGTGTGTACAAGGAAGACACGCATGCATCCATCATTGTGTGTGGGCACAGACCACTGTCCTAAAGCACACACACATGTGCAAGTGTGTATTGGCACTCATGTAATCTACATTTACTTCCACATGCCACACACACACACATCCACACAGATCTCATCACATTCGACATGCTGCTAACATGGCTTTAGGAAAGATTAGTCAGGATTAGATTGGATCTGCTGCACAACTGAATAAATAATTGAAAATGAAATGCAAGGAGCAGTTACAAGCCTTAGGCCTGCTTAGTCATGATTTAAACAGACTAACCTACATTATTTTTACTGAAACACCATGTGGACTTTTTTTCTTTCTTTTACTTTACATGACTCTGTAAGCTTTGTATGTATCACAGAAAACCTCCAGTGACTTTCAAAACCAGTGCTGATATTTTTGACTGATTGGAATTGATCAAAGAAGTCAATTTACTCATATTTGTTTGATGCTAATTTACCTCCTTTTTGTTTTCACAAAAAATTGATTTTTTGTCAAGGACGATCATTGGATAGGAGCATCTTATTAAACCGCAGGTAATACCTGTTATTTATAAAATGGCCCTGGAGAATACTTAGTTTTGATTGGCTGGAAGGTGGGCATTATTTTCAGACAAATTCTCATCACTGTCTAAATTAATTTGCCTCCTCCTGGGAAGGTATTCCTTTCAGCTGTTATTAGGCTACAGCTTCACCCCCTTGTTGGATGAAGTTTATTCCAAAGTGGATAAACTGACAGCAGTAATGAATAAAATACACAGTAAATGGCCATCATATAGGTGAAATAATCCATGACAACCTTTTAAGTCATCAAAAATAATGCCCAACATGAAGGGAAATCAACACCTGATGTGAAAATTCATCAAGTCTAACAAAAGTGGGTCTTGTAGCTGAACTATTAAAAGAAAAATAACTAAATTGTTATTATTTATATATGTTAATTATTAATGTGTATATATATATTTTTGGTGGAACTAGTGGTAGATATGGATGTCAGTCTGTGCATCTATCAAGCTGACAACTGAGCAAACTGTATTGAAATGTAAGTGGACCTGGCATAAAAGGAGATTTTGAACTGTAATCAATGCAAAGATATTCCAGTAGAGCCCCTGAATAAAACTATAGACCTGAAAATGTGTGTATCTATATATACATGTCTCCTTTTTAAGATTAATACCAAACATGAGCTAAAAAGGGAGGACATAAAAGAGAAAAATAATCACGTACATTCGAAGAGATAAATGATAATGTTCTTTTGGCTAGAGCAGTAAGATGGAGGTGCTCAATGTGGGGGAGTTGATTAGTTGCTGTCTGTCACAGTCGGCTCCCCCCACACGCCAAATGCACACAGACAGCAACACACCTCACACGCACAAGTCACAATGTAGAGAATTTGTCTAATATTATACAACCTCTAAATCCAACAGACTGATATGTGCGAATGCAAACCTCTTGGGCTTTCCATCTAACACTTGTGAACACACCCCTACCTACCTACATGTGCAACACACAGTCACACATGCCTACAGAGTTAGAGAGCCCAATTCCTGAGGGTTGCTCACTGGCCTGTGGTTGATGTGACACATCCTCAGCCCCTGCAGTGATGCCCATAGATGAGCTACAATGGTGGGACTGACACACACACACACACACACACACACACACACACACACATACACACACACACACACACACACACACACACACACACACACACATTAAACATGGATCAGGTGACCTAAGCCTTATAGACTTCAACCATGCTTGCTGGCCCTTGGATGATGAGTGACAGACAGCTCCTCTCTTTGTCCTTCCTTTCCTCCTCTTCCTTTCTAGTCCTTGACCTGCAGGAATCCCAATTTGCTCCCAGTCTGTTGAGTAGGAATAAGTAAAAAATTTACTTCTTTTCAACATAAAGTGGCTATCAGATGGAGGTCTTCTTTTTTCTTTGTTTTTTGTTAAATGTCTAAAGAACCAGACTAAAAGCTGGACATTGTAACCCTATAAAAAATACATAACAGTTCCTCTTACAACTGAAAATTTTAATTCATAAGCAGTAAAATGCCCATTTCAACACAGTCAGGAGTTTGCTTGATGCAGCATTACTTGGTCTTATGGTGACTAATTTTGCTGTGTCATTGACATCCATGTGACATGTCACAGATTCACATTTTTACAAAAGTAAAACATGAAATAAGATCACAACAATGTGTTTTTCTTTCCTTCTCCTGGGACACATTATTGTGTATGTAATTATTGTGTATGGACAATGTTTTTGTGGGGCCATGTGACCTGTAATTCTAGTCACAGTGCCAAAATTCCCAGCCCAGCACTATTCATTGGGGCCTGTCCCAGTCTTTCTCAGTTAGGTTGCTAAATGAGAACATCTTTAAAGGAACTGACTCAAGAGAATCTTGGGAAATAAAGTAAAATATAGTGTTCAGTTATCATTGGTATCATCATTGGTAATTGCCATCTAAGGTCACAATAGCCACTGACTGGCAAGAGTTTAATTACTCTAAGGTGAAATGCTTACAAGTAGATCTTAATAGTAGTTCTGGTTCTGTGGCTAATTGCCTAGTTCTGCTCTATGTATGTGTTTTTCTGCACATATGGAGGCTATAAAGGCTATAAATGAATAATATTGGATACTTAAAAGCTGCATTCATTGATTTTTTTTTCTTTTCTTTTCTCTCTGGCCACTTGGGAGTAGAGGAACAAGCTGAAACAACATCGACATTGCTCTGTGGGCTTTTTTGATTAATGTATTCATTCATTTCATTCTTACCAGTTTGTCAGTCAGCTAACTTGTACCGCTCTCCTAAATCAGAGCTCCAGTATACTGTCTTCTGCTACAATTTTCACTGGTTGCATCAGAGCAGCTGGATTCTAGCTGGCCTGATTGACATTTGATTTATTTCTCTGCTCTGTTGTGCAAGCAATGCACAGCAGAAATTAACTGCTATGTGGGCGATGGTTTACTTATTTATGTGAATAAGCCTCCAGTTTATTGATAAAAATGAAATAATGACATTGTTATCCACATAGAAAGAGACATTACTAGATTTCCATTCTGATGCAAGTTTTGCATCGGGGGACTGCAAGAATACATTTGGCACAGATGTGACGAGAGTTCTGAGTGGAGTCTTCTTCCCGCTTTAACAGTTATGTGAATGTGGTGTCACTAAATAGCAGATGTGATGGTGAGGAAAAAAGAGAAGAGTTTAAAAAGCCCTTTTGGGTTGCGGTGTCAATGGCAGTATCGCAATTTTTTGCATGCAGTGAAATGTTTGTGCTTGTAGTTGTAATTTTTTCAGTGACAACAATATAAAAAGCACATTTAATGTCCTCAAATAATGTGGTTTCTTTCTTAAATCGCTGGTTTTACCAGTGGTGGCAATAACCTACATCTCAAGATGTAAGTGTTAAACGACTGGGCATATTTTTGAGACATAATGTGAATCTTAGCCTAAGGCTAAGTGCTGTGCGAAAAGGCTTATTGAATCATTGAAGATCCGAAGTTCATTAAATCATTAACCTAATCAGTGGCTATATTCCAGTTCACTGGAGGCTATACTAATTCACTACCTTTACTTTTGAGACAAAGGTAAGAGCTGCATCTAGTGAATCAGTACAATATTGGCACAAGGTCCAGGTTGTCCAGATCATACAAATTGTGCTATTGTCAGTCTGCAATTGAGTGGTGCTTTCTTGATTACAGTTTTAATTCCAATGCAGATCATGAACCTCTACTTTTTCAGTTACAGAAATCCAGTAGCTTGTAGATTTGTCAAAATTACAAGTGAACCATAATTGAGGAGCAGACACTGTTTGGGGGAATCATTTCCTTTACCAGTCTGAAATTTAAAGCTAGAAAGGACATTGTTCTGAGGTAAACAGACAGAACATAAGCTGCATTTGCAGATCATCACATTTATATTTAACACATATACACAGTGCTTCACAAGGCTAAGAAGATAAGGGAAGCCTGTTCAGCCCTCTGTATACACTGTCTTGAATGTCTTGTATTTTGTGCTTAACTGTTTTTCTACTCTCTAGTTTGTTTGGTTATTGATGTTATTGAGTTCGTCCATTTGTGTCCTTCTATGACCTGATTGTGTGATAAGATAAATCCTAGGGTATCTTCACAATAATAGAAATCCTCACTAACCTCAGTTGCAACTGCAATGAATTTCCTGTAGTTAAAGTGACAGCTTAGACTTAGTAGTAACTTAAGCCCAGACACGGCTCTAGAAGAATATTCTGATTGTAGTAAATGAAAAAAATATCATTCAAATGAAAGGCTTTGCAATCAACTTGGTACTTTGCAAAGACAAACAAGCCAATTACCAATCATCCTTTTTTAAAGACTTCAGGGCTCATAATAAGTGACCGTCATTATGTTTTTGAAAATATATATATATATCATGGTTTGATTTAGTGAAGAAAAAAACTCACTCTTTTTGAGATATCCATCAGGAAATAAAAACTTTAACCTCAATTAAAGTACAATTAGAGCGAGGTTAAAAAATAATAATAATAAAGAACTCAATATTCAGAAAGGATCCCAGATGCTTAAGTGTTAGGGTCCAAGGCAGCCTGTTCTCCATCACATTTGTTTACTGTTAATGCCTCCGGTCCTTTCTAAATAGACATATCCTTGTTTCATGGTCCTTTTGAAAAATGACTCTATTATGAAGAAGCCAGGAGCCAAAATCGCCTTTGGTAGAGTGAAAGCTCAAATTTATCATTATCCAATTATAGTATTCAAAAGGTGCCACACACTCTACACCGAGAATCAAATTCTGTACTTGTAAAGGAATCCAGTCAACATGTCACATGCTGTAAAGGCAACCGCTGTAGGATTCTCCATTTTACGATAAATCTATAATTAAAAAAACAGCATGAAATCCTTTAAATCTGACTGGCCGATATTCCATCTTCAACAAAAAGTCATTACTGGGCCAATAGAATGTCAAGCAGACACTTGGATCAAATCTTTCATGACATCATTAAGGTTTTAGAATGGCCACCTATCACTTAAGTCTCACTTAATCTATACTGGTTTGCATTCACTGCATATTTTATCCTCAATGTATTCAGCCGATGTGACACAGCAGCAGTTTATCCATTCACCCAGCACTACCGTTTAAGATCAGATTACATAGATATCTATGTTGGTGAGCTTTAAAGGTAGTGGTAGGCTTTTTTTTCACATTGCTACTTGTCTTTGTGCTAAACTAGGTTAATTTCCTCCCAACTTGAGCACTGTACTTAATGGAGAGATGTTAGGTTATCAATCTTCTCTTCTCATTTTCAGAATGAAAGCAAATCATTGCAGTTTCCAAATTGTTAATGTATTCCTTTAAAGAATTATGGATTCTGCCTGCCGTGTAATCCACTTGAAATCCTTTGGTACATATTGTATTCACAACAGACACCTATGAAACATGCATGAGCATGGTGAGTACACTTTACACAATATACTCTATGTAAATATGTATTCAGTGAAACTTTTTGGCACCTCACACCTGTTCATATAGCCAGAGCAGAAAGCAAAGAAAGCAACAGAATCCTAAACGGGCATAGAAAACAATCTAGATATAATTTATATTAAATTACATTTTTATTTCTAACATTGTATTATATAGTTATGGTATTGAATATGTGTATGATTAATAAAACACTTTCAACAGGCAATAATTTGAATGAAAACATTTGTACACTTTCTTTCTCATCTGTCACCACAAACACTTACACAGTGCTGTTTATAATATAGATGGTGTATAAGTTAGAGCTGGTTATTGTTGATTATACATGCACATATGCACAAGCACGCACAAAGATCAGACTCTCCTATGCGTCACGATTGCTCAAGCAGAGAGTGCTTGTTGCTTATTCATTTATCTCTATTTTTGTTCTGTCATAACACACACACACACACACACACGTACACACATGTACACATAAGACGCACTCTTCTGCATCGACTTGCCTTGCCTCCTCCTCACTTCTTCAACTCTTTCAAAACATGTAGGGAATGTTGCACTCGAACTGACAGCAAACATCAGCATCAGCTAAGGAAAATGGGAGCAGATCAGAAAACAGGAAGATATATTAATTAAATATTAAATACCATCATGTATGAAACAGGGGAGATTATAAAGAAAGGCAGATCTGTGATATAAGCCTGTTTCAGATAAAGGTACGGTGCTCTGCAGCAGAAGCATTATTTGAGAATTTATGGTATCTTATCATCTTATGTATGGTGTGTGTGTGTGTGTGTGTGTATGGTACATATGAGTTAACATGCATACCTGGACAGACATGCCTCACTACACAGGTTCTCTGAAACCACCCCAGCGATTCGTGTCTATCTCTATATTTTCTCCTCTGTCTATCTCTTTCTGTGTGTGTCTTTTACTGTCTCTCTCTCTCTCATCTGTCCCAGATTAAAGGCTCGTCTCCACTCCAGAAACCTGCCAGCCTACAGCCTGTTGATAGGCTTGGAACAGGGTCACAGCACTGATCTTGTCCAAGAGGTTGCCTTTGAAGCAGGCTGGGACACATACATAGACACACGACACACACACACATACACACACACACACACTTACACAAGCCATCCCTCTCCCTCTTCTCCTCTCCATGCTGTGATGAAGTGGCCAGGGTACGACTCTCTCCCACTCTCTTCTAACGCCTTTTATATTAATGAAGTTGGCTAATACACAGGCATGGCTAGTAGAATTGAGAAATGGAGTCCAGGGATGCTTTTCAGCCAATATGTTGAAAGTGTAACTCTACATTCTGGGAGTTAATCAACTCATCTTTGTGACAGAGCAAGGTTCACACTGTAGCAGAAGGACACAGAATAAATTGACTCTACATGAAATGTAAAACTCTACATGTACAGTGTTAAGGAAGAATATAGTGTCTAGTAGCAGCTTTTCAATGAAGTCCAGCCCTAGTAATTGTGATGACACATTTGCTATTTTCATCTCATTTGATCACAGCGCTGTGGACATATTTGAAGTGCTTGTTAACTCTGGAATTCGAAATATGTTCAACTCTTTGTCCAACTTCACTAGCATCAAAAAGTTTTTCAGAACACCTTGAAAACTCAGAGTGGTGGTCGACCACGTTGCTGCCACATTATCCACCGATAATTAATTCCAGGGAGTGTGAAGTGTGTCACGCTAAAAAGCAGGGTGCCATTTGATATTCATGAGGTGTCATCCTGTTTCAAATGTCCCCTCCGGTGTTAGCGTGACAAAATGCAGTTCTGTTCAATCCCGGGCCTCCCGCAGATCTTAACTGGAAACTCATCACTCATTTCCGGTGTTCGGTCAGATGATAGGAGGATTCGGCCTGGTGTGCAGGGCCATTTGTGCATCAAGGTGAGGGATTGCAATCTGGCAGGTGTTTTCTTCACCAGGGCCAAGCCTGACTGACCATTAATGTCCTGTGATACTTAGCCTCTCATTGGCCATCGAGAATCATGTGCAAAGATAAGGCTCTGGGGAAGGATTGTCTGTCTTTCAACACCATAAGTCGGGGTGGGCGGGGAGGATTCCAATGTATCTTCAGTGAAATCTTCAGATGATTTGGAAAAAGAACCTGCAATACTAAAAAAAAGTCATGTCTGTGTGTTTTTAATATAAAGCTTCAGTCCTGAGACCCTTATCAGGCAGGAATAAGACATCATGATGAGCAGGATTTTGCAACCTGAGTCTCTTGTAAGCCCATTGAAAAGCTCAAAATCCATGGGGAAAAGAGCAAACCTGAAAAAGAAAACCAAATAAATAAACACCTAATAGCAAAACACAATATCAAACTCCGAGACAAATGTCCTGAATACAGTATGTGAAGCAAAATAACAAAAACAGGTTATTAAAAACACAATATTGGCCATGTTAATGCCTAATACTACAATTGGCGGTTACATACGTATATTACATATGTAACTCATGGAACGAGGAGGCGGGCAATGTCCTAGACCTTTCACAGATTTTTTTCTTACTTGATTTCCTTTGGATAAAGACAATGTTTGAACATTATTTTTTTAATTAATTGATTGTATAATAAAATGTACATATAATTTACTAACTCTAAGGTGGACCCAACAAACCATGTGGCCAACATAAGAAACCAGAATTAATGTTTTGACTGGTCTATGTATTATATGATGATTTCTCTGATGGGGATATATCTGATGGACCAAAACATTGTGTTAAATGTACATTCAAGAGATGACAAATAGCATTATTTTTTTAAATCTTTAATATGTGATCTATCAGTATGCCTATAATAGCTTACATCTTTCCTCTTTAGATATTAACTTCAATACTGATTTCAATCAGTGATGTTCAAGAACAGTGCAACTGTTTTGGCTAGTGTCACGTTGATATGTAATCAGATTACACTTGACCTATTTGATTTTATAATAAATCTATGGTAAACGGCAACTTGCACATCTATAGGGCTGGTAACCTCAAGCAATGGTGGCTAATTCCTTCTGAAGCACTATTTCCACAATCATAGTGTTACTTTGGGTCCTCATGTGATATGTAACTGCAGAGGTTCACCAGCTTCAAATATCAGACTTCCGTGAATCAGCATCTTGGCAGCCTTGGTCTTTTCATCCTCTTCGAGTTGGCAGTTGTAAAAGCAGCAAAGGAAATCAGAACATTTGAGCTCGGTTAGCAGATTGGGTGCAGTTCATCTAGCCTCTTAGCATGGAGAGTCATTCAGAGAAATAGCAAGCTCAAATCCATCAAAAGACCCGGCATCTCCAAAGATAATGAGCTGAGTGACAGGCACGGCAGCATATGACAAGTGTTTTGTTTTTTTCAGCAGGCTCAATTAAAATTTTTTGGAGCTACTCATCTTTGTATCTCCTTGGGGTGAATGAATGCACCAACCACATGTTCCTAAATCACATTGTGTCCTCTGGGTTACAGTATTCCAGTGTGAGTATGACTTTAAGGATAATTCCGCTCCATTACAACTTGGTTCTTATTGCTGTAATTTCGATCATCATTCTTAAGTGGTAGTTACAATGACAAGTCAGACTGAGTCAGAAACATCAGGAGATCAAACAGAGAAACAAAGGTTAGTCAAAGTTAAGGGAAAGTGAAGAGGAACTTTAAGATTATTAACCAGACTGTCTCTTGTGACCATCCCTTAATTTATAGAGGGAGTTCCTGGTTCCACTTTAATCTACTGTACTTACCACAGTTTTCCTGTGCAATGAGGCTTATGTACCAGTGTGGCCTTCCTTACAATGACTGTCTGACTGCTCATGTTTCTTGCCCTGACTGACTTTGTTGTTGGAATAAATATTAATTACCATGACTTTGCTGCAAGAGACATTCATTTACGGGGAAAATACCTGCTTCTCCCTCACAGACGAACATCTGTCAGCTCCTGATCCAGTTCTCAGAAATTCACATTGATGGGAACTAAGAACCTCTCTGTCTTGTTTTCATTTGTTTATGAAAGCCTTTGGTTTGGAAGTGGGTAGAATAATAATAACTAACAGCCTGGAATTTTAGACAGTATGAAAAAGACAAGTGTCTGTTTGCAGCCACAAAGGCTCCATAATAGATTTTGTATTGACTGATCGTAGACGCCTGCAAACAGAAATATTCCATTTTTGCTCTTGCTGCACGATAAGTAAGGCATTTCACTTCATCATTTCCTTTCCTCTGGATAAAATCTGTAGCTGAAGCTGTCGGAGAGTATTGTTTATGATTAAGACTAGATCCCTCCATCACAAATTTAGTGACAATAATGCTCAAATATTGTTTGTTTGGAGTCTGCTGTGGAGGTAGCAGTAGCGTCAAATTAAATATTGATGCTTGGCCTTTCTTTGATAATCTGTGAGAAATGAGAAACTGTGAAGAAAGTCTTTTGTCGCTGCAAAAATTCAGCGTGTTTCTCATTTTGAGGAATGCAGCACCTGTGATTAGATGACCTGTTTTAGAGGCCCTGAAGTCTGAAGGCATTCAGTAAGATTTTTAAATCTTTTTGCTTTAGAGATGTTGACATTTAGTACAGATGGAACGGAGAAAAAACAAACAAAAATCAGCCAAGAACAAACACAATAAATCTCTTGCAGCAGATTTTAAATTTCTTCAATCCCACACTGAGGGGAAGTCAGTTTCCCAAATGTATAATTTTTTTTTTTTGTCGGCTTATGTGTGTGTGATTGTGTGCACAAATGTGTCCACTTCTGCAGTGTGTAAATGCCCTTGACAGCAAAGACTGTTTAGGAATGCTGAACAGCGACGCTTGTTACCCACCATTCTCTCCCTGCAATCATTTCATGATTGCCAGTGATAGAACACAAATTACACACATACAGTAGGTAGTGGGTAATAGGGGTGAATGTGTGTATATATAAGCCTGGAAGTATAAAGAATAAAGCCTTGCTACTAAGATAAAGCATTATATATCTATGCACTCAATGTATAAGTAATATTTATCATAATTTTTTATCAATTTTCACAGAAAAAAATATGCAGGTTTTTAAAGACCCCATATCTGTCCGATATTAACATGCAACATGAATCTGGACACATTATCTGAATAATACACCACGCATTAATAAGCGTTCTGTGCTCAGAAAGTGATATGATATACTCTCAAGGGATAGCTATCATGTACGAGGCAAGGGTCACGCTTGAGGTCATCCTTTCATACTTTTCAGTTGTCTTGCTAACTAGACTAACGACACTTATACAGAGAGAGGATATAGTCACGCTGTGGAGTGATGCTGCTGAATGGGCTCTATTTATTTTTCCTGTGCAGAGGAAATAGTCTTATTTTGGAGGCATTCTTTCCTTAAGAATGTGGTCACACTGTACAGATTACATTTAGTATGAGCCAAACCACCTCCAGATTTGGTGTCACTGACCCACATTCCCCTTGCAATGCATTCTGTGTACGTTGACACCTGCAGTAATGTGTGTGTGTGTTTTTCTTATTCAGCTGATACATTCAGATTGAAATGACATCAGTGCAAGTTGTAAATGGAGTATTTCAGCTTGCTCTTTGTATTCAATCTTCAAATTTGCAGAACATAATAGACATTTGTACATATAAGATGATACAATGTGGACGCAGTGAAGTTGTAGCTTGTGCACAAGATAAGAGAATAACAGAAAAAGAAAAAAAAATGTGAAGCTTTCGTGTTTAACTGGTTGCACAGTATACATGACTACAAAGGCATACAGATGGTCTTTAGCATGTATACCATATTCCTTTTCATGTGGTATTATTCCCCTAAAGCTAGTACAGTTTCCCTTATGGCAATGACAGTATGGTGCTTTTCCACTTCAGGAACTAAATGTAACACAACCGCTGCTGAGCTGGTGCTGACAGCTCAAAACGGTGCAGAAAGGTACAGATTTCAAGTCTGACAGCAACAAGGTGATTGGTGGGCAGAGGTCATTGCAAAAACCTGAGTTGGCGAATCGTGGGAACACCCAAAATCAGATGACAGATTGAGTTAACAACATAGAAAATATGCATTAATATGTAGTGAGCATGAAATGGTAATCTTCCTGATTAAAAAAAAAATCTGCTAAGCTTCATTTGGCAGTTTCTTATTCCCATAAGTAAGCCTAAGTGGCATTAAAAATGTATTAAAAGATTTAACTTGATGCAAGTTGAAGACACCTTGTTATCTATGCTATATGTTTCCTTTAATGTATGTGCTCATTACATGTACAAGGCAAATTCTCTTGGGAGCAATAAAAGGTTTCACTCCAGCTGTGTTTCATTTTGCTCCAAACCCATGTCGCATACAAAACAAATTACATAACCCTCCACGGCTAACTAGACCTTTCAACCTTCGACCTGTGGATGTATAGAGAAAATGTCTGTGGCTCAGCAGTAGTCAAGAACAGGGACAGTTTTCCCAGCACAGCTGACAATGTCACAGCTTTCTGTGCCTGCTGCTGAGGGCAGGCTTGCGCAGTCAGCGGCACCATAAATGTCACTCTATCTTTGATGGGCCCTCCTGTGGATCGATGCCAATATGTAGCATACCTCCCTCTAGCCACCTAACCCCCATCTATCCATCCATTCATTCATTCAACCATCTATCCATCCTCCCCCTCTTCGTACCTCCCTCCTCCTCCCTCCTTTTCTTTCATCTTTGTCCATTTATAGCCGTTCCTTCTCCGTCGCCTCAGCAGCCAGTCTGAACTCCTCCCTTCACCCCTCACTGTTTATGTATAATGCCTGTGATATTCATCTCGTCTGCATTTCTTTCAGTTTTCAAGCAAATTCAACTGACTCTGTCCCCACTTTTCTGAGTTAATATCTTGATTAACTGATTAGTCGTTCAATTAAATGTCAGAAAATGGTGAAAAATGTTGATTACTGATTGCCAAAGCCCAAGACAACGTCTTAAATGTCTAGTTATGTCTTGACCAACAGTACACAACCCAAAGATATTTAGTTTACTATCATAGAGGACTAAAGAAACTAGAAAATATCCCCATTTGAAGAATGTGGTCTCAGAGATTTGGAAAAGTTCTTCTCAACAAATGACTCAAAATGATTAACCGTATTATAAAATTTGTTGGGGATTAATTAGTAATTCAAAATAGTTGGATGACCAGAGATTGTTTCCTTGATGAATCACAAACATTTGTTATATATATATTTTTTTTACATAAATGGCCACGCAGTTTCGTGGTTGGTTCACTTTGCGTTCTCATGGCAAATAAACCACATCAGCGTTGATTTGGATGTAGACTGAGACCCAGCTGTTCAGGTGGACTTAATGCTGTTGTTGGGTGCACACAGATAAAATGATGAACCTAGACAAACCAGAACAAATTTGCAAAAACAGAGTTTGTTTAAACTGCACCCAACAAGTCAAGTGCAGGAGCATCCTTTCTATAGAGGTATGACCCTAAACTAGGAAATATTTAAATAATGTTTAAAAGAGGATTAATTGTTTTATGATAATCCACCATCCACCATCCACTTTATGATCTGTTTTTCTCACTAGTTAGTTAGAGCTGTGAAAATCATAGACAGCTAGGAGGCTTGGGTGGGATGACATCAACATGAATATTGAGAGGCTGCGCATCTTTGTTTTGTGCTATCCAAAGCAGAAAAAAAGAACAGGAGGGGTAGTGGTGAGAGGAAAAAAAGAAGACTAAAGCATACCAGAATAGACCCACTACTGGCACAAAATCAATGTCATCCAGCACTTTATCACTGAAGCTACTCTGACGCAAATGCTAAGTAAGCACTCTGAGCCTCAGAGGCTGGTTGAATGGCTGAACAACTGTGCCTGGAAAGACATGGACAATGTTTGAAAGGCGTTCCAGTTATTCCAGAGGGTGGCAATCATTTATTGCATTTAATGTATAATAGCAACAGTACTACTAAGTTCATAATATCTGACAGATCTGTCTCATGAAAGGTCTGGAAGAGGAAAGGAAGAGAACATGATTATGAAAATAAGTCACAAAAACACCCACTCAAGTAGATTTATATCAGCAAGATCCCCATCTTCTCTCGCCCCACTGGGCTCATCTTGTGCCATAACATCCACATAGAAATAACAGTGTGCATGAATTAGTCCACAAATGTACAGAACTCCCTAATCTCCACAAACTGTAACTGAGCGGCAGAACTGGGCCATGTGTGTGTCCTTATCTTGTTCCTCTGTGATGCCCATCTTTCTCCTGTCACCTACTGTGAATCATTTCCTGCCCAGACAGTTAGCCTTTGCCTTATTTTTAGCTCTATCTTGACCTTAGTCGGCAATGACTTGAACTGTCTTAAGGTGCAATGAAAATGTACATTTTGAACAAGAAGGTTCTTAATTGATTGAACTGACTTGGAAGTGATTAATCGGTAGCCGTGATAAGACTTGGTCACATTGTCTAAATGCAGAGACAAAGGAGGTGTGGTTCTTCCTTTCCTATTTCCTTTAGCTGAAGAAAGACGACATCATCCTTTGTTAAAAGTAATACAGTTGTCCCACAGTGCTTTGGTGTAGGTGTTCAGTGTGGGTGTTTCTGATCCACTGACTTCTTTTTATCTAGTGAATTTAATACAAATACTTTAGTTAATGTGAAGACTTTCATGACATCAAACACATTTATATATTCTTTACGGCTGTTTTTATTATGTATAGTAAAGATTTGCCAACTCAACGTTTTCCATTCCATGCTCTGAAATACAGGTCTCTAATATAGTGTTACAATACAATGCTAATAGTACATGCTTAAACCTGAAGATGTCGGTGAATATATAAAATGGCATTTCTAGTATTTTCCTCCTCTCCTTTGCATCTTTCTGTCATTCTCACCAAGTTGCTCCATATAGTGAGGCCAGAGCCTTGCATGGCAGCTCTGTAACCATTGGTGTGAGAGTGGGTGTGAATAGGTGAATGAGAAGCGGAAATTGTAAAGCGCTTTGTCTGACGAGGTAGAAAAGTGTTACACAAGTGTAATCCTTTTACCATTCTTATCTTGACAGCTTGTTCAGTAGAGGTCATTCAAAAGTGTTTTCAAAGAGTATCTGTGTATCTTTTTAAACTACTCAATTCAAGGCAACCATCGGGAGGTATGCATCGATAAATGTGTGACATGCTGGCTAACAATAATCTACACAAACTTCCTTGGGGGGCTTGTGAGATTAGATTGTATGGGTTTGGGTTTAGGTACCTCAAGTGGCCTCAAGCATATTAAATGCTTGTATAATGATTGTATAATTCATTAATGATTTAAAAAAATGAGTTAAGTGTGTTTTATTGTCTTATTTGTGGAAAGATATCTGCACAAATTGTCTTTATTTTCGCACTTGATTTGTCTTTTAGCTCACAATCACAATTTACACCTTCACCTAAAGATGTTAATGGTTAATGGTAGAATTAAAGAAGAACTGGGAACAAGATAGCAATGACATGACATTGATCATAATACATCAGTCCAGGGCTGAGTGACCAGTGAAAGAATCTACTGATGCAGTGGGATGCAACTAAATTTTCACAGATGAGAGATGAAAGACGGGGCTTAGTTTGGTGAAAGCTGTTGCCCTTAGTCATTTTCTGTTTCATGTGGAAAACTTCAGCATTGGAAGTGGTGGAGGTCTTACAGCAGAATCCACTGCATTTTAGCAGAACTCTAAAAATGGTTCAGTTATTTGCTATTAAATGTGTGGATTAGGATATAATAGAGGCTTGTTGGGTGTGATAAGCAGTGCAGCAGTTCCAGGTAAATCAATACCCCCAAAACCATCCTGAATCTGACAGGTTTCTTTGAGAATTTGGATCGATCACAACACAGTCTTGTTTATATTGTTTCACTTTTCATCACCCTTCTGTACATTTTTTGTCTGATCCTCCCCCTTAGCCTTCAAATGCCCAATCTTCCATTTTTACTAATACTCAACAATCACTGTACAGAAAAATTGGTGGTGAGCTCTCAGCATTAATCTTCTGTAGCTCTAGGTGAATCCCAAAATAATCTTATCCAAACCTGTTCAGACTTCCAATGAGCCAAAACAGGCTTTGTTTCTGTCACGATGTGCTATATAGCATACAAATTTATTTTTGGGCATATGTTGGTTTTCAATTTTCCTCAATTTCAGCCAGAGGTTGATGGGGGGCACACAAGGTGCAGGACGTTGACCCCACAAAAGTTTGATGTTGTAGTTTCTGCTAGTGGATATTGTACTGCTAGCTTACATATTTTGGCGGGAAAAAAAGAACTATATATGTTGTCTGTGAACATTTCACTCATATGTTAAGTATCAATGTTTTTGCAACTTCCCAAATATATTAATTAATAACTTTTTCTCATTGCGTTGAACAAAAACATAGCTCAGCCAGCATTACATTTCTAGCAAAACATATTTTCTGTTGCAATTTAGTTGTATATGAATGTAATTTCTAGGACACAAGGCTGTGATTTGTATTAGTATTAGTGAAAATGGCTGCGCATAAAAAAAGAACGGGAAAAAAGAAAAACAGGGTGGATGTGGGTGTATTGCTTCAGGTACCGCTGAGAAGATGAAATATGAACCAAAGAATTCAATTTTAATAATAGCTTCTTGAGTTTGAAGGCTTGTGAGATGCACAGTGGTTTATAATTCTATGAGACAGGATTTTACAACGCTGGAAAGTCATCATGCTAATAGTCCACTGTCTCCATAATAGTGACATAAACAGACAAATTACATCATCCACAATACAAAGAAATCTACCAAGTCCATGCCCTTGTGCATATTTAGTGGTAAAAGTTGGACAAGTTTCGACTTTTTTGTTGGATTCTCCTGCGTTCCGCTACGTCAACATTGTGGCCCCACTGACATTAATGAGGAGGCTGAGTTTGGACGCAGTGTCAAGTCAGTCTGAGCACAGCCTTAGTGGTCATTTCTGCAGTTATAGTGCATAGTGTAGTGTAGTGTCTTTGGACATTAGTCATTTTTAGAACAAGACGTAGTTGTAAAACAGCAGCAATTAAAGAACACTTGGAAGGATGTAGAACCACAAAACTAATCTGGCTTTTAGTAACATAAAACAATGTGAAATGACAAAAATGGAATCAAGTTGCCCAGACCTGATCATTTGAAGGACACTAACTACAAACATCTTCTGGTCTACAGTCCGAATACAGCCCTGTCTTAAAAGTGAGATTGGTAGCCAAACAAACCCATGGCAGTATACTGTCTTTCAGTACATTTACAGGAAATACCTCAATTTGTTCAGCAACATGAACCTTTTATAAACATTTTGCATGGGTCGTCCAGAGTGATATGTTTTTATTGCAAGAGGCACCAGTGACAGCAATTCAAAAGACAGTATCTGACTTTTCTTTTCTAATAGAAGATCTTGTCTGGATAAAATGGGTCCCGAACCTTTATTATCATGGATGACTGCAATTGTATGATTATTCTTATTTTGTGGTAGAGTAAAATGAGCTGTTACATGTGGTTAAGTTGTTTTGGACATCAAAAAGTCATTTCATATCACTGACTCTTGAATCAAATTAAGAGGTCCATACTGATGAGGTACTGTAGTGTGGGCTTTGCAATAAGAGATTAATTTCTCAGGCTTGATTTACTGCATCAACAGACCCAATCCACCAAAGTAACTTCCAAAGTAGTTCTGGGACAGAGACACTCATCAACATCACTTCTTAGTAATCTGCACCCAGTTGGATAAAGCATCTAATGAAAAACTGAGGAGGAAAATCTGGAATGTTTTAAATGGTACTCTGAGGCTAATTTTTTTTTGTTTGCTTGTTTTGTTTTGTGACCATCAGAATGAAATGTGTCAAAAATAGCCTTCTCAGGGAAAACCATGTGGGTACTTGAAGTCAACTTGAGAAGCCGCAATGATCTTGTTATTGTATAGGTATGTGCCATATACGATGACAATAAAGTGAACATGAATGGATTTGATGGATTTTTTCAGCTTGAAGTAATCATATCAAGTGATCTTTACCATGTTCTCACTCTTGCATAATAATTAACTCCTTTGGCTCTGTATCTTGCAATTGCAGCTATTTCAATTGTTAGGAAATCAATAATATAGATAAATAAAACATTTTTTTTCCTGAAATAAGTTTTAAGCAACGAGCACTTCTCTCCTTTTCAGCAGTGCTGCTGTATATCTAGAATGCATTGAGGGTATCTCATGAGAGTAGCCAACGCTGCTGGATTATGACCAAAGATGAAAAAACAATGCTATCTATTGTGTCTTTTTGCTGCAGGAGGGAATTATCTCGTATCTTAGAGTCATCTTAAGATTTGTTGTCTGACATATCTTTCAAAGCTTACAAAGAATACAGCGATGACCTCTCCATCATTGCACGTATCTAAAAACTGTGCCAGTAAAATAACATTTTTCTGGTTTCAATGCTCAAAGAACTTTCACAAGGAATTGACCTGTTTCAAAGAAATAGCAGCCTTGATGTCTCTGTGCTTACACCTCTTGTACGCTACGTAGTGTATTAGGGCATTTTCAAGATAACATGCAGAATTCCTGGCTGGTGAATCATCAGTTATAGTCGAGTAAATCTCCAACAGACTTAAATGAAGAAGGACATTAGTTTTGTTCTGTTCTATTGAAGGGAACCTGAAGTCATTAAGGTTGCCAAAATGAGTTGGCCTTTTATTCGAAAATCAATGATATTTGGCCTCATTTCTTTGAGGTTTCACTGTCTATAAAATCCTGTGGTATTGTATCTGCAGTTTGCTGACTGTTGAGGCTAGATAAGAGCGAATTCCTGATTTCTCCTCCTCACTCATCCGTGCTGTTGTGTGCTCTCACCAATACTCTTTCAATTCATTGTAGAATACATGTGTAGAACACTGTGATCCTAGTCATCCTGGTATAACCACTGTGGGTTTTCACAGCCATGAGAATTAGATAGTAGGGCTTTCTTGAGATTTCCTGTTAAAATGATATCAGCAATTTACATATAAAATGAAAAACCAACGGTACAATGAATGCACACAATAGATCTTCCAGGCTACTCTCTGAAAAAGTGACAATTGCTTTTCACTGTTTTAATCATTATGGATAGAGAGATGAATTTGCAATTTGAACCTTTTTCCTACCGTTTTAACATGTTTGTGCTGAAGAAAAATAATAATCATTGTTAATAAAATGTAGCAATCTGTATCACCACAAATAGAACATACAGTATATGTCAACATAATCTGAATTAAATTAAATTCTGATATGAAAGGCCAACAGGGCACATAGCAGAATATCTTTCTTAATACAATATCATCGACTTTTTCCACCGTATTATTTTAGTGTCAGACAGTTGAAAATGTACAGCTGCATGGTATAAACAAATCAATAAGTAGAAAACAAATATAAAAATTGCTTTAACAACAACAACGTTGCATTGATGTCAGAAAAATATAAATGCTGTATTGGGTGAAAGGCATCAGTGCTGAAAGGTATATTATGTTGGATTTTCCTCTTAAACAATGTATAGACTCATATAAAAATAATCCCTCTCAATCATCACTTACGACCCACTAGAAGTGTGTGGCGCTTTATGTATCTACACATACCCTGCACACCGCCTGTATTTTCTTAATGTATTGCTGTGTTCAGGACACTTCTGGGCGTCAACCTCTGGGCAGTGGGTAACCAATAACAATGTGCAGAGTGTGAGGTCAGGACTCGTGGTGTGGCAAACAGGTTAAATCGCTGTCTCCATCTCTCTCCTCTGCTCTCTGTCAGTGTCTGTTTGACTGAGGGCAGGTCTGAGCTCCACACAGACATAACACGCAGAGCAGAGAGGCCACAGAGGACAGGATGAAGCATGTTCTTCAGCTGAATTACACCAAATCCAGTAATGCGGCACCTTCCCGTAGGGTTTTGTGGAGGTGTTAGTATGTTTATTTCTGCTTTAGAACATAACTGCAATGAAACGGTCAGAAAATAACATTTTATTTGTTCTTGCTAGCGCTGCTCCCTCTCTTCATTCACTGTCTAACTCACTCTATCGCTCTCTCTTACTCGTTGAGCCGGGGAGGAGAGGCTAACTTTGAATGTTGTGTTCAAAAACACCAACCAACAAATCCTACATAGTAAACATTTAAGCAAGACTGCAGCTTTCATTTTGAAAATACTATGTGATAAATGTTAATATAAATGTGACACATTAAACAAGTTAAATAAACCTTGCCTGAACACACTCTGTGACACTAGTGAAAACCTACTCAGCTTTGTGATTGACTTACTGACTTACTTGATCAATCTTACTTGTGCACATGCCTGATGACCAAATACTCACCAGATGCAACCTCACCAAAGTTGTGAGCACCTGTCTATCTCACTGAGAGGGCCTTTCTATCCTCAAATGGAAAAAAAAACAAACATTGTTTTTGTGCATCCCATTTTTAGAGATTGTGGCATCCCTTTAGAATTGGCCAGCCAAAGCACTTAGTCAATCTGTGTCATTATCATGTCAGGACCACTCCCACTTGTCCATAGCAGCACCAACTGGGCCAAGTATTCATCCACACAACCAACCCTCATTATCTCTCACTGCAATGAACTACAGAGGTCCTTCAAGAAATAGCTTTTACTGGCCTTTTCTTTCATCACCGAGACAAGGTAGCTTGGCTTTTGTCAAGTACAGCAGGACACAAAAGAATTGCTCAAGCCAGCAGTGATGGGTGAAGTTGCATTCATGTGTGTCTCCAGTAGAATAGATAGAAGACATTATTCTTACTGACCAATCACAACAAATGTCAAACAAATAAAGAATCAGTTTCATGGTGATACTTTCAGTAGCATCACATTAGGGTTAGGAGTTAGGTGGTGAATTCAGTCACTGGAAGGTCTTCATAATGATAGCAGTACAGGAACATGTGTGTATGTAGGTGGGTGTGCTGGCAGGTCTGCACTGTATAGTGATGGTCAGATGTGTGGGTGTGATGAGGTCATGCTTACTGCTGATTACCCAGATGGTATGTTCGCCATAGGTGTGTGAGATTGACAAATGCCACATTCATCATAGCTCTTTTCCTTCAACATGCCTCCAATGATGTGGTCTCCTCTTGGATGCCATTATGATTTATTTTACTGGGTTTATTGGATCATGGCTATTAAGTTGGTCTTCTGATGTAATGTATTTTCATAAAGGGATATGGAGGGACTTTGCATATTTATGCACTGCTAGCGCATGTCTGTCTCATTCTGCTGTCTCACATCTTTATTCATCATTATTCATTGCAATCTGCCCATTTGATCATGATACAGTATCTTTTGTGTACTTATGATATTTTGGCTTTGGGACTCAGCTAAAGCTCATGGGAAAATGAAAAGGGCTCCATGAATATCCCAAAAAAAATCAATTTCATGCAGATCAGACAGATAGTTTCCACAATGCATTGTCTTGGACCAAATATTCTGTAATGATTACCTGATGATGATGCTAAATAAATGGTCAGAGGGTCATCAAAACATTTAGAAAGGAATCTCTGTAGACAATGAATAACCAAATCAAGATTCATGGCAGTCTGGCCAGCAAGTCCCACAGTTATCTTACTTTGGCCCAAGGTATGTGACAGATAGACAAACCCATTAACACAGTCATCCTTGGACATTGGTGGTACTACAATAAAATCTTTATAAGTTGTGCCTTAAAACGGTTTTCATTACATGTCCATGTCCTGTAATTATCACTGTAAGGGATGTGACTCAGAGATTCCTTGGACTGAAAATATAAACATGGAACAATAAAAAGTGCCCACATCCTACTCACAATTAATCATGACATAAAGGTGACATGAATGGTTGTTCCAAGTCAGCAGCTTATCTTCGCAAACATCTCTGCTCACTTGCCATGGTTTATCTACCCTAGTCGATCCGTGTAAGTACAAAATGGAGAAATGTGTGCATGCTCTTCAAACCTTTCTTGGTACAAACAGCATGTATGGTCAGTTTCATAGGGATGTGTGCAGGACATCAAAAAGAAACATGCTGCGTTCCACTTCTTTGATATTCAGCAGAGGTACAGATAGTCATCAGGGTATCAGGAAGGTCACATTGCCTTCTGACTCACTCATCCACTAAGTGGTGAGATCAAGGGTCTATGTAACAATAGAACCTCATATGAAGAGTTTTGCTGCATTATCACAATAATGATCTCATGATGCAGTAAAGGTGAGCTTCTTCACCACTTGGTGTGAACCTTGAACAATATTAGAGAGCTTTTGATGTCTGCATATTAATTAGTCATCATGGAGCTAGATTGAAAGACCCAGGAAAAGCTACAAAGCTACTACTTCATTTGTCAATGCAATTTAACCTTATCATTCTGCAGTGAAGATGTCAAGGAGATGATCTTCACACATATCTACTAGTTATTTAATTTATTCATCCATGGCAACAAAATGTGTACCATCACCCAGCAGAAAACTCCTGTATAGATTAAACATGACACTCATGAATCTGATTAAATCTAGCAGGCACACTGTAGACTGACAGAAACATTATAGCTACAACCTACACTGTGACACTCTCTTAAAGGTGTAGTGTGTAGTAGAATTTAGTGGCATTTAGTGGAACTGACATGGCAGAAATAGAATATAATATTCATAAATATGTTTTAACTAGTGTATAATCCCACGAAAATAAGAATTTTATGTTTTTAGAAGAATGAGCCCTTTATACCTACATAAGGAGCAAGTACTCTTCCACAGATGCCGCCATGTTGTACTACCATGTTTCTAAAGTAGCCCAGAATGGAACCAAACACTGGCTCTATAAAGGGGCTCTTGGGACTTTGCATTAATTTGGGCTAGCTAGTCAAGACAGTATCTCAGCATCCATCTGCACTTACATCATGCTCGAAGTGGAGGATATCATGGTAGCATTAGGATGGATGATTAGGATCCTTGTCTGTTCCACATGTTTCAAGCATATTTATGAGCAGACATATGTTATACTGTCTTTTTGCTTAAAGACAAAGTCAAGCCATTGTGTCGGTCAAATGGGGGGCCGGGTCAAAGACAATAAAGCACATTAGCGCTTTGCGGAGCTGATTAAATACCTTCGTTGAAACACACCGACTTATCTAATTAGTGTTGGGACAGTTTCAAGTTGTCAGCAAAATGGCAGGTACACATCCCTACCCACTCTTCCAAAACTAATAGTGCTCTTGCACTTGACTAGTGACAAGCTCAGCTGCTGTTGGATCCTAAAAACCTATGTCAGTTCATCAGAAATATTGAAACTATAGCTGTGTGTCTGTGTGAAAGCACTGTCTTCCAGAGAACAACTGAGCTGTAGTTATGTTTCTCAGTATTGCTGTTAGTACATATGACCATGGCCTCCGTTAATTAACTTGCCTTAGTAGAATATGTAGAATTAACTGTGAATGGCAACACTAATCTCATACTATTACTCGCTCATACACACACACACACACACACACACACACACACACACACACACACACACACACAGATATTACTGAGTAAATTGTCAGTGAAAGGGCTGAGGATTTAGCCTACTTTTCTTCACAGTACAGCTGGAAGGATGTCGATGTATTTACATGCCTGCACACTAAGCCTCTAGAGGGAGATCCCTTTTGATGTAAGAGTTCCCTTAACAAGTATGGCATCGCATATTAGCAAGTTATCTTTGTGTAAAAGCATGTTATGTGGAAGTGTGTGTGTCAGTACCGCAAATAGTTATGATGGATGTAATATGTCACATTCATTTACAATGGGGTTTTGCTGTCATCTGTTAAGAAGTAATGCAACGTAATGTCTATATTTGAGGCGATCCACTGATCATGTGACAAATGCGTGTATTGTATGACCATATAACTCATGATGTTTCAACATAAACATCCAGTGGAAGATGATTTATTTCCAGCTGCCCCAGGCGGCTGAGCATGGTGGAGGGCCCAGATGGCAGCGAGGGGAGGCAGTTTGAAATTAAAGGATTTCAGTTCTCAGAAATCTTAAGATGTGATGTTACTAAATTGCAAATGGGAAACTCTGTGTTTCTCATTCTATGTTTTAGGCTGGACCATCTGTTATTGCTTTACACCAAATGATAGCAAAGAGATTCATGATTCCAAATACAAATGCGCTCTTTGATATTCTTACAGCTGTTAAATATAATGAATTTTTGCTGCCAATGCATGCCAGAGTGACTTTGTATTAAAGGATAATTTACTCTTTCATGGAAAAACACACTCAACCTTTCGTTTTTGATTACATGAAATCTGTGTTTGAATCATATGATTCTGAGAATACCTTTTCCAGAGCCAAGTAAGTGTTTTGCTTCCAATCAAAAGTTGTCATAGAGGCAATGTAAAGTAACCAGCTAACAACATGTGTCCCTGATCATAACTGTGACCTGCATCTATGGGCTATGATGATAAACGCATTGGGCCTCCAAAGTCTCGTCCATCCATCTTCCCTACTTTCAAAGTTTTAAAATTCATCTTGACAAGCAAGTGAGTATTGAGCAGTTGCGAGCGAATAGGGAGAGTGGGGCTTGCTCTCATCCCAGCCCTATGCATGTGGAGAAGAAATACTCCTCACAAGGATGGTTTTCTGCTCATGGATACTGTTCTGTGCGCCCACATTATGTTCATGTGCCTGGTTTTTATGTGTGCAGGTTTTGAGACTAATTAAATGTCATTGCTCTGCACCTAAGCACCTCTACGTGACCATGGCCTTTTGGTAAGCCCCTCACCATTTGTTTATTTATTTACTCTAGTGAGTTATGGGGGTGCAATCTGTTGATTCTGCCTTTTCTTAAAGTAATGCTCTCTCTACCAGCAAGCTAATTTCCACCTTGATAAGCTATCAGGTTATCTCTACAGAAAAGCCTTGTCTATAAGACCATTACAAAGCAGGCAAGAAGTTTTCTTCGTGCATAGTTTGTCAGTTAAAGCAATGCTTCCTCAGCCTCCATTTTTACTGCTAATGTATCTTGTTTAAACAGATGAATGTGGAGTGCTCCACTGTCTCACAGCATGTGCTATAGACAGTGACTGAGTACAGTCTGTTTTCTCTCTTCAGTATGTTTTCAGATTCATAATCATGCTTCATCCTGGAAGCTGATATATGTTTCCCATTTGCTTGTTGTCAAACCCCAAAACAAATCAGGGAATACCTTAAAAAAAAAAAAAAAAAAAAAAAACTGTAGAATTATGGGTTTTTCCCTGTGCTGTGATGATGTTAAATGCTTGTTGCTATCAATATTTGAATAACAGTGAAAAATGGAAGGACAGTGTGGCTCTGTTGTTATTATGACATAGCCTCAGTAGTGTCTTCACCATCATATGTCACTTTATACTGCGTATCAGTGACGGATCATTGTTGTAGCTCAATGTTTCTTCATATGCCTGTTCATCTGTTCAAACCGTGCTTCAGTATTCGGGCAGTGCATGCCGCAAGGGAGTCATGACTAATATGACTTAGGAGCCAACCCAAATCTAGCTTTAGAGAATACAGCCCATATTCACATTTTTCATCACCTGGTATGGTATCAATATCTGCATGGTGATGTTTGTTATTGGAGACTAAACCCTCTGATATTTCAATGGCCTTTTCATAATCTTCAGTCATGTGGGGGAACTTGGCAGCTTAAGGAATGAGAGGATGAGGATTCTATCATTTGTCCATCTCTCACCCTATGTCTGACTATCTTATAAGCAATAAAGCCACATATTCAGTCTACAAGATTAACTGTTTCCAATGGAGTGATATATTGTAATTCACAAACCCCCAAAGTCCCAAAGACTAAATGTAATTTTTTAAAACTTGCACACAAATTATAATTCTCTTTGCATAAAATCAATAGTGTGTGCACTCAAGATAATAATTTATGTGCACAAGATAATAATTTGTGCGTACACAACACAACTTCTCCACACTTGTCTGCACAAGATAGAAATATTGATCATTTGTGCACTCAAAAAAACAAACAACCACAGTCTTAAGGGACTTTGTGGGCTCTGTGATAATTCCACTTATTTCCTTTGTTTGGGGAATTTTAGAAAAATCATCAGTTATTAGTTTAGTGAAATGATACAAAAGGGGGCCAATTGCTACTGGAAAATAATGCTGTATCTAGAAAGTCTATACAGTGTAATGACTGAGTATTGGAAACTGGTGAAATATTCACACTACATGTTTTTTTGTTGTTGCTGTTTTTTTTCAGTTTCCATTGTTCCTTCCATAACCATAGCAAAATATGTGAACACGATGCTAGATGTGATTATCTGGCATGCATGGAATCAGCACAGAAAGCAGAAAGTAAGCCTTGTCTCTGAATTTTGTTTTGTTTGCGGAGGAATGAGGAAAAGCAGACATGGAGCTAGAGAAAGATGTGGTACCAAATACGATTGTTGCCCTCCATCACCAGTGGGACCTGGCTGTTAGATTGGCGTGCCACCCAGGCTCTGCAGAGTGTTCAGTCATCTGCCATCTCCAAATAGTGCAACGACACAGCCTCTCTCTACAATCTGCTTTTGATGGATAAACACAATGTCATCATGTAAACACATCCTTCTCCTCCTTTGCATTTCAAAGCCTCCAGCAATACATCTCCCCAGCCTGCTCATGTAAGAGGGGCTTTCTGCTCACCTTTGATTTGTGGCCATGTTGTTCTCTTTGGCCTGTCACCAGGCAGCAGTTGGAATGACTGATTGAACTTTGAAAGACTAATGTTCATGTCAGGCCAGCCAAATCAGGGCCACAGTAGAGGAAGTATTAAGGCTAACAGGGAACTGGAAGCAAGAAGTAAGCTTTGTGCTCACTGAATTTTTAGTCCACAGACAAATGTCTGGCGGCATGCCAATTTCTTCACATTGAAGAATAATTTTATTTTGCAGAGACTGAAGAAATTGCAACAGATTAAATAGCACATTTTGTGTGCACTCTTCTGCATCCTTTTCTTTGATTTAGTCTCAAATTACAGCATTGGTTTGGTGCCAGCCAAGGCTTTAGAAAGAGAATTTGCCTCTCCAGAGTGTTGCCCTGAGAGTGAATGTTTCTCTTTTTTCTCTCTTCCATTAGGGAGCATATCTGAACGGAGATACAGGCCTTGCCATTTGAACATTAATAAGCCAGTTTTTATAAACCCAGAGTGGTTTTCCTGGTGGAGAACTCTCTCCCCTTCTTTTCCACCATCAAAAGCTCTCCCTCCTTCTTTCCTGTCTCTCTTGTCATTTATCAAGTAGCACCATAGGCCTGTTTGGCTTAATAAGTCTGTTTGTCTTTGCACTAGCAGGGTTTGCTCCCCCTCAGCGGTCCTCCACAGCAGAAGTAGGAAAGAATACCTTGGGGGTCGTAGCTTTAATTAGACCCCACTACAGCAGACCTGCGTGAGAAAGCAATGCAGGGTTTCTGCTTTTGATTGCATTTGATTGCATGTCGTGAGCTTTCTCTACAAGGTTTGGAAAGCCACCGTGATTATGAAATCTAAACCTCTTTTCAAATTCAGTGTAATTTACCATTTGGATTTCATCACACTGTGGCAGTCTCATGTTTCAGGAGCTGCTTGGATGCCTCCTACAAGGAGTAGTCCTTTGACAGAAGGAGGAAGCTCTACCTAAGATTAGCCTTGGTGACATCCAAGGTTCCAGTCTTGTAGACACTGGATTTTAAAATTATGAGGACTACAACGGTAACACAAGTTGTATTATCATATCTTGGCCAAAAGGAGGTTGCATTTGGAGGAACCTAAAAAAACAGTGTTTTGGTAGCCTAAACCTAACCACACTCAGGATACAGAACACAAATCCTGATCCTAAGCTTCAAAGTCATGAGCTTTGTATACCCAAAGATACACTCCCACTGCCTCCCTTCAAAAACTCAATGTCAAGACCAAACATGACCTTGATATGGATTCATTTCACCTCTTTGATTGGTCACAACAATGTGAGACATCATTTTTAAATTACTCAGAATATATACAACGTTTTTCACTTCACATTTTGCTCATTTACCTCTTTGAAAAAAAGAGTGATTGGATATGAGTATTCTTAGTGCTCCATTATTTTTCAGAGATTGTTTTTTGTCTTTCTTCAGTTGCCTTCAGGATGTGAAAGTCCCCCTGAAATTTTGTCTGTAATCTCGCCTTTGTTTATTGCCTATTTCTGCCTTTGGTGGGATTTGATCAATAGTCTTCTTGTGAAGTACCCTTGTGTGTGGAAGTAACAGATCCAATCCTATTTATGTTTACTAAAATCAGTATTGACTCTGGCCATGGGGTGGCTTCATTCCCAAATTCCTCTTCCACACACACTCTTTCTTCCACAAATATTTCTGGATACAAATTAAGTAGTCTATTCCTGGGTCCTTAACTCTAACAGTACATCTTTTTTGACGTGAACTCTAACTCTAATCCTAACCCATTCGAACTGTAAAGTTAACTTATCTGCAAACATTCAGTGTGTAGCAGCTGACTCTAGATTGGGTCAAACTACTTATCCAGAGAGGGCCACCAATGGAGCCATGCAACAATCATCTTACAAATTACAGAAGTAAAATTGAGAAAACTTACAAGATAGAAAGTGCACAGAACAGATTTATTTTTCATGGTTAAGTTCATAAACATTGTTTCATTCAAATAACTAGTTGTGCTGGCTGACAAAAACCTGATTTAAAACTTAAATTGCTTGTGTGGTGCTTAATTTTTACTTATCAGTACGCCACATTTTAATGACACTTAAGTTATCATTCAGTATGTATTATTATATTATTGAAAAACACTGCATCCTCAACAATTAAGACTTGTCTCCTACATCTATATTTAACCAAAGTGAATTAAAACCAAGATATGAGCTTGGAAAGTGATTTGAGCTCAGTTTGTTTTAGGTAAGGCTTACATCTTTTCTTGTTGTTTGCAACCAAATGCATTCAGTATGCATTGTTGCCTGGTACTAGCTGATTTAGCCATAAGTTTTAGTGAATAAAATCTCCCAGACACAGCAACAAATAATTTTACCAGTGCCATTTGTGTGTGTTGGCCTTATAATTTACAGTTTTTAGGTTAGCACACAGGAGGTTATTAGAGTTTGGAGTTAGGGGTGTAGAAGCATTCAGAATTCTGCTCAGGGCACTAGAAAGGCTTAGACAGACACTGGGGCCACCACATCTACACCACTGTTTAATTTAGACTAAAGGTCAGATCCGTGGCATCACACCCGAGGGGCTAGGCTGCCCTTATCTGTATGTTGCCTCACTTTGTTTTTTAGGCTGATAAGATGACATGACTCTTATTACTACCTCAAAAGACTTACACAGGAATTGGACACAATAAAAGACCAAATGTATAATGTGATGTAATGCAGTACAAGCCGCACAAATGTAGTATGTATTGCAGGGGCACTGAGTATCATAATATTACACTGAATACTACACATTTTCAAAGTATTATATTAAGACTCTGCACATGTATATCAAAGAAGCACTCATACCTCCAAATGTAGTCCATTATGTTACTCCAAATGTAGTCCATTATGTTACTTATGTTGGATAGCTGGATATGAGTGCATCTTATAGCACTTGGAGAGGTCAAAGAGGGCAGCAAAGATTGAAAATTGAGTAGGAGAGAATAATTGTTTCTTGGATGAGCAAGTGGAGAACTATAGATGGACCCTTTGCACCATTGTTAAACCAACTAATTTGACTTCACAGAAACCCATCTAATCAAGCTGCACTCTTGAATGTATTATGTGCACTTCTCTCATCTTCCAATGTACCTGAGGTGCATTATCTCTGCACCAAGTCCAGTCACTTAGTGGGTTCAGTTCACAATAACCATTATGTTCACATGCCAGACTGGTTGAAAACCACAACTGTAGTCTGCTCCCAGAACATGGGCTTCACACCTGGTGTGCATTTAAACTTCCACTCTTAATCACTATGAATGTATTTATGTGTATTATTATTTCACATTCTATTACTCAAACCCTCATTCCTTTTCAATGAAGCTCAGTGAGTTTCTAAGGTTTCTAATCTGTTTTGGGTAGCTCAAGGCAACACTGGCACATTTGCCTGTTTGGCTCAGTTCATTTACAGTTGTGTGAAAGCAGCGCAACATCAGCAGTTTCAACAAATGCCCCAAAATTACATTTGTTCATGTTTCAGCAACAAAGCCCTCCAAGTGACCGTAGTAATTTTAACTCCAAGTCCAAATAGGGTGGTTGGGTGGGTCAACAACACTTTGCCACAGGAGATTGCTGACCATGGGTCAGCAGTCTTAGGAGTAAGTCTGACCATGAACATTTCATCAATCAAAATATATATTAAATAATAGTATGTTGGGTAATTATCACTGATAAATACAGACAAGCTTCAGCTGAAATACTAAGAAAAACACCCACTATAACCCATCAACCCAACTAAATCCCATGCAGTTGTGATAACACAGATATAATTGTGTACTTCCTTTGAAAGTAGGCAACCGATTCTTAGAAATTAGGCTTATACTATACTATATAATAGTCTTTACCAACACTTCCCAACACAAACTTTTTCAGATATTTACAATTATTTTTAACAAAACATAAAGAATGGGATAAAATCTCAGAGCCCGCTCTATTGAAAAAGTTCTTGATAAAATCACAAACAGGCAAAAGGGATAAGAAAGTTATGTCATTTTTACAAAAAATTTTTAGTGATGAATTTGAATAATACACTACAGATAAAAGGAGATGGGAAACTGAAATGAATACAGACATACCACAGCACATATAGGAAAGAAATATGCTCTGAAGCACACCTAGTAACCCATTCAAATACATGGTGGGACTTCGAATGAAAGGTAATTAGAAGATTTTTTTTCAGACACTAGGAATAGTGGCTATAGGGACCCAACACACTCCAATAAATGTTAGAGAAATTGTGGTACACAAATTGGCAACCATACGTACATATTTTAGACATGCCTTAAATTAAGAACATTTTGGGAAGATGTGTTTGAGGCCCTTAATGAAGTATTCCACCAAAAGTTTACAAAAGATCCAAAGGTATCTATCTATCTATAAAGATATTGCTAACACTTATCACAATTAAGTGATGTGTCTTAGCAATATCTTTTTTGAATTATTTATTCTTTTCTTCCTAATTTGTACCTTTTGTTTTATTCTAAACATTACCATAATACTCCACACTGAAGTGAAGTTTTTCATTTGGTTAGGGTTATCTATATACCATATAGATACAGCTGGAAAAAAATAGAACAAACAATTGACAAATTTGTCACTATCACTGTACTGTCACTTCAGTCCAGGCCCTTACTCAGCCTCCTTACTCAATTGCCAAATGGGTCATCTTACATAGTTTTCTGCTGCTGTTAAACAAAAGTTATTTCCCTTGTGTCTAGTCTCAAGCACAAACATGGCCATCATGGGTGAGATAGATTACAGGTTTCAGGAAACAATGTCAGTACAGGTCCTGTTTCTTTCTACTAGCTGTCTCTGCTGCCAGCACATGGTGGCTTTTAAGACAGGGTGTTGTTACTGCATTTCAAGGACAGTACTGCACCAGGAGACATATGTGGCAAAGGGAAATTGCTGGCAGGTAACTCTCCACAGGGGAAGCAATGGATGTTGCAACTCTCGCAAATAAGCCCCTTCACATTGAGAGAGAAAAAGGAGGAAGCAGCTGCTGAGATCTCACGCTTACATTTGTACAAGCTGTTGACACAGGTTGGTAGAAAACAGATAGGGTAACAGAGAGAACAAGTTGAAGAACATGTCTTCAAGGTAGTTAGTTATTATCCTGTCATTCTTTATGGGTCCAGTCAATAAGTCAGTTGGTCAGTCAAACATACGGACTATCTTCAACTCATGTGCAAATATCTCCCGATAATGTTGACAAGTTTGGAAGAAAAATGTTGGACACTTTTAACATTTGGTGCTTGGACTTGTAAGCAAGTGCTCACTGAAAACAGAAATTAGTTTCACACACCCAATAGCCAGTATCATGGCAAACAAATTACAAACATCAGAGTAAGACGTAAGACTTTTATTCCTGAGTAGGTACAAAAGCCTTTGAAACAGCACTTAAACTATCATTGTCATCACCAAATCTGCATAAACCCCTTAGTTATATTGATGTATTTGGGTATCTCTTTAAGGATAGTCAAGCTTGTGCAAGTTATCATGAACATTCTCTTTAAGTACAGAAACTATTAATTTACCATGCATATCAGGTTTCTACAGTATTAATGATCATCTACAGGGATGCAAAATGAATGATTGTTAATTATTACTGTGATGCCAGCTATCATTTTTCTGGTAATGACTCGTACTTGATAATACAACTATGGCAGCTGTGGCTCAGGAGGTAGAGTGGGTCATCCACTAATCAGAAGATCAGTGGTTCAATGCTCCTCCAGTCCACATGTTGAAGTGTCATTGGGCAAATTACTGAACCCCAAATTGCGCCTGATGACTGTGCCATCAGTGTATGACTGTGTGTGAATTGTTAGTTCCTTCTTATTGGCTGGTTGGGACCTTGTATGGTAGCCCCTGTACTCATTCAGCTTATGAATGTGTGTGAACTCGTAGTGTAAAAGCGCTTTGAGTAGTTGGAAGACTAGCAAGGCGCTGTACAAGTACAGTCCATTTACTCCATAAAAAGACAAAAATTTCTCTTACGCAGTGTCTACACAGCGAAAGCAACATATTAGCAGACTAGCAGCAGCTGCTTCAGTCCTCTGTCAGTGTCTACACAGAGTAGGTTACATTTCATTTCATTTAGCAGACGCTTTTATCCAAAGCAAGGTACCTGCATTTTGGCAATGCTAAGAGCTCAACACACAATCACTATCGTTACACACATAAAATGAAAGAATAAAGAATTGAAACTTAAAAGTATGTGTTCCAGACGCACATGAGATGAACAATTCAACATGGCTGAAACGCCCCTGTGTAGATAAGCATGTACTCCAAGAAACAAGAAGCATTCCCAACCCCACTGAGAATCATTCATCACTTATTAATTATCACTTTGAATTAAGTGTTTGTCAACCATGTTGAACATTCAATACATACAGTCTTAATTCTGTAGCTTTGTAGCTGTGGTTGGTGGGAGCAGTCATTTCATCAGCAGTGAGCTCATATTTATATTAACAGAAGGTGTGCTATAATATATGGGCAGAACATCATACTGACTATCACCAGCTAAACTAAAAATATCAACAGAATGTGAAGAAATAACAGTTTTGATTTTATGTCAAAAACATCTATGTACAGTGACCATATGATGATGAGCTGCACTGAGTTGCACCAGCTATGTGTAAGCTGGCATGAGCCATTTGGCATCACAACACATTGTAGTAAGCTGGGTTGATATTGAAATATATATCAATAAATGTAGTCTCAAATAGTTAACTGTTTAAAATGGCATACAGGTAATGATTGATGCTGTGTGGAACCATTAGTGAGTTCTGTTGCATTTTATAATTTACACCTACCCTATGGGCATTTGTGTAACTTTTTAGTTGTCACTTCGAGTAATGCTGTAACTTATCTTTGTGGTGCAGCTGCTTTCTGATCTGTGCTGCTTCATAGCATTTTGATATCTTGACAATGATGCATTATTCAGATTCACTATAAACAGTAAGGTCTATGCTATATTCAGTGAGTGATAATGGTAGTGGGGTGGTGTGTTTAAGGTGAAAGGCTGGGGGGATATACTTAAGTGTTGAGTATACTCGGTATAATATATGTCAAGACACTGCAAAAACATCTAAAAGTACAAATGGATTGGCTCTTCATCTTTTCTGAAATCTCAACCAGCATTATTTGTATGTGGCAATGCTTTCAGTCTGTCACCACATTGCCGTGTCTGCAAACAGAAGGCTCCCCCAATGGCCTTGACTGTCATTTCATGCTTTGCCAGTTGAATGGGAGTGATTGGTAGAATGTGTTTGCACACCAAACTCACTGCAATTTCCAAAGCTGCCAAACAAATTGAACCAGGGATGTAGCAAATGTATCCATCAGAACTGCTGTCTATTTTAGCCTCGAGCCATTGCTGATTGATAGCTTTGATAGCTGCAGAAGCAGATTTGTGCTTTCTGTATGTGTGTGTGAGTGTGCACCTCTTCTCTTTTAACAAGAGATGGGTGGGCAACAGACATTGAAACTGAAAAAAAAAAAGTGAGAAAATGTGATATAACAATTGTAATGCCTGCTTCTTATCACCACACCAAGTACGCTATGAAGCAGATGTGACAGGTGTCGGATTGAGACCTATAGAAAGCCATTGAAATGGTAGCTAAATTGTAGGAAGTCTCTCTGTGAGTGAGGCTGTGTGTGCACGTGTGAGCATGTGTGTTTCACCCTGGGGACGGTTTAACTCAAGGAAGGCTATCATGTGATCAGCTTGCTAAGGTACAGGGAGTCAGAAAATGAAAGATTGTCAAGCACAAACCACTAAAGCTCACATTCTCCTGGTTCAAAGCAGCTTTTGTGATGTTAAACCGGCCTCCATTTTTGAGGGGGTTGCACTCAAAAGATCATAATGGTTGTCCATTATAGTTTTTTATTATAAAAAAAGAAAGAAAAGTCCACTTTTACTGTGATTAAAAAGGACTATTTGTGCAGGAGTTCCATCGTGACATATGACTAAATGATTTTAGATTTGTTGGTGGTCATTTTCTGGGAGTATGAGCTCTGGCACTACAGTTTGGACAGCAATCAATCAGAGGTATTGATTTTGGAGAGTTTCCTGCTGTCGTGTTGGATTAATGTGGATTAGTCACACTGTGCATCTGAACACTGTTGTTAGTCAGTCGGCTGGTTCAGTATGCTGAATTAAAAAAGGGTTTAATAAGCATTTTGTGCCTCCAATATCACTGTACTGAAATTGCTTTGATGTTTTTATCCGGCTTTGCAGCTCTGATTTAGTGCCTGTGATGCTGTGTGACATGCATGATAATATAACTAATCAATCACAGATAACTTACTAAAAATGTCAGTGTTTGCTCTTAAGGATCGTCTGAATGAAGGAAGTTATCATTCTAATACTTTTCACATCACATAATGAATTGTATATAATTAATATTGGCTGCCATGTGAACACATGACATGTAGACTATAAATACATTATGTTTATATGAACACAAAAAACATCTGATTTTCCAATGCTGTGTGCTCCAGGCTGATGTGATTCCACTGGTCTCCAGTGGAATCACATCAGCCTGGAGCACACTCTCAATTTGCATATACACTTTCTCTTGAGTGTGCTATGTCAGTGATGAGGTTGATGTTGGTGTACCATCACATTTTCTTCAATCTTATCGACTCGTCCGCCTCATTGGCATTGTGTGATTTTTTTTTTTTTGTATGACAAATGAGAAAACTATGAACCTTCAGGACATTTCCAAGACAAGATTCACCAAACTTATTTGGCTTAACTTGTGACTGCAACAATCCCATGAAAAAGCACTCCCTTCTCTCTGCTGTATGGAAGAATACAGATTATACCTATGATATCTAGACTGCACTAACATCCCCGACATACACACACTCACACACATACATACAGATGCTTCCTATGCCTTACTGCCAAATATAAAAAAAAAATTATAAAAGGATGAAAACAGAAACAAAAAAAGCTCTAAAAAATTCTCATCCACACCTTATAATGCCCTCAGATCATAAGGTGTTTTTAATGAAACAAATGGCACTTGGATGGATTAAACAGAAAAGTGATCATCTGCTTAGGTTCAATTTTGTTTGATCTGCATATTGTTTGAGAACAGCCCTGTTTGTCTTACTTCAACTTGCATTCAGAGAACACAACGCCAAGATTTCATCACCCTGTAAGTTGATATCTGGAACTTGTTAGCAAAAGGTTGCTTATTTAGCGGTGAAACTCGCCATTAAACTCTGTAAAGCCGAGGGGAGCTGCGCTGATAATACTCTGTAGGTTCATCACTGCGAGTGATGTCTCTGACATGACACATTGCCATTTCATACATTGTTATTCTAAAAAAATATTGATTATAGCCACTTCAAAGTTGCTGACCTTCAAGTAGATTTCTCTCGTGATTTTTTTTTTTTTTTTGGTAAATGCTAATGGGGCTGCAGCCATAAAAAGGTTGTAACATGAAAAAAAGGTTACAGCTAAAGAAATTAAAGTATATTTAAAACCACTGATGACTTCATGTGAAACCACTTACATTTTGTCTGTAAATTCTGGCACAGTTATGTACCCAAACCTAATTAGAGACATTGCAACATTGTTGTGACTGTTCTTTGCACACATCTTTTCTATTATCGTTTGATAGCCTGAACTAATAGTTTGAGCTGGGTAATTGTGTAGAGTAGCTTAGATTAAGCAATGGCTGACCTTTATGCTATATAGGTGGCCCTGTCCTTGCATACCTGGCTGATTACGTTAGCCGAGTGAGTGAGACACACAAAGATTTAACCTTTTTGAGTTCTTGTTTGAAAGGGAAAGAGGATAAAATGCATAATTTGTAATGATTGTCTTTTGTTGGATTCTTTAAATGTTTTTTAAAATGGTTATTAGGTTTTTTTAAGCATATTGAGTGTTTAATGTTAATGTTTAATTGAATGAAATTTGTATGATGTTTTCTACTGTTATTTAGTCTTTTGAGTGGCTCTATTCCTTCCCCATCCACCTCCCCTCCTGTACCTCTTATCACAGAGGACCACCTTTAGGAATTGCTGTGTTTTTATTTTTGATAATCTGTTTCAAATGTGTGCATTGCCTGAGGCAGTCTTGTATGTAATGTTTATCAAGTCAAATAAATGTTGCTCAATAAGGACAATTGGTACAACGAAAAAACGAACAACCTCATTTAAATCAACTGCAAGCCAATTGTGGTGGACTTAGAAATCCCACAGAGGTCCTGTCTAATTACAGTAGTCAACTTTTCTTTTTACTCCTTAAACAAGAGAAGCAGGAATCATATGGTTTTATCACTTCCTGGAATCTTAATGCGTTTGTAAGTAGGGCTTTAAATCCAAAGCTGTTGGATATTGACTTTCCCCTCTAATCTGTTCTCTAATGAAACCAAGGCCTCTTTCAATAGATTCACCCGAAATGTTTTTTTTTTCTTTTTTTTTGTTCCCAGCAACACACACACACTCACACACACACACACACCACTTATCTACCAACATACATAAGGCTTTCTTGATGCAACTTCCTCTTGCTAGGGAAATGTGTGACAGGCTCTGAAATGGGTTTGAGTGGTAAATTGAATTAGAGGAGGATGCAGAATATGCCAGAGTGGCAGGTGTACAGCAGTCTCTGTGTAGACAGCCTCGATTGGCAGCATCTGTGACAGCCAGTGTTGCTCATTCTGGCTGCTGTTCCATACTAAGTGCCTATAGTCAACATATCTGTGACTGGTCTATGAGATATGCATGACTGAAACTAGACGGCCAGATAAACCGAGCCAAACACTTAAAATTATAATTGACTTTTCAAAACGCTCCACCGACTAACAACCCAGTATAAGCACTTCAAGCTAAACAGTCCACAATTTAGCACAAGTCCATTAATTTCATATAAAACTGAGTTCTGATTGTACAACACTTTTATCATCAGTCTCGTTCCAACCCTCTGAATCTCTGCCTACATACAGCACAGTAAGTGTTTTCGGTGTTTTATAGGCCTGCTACAGGGCTACAGTGATGGCAGCTGAAAAAAATGACCAGCCTATTCGAGCTTTATGGGCAGGATTAAGAATGGCGACTTCATGACAACTAATAATTGTCATATTGAATTCTGTAATGTTCTTGAGAACTACAACAAAGGTCATGCTGTGGTTTATAGCACCATAAGACAGTAAACTCTTACATGCTCTAGCTTCACCTGAAATCCTTTTAATCCTGTTTACAATGAAAGGTTCATTTAAATCCAATTAAAACAAACAAAAAAAAAAACATGAAAACATTAAACCTCGTTAATGTAGAACAATTTTAGACCAACATACAGTTCCAACAGAAAATAAACAGCATCCATCAAGCAGCATCTCTATTTACCCAACCAAAAACTAAACTTTAACCTAGTCCCCAGGTGGCTGAAATGCATTAGAGATTAATTGCATGGGGACCTTGCCACTTTAGTGTTGATGGTGCCCATAAAACTAACCACTGCTACCATCGCTTATGGGAAAAATACATTATGCGGTAACAACTGTAAGGAGTTGATAGTCTTTCTTTCCCCCCCATTAAAAACCAAACTGAAGATAAAATCTGTTATCCTAATGTAATGTGCAATGTCATGTGATGTAATACCATAGCAGGGAAAAAAATATCAAATGAGACCATCACAGAGATGCAATAAAAGCTTTTGGCACTATCTGCATTCAGACAAGAGACCCATCAACAAAGCGGATGTCAGTGTGAACACCAGTTACAATGTTTATTTGGAATGACACCATTGGTGTTTGTGCATATCTGTATCTTGGATCACAAAACAATGTGAGAAACAATGTGTGATAGCTTTGTGAAGAAAAGACAGATGTCTGTTGTAAAGGCTGAGTCAACTGTAGGGGCTGTTAAAGAGATTTGTTAGGTTGACTATGAGCAGGTATTTTCTTTTTTCTACTTTGGTGATTTGATGATGCGCCAAATGAATTATAGGACTGTAATTTGAATATTTGTTTAACTTAATTTGTTTGTAATGAGTACTTAAAGTGGACCTGTAAATTGTGAAAGCCTGACATTTTTTACCTCTAGTGCAACATGTATGTGCCTGGTGGGAATTCCCAACAGCAGCAAGTGTCTTTTATCTGTTAGAATATGTTTCAGTTGAATCAAATGGCAAAGATTTAGCATCTTGATTAAAGTCTGGTTAGGTTTAGGGATAGATCACAGTTTGGGTTAAAATCATCACTTTGGTAAGGTTAGAGAAACATGTCGTGTGGGGTTAAAGTTACTACTTCATAAAAGTTAGGCCATCTTCATCATCATGACTATGATAATCACCACTGGGTTAAGGTTAGGGGATGATCATAGTTGCAGTTTTAAAAAAAAACTGTCCTGAATTGTGACATTCACAGTTGAGAAAGGCTAACAAATCACAGTCTTCTGTGGCAAAGTCCACTGTTTGGTCAGTGTAATTTACAAAAGTAGATAAAGATGTAGTTGTTCCAGTCTAGGTAGAAGGAAGAGAGACCTCATGCAACTGAGAACACAGGCTGCAAAGCTGAAGCCTATTGATCTCACATTGGACAGCAGAGAAGTCAGAAATAGACTTGCAATTAATGGAGAGCGATATTTTTTTTTCTTTTATCTGAGCTGGACTACAAAAGTTTCTGTTGACTTTCTATTGCGTTTTGTTCTTCTCAGAGAAATACACATTGCACTTTGGTGTCTGTAATGCATTTCTTTTTCAGATATTAGCAGAACAGTGTGTTCACATGCTTAAAAGTAGAGTCAGTGATTCTGGATAAAGATTGTTCAACACTCTTTTTGTCAAGTTGAGTGAATATTATCTCCTTACAGTCTGCTAGCTGTCTGTTATGTGTGTATGTGCTAAAAAAAGATACATACACAGCCCTGTCTCTGTAAATGGGAAATAAACAAAGTGGCTCAGACCGTGCCACAAAACACTATTCCAGCCAATCAGTGGGGGGCACAGGACAAAGTGAAGTCATCACAGCAGCTGTCTGTGTGAGGACATGACAGCCTCCCATCTCCAGCACCCAATGGCTATTGGAGAAGAGAGAGAGGCTACAGCCAATTCATATGGAAAGTGTTTTCTCATGGAATAGATATGCTTCAATTTTATTAAATGTATCAATCCAAACTTAATCAGAGACAATCTCACAGAGACCCCCCATGTTTTTTTTTTTGTTTGTTTTTTTTGTTGTGTTTAGTGAAGCGTAATATGAGCAGGCAGCTGTTTAAATCACAAATACCATGCTGTATATGTGTCTTCAACTTATTAACCATATCAATGAATCAATAAATGCAAACACTGTTGATTTCTTCCCATGGAGCTGACATTCAAACTATTTTGGTTCAGTAAATTTCTGTTGTCAGTCATCCTGGTGAAGACAGTTGAGCTGGCTGCTGTCCTCTCAGCTCCCCAGGAGCCGCCGCTGACAGACGGCTGCTTCTGTGGACAGAGATGCTGAACGCAGGTCGAATGAGAAGTGGGGAGGCCGCAGAGACGGATAATGTGGATGGACTGTTGTGTTCACATGAGACAAAGTTTTTTTTTCTGCTCGCGAGAGGAACAGAAGTGACTCTCCAGCTGAAGCGTTGCTGTGGATTCCGCCATATTTCTCTTTTGGTTGTTGCCTTGGCGATGCACATCCATAAATGTGGGGTAGGGCGGAGCTTCTGAAGAAGCACAAAGGGAGGGGTGAATTTTTTGGGGTGTTTAGTCAACAATCTTTCTCCAGAATGACTGACTCTGCCTTCAAAAACACAACAAAATATGGCTAAATAGCCCACGTTGAGACCAAGTAGTTAGACGTTCATAACATTATCGTCATTCCTAACAGCCCAAGACAAATTGGATTTTTGTAACATCATGGGAAATATGGTTGAAGGATGAAGCATATCCTATCAAGCCATACCCGCTGTGTGCTCCCTTGATCTGCCACAATTTATTGCCCCATAGATCCCCAGCTAATTTATCACAGGCCATCATGTGACTATATTGGCTCATCAATGTGGTCCAACCATACCCTCACCATATTGTATGAGATAGGCTGTATATGCTTGGGGAATTCTCTCAATCCGCTTACCAGAGGTCTGCACCAGTTGAAGTTATCCTCAGCATGGAACATATGCTGGCTTTTTTCTGCTGTGTGCCACACCTGGCAGTACAGTCATCTCAACAGTAATTTGCCTGGCAATATGGTGTTCAAGAGTCAGTAGGGACTGTGTCTTATTATTATTTTCTGTGAAATCCTCATTGTTATCTGGCCTCATCTTCCTTTGGTTGCCAGTGTGGAAAATGTTAGGGTGCCAGTCATGTTGCTGGAATAAAATGTCAAAACTTTCTTTTGCTATCTGCTCTGGTGCCACAGTAAGGGGCACTAAGTGGAGCTGGAAAGTATTAAAGCTTTTTTAAGTAATGGTTCAAAGCTATACACTTTTTGCACTTAATGCCAGGAGGTGCCACAAGGCAAGATGTCAATGAGGTAATTAGCCTTACTCAAAGTAGAGATACAGATATCGTCCCTCTTCAAAGAGCCATTGGGTTCTGAAGAACTGACTATTTAACTGTCCTTTTTTAGGCCATTCGGTCAGTCAGGTTTGAAAAGATATCACAGTGACCACCGTCCCTAATTTTTAAAGCTGAGTGTTCCATTTTCTGGGTTGAATATTTTAAGTTCCACTGCTCATTGGGGAAGTCTTAGTGAAAGCAAGTAAAGGGGCAGTTAGTATGGGTGGTCGGCTGATTTCTACAGTTGCCAAGCGTGAGGGATTCTTTATTCATGCCTGCCTGCTGTGCTCCTGTCACTGTAGATGGTGTCTTATGAGCAAGCTCTTTAATTAGCTCACACAAATAATGCTTCTTGTACATGTGCACTGTCACTGTTAGCAACTCAGCTGCAGATGACTCACTGAGTCATTTTGAGGGACCAGGCCAATGCAATATCTGCTAACCTTTTCTCTATAATCATTTTGTAGCTGAATGTCATAAGCTTAATTTGAACATGGGGGAGGCCACTTACATCAAAAGCTGACAATTAAAGATTCAATTTTGGAGCTGCTCCAACTCCTTATCAAGATACAAGGTATCAGGTACAGTTTGGACAAGGGTTGGACCACTGGATGAATAATTTATAGATCAATGGTGGACTGCATATGATAGAAATTTCCTTACTGACTTTGTGCCAATTTAAATGACCTAGACGCTAGTGTAATAGAATCATTATACTACTGTATGTAATGACACTGACTTCACTCAAAGGACTGTAAAAGGACATTTTTAAGCTTAGATTTGAATGTCCTTGCTGCCATATTGATAGTCATCAAACGCCACAGTTTTATTATCCTTTTAATGGAAATTAAATTGAATTATTCTCAAAATCACTCCAAGACACATATCAGAAAATCTACCTACAAAACTTCCAAGAGATTTAGATCAGATGATTTAAACAAAGCTATACTGGCTAGTGACCATGTTTTCATGTGTGCATTATGGCAACCTCATATATTCCACTTTCCTTCATGGGGTCTATCATCAGAAATAATTGCTGTGCATACACAAGATGCACTATCTCAGGATAAGAAGTAGGGTCAGCAGTAGACTGTGTGCAACAATAGAGCTTTTCCACAATTAGTTGCATTTACTGTATATCATATCTCTCCAGCTGTGTTCTCAGAATTAACAATATACTAACCTCCTTAAGTGTCACCATGTGTCTGGTTGTGTTTACATTGTGATTCGGCTGTAATATGTTCCCTAGTGAATATCCTTTTTTAATTGTATAGATACACAAAAGGTACACAAGCAAGTTTATGAACAATGCTGCTCATTGTCTACATGTGTGTAGAATATATGTGCTCTAAGACTTGCTTGCATTGTTGTAAACAAATTGCCTTTCACTTGAATACTTAATTTTGTTCAGTACAGAAGTAGATGTAAAATATGCTCAAATGGCTTCATAATTAATTTTGACCAAAAAAAACAGACCACATTTCCCCAGGCTTTCCTAAATCTATGCTTCAACAGTTTTTCCCCCCAAATTGTGGCTGAGGACTTGTATATCACCTTTCTATCTTCATCACTTATTTATGAATACACAAATACATTTGTTGCAATAATGACTGAAGACATACACTGTCTCTAATACCTAGTTGAGAGCCAGAAGGTCATCCTCAGCTGAACTTTTTTTAAAGCGGTTGGATTTTTTGCAGAGTAGTTTTGCATTGCTCCCTCCCCCTGCATTCGAGGGAATTGCTGCCACCTTCAAGTGCAGCAAATCCTCAGACGTAAGTGTGTTAAGCCCTGTGTGCTTTGCTGAGGGTGGAAATGAAGACAGGCTACCCCTATGAAGAATGATGGCTCCTTCAAGAGGCAGCTGTCCTATTTTAAGCAAGCGACACTCACCACAGTGTGCTGTCTCACTCTACCGTTCCCTCACTCTGTTTTCTTTTGTTCTTCTTTCTCTTTCCCTCTATCTCCATCTCTGGCATGGCGAGGAAGGACCTTTGAGATTGGGGTAAATAAAAGTCACAGGAAGCGAGCAGAGCCTCAAAGTCTGTGAGAAGATTATGTGTAGTCCCCCCTCAAACATCTTCAAGGATGGAAATGTTATTGATGCATGTTAAGTCCTCTGGGGGTTTCACTCAAAGGACATTTTGGGCCTTTCATCCCTGACATGAAGGTGGAGGGAAACATTATTGAGGCTCCGCAACATGACAGAGGTTTCTCCTTTCAGTGGAAGGCTTGAAAGGGAAGAGTCATCTTTCTCCACCCTTTGAGAGAGAAGCCTCATAATTGGCTGAAATAGCTGCTTTTTTCTTCATGCCTGCTTCTTGAGGTAATTGGTATTTATGAAGTATTTATGGTCCATCTTTGCTAGTGCCAGAGCAGATTTTTTTTTTTTTTTTTTTTTAACGCAGGAAATGTCTTTTCCATACTTTTCCTTTCCCCGGAAGAAAAGTGTCTCTCTTTTGTTTTGCCCATTTTACATATTCACAAATTCAACAGAATCATGCATTTTTGCACTTACTGAATATAACTTAGCCATCATACTTAGCCAACAGGAAAATTTTCATTTCTGTTGTGGGATTTACCTCATGAACTGTTGAGACTAAACATGGAATACAACAAGGATCGAGGGCGTGTTCTGTTTACCTTGTACATGTTACCCCTGGGACACATAATCCATCATCATAACATTTCCTTCCTCAGCTACGCAGATGATACACAGCTGTACCTGTCATTTAAACATTCAGACACCAGTAAATTAGCCTCATTACATCACTGTCTACATGATATAATAAGCTCGATGTCCCACAACTTCTTAAAATTTAACTCACAGAAGTTCTTATCATTGGCCCCGAACATGTGTCACAACAAATACAGCCACTCCTTTGCCCCCTCACTGCTAACATAAAGTCAGCTACAAAAAAAATCTGTGTTATCCTTGATAATAACTTGAGCCTGGAGCAACATGTAAAGAAAGTAGTCCAGTTGTGTTTTTATCAACAGAGGAATATTTCCAAAATTAGATCAGTTCTGTTCTTCAGTGACACAGAGAAAAAATTATACATGCACTTACACCCTCCCACTTTGATTACTGTAATGCCTTGTTTACTTGCCTGACCAATCAAGCTATGGAGCAGCTCCAAACTCTTCAAAATTCAGCAGCAGCTACACTGTTGACCAAAACAAAGTGATTCTCACACATCACACCAGTTTTTGCTTCACTGCTTTTAATCACATCACGGCTCCGAATGATCTGGCGCCAGAGTATATATCTGAGCTCCTTACACCGTACTACCAAAACACGCCCCTCAGGTCTGCCAGTCTGGGTGTTCTAACTAACTAAGTCCAGGCTAGAAACAAAGGACAATCGAGCCTTTGCAGTACTGGCTCCTCAGCTCTGGAACAGCCTCTCACTGAACATCAGATCAGCTGACTCTGTCACTGCTGTCTCATCTTAAAACATATTTTTTTTAGATTTGCTTTTTCTAACAGCTGATAGACTGCAAATCTAACACCTTAAACAGGACCAAGGGGTTGTGTGGTCGCAGATGAGGATGCCATTGTTTATGGATCAGTCCAACAAGGATTCTCCAGCACCCTCCTTCTTTACTCTGAAAACATCCTCAGGCCAATTTCCTCATTTACTTTACCATGATTGCCAAGAATCAAAAATACTTTCACAATGAGCATTCCAGTCTTCTGTGTTAGTGTGGCTGTAGACTATTAGAATCATCCACATGACATGCCAGTAAAAATACAAAAGGTCATTAATGTGGAGAGTTGAATAAGATCGGTATTAATGCTTCTGGTAAGCAGGGCAGTATGACAGAGAAGACATTGCATGCAATCTAAAGTGAGAGTATCTCATCCTTGTCAGGCATTGGTGGGAACAGAATTGTGTGTACTTTGTGAGCTGTGTGTTTCCCTTTGTTCCAGTTCCCATACAGTTCAGGCTTATCTTCTTGCTTTCCTTCCTTTTTTATTATTCTGTTTATCCTACTGTACCGCTATATCCACATTCTGAGTGACTGAGCTAATTGTTCCTGCTCATGCATTCTCTCCAGATTCAATTACACGCCACTCTGGTCATCCTGAAAAAAAAAATGAGGGTGGGAAAAGAGGGATGTGAACAGAAAGTGTGGGAGAGTGAAAAATGAAAAGGTAGAAAGCAAAAAAGGGCTTGAGAAGGTTGGAGATAAGAGAGGGGAAAGTTGAGAGTTAAAAGATAAATTAGAGAGGGGAGTAAGAGCAGTCCCCTGAGTCATATATTTATGTAAGGGGAAAATCAGCTCACTGGAGTGTACACTGTAATGGCACCCCTCTGTATAATGATTGGCGCTGACCTCCTAAATAAGAGGATTAGTTTGTGCCTGAGCTGGCCACAAATAACGGACCTCACCTTAGCTGCAGTTTGACACAGCAGAAAATAGGTATGGAAATAAGAATACCTCAGCAGCAGGAGGCTTGCCTGAACCTTATTCATCTGTGTCACCATTGTGTCAAATTGGACATGCATTCCTGCATATCTGCGGGGTTCATGAACAGATGGCATAAACGTACTGGACCCATGTGGACTCATAAAATACAGTAGTAGACATCATGGAAATCAGATGCTGCCGACTGTAACATGTTGCAGTAATTTATTTATATCTCCCTGTAATGAGCAGCGCAATGAGCTACTGTTTCTGTTATTTACATTATAGCTTGTCTTCAGGAAATGGGCTCTTGTTATTGTAGCTTTCGGTCAGGCAGTGACAAAGCAAGTCTTCTGCACGGAAGAATATTGTGGCTCAGCAGTGAATGTTGTGGCTAATGTATAACTGCAGGGCACGCTCTCCTTTTGTGTGCTCTGAACCAGCAGGATTAAAGCATCCATCTTGCTCTCCCGCTTCCCCTAATGGTATTAGGAAAAGGGTGGATAGGTTTCAGTATTCTGTTAAGGAATATCTGATATGGGGACCGGCTGATTCAATTAAGTAAAAAGCAAGGTAGCAGGGAATGAGCACTGTGTGTAATAGCCTCAGAGCTGCATAGCTCAAAGTGAGGCATTTTAATCTGGAAAACTGCTGCATTACCAGCCCCCCACCTGCAAAAAAACATATATTATACACTCATTACCAGAGGACTGTAAAGGGTCAGCTTCTGTATCAGTGCAGATCTCGGTCAATGTCTAATGCGAATAACAACAACGCAAAATGGACACACTACCCCCACTCCCTTTATAGTGTCAACACTGACAGCCATCTCTTAATGAGCAATTGATCTTTTTAACACAGCAGCCATTTTGAACACTTGATGGAAAAAAAACATTATAATACAGAATGATAAAACTAAAACTAAACAAAAATTACTTACGTTTTATGTAAAAATGGACCATTAAACTACATATTGTTAGCTAGAAATCTAAACAATGCCTCAAAGGCATCTCAAATAATAGCCTGCCTCATGGTGGCATAAGGGAGATATGTGATGCTGTGAACATATTGTTCAGTGTGTTTTTCACATTCACAGTTTGCAGGGTGTGAACAAGCTACATGTGAAGTGAAAACAACCATTGTTTTCTTATACTGTAAGTGTACAAGATAATAGAGCCAGCATAACATTTGTTTTCAGAGAGAGGAAACTGACAGTAGCATTTATGAACTCCACACTCTTGCGTTGCATGAAAAGCAATATTATGTTTGGCGCTACTTTGTCACACCCTGTCTTAACACATAAATGCAAGCAGTTTAGCACCCGAAATATTTTTTTTCCCAACCCACAGGTATCAGAGATCATAGTATTCTCCATATCAAAAATCCTGACTTCACCAGTTTAACATTCATAAAGTCCATTTTTGTAATCGATGTTTCTTCCTACGAGGTAACTTTTTTACAGGCATGACCAGTTATCTTGTGTTGAATGATGAGGTAAAACTAAAGTCTTAAATTACATGGATACTATTTAGACCAAAAGAGAGAGTTTACCTGATGTTTTCAGCCCTGTTACACCTGAATACCTCCAGATAGATTTCTAATGCATTACGTTTAAGACTTTCCTAGTGTGAGGGTGCAGAAAACCCAAATCAGTTTCTTGACTTCTTCCACTTCGTACAGTTGAGTGGTCAGGTTATCACTGTGCCGTTTGGTGTCTTCACACCACCAAGTCCCAATGCTGTCTGGAGCCATTGGGTTTCCATTACCACAAATCCATTCCACTCATTTAAAATTAATGGCTGTGGACCTTCCCTGACCCCAGAGATAAGCCAGGCCAAGTCTTTTTCTTTAGAACACCTCAAGGATTAGGTTTTCCTCTGCCTATTAATCCATCACTGAGTAGATGTAGCTTCAGCATGGTAATATTTTGGTAGTTTTCTCTGGAAAATGAGTTATTCTTTAGTTTGGATAGTTATAACTTAGACACTGATCAACCAGAAAAAAGAGAAAAAACAGGCTGCACTGCAACTTTAATAGATTTTTACTACTGTAGTTGTTTGTTGACTTAATTTTTGGTATGCTTTCAGACTTAGGACCTTATTGGTGTTATATAGACTAGATAGAATGATTTTTAATATTCTGCCCATCTCATTAAGTCATAAACAAGGCACACCTCAAAATATTATGCAATCCAATACAAAACCATAAACTATAACCACAAATGACCATAGAATTCAATCTACATCTCACACTCAGTATTTTTTTTTAATAAAAGACATACTTGTGTCTGGACTGTTGGGTGGATTTCATTATGATCCCATAATATCTTGAAAATATTTACCAATACAACCCCATCAGTCTCATCATATTACCATTTTAATCAAAATCGCACTAATACAACTGTATTATTGTTAGCAGGTTACCAAAATGAGAATGTGCTTACTAAATAGTTCTGCCTCATTTTTATGTGCAGATGTTTTCCCTGTTATTACTTTGTTTTTTGCCCCTAATAACCCTGTTACAAAAACTCTCCAATATTACCTAGATATACCTATTGGTAAATGCCATGATATTTCTGTCAGGGTTTCTGTCAGTTGTTATATAATACTGTACTATTAAATAAAGCACAACAGAAGAACCTTCATTCTTATAGTATTCCATGCATCAGTGCATCCAAATAGCACATTAGATTAGCTAATACATATTTCAAATTTTTTGCGAGTCTTATGTCCACTTAAGCAGAGAGATTTAGTGTTTTTTGTGATAGTGTTCAAGCCTAAAGGCTGCTGCCCTTCTGTATTTTTGTTACTGTCAACAAACTCCATGAAGACACTAAAACCAGAAGCGTGTTAGTCTCGCTCACAGTACTTTCTGACTTCCCTACACTGTCTGTGGCACCCAGCTCAAAGCCCAATGGAAACCATTGGCTTGTTGAAAATAAGAAAAAATAAAGAATATAACCTGCCTTATCCTTGAAATTCAATTCTAGTGAACTGACAAAGTAAAGCAAGAGTTAACAAAGCGTACAGTGGGAAACTTTTTCAACTGTGTTATAATTATATCAAATTGCACTCAGTGTGAATAACTTGTGCTATATTTTTTCCTTTTATGGCAGCTGGATGGAAATTTGGACAATACAGGCTCTCATGAAATTAAACTTATCCACATTTGAGCACCAGCATTTGTCCTACACTTTGAGTGCTAAGTGTACACAATCGAGCAGATGGTTCTGTAAACATAATCCAGAATGCAAAATTTCGCTCATAAAAAGGGCCTTTGATGCGTAACGTTACACTGTCATAAGCTGGGCTCTATTACTTTACTCATTTCTCCTGCTGGTCTTATCCACCATGGAAAATGCAGGCCTATCTTTTCAAAGTCATGAGATGCACAAGGCAGCGTATTCATCAGCCACCCATGACTTAGTGAATGGCAAGAGGGGGTGTGGGTTGGGAGTGTTGGGGACATTACCCCGGGCGCCTTATTTTTCCTGCACCCCGAGGATACCGCCATTGGTGGTGGAGGGAGGGAGGGAAGCAGGTTTCTCAGCCTTATCAGCAGGACAGCACCCAGCGCTCTAATCAGCGGGTCCCAGAGACAGCCGGAGGTAAAGGGAGAGTGGATGGGTGAGCAACATCCAAGAAGAGGGGGGAAAAAAAGGAGGAAGGAGGGAAGGAAAAGAGGCTATGTTTATACCTCTTTGGTTACATCAAATGACAGCTGCTTTACAGTTCAGTGCATAACTGAGTAGAAATCCTTTTGGTGAGAAGAGACAAGTGCAGATTTGGTCCTAAAGCACATTGTTGGTGATGAAATATAGCAGCTTTGCAGTTACATCACAAGTGTCTTAGCAACCACAGCAGGTGCCATCTTGGAAGCATTGTAGAGAAGAGGCTAGAGCTGAAAAGATGGTTTAAGTATAGGTCAATTCATTGATGTAATAATTTAAGCTGTGTGACTGTTAAAGTGACATTGCACCCCAAAATAAAAAAAAATCCACATTTTTCCTCTTATTTGTAGTGATATTTATCCATCTAGATCATTTTGGTGTAAGATGCTGAGTTTTGAAGATATTGGCTATAGAGATGTCTGCCTTCACTCGAATACGATGGAACTGGATGGCGCTCAGCTTGTGATGCCAAACAAATGCATTTGAAAAACCCAACAGCAATGTATCCTTCCAGCAATCATGACCCGCTTACTCAAAATTATCCACAGACCCTGTTGTGAGCAGTTTCATTGTCTTTCAACCATGAGTAGCATGCTTTCTTCTGCGCACAATTTTAAAGGTAATCTAGAATAAAACATATTGTTTTATTTGCACCCACCATCACACTGTTTTTGAATGAATTCTGGTAAACGGAATTAATAACTCCTCATGTCTGCATGAAGAGTGAGAAAGAAACGTACATTTGGCTTCTGTCTGAGTTTCTGACATTTTATCAATTCGACTTTGCGAAATATGAGCAAAATATGACTGACAGCCCGAACTTTCTTGTCTCCAAATAGTGGCAGGAGCTAGAGAACAGCAGTTAATTCTAGGATAAACCCAATTATGAATCCATGTGTAAAAGTTTACCAGGTTAAGCAGCTTGATTCTTCGCTGGCAGCATATTCTGTCAGCTCTCCATGAATTTGCAATAAAATAAGGAAGCCCTACAGGCACTAAATGATATATTCATATTTTATCGAAAAGCTTTGAAGCCACCAGGATCCAGGTATGGTTGTAACCCCAGAGCTCATTGTGATAGAGCACATAGTGTTCCATTCTCCACACTTGATTTACTGCTGTGACTGGTTTAAAAGAAAGACAATAGGATTGGTGCTATTGATAATTAGTTTTTAATGTGCCACACTCATCATGTCCAATTTCATGCCCCTTAGGCAGCTGATCACAGATTTAATCAACACATTATTGCTTGCTATACTTAAACTGACTGGAGGGAGGATTTCTCTGTGTATGTGTGTGTGTGTGTGTGTGTGTGTGTGTGTGTGTGTGTGTGTGTGTGTGTGTGTGTGTGTGTGTGTGTGTGTGTGTGTGCTGGCAGGAGGAGTGTGAAGTGTACAAAGTGTTAGCGTGTGTTTGTGTGATCGAGGAGCAACAGAGAGAGATTGTCAGCATGTGCATCCATCCCAGCAACGTCCCTCTTTGATAGACATTGAATGTGTGTTCCAGGCCATTAAACAAGAGCGACGTTTGAAGATGACGTGCTTGGAAGCGTGCGGTCGTGCTGTGTCGAAGGAAGCCGTGGTTGTCATTGTGTTTCTAGTGAAGTGCAGAGTGCCCAGGCCTCCTTTACCTGATGAATACAGATGAAAGCACGATCATTATGTCTGTGTTTTTTTTTTGTTTTTTTTCATAACACCTGTGACTTGTCATTTTTGTTGTTATATATATATATATATATATATATGAGGTTGGCTCATGTTATTTCCTGAGTATGTTTTTTTGTTCATTAGATAAAAACGTTTGTTTCAGTGGTGTGACCAAGTGGTTTTATATTATTAATGTTGCAGGGTGTGTTATGCAATAAAAATGTCTTCTATTGCATTTTTTTTTGGTTGGGTGGATTGTCTGTCCATTCATCTGTCTGTCAAAGACAAAAACAAGACATCAGAACAGCTAGAGTGATTCCTAATGATTTTGGTAATCCAGAATTTGTAGTCAGGCCAACAGTTTTTCAGTCTTCGGAGGCATTTGAAAGTAAAATCAAAAGGACTACAAAGAATCCCTTATGCTGCTCATGAAAACTGTACAAAAGTATAGTCAGTGAGGTTTGTCAAAGATGAACCTGTAAATTGATCTGTGAGCTGTGACAGATCTTTACAACAGACAGTTTAGGTGTTAATTTCACCTTTCGGTTTTGATCACATAATTTAGCTATCGCAGACGTTTGCTCAAAGTCTTACTGCTGATGTTTATTGTCTCATCTGACTTCTTTGAAAGCAACGTCAACATGTTTTCAGATTTCAGCATTTAGCTTGTGACTTGCTAGCTAGGCTAGAATTAGCCTTAAACTAGCTGGTAATGTAAAATGTGCTTATGCTGTGTAAAAAAAAAAAGTTCTTATCGCTGACTGTTTTTTATAATAAGCTTAATTGTTGCTGCCTTTGTGCTCAACAAGGATTTTAAACATCAGTCTTGACCACTGTCAGTTGTCAGGTTAGGGAGGGAGTCAGGAGGAAGAGGCATAAAATCAGACAACTTGAGGCAGAAAGGGTGGTGGTTGTGTTTATCTTGAACTACTTAGCTCCCTGGCTGTGAGTCAAATGTAGAGAGAGACGTTGGGAGGTAGTGGAGGCCTTCATTAAATGCAGCTCAGGCCCTGGTGAAACCCTGGTTAATGTCCCTATCATCTCTGGAGTGGTCCGGCGTCTCGCTCTCTGTCCAAATGACTCATGTTTAATGCATCTCTACAGTCCTTGTCATTTAACCTCACCTCTGGAGGTTGTGGGTCGGAGTGGGATAGCGAAAGCTCCCACAAGGCCCATAAGGGGCAAAACGGCCATGCAGTTATACTTCACCCGCTCTCCATTTATTTAACATGGGGAGAGTTATTCCATGTCTCAACTATTGCTGTGTAATCTCCCCAAAGCAAACCCCCTCCTCACCTCATCACACTGCATGAACCTGAACTCGAGGGTGGTCTGGGTTGACTATGTGGCTCTCTGAAGCACTTTGTTACTCAGCTTCCTCTGTGCTACAGCTGAATGCTTAAGCAGGGGACAGCTGATGCTATAGTGGGAGACTTTATGCTTTAGCAGTTTACTCTTTAGGTGAGCGCTACGGTTTAATAGCTTTTCAGGTGAGATTGAAGGCTGTCAAACTTCAATCAAACAGGCATCATCTTTTGTTGGAACTGACAGTCGCTGTCTGAGATTATCATTAATTTGAATTTATCACACTTGACTGATTAAACACTTACATTTTGTAAGACATCATTTGAAAATCAGTGCTGCAGCTTGGAAATGAACGCGTTATTTATGACACATTGTACAACATAGTTTATTTGAAGAATAATAAGTATTCAACCTCAGAGTCATGTTATATATATATATATTTAGAAAAAGCAAATGAATAGGAATTCATAGACATCTTTATTATCACAAACGGGGCTGTGTAACAGGATCTAAAAGAGCTGAGATTCTGCTCTTTGTTTAATTTGATCTTCACGCTGCATTTTCCTCTGATTTTCCCTGCTTACATGCAAAGACTGCCTCCCTCCCAGTCGTCTTCCTCCTCCCTTACACAGAGCCACTCAATCTCTGCCTCTCTTTCTTGCTCTGGATAATGGTAATTAGAATATCACCATGATTGAAATTTGGCAAAAGTTTAAGAGGAAATAGGTTTTCTAATCAAAAGCTGCCTTGTAGTTGGAATCCTGATGCTTACTTGGCTGAAAAATGTTCTTCAACGCTGGGGGCCTAAATGGATGCCAGGCTGTATATTGAGGGCCAAAGCTGCTTGTTTTCTTGCAGTGCTGGATTTTATAAAGATGTCCCAGTTGAAGTCATTTTAGCTTGGTCTTACTTATTTATTTAAGTTAGTGTTTTGCTCTATCTTTTTTAGAAGACACAAGAGTACATGTCCATACTACTGCTGTTTTTTTGTTTTTTTACACACAAAAGTGTAAGTAAAGCTAAAATAAACATTGTGCTCAACACAGTGGGAGAGCTGGGGTGCATGTCAAATGCACAAAAAAGGGTTTCCACCCTCAAATCAGTTATTTTCTTTGTATTTCATTTAAATTGTCAAGCACAGGGGGAAAAACAGAAAACCCTACAAGACCCCTTCCCAACATTGAATTCCATCAATTTAACAACCCAAAACAAAATTACACATACATTCACTGAAATATATACAGATTATGCATGCAAACTGTTATATGGACCATATGGGCAATCAAACGAATGATATTCAAGTATGAAAGGTGAAAATAACATTATCATCATTGTTATTGTGCACTTAACAGTTGAAGGTTTTGGTATCTCTGTGTAATTATTTGTGGTATTTTAACAAAAATACTCCCCAGAGGAAGGTACACATGTTGCTGTATGAAGGGTTCTGTGCTGGACTATTACTTTGCTTTCTTTCTTGATCCACCAACATATATATCTATATGAAAGCTGGTGGAACTGTCAACATTGTTTTGTGTTAAAGAGTTTTTGGTGTATGCCTGTATGAATGCTGTTTCTCACAAATGAAGTTGTAGATGATCATTTTTAGATATTTGGCATTGAACATGCAGATGCAAACAATAGATATGGTTTTCTTAGTTCTTGCAATCCACAACAAACATTTTGGTGTTGACCTTGAAAAATAATACTGAAAGTTTATTTTTAACCAAATGAATTAACCTTTAGAGTTAAAATCTTACACTTTACTGTAACTTTAACAACTGTTTGTTTCTCCAATCTGCTGTAAATCCTGTGAATGATTTGACATTTTCTTCTTCAGGCGGGGAAGCAGCATGAATATCTTTTCTTTGCATTTTTACCTGGCTTCTCCTGTACCTTACTAGCATGCGCCTCTATGCACTGGCAAATGGGGACAATCAACTGTATGTGGGGCTGTGAATGCTAACTTCCCCTATCTGTTTTTTCTCCCCCTTCTACTCTTCCCTGCATGTCCTCTTCCAACACAGGAGCTGCACAGATCCCAGGTAAGCCTTTCCCATATGTCCTTTCCTTCTCCTTTCCGCACCTCATATTTCAGCTTCTCAGCTCCTGTCTCTTTTCTCTCAGCATCTTTAGTCTTTGTGAAACTGCATATTGACCAAGCCAGAATCTTTCTCCATCTTAGTTTCACTCCTTCTCTGGCATATTTCGATTTCTGTCTGCCTCATTTTTGCATTCTCCACAGTCCATTTCTTCTAAATATCGTGCTGCAATTGTTGCCACTGACTGATGCATCTTCATCTCATCACTGTTCTAAATAGCACCAGCTGTAGCATCCTGGTGTACTCTGCAGTTAACTAGAGAGTCCTGAGACAGAACTCAATGATCTGAAGAGATCTCATTCCCAAAGAATACAGCATTTTCTCAAAATGACAAAACTTTGAATGAAACCCTTTGTAAGTCATTCCAATTGAGTTTCTTGTGCTTTCAAGTTTGTTGCAAGTTTGATTGATTACAGTCCTTTTTGGTAGAGAAATAAGGAGCATTATGGCTATGGACAACCAATGACTGTCTGAATGTCAATTTTCTTTGGATATTCTGCTCGGTATGTTTAGACTTGGAGCAGTTCATTATTGTCATTCTAGCAAACTCAAAAAAAAGAGCCAAGAAGCAGTGAAAAATCCTGGTAGCAGTATTTGGACATCCAATTCCAAGAGCAGTTGCTGAAATACTGTCCAAGAGAGTGAACCAATTTGATTTCTCTTTCTTTTGTAGCCATAAAAACACATCCTCCATATGTTCCTCTCAGCTCCTCTTACTTCCTCTCCAACCACAGCTCCTATGAAACTACTTTATGTTTTGCACTGTCAAACATGTACCAACCAGTCATCATTGATCATCATCAAAAATGCTGGTTTTGAAAACCAATCTCCTCCTCTCAGTTTCTCTTTTTAGCAGAAATCCTGTTTTTGTTCACTAATTTATTCCAGTGGCTTCTACTTTGTTGTTATTTTGATCGCTGTCAAATTACTGTCATTGAAAATCAATACTTCCTGCAGATGTTAGAAATTTCAAGTATGCTAGGAAAATAAGGAGGGGGAGGGGGGGATTATATATATTTTTGAGCCAGTGGAGGGCTTTTAGAGTGAAATAATTGTCAGTGAGAACATTATTCCTGTTAAAAGGAGAAGCTCAGAGTGGTCAGCATGACATGCCTCTGTTAATGTACTGATAGAATTTGTGCTAGAAATGCATGTTATACTAAATCTATCAAAACAGCAGGTACACATGTATTTGAACAAATTTCCATAACCAGTAAACAAACAAACAGAGCGAATCAGTAAATAGGCTGATGTTGTACGAGAACAGGATATAAAATCAATGAAAATTAGGAATTAATATATGCTTGTTTATGTAGACATAGATAAAAAACTATGGCTGCACTTACTTTAGAAGCATTTGCAATAAAAGTTTTGACTGATGAACATAAAAATTGTATTATATATATATGTGTGTATATAGAAAAAACAATCTTCCTGCTCAGAATGGGCTTCCACGCTGTAAGTTAAGTCATGCTGCCTTCATCCCATGTCCAGTGCCAGCAACAGTTATTTACATGTACAGTTATACATGTACATGAGTTAGAATTGAGCAGAGATCTGACATAGCCCAGTCCTTCACTGGCCTGTTCTTGGTCATAAACCTATACTGCTGCCACCGAGCAGTGGTGGTCTCTACAGCTGATTGCCAGCAAAGCAGCAACCGAAACACACATGGACATGTGCTGCCAAACGAGAGATGATGACAAACATTGTTTCATCCGAATGTAAAAAACCAAATGGTGCACATTTTCTATCCTCAGCACAGCAATATTTTTCATCTTCTTCTCTAAAACTGCCAGAAAGTAAAGAAACAGTTGACTCATTTGAACTAGGACACTCTAATAAGCTGTCTTTCAGTGTTCAAGCTCATCTTAGATCTACATTTCCATTACGTTGGACTGAAAAAATGTATGTGCCAAATGAGTGTGTAAGCTGCCAAATCTGGCTTTTTTACCCTTTTGAACTATGTGCCAATGATTGCACTGTTCAGTACTTCAGAGAGGTAGAAAAAGTCATGTCTCAATATTGGCAGCATCACCCTTTAAAGCTTTTTAATAAATAGTAAAGCTATATATTAGACATTTTCAAAAAAGTCGGATGCATTACTGATGCTCTTTATAGTCCAGTCACACAGACGTTAACGTTCACAGCTGTTAGTCTGCAGAGTTGTCACAGAGAACGTGACTTTAACCAAAATTATACATTAATAGTAAATTATTAGGCAATAAAGGACATTTGAGTTAGAGAAGAGAAACAAAATCAAAAAAAGCAATCATGGATGTATCTAGTAAGCCCTGGACCTCCATTTACGGTAAGAAATTAATTAAAATAAAGGTATATGCACTATTAATAATAAACAACACGCATGCAGTAAGTGTCAACATAAATAAATATCTTAGTGAGATGCTGTTTCATCACGAGGCTTCAGAACATGCTCCTTGGCATATTCTCTAAGTCTCTGGAGCACTACTGGAGGAGGTGAACACCATTCTTTAAAAAGAGATTCCCTCATTTGGTGTTTTGATAATTTGAGGTGGCGAGCACTCTGAAATTTCCTACTGGCAAGAATGGATTAACAGCTGCACAAATATATTTGAATTTTAGTACTGTTTAAAAAGAAACCAAGCAATTGGAAGATGCCACCGCAGGCTCTGTGAATATATTATAATTTATTGGCTAAAATTTTAATGGATTTATCAAAAAATATCTGTGGTTGTCAAAGGTCACAGTACTTCCTTACTAGACCTGCCAGAACAGATAAAACTTCTCTTTTCCTGTGTGGCTTAGCCATGTGTTTGTTCTATTTGCCAATCAATAGAATGGAAGACATGAGAGGATGGAGGTGGGCTGAGGGACGCAGCAGTTAAACACAAGGAGTCTTATCCATGTGTGCACAGAGAATCTCTTTAAACACACACAAACACATGTGTTATGCGTGTGTACACTCACATACACACACATGGGGAGACGAGAGGTACAGTACAGATTAATGACTAAATCAATCACGCGCATTCACTGTTTGCTTGTCATCCTGTATGCTTTTCTTTTTTAACACGGGTTCAATTTCCCAAGCTACTGAAGCTCTATCAGCGTTTCCTCAGAATATGTATTCAGCAAGGTCATCTCTCACTGCACTAAGAAAATTTCACAACCACAGGATGTGTCTTTGCTATTGCAATGTCAATAGTCCCCAGTCCAATGCATTGCAATCTACATTTTGTCAATACATGAGCTGCTTAGAGCTACACTGTGAGCTGAGGATGCAGCTTGTTCATTAAATTGACATTGTTTTTTTTGGTTCATTTTGACTCCTGTTGACTCATAGATCCATTCAGTATCCAATATTCATTCAGTAACTACGGTAGATGCATTTTGAATCTTATCCAAGCTCTAAAGTAGTGAAATAGATAAATAAATAATAATTACAAAGTTAATTTAAAAATGTTCAGTGTGACTGATAAAACTGGTCAAGGTCAGAATTTTACAATTTGTTAGTTTCTAACTTAGCAAAGTGAAAATGTATCATTCAAATCCTGAGGTTCTACCACCTCCTTTTTTTATTATTATGACAGGAGGAAGAGAGCAGTGAAGATAAACTGCAGGCTATAAAAAATATTACGATTAAAATTACAGTTTACAGGGAGCAGAGAGTTTGGACTTCATGCTCTTGGCTTTACCGAGGGAATACACAGAGCTCAGTAAAAAGATCTTTTTCATGTAGGGCAGCACCATCAGCTCAGAATTAACTTTAAATATGTCACAGGCCCTTTGACATTTTTATTTCTTTTTTGATACATTTTGATGAAGGCTGACACTAATTTCTCCTATTATTAATATTGTCAAAAGCCTTGAAAAGACCAAAGGTGCCCCAAGCTCATTAATTAGTAAAAATATAGAGCTTCAAAAACAGGACACAAATATGTAGTTTGATTTTTCTTTTTTTAAAGGTATAATAAATATAAAACAGCTGAGCACGGTCGTGTTTACCAGCTCGAACAGCAGTAAACAGTGCTTTTTTAATTCATGGGATTTGTTGACAATAAGAAAAATATAGAATATCAACAGCCTGTGATATCCTTTAAAAAAGAAAATAAAAAGACCAAGGATGGTCAATTTGACATCCTTGGTAGCTGCCAAACTGCCACTACAAATAAAGCCTGTATATAAAATAAGTACTATAACTCAATATAAAAAACATTAACCATGAGGATAGTACAATTTAAGATGCTGACACTTTGTTAGTGCATCTATTCCAGTTGTACTACTCTACAAGCAGACTGGCCTCTTTCTGACCCTTGGTTCCATGGTTGTGATGTGATCTGGTTTACTGAGATTGTAATAAAATCTAAATGGTTGAACTTTGGCCACAGACATGTTTCAACTATGTTTTTTTTTTCTAATTAATCTATCATAATACAAGGTATGACCATACCCATTGAAAGGAATTATCTTTCAAACTAAACTAGACCTTTGTCTTGCTACTGACTAGCAAACTAAGACAAACTAATGATTTCATTTAAATGTAGCTGCATATGGAAAGTAATTTGACAGTTGACATCGTGGCATGAGTTCAGCACATTATTCTCATCAGTGATATGTTAGAGACTGTGGACACAAACGCTATTGTAAACAATCTTTAAAATAGAATTTATTGAAATCTATTATAACATTATTTATAACATGTGATCAAGTTATCTTAGCAGTGCTGATCTTGTTAAATAGAGTAAAATTAGCAATGTGCAAACTTCTGAAGCAAGGAAGTCCTTGAGGCCATATCAGGCTATGCTTGCATCAAAAGAAAGAGAAAGATTATTAATTAATGTTTAAATCAAACCAGGTTATAGGGTATGTAATTATATTTTTGGATAATCCAGCATCAGCCTGATATTTACAGTATGAGGTGGTATTAAATATTCATTCTTTGATTATCCAATTTAATGATATGTAATTTCTCAACAGAGAGTGGCACTCGGTCATTTTATGATGATGAAATTATTTGTCTTAATTAAATCATAAAACAATAAATGACTGTGTGCAGCTCTCACTTAACAATTCAGTCCACGCATACTGTAGGTATCCAGCATAACACATTAGCTAGAGAGAAAGCTCTCCAGCTTATAGCTCTCCCACTTCAATAATGTCAATTCTGTCTAAAAGTGAGTCAAAGAACATTATTTCCAGGAAACAAACAAACAAAAATGTCCTTGCTATAATAACATGTCAACTTGTTTACAATAAAAGCCAACATGTTCAAGAATTCCCTAAAAGGATTATCTGTACGTAGGAACAAAACATGAAATGAGGAGAAATGACATCTTCATTTTAGTACTTGAATAAAGTTTCCTTGCATCTGAAACAGAATGAAATATTTTTCAGTACACTGGCAAATGTTTTCACTTGCTTCAAGAAAACAAGACTTTAAAGGCTTCAATTAACTACAAAAAATAGTGAAGATAGATGAAGAATAAGAAGAAATCATAGGAATAGAAGAACCTCAGTACAGCCCAAACCACATCATGTCGTCCTTTTAAACAAACCTGTTCTCCCAAGAAAACTGACACAATAGGTCATAATGTCAGTCACCAAAATTGACCTATAATTATGTTTCAGTGGCAGACACCATCACCAGTGGCTGTAGTAATATGTCTATATATGTCATTTTAACCAATACCACATTTCAAGTGATTGTTTTAATCCAAATAATCTTTAATCTTTCCCTAACCCTAACACCATGGTTTTTGAGCCAAAATCTAACTAGACCTTTACCACAGAGTTGTCACATCATATATCATATATATATATATATTTTAACAGTGATTTGACAAGCTATGTTATTCCGCTGATAGAGGCGCCTGACTAGAAACTATCCTGAAAACGCTCCCAGGGGTTGAGCGCATGGTTAATTTGGAGGACTTTGGAGGACCATCCCTCTCCTGCAACTCCTCCAGGCAAAACAATACAAACCATTGGTAACAAAGAATAAGAATTCATAGCACATTAACAATTAATACCAGAGAGAGTTCATACCAGAAGGTGAACATAGAAACATCATGAACATAGAAACACAAAATTAGAACAAAAAGGGAGAGAGGAAAAAAGAGCAAAGAGGGTCTACTTACATATATTTCTATACATGAACTTTTCCACTTAGGAGTTATCAATTTCTGCCAATGTAACTCATATGTCTTCCCTTTCAAGAAACTGCACTCAGGTGTCCCATATTTCCTTAAAGTACCTGTATTTCAATGTATGTATGTAATTTTTTCTAATGCCATACAAGACACCACCTACTTAATCCACTTGCTCATAGATGGCTGATGGCTCTTAACTGGAAAAGGGTCAGCCTTTTTCCTTGCAAAATACATAGCCTGATAAGCACGTATTGGTCCCTTTTTATATTAAGATCCTTAGGGTATACATTCATGATAACACTCAACATGTCCTCCTATTTGGTCATTTTTCCATGCACTTCAGAATGACACACAGGAACATTTTCTAATCTGTTGCCCCTGTTGGCAGTAGTCAGCAGGAAAATGTAATTTATCTATGCTTTCCAAAGCTGTTACAAATCACTTTTAAGAAATAATGATGTTTTATGATGTGACAATACTGTGTTTAAGATCTGGTTAGGTTTAGGCACCAAAAACACTTGGTTAGATTGAGGGAAAGATCATAGTTTGGGTTAAGATGATCATTTAGTAAGGTTTAGAGAAACACGTGGTGTGGGTTAAAGTTACTACTACCTTAAAGTTAGGTGAGCTTCATCGTCATGGTTACAATAATAACTACAGGGTTAAGGTTAGGGGTTGATCATTGTTGCATTTTTTAAAAAAAACTGTCCTTACATTTGAAAACAACACTTGTGGTTGGAAACAGGAAACAAATAGCAGTCAGAGACTGACATTACAACCTGTTGTGTTGCTTTTCTTGGGAGGACAGTCTCTAAATACTCTAGGTTCAAAAGGGAGGTTAATTGAAATCGACTGTCCAATAGTATGATGTATGCCTTTCCAGAAACTCCTTTGTTCAATTAACTTACATTCCCATTAAGAATGAAAAAGTGTTCTTTTGACATCATTACATGTAGTACAAGTATCTGGGATATTACTGTCATAGGGGGCTGTTGAAGTGCTTCCTTGTAAATACACCTAAATAATACTAACATTCGTATAGTAATGGGGGATCTATTAGCTGTGATGTCACTAAAAAATACTACAATAATCCAATACTAATATATATGGTACAATCCAATCCTATGGTTCTTATGTTACACTCTAGTTACACTATGTTGAATTATTTGAGGAAGCAGGACAGACACAGAAAAGGGGTTGAGTTGAGTGTAGGTTACTGTAGCAGTGTGGTAGTATTATGACCAGTGCTGCAGAGGCTTCTCAGGAAAGTGTAGTTATATATTTCATAATTAAAGAAGCACAACTAGAGGAGAGAAGGGAAACCAAAGTTTAAGTGAATATACTCAGAAAAGCGTAGCAAACAAAACTTATAGATATGAAGTACTGACTGTTTCTCACAGCTGCTATACAGGAACTAGATACAAAATTATAAAACCCAACTGACCTCATCACAATCTTTCTGCTTACTGCTGGATGTTTTTGTTTACTGCACTGGCAAGTTTACTTAACCTAGACTAGACCTCTGATTCTTAGAGCTATCAATTCATTATAGTTTAATATCAACAAGGAGTAAAAATTTTTATAACAATATATGTAGTGTAAAAGGGGTCTTTCAAAGTACCAACTCCAGCTGTAGGCCTACATGGCTTTTTAGCCTTTTTTTTTTAGCTTATTGTATTGTTACATGCCATATTGATTGATGAATTCAATTTTAACACTTTAATCAACCCTATGGATACATTTTGATGGCATTGTTCCAGACTTCTGACCTTATATAAACTTACTAAGTAATAACACAGTGAGAGTTTGAACAAGAATGATGCCAATAATAATATTATTATTTGTGTTTCTGTCGTGATCTTGGATATCAATGTTAATCATGGTCAAAGTTCCAAAACTTTAGCTGAATGCATGTAAAAATGCTCCCTGCCAACGTGATCTCACAGGATGGCATATAAATAGCAATAAATAGCTTGTTTACGTAGCCTCCGGGAGCTGCTCCACGGCTGGTTGGCCAATCAGAACAGAGTGGGCTGAGGGGGATCTGAAAGAGGCTGAACTGAGGTGCTGCATACAGGGACAGTATGAGATAAACAAGGAGTTTTTTTTAACTATATACTAATACAAAAATATACCACTTGAGCCCCAGAATAAAAACATTGACCTCGAAATGTACGTGTAAAGTCTCCTTTAAGTGTAACCACCAGAAGTGAGGGCCTTATGGGAGACAACAAACGTCACTAATGCTGCTTTTCTGTATTAGTGGGATACCTGCACTGAGCTGAGACATAAGCATGATGCATGCACAGCATGAGTGGTTTTCCATACATTACATCAGGCTGGCACAGTAAAGACAAGGCTCCCTGTGCTTTTAGTCTATTTATTTTTCTTCTAGCATGCATAGGGAAGCGTAATCTCTACCAACAGTCATTCAAATCACACAAATGCTGTTGGGTCAAGTCCCTCAGTTTCATTATGGGCCGTAAATTAATTAATCAATAAATAAAAACAATGTTTTATTCATGTGCAATCCTCATGGAATGAAAATTGTTTTTGTCCATTACATTTCTGATATTCATCAACGTGGTATAGTGAGTTTATCCACTCACTGTCAGCTCTGGATCAATGCTGTATATAGAGGAAACCCTTATTACTGCTATATATTCTGGATAATTGATAGGTAAATAACTTAAGTGTTGTGCCAGTACTGCATTGTGTAATAAACTTTTATTACTATAGCTGTGTAGCACACTAAAACTAAAGCACAGTGTCTTGCACACTAAAACTTTTCCCTGCCTCATAGGAGAAGAGAGGCACCACTGAGCTACTAAACAAAAGATTCAAACATATGTCTTTGGGTGTCGCTGGATCCAATACATTCTTGGCAGATAATTTTCATGTTCAGCTTGTCCAGCCTCAATTTATGTGCATTATAGTTGATTATATTGCTCAGTTTGTCTTGGACTGTAGCCAAGTGTTAAACCTGCAGAGCACTAAAACTCATCTCAGCTTCACATGAAGACACCAACAAAATTCTGATGAGAACCTCAAGTTGGTCAAACAACCCCTGCCCTCCACTGACAGCCTCCTGAGGACCTCTGCTGCCTCTCCACTGCAGCTACAGGGGTATTTGTTGAGAAAGAGGGGCAACTGCATGGAGAGAGAACCTCTGTTCAGCTCAGGATACTGATCTAGAGAATCATCTAACTCCCCACTGAGGAGTGCACTTGAACTTTTGCAGAACATTTAGACTTTAGAACCTTTAAACTGAACCTCCACCCTGTCTGACACTTTGAAGCACACATAGTGCAGAGTCTCCTGTTCAGCGCCAGAAACTTCCTGAGTACCATCAACAATGACTGGAAATTGAACAATGGGAAGAGGCCTAATTTCAGTCGCGACGCCTAGAATTACTGTATTGTTCAGAATTTCATTCTGTGATTTGGGGCATGTGTACATTATGGTACGCTCTGTTAACCACTTCAGTAAAATGACATCATCCTCTTCTGCCCTAAGTTTCAAGAGCTTAATAGATCACCACCTTCATCAATGTGGCCTCTTAAAGGGATAGTTGTATTTTTTGAAGTGTGGTTGCATGAGGTAGTTATCCATATCCAGTCAGTGTACTACCTGCAGCAGATTTGGGTAGAAAAAGCCCCCCGACCCCCACGACATAAACTGCTGCGTAAAAGGGTTATGTCTCTTTCACGTAGAGCAAACGAACCAATCACAAGACTCTTCTGATTACGTATATGAGTCTGTGACTTGTTTACGGTTGCCATGTGAATTCTTTCGCAGGTGATTTGTCTCACAAACTCATTGAATATTAAATACATCACAAGAACATAGGCACTTCACAAAAACTGAACCATGTTCCAGAAAAAAGGGACGTCTTCTGCCATGTGCACGTACGTCCAGCCTCGCCCCTTTCTTCTTCTTCTTCTGTTGAGCTTTATGGCGGTTAGCATCCATAAATGTCGCATTACCGCCATCTACTAGACTGTCCCTTTCCCAGTCTATTACGGTATTACCATGGCATGTGTGAAAAGGCTCAAGACTGAAATTTTCCCGATTGTAGCTGCATGTGTGAATAGTAAACATCACTAGCGGTGCTTGAAAGGTAATCCTAGCAATTTACCAGGAACTATGTGTGAAAGAGACTTATGCGTCTGTCAGACTGTCCCTGCCTCTCTGTGCCCGGCTCTGTTCTCTGTGTTACCTTTGCCTAATAATACCATTATGAAACATTTCCATAAGCACTTCACTCCTTTCCTATGAAGATTTTATCAAATTGCCAGATATTACTGGGGTCTTTCTACTTACTTGATTTGGTGCACTGAAAATCGGATGTTTTTCTTTTCTCTGCCTTTTTAAATGACCTGGCTGGCTGACAAATAGACACACACACACACACACACACACACACACACACACACACAGGTTATTTACAGTAGAAGGAGAGAAGCAACACTCAACTGATTTAAAGCTAATAAATGCTTTATTAGATTTAGTTTTCCCAAAGAAACAGATCTCAAATGTTTTGCTGTCAGTGTGTAAAAGTCTAGAGCACTATGAATCCTGCCAGAAACCTACTTAAGACGTTAACACAGTACTTTAATTATGTCTTTTATGAATGAAGTGTTCATTTATTTCCAAAAGTATAAACAAAATTACACAATGGCAGCCATTTTACATGCAGTATGAAATTAATATATTAGAACCTACTTATGTAGATCATCTTAAATATTATATAATAGAAATATTACTGTTGTAAGTATTTTGGCATGAAAAGCCACACTTTTAACATAATAAAGTAGTTTTTCCCAGGAAGGGAATTGTAATTTTGTAATTTCATACAACCGAACAGTACAGGACCAGGCATCCAGACAAAAGCTTCATCCATGCAGCTGCACTAAAGCTATGTGTTCATTAACAATATAACCAGGCTGCTGACAAGTTGAGAAGGAGTAACAGTAATAGTGCAAGTGTTTTCAGCCTTATTAAAATAAATGAAAACAGTCAGTAAAAGATAAATATGAAAGTACAATTAATCCATTTTTAATTTATTTTGATCAACTGATTCAAAAGAAAGGAAAATAAATCACACTATTCCTTTTGTTTCAATCTGTCTGAATTATTTAACTGACTTTGATTTATTTATGTATTTCAATCATGCTTTTGAGTTATCAGATAGCCTATCAGTGATAGTTGTACTAAGACTTTGGGACTATTTGACAGATAGATTGCATTGTAGTGCATTTTCAGAGCTCTTTCTTAGAAAGTCACCTTTGTCAACAATTGTTTGTCACTTGTCGTGGCCTCTGACAAGTAAACCTGCTTCGCCCAGTATGTGTCAGGAGATGATGGTGAGATATCCCCTCTCTGCTTTCTCTTGCTGTTCTGCAGTTGCCTGACTCAACATAATATCCACATGACTTGTTACACATTAAAAATGGTTGAGTCAGGATAGAAGTTGTTTTCTACCTGCACTCCTCCTTACTTTGGATGTGACTTATCTGCAGTTTGAACATCCTCTAATAAATATGCATGTTATCCACGAGGCAAATACCCTACATGTGAAAAATATTGGGTGCTTACATGTGTTTATTCCAGTTCAGACTTGGAGTTAGAGCTGTATTACTTGTTCCATTTGTTGTCTCTCAGATGCAGAATGGGTGCAAATGACAAGTCTGGTTTAACACGGAAAAATATAACAGATAAGGTACCTAGACTGTCACTAGTCAAGCCTCTAATTCCATAGAAGAAATCCTTAATAAAGGCAGTGTTTAAGTTTGAAATGAAGGATTTGAAGTGGTGAATTGAAAGTTTACCACCATGGTTTGTAACATTTATAGAACAAAAAGAAAAAGATATGAAGTTTTGCACACATTCACTATATCAGTGACAGCTCATGTACTTCCCATCTAGGATTCTATTTAGAGGGAAAAGTGAATGCAACAAGCCAATTTTCAATAAAGGCAAGTGCTTAAACTCATTCCAGGTTTCTAATCTGCCAGAAAAGACAAGATGCACATTTTAGGGGCACCGTGAATACAAGATGAATATACTATTTTTAGTCTGCAGCGGTATTAAACATAATTGGCACTTGTAGCTAAATTATCTTGGTGAAATTCACTGATTGACTGAAGAAATGACAAATTCACTCAAACTGTTTCTGAAAACCTGAAGGAAATTTGAATTGCGGTAAAGATAGTCTTCTTCATTACTATGAACAATGTAGCCTCAAGAAAAATGATAACATTTCTTTAAATGAACACTTGCGTAGATTAAACTCGGTTGCAACTTAATTAAATCAAGAATAGAATCAAAACAGAAAATTTTCACCTTTCCTTATAGTATGTTATCACTGTTGCCAGAAAACACAACAAAATTAAATAAAACACCTAAACTGGTCAGACTTTGCAGTCTTCTCACGTCTGTTTCTATTTCTTTGGTGAGTGTTTTTGAGAGAGTTTGTGTAAGTTATTGAAACATAAAAATAAAAACAGAAGTTGTACTATACTGTAATTATCCTTTAAACATGTTCCAATCATTCTTTTATTCTCAGCATCAGCTCACAAAACATTCAACAGTTGAAGACACATGCTTAAAGGAGACACTAATGAATTTTGATAGGATAGAGGGCAGAAGGATGCTGCAGTGCCCTCTACCTCCCTCCCTTATTCTCTAATTCTTTATCTCCTTTGCTGCTCCATTCGACCCCCGATAAAGGCTTTTGTTTATCTAGAGGATGTAGAAGCATCTCCTCCTGCACCCCCCCACCCTCCTCTCCCCACTCTGTCTTTCTTCCCTGAAAGATATTTCCAAATGAGTGAGCCCAGACCACAGCTGCCTCTCTTATGCATTAATCACTTGGCTGCTGCCCCCTCCACTCCTACATACACACTGCACTCATATACGCACACAAATGCATACACACAGGCACACAAACACACATTCTCACTCATGGATAACCTGGTTTGACTCACACAAGTAAAGGCATGTACCGACACTGTGTAATATAAACACGTGTCAGCGCACACGACTCGAGCGCATAGATAGAAAACACAGCAGGATGATACACACACACAAAGCATCCGCCCACCACTCAAATGATCTTGACTCTTTATACGACACCAACTCTCTCTCTCTCTCTCTCACTCTCTCTCTCTCTCCATCCAGCCATGGCTCCCACATGAACCTCCATTTTCCTCATCATTAGCGACACCAACCAGAAACCAGCCGCATACCATCCACCCCTCCCTCTTACCCTGACTGCCTCCCTCGTTGCTCCTCTGTTTACTTCTCGATTTCTTTATTCGAATCTGGCACAATACCTCCCCTCTGTCTCCACTGAGCAAAGAGGGCATGAAAGGCGGAAGGAAAGTGAAGTAGAGAGGGGAAGAGAGGGGAGGAAAGCCTACACTACATGTTCATTTGTAGAAAACCATATGCAAAGTAAAGTACCTGGTTTATGTAACTACTCTGTAGAAGGGGAACGGAGGATGTTACGCATTCGGACAGTGAAACTGAGCTTGATGAGGCTAAATCATCAGTGGAGCAATCTGATTATTTTTGGACTAAACCTATCTATAGTTTGTAGTGAAACTAAACTTTCAGAAACATGTACGGCTGCACCAGTGGAAATATGTGTAATGCGACTGAAGTCTCTTATCAACCCGGAGAGATAGTTCACATCAAGTAGACAGAAATAGCAACCTTTAAATCGACACATTTCATAATTGCCATGAAATACATTAACTCCTCCTGTAGCAACCGTTACCATGACTTCTATGTCAACAGAAAATGATTGCAGGATGGATAGGTCACTGATTGGCTACGGGGAAGATGAAACAAAACAGCTCTGGCTCCCAAAAAGAAATAGATGAACATGAACATAATTGTAGTATGTTTGCAACAACACTCAAAGATCTGTTTTGTAACAGCTGTTGCATATTCATCAATAATTACTCTATAATTGCCTAATTTTCTCAAATACCATCATTTACATTGTAGTAACACTGGACTAAATAGATATACATGTTGTATGATGACTCCAGGCATTGCAGCTTCCCTTATCCAATGAGATTATTTCTGCAAAGCAGCGATGCATGCTGTAAATGTTTCTATACTGTAACTTTGCAGTATCTCCTCTTAAATAGCTGCAAATTCTGGTTTTCACATTTGGCTGTAGAAAACACAAACCAACAAGCATAGATGATGTGGATACAACAGAATGACATGATGATAAATAAATATCACTGGTGGTTTGTTTTTGGTGTGTATTATCATAAACAAACCACAGCACACATAGCAGCACACTTAAAGCTTTACAATCCTCCACTGAAATATATACATATTCTTTTATTTACTAGCATTGTTGAAATTTGCTTTGCACTCATTAAGCTCACCATTGAGATAAAGGTGTTTTGTGCAGAATGCAGCAGCAGTGGTAGCACAAAAGCCACTTACATGCTCACTGCAAGCATGTAACACCCTACAAAGCTCTTCACACCCCGTTCTTACATAATGTGTCACAAATCCACTGTTCCACCAAGCCTCAGTGGGAGAGGTACACATTGTTTGTGTGTGTGTGTGTGTTTGTGTGTGTGGTGGGGGTTATAGGAACACAGCTGTGAGAATTATTTAATATTATGGCTGATTCTATGATTAATACAACTTACAATAATGTTAAATGCAATTATAACCCCAGGCCATGGACAAGGGGCAACTGCCACAGCTTGAGGCTGAGGCCAACATGAAAAGTGCATTAAAGTGTAATGTCACCGATGGCCACTAGATGCTGGCTCCAACTGACCCATTTGCTCAAGAATTAACTTCTCCTTCTTCAACTTTTTTTTTTCAATGAGTCATTATAATCTCCAGGTCCTTCCAGGTCCTCTTATAAGTGTACTGGTGGTAATGTTCAAAATTACTGCTCTGTTAATAAGACTTCAAGAGGCTTTGATGTCTGCTGTGTTGGCATTGATAGACAGCTGTGATTGACAGTTGGCTTACCTGATACTCTCCACAGCTCGGGGCCTCACACAGTCAGGCTATTGTACTTTTTCTTAAAGTGTTTAATGTTATTTGATTATGATACCTGCCCAATTTAGCTGAAGTAGCTAAGCTCAAGTGTGCACCTCTCAGTGTTCCCAGTAAGCCAACTAGTTATATGGAAGGTGCATGCTCCAAACGGAAAAGATGGCACCGACCATAAGCTCATAAGCTGAAACTCTGGGCTTCAAACTGGCTCCAAGGCAAACCAGTTGGTGACATCACACCTCCTAAGTAAGGCAATTGGATGGATCAGGGGTACCAAGAGAATGGATCCCAATGACTTCTCGTGATCACCTGACTTTTCAATTAGGGCCATCCGCAGCTTGACACTGTTTGAGTTATTATAACTTTTTTCATCCCCTGACTTCTCATTTTGTGCTCAGAAAATGCAAAAGATATAAAGTATTTGTGGCAGCGTGGATATAATTTAAGAGTTTTATATATAACTATCTAGATCTCTAGGCTCTGTGTGTTTATTTGACACTTTAAAGCAAAGCAATATATTAGCAATTCAGTCAGATGCATTATCTTACATTTGAAGGAATCTCAAAGGAGGATCCTGCTATCACCAGCTGTAGCTTTGGTCTATTATGGATTACATGATTGAATAATGCTATGTTAGACTGAAAAGGAGGGTATTGGCACTGAAAAAGAATGTTCATTACAACTTTACAGAAACAAACATTGGCAGATTTTAGACTGAGGCTTCTGGTGGTTGATATTCATCTGGCTTCGTTAAAAATGACTCTCTGAGGTGTTTGACATGTATAATTAGTTATGGTGGAATCAGGCAAAAAGTCATTTGTTATTTTGCTCCCTCTAGGTCTGAATTATTTCATGTCAGAGGGTGAGTTACAGGTGCATACTGCTGCCAACATGAGAAAAGATGAGCTCATAACTCTAAATGATAAATGAATCATATTTTAAGTCCAATAAAAGTGTTCATATTTATTAAAACACTCATTACAAAGATCAATGTCTCTTAATATAGCAATATAGTGTTTTTTATTTTCCTAATATTCATGTTTTGTGAAAAAAAACATGTGATTTATCTTGTGATTTTTAACCTTTAGAGACTTTAAGAGCACCTCTCAAGCTATAACCAGCATGGCTTGCCAAAGTATCAGATCAGATGCAAACAAGATGCAAGATGTGTGTTAACTAGCCCATTTAGAGCTTGTTTCAGTAGTTTGTAGATACTGGCAAAGTGCCTGACATGTGGAAAAATCTTGGATTGTGCCAAAAGATAATAGTTCAATTCAAATAAATGAATTTTGTGGAGAGGTCTGGAGAAACTAATCTTGAACTACTATATTCCTGACATCATCTCTCATCTCGGTCTTAATCAGTCTGTCAATCAGAAAACTTGTAGCGTAGAGGATACACTCCTATTTCTTTATAACATTACATATGTATTTGATCTTGAATAATTCTGTTTGTTGATTTTAGCAGCGTTTTCTAAACTATTCAGACTAACACGCTGTTTTGTAAACAGCTTTTTCTTAATCATGTGGATAAATGATTTTTGGGGGGTAAAATATAGCCATCAAGTCAAATTCATTTCTGTTCTGTCAGCACCACAAGGCTGCATCTTATCACTTGTTTTATACACTTTGTACTCAAACAACAGATAAATCATAAATTATGTAGACAGGACAGCATTGTTGGACTTTTTTTAAACAAAAATCTGGTGTTGAGAGATTAGATGGTATAAAAATAACTGTTGATGAAAAAAAAACAGGATTGGGTAGTTAAGAAGAATTTCACAGTGGAATTTCCTTGTTTGGATAATAAGGTAAAATTTATTTAAATTTGATTATAACAAGAAGTTTTTTGTTTTAATTATGTGACAAATGAGAATTACGTTGTAATACAAAGAGAAAAAAGATACTGTCGCCTATAGACATCAAAGAAACTGACACTGACTCATTTACACAATTTGATTCAATTTGACTCATGCTCGTATTGAGCACAGTAGATAGATGAGTTCCCTAAGAAGACTTTTGAAATGTACAGGGCAGTACAGAGTGAACAGTCAGACCTCTCAGAGGTGTAGCATCATTTCTAATTGATCAGCCAGGAGGCTGATACAAATATTGGATTATGATTTAGATAAATAAATTGTACACGCTGCAAGTCTAATACATCAAGGATTAAGAAAGTCCTGGATCATAGAAACACCACTATGTTCAACTGGACAATGAAAAAAATAATGTGAAAAGAAAATGCTACAACACTACAACAAACCCTTAAATCCTGCAAAATTCAAGGCCTTTGCAGTGGGAAAATATTCACCCCTCTAATATAACCCCACTAATGGCCCCATTGCTGTTAGGATTAATTTACTCCACTCAGGATTATGAATTTGAAAAACTGCAGCTATTTATTTTCATGTAATGACAAAATGCTAAACAGTCATCACACAATGCATTGTAATGTGCCACCCACCAGCAGTTTATAAAACCATTCACTGCTCAGTAAAACTCATGAACACATAAAAAGGGTACACGGAGCATTAATAGTAGAACAATACAAGTTTGTGAGCAGCTCAACAAGAAAGATAAATCATTAACAGGTAAAAGCTGTTGAAGGTGCAGACCTGTTACTGAAAACATGATGGAAAAGAGAGAAAATTCTGTGTGGATTTCTTATGTGGGCATGTGTTGCACACACACAGGATCCTCTTGTTGTAACAACATATACAACATTGTAATAATGATATACCAAGGCATCTTTCAGTATTTCAAGTAACAATTGCAGAATAACCAATGATGATTGCAACAAATTTTGAAAGGAAATGTATACCTTCGCAAAAAAAGAGGTGCTTTGGCTGCAGTAAAAGGCTAGTAAACACTGTAGAGTAATTATAGCTCAGCTGTCCAATACAATTCATAGTGTTGTGTGAACCTTTAGTATTAAACAATTATTTTCAAATGCAATTTATCAAGAATTTTCTTCTATTTTTCCCTGACTGCACAAATCATCTGCATTCCTGCATGTCTTGTGTTGCAAGATGATGCACAGTATTTAGTGGAAAGAGATAAGGAGCAGCTTTTTAGCTATCTGGCCTGCCAACTGACATTAATAGTGCACTTTTTCCCAGTGAATGTTTGTTTGGGGGTTTGTTTAACAAACTAAGGAGGAGGACAAGATGTGTATTAATGTTTGTAAGTTAGATAAGAAAGTCACTTTTAGCAGGAAAGCTAATTTGGGTTGTTGTTGTTGAGTCTGTGGCTCTTATGTTGTGTAGCAGGATGCTATCAGGCTCAGTGTGACCATCTGCTCTGTTAATGATCAAACGCCATGTTATTGCTTAATTCAAGATATGATTTGCTCCATTGAAATAAGGACTCCAGCTATGTAAGCATATAATGGAACCGTATTTAATCTAAATTATGTAAAACTATGGGGGACCATCATGAAATCAAAGAATTCAAAATACAAATTTCTCCCTTTTGGCATCTGATAATTTCTCAAAGGAGAACACAGGACAAATGATTTAAAGAGATGATATGCTCTAGGAGAGAAAAAAAAAGCTAATTTAATTTTAGTTGGACTTTAAAGTAATTTGACAAACTTCTGAACTTTCATTAACCTTATTAATCTTTATTACTTGTGTTAGTTATTTAGGTTGCACAGAACCCTGGCATAAAGCATGTAGTTCCAAGATTGTCTTACTTTAAAGTACACTTAAGTTAAATTGTTTGCCATGGTTCCAACAACACTGTGGAAATATGTCCCACAGAGACAGAAACACTTTTTGAACGTTTCTGCCTCTGTCATCTCACTTTGCATAATAACTGTGACCCGCTAGGTCGCCTTTATAAATTACTAGCAATCGACATTGCTGCTGTATTAACATGAGTCACTGGGGAAACATGGATCATTGTGAGTCTAATCACTAAACTGACCAGTGGGATCATCTGCCATAAATTCTGTTTTCTTAGAGCTTCCCTCTGAGCAGTCGTAGCCTACATACAAATTAACTTAACTGCCTCCTTCAAATCCTCACCAAGAGGGATTCTACTGTTTGAAGTGGTCAGGCCATACAAGGATCTTGACCTTTTCTTGGTTGCCTCTAGCTGTCAGTTGTCTGCACTCACACAGTAAGCAGCTTGCTTGATGGGTTGTTCTGTTCTCACATTGTGTGGTTGGAATGACATACTTCGACTGCAACTCAGTAGTAATGCATCAAATGCATTTTGAATAGTAAAGTCATGGTTTTCTTGCCTTTTGTAATCTCTATAAGCAAATCTCTCAAGTCAACTCATCTCAGAGATAAAAGGCATTCACACTGCCCTCAGGATCTCGATCACAGCTGTATTCCCATGTCTTACTCAGTAAATTAAAACTGACATATCTGACACTAATTCAGAGCCTAAATTTAATTCATTCCACCTTTAGCAGCCCAGTCAAACTGCTAATGATGCATGTGTCTATCCATATAGATTCACCAGTAAGAATTACTTAATGTCTCGTGCAATTTTTACCACCTGGTCACATCAAACCGATAGTGCTGAAAATCCTGCGGTTTGTTGCTCAGAGTTGCACTGACAAATCTTCATAAATTGTTCCTGAAATGGGAGGCAAGGGGGGTGCAATACCATAGGGTCCTGCCTTTGAACAGTGCTGTATGACTTAAATATTAAACAGGGTAAACATTATGATGTTGAATGTATTTAAAGAGGCAAGAGTAATTTAAAAAGAAAAACATGTTGTTTGAAATATTTGCTGATTTATATTATATTTTTATTTATACACTCTGTCTATTCCTGTTAGGCTTTTTAACAGGCTTACTGCATCCACCCCCCACACTCACATACTGACAGGTGCAGAGATGCGCTGATGGGTTTTAGACGGTTACTAGAGAAGAGAAGTTTTAATAATCACAGATTTTTCAGCCATTTGGTGAAGATTTGGAGACTGTGTTTTCAGTAGATGTTGTAAGACAGATTAAGTTTTGGAGAGAGTGTTGAAGCAGCGAAAAGGTCAGCTGGTCTAGGAAGTAGGTGAGAGAGGTAGTAGGTGAAACACCAAAGACATTGTATCTGCAACCAAATAACCTTTTAATGAATAATACAAATCATACATGTACGGGCCACACAGGCACTATAGCAATGACAGGCCCCAAATGAGATTACAGGATCACTTTTATACCAAATAGGTCATCGCATAAGTATATTTATTCTGTAAGATTTGATAAGGAAAGCTGTTTTCAGCTGTAGACAGTCACAACAGGTTCTGAAACCTTCATGGATAAGTTTTGGGGCATTATATGTCTCTGACACAATAATCGCCACATTGGTTAAAATAATGCTAGAGTGGTTACCGGTATGTGCTGTTCTAAGTTTCTTTTCTCCTGGGTACATGTCCTTTCACCGTCATCCACCATCAAGGCTTTGACTAACAGCTGAGTCAAAGCTGAGTCTCTATACATAAGCGCACAGTTTATATGATTACACATACACAGGTGATCACACAATCATATGATATAATGTTATTTCCCTAACAAGAGTTTATCATCTGCTCCTTTCATATCCTCTCACATTTCTATTGTATTATTCTATTTTGTTTTATCACTCATTGTGAGTGTTAAAAGCTTTATGAGTGGGGAGAGGTTTAAAGAAGTCAGCCAGCAGTTCCTGGCAGTGCAAGGCATTTCTATGATAAAATAAATGTGGGAGTAGTTTAGATTTATCAAGCAGCGACTGATGATTTATAGTTTGTATTGTGGTCAGCTGTGCTTTATCATAGGGCATCATTTTATTTGTGTGTGTTTGTGTGTATGATGTTGGCTAACTAATGCCTGGTGCGTGCTGCACTTCATATTGCACTTCATGTAAGTAGATTCACTTATTACTAAATCCTGATCTATTATGGATCAGGGCTGGTTTAAACATGATGGATCAGCTGATGTAACAGTCCAATTATGTATTTGTTGCATTGAATGCATCTTTAGACTCAGGCAATAAAATGCTGTGGGATAGGGGCCCACTCAGGTTTGGCTGCAGGGTGGGCCAATACATTTGAATTAAGGTATGGCATCTACTGCATCATTACTGTGTATGACATCATGTGCCCATTATTTTGGTAAAGAGCCCTCATAGGTAGTAATGCTGCACTTATACAGTCATTCAGAGATATTATTCAAAATCAACTCCCTGCAGTCAACACAGAGACATACAAACAGATGTATTCATATACATCTGTTAAAACACGCAATCAGACAGGACTGACTGCAATCAGACATTGGCAAAACACAAACACATTCACTTGTACTTTCAGTCTGTCTGTCTCTCTCTCTGTCTCTCTCTCTCTGTCTCTCACTCTTTCTCTCTCTCTCACAAACACACACACAGATGCTCAGGCCTGATTTGTCATTATATCAGCAGAAGCCGTGCAAAAGGAGAAAATGATGGTGTGCTGTTCATGCACTTGGATACACATGTTCCCTGAAATGTCAAAGGGAAGTTAATATCTCTGATGATCACAAGCAGCACAGAGAACATTGCGGAACACAATTGTTAAGCACATAAATTGCAAAAATATACATTACTGTATGTTATTGCTTTGTGTTGCATCATGTTTCTGAATGAGTGTGAATGAATCTATGTCAAATAATAGATCTAGTAAAAAAATGCTATAATTAGTGCTATTATAAGTAATAACACCACAGGGAGCTGGGATGGGGGGAAAATACAATGACAGACTGATGTATGGATTAATATTTAATATTTCCAGCAACCTTTTTATCCTTCAGTCCTGTGTACAAATGATTCATGATCTGCAAAACAAAATCGACTAGTAAAACCTCATCTAGTGAATCAACGAACATATCCAAGATAATGTGCCGGTGCAGTTTGGGGTCATTACAGTGGGGTCTGTTTCCTAATGAAACTCTTTCTCACTGTCATGGTGGCCATCTGTGTGACCTAACTTAATATGCATTCATTTCTTATCGAATCAAATGGAAACATATGGCTGTTAGCCTAGGCAAATGGAACATGGCATTTTCCCTTTCATTGCAATCTTAGTGAATTTGGGCCTCTGGCTAGCTTTGTACAGTGCAGTGTGGGTTGTCATTGTCTGACAAATTTAATCTAGGATTGGCTGCTCCAACTTTTTTACATGGATGGCCAAAGGCAGAAATCTAGCCTTTTTTCAGTGCCATGGGCCAAATATGTTACTGGCTGTTGAAAAAGTTGTAAATATCAGAGGTACATGACATTTGATAAAACCTGAAAGACACACTTTGACAGTTTTAACCTTATCTATTTGTATTTGTAGTATGACATGCTTTTAAAGGCCTACAGCATTACAGAGAGAGAGAAAAAAAACATTGTTGAACACCAGCTTCATGTAAAGGAAGATATTGGTATATTTGCAGCATCTATTAACCCTTTTATTGCACAGCAAGTATCAATGTAAATTTAAATTATTAAGACTTGGAACTAATCCATCGCTAGGGCTGGACATGGTTTTATTTTATTTTTTTTTAACAATAATGCCAATACAATAGAATTTTTATAGATAACAAAATATGTACTATACGATATAATAAACTTTTTTCAAAAGCTCGCCTTACCAATTGAGTCAAAGCTCTCATTAAATTATTGTCTTGTCTCAACACAAGCAGCTATATGATAACTTTACCTAAATTAAATTTTGTGGTACAAATCAGGATGTCACTGTTTGACATTGTACTGTTTTTGATTCTTGATGCTACTGACAAATTGTGGGCAGTACCATAAAAATACTGAGGTTTGACTCACAGCCCTATTTATTAGTTATTTTCATTGAATTTAATTTAAATTATTATTGGCTGCATAAAGGGCCAGTATAAATAATGTGAAGTTGTGTTTGGTTGTGCCGTGTTGCTTTCTGTTGCAGGTACATGCAAATGGTGACTTCCACGTACCATCCTTTAATATTATTATAAATAAGTTAATTTTGGGACATTTTGCTGTCTTTATTTACCATGGTTGTTTGAGCTGGTATGTCCCCTTTGTGTTTTCATGTTAGAGGTTACTGTTAAGCAGCTGACTCAAAACTGAGATATCATAAAAAAAACAACAGAAGTTCATTCTGTTCAGTTTTTAAATTAATGAAGGCTGGTAGCTTTTTGTATATAGGAAATGCTATTTGTATTTTTATCACTCCCAGTGAACAATAACTCTCCAGTCATTAGGCTGTCCTATAATCTAATAATATTTTCCAGAAGGAGGAGGATTGTGACTGTGAAGCCTATCAGGCCAGTAAAACAATGATTTATTCCTTTTCCTGACCATGACATGCAGGGTTTTCCAGGGATAGATGGATGCAGATTATTCTACTATTTAGTTTCCAGGCAGTATACTGTAGCTCATATTGCTTGGGAGATTGAAAAGATATGCAGTTTAAAGCTTTGCTGAATACTAACTCTGCTGGGAGGTTGAGCTAGACATGTGCTTTCTAGCTTTTCCATGATGCCTCCAACACAATCTACTCAGAGTCTTCCATTAGACTTCTGATTCTTCATCTGTTCAGTGGACAAATGGACCATAATAGTGACTTTGTGTTTGTGTGTGAATGCAGAAGCTGATCTGTGATGGAAAAAGGCAAATTAAGTGATCAGTTTAGACATTTGAAGGAATGCATTCAGTGCAGACTAGCAATTATAAATGACTCCCACCATCTCTGATGCGCCATTATCATGTCTGTTTCAAATATGAGAGTTTATCCTTTACTGTTCTCATGCTGCTCTGCAGGACTGTCAGTGGTAATGTGTTTTACTAAAAGCTTCAATGGGAGAATTTTGTATGAAGAAATTATTACTTGTTCTTCTGCCCCTTAGTTAGTAAACTTGATGCATCACACTTTTTGTTGAGCTGTCAATAAGTCTTCTAAGTTGAGGTACCCAGCACCCATAAAGTCTTCACAGTTACTGAAGAAGCACATGGTGAATGCAGCCAATCTGCATTGAAAGACATCAACACAACTTCACTTTGCATTTTACAAAAAGACAGAGAGGACATGTGTTTAGTTTGTCATTTTGAGTTTTCTTTTGCTCACAAAATAGAGGAAGGAAATATTCTGACAGTATTTAGGTTCCTTTTCAACTCTGGAATAATAATTTGATTTACTGGAAGAACATGAATGTTTTCTTTTGTGATCTCGAGATTACAAAGTCACAAATCAGCACATTTAGCTTTGGCCCTCTTTCTTTAATCCTCGCTTTGGTCTGTTTCTGATAGACTTTCTTTGATAGTCAAATCCCAGTTTAACAATGGATCATGTTTATTTGTCATGGTCATAACCAAATGGATGACTGGTGATTTATAAAATATCATATTTGTTTATAAATAATTTAGAGTGAAAAAAGTTTACAATGCTTTCACACACTGTACAAACTTGCACATTGCAAAAATGTATTAATGAGACAAGGCAAGTTCAGCTTTCAGAATTATAAATATTGCCCATAAACGGCAATAATTAATTGGTTACAATAAATAATTGTAAAGTTAAATTATCCTTGTAATTGTCCGCCTACAGCATATAATCTGTTAGTTGGAAAATATAGAATTAAACAACACCCACACTGTAACTGAAGTCAAAGGACTTTCACTTTATTTGCAAGGTTTAGCTCTTTGACTAAGAATTGTATATCAGTGTTAATGTTATCTTGGTTGCTGGGTAAAGAATTTGTCAGATTTGGTTTCATTTGTGCTTTACAGCTGTATCTTCAAATCTTTTTTTCCTCTATTTTTTGTGCGTAACTACAGTAATTGTGTGCTTGGCTCTGAGTGCTGCCAAAACACAGGGGACGCACTCAATAACCTACTGTGCCTGAACGCACCCTGCATAGACACAGTTGGAGGATCGAGGCTGCTGCTCTGCTAACATGCTGCTTTCGCTATGCAGCCTGTGTAGACACTGTGTGAGACAGTGAATAAGAAACTGTTTCAGTATCAACAGTGACATTTTTTTTTCTTATGCTCTTCACGGTGGTCCTCTGACACACCTCCCCCTCAAGACTTTCATGCCAAAACTACACTCTGAAATGTTAAAAAGCTTCATTTTGCAGCTTTAAACAGCCTTTGCTTGTCCACCAAGATGTCAGAGGCTTTTTTTCTGTGGGACCTCTGACAGTGTCCTAGGTGGCCATGGCACATGGCTGTTGTTGACCATTAATTAGTGTAAAGCCCCCCTGCCTACCTGTACCATCTTCCACCATGTCAGAGTTGTTTATTTAGCACAACAGGAACAATTAAGCAGCTGACAAGGCAGCCATAGTTTGAAGTCCTTCCCATTACCTCTACTTGCTTAAAACACAACTTAGTAGACACCTTGCAGCACCCTGCTGCTACCTTGTAACCTTCAGTGGATGCCTTGAACAGCATTTTGTTGCGTGTTAGCGTATTATCATAACCAGATGCCCGTCCTACCGCCCACCTCTGCACATCTTTGAAAAATTAGGTTCAGCCTTGAATATTAAAGACATCGAGGCTCATTTATTTATGGCTGTGTTTGGGCCACCAAGGGATGCTGATTTGAATCTCGTTTGTTAAGCTGTCTATCCTTATCTGTCAGCATCAGAGGATGCAATTTCTCTCTTCCTACCTCATCCTCATCTCCTAAATAGCAGAGATATTTAGAGGTGCTTGACAACTGAGGCATGCAAATTAGCAGTTGATGTATTTCTGTAACTATGTAGGCAGAAAGTAAAACAGGGAATTAAAAAGACTATCCATAAGTTTATTTATTTATTTTGTTTTGTTTTATTTTCTCACCTTCAGCTTGAAAGCTTGGTAAAACATTAGCTCTCTCCATAAGATCCCGTGTATTCTAGGGGCTTAATTTATGTAGCCCTGCCTCTTAGTTTGATGTGGTAACATAGAGCGGCACATTGTCAGCATATTATAAGCTGAGGTCTGTAAAATGAAGTGTAAATACAATGATCCCCCAACCTCATTAGTAAGTTGTAGCTTTGTTATTGAACCACCGGTTTATAATAGCTGTTGTATTTCTGAAGTGGGATGCTGGTGCAATGTGATCCTTTCCACATAAAAACTAATCAGCATTTGACAGCAGAGACTAAACTGGATGGTTATTCTATCTACTGACAGCATTAAAGGCCAGGACTGTGAATGCAATGTCAGGAAGTAATTTGTTGGGTTTTTTTTATCCCGATAGTGCATAGTGAAAGACAACCAAATCTATGTCCAGGACAATGGAAAGACAAGAATATTTGTTTTTTTTTTGCTTTTTTGTGGGCTTCTATTGCCTAGTTTGACAACATCTTTAACATGCTTTATGACACCATGCTTGTTGACATCCCAAATACTGGATTTTCACCTCTGGCCCCTTCCTGTTTGATCACCTTTGGACAGCATGTAGGTTGTGAAAGACAACAAGCTAATATTAGTTGGTTTTATTGGTTCAACATGTAGTGTGTCTCAGGCAATTGGTGATTTGATTTTGTCTTTTTGACGAACAGTTTGTGAACATATAGCCTTGAGTGTGTCAGGGACCATTCTTGTGCATCTCACTATAAATATGGTGCGTCTGGGACAAACATTACTAGTAACCACCACTGGCAAGCTGCCAAGTGTTGGTTTTATATTGTTCATTTAAAACAAACCAAAGCCCCACTCAGGACTTACCGTCACCCACAACAATTGATGCAACCCCAAAGCACAGTCTGAAATGTTATTACTGTAGTTTTTCAAGTCAACATAGCTGAGACCTAGAAATAATCCATTTTTCATTCTTCAGACAGAGATATTGTTTGTGAAACAAGGAAGTGCAATCTGAGTGGTGGCTGATGACTGATGATGGCTGTGACCAATTCTCAACCCACAGGCTTAAGCAGTTTCCTTGGTCACTCATCTCTCTCTCTCTCTCTCTCTCTCTCTCTCTCTCTCTCACTCACTCTCTCTCTCTACCACTCATCAAATGTTATGAAAGAACACTCAGCACACATTTTGAAGTCACAATTGACAATTCACATTGACTTCAAAATGAAGTCAAAGCTTAATGAATCCATTGACTTCACTCTTTATTTGTAATGGTGTGTTGTCATTATATCAGCACAAGCTTTTTTGGCTTACGATCCTTTAAACTGAACCATTGCTTACAGTAAATATGATCTGTTATCTCTGGTTAATTTTGAAAATTGAATAATTTTTTAATGCCCTGAAGTAAATTTATCATGTAATTCATAATAAATAAGAAGACAACGGGGCTCATGCATGAATGTTTTCTTATTTTTCTCTTATATTTGTTGTTGAACAAAGCAGTAAGAGGAAATCATGAAAATCAACATGGGTTTCAACAAACTCTCTTAACTGCCTGAACTCGTAGTAAATTGCTCATCTGAGCCTGATGAATGTCACCTGTTTATTACTAGGTGTGCGTTTGTGAGATGTGATCATTTGTATCATCCACGCTCCTAAAATGTCCATACAAGAGTCCATGTTCCGCTCCGTTCGTGGACGAGTTTCATTCTCAGAAAGTTCACAAAGAGTAAAAAAACTGCACAATTTCAAGTCTTGCTTTCAGAAATCAGAAGACAAACACAGAGCAGAATTAGGAGTGACAGTAGGAGACCTGAAACAATTATAGAATATGAATCCAGCTAACATGTCATCAGAACAGCTCTTCACCGTGACAGAAATAAAGAGGGAATGATTTGATGTGAAGTTAGATGCTAAAGAAACATCTTTGTAAAGTGATGCACTCCATGATGGGAGGAAGTCAAGATGTGACAGTCACAGAGAGGAGAATATTATAGTCTACAAGTGATGTTACACTGGTAAATTTTATTCATACCTAAAACAAAATTCTAAGTACAAGAAAATTGATGAATGCCACAAATGTTCTTAAATAAGTCATTTTAATGCATGAGGCCTATCCTATTAATCTTCTTGTGATGTCTCACATTTATCTTGTGATCTTGGTGGGGAAACACAATAGAGGTCACTCAACATCCAAACTTATTCATGTATTGCTCGTTTAACAAAACTGTCAAATTATATTAAAGTTTTATATGTGGTCAGATATAAATTAAAATAATCTGGTTTTATAGCCCTGATTTGATTTATGTTACTTCCCAGTTATTTATGTAGCCACACCTTCATCTTGGTTTCCAATAAAAACACCTGAAAGTCATTGTAATCATGTGCATTTTATTTTTTTTTTTGCCAAAATGCTGTTGAAAAAAAGGTTGTCCTTTGTCTCTTTGCATTTACACCATGGTAATCTATCTGTTCTTGTCTTTTCCCTGACCAGTGGTGAGTCAGAACCTGGTGACAGACAATGTGTCGGTGGTGGAAGGTGAGATGGCGATCATCAGCTGTCGGGTGAAGAACAATGACGACTCGGTTATCCAGCTGCTCAACCCCAACAGACAGACAATATACTTCAGAGACATGAGGCGTGAGTACCATTATGAGTTGCATTACTGTCACTACTGTCATCTTTTCATTAAGGTATGTTCTTGTGTGTATTTTTAGGGTTGATTTGCTTTGTTAGACTGGAAGTAACCAATACTGACACATGGAGAATATGTAAACTCCACATGGGAAGAACCCAGGTGTCAACCACTGACAGCCATTTACACTTTTGATTTGGAGATGTTATATTTGTTTAACATTATGGCTGTCAATGCCTGGATGCAGAATCAGGGGTTGCTTTGCTACTAACATGTAACATGTAAAAATATTGTTTTTCTTTTTTTGTTCCTTCATTTGGATGTTTGAGCTTCACTATGCAGAATGATATATGCACAGAGTTTGACACTAGAAGGCTGTTTTCACATTCATCTGCTGAAGGAGGAAAGTTTCTTTGTGCTCACCAAAAAGAAGCTATACCTCCAAGCATGATTTATGGCATCACAAATCATGCTTGGAAGTCAATCATGGTCCAGTATGTGACTTAACACAAGTCTGATGTGAAAACTCGAAGCCTCCAGTGCACAAACACTGAGAATGAGTTTTTCAGTTAAGTAGGAGACAAAATTATTGTATATTCATAGATTCTGGTTTTTTACATTAGGGAGAAGGAGGGGATGTCATTTTAAGAATTTTAATGATGTAATTCAACTTTTTTTGTGTGTGTGGAAAAAATGTATTAGACCCAAATTATTATTCAGAGCAGAGTGTTTTCATATGTTTCAAAACATGTCTGGAGGGGATCTCAAAGCTTAAGTAGCTAGCCCAGTGGGACTGCAGGGCTAACTTTATAACACTGGAATAATGTGTGAATGCTCCCAAATCACAATTACAGGAGGTTTTTCCTGTTCCTTCCATTTTGGTGAAATGGCCTGAATAGAGCACTGAGGAGGCTTTAACAGCAAAGCATCATGCTGCTTTGCACATACATAAATATATAATGAGCGAATATTGTGAGAACAGGAATTTGTCTTTGTGACATTTTTGAAACACTGACGACTCCCCATCTAACATATTCAGCAAAAAGACGCACAAGGGACAGTCTTAGAAGACATACAATTTGACAATAAAGTGTACGTAGCATATCCTTTTCATCAGCAAAGGTTTCAGGGTGGAAGAGGATATTATATGAGGAGAAAGTAGGCTGTAACTGGTAACATGATCTTCTGTGAGGGAGAGAGAGAGATCTGTCGGCATTGCCATGTCTTTTATGTGATTGATATTACATATGTTTGATTGCAGCATGAAGCAGTTTGATGTGATCAGATGACATGGAAATCAATCCCAGTGATGAATTTGCTATATTTATGTCAGTTTCACCGGTTCATTTTGCATGGAGTTATAAATTAGTTTAGACATTTAAAGCTGATAAATTAACACAAGTATAAAATGTGTAGCTTAACCAGAGCATGTGTATCGAGCCAGCAGTCAAGTTGTATAACATTAATTAATATTCTCGTACAATACTTGGACTTCATGGGAGCTGTATTAAGTTTGACCCACATGTCTAATGCAGGATTAATATAGAATGAAGTTAATACAATCTAGCAATCAAATTTCACTTTCAATGTGTCTGCTTTGATAAAAAGCTGCTCGTAGCCCTAAACATTTAATGACCGCTTGTGTTTATTCTTATCATGTCCAATTATTGTGTCATCGCTCTAATTAGCTATGTTCAACTGGATATACACTGTTCTGTACTCCGTCTTGACAGGTTTCTTTATTTATTTTTTATTTGTTTTTTCAAGCCCATCTGTGCTGAATTAAACATATTGTAGACCTCTGTAACTATATAACAGTAGAGTTCTGTTGCAAGTACAAAATGTGCAGAGGTTGTTGTGGACATGTTTACTTATTCATTTATAACTCTAAGTTTATATTGCTCTCAGCAGTTTGTATAGTATTCCATTCTCCTAAAAAAAAAAGTGATCTTATGCAAGTAATTTGCATTAGCAAATACATTTTTAAAGAAAATATTTTTGCCAATAACAAAGTTATTGTATATGGAACATATCTGCAAAATTTTTACTGTATTTAATTTATTTTCTTACAACATGCACTACTGGTTACTACAGCATGATAAATGTTTAGGCACTTCAATGCACTCGGTTAAGGTTGGGTCAGATTATGATTGTTATCTAACCTTAACTAACTGTGGACAACGCTTGGGACACAAGACATAACCCACAGTTTCTATTCTCATTCTGTTTGTTTCAAAAACAAATTAGTGGGTTATAAATATATTTTATAGGAGGCAGGTTATTCTGAGAGTCTTTTTAATGGTTTATGTGTGCCATCTAAAAGTACACCTGTACACAAGACAGGGTGAGTTTGAAGTTTGGAGTGGAGACGTGGAGTTTAGCTGTTATTTTAGCTACTGTTTGCTGCTTTAGCTACTGATCCTCCTGCTGCTCTGTCTGCCTGACCTGTGTGAGTGTGTGAGTGTGAGTATGAGTGTGTGTGTGTCTAACCCTACTCCCACATACTGGTACTAAACAAAGATGCATTGTCCAACAACTGATGGAAACCCAGAAAGAGCAGAGAAAGAGATGTTCAGTTTTTTTATATTTGGAATTTTAATGAAATTGTTACATTCTATCATCGCCAGTTAAAATGAAATTAAATCTAATTATAAACATTATATAATTTCATGACATCACTGTCAGTGTAATTAATGTTACCTTTGTATAATGTTCAGCGTCTTCTTGCAGCCATTAAATCAGGGTCAAAATCAGTTCAACCTTGGTGTCCCTTTTTTTAAAAAAAATAATCTTAATAGTGATCAGTGATAATAGAAAATAGATCAGTGACTAATCTAATAGTCACTGAAAAATAATAAAAATGAATAGTGATGAGACTTGATGATACTATTATTGATTTCAATCGCGAATACGCAAAGAAATGAAAACAAAGTCCAAAGGCAACATACAAAACACAGTCAGTATGTTATGTATGAATTTGTGTGTGTGTGTGTGTGTGTGTGTGTGTGTGTGTACAGGTAACTCAGTAGCAAACAACAGTGTTTTTTTTTTTTTTTATTGTCGTTTTGATTTGAACACAGTCAGAAACACAAAGACCAATTTGCAAACACAGCTGGACTACAGCTGGAATAAAAGTAATAATTGAAAAGAATAAAATAATATATTAGTTTAAAAAAAAACATGAAATATGCAGGTGTAGAGGACCTTGTCACCTGCCATTAAGATTTCCATTATGTATAAATTGTATGTTATTCAGAATGGAATAACATACAATTCTTACATTTTACATATCACACATCATGCCTTTACCGAACACAGGTAGTCTTTTTAAAATACATTTAAAATGAAATAAAACAGATGATTCTATGTCATATAATTCATACAGTTTGAGTAGAAATAACTCTGTGGACTAGAATAACGTTTTAATGGTATAATACTAAGATCTATAAATAACTTGGAGCCTCAGTAGTCAGCTGGAAATGAGCGAATGAGGAGCAGTTGTGGGAATCAGAACACAGTGATGTTGCCATGCTAACAGGAGACACTAGTGCAGTATCTGAAACATGAAGCACAACAGTGATGACACCGTTTGAAAGAACACAGTGCTCTTAGGCCCTTTTTCAGATACAGCAGGCAGAAAAGCTGGTTAACACAGTGGGGCATCTAGCAGATTAAGAATTTTTTTTTTTTTTTTTTTACACAGAAAACATGTCTAAACGAACTGAATATTGGACTTGCATACATTACTGTGCAAATGTTTTAGGCACTAAAAGTGAGGATGCTTTCAAAAATAACTTCAAATGTCTTAAAAACAGCATCAGTTCTTCTAAATACACTTATGCACAAGTGTTTTTCGTGGTACTTGGCAAGTGGCAGTTCTTCTGTGGTTTTACGTGTCTCTGCTGCTTCTGTCTCTTCACATGTAATCCCAGACTGACTCCATGATGTTGTGATCAGGACTCTGTGGGGGCCAAACCATATGTTGCAGGACTTCTCTTTCTTCTTGTCTCTGTAGTTCGACATTTGAAGTTGTTGTTGTGCTGCAGAATAAATTTGGGACCAATCAGACACCTCTATGAGTGCATAATGGATAAGAATCTAATCATCCGAAGTGCCTAAACCTTTTCACACTACTGTACGTCGAGTGGACAGAAACACTTCAAGTGAAAACTAATGTTACTCTGTGTCTGCTGGATATGGAAGTGGGCAGTTGTTTGCAAACATATTCGCTGTAACAATTTAATTTTGAAATCTCTCTTGTCCCTATTGATCAAAAATGGCTCAGTCTGGCTAATATGAGACTGGAAAAAAATGGAAGAATATATAGAAAATGAAAAGCAGCAAAAGAGAAAGATTAAAGTTTAATTTGTAAATTCCTGTTCTAGAGTGTCTTGTAGTGTTTCATTTAATACTATAAAACCTCCTTCTGACATAGTATGCTCACACAGTGCTGTAACATTAAGCTGCATGTTCAGTATAATTAGCTCCCCAGATGTTATAGCATGTCTAACATCTCTGAAAAAGTACATTTCTATATAATGTGACCTTTTTAATGAGTAAAGGTCTTGAAGCATAAGCAAAAACACACACTATAGATGCACTCATGACTTTTTTATAACTTTTTTTTTTTCTACTGTCTAATCCGCCAGTGGCGCCAAGGCCCCCTGCCAGGAGAGTGCCAGGCCCTCTTCCACATTCACCGTCATCTCCTTAGTCATGTTTACGGCCTTACAAACACACCCCCTACATATTATACAAGGGCACACTCGCTGAGAGTCCTTCATACGTATGCTAAACTGAGCTTGGTATTTATCTGTTGCTGTTGTGCCAAGCGACGGTGAGCCAACTCCCACAAGCTGACTGTCAAGGGCAAGGTGTTCTTTGACGGGGAGCTCCTTGATCTCATGTGATCCCTCCCAGTCAAGTTTGCCGCAGCTGCACTGCTTCATTATGACATGGCCTCCACCAAGCTGCCTCAAAACAAAATTGCCCCCTTCAAAATATCACATCTGCCATCTTCGTCTGAAATCCACAGTGGTCGATTTTGTTTGTGAGTGTGAGATGGAGAACAGGAGGGAAAGGAAGAGAGAGGAAAGAGTGCCTTGAACACTGGCTGTAGTTACTTGCAGAATAACTTGACATGGTCATTGATTAGTCATCCTACCACTATACTTCATGCCCAACCAAAGCAGTTCTTATGCACTCCTCAGTTCTGGTAAGTTTATCAAGTTCAAATGTCTATGAGATTCACAAGAGGGATGGGTTGCACTGTATTTTAAAGCATCTTTATGGCATTGCTCCAGATGCTGAAAAACACCACTCAATAAAGACTATTCCATATCCATAAAATAGAGGACTTGCAAAAGAGAGAATTAGAAAATATATGTTTTTAGTTCCTAATATGGGTCAATATCAAAGCACATTGGTTTATGCATTTCCTATAATACAACTTGATAGTGTCTTTGAAATTCAAACGCCCACATCTTTCAAACTCCTTGACTCACAAGCGGGGTGTGTAGCTCCTTACTCTACAGCTTCTGCAGGGATTGTAGTGATCTCTTTTGGGAGGTGGTCTTGTGTTCCCCAAACCAAGATAACTTAATCAGCGGGTATTTTCCCAGACTTAACAAAGCTCCTCCAGAGCCAGAGAAGACATTATACAACTGTTTTCACAGGCTGACTAGTACTCTCCATGACTGGTAAAATGATATCTAAAGTTGGGGTGCTCCTTAAGGTTTTGCTGTAGTGCAATTTGAAGCAGTTATAATATCCTGTAATCCCCTGCACTGCCTTCAATAAACAGAATATTCTTGTTAACAGATTTTCCACCAGCAAAGCAGTGTGAGAACATTGGTTCACCGTGTTCATCTCACACAAAGCAACAGCATTGCTTTTATGAAAAGACAAATATAAAGCTTTAATAGAGATTGTTGTCTTATTTCACTATTGTTAGCAACAATAGGCACAGATGGTGATGTCTCCACAGCAAACTGACCTGTGAACAATGAAAAAAACTGTGCTCCATTCAGACTCAGAAGAAGTGAACATGCAGCTGATTGTAGATCAAACTGCTGTATGTTTCTTAGCAGGATACTGCATACACTTCTGTTACTCAATTTCAGACACAATTCTTACAATAGCTAATGTTATTTCTGTGGTATTTACCAATTTTATCTTTGCATCACATTAATACTAATAATATAAAACCAATTAGCCAGTATTATAAGCAGCAAGTACATTGTTATATTTAACATAACAGACTTGACTTACACCCAAAGTCTTTGAAATGCACAAAAATATATAACTTGTTGATAATTAGAAGGCTCATTATTATTATTAGGAGACGTCTACAGATCAACCTTTCATTATAAGCTAATATTTAAATTTCTCCCATCAGATTGACCATCAGCTTGCATCACACTTCTTACATTTACTTCATATTTGCAAAACTGTTTTGCCTTCTAGCGTCAATAAAGTTGATGAATGAATATGCACAAGCATCTAATAACACTGCAGCCTTTGTGCCTTTTGTAATAAAGTTCAATTAGTGAAACGATGGCTGTAACACACAATTCTACATTTTAGCCAAAATCTGTTTTGGTTTCTTCATGTCTTTCTTTATACTTTGGGTTGACTCATTCTTTCTTCTTTTTCAACACACTTACTAAAGCAAAGGAAGTTTTTTTTTTTCAAATACACCATCTAAATGGTCTCTGTTAGAAAAAGTTAAGAGGAACACTTGAGCACTCATGCTCAAATGCTGCCCTTGTTCCCCTGCGGAGGAAGGGAAGAGTTGCAACTTCTTAAGCAGTGGGTGATCAGTCTACTGAAGGTCAGCAAGGTTCAGGCTAAAAGGCCTTATGCGAAATCAGTTTAATGAGGCAGCTTGGAGGAAAGGAAAATAAAATAAAACAGTCCCACACGAAGGATATGATTGGATTTAGCAAGGAGAAATAATGTGACCTGATTATTATTTTAAATAATTGATATTGCAAGAAAAATGCAATTGCAATTGAGTTTTCTGTGATCACTGAAAAACAATTTACCAAATCAACCCATTGAAAATGAATGAGTGACAGAGCTTCAGCAGTGTTTTTCTTGCACAAGCATGAGTAGACAACAGTGTCTTACCTTATCCTTGACGATCAAAAAAGCTGTGATCTACACCGTGTGCAAGCCACATGAAACATACCACACACTGCCTTACTGTCATGTCAGCACTCATACCGAAGCTTTTGGCTCTTTTTGAATCAGAAATGATCTGTTGTTGCTTGTTACCCGGATCTTTAACAAGAAGTAACTGTTGGATCATCTTCACACTTGAAAGGGGCATGTTAATGTCAAGTAGAAACAGCAGGAGGGAGTCCAACTGGAACAGGCTGGCTGAGATAGACAAGTCTTTTCCAAGTCACCCTTGATATTTCAAGCAGCACTTATTGTGCATCAATCTTTAAATGTGAGAAGCATTTTATTGGATTTACAGCTGGAGGTGAAGTGATTTATGCCATTTGGGGTCAAAACCCACTCAAAGCAACAGAGCCCTGATACATCATCGTCTTATCATGTTATTATGTGCTAACGTGTTGCCAAGCCATTTCCTATCTAGACGTCCAGCAGACAGAGAACAGTGTGGGCATCGCTGTGAAGTTGTCTGGCCATCTGACAAATGCAAGTCCAACATTCACACTCATTTTTGCTTCAGTACAATCCTGCCAATTTGTCTAAGCTTTTCTGATGAAAACGGTAATCAAAACCACTGAGCTAAAAAAAGAGTCCACAAGCTTCATGGAACTACAGAGTTGGATAATAATTTTCAGTCTTTTCGTCAACATTGATATTAAAATATAGTTGAGTATGAATGTGGAAGATAACCTAGCAGTTTCCTACTTGCACGAGTAAAATGTGTAATTTACTTTGCTCTTCATGACTGTTTCAGACTGCAAGTGAATCACATGTATTAAGGCCAAATTTATGAAGCTACATGTTACTGGCTAGATCATATTTAATCAGAATACAAGTCAAGCGAAAATGTGTATAACACAAGGCAACAAAGTGGGAAACGGAATATTTGTTAAACATAACGTTATTTATTTAAAGGACAATTCCTTTAATTCATTAGTAAATGTGTCTGATAGTTGCATTGCTAATGGGTAAATTAGCAAACTTGACATGTGTATGTTTGTATTAAATTAGATATAATAATGATCTCCACAGGGATCATCAGTGTTTACAGTAAATAATGATGAGATGCATCTCAAACAAACAAGATATGCATAAGAATTGGAAAATGAGAAAATGGAAATTTAATTATAATCATGGTGTAATTATCATTTTTATAAACATACTATATTATATATTAACATGTGAGAAATTATTCAACAAAAAAAGCTGTCTAAACAGAAATGTTCTCTATTGAAGCAGAACTTATTACTGAAAGATTAATAATATGATTAATAATGTCATGAGATGAAAAATCCAATGTGAAATGTAATAATAATAATACAATAATAACAACAATACTGAGAGGAACATGAGGACAGGCAATCTTTTATTCCAATCATCGATGCCAGAGAGAAAGATAAACCCTTGCGAGTCTTAACTGCTGAAGCTCCTTGTGTTGTGGATTTAGGTGGTGACTACACAGTGATTTGAAAGTCTGGACTTCACCTAGAGTGGGGAGGAGGTTGGTTGTAAGAATGTAATTACCCCCGCCCCACCCTATCTCACCCATTCTGACACTCAATAATAAAACTTTGATGTGCTCCTCTCAAAAAGTAGCGGTAGCCACTAATCACAATTGATTGCAGCCACTTAGGCGAGCTGCACTCATCATCTCCTGCTCTCTCTGGATGGGAGTCATCTTCAGCTGAGGCTGGAGGAAAACTATTCAGATGAAATGCAGAGAGAGAATGAAGGTGAATCAAGAGAGGAGAAAAGAAAATTTAAAATGAATTAAAATAATGTCAGTGGAGGTGAAAAAACAGGGGGAGGGGTGGGGGGGTTGTTTTAAATTTTATTTTGTTTCAAGTCTCATCCACTCTAATTTTCCCTTTATGGTCACTGAACTTCAGTGCAGCCTGACAGATGATAGATGATAACTTGTGTTTGCACAACCTGTTTTGAGACTCATAATGAGCCTTTGCCAATTTTTTTCTCCATTTGAATGTAACTTTTGGCCAGCACCTTGCATGGTAGCTCTGCCGCCGTCAGTATGTGAGTGTGTATGTATGCGTGGGTGAATGAGAGGCTTTTGTAAAGCACTTTGTCCTGCTCAGGTTGCGCAAGTGCTATCTATATGCAGTCCATTTAGCATTTAAAATTCTAAGTGCTGACTGGTAATATGAGATGGGACATGATCCCAAGTGGGTCAGATTCAAACATTAAAAGATAGGTTTGTGTGTGTTGACGTCTATCTCAATAAAATCCTTACTAAAATTGTTGCAATATGTATGTTTAAAAAGTTATTGGCTGCTGTAATCATCCCTCCATACGGGCCACAAAGCACTTACACCATTAAAAATGGGGAACAAAATCACAAGTCCTCCATCTGTTCAAAAATGCACCCAAAGGTTTAGCCAAAGCTAATATAATGTTGTCAATCAACTGGGTATCTTTGTTTTGGCAGTCGCTGCAGGTTTGTTGCCACGGTGTTTTTTTTCTTGACATGTAACTACATGTCTCAGCGAGGAAACACTGTTTGGGGAAAACACAAAGAGGGTATTTTGTACTTAAAAGAACAAAATAAAAGTCTAAATATCCTTTAACTCACCCGTTCACATACCCATAAATCCACATATTTAGTGTACTGCACTTTAATTAGACATTTGAACTTTCCTTCAAATGTGTGGAAAAATTAAATACTCAAACTGTAATGACCTGTTCAAATTCAAAATTTGCAGTCTGTAAGTGCAACAGACCATTTAAAGTAGATTGCCTTGTGACCCAGCAGAGGGTGTTCTTGAAATTTGCTTGACCTATTGCATGCTCTTTGACCCATCAGTAAAGTGAGCTAATAAATAAAAACTGGAGAAGGACACTAGCTAGCAAAGCTGTGCTAATTAGATAATCATGAAACCAAAGCATCTGGGAAGCAGTGTTCATAAATACCAACACTGTTTGCCAACTTTGTAAAAAAAAAAAGTCACAGCAAATTGTATCTGACACATCAGGGTATATGGGTTGTGTTCAAATTAATTTAAACAAATGACTTGTTAGTTCAAATCCATTCGCACTTGACTTTTTCCAAAACAAAAAAAATGACAGCTGCACTCTATTATATACTACCGCTGCACTCAGTGTTGACACTGAACATGTTTTCCTCAACTGGTTCTTTTCCTAGTTTGGTGGTGCACATTCAGAGTATTGTGTGATATTATGCATAGCAAGCTCACAGCTCATTAAAGCAGGCATGCTGTTTACCAGCAATAATCACCATGACCATTTTGGCGCTATTATTTTTGCAAATGTACTGAAATACCAGTTTGTAAAATTGGTTCATTGTGCTCAGATAGTTGAATAAGACAAATAAGGAACATATCCAGAGAGGAAAGTTGGACTTGTCAGCTACCTTGCAAAGTCCCCTTGACTGTAGTTTAGGACGGATCTACTGTACTGTCTTATCAGTGTGTTTAAATTTGCTACATCGCCATCAGCTCTAAAAACCTGACAGATCAGATAATTCACAGCCTTTCAGTGTTTGGACAGACTTCTCCTATCCAGTGACTTGACTATCAATTACCGTTGTCAGGCATCTGTGATGTCCTTCTCATGCTATCAGATATAATAGAACAACAGAAGAAGAACAGGGCAAAAAGAGCATGAAACTAAAGGTCACCCTCTTTTTTTGTCCAAAGTACACAAAGAGGTATGAAATGTGTATTGCAGTATGCTGTGACGTAACAATAAAAGAACTGTCTGCAGTGATGTCTTGCTTTTTTTCTGAAATGTCCCACTGTATTCAGCCCTGCTGTTGAACCAGATTGTTCTCCATCATCTGTCCTTGCCAGACTGCTACAATGTCCCAGCGTTTCTTTTCAATGTATATTGAAAATGGTAAATGGACTGTACTTGTATAGCGCCCATTCACACACATTCATACACTGCCCTCAGGAGCAATTTGGGATTATGAATCTTGCCCAAGGACACATCGGCATGTGGACTGGAGGAGCCAGGAATCGAACAACCAGTCTTCCGATTAATGAAAGATCCACTCTACCTCTTGAGCCACAGCCTCCCTTTGAGAAAAATTATTCAGCTCATGCTTAAACAACAATGCCTTTTTAGAGGTGATACCTTATTATGAGATATTTGAGAAATGCTGTTGTGAAATGGTTTTTATCTGATTGGCAAGGATTTCTCAAATTGTTGACATAGAAAATATATTTATTTCAAATAAATAATGGAAGTTCCCCAGTGCAAAGTGTGAGTCAGTAAAGAAAGTTATCTTTCATATATATTTTTTCTGTCCGTAAGTTAAAAAACAGACAAACAAACAAATAGAGAGGAAGACATTTAAAAGAAATTCCCTACATTTCTGGCAGGTTGGGCAAAGGAACAGGTGATTAGTTCTTGGTTTATTTCTGAGTGCAGGTGCAGGGATTCTTTTTTATGTGTTTGTCTTTTTATGTGATGTTAGTCGCACATCAACATATAGTTTTGAAGGATGCCATCTAGCAGTTGTAGTAATTATGACCCCCAGCAGTGGAGATGGCATATATACTGTATGTGTTGAGACATTTTCAGATTCAGAGGAGGAGAAGGGGTGGATGAAGGAAATTGAAAAAAAAAAACACTATTACTACAATAGTCCCTTAACTTTAACCCTGTGGTTATTATTGTAGTCATGAAAACGAAGATTACCTGACCATAAGTTCACACCTCATATTCAATCATTCAAACAGTTCTGGTGTTGTGTTAATTGATTGACCTATCACAGCTTTGTTACCATGGTTAACAGTGGGGACATCATTTTATAGCTATCTAGATACCTAGCTACATCCATGAATAGCACCACAAAATGGCAAAAAGCATGGGTGAGAATGATTCATCTGTACAGGTTGACCTAATGAACTCTTCAATCTCTGTGTCTTTGATTGACATAAAAAAATGTTAAGATAGTTAAGTTGGCGAAACAGATACATCACTCACTGTTGTTCATCTTGTTGTTCAAACCAACCAAGTGGAATGAGCTTTGTGAAGCATTTCATGGGCAGCTAAAATTAAATCTTTTAAGAGGGCTGTATAATGCTGGCCAGAGAGATTTTTACAAACATAATTTTCCTTCAAAGCAAGACGAGTCAGTCCTACAGGGATCACATCATCTGTAGAGCAATGAAGATAGAGAGCCGAAAGAATGAAGAGGCTCTTCTCTCAGTAAAAGTACAGTCAAAAGGTGATAGGCAAACTGCAGCTTTAATGGAAGAGCTGTATTTTCCAAACCATTTCCTCAGTTGAACTTTGCGTCTGCTTCCCGTCTCTTCTTTAAAGTTGTGCTGGCTTGTACAGTTTTCCTTTGGAGTCATCAGACCTCAAACTTACCCACCTTCTCCAAAGAGGAAAAGGTGAAATAAGCTGGAACTTAACAGGAAACTCAGGTCACTCTAAAGGAGAGATGAAATGGTTTGGGCTATTCAATTGTGCCAAATCTGGTTCAATTGCTATATTTGTGTGAGAGGTCAGACTATTGTTGCTAATAGCTTCAATTTAAATCCACAAATTATTGATAATTTTCCCACATCTAGCCATGCCCTCAGCAAGTACAGCATTTTAGGAATTTAGTTACCTACTGTAGCAGACTCTTACACTGAAACAGAGTCTGTTTCCCCTTTAATAAGGAAAAAACAGTTTCCACTGTACTAGCTACATTGGATTGTAGAGATATCCTGCGTGCACCGTGCTGCCACTGCCTTTAAACCATTGGACGCCGTTTATCACAGTGCCCTTCGATCATTTATCTCCATCCTAACAGTAGGGAAAAAAGTATTTCTCCCTCCGGAGAAGCTCTGCCTCTAAAAACAGGTTGTATTCTTTCTGCAGTGTATATTTATAAGGCAGCATTGGCATGTTTGAATCTGGGAACATTTAAATTAATTAAATCATTAGGATTAGAGGCTGACCTCTCATTTTAATAAGGGCTAACAAGTCTTTTGAATGAGCCACACTAATTAGGGGTATATTATTCATGTGCCACAATACAGGCTTCATTGTGCTAAGACAAAAGAAACTAATAGCTGCGCTAATGGAAACCAACCATTTAGGGGTTTTGGTGAATGTGAGGATCTTGTATGGGGAAGAAATTAGCATTTGCATGAAAAATAGCCCTGTTGTCTATTGCTTTTTCAGACATTTGCTCCAGCTTTTCCTGGTTTGTTTGTGCTTCTTCTTCTGAGGTATTTGTTTTGAGTGCTGTGAGCAGACCTTTCAGGCAGGATGATCAGCAGCAAAAAAACAGCAGCAGAATTTATCATGTACAGAGCACCCACATCATGACTCTTTTTTTTTCTCTTTGGCCATAAAAGAGCATACAGGAGATATATGTTGAGGTTGAATTTTTCGATGCAGATTTTTTTCTCCCACATCTTTTTCCTTAATGTGGTGTCGAAAGGGCTCATCACCAGTCCGCCTTATGGTATCACTTAAAATGCTTCTGATGTTCTTGTTTAATGATGCATAAAATCAATTGTGGTGATTAGTATTCTTGCTCCTCACTGGTATTCTCCTGCTCTCTATTTTTCATCCGTCTCAATCACTCTCTCCATGTCTATCTCTTGACATTAAAGGCAGATACTGTATGGTTGTTCAATGGTGTCGTCTTCCTCCTGTTCATCACTTCTGAAATGCTCGTGAAATCATAATGTAGCCGGGTGGTTTTTCTATCTGGTTATGCCTGTTTTGAGGTGTTCTGTGTCAGAAGTCTTTGAGAAAAAAGCAAAGCCAGAGGATGAGTACACAGATCTATACTTAGAGGGTGCATAGTGCAAAGAGCCTGGAGTTTCTGTCAATCAGAGCAGAATTTATCAGCACATCGGAGGGGGATAGAGACAGGTACGCTTTCATCTTGACCACATGTTGTCATTCTACATTACAGATGATGGAGTGTGCTTAGGTTGGTGGGCAAACAAGGTTAGGCAAGATGAAAGTGGCTACAGATGAGGAAGAGACAGGATTTATGGATTTGTCCTCAATTCCTCCGTAGGCCAACTAAAGGACAGCCAAGGGTAATCCTCTGTTAATACAAACCATGTTGTTAGCATGTGCAGTGTTTCTGCACCACATGACATGCTCTTGTTTTGGTTCGAACAGAAACTAGTTATCAAGGTGTGAATTGTGTCTTCTGCTTTCATTTTCTCTCCTCTTTTTTTTGTTGTTGCTATATACTGTAACATCACTTTGCTCTGTGATCGATTGTTGTTGTGTAATTAGGGAGTTTTTTTCTCTCTCTTTGAAAAGTTTTTTGAAGCATGCTTGAAGTTGTGATGCACATGAAGCAAAAATACTTTGTGGGAAAACATAAAAACTCAAAGAATCCTCTGATAAATTAAAAAAAAACATACAAAAGACAATGATGAACCCTTATCAGTATTATATTATTAATTGTCTAAATTATATAATGATAATAAAATGAATGTAATCTTGTGCTAATCTCATTGGATAGTCTGGATTACTAATTATTTATAAAAAGGCAAAAATGCAGAATATTTCCTGTTTACTGTTGGACCAAAAAAGCAACTGATGAAAGGAAATTGGGATGACATTTAAAAGACCAAATGATTAATTAAGAAAATCATTCACAGATAAATCAATAATGAAATCAGTAGTTTGTTCGCTTTATCGTACATTATGATTCAAACCTTAAAGAAAACCTGTAGCTCAGTACAACTTGAGTTTTATTTTCTCACCATAGTAGTTGCTGAGATCATGGAATGCAATAATGCTACAAATAGGTCTAGTGGGGCAATACACACTAACAGAGAGACAGTTATATAAGTGTTAATCTCCAATTTGGTCAGCTTTTCCAATAGGTCAAATCAGAGCTCTGTAGGTGGGATTAAGAAGGGACGTCATTGTACTATGCCGGAGCCAGACAAATGGCTACATCCATAAAAATAGCAAAAGAAAGATTAGATGAACACAGACGTAGAAGTTGTTGTAGTCTCCTGTAGAAGTGGACATACAGAAATAACAACTCTTACATTGTGCATATTCCTATTATTGACATGAAAAATGTACTTCCATATTGGCTGAAAATGATGTAGGTGGAACAAATACACCGCTCGCGACTGCTCTTCTGAACAGAAACTGGCTAACATGAGCATAATGTCAAGTTGCATGAATGAAGTGAAATGAAATCACTATTCAGTCTGAGTAGTGGGTGACAGACAAACAGTTGGAATGGTGAAGAAAAACATCTTTGTTCTCACGATCAAGACGACAAACAAGGAAAACAACAATGACAAAGAACTAGAGCTAAAGATGGTTGCTGTGAAGACCTGAAAGATCATGGAAAAATGCCAAAGAATATGGAATCTGCTGATGTAGAGCTCAAGTATAAAGAAAACACAACAAAATCCAATATCCAAATATTCAAACAGTACAAAAGGGTAACTTTTATGTGTGGATTTAATTACAGCATTAAATATTACTTTTTCCACTGCATATATATTTTATATACATATATGCACCTCCAGTAGGTATAAATATGCCAGAAATTATGTTAAAGAAAGCTGCTTTGTGTCTTTCTCTTTCAGCACTTAAAGATGCTCGCTTTCAGCTGGTGAACTTCTCAGACAACGAGTTGCGGGTGTCGCTGTCTAATGTCTCGCTGTCAGATGAGGGTCGATATGTTTGCCAGCTCTACACAGACCCCCCGCAGGAAGCCTACGCTGACATCACCGTGCTAAGTACAATAACAAAACACACACAAATACATATACAAACAAACGGTCAATGTTATTGATAGCAGGCTGGTAAAGACAATTAATCAACATTGAGACTCTAGAAGACAGCGTATACACATCTTGAGCAACATGGTTGCAGCTCAGTTTAAGTGCGAGAGAGCAGCTAAAATGATGCTTGATTTGGAAGAGAAATTTGAAATTTCCTTAATTATGGCTCAGCAATATAATGTGAGTTTTAATGTGTGCTCTTTTTTACATATTTTTGTTTGTTTCTTGTTTCATTTTTGTTTCTTCATATGGACATAATCAGCATGCTTGTTGCATGTTTTTAGATTTGTTAAATGTAGTCATACTTTCTTGTAAATGTAATTAATAAGTAACAGCAATAAATATGTAATCAAAATGTGAACAAAACACATTTATGAGATCATATGTTTCCAAAAAGTTCAGTGTTAGCATATTGTACTAATTAACATATCTAATTAACATAATATGCTTAAAATGCTTCTGTGTCAGGTCTGTTCTCTACATTAGCTTGTAATACTGAGGTTGTAGAATGGAGTGCTATATTCCCCCAGTGTTTACAGACTTGTGTTTGTGTCCTGTTCTAGTTCCTCCAGGTAATCCCATCATTGAAGCCCGGGATGAGATCCTGAGTGAGGGTAACGAGACGGAGATGACCTGTACTGCTATGAGCAGTAAGCCTGCTGCCACCATCAGATGGATGAAGGGAGATAAGGAGCTCCCAGGTAGGTCTCCTCCACATCCAAAGAGAAAATCTTTTGTCTAATAACACAATCAGGCACTTATGTAGTGCAGAGCATCTGAGTTAAAGTTCTGTCTACGTTTTGATTGCTTATCTGTAGAACGAATACCTCTGTGACACAAGCACATTGTGTTTCATGAACCAGGGAAAAGGGGCTATAAAAGACATGAAACTCTTCCAGCATCTATTGTTTCCCTGGCTTTGAAAAACACAGAACTGTGCATAAATTCCACTAAAAGCTTGTGCAAACAAAAAAAACCATGTATTCTTTTAAACTATCCTGATTTTTAATCCTGTCGATGTATTCCTTACCCAACAAGTCCTCCAAATTAAACAACATAATACATCCTTTGTCCATGAACTTCAGAACCACATAGAAGCTTTTTCAGATCGAAACAGCGTGGTTTTGGTTTAACTCACTCTTTTGAAGGTTAGGGGACAATCATTGTCTTGCTTTTGAAAAAATCAACTTGTGGTTGAAAAAATGCGAACGACCATGTTTTCTGTGCTAAAGTCTGATGTTGCAGGCTTAAGTTGTTAATTATTGTGTATGCTGTGTTGGTCAACAAGGAATGAAAATAATTCCAAGAGAAAGGTATTTTATTTCATCACTAACATTTGTTTTCTAGTACCTGTTACCCATATCCAATATGCTCTTGTACAGGAGTTTCAGTAGAGGTGTGTACATTCTCCTGTCAAGTCCTGTAAAAATATAACTTTTGCATGGACATATGCATTGTTTGAGCCCCCATGCCATGTGTGTAAATGAACCATTTTTTGTGCCAGCTTCTTTCTTCCGTTGTTGGCTCTCTGTATTTAATGCTTGTATCAATGCTGTTGCTTTTTAAATGGAGCTGTGCTGCGACTTCAAATAGTTTCCATTAAAGCAATATGGATATGGACTGGTGGCCAGAGCCTGTTGGCACCATGACAACTTTCATGCCTTCATCAAAGGTAGCAGAGCTTTAGAAGTCTAAGCAAAGCTCAGGGGTGAACAGGCCTCCTGCCAGGCAGCTCCACCTCAGAGCCCAGACAGCAAGCTTTGTAAAGACTTTGAAACAAAGGTCCTAATCAGAAACTGTGTAGAAGGCCCTGAGCAGCGTCACCTCTACACTGCAGCACATTAAACCCTTAGTGGTCAGCTCAAAAAGGCAAATGTTGCAGGGTGCCAAGGTCAAAGCACATTGTTGGCTTACAACTAGCTTGTAACATCACAAAAAATTGCAATGCTGTGCTTCTCCTGATCAGTGCATACAGGTAGGTATTGGCAATGCTTAGTCTGTAAGTATAGGACAGCCAAAGGTAATGCTCCTTCTGTACCTTAAGGAGGTAGAGCAGGGTTTTATTTTGTGGTGTGTTAAACAAAATGTTCTAAATTACTAATAAAAAGTTCTAAATAAGTAACAATGAATTGAATTGAAAGAGGTTTGGACTTATTGTCCCATTTATTGGTATTAAGTTTATACAGTTAGGTGAACCCAGGAGGACGCTTGGTTACAGTTCCATCATATTATTCTATGTATCTTTATACTCGCCCCCCAGACACACTTGGTTGAGATTTTCTAGTTTCAGCATGTTTTTATTTGGTTTTAGTAATATCCCCCTCCTTTACTGAATATCCAGCACCTCTTGAACTGAGCTTTCAAACAATACTCATTTGCTTGTTTTATTGAATGGCAAAAAACCCCTCAACCCCATGCCAATTCTGTTTTCTCACACTTGTTGGAATTGATGGCCATTTACAGAATAGGTTTGGCACTCTTTGAGGTTACGCAATTGATAGATTTTTTTTTTTTTTTTTTAGGATAACATAATACCCAGTGGTACTTAAATGCTCACCTTTCACAACACTGCTTTGGGAGCATGCCATATACTTTCATCCAGTTTCACCACAGGTGAAAAGGTGAAACAGCCTGAAACAATTTCAAACCCGGTAATGAAATCCGTCTTTTATGGTCATGTTGCACTTTGCAAATACAACTTAACTGACATGATTTTGAGCATTTCAATAACGTCAATTTTGTTGACAATGTCAAGCGAGTTAGCAGCCATCGTAATGCTTGCTCTTTAGGAAACTCTCTGAAGGGTGTCAACTGACTCACAGTAAGTTGACACTGCAGCAGTGTTATAAAATGAAACCTGGTATTGCTCTGCTGAAGCTGAAAATGTGAAAGACAAAAGAGTGCAAGAAAATGAAAGATGGGAAGAGAGAGAATGGCTAAGGGTGGGGTCCTGACACGAGGGCAGAATTACTTATATTGCCTTCGGCCGTGGCTCCTTGCCTGGCAGACTTATTTCTAATTTACCATCCCCAGAATTTAACTTAATTACCTTAAAGGATAATCAGGCTCTCTTAAATATCATGTTAAAGGTTGCAATTGTCATGCTTGCCAGTGTAAATCCAACAATTTCTCCTAATATGCACAGAGCCATTATCTTACACATTATCTCCTTCTCCTTCCTTTTCCTCTCATCCTGCTTGTTTGGAGATTTATTAACATATGCCCCGACACTAATATCTCAAGCTCTTTAGCTTACACTGCAGTGAAAGCCATGAATAAAGGGAGTCAAAACAGATCAGGATCTAACAGTGCAGGTCATTGCTTTCTGTTCTTTTAAGATGAAATAAAGGAAAGGAAAAAGAAAAAGGCACTAGGTAGGGCATATCATTGACTGACAGGGACCAGAACAGCCATTAGCCTCAAGTCTTATGAGACATCCACAGGGTGATTTCAATTACCCTGCTTTACCCCAACAGGAAGACTGAAAGAATAAAAGTATGTTTTGGGCAAAGTAATAGAACTGGAGACATATATTTTATTTAACCATACACTACTCCCTTCTTGCTCCACAAGAATGTAGTTAAACAATATGAATAAATGAAATGTGGAGGAGGCACAGAAGAGGCCCATCTGAGTATGTGTTAGGAAGTACAAAACACCTGCTTTGCCACTGCAGTTTTCAGTGACATTCAGCTCTCCCAGCAGCACTCCAGCAGCACGGTCTAAGTATGATTGGTAAGCAGTGTATGAAGTGCGCTAATCAAAAATGGGTTTTCTTTTTTGTAAGGTCTGCACTGTTAAATAAAAGTGTTGGAAAACTGTATCTCTTCTATGTTAGTGGATAATGGGACCAGGCATGATAAAGCCTCCAACAAACTGTTCTCACTAGCATTGTGACCAGCAGAGCAGCACTGTAGCCTTTGAATGGAATTGTCATGCTCAGCAGGGGCAACATAAATCCATTCAAATCTTTCCTGTTGACTTCAACTTAAAGGAACGTTGACGTGCACATTTGTGCCATTAACAATAGCAAATGGTCTTGACAGTGTCAGCCTTTGAGAGAACGGAGAAAGCACAACTCCACTTTTATATAACCCTGCTCTGCTGGAGAACAAACTACTCCACAAAAGAGCCATGGTTTGCAGATAGTAACGAGACATGACTCCATAGCACAAATGTGACTCTTAAATAAACCGTGTTATCTAATTGGCCAGCAACGTAGTTTTAATAAGTGACAGTTGACAGTTAGATTGCAGAGCCATTGTGACTACTGCTCGCATCTTCTTGACTGGCTAGCATGGTAGTGGTTAATGTCAACTAAGTTTGATGCCTCTTTTTTGTGCCTAAAAAGTGTTTGACACATGTGTTGCCCTACTTGAACAGATTAATATTTGATGCAGCACATTTCAAATACTGCCAGATGTCCATTTTATGAAACCATCTCTTTCTCTCCTCCCTTCCTCTAGGAATAATTTCCAGTCTCAGCAGGGTTCATTTGTTTTGTCTCTATGTAGCACAAATGGGTGGTGAGCTAGTGGCTGCTTTATGATCATGTGACAGTAGCTCAGTCCAGATGAGGAGAAAACAAGTGACTACAGAGCTGAAAGCAGAATGTACCTCACAGAGTGTAGTTTCCTTTTCTGTTATTTCCAGTTTTACAATAGAAGTAAGCAATTAGATTAATTAAATGCATTAGCCTTATGAAAGTCATTTTTAATATAATAGGTTGCTAAGAAACCTCTACCAGCTTACTACTGTACTTTACAATGTATGCCTCATATTTGGTTTGACTAGCAACCAGCAGGAATACCTGATAGTAACAGGGAGTGGCTGATGTGCCTCCAGTGCAAGCTGTGCTACAATAAAGTAGAAGGGAACGGTGGTAATTAAGGTAATGGCTCATCTCTATTTTTACATGCCTACCTTAGTTCCCTGCCATTGTACAGGTTTCCCCAACCCCAACCCATAGACATTGAACTTGTGTAGGCTTGCACAAGTATTTTTTTTTTCTTTTTCAACAATGAATTCCAAAGGTGTAAAGCAAGAGCTGCAGAAGACCAAGACTTGAATAAAGATGTCTCCTCACCACGGTTTCATGCATCTCAAAAAACATTTTGGTTTTGAGCAGACTTCTTCAGGTTCCTGTTTCAGGTGCTTGCATGCACTGAGGTCTCTAGTGGTATTTATTCATGACAACCTGTTCCTTTACACCAGGCACATCACACAGGTTTGCTTTCCCAGCATCCAAAGAGACAGCTGTCACCACGGTGACGGTATCACCACAGCGGCTGAGTTGCAGTAGGGTAGTGGGTAGATGTGCACTTGGTACATATTTTAAAAAATGAAATGCAAGCTGACAGATGGAACTATTCACATTAAGACATATTTTCTCATGTTGCAGCATTTTTCTTTGCTTTCATTTGTTTGCTTGCTTCCAGTTATTTATTTTTTTTTTATTTTATTGATGGGACACAGCCACACATGTGCAACAGTTAGGAAGTAGGGCAAAGAGATAAAAATAATCAATCTCACTTTGCGACTCTGCCGCGCAGCACTGTCTATATCTATCCCTCTTATTTTGTATGACTGTGATGAGGTATCCTCTTCATTGCATTTGAGAACATATTGTCTGTGTGATATTACAAAGACACTAATCAGAGGAGGTTTACTTTGATCTGGCAGTGCTCCACAAAAAAATGGCTACACAATAAATACGGCTTCATAAAGCCTAATGAGTGATTCACAGTCACACAGTAGTCCCTGACAGTAGGCAATTTTAGCCAATTCACCTTCTCTGACTGTTCTCAAGGACACCCCCCTCACTTCATCTCTACATATTTTGTAAGGTCAGTGGAAGAAAGGCATTGCACTTGCAGCCAAATAATAGCTGTCTTTGGCAGGACTTAACAAGTGATTTTTCTTTTCTCCCCTGCTGGCAGCCTTGAGTCGAAAGATTTCAGCTTTGTTATTTTTTCAAGTAAGCAGATTGACCCCTCAACAAAACAAGCTGTTTACAAAGTACTCCCTGAGGAATCAAGGATATATAAAAAAGATTTGAACACAAGCCCAAAATATTATGTTTTGGTCATATTTTCCTAAACGTTTATGAAGAAAAATAGACTTAATTAATTTTCTTTGTGAACCTATCCTAATCCTCAGAGCTCAGCTTTGACTTGGATATGGAAAACATGCACCGAAAATCAGTTGAGCCTTGAAGCAGGAAGCCAATCAACCAGCAAACTATGAAGAGACCTTTATATAATAAAGATGACAAGCAGTGCTGTATTTAGTTTAAAGTGAGAGCCAAGTTTTCACCTCTTTTCTGCAGATCTAAGTCCATAAAATAGACATTGTAGGCCACATATTAGGAACTGCGTATGAGTGAAAAAATCTGTGGTCAGTGTTAAGCCTTGATTTCCTCCCATAGTCCAAAGACATGCAGGTTAGGTTAACTGGAGTTCCTGAATTTTGTTGATGTGAAAGACTGTCTGTCTATATGTGTTAACCTTGTGATAGATGAGTGACCTGTCCAGGGCATACCTGGCCTAGTTCCAAACCCCTGTGACCCTACAAAAGATAAGTGGCTATGGATAGTTAAGATGAACTTTAATGCTTTTAAAATAGCTGACTGAAATCGTGTGATATATCAAGATCATCAGGAGTTCCTTCTTCACCATAACAGTCCATAACAATGTCTGCTTCAAACAAACCTGTCTCTCAGATATTTATACACCACACCAGAATTGTAAGGAAGTGACCTTCTCAGGAAATCAGGTGACATTATTGTTGGTCAGGGTGGATGGATGGTTCAACAAAAAATCAGATTTAAACATAGAAGATTGCTGTTCATTCATCAGCAAGTCAGCATTGTTTATTTTGAATTATGACTATGAACACAATCATCCCCTAACCTTAACAGCATGGTTATTATCATATCCATGATGACAAAGCTCTCCTAACCATAACAAAGTAGTATTTTAAACTCAAACTATGATTGTTCCCTAAACCTAACCAAACCTTGACCATAATGTCATGTCATAAAACTGATGTACAGTATTTTTCAGCAGATGCCCTACCTGTCTCGTTCTGGAGTGCATCAGCGTATTTTACCGTTTAATTTGGAGGATTTGTTGAATTTAATTTTTTATATAAGCAAATTTCGACTGGGTCTTGCCAGACCACAGTGAGTGAAGTTTGTTGAATTGTCTATGACTTATTCATGTTTGAACTGAAATATAAAAATGCATCTGTATTTCTTTGTTAATTCTGTCTTCCATGTTTCCCATAGGAAAGCCCAAAGTTGAGCTGTCCTACGACAAGATGTACACAGTAACCAGCCGACTGACATTCACTGTTAGTAAGGAGGATGACGGTGAGCCTGTGGTTTGCATCGTCGACCACCCCGCAGTCAAGGACTTCCAAGCACAGAGATACCTGGAGGTGCAGTGTAAGTACTTCTGCTCAGTAATAAATTAGAAATCAGCATGGATATTTAAGCTGCATTATGCAAGTTTTTTTCTTTTTCTTTTTTGTAATGTCTCATCAGCTTAACTCAGAAGATTGGAACGCGATAGAGAAGAGTGTTCCATCCCCACTAATTAAATGGCATAAATTTGCTACTTTTTCCTAACTAAAATGTTGGTGTATGACACGTATGTCATGGAAGGGAAATCATCTCCATGCACAGGTTATGATGAGTAAAAGGGGAACATTGGACTGCTGTAGAGAAGACTGTTCCATCTCCACTAATTAAATGACATAAATTTTCTACATTTCTCCCTACTGAAATTTTGCTGCATGGCATTGTCATTAGAGGGAAATGATCTCCATGTGTGATGAATACCAAGTACAAATTCAAAAAAAGAAAACAGCACATTTATGAACATCTTCCAATTAAATATGAATGTTACGGTATCACGATACCTTTGCACCTCTGTCTACAAAGTATTATTTTTTTGCATTTTTTAAATATCACTTTTTAATCATCACTATAAAGATTCACAAACACAATTTACTGACTTCAAATTACAAGATTTTGTCTCCCACTGTCATCTGGGGTCACAAATATGTTAAATTGGATAGTGTAGTCTTAGATAGATAGTTTCAAATGTTTTAAAACACCTGCCAAGAAGAATGAAAGTACCCAGCAGATACAGTTGCCTGATAATATACTGCTATGAAGTGCACAAATATTGTATCTGCAGCCAATTCTGCTCATGAGACTGATTTCCTCCATACATGGCAGGTACATTTATAAATCTTTGCACATAAACATCTTACTCTACTTTGCTGGTGTCTCATTAAAAATCACAAAAAATGTGCAGTTTTACTAAATGCCTGTCATACTGGCAAAGTCGTCCAAATCAACACAGCCGTCATCGTTTATGGCTCCAAAAATATCTTTAAGGCATCAACCATGCACCTGTAAACCATCATTAGTAATGTTATCTCAATCGTGATGATAAGATGTCAGAAATATAATCTGCAATTAAAGCTGCAAGCAGCGATGATCAGGCCCTTGCACCGTTGCAGACGTCAGGACGTGGCACAGTCGAAGGGCACTGGCTGTTTTCAGACAGTGCCAGAAGGAGATAAACATCAATTCCTTTGTCCACTATTTTACCTGCTGCAGGGGCTAATGTGCTGAAATGGAGCCAGTGTGCATCACTGACTGAATATTGACATGTAGACGTATTCAGTTGTTGTTTGACTGTTATCAAACAGACCCATAAAATATCAAATTTTCACCAATTTCTGATGTTTCTGAAAGTTTAACAACTTTTCACGCATGTTTCAAAATGCGTTTGTTTGGGAAGAAGAAGAAGAAGAAGAAAAAGAAGAAGAATTCCTTTAGATCCAATAGGGCTTTTCACCAGTTGGTGCTTGGGCCCTAATAATTATGTTTATAGGACTCTAATTAAAAACTGCTTTTTATAGAGTAAATAATTTAATGAAAGTACATAAACACGGAGAAATTAAATGTCAGTTGTATGAATAAGTTAATAAAATGATAATTGACGTGGGCACACAAAAATATGATATTATTATCTGTCTAATAAATAAGCCTTTGGCATATTATACTCAGTTTTAATGAAATTGGCTAAGAACATAAAATGAAAATACTACTCATTAGATTGTCTCACCTTTTAATTAATGTTTGTGCAAGGTGCACACATTCTCATTGTTTTACAAATAATAATCAGTGTATGACAATGGTAAATAAGAAAATAGCCAAACTCAGTAATATTTCTTACAAACCAAATGTCTGCAACAGAAAGCATTTATTAGGCCAATAGGTAGGTTAAATGTAAAGTAAAAATGACAGGCTTTACCATTACACTGGAGATTGTAGACAACTAACTAAATAAACCTCAGCCATGTACTTGCAAAATGATAAATAAATTTGATGTATTTTTTATGTGCTTAATGCGACTATAACCTTATGTCTTTGGCCTCTGGCATGCCCTAGCATTCTATTTAAAAAAAAAAAAACCCTCCTCTGTAGCTATCTGACCTTTCCTTGGAAGAGCAAGAAGAGGAAATCAGCTCATCTACAGAGGCAGCATGGCATTTTGTTGGCCTCTGATAACAGTGAGCTCACATGGACCACCCAACCCAGCGTCTCACACTGCTTCATGCAGGGGTTGCTGCTGTCATGCTCTGCACATACTGCAATGGGCAACAAACAGGCAGAGTCAGTCCTGCACTCTACTCTTCTGTGACCTCTCTGCTGTACAGTTAAATAATACATTTGAAGCATGTTGACTGAAGAATATTATTGTTTGTATGGGACATTTATATATGAACATGAAAGCTGATTTGTTTCAAATAATGTCCTTGGATGATTCATGGCAAGAAGTATGTAATTAGGTAATTATTATAGGGAAAAGTTCGTAAGAAGTTATTTGATTTTTAGTAAGTTGTGTTGAGCTTATAAGCATTTGTTGATTTTTAGAGCAATTTCCTCTCTGTGTGCACCAATTAAAAACTATAGTGATTCATTGAGATTAATTAATTGGAAGTGTACTAACTGAACATTGGGGTTGTATAAAACAAATCCACGGTTCGGTGCCTGCCTCAGTTTTGGTGTCACGATTCAGAGTGTTTTTTTATACAGCTTGGGAAACAAAAGAAACACAGGAACAAGTTTTGTTGTTGTTTTTCAAAATGTGGAAATTAAATGGTGATTCATTGGCTGTAATTTATACTGTAAAAATCACAGTGCCTAATACTGGCATAGTTATTAAGAAAAAAAACCCCACAAACATCAATATGTCAGTAATGCTCCATCAAAACTCTAACCTACATATTCTAAAATACAGATAGCATGAAGTAAATTGTTTAAGAAAAGTTAAGCAGCATTACTGAAAATATTGTAGTCTTTATTTTCCTTAGTATGTACTTCAGGACTTAATAGTACCAAATTACATGTTTTTTATATTTCAGGGATCTTCCTAAGAATCGAGATTCATGATTACTGAGATATACAAGGTGATTTACATTTCAGTCACTCACTGTGTGGGCAATTTGTGAGTGGAATGGAGTGCATTGTGTAGAAGGAAATTAAAAAAAAAAAAAAAGCTCATGGTGCTTTCACCATGAGCATCAGCATAATTAAATAAGCCTGTAATGTTTATGTGTATAAGCAAAGCAAGTTGTTTTGCTCCGTTGCCTGGTTGTTTCTCCCTTAAGGTCAGCTGGCTGCGGAGAGATGGATAGTGCTGTCTGTGCTTATGAGGTGAGGCATACAATAAAGCAAATAATTCAGTTAGCATAATGATAATGGCCCTCTTGCACAGAGTAGAGACTATTTCATTTCGACTGAAGTGGCAGTATCCGGGCCTGGCAGTACACTGTGTGTTTTTCCATCAAGCAGAGACAAGAAAGCTCCGCCATAACTACTTGAGGCTGTCAAAACAACCTACAGATGCCTGGCGTCCTTCATGTTTATGGCTCTGAGGCGACAAGGTCAGATGACGTTGTGGGGAGAGAAGAAGTTGCAGGATGCCATGTAGTGCCTGGAGTGGAAACAAAACCACAGGGCTACTATCTAAACCCATGCATGCCCACTGAACAGAACACTTGGCTTTTCTCCCATCTGCTGTCCATCAACAAGACTGAGTGCCGGCCACTGACAGGGCGTGATTTAGACAGATGGATGGCCAGACGTGTTGTTTGTTGCAGAGAAGGTCGGACAGCAGTGTGGAACTTTGCCCCCTTTGAAAACATAACTCAAGCATGATCCCTCTGTCTACTGGCTGATAGAAGATACCAAATTTTGCATTTAGGCTACTGAAACTGGGAAAAGAACAGGAATAATTTACATCACAATCTGTAATCAGGCTATGGTGACACAGCAACGAATCTGGTGTGCAGTTACTCAAATCAAGAGGTATTTATTTACACCATCTAATGTACAATAACTAAAAATCACAATTTTGAGCAAATATGCAGGCTGAAAGCAAGTGTATGTACTCAATGGTGGTATTCAGGTTGATCTGATGTATGGCTAAAAGCGTTGGCCATTAATTTAGATGCCTGTGACAGAAATCTTACTTTTGATGAAGGGGTGATTGTTGGAGAGACAGATTTTCTTAAAATGCACACATTTCTTATTAAATTCTAACAATAAATGAAGTGTGGAATTATCAACCAATATGTTCCAGCTTTTTAAGTGTGTGCCTTTGTTTTGTGTTAGTCTAACTTTCAGTACATGGCAAGACCCTTAAACCATATGATGGATTGAATAAAACATTAGATTTTTGTCCAGAATAAAGGATGGTTGCTCACTCCAAGATGAAAAAAAGGCTTTGATAACACCAGCAACAGTCAACAGAATGGGAACAATAGAAACTCCATAATTGCAAAGAATAGCACAGCGGTGACTGTCAAAGCACCCTACTGATTTGTCAAAACAACATTGTTACATTTTCTTTCCAGCTGCCTCAGTTCTTCAGTAGCATCTTCTGTTTTGTGTAGCGACTCTATCAAGTAACCTCTTTGGACATACTCAGGGCTACTTGTGGTCCTACACTGCATCGCATCGATCATTCCCCAAAGCTTTGGCTTGTTTTTTGGTGTTAGAATGATTTAAATTTCCATCAATATTGTGCCCCAGGTGGACCCAATACTGCTGAAGAGTGATTTGATGCAACAGAAGAGCAGGCATAGTTTAAACCAATATTATCAGGCAAATGTAAAGGAAAAACACTTTGAATCATATATAGGTTTGGATTTTATGGTTTAATTATTTTCAAATTATATCAACCTAGATTGAGCAAAGTTTGTGTAATATGTAGCTCAATCATAACAAGAGGTAAGTTGCATTTTAGAGACATGAACTTGACCTGACCTCCTCTGACACTCCAACCCCTCTGGGGCAAGTAATGCTTGTTGTTTTTATGGCTGCATTTATTGTTGGTATTTTGAATCTATAAACCTGTTGGTATTATCACTATGATCATGGTGAGCAGTTTACTGTGTTTTCTGTGTGAAGGATAGTAGTTATACACTGATGGAAGCTGATGAAAAAACAAGTACATGATTAGAAAATGTATTGTGTGGAAAATGTAATGGTGCATAATAATAAACACTGGAACATAATGTTACACTAGCAGTACAAAGGAATCATGTAGTCAGCAAACTGACTACATCTATATAATATCCTGGATATAAAGAAGACATGAGCTAACATTAGCCACCATAAGTGACTGATCGTACCAGACTAGAAGTAAGGCTGTAGCAACAAAACTGTTGAGTGTACTTAACTGATCAAGGGTGGGTTTTATTGCTTGTAAATTCCACTTTTATTTGTAAGAAGAACACTAATTATTTCTCCTTTCAACAGTTACTTGGCTTCACTTCATTTCATTGACTAATTTATTAAAAAATAAACTGAATAGCCCTTTAGCAAACATAAATGAACATTACATCTTAGTAAAGTTACTTGTCAGTTGTGCTTGCACATGATGGTGCAAACACAACTTCCACATCATTACTTGCAGCATCTCTGAGGATGTTTCTAGCTGAACCGATAGGGAAAGTTTTAGCACTTCAAATGCTACCACTGAACGTACCTCATATCATGAAGCAGATGTCTTTGTATATGGACAGAGTTTGTGGGAAAATATGTTTACCTTCATGTTTATGTATGCTACCAACAGCATTACTGCAAATAGGAATCCATCAGAAAGAGTAGAGGTGTAGAATGTAAATGTAGAACGAAGATGGATAATGTCTTGTCTGTTATGTTGTCCCAGCATTTATTTATCTCTCTGTCTCTCTCAATTTTTCAGACAAACCGGAGGTAAAGATCGTGGTGGAATTTCCTCAGGGTCTGACCAGGGAAGGAGAGAACCTGGAACTGACGTGTCAGACCAAAGGAAAACCCCAGTACGTAATACACATACATACACATATACATGTTTTAACTAATTAAAATGTGCCATGAACACTGAACTTTTGCACCACCAGCAAATGGTGTTGAGTTACATTAAAAGAGAATGCAAACATGTACAACTTGCAATCCCAACAGAAAAAAAAACAGAAATCTATTCAACTTTTTACCACCCACTGTCCTGCCTGCAGGACATTAGCACTATGTGGAGCATTCGCAGACTGATACAAACTTATATGAATATGAACATGAAATATACTGTAGATGTGCAGTAGAATAGTAGAATAGATTTCAACTCCATTTCATTGGACATTTAGGTCATTAAAAAAAGCTCTGTCATAGTCAATGCTTAATGCAACCAAAACCTTATAGATATGGTGTCTCTGTACTTTCAAAGTAGACTGGCAGTCCAAAAGAGTAATTAATCCTTTCAAACTTTTGTCCAAATTAACCGCAAGGGTCTAATAATTAAAAATAGTCCCTGATGGTAAAGGGTTAATCACAACATGAGTTGGACTATTGTCACAATATTTAAGTTTAATGTTATTTGATTACAATATGTGCCCTGTTAGCACAATTTAGCTAAAGTAGCAAACATTAGCTTAAGTGTGCACCACTTGGTCTTGCCAGCTAGCATTCACTTTGGTTTTATGCACTCCTTATTTGGAAGGTCCTGGCTTCAATCAGAAAAGATGGTCCCAACCATAAGCTGCAATTCTGGGTTTCAAACTGGCTCCAGTGTAAACCAATGGGTGACGTCACGCCTCGCTCCATCTTTATATACAGTCTATGTTTGACAGCCTGCCCAGACATAGATTTAGTTATTACCTTGTGTGCTCACTATCAGCATATGAAAACTTGGGGTTGAGTTTGTGGTTAAGGTGTGATGGGCAAGAGATTGGGTCAGAGCAGATTTAGATTTTCTTGAATTACCAATTAAAATATGCTCTAGGAAAAGGAAATGTCACCTTTCTGTGGGTGAAGAAGCCAAAGCTGGTGCATGAAGTTGACAGTTATGAGATGTTGTACTCACTATTGGCTCTAGAACCAATTTCCTCACAGGGAGCGGAGATTTTCCAATTAAGAGTTTGAGATGAGCTGATGAATGAGATGGTTGCCTTGGTACAACTACATGTCATAGAGAAGGAAACTTTCACTAAGCCAGTCTTAATGGTATAGAAAAACCCAAGGCCAGATAGTTCTAAATGGCCGCTACATGATATATCATCAGCCATTCGCTGCTATTCTTTTTTTCGGGAGTTTCAAAGGGGAAATTTGAAACTGACCTATAATGAAGAAACACATCAGAATTGCTATGATATTTTTGAGCAGGTGTTTAATTATCAGTCCTTTTTAAAAGGTGGAGGACAGTGTAGAGAGGGCCATTAATGATAATGAACAGTATAGGGGATACTACACTTGGAAATTAATATTATGCACTTGTAGAATTATAGGGGCGCCACCTCCATTGATTAATTAATCAATTGATTAATAAAAATGGGGAAGAAAATTAATTACATCAAAATAATCAATCTTATATCTGAAAGTTGTCGACTCTGAATATAGGGATTTCCATCACTGTTGTAAACGAATACACAAATACAACAACTTGGTGATAAATCAAGATGTTTATTGAACTACCAAGGGAAAGGGAATAAGCATATAAACATATGATTCAACAAATGAATGAATGAATGCATGAAAGAATAGGTAAATGAACTAAACAACTTATTGCTGACAGAGTGAATGAATTCATGAATGAATGTTATCAAAAATGAGTCAAAAGTGCAATAAGGGGGCCAAGACTCTAACTAAAGCCAATAACATTTTATTTTTGGAAGTTCTCACATGAACTCTGAAACTGAAGCATGACAGATGGTTTTTCGGTTGTAACAGAGTTTTAAACTTTTATAGTCTTAGGAGGTGCGTTTTGAAATAGAAAATAGAAATAGGATCCATGGCGCTCTTTTGGGAGAACGCCTTAGGTTATTAATTAATTTCTTTGTATGAGGAGAAAACTGAGAAAAAGGGAGATCATGCTATTCCTATCAAATATCTTAAAATTTCACGCTTGCAAATTGGATACTCACTCATTTCTGTCGTCAGTGCCAATCAACACATCCTGAAAACCAGAGAAAAAACTGTAATATTGATTAGCCAAATAAAATACAAAATAAAAACAATAAACCCTCATTTTCTAATCTGTAATGAAATCTGTTGAGAAGGCATTTTCATAGCAATTTGACCATAGCTAAATAATACACTGGTAAATATCAAATAAATAGAATCCAATTCTATAGAGAGCTGATACCAAAACAGTCCCATATTTTGACATTAGTACTTCAGGATAAATGGTTATGAACACAATGCAGATTAACATTGGTTAGACAAGTCAAGATACATTTTAGTAGCATTTTGACCACTTTAGATATTCACTATGAATAAAAGGAGAGAGAAAGAGAAAAGGACACACTTAGAAACGAACGTGATCTTCTTCCAAAATTTATGGCTTTAGAGATAGTGTGAGCAGAAAAAAGGAGGACAGTACATCTGTGAGGTGAGGGGAACTCCACACCAGTGCAGTCCGTTTGTATCTGGAAAAGAACAAAGTTGGTAAACTCTAAAGCTGTCCATTTTCCTTGCATGGCTGGTGGGAAGAAGTTGGGGTTTTAGTTCTATCCATGTCTTTTCCTGACATACTTCATGCCTTGAGGACAGAGGGCATTGTTTTGGTGTGCTCTTGTACCCACACAGATAGACTGTTAGACAGAAAATATCAGAATGTTTCTGAAAGAACTGAACTTCTTATATTCCTGGGTTCATCCTCTACAGCAGAGTGGGTCCTTGTGTAGCAGAAAGAATTTTAGCAAAAAGGGATTTGAATAGTCAGGTTATTTTTGTAGTGACGAGTGCTAATGTTCTGGTAGTATTTAGGGAGACTTTATGAGAGAGAGAGCATTTTGATTGACTCGAGGTACTGGATGTGCACAGATAAAGTCAATTTTGTGATTGAAGCGAAAAGGTTGTTTGGCACACAGAGCTGAGCACAGAGAACAGCCCCCAAGTAATTTTTGCCACCATGTCGAAAATGAACTTGCTGTGGCCTTGATTAGTGTTAATCAGTCCTTTTAATGAAAGTAGAACACTCTTGTTTGTCACTCATTAGGTGATCATTCCGCATAGATCATCAGTAAATCAAGGTGTCGGTTTGTTTAGATGACAGGTATTTGTGAAATGAGACATAATGGAGTGCAAATGAAGTCATTAGGGCACTCAGATGTGAGTAAAAGTCTGAGGGCTTCAGGCAGGAGAAATGACAAACTATACAAACATCAATACAGTCGGTTCTGTTGATATCAATCACATTAGTTTGTTGACAGGGCAGTTCAAATTTAAACAGAACAAAATAATCGTTAGATGAAGCTGGAGTTATGAATATTACATTAGAAACAGTAATGTGGCCAACTCATGGTTGCTGAAATGCAATAGGTCTTTTCATATACAAGTGCAATTCAAATGTGGCAATAAATGACTACCTTAAAGAAAAAGACCCACTCCTTTAAAAACCCATGTTTTTGGCAGCAGGTAATCATCTGTAGGCCTTCAAGGTAGCAGTTTGGGAGAGAATGGAAGCTGTCAGCTTGGACTTAGAACAGCTGCAATGGATTTTAATGGCAGCACAGTTAGCTGTTATGTTACTCCAGTATAACATAAGCAAGCTGTCATGGACATTTTTTGTATGGCTAACTCAAGAACACACAATGACACAAGAGAGTAGGGATATGCAGAGATTCCAGCATTTGTATTTGTATCTGTACTTGTTGAGGCAGTAAAACTATTTTTATTTGAATAAAAGTGGAAAGAGGCTTAAAAATCCCGTTTTTTATTACACTTTTAATTTTAGAAAATTAAAGTGTTACAATAAGAATTCATGAATAAACTAAACACAAAACAAAAATATAGTCATCTTGTATCTTTGAAGAGAAAGGATGTTCAGCCAGCCCTTTCCCTAAAGCCTGTCCTTTAACGCACAGTTACAAACAAGAGACATAAACAACTAATTGTGCTGATAACAAATGGAACCCATATACCCGCTATAAAATATGACTGAGCATATGAATGGACAGAAGAGAAGTTGACTGAGCTGCAGTTGTGGGTTGAAAAGTTTCAATAGGCTACCTTTTTTGTCCAGCGGGGCCTACCAGTCAGTCCAGCAGCTTCCCTTCAGGACCAGTCTTGGATTTTTGTGTGAAGTGATGAGGAGTGACTATATTTGAATGAGAGGGTGGAGCTGACCCTAAAACACTAGCTGCTAGCTGCTAGCACGTAGCTTGGTTAGCACAATTAAATTTCATGAACTAAAAAAAAAAATACAATGAAATAGCAACTGCTTACGACTACACCCATACTTTGTGAATCTGGGGCTACATCGTCCTTAAGTTACGCCCTAAAGTATGGATTATTATCCAATGTAAATTAGATGGGACCATAATTTACAAAATCATCATCAATCAAACATCATGCTGTATTGAAGACTTGAAACTAGTGATTGAGACATGTGTAGTGTATATTGTATTGTATATATGTATATTGAGGCAAAAACTCAAGTGAGAAATGGGGTCATTTTCTCATAGAACCAGTGGAGTCGCCCCCTCCTGGCCATTAGAAAGAATGCAGGTTTAAGGCACTTCACATTGGCTTCACTTTTCAGACCTGGAACTACCCGCTTATATTCAACTCACCATTATCTCTATTGAATTCTGACCTCCTATATCCTCCAGACATGTTTAAGACATGTAAAACTACTCTGCTCGGAATAGTAATTTGTGTTTAATATTGATTTTCCCTTGTTCCAAGGAACAAAAAGAAAAACCAAATTTCTACTGGTGGTGGACTTTAAACTTCACCAAAACCTAAACCTATTCTGTCTTCATTTTCGTGAGAAACATTCTCATTTAGAAGGTCTTAAACTGTATAATTCTCTGACGGGTAGAAGTACAAGAACATATTAACACACTCACAGCCAAACACTGTGTACTTCAGACTCCCCCACCAACCTCCTGCAGTTTTCATACTTGGCATAGCTCACTACGCACAAGCTCACTACCCGTATTCATTTTATAAAGATGAAAACACAATCAATACAGTGAGCCGGGAATTGGAAGTCATTTTCATTAGAGCTGCTGAGAGTTGTGCAGTCATTACCAGCAGATAGCACAGGGGGCCCTGGCTGCAGGCAGCCATTTGTATTCTAGACGCCTGCCCTTCCTCTCTCCTTGCAGCCCCATCTTACCTCTTTCGTCTATCTCTGTCTGTCCTCCTCCTCCGGATTCACTTTTCCCTTCTTACAACATCCCCTGCCCCTATAGAAACTATTTTTTTTTAGGTCATGGCTCTCACTCCATTTCAGGAAAAGGTGTATGTTTATATATCTATTATTTGCATTTCATCTGAAGAGCATTTGTAAGAGACATGGCACTCTCTCTTTCAAACCGTCCACCACGGCCATTAAACGCTCTTGTGGGTTGTTTGTTTTTGCTATTGAGCTCCAACTGCTATTTCATATTTTCTTTTCCTAGATTTTTTGCCTTGTCTTTTTTCCCCCTCTCCCATTTGCTTGCTCCCTCCACACCAAATGTTTTCAAATGGAGGGAAACAAGTTAAAACACCACAACAAAATGCAACAAGAGGGACCATCAACACACGCTCAAGGGAAATAACAATAGCTGGCAGTGGCCATTGGAAATTGCAATGGCAAAATAGAGGTGTTTTGTCATTTTCTTTTCTCTTCACCCTCTGTGGCTATTGGTACTCTGAGCTCATTGTCATAAAAATGGAATCTGTCACCCTGCCATAAACCTCAGTCAAGGTAGAAAAGAGAACAAAGACGGACACTTGGTTGGTGCCCACCTACATAGCAACACTCACAAGTATACAAGCATGGAAAGCCTGCAATTTGAAGACATAGCTGCTTGTTGATTTTAACTGTGTACAAAGGAATGTCATTTTAATCTAGTTTTTCTTATGTTTTAGCTCTCTTTGATTAGCCTTCTTTCTAGTAAACAGTTACTAGATCTTTATTTTTAAAAATTAGGTAGATTTGTTTAGGACAAAGCAAGACTTATCTTTACAGAAGTAGTAATCTGAACAAATGATGAACTAGTTATCTGTTAACAAATCAGCACATATTAAATAACAAATGTATGGTATTAGAGGTTCTTTTAGATATAGTATGTGCAGAGAGAATGTTCCTTCGCAGTTTGAAGGTGCTCCAACATCCCAAGAATTGAGTCGTTTGACACGTGTCAAAATGAAAAGACAAACTCAAAACAAGAAGAAAATATGATCCTGTAGCAAGGATAATGGGTATTTGGTCTATTCTTATGTTTCGAAAGTTTCTGTTTGGTTACAGATCCTGAAATCCCCGACGCCAGTGTTACAACCCTGGCTTAAGGTAGAAAGCAGAGGAGTCACAAACAAGATGTAATTTGCAAAACAAGATATAAACAAAGAAACAGAAAACGGTGGCTGAAAATTCTGCTGCTGCTGTGTGTGGGTGGCCCCCAAGAGAGCTTTATGAAGGCCAATCAAACGATACCAAAGATCAGATAATGATAGCGGTAAGCATTCCAGATCACCTGCAAAGTACCGCAAGCTACACAGAAGAGCGATGGAGATAACATAGAGCATTGTTTATTTTACAGCCCTCGCATTACCACAAAATCTATCCATAACTTTGCAGAAATTAAGTCTGGAAAAATGTTGATTTTGATGGAAACCCTACTGCAATGAAGTTGTAAGCCTATGCAAGATGAATTTCATAGTATTCTGAAATTATATCACTCTGAAGTCAACACTTTGGTCCATGTGAAGGTGACATGAACGTGAAATTTGCCGTGCATATTGAGCTCAGAGGATAACCTTTCCTCTTCAGCCAAGCTCAGGCCAAAATACCCACCTGTTCAAATAATAAATTTACAAAACACTTTTTATGATTCCCAGATGGTCTCTGCCCATTTTGGTACACATTTTGATATCATTTATTTGCACACATGATATTGTGAGACATGCTAAGCTTCTTTAGGTTGTAGTGGTAAGGGTACTCTGTTGTTCATTCCATCCAACAGTTTTGTTCTTTTGGATTTATTGAACATTTCAGCCTTTTGGGGTCACTAAAAGTGCTTTAGACTTTTGATTTTGTTACTTAAAGGATCACATCGTCTATCATCACCGCTTCCACTCTTTGTGATTGATTGTTAATAAAAAAATATATATATATGTGGTATGTTACCTGTACTCTGTCGTTGTCATTTTAGGCCACAGCGGGTGAACTGGGTGAAGGTGGATGATGATGTGCCATCCCACGCCGTCATCACCGGCAGTGATCTTTACATTGAAAACCTAAACAAGTCCTACAATGGAACCTACCGCTGTGTGGCATCCAACTCAGTGGGGGAGTCTTATGACGACTACATCCTCTACGTCTATGGTATGCCGGTCTTATACTGACCCTTCAACTCTTTTCTCTTTCCCCTTTTCACTATATCTACTTTTTTTCTTTCCTTCTTTGATTTATTTTATTGGGCATTATTCTCTTAAGCTTTTTATTTTTGTTCACTTCCCTCTACATAATATATGTATCAAATATATGAATGCTTAAAAGTGCAAAAAATTAAGCCAAGATCTATAAGCATTTTTTAGAGTCAATGTCATGATACATAGACATCGGAATCATATATATGTAGACTGATGATATTTACAAGATTGGTGAGTTGTTGGCATCGGTGCTCATTGCTAGAACCTGTAGCATACTAAATATTTAGCCCGTTAGTAAAATTTAAGGTATGCAGACTGACTTTTAAATAAGGGCTTTATTTTAGCAACAGTATAGTATACTTTTAATCCGTCCCTGTTTTCAGCTGCACTGAAGATGTGGCCAATACCAAAAGCTTATTCCACACTTGAATAATGGGTTCCTAAGGCTGCATTCAGACTGACAAGACCTCTATGGAGGGTCTTGATGGAGACAGAAAAAAATCATCTGGCAAAAAGCTGAATCTGCCTCCTAGTTAGCTCTAGTGTTTACCACATGATCATCAGATAAAATGATTGAAACCATGATTAATTTCCAGTTGTAAAAATCATGTCAGTAACAAAAATCATGTGTTTTGTGCAAAGAGTTGTGAAGTTTTTCAAACTCATTAATACTATTACTTAAACTGGATCAAATTTCATCTTTTCACCATTGCCTCTGGCAACACACCCACACCAAAGCAGCCCCATGTGATTTTTTTTTTTTTTAACCCAGTACTATTTTCATTCTGGAAGCAGTTGTAGCTACCAAAGACAATACCAAGGTCGTGATCTATTGTTTCTCTCTCTCTGTATTGTTTGTTTGCTTAATGATCTTAAGAGGAATTTATATTCCATATTTAACACATTTTACCACATTTTTCCACTGCAATCATTTTTTGGTTTGTGTGTGTGTGCATTTGTTTTTTTTCCACCTAAAGCTTTATTAAAAAATTACACTTGATATACGGAAATATCACACCAGCAAATCTTTTCTGCATTATTAGTTGTTGTATTTTCAAAATGGTCTACTACATATTTTACCATTGTTTCTTTCAGGATTGTCTTAGACAGCCCAAAATTGTAAAGGAGACTTTTAAAATTTAAAAAATAATTATAATAGTGAGAAAACAATGTATGGAATCAGAAAATATAACAGTCAGTAATGTCTTTGGGTTTTTGGATTGGGAAATTTTGGCTTATCATCTCAGTAATTCTAAAAATCTGGCTACAGCCTTGAGCCTAATCTAAAATCCCCTAGAGGTAATGCTACGTTTTAAATTACTTTTGTGTTTTCCAGAAAGTGAAGGTTGTTGGTTATGGATGCAATAACTGCAGCAATCGCATCCAGTATTTATTGCTGACTACATCAGCTCCATTGAGTTGTGTAGTTTTATTTTTCATATACGCCACATAATACTTTTATTACATGCTGGTGTAAAGCTAACTAGTTTCATTATATACCTTTTTTGTGGAGCACCACAGCTGGTGATCAATAAAAGATTTTGATTTTATGTGCTGTTGACCAATGGGATAACCTCCCACAAACCTGTGGTGATCCTTTAACCGGTGTCCATCTACCTCTGCCAGATTTCTCCATTTCTTTGGCTTCCTCTTGATCTAATACCCTCCTCTTTTTCTCTATGTAATTCTTTCATCCTCATAATCATTATCACAACATGCTTTTATACTGTTGATACCAATAACATTTTCTCCCCAAGCAGGGCATTACACTCTAATGCACTCATTTTCCCTGGCCAAAATTACTTTACTGTCACTTTTGGTAGACCCTGAGCCCACTGAGAAATGATTTGGCTGCTATTGTCAGAAGGAATTAGTGGAGTGAAAAGGCTTCCTTTTAATGTAAGGAGAAAAAAGGAAAGCTCAATGCCTGATGGACACCAGCTGAATGGATGTTATTTACAGCAGAGCGAGTTGCTGTGCCAACGATGAGTGCAATAAAACAACAGTGGTACCATCGAAGACCAGGAAACGGCTTACTGCCACCTGCAATATTATAGCTATTAATCTTTATTAACAATGCACTGTCAGTCCCTGCACTGTGTGTGTACAGTATATGCTTCACTTTCAATAGTCAGTAGAAAAGAAAGTAGATCTTTGGATTTAAGACATTTTCCAGTGCTGACATCTCCAGGTATAATCTACAGTTCAGGATTTGGGTTAGTTGAGATCAGAATCAAGTAAGGTGAGAGGTAAAGGACCAATAAACTTTGACAAATTATTGAAAATGGTCAACTTACCATTTGACCTTTTGCAGGTGCACCAAACCACTAAAGTGTTACAGTTGGATGAAACCTGCAATTGACCATCAGTATTTTGTTCATGTTGGAGTTGAAGAGAAGCTTTCCAAACCCATCCTAAACTCCCAGCCATAACACTCACATCCTCTCTCTCATACAACATAGCAACGGGACATTATACAGTATATTGTAGGAAACCAGGAAAACTGATGCAGGCAGTATTTTTAATACAATGGCAGTGTCGTATATTTTATAATATATATATATATGACTGAAATAAAATATTAATATTAAATAAAAATGTTTTTCCTTTTTTCATGGGTAGTGGAGAATCTTGCAGGTATACAGGTGCAAAAGAATGAATAATAATATGTTGACTGGTCATCACATAATGTGAAGTTCTTCTGTTGTTAATATACCTATAGCACACATAAAAAACATTGATTAGAGCAGAGATTTAACTTAACACCATCGTGCTGATCAAGGCGTTGCAGTCTACAAAGAAAACAAAGAAACAACTTTGCATGCATCCTTTTTGTACTTCTCTCTGGGCCTAAACAACATAACCCCATGGTGAGGGCTGCAAGTCGCCTCCTCTCATCTACCCACATATCCCCCCACAGGGAGAGAAATACAAAGATAAACACTGTAATGCAACACGTGGGCAACTAAAAGCCTTGCAAAAAAAAAAAAAAATCCAAACAGCCACCATTAAAACCACGGAAGGCCTCCATCCTTTTAGAGCTAGTCTTTTGATGACTTTGATGTGTCCATGGCCCCCACACCAGTGATGTCTACTGTAATTCAACAGCAAAACATGCTGAACCTTTGCCGTGTTAATGGGAAGACAGGATGTTGTGGTGGATCTATCAGATGCTGATTCTCAGACTATGTTGCAGACCCCCCTCTACCACACACACACACACACACATACACCCCACCTCCTGTTCCTACACTACCACCACCATGCATACGCAGATGCTGTAAGGAGGGCATGTTTGTAGACAAACACTCCCGAATAAGAAATAAGACAGACAAGAAACACGAGTGTTAGTGTGTATACTAGTGAAATAAACAGTGTTGAGCAAGTTACTTGAAAATTGCTATTAACTGATTACATATTACTTATTCAAAAAGTTACATTATGTTACTTATTACTCAGCAGCAAAAGTAGCGCCAGGCTACAATGCAAGATGGTCAAAGTGGGTCCTGCCCATCACAATCAGACATAACCTAATGTAATTGTCAGTAGCAATGACGGAAGTGAAAGCACACAGCTTTAAAATGACAAGCAACAGTGAAATGCACAGCACAGTCGATGTCTAAATGAAATGATTACCAGGAAAATAGACTGCTGTGCTATACAACAGAGGAGTCATAACAGATGAAAAAATAATCGGTGACACAGCACACCTTGACACAGATTAAAATACTCAAGAAATACTCAGTAAATAAATTCTCACTAAAATAAATAAGTTATACTTACATCATAGGCACACTCTCCAGGCTTTTCGCTGTGCAAAGTCATCTATTATCCTTTGGATCCAACTGGCAGGCACAAGCATTCTCGATAGATAGTATGGCAAGTCCAGATAACATTAAACGGGTCTGTCCCATTGAGCTTCTCAGTTAAGATTCAGTAAGCTTCAGTTGGGAAAAGGATCGTTTGGCAGATGCTACAGTCACTGGAAATGTTAAGAAAAGCAGAAATAGCCATGGGATACTCATGCAGGGATGTTATGGCAGTTGTAGTAATTTGCCCTGGTGGCTCCAACACATCCTCTTGCATGCCTTTTTCGCTATCTCCAGATGGCGCACTGGTGCTAGCATTAGCACTAGCAGGTGTCTTCAGCTCTTGCTCAGTGCTGCTTGATGCCGCTATCATCTTTCTTTTTAAAGAAAGGGACTCTTTTTGGTGTCTTTGTCTTCTTTTTTTTTTTTGGCTGCTTCTTCCAGTTTTCTTTTCTGACACTCGCTTTTGTGTTTGTTCTCCATTGTTTCTCAGTTACTGTCTTGCTATCTTTCTTCCTTATGGATTTTGCTTCACAGTTATACGCATGTCCATATTCACCATAATAACATAAGAATTCCACACAGCTACATTTGCACATTTTTTAACCTTTAATTGTCCAATTATTCTCCTTTAAACTTAATTTGGAAATTTAACATAATGTAAGACTGTAATGGCTATAGTAGGTAGCTATTGTATTGTTATTTATTTGGTGAATGAATGACATTGAGCATGTGACACCAGTACTATAAGCACTTCCCACTTACCGTTTAAGTTTAGTTGCCCTGTGTATACTGTAGACTCAGTGCTTGAGATGCTCAACATCTCTTGATACGATAAAGGTGAGATAAAATGAATTGACAAAGAAGGGCCTGTCCATGTTGGCCCCAAACCATTGGGGGCCCCAATGCAACTGCATTACCTGCATATAGACGTTTCTCTGTTCTCTGTTAAAGAGCATCTGAGATTGACACAAAAATGAGAATTGCTGGTTCATCTTAAAGGTCAGTCCACCTTAAGTGAGCCTGGTCGAGGTAGGCTAATGCTTTGTTGCTAACTTCAGGGCTAATCCCCTTCAATAGACAAGTATTTTCTTGGTCTTGAGGAGCTACAGCATTTATTTACTGACACACTGTAGCCCGTACTGTACATTTACTTTCAGATTGACAACTTATCGCTAACCTTTTCTTCTGCTCCTCTCGCATTCATTGTCACTTTTCTGCACTCACTCACCTACACACGCCCATTTACACACTCACTACACACACACACACACACCCCTTATGCACTGCCCAATTCCTTAACTGAGTTACGCTATTCTTATAACAGTCATTTCACGCAGAAGCCCTTTGAAGAATGAAGAGAGGGAGGATGACTCAAAAGAATTTCACAATAATATAGGGTGTTATTATGCTCACACAGCATGCGAGTGAAAATCATTAGTAGCCCATTGATATTAATGATTGTGTGAAATCTTAGCAGCAGCACTCATAATTTGACTATAAGAATGACTGTAGGGGAAATACTGCTTCACGGCACTTCTGCTTCTGGTCTGAACAGTCTGTCAGCTGAATACTGAAGAAACCATACTGATATCAACCCTCTGTTAATCCCAGTAAGACAGTGAGCAGACTCCAAGTGTAAAAGTAATGGAGTGTTATTGGGATTAGTTACTGTAATATAATTACTGAATTTCAAATTGTAATCCCTCACACTACTTGTTACTGAAAAAGTAATTACATTGTCGCAATGCGTTACTGCCCAATACTGGAAATAAAGCATCAAATTCTGATTACAACAATATATTACTTTGGTCAAATGAGTTCAACCACTTCTAGTTTTTCTCTTAGACTAGTCTGAAGTTAATTAAAGAATTTTACAAAAAAAAAAAATTAAAGACGAGCTAATTTTAGACCTAAAAAGTTAGCTGCCATGCCTCCAGACAATTTCAGAAAGATACATCTAGGTCAAATGCAATGAGTTACTGGGGAGGGGGCAACTCTCAGTAATTTTGTGTGTCCTTCCAACAGTCTGACAAACCATGTTTTAGATTTATTGTACCAGATATGTCCCAAAGCCTTACAGAAAGATATAGTTTTTGATTAAAAGCTAAAAACCAGCCACAATATCAACACAAGATCCCAAACTGTACATTAGAGATGTGTAACCTAATGATAAAGTCTGCATGGGGCTTCCACCTGAGACAGTGCTCCCCTGTTTGACAGCCAGAACAAACGCAGCTGTGGCCAGTATCCACTCTAATACATTTGATTCGAGTATTGTGACCCTAAGTGATGGAGAGCACTGTGAGACTGGCTGACACTAACAATGTTAACAGCAAGAAGAATGCAGTCTGTATTGCTGTAACTCTCACTGCCTGCTATTACTTCACAGGGTAAGAAAACACAACCATCAGAATTTTCCTCTCACAGTCAAGTGAGATCCAGCACTGAGGGGTTTTAAGTTGTTAAGAGGCTGCTCCTTCACCAGCACTGGCTTTTATTGCACACCAGCAGTATATTTAGTGACCCTGTTGCTCTTTGCTGTCTTCCTACTTACTGTACACTTCATTTCCATTAAAGCACATGGAAGTTTGTCCACAAATGACTGTTTGTTCTTTAAGTAGCATTCTACATTTATTCCAGAAGTATAGAGTGCCTCAAAATGTCCTATTCAGGATGTGAGTGCTCTTAGTTTGCGGAAATTACACTTAAGTGGAAGTGAAATTGCTGATATAAAATAAGTTGAGGAGTAAAAAGTAGCTCCTCATTTCCAAAACAGATTTCGGAGGTTATTTTTTGAAGCCTATCACTCTGCTCATTCGACATTTCAAACATTTGGATTATTTAGCTAATATTTTAGAGATTCTCCTGTCATGTATCAACTGAAAGGAGTCGTTTTGGTCCATTTCTATAACTTCAAAAATAAACTTGATGAATTGAAGTTGTCACATTCATTCATATGTGGAAATTATTGATTTTGGGCAGCACTGGCGGGTAACCATCAAATGTTTCTACTAAAAATGACCCCAATAGTTCAATGTACCAATAACCCATATCAAAATACATTTAGCCATTCATATAATATTTCTATTTTCACCACATTGTTTCAAAAATAACCCAACATGGAGAAAACTACCCGTCAGTCTTCTGTTCATTGTCTGAATGATTATGACATATGTGGCTTACTCTGAGTGGATTACTCCAAATCTTTAGCCTAAGCCATGTTAGGAGGATGCTGGGCTTTAATCTGGCCTCATATGGCATGAAAAATTCTAAGATGTACATGAGGTCTGACATCAATTACTTCAAAAAAAAGCAGAATCAGACTATTTGGAGGATATGTTATTTTCTCACATTGTATTTATTCCTGCTTTAGGTATTTTATACCTCTGTCTGGAAAGGTCAAATCAAAAGCAAGAATTCAAAGACACACAATAGAACCATATTTCATGCTCTTTCCACAATATTGACATCCACAAATGTTACTTCAAGTCAATGTCAACTTTTCCAGGCTCCGTCGGTTCAGATTAGATGGGGACCAAGGACAAAGTCTAAAGAGGGCAAGGAAAAACTTACCAAAAAATATAGGCACCAAATGAATAGTATGGCAAAACAGAGAATGAAACGGGGAAACAAGGATATGAAGCACCTACATTCATGAGAGTTAAGTAGTATCCATTGCCAAGCAGAACACTGTGCTAGTAATGCCACTCAGCCAGCAAAACCATCCAAATTTGATTTACCAATGTCATATCAGTCACATTAGAAAGTCTGGTTCTTATGGTGATAAAGTTATGGGCCATTGTTAGTTTACCCACTCTCTGCATGTCAGATTTAAGGGGAAACAAAAAAATGATATTATAACATACTATGCCCTATCATACTATATTATTCTATACTATACTAAAAAGTATGAGTAGCCTTTGCCACAGGTTTTTCCATACTTTTATCTATGCCAAAAGAATGCCATTCATTATCATTTACAATTCTTTTTCTCCACGTATCATTAATTACTTAGTGCTGGAACTAGTCTTGTGAAGCATGTTTTCATATTGTTTGGTGTGATTACTCGCACTGGTGCTCATGTGGAGTTCTCAGACTTACAGACTTTAGCAGGAATGATTTCTGTCAGGTTATGTCTCAGAGCTTCCTGCAGACCTGCTCCATTCATTCAGACCAGAAACACTGATTCATAAGCCTCATCAGTAAACAAGGCCCGGTGACTCAGCGGGAGGAAAAACACATTCTGCTTGTCACATTTGAAAGTCAATGAGCTCCTGTGTTCTTTGATACATTGCGCCAGCCTGCCGCCAAAAAATGGGAATATAGTCTATATTCATGCAATCTCACCAGTCTTGATTTTATTTTTTTGCTGCTAAGTTTTTAATGAGTTGTTGACACTGATGATCCCAAACATCTGCTGGACCCTTACAGTTCATGATGGGATAAAACCAATTAGACAGCACCACCCCCAAGCTGGAGTTTGTTAGCTCTCAAGCATGTGTGAAACTCATCAGCCCAAGCTTCGTCTGCCAGCTGACTTCCCAATGGATCATTTCTCCCCGCCTTTGTCTGCACATCGGTCTGTACAGCCTTTTGTATTGTCAAGGTTGTCTTTAAAAGAACAGAATTGTTGATAGATTAAAACATACTACATCAGCAGAGTTTTAATACTGATCCAGATCACCTGAAGGCCTTCATTTGCATTTTTAAATTTGCTTCAGGCAGAGTTCTGGGGATACACGGTCCTCTCTGCCTTGTATTTGAATTACTTGATTCCCTTTTCTTCAAGTGCATAAAATAGATGATTTTCCAAGCTAACAACTGTGAACACATTTGTGCAGTCACTATGAACAATTTCTGCCCTCAGGGAAGGCTACATTTATATGATAAACAACCTCTGTACCCTTAGGGAAGACATTACAAACAGCAGGAGAACTTTTATTACCTCTTTCATGTAACTTTGGGATGTAAGCATTTTCAATTTGCACTTCTTTCACAATCAAAACATCCTAGCTTGAATCATTAAGAATTATTGGTGTACATTCAATAATACCGTGACAATAAATATTATTTATGACAATGTTAACTATGACAGTTCAATGAAGCTTTTCAAGAAAGCGGTGCAGTTTTTAGTCTGTTATGCTTCTTGTTCAATCATGAAACCCAACAGCTTTTTAAAACAATACTATAATGTGCTTTAAAGTACGTTAAACACATACAATATTAATTTGAAATCAAAAATAAGTTGATATTTATGTTTTCTGGCCTTTAATTCCTTGTGTATGTCTCTACTCTGCCAGTAGAGTATGTCTGTACTGGCAATCCATTTAAAGGGTAGGGCTCAGTAAATCTGCTGGTCACTGTAGCTTTTAACAAACATTACCCTAACAGGAGTATTTGTTTGGGAGTGTTTTTAGCCACAGATTTGATATGCTATTGAGAATTTATGTCAAGAAGTACAATGTATGTGGAACTGACTCAAAATAAACTAAAGTGGGTGTGTTAATTGTGATGAAGGAACATTTAGCCCAGTAAAACGCTGTGGCTTACTTAATAGTATTTGGACAACAATGGAGCTCTGTGGGAGAGAGAGATAAACTGAATTAGTTGATCCCTCTCCACGATGGTTTCATCCAACTGATTAAAAATTGCAACTCTTAACAGCAATGTGAAATAAGTTAGAGATTAATTATGCAAATAAATGCATTTGATTTCATGTGACATTAACACAGTGTCTTTCTGTGACTCATTAAACATTTGCTGCCATTTTGGTAGAGACCTCTCAATGAAAACACACAGTGTCATTCATCTGATACATATAACACAAGGAATCTTTAATATTGTTTAATGGCAGAGCCATGGTGCCAGCAGTTTCAAGAGATGAAATTCCTGAAAGCTCACTCAGCTTTGATGCAATCTTTTACATTTTAGTTCAAAGATGACATACCATGCTACTGACTCTCTGATTATATGTCTATGTTAAACATGGTCAAAGTTCCAAAACATGAGGTGAATGTGTGCAAAATGCTCCCTGCAAGTTAAAAGTCAGGGCTTAAGCCTGCTCTGAAACTGTTATATAGGGTGGTAAATGTCCAATATGGGATTTATGGATGAAAAGAAGAAAAGTGTTTATCACCCCTCTGTGCCAGTGAGTACCAATCATCTTTGTCATACAGAATGCAATGGTGAGTCTCACAGGTCACAGGAATCTCCAGTAATGAATCTAAGGGCAGAGTAATAAACTGAGTCTAAGGGTTTGAGAGTGGAAGCAGCAGCATGTCTGTAGATTATATAACCATAATCAAGGACTGATAGAAAGACTGTCTCAACTATAATTTTCCTGCAGTTCAAAGGGAAGCTGGAGTTTTTACTGCAGTTTGATGATAAGATTTTCAATATGATATTTTAAATGTAAATGTTTCATTCAGCCATAAACCTAGATATTTATACTCTGTGACTTTTTCAATATTGCTACTATTCAGTGAGGATATAGGTAGAAAAAAGCATGAACTTTGTTTTGCTTGCATTGAGTTCTAGTTTAAGATTGTTGTGCATTTTAAAAAGCACTAAAGAAAGCTGTCGATTCTTAACAGCAAGTTGTAGAAAGTCAGCAAAACAATACAGAATAATATCATCCATGTAAAGATGGACGTTAGAGTTAGTTACAGAAGAGACAGTATTATTAATATGAATTAGAAACAAGGCAGAGCCCAGGACTGATCCTTGTAGAACACCTTTTGTTACTGGTAAAAACTCAGATTGGATATTTCTAGCTTTCACACACTGAATTCTCTCCTAAAGGTAATTCCAAAACCATCTACAAGCAATTGAATCAAACTTAATATTACATAGTCTCTGAATACGCAGATTGATCAACTGTATCCAATGCTTTTGACAAGTCAATTAAAAAAGCATCACAATAATGCTTCCTTTTGGCCATGCAAGAAACAATATCATTTAGAGCTAATGTAACAGCAGAGATGGTGCTATGCATACGTCTGAAACCAGACTGTTGACGACTCAAAACAGAATACTATCAGAGAAACACTTTCAGTTGGTTATTCACCAGTGATTCCAGGATTTTTGCCAGACAGGGAACTTTGGATATTAGCTGATAATTATTGAGATCGCTGCTGTCTCCTCCCTTGTACAAAGGAATCACATGAGCAGACTTTGGGATACTAGGAATTATACCATTTGAAATGGAAAGATTAAATATGTGTGTCATTTACTCAGTGATAAATGGAGTGGAAAGCTTTAAAAAAGAATGGATTGAGTTTATCTGCTTCAGTTGATTTCCTGGGATCAATGATTTTATTGTGTATCGGCTACAGCACTAGCACGATACGTCCAATTTAAAAAGCATTTTAGCACATCTTCAGGTCTCTCTATAGAAAACATATCCTGAGGCAGGAAAGGTAATTTTGTACAGCCAAGGAAAAGTGATAGCAGCAAAAATTTTTAGTTTTATAGCTTGTGTTCAGTGAAAAGGCAAGTATAACTACTGCAAAATCCTGCCATGCATCATCACATAAAGGAAAGAAAAATGACACTGCATGGTCATTGTAGCTGCTTAAAACAACACTTCTTCTACCCCTTTAATTTCCCTCTCCTCCTCCTTCTCTGTCCATACACACTTTCCTCACATCTTTCCTCACCTTCTTATAACACATTATTTCATTCCAAGTGTTGACTTGCCTTCTAGCTTCATCAACAACCACAAATCATTTATTTTCAGGACCTTTAATAACCCCAAAAAGGTTTTTCCAGTCCATTCCAAGGCAATCAGAGCAGCATGGGAGGTCTGTAACCAAGCAGCACTGCCAGAGGTTTCATATCAGTGCAGCCCTGCCACTTCAACAAGGGAAATGTCACTTTTGATATCTCCCTCTGGTCATTGTCAGGGTTGGGAGTCTAACACGGCTAATGAAGTAAAAAGGGAAAAGCTGTGAGAGGAAAAATGGTCTCTGGTCAAAGCCTGTGTACTCAACAACCAACCCTGCTTGCTGCTGTTCATAAATAATTATTTTCTCCTTTTTATCATTCTGAGTTTTGTGTATTGCCATTTATCATGTCATTATGTTTCACTATCCTCACCAACTTTGTACCCTTCTCCTTGGAGATATTAAATATGCACAGGCATGTTTGTTTGTCAAGATAGCTCACTGCATAACGATGACAGCATAAGTACAACACCAGCACGTGTTACTCATTAAACATTCAATCACTTCTAACAACTATGTATTCGCTAGTGCTGTCAGTATTTCATGTTATGATGTTTAGCCTGTGAGTAGACTTGAAAGAGAAGAGTTCCAAACAAGATCTTTGATCAACCTGGTCAGTGTGAGATGAGATGATGTGTGGCAGTGTCATTGTTGTGTGTGTACAGTATTTAATGCACTGCCATCCACCTCATATATCAAAAGGTAGACCTTTATTTCACACACACACACACACACACACAGTGACACACAATGAGCTGTTGGTCATATATCAAACAGTGATACCATCGCTTCACAATGACGTTCCTTTATCTTCATGGCTTTTATACTCATTTGTTTTCCCCTCCCTGTGTTTGTCATGTGTTTGTCTTCTCATTCAGATGCTCCTACCACTACCCCTATACCCACCACAGCCACCACCACCACCACTACCACCATCACCACCACCATCTCCTACCCTGAAGCCAGTCAAGGTACAGTATCACCCTCACACAACTTGTACTTGTGTGTGTATGTGTGTGTGTATGTGTGCTCCCGTATTCCCAGTGCAGCCTTGAATCACTCCATATATCTCCATCTTCATGCCATGGTGGAAGTCATATTCATATGCATTTTCCTTTATCCATGGGTTACATTCACGCCGTTTCTGTCATCATTTACCAAATTTTAGGGATAATTCCAAACTCTATCCATCATTTGGCAGGTAGAAAATGATGATGCAACAAGTATTCAATCACTCAGGGTGCGATTTGCAAAAATATCTGAGGGGTGGATGTTTTTGAAATGTTTTTATTCATAAAAATAAATCAGACCCACAGTGGGCCTATATAGAATTTGAAGCCTATTAGGCTATTTCTTGCAGCTGTTACAATAACATTTACGAAATAATTATGAACTTTAATAAATCACTTACAGAACTTGAACTTGACCACTACTATTTAATTGCAGGAACACTTTAATCCAATTTTAAAAAATGAATTCAGGTATTGCAATATTTTCACTCTCAGCAATGTGGGGTCAAGTTCATGCCTTGTCCTTTCCACATGCGGACACACAGCAGATGTGATCATATATAACAAAAGAAAAGGTTACAAACTAATGTAACATGCCAGATACCCTTTCAGTACCGTGTATAGTGCCACTTGAACAGATGTAACAATATACTTAATTTCTTTCTTGCAGGTCAGTGCTTAATTCAGTTCTATGTGCAGCAAACTTCGATATTGAAATACATGCAATAGCACAACGGCTGTCATCATAGAAACAAATGGACTACAGTATATGCCTGCTTATCAGACTAAGAAAACAGTCTGCTTTGATGACAGACTTCTGCCTTTTTCTGTTTTTCTGTGGAGGAGTCACAGGAAATGGACCATTTACTGTGTCATCATGTAGCCTAGACACAATATTATCTCTATTGTCACATGAGCTTGAGCACTGACAGTGAAAGTCCATTTCTGATTTTATTGTTGTTTGCACTATAGACTATCCTCCTATTGCAGCACTTTACTTACATTTTTATAAGTAGCCTATTTTTATGTTAGATATATTATATGGTCTATGGATGAAGCAGCATAAATCGCACCCTGCATATACTGTCGATTCTGAAATGAAAGCTAGTAAAAAAAAAAAAAAAAGGCTGATATGAAAGCTCATGTTTCATTTCCCTTCTGTTGAGATGATTTTGTCACACCTAATGATCCTTAGCTCAAAAATTAATTTCCATGCTCACATTCAAGATTTCATTTGTTCAAGATTTTAGCAAATATGCTCTCTTTTTTTTTTTAGGAAGAATTAGATGAGAGGATTTATATAATTTCATGTTTTTGTGTTATTTTTGAACTGAACAAGGCTAGTAGTTTCCTTCTGCTTCCATCCGTGATGTTAAGCTAGGTTGATGGACTACAGCTCATACATGAACAAATACATGAGCTTGATATTGATCTTCTCTTCTCATTCTCAGAAAAGAAAACAAGCAAATTTATCAAATTGAAGAGCCCTTAAAGATTAAAGCAAATATCAATACCCATTTCTTCAGTTTCTGGTGTCGTTTCAAAAGTGCTTCTGATCAACTTGTATGTTTGCACCTGAGCTTCCATCATAAACAACTGGCCATTTAAATCTAACTTTTAATATTATTGTTCAGCACAGCCATTGTAGGGTTGCATACTGTGATATTGACAGTACTCATTACGATCCACAAACACACAGGTCTATAAAGTACTAGTTAACATGGAAACATGACATAAATATAGACCCTTGGATGGATTTTATACACCCTCATCTATCACAGTCACGAATTACAGAACTACAAACTCCACTGCACAAAGTGATGTGTCCTCACCTTACTTTTTTCTATTCGGTGTTTTTTCTACATATGATTGTGGGTGTGTATGGGTGACAAATAGTAGGCTGAGGCTTGGGTCCTGTTGCTTGGTTGTCAGTGAAAGCTCTCAGAGCAACCTGGTGCCCATCAATACCGATCATTCTCTGCTATGGTCGAAAAACATTTCACAGTGGTGTTTTTTGTATATCACAGACCGACCTGGTGCACAAAAACATGTTGTGAAAAGATTTGGTTTTCACCAGCAAACTCCCATTTACAACTGTAATTAATGTATTTCTTGTGTAATGAATTAGGAATGTTTAACACAATGAACCAGCACAATGGAAAAAGCAAACACAAACAAATTGCTAAGAGCACTAAAGATGATTACAAGGGTTTACTATGATGATTGTATGAGTTTAATAATTGTTCTATAACATCTATTCACTGCAGACATAATTTCCTTTTTATGTAAAGCTCATCTCTCATTCATAAAGTCAATTATAGATCATTCACCAGGTGGATTGTGCAAAGAGGACGGTGGTTAGGGTGAACAATAACTGAATATGAGCACTTGAAAATTAGGCCCTTTTGAAATAAGCAAATTTTATCTTGCTCTTTCAGAAACAGAACTTGGGGCTATTGTGAGTATAAATCTCCATAGGGTGCAGATAGAAAACATCACTTTATGCCTCAACTCAAAAATCAGCCTGAGCTCCAAATGCAATCAAAGACTCTCTGACAGACCGTTCAATTGGAACAAATCTCATGAGGCTGGCAGAAATCACAGGCATTGTGCTTGATTATGCCATCTGATTGGATTAAAGAGAATACCTATCTATGCAAGCTGATTGATAGCTCCTTTGCTTCAGATAAAGGAGTCTGGAGTCTGCACAGGCCTGTTCTGATTATACTGTAGCTATTCTGACTGATTCACACTGAGATCTCTGCAGATTTGCAAAATTATCACACTTATTTCTAATGTGACCGCTGAGAATAATAGAGATACTTTATAAATAAAAAGCAATGCTAAATATCTTTTCTAGATTACTTGCATAAAATTAGCGAATGAGTAAATAAATTTAAGTGAGGCGACATAACTTTTACTTAAAATGAGAAATACAAAAGAAGAATTGACTTCTTCCTTTGCTCAGTTCATTTGGTCTGGTATGACCAGTAGCTTATCATAGTTAATGTGAACTATCTCTTGATAGATGACAATCTATCAAGAAGTGTGACTGACATTACTGACTCTTATTACAGAAGTAAAAGAGGAATAAACATAGTTTACCTCACCAGGAGACATATTTTTTATTTTGTAATGGTTCCAATTTATATATAAACACCATTGCACTCATTCTCAGCCAGGTCACCTAATGACGATGTCTTTAAAGCATTTGACTTGGGAAATGAAAGGAAATTATCCTATAATTGTCACTTGTGGCCACAAAGGCTGCAGTCAAGATTCGGCTAAATGCATTGAAATTTCCGGGTTTTGCTTAATATTACACCAATGTCTCCGTATTTCATAACAGAGAAAGACACTGAAAGTAAAATACCGAGACAGTCACAACACAATTTCTAATTTTATTTAATCATATTAATGGTCATAACTTCCATCAGTAACAGTGATATTGTCTACAATGTACAACAGTGTACATTGTGCACATGACAACATCACTAAAAGAACTCCAAAGGGGCAAGAAAGATATATCAGATATAAGTTATTACTTTGGTAGTACAATGTTATCATAACCAATAGAAATGATTGCCAACACTATGTAACTAGGACCCAAGTTGTAATACAGATGAATTGTTAAGTCTAACTGCCTATTCTGATTTCAAAGTGTTGAATGCTACAACACGGCACTTTATTCCTGAGCTTGGACATAGTATGCATGACAAATCAACAGCCGGCTCAGGCGTCACAAACATTATGATCACATGACCTATGTGTGGAAGGTTGGTCATATAAAAAATGGGTAATTTATCATCATATATAATGCTAGCTCCAGTTCATAGCCCACTACCTACCACGTCCAAACTTTATGATAGACAAATATTTTAATGATTTAATGTAAGCAAAGTAAAATACTGGAAACTTCCAACCCCAAAAACTTTCACTAAAATAAAGGAGAATTAAATTCACTGACAATCTCTGCAAATACTAAAAATCACTGTGCAGTATTTTGGCAAGTCATATCAATCCTCTGTGAACAGGACTTAGGTTGAGATGTGTGGAGTCCACCTGATAAAACAAACCTCACATCTGTAGTGCCAATATTTTCAGGTTGAAACAACCCACTTACAGTTTCTGCCAGATGTCCTCTCTTTGCTTTCAACTATCAGGGGCATTCCATTATTACTGTGTATATAGTGTAGATTGAAGGCAACAGACTCATATGGCCATAATACGCTCTGCCAGTTGATTTCATTTACCCACTCTGTGCCGCACAGATCAGAGACCCACTGCCAAATGAATCTGTCAGAGTAGTATTGAGGGTTTTTCTTTTTTTTTTTTTTTTTATCAATTTCCCATTAGGGGGACAGAATAGAGCACTTTAAAAAATCTATTAGAGCCCCAACACATGGCTCTTAAGTGCTTGGTGGGGTTTAGAAAGTGACTTGGGGTAATGACTAAATTGCTATTTTCAGATAGCTGTCTTATACTGTAGCTCTTGCAATTAGAACACCCTATTAATTTACATTTACATTCACCTGCCATTTTTATATTTCTCAAAAACACCTTCCAGGAACAAAATCTTCTGTTTATTCTTCTTTAAAATCCTATTTCTTTTCCCATGTGCTTTTTTTGTCCATATTATTTTTTCAGTGTCAGTGTAAAAAAAAGAATTTCCTTGAGAAGCAACATTTTTTGCTGCACACTCTCCTCAGGGGCAGCAGTCTGTTGTATCTTTGTAGTGGTGGTCAGGGCCAATAGGAGGTCTTTTGTGAAATGTGAGCCAACCCAAAAAATACAAATGGACTGCTGTCTTTGTAGGAATTCAGCATTCATCCTCCCACATATTCATACTTATATGTTACATACTTATCACCTCACCTTTCTGTCCCCCATCAATACAGTATGACTAATCATTCATTAATTCAACATACTACCAAGTGAACAACTTAATCCCTGAATGAAGAAAATAGATAATAAATGTAGACCTGGTGCAAACAAAACAATCAAGCGGCTGGCTAGTATTACTTTTAATTGACAAAAGACCATAAACGGTGCTGACAACCAATTCATTTAACCCACGCTATAGACAGGACAACAAAACAGGCAAGGGAAAAGAGAAACAAATATCTATTGCATTTGTCAGGGTCTTAAATTACATAAACACCATCTGGCGAAGTGACTTTATATTTGCCTCCACCTCACATTCTTCTGGCTAATGCATGCACACAGCGTGCCAGATAATGTGTGGTATTGTTCCCACTTTGCTCAGTTTGATTCCTTGTCCATTTTGAAATTGGAGCCAGCCAGCTATAACTAATTTGATTAAGGTCAATTGCAACACGATAACTGCCATCATGCAGCATAAAGCCTAAGAGAGTGTTCAGCATCATGGAAAACACTTGTCCGGAGCCCAACATATATCTTAATGTGGAAGTATATTGCCTTCCAAAGGTATTACTGCACTCTACAATGATCAAAAGGAGATGCAGCTGAGAGTAAGTCCAGGAGCATGATCCACTAGCTGCACAATATCTGAAAAATACCAACAGCAAAGATTGATTTGCACTCATTCAAATCAGTATCTACACATATTTTTACGCAGTGACATATCTTGGATTCAAGCACTTTCTATTGTTTGGTCGTGGACTTTGATCCGATCCGATCAAGTGGCAAAAAACAAGTCATCCACAACTTAAAACATATATGATAAACATCAGGACATGCTGATTGACTCAGACAATAGTTTCCTCCTGGATTTCCTATTCTCCTGCCAACATTCAGCAGTTCTTACAGGGAAAAAAACTACTGTAGAAGACAAAGAGACACCAGTTTAACACAGCTCTGTCGGGGTTGGCAAAATTCTGGGCGATTGTAGGAAATCACAAACTAAAGCCGAAGTAGAGAAAGCACGTCAGAGAAAGTGGATCCAACAAAAAAGTATTCTAGTATACAGAGGGGACACCCAGCAGCCTATTGGCATTTTCAGTACCACAGGATTCCACCTAATGCATTTCTGCCAATATAATTATGATTGGCATACAGTTATCTCTGCATGTTGAGCTGAATGTCATGTCACAGTGAGCCTGGGCTCATGTGAGGAGTGGCAACAAGTCATGGAGCTGATGCGTCCACATCATGCCTGTGAATGTCAGTGAGGACACTGTATATACCTCAGTTGAGCTGTGAAGCTAGAGATGGTGGATGAGGAGAAGGATGTTCAAAAATGGACAGGCAATCACTCAGCAGCAGACATATTGAACAGTCCCACATGGTTGCCACCCACAGTGTAATGAGGGTTAGCAGGCCATGCTGCTTTTTTGTTGACTGAAGCTTGCAGGGACAGACACTTCATTTTACATTTTGATGTCAATGAACCACTAGTCTATTTCTGTCTTCACATGGTGGCAGAGATGTAACAAAAAGAGACCATCATCCAGCCCTGTTTGCTTCACAGCAGGACAGGTTTCAAAAATATTTTTCAAAGATCGTAGATATGATTGTTGGAATGTTCCATTGACAAATTCAGTTTCTTAAATCCATGAAAATAAAGTCCTCCAGCCAGTTATTTCTGAATTTTTCACTTGATAAAATTTCTCAGTCTTCATCATTTTTTCTCATGGGTTTGTGAAAAGTCATCAGTCTTAATTATTCTGTCCCAAGTCCTCATTAAGTAAAGTATGGTCTAAATGGCCAGAAGTGCTCTTCCTAGTCCATATACTGTTTTACTAAGGATACTTTTAAATTAACCATTTAGACCTTATATATGTGATCGATTTGTCAAAATAATGCCTACTTTAAAATTTGCACCAATATTTTTCTGGTGGGCTAGACCTGCCAATGATTGTCCAAGGTCGTTACCAAGGAGAAGAGTCTTCTTATAATTAACCAGTGGCAATGATGTCTCTGTAGACTTTAAAACACAAAATTCAATTCCTTTTTGTCTGAGCAACAAAATCTAATATGTGTTTCTGTCAGGCTGTGGCTGGAAGTGAAGTTTAGTTTGAGGTTTTTTAATTGGATAGTTATAAAATAGTGATGCCTCTGTATACTTATACTTAATACTGTATGTACAGATCTTACTACACTTCAATCAAAGTAAAAAATATATATACATTATTGAAACCTGGTCTAGCTCCCGGGAATTTACATTGAAGCCAGAGTGGGTAAATTGTACGCTACAAATGTTTAGTGTATTGCTTAATTATGTTGGAAAGCAAACTAAATCTATTGATATGTTTGGAAGATCTTTATTACAGTCTATTTCAGGACCTCAGAGTCAGAATCCAATGAGTTGACTGTGTAGGAGGGCTGTTTTGCACATTTTCAATCGATCCTCTGAACTGAACTTACTGCAGAAGAGATTAGCTGTGTGGCAAAGGTCACACTGTTGATCTACCCTGGTTAAAAATGATCCAGCCGTGTGATTTATTAAAGCCAGGGTTAAGCCCAAAATCAGCTAACTAACTCACTAATTTTGCTTCAAATTAGAAACACTTGTTTAGCAGCAAATAAGCATAAAATCATTCCACAATAATGGAACTGCATAGTAGAGCATGCTGAGATACTAACTACTATTACTGTCAACCAAATATGCTCAAACGTTGCCCTTCTAATGACTAGCCTGTGGCATTATTTACCACTGATATGTCTCAACTACTCAAGGACCTTGCAGAGAAATGGATCCTCAGAGGTTCTCAGTAACTCTAAGATGAACTCGATATAATCTCACCTAGTGAGATCGCTCCCTGTACCCTGAGCCTCTGCGCGCAGAGCTGAAGCGTGGCATTGCTCCCTGAACAATTACACATTAAACTCAGCACCATCCTCTCTCTCTTACACAAATATCTGTCTGTGACTTGACAGCCTAGGGCTCTTTCTCATGTCTCTGCTGAAACAACGTAGGTCAAGGAAATTGTAAACTGTCCCTGCTGAACATGATCTGTTTTTGACTGAAAGTTGCTTTCATTACTTTATATTAATTGCAATGCTTTTTGCAGTGTTAAAAAGGTTGACACTCTAATGCAGACATGCTTCCATAAACACTTACTTGGTCATCAAACCATGTCGGTGAACATCTCATCCATACCAATGGAATGTTGTAATTTGTGAAAACTTCACTTGACTCGCTGCCATGCAAAACATTCCCTTCATAAATAGATGGCAAAGTCTTTTCCAAGCCATAAACTGTTACATTAGGACAGCTGCACAATTATTTCCTCTTGATAGTCTGTGTTTTCTCCACACCACGACTGCCTACAGCACATGATAATAGTCTTTTTCATATCTCCTCAAGCAGTAGCTATGCTCCCCTCTGAGCGGAACGTCCAGTGTGTGCAGTGGCATATGTATTTGTGTGTGTGCGTGTGTGTGCGTGTGCGTGAGAGAGAGAGTGTGTAAGCTTATGTTTATCTCTGCACTGCCTTTGGTTCCCTTTGATTTCCCTTAAGCCTTATGTCTTTTGTCATGTTCTGGTCTTCTGAATGCTTGCTTATGGGTGTCATTTGTTTTCTCCCCCTGCCCCGCTCCCTCCCTCCCTGCCTCCTCTCCCATTTCTCCTTTATTTGCATGCTGTTCCTCCTGTTCCACACCTCCCTCCACAACTGCCATGTCCTCTCCTTGTGTGCTCAGACACTGCGCCCAGCACTGAACCTGCAGCTCATGGTTGGTATCTTTACTTTCCTCTTTATGTCTTTTTTTTTTTTCTTGTGCCCTGCCTCTACAGCATGCTTACTTTAACTGTTGCACAGTAGACATTATTGTGCCAGGCCGCCCACCCTGGAAATGTCAGCTGTGCCTGGTTACAGTCGTTCATTGATTTCACGGACCTGCCTTGTGAGACCACAGAGTACCTGCCAAGTAACAGTCAGGGTACATTTTATTTTTGTTCCAATAATTATGCCACAAAGATGTTTCACACTATTTCACTTACTCTCTTTGCGCAGGCCAGACATAGCATAAACAACCTGACCATGATATACTTGTGTTTTTTTTTTATTATCTCCACTGGAACTGCATTTGTGAAATGGTTGCACCAACTAACCAATTATAGTGTTTCAGTCAAGATGCCACAGAGGAATAAAACCTGCTCTTAGGCGGAGACTGATTATATCACCAGCATGAGATGTTTTGTGGAGGCAAAAATAGACCTAAATTACTCAGTTTCATTAATGTGAATGAAGATGATACACAGCATTATTTTGTGGCTGTAGTTTCATAATTTGTGTGAACAAATTCATGAGTGTGTGGTCACAAGCCCTCTATTAAGCATCTGCGCAGTTTTGCTCCATCATAAAAATTCAAACTGACTTCAGTCACTTTCCATAATGACCGATTTAGGGGGCTTAAGGGCATATTAATCCCCTGTTTCTGCTAATTTAATAAAATACAATGTTATTTACAAATGTGCTTCATGTGAAGTGTCACACTGGTAGACAAGAAAAACAAATGGATCAAAGGATCACAAACCAAGAGACACACCATAAATTTGGTACCTTCGGGACCTCTAAGGGTCTGGGCCCCAGGGTAAATGTACACTTTGCCTTGTTGTTAAACTAGTCTTGCCTCCTGGAAATTGTCACATTTACACATTTACATTTCCATTGCTCAGAGACTTAGATAGGCATAGGGTTTGCTGAGGGGTGTGAGTCAATCTGCAGCAGAAAAAGCAGAATTATTTTCTTAAAATTATAAATTAGGATCATTCACACTTATCAAGGAGATCTGTTTAATTGTAAAAGTGGTAAAGACACTCAAGGAGGGAAGGTTTTCTGCAAGTACAATTTCAATTTCTTTATTATTATTTTTTTCAGTTTTACAATACACGGCATGGTAGTATCTCTGATCCTGGAGATTTTACAATTAAATTTGCAACTGAATCCATTAGTGGGGAATCCAATTAAATAAACAGCCAGAATCCAATGGGTTTTATTATTATCTACCAAAAAACATTTGTATATAAAATATATATATACAATCTTAACGTTTAGTACAATAGTCACATAAAAGTTAGCAACAATTATGTGACTACATTTAAACTTTCAGAAACATAATTTCAAATATAAACTCAACATGACTATTATTTGATAACAGTCAGTCAACAGGGGGCAATATGGTCACATATTATAAAATGTAATAAAATCAAATACTAATATCTCATCAAGAGATTATTGCACCACTATCAAAGTTATACCATTCGGTTCACGTCCTTATTATATTTATGTTTGGCTGTATTAAAAATGTCATAAAGTTTTTATAAATGTGATGCAAAGTGAATCTATTTCCAAATGTGCTGCAGATACATCAAGCTAAATTGTAAAGATTAGTTGATTGACAGGCCAAACATTTTTATCTTTCTATTATTCATGCACTGTGTTGACTGTGAATGTTGCATGCTGTGACAGCTGGTTCTGTTAGAAAAAAGCAGAATAATACACAAGTGACTTAATTTAAATAGCACTTTGAAAAACACAGTTATGTTTTTCAAGTAAAAACAAACCAAAAAAGGACAATAAAAAGCATTTGAATGAATAATTAAATCAAAGACAAGCAAGAATTGTTAAAATAAAAATAATTTAAAATTTAAAAAAGCAAGTCATTAAATAGATATTGACAACAAATATGAAAAATGTCAATGATGGATCTGGCATTTTGGTTGCATTCAACTTCATTTTTAATTCCAAATAAGTTTTATAGCAAATAGAATTATTTGTTCAATGTTATTTATAGGTTTGATCAATTTGAAACCGATGTTTAAGCACTTAAGTCACACATAAGCTAGCACAATGGGCAGGAAAACCACATTTAAAACACTCAGACAGTAAATTCATCTTGATCCGTGATATGGTTGTCAGGCATATTTTCAAATTTATGCATCAATGAATTTGATTAATGATGCCTTCAACATAAGTTGGCATGTTTAATGCATCACAGTGATCCTGGTGGGACATGAGGCAGTTGAAGTGCCTCCTGATATGGTATTGACTTCCTCTGTTAGACAGACATGCCTGCAGCAGTAGTGAAGTGGTTTCCTCCCTGTAAATGATGTTGGTAGCTTATATTGCCCAGGCCACAGATGCTTTATTCTCTTTTTTGTGAGATGTGTTTTCCACATAATAACACAAAAGAATATAAGGTCTTTAAATGATAAAAGGAATTTTAAAAAAACAAACATTTAGAAATATTGGCTTGAAGTGTGTGTGACTTGAGGCTAACATATAGGGATTGATAAAGAAAACTAATGTACTTCTCTAAAGAAATTATCTTCTGAATTTTACATCATTCAGCATCAACTTTTGATCACAAAAGCCATTTGAAGCCTACTGTGTTGAAGATTTTTCACTGTGGAGATGTCATTTCGGCAGGTCTGGCTTTGTTTGGGTTGAGCTGGAGTTAGCTGGAGTGTTTGAGTAACCAGCGAGGTTTAGCTGGTGCAGTCCAGCTTGGGATATGCTATGGATGAGTATTGTTTCAGAGTGAGCTGTTAAAGAGTCTTTGATGCCAGCTAAGCTACCAGGTAACACTGTGAAGGAATGAGTTGGCGAGTTTAACTGCCTGTCAGACAGTTATTTGTCTGTGTGATCGCCTTGCTTTTGCAACAGACAACCAGGGTCGTGTTGGCCCATACTGTTATCAGCAAGCAAGCCGCTATCTGGTTCAAGGTTCAAGCGTTGCTGTCTTCTTCAGAGTGATGTGCCAGTTTGAGTTGAGGCTTCTTGTAATCTTAGTTTAATGCCAGATAAAGGTCAATCTGACTATACTTTTGAGAGAAAAAAGAATTGTCTTAACAGGTCTTAAGGTTTTGGAGACCAGCTCAAAGGGAAATCCCTCTGAAGTTTGATTTTGTGAGCTTGGACAAGACAGGCAGAGTTTATATATATATCTATATATATGTATATATATATAGTCAAATAACACTAAGCAACAATTATGTGACTATTTAAACATCATTTCAAATATAAGCTCAACATGACGATTATTTCATAACAGTCAACGGGGGCAATATGGTCACATATTATATGATGTAATAAAATCAAATTCTAATATATCATCTAGAGATTATCACACCACTATCAAAGTTATACCATTTTTTATGCATTTTTATGACAAACAACAGTAACTGATTTACATAATGATTATACATTTAATTCACATGTAATTCAGATTTGGCTGAAATACAAGAGAAGCAGTAAAGTATCACTCACCTCATCTCTGTGGAGATCTTCTAGTCCAAATGTGTGTGCAGTTGTCAGGTTCCAGTATCAGCTTATGCTTTTAGTTCAGGCAATATTTTTAGATATTCAGTCAGAAATGATCTTTCAGGAGGTCTGTTTAACCTCCATTTTGTCACAGTGCTTGACTTTGGTCAGTGTAATGCTGTCAGACCCCCACTTGGGTAAAGTGGTCAGTTCATGTAGGTCTTGGGTGAGGCATTCACCCCATGTCTCTGGGATTCACTCACCTCCTCACTTTGGAATTAAAGGGTTGTTTTATCCAATGAAATTTAAAGAAAAGAAAGCATGGTGTCCTACAACTGGCCCTTTATGCAACCTTCAGTTCAACCTCTGTCTCAAACAGGCCGTTTTGGATTCCTCTCTCCTCTGGCCCCATACCTAAAAGCCCACTCTGTTCCGATTGGCCAGCTTCAGGAAGCTTGCTCTGGCTCTGTCACAAGGCTACGGAGGCAACAAATAATAGTAGTTGGATTTTGCTTCTTGTTCTTGTTCGTTACTCAAAATCTAAACTTCTCTTCTTCCTCTTTAAAACACATTTAACAAGAAACTTATCTTACATATTGAGTATAAAATCCACTCTACTGCGTAAAATTGAATTGGGTCCAAATTAAACAAATGAGAAAATGTAGGAGTGTAAGTGACTTTTTAGATTTACGTAAAACTACATGGTATTAAACTGTTAATGGACACATTTATCTATTTGTTTTGTGTTATATCGCCAGTGCTCTCCATTTTAAATTGCAGCCCAGTATTTCTAGGAGATATTAATGTTCCTGGTCCTCATGATTTACTTTACTATTTCCTCCCTGCATAAAGACCCTCTGAGGTCAAACTGGTCAGCATTGAACCAATATGCCCAACTAAACAAAGACCTTTAATGTAACTTTTCTCCTTACAGGACTTTGAATTAATATTTGTGTCTATTTTCATCTTTAAAGTAATCAAAGAAAAGCCTTATGTTTAATCCTATTATTTATCCTGTTTTATGTTTACTTATTAGCTGGTCTTTTGAGTGTTGATATAGATTTTTTCTTTGCACTGAGTAACAATGAAGAGATTTCTCTCATCACTCACAACCCTACTTCCCTATAGGAACAGCAAGACTGTAAACTACAGGATAATGCAACCAAGGTGAAAGTAATAAATTGAAATACAAATGACAAATACACTTTGTAAAAACATGAAGCTGAAGAAAAGCAATTACAAAAAGCAATTCCAGTGGAACAAATTATGTATTTATTCTATTTATTTTTAGTTTTCATCTTTTTGGATTTTGAGTGATTCTTGTTGATTCGTCCTCTTCTCAAGTTGAAGTTGCATGAAGCTATTCTTTGAATATGCTGATGAATCACATGCACTAATAATACATCAAGCTTTAAGCTGCGCAGTTATAAAAGAGGAGAGACACCAATGTCAACCAGCCTGTACACACCTGCACAGTCCTGAGGAGAGGTCTGATCAGCCAGTAACCTTTGTGGATGTCCAGCCTGAATACTAAACACTGCAATAGCCTATAGACAGTTGGTTCACTTTGTGATGGTCTCATGACTCGAATTTCAAGCACCGATTCAGCAAATATTTACAGTGATGAGTCAGCATCTGGCAGTACAATAGCAATAACCTCACATCAACAACAGGCAGAAAGCTAAAAGCAGGTAGAGTGAAGAAAGTTATAAAATGTTCAATTGAATAAACTTTACACTATCTGTAACAGTAGTTTTATAGCTGTTTAATTTACCTGTCAAGGGGCATATTTCAAGTAGTCAATATCGACAGAACTGTCTAACTGCTGCACTTAATCAAAATAACCCATTATGTATGCTTCATGCTGCTTCGTAAATGTATATGTACACAAGACACCAGGTTACTGTGAGAAAGGCAGGAAATCAGAGAGATCATGCACATGCCCTGCAGTTACTTGATTACTGCAAAACTTGTGTTTACATGCAGGTGGTGAGATTATGCACCTACAGTACCTACTGTACTATATTTTTGAACAAACACTGACTTTTTAAGAGGTTAATAATAATATTAAATTGCAATTACATAACTAAAACCAACAAATAATTGATCCGAAACAAGTATTCGAAAGATTAAATAGCTGATTTCTCTGTGCTGCAGACCTCCTTTGTTGTCCAAAACCTATTAAAAACAGTACTGAGTAATGAACAGTAATGAGTCACATTGTTGCAATGAGTGACATATTCCTTCATTATCAAGAATGTAGAGATTAAGTGCCTGACTTTTGAGCAATGGGAGGTCTACTTTATATTCTAATTTCCTTGTGTATCAGAGAAATGAAAATAGCAGAACTAGAATAGAAGAAACTGACCAGAACTGAATAGCAGCTGCAAAGAAAGATTTCTGTGAGTTCTATTCATTTAGTGCATTTTGGAGTAATTTAAATATTGTGGAGACATACACTATATGTATATGCTGTCGTGCTTCCACCCCCGAACACCCACTCTAGGTATTAGACCTTAACTGATTTAATAGTCTAGGTACAGTGAAAGCTGAAACTTTTGCAGTAACACGATGCAACATTATTTGGCAACAAATTCAAATAAGTACACGTTCCTAGTTGAAGCTGAACAGTGAAATTCTGCTAATGAGTAAATGTTGTTAATTAACATATCAAGCAAGTTGCAAAAATGTTTATCCTGAAAGTATGAGCAAAATGTTTAGGGACAACATATTTCCGATCTTATCTGATCTTGCACTACAGTATCCACTCGTATTAACTACAGAGTTATTAAACATATAACGTTTAGTAACATATGAACGTAGTTTTAGGAGAGAGAGTTGATTTCACTGTTTGATGGTACCTGAAATAGGATGTCAATGCAGCCTCCTGTTGAACAGTGCTGTTTACATGGTGGGACCCCATGAGCACTTTCTGCTTAAAGTGTGAATTACGCTTCCCTGGGGTCCACTCTGAGATGTTTGTGTGGCTGTTTCTTTTACACTTCACACTTGACTACACATTCACTTTTTTGTTAGTTTGAGCACTTAAATCACCAAATCAACATGCTCGACAAGCAGGTCTGGACAACATGTTGTGGAGATTTGGAAGGTATACAGATTGGCTTCTCTGCAAGCCTCTATTTATATCTATATATTTGGATATATTATTATGAGCTAAATCAATTCAGCAAGCCAGTGAGTCCTCTTAGACATTTCACTTAGTGCTCTAAGAGCATCAAGTGTCTTTTAAAATGAATGCAAATAATTAACAATTTAGATAACAACAGGGCTCTCTGATATGCTAATTCATGTTTATATTTCCATTTCCCTTTACCCAGTGCGTGACACCAGTCAGAAAGTGTTATAAAAGTATTACCACTGACCACCTGGCTCCCAATAGCCTCTCAAATGTTGTTGCCATGGTGATACCCTGCTTGTCGTGACAAAAAAAAAAAAAAAAAAAAAAAAGCTGAGACATTATAGAGCTCGAAGGCTCTTCCAGAGATTGTCCATTTCCTCCTAAAATAGGCCAGGTACAGGGAGGGCAGGAGAGAGCAAATTAAACATGCAGCATAGAAAAGAAGAGGCTCTGAGATGAGCTGCCAGTGGACTGGAGAAGTGGGTGTTGAAACGTTTTGTTCTTATAAATTAGGCTTTAGCTCTGATGCCGAAATGAGAAAGACCCAGAAACTGGAAAAATCAGACATAATGACTGATTTTATTATGCATGTGTTTAAACACCTCAGCACTTCTGGCTCTCTGAAGCTCTTTTGATACAAAGTCATTCTAACTTGTGAGATCCACAGAGTTAAAGGTGCTCATTCTAAACAAAACCTATAGAAAATACTTTCATGCTCTGACAATAGAATAGTAGAGTTGATATGAGCTATATCAATTCATTATTAAGAACAAATTTAATTCAAAGCCTTATTTAACACAGTAATGACCCAACATTTTTTGACTAAAACTGTATTTATTAGAATAAAAATAACTCCTTAAACACTTAGGGACATGCCATATGTACTGCTTTGGGGTATTTAGGTTTTTGTAAGGTTGATTAAGAATTTTCAATTCTTAAAGCTAAATATTTTGGCCACTAGGCAGGCATGATTCCACAAATGTCTGCCTGTTTACACATCCAGCAGTCATGGAGCAACATTAGCATCAATTTAGAGTCATATTTCTGGAGACTTGACAAATGTAAGTCCAGTATTCATTCTCCATCTAGCTCTTATGTTAGTCTCCATTAACTCATTAAAAAGGCTTGGTTCCTAAATGCTACCAAACGCTCGACTGTGTTCACCAGCTAGTCACTAACTTTGTCCATGTGCCATGTGACCATGAGCAGGTAGTGCACAGCGGGTTTATCAGAGCTTTTTCCCTGAAAACGTCTTGATGAGAGCATTGTGACAGAAGCAAAACAGTAAAATTGCAGGTCATACAGCAAACACAATGAACTGAAAGATATTACAGAGCTCTGTGGAGTTGAAGGGAACTGCAGTTTGATTCATCAGTATTTGTATTCACATTACAAAGTAATTTGATTTTATATTAAGGTATTGATTAGTGAAGCTTTAACTTTGAATGTTTTTATTCAAAAAGAAGTACCAGAAATACTACCAGATCACTACCAGAAATAAAACTGCATTTGAACAATTGTGTATGGAAATAAAATGTACAGAAATATTGGGAGACTTCTTTTGGTGACTTGTGAGAAAATTATTTGGGAGTGTTGGTTGGTTTTGGACTTATACCCTCTGTATTTCTAAAATTCTGGCTAATGCCCTGGGTGCAATCATAAACTGGCAGTATATTAATACAAATGCCAATCAGAGTGTGTCCCAAAACCATACTATATTCTTTAAAGTATGTATTTATTTGTGTTAATATCAATCAAACTGTAACTAGGAACATTTTGTTAAAAAAAAAAAAAAAAAAATCATGAAAAGCCAGTAAAAATGGTTCATCAAGGATTTTCTGACCTGGAGCCATTGAATCTTTGTCCTCTCTTTTTGTCATTTTTGTCCGGTTTGTGCATCACATTGTGGGACAGTAGCACTCAATAATCAGGGCTTTATTTTGTGAAGGATTTTCTTTTCTGCAAGTAGCTTGTTTCTAAAAATGCACAAAAGTGGCCCACAGTTGCAAGCCAGTGGATGTTCAAGCAGCGTTCGCTCTTCTCATCTCACTTCCATCTCCTCATGCTAAATGAAAGGGCATGTTGGTGAAAGATGTCAGTTGCTTTAGCTGATGGTTAGCTGCACTGACTAATTCCCCATCTGGAGAGGTGAGCACGTCTGGATAGGACACACCTGCCAACATGGCTGTCAGCAAGCGTGTGAAAGTAGTGGGATAATTGAGAGAGAGATGTAATAGTGCAGAGGAATACAGCGGTATAATGGCCACTTCACTAACAGCAGGATTGTGGCAGGTGAAGGAGAGGACTTATTTTTTTAATCCAAGAACTAAGCTGTCACATTTGACAAGGCATTTATTAAATGACAAGGACACAATGTGCCAAATTACCATATGTTATTAACATGCAACAAATTTAGAGGTTGTTTCTTCAGACTTTTATAACTGCTGTATGGGGGAGCCAACTTTGGAAAGTATTTTTGTTGAGAAAGGTTTAAGTCTTACTAATTTTTTGTGGGGTCGCAAATCACAGCGGACGTATATTTTCCAGTGATACAGTAGAAGACTCGTAGATGTCAATTGATAAACATCCATAAATCTGCTTAGAATTCATGTAAAAAAAAAGGTTCTGCTTAAAACTCCTCCAAGTCCTCCAAATTAAACAACCAAATAGACCATGCACTCATGAACGACACATAGCGTTGTAGTAACCATCAGGACTGTGCTTTTCAAAACCATTACAGTGTTAAAAAAATACACTGTGGTTAAGGTCTGGTTAGGTTTAGGCACAAAAACCATTTGGTTAGATGGTTTGGGTTAGAAAGAAACATGTGGTGTGCGTCCTTAAAGTTCAACTCCCTTTACTGCCATGGCTACAATAAAGGTTAAAGTTAGGGGATGACTGTAGTTGCAGTAACTGACTGATAGGAACAAACGGAAAAGAGAAAATGGAAATCAGTGGTGCATGCCGATGCCTAAGACATGTAGTGACTCTAACATAAGCCTGTAAATACAGAGAAAGCAGAGAAAATATAGCCAAGGATTGAAAGGGTTAAATTTGCACAGAAGTTGTTTCCCTATTGGTCAGTAGTTATTTAGAGTATATTTTGCATCTCTGCAACAGTGGGATCCCCTCATTTAAGCCGTGTGTGCATGTGTGTGTGTGTGTGCATTGTACATGTGTGCACACAGAAAGATGTGTTTGTATGTGAAACTGTTTTGATCTTGCCTTAGGGGCTCTTCAAATGAGGCACATATGCTGCATTAATTAGTTTCAGACTCACAACTGAGCATGACAGGTGACAAACAGGGGTCTCCCTTCCAAAACCTCTTTCTCCTCTCATAACTCACCTCCTGTGGAAAGTTAAGTGAACCTCTAAGCCTCCATCTGGCTTCCACGTGATGAAATAGAGGGGGAAGTAATTAAATAGACAGGTTAGTGTAATCGGTGGTGATTTTTTCCCTCCTCACCTGTGACATACACCTGATCCTTTTAATCAACCTGAACAGTAAACATGTTAAGATTAACAGTGAGTTAAGATTTTAAGCATTCCAACAAGTGGCACAACTTTACAGATATATTATTTTGGTGTTGTTGAAGTCTGAAATTGTTCAGCAGCATTACTTACTCATATATGATTGAACCTACTTTCTAGACACTGTTATTTAGTAACCCTGGCTTGAACAGCCTTACTTCTGATGTCCACTGGGTTCGCCTGAATCGCATTGCAGCTGCACCATAGCTCACTCTTGGTGCATCTGCTCTTCAGCAGCCACATTTATAATGTAGTTCAGAGTTGTTGAGCCAACATTTGTCTAGTTTTATAAGAATATTTAATATGTGTTTTACAGCTTGCTTAGATGCTTGTGGCTGTGCTTGAATATGACAACCCTCAGTTGCCTAATTTTTGGTCTACTTTTAAATATAAATAGAGCTCACTGCACAGCTGCTGTCATCAACCTGGACATTTATTTCTTTTGTCAGATGATGTTGTGATCATCAAATATCTGCAGGCTATCCGCAGCACAGCTGGGTAGTATTTAGTATTTATGAACCGTGATCAAATTTCACACTACTGCCGACATCTGACACCAGAAACAAAACAAACTGTAAATGCAAACAACTATATCTTGCAATTGGCTGCATTAAAACACAGAGTATGTGACCATGTAGAGCAAGAGACTGAATGGACAGGATGAAATGCTTGTTGTGTGATACTGTGGGTTTTGCTGTTAATCCAGTTACTTCACTGTGAGCAGCTGATGATCAGCTAATAGCTGGTATTTGCTCATCATGTCCTACGATTTCTGTATAGCTTACACGTTATTCATGTGTTGTTTTCACTGTAAAGAAAAAACATTCATATGATCCATCACCACGTAAAGTTTGTTTAGGTCTAGACACAGAAATTACTTTATTACATGGAAAGATAATGGTTTGTGTTAAAGGCATACTATGCAGGATTTTTCTTAAATGAAACAATTTATAGACTCATACAAAAATAATCTTGATCTCTTTCAGTCATCACTTATGACCAGCTAGAAGTGTGTAGCATTGTCTCTATCAACAAAGACCCTGCCCTCTGCCTGTATTTTCTTATTATTTTGCTGTGTTTGAGACGTTTTTGGGTGTCGACCTTTGGGCAGTGGGTGTGTAGCCCCCAGCCAATAACAGCACACAGGGTGTGAGGTCAGGACTCTATAAAAATTTAGCGACAAGGTTACATCGCTGTCTCCGTCTCTCTCCTCTGCTCTCTGTCTGTGTCTGTTTGACCAAGGACGGCACTGAGCTCCACACACATGCACATTCATATGTGCGGAGAGCAGAGAGGCCACAGCAGACAGCAATGCTACACCTTCCCACAGGATTGTGAGGAGGTGTGGGCGTGTTTACTTGTGCTTTAGGATGTAACCACCATGAAAAACTAGAACATAACATTTTGCTGAACTGATTCACAGCTTTGTTTTCCCTACCACTGCTCCTCCCTTCATTCTCTCACTCTCTCAGCTCGCTCTGGTGTCATTGAGCTGTGGAGGAGGGGCCAACTTTGAATATTGTGTTTACAAACAGCAACTGACAAATCCTGCATAGTATACCTTTTAAAAACAACTACTTTGTTGAGGTTAGGGAACCGCTGCTGCCATGATGAAAAGAGAAACTAGTTTGTTGACAGCTGTCAGGCCCACCTACCCGAGTCCTTTCTTCATCAAAGCATCCTGCTATATGCCTATCTTTCCTGTATTTCAGAAATTAAGAAACCAAAATATGAACACATTGTGCACTGCATTATGTTCCTGTGCATTATTGTTTCAAATATACGTTAAATACTTTCTTTCTCTTAGGTGACTTCTTTTCAGAAAGTCATTTGGAAATATTGTTAATAGCTCTGTGTATTTATTCAGTGTTTTTCAGTGTCCTAGCTTTCATCAAAACTGTTTGCATTAGACCAACAGATGGACACAAACCAATGAGACAATTTTAGATTAATCTACACTGTCAATCATTCCCATCTGTCGCCCAGCTCTGCTACCTGCTGAAATTGTAACACCTGCACCATCAGAGCCGCCTCTCACCAACTGCTGTCACATTGTCACTCACAAGCCCTTTTGAACCTCTTGCCGCAAACATTTAGCATATTATCTCCAGTAAATTGATGTAAAATAACAATAAACATTAATGTTATTGCTGGTAAAAAATAATTGTATATTGATGTAATATGTTGGTAATCTGCACTGGATAAGTAATCTATTCCGTTCTGTTAAATGCACCTACAAAAATCAAGATACAATTGATCATTTGAGGTTTAATCTCTCATTTATAACCAGTAACTGTAATAATGGACCTCATAACTGATTTCAATTTGTTTGCATTGGCTTCCTGAATGCTAATTTTCTTCTTCTCCTTCTTTTTTTTTCTTTGGGGCATAGTTACTTTGAAACTTATTAGGATTTATAAATGACTTGGAGTAGCAAGTATTCATGTGTGGATATAAGACTTAATTTATACCAGGTATTATCATAAGATCTGCATCTGTACATCCAATACAGATAAGTATCAATACATGTATCAGTACAATAACTTTTATTTATAATGATATGATATCAATTTATATTTCATTTATAATTTCCGATAATCATTTTTGTTGATACCCTCTTAGCGCCAAGCAGACACACAAAACAGGTGGTGAGCTTGAAGCTGGCATTATCTCTCACTTTTTTTAGTTGTAATTTCAACCACATTGAAATCTAGTGCAAAATAGCATCCCAAGGCATGTGACCTGCCTGCTCCATGTTTTTGAATGCTCTTATTACATTTTACATTTAGGCTCAGTGTTGCCATGACAGCAGCTAAGTCTAGCAACTGTCAACAGAGACAGTTGTCCTGTTTTTGTTGGCTTGGCATCTTGTCAGTGTTGGCATGGATGGCAACGGGACAGAAAAACAAAGCTAAATTCTGACTAGAGTTTGTGGGGAAAACACCTTTATTCAGTGCAATGGGATATGGTTAGCTTCCGAGAATAGATATGAAGTGTCATTAAAAAAAAAAATCTAAGAGGAAATTAAAATTGATTATTAATAGCTGGTGTAAATGAAGCCCCTTCTTTCCCCTTTTTCTCTCTGATTTGAACTTGCAGCTCCCATGGTCCCTTAGCAAATGTTGCCTTCCAAGGCTTTGGTCACTCACTTGTGCCATTTTACTTATTTTCTTCCCTCATGTGGTTCTCAGTCTGGGTGTTGGCAGACAAAGCTGGAGTAAATGTTTTCCCAGTTGGATTTCCATGAAACTACAACCAGGGATTTTGTCATTGCGAAGATATTCGTCTTTAAAAAAATCTACCAGTAAACAATACCTGTCCTGGAGATTATCCATTATCACTGGCTTCCCTAGCTTTTAGCAGCACTGATACGACTTCTGTCTATAATGTGAACTATATATGAAATATAGCTCTTTTTTTTTCTTGACACCATCCATGCATGTAAGCTGGTCTGAATTTCCTTTGAGGTGAGGCTTGGATAAAAGGCCGACACCATGCTCTCAGCCCCTTCTAAAGGATTTTATTATCACTGCAGGTTTTTGTAAGCGTCTCTAAACCTGTCAGAGATTGTGCCACAACACTGCTCCTCAAAGACGGCCAAAAGAGCATGACAAAGCGGACATACAGGGACTGCGATAACAAAGAAAATGTCCTAGGACTCCATCTTACATAATGGCAGAATACTTTTCTGTTTTCTTTCTCTTCGCTCTGTGGTAATTATTGACTAGCAGCCACGGGTCTGCACAACAAAGGTCAAATGATCCCTTTGATGTACTTTTGAATAACCACTCTGTGTCTCATTCAGTAGAAATTACAACCTTGTCCACACTCATTTGGACACATTTGGTGCCCACATATTGCAGTTACTCTTATTTAAGTAGCTGTACCACATGGAATTTCAGTATCTATCCTCTTGAGGCATGCTGATATAGTTTTTATACTCCTTTGTTTACTCTGCTGGCAGCCAGTATTTATGTACAGTATGTGCAAGAGCTTGCAGAAGTGTTGTCTTCAGTCTAGGAAAAATCAGCTTTCAGACTAGGCACAGAAAGTGTGCCGAGACAGTGGCACAGCAGAATTCATCTTTTTTTTTTTTTAAATCTTTTTATCCTTCTAAAAATAGTGGTGCTGGAACTTTGGAGATGTATAGAGTATATCCAGGTCATGCAGTGGCAACTGGTTGGTTTTTGCTAGTTATAAAAAAAGGAAATGTTTATTGTGATTTGAAAGAACAGTCATATATAAATATAGTGTGACACAGCTAATAGCTTCATCCATTTTGGACTCTCCTCCTCCTCCTCCTCAAAGGTCAGTTCTCTTAAGATGGCTTTCATGCTATCAAAGTTGAGCTCTGTGTGAAAGCACTGCATGTATTTACTTTGCTTTTGGAGTCTTCAGTCTGACAATTTCTCTCACTGTAAACTAGGGTTGCAATTAACGATTTTTAAAATTATTGATTAATGGACCCATTATTTTCTCAATAAGTTTATTAATAATTTGGTCCATAAATCTCAGAAAATTGTGATAATTAGTAATAACCCAAAGATATTCAGTTTACTGTAATGTATGATGGACAAAACCATCAAATTTGAGAAAGTGAAACCAGCAAATCTTTGGCATATTTATTTGAAAAATGACCAAAACAATTATTTAAATATCAAAATACTTGCTGATTAATTTTCTATCGTTTGATTCATAGATGAATCGACTAATTGTTGCAGCTCTACTGTAAACATATAGCTTCAATGGTGAGCTGTCATCAAAGCTATACAGTAACGGTGTATGATGTTGTCAGACACTGTGTAATAAGATTAGAGTGCATTGTCTGGACAAGTATTGGATTGACTGACATGAACATTGGTACAAACAATCAAGGTCCCCTCAGGGTGAATTGTAATGACTTGGTGATGGATTTATTTTGTCTAATGATCACTTCCATCAGCCTCAGCTGTACAAAGATGGTGACCATGGTAAACATTATACATGCTACACATTAGTGTGTTAACATTATGAGCATGACAGCACACTGATGCTAGCATTTGTCTGAAACCTCTGCTATGCTTACAACTAGCTACAACAGTTAACAGCTGCTAATGGAGCTGTGGACTTGCCTCTTGTTTCACCACTCTCTGATCAGAATAATTATGTGTGTCTGATGTATTTTTTACAACAAAAAAGATTTCTTGAAATTACATCTACTCCCTGATTGGAAATTTAAAACATTAATCCAGGTCGTTTTATTCAGCTAAACCTAACCAGACCTTAACCACAGCTGTGACAGATCAGAAAAGGCTCATATGAATCACGAGTCACAAAGCCCCTGATGTCATTTCACTGATACTATTCTGTCTCACAACACCAGGATACACACAGTCTCTTCTGTTGTTATCAATGTGCCAAGAGCAGGGCAGACACCAGACTTGACTTAGGGAGGCAATTTTCATCACCGCCTTACATTTCTGTGACTTTGACCTTGACGAGATGTTCCTCTTTGGATCACTTAAACACTTAATTTACTCTCTGCTGTCTGATGATAAGTAATATCATGACATTTCCTTTAACTATACAACATTTTACTAATAGTTAGTCACTTATTTTGACCTTTATTTGCACAGTTATCTCTTGCTAAAATCGTTTTCAAACACAAGGGAATCCTCAGATGGTGTCAGGCTAAAAAAAAAAAAAATCATTCAACATGAGCACACACGCACAAACCAGGCTCCCTGCCACATTTGACAACCACAAGCATAAATCCTGGGGAGTTTTTCAGCTGCTGCTGAAATGACCAAGGCAGGAGGCAGCTCAGTGACAGCGGGATGGGAGGAGAGTGTTGGTCAGGGTGTGTGTGGGGGGAGTTGATAACGCATGAGAGAAGAAAGGGCAGTCTGGTGGATGGAGAGAAGCTCCATTGGGTTTCTTTTTTTTCCAAACAGTGTCCCCATTAACAGGACTGATGTGCATCTCTGCAACAAGCCACAAACTCATTTGGTCTTGGGAGCCATAGAGAGTCCTCAGTGTGTTAGGATAAGTCACTCCAGAGACCACTAAAAGCCATTATTAGAAAGTGTTTATCGAGCTAGCTGTGGCCTAGATACAGCTTAATATCCTGAGAACAGTTATAGCCCATAATTATATTACATTTTGGATGAAGACTGGCCGTGATTAGATAAATGATGAATAGTTCCATCGGGGGAAAAAAAGGTGCAGGGCTCCTTAGAAGATAATGTATTGTTGGCTTATTTTTTTTTTTTGCAAGGAGTTGGTCCATTTGCTTTCCTTTTTATGTCTATATTGTTTGGCACCAAAAATAGAATTCATTATATAGATAGAGCTTTATATCACACCAGGAATAACCCAAAAGGAGAATACCATAAATGTGTGATTAAATCTGAGTGTGCTTATTTTATATGCTCAAATGGGGCGAAAGACCCATCAGCTAATTATCAAATCCCATTTACTGATTTTTGAACATTCAAAATAATGTAGTGAGCTCCCACATGTTCATTCAAATGTGGCTGTGTATTTGATATTTTCTGAATAACACATAAGGAAAAGGAAAGAGAAGCTAAATCTGACTACTATTGCTTTGGTGGCCTCCGGAGCCAACGGCTCAAACTGTACATGCAAACTGCAAATCATGCAAAGATATTCTTGTAGAGCCCTGGAATAAAATATAGACGTGGAAAAGATGTTTTCATAAAAAGAGTTTAACTATCAAAATGTAATAATGTGAGTTCACAACCTTCTTTTGGGTGACTTCTGCTATACACCTGTCTACCAGGTGTAAGACAATATTCAGTCTCATTTTCAACGTTACCTTTGAGTTTCTTTTTGGTCTGGGTTTGAGCTTTCTATTTTTAAAGCAGCCCCAGAAGTTTGTGCCAGAGAGTGAGTTCAAATTGAACAATGGTGATGTGTTCTTTTCAATAGACAATGGCTCAGTATAATGGCTAATTACAACTGTCTTTCCTCAGCAAAGAAATTAAAGAATAAAAAAAAAAAAGATATAAATTTATGATGAAATTGAGTTTCACTGTCCTCTTTGCTTTGTCTAATTTAATTACAGCAAAATTAAGTCAGAGCTTGCCTCTAAATTGTACCCTGGCAACTGTGCCCCGTGGTTATATTTCACCACAGCTAGGACACTTTAACTGAATTGTATAATGCTGAATTTAGAAATAACATTTTATTACATTTTATAACTTTTTATTATTATTATACTTTTTATACTTTTTGTTTCCTACCTTTAGTTGACATTACAATAACAGGTCCATATGCTAGTGTTAACAAGTTTCTGTCAGATGAGCTAAAACATTTTTGACTTTTTCACACAAAAGTTACATTTAACACTGAGCTGATAAAATGCAGTCGTGCAGAGCAAGGACTTGCTCCAGACAGAATTTGCTGCAATTTACTGCAACTATAATTATTGCTACAGAAAGTGGTGGTGAAAATTAGCCACATACCAGTGACGCTTCTAAAAAAAAATTAATCTGGTATGAATCATTTTCCTAAACTTCAATTGTAACAACACTGTGGGATTTCTTGTATTCTCAAGTGGTCATAGCTGTGGTTTTAGGAAGGTTTCCAGTCAAACAGTTTCCAGTGTTTTTTAATCATTTGATGTTTTTTTTCCCCTTTTCAATTGAAGTCAATAGATGAAATTGCTAGTCATGCCAGCTACACAGTGGTTCTTCATTAATTCATGTGAAAATGATGCAGATTACATTGAGGATTAACCAAGTAAAAATGATCATCTTACTGTGGAATCACTGAGGTGGCTCGGTGTCTCAGTGGTTAGCACTGTTGCTTCACAGCTAGAGACTCAGCACAGCTAAGACTTTCCATGTGTTTGTGTGTGTGTGTTTTTAGTTTTTTGTTGAATGCTCTCCTACAGTCTAAATACACACGGGTCAGGTGAAATAGAGGCAACCGCAGATCAGTGTGAATGTATTTGTCTCTGTGTGTTTGGCTTTTACTCTGGGAAAACCTGTGGAACATGAGTGAGTGTAGAAAAGAAAGCTAGTTTTAAAAGTAAGCCCCACAAAATTCTAGCAATCACTGATAAATAATACATTCAAAATGAGTTTGAAGTTGAGTTTGTCATTTTCTTTTCTTTTACACCTGTAATTCAAATGTTAAGGATCCTGATATGTTTGAAGACATATAAAATGCTCTATTTGTATCTATGTTTTTATTTTTTTTTACACAAAAGTTCAGTTACTTCATTAGAAATCCTTAAAATGACATCTTCTCCTTTCTACCTCTTTAAAAATCACAAATCTATGGATATGAAAATATTATTCATTTCAAAAGTTAAACTGCTGGACACAAGATGTCTCCTACTTCTCTGTAAAGTCCATTCTCAATGTCTGGGCACTGGAGGCCCCATATAACACTTGTATATGTTGCATACTGGATCATGATTGGTTCAAGAAATGCTGTGATGTCACAAATCATCACTCATAAGATGAGCAAAGACAAAACTTCCACTTTCAGCAGATGAATGTGAAAGCAACCTTTAAGTGTTGAACTCTGCACACACATCATTCTGTACAGTGAAGCTCAAACATTCAACTGAAGGAACGAGAAGAAAAATAGATATTTGACTGGAGGGGGACTTTAAGTTTGTTCTGTACTGATGTCTGTGACACCCTGGAGTCATCCATGGTACATCTATTCTTGTGATACATTAAAGTCACTGGCTTCACTCTTAAATGTAAATCAAAACCTTATCCCCTGCCATGATCCTGAAGGGGTTTGCCACCAGTTTTACATATAAAGTAACATAAAATAACCCTGATGATGTCACCAGCGTTTACAGCCAGGCGAGAAGTTAATGAAAAAGATGCTAGTGGTTGCATTATGGGAAATATAAGAGCTTTACTCGTACCAAGAAATAAAAGTCGAGATATCTCAACCCCTGCTGCACTGATTTTTAACTTCTTTCTTTTAAATCTATTACTTACAAGCCTCTCAACTTCATGGAAGTGCAATACTGAATCACTGGTGTATTCTTTTGACATCTCACCTTATCTGGTTGACATCCTCAAGCAGAATGTTTTTGGTTTTTCAAAAATAATGAGGCCTTTCAAATTACAGACAACACATTTCAAAATGAACCAGAAACGTCTCTTAAATCACTACTAAAGTCAAAATATTATGACATTGTTTTTAATCATTTCTTTTCCGACTTTATTTGACCTCTCAGCTACTGTCATTTTTCTCCCAGTGTTTTCAGTGGCGCTGCTGTCTTTTCAAATTGAAACACTTTTTGACGTTTTGAAAAAGACTCAATAAATCTGAGGCCAAGTCACTCTGTATGTATGCAGTGTAATGCGCTACCCGAGAGGCAAAAGATTTAACTGACATTTTTAAATAGGTTCAATGAATAGGTTCATTGAGACTTTAATTACATTCACTCTTTAACCGAGAGTGTTGTGGGCAATGGAAGTGGATCTTGACAAGCCAGTGTGCTCTTATGTCACCCCACCCACATAGCACTGCCGTATTCCTGATTGCCCCTCTATCTGCAGGCTGCATGGGCACAACAGTGAAATCACTAATACTTAATTAGCAGATTAGGAGATCCAATTAGGAGATCTCCTCTGTCTTGAATCAAGTCTCTGTCAACATGTCCTATGAAAATGAGATACTCCTCATTTCCACTTAAGGTGGGCGTCTCTCCCGTTGCCAAAAAAGACCACTCTTGATTGACTGTTGCATGCTTTGTTTAGCCCTGTGGACACCTTGTTTGAAGCCCATTCGTGATTAATCATTGATGTTTCAGGCACATTTCAAAGCAAGTCTGAGCTGTGTGTCGGTGTTGAGATAAATCCTGACCGCAAGGTTGTAATATGAGAACATAAATCTTTATTCTGAAACTATTTGGTTGTGTTTTGCATCTTTTGGTTTTTAAAAAAAACAAAGGGTGCCTTAAACTAAATTTGGAGGCTAAATAAAAAATAAAAATACATATAATGAAATGAGTAATCTAGGCATGAAAGATTATTAGATTAAATTATCCCTGAAAATAAGTTTTGATTATATTACATTTATGATTAGGAATTTTTACAACTTCATCTTTATCCTGCTAAGGTTTATAATTACTGAACATAAAGTAGTACTCTTGCTTGTAGTACAATATCCATCTGTCATTTGGACACTTTGCTTCTTTCTCTTGATGTCCACATGGTCCTCACACATTGCCAGTTCTGAGATGAATATCTTTTGCAAAAGAGGCAGCAGCAACAAACCAAAATACTTGCCAAACCAAAGCTGCATTAAAGTGCTTTAACAAACCCTCTGGCTTCTTCTACACACTACAACAGCTTCATGGCACCATATCATCTTAGATTCTGCATGTGTATTGCATTATATTAGAGACAATGCTCTAAGATCTGTCCCGAGTGCCCAGTATGGTTGAGCTCTGGTGACTGGGAAAGCTGTAGTAATTTTCAAGCTCATCAAATCATTGGTGTCTCTTGGCATCCACATGTACTGAACCATAACACGAGACCAGATTTCCATGAAATTTGGAGTGGAAATTAATGGTGCCCAAAAGAGGAATCCTGAAGTTTTCACTCCCTGACTGTTCCTGTAAATAAATTAAAATGTTAAAAAACAGTTAATACTAGATTTGTTCATTCCTGCACAGCTGGTGTATCATCTGTATCTTGCAAAATCCCAACTTCCACAAAACTAGATGTTTATGCTTTAAAGCTGCATTGTTTGATTGTCCGCCACTAGGGGGCAGAATAACTCTAAAATAAGCTCACAGCCCTGATATAACATTTTCACAACCATTTTACACGTCTACCAGACACAGAGCAATATTATCATCCCATTGGTGTCATGCTTCTGCTCACCTGGTCAATGTAAGCCCAATATTCTCTCTCCCTATACCTTTGTTTTGGTCTCCACTAATTCCTGAGAAAAACATCTAGCATGTTAGCTGCTAAATGCTTGACCAGCTCATTGTTTGCTCTGTCTGCCTGCCTGCTGAAAACAGGGTAGGTGACAGTACTGAGACTGAACTAAACAATGAGCTAAAATATGCTAAGATCTCAAGAGTGTTCATTTGACTGTATGGGTGATAAGAAAGGTGGATGACCAGCTATCAAACTTTATGGAAAATTCTCCTTTTAGCCATGATCACTAAAGTAACGGCCACCAGGCTCTTTCACTTAGTTGTATAAATGGCACCAAGCATTTTGAGGTATTAATTGCGAATTTGGACTCCACACGTACGCTGATACACACCTCTGGTTTTGTAATCAATACCAGTATCTGCAGTCACACTTCACAATTAGATGTGGATGATAGGTGCTTTTCATCCGTGACTGGAGTGACATTTAAGGAAAGGCAATAACCAAAATTGCCTTGAATGTGCAGTCCTTTGATTGCTAAAACAATGACCCATGCAATTTGAAGTTTGACTCCCCATGTGAGATAATAACAGAAATGTACTGTATTTCAACTGGTGACAGTAATTGCTTATAAGTGATACTCACTGATATGACATGCAAATTGCTTTATATGGTATCATTGGGACTGAGTGCCTCCAGGAGCTGAAAGTATATGCTTTGCAGCTGTCATCAAGGCAGTTATTTGGGCTTATAAACAGAGCTCTTTAACTATGGAACCTAGACAGCCCTTTTTTGTTTTCTGGTGTGATTAAGACAAAAAAAAAATGGTTTCATCAGTAGAGAAAAAGTTTAAGATCCAGCAAACAGATTCGGCTTTGGTTTTTGGGAAAGAAGAGTGTATGTGATGACTGAATTACACATTTGTTAATGTGTTATTTGTTATTAATCTACCTTTAAGAAGTCAAATTGGGGTGAGAAAGGAGGATGTCAGGAAAGCATAGCTGCCAGTGAACAATCTGACATGAAAACATTACCACACATAAATCTACTGTAAGAGCACTAACAAAACAAAAATGTGACAAAAAAATAGACAAATATATGAATTCCTTTGTTTTGTTCTTTTATTTATAGGTAGACCACATGAAGTGTTTGTTAAGTATCTCAGATGTTGTTTTGTTTTCTTTATTTTCTGTTTGTGTTTGGAGATGATTTATTTGTAACATTTGAAAATGTCATATCGCATGTTCCTGACGTGGATAATTAATACATTCTTTTTTAGTTGGGGACAAAGTGCTGCAAAAAGAAATAATGAAAACATAAATGTTAATAAATTGTCAGCTTTGATAAAGACAAGACAGGAACTGTTGGATTCAACACCTATAGTTCATACTCAAGGTTTATTCCTGAAATGATGTGTGAATCCCACCCGGCAAATTAACAAGTCAGGTGGATGTAGGAAGGATTTATTATTTTTTCTATCTATCTAAAGGATAACTCAGATTCATTAGAACTTGGGTCTTAATTTCATAGGTTTAACGGTCATTTCTAGTAATTACAGTCATGATAACATTGTACTGACCAAAGTATTGCTCAGATCAGTGGCATCACCACAACAAACCTCTATAGGACAAGAAAGAGCAGTCAGATGATCAGACTGGCTAAAAATAAGCCAACAGTTTAGCCAGGTTTTCTAAATTTGGAGAATATGAGATTGGATCAAATTGAAAGTGAGCACAACATTCCTCTTTAAATAGTAAAACTGTGTAAGAGCGCAATCATGGTAAATTAGGTAGGTCAAAGGTGGACAGTAGTGTGTATTTTGAAAATTAACCTCTTCAAACCCCCTAAATTCTAGTAGAGAGCCCACAGTTTACAAAGATATCCAATGTCTGGCTGAAATTTGGGGAAATAGTTGTAAAATGACAGCATAGGTAGTAGCATATTTCCTTTTGATGGAATGGTGCAGCGATATAAAACACGGGCTCTTGGATTTTAGCATTTCACTCAGTGTAAACATCAAGCATAGCTTGAATGAAGAGCTGGAACAAGCTTTCAGATGAAAAACATGCACAACCTTAAAGCAACTTGAGAGAAAAAATGAAGGGGAAAGGGTGAAAATTGATTTTATATAACAGCCAGATTTCCGTGGAGTTTCATGGTTCTGAAAATTAGAAAGTTCATGTCAGCCCAGAACCTTCATTTTTGCACCACCATCAGGCCAGACTTTACATGCATAGCTTCACTATTGGTAAGGCTCTAAAGGATTGGTTGACATGCTGTCTTGTTTAAAGAGCTTACGGTGATATGAAGCAACAAACTGTATCATGTGACATGCTCATCCATATCACTCCCTCTATACAGGAAATTACTTTAAACCAGGAAAGTTTGTAATAGACAACCAAGAATGACTCTCTGCAACCGCCTTAGTCACCCCCACCACCCGGACCACCACACACACACACACACACACTCCCTTCCCTAAAGCCAAAGTCTGCATTAACATTGTAATAGGAAAGTGTGTTAAAGCACAGCTTTAGCAGCCTGACAAGAGCGAATTGGATGTCAGACGGATTCCTGCTCAGTTTAATTGAATCTGCCCAGCACTAAAAAAGAAAATCTGAAGTCAAAATAACCTATTAGATCTATCAGGTAATGTTTTGTTGAGTTTGACAGGCAGCTCTGCTGTGCCTCCTCCACTCCCTCCTTTATTCCTGCAGGTTGAGTAATGCAGGAGTATCGAGGTTGAGGTTATCCATGATGTTTCACTCTCTGTTTCTGTTATTCGTTAACAAATTGGGGCCTGCTCTTTCTGTTTCCTGATGCTCACTCAGTAAATCCCTAGAGTGTAGAACTAGGCTGAAGTGTGGAGGGGTTTTAGTGAGTTACTACAGCTAATGGATGGTGGAAGCTGATAGTCTACTCCACGTGAACAGATTGCTAAGAACTGGCCGTTGTTCAGTGTCCTGACTGCACCTTTTCTGGCATTTGCTGCAAAATAAATCTCTAAAAAAGACATTAGCTAGGAGATGAAGGTTAAGTGTTTGGTGTAACAGATCTTAATAAGCTAAAAGCACAAAAATGAATCTGTAACATGCACATTATATTAGATAAAAGTGTTTTGTGAATACAGAACATGTTCTTGTTTACATCTCAATGCAATATTTAGCCATATGAATCCTCGTCTCTCCACCACCTCCACCCCTCCACTCACTTTCCTATAGTTGTTGTCTGCATCATTGATGAAAGAATTTGCTCCTCTTATGCGCCGTGAAGGGCCAGTCACATCCAAAAATGGTTATTAACTTCGGGTTGTCATGGATCCTTACACTTGATCAATAGCTTTCACATAGCATTAAAGCAAAGAGCTTTAGGGGCTTGTTGTCCAATCACAGGTGTTTTTTTTTACTTTAGAGCCTGCTCAGGAAGTTAAAAACATGATTAAATATTCCCCTGCCATGAATAATTTGTTGGGTGCACGGTTGCGTAAAAGGTTTCTCTACAGATTTCTGTAAAGATGTTATTTTTCAAAGCATTTTACAAAAGGATGATGCAAGAAACATGCCCATTAGATTTTTAAGGAAAGGTCAAATATTGAGTGGTCCAGTCCAGCAGGGATGTGGTGATCCTGTTCCTGCTCAGGTTAATCAATTCTTCATTGAAATCCAAACCGTTATTGTTGTGGCAACTTTAAAGAGTTGAGGTTATTAAAATGGCAGCCAGGGACATAGAGCAGAAGGAAAACATCTTGTTGTGGAGGAAACAAGGAATGCCAAAATTGCATATTGCAAAGTAAAATACATGTATTTATTTCAAATCCGCAGCAATGAAGGCAACACAAAATAATTTAATAATAAAGAACTTAACATTTTAATAAAAAATGATGACCAATGAGGAGATGTAAAAATTAGCAGTTCAGGACTGGAATTACCCAGTGGCAAAAACAATTCAATGCAAGTCCATTAAAACAGATGTTTGGGTTCAGGCAAACATTTATTTTTGGCGCATATCTTAAAATGGTTAAGATTATGTAGCAGGTGAAAAATTGTAAGGTTTAGGTTAAAAGACGATTAGGGTTAGTCTAGAAGAATTTTCTGCGACAGTTAAGATTTTTCAGACTGCCTGTTTGTCTTTTTGAGCCTCTCGTCATCTGTGACAGTGATAATTGGCAACTTGACAGAATCAGTCCACAGTCTGTTTCAGCAGTAAAGACACTGGGAAATGTTTGAACATGTTTTCAAACATGTATTTGCACCGTGGCAGGAAAACATGTTACATGAGCCAGAAACTCATTTAAGTTAAACTGAGATAACAAAACATTTTTAGGGCTGACTGATTCTAATAGACTCACTATAGGCAGACTGGAAGAAACTTGCTAGCCTAGCAACAGTAAGGCTACAAACAACCCTTAATGCAGCACTCTGTGTTGGAGTCTGTTTTACACTGGTACTTTATCCATTCTAAAAGATTTTGATGTTGCAAACATGTAATTGTCTTGTTTTTGAAAATATGATGACCTCCATTTTTTTCAAACATAATTTCCAGAATGAAATATAATTTTATATTCGAGCCACAACTGTATTTGACCAACAGTCTATCAGGTTTTCTGTGTCTTGTTGGAACATTTCATCCTGTACACAAGTGAATAATATACTTGTTATGAGTGATTTCCCTTCTTTTCAGTGCTAAAGACTGCAAAATAGCAGATCTGCAAAATAGCAGTTATCCCTCCATTTAACATAGACATCCCTGCAGGGATGATGGTTCACTGCTGCTGTTATCTATCTGGACTGAGTTTGTTTTTCTTTTTCTTTTAGATTCACGAGCTGGAGAGGGAGCACCCAGAACGGTGGACCATGCAGTGATTGGAGGAGTGGTAGCTGTGGTTGTCTTTGCCATGCTCTGTCTACTCATTGTTTTGGGGCGCTACTTTGCAAGACACAAAGGTAGTATACCAGAAAATACTGCTTTATAACCGGTGTTTATCTATGTTTTTTTATGACTAAAGCTATGCTGTCTAAAGTATAAGTGAAGCCATCACAGTGAAGTGCATCCACTCACCACTCAGACGCTGTACAGTCAAATCAGTCTACCGACCTAAACCATCTTAAATTATTCACAATCCACAGGAAGTGGCTAAATAAAACAGCAGTGTTCAAACACTGGACTCAGCAAGATTAGGGCCACTGATTTGACAGCAGTAAAGTGGTGCAATCAGCCAATAACACCAGAGCCGCCACAACACTACCGGCTTAATGTGTGGAAAACATGATGTGGGTGTTTTAAGAAGCTCCCATTGGCACTGTTCAAGTTTGACTAAAATAGCTGGCAAATAACTCTCTGCCCCCCTTATTTGGAGAACATGAGAAAGACAGTTGACAAAATAAAAGCATAAAAACCAGGAGAATACACTACTACTTTGCAAATCAAACAGTCTCTGTTTATACAAATATCATAAGGGAATAAAATCATCAACTCACCGTTGAGTGGCTACAACAGAAAGTATGTTACTTCATAATGAATTGAACATAACAAAAAATACAGTTGAATATGACGGGCGAGTTGAAGCTAAAGAATACACATTTTAGAAATCTGCAGCTTAAATAAATTTACTTTCTGTTTATGGGTAATTTGGGTTGAATTCTTCAACTGAAGGCAAATTGTTTAATTTTCTGTCTCACTGGCTTCTTCTCCATAGCAACAGTAGCCACAGCTCTCAGGTATGGTAGTATTAGGATCCATCTGTCATGCCAAGCGGACAGATAACACACATGATTTTTGAGAAATTGAAATAATTAAAATGGATATAGCATTGTTAAATAATCCATGAGACTCCTGTGTTTAAGAATATTGAGTATGTCAGTAAAATAAAACTTTGCAACTATTAGTTATGAACTTTTATCGTCCACAATTTGGAAAGTTGAAAACAAGACAATTAACTGAGGATTAACACTGGGAACATCTACAAACAACATGACTTTAAATTTATTCATAATCTGGTTAAAAAAAAAAAAAATCAATGAAAATGAAAGAGAAAGAGGCCAGTCACAAAACTCATTATTGAATGTTATCAAAACAGGCAGCTCACAAAAAAACGTACAGTTAAAGAGCGACCGAGCCCGCCCAACTTACATTTTACAAATAAACACCAAATACCAGCAAATACTTACATAATTACAGGAACATTAAAAGAAAAATATGTATCATATATTTACATTAAAAATCAAATCAACATATTTACTTTTAATATTGTTCATATATTTTAATGCAATGCCTTTTTAATAGCATTTTTTTAGCAGCACCCTGTTTGCATGTAAAACACAAACTGAACAAGCATTTAATCAGATGTAGCCTCTTTGCTTCTGAAAAAAAAAACCTCCTCCGTGTGATCCAAATAATCACAAGTCAGCTATTAAGGCTACGGGTTACTGATGGTGAGTAAAATTACATTCACGCAGTCCTGCTGCAGAGTTTAATGTATCTCATATGCTGCCCTCATAACACAGAAATAATTATAATCTATAACAGATTTCATACTTCCATATTTCTTATGCGGGAGGAAATGGAATTGGATAAATTAACCACTTTAGAAAGGAAGTACTGTAAATGATGGAATTTAAAGGTGTAGACGAGACATTTTATTTTTATTTTATTTTATAATAATACTGAACTCAGTGTTTGCCCTCAGGCCGTCTTCCAGAAGCTGTGTGTTCAAGTACAGTAAACATGATTTGATTTGTCTGGAGACTGAGGTGAAGGGAAATATTTATGAGCTGAGATAACACTGTGCTAAACTGTAGTAAGGTGCAAGATATCTCCAGCTCTTTCTATGGCCGGTACACAGTAAGCTCTGTGTAGTTCATTATTTGTAATTAACCTCACTCTCTCAGTCAGTGAAACGCTGGCTCCGCTTGTGTTACTGCTGTCTGTCAACAACTGTTTGGACCTGACGATACTGTTTAGCTCTACTGTCGTCAAACTAGTGGCCTACATCTTTTGTGTCTGTTATGTTTAGTTAATCAAAACATCCTGTTCTTAACGTCTAGTTAACTAACTCTTAAGTGATTTATTAGCACTGAAGGACTCTGCACCATCTGATGCAGCCACACTGTAATACTGTCTAGGGCAACATTACTAGGCAGACTTTAAAGGATAATTCTGGTTTGTTACAACTTGGATCTTATTTTTGTAGTTTTGGCCATCAGTTTTTATAAATAATAACAACATTATACTTCATTACTGAGATCTGGGAACACTGCTAAAAAGAAGTCTGAGGAGACACAAAATCGGACTGTCGGACAACGTGAGAAGCGATAAACAAAGCCCCGGGTTAGTCAAACTTATTTGGAGATAAAAACTAAAGCAAATGGTAAAATAGTTATCCAAACTGCCCGTTTACAGTTTCCAGACCAGCTCCTGATTCAACCTTGACCTAGAGTCCTGTAGTTGTGTACGCTCCATAGACTGTATATAAAGATGGACATAGTGAGGTGTGACGCCACCCATTGGTTTACACTGGAGCTGGTTTGAAGCTCAGAGTTTCAGCTTATGCAGCTTTTCCATTTGGAGCCAGGACCCTCCGAATAAGGAGTGCCAGGTGTTGCCTTTCATGCTCGAACGCACAAACACCGAGCCGAGCGCTGCACACTTGAGCTAATATTAGCTACTGTAGTTAAACCGTGCTAACAGGGCCGGTATCATAATCAAGTAACATTAAATTAATTAAATATTGTGGCATCTGTGCGACTCAGTGCGAGTCCCGAAGGGGAGAGCAGCGGGTGAGCCAACAGTCAGTCAACACTCACACAACAGACAACAGGGCTAATATAAGTTATTAATGCCCAAAGCGATTGAGACCATAATGACTCACTGAAAAAAATGATTGTTTTAGTATTTCTAGAGAGAAGTTGATGCTTTTTGAATGTGACTCAATTGGAGCCAGGGATATTTCGGAGTCGGCATCTAGCAGGCGTCGGTGTTGTCATTGCAGATATTTCAGCATTGTCATCAGCCTCAAGCCATAGTCGTATCCATCTGGCACGCACACAGCTTTCATGTGACATTATGGATGTCCTCACCTCAAAATAAAATCTGCTTTCTTGCCCCGTCTGACATTGTTGTAGCGATGATGCCGTGTTCCCTGATCTCAGCAATTACTTTGGTACAATTAAAGTGGTATAACTGATATAAATAAACTACGCCAACAATACACAACCTGTAATAAACTGGAATTATCCTTTAACTCTCACTTCTGATTCATTGTCACGGTGCCATTTTTCAAAGGCTGTTCATGTTATTCTTTCAATGTAAGATAACAATAAGATGCAAGTAAACAATTAAAATGGCCACTTTAACTAATGGCACTGTGTATGGTGGCGAGTTGTGAGTTGTTTACAAGTTAATGTGGATGCAATATGAATATTCATGAAAGAACGATAATGATCAAGAGTCTTGAAAACATGACATGATTTTTTTTTTTTTTTGGGTTTCTTTCTGTGGCTTCACCCATGCAGAGGAATTGGATCAGGATGTGAGACTGCAGCCCAGAGCAGTCACACACAGAAAAAAAAAAATATTCATCCAGAAATTCAGAATGTTGAGGTCGACTTTTAACTACCTCTGTCAGAAACTTCCCATAATAATTACTCAACAAAACACTTACCTGAAGCGACCCGTAGCCCTGAGAACAAGCGTAGGAGTCGGGTTGTATTAACTAGCAGCAGGGGCGGATTACCGCATAATTCTGACATGACTCTTTAAACTGAGGATGCATTGCCAAAAGTCAGATCAGATTTGGTATGATGTCTGCTCATGGCTCGAATCAGGATTAAAAATGTCAGATTCAGTATTTTTTTCACTTCAAACTGTCATAAAAAGCTGATGTAAAACAGGAGAAAAACACCGAGAGGAACAGAAAGGATTTTTTTTTTAAAACGCAATCTAAATATATCTCAGGTCACCGTTCTTGTATTACAGCACCACTGAGGGCCTTCTTTCTATCTTTTCAAGCAGCATTTGTGCTTTTCTTTTTTTTCCCACATTTGGCAGAGTCTTTCCTCATCCGATCTGGAATATTGCCTTCATTATCAACCTCTACCGTGATACGATGTGAATAAATCTTGTAAATTGGGTTTGAAGCTGCTTGCTAGTTCCTTTTTTTTTTTTTTGTTGAACTTGACAAGGTTAATTTGAAGGTGTGAGCCATGCTTTTCCCCACGCTTGAGATCATTTCAAAACCTTGATTTGTATGTGCCAATCCTGAATGAAAAAGTGGGAAAATGATGTATAATCTGAATATAACAGGTTGCTGGTGTTAGGTTTCTGTAAATGGGCAGGATGGTGCAGGATTTGCATAATTAGGTGCTGGGGCACATTTTAATCTTCTGTATCATCTAAGCAGCAGGCTATTATCCAGTCCGTGACACTGTCCTTCATCCCCTCCTCTTCAGGTACCTACTTCACACACGAAGCCAAAGGAGCAGACGATGCAGCGGATGCAGATACAGCCATCATCAACGCAGAGGGTGGCCACACCAACTCGGACGAAAAGAAAGAGTACTACATCTAATCAAAGCAGGACCCCTCACTCTAGTGTCCTCTTTGGGACACTGGGCTGTTTTTGGGGCCAGGACAGGGGGGATAGTCAGGGTTAATAGAGAGGTTTGGTTGGTTCAGGATCACTTTTAGAGAGAGTAGAGGGGTCGAGGAGTAGAAGAGAGATGGGATTTTAAAGAAAGGCCTGGTTTTAAGCCGTTGTTTAGTCTAGTCTGCAGATGTAGATGGAATGTTTTGTGTGTAAAAAAACAACAAAAAAAAACAACAAAAACAAAAAAAAACAAAACAAAATAGGACAAAAAATGGGAGGGTTTGGGTTTTCGGTAAACTGAGAAGGGGATGGGTTGGGGGTGGGAGGGTGCGCCAGACGTTGCCAGAAATCACTGTAGAGAGCTTCACCATTCAACACCTCCCTAACTGCTGGTACGAATTTTATTTAGTTCAACCATTTGCAGAAAATTCTGTGCCTTGTTCTGAATTTTTTTGTTCTATCCATAAGTTGGATTTGTGTTGATCCTCATTTGCATAACCCCGTTGTTCCCCTTTTCCAGTGTCATCTTCCCCACTCGTAATTATCGATGTGCTGTTGGCTTTTGTATGAGGGTAAAATTACACAGCCATTTTATTCATTCCCTTAAATGTGTCTGCACACACGCATCCTCTCCTGCATAACAAAAAACTCTTTCCAGTATACTGTGATTTGTCTCAAGCCATTACTTCCCTCTCTTTTTGTCCCTGAAGTTTTGACAGCTCCAAAAAAATGCATGGAATGCTTCACATATCATTGTACAAAGGACATAAATGAGAAACAGATTTGACGTACTGTATAGGCCCTCCCTGCACCCTCTTGAACACAACCGCGTTCAAAATATAATCAAAAACACAGCAGCAAAGAATAATATGTATTATCTTCCCGTTCTGTAAGGCAAATTTAGCTGTTCAATTCATGCTTTGCATCCTCAGTTTGCTCTTCAGTGCACATAGTGCAGTGCATCTTAAACAATTATCTAGTACATCATTTTTTCTCACAGCGCCACCATTTCATCATTTTGATTTGGTCCTCTGTTCGGTATTATTTTTCTTCTTTTTGGCTAATGGAGGCCTTGTTTTCCCACAGGCTTTTATTGAGTTGTAATGATGAGATTCAATTGATTTCTATCTGCTCTCACTGGAGAATATTTTTTCTTACCAGTAGGAGGGTAAGAAAATATATTTTTTTCTCAAGCTGTTTTTCGACAGATTCTCAAAATGCCTCAATAATAAACTGCTTAAAAAATATTTAAAAAATATGGTATTGAAATTTGTCAAACAGCAGCCAAAATATGCTGCTGTACTGTACATAGGTCAAAAGAGAAGCAGCCTTAACTAAACTCCAAACTGAAACACATTAAAATGTATGTTAATTTCAGGAATACTAAGGCTGCAACAAAACATTAAAAGGTCATGGCTGTCCTGGTCCTCCCATCAGCAGGTTTGTGTTATCCTGTTCACACACAATTCAATGTAATCAAGCCAATGGAATCACAGCTGTATTGTACACTAATCCTTACTAAGAAATATTTTTTACAACTTATTAGAATTGAAATGGAGTACCTTTGTGGATTTTATTGTATCACACTCATTGTGAGTTTTGTCAAACTGTAACAAAAGCAAATGTTTGGGAAAGTAAATGTCTTCAAACTTAAGAAATGCTCTGAGAGACAGGCCAGTCATTTCACCTCCATCATACCTTCTATGTATATGGTATTTGCTTTGATATAGCAGCTTGATGTAGATGCTACGACACATCATTTTTGCTTCTCTAACTTGCTTTATGTACGGAGGCCCCCTGGGGTCAGCTGAGGGGGGGAGGGGAGATCCATGTGTAAATCTGTGCTCTTGGTTTAGAAATCCATGCGCACGGTTTATAAATTGTGCTCTGGATTCATAATCCATGCCTTTGAATTACGAATCCATGCCCACGGACTGTAAACTGTGCTCTCGGATATGCAATCCATGCGCTCAAACACAACCGATTGTAAAATGGGAAGTTGCTCATTTAATTTTATATTTCCAAGCATATGTGGCTGAGGATATTTAATATGAAATCATCATCCTTAAAACCTAATCTTCCTCAATTAATATTGAGACGTGTCATCCAAGAAAGCACTCCAACACTGTGTGTATGTTTGTGTATGTGGGGGCTCCATGAACACAAAAAAAAATGTAAGGATCATGGTTATTGTAAGCTTCTGCTATCCAAAACTGACAACAAAAAAAAAAAAATCTGAAGGCATGGATTTGTAATTCGAGGGCATGGATTATGAATCTGAGAGCACGGTTTAAAAACTGTGCACACAGATTTCTAAACCAAGTGTGCAGATTTACACATGGATCCTTCTGTTTCTCAGCTGACCCCGGGGGGGATCTGTATTTATGTATCACCTGCCAAAACTAAATGAAGATCCGTTTTGCTGTGCCAGCTGGGGAGCGCTGAGGAATGCCAAAAGTAATTAATTGTTTGTAACTGAACTTAATACACACGTTGTGCTCCGTGGTGTTAATCCATGGTTTGCATTAATGCCCTGGCTTCTTAACATGGCAATGATGTTCTATTGATGGTATTGTTTGTTGGTATTATGTGTTCACACAGCAACAGGCTGCAACTTTTATTTATTTAGGAACCTATTCTGACAGTTTTTTGTTTTTTTTTAAAAGTTGCACATTTGGACAAGCATAAACAAAATCACACGAGTTGGTTGACTAAGCATATAAAATTGAAACCAAATATTATTTAACCAAATACCTTGATATCAATATTGCAACAATATTGTAGGTATGACTATTGGCGTTTTCACAAAATATTTACACAATCAGATTTTTGATAAGTAATCATCAGTAATGTGGATATAATAATAATAGAACAGCTACAACAGTCAGGTAAGTTCAGACTGTTCAATTACATCAATTTACTGTAATGCTGCTTTAAAACCAGACATATCACAACATTAGAATATCCATAATCAAAAAAGACAATATCTAGTCTCATATCACAATATCCATATAATATTGATGCCCAGCTCTAATGTAGCGATATTCATTTCAGAGATTTGACATTTCTCATTATTAGCAATGAGTTTTATGAAAAAAACACTTCATATCAACGTAGATTGTTATCCTTTAGTCAGCTTTTTGCATTGCATATAAAGGAGCAAAGGGCATAAATACCACATTTTAGCTAAGTCATGGGAAATTGCTGATTTGTTTTTTATTATTCTAAATTTATTATTTCTAAAGGTTGAGCTACCTTCAATAAAATTACATTTTTTCCGTTGGCCCGAGGGAGCACTACAACTACAACAAGACCATCTTCTGACATAACTAAGCGTTGTGTAGCATGGTTTATTTGCTTCAAACAAATTGATGGAAATGCACTTCATTCGAATTTTCCTTTTTGTGACAAAGTTCAGTTCTGCAAATCTAATGGAAACACATCTAATGTGGTGAGGATGTTTTCTTAATTAACTTGTGTTTTGTCCTTTTGCCAATGTTTACTTAAAGGCCCCATGAAATGGAAGTTAAACAAATTCTTCACATTTTATTCGACCACTAAAGAGTGGGTGGAGCTGAGAGTTTAGTGAGATAGGGGGCTACAGAGGACTGTTTGCTCCGCACACACCTCCCTCACCTGTTGTTAAATCGGGAGGACGAGGGAGAGATGAATGAATCAGACCTCAGCCACGTTGTTCTGGAGATGAAAACAAAGTATTTGTCTGCTGATATCCAGACACTCTTCCTATTTCTCTCCATATTGCTCTGTTAGCTACTACAACCCACAAACAGTGTAGTGCTGTTTGATTGGATGAACTTTTGTAAACACCCCTGAGTGCAGGATGAGTCATCAAACATTTGAAACTGTTTTACAGGAAGACAAGACAGGAATTTTGATGTAAAAATACTTTGCCATATAACAAGAGATACATGAACAATTAACACAGGGACACAGGATTAAAACTGGGAAAAATGTATGGTTCATTTCATGGGGCCTTTAAATGGCATTGCATTGACTTCTCTTAGCCACAGTAAGTCAGGTTTTAACTTGAGTCATTTGGTTTTCCATTATAATTAGTTGTTTAAATGATTAAAATGTATTTCCTCATCCGAAATATTAACATATGATATATATCATCATCAATCATATCTAATGATAAATTTCACATTTACTGAAAATGTCAATGAACACCACTTTAACACTCATCCCTCTTCTTAGGGATTTTGCTTGCCGTGTGGACACATCCAAGATTCAATACTTTATTGACATGTTAAGACATATGATTGAAATTTGTCAATGTGCAGCTTAGATCGCAACACGTTAACAGTGTGATAGCTTTAATATACCATCATCATGCATGACCACAGCATTCTGTCTTCTCACATTTCCCATATTGATATGGTGGGTTTGGTGTCATCCAAAGGCAGTTGAGAAGGTTATCGTGAAGTGCATTACACTAATTTCACTTTCCTGAGCATTTGTGCATTTTAAAAAAAAGGCATTCAAATTTCCTTCTGCAGTTTTAGAAGGTAGGCTGGGTGGGAGCTGTGGACCTTTGTTTTAGCTTTTCCACTGGATGTGGCAGTTCTATATGGAGACTACAGGAGATATGCTGCAGACAGAGATCAAAGATGCTATGTGTCCAACTCTCTCCGACTGTATCTTCTTCTATTAAAACTTGAGTTAATTTAAACATTCTGTACTCACAGAGGAATTACCACTAAGTTAACACTGTATACTGATGACACTGTTTTGTGTGTTACGTGGATGGGTGGGGGTGGGAAAGGGTTCTGATTAGGTTAGATGTTTTATGGTCTGGTGTCTGATAAAAAAAAAATTATTAGCTGACTTGTTATCGTTGCTTTATGAATCACAGAGCAGATGTCACCTCATCTGTAAGACTGAGATTGTGTGATTTGTATTTGACAGTGAGCACTATTTCGCTTGAGTGACATGTGGCAGCTTCCATTAAAAAATCAGACTTCAGAACATGTACTTGCCAATAAAGAAATAGAACTGAATATCGTCTTTTCCCTTAAGGTTGATAAATTATTATTTTGTTTGTGAATATTAAACCTTTTGTGGGTTGAAACAACAGGAGTGTTTCTCCAAATTATGTACTATCAATAAGAATTTTTGCTCTTCCAAAGTTCCAGTATAAAAAGTAACTTGAACAACACAACATGAATATAACATTTGAATAAGTTTAAATATTCAAAAATGATGAGGATACAATTTGAAGTAAATTACAGAATGATAATTTCGGTTTTTATGTTTGTTTTTTTTTGTTTGTTTTTTTTAATTTTCTATTAAATGCCCAGTAAAGTTTAAAAAAGGGACTTTGGTCTCAATAATTTTTTTCACATTCAGTTCTTTTGATAATGCCCTGTCTCAGGTTCATGCGTTGTTGACCGATGTGACTGCATCTCAGGTAGAATGCAAAGTTTGGGCCCCACCTATCAATGACATAAAACAAAGTACAATGCATCCTCATCAAATCAAGTGCAACACATTATTTTAGACCCAAGAGGCAAAATTGGTGAGATATTTTGCATATATGTTGTACATGTTTTCTGTATTTTTCTTAATATTTGGTGCACTGTAAAAGATGTGTTAAGTATTGCTTTGTGTTGACATAGGTTATAAAGCGTACACTGTTTATTGAAATGAAGCAGGATCAGAAACGTGTTGTGGCTGTACTACTGTCATTTTCAACGCACCACCGCCTTTGGAAGCTTGGTTGATTCCCAAAAAGTTTTGATTGTTTGACCAGTCATTGTTTTTAGGTTGATTCTTTTTGTCTCTCTGCTGTTCTTGGGAAATGTTAATGTGTATTAATGGAGAAAAGGAGATCCACATTCCCATACACATTTTGTATTGGTTCATAAATAGACATTTTTACAAAACAATAAAGAGTTCTTGTCTTAATAAAAAAAGAAAAGATATTAATGTCCAAAATAATAAGTGTTGGTATTGTTTTTTTTACTTCAAATATTACTAATTTAAGATGGTGCGCAACAGATAAATGGGGGAAAAGTGGACTAATATGGACACACAGCAATACATACAGTATTATATTATTTATTTTTCTTCTGAACACATTCTCAAATGATGACGTCTGAGTCCATCTACCTGCTTCATTCAAAGTGAACAATTCAGAGAGGAAAAAAACATTCTCATTGTTTCACAATATCTACAGAAACAATGAGTTTCCATAACATTTATATTAATTTCCTTGATTATTTATTAGCGCAACAGAAGTTTGCCAACTGGCCAACTGTTTATTTCTCCCATTCAGTGAGAGAAATTCATTTTGTTGTGACATTATGTGGAACATGGACTAAATGTGAGCGCAGCTGTTGTCTTTCTACACATAATTTCCATCATCATAACTCAACTTTTCATCTGCTTTTCCATTTTTTTTTCATCAACTCTGCAACTGTTATAGCTGAAGTGCCACTCAGATGCAATGACTAGAATTGTGCTATGACATAAAATTACAACATCAAAATGAACAATGAAGTATTAATTAATTTTCGCTCTATTGTGAGGGTTGAAAAGTCAATAAACAATCAGTAGACTGGCGTGGACTCGTTAAAGAGCAACTACACCTAGGCCAAACATTCTGCTTCCTATAGGATGATTCTGAACCTCACAGCAGCACTACATTAGCCACTATTCTTATTTTAGACCTCACCACTGCAACTTCAACAATCAGTTTCATCTTTCATCTTTTTTGTCGTTAACATGCGGTTACCTGAAAGCCACCTGTTATGGACAAAAAGCTCACTCTCCATTTCCTCCATGCGACAACATGAGTTCATGCACCCAAACTCATCTTTACTGTAAGTTTCTTACTTCCCTTCTTCTCCAAAGGATGATAATTACCTTCTTTTGTATTAAGCAAAAATCCATATTTCAGAAAAAGTCTTTTTTTTTTTCTAATTTCCCAGCACTTTTCTGCTAACTCATGCACATTGGTGTACTTAAACCTATGCAACACTTTGCTTCTGCACTGTGCTTTCCACAGTTAACGCCAAAGGTTACATAACACACAATGTTGCATCACACTTAGGTGTAGTGCCAAATCCAACGGATTTGATCCTTTAAGCCTGTAGATTCCAGAGCAGCAATCATTTTCCTCCACACATGAATCAGTGTAGTTTCTCTTTAAAATCATGTTCACATCTCTTCAATAATCTTGTTACTTTATTAAACTCCCTCCTCCAGTATAATGTGACTTCACCATGTAGAAAGAGAACTGTCAAACAGTGGTGAGTTAATTGCCAGCTAATTAGTCAGCAGTAAAACTTGTTGAACCATCTGAATTCTGGAGTTTTGTGCATTTGCGTGAAATGTTTTTTTTCCCCATCTCCAGTTGTCACAGTTAAAAACCTTCAATTTCAAGTCGAACTGAAATTTTCATTCTCCACACGTTTTGTGTGAGTAAATAAAAACTAAAATGATACTGTAGCTATTGTGCAGAGTTTCCTTTTTTTTCTTTTTTCTTTTTTTTAGAAGAGGATAAATCCATTTTTGGACATATTTGTGGAAACTGTGTCAAAGCTTCAGGGCTTTTGGGGAGAATAGCCCATGAGAGTATTAGACTGACATTTGAGGGCCAGCGTTACTAGGAGATGCACTGTCAGTTTCTGACTTGAGCATGTCCAGTACAATATACAAATGTTGATATGATGTTGATGTTTTCTCTTTTTCCAACAAGCCCACATAGTGCTGGTTACAGTATGTACTATTTGTGATTTATGTCTGCCCTTTCACAACATTAAACATTTAGGAAAACACATCACGCTGTTAAGTTTGTATTTCACTTGGAAAGTGAAAGCTAGTAAGCATAGCCTGCCAACGTTAGCACTGATTCCCACTAGATGTTATTTTGGACTCATGTTATTTCAACATGTGCTAACTCATCAAGAGCTCCTGCACTCTGAGTGTTGTTATTTTACCTCGATTTTACCAGCAGAACCTCACTGACATTAAAAATCTATTTTTCAACAGTGTCACGGCCAAGACAGGCAGCAGTATAAAGTTTCAGACAAACAATGTGAAAACGAATAATATAGACAGATCTATCACAGCCTCTCATTAATCAATATGAAATAATACAATCCTGAATAAAATGACAATAAGAGAAATTAAAAATACAATCTTAAAACATACTAGAATAGGACTATATTTATCTATTGCTATAACAGCAATGGAGGTATTAATAGAGGCATTACCTATCTGTATTTCATGAGTCCCGTTGTAGTGAAGGCAAATAACGAGACTGTGACAACTCACAGCAACAGGTAGCCGTGTCACCTCATCATTCATACATTACCCTGTGTTTTGAATCATGATTCAGAGGACTATAGGGACTACTAGTGGGACTTTATGCTGAAGTCCTCTCTAGATGAGATTAGATTAAACTTTTGGATTTCCTTCAGTCTCAATGAGCTTTGTTGATATCATGAGACACAAGAATGTAAGCAGAGAAACAGTGAATGAGTAAATATACTGTATACCCAACTCCACTCACTATTTGTTGATGTTGAAAGCTCTTTTCTTCGGTCTGAAGTGAAGCTTGGCAGGTGCCGATAACATGAAATCTTTATCACATGCATAAACCAGTGTGAACCTGCAGTATAAAACAAGCACTTCTAATTAACACAAATATAGGGTAATACCTTGAGGAGCACCGTGAGAGCTTGAATAAATCCAACTAGGTTTATACTCTGGAAATCAATCTCTGCTTCCTGGCCAGACGAGTGCATTGAACCTTTTTAACTAACATCTTAAATAAATGGAGATGGTGTTATTGATTCAAACAGAGTAGATGGAATTGACGTGAGGTGAGCTATCTGTCATAGAAAAATGTATTTCTCCATTCATATTTAATGTACATAAGTCAGGCTTTACTACAGACATCAACACACCTATAATATTCAGTATTCAGTAGATGACTTGAGTAGAGGAAGATATTATCTTTTTAATTACATTTTCACCTCAGGCTCTCATTATGCCACAAGTGCTGTACATAATGAGCCAACACCTTAAATAAGTAAAGATGATACCGCTATTGATTAGAAAGGGAGACCCGAGGCAAGATATCAGTCATATAAAATGTACTTCTGAGCTCATGTTTAATATGCATGCCAGTTAGTGTCTTATAGACTCATTACTCAATATCCTCAAATAACTTAAACAGAGAGAAATCCTATTCGATACGTTTTAACTGACTCTGTAACAGCAAATGGCTGCACTTAATAAGGAGTGTAATCATTTTGCTCGATTTGTCCTTGGCGATAGTGTTTTGTCTACAGTAATGAAAAGGTCAGTGACGCTGTCTTGTCTTTAAGTGTTAACCTTGCGAGCTCAAAAGGTTAAAGCTGCAATATCTTGAAATGAATACTACATTATTTATCCATTACATGTGCAGAGCAACCACATTATTAGACCCACTGCAAGCGAAGCAGGATTTTGATCCTGATATAATAAACTCGGCTAAAAAGCGTCCTTGTTCCCACTGGCGTATTGTTCAGGGACTTGCTATTTAACACCTACCCAGAGGCCATTAAGATTATGAGGCTATGAAGAGGCTCCGCAAAGCAAACCTTTACAACCTGATATCAACAGGTGAACCAGGAGTGATTATGAATGATTTATTGTGAGTTTGTAAGGGGCAGAAAAGAGCAGACCCGTAAACCCTCGTTAAAATGGTGACCCTTAAGGGCACTCAGGAAATTAGGCAACCTGTCAGAGCTCACCACAATTAAGCTACTTGTCCTTGCGCTGCAATCAGACCAGGTCCCTGGAGAATAATGCTTTATATATGTATTTTTAACACAATAATTCATATAGTTTAACTACTTAGGAATTATATGTATTTGGTGGTTCGACATGACATATTATACACAGTATATTATACTTCAACTTTCAGCTTTTTTACTGCTCCTAACACTAGTGAGTAAGCACAAAATTCAGGGCCTTCTTCCCCTCTTAATATGGTCATTTTCATGTAGATATAATCTGTGGTTTTTATAAGGGTAGTCAATATTGAACTGTTTATACCCCATTTGAAATTACTCAAAAATATCTGTGTTACTTTATTTGTCACAGGGTCGGCATCCACTTAACTGTGTTTTGCACCTTTCATTCTCATCCTCCATGCTTTCCCCGTTACCACAGTAACCCTTTTCTCATTTCAGGCCCTGTTGTTCCTTTCCTGGCCTGCAATAGACCCTTTTTATGCTGGACATTTTAAACTTTCAATCAAAGCAGGAAGAGCACGGGTGTAAATAATAACATTAACAATGGCTCGGTGTCATTGTCATGTCAGTGAGTGAGTATGCATGATACCAGAGCGCTGGGACTGGCTCACTGAAATGGAATGCAGCCATCATTAATGTTATTAATTCCACTTGTACTTTTCCCCGCTTTGACAAGTCAAAATGTCTGCTGATAAAAGGGTCTATAGCCCTCAGGGCCCTTCCCACCATTTTCCAGTTACCCGCCCGCACATCTAATCAGCTCCATCGTGAGGCCACTCATTCTGTGTTATGGAATGAATGGTAAAGATTGGAAAGACTTATGTTAACAACTTGGGAACGTTTATATCATCTGACTACTGAGTTGGTTGCCTGAGGGTTTAAAATACAGTGCATTGACAATAATACCTTATATATATTAAATTTGGGCTTACTTACATTGAACGACAGACTTTGGTTGATGTGAGGTTGGTTCTGTATTATTACGGTAAGTGCTAAGTCAGATTTGCAGAGGTTTCCAGGTCAGAATTGCGAGTTGGACAGAAACTTTTAAATATCTCATAAATAACACAAACACAGCATTACCCACCCTCTTTGCCAGGACATCTATTTTACTTCAGCCTTAGCAATCCAGCCTGAGTTAGCAGATCTGTCACAGTATGCGCTTAAGTTTGCACTATTAAAAATCTTTCTATTTTTTTTACACTTAATTTAAATTCTCGTTTCCCAACATACCACACAATAAGTGTGTAATTCTTTTAATTCTATTCTTTGTTTGCTTCATCGTTGTTCAGTTTTATTATTTCCTATAAAGTCATAAAACAAAGGTAAATAAAAGACATTTCTTTTCTGACCTTTATACTGAGAATGGAATATTGCATTTCATGATGAAAGACAACAAATTTAGACTTTACTCCCGCTTCTTCTTACAAATACTCTACTACTCTACCTTCCTTTTCTTTGTTTTCTTTTCTCACTTTCATCGTCATCCCTAGCTTTCTCTCTCTCTCCATCACATTTTCCTGCTCACTCTGCTACAAGTGCAGACTCCTCTACAAGCATAAAACACACAAGATTGAAATTAGACCCTTTTAGGATGTGGTATCTTAGCACCCAACTGAGAGGTTGGTAAAGTGGCAACGGCACCGGCAACAACCAAAAACAGTAGTGTTATTTCCTACAGACACTTTGCACTTTTAAACAGTGACTCACTCATTATCTTTGTGATTACAAGCTTTTAGCTAATTAGGATAGCTCTAATCATCAAGAACAAGCTTTTCTCTATTTTGTTGGTTTTGTCATGAGTAGCTGTGTCTAAACAAATGCAGCCTTGACAAAGGAGTGGCTGCAGCACGTGCATCACCTTGGTAATATCTCACCAAACTTATGAATATACAGGCATTGGCATCATGCTGTATTTTAACAATGCGCAGTTTAACAATGCATATCTTAATGTTCACACCAAGTTGTTGCCAGTAATCCTCTTCTTTGGCTTCTATGTTTATTATCAAACCGACCTCCTATCTATAACTATCTAGAACTATAAGAGAAAGGACACTTATTAATGCTATAGTTTATTGCATGTAATGACAATTGAACATGAAAATGTTAATGAAAAGTCTTTAAATTCTGGGCTAACATTAGCTGGTTAGCTAACCGACACTGTTGATTATATAAGGCTGGAGTGTGGGACTTTTGTCTCCCCCTTCTGGCAATGAGCGTAAACAAGAACACTGTGATTGCTTACAAAGATGTTACGAGGGGAGGACATTTCTCTTCATTTTACAATGTTAAAAACAGACTTTTCTGTCTGTTTACCGGCTCATTTTAAGAAAAAGTGAGAGAAAAAGAGAGAGAGAAGCTGTCAACTGCAAATCAAACTGTAAATCTTATTTTCCTGGTTCATTCTTTATTTTTATGTCCTCTGAGCATATCTCCATCTTTGATGTGTAGTAGTTACCATGGTGTTCTCACCTATCACCTATCAAGATTAGCAAAAGAGGCACTATATAGCTGTTTATACCATCCTCTAATGGTTTACAGCATGGCTTAGCTTCATCATTAATGGACAGACATGATAGTGCTTTTAATCTTCTCATCTAACCCTTAAAGCGTATTAGGATAAGTGGATGAGTGTATTTCCCAAAATGTTGAACTATTCCTTTAAGAGAACGATTTGTTTATTGAACTTCAGAAATCTCTAACCATTGTCCAACTACTTTAGCCTGACATTTTTCCCCTTTTGCCCCCATTACTGATAAGAGCCCTCAGTCATTTTAAAAAAGGTGCAATAACAGTGCTTGTTTTTTTGTTAAAGCATAACTTTCATTCAGACATGACTCCCTCGTCAGTGGCTTGTTGTCATTGTTATTTGTGAAATCAAAGGCACAGCCACTTACCGGTTAAAACAGCGTCTAGACATTTGTTTGTTTGACTCGAGCAGAAAATTGCTCTGTGCCATTCAGAATTTGTTATGATTGTTTTATTTTCAACAGCAATTTGTGCTTGACTTGTTTATGTTTATTTTATATTGTTATACTTTGTGGGGGGCAGTGGTTTGTGCCTGTTTTCTTATGATTTTGTGTAGAAATACTACTCTTCATGAATGAAGGGATGCTATAGCTATCTTGACCTCCCTTGATTTCAGATTGGATATACATATGCAAGTCACCGAGTCTATGTACTGTATAGAATAATGTGAGTCAGTGGTGCCATGGTTTGGTTGGATTCTGTTATAAATCTACATGTAACACACTTGTCCAAATAGTTGCAAGACTAAAAAAAAAGGTACAGATGAAAACTAAAACTAAGGACACATATTCAATGGAAGTTGGACATGCAAAGATAAAAAAATAAAAAATAAAAAATACAGAATGAAATAAAATAAAACAAATAACATACAATACAAACAAGGGGTTTTAAAATTAAACCATGACAAAGAATCAAAATGCTAAAATATAACTTTTTATTTCCATAATGGACTTGGGCATGACAGACACAAATGAGTTGGCAGCAACCAGCGAAGCAAGCGCAGCTATCACAACATATCATTCTATGGTTGCTCCTTTGAGGTCAAAATGCAGCTCGGTGACCTTAAAAGGGACATATCATGCACATTTACAGGTCTATATTTATATTCTGAGGCTTCACTTGAATATCTTTGCATGATTTACAAAACTTGCTTCTTCTTTTTATTCCTTACTTGAAATAGAAACTCCTTAAACACATCTATACATGTTCAAGGCCAAATCCAAACTTTCAACTTTTGGGGACCATTTTTATATATATTCACCTCAATATTTGAAACTTTGGCCATGTTTAATTTAGACGTCTGACATCTAAGCAGTATAAAAGTAATAGAAAATTACAATGGAAAGCGAAGAAAAACATTGTCTTAGTGGTTATGGGAGCACTTGGAGTTGTGACCATCAGGTTGAGAGAGGGTTTCAAGTAGCTCTCCATCCAGTAGTGTGAGAACTGTGCAAAAAGGTCAAGCACCTAGGCCTCTGAGAACCCTCTTGGTTTTGGTGCACTTGTATGAATGTGTCTGTCATAGTTTTTTGGTGTTGGGCACCTTGTGTTTGGCTGTCATTGACCTTTTTCAATTGAGCTTGCCCCAAATTCTAGTACAAAGTAGTTTAGTGGCTGTTTAGTACCTCCTAGTCGGAGTTTGTATTCCCACTGTAGGTCTATTTCTGTTTCAAGCTGCAGAAAAATTGAACCAGAGAAATGACTGGCCATAATTTCAAAACATTTCATCACTCAAACACACTGAAATGGAAAACCAACACAGATCACATCACCAAAAAAGTCAACTGGAGACTGTTTTTCCTCTGACAGCTGAAGATATTCAAAGTCAAACAATCTCTCCTACCTCAGTTTTTACACCTCCATCACTGAAAGCACCTGATCTATAAAAGTCTGGTACGGCAGCCTGGACAGTCACTCAAGCCAAAAACTGCACAGCATAGTTGAGAAAAGCATCCAAGATCATTGGCATCAGTTGAATCACCATATCAAACTATCAAACACACTATCAAATAAAATAATCTCTAACCCCTCTCTCACCCATCCCTGTCCATCAAAACATCCCTTTTCAAACACACCTCCTTCCCTGCTGCCGTAAGGACCCTGAATAGTCTTTGCAATAATCCCTGCCTGATGCACCTGCACTTTAAACTGTCATGTCAATGTATGTATGTCTGTAATTATCATTGTGTAAATTTGTGTATATTGACTGACACAGATGATTGCAGATTAATTCAATTTAAGCAACCAAGGTTCTTTGGATTTGGTGGTTTGTTGCTTTTCTGTACATAGGGAATGGAAACAGTAAAAAAAAAAAGAAAATAGTCTTGTACCTACATTATATATGGTACATAGGTACAAGACTATTAACGTATGGTATGTATGTCGTGTTAAGAAACAGGTACTTATCTCATATCACTGTAGAACTTCATAAATTGTTTGTTGCACACGTAAAAATTGTTTGCTAGACACGTAATGACCACTATTGCAATAAGTCTGACTAATATGTCTAAATCAATTTCACAGCTGAAACCCACTGTGTATTGACAGAGACAAAACATTTATGTACACTTACAATTGAATGCAGTTGCAGCGTGTGTTAGATTGCGAATGCATTCACCCCCTGAACGTCTAAATGAAGGTTAAGGGGTCTTGGTCACTAGTCAGGTTGTTGTTAATCCTTTCCTTCTTAGTGTCTGAGCTTCCTTCATGGGTATTCAAGGCCTCACCGTGTTTAATCTATGGCTCTTTTTTTTTTTTGCTTGTGTGTTTATTGTACACAGTATGTGTGCCTGTCAACATGACTATAAATGATATGCTCCCAGAGGCAAGAAGAAGAATTTTGCTTCTCTTCGCAGGAAGTTTGTCTGTATTTGCTCCATAAAGACCTTCGAGTGGAAGGACTAAGCCGACCGGTCGTGTTAAGAGGGCAGCTGTAGAGTACAGAGAGGAAACCCCAAGGCCATGCTTCTGATGTTGTAAGAGACCTGTAGTATCTCAACCTCAAGTGAAACTTAACTTTGATTCCGAGAGCAAGTCAGTTGGTCCACTGGGGGGTTTAAAGCTTGGTGAAAGAAGGTTGACTGCTCTGTGATCTGAGCTCTCTTATCCACATTAATTTAAGGGGAACCTTCATTTAGTAGGTGGAATTACGCACAGTACCATGATTAGTCAAATGTGTCCTGGACAACAGCCACACTATAACCACAAGATGCAATATAACTTCAACTCTTAATTTATAAATAAATCTACGCTGTAAAGCCAGCCAAAGATTTATGACTGCCCTTTCGTTGAACCACACATGGGTTGCAATGCACAAAACAATATTTATTTTTGTTCTATAATATGAAAACTTGATATATATATATTTTTTTTTTTTTTTGTGATAACTTTTCTTTCCAGTTCATCGTTGTTTTTGTTCCTAATTGCCTTTGTTCGTGAGTAAAGCTATTTTTATTTAACTATTCAGTTAATTTTTTTCTTTCAACAAGTCCTACATGACAAAACATATTGTTGGCTCATGGCCTCCAGAAAGACACATACAGTACAAGAATAACTACATGATCTAATCTCTCTAATCTCTCCTATCAGCAAGATAACAATGTGTTTTCAAAAATAAAACTGTTTCATGAAGCTATAGTTAAATCTGCAATGACTGATGTTTTTGGCCACTTGGCCAGCTGTTATGGCTATCATTCATTTATATATATTATCATTCATTTGGAGTTTCTGGCATAAATGTTAGTCCAATATTCAATTCCCTTTGGCTCTATTTTTGATTTCTACCAGAGTTTAACTATTTGGCTCTGCTCAACTGTGTCTGTTTGCCATTTGGTACAGAGCAGATAGTGTACAGTGGGGTTTTAGAGCTTTTTCTGTGAAAACAGCTGTCTGCTGCAACTGAAAACAAGGAACAATAACAGAAAGTTGCAGCCGGACAGCTAAACAATGAGCTGAAACTCCCTATAAAGCTCCGTAAAGTTGAGTGGAGCTGCTGAGTCACTGATAATCCTCTGTAGGTTCTTCACTTCAAGAGACACCTCTCACTTTACACATTTTATTCAATACATTGAATATGAATTCTGCTATAATTCATATAAATTATAGCAACTTGTTTATGGTGAGGAAAACCATAGTTTTGGGTTAAAACAAAGGTTACAATATTGTAACCCTGGTTCTATAAGCAGAGGCGGAGCCCTCCACAGGACTCTATGGGTAATTCTCTCCTCTAATCACACGCACACAATCGCCCACTGAAATTTGCATGTATGTAGCAGGCCAATCAGGATGCCCTCTACTGAACAACCTCTGTCATAGTTGAAAGAAATCAATGTTGACTGTTGTAGAAAACTGGAAACAAACCACAATCTCTTGTGTTAGAATCCAACATTTTGTTGATTATGTCACAATGAGCGTTTAAAACACAAAACCCAATGACTCGGTAAAGTCCTAGGACTGTTGTTACTCATGTAGACAGCCATGGACATGCACACAAGACACAATGTCTGAATTTGTTATGCTTGAAAACAACAAATCAATATAACAAACCAACAAACCCCCATGGGGACAATGTTGCTTATTCTTACTGGAAAGGTAACTATAAAGGTAACCAGCCTCTATGCCCCACAGGAGCAAACTGTTTAGTTAACCCAGCCTCCATAGACCCTGGCTTTCCCAAACTGGGACACTCAAATTGTGTGTGTGTGTGTGTGTGTGTGTGTGTGTGTGTAAAGTGTGTCTACAGGGTGTGGCATGGTGAGAGTTTCAAAGTACGGTCCATCTTAAATACAGGTGAGCCAGGCTGTACAGGCTGTTTTTTCTAATAAATAAACTAACCTTTCCATTAGTCTGCATCAGTATAAAACTGGTTTTCATTTGTCTTGATGACGTTATCAGAAAAACAACCTGTACAGCCTGGCTCACCTGACTTTAAGATGGCTGCTGTGCTGGACCGCGCTTTGAAACTCTCACTATGCCACACCCTGTAGACACACTTTACACACACACACACACACACACACACACACACACACACAATTTGAGTGGGTGAGCCAGGGTCTTATAGAAGTCTGTGGAGGCTGGGTTAACTAAACAGTTTGCTCCTGTGGGGCATAGAGGCTGGTTACCTTTATAGTTACCTTTCCCTGAAGGAATAAGCAACATTGTCCCCATGGGGGTTTGTTGGTTTGTTATTTTGATTTGTTGTTTTCATGCATAACAAATTCAGACATTGTGTCTTGTGTGCATGTCTATGGCTGTCTACATGAGTAACAACAGTCCTTGGATTGGGTTTTGTGTTTAAAACGCTCATTGTGATATAATCAACAAAATGTTGGATTCTAACACAAGAGATTGTGGTTTGTTTCCAGTTTTATTGACATTTTCAATGACAGGGTTGGAAATTTCATATAACAACCTTAAGAAAATTGCACTAACCAAATACTGAGAGTTGTCTTAAAATACAAGGTCCCTGTGCAGTGCTATTCGCTGTCTTTCTTCACTGTCAACTGATGAAGCAAAAAAAACGAGGTTTGTAGATTTTAGGGAACTGTTTGTACAATTTCACATTTTTTTGTGAGAAATGTAAATTTGCTCTATATGTTGCCTGTTAGACCTCCATCCAAAGTGCCTCTCTGTGACTCCAGTTGTGCTCTGAAAAGGTGCTAGAGTGCTTTCTTGTGGTCAGATGAGGGAGTGCACTAAAGCAGCTCGTCAGTGGCAACTCCGTAACCTAGAATAAACTGTATTTAAAGGGTCATGTGAGAAAAAAATTCAATTCAGTCATGTGAATGACGATTTGAGGAAGTGTTATTACCAGAGTATTCCCTCAGTTTCCCCTTTAAAGTGCTCTTACTGCTCTGACAAAACCTCCAACCAAAAAGAAATGCAGTGACTGTCATGTGATCAAGTGCTGAACAGTGGTTAACACTAAATGTTTCTTTTGTTTATTCATGACGTGATCGATAGCCTTTACCAACACCTCTCAGAAAACAGAAGCTCTATAAGATAATTAACCGCTGTAAATGATTGTAATTTGAGTTGAACATTACTAATTGGTGTCACTAAATGTAAAGATTTTCATTAGCCTTTGTGTAATTACCCATTTTGAATGATCTGGCTTCTTTTTTTATTGACATGTAGCACAATACATGAGAATCCTGAATATCAACCTAATAGATCTTATTAGCCATGTCCTCTAGACCAAGGTGAATTAATCAAAGCAGACTTGATTTATATACCCCACCCCTTCCTTTTTCCTCCACCTCTTTTCCTCTCTCTCTCTTTTTCTTGCACTCTCTCACACTGAGGCAGCAGGGGATTCATTTGTCTTGCTGATTAATGATGAGAACCATATCCTCCACAACACCAGTAAATTAAAAGAGATTGGGGACAGAGAGAAAGAACATCAAGGTCCATTCATCCCAATCAAATTTCACAGTAGGTCCAATTCATCCTAAGCTTTATTTGTATTGTCTTCTATACAAACATAAGAAAGAGCTAGTCATTCACTTTCTCCTCCCAGTCTCTCTTTGGCAGTCTGGGGATTTCAACTGGCAACTTTCCAGGTGCATGCTCATTTTTCCAGCCTTCAGGGCACAACCATACTCATTGCTTCACTGCTATGAAAGCAGCATGTCTGTTTCAGATGGTAATTGTTCATCAGCTGCAGCCACAGTGGCTCAGTGGTTAGCACTGCTGCCTCTATGTCTGCTTCGATGTCCTCCCAGTCTAAAGAAATACATGTAAGGTCATTGGAGACTCTAGACTGCTAAAAGGCTAGGGATGTGTGGTTGCTATTTTTTTCGCATATGAATGTGACTTTTAGCAGACAGGGTTGGTTTAGCAGGTAGATCAAAGTACTATGGTCGCTATCTCAATTTAGCATGCTAACATTTTCCAACAACGTGAAATGTGCTTTATTCTGACCTCTAAGTGGTGGACTTAGAGGTGGGGGTGGGCAAAAAAGAAATACTGCAATTGTGCCCTCTAAGGTGCCTGCACAAAGGAGAAAACATACAGAAGTTCTGTAATTACTGTCTAGTTATGGATAAATCAGGATGAAATGCCCTGTAGAGTGCCTCTATATGTGACAATCTGGAATAAAGTGCCCTCATGGGCGCCCTCTCAGTGGAAGAAAATATGATAGTTCCCTGTAAACCCCCCAAAATGAGAAAATACGGCGTGCCCTTTAAATGAAGAGGATATAATGCAGTGCCCTATGATGCTGCTGTAATGGGGTGAACTTGAGTTTCTGTCTGAATGCCCTTCTAGTGAACAAAAAAAAAAAAAAAAGGAAAAGTGCAGTTTAGGGTTCCCATAAGTCTATCATACTGTAATGCAGCACTGAGTGCCCTTTCAATAAAAAAGGTGCCCTATAGGGTGCACTGTATGGGAGAAAAACATTTTGTGGTGGGGGCCCATTGAATGTATTGGGTGCCCTTTATATTTTTTCACCCATGCCCCTGAGTCCACACTATAACCTCTATATCTGAATTGAAGAATCCTCTCTCCAGCTTATAGGCAACAGTAACATTGTCTAAAACAGAAAATCAGCCATATCAATCAATTCTAATAAACATCCCATAAAGGAAATCTGTCAAGATAGCCAGGTTGTAAACTTAGTACGACAATCTAATGTCCAACACCTGCCAGAAACAAAAATGTGTATAATGTGTTTTCATACTAAATATAGTATATTTTCAGAATAAAATACAATACTAAAGCTACTTAAAAGTCTTTGATAGGGAACTACAACAGTATCATTGCCCAGGTAGTATTGTTTATGAAAATACAATAAATTACATTTCCTTGAATGCAATACAAGAGTGGCTCACAAACATCCTTCCACAATAAACCTGCCTGACTATCAGCTGTTACCCAAAAAACCAAAACATTTCATCAGATGAAAATCTGTATCTGTGTGTTTATACAATGCTGGCACATATTACATATGTGATATTTAGCACTGACTGTTTGCACATGTTATCCATTTTAATATATAATAACATCATTTCTGTAAGCAAAGTTATTATGAACTGTTTATAATCTGTTTTTGTTGTCATTGATACCATTTCTTTTAATAGTAATGTTTCCAAACAGTTTTTATCTACTGTCGTTTTCCGCTGTATCATATTACTGTAGCTGTTGCAACAAACCATTTCCCCACATGAGGAATCAATAGCTTTTCATCTTATCGCATTTGTTGGAGGAACCAACTGCTCGACTATCAACAGGACAGTGCAGAGTGTGGAAGGTATTTGTACATTGGGCAGGGACTCAATCAGGCCCTAAATTTTTCAATTATCCCCACAGCGTTTGGCAGCTTCCCAAAGGACATGAGACATCCCAAGTGACTGACATCCAGAGCAAATAGAGGGGAGTTCTGAGAAGCACACAGGTCACATCTCCCTAATTAATGCTGCTTTCCTCTCCTGTTTTAAAATCAACTGTAGTTTCCATCTTTTTTTCTGTGCTGCTTTCGTTTATACCTTCTGTTTTATCTGCTACTGCCTTCAAAGTCACTCAGGCTTCATGCTGGATAAAAAGACAAGAAGTTACACGGAGGAGTTGACAGTTTGAAAATGTGTATCTCTGCCAGGGGAAGCAGCAGGAATGAGCATTAGATGGTCTGCGAGGTTAGTAACCAGCTGACATCCACCGATCATTATCTCTGTCAGAACTATGGAGTAATTAAGAAAGGCAAGGATGTGAAAAATATTAAATCAGCAGCAAACCAAGTCAAACAACCAAACAACCCTTGAAACAACCTTAGCACAAAGGTTTCCAACAGACAATCGTTTGTGGGCATGTGCAAACAATTTGACATCATCATGAGGAGAAAGTAGAGGTAACTTGGCAAATAAATGTTCAGGGTAGGCTGGAGGTGAGTTTTGGAACTTTAACTTTGTTTAAAATAGACATCCAACGTCAAAACAGTAAAAAAAAAAAATAACAAAAAAATCATGGTATATCCCCTTTATAACATTTTTTTAAAAGACTAGGATACAGTCTTGCTGTAGGGACCCTAATGCTTTGCACGATGCTAACAATGCTCACAATGATGTTTACCTTAAGCAGGTATAATGTTTAGCACCATCAGTCAATAAACACCTAAATACATTTTTAATCTACTGATTATATGAAAACTGGATAAAAATCTGCATCATTTTCCTGCATGTGTCAACTTTGAAATTCTAAATATCATCTCTCTGGATACTTAAAATATGTTTTCATCACTTTGTTTTCTTTATATTTTATTTTTCTGTTTGACCTGCATTTTTATCCATTCTGGCAGTATGCTATTCAGCGATTTTTCTTTAGTGCTAGCTACTTTGTCTTCTTGTTTGCTACTTTTGGACTGTTGTGCACCTCACACATTTGTTGTTTAGATGTTGATTTGACCTTATCCAGCCTCTAGTTTGTTTTGGTGGAAGTAATGGGCAAGATTTCAAGGAGGAAAAAATGAAACATTTTTATTTGAACAGCTTTGAATAAGAAGACTGCCCTCATAGTTATGGCCTGAGGATGTCCTCCTAGTGTGAAGGGCATCTCTGCTGCACTTCCTGCTAATCCATTGTAAGAAGGCAACACAAAGTCACAGTCATCCTCACATTTCACCTCTGAAAATGTGAGCAAAATGTTCAACTTCTAACTAGGAAGCAACTAGTTTGAATAATACTTATCCAGTGTTTTCTAGTATTGCAGACATGTTGAACAGAGTCTACACCTGCTCTTCATTATTTACAACTTGCAGTGGCCTTTTAATTATCTTGAGAATAACTAATTAGAAATCATCCAAACTTAAAGTCACCACAGATTTTGAATGCACAGATTTATGTTTATGTTTTACATAAACATAAACCTACTAGGACCACCTGCCCTCTGACTGGACTAGACAAATTTACCTTTACTTTAAATAACTGAACATTAAAATATATGTTTTTTGTGTATTTACATTAATTGTATTAATTTTTTTCATCTTCAGCTTAAAATATCACTGACAAGTGAGCCATTGTGTGAATAATTATGCATTTCTTAGTTTGTTCCTGATTTGTTGAAACAATCATACCAGGTGTGATGACATACAGTACATTAGATACATCACCCACTATCCCTGCATGTGATGCTCACTTCCACATCAATATAAAAGCTTGCTCCATCTCTGAGTCAGTGTGAGTTTCCATCCCTGAGTCACTCGGCTCACACTGATAACGCATCATCTCGCACAAATGTGTGTGACCAGTTACACTTTGTGGAGCTGATAATTGTGCATGGGCATAAGATGTGTGTGGTCTGCAGAAGTCTTGTTATATGCTCTTACCAAGAACCATATCATGACATGTTACTTACTTCATAAAAACGTAGTTTATTTGTACTAATCAGCAGTGTGTACATACAAAAATCTCACCACAATGTGTCTGTGCTATCATATTTTTCTGGTAAAGTTATTTCTTGATGATTCTGTCCTTTGAAATTAGGAACTCTGACTCACTTAAAGGCTAGTAACCCTAAAGCAAACACCAGCCAGGCTTATAATAGAAAGCTTGTTGATTCACCTGTTCACATTTAGCCTATCAAAAGCCTCTGAGAAGTTTGGAAGAGGACAAATTTAGCTAATAGTTTTGACTCCTGTCAATCATGACAGTGTCAAGATAGTGACTGAACATAGATTGTGACAAAATCATTAGCAGCTTGGGAAGAAGTTCACACAGCTAAGGAGTAGATACATTTATTTATGCGTACGCCCGTATTTGTATTCTTGCCAAGAGAGTGTCCTTTAAGATTGATGAAATGGCCTTTCCTTTCCACTGCACTGCATTATCCTCAGTGTCAATCTAATTCCTGTTTCTGGTCCTGTCTCCTGTACTCCATCCTTTAAAGATGATATTGTGTTCATTTCATTACATTTTTTGAACACATCGTCTGCCGAGCAACTGATGTCTGGCTCATGTTGCCACAGCAGTATATTATCAATTCATACCAAGAGTAGTAATGTAGGGAGTGAGGGGAGTGAATCACTCATTATCAGATGTGTTCTCATTTGGTATCTGCTTCAAGCTTACTATCACAGCCAGAAACACTAATACCACAGATGATGGTGCAGCACTCAAAGCTCAGCAGTACAACAACAGGGTGTCAGGGTTGCAAGCTCTACAAACATTGGCTTCTTTCGATACACAGAAACACGTACACCCCTCCACCACCGCCACTGCTGCCTCCAGCATGTGCTATTTTGCCAACTGCAACCCTGGGCAAGATAATAAGATGGCTAGCAGACATTTTGTCAATATTTCTGCCTTGGCTCAGAGTGCGCCTGGCGAGAGGGTCTCACTAATGCAAAGCAGTTCATTAAAATCAGGCACAAAGCATCTATCAGGGGGGAGGGATGCTGCTAATCAGTGTCTGTGGTTAGTCCAGCAATATGTAAAATGGAGATGCTACACTTCTCAACTGTGATCTTGTCTGGGGAGCAGCAGAGTTGGTTGATGCTGAGGAGGCCGTGTAGATGATTGGTTTTCCAGAAGGATGCTTTGAGACTGTGCTCTTGGTCTGCCATCTGATTAACATACACAGTATTATTCATGTCATGAATATACAAAGAGACGCAGAACAAATAAATACTGACATGCATCCAGGAGTTGATAAATATTAAATGGAGCACACATGGTTTCAGATTTTACCATTTCATAATTTGAACATTCATCCTGTGAGGCCCCTGGCCAAGGTCTAATCTTGGGTTTAAACAGGTTGAGCAGCCATGTGAAGAGATGAAAACTTCTTCACAAACATCATATTTGTGGTTTACTTAGGTGTCATGAATACTAGAATACTGTTTCTGGCATAATCATTAGAGGAGCACCAGGAGCAGTGAGATACAAGTCTTGAAGGTTCACTTAGTAAATTTCCAACACATCAAAGGTCCAGAAGGGTTTCTGTATTAATGTGAGACGTGGCGCCTTTGTAAAATGGTGTTACGAGCAGGTGAAGACATTGGTGTGAGTGTTCATTAGTGATTTCTTTGCTATATTCATTGTTGAAAATGATTTTACAATTATTCTGCTGGAGTATTAATCATAGCTGGTACATTGATAGATTTGTTCAACAACTATCCCAAACTATTGTTCATGTTTGGTGTCGTGAAGGCATTTTGTGTTTCCACTCTCTTCATCATGGTCACTGTTTCATTGCAAATCACAATGGCTCATATATCCCTTGGGTAAACATGTATTTCTCAGTCCAGTCATCCTTAAATGCACGTTTTTCACTATCAACCTTTCTCTTTTTTTTTGTATCAGCTAGTTTTCTTAACATTTTGACTTTACTAACTGTGGTGGCTGGCAGACGGCTGAATGATGACAGATGAGGTGACATGACAGCGATGTGTCACTTATAAGCGGTCGAGGTCAGGTTGCGGTTAAATTTTGTTCCCTATTGATTATGTCTGCCTATTGATAATGCATGGTTTATAAAGTACCATAGTACCTCATTTGCACTCAAATGTGACTCTTGTTCACATTTCTTCTTCACATGCTGATATTTTTATTGGAAAAAAGCAAATCTCACATTTTTTATTATTTCTTTTGATAGTTTTGTCACGCAGCAACACGTAGATGTCTGCATCTGGCTACCAGTTCTGCTTTCAGAGAGGCTGATCAAATGTGTCTGAAACTTATTTTACTATGTAACTGAATTCCACTGAATTGGGTGGCATATAAATTATTGTATGAATTAACTGTATGTTAACGGTTATTAAATTATGACGTGTATGTACAGCTGAGATTTATGAGAATGTCATTAGTTTTGCAGGTATTGGACAAATTGGTATTTAAGTCACAAAAGTTATTACAATACATCCCTGAGGGGAACACGAATGCCTTCACCAAACTTCATGGCAATCCATTCAATAATTGTCGAGACATTTCACTCAGAGCCAAAAATGTCAACCTGCTTTTAGCACTAGGAGAGAGTTCAGGGGATCACCAAAGTGTGGGGAAAAGTCAGTGTGCAGACAACTTTTTCTTTGCCTTTAAAAATATAAACCAAGTCAAACAATTAAAACTGTACAAATTCAATAAAACTCCTTATTGACAACTTATCGCTGTTCTATAATAGTATATAATGATGATAATAATAGTAAACTTTATTTGTAATGCACTTTTCAAAACAAAGTTGCTTTATGTAGATCAAAATATTTCATGACTGAGGCAAGTAAAATCAGAGGCAAGTATTATTTATTATTTTTTAAATTATTTGCAAGTCAAATCAGGCAATTAGAATAATAAAACAATACAATGGAATAAAATCCTAACAATAAAAAAATAAAATAGAAAAAAGACAACAGTAAAAATAAAACAGGTAAGACATGCTGGAAATAAAATAGTGCACTAGAATTAATAAAAGGCTTTTAAAAAATTAAATTTTTTTTTTTTTTAAGATATGTTTTGAGGAGTGATGTAAAAGATACCACTGATCCTGCAAGCCTCAGATTCTTGGGTAAGTAGTTTCAGAGCTGAGGGGCCCTGACTGCAAAAGCCTGGTCACCTTGAGTCTTGACTAAAGGTGACAGCCAGCAGGAGCAGCCAGTTTGACTTAGGAGCAGCCAGCAGAGCCCTGCCCAAGGATCTGAGTCTGTGCTCTGCTCATAGGGGCAGTGATTCAGCAATATAGCTGGGAGTTGAACCATGAAGTGCTATAAATATGATCAGTAAAATTTCTTAAAATCAATTCTGTCTTCTAGTATTCATCAAAAGCTGAGCAGCTGTGTTTTGTACCAGCTGAAGGTTTTTTTACTTAACCCTGAATACAGTGAATTATAGTATTCTAAATGAAATGAAATAAAAGCACGGATGACCCTCTCAAGATCAGTTTGAGAGAGAAAGGACCTGATTTTTGAGGTGCTCCTTAATTGATGAAATGTGACATGATTGAACATTTGTAATTTGGTTTTTGAAATGAAAGGTCACTGTCAAATATTGCACCTAGGTTTCTGGCTGCGGGTTTGATATTTGTAGACAGGGATCCAAGACGTCTCTGTAAACAGGCATGGACTTTGGAAGACTGAAGAGAATGATTTCTAGTTTGTTTTTCATTCAGCTGGAGACAGTTTTGGGACATCCTGCACTTTTTTGTCAGACTTCACTGGTTTTTATTCTGAGGTTATAATGATTTGTTGTAATGATGTTGAAGAAAAAGGGGAACCTTGCTTCTTTTACTAATTTTTGAAAGGTAGACATTAGTTCTTTCATAATTTAATATAACACCACCAATCTTCTTTCCATTTCCTTTCATCTTTTCTGCATTTTCTCTTTATTTCTCTGGTTTTCTCTGGAGTTAAATATAGCTTTACATGTATTGTTGAAGTTATTTAGTAATTCTTCTGTAGACAAAATGCTACATTGTATGATCCCAATGCTTTGTTCAGGTTTGAAAACTGACCAACCCTGGTCTCCTGGCTTCTGTTTATATTGTGTGACAAGGGCACCTTTTGAACTGTGACAAATTTGAACTGTGACAAGCCGTGTTAACTCTATGTCTTATTTGTCAATCAGATAGTCTCCTCTTCTTCACCTCTCTGGTAGCTCTTTTGGTGCCTCATCTGTCTGTCACACTCCGCATCTACTCTGCTCTCTCCTCCTGTTCTCTTCTCCTCTCTCCTGTTCCGGCCATAAAACAGATGCAATCAGCATATGCCAACCAATATCTATCCAAATCTCTCCCTTTATAAATTTATTTTATACATAGACTTAACCAATCATTTAGACAAACACCAACCAACATCAGATTATACGAAAGCAAACCATTAACGCACTATTCCATCCCATAGCAGCCAAATACTCATCAGTGCACATTATTCCATATGGGCTGACAGTCACAGAACACAGCAACACTGCTGGATGTCCGCTACAAGCCAATATTCAACGCAGCGACAGATGTACATTAATAAGGATCCTATTGCTATTTATTACTTACTGCAGTGTAATCAGTGGATTCTGTGCTCTCTCTCTGATAAAATCTTCATTGCCTCATCTCTTCCTCTGTTGTGCACTTGTTGCTCTTTCAAGTTCTCTTTCTCTCTCTCTCTCTCTCGTATTGTATCCATTTACATTGTTGGTCTGTCTTCTCTGTACCTTTCCACTCCATACCACTCCTTTGTTATCTGTGAGTGTCTCTGAACTTTCATGTCATGTCTTTCCATCGCAAAAATCTTTATTCTTCTGTTATGCTATATCTGTTCTCCTGGTCTTTGCACTGGTCAAATATATTCTATTTTTCCCGGGGAGGAGGTGTCAGACTGTCTTGATTTCAGTTACGTGAATGTGTGCGGTCAGAATTTGAGCCATCATTGAGCCTCTCCTGGCCAAGGATGCAGTCGACATAAAGCGCTAAATGATCTCTCACAGCTGCAGCTACTGACTGGGATGATAAGGGCCACCTGAAGGATTGCATTCAGTGATGGGTAAGTCTTAGGATCAAGGAGCATAAACACACTCAGAATGTCTGTGATAGCTTCTAGCCCCTTCCTGCTCAAAAAGCTTTTCGCCACCAAGACCTCTGGGACTAGTTGGATGTTGTAATGCAAGGTTAGTTTCTCAGGGGACTGCATGTACAGGAAGGTTTCAGAGGATGGGTGACATGCTTGGATGCCAATCATGACCTCTCTCCCAACACTGGAAAGATGATTTTCCACCTCATTGGTCATTTGATCGATGCAGGGGTAGAAAAGCCACTGCTTGAGATGTTCTGAATCATTGAACAGACCTGAGCTGGACCCACAGGACACCTCCACAACAAAGTCTCCCATCCTATTTTGTTTCCTTCTTGGATCGAGAGAAGGCCTCTGGATGTTCTCCTCATGTTATCTTTGTCATGGCATAGATGTCTTTAGCCACCAGTACAGTTCGCTGGCAGACCAGGGTGTCATGGACAACACTTTTATAGTGCACTTGTTGTGCCAAGTCGGTAGTTTCTTTCTGAAGAACCTTGTGAAACCGTTCAGTGATGTCAAGCGATGTTTTGAACGCAACCAACAGGTAGATCACAGGGAGTATGGATAATTTTGAATGCAGACCTAGTGCTGTTGATGCTTTGATCATCTGAAGGTATTTCAACTAACATGGCCATCGGGGATTTGATATTTATACAGGCTCTCCCTGGTCGATGTGAAGCTCTTTCTGAATGTCAGCAAACTGGTTGTGGTTGGCTATAGAAACACTGAAAAATGAGTAGAGGTTTTCAAGCAGATCAAAAAAATCACTGACTTCACAAATGGCCTCACAGGCCTTACAAGTGTGACAAGCACGCGGTTTAGGTCATGCGCATAGTAATGCACATAGACAGCCTCTGGATGTTTTTCCCAGAAACAAGCTTGCACCCCTTGAACAGATCCACTCATCACTGCTGTCATACATTCACGTCCACAACTTTCAGTTCAGCAATGTTGTCGGTCATGAGAACCTGCTCGACTGCATGTGATCACTTCTACACTATAGCCATCCAGTTGTTTCAAGCAAAGGAAACTTGATGTTACCTTCTTGTGGAACATAAAGCACACATACGGTGAGTTGTTCTGTGTGCTTATCCTTGGCTTTGTCTGCCATTACCGCATACATCTTTGATTGTTTTCCTTATTGAGTTATCTGTGCCTCTGTGGAGAAACGTCTGATAAATTCATTTGAGAAGAAGGTGGGAGGTATATAGACTTGGCAGTATGTAGTATCCTCGCACAAAAGAGTTAAACTTTTGCAGCAGCTGCATACTTTCAAGGAAGTTCCCTTGTTTACATGAAAAGAAATGCCCTGTTTGGCCAGAAAGGCAGCAATCGAAACAATGCAGCAGAGATACTCTCTTCTTTCATTGATTGTAGCTGTTCAGCTATGTCACAATGGACCTTGCTTGCTTTATAGCTCATCCATGCCACCATGAAGGCCTTATGTAATGAAGTCCTCTCATGCTCCCTGAACGAATCCAGAGCCCTTTTCCAGTTGATCTAGCCAGAGGCTACACCATCTTTGTTGTGCCCACATTGCTGCTTGCTGAACAGTCTGCAGCAGAAGCAGAAGGCAGAAATTTGGCTGACTGACTATTCTAGCCAGTTTCCAACTCCTCTGAAAGGACCTCTTCTGACGTCCAAAATGTTTTGGAAGGAAACTGGATGTCTTTTACCTGCTTTGGACTTGTGTCTGGGTTTCCTAAATCTGTCTCATTAGAGCATTCCCTTGTCTTTCCTTTTCTCTCTTACCTGGCTCATCTGTGAAGCAGCAGCATATTACAAGTTTTAGGCCTGTAATTTTATCTACCCAGAGGAAAACTCACAACAACTTTATCAACTGTCACATTTGATCTATGTTTTGCCTAGTACACATATTTTTTCCTTTTATTTTTTATGTATTTTACTACTGATTCTCTTTTTACACTGTATTTTTGTTTTGTTGTCCTATATTAATCTACATTTGTGTCGAAATTAATTATCACCTTGTCTTTTACACCTTCCATTTCACCTCTTTAACTCCCATATGAAGTGTCTTGAGGTACATTTTATTTATTAAATGTGACATACTATTAAAATCAAGGTATTATTATTGGTATTATTATTAATTACTTATTGCACACACACACACACACACACACACACACACACTAACTAGACTAGTTAGTGTAGTGTCTTAAAATATCCACTAGATGTCATTAATACACAATGAACAAGGAACATAATATGGCACTTTAACCTCTTTGAATGGCACACAAATATGTAAAGGAAAATAACACAAAACCCAGATAGCATATGGATGCCACTTCAGGCAATGATGCAGCACTGCTGTCCTTCTTCTAACCTGAAATGGCCCACATATTAAATAGTAAATGCCTGAATATCGCAAATCAAATGTGGGCCTTTTTTGGTAAGTGCATTCTGGATTTGGGCCAGTTCTGGTTTATCTGGCTTGTTCTTGGTTGATATACGATTTGCTTATGGCCTAGATTTGGGAAACAGGAGCGGATCACCCAAGTGCCATCATTCCACGTAGTATGTGGGTCAGATGAAAATGCTGAAAGTGTCGCGTGTGGGCCAAATCTGGGCCACAGCAATTTTGCAATCTGGGAACACACTCAAATAATGGGTTGGGTTTTTTTTTTTTCTTCTAAATAATTAAAAGCGACACTGACTGAGTAGACACATTTTTTCCTGTAGGATGATGGAGTAATTGACATTGTAAATTATATTAATATCATAATAATAACAATGGTAATTATAATCATAGTCATACATGATTCTAAGCAGCCTACATTGATGCCAGCAATGACCTGTTGATAGCTAGACTTTTCTGCTTGCTATTGAATGTGAACTATGGTAGCCTGGTAGCTACCTAGCGAGCTTCCCATCTGAGTAGAATACATGTTTCAAACACCAAATCAGTTGAAGAGATATGTTTCAGGGGAAACAAATTGTGGTTTGACTTCATCGATTGGATTTTACAAAAGCAGAGTAAGGTCATCCCACTTTCTTTCTATCTTTTAGCCAATGTTCCACAGCAATATTGATTATTGGTGTGTGCAGGCTAGCTTGACCACTGGTTCTCAAAACTGAATGCCATTACACACTGGTGTGACTTGGGAGCCGGGCAAGTGTGCCTTGGAATTAGTCTTATTTATGATGATTTACATAGCTACGTATAACCATATGTAAAGGTGTGCCTTGGAAATACTTGTTTTCATAAATGGTGTGTCTTGTGACAAAAATGTTTGAGAACCACTGAGCTAGACTAGCTAGCCAACTAAAGAGCCCATTCTTCACCAACCTGAGCTTGTAGATGAAACAATCTCATGTCCTGACGAAATGCAAGCCTGCCAAGAAATGTGAAGTAGATCTGCTGCTTGAATGACATGCAGAGGACCCAAAACACGTGTTTTTGATCAACAATATTATATTATTTTCCAAGGCTTTACTGCATGATCCAAATAAGAGATAAATAGATCCAGGGCTATTTTTTATTATTCTTATTTTTATGAAAACTCTCTCTCTCTCTCTCTCTCTCTTTTGAGATCCAGGGCTATTCATGAAACATTCAGGGCTGTAGCCTTGAACACCACAGGTGGTCAGACACACATAAGCTGGCCTCACAGAAACAGAGACAATACTATCAAGAATAAAACCAGGGGACAGAACAATTTCCAGTATGTGTCCCTTTAAGATGGGACCCTCAACTGACTGAGCAAGATTAAAAGAATGCACAATGTCTATAAAATACATAGTAAAAGAGGAACCTGGAGGTCAGCATGCATGTATGTTAAAATCACCTAAACTCAAGGCTCTGTCTAAGTGAATGAGTGAGTTATCATAAAACCAAGTGATTCAAATGAGGGAAAGTTTACAAGTGAGTAAGATGACCATTTAAAATTCTTTCTGTGAATCACAGCCAGTCAACCTCCCCCGACCTGAAATCCTAGGCTGCTGAAAATAATTAAAACCGGGAGGACATGCCTCATTCAGTGCAACACAGTCACAAAAACATCTAACTGCCTTGATACAATGAAATCATTGTAGAAAAAATGATTTATTTGCCGGTGATCTGACATTGAACAACCCAAACACTACTGAGTTGGGAGATGGAGATGGAATAGAACAGGCCAAGGAGGCATGAGGTGAGGCAGCAAGGTTGACAGTGACCACTGTACGTCTAGTGGGGTACTCTGTCATTGAGAGCGACAGGAATAGCCCTAACAGGTGATACAGGATGATGTAACATTTGGAGACTATTACTAATGTTTGTAGAAAGCATTTGGGCCCCTAGTCTACTTGTGTGTGGACAATCAGGACAGTAGAAAGCATCCTGCAGCCAGAAAAAAATCACAGTTCTGAACATATCCGAAGCTGTTGAAGTTGTACTATTTACAGAGCGCAGGGCTGATCTCCAAACTACACCAGCAGAGATATGGTATGGGACTGGAGAAAACAACACTGTGTTGAGCTGAATTATTCCTTTACTAATTCAGTTCCTACCTAGTTCAAACATCATAGATGCCAGCATGAAGAATTCACTACTCAATAGTACTCTGAAAGGAAAAGATCTGATCACAGTCACTGACCTCAATTAAAATATGTATTTAAAAATTATATGAAGGCTTAAATTTGTAAAATCTGGTGAAAGTGCAGATAAACTCAGAATTAAGATGATAAGAACTAACGCTCACCTAAGAGAGAAACCAAATTACAGTCTTACAGTTTTGGGAGCAAAGGAAGTGGTTTTGTTAGGTTTATAGTTAGGTTAGATGTATAGATTTGTTATACATATGTGGATCCCTGTAAAATAGTTTATTTTCACATGCAGAGGCTATTGTTTCACATTCTGTTTTGTCATGCTGGAGGATGTGACTAAAAACTAACAGTGGTAACTGCTCTCACTGTTTGGACATCACGTTATCTTTGCAAACACACACACTCTATACAAATATAAGCTGTGGCAGCTCAGAGCTAGCAGATGATCCAGCTGTTCCTCTGTTATTGATTTAGGTAATCATGTCTCATTCTCTAAATATTCTTTGCTTTTCTTGCATCTGTTTTGGCATCCTCTCATTTAAGACACAAGAAAAAGGAAAGAAAGACAAATGAGATGCAACAAAGTGTTTAATTTACCCAAATTTTGTATCAAATTAGTCTTACCAAGGGAAATTCTACATTATTACATTATAAGTCTGATCTTGAAATTAAGCCACTGTTAAAGTGTGCATGCAACCATATCAAGTATACATTACTTTGCAAGTATAATAAATATTTGAATAAATGCATAAAGATGAGCAGAGAGATTGATCATCCTCTGCACCATATGTTTCAACATGCAATGAATAATTGCTGCATTTGCGTTGTTCAAAACAACCGCGCCTAGCAGCGATATTATTACATTTGCTCTCCAGAGTTGCACATCCCAGCTACGTCTTCCTCTGTATGGCATGTGCTGTGGGCTATGGGTGTCAAATGATATGTATCAATGACATGACGCATTCTGTGCTCTGTTGCACTAAAATGATATGGCTTTTAATTTTCTATATTTTTGTTATTGTCAACAAATCTCATGTGCAGAGCCAAGCTAACAATGAAGTGTTCCTACTTACAAGTATTGCATGTGTATTCAAGGCCTGGTATATCTTCTACCTCTGTGGGATATACCTCCATTTTCATCCAAAAACTATAAAAAACATGTTAGTGAGCCACACCGTTCCACTGGGTGACACGTTCTTTCGCCGCAAAGATTACAGTCACATTAGTTTGTTTAATTTAATTCAATGTCCTGTATCAGCTGAATTGTATGCAGTATGGGGGAAAGACTACAAAATATAGGCCACAGGGAGAAAATATATATCCCCTAGTATAGCATATCATTTGAGTTCATTGGAATGTAAAGAAGAGTCAGAATTTAATTGAGACCAAGACAAGTCTGAACCAAAGTAGATTTGAAAACAAGAAAGTTCTGAGACACCAGAAAAGTTTTATCGAAGACCAACCAGAATCCTGCAAACTCAAGAGAGAAACTAAAGGTAAAAGCATGTTCCGCATTTGTCTAGGTGTCTTGTGTATGCATCACAGAGCCCAAAGTCTGAGGTTGTTACGTTTGAATCATTAAGTAAAGGGTGCGTGTTTGAAGCTCCTTGATATAATGATCCTTGGCAACTCTGAGAGTTCAAAGTAAATTGGTAAGGGTAAAAAAGGCTTTTCTGCCACTGAACAAAATAGAGAAATCAGCCAGCTATGTTTAATAGAATTTTCATCAGTGCTCAACCAGTCTCTCAAATGGGTTATCTAAGATAATGGCTGCACGGGTTCATTACCTCCTTGTCAAATTAAATTTCTTTTTCTCCTCAGGGCAGATTGGATAGTGATTACAGATCTAGCCAAAAGAAGGCTCCAACTTTCACTCTGTAAAACTGGAAAAGGGCCACAATGACAGCAAAATGAGTCTATTTCATCTTAGATCCTTTGTTGTAGCTGACCCATTTCACGTCACAACGAGAGTAGGTGTTTAATGTGGTAGCACTGTGGATTGTCTTTGTTTGCCTTGTTTTCCTCTCTTTGTGTGACTCTTGTACCTCTTAAGTGAGGTGTCTGTTGTGAGAGTGGAGCTGATGCATAAGGAAGCACGTCACATTTAATTGAATAAAACAAAATCAGCAGATGAGATATTGCTGTAGTACTTAATGGATTCTTATTTAGATATTTTTTAAAAAAAAGGGAATTAAAGTGTTCAACGGTGCGCAGAAAAAACACAGAGACACAAAGCTAAACAGAAAATACACCTGGAAAGAACAACTGTTGTCAACCGAAGTGATACTGTAGTCAGAGAAGTTATTGCTCAGTAATTTTGAATTATAATCTATAATTTAAGATTTCAGTCAAGGCAGATTTGGCGACACCTGTGGTTACTAGTGGTAATGGGTTAGTGCATTTTAAACAAGCAGCATCTACCTGGTCTTGAAACGAAAGCTTAAAGTGCGATGCCACTGACAGCTGCTAGATGCTTCTCCAGCTGACACTGACTCAAAAACTGTCAACTTCTCTCTAGAAATATTAAGATAATATTTTTTTTCCAACATGTCATTATGGTCTCAGTTACTAAATTCAGGCCCTCTAATAAATGTGCTGGTGGTCATTTTGGAAATTATTGCTCTGTTAATGAGATTTGAAGACTTACAGTAGCTTTGATGTCTGACATGTGACTGTTGATTGATAGCTGTGATTGACAGTTTGCTCACCTGCTGCTTTCCCCTGCTCTGGGACTCACACTGAGTCGCAATATTTCACTAATTTAGTGTTACTTGATAATGATACCTGCCCTGTAAGTGCGATTAAGCTAAAGTGGCTAACTTTAGCCCAGATGTGCAATGCTCAATGCTCCCAGTAAGTTAGTGTTCAAAAGAAAAGATGGCGCCAACCATAATCTATGTGAACCAATGGGTGATGTCACACCTTGCTACGTCCATCTTTATACACAGTCCATGTATAAAATGCACGCATATATCAGCCATGCAGGGTTGGTGGTTTAATCCTCAACTCCATGTCTACAGCTTGCATTTTGTAGCTGCAATTTCTTTGTAATAAGTTGTAATAAGAGGTACTTTGGATAAAAGCACAGTGCAGTCCAATTACCGTTTATTATGTGTGTGGGTACACAGTAAGAAGTTATTAAGAGAACTTTTTAATTATTTAATTAAGAGAATACTGAAAAAATGTTAAATCTAGTTGTTGTTGTTGTTGTTATTATTATTATTATGCATACTGACTCTTATGAGTGTTATTTTGTGTGAGCACACCACATACTCAAAACCTGCTTGGATTTAGTGTGTAGCAGTATGGATTTGGGACACTGTTTATGAGTCTGCAACCACACTGGTTTTAGACTCACAAGGTTTTATGAGGCTGGTAGTTACAATTTGCTTTGAGCAACATGCTAATTTTACCATACTTTTTTTTCTTGCCACACTAATAATGTAATTAAAAATGGGGTTTGATTTATTAAAAATCTTAGGGATTATAATTTCAAGTATTGCTACAGGACTCTGAGTTTTGAAATTAAATGTGCATAATAAACAAAGTTGATCTTTGACACTACATCAAAGAAACTACAGTAAGTAGAAAATGTCATTTTGTGACCGTGGACTAGTATATGGCAACATGGTTCTTTCACTTTCACTAAAATTTAAGCAGGTATTTTGTTTGCAACACATATAAAAAGACATTTTTTTTTTAAAAAATGAAGTCTGAGGCATTTTTTCCTGTGAAAAGGAAAAGCTTTTTTTGTTACATCACAAGTTCAAATTAGAGTGAAAATAAAAGTCAGTAAACATGTTTTGGCCATAGACTAGTCTTCAATAGTGGGGAAGTACAAAGCAAAGTGAATGGAGCAGCTAACAAACTCAAGAGAACCTCTCCAAAAAGCATTTTCTTTTACCTTTCTGTGAGGAAGAATTACATCAGGCTGTACCTCTCAGGATGTGCAGGATCTACAAATACACAGCTTCAAAGAGATGGAGTTGCCACCTGTGTGATGAGTGAACTTTAATCATCAAAGTGGAACGGTGGAGCATGTTGTGTCCAGAAGGCAATTTGCATTTAATGTGTTAGTTGTTTGATTCAACGGCGTGTGGATATTTTGAGGAGCCAAATCTCATCACAGCAAATACTGGCTCTCTGAAGAGTTCACTGGCTAATTATAGTCTACAAAACATGCAGAAACACTGCAAAGATCTTATAACGCCTTCAAGTGGGGTCGCGTTTTGTCCATTTGATGTGGTATTCATGATGTCATACACGGAAATGTTTCAAATCTGACACATTAGTTTTCTTTTTTTAAATATGGGAGCCTGTGGAAATGATATTTTCAAAATAATTGCATTTGTCATTAAACCATTCTTATTTCCAACCATGACATTAAAATGAAGGAGACCTCTAATCATTCACCATTTCTGAAAAGGTGACATCCATATCAATTGTCAGTCACCTAGCAACAGTGATCTGAAAGTACTTATGTCAAGTTTATTGTTCTCTTGACTTCTCGTGTTGAAAATACAATCCCACAAGTTTCATCTGAACCTTGTGACTAGTTTGAAATCCTCATGGCACACCTGAAACAGTAGACATTTCTTCATGGAAAGACAATAAAAAGATGTGATTTGAGATTAACAAAGTACAGTAGTTTAATGGTTGCATTTTTAAATATTTTGTGTTAGATCATGTTATTTTATTTTGTATCTTGCTCTGACCTTCCAGTCCAACAGGTGCTTTAAAACAGTTTTCTGCAAAAGAAAGTATGGATTTGGTCCTCAATGAAAATAAATAAGATGTCTGAAATAAGAATAACATGAATCAGGAAAGCAGAACAGAAATGGAGTTGAGAAATTTAAAAAATGACTTTAAAATACACTGAAATTTAGTCTTTATTCTCTTATTATCCTCACTATTATTATTTTTTAATTCTTATTATTATTTCAGAATCCAAAATCCTGCCTGTCATGGCAAGATATTTACTGTTACTCTGCTGCCAGTTTGTGTTGCTTTTTCTTTCTTTTTTTTCACCAGAAATACATTTATTGTATGTAAATTGACTTAAACGTAAATTGAATTAAACAAGGTAATGGCTACAAAGAAACAGGTGATTCCTGAGTCAAGAACAAATAGCACTACTAGTAATAGTTAGTTTTGTCAATTTACAGAAAACAATGAATTGTTTTTTAAAAATGTGTATATATTACTTTGACCATAAGAGTTTTTGTATATAAGGGAGGACCCAAAATTTCCTGGACACCACTGATAGTGTGAGAGTAGAGTATAGTTCTCAGATTTGCCTTTAAGTAGCATATGCCTACAGTTTGGTGAAATTGGGCCTGAAAGGGAGAAGATTAGCCACCATAGAAGAAATCTAGGAAGACACTGTAACAAAAGAAGACTAAAGGAAATGTTTCCAAGAATGGGAGAAGTGCTGGGAGAATTGTATCGCATCTCAAAGAGAGTACGTTGGCGAGGATTAGAAAGATACCAGTAAAAGAACTGTAATGACCCTCATATATAGATTTGACTTTATACACTTCACACTTTTTTTTATAACATAATTTTTCATCTTTGGGCTCAGAGAGGATAGAAAGTCGTTCCAGGTCACTGGTGTTACAGGTCTGTTTGTGTCGAGCCAAGTCTAAAGTCATCAGATTTGTGACTCAACTCTCACTCAAGTACAAGTCATGTAAGTTGAGTCCACCCCTCTCTTTCTGAGCCACCTCATGTGCAAAGCATTCATAATTCCTGGGCTTGTTTCCCTGGTGTCCAAAATCCTCAGGCTCCCAACAGTTTGTGGAATGAAACCCTGAGTTTGAAATATGTGCAGAAATACTGCACATGCAGCATTAAATTTGTTTTCTGACTAGAGGATGGACAGTTAAACATTTGGCTTATCAGTTCCATTTTCCATATGAAAAATCAATTACAGAAAATTGTAAAATTTAATACAACTTTCCAAAATTGTATTTTTCATTTGTCAGATCAATACATAACTCAGCAAGGCAAAGAGAATATTTTCCTCAAAAGTTGTCAGACTAAACCACAGCTAAATCTTCAGTTATTGCTGGATGAAGGGGGCTCCAGTGTAGAGGTGAAAAATATAAATCCCTTTGTTTTGTTCAGTTCAGTTCAAAGATTAGCGTTAATTGACTATGTGACCATTCATAACTCTGTGATGTTTATACAGTTTATGACTGTCCTCAGTTCAGTTGTACGATCAAAGGCCTAGAGAGCTGAAGTGAAACCGAAACTTACAAATACCATTGTGAGGCTCGACAACTGATCCAAGTTTTTATACAGCAGTGATTACAACTAAAATGGTGGGAAAGTGACATTATAGGAGAGTATTGATGAAAGGAGCTGCATTTTTTATGTGTTCTCACAAAGAAAAGTGTTTTAAAGCAGCTTTAAAGTCGTAAGATGCACTATTGTGAACTGCTTTCTGAATTTCTCATATGACAACAGAAAATTGCCATCCAATTTGTGCTTCTGTCACATAAATCCACTCATGGTCGTGGAAAATATGTTTGCAGCGTTTACACAACATAATCTGCATTTCAGACTTAATTCTCATTTCATGAAATTTTATGAGCCTGTCTTATTTATGAGCAGATGCAGCCCACGGTCCCAAACTGACAAAACAGCAGCAGCTGTGTCCTGCACCATCCAAAAACCAAAGAGGAGGTGAAGTGGTACTCATGGCTGGCTGGCTTACATGCAAGATACTCTGATCTTATAACCAGGATGACCAAGATCCTGCCCAATTTTGTCAATGAAACGCAGGGTTTTGAATTATCTTGTTTGCAAGTGCTTGGTTTTCTGATCTCTTTGCCAATTAACTGTGAATGGTGGGATGTGCATGTGTGGTTTGCCTGGATCTCATACTTAGTGGTGTTGCTGAGAAATTGTGGCTCTAATGTGTCAATATGAAATATGTGGATGTCAGTTAGTTTGTGCTCAGCAGCACCCAGGTGCGTATGAGCAAGATTATCAATTATCAATCAATGAAGCCAGGAGCTGCAGAAAAAGTGAATGTAAATAATCTTTCTGGGTAAAATTAAAGGATTGAACTGTGGTTTAACATTATTAACTTCGGGCTTATTTTTGTTATTTGCTCATCATTTCTGTCAGTTATGATAACATGTACTCACCTAAGTGATTGCTAAGATCTGGCAATAGTCCATGATGCAAGAGGTCAGACGCTCCAACAGGTTGAATGCGAACCAATAATTTAGCCAGATTATCTAAACTAGAAATGTCTGTAATAATTCCTCATTTTACTGTAAAAGTGTGTGTGTACACAACTACAACCGGTGTGGCAGATGGCTTAGACTGTGATAGATGATGGAAACTGTCCTACTGAGCAACCACCCACCTTTCTTGCCTTGTTGCATTTCTTTTCAGCATGATTTCAGCAATTAACTCAGTGAGTACAACGTTTTTATTACTGATAGTAATTATAACAATTATATATTAATACAACTGGGAAATTTTTCATCGACACCCATGGATTACCAAGATGAAATCCTTATTTTGTATGATTTTCTTTTCCAGAATAGATTACAGTGTAATATTAATGATGCCTAGAAGTAAACTGTTCCTGATGATGGAAAACAACTACAGTGCGAAGCCTTATGTAAAACAGAATTTATCTAAAAGCCAAAGATCTCTGTGTGCACAGTTGCATTCAAGTACATTAGCATTAGGTATAGAAAAAAAGCCCATGCCAGGCTTTTGTTTGTGGACTTTTCATTGGCATTCAACACAATGCAGCCATGTCTTTTTATCAAAAGGATGCTATGTGACTTTAATTTACCTCACCAGCTTGTATTATGGATCTTGGACTGAGAGCAGAGGGTTTCTGTAAATGGCTGTTTCTCATACTCTGTAGGTAAGGGTGTGTCCTTTCACCCTTTCTCTTTATTATCTACACTGACAGATGCGGTGCACTCAGGAGGGCAGCTTCAGGTCAGATTTTCTGTCACATTTCTTCGCTGCATTGTTGTCCCTTCTCAGAGGTTCAGAATCCGACCACAGGAATGCTTTCAATGATTTCTTTTCTTTGTGTAACAACAAACTTCTTGGGCTTAAATGTATCTAAAACCATGGCACTGATTATTGATTTTAGACTTAACAGAGCTGCAGCCGACAAGTATGTTGGCTTCATCTGGACACATTCTTCCAAGCGGCATTGTTATGTTTTACCTGCTTACGAAACTAACCGCCATTCAGAATCATTTATACCTTCTGCAATCTGACTTTTAAATGCTCGGTAGGTTTGATCTGATCTTTTATTGTGTTTATCAAGTTTTTTTTTTTATCAACATCATTTATATATTTTATTTCCACATTGTAGCTCCTTGCTGTATGTTTGTTTGTATGTTGTTGAATCTTACTGTTTTGTTTTTTCTGTGTATAACAAGCTGCTTGTAACTAATTGCCCCTAGTGGGATTAATAAAGTTGCTTTGAGTTTGAAACAGACAGTTTTACTAGTCTCCCTGAAGAGAAAAAGACTTCATTTTCTGTGTGATTTGGGTGAGAGTGAAGACGAAGAACATTTTATGGAATAAGGGATACACTATTTGTCCTTAATTTCTGATAAGATCGGATGCTTGACGGATGAATTATTGTAAAAAATCTTGAGCTGTGTTTCAGGAAGAGAACCTGTGGAGCTGATTTTATTTGTAGAGCCTTGTACAGACGGTAAAGTTCTTTGTTTGCATTGTAATGTAAGAATGCTCAGTCTTACAAGTCTATGTGGGCCGGGCACTTGTATATGCATGACACAATAAGTAACCGCCTATACACATACACGTTGTACCTGAAGAAGAGTGAATCAAAAAGGTCATATCAAGTCACATCAACCCAGTTCAAATCAAATATATGATTGGTTTAAAAAGATGAGACTGTGTCTGCGGTTGTGACAAGTTTCTCCAGATTTTGATTACATCTCCCAAAGCGACACATCCACTGTTGTTGCCTACTGAGGAGATGACGAGCAGCAGGTTATCTGGGGCTCAGCGTGAGGGTTGCCTCTCTGCAGATACCCTGATTGGTTGATGTGTGTCTGCACACAGAGGGAGATGCCTCCACAGACTGTCAGACAGCTCCAGCTCTATTCAAAAAACACCAACTTTCCTCTAAAGTAGAGGCGGTTCCAGTCAAGCTTCCACAAACAAATCTCTGTTAAAAGAACAAGGTTTCTGTCTTCATACAGACACGATCCTTAACAACTGTTGTATTCAGTGTGTGTGAATAAAACAGTATTGTAAATATTAAAAGCCAAGCAGGCAATACCTACTGAAAAACAAATAGATCTTATAGATTCTGTGTGGCTTCAACACTGACTATGCTTTACCTATCTATTTTGCTATTTACTCAGGTGGATTGGTTTGGGAGCATAATGGAAGGGTGGCTTTTTCTATTTATTTTTCAGAGCTTAAAGGTTATATGTCTCTTCTTTTATCGTTTTATTTGCAAAGAGAAAATTTTGTAGTTGAGTAATTTTTTACGTTATGATCATTAAATCACTTCAGACTCAACACATAAGGATACCAAATGTCAAACATATTGCATGAACAGAGGGAGTCATATTTATGACATGAAACAGCTTACAGCTTACAGCTTTGTATCGATAAACATTAAGTTTGACCATCTGCTGTCCTTCCAGCACCAAAACCAGAGCAGCCAAGACAAGCGTAATGCTAAAAGGGTAGCCTGGAAGGAAATCTTGACACTGCTAGTGACAAGCTAACATCTCTCAAAGCGTGTGTAGAGGTGGCACCAATGTCACCCTGGCTGCCAAGCCATGTTAATAAAAAAAAAAAAAAGACAAGCTTTTCATTTAGTGCAGCAGTTGAGGAAAAATGCACTGGAAGTCTTATGCTAAGTCATTTTCTGTGAGTCTCTGAGAAAGTTTTGGTTTCTTCTGTACATTTTGTGACCGTAACCTCGGTATGACGTGTTTTCTGCTAAGTGAAGTATAGAAGGAGTGACTCCACAAAAAGTGAATGAGTAAAAAACACTGGATACATTCTGAGACACATGTTTGCAAACTAAAATATCGTATGAACTCTTCAAACTCCACATTTGGCTGGTAGAGTGTAGCAAAATGATGCCAATGTGACACTTGGAGCAGCACTAACTAATCTCCATTTCAGTCAGAGACACATATGTCGAGGAATGTCCATTTATAGCAAATGTTTATACAGTTAGAATTGACGGAAAAGGCTTTGCTGTTTGAGGGAGCTCTGAGAGAATCCACGTAGCGACGAGCTAAGAGCTAAGCCCCCTTTAATAAACATACATGAACATTAAATCTGATTTAAAATCAATAATATGAAACACACACATAAGAAAGAGGCAAACTGACTGAATGTTACCAGCCACCCAACTGTGGATAAGTCAGTGATTGTGATACGTGTTGAAAACAGGTGAGGCCAGTCAGCTGAAACAAGTGCAATTTCAGGGCTCTGGAATCTAGGTAGAAAAAAACAGCTTGGATGGTGCTGGAAAAAAAACTTTTCTTTTATTAGTTTTTTCTTTGGTTTTCCTTTTGCGTCAATTGATATGTCAGCAGCAGCAAGGGTAGCATATTTTTCACTTTTTCAGTAGGTGATATTGTATTTCTAAATTACAGGGTTAGAAATTACTGTATAAGTAGATCTGTTGTTTGTTGTTACCAAATAAATAGGCTAAAAAGAATATAAAGTGATATTGTGTGGACAATCAAACTCACAATACTTGTCAGTCACTTTTGCAACATTTGTTTACATCTCAATGACATCTCAATCCAATAAAAATAAACATAACACTGTCTCAAGTGTCTAAAAGTGCCCCTCCGAAAATGAGAATAAATAATAATCCAATTGGCATTATTCCTGACATTCTCCAAGGACACAACTTCCGAAAGTGAATCGAAGATCAAAATCTTTTTATTTACAGGGCTTAAAGTTGATTGAGAGCCCCCTGTGGCAATTTAAGGGCTGTGGGTGGAGAAGAAGACTCATTTAAAATCTTTGGCAGTCCCTGGAGGTAATATATGCATGATAATGAAAATTGATCAGTAGGAAAATTGGCGACGGCTCCTATTTAAGAGTAAAGAATGAAACTAGAGGGGAAAAAACAATTGGATAAAGAAAGAAAGGAACAAGGGCAGAAAAACAAGACCCATTCTTAGAAGCAATAATAAAATCACATCCTACAGAAAGGCCAACTGATTTAAAAGCCTCTTCTAGTGGATTACTGACACATAGATGTATAAAGCAGAGTGTACACACTCTTAATTAGGAGCATATCAAGGCTAGAAAACCAATGCCTGTCCTTATTAAGGAAACAAGCCAATTGTTTTTGTATAATATTATATGAGCTTATAGTCTAATTTTACATTGTTTGATCGGCTTATCTCCAGTGCAATCACTATGATATTCCTATATATTCTAACAATGTCCAGTCACCTAATGCAGTGAACCAAATGCAGATGCTGCTATTTCTTGTACTTTAGAGCACTGGCGACATCTTGTGGCTGGATGGGTGCCATTAAAACAAAAACTAAAAATAAATTATCCACCCAAGATTACTTGCAGTGAAAGACTGGCAGGAGAGCATAAATGTTAATGATAACAGAATCTCACCAATGAAACAGTCAAATAATACGAGACTACTGGTTGACTGTATTGCAGCACTCTTAGTAAAAAAAAAAAAGTGCTGCACCAAAGACCGGTTGTCCACCACACACAAATATATAATATTCTAATTTGCTATAATAAATAATTGACAGAACTCTATAAAAACCTCTTTCAATTAAGTATTCTGTTCTGCATGAATTAAGAATAGGTTAATTTCGAAATTTTGCTTTGCTATAATACCTTATATAATTGTTATGATAGGATGTATTGGTAGTAGCCGCATTGACGAGTGCCCCCCAAAGATTAGTGTGACATGTGACATTATTTTCTGCAGACATTTTTTAAGACTTGCTGAATTATGAACAGTGGTAGAATGTAAGTACTTTTACTCAAGTACTGTACTTAACTACAATTTTAAAGTACTCGTACTTTACTTGAGTATTTCCATGTGATGCTACATTATACTTCCACTCCGCTACATTTCAGAGGGAAATATTGTTTTTTATTCTACTACATTTATTTGACAGCTTTAGTTACTTTTCAGATGAAGATTTGACACAATGAATAATATAACAAGCTTTTAAAATACAACACATTGTTAAAGATGAAACCAGTGGTTTCCAACCTTTTTTGTCTTTTGACATCTTACAAAAAGCAGTGTGTAGTGATTTTTCCCTCTAAACTTCTCACATGCTTTCATTTCAATAAATGTTCAAATGAGCCAATATTTCACCAAAAAAATCAAATATTAGAGAAAAACACCGAAATCTGAAAACAGATTTTTGAATCAGAACTTTATTTTTTCTTCTTTCCTCTTACATTAATCATCTCACGACCCCTCAGATTTATCTGCTGACCCTTTGGAGGGGTCCGACCCCTAGGTTGGGAACCACTGAACTAAACTAGCTAACTGTATATAAAGTAGTTGAAACTAGCTCCACCTCCAGCAGCTACAACAGTAATATGCTGCTCTAACACTGATGCTTCAGTATGAATAATCTAATGATGTCATATATAATAATATATCAGTCAGCGGGACCAAACCACTACTTTTACTGCATTACTTTAACTACATCAAGCTCATTATGCACTTTTACTGTAGAAGGATTTTTCATGCAGGACTCTTACTTGTAATGGAGTATTTTTACATTGCTGTATTGGTACTTTTAATTAAATAAAGGATCTGAATATTTCTTCCAACACTTACTATGAGGTATTCATATCGATATGTAGCAACATTTGGGGGCGTTTCAGCAGCTGCACCAGCTATTACCACAGTAACGCTTTTCCTCTAGCCCCATGATCAGATCTTCCAATTGGCCAATAGGAAATCATAACAAACGTACCGTGATGAGAAACTACGCGCTCATTGGATGCGCTTTGTGTGACATAACAGGTAAGTCAGCGCTGATTGGTTGCTCGCCTGCCTTTAGTTTAGTACAGATCCATCCACTGTTGTTCCGGAATACGAGCAACATATGTAAGGTACAGTGCTGTTTAAAATTACAGATAACTTTATGTGACTAATATGACATTACTCTCTAATATAACCGCGTAATGCAGCTTTTTGTGTCTGTTAATGCAACAAAATGCGGACGTTTTTGCGATATTGTTACACGCTTAACGGTCGGTTAGATAGTTACAGTTATATAAAGCTATTCACCTCATTTCTTACGTGTTTACGCAGAATTAATGAATTATATATATGGTTTAGATAACTGCATACAGTATGTGTCACCTCATGTTTAATTTGGTGTAATTTAAATAACTGCAGAAATCAAATGTAGCTTGAAAGAAATGTGAGTGAGATCAGGATCGGGATCAGAGGGCCAGATCCAAAGGTCCAGTCAGGGTCTATTATCTAGTTAATTTATAAACAGGATACACAAAACATACAAAACACAAACATCCACTCACTCTCTATTACTATTGTAGGGTAGTAATAATGTGTTCAACAACAAAAAAATTGCACATATGTTAGAGTCACTACTTATAATTATGTTGGATAAAGGAATTGTGCATATGAATGTCACATAACAGCGATTACTATCAAATATTAACAACTAGAAAAATACATTGTGTTACGACCAGGAGTTTTGTGATTGGCCTATTGAAACTGCTGTGACGCAGGGCAGAAGCTGTAGGATTTTAGATCCATATCTATAAAGGTGAAAGGCCAATATGGACACCATTTTATTTGTATTTATTGTTTGCCTACAATTATTGAAAGATACAGAGTTAATAATTACTGGAATCAACTCATAAAACACCTGCAACATGCTCATTTTTGGAAAAAAGAAGAAAAAAAAGAGAGGACTCAATGTCCAATGTCTCTGAAGTGGTGTCAGTGGTTTATTAGTTGATTATGATTGTTGAGTTGTAGTTTGAAAGTTTGAAGTGTGAGAAGTTGATGATACTGAGGCCAGCTGCTCTATTATCATTATTGCTGCTCTATTTCAAAGCTTATTAAAAGTGTTTGAGTGGAATAATAAAATGTCCATAAAATATTAATAAAATGTTTTGTAAACTAATAATAATGATAATAATATTAATAATGAATTGCACCTACTTCACAGAAGTTTCCAGTTTGGTCCAGCGGTCTCTCTCATGAAGCAGGAAAACTAGAAAATGCTCTTTTTACTATAGTGCATGTTCCGAACACATTTTGAAGGATTCATACAAGAAGTGCCACGAAGCAAAGGGGCTTCTGGGAAATGTAGTGCGCATAGTATCTTTTTATAATGTGTCTTTACGTGATGTTCGAATGTCAGACTAGTTTTTCTCTTTGTCCCAAACTCTACAGATTTAACCATGGATCTTGTACTGAATGTTGCTGACTATTATGTCCTCACGCCGTATGTGTACCCTGCGTCGTGGCCTGAGGACGGAGCACTGCGGCAGATTATCAGCCTGCTGGTGCTGACGAACCTCGGGGCTGCGATCCTGTACCTGGGCCTTGGAGCCATCAGCTATTTCCTTATCTTCGACCACAATCTGATGAAACACCCACACTTCTTAGAGGTATAAGGACTATTTTTTTCCTATCTTCTATTCTATGATTGCTGCAGGAATAAACTGAGTATCTATTTAAATGTCTATGTTTCTTCTCTCCTATTTAGAATCAAGTTCGGAGGGAGATCAAATATGCAATGACCTCGCTGCCCTGGATCAGCCTCCCCACAGTGGCCTTGTTTTTTGCTGAAGTTAGAGGATACAGCAAACTGTACGACAGGGTCGATGAATCTCCCTTAGGTGAGTTAAAGAATGTCTTCACCAGCTCTCAATTGCTCTGTAATCTTGTCATTTGTCATCAGGCTAAGAACTGAATGCACAAATTTCTTAGTGGCGACATGGCATGTGTGCTTGCAGGTTGGCCTGGGCTCTTCCTGAGTATGATCTCCTTCCTGTTTTTCACTGACATGTGTATCTACTGGATTCATCGCTTCCTACATCACAAGCTTATTTATAAGGTGAGTACAACTGTGGTTTTTATTTGAAGTTTGGGAAGATATAGAGATCAAAGATATAGAGCATGTGTAATGTGTCATTTTCTGTTTTCTTTTTTTATTCACTTGTCTCCAACAGCTGTTTCACAAACCACACCATATATGGAAGATCCCCACCCCCTTTGCCAGCCATGCCTTTCATCCAGTAGACGGCTTCATGCAGGGACTCCCATACCACATCTACCCCTTCCTCTTCCCCCTCCACAAGGTGCTCTACTTGGCCCTGTACATTTTCGTCAACATCTGGACTATTTCCATCCACGACGGCGACTACCGCGTCCCCAGCGGTCTGACGAGTGTCGTCAACGGCTCAGCTCACCACACTGACCACCACCTCTACTTCGACTACAATTACGGCCAATACTTCACTCTTTGGGACCGCCTGGGAGGCTCCTACAGGCACCCGTCTGCGCTGATGGGGAAGGGTCCCCACGATCTGATCCGGAAACTTCAAGCAGAGGGAAAGTTAGGAGATGACAGAGTGAAAGCTAAGGGTCAAGTGAACGGACATGCCCAGAGATTAGTCACATCTAAGGAGGAGTAAAAGTAGGGGAAATTACAATTAATCAGTTCTTTCTGAAAGTGATCACTATTTTTGTAAAGACAATGTGAGACACCCATACTTAACTGGAAGAAATATTGGAGAATAATTTGAGTTCCTTGCCAAATAAGCCTTTGTGAGATTTAAAATTCTAGTGGAATAGGTGCATGTAAAACGGCTGCCCCTGGATTTACATCACTATACGCTATCTGGAGCTGGGTCTATCGTCTTGCAGGGCTTGTTATTGTGAAGCAGGGAGTGATAAAGTGACCCCTATTGTGTATGCCACAGAAGAGTTTAGAGGAAAAAGCTTTTTGAAAATCAATAAATGACACAGCCATGAGACTATAGGAGCAACAAAGGCTGGAGCTGGAGCTACTTGAGCTGCTACACTGTTGGAGAAAGACTCTTTGAATGGGACTAGGTCTGGTTTCACAAGAAACGACTGAATCTGAAACACATGGCAAACCAACAACTGCTTCAATGAAAAATTATGGTGTTTAACAATTCTCATAATTTTTAAACAACACGAAATTAGCTCCCTGGATTAGCTATTGTAGCTAAGTGCATAGGGTTTTACTTACAGGGCAACCAACAGCAAGACTAGTAGTCAAAAAGTAACAGAATTTTCCTTTAAGGTACTCTGCTTTCTTCCTTTTTGCAGACTTTTCCCCCCTTATTTTGTACAATTTAGCAGTCTACTTTACCAAAACCATGAACTGTAGCAATAATAGCAATAATTTTTTAGAAGTAGCTATCACAGTCAAGTGTTTAAATGATGTATAGTGAACACATTTTTTAAAGGTATTCAGAAAAGCTTTTAAAAGAAATCAGAAATTGTGCCCACATATAGTGGGCAGGCTTGTCTGATTGGAGGATGTAAAGAAAATGAAGTTTATGGGATAAACATTGTCACAGTAATTTTCACCTTGGAAACACGGAGCTTCTGAGATATTACTGTAATAGGGCTGCTGCTTCCTTAAATTACATTAATTTAAGTTGCTGTAGTTTCTGTTTTTCTTAACTGCTACACAAAATTATACACTAGATCATGCAAATAATGTGAGACAACATTTTTCACAGTTCATGTCTTCTTCTCTGTATCTTGAGGTAATTGCATCATCATTAGTATGAGACGAAAACATCTTTGGTACTAATCATAACACGTTGGTGCAGCGCTGACAGACTTTTTGGATACGAACTACTAATAATGACAAAAATGCAGCTTATTCATTATATTTCCACTTTCAAATGTCTCTGTGGTTTGGTTCTGTATTAATAAAAAAAAAGTCTATTTACTAGCTTTTTCTGGATCTTTTGACTCCAACTCGTGGCCTTTATCAGTGGATGGAGACTGCTTAGTTACCATGGAGATTGATATGTTTAAACTGAGCTTTGTAGCTGTTTTCATATAAGCATTTTTAGTCTGGGTTAGCTTTAACATTAACCACCGAAGTTCAGTCTTGGAAATAATAGTTTGAGATAACAGTTCCATCTCAAGGTTGCCTACACTTACTAGCTTTTTCTTGAGCTTTATACCATATGACATGATCTTTATCAGCAGGAGGAGCTTGTTTTGGGTGATTAGCTTTTAAGTTATCATGGATGAGAGGTCCTCAAAGTGCTATGGATGAAATCGTAATAGCTATTAAGTTTGTACGTCAACAGATCCATCTCCATGACAACAGATCAAGCTGAAGACTGTGTGAAGGAGGTGGAAGGTGAAGACTGTGTGACATGGTTGAAAGCTCCAGAAAAAGGACTTCAAACTAGAATAATGTAGCTTAAAAAAAATGGTATTCATGGTTTTTTGTATACAACCAGACAATTAGATCATCCTTAATTATATTTTTATACATCCATTTATTATCTAGTACCATCTACATACTTTATAAACTACAAATTTTCTTTGTAATGTGTAAAATTCAGACAGCAGATAAAAGACAAAATTGACCTCCTGTTGCAAATGCTCATGAGTAGACTGAGTGTGCTGTAAGCAGGACGGACATAACAGCTTTGTACATAACATAATAAAAAAAACATTAACAACCAAAAGAGCAGCTGCTTGTTACAACAGACAAGAAAATGCATGATAGAAAAGATGAGGGGGTTTTGGGAGGTTGACCTAGCTAAAGCCAATCTACACATGCTGGTTTGATGTCATGCTCCTGGTCTGTTGGGACAGGCGGGCTGTGTGCAGTGTTGTAATGTCACTTATGATCATCTCAGCAGAAAAAGAAGGGCATCCAGAGGAAGGATCGCATGGCTGCCCCTGCTGCCAAGCCTGTCAGTAATCCCAGGGCTAGATGTTCTGCCACTGCATCATACGGGTCCCTCTGAACAACCACCTGGTGGGTGCCTTAGAGAAAAGACAGAGGAGAGACACATTCAATGTTCACGGTCAACTTGTTGGATGATCCACGTTTGACAGATTACACGGGAGGAACTCATAGTTGTCAACTCTGAATACCAGAGGGCAGCAAAAAGCTCTGAAACACTCTCCACCTGTGAGTCCTGCGTCAAATGTGGTGGACTTTACACTGAGTACAAACTGAAATTATAAAGTGGCTCCTTTAATTTTTATTAATCTATAAACTGTAACTTGTTTTAAAGAGGGATCCAGTGTCAAAATCTAGCTTCAATGTGTTTACATGATACATATTTGTATATTATAATTAAACGCAGCAAACGTGGGAACCAGGAAGTCGATAGAGGCCCAAAGCTCAACTTGCCATGCCACAAATCCATTACATAATACTTCTCAGGCAGTTAAACATCCACATACAGCAGATGAACATCATAAATAAGGTTCTAAAATGCATTTTTTCTGTGTCATGTTGCACAATTTAAATTGTTGACAGAGATGTGTAATATTTACACCATAATCCAAAGATGCCTTGAAGTATTTCAGATTTGGTTCAGGTTTGTTAGACATTACAGTTGAGTCCTGAGAAAAAAAAAAAAAAACAAGACGAGGGAAAGAGAAGGCAAGCAACAAAGGTCCCCAGCTGAACATTATTGTCTATAGGTCACCAGCCAGCTCACAAATCCTCCAGATCTTGTTACTGCTTATCATTGTTTCATACAAAACAGGTTGAAATGTCACACAGAAATGTTTTCATCCGTTTTCAAAGGTCTCATGTACAAATCAAACTGTAGTAGGCCTCACAAATTTAGCTTGGACTGCACTGCTGCTATGGGGCTCATTTGCAGAGTAGGTGTATGAGCTTGTTTCCTGCTACATGTGACTCAATACAAAGAAATTACACTATAATACAGATTACTATTATGGTTGTACTGTTGTGGCAGGAAAGAGTAGACTAGGAGTGCAGACAACAGGTGTCAGATGGGGAAATCTCTTTTACTTTCACAAGGGCTCACAACAACGTAGACAGAGAAGATTCCAACTTTACAGACCGTGACATGACTTTTTATACCAAAGACAGGCTATGTATATGTGTGTGTGTGTGTGTGTGTGTGTGTGTCTGGGTATTGCAGTGCAGCTCAGTTTCCTATTTACCAGACTCTGTGACACCTTTCAATTCTGAAGAATTAGATATTACTCAATTTCATTATCTTGGACTTTGACCAGACGTGAATGGGCGTCTCTGCACGATGTCTGCAGCCCCTCTCCCAATATTTCCAGATGTCTCCTGTTTTGCTAGGTAAGCTGACATATTTTGGCATCAACAAGTCATTAAAGCCCGCGCCCACTCCAAGCCACAAACCATGACACACACTGCATATTGGCACAGGTCACAATGACCTGGCTCTCGGCCATTCTCCTACAGTACGTTAGAAAAAAAAAAAAGTTGCTCAATTTAAGTCAAGCAGGCCAAGTGCCTCAAATTCAACACTCCCATAATCTAATCAAGCTACGCATCTAGCAGGTGAGTTAAAAATGTGCTGAAAGAAAGAGGAATGTTTGTCAAACATGCTGCACAAGAAAGTGTAAGTGTGGTGCTCTGAGGAAAAAAAAATCCATTGCATTCGATTGGATCACATTGTGCATGTCTGCATTGTAACTTCATCAGTAAGGTGTACTGGAAGATGATGTAAGATTTGGCAGCAAGAGGCAAGGGGTCTACACACTTTCTCCCTCATTAATGTTCTTTTTATTGCATTTCATTCATGTATTTATGCATGCAGCATCCGCCGTGGTGTCTTGGTTGTTGGTCATAGCCCATTTGTTTAATGGCATGAGACTTCTGCATCTTTGATGAAATTCTAATACCATTGAGATAGACGGTTGTCGTATTCAGATGTTCTGTTGTATGCAGAAGCTTACTAACAAGATTGTAGCCAGGACTTTGGAAACACTGGTGTCATGAGTCCACGTTCCCCCAAAGCAGATACACTGAATTAAAATGATTTCTCTAAAATGATTTAAATATTTGAATATTTCATATTTTATTTTTATTTATTCTACTTTTTTCCCCAACATGAAGGTTTAAATGCTGCCCACACTTCCAATAATAAGAGTCTGGTGAGGAAAAATACTGAATCCTTTATTTATTTTTGTTGGCCTAAAAGTAGCCAAATTTAAATATATAGAGCGTAAAGATACTGGAATCACCCTATAAAATGATATAATAATAAAGCTAGAAAGATGTGTGAAAGCAGAATCTGGTCAGAACAGTACAGAATCAGTTCAGGTTCAGGCTCCAACATCACTATACATACCTGGTCCTGCTCCAGGTGTGATATAGACAGTATGATAGTTGTTGAGGGGAATGGCCTGGTAGGAGTCATCATATGGGTCATATGTGAACACCTACAGTAAAGAAAGAAAACACTGCATTGAGCACCAGAGCAGAAATGCCAAATACAACTGAGAATGAATTGGCTGTGTGTGTGTCAGCCCTTTGACAGCATGGATCACTCACCGGGTTTCTCCTGGTCTCCAGCAGAGTCATTTTCCATGCTCTGACAAAGAAATGAAAAGGAAAGAAGAATTGATGGACAGCTACCAAAAGGGAGGCTGAGCAGCCATGAGTGAAGGGAGAATACCTACATAGATTCATCCTCGCTGTTGGCACACAGGTTGACTGTTGAGCCGTCTGCGAGCTGAACCACAATGAGATTCTCCCTAGGATTGCTCTCTGGTGGAGTCACACCTGCAGCCAAGTTAAAGGAGTTGAACATGTTACAGGAGTAAGTTTTTCACTGAATGGAAGTACTTTCTGAGCATCGTTTTATATCATTTTGTAAAATCAGCCAGACATTTTTGAACTGTTTGAAAACTTAATTAGAGTTTAAAGTTGTACTTATCAGGGTTTTTTGCCACTTGAAGCCAGTAGAGTCATGTTTTTGGACACCTCACAAATACAAGTCCAATAAACTTTTTGGCGCTGTCATGGTGTCCACTAAGCTGCTAAGCTAAATAAATGGCTGGCTCTTAAAAGCAAGTTTCTAACTTTGGCTGTTTGGTACTGGACAAGTAGCATTCAGTGATTTGGTTTGCAGGCCAGAACACCAAAGCAATGAGCTGAAAGAGGCTACACTCTGCAAATCTGAGAGGAACTATAGAACTGGTGATAAATTTCTTTGGCTTCATCATTACAAGCAACCCCCTGCACGTTAGACATTTTCATTTGATCCATTATTGATATAAAAACATTGATTAGTGGGTTTGAGTGATGCCTGTTTCCTACAAATGGACCCAACAAAAAGGCTAAATGGCATTGTGTTGTACCTCCACATTCCAGGCCAGACCGCACATCTATACATGTTGTCTTGAGGCTGACGCGGTACTCCAACTCTCGCCTGCTGTCAGTCTTGTAGAAGCAAAGACTCCCATCTATCCAAAGGTCACACCAGTTTAACTTCCAGCGTTTAAGGACACAAGCTAGAGAAAAGACACATGTTAAAGTTATTGTTTGCAGTGAGATTAATGAAAATCTCACCATAATTCTGTACCATTTAGATGTGAGAGTTACAGGGAAAAGGGACAAGTTAGAGCTTCACTCTATTTCAATAAGCTAAGCTAAAAACAATCTCAAAGAGCGTTCATTAATTAAACATCCTTCTGCAGTAAGCCCATTATCAATTTAAAATTTTTGTGTTTTTTTTGTAGTTGTGTTTCAGTCAGTTGGTCCAAACTGAAATATCTTTGTGCTATCTGCAAATGCTGGCATGGTGAACATGAAAAACGTTACACCTGCTCAACATCAATATATTAGCATTGTTATTGTCAGCATGCTAGCATGCTTATGTTAGCATTTCACCCACAGCCCAACCACACAGAGCTGCTAGCGTCGCTTTAGCCTGGCCATGGACGATTAATGGGATTATAAGGTTAGAGTTTCATAACAGGTACAGTTTTCATTTTCTAGAAAAAGTTCTTGGTTGAAAACAAATCATGTTTGTCCTCAAAAGACAAAACCACCTCTCAATGTACTTCAGGTGAGGATTTTGTGTTAAATTAAAATAACAAATAAATACTGCAGGTGGAAAAATCTTAAAATGATACAAATAGTAGCACATTTCAGACCTAGACTGATAAATTGGCGGGGTTAATATGCAGAATATGTGTCTAAAATAATTTGCTCCATATGTTTTAATTTTACAAAAAAAATCCCAGAAACCATTGAAAAGTTTGTTTTGGTATCATGTTTCCATCACCTAAACAGAAAAATATCATTCTTATCATTTATTTGTGTTGTATAAAATGTTCTGTTTCAGTTAGAGTTAGTGCTCGGGCTTATTTTTTTTTATCAATTTAGATTAAAGCTTCAACATTATGGTTATTTACATCCTCAATTTAGCTATTGCTTTTGGGTTTTTTAAATCTACAAAATGTCAGAAAATAAGGACAAATGTCAATGTCAAATGTCAAATTCCCAGAGCCCAAGGCTTTCACAATCCAATTCCTTATTTTAAAATCTAAGTCAATGACGAAAGATAAATGCTTTTGGTTATAAAGAATAATTGATGATGAACATTGTTGCCACTAACCTTTCTGTTATTCAGCTAATCAGTTTATCATTTGAGCACAAATTCAAGTAAATCAGAAATTGAGTTTCTGCTCCTTATCATAAAAAACCTATTATTCCTCCCTTTATGCTGTAAAAAAACTCACTCTGTCTCCACAGCCAGCCTGACCTCAGGAGCGCCATGTCACCAACTGTTGTCCAATTTTTGATAATCCAGTAGAAGCAAAAAAGAAAAGAGGAAGAAATTAACTTTCGTTATTTACAGGACTAAAGTATCCAACAACTTGTTTTGGACTCCTCCGCTGCTGTTTATATTCTTTCTGTCCTACAAGCAGTGAAGTAACAGTAGATTAATCTGGCTCTGGTCTGAAGCTGACTCACAGGATGACCCTGGATTAGGAGTGTTTGGTAACGCCCCCTCTAGTCCCGTCTCATTTTGCTTGTTCTTTCTGGACTGATTTCCCTTTCTGACTCTCACACCATGTGCCACACCATGTTTGTATTGTTGAATACATTTAGTACGTGCTCATAAACTTAACTCTTCTGAACACCTTACCACTAATTTTTGCGACATATGTAGCATAATTTCATGTGTTAATCCATGCACTGAAATAACAACAAGAGATTAGTTTAAATGTAACAGTCACCAGGTCAGTTATGAGAGTCTTCCTAGGAAGCCTCCAGGCTGCTGACATAATTTCCTTTTATAGCTTGTAGAGAAAATGCTGGTCTCTTCTGTGTTATATGACTCGCCTGATTATGGAACTTCTTAATTAGAACCAGTATTTTCTTACATTGATTGTCAATGTCTGTAGGGGTAAAGTGGTCAAACTCATTTGATAGAGACTGAGGTGATCATGCACCAGATCTGACATGTTTGAACATCTATTCACAAACTCTGTGGCAGGTGGCAGGTGACAGTGGCAAGTTGAACTCATTTAGAGAAGCAAAAGTATATCAGACTGGTAGGCCTATACAGCATGCGATTTGTCTTGATTTACAACTTTGATCAGATCACTCAGTACACTGTTAAGGTTGGATGACAACTTGCGGCTGGCAAGCATTTCCCAGGGAATAAAGCAGTGAGTGAAAAGACTAAATTGCCTCTGATGAAATCATTTAAAGCACTGAAAATCTCTGCCTCTGCTGTGTGAGTTGGCGATAACACACATACTGCAACAGATTTTCATGAAAAACATATATGATAAAGAGGTGGTAAAAAGAGGCTCAGTCACCACAAACTGGCGAAAAAAGGACAACATAAAAACATCATGGCAACCAAAAGAAAACAGAGTAATTGGTCACTGCTCAACAGGTGAGGTTGAGACAGAGATGCACCTCCTCCTACAATGTCAAATATTCAGAGATATACATGGATACATAGATATAACAGATGTAATATATATCATTAATATATTTAAACATAAATGTTATGTTAATGCTATTTTGTTTCCGTTACTCGTGATGCTTTGGCAATATTGTTGTTGTGACATCAATGCCAATTAAGCAAATTTGAAATTTGAGTCTCCACATATAAGGTAATCTATTACATTTTTGCCACAGTAAGAGAGAAAGAGAGGACAATTAACTGATCCTGCTGGTTGCACACAACTGGAAAGAGGTCTTTTTAAGTCTAAGTCTTATAAGAAAACAAAAGTGATGTAAACCATAATATATATTTGACTGCCATCTGGTGGCAGCATGTGGTAGGTGTCTTCTACTCCATTAAAACCACTGTCAAGCATTTCTGATGCATATCATTCTCAATAACGAACCTTTAACTAATTAAGTTTAACAGAAGAACAAAATAACAATCAATATATTTCTGTTATTTTCATGTTGTCTGCCAGTTTAAAAATCAATTGAAAAAGCCTGGTAGCTTCCGTTTATTCCCAATGCAACCGTAAACAATGATACAGTTTGCTGACTTGATTACAGGAACTCTCATGAACGTCCTATAACAAAGGAAGTCTTATAATGTCTACCATACATCTGCAAATGTTGAAGTTATCTTGTTATGCTATATTATCAGGCACTGTCATTCTGTCATACCCTCCTTTTTGAAAAAGAAATCCTGCTACACATCCTCACATCTCACAACTATTTATAATATTGGAAAAATTAGTAGTACCAAGACAAATCAAGCTTAATGTTATTTGATTGAAATTACATTATCAAGAACATAAGTTGCTTTTGTGTAAAATGAAAACGGATAAACCCAGCTGTTCCCAAAGACGGCAGTTTTCTAAAGATTTCCACAGTTCAATCTATAGATTAATAAATTGATGAGATAGATAGATAGATAGATAGATAGATAGATAGATAGATAGATAGATAGATAGATAGATAGATAGATAGATAGATAGATAGATAGATAGAAGACGAAAAAAAACACTCCAAGACATTTAAACAACGTCACTTCCGGGGAAGGAGGCGTGTCTTAAACTGTCAACTAACCGAAGAACAACAAAAACAAACACCGAGGGGGTTCCGGGGACGGTGAGTGCAACGGGTCTTAAACTAAACCGTATCAGTTACAAAACACAATATGAATTCATGCGGTGTTTGGTCGGGAGGTCGTGACATTGTCTCGAGTCTAACAGCCTCCGAAATCTCATCACCTTTTCTCTTTTTTTTTAATCTATGAAGGTAAAGTTAGCTACATCGCTGCACAACCTGGTTACTACTTCAAACATGTTGCACACACTTTTTTTTCTCCCAGGTTGACAGTGTTATCGTAGGCTTGTGCTGACGTGAAATTAAGCATTGTAGCCTCCGCTGGTGTCAAAATGTCGGCTTTCAGTTTGTTATTCAGTATGTTTGGGGTTTTTTGCACGACCGAAATTGCGAAAGCAGGCCTCGGGTCTTCTCGCAGCGTGCCTGACTGTTGTTGAACCCGGTTGAAAGATCTGTTAGTTAAATGTGTCCACGCTTATTAAGCAGGTGTAGATAAAAGGTACGGTAAGACCTTTGACCTTTTATGAATCAGTGTGGATCGCCATTCAATTCGGCATCGATACAGCGATCAACACCATTTGTTATTTTCTGTCAAACTGGGTATCTCTATCTGATCAGTTTGTCATTGATGCTTTAACTAGCCACACCGCGGAGGGCAGTAGCGAGCGGGTTTTATTTTGTTTAAGAAGGCAAGTTTATTTATATAGCACCTTTTAGCTAAAAGACCATTTAAAGTGCTTTATACACAAACATTAAACGCATGTAGACAAAATGCAAAAGAAAAAATACAACCAGAAACAGTCATTAAAGAGCCAAGAGAACAGAAAACAGAAGCTTAAACTTTTAAAGAAAAATAACGACGATTTTAAAAGGCTGAAAAAAACAACTAATCAACGAAAAAAAAAATTCAGAAGTATAACTATAACCTGGACTGGTTTTTAATGGGTGATTAAGTTAAGACTTATGTTCACCAGACTATTTTAAAAGACTAGAAAGATGTCTATGTTGAAATCCTGAAACCCAGCTGTCACTCCACCTTTTCTTTTTGTCAGCATTGTAATGGACGTTTAACAAAGGCAGTGTTTCATGATAGTTTTCTCCTTCATATACCATAAAGCCGTCTTTTTACATTTTACATTCACCTGCATATAAATTAGTTTTCTTTCTCCTCTTCTTGTTTCATCAAAGTTCTCATCAATGTTATCTCTCGCAGGGGGAAGAAAGCATGTGATCTGATGCGTCGTTGAAAGCAAGCTTTCCTTTGGTCTCTGCTACATCAGAGGTAAGAATCAAAGGATCTATGAAATTAGAAACTATGACAGAAACATCAGACAGAGTCCGGACTCAGCGCTCAGTCATTTGGCAAACACACCACCTCAGGTGGGCTGAGTTTAAGATGATCAGACCCCCGTTTGTCTGAAACTGATAGGACTGATCGGGGTTGAAGAAAGACTGTGAGTCCTGGCACCTGGATGCTGTGTGCAGACAGACATGGTTGAGGTTATATGTCCCGATGTGAATGATGTCATCATATAACGATACTACTGCAATTATAAACTCATCTTCATATGCATAAAAGCAGTAAAAATAGCAGTGAACATTAATCATTCTGAACTTAAACAGCTTAAACAGTATCATTCATATTTTTGTTACTACAACCTTCATTTCTACTGTTTCTTCTACTGCTGCTGCTGTTTCTAGTGCAGGGCTTTAGTACGCTTTAGATTTGGTTGCCAAGTTGGCAACAAGCCATCAGCTGTCAGTTGCCAAAGTTGACTGAATGGTCTGTGTATTTTAATTATTTATATCTGGAGTGATAATAGTCCCGTGTTATTTATTTTAGTCCACATACTGTATATCATCAGTAGGAAATAGATAGTTAAAACACATGTTGTACTATACAAATAGTTTTCTGGTTTTCTCTGTTTGTGTGTGTCAAACATACATTTGGGAGCTGCAGCTGTTTATGTGGTCGTTAATGGGTCAGTAATTGAGTAACAGTTAATTGTGAATGAGTTGTTTAGACTGTAAAATGCAGAAACGCTGAAAAAAATGCCAAACAACTTTGTGAAAAATCCCCAAAATATTTGTTTTATATTTGTCAAAAAAAGCAGAAATTCCACACATTTGAGAAGCTCATCCTTGGCATTTTTTCTTAAAAGATAGATCATAAATAAAAATGGTTTGTGATTCATTTTGTGTTGATTAGAGCTTAAAAGATCCGTCAATGAATCGATAAGTTGCTCGACAGAATATTAATCTGCAAAATGATCAAATAATTGTTTATTTTTGTAATTTTTTTTAAGCTAAAATTTTAAAATGTGCTGTTTTCAACTTCTCAAATGTGACGATTTAATGTTTTTCTTTGCCACACATGACAGTATAAACCAAATATCTTTTGGGTTTTGGACTATCGATCAGATAAAGACAAGACATCTGAAGACGTCAACCTTGACTCTGTGATATTGTAACATCATTTTATCACTATTTTCTGACATTTTATATAGACCAAACAATTAATCAAGAAAAAAAATCTGCAGATTAATTGATAATAAAAAATGATAATTGATTGCATTTATTTCAGTAAGAACAGGTGTCCCAGCTTCACTAAACAGTGTAGTGGTGTCAGCTCTGCACCTGCTCTTGTCAGTGCTGCTGTGCCTCTCACGTTTCTGTCAGTTACTCTGTGATGTTGATGGGTTATTTTTAGAGCCTTTTTTTTTTTTATCCAGCACGTGTACAGCACAACACAGCGGGAAAAAAAATGTCAAGAAACCAAGACCAAGTGAAAAGATTTGAAGTGGTTGGCAGTGATCTAAATCTGGCTGCCCGGGGGAACCATGTCAAGACTTTCACAGTACATACGCACAGAGACACTTCTTCTTCTTCTGAGTTTGAATCGGTGTTATATCCAATTATTTGTTCAGCTGTCAAAGGCCCTGCCAGAGAGGGATTTTTCCCTGTATAACAATGTTTACCTGTCTTGTCCCTGTTGAATAATCAAGTCAATGAATCCTCCTACTGCAGCTACTTCTGCTACTGCTGTTTCTACTACATTATTCTTATATTCTTTTTATTGGGTCATTTAAAAAGAAACAGTGCACATTAATAAACATTGACATTTAACGAAACACCACTTCACATGTGCTGGGAATATCTAAACAGCTCATTTTGGCCAGTTAATCACGTAAACGCTACTATTATTGCTACTATTTACGTATTGTAGTGTTCCTGCTAATAAATCTGCTACTACTTCTAACCAATATTAGCGGCAGTGATAATCATTCTCAACTAGTTTAAATCTTGTCTCTGGTTGGGAAAATCAAGGTTCATATTGTGACTTTATGACTTTTTTTCTTCTTTAGTAAATGTTGCTGTTTTTTTGTTCTAGTTTTTATTTATTATTTGATTGAAAAGCTCTTGGAAATGCAGGTAAAGCTGAGAGGAAACAAGGACTTAAGACCTAAAAAGTGCATTTAACCCTTAAAATACTTCAGTGAAGCTGCCTAATGGCCACTGGAATTACACAGGTTAAACTGGTTATGCTGCTTCCACTGTCACTGTGTTACTTTATATGATCATACTGATTGTTTTGCATGTTTGGGCCTTTTAACTACAAATGTGTATCGCTCAACCTTTTTCAAAATAGTTGTCAATTCATACCCGTGGTGCAACTTCATTCACGCTGAGTGCAGTTTTTTCTAAGTGTCTGTCTTAAGATTTTTCTTAATGCAAATGAACTGATCAACGTGTTTGTGGTGAGCCACTCTGAGCCGTGCGTAAAGAATATCTCTCAAAGTGCTAAGGTCATTTTTAGCAGGAACAGCCGTTAGCAGAGGAGGCGGGTCTGACTTTCCTTTGAGCGTGAGTGTGTACTGTAAGCGTGTGTGACCCTTTACCTCGTAGGAGATCGGCAGGCAGACTCAGACTGAAGGTATCCTGAAGGAGAAAACACACCAAAAAAAAAATATTTTCTTTTCACTTTTCAGAGCCTCAATGACCAGTTGATTGACAGAAAATTAATTGCCAGCTATTTTGAGTCAAACATACTAAAATTCTCTTGTTGCAGCTTGAAAGCCTGATAAAGCTTTTTTCACATTGTTGTACTGGCTCACGTGTTCCTTCATTACCATGAACACGGACACTGTAGTTTATTTTTAGTCAATCCTTGTGCTATAAATACTCACTAGTGCACCATATCCACAGCTGAAAATAGTGCCCAACAAATTCACTATTTATTTGCTGCTTATCCGTCAAATAGTGAAACAGAACCATATTGAACTGACTCGAGCTTTGTTCAACTGTTCAACTCAACTGTTATTTGCACCCTCTGTTTCTTTGTCTCTCCCCGGGATCCCTGCTCAGGACTGGTACAATGGAGTCCTCTGATGAAGAGGAGGTGCACACCTTCGTCCGAGTCCTAAGTGAGAAGTACAACCCAGAGAATTTCCCCTACGGCCAGGGAGTGGTGGTTCTGCCCAGCCCCCCTGGATCCCCGGTCAAAGGTGAGAGAGATGATGCTGGGGATGATGTCAGAGTTACAACCAGGAAGCAGTTCAGAAGTTCAAACTTAGCCTAATTATAATCATAAGTGTTGACTATAAATGGAGATTTACACATCACTAAATTAAAAACCAGTTGCAGCACACTAATTAGTTCTTATGTAGAGATTAGTTGTTACTAAATATTTACACCTTCAACTGTTGTGAAAGCTAGCTGAATGACCCAACTGAAAAAGCTAATGTTAGCATGCTAATATCTGAGTCCCAGAATATAAAATATAGAGCCGGAAATTAGGATAATAGGTTCTCTTTAACTTTTAATGGTGCAACCTGATATCGTAAATGGAGATTACATTTAGCTGGTGATGTAAAGATGTAATTCAATTAACTGATCAAGCTAAGTGAGCCCTGCCATGACTAGTCAAAAGTACAACCCTACATCATCTCTTTTTTTCTTTTTTTTTTCTGTCCTTGACAAAGTAGTAGCGCACACGTCCTGCATGTCTTTTCTGTTTGCAGATCGCCTGTTCTTGCCCAGCGTACTGGTTCTGAATGACTGTGGAATCACTAAAGCCGGTGACAGGTCGGACATCGCAGCTTTCTGCGCCCATGTGGTAGAACTGGACCTGTCCTACAATCAGTTGAACGACTGGGGAGAGGTGGGTGCCCTACACAGATTTCGAACCACAGAAATGATCTCATTGGTCTCATTTTATTTGTTTGCGGTGGCCACAAGTGGTCTGACTATTATTTAAGACACCACCATTTGAACACAAGCTTTTATTTGATTTTGTACTGTGAGTTAATAACTGTGGAATTTAAAACTAGATGATTATGAGTCATCCAGTCGTCCTACTTCATATTAGCTGCTGCAGAGACAGATTTGTGTCTTGTGACTCCCCTCTGCAAATGTCAAGACAAATAAGCCTGTGTGGTGCGGAGCTGCCAAAAGTGGTACAGGGAATAAACTTGTGCATGGAGGCATGTTAGTTTTCCCATAATGAATTCTCCAGTGGCTGGTATCTGTAGCTGTTCTGGCAAAAAATATTTTAGATTATTAAGAAAGAGCGCTGCCAAGATTCATTTTTTGTGCTTCATAGGTTTGGAATAAATTATCATGGGAAATTCAGTTGGACCGCAGGTGTTTCTAATAAGACTAATGATGGCTCTGTTCAATTCAAGTATCCCAGTAAACCATGACAGTAAGCCAGTATGCACGATACCAACTGAAAGGAATTCAGTCATCATTAACGCTATTTACACTTGTCCTGCTGTGACTTGTCAAAAGTGACTGTGTTGTGTTGACCTGCATGTTGTTGATACAGGTTTACACAAAATACAGATATATCATTTGAAAGTAAACAGATCGTCCTTTCAGGAGAAAAAAAAAAACTAAAAAACCTCCACATTGGAGCAGTAATGGAGCATGGCACATGTACAGCAGCTGAAGTCTGTAATTCAACAGTATTATTCCCATTCAGCTTTTACACAGTACATGTAGCAGCTTTGTGTTGAGGGTGAGGGTGAGAGCTGAGAGGGGCTGAGTTCCCTCCTGCTGTCTCACCTGTTCCCACTCAGGTTAATTGGCTCAGGAATGGTAGAAATGTCCTCATTTATTAATAGATGGGTTTGCATGACTAGATAGATATTTAGTGATGTATTGATTTGCGGTTGGATATTTCCATTTGGTGGCTTTTGCATTTGTTAATCAAATAACTCCCAAACTAAACCAGATAATACTTAAATTGAATGAAACGTGTAAACATTTTGCAGGACTAAAATGAAAGTTAAAAAGAAACAGTGCAGTATAAGAAGCATTTAAAGGGGACATATTTCTCTTTTGATTATAAAGCAGGTCTAGGTGATATATAAATACTGTGAAAGTATCAAAACACTCAGAAACTGTGCCTTTTAAAGGACTTCTGTGAGGTTGTGATATCACAACTATATGTTCAGTATTTCTCCTTCCATCTCCTGAAAGAAACAAAGTTTATTTATGTTATTTACCTATTTTTTTGTGCACTTGTTTCATGTCAGCTCATTGCGAGAGTCTCCACTGCATGTGGCTGTCAGTTGTGGTCACGCTAGTTTCTCTGCTCTCTGTGTGCAACAGTCTGTTATCTTTGGTCGGCCTGGGCGTGTGTCAGAACAGTCAGCCAATCAGATGAAAGGGGCCCTGAGCAGACACAGAACAGCCTGTTTCAGGCTGAGTGAGACAGAGGGGCTGCATCTGTGGCTTGTACAGCTGTAACTAGGTGCTTTTTGACCATAAAAACATGCATGACCACAAAAATTAAAATATTAAACTGAAAAAGAGGCATAATACCTCTTTAAAAAAAAGTATGCATGCATTTAAAATTGCCCTGTGAAGTTATACTGAGATATCTTTCTTTTTTTTATTAATGTCCCTATAAATTAAGCTTTAGTGATTCACTATATTTTCCATGTAAATGTAAGAGAGAAGCAAACAGCAGACTTGTAGAGTGTAACTAATGACGTTAATGATGACTACGTTCCTGGGGGGTCTTCCAGCCCTGTGGTATCGCTCATACTGGCACACCTAAATGGAACACAGTCATTATTAATGTTATTGGTTACACCTGTGCTTCATAAACTTTCATAAACTAAATAAAGGAGTAAAGGCACATGCAATGGATGTTGTCACTAAAATTTGTGCCATTTGTTCTTCTTCCAAAAATCTAAAATGCTGTTAAGAGTTATTAGTTTTCACAAATGATTAAGCTCAATCAAAGATTTGTGTTTTGTGTATCTGCTCTTTCTAAGATTTCTTTCTTTTTTGTGTGTGTGTTTCACCAGATCTGCACCATCGTTTCCAACATCCCCCACCTGGACTTCCTGAACCTGAGCATGAACCCTCTGAGCAGCGTAAAGCTAGAGCCCAGCATGGCCGAGGTTTTCTCCCGAGTCCGACGACTCGTCCTCAACAATACGCACGTCAGCTGGGACAACGTGCACACACTCACTCAAAACACACCGGAGTAAGTGATGAAACATGTAAATGTCGTCCGTAGTTGCGATGTTGATGGAGTCGCTGAACAACGAAGCAAAAGGATAGACCGGTATAGAACAGCACAATCCGGCTTTTTTTTCCCACGCCTATTTCAATATTCTTATTCGTCACTGTTAACAAATCCCATGAAAGACCAAAAAACGGAAACTATTTGATCCCAAAAAGTATTGTGTGTGTATCCAAAGCCTAATATATCTCATTCTTCTGTGCTGTAGAGCTCTGTCATTGTAATCCAAAAACTATTAAAAACACATCAGTCACACAGTTACACTGGCTGACATTTTCCTTAATTACATTTTTAAATCCACTTATACCGTCCTACTACTGTGAACACTCATCAGAGTACAAAATGTGCATTAATCTACGGCTAAAAATAGTCCCCAACAACCTCGACTCCTTAAGTTGTGTTAGCATAAAACTACAGTGCCCAGCTGTTTTGGGGAAATTGTTTAGTTTTCAACCACATAGAGCTGGGAGATGTGCAGAATTGTCCTTTTTTTTTGCAGAAATTTAAATGAAAAATGTTTTATTTTATACCTAACTTTTATACCGTACCTCTTCATCCAGGCTGGAGGAGCTTTTCCTGTGCCTGAATGGCTACAACACTGTGTCACAATCCCAGACATCTTGTCCGTCGCTACGCCTGCTGCAGATCACAGACAACCAGTTGCAGGAATGGGCAGAAGTGAGGAAGTTTGGGCAGATGTACCCCAGTCTGAGCACACTGGTCCTGGCCAATAACAGTGTGGCCTGTGTGGGTGACACGCAGGACACACTGCAGCGCCTCTTCCCCAACCTGCGCAGCATCAACCTCAACAACTCAGGTCTTGAGAGAGAGAGAGATAGATAATTGAGGTTGTGCACATTTTCATCTGTCAGTGTACGGTGTAAACAAGTAATCACTGTGATCCTGTTTTTCAGGGCTTAGTAAGTGGGAGGACATCGAAAGGCTGAATTTTTTCCCTAAGCTGGAGGAAGTCAAAGCGAAGGGGATTCCTTTGCTGCAGCCTTACACCACCCACGAGAGACGCAGCCTCCTTTTAGCACAGTATGTCTGAGCTTATAAACGCATACACATTAAATCTTTATCGACCCTTTTGATTGAAGTTCATACTGACAAATGAACATTCATATTCTTGCCCCTGCTGTTGCCTGCAGGCTGCCATCTGTGGTGGTGTTGAACGGGGGCGCAGTGTCCGATGGAGAGAGAGAGGATGCTGAGAGGTTCTTCATCCGGTACTACCAGGACTGCCCAGAACAGGAGCTTCCTGAGAGGTACTCAAACATAAACATGTATTATACACACACACACACACACACACACATATTTATCACTCTTCACTTAATTTCAAGGTGGGTGTGCTGTTGTTTTGTGACCTTTACACTCTTGGATGATACTTGTTCACAGAAAAGAAGGCAGTGTGATGCTTCAATACCACCAGAAGTAGAAGAATAATACACAGTAGTGATGTTTTGATTAGACTTTTTTCCAATTTTATGGTTTCCAAATTTATAAGAACGTAAGATTTGTTTAAAAACCTCGCTTTTCCATTATTGTATTCCTGAAAGAGAGAGGTTTGAGTAGACACATGTGAATAGTGTTAAAAAAATACACAGAAGCAAGTGTTCAGAGGTGTTGGCTAAGCTTCATAAAAGAGTGACGATAGAGTGAAATATAATCGCTTTACTGCAACTCACAATCGTTTTCATTATCAATTAAGCTGTTGATTATTTTTTCGATCCATTAATTAGTTGTTTGGTCCATAAGATGTTAGAAAAATGTTGATCACTGTTTCCCAAAGCCCAAGATGACATCCTCAAATGTCCTCTTTTGTCCTGACCAACAGTCCATGACTCAAATATATTTGGTTTAACATCATAGAGAGTAAAGAAACCAGAAAATATTCACATTTGAGAAGCGGGAATCAGAGAATCTTTTTTTCTTAAAAATGACTCAAATCGATGAATCGACTAATTGTTGCAGCTCTTCATCATAATGCCACAGAAGCAGCTGATGTCGCATGTCGAATTCAAGTATAAATCAAATGTAAAACAGTTAACACTCAACTGGTGCGTGGCAAAATAGAGTCTTTATATTACATATTAAACGTATTATTTCACCATGTAACCAGGACTTTTTATGGCAAGAAAAACTTTTGTATTTATGAGGAGAGACTAAATATATTGTATAATACAATATAATTCAACAGCAACACAAACTACAGCCTTTAAAATGACCAAAAACCTCACAATTTCAACTAAAATTGAAAATTATAACCTTTATGGAGGTTGGATTATTTTGCATTAGACACTGCATTTAGCTCAGACAACTGACTGTTAAATCCAGCTTGTATTTGATATATTTTTGATTAGGAATGGTCCATCAATATCCATATAATCATTTACAATTAAGGCTCCATCTTAGACATCCCAACAGACATAGAATAGACTTTATTCATCAATTGACCCTGAGACATGCAGGTATTTAACACCATATTAGATTAATCATAATCTCTTCTATCACAGGGTTTGATGGGGGAGATTTAGATTCCAGCATCTCAAATCCATAAATATTGCAGTCGGTCTTTAATAACCCACATGAGTGAAAAGCTAAAATGTTAAGCGCATAGAGGATGTTAATCCTCTCTACAACCCACATAGAGGGTTCTTACCCGAACACCTGTGAAGCTGCAACAGTGGCAACAACCCGCTCTTTGTGTTCAATACATTTACAGTATGTGGTAGAATTTTTTGGAAAGCTCTCCTCAGGGACCGACATCGGTCAAATAATTGCCCGCGCTCTTCATTGACTGCATTCCACTTAACCTCAGCAGAATGTCGGGGAGGGATTTGTGAAGGAAGGTGTAGTCTCTGACTGGGGGAAACTAACCTTTGGGAGACAATGCCACCAGTCTCTCCCTGCTCAATGAGTCCTTTGTGCTGCAAATTCTCTGATTGGAAAAGTGATACACAAGGTAGCAGGTTGATTTTTTTTTTTTTTTTTTAATATATACACCTTCTCTGTCAACCTCAAACCTTAAGTTGGGAGATTGATTTGTTCTCTGATGTTAGTGGAGCTTGCGACATCTAGGATGCATTTCATGATTATGTTATGCGCCTTTGAAGCCGCGTCACAGCTTCCATCACGTCCGTCAAACATTGCTGCAACCATCAAAAGGCCTTCAGACATTTTCCTACACTTCACGCTCAAATCCTTGTTTCTATTTCTTTCCCTCCTGTTAATGAGCGGCGTAGTCATAGTCTCAGTGTGTAGGTCCGAGGATGGGGATCACCGTGGCTGAATGTGGGTGTTATGGGGGTGTCAGACACGCTGAGTAAGCAGCGAACGCAACGCTATCCCCTTTCCTTTCAGATGGGGCTGTGGCCTTGCTACCCCCCAGAGATCAGAGCCTGCAGGGTGGGTCACAGCCTCTCAGGTGAACACAACTGACATGGTCTGGCTTTGAGTAACCATAAACGCAGCCTCGAACCGTAAATCTGACTGACAGAGAATGGTATACCTAAAAGAAAAAAAAAGTGCAGTAGAGGTTCAGCAGTACTAAAAATCTTGTGGGACTAGTTCCACACGTTTTGATAAAGAAACAGACGTAAAAAGAAAGAAATATGTTGGCTGGAGAGGAAGGATTAGTTGCAAGGAAAGAGAGAAATCTGAGAGTCAGAGTATCCAGCAGAATAAGTCGACAGAGAATGAAAGGGAACTTGAAGGAGACTGGACCTAGAACAGAGGATGTTGAGGGTCAGTGAGGGAAGGGAAGTGGGGAAATCGACATTTTAACTTTGGAAGCAGGTGATCTTTCAACAAGCGGTCTGTAGAAATGAGAAAATGAGGTATAATGAAACTCCAAAAGAGAAGGCAGCTAAGAACGAGGCTAGATGGTATCTGTATTAGTTCCAAAAGCTTTTATTTCTGTTGCTACTTTACTATCCATTATTGAAGAATGCTGGAAAAGACAATCGGAATGCTGGCTCGTTATCACCTGCAGCACTATTTGTCCCATTATACCATGCTTACCACCTTAAATGAAGCCTTTTAGCTAAATGGCCTCTCTCAGAATGGCACTTTGTGCACTGTGGCCTAAGAGGAGAATTCCCAGGGTGGACTACAAGTTTTGGCCAGAAACCCCGGGCCAGGGGATTGGCTTTGTGAGGAAGTTTTGGAAAGGCAAGGGAAATTGCTTTGATTGGCCCAGCTGTTACAGTAGCTTTGAAAGCACAGGCCTTTTCTCCTGGATTTTATTTAATCGTTCCTGGGCCCTTATCTCGAACAACGCATTCCCCGGAGGTGGTTGAGAGCTTTCTCACGGCAACTAAGAGGCAGAGAAATCAGTGCCTCTGAAATACACACAAGGTGCGTTTTAAATACACCGGTTCTCATTTTTTTAGTTTGCGCGTAAAATAACTTGAGTGGAAACAGAAAAATATTGCAAAAAACGCTTTTGTCTGAGGCTGAGAAGTTAGCATGTCTAAAAAGGGAAAATACAATAAAAACTGTTGGAAATAGATTTTTGAAAATTACCTTTATATGGTTTCTGCATCTTCCTCGGTAGACATAGCACATCATGCTTCAACTCGCCGATTAAGACCTCCACTCCACAGGAAAGATGAAAAATATAAATTGAATGGAATAGGGATGTCAGTGGTGTACGTAACCTCAATGACCCAGAGGTTTGAGTCCAGATAGGGAGCCTTGTTGCATGTAACCATCCTCTGTCTTACCATAACGGTAAGATGGATTAAAAAAAAAATTATGTTAAAAAACACACACACACACACACATTAGTGAAATGTCATTATGCATCATTAGTTATCATCAGTGAGTGTTCTCCCTAAATTAAATTGTATCGTCACATCCTTTAGAAAAGTGGGAACACTTTGATTCATATTTTATACTGAGTAAGTGTCAGAAATTTTAAAGAAAAAAAAGAATAGTTGAACATTTTGGGAAATAATACTTATTTGCTGTATGTAAAAATGACAATTTGTTTGCATATAAATCACGCTAAAGCTAAGATTGTCATTTATACATTTGTGCTTGTATACAGATTAAATTAACAGTGTGCAGCATTTTAATCTGTAAGCTTTAGAGGTGTTGGTTCATATATTTTATAGCTTCTATCTTTGGAGCTTTGAATGCACAGACATGAGATTGATATTGATGTCTCATCTCACTCATGGAGAGAAAGCAAAGAAGCACATTTCCTGTTTAAATGTTGAACTAATTCTTTAAAATGTATTAAACATTTTACTGGAAACATATCTACACTTGCACACATATACATAAGCAGTACATGCACTCTTCCCTCAAATGAACAGATTTGCTTTTGCTGTGAAGACTAGTGAATGACATGTAGGTGAGAAGATTTCTGTGAAGATGTGAAAAATTCTTAACAGTTCAGTGATCTGACGGTGAGCTCTGCTTTCTCCCAGGTACCACATCCTTGTATCCAAGTATGGTCAGCTGGCCCCGCTGGCAGAGGTGGACCTGAGCCCCCGCTCCACCATGGTCGATGTCCGCTGGGGCGAAAGGGTCGAGGCAGTCAGCCTGCGTCTGGAGCAGACGGTGGGAGACCTGAAGAAACACCTTAAAGCTCTGCTGCAGCTGCCCACCAACGGGATCAGGCTCTTCTACATTAACCGGGAGATGTGTTCAGTCTTGGGACCAGAGGAGTTGAAGTGCGGCTGCCGGGCCCTCCACTCCTACAGCATTCGAGATGGGGATGAGATACTAGTAGTGCCCAAAGTCAAAAGCCGCTGCAGCTCTTCAGATCTTTGAGTCAGGAGGCTCTCTGGTCTTTTGATTGATGGGACTTCTGGAATTTTAGATAATGAACACTTACTGGATATTAAGCTTTGACTTGAGCCTTTTATTGTTTTGTTTTTTTTAGGGTAAAAAAAGGTATTTTGCAGCCTTGAATGTAAAGGTGTTTGCTGTCCACCATATAGAACAAATTTAAACAATAGTTTATTTGCACATAGGTGTTCCCACACTCACAGATAAAGATTTTTATCTTAAGTGTGCAAGTCGCATTTTTGATTGAGTTGCTTGAGCTAAGACTTCAGTTTACATCTCGTTTATGAGAAGTTTTACATAAACACAAACATGGTGCGAATAGTCCCTTGAAAGAGAAAAAAAACAGCTGCCGGTTGAAAGCAAAAATTGCACATTGACTTTAAAACTAAAACCACTTTATAATTAGAGTATTTGATTAGATCTAGATTAAGAGATTTAAGGATTTAAAAACATCCCCTTGCCTGACTTAAAGAATAAAGAATCCAGAGATGTATTAGTATTTATATTCAGAAGTGAAAATTGTTGAAATTGGGTGAAAGAAAATACACACCGTCAGATGAAAATCTTAAAAATACGAGCAGCTGTGTTTACGTTCTGTAGTTTCATCATTAATTGCGTTTTCATAATGACTTTGTTGGCTTTTCTACAGCAGCATCAGCAGCTCTTATATGTTCTCTGAGACCTGTTAACAGCAAACTGTGTGAATAGTGTTCTCTACCCAAGACTAAGCATTTTGGGTGACATTTTATGGGTGTCGGTACTGCCAAGTGTTTGCATTTCATAAAAATAACTCTTTATGTAGGAAAAATAATGGAACAATTTGTATTTTACATGATCATACAGGCTCAAAAGAGTCTTTCCCTATTTCTTCCTGTCACTCAAATCTCTCTCTTTTCACATGACTCTTGATAAGTAGTGAAATATCCTGGGATAACCCTTGAGCTGAAATCACAAGGATAAGAGAATACATGGCCGCCGTTCAGTCAAGATGCCGTGGCAGAAAGACGAGACAAGTCCTAGGTGAAGTTCGGGTCTGTGACAGAGAAAAGAATGAGTGTTGATGCTCAAGTTACTGCAGGTCTTCTAGCTGTCCAGCCCATGAATGGAGCAGCTCTCTCTCCCTGCAGAGGCAGCTGAGAAACGTTGAGGCCCAGTCTGTATGGTAACCACACACCAGCCGCTGTGTCACGGACACTTCCGCTGCACTTCGGTTAGAATGGGTTTACCCAACAGGTTCTCGCCCCTCACCTATTCACCTCAATCTCTCCTTCACATCCGTCTCGCAAACCTGACACTTCTAGTGTCTGCTGTTTCATGGGATGGGGGTCATGAACTTTTTCATTAGCATTGATTTTCAAATTCCAAAAGATACAGTATTGAGAGAAAAACACTTTCCCACCCACTGGACTTTTACACACCTTTTGTGTTGTGAGAGCTTGGAAACACCACACAGGATCACTTTGCTGTAGGTTTGTGGGCTTGTTGTGTGCAGTTTGTTGTGATCAGCAGATCCTAACCGAAGCTGAGGTTTGGGAGTATATTGCTCAATGTATTTATACACATAAACTCACATCTATAGCAAGGAGTTGTTTCATGTTTGATGGCAAATTATAAGCCACTTGTGAGCCTTTTCAAGAGGACTATTTAGCTTCATACAAAGAATTACTCTGGTCCAAGTTAAATTAAAGTGTGTTTGGAGCTTTTCCTGCCTGTTGCTCAATATATGCTGGGATAAATTCCAGCACCCCTGACCCTAAACAGCTGAAACATGTGGATATGTCTGTTGCAGCTCTATACAGTGTGCATTAAGTTGGGGTCAATATCAACTGCATTTTATCAGAAAGTGAACTAAAAATCACGAATGCTGTGAGACCTTAAATACAAAAGAGTATATGTTCAGAGGCATGCGAGGTGAAGTGCTTGTGTCAAAGATGTATGATATAGTCAGTAATTAGAGCTGCCTGTATAAAATGTTACTCTCAAACACGTCTTTACCAATTATACCTTCCAGTGAAGTTTAGCTTTTTGTTACCGAAAGTGTGTGAAAATGTGTTGAGGTGCCGTCGTCCTGTAGGAGCCTTACAGTGCGGTCTGGATCGCTCCTCTTACACAGACTTGCTTTGTGTAGTAGATAACTGGAGATCTCTTTTGGGGTTTTTTTCTGTCTTGACTCACTTGCATTATACTATTTTATGATTGAGTGCTTACTTGGGAAGTAATGGGATGATCGTGAAGTGGATTGCCGAAAGGGTTTGGTTTGCTTACTCTGTATTTCTTGATATGTTTAATTTAAAATGTCAGTGTGTATAAGATGTGTCATTTCAGGGAAACTGTGTCATTTATGGGCATTTGTAATTTTGACATTTTAAAATATCACCTGTGCTTCTGTCATCCTCACCTTTATCTTCCAGTAATACCAAATGCAGAGATTATTTACAGATGTAAACATCTAGAAGATAACTGCTAATCTGTAATACACTTTGCCTTGCGCTGTTAAGAACATGGTATTTAATTTATATTATATTTGCTTTCTGTAGTTTCTTGTGTATCTTGATATTTTTAATGGTATATTCTAGTTTTCTTTCTTGAAATCATAATGCAATTTCCACACCTGTACTGTATAATGGTGCTTTCACTTCTATTAAAGAAATAAATTATAATTATTCCATCTTAATGCAGTGTTTTTAAACTGTTTGTTCAAACATACAACTAACAGTTATACTTGCATGATGTGCTCTATTCCGACGTACTGCATATCAAACTCACCCTTTGCGATCGAGGTAACCATAAGCAAAAGTACTCATGTGACCACAAATTAAAAAAGTATAGTTCACATTACTCAATCCATCTTGGTCTCAAGCACATGGAGAGAGTGGTCAGCAAAACATGCCAAGTGAATTCATCATGTTATTAAAGCTATCAGTCTTCTATCTTAATCAAAATAGATACATTTTGGACATTATTACATGCTAATTTGTGTGTAAGCTACAAAACAAGGTCATAAATTTAGCATAACTGTGGATCTGAGCCACTGTATGAAACAGTTTTGTCAAAATGGAGGCTGTGGGGTAAAACATGCCAGTGATGTTGGGGCAAGTTGAGTCAAAGGCTCAATTTATCCCCCCAAATTAAAGGACTAAAGGACAAATTAAAGGAAAAACCAACATAAAGTATCTTAGTAAGGTGTTGGGCATCAATATGGCATTGATTCTACAGTCTCTGAACTCTTCTAAAGGGATGAATACCATTCATCTAAAAGATATTCCTTCATTTGGTGTTTTGATCATGGTAGTAGAGAGCGCTGTCTAACACATTGGTTCACATTGGTTTTCGATTGGGTTGAGATCTGATGACTGTGAAGCATATGATTCACATTATTTTCATTCTCATCAAACCATACAGTGACCCCTTGTTCCCTGTGAATGGGGGCATTGTCATTTAAATGGAAACATATACACTTATGTTATTGTGTTAAGATTATGTTACACTGGCTTATAGTCAAAAGCTCATTGTAAGACTTTATGATCTCTACTTCCCGTGTGAAAATGTTCCTAATAGGTACTATTAAAGGTGAGGTGTGGGACTCAGTCACTGTAACTTTAAGATGAATTCACTGAGCAAGTTTTATTGCAATATCCAGAACACATATTCCAGATCTCCCAGTTTGCTAGTCAGTTTGCTAATTCATCACCCTATCAGTTATTTGTAATTAATTCACCGTATCTCTAGGGAGTTTCTTTCAGTTTTGGCTGAGAATTAAGAGTTGAAGGCCAAATCCTTATCTGCCTTTCCTCCCTGGACATTCCCTCTAAATTTCCACTACAGTCATCCTGGAAGAGACCACTCCCGTCAGGATAGAAATGTTTCATCATAGGATAAAGGTGATCATTCAGAACAACTTGTATTCATTTGCAGTGACCCTTCCCTTTAAGGGGACAAGTGGACCCAAACCATGCCAACAAAATGTTCCCCAAAGCATAACATATCCACCAGATCCCCTCAGTGTAGGGGCCAAGCATTCAGACCTCAACCAGTTTTTCCTTTAATTTGTCACCTGTCTGTATACACAAAAGCACATTTATACACACATTCCCTTACCTTGCATTATGCCAATGTTAGCATGCTAACATGTTTGCACCTTAGTGTAGAGTGTTAGCATGCTAATATTTACTACATGGAACTAAACAAAGGATTACCAAAGTTATAACTCACATGTGAAGAGAATGCACTGAATTTCATGACAATCCATTCAACAGTTGTTGAGACATTTAACTCAAATTCACAAATGTCAGCCTCATTGCACCAAGCAGCAGCTACAACGGCTGGAGGTTGAAGCCATGCTAACTGCTAGCATTGATAAAAAAAATCAGTATGACCGTAAAACATACTTTATAAATTAATTGGCTTGCTTACGAATAGTACTCCATTTCAAAGTCCTGATTGAAAGACAAGTTATGGAGTGGACCAACTCTGACAAAATCACTCATGTTACAAGCAGAATGTACATGTGATCAGCATGCACAGCTCTGTTTCACAGGCTGAATGCTTGGCTGTGGAGAAGATGGGATTCTGCAGATCTTCTCTCTTTCTGGCAGGCATGTTTTCGCTGAGCAGCAAGAGTCCATTCCATATGTGTCAGGCGGTGTTGTGTTTCTGGGGCATTCCCTCTATTTTCCCCCTCCTCTTCTTTCAACTGCATGGCTCTAATCCTGTGTGGGATATCTATGCCACCCACCACCACCCACCCCTCAACACACCTTCACCAACAGGACCCCCCTCTAAGGGTTTGGGCGCTAAGAAGCCACTAAGCCATTCAGACCCTCTACTAGTTGATTAGCCATAGTTAAGTGGTAATCATCTGAAAATACTCCAACCCAAGCCCAAACCTTAGGTGAAAACATGGCCCAGGTCAGGATGCTGAGCTCTAGTTCCACATGGACATAGACCCAAATGGATATTGAGTTTCTTGATGGAATTAAATGTGGCCATTGTTAACAAATATGCTGCATTAGTCTTAACATGTTGGTTTCTTGACCATTCAGGCATAAAGGAGAATATCTAAGACGTCATTGCAGTTTCACAAATAACGCATCAATCCAAGAATGTGGCCGTAACCATCTGGTGCGGTTGAACTTGGAGATGTTCACTGATGCAAGATGAGACTATGGTTGGAAGATGGATGTGGTTGCACTGTATCGATCGCACCTAGCACCTTGTTGCATAAACAGGACCTGGCTGTGCAGCTGGTATTCTGATCTGCCCCTGATCTGCCCCATTGCATTATGAAGTGGGACTGAGGGCAGGGGGGTGAACAGGGTCTATTGTGCGCTGAGGTGAAGGAGTCTTTGGGGTAAGAAGGTTTGGGTTACTGGAAGGAGGTTCACCATTGTCAACAAGAAGGAAGGAGAGGAGGGCAGGGCAGGGCAGAGCCAACTGCTGGGCATAGGGGTTGAATTAGAGTGGCCCACTCCACGGATTAGGTGACTGCCAAACAGAGCTCAGCGGGTATCCAGTCCAGGACCTTCTTTGTGAAGGTCAGGCTTGATGGATTCTCCAGAACTTGTGATGCTGGATACTTTGACCCTGTTCCCACACAGTACCCTCCTGCTGCTTAGAAATCAATGATGCAATTTCTGTCAAACAAATCTTTTCAAACAATTTCAAAAGTAGTATTAGAAAATCTACCATCTACACTCATTCTAACGATGGACCGTCCCATTAAAATCAGAGCTGCTTTTTTAATCTACAGTACATAGACACATTTCTTGTCTTTGGCTATGACTGCTCCTGCTGTTACCTCTTCTCCAGGGATCAAAACACTTGGGGTAACTATTTGGAGTTGATTTCTTAAACTATTGCAGGATCACTGACATTCTTCTGCATCTCCATTCACTGGAGATTCTTGATGTTGAACTCTGTGCTCAGACATGGTATTTATACAAGCTGAGTGCTGAGAACACTCACTTTACTCCAAAAAGAGATCTTATCTCTTAATTTTTCAGCATCAAAAATGACATTAATTCCTCTTGTTAAGACCATCAGCTCCATCTCATCCAGCAACCAGTCATATACGAAACAAAACACAGAGGCTGTCATCAACATGAAGAAATTTATAGAGAGTCAGTATCAGATTTGTTTAATATTTATATTTTATGTCTATGTGAAAAGAGCTGTAGAGTTTAAAAATGATAATGTTCACTACGTCGACTGAGAATGTGGAAATGTTCCTATTATAAATAGTATGTGTAATGTGCAAGTACAATAATACAAAGAATACAAATAATTGTGTCAATATAACGTGCTGTTAGATTTGATGAGTTCACAGATGTGCATAAAATAAAAGATTTCACATTAATATGACGTGTAGTGACTATGGCTGCAGGTGGGAAGAAACTGTTCTTGTGGTATTTGGCATGTGGCATCTTGTGTCAAGATAGACCTCTGCCTCTTGCCAGAGGGGAGGATTCTAAAAAGTTTGTGTTCAGAGTAGTAGGGATTGGCCATGATCTTTCCTGCTCACCTTAGCGTTCTGAAGGCATGCAGGTCCTGGAGGGACGGCACGTTGCAGAAAAACATCCTCTCAGCAGAGTGAATGATATGCTGCACTCTGCCCTTGTCCTTGGCAGCAGCAGTGGCATACCAGATGGTGGTGGAGGAGGTGAAGATGGACTCAATGATGGCGGTGTAGAAGTGCACCATTATTGGCTTTGGCAGGTTGAACTTCTTCACCTGCTACAGGAAGCACATCCTCTGCTGTGCCTTCCTGTTGAGGGAGCTGATTTTCTGCTCTGACTTGAGGTCCTGGGTGATGATGGCTCCTAGGAAGTGTTGACTGGGGAGTAACACAGGGTGATAAGGGCAGGTGGGGCTAGGTTCTTTCTGAAGTCCACAGTCATGTCCGCTGTGTTTATAGTGTTGAGCTCCAAGTTGTTTTGGCTGTACCAGGACACCGCATTGTTCATCTCCCACCTGTAGATGGACTCATTCCCACCAGAGATTAGCCCAATGAGGGTGGTGTTGTCTGCAGAGAGAATATAAGTGAATGATTTAGGGTCCCCATATGTACTAGGACGTACAAGGAGTCACCCAAACATGTCAAGAGGTAATATTGTTTGATGGTTTTCTGTTGATGGTCACTGTTGCCCCACAATATAGAGCACAAGGGACAGGGACGACCACAAAAGAAACAGAGGACTATTGTGAGAGCTCTAGAAACATCCTGGAAAACAAAAGTATCAAATCTATCAAACTTTTTGCTTTTTCATTGTTAAGTTTCCAAATTCGGAATTGGCTGTAGCTTTCCAAATTCCTGGTTTAACTGATATCCCTTAGGGTTATCATTTCCTATCATCATCATGTTTTGTTCCTTGTTTTTCATGCCAGTGAATGGAAAACCAAGAGTGCAAGTGTGAGATATCAGGTGTGTCATTATATATCTTTCTCACTTTACCATCCTTTACCAGCCATTTCCCAAAACACAAACCCTATCATGAAGCTCCCCTGGCCCTGTGGGTCATCTGTAACTGCCGATTTTTTTTTGTCCCTCTTTGTGCAACGCTCTCTTTCACAGGTTGGTTAAGAGTATGTGTCCATTTACACAACAGGACTTGGGCGGTATAAAAGAAGCCTCCACAGAGTCTCCATGTTGCTTAATGGGAGTCCGGGGCCTGCCCTCAGTCCTGGAGCCTTTCACACATCTTGTCCCTACCTCTCCAATTACTTCCACTGTCCTCCTGCAACAAAGACCCAACTGACTGCCCTCTCCTTCCCAGACCCTATCAGTGTGGATCCACCTGAGATTTCCCCTCGCTATCTCTCCAACATCTATGGAAATGAAGTGTCTTGTATAACCTTGTAAATGAGGCTGTTCCTAATTAAAAAAAAGGGGTTACACAGAGTAGCCAAAGTGACTCATGTTAATGCTGTAACTCTACCTACCACAGAGCTTGAAAAGCTAGGTTTCAGACTGTGTGTGTTTCTGTTTTTTGTCCATAAATGCCCCAGAGTGAGACTGTACTACTTTGGATAGTTTGTGTGCTCAGATACCCTGAGCTTTAACTGTACCGAGTGAACTCTGGCAATGTCTATACCACAATTGAGGCCTAATCCAAAGGCGGAGTCCAAAATCAACCTTATTTTTCACCTGCTGAGGACATAAGGACAAATAATACTATCACTCATATGTGAGTGAAATGTTCGATAAGACCTTGGTATTCAACTGTCATTGCCCCAAAAAGATAAAAGCCACAGTGTTTCCACCAAAGACATATTTTATCATCATTTGGCCCTTTGCAGGTGTCAATGACAGATCCTACCTGAGAAAGGCTTCCTGTATCAGAGCCTCTCTTTGTACAAAACATTCCTTTCCTCTCACATTTAAAACATGTGAGGAAGCAGTAAATCCGTTCAGTTTTTCCACTTCTCACAATCATTTCCAGATCTCTGACCTTCCTTTTCCCCTTCTTACATATTGCTCTGTTTCCACACCCTCTCTTCCCCAGATTCCTTTGCTGCCCCTCCCCTCAACTTCCCTCTCCTCCCCACCTCACCCCTTCCCCAAACACTGATCTCAGATTAAGTTGAACACTATCCCAGGTAAAGTTTGCACCTGCTTCTTTAGGCAAAGCTCCCTTCACAGCTTTAACAGAGGCGTTTCTTTTTTCAATCTCCTGTAGAGACATCAACAATTTAAACTCCCCTTATACAATTTTTGGACTATTGTCGCTTCTGCCGATAATTCTTTGGTGTTGGAATTGGACAAGAAGTGCTCCTCTGTCTGGACATCCAGCTTAGCTATACTCCCTCTTCAGCAAGTATCACATCCACTGCCTCGTTTTACTCCCTCCATCACCTCCACCACTCCTCTGTGGATGGTCCTCTGCTGGATGGGACTCTGCTGTGTGGAGGTTGCCAGGTTAGACTAGTGAGGTGCTAGATGTCCATCTTTTGAAGGCAGGTGAGTGCATCATTTCCTCCTCAACTCCATTTCATCAAGTGTTTCCTTATATACTTTCTTCATTATCTATATCACTTTTTCATATGGCAAATATAGCATTTTCCATAACTTTTTTTCTGTGGTATAGGCTACTGTTAGTGACATCATTATTCCTTTATTATATCTAATACAGTGGTTCCTTCTGCCCTTGTCAGCATTATTTTAAGGGGTCACAAACTCTAAAAACTCATAAAATGAAGCCAAGTCTACTCATCATAGATTAGTCATAATGTGGACATGAGCTCTGAGCAGCTCAACAAAAGATTGATTATTCCTTCTTACAGTTAATTTCATTTTAAACACTAGCAACGTAAACAGTTAAATGTACCCAGTATTTTGCACAAAAGGGAAAAACAGAAAAATCATAAATATAAACCGAACTTTATGGGTTTCTTTCCGCTTTAATCATCTTATGATCACTTATAATAATCTTAGGGCCACTTGTGGGGTCCCAAACCCCAGATTTGAAACCACTGGCCTAATATTTTCTACTCTTGTCGGCAGGTTAATTTTCACTTGTATAAGTATCAAAACTATAAAAATAGACAAATTGGATGTTGATTTCTAAACTGGTATAACTGTGATAATTGTTTCACCACAGCTAAAAATAAATAAATAGTGCTTCAATGAGTGAATGAATTTGTGAGGAAGCATTCGGTTTATGAAATATAGTTGTACAAGTTGTCTCCTTTTTAATATAACCCCATCTTGTTTATATTTTAAGTCCCAGTGGCTTTATCTTAATTGCCCTGCTAAAAGGCTCGGAGTCAATGTCAGTCAGATAAGACAGCGAGCAACAAGAGTCAAAAGAGCAATTGTGGTAATCTTTCTGTTGGCAATGTATGATGAGAGGCTGATGACATTACACCAGACCTCTCTCAGCAGTGCCCACTAAACTTGGCACACCTGAACATAATTTAGCACCAAGCTGAATAGTATTCACACATTAGGAAGATGACCGATATGATAGAAGTATTCAATTGATCTCACATAACACTTGTATCAACAGTTATACATTGTCAGTAATGTCCTCAGGATAGTAAAGGTTTAGGTTGAGGGTATTTACCACCTTTGATTTTTTCTAAAGAGTACAGTCTTGACCTGCTCTACATGAAAATTTTCCTGAGATGACTTTTGTTGTGATGGTGAGTTGAATTTGGGAGTCCAAACTGATGATATTTGCTCACCAACTCGGCGTGATCCCACTTGAGCATTATGGGGACCCAAAAGGGACACAAGTAATAAATAAATTAATTAATTGCTGCTGTGTGACAAAATAATCTCAAAGATCCACTTAGTAGCTTTTTCTGAGCTTTCAATGGCATCAACCATAAAATGAGGTAAAAAGTTACACTTGTGATCCTCACTTTAATGTCTATGTATAATAAAATGAAATCTAACATCATGCACCACACTGCCTCTTTTTGTTTCTGTATAATGTTGTACTATATACTTACATATTATTGTTGACATGTAGCATGATTTGTGCATGTAAGGTGCCAAAGCTACTCAGAGGCAGGACACTATTGTACAACATTAACTGCCCAAACCAACTTGACTATGACAAATCATAGATTTTGCATCTGAAACCAAAGCTTATCTTCCAAAAGATAAAATGCCACAGAGACATCAGTTCTACTTGTGCAGGAAGTTACCAAAGGACTGCTGAGACAGGACTGTTCTCACCAAGATGACCATGCTTACTGACCAGCCGGGAGCTGGCCTGCTAGCTAGATGGAAAATGTTGGAACACATACTGTATTTCCAATCTAAACAGTTTGGTGACAAGTCAACCATTGTTTTATAAAGCTAATAGCAGTTTAGTAGATTTAGCCATCTGTCCTCCAACATTACTACTGGTTGATACAAAATACATGGTGGGATACTTATCTACGCCAAGTCCAACCAAGGTCTATGGTATCCAGAAATTACCGATTTTAAGTCATGGCTGTGTTGAGAAAGTTGGCAGTGTTGTTTAGGTTGATTTATGTGTAAATTCATTGAATGTGCAGACAATAGCCTTTGAAGTTTCAATCTATTTCAATAAACAATTAGCAAATAGCAATATGGTGACTGTAAAATCTTGGCTGTACACTTTGCCGATGGGAAGCTTGCCAAGACAGGCACTGAACAGCCCCAAAGGGCCACTGCAATGACCTTGGCAATTCAAACCTACTCACTTAAAGCCATTAGTGCCCCAGTGTTTACGCTCCTTTCCCTTTAGCCAACAAGGCATGGATGTCTCCCAAACAGAAGTGGTAATGAGGTCCTAAGCAGCCTTGCGGCTTCAGACACAGAGACGCTGGAGCAGAGCGGGCCGGTTTGGTCAGCTGCAGGGAACTGAGGCAAGAGGGGCCCGAAGTCCACTGTTGCCTGCTCACATGGGACTGTAAGGCAAATGTGATCCTGACACATTGTTCTGGCATGCATAATAGGGCCTTTTCAGGGCTCCTCAGGGGAGACCTGGGAGCCTGATCTTCAAGAAGTAACGTGATGTTGGTTTGATGATTCTCCCTCCTCTTTACTTTAGAGAAGTTGCCGCCTACGTTTCCATTGCCTTTAAGGGAAATGTAAGTAAAGTAACATTAGTTCAGTCTGATTTCTCTTCTCATTCTCTTCCTTTTCAGAATGGTCAGGCCAAGCTGTCCAGTTATTCTGCTCCATGTCTGCAGCATCTTTGCACACACAGGTGGTATGACGCATAAATATCGCTCTTTCACAACAATTCATTCATATTTAAGGGTTGTTAACAGTGCCATTTAACAAGCTCCTCTATTGCCATTTTAGCTAGTGCTCAGGACATCCTGTATCCATATGGACCAGGCCATAACGATTTAGAGACCCCCAAGATGGATGACGGGAGCTCTCCGGAAATTGCTATGCTCATCCCCTTTGTTTTCTTTAATATCCCCTACCGTTCCATCTATGTAAGCCTTGAACAAAATTCTCTTTTCACCATCAGTCAAATTAGTGTTGAACAGACGGCTGTAATCCATCGCTTTCTTAAACTATTGCAATTGTAATGTACTGTATATATTATAGTTTATGATGCTAAAAAACAACCCTGTCCTTTCTGCTCACAGGTCAACAACAACGGTGTGATTTCCTTCAATGTGCAAGTTAGCCAGTTCACACCAGAGGGTTTTCCCCTGAGTGACAGCAGATCATTCATTGCCCCACTTTGGGCAGATGTGCACAACGGCATCCGTGGGGATGTGTACTACAGAGAGTCCACCGAACCAGAAATACTGGAGAGGGCAACACAGGATGTTCGAAAGTACTTCAAAAACATGCCCGCCTTCACAGCCACCTGGACCTTTATTGCAACATGGCACCAAGTCACCTTCTATGGAGGAAGCCAGACAACCCCAGTAAAGTCCAAACTCTGCTTTGGCACATAAAGTTTAACACATTTCTACATAGTAACAGTATGTAGAGAGGAATTGGTACATAAAAACAGGTTTTCTGTATTAAAACTTTAATTTTGCAGGTCAGCAACAGTTGCAAATGGTCGTGTTAATAAAGACTCCTCACTCCTGAAGAAATAGTTTATTGTTTTGGAAATGCATTTGTTTTCTATTATACCCAGCATCAGATGAGAAGGTCAAGACCATTTTAATCTCTGTGCATCCAGTATAGAGACAGTTTCAGCATGTTTAGCCTAGTGGAGCACAAAGTCTAAGCAAGGGGAAACTGCTAGCCTAGCTCGCTCAAAAAGGAGAAATAAAACATACTGTAGATATGTTGGAAGTATTTTTCTCCATTATGTAATTCACTTTTGTTTATGTTTTATGTATACAGTGTGCCTGTTTTTTGTCTTTGTAAAACTGTTTTATTCCTCTTGTTTGATTAAAAGGTGAACACATTCCAAAGTGTGCTAATCTCAGATGGCGTGGCGTCTTTCAGTATGTTCAACTACGGAGAAATCCTATGGAGCACAGGCACAGCCAGTGGTGGAGATCCTTTAACAGGACTGGGTGGGACAACAGCTCAGGTATTCTCACAATCACCACAAACAAACAAACAAACAAACAAACAAAGGATAATCTTTTTTGGTTATATAAAAAAAATATGAAAAACATTTCACCTCACATCCCTCACACCTTTCCCCTTTTCAGTCAGGTTTTAATGGTGGAGACATCGGTCACTTCTTCAACTTGCCAGGATCACGGTCAAATGATGTAGTGAACATTGAACAGACAACCAATGTAAATATTCCTGGACGCTGGTTCTTCCGTGTAGACACTGAACTTATAGATCCTGCCAATGGCTGCAGCTACAATGGCAAGTTCAAATATTTGTTTAATGTCCACATAGGCTTCTGTTTTTCTTATTTTCAGTAAAAGCGAAGAGCAGTTAATGAAATTTCTGAATGACATGCTTCAGTGGCTTGCAGAACTGTATTTTTTAAATACCTCTGTCTGTTTTTTCTACATCATCTCCAGGGCGTTATTACAGACGAGGGGAAATCTTCTGGCTGTCTGACCAGTGTTCACAGAGATGCCGTTGCCTTGACATTGACAATGAAGTGCAGTGCCAAGAGGCTCCATGTGGGCAATTGGAGACCTGCGAGCAGCAGGAAGGGGCCTTTTACTGTCAGCCAATCCGTACCAGCACTTGTGTGGTATTTGGCGACCCTCATTACCATACCTTCGATGGCTTCCTCTACCACTTCCAGGGAACATGTTCCTACTTGTTGGCTCGGCCCTGCTGGGAGGTTCCGGGGCTGCCCTTCTTCAGTGTGGAGGCCAAAAATGAGAACCGTGGGGTTGCCTCAGTTTCCTGGCTTAGAGATGTCACAGTGGAGGTGTATGATCACCGAGTCATGTTACCCAAAGGCAGTTTTGGAACAGTCCAGGTGAGAATCTGTTGAGTCACCGGAAAATTTGCCCTGTGTTTGCTTTTTGGTTGGGCACTTTTGGAACAGTGGTTTGGCCAGTAAAGAGGTCGCTACCTCTTGGATGCAAGTACAAGCCGAAGATCTAGGATATATGTTTTGAGAATTTAGTCTTGATAAATAGTAAGAGTGAGAGCATTCAAAACTGGCCAATGATTTATGTTTCCGTCATCCATTGTTCCCATTCAGAATTGTCCTCTGTTCCTCTCTCTAGGTGGATGGCTTGATGAAGACTTTACCAGTCCAACTCCAGCTCGGTGCTATCAGGGTGTACCAGTCTGGGGTTGCTGTTGCTTTAGAAACAGACTTTGGACTCTTGGTAACCTATGATGGCCAACACTATGCATCCATCTCCTTACCCAGCTCCTACTTCAACAACACTTGTGGCCTTTGTGGTAACTATAATGATGACCCCGCTGATGACCCTGTGCTTCCTGATGGCTCCCTGGCAGAAAGTGTGGTGGAGTTAGGGGGCAGCTGGCGAGCAGAGGACACAGACTGGAGGTGTACAGATGGCTGTGCCCAGAACTGCAGTGTGTGTGACCCACTAACAGAAGCCTTTTACTTTCGCTCAGACTACTGTGGGCTCATCAACAAAACCGATGGACCTTTTAGGGACTGCAGAGCTGTAGTGGACCCTACAGCCTTTGTGTACAGCTGTGTATATGACATGTGCAGCAACAGGGATAACATCACCACACTCTGCCAGGCCATCCAGGCCTACGCTCTGGCCTGTCAGGCCCTGGGTGTCACAGTACGACCCTGGAGATCTCGCACCTTTTGCGGTGAGATTCAGTTTACACAGATTCTTCAACTTACATTAATTTACTTAGTTTTCATGTGTCATCTCACCTAATTTCTTCTCTCTGGCTCTCAGCTTTGTCATGCCCTGAGTTCAGCCATTACCAGGTGTGCACAAGCGCCTGCCCAGCCTCCTGCTCAGACCTCACCTCTCCCTTGTATTGTGCTCACCCTTGCACCGAGGGCTGCCAGTGTGACACAGGTTATGTTCTCAGTGGCAGCCGCTGTGTGCGGCGCGATGACTGTGGCTGTGAGTATAACGGCCTGTATTACCCCCGTAATGACACTTTCTGGGCCGGCCCCAGTGGTGAAGAAGGTGAATGTACCCTCCGATGCACCTGCGGGGCTGCAGGGGAAGTCTCCTGCTTCAATGAGTCTTGTAAGGAGGGTGAGGTGTGTGTGGCAGAGGTGGGCTTGCTGGGTTGCTATCCTCGGAGGGAAGGAGTGTGTTCAATCACCCAGAACTCTGTGACATCTTCCTTTGATGGCGCCTTACTGCTGTTCCCAGATGACAGCTCCTACTACCTGCTGAAGCTGTGTGCGGCTGTGCCAGCAAATGGTTCACTGGTGGAAGTGAAGATGGGTAGACGGCTGGTGAACAAAGGCCCTGCTTGGAAAAGACCAGTGGTAGTTACTGTGGCTAACGTGGAGGCTCAGATAGGAGGGCTGGATCTCGAAACAGTAAAGGTTAGAACGCTCTCTACAGAGCAAAAAACTTTTTTTGTTGTTGAATATTTGGCTGATAGCCTTTTGTGTTGCAGGTGAACGGTGAACCAGTGACACTCCCATATGTACATCCAATGGAGACAATGATGATCTACAGAGCGCCGGGCAATGCTACAGTGGTGGAGTCCCGCGGTCTGCTTCGTGTCCACTACACACGCCAGGGATTCCTCAACATCTCCCTCTCTACCCTCTTCTACAATGTTACTTGTGGTCTATGTGGTGTCTTCAACAGCAATGCCACTGATGACTTTCGCCTCGCTAATGGACGCCTGGCGGAGTCTACTGAACAGTTCACAGACAGCTGGCGGGCCATTGCTGATGACCTTACTTGTAACGGTGACTGTGATGACCTGTATCGAATGTGCACAGACTTGCGCCTCTACCAGAGTCCGTGGATGTGTGGCAACATCAATGACCCGGGGAATAGCTCCTTTCTGGCATGTCATGCAGTGGTCAACCCATCACCGTTCTTCAGGAACTGCTTATATAACATGTGTGTAAAGGAAGGGAACCGTTCCGCCCTGTGTTCTTCACTGCATGCTTATGCCACTGCCTGTCAGGATGCTCAAGTAGGCCTTGCTTCCTGGAGGAGCGCCACCAACTGCCGTGAGTAGATATAGCTATATATAGATAAAGTAAAGTGACATTTTGGTTGTTTGGTGTGTGTCCAGAGCAGAAATAAACAATAAGCCTAGCTATACCTTCAGTGATCCAAATCTGTCTTACTTACATGTTGTGTCTTGTTAGCAATCAAGCTAGTCTACAACATATCAAAAACTGAGAAAGAATATGTTTTATTTAGATATTTTAATTACACAACTTGTGACATGAACAACGACTGCTTTGAAGTTGTTAATAAGCATATTTGTTCAACAAAAATTGGCTAGCAATTTCTGTCTGTGATACATAAGAAAGGATGGTTTTGATTGTATTGATTTCTATGTGGTTCATATATTGCTATGTGTCAATAAAAGTAGTACACAGTATTTTCAAAATTCCTCTACAGAAGTGGTTCCCAAACTATTACCTTCAGATCTCCTCTGGAAGCCAAGAATATATATATTTCTTCATCCCTGACAAATCACTCCCTGTTTTCTTTCATAATAAATCCTAACTTGAATCTTGATAGTCTCTCTGACATCTGAGCACTCCTTATTGTTCTCAAATGAAGCAGAATCACATACCTTTTTCACAGCAGAAATTTTGACTTGTCATAGCAAGAAAATCACAGGTGTAATTAATAACATCAATGATGGCTCTGTTATAGTAATTATTACAATGCAGTATAGCAGTTTGTCTTATTAGTTACACCTGTGTTTGACAAGTCTTCTGTGAAAAAATTCTACTAAGGCCTTCTTTAAGTTTTACTCCAACACTGCTCTACAGTGATGAACTAATATTTACCTCTTCTTTAAAGGAATATGGCACTGCTCACTCATTGTAGGCTTGAAAGGTGGCTCTGAAAGCTTGCTCCTTAACAAATAGCAGCCATAGTCAACTTGGATTCATACACATTGGATAGACAGTGGAGTTGTGGACTATGCCACAGGATGGATATTTTTTTTTTACCATTTTTGTGCCATATAATACCTCAATATTCAAAGCCACTAGTCCTACAGGGGGATGAGTGTTTGATACTAAAAATAAAGCTTTTTAGTAGACTATTCTTTTAATATTAATTATTTCCTCTCTGTTCCTTTCTCCTCTGTCTCAGCTCTTCCTTGTCCGGAGAACAGTCATTTTGATGAATGCACAAGTGCCTGCCCTCTGACCTGCTCCAACTTGGATGAACCTGAAGAACCATGTCCTCTGCCATGCCAGGAAGGATGTCAGTGTGAGGATGGCTTTGCATTGCGGGATGGCCTGTGTGTGGCACGCAGTGACTGTGGCTGCATGAGCAACGGGCGCCAGCTGGCCACTAATCAGACTTTCTGGACCGACTGGGAGTGCCAGGAACGCTGCTACTGCAATGGCTCTGACAACAGCGTATACTGTCAGCTCGCACCCTGCCACCCTGAGGAGTACTGCCAGGAGACTGATGGCCTATATTTCTGCCAGCCACGCACTGAGGCCCTGTGTGTGGTGGCTGGTTATGGACATTTTCTGCCATTTGGTGGGGTTCCATTTGAGCTGCAGAGCTCTTGTACTCTTAGGATGGCCACCACCAACTGTGGGAGAGAAAGCAGGGACCCTGCAACCATCAGTGGAACCTTTCCTCAATTTAAATTGGCAGTTCGTAATGAGGAAAGGGACACAGGCCAGGCAATTTGGGTGAGAGGCTTTGTACTGGAGGTCTATGAGTACGAGATTGAAGTGTCTCGAAGCTACAAAAACACTGTCACGGTGAGTGCATGAACAGAGACAACAGTAAATGAATCAAGAGCTATAATTATGTATATATATTGCATTCATGTAAGAGAATAACCTGTTATGAGGCTTGGTTTGTACTATGAATATTTATATCTTAAGACCCTTTTTTTTTTTTGCATGACCCGTGAAGGTCACAGTTGTTGTATTTGTGAGGAAATGTTATTTCTAATCAAGCCGATAGAATAACCAGGCAGAGAGTGAATTCCTCTTTGACTGGCTTAAGGTGGATCTAATTTCAATGGGCATCTTTTATCAGGCTGGATTTGGCTCAGACAAAACCCTGACCATGAGCGACATTTGGACTGGGTTCACAAACCGACTCAAAGATCTGAGAAACAGAAATGACACACACACATAACCAAACGCACACACACACGTTTTCTCTCACTCTCTGTGTTGCTCTCTGTGTCTTTCTCTCTTATACAATTAGATTATATGAGAAACACATAAAAGCTCTTTCACTGAGTCTTAATGTTACCCAGTGGTCACCTGGGCTTCCCCACATACTTTGAAAAACGCTTCTGTAGAAATATGTGAGTGTGTCAGCTGAGAGATCCTAGAAATAATTAAACCTGTTCCAACTAGACGCACTTTTATTGAATCTCTCTTCATACAGGTGAATAAGGAGCGTTTGTACCTTCCTCTGAAGCTGGGACCAGGAAAGGTCAGCATTTTCACTTTGGGCTTGCAGCTCATCCTGGAGACAGACTTCGGCCTGAAGGTAGCGTTTGACTGGAACACGCTCCTCATGTTGACCTTACCCCGTGACCTCTACAACACTTCCTGTGGCCTCTGCGAGGGCATGCCCTTATCCCCACCCACCCTCACCACCACTGACTGGGGTATGGCCTGGGCAGAGAGGGACACCTTCTGCCAGGTGGGCTGCGGAGACTCCTGCCCACGCTGTGGCCTGGGAGAGAAAAGCGCACTAAACGATGCCCCTCTCATGGTGGCTGATGCCAACATGAACGCAGGCACTGATGATGGGGCGAACGAAGTCAACACAGGCGTACGTTTCCACATTGGAGATGGACTGTATGTGTTTGTGGATCCTGAGGCTGTGAGGCTGTGTGGGCTGATTGTGGATAGAGGAGGTTTGTTTGCACGCTGTCACAGCAAGGTGGCGCCGGCGTTCTTTTATCAAAGCTGCCTGCAGGACACCTGTTTGGACCAGGGAGCTCAGGATACAATCTGTAACTGGCTGCAGATCTATGCCAGCACCTGTCAGACCCAAGGAGTGCCTGTTACTGGCTGGAGGAGTGATACACCATGTGGTGAGTACAAGTCTGGGCTGAGGTGAATTTTGGTGGTTCAGTGGTCTCCTCTTGTACAATAAAAAACATATTTTCTCACTTAACTCTAATTGTATCTACCCAAACAGATAATCCTTTATTTGGGCAGGTTTTAACATATCTGTCTCTGAGGTCCCTGCATTCATCCCAACACAAAAGAGATGGATGGAATTTCATTTGTGGTGCTCAAATTACATCAAAAATCATTAACATGATGTCTTTTGAGAAACAATGTCCCTGTTACTGTGATTAATCCACAGACCACACTGTCAATATTTTTCACTGGAACAACTTTCTATCAAAGAAAAAGTGCCTATGGCACATTACTGTTGAATTGATGTATTTTTTCAGTGCTAGGAACACTACAAGCTCCTGTTTTAAAAGATCCAGCTGATGATTTTCTGTATTTTTCTTACTGTCAATCAATCTTCTCATCTCTCCCTCTGACCTAGTGTTGAACTATTCCTTGAAACAGCAGCTGTAAAGCCACATAAGCTCTAAATATGGACAAATTCTCCAATCAACACAAAATAATTACCCCTGAAAAATCAACACTGTATTAACGCCAGAAAATTTCCTGTGTGTACAATGTAGCCAGTACAATCCTTAGCTAATTTCTTTGCCAACCTGCCTGCTCCCAGTCCAGAGCTGTCCACCTAACAGCCATTACTCCAGTTGCATGTCGGTTTGCCCGCCCCAGTGCGCCCCAGCCCGTGGCCAGAGGGACTGCAGCCAGGACTGTGTGGAGGGTTGCCAGTGTGACCAGGGCTACGTGCTCAATGGCAAGAGCTGCATCCTGCCTCAAAACTGTGGCTGCTACACTGATGGCAAGTACTATGAGGTCAGTCTGACATCTACATGGAATAAACCACATCTTACTATTAAATATATGCAGCCAAAACAGGCTTTTATTAAAGGTCTTCATGAATACATCATGACTGGATTGTTGCACCAGAATTATATCTATATCAAGATATAGATATTTAGATTTTAACAGAAGAAATCTCTTTATTTTTAGCCCAAACAGCTGTTTTGGAACAGTGACTGTACCAAACGCTGCCAGTGCATCGGACGAAACTTGATCCAGTGTGATCCAAGGCGCTGTAAGGCAGAAGAAGAGTGCACCCTGCGATACGGAGTGCGGGGTTGCTTTGCACGACGCTCCCAGAACTGTGTGGCGTCTGGCGGTGGAGTCTTCAGGACCTTCGACGGGGCATCACTGCGGCTCCCGGCCTCCTGCTCCTTCGTCTTGTCCACAAACTGTCACAAGCTGCCTGACCTCTCCTTTCAGCTCATTGCTAACTTTGATAAATGGAGCACACCCAACCTCACCACCATCTCTCATGTTTACCTTTATATCAATGAGGAGAATATACTCATCTCTGGCAGCACTGTCAAGGTGAGAGAAGCACTGGAACATTGTTAATTTGACAGTATATCAGCCACATATTGGAAATTACTGATTGACCTTGCTATAACTTTTTTCTACAGTAGATGTTATGGGAAACAGCTAGCCACGCTCTTCACCTGACTTCTCATTTAAATTCTTGTGTGAACATCGAAATGTCAGATCTCCTGCCAAACTGTGCTAATATTTTTTTTTTTTCATTTTAACAATGGATCAAATCACTCTGAGTAATATGAAAGGTGTTGCATGTAGTGACAAAGCCACAGAGAACTCTGCAGTTGCATAAAACCAAAACACTGTTTGGTTCAGTCTCTAATTAACCTCATTTCCAGCCATAGCTGGCAGCTTTTTTTAGCCAAAGAATGTCAGATTAACCAACTGTGCACTATCTTCCCAGCACCAAATGTCACACAAAGATAGCAACTAGCTGTTTAGCCTGGTGGAACATTTAGAGGGAGTTGGTGGAGACAGAAAAAAAAAGCTAGAAAGAGAATAAATAATATATTTAAGTTGATCACTTGACCAAAAACATGACTGCAACTTAATGCTAATGTTGCTCAGTGTCTGCTGGATGTATGACCAGGCAGTGGTTTTCTAGCCATATCAGCTTTAAAAGGCCATACTAGCTTTAAAGCACCCCTGCTTAATTCTCTAACTCATTATGGGACGATGGTAAATGCTAAAATGCAGTTTAAGAGTGTCACGAGTAAAGAAGTAAAGTTAGCTAACATTATAAGCTACAGGTCAGTTGAAGGAAGGTGTGTTTTATTGCTTATGAGTTCAACTTTTCATTTGTAAGGGTTATGTTTTATGTCTTCTTTCAAATGCCATATAGTTTCACTTTAATTGAACTGTTATCTCTATTAGGAGATTTTTTTTTGTTTACCTGATAATCTCCTCACTTTCTTCTGGATTTCTGCCGTCTTCCATCAAAGACACCTTTATCCAACCTCTTCTCAAAAAACTAAACAAACAGATCCATTTCAAACCTCTCTTTTCTTTCCAAAATACTTGAAAGAGTTCTTGCAGTCCAATTTACCAATTACCTTGGCACTAATGGTCTGTTAGAGCTCCTTCAGTTCTGGCTTTAGACAATATAAATCCATTGAAAGTGCACTCACAGAAGTAGTTAATGACCTGCTGATTGCCTCTAACTGTGGCTCCCGATGAATCTTAATCCTGCTCAATCTGAACGAGCCACTGAACACATTTCTCTAAATTGACTGAAAAAGACCAAATTATGTTGGCATCAATGAGAATGCACTGAAGTGGTTCACACCGTATTTACTAGAACACAGAGTAATTTCAGCACCATCTTGGATTGTCACGATCTTTGCTTTGGGCTACTGTCTTTGTTTTCTGTTATATGGTAAGCCACTCGGTTATATCTTTTGAGAATATGAAATCAGTTCATGCAGATGACAAATGCCTTTCCTTTGTTGTTACATCTCAGCCAGAAATTGAAATATACAGTATATCTCTCTCTCTCTATATATATATATATATATAGTCTAGAAAATGTCCAAAAATTGTGAAAAATATTGATCAAGCCCGAGGTTATCGCCTCAAAAGTCTTCTCTTGTCCTGACCAACGGTCCAAAACCCGAAGAGTTTTAGTTTACTGTCACACAAGACTTGATAAACCAGAAAATATTCACATTGTAAAAGCTGGAATCAGACAATGGGACATTTTTTTTTTTGAAAAATGACAAATGAACAATTAATTGATTTTCAAAATAGTAGTTAAACTGCTGGTTGCAGCTCTACAATTTCTATTTATCAACCTTAGGTGAGAGTAGAGAAATGTCTGAATTTAGCATTTAATGACATGTTATACTGTTTACTGAAATGAATGAAATAATAGTACTTTTCTGAGAGTGTGTCTCCTATCTTAAAAATATCTAAAGGTCTTTGTTTCCTCTGTCTTCACAGGTCAATGGTACACCAGTATCAGTACCGTTTCTAACAGGGCTGATGACACGTCTTTCTACATCCGAAGGCTTTATCGTCATCGACACGCCCCAGGACATCCAGGTTCGATACAACAGTTTCAACACCCTCAGCATCACAATGGGTCAGCGGCTTCAGAACAAGGTGTGTGGCCTCTGTGGCAATTTCAATGGAGACCCCAGTGATGATTACATAACCTCCAGGGGCAAGCCGGCTGTCAGCGCCCTAGAGCTGGCCCAGAGCTGGAAGACCAACGGTATGCAGAACAGGTGGGTGAGGCTTGGCACAGACATGTACAGTGCACTGTTTACTCTACAGATGTACAAATCCTGTAAAACCAACTACAAGTAAACAATATATTTAAAAGAACACTGAAGCTCCACTAATGTTAATGTTGCTCTGTGTTGTCTGCCTGATGTAAAAATAGGTAATTGTATGCTATCAAGCTCATCATAACAACTCAATAAGGTGACAATATATATATCCATTGTTGTGTTATGATTTCATCTTGTTCCTTTGACCCCAAGTTGCAAAAAAAAGAAAAGTAAATGCAACTTTTAAAGAAACAATAGTAGTGTTTGTTTTTGGCACGGAGCTAAATATCTCAACAAATACAAGCCATTTAATCTGATGCAGATATTCATGGTACCCAGAATATAATTCCTAACAGTCTGGTGACCCTTTCCCCTTTCCTTTAACACCATCATTAGGCCAAAACTTCATAGTCAGCCTGAGCAGGAGGCAGAAACCCCATCAGTAATCATTGGTTGGCTGGTATTGATCAATATTTACCTCAGACTTCTAGACCTTATTTATGTGTGGTCAATTGTATATTTAATTTAACTAATAAATTAACTAATAAAGTGATTGCACATCAAATAAATGGAAATTCAACCTGTTTCACCTCAACCTGTTTTCGATAACCCACATTTTTGACCATTTTTTCATTTGTTTGTTTGTTTTTGATGATTTAAGAAAAGTTCATTAACACAATATCAGGGAGGTATGGTGTTGGGCAGTGATCAGGTCTTTTGGTGGACATAAATGACAAAAAGGCATGAGAGCTGTAATAAGTAACATTTGTGATATTGAAATTTATAGATGGTTTAGAAATGCAACAGGTGATAATTGTAACTGAGAGATGTTAGTGGAATATTCCTCTCTTCATTCAGCAAGTATTTGCAGAAAACAATAACAGATAATAAAATTAAATATTGACTCTGACAGTGGGATATCTTTCTTCTCTAGTTGTGATGAGACCCAGTATGTGGCTCTGGCCCAGTCCTGTGAAAACACAGCGGTGCAGGCGCTGCAGGCCGAAGATGCCTGCCAGAAGTTAACTCAGCTAAAGGGCTTCTTCCAGCCGTGCCACGGCCTGCTGGATCCCCGACCCTTCTACCAGTCCTGCTACCTGGACGGCTGCTATAATCACCGTAAGGCTCAGGTCTGTGGCTCGCTGGCTGCCTACGCCGAGGCCTGCCGCTCTATGGGCACCCTCACCACCAAGTGGATCACCCAGGAGAACTGCTGTAAGGGCGCCGCGAGGCACCAGCCTCTCTCAGCCACATGGCATACACACATGACACTGAAAGTCTCTGTACAGGAAATCATGTTTTTTAAAGCTACAACTTAAACAGTGACTGATTTCAATACCCTCTGTGTAGGAATCTAGCACTGCAATGCTGGTAATGTAGTTAACACTTCATTCATTCTTTCATACACTGTAATGCAACAAAACCAAATAATAAGACCAATACGTAAAGCTTTCAAATATTTCTTTATTCATTTTTTTGCAGTAGTGTTACAAATCTCAGAAAGTTTGTGCAAATTTAGGTAACTGACTCAGTTTAGCTTTGTTTGCTAGCTTCCTAGCAGCAGGCTAATTTAAAGTAACTTCAGTACATTGCCTACAGGTAACGTGAATATTCCACTCTATTAATATTGCCACTTTCCCTTTTACCGTTGTATTATATTGCATTCTGTATTTTCTAAATATAGAACTGAACTGATTAACTAGCAGTGAAATTATTGGATCTTATTAAAGTTAATCATTAATTAGTCTATTAAGATTAAGACTGTATTGAGTTTTTAAAGGTGCCATGTTGGCCTCTACTGTGGCCACCAGATTGTGTTTCCTCACCAAACACTTGGTTATTTTTTAGTTTTGGCATAAGATTTAAAATAAGAGTTAGGCCTATTGTGTTTTTGGACAAACTCTAATTTTTACTACAAATAACAGACAAAGTACTCCACTCTTTCACTTTTGCTTCTTTTAACATTCTTTCTTTTTTCTCTCTCTCTCTCTAACAACCAGCACCACTTCCACAAAAGTTATCCTATCAAAAGCGTATCCTATATGTACTGTATGTTTAATGAAGCCTGGTGTGTGACAGCTAACATTGTGTGTGGACCTGTCTTTAGCAGAATGGATCTACGACCCCTGTGCAGGAGAGATCTGCACAAACTTCACCTGCGAGCTGGAGAACGGAGGCGATCTGTGTGGCTGTCCTGAGTTACCCACCAGCACTGGAGGTGAGCGCTTCGTATTGCACCAAGGTCATATCATCCACCCCCAGCTTTAATCCTGTCTGTTTCAGTATACTGTAAATGATACTAATATATTATTGCTGGCATACCCATAGGCCTGAGTTTAGTGGAATTGTGTAGATCCTATAGTTAAAGGTAACATTGAATATTTTAAGCATTACCTTCCTTAACATCTGTTGCATTTTCCTGGTGCCTTGTTCTTCATATGTAGCCTGGCTCCAGACCAGATCTATTAAAAATGCAGACAGACGGTGCATCCTGGTAGCCTGCTGGTTGGGATGTGTGCCAAATATTCACAGTGACTACAGTTCAATTCCAACTATGCACCTTTGTTGCAAAAAAATAAAACGGCAACCGAGCAAGTTCTTGTAAATTGACTTACAGAAGTAACTCTTGAACTTTGATCATCATGAAAAATGATTAGTATAACGTCTCCTAGCAACTGCTATCACATCTGCAGGATAGATACATCAGTCAATACTGATCAATACTGATACTGGAGGTAAAAGTGAAAACAAAATACCCAGCCCCTCCCAGATTGTTGATGCTGGATCTTTAATAAAAACAAAATTAAAAAAAGAACTTTAAATGTTATAAAATTATTCGTATCAATAACCACATTGAACATTATAAGCTTCTAATATTCACAAATAATCTAAAATTTATCTTAAATGTTCCTCTATAGGTTTTTGGTAATTGATCAGTTACCTCTAGTCTAAAACCCATACACACTGTGTCACTTATTTTTACTGAATCCATACATTTGAACTTGTTTGTACATGTTAAAATTTACAAAAGATGCTTTTCCATAATATTTCATTTCAAATATTTCAGATATTTTGTTTATGTAAGATCCCCCTTTTTTTCCACAAAAAGAATCCCACCACATTTCTACAAATTGTTCAGCAGTTTAATGTCAAGTAGAAGCTACATATGTAAAATAATCAGTTTAACATGTATTCAGTGTCTGTCTGTTTCTGGCAGGTGATGATGACGTTATCCAGGCAGAGGTGACCTGTAAGCATGCTCAGATGGAGGTTTCTATCTCCAAGTGTAAGCTCTTCCAGCTGGGCTTTGAACGGGAAGACGTCAGGATCAACGACGAGCACTGCAATGGCATCGAGGGAGAGGACTTCATCTCCTTCCACATCAACAACACTAAAGGACACTGCGGCTCCATCGTTCAGGTCAGTGAACTAACTTATTAATTCATGGTCGTCCTTGCTATTTTAGTGTTGACAGTGCTGATTGCTTTCCAGCTTTCTAGCCTTTTTCATGTTGTTTCTGTGCCCCATTTGGTTTCTTAACTGCTTACCAGTCTTATCCATAATAACCTCAAGAAGTGCACTCATGTTTCTTTTTTTACTTCAGACATTCTTGCATTTTTTAAAGGTGCTACAGTATTATTCATTAAAGTAACTTTTGCTAGTATCGTCTCACCATGGCATATTACATGATGTCCCACTTTGTTAAATTTGGAAACATTTACTTTGTTTTTCAAGGCTAGAAGTTTCCCTGTGCTTCTAATCCTCATGCTAAAATATGCTAAGCTAGTTTGAATATGTCCTAAACCTATCTCTGTTCAAAGCACAATTTATATCAAACTAAAGAAATAGTTCAACTTTTTGCTTTTGTTTTTTTTTAAATAAAATAAGGGCAAACTCCTGGTCTGAAGTAGAAAAAATATAGCTACCAGCACCTCTAAAGCTTATCACTTTGTATCTCATTGGTTTAATCCATACACAAAATATATTTCATGGTATGTTACATGCCTAGGCTATAGCAGCCTATGCTATAGCCCCAGACGCTATAGCTGTCTATATATATCTGTTTGCAGAAGAAACAAACAAAATACGTGTTAATCAGTCAGCTTCAGAAGTTTTAGTGGGCATTATTTAACTTTAGACAGAACCAGGCTAACTGTTTACCCATGCTTACAATATTTATGCTAAGCTAGGCTAACCATGCCCGACTCCAGCTCTGAACTTAACGCAGAGACATGAGACTGATATCAATTTTCTCATCAAACTCTCAGAAAGAAAGTAAATAAAAGAGTGTATTATCAAAGCATAATTGTTTTCAAGTATCTTTGCTTCTTTGTTATCTCTGTGACAGTCGAATGGCACCCACATTATGTACAAAAACACTGTGTGGATAGAGAGTGTGAACAACACCGGGAACGTTATCACCAGAGACAGAACCATCAATGTGGAGTTTTCCTGCGCCTACGAACTGGACCTGAAGATCTCACTGGAGACTGTCCTCAAACCCATGCTCAGGTCAGACGTCCACCTCAATGTTAGAGAAAAGAAAAAAGGATTATTAGTAGTATGTTTCCTTTAAATAACAACTGGCTACTTTCCCATCCTCCTTTTCATGCTGCCTTTCTTTCTCCACCATCCTCCAGTGTGATTAACCTCACCCTACCAACCCAGGAAGGAAACTTCATCACCAAGATGGCTCTATACAAGAACTCCTCGTACCGGCATCCGTACAGGGAGGGGGAAGTGGTGCTCAGTACGCGGGACATTCTCTTTGTGGGCGTCTTTGTGGAAGGGGCAGATGAAAACCAGCTCATCCTCATAGTAAACATGTGCTGGGCCACGCCGTCCCGCCACAGCAGTGACCGACTCCGCTATATCATCATAGAGAGAGGGTAGGCTGGAGGATTTTACTGTCTTGGACCAGCACACACACAGACACACACACACACATGCAGAATTTTCTCCTGCTGCAACTATCAATTTAAATGATTGATTAATCTGTCTGGGTTTTTTTTAACATAATTGTTAAGCCTATAAATTCTATAGAAAATAGTGGAAACTGCAGAATCCAAGTTGACGTCTTCAGATTGCTTGTTTTGTCTTAACCAACAATCCAAAAGCCAAAGATATTTGACTTCAGAGCTAATTAATATCTTTTTTAATAAAGAAGTGTCCAAATTCTTTGATTTCAACTTCTTATATAAACACTTTCTTTATCTTCACTATTTGGTTCTCTCCAGGTGCCCAAATATTAAGGACAACACTATCGGCATGGCAGAGAATGGTGTATCACTCACCTGTCGCTTCCACGTGACTGTCTTCAAGTTCATCGGGGATTACGATGAGGTCCACCTCCACTGTGACGTTACCCTGTGTGACTCAGAAACAAACGCCTGTAAAGTGGTGAGAAATTTAAAAAAAAAAAAAAAAAAAAAAAGCCCTTCATCTTAAATCAAAGTGGTGATGAAACATGTCTGCTGTGTTATAACGCATCTGTGTTGAACATCCAGAACTGTCCACACAAGAGAAGAATGTACTCCGAGGACGGTGACCATAGAGAGCACATATTGAGTGTGGGACCCATCAGAAGAAGAGGTAAGTATGGTCTTACTTAAATGAAATGAATAAATCCAAAATCTTTTCCAGCACTTTTCAAACTTATTCTTTTTCATGACTCGCTCCTGATGTGTCTTCAGAAGCAGACTGGTGTGAGGAGGGGAATGGAGGCTGTGAGCAGATCTGTACCAGTAAGAGGACCGGTCCAGTCTGCAGCTGTGTGACTGGGATGCTGCAACGAGACAGGAAAAGCTGCCGAAGTGAGTACACGCACATCTGTATGTGGCACATCGGGTTTAACTAGTGTTACAATAACTGTCCAGACTGAACGCACAGCATTTTCTGCACAGTTCCCAGTATCCAGTAAAGATGCTAATATGTTATCTATACAAACTAAAACTGCAACGATTAGTCGATTAATTGCTTAGTCAATTGTCAGAGAATTGATTGGCAACTATTTTGATAACTGAATAATTGTTTTGGGCGTTTTTTGAAGCAGCATGGCCCAAAAAATGACTGGTTTCAGCTTTTTAAATGGGGTGATTCAATGCTTTTCTTTGTCAAACATGATAGTAAACTGAATATCTGTATAGTGTTGGTTGGATAAAACAAGACATTTGAAGACATCAACTTTGACTCTAGGGAATTATAATAAGCACTTTTCACTATATTAGATGATTAATCAAGAAAAATAATCAGCAGATTAATTGATAATTAAAAAATCCTTAGTTGCAGCCCTAATGCAAACCAAGTAATACTACAAAAACTGCATCCTCAGTAATTATTTCTTCTTTTCCCAGCTGTGAGCTCGAGCTGCAGCCTTACACCTGTGGTTCCTCTGCTGAGCGTCAGCGCTGTGATCTCCGTGCTCCTGGCTCGTCTTCATACTCCTCTCCTCTCCTAACACCCAGTGAGCACACATCAAACACAGAAAAAAAAGACTTGAAGATGCACAAAGTATCAGCATTGATTAGCCATTAGATCAGCTGCGTTCCAGTCAGAAAATCTAGACAGAATATACTGTACATCCACAAATCTTTGAGTCCACATATTACTGATGCAACTGAAGCTACGTCACTCAACAATTAAAATGTAAGTCAAGACATAAGGTTTAAAAAGTTCCTCTAATTCATAATTTGTATCAAAATTGTTTAATAATTGGCTTGAAATGATGCTGATGCTGGATGCAGACGGTCTCTGCTCCACTTCACCTCCGCCTCCTTCATTATTTACATACAGCGGGACGCCTCCTCTTGTGATTCATGTGATTATAACATCTTTTGAAATATTCTGAGGGTTTTTTTGCTTGTAGAAAAATGAGTGCATTGCCACAGTGTCTTTTTTTTTTTTATATATATACCACTGGATGGCGCCAAAAAAAAGAAGACAATCTATACAAATTGGGTTTCAGCTATGGTAAAGGACAACAACAAATTTCAATTTATATTAAATCAGGTTTTGCTTGCTGTAATCATTCCTCCTGTTCATACTGGCCATTATGAGATCCCTTATAAGGAAACTAACACCATTTGGTTAAGGTTAAGGAAAGAAGATGGTTAAATAACCAAACATTTAAAGTTGCAAGTGAACAAGAAGATATGAACCCAGATATCCATTCAGCCTCCACAAACTGGAATTATGCTTCTCTGGAGAGTCACTTAAGAGACGTTTGCATGGCTAATTGTTTTATAACCTGATGTGTTGTGGACATGGAAAGTGTTCACTAACAGAGACATCTTTGGAGAAGCACAATTCCAGCTTGACTTTACACCTCTACGAACAACACATTACATTCTGGTTTTCAGCTGAACGTTGCCACTGAATTTAAATCACTAACACAGAATAATAAACATAAATCTTGTGTTGTAAAATGATAATAAATGAATCTTGAATCTTGAATCTTGAATCTTGAATAATTGGTAGGAGGAGACAGGGTAACGTTTTCCATAAAATGACACCTGGTATCAATAAGCATTCTCGTTCTTTCAGCACTGCCGGCATTGTGGTTGGATCTCCATATGCAAATTAAATGGGTGGAGTTGCTGCATTTCAGGAGGATGAAGGTCACATGGCAGCTAAAGACATCTGTGTGCTGCTTCTTTTCAGTAGGCTACTAATGTTACATATAGAGCTCAGGTACCCCCATTGGTCATGTGACCCTATATTGCATATTGTAGCAGTACCTTGAGCATCTCCTGAACTGAAGCTGCTGTATGGGCTTTTTGCTGAGGAAGGGATGTGTCTGTAGCTTTTATTTTACATTTTTTTGATCGTTTAAAAGCTGTTTTTTTTATTATTATTGGACCTGTTGATAGCACAGAGACAGACAAGAATCAAGAAAAGAGAGAGAAAGAAATGAGTAAGGTGTGTAACAAAGGTCAATGGCCAGCCACGAAATACGTATGCTGCAGCCACATGACGCGTGTCTCAACCACAAGAACGGCCCGTCTTTAACTTTTTGATGGGCAGCTAAAGAAGAGAGCAGGAATAGACACAGTTAGGTAACTTTTCAACTATTCAACTTGCTTAAAATTTTATATTTGGTAGATTCTTTTCTTATTTTACTTTAAGGTGAAGTGTGGAGGGATTTAGGATTTAGTGGCATCTAGCAGGGATTGAATACCCCTTCCTTTGAAGCGTGAAGGAGAATCTACAGTACAGACGCTCATGAAATGAAAAAGTTCCCTTCTGAGCTACTGTAGAAACATGGCGGTGCAACATGGCAGGCTCTCTGGAAGAGGACCTGCTCCCTATGTAGATATAAAGAGCTCATTCTAAGGTAACAAAAAACTCAACAATTCTTAGTTTCAGGTGATTATACACTAATGAAAACATACTTATGAATATTTTATTCAATTTCTGACAATAGATCCCCCTCCATCTTACACACTGGTCCATGTGGCTGAGATCCAATCACAATGTGAACTGCAGCACCTCCAGATCTCCTATAATTCCTATTACAACTTGCATTTACTGATTCATTTACATGTTTTTACTCATCCAGCTGAGATATTCAGTAACAGATTGCATGTTAATACCAGGTATCCTGCTCTGAAAGTGTCTGGAATTAAAATATTAATTCCCTGACTGTCTGTTTGACGGTTTTAACCATGTTTTTACGTTCTATTTGACCACCAGACCAACTACTGTAATTTCAGTATTTATTACTCTAAAGCAATAAACTCGTTATCAGCTTGTGGCAATAAACACACAATGGATTATATACTGTATGTATAAGACTCTGTGACAGGATTATAAATCAAAATGCAGCGGTTGGCCTACATTTATCCTGGATGTCAAAGTGAGGTTTATGAATTGAGTATTTATGTGTGAGAAGCTTGTGAAATGTATACTCTTTTAAATAAATATTACATTACAAGTCATTTCTATATAAATCAGTTATAATGTTGTCATTGCATTGATCTCTAACACTCCTGTCATGAATACTGATTGATCCTGAACACCAGTTTAGGATGGACATGTGAGGACATAATAATGAGTAGGTGGTCCCTGGTCAATGTTTTTTTTTTATTTGGCACCCTATAAATGTTGATATGTCACCACACCTCTTGTGTAAACCTTAATTGTTTTACTGAAGCCAGCTGAAATTCATTCAGTAACTAGCCGTGTTTCATAGGGAGGCCTGTTTGGCTGCCTTCTATGTACAAATGTACAGTCCTTGGTGGTTTATGTGATGACTTTTATTTTCAAATAATCAGTTTCTTTTTTTTTTTTTTTGAATGTTTTAAAACGTGACCAAAAGATGTTTTATTCTTTGAGAGCAGCACCGCCCTACCTTTTAATAAATGAAGAAGTTCTCAAAGTCAGTGTGAGTCAAGTTTATTTGATGCTTTATTTCGCTTGGGAAATAAATGATTATAAATATCACATGTTCAGTTGTATTGCAACACACCAAACAGAGCACTTTTTGTATGACATGTAACGTTATTTTAAAAAATGAAATGGATCCAAAACTGTTGCCATGTTTTAAGAATTGACAGGGAGTCAACTTTGCTGTCTCCTAGCAACGCAGTTTGGTATCATTCAGATCACACACCTTGTGATTGTGTTTGATTAATTACTGAGTTGCAAACATCAATTTAAGTCAATTCTTTCTACGTTGAAACATACGGTTGAACGTGTGCCTTCCAAGTGTTTAACTTATGAACACTGTCATCATCCATCAGCTATTAGTGACATCTATCAGTGGCTGAATGATGAATGAAAGAGTAAGTGAGAAAGAAAGTGGGTTAAACTGCAATGTTCAAACAAAGTAAGTAAATATACAAAACAATAACTTATAATTTACATGTAATTAATTACCTTGAAGGTGTCGTAGTTCTCAGGCCTCCTTTATTAGTCAATGCCTTTTCAAGAGATAAACATGGCCACTTCACACCTCACAAGAATTAATAGGCCAATATATGAAATAACAATGGGTTCATTTTTTCTTTCACTATTTATAGATAGTTTTTTCTTACAAATCTAAAATTTATAAACACCTGGACTTTATGTTATATCTAATTCATTGTCCAAATTTCACAGATGTTTAAACCTTACAAACTTCATATCTTTATAATTAGTCGCTATTCCAAATTTTGAAGCACAAATGTATTTTTCATCTATCTATATCTTATTAGTCATCAATAAATAAGTGATTTATCCTTCATCCATGTTTCAGAAAGCAGGGAGTGTTTTCTTTAGATTTGACACTATTCCTTTATCATGTTATCTAAGAGAATATAACAGCCATAATTATTTCTATTTATTTTATAGAAAGTGAATTATACAACATTTTTAAATGGTAGGTTTCATTATAATCATTAAAACCTTCAATCAACACTGCCCACAAACCACATGCCCCCCTTTTCTGTCAACTGTGCACAGTGAACTCTGCATTGAATGTATTAGTCATGAAACAAAACAACTAACTAGTTTGCACATTTCAAACAAATAAAACTGCAAAAAAAAAAACATTTTTATAGTCCTTTTTTTGCTGTGCATAAGTTGCATCTCACTTTCTTTTGTCCCCTTGTGACAACTAACTGTGAGACTGCATATTGATGAGGGTAAGGTTCGGACCACTGTGGCCGCCGTGGCTGCTGTGGCTGGCGTGTGGGAAGATGGCCTTTTCTCCTTTTTCTCTTTGTTGTCCTCCTCTTCTAATACTTTCTCTTCAACTCACTGTCTCCTGTCATCTTGGAATAACAGATCTGCCAAATCACTCCTTCCACTCCACCAAATCAGTGAAACAGGGGCTCAGATACTTTTTATAGTCCCATGAAAGCTGCAGTCCACTATAAGGAGGACTATGTTGGGCAAGCACTTGGTTACCTGGGAATTGATGGGTCTGTTTTGTCACTTTGTATAGGCTTATTTGCAGGTGCAGATGCCCACCTGGCAAATGTTGCAATATGGTGGGAACACAACAGAAATACACAGACATGCCAATTTATAATTTCACTGTTTTAAGATTCCACATAACCACTCTTTACCTTGAGTTGACTTTAAGATCCCAGTTAGGTCAAATTTGACCTGGAATACCTTCTATGTAAAAATATTATATATACCAGCTGCACAAAAATAAATAATTTTGTCATTGAGAACATTTTTAATGCTTTAAAATGTCAAATAGGTCAACCTTGACCCGAACGGTATGTAAGGGTTAAGAACCTTGCAACCTTGCCTTAAATAAGCTTGTGTGACTGAATCATAAAGAGACTTTGACCGGGTTTTGTTACAGGCCACATTAACAACTCCACACACCATGTGACTTTAGCTCCATGAATACACAAGACAAACTGAACAAAAAAAAAAAAGAACAAGAAGGACAAAGACAAGCAAGGAGTCAGAGATGTAAGTTCTTACAAATAAGAAATCTGAACTTATTTTGATGCATTTGCACAAAATGAAAATGTTCTGAATGTCAATTTCATTTCTGATGTTTCAAATATTGAAGATTAACAATACAAGTTATTAATAAGAAAACCCCATACAATAATAAATGAACTATTAATTGAATAGATAGCTATGAATTGGCAGGACAATCACACAAAATACAAAATGCCTGCCAAGGACAGGTTGACCCAGTAGATACTGAAGGTAAACCTTCCTACTGATAAGACTTTAGGTGGATAAATGTAGTGGAAGGTGAGCAGGGCGTTTAAAATCAAAAGCTTAAATATGGAAAATATCTTTTTTCAGCTGAGTTATATTCAGCAACAATGTAGTATTGTACCTTTACAGAAGCAGGACATGCTGGGACATGTTTCTCAACTCATTTCAACCCATTCAGGCATGTTCTGTCCTATGTGGAGCAGCCAGAACGTCTGATTATTTAAATACCATTCAAATGTGTTCTGTTGACATGTTGGTACTGAAAACACAGCTCAAGTACAAGATGGCCTCTTGTTCTCATTTTCTACCCCTTTGTCATGAATGTTTACCCTGTTATGTGTCTATGGTTACATAAGTTTGTAGGAGTGTGTATTTATGGGTGTGTGTGTGTGTGTGTGCGTGCGTGTGTGTGTGTGGTCCAGGTATTCCTCACATTGTGGGGACGTAAGTCTGTTTACACAGTCATGTTGTGGGGACAAAGAGCAAGTCCCCTTAATGTAAACCATTAATTTTAGGGTGAAGACTTGGTTCAAAGTTAAGGTAAAACTGCATTAGTTGCTGTTCTGTTCGGACCACAATCAACATAGGTTTCCCTGCCTTTTTTTGTAGCTTATTGTACCATGGTGATGATGATGATGATGATGATGATTCACTCCTCTTTCGTAAAGGTAATTGAGTGACTCACTGTAAACTAAAAGGGACTTAATAGAAAAGGAATCCCTGAGTTTGCTGAGTACACCCAAAGGTATTCTTTCATTGACATGCATTTGTGTACAGTTATTGCCCCAGGGATGAAGTGTATGTTTGCATGTGTCTTAATGAAGGGACGGGCTTTGTTGAAGTGGAGGGTGTGTGTTTGAAGTTGCATTTGTTGTAATTGTTTGAGAGAACTAGAAACAGAAAGTTTCTCGCTGGCTGAAGACAGTAGCAACCTCAAACCTCTATGTCTGCATAATAATTCATTTTCATTGACATGCATGTTCTCTGTTTTTGTTACATAACAGCACATTCAGAGGTGATTATTAACAATAGTTCTTATCATGGAGCGTACTGTACAGAGCTGATATCTGGATCATATCTCTATTATCCTAATTTTATATGGGTGAATATCTTTTTTGATATGAGTGATTCAATAAAGTCTCACAGTTATGTTAAAGCAAAAAGCAACGATGGGCAAATGGTTTGTACCCCTGGGAACATGAATGAGTCCAGGACACTGTCTGTCTATGTGAGATATTGTGTGTGCAGTGTTGACATTTTAGCTAGAAAGCTAATTGAATGTCCAAATTGTCAGGGGATCATCCTCTGGGTAGCATGAATGTGCTGGGTATATTTGATACTAATCTGCCCATTACAAGTTAAGGCCCTGTGTGTATAATTTGTATGTAATTCCAGCATCTTTCGGATTATTCCGATGATGTAAATCTGGACAATGCCATTAAAAAAGGTGCAGTCTGCGTGTTGCTTTCAGGCCTTTATTCTCAGTTTTCTATAAAATATTACACCATAGTAGTTAGCTTTACTATTTCTTGTGTATAAGTAGAATTCTTGGTCTGATGGTGGTGCTTCCAGAAAGGTTAGGGGGTCGTCAAAATTACTATGGATTAGGAACCCTTATTGAATGTTCAAAGTGAAGTGGGTTCATCCTGTGGGAATGATGAATATCAAGAGTGACTTTTACAAAAAATCCAGCCATTAGCTTCTTCTCTGTTGGAAGGTAAGAGTTCCCATCACTTTGGACACCAGAGGATGAAACATATTCATTCTGTTGACCCGTCGTTAAATATCTCAACAACTATTGGAAAAACTATTGCCATGGCATCATACTGTACTTTTGTTTATAACCAAATATGTGTAAAACTGATGACATTTTCATCAGCGTGTCAGATATACTTTTAGCTAAGTGCCCATTAGCAAATATTAGCATGGTTACACACTAAAGTAAGATGGTGAACATGGTAAACGTTATACCTGGTAAACATCAATATGTGAGCATTGCCATTGTCAGGTACAGTATCGGAGAGCTTCAAGCATGGCTGTAGACTCTTAGTCTTGTTTTCAGATACCTTGTGATGTTCAAGGAGACATTTTGAGATGATTGCAGCAGTACAAGAAGGTTCGATGTGTTGTCAGTCTGGCCAGTACTTTACCAGTGACCCAAATAACCAATTCTTGACTGACCATCCTTAGTCTCACTGCTATTGATAGCTTACATGGTTGAACATAGGAAGAAAAAGTCAAACTTCATCAGCATGAAATCAAAAAAACAGGAGATTACTTTCTCACAAAATCCTAACAGTCAAACCAATGACCAATGACAGAAGGTGCCAAGAACGAAGGAAACCAAATATTTTACAGATTATCTCCTTAATTCACCAACTTCAAGGCAATCGCATAAACTAGTTCCTTCTGACGCAACCAACCTGGAATGAGATCTCATAAAAAAGTCTGTCTTGTCGAACTTGAAGTGAGAATCAGCCGTGAGTGGAACGTGATCAAGTTAACAGGTCACATTCTTCTTCTGTGCGTGTGGGTGGTAATTATAGGGTTTGTAGAAAGGGATTTCCTCACCAAGTGTTAAGATATGAGTACTGTTTGAAATGTTCCCTTGCTGACGCATTGTATGCACATTAATTGTTTCCATTAATTGTTAACAATTGTTTGCAATGGGAAGCAGCCAAGTGCGAATGGGATTGTGTTTTCAATGTAATGGCCCACTATCCTGTTACTGGTCAGACTGACATAAAATGTTCTGTTAAAGGATCTCGTGCAGAGCATGAATTGATCTACTTACAAGTACTGTGTATGTGTATCCAAAGCCTGATATATCTTATTCCTCTGCGCTGTAGCATAGTTACGCCACAAAGAGTTTGGGCATGTTAGTTTGTTTAGAAAGGGCTCCAAAGACTAATAACAGTGATCACGTTTTTAGTCTCCAGAGATTAGTTCTTTGTAATGCAGATGCCACTGGATATGATTGAAAATCTGATTGCTGTTATTAGTCTTTAGTGCTGACTCTAAACAAACTAATGTGATTGTGGTGAAGGAACATGTCATCCAGTACAGCGCTGTGGCTTACGGGCTTATATTTTTAATAGTTTTTTGGACAGAAATGGATGTCTATGGCACACAGGAACAAGATATAACAGGCTTTGAATCCACACATGGTACTTTTAAGTAGATCAGTTTATTGTTTGTTTGGTTCTGCACATGAGATTTGTTGACAATAAGAAAAATATAGAAAATCACCAGCCATAACCTTTAATATTCTCAATCTCCTAAGGACAGATCCTGATGTTTTTCGTGACTACCCGGCCTTTCTTCCACAGTCAGGCCACAAGTTCCTCTTGCAGACCAGAAATATTTAAATATAATGGGATGACTGCCTTGTGTAATGCTCCCAAGGGGAATGAACACTTTTGATTTTATCATGTTTAATTGTTTAGCTCCGTATGTTGTTCATTTCCTTCACCAGATGCTAAGACCATTAGTTGTGACATAATGTCTGTGATTAAAAGAAACAGTTTCACCCTCCTTATATGCAATAATTAGTATAGTATAAAACCTGATTCATTTGCTGACTATGATGTGTTACGTGAGTCTGAAAGACTTTGCTCAGTGATTCTCTCTTATAGCAAGAAGATTAAGGTGAATGTAGATGGTTGAAGGTTTACAAGGCAGCAATAAAGCTTTTTTTTTTTTTTTTTTTTTTTTTTTTTCAGTGCTACAGTTAAGGACACATAGTGGAAAGCAATCAAGCTTCTTATCAGGCTCTGAGTTCTTTCTGTGTCAAGTTAATAAGTCAGAGGCACAGTCAAAGATCAAAGTCAAGGTAAGAAACTTCCTCCAGCTGAGGTTTTAGAAAAAAGGAATCAAGCTGATGAAAGATTTATATTCTGCCAACACATGAAATCTTTTGTGCCTTTTTTTTAAATCTATCACAGACAAAAGTAACAAACCGTAAAGGTTGCACCACTTTCTTAAAAGCATATTATCGACGAAATATAAATGTTTTTGAAATTTTAGTGGAATTAATGATTAAAAAAACAAAACATGCAACAGCCACCTTTATTAATTTGATGCAGTTGCTAGAGAGTTTAACATATTCTTGAAACACAATGATACTGCTCACATAATCCCTCAGTTCTTTGTGCTATTTCTCCATTATGAACACTGATATGCTGACTGAAGTGCTGACTGAGCAAACCCAAGCCACTTGTGTCCTTGACACAAAACCAGCTCCATAAAGTATATCATTATCTGTCTGGGCAGCATGTATTGTACAATTAATTCAATACTGAAAGGATGCTACTAAACCTGCAGAGTAAAATCATTTTAACACTAGTATTCTTTCAGCTACAACAGATAGACAGATAATCACAAAGATTTCTTCAGAAGACGTGTTTTGCTATCAAACCTCCTCCTTCTCAACTCCAACTACCCAAATCTCAGATAAAAACAAATGTCACACACTTTTGCTTACTAGAAAGACAAAATATGATGAGTATTGAAACACGCAGCTGCAGGAGCAGATTGTAGCAAAGAAAATGCACATTAATCAAGTGTTTTCATTGCTGGGTCAGTTTAATAGATACTGTCTGAATACGCTGCTGCATTAATGCTATGACTTGTAAATGTGGGCCTAATTTTAACCACTTTATGTACTGCTGAGTTGCTTAATCTCTGATAATACATTATTTCATCATTCATTTGTTGATTATTCTATCTTTTGTATTAATAATCTGAATCTGCAAAGCAACTGGTAGCTGTCAGAAAAATGGATTGGAGTAAAAAGTACAATATTTTCCTCTGAAATGTAGCACATTCTTAATTACATGTACTTGTTTACATGACATGTAACCACAAACTGTTGACTGTTAGTGTAAAAGTATCAGAGAAAACCCACCAGTGATAATGAAGAACCCATTTAGTCTACTCTAAAAAGATTAAATTAAAATCAGTAGAGCAGTAACTCTCTTTTTAGTGCGGTTAATCCTAAAACAAGCGAAGAGTGAAAAGAAATTTTTAGCAATTTTCACAGCTTTTTTGTCTTTTGCAACTCTGCTGTGTGAGAGGTTTGTGTGCAAACATAACAAACATGTTCTTGAAACCACCTCTTCAAAGAAAAAGATTTTTAAAAAAGTGCTTCCTGAGTATAACATTTTGACAACAAATCTTCCCCACCAGTGTTAATGTTTTTTAGATTGATTTTAATTCAAAAGAACTGGCAAGAAACCATATATGTCATATTCTAAAAACCAAAATTAACTTAAATTAAAATCAGGAGGCCAGTGACCCCCTTGCATGTGCTTTAGCCCTGCAGTCCTAAAACCTAATATTAATGCAACCAAGTCATTTGAGTATTACATAACAGCTTCTTCTCGCTCTGCTCCGTAGGAATTTCAATGTTTCCTACAGCACCTGAAGGCATCAGCTGTCTTCTCTGGGTGGGAGGGGGCGTTCACTGCACGCAGTAAAAACTCCAACACAGAGATCACCTCCGTTATTCTCTAATACAGGAAGGTTGAGTGCGGGAGCGTTAGAGACTGAAAGCCTCCAGATACAGAAAAAAAATACGATAAGCGATTTATTTCCTATCGACAACATTCTCAGTAAAGAGCCTGTCAGTGGGTGACAATACCGTCCTGGTGTCGGACAGCATTCAACAGCGCTAACATGCCGTCTCTGCGACACTCCTACACGGTGACGGTACCGGAGGAACCGGCCGCTTTACCCGTTGACAAACCCGAGCTGCGGCGCAAGAGTCCGTCGTTGTCCCGGTCCATGCTGGTGTCCACATTCATGGGTCTGATCATCAACCAGGCCAAGGTGAGTCTATATGAACCACCACCGCACACCTGCTTCTGTCTGTCTCACCTGTCTGTGAAAGCATCCTCCTCTTACTGACACCTTTACATCCTCTTTAACTTTCTAAAAAAAAGAAACCATTATTTTCTGGCTGCCTCACAGAGTTTATAAAGTTCTTATGTGCTTTTTTTTTCTTTTACTTTGTACCACAGATATATTTTAGGGCTGCAACAGCCTTAAAATGAAACCATTTAGCTTTGCTGAATTGTCAAGTATTTTCTTTTAACATTAAAAATTTAAACCATATGATGGGGGTTTGAATGTTTTGATTTCAGTAAGGGCAAAATTGTGCATATTTACTTCTTAATAAAGGAGAAAAATAATGAAAGTATGTTCTATGTTCATATAAGTGCTATGACCACTCAAAAATAAAGGTTTTTCTATGCAAAAATGATAAACAATGATTCATATCCATGGAAACATAATGGAGATGCTTGAGGAAAGTTTAAAAAAACAAAAAAGACAGCATTAAATACATGCTGGTGACTTTGAAGTCCTTACAGTTGAATGAAAACTGTGAAAAAGGGCAGATGAATGCACTAAAATGTCTTTGTGTGCAGCCTTTTTAAAATCAGTCTTCTACATCTTACTCAACTTTGAAACCATATGCAAGGCAAAACAGAGCTTTTGTGGAGGGCCAAATCTGATTTCTGGGCTCTTATCAGCCCCGAAGTGGAGAACAACTAAGCTGTAAGCACACAGAACACATGAAGGAACACAATGCAGCAGAGTTAAGAAGAACAGCAGCATCGAAATAACTGCTCAAGTGGGACATTAGTTGCGTAATAGGAAGGAGCGTTGCTGATAAGGAACGTATCCAGACTGATGCCTTTATCATCTGCACAGGACATTCTGTTAATACACTGAGATGCCCACAGCCTGCACATATTTGTGTCCATGGTGGTTTGAGGTGTTTACAGTAGTGTGAATTCACTTCACGTCCTCGACCTTGTTAGTGCTATAGGGGATATTATTGGTCTCCAAGGAGGATCTGTGCTCTCACTGGTGTTATGCCCCGGTGTTGTGGAAAGATGGAAATATGATTGTACTAGCTTTTCTTTGTGTAGCTGAGTTGTATTTACTCATTTTAGGTCACACTAACACAGCTGCAATGTTTAGTTGGCAGAAAAATAAAAGACAACTATTTTGATTTTTTTTTTTTTTTTTTTTTAAAGCAAAAACACAAAATTTTCAGTTTTTGCAGCTTCTCAAATGTGAGAATTTGAACTTCTTCTTTGTCATTCATGACAATAAACTGAATATCTGGATTTTGGGCTGCTGATCAGACAAAACAGGATAATTGAATACGTCTCTTTGAGATTTATAATCGGCATTTCTCTCTATTTTGTGACATTTATAGACAAAACAATTAATCAATAATGAAAATAATCATTAGTTGCAGCTGTTCAATGCTACTCCTCGTTTCTCCACTTTGATCCAGAGTGAAATAACTCAACAAAACTGCTGGATAGATTTGTCCAGACATTCATGATCCCCAGAGGATGATTCCTAATGACTTTCAATTTGTCCAATATTTTGGTTTATTATAAAATATCAGCCTCAACTGTACTTTGAGTTTTAGGGCTTATAAGCATATCTTATCATAACACTCCAAACTGACAATGAACATAGTAAATATTTTACTGTACCTACTAAATATCAGCATTTTGTCTTTGCGAGCATGTTAGCATGCTGACGTTAGCATTCATCTCAGAGCACCACTAAGTACAGCATGTATGGCTGTAGTGTTGTCATGATGTGCATCAGGCTGTAATTTTTGTCATCTTTCCACAAGGATCAGTAGAGAAAAGAAGACTTTTTGTTTTTTTAGATGTAGAGTATAATAAGTATCATCAGTATTATTTACTCTGCTTTGTACAGTTTCAGGAAAGTACTCATATTTCTACTTGAGTATTATATTTTGGACTGTTCCCAACCATGCTGTCATGTAGCACAGATTTATGTTTATACTGTTTCCAAGGGAGTGGCAAAGCTGGCACCATGTGTATGCAGGAGTGTTGCTTGTTTCGTCACATGTTATATGGCCTTGACTAGGCATGCATAGCTGGTTTAGGACATTTCGTTCTCTGGCTCTGTCTCTCTATCTCTCTCTCTCTGAAGTCATGCCAACAAGTGGAGAGCGTTCTTGCTCAGAGCTCAGCGATTACGTGAATGCATCGCTTCCTCGGGTTTTTTAGTCAGGTTTTTTAAATCACAAGCCACCTGCTGAGTGTGCTGAGCCCCGCTGGTCAGTACTCAGCGGAGCAACGTAGCAGACTGGGAATCAAACCATATGGTCACCTTCAAACACTGTAGAGACGAAAAAGGAAAAAAATAAATAGATGACATGTAAGCCAAACAGGCTGTTGAAAAGCTCATCATGAGGCACTACATCTCTCCACTCTCCTGGATGCACTAAATCATGTGCTAAATAGACTTCTTTTGAACTAAAACCTGTTCAGAGTTACTTGAAAATGTCTTTTTTGTGCAGTGTGAGCAATTTTTTTTATCCAAATACAAACTCTCTGCTTAGCTCTGTGCTTTAAATCACACCTTGTATCTCCAAATCTGACCACTGTAGCAAAAATTTAATGCATTTACTAAGATAATTAAGTAGGTAGTATACTTTTTTTTTTGCAGATATATGTTGATTTTATCCAACAACAGCAAAAGAAGAAAGAAAGACACAGTAGATTTCAAAAGTAGTAGAATTAATAACCAAAAACTCTACTATATATATATATATTTATATATATATGATATACAAGTGGCTGCTCGCTTTACAGTGATGGATACACACCAGTCCATATTTACATTTGTTCCTTTATTTATGCTTTCGTCAGTGTGCCGCTACCTTGACGAAGGTATTTCCACATGGAGCTGCTCAGCCGTCAGCAGAGGCGTTGATGCGTAACTGTGCTGACTTGCTCGGTGTCATCATGTTACTCTGTTACTATGTTCCCTCATTCAGGAAGAGCTACCAGTCACAAGCCGATATGTCACATGTTTAAACTCAGCATCGCTACACGTACACGCAGGGGGTGTTTATAGAGTAAAATCTATTCATCACAATTATTCAACTCACTCTTTTTTAAAGAAGCAGTATTAAGAGTTTTCTCATACTTTGTCCAAAGCTTATGCAGTGAAACATCTCTGCAACAGGTGACTAGATTTGGACCAGGATGTCATTTGAGGATAATATTTCTTGTTTTTGCTCAACATCAAGCATTGGTAGCTAAATATTCTATCAACAATAGGACAAAGGGAACATTAAAAACTGCTTGAAAATCATTGAATTATTGTTTTTGTACATTTTCTGAATCTTTTTTTAAGGTTCCAGTTGCGGCACCGCCAAATATGAAGCCTTTACTTTACCCGAGACCTGTTTATGTATTCATTTTTGCACAGGTAGAGGGATCAGGAATAGATTTTAAAGCTGCAACTAACGGTTATTTTCATTATTGATTAATCTGTTGACTATTTACCTGAATAATCTGTTAGTTTTTTGGTCTTTAAAATGTCTGAAAATGGTCAAATAAATATCAGTCACTGTTTCCCAGAGGCCAAGGTGACCTCCTCAAATGTCTTCTTTTGTTCCAACCAACAATCCACAACCTATACTACACTTGTGATTGTTCTGGCATTTCGTGGTCGTACATAGATCCGCTGTCTCAATCTAAAAGTAACTCTATCATCGGATGTGCATCAGTGTGAGCCTACAGATGATTAACACTTCACTACATGTGACAACAGATGTGTTGGAAACTAAACCAGCTGATCTGTTACTCGTGCAGTGATGTGAAACTCTTCACACAAACACTTGACGCTGCCGCCGCCACCGCTGCCACCGCCGCCACCACGTCCTGTCCTGTTGATTCTCAGTAGAGTCTTTCTCCTCGGCCCGCATCACATGCTCGTGTGATGTCACCGTGGTTGGTGGGCTCATCGGTGCAAACGTAGAGGTCAGGAATGTGACATTTCATCAAAGCATGTGGAAGCATGTAGCTGGTATCCACGGTACAGTGCTGCAACGCTGCCAACAATGTGACCATCAAGTGTTGTGCGTCAGATGAGTGCTACGCAGCCCTTCGAGGCTTCGGTCACACTTGAGAAATGTAACAGGGTTGCTATCATAAAGCTGTTTCCATCGTACTGAGACTGAATGCAGGCTGAAGTGTTTCTCTGTTGCGATGTATATCCTCTACACAAAAACCTCAATGTATATGAGCACTTTTAGAAAACTGCTGCATGTGTCTCTTCATCGATTCATTGTAGTTGCTGTTTTCAGCTTCTTCTTTATTGCATTTCTTTGTCTTTCAAACATTAGAAATCGAACATCTTGGACTGTTGGTCGGACAAAATAAGACATTTAAAGTCTATTGTCTTTTGACTTTTTTCTGACTCTACGTAGATCAAACGACTAATCTAGAAAGTCCTTGGCAGATTAATCGATATTGAAAATAATCGCTAGCTGCAGTCCTACTTGATGATGAGTTTAAATCAGGCTTATAGTAACTCAATAATTGAATTTATCCTTTTAAGGGCCCAGTTTTGCCTATAAAAATCCCACTTCCAGCTTATCTTGGCTCAGACATCAACCCACATACTGTATCTCCATACGGGTCCACTTGTAGCCCGCTATGACGCAATCATAAGCCCAAAGTAGAAACAAAAAAAAAAAAACTTTTTAGCAGATCTCGGCCCCTTTACTGACCCTCCATTGACAGACACATATGTGGAGCCAACTGAAACATCTTTATGTCAGTCCCATGGTCAAAAAATGACTGAAAAAAATAAAGTTAAAAAGTTTGTAGCATTTGTAGCATTCTCACATCTTTCCCTCAGAACTTCAGTCATTGAATAATAAATCAAATGTTTCTGCAGGCCGTTTAAAATTTGAATATGGTATCTGTTAAACTTATCATGCCCCAAACAAATCTCTCTTTCTCCTCTTTAAGCAGAACAAGAGTCCTCAAGGCTTGGTGGGACTGAGGAACCTGGGAAACACAGTAAGTGCTTTCACTTCTCTTTGTGGTCTAATGTATGTCAAAACTGAGACCATCAGATGAGTCTGGAACTTTTATTGAATAAAAATTCCTGTGGTTTTCTCTGTCTTGTTCTGTTTTCCCAGTGTTTCATGAACTCTATCCTACAATGTCTGAGTAACACTCCAGATCTCAGAGACTACTGTCTGAGAAACATCCACCGCACAGACCTCGACAGCAGCTGCAGGACTAACGCTGCTCTTATGGAAGGTAGGACAAGCCTCTGAGCTAGTTAGCTGCATAATGAGGAACACTGTAGACGTGTTTAATGTGCTGTCAATGTTCATTCATTTTATGGTTCAGCAGTATGTCACACATTGTTAGCTTGTATATATTTATACTCCCCAGTTCCCTAAACTATACATTGCTGTGGAGCTCTAACATCAGCACTAAACATCTGACAACTTTATTCCCTGATTATTAAAAGTCAGACTTTCACGGGGCAGAAAACACCAGAACAAAATGATCATGATCAGATCACATTATACTCTAATTATAGCAGGATTTGTGCTTGCATCAGACTGATTCACTCCTTCAGGGTTTTTTAGAGGGTGTGTCTGCACAGTATGTTCTCACTTGTTACTACTGTAACTCCATGTGTGAATAACCTCAGAATATCCTTATTTTCTCTTTCTTTTAGCACATAAATTCACTATTTTTTATACCAGAACTTTTTATTTTCTCTATAATTAGCACAAAAGAGTTACCTCATCAGGTTTTTTATATGAATTTTTGCTGATAAAAACTGTGAGAAGCAGTTTAAAGTCCTGGGAAAGTTGATCCCAAGATCAAGAATGAACTTCTATGCCCAAAACATATAAGTATAGTATAAGTCAGGATAAGGTTTTTGTTATGTTTTTCTTTTGTTACTCTACCATTAAAAAACCTCCACACATAGACCACTTGTTTTCATACATATCAGGCTTCAATTATAGTGTTTATTTTCATTCAAATAAGTACAAAAGAGGATGTTTTCATGTCATCAATAAGGGGTTAAAGTTCCCTTTAAAAGAAAATAGAATACATAGAATTTTGTGCTCTCGAGCAATTTTGTAAAAGACATTGGTGGAAACAAAAACATCTTCTATTTTGAGGATTAAGGTCTTATTCTTTCTGTCTTTCTCTCTCTCTCTCTTTGCTATCTCAGAGTTTGCTAAGCTGACTCAGAACCTGTGGACCTCTGTGAACAACGAGGCCATCAGTCCCTCTGATTTCAAGAGCCAGATCCAGAGATACGCTCCCAAATTTGTGGGCTGCAAGTAAGTCTTCCCTCACTGTAACTATAATAACTAAATGTAGCCACAAAAAAAAAAAAAACAGCAGTTGACAGAAATGTATTAGTTATATAATGAAATAATAAATCAGCTTTCGTTCTGCAGTCAGCAGGACGCCCAGGAGTTTCTGCGCTTCTTATTGGACGGTCTCCATAATGAGGTGAACAGAGTGACGGTGCGACCTAAGGTGTCTGTCGAGGACTTTGACCACCTCACGTAAGTTGGCATACCACCTCTTTACCACCTCTCACCTCTGCCCCCAATAAGTCACTCATGAACTGCCATATCACTGACACCTTTCACTTAAAAAAAAAAAACACTGCTACATATCTGATCGAGCTGTAAAAACTGTATAATTACTTATAGTTTTAAGTAATTAGCTTTAAGATTTTGTAGTTATATGGCCAATGCTGAAATCCTGTACCATCAGTACTTGAAATTATTTATTTTCTCAAACTACAATGTCAAGGATTATTTTTTTTTGATGACATCTGAGATTTATTCTTAAAAAAACCCCCACATATTTCAGTTTTCCCCATTACCTCACTGTTGTAAGGTTTACCTTGAGCTATACTTTATGGTTTTCCTTCGCAGGGATGACGAGAAAGGCAAACGGATGTGGAATATGTATTTGGAGAGAGAGGACAGTAAAGTAGTGGGTAAGTGATATTTGAGCTATACCGTAGCTTCAGCCATCCTTGAACGTATATGTGTATTAAATGTTACTCTCCATCTCGTGTTTGTGCCTGTAGATCTGTTTGTCGGACAGCTGAAAAGCTCTCTGACCTGCACTGTCTGTGGCTTCCGCTCCACTGTGTTTGATCCATTCTGGGACCTGTCAGTACCTATTGTACAGGTCAGTACACACACACACACACACACACACACACACTTTGCAAAGGTTTTTCACATTATGGAAATTGGCCATAAAGATGATTATTTTGCACTGGAGTCTTTGACCATTACATACAGTTTATTATCTGATTTCACTTCCAAATTGCGTAAACTTTTGCTTCCTGTCTTTACATTTTTTCTTTTTATGTGCTTAAAAGTAATCTCCTCATATTTTGACCAACTCAGAAAGACACCATGGGTAAAAGGACATGATTAGTCTTCATGTATTTTGCTGTTTTCTGACTGGGCTTGCTCTGTGTCTCTGCAGAAGAGCTCAGGAGAGGTGACTCTCAAAGACTGCCTTCGACTCTTCACAAAGGAAGATGTGTTGGATGGAGAAGAGAGACCGGTAAGAAGCCTCACATAACACCACGCTCCACATTCCCTTATGAAGATGATATATGGATTATACAGCAGCAGCATCTCATTGACTTATCTGTGTTTGTCACTCTCTCTCTCTCTCAGACATGCAACAGGTGCAAAGACAGAAGGAAATGCACCAAAAGATTCAGCATCGAGAAGTTCCCACAGATTCTTGTGCTTCGTATCCTTTTTTTTTCCACTTTTGACATCAGCTGCATCTTTTGTATATTGTTCACAGCATGCACAAGCAACAAGCTTGTGAACATAGTTCAGCATCCAGCAGCTGCACAGCCAAATATTTTTCTCAGGAGTAGGTAGAGACCAAAACAGAGCTAAGAGGAGAGTGAATACTGGACTTAAACTCATCAGGTGGCCAGACAAATGAATGCTAATGTCACTCTGTGTCTGCAACTTTTTGCTAAGATGTCAGCCACAATAATTTAATAAGGCATTAATATGTCAGTGTCATGTTTTTAGTTTGTTCTGCTGCCCCCAAGTGGCTAACAAGAGAATAGAGTAGGCAGCATTTTCATGTTTGAGGTGGTCCATGTGGTGCTACTGTAAGTCTAACTACTCTATATACCATAGCAATGCATCATATTTAGCAAGCATCAAACTGTAAGTGTCACATGTAAAACCTCTGAAGTGAATAGTAAAGTAAGACGGTCAAGTAGTTTTAATATTAGGGCCACAATTAACAATTGTTTTCATTATCAGTTAATCTGGCAATTATTTTCTCTTTTTTGTTTGGTCTATGATTTTTTTTTTAAGTGAAAATTGTGAACACATTTGCACTTCAAGTACAATAAGTTGGCTCCTTGACTCAGTGTTCCTCTCAGACCTGAAGCGTTTCTCAGACTCGAACATCCGAGCAAGCAAACTCTCCACTTATGTCAACTTTCCTCTCAAAGAGCTGGACCTGCGGGAGTTTGGAACCTCAGAGAACGGCGGTGAGTATTCGCCGACGACGACGCGCTGTCACCAGAAGAGAGGAGGACAAACAGTCATGTACTTTCCAAGATCAGCTGGATTTTGACAGTGTTGTCTCTCCCTGCAGAGCGTGCTGTGTATAACCTGTATGCAGTATCCAACCACTCGGGGAACGCTTTGGGAGGCCATTACACGGCCTACTGCAGGAACCCGGGGCTGGGGGAGTGGTACAGCTACAACGACTCCAGGTAACAACTCTCATATCTATACATCATGCAGTATCATCTCATACAACTACTTATCGGGTTAAGAGAAGGCTATATATGCCTACTGTCAAGATAAAGTGACCTCATTCTAGATATATAAAGGTGGCGTCATCAACTTGTTGGCCTAATTTACTGATGGCAAATTAAATGTGTAGATTGGGTGTACGTGCCCGCGGTTTTAAGATAATTTCAGTGCCAATATTCAGGGGTCAAAGTAGCGAAGCTAAGTTATTGTTTAGTGTTAGTTGCTGTTAGTGACAGCTATGTTGTCCTGATAGTCATACCCTGTAAGGTTACCTGTTTAAATCAGCCTGGCACCAAGGTGTTTGCATCCTCCTATTTCTGCCCATCATCAAAAAATTGTATAATACATGTATGTCAAATTATGTGCTTATTATGCAGCCATATTTCATTTTAAAGACATCTTAAAAACCCGAGTGCAAGCATTTGTTCTATAAAAAATAATGCTTCAGTGTTACAATCACCTTATGTACCATTTGTTCTGTGCAGGGTGAGCCCAATGTCTTCCAGCCAAGTTCGCAGCAACAACGCCTATGTTCTCTTCTACGAGTTGGCCGCCTCCCCTCACAGCAAATATCAGACATGTCGACTCTAGATGCTGCAGAGGACTGATAAGCTGTCCTATCTTGGGTCTAGGAATGGAGTCCGTGGAGTCGCACTGCCTGCTGGAAGAGAGCTCCATCTAGTGGAGAGAGTCCTGCCATTACAGACTGTGAATATGGAGCACAGAGACATGTTGCTAAGAAAAACACCCTCTGACCTTCAACTCAGTGTGTTTTTTTGTTGTTGTTTTTTTAGGTTAGAGGGTGGTTTTGAAGGCACACTTTAAGCTGGGACTGACACTGGGAACAAAAGAGTAGAAATTCAGCTCCAGGCACAGCTGCGAGTCAAATTTAAAATGCTTTTTTTGTAGAATAAGAGGCACTCTTCATAGTATTTAGTAAAACTATATTTTTTAGTTTATTTTCACTCACAAAAAGAGACATTTTTCATAGCTGTTCCTGGACCTAAATTTATATCCTTCCTTGTCACTCGAGTGGATATTTTTTCTTTTTTTTTATGCACTTTAAACATGGACTATTAACCTTAAGGACATTATTATATTATGTGAGAACATTACTTGAAAATGTCTCAAACACTGACTGCAAGTTATAATTTATTCTGTTCAATACGATGCTGGTAATTGAAAATGCATATACCGTGTGTCATTTAAAGCCTTATGTTTTCCTGTAAAAGCAATAGAAATCCGGTAACAGAGAGAGGATACTTTATGTCAAAGCACATTTTATTTTTGTACAGTATTTATAGGCAACACAGTGAATGTACCTACTGTGGCAAAGCCAGACATACCAAAGCAGCTGTGTAAGATATGCAACAATACTTCTACCAGGAATAATGTAGTATATAAATGATTAAAATTCAGTGTTAACTTACACTGCATCATGTGTTTATTTTATATTCAACCCATTTATTTAGGCTGCCATATGGTTACTGTTTTCATGATTGTAATGGCAATAAAAAGAACTGTATTTTTTATGCATTGTTAACCGTTCAACTCATGTATAATGTATAAAACAAACCATAGAATACCGCAGTGATACTTAAAAGTATAAGGCTGCTGTTATTCTTATTATAAATCGCATAAAAAAAGACCAAAACCAACAATGTGTTAGTCCATCTCTCAATGCTTCCCTGCTTAAGACATAAATCTTTAGCAGCCTCCAATGGGGACTATTTTCAGCACCAGATTAATAAACATACAAGAATGCTGCACTATTGAACTAGTGAGTATTTACTACAGCAGGTTGGTGTATGTGGGATTGACTCAAAATAAACTACTGGCTGGTGTTCATGGTAATAAAGGAACATGTTACCCTGTGCAACGGTGTGGCTCACTGATGTGTTTTTAATCATTTTTGGACAACAAAGGAGCTCTATGGAGGACTAAGAGGACTAAGCTATAGCAGGATTTGGACATACAGACAATTCAGTTCAATTCAATACCACTTTATTTCTCCATATAGGGGCAATTGTATAAAAAAAGAGAAATATAGATATTGCCAGTCTTTCAAGTTGCATTAACTGCAAGCTGCAAACACAACATCGATATATCATCATCTTATAAAGGTGGTAAACGTATTTACACATCCAGCAGACACAGAGCGACATAAGTATTCATTCAGAGCCGCGTTTCTGGCCACTTGATAAATGTAAGTCCAATATTCACTCTGCTCCTTGCTCTGGTTTGGTCTCTACTGGTCTTCTCCTGGGGGAAATATCTGTTTTTTTAGTTACTATATTCACCAGCTAGCCACTAACTCTGTCTGTCAGCTGGTTCATCATAAGGTTTTTACAGATGACGCTATTACCTGCAGGGTTGACTTGTGCAAAGTTTCAAGCTGAAAAAGACAGAACAAAGAGTTAAAATAGACTAAAAAGCTCCCTAGAGATGAGCAGGGCTGCAGAGTTGGTGATATTTCTCTGTGAGTTTGTCACTACCAGCCATCATTTTCACATTAAACAAGTTCATTTGATAATACTGATCATGATATGAATATAAAAAGATATTGCAGCTTTAAGTTGTAGTGGTTGTAAGGCTTAACAAGGGATTTAGTGAGTCCTAATGTACACGTTCTTTGATAAAGTTATGCAACCTGACACTGAATAATGTAATGGCATCACATTGTTGCAATACAAAGAAACTGCAGCTTAATAAAGGGGCACAACCCATTTCACTGATGGTGTATTAACATCAATCAATCAATCAATCAATTTTTATTTATATGGCGTCAAATCAGTCATCTCAGGGCATTTTTCACATACAGCAGGTCAAGACCGCACTATTTACAGAAACCTAACAATGCCTCCATGAGCAAGCACTTGGCGACAGCGGAAAGGAAGACAAGTAGAAAACTCAGAACCCGGCTCTTTGTGCCATCTGCTTTGACCGGTTGAGTTTAGAGAGAAAGTATTGTATTTTACTGTTAGACGGTAAAAAAAACCCTTAAACCATATACCACTATTTCAGTTCATCAAACACTAAAAATGTGTTAGTTCCCTTCTTCAGTAGAGTCTGCTTCGTCTGCATTGAAATCAAGCACAGGTCAATGAGTGTGCGCCGCCTGCTGCGAACTTCCAGGCTAAATGAGCAGATTGTGGTCACATCGGGTTTATGTCAGAAACACCTTTGACCCACATAAAAACAAGGCCACCAGACAGAGGAGCTTGTTTCCTGCTGAACCCACCAGAGGGAGCTGTATGCAGCGGTACTCTCTCATAAGGTGTGAGTGTATAATTATGTGTAGACAGACGAAGGCTTTTAAGAACTGATGCTGATAATTTGGTAGTAGTAGTAGACAAAAACTGATATTTAAACCTAATAGGTAGGTTTAAAATATCCTTATGTAATCTTTTTTTTAAATTTCTATTCTCTCAGAACCCCCCAGTGTGCAATATTTCTTGAGGATTATTATCCTTGTCAGCCCCTGAAACAGCCCAAGGACCCTCATTATGTGCTAAAACTCTCCATTTAAACTAATGTGAGTTGTTGAACCACTATTATTATCTGTTTAACAAGAAGAAGAATACTCAGAAGCATGAGGTCAGAATGAAAGTTAAAAAAAAAACACCACCTGGTTAATATTTGATATTTAAAAAAGCGTACATACTGGCCCTGTATATCAAGCCACCTCCCCCATTTTTCTTCTCTTTCCCTTCTGAGTTAACTCTCATCCTTGAGCCACTGAGCTTGTTAACGCCTAAGGGGAAAGAAATCTGTGTGTGTGTGTGTGTGTGTGTTTGTTTGTGCATGTGTGTGTGTGTGATTAGGTTTCTGGGGCTTAGACAGATGATCTGTTTGTGTCGAGGCCATTTTGTGAGTAGAAAAGTTATCGGAGCAAGGCTGAGTGTTGTTGCAGCTGTAACACTAACTGGGCCTCTCCAACAACACTGAGATAGTTTAGATACACACAGTAAATGTGATCTGACAGTGGGATAATCAAGGCTGTGAGCATATCAGGCAGATTTTTTATTAATTTTTTTCAGTTTATTATAATAATGAAGGGTTCAATTGATTAAAATTTTGACATGTCACAGTTGGAAAAGCACAAGTGTAAATAATAAAATTAAAGTCACCCGTCTACTCAATTCAGTTACATCTTCAGTTGGTTGGTTGACCTTCACTGTGCAAAGTTTGACCCTAGAAGGCCGTTTTCACATTCATCGGCTAAAAGTGAGAGTTTGTCTGTGCACTTACCTACATAAGTGTGATATGGAAATTTGAAGCCTCCAGCACACAGAAACACGTAAACATTTGAAATGAAATATATTTGCATATTCATAGATTCTGGATTTTTATGACAGAGAGGGAAAATATGTAATTTTAAGGATTTCCAACAAGCTAATTGAACTTTTTTTTGTGGAAAAACCATATTACACACACATTTATTCAAGAAAGAGTATTTTTTATACATTTTAAAACATGTTTGGAGGAGATCTTTAATGAACTTCTGCTGCTCAGCTGCACTAAAAAGCTCCTATCTGTGAGACTATGCTTTGTTTGCCTCATCATATGAGTGCTAATCCATTCATATTGCTTTTTAAAACATCAGAGTGCACTGATAATATATTTTAAAGCAGATATATTCCATGTTATATGTACAATGGATCACATGACATATACTCAGGTGAAAGGGGTTGTCCCTATACTATCACCCGCAACTTTACTTTTGGTTCACACTCACCACCTTAATCAGACACATTTACAGCTGCGGCAGCCAGCTGTACACCGCCTGCCCATCAACAAATGGCAGCCACACAAAGTCAGCGACTAACAGATGAACATAGTGGAGCATTTAGCTGCGAAAGAGAAATTCTGTTTGGGTTACGTCAAAATGGGATATCAGTAAAATAATATCTTGGGATTGATTATGTGGATATTTTTCATCATTATAAACTCATCAGAGGTGAGATAAAGAGAGATGAACACGTACACAAATATGTGGTTCATTTATTACCCTGGTTGTAAGGATACAACCTGTATACATTTACGTATATACATATTTACATAATACATAAATACATAATACGTGTTAAGTATAAGCACACTCACTCATAAACTCTTATGAGACACTATTCATTCAAAAGTTCCTGATTAGTCAAGCAAATCATATATTATAATACAAAAAAAAACATCATCTCTACTTCAATTAAATTTTCATTTTGTTTTCATATTTGCAAATACACACAAATAGGACACTCCCCTCCCCCAACATGCACACACACACACACACACATGCACACATGCATATCCCCCTGGCTCCCATGCGCACCATATGGACTGATCACACAGCTCAGGGTATTAACATCACGTCATTTTCCTGCATGAGAGCAGCAGTGTTGTTTTCGTTGTAGTTACCAAGGGCTCCCTATATTGACACTTCCATAGCTAATGGCCCACCATAAAACCCTGGAGGCCTCAGGTGTTCTAAAGTCCACTTCAAAGTGTAACCCTGTCCCTGATATGATGGGAAATGGTCAATCACCTAAAGGAATTGCGCCAAAATAGAAAAAAGTCATTTCTAGATTTTATGTAATACATGCATGTTTTTGTCAGATGTCATTTAACTGCAGGCCACAGAAGAAACACCAAATACCAATTTTAGACTATTAAATTAATTAATTAATTGGGTATTATGTGAATTATAATGACTTGAAATTATAGCACTGAACTGAATCACTCATGATAGTGTATCAGTATATTACATCCAACATCTCCGACAAATGGGTCTTTTATGGCAAGTTGTATTCTACTGGTCCCCTTCCTTTGGTTTATAGCAGCTGTTGGAATGTATATTAGTCTCTAACAAATTAATCATTATATTTTTTATTATATTTTTCCCATCATTACATTGTGCAGTAAAGATTGACTCACTACCCAATATTAAAGGTACTACATGTGGTAAAGCTAGTTAAAAATTAATCAAAGCTCCAATTTAATCTAATCTAATCATTTTTTTACATTAACAGTAATCCAAATGACATGTAATGTGAAAAAGGTTGTTGTTACAAACCCACAGTTATTTATCAACCTTTTTTTACCTCAAATGTATGGTTCAGTCTCACCAGGCTGTGATAAACCTGGTTAAACTGGTTTATTATCTGCTCAGAATCAAATGGCTGACAAATTTATTGACTCAAGAGAACCATATTGTCAACGTGTACTATGATGCAAGAGGAATTAGGTTTCATTTCTCTGGTGTCAGTGCTAGCTGTTGAGTAACTGAGGAAGAATATTGAGGATATAGCAAACTAGTTAGAGTTTAGCTTAAAAGCCAAAATGTGAATGAGTGGACTTCTTCAGGTGGACAACACACATAATTAATGCTAATATTTCTTTGTTTCTGATGAATGTACGGTATATGGGCAATTGTTTTTGTAAGGACTTTATTAGTTTAATGACTTTAGTTTCAACAAGTTATAGTAACCTCAAGAGTTCAAAAACAGTACAAGCTAACCCTAAACGCTAAAACGTTAGCATGTGTAATGTACCTGAAAACATAATATTGCTAATTGACCATTTATATAGAATAATTTCTACAACCATTTAAACTTATTTTCATGTAATACCCTCTATGTTAAAGGACCTAAACCACAAGGTTGCTAGTTGTTTTCTAGACCAGTGGCTCCCAACCTTTATGGCTTGTGACCCTGAAAATGAAGTCTACTTGTGATCCCTTTAACCTAGTAGCACCTACTGGTTACCACTACTTCAACCACAGACTGGAAATGTTCTTTTTGAATATTTTTAGAGGGAATGTACAAGTAAATAAACATTATTAGGTTCAACAGAAATTATTAATTACTGCTTTTCTTTCGAGTAAATTATTATGTGATGCCTCAGGTTCGTCGTTACCTTTTGTAGTTCTAGATGATCAAATAATGAATGCGTTTGCTTCTTCACATCCAACAAAGTGTAAGTATGGCTTCTTTGTCTTCTTCTTGTTTTTGCTTCTGCTGTAAATAGCTCACTGTTTTCTTATCAATAGCCAGATTATTATGGATCCCATTGCTCTTCTTGGCAAGACACAGCCTGCGTAGCATTCAAGCGCTAGGATTGGCCAGACGTCCCTGCTCGCACTGCAAGCCTGCTATTTCCTAACTGTATCTTCAGTGGGTGTCTGGTCTCTAAGCTCCTTGTCATCCCAGCCAGTCCCTATATACAACAGATTATCAGCATCCAGCTTGAATCAACCCAACTCATGCTCACAAGTCTGTCCGTAACTTGAGTGTCATGACTGATAACTAACCTTTAAGGTTCATGTGGCCTCAGTCACTCGGTCGTGTCGGTTTGCCCTGTAAAGCATCAGAAAGATCAGACCCTACCTGTCTGAGCCTGCAGTGCAATTCCTGGTACAGGCTCTCATAATATCAGGTATTGATGACTGCCATTCCTTACTGGCAGGCCTCCCCGCATGTACCTCCGCAAATGATCCAGAACGCAGCAGCATGTCTGGTCTTCAACTAGCCCAAAACAGCACATGACACCATGCCATTCATATCCCTCCACTGTCAAAAATTCTGACACGCGCTTAGAAAACAGCAACTAAAACAGCTCCTCTCGCTAGCTAGCTTGTAAACAGAACCCCTAGTTATATGATGATTGTAGGTACCAATAAATTTAAGATCTTACATTTAATCCTTAACAGACAAAGTCAGGCAAATAATCTTTGGTGCAGAGGTGTCCCGACATTTTACATGACTTTCCAAGAATCCATCATAGCTAAGGAACAAGAGTCAAATTGCTAATTTTAATAGAAATAAACATTAAAGAACATCATGACTTTTGAAATATATTTAAGATTCAGTACAAAAAATAGTCCAATAGTACTGTGAAGGTTGTGGAGGAATTTTCAAGTTTATTTTATTTACAAAAATTATGCCTGTGTATGTGTTACTATTTTACCTAGATCATGATGAATTGTTCCTGTCTTGTTCTGCAATTCTGCAACATCAGCAGACTCATCAGTTGAGGTTAAAGGAAGTTCAGCATTATATTTGCAATGAGATAGAAGAAAAGAACTGTAACGCCCAATTAAGGTGTATAAAACCGTGTTGTAAGCGCTTCCGCTGGGAGCCTTTTTCTTTGTAACCTCATCCTGCGTGTTGCACTGCGAAACGCCCCTTCTTGTACAAGAAAACAAATTCTTGATATTTGGCTCCGGTCTCTATTTTTTAAAATTATTATAAAGAAATTATTTTGATATATAGCAATATATATATAAAATATATATAAAAATGTTTGCAAAGTGCTTAATATATACATATATGAAATATACATATACATGAATACATGACATATACACACACACATACAAGCATAAAGAGAAATGATGTTGGGAAAATAAAGCGAAATTAAATAGAAACAGGTTTAAACACAATTTAAAACCCAAAAAATCAGATAGAAACAAATCAGATAGAACCAAACTTCTTTCTCATAAAGGGTAGAGAACATTTTAGCTTTTTTTTGTTTGTTTTGTTTTTTAATTCTCTTCCTTTTTAATTCTAGTCCTAAAGGATTGTACTGGAAAAGACAAAAACCCTACAGGAGTTTTTGATAAGGGTTACCCACCTCCCTATGCCCCAGTTCCCCGCACAAAACTAACATGTTTTGAAACTAACTACAGATGTCAGGCCTCCCACTCAAAGATAAGACAGCAAACACAGCCAGCTCTCCAAATATTAGTGACAAAGCAATTCCTACAGTACCCAAAAATGTAAAAATCACATGACTGTATAAAATTACCCAGCACTGATTATAACAATTATCATGTTTATTCCTCGGTAACAACAAATTTTAGCTTTGTTGATGATACTGATCAGTGTTACCATGGCAATCCATGCCTTCTAGTTAACAGTTTAATAGTGAAAGATACAGTTATTGATCAATACCTCCATGCCGCAAACAAGCAGAGTCCATTTAGTTCTGCTCAGGCCTAAAACACTACATGGGGAACAAAATAAACATCATGATGATCTCTTTCTCTTATGTAGTCATTATACCTGGCAATGAATTTGATTGGAATATATATGGTATGGATCTGTTTGCAGTCTGACTCTGTCCCTATCTGTCATTCTCCACCAGTCCATCAGAGACCCTCAGCTTCTTCCCTGTGATGTTAAGTCTGGACAGAGTGGACAATGGACAGATAAGATAGTATCGTATTGCTTATTGTGGTTAACTTTTGTCTTGACATTAAAGTATATATACATGTGAGCATACAGACCTTAAGTAATGCTTCAAAATTAATACTCACATGATGCAGAATGAGTTTGTTTGTTTGCTATATGTTTTGGACACCAGGAGTTTGCATGTCTTAGTTAGTATCTTGCAGCACATTTAGCTCTGTACAGTAGCTCAGTGTGTTTTGTTTGCATTTGGCTTGCTAACATTTGGAGATTTCTTGAGCCTAACTGTGTTTTCTGAGTTTTGGTTTTCTGTTTGCTTTCCTCTTTTGTTTCCTGCACTCCTCCGCGGCACATTTTGTTCCCTCCACACCTGTCCTGCATTGTGCTTGTTAGCCATGCCTTGTTCCCTGTGTTCTTCCCAGCCTATCAGCACCCAGCCTGCCCCTTTGTCTTGTCACCTGTTCCTTGCTGTCTGATTAGTTTAGTTTGTATTTAAGTCCCAGTTTACGGTTCAGTCTTGTTGGATTAATAAATATATTCTTCAGTTCCTTGAGCCTGCCGAGTCTCTGCATTTAGGTCCGCCTGTTCTGCAATGTCATGACAATATACAGTAACAATAAATACCCTATGATTTCTAATAAGCATCATCAATATTTGTAGATCAGCATACATTATCAATAAGATGAAGTAATAATATCAGCATTTAATTGCTGACTCATTTATAGCAACATTATGTTAAATTTTGACAAGTTACCACAATTTTAGACAGTCAATATCAAACTTTATTGCTCAGTCTTTACTGATGTTCACTGACCTGACAATAGGACAAAAAGTTCTTATGTCAACAACCAATTTAAGACTTTAATCCTGTCTTATTTTCATGACGTACGTACACATATTATATTGTATCCTCATTACGCTCATAAAACAACTTAGGTTTACAGGGATGTACTTACATAGTAAACAGCTGGACTTCACCCTGTGAGCCTGAACTATTGTTATATTGTATAATGAAGATGTAATGTGATGTCACAGAAGCCAATTGAAAGCAAGGTGTGAACATTTATTGAAATATTTTATTCATATATTTTAAAATATGTATTAAATATAGTGATTTGAAAACTTTTTCTCAAAGAAAATACAAAATTTTGGTTCAAAAGCCCTTAGCAAAAACTTCTTGCTTAAGAACAATTCCTGTCAGTTGCCAACTATGTAACTCATATATATCATTTCTGAAATGCATCAAGCACTGCTTTTACATACAAACACATTTTCTGAGGGATTTTAGTGCATACAATGAATTGGTTTTGCAATATTTGAGCAGTGGTTAATAATATTTACAGTGTTTGATACAATAAGCGGTTTTGTTTGAGTTCAGTGGGGGAAAAAATGGGCCACAGTTCAACTTCCATAGAATATAGTTATTATTTTCAAAAAGTGCAACCAAGAAAGTGCATCTTACAGTATATATTTTTATCATTGGCACAGTGTCACTGAAGTCTGATGACAGGAATTGCACACATCACGTACTGCCATCATAAAAAAATTGCTTACATAATCTATCTCGTTAATGTTTAACAGACAACTCAAAGAGTGAACATTAACACTAAGAGAAATTTGTTTTCACACACTCCTGGTTACATTTATTCCATTAGACAAGAAGTTTCCATTCTTCTCCAAACAAAAAGTACACTTATATATATCATGTATACATTAAGTCACAGACTCTGCTAATTAAACATAACATAACTTAACATCCCCAAGAAAACAAGTTGTAAAATACATTTTCGATCATCTAAGGATTATTTCCTGATTTGTAGCCAGACAATTAAAATAGCAAGGTAAAAATTATTTTAATGTCTTCCTCTTGGCCCATGATGTCATCTGTATTCTGGATATGGGCCTTTCAGACAATATAACTTTTTCACTGTCCAGTTAGCAGGGTCAAAATTGAATCTGTTTGACCTTCAGATCCTTTCTTCTGTTAGATTCTCCCAGTGTACTTCAGTGCACCAAAGACACCACCACCTGAAAAAAAATAGGTACATGTTTGTTTGTTTGTTTGTTTTTAAAAAAAAAAAAAAAAAAAAAAAGGAGTTTGAAGCATTCTGAACTGTTTTGGGTGTTTTAATTATTCTTCGATTTGTCTTTTTAATGTGTGAATGTATAACATAAAACATGGATAAACTAAGCATGTAACGCCCCATTGAGAATCAGCTGTGATGTCATTACATTTATTCTATTTTTATTTTTTTCTTCATGCAAATTTTCTTTGCATTATCATTTCACTGCTAGTTTGGATGTGTTTGTGTGCAACTTCACAGCAACATCCATTGTTCAGGTGGACAGCTGATTTATATGGAAGCCCATTACAACCAGGAAATTACAAAAAATGGTCAGTCAAATTTATGAAATACTAAATCAAAAATGATGTCTTACTTGGTCAAAATGATCCTATAACAGGTCAAAAATTATGAGATAGTCAGTCAGAATTTTGACTTATTAAGAAAAATTATGATTTACTTAAAAAAAAATAGGATGTAAGTAAAAAAAAAAAAAAAAAAAAAGATACAATAATTAGTTTTTTGAATTGGAAATCTTAAATGTTTTGAGTAGCATCTAAATATCATAATTCTGATTGCTCTACTTTTCTGATGGGCCTCCACAGCTTTAAACCAGTGAGGGATCTTAATATTTTGCTGCTACAACCTGAGCTCTGCTTAACATTACAGTCCATTGGTAGATTTCAACAGCAAGATTTGCATCAATGCGCATGCAATAAAGGAGCAGTGGCGCCAAGAAAACCTCTCTTGTCCTCTTGCCCCCCCCGCCCCCCCCTTTGTCCAGTTATCATATCTCCAGTGTGTTCTTGTTAATGGATAACAGGATAATGTTTATTGAGGAAGTAGAAATGAGGTGTTACGTAAAAAGTGTGCTCGTGTATTGTTCTCACCTATAGCGGCCACCCCAGCGAGACTGCCGATGGTAATACCGGCAATGGCCCCAGGTGAAAGCTCGTCTGATGGCGCAGGCGCAGGGGAAGTAGTGGTGGATCCACCAGTTGTGGTGGTTGTGGTGGGACTGCCGGTTGTGGTCATGGTGGATCCGCCGGTTGTGGTCGCGGGTGATGCGGTGGTTTTGGTCGTGGTTGGTGCGGCGGTTGTGGTCGCGGATGATGCGGTTGTGGTCGCGGGTGGTGCGGTGGTTGTGGTCGTGGTTGGTGCGGTGGTTGTGGTCGTGGTTGGTGCTGTGGTTGTGGGCGCGGGCGGTGTGGCGGTTGTGGTCGTGGTTGGTGCGGTGGGTGGTACTTCAGTTCGGGGTTGGACATTGGGGGCGCCGGTACACAGAGCTACTGTATTAATAAAAGCAAAAAGACAAAAGAAAACGGTTTATGAACAATTATTAAACATTTTCCAAAAAACACATAAAAAATTTGCATTAAATCCTCTAAAATATTTAGACTACTACACAACTACTGACTTCCTCTAAACTTTGACTTTGTAAAATCTTATTAGAGATTTTTTACACTGTTGAAATGTTTGCTGTTCTTTCAGATGAAGTCCTGATGCAAGTCTTTAAATTGATCATCATTGACACTATTTATGGGGCAATTCAAAGATCGAGAGTAATGATAGTGATCTTCACTGTATGTGTAAGAGATTCTATATTAATAAAGAAGACAGTCTCAAATATAATAAACCTAATCTTTGATCCTATATATGACTATGAATAACCATTTTAACAAATAATCTCAACAGTTATGACTCTGAATCTTTAACCATGTGTGTCCCATGATATTTGTATTACATTCTTCCACCACAAAATGTGTCAACACCATGAGACGGATGTCTCTCCTGTTAAATGAAATGGAAAATAATCATACCATCACATGAGATGGTACAATAGCTTAGTAGGGTAGCGTTTTGTATTGCCACACTCGGGAGGTAAAGGTGAGCATGTCCACTCTTCCACAACCTAACCTCTATGTGCTCATTTTCCATTTCCCTCTCACAGTTTATTGCACAGCACATATTTTATCTCTAGATGTCTTTATGACATTATGACTTTCACAACATTTGAAGGCTTGAAACATTTAAAGAAGTAGTCACTATCATCCCTTTGCTAGTGTTTTATGCTTAAATTACCAATTTTTAGTTGTTTGAACCCACTGATGTGTCCTACAAAATTGTGTTTGACCACTTTCTAATAAGGCAAATGTAACTGTTTATTATTAATGCTAATAAATATTTTAAGACTTCATAGATCAGTTATAAAGCATCGATTAAATTCTAACTGCCGGACCTTTTGACCTCTACTTCTTACCTTCTGCAAACAATTTGGACCATAATCTACTAAGCATATTAACATTGACAACTGCTGGTAGATAATGACTTATTAACCTTTTTTTACCTGCAGAATTTGTGGATTATTACAAAAAGACCTATATAAATCATTAGTAAATATTTAAGTAACCATTTATAATGCCAGTAGTTATCATCTATAAAAAACTTTATAAATGCTTATTGGTTGTGTTACCAAGAAATCTAAATAAAAATCTGCATAGTAAATAGTTTTGTTTTTTTTACCTGCGCCAAGTAGGCAAAGAGTCAGTATGGGAAGAGCCATTTGCGTCGTTGCAGCGTTGCGTGTCATTGTTAGTGCCACAAAAGCAGGGAGTAAAACACACTCAGTGTCTTAAAGGAGGCTCTTTGGATGGTGAGCAGTGGCGCTGGAAACACAAACGCACAAACATACAGATTTAGTCCATTTCTCTTCAAGCACATATACAATACACTCTGGTTCACATTATCTAACGTTCCTGCAGCATAAACAGGAAATTTATTCTTAGCCTGCAAACTGCATTAATTAAAACTTACACCCACGTCAGTGTTGTCATGTCCGCAAAAACAAACTTAAGAGAAAAAACGCACCTGAATTACCTTTCTTTTTTTTTAACTCGATGAAAAGAGTTCACAGACCCATTTTAGGCTGACCCAAACTCAGAATTTATGCTAAACATACAGTACTTGTCAGAGTAAGTACTTTCAAATCAACATAAATCATATGTTACTAATATTTCTAAGATATTTTAAAAAATAACGTTCAAAATTGTAAATGTTTGATGATCCCGTCCTTCCCAACATATCACTGTTTCTGACCAATAAAAGAAACCAGACATATGATTGATTTATAAATACAGAATCAGAACTGATACAAAAAGATAAATTGATTTCCAGGTGTTTTTTAAGATAAATTTACCTGTATAGCATGCAAATGTTCCAGATATTTCCCTGTGAGGAAAGCTATGTTACTCACCTGAGAGGCTGTCAAGGATGCTCTCTCCTTCTCATGCAAGACCGGAGTATATTCTCTCACACCTGCTTTTATGACCCCTTTATCACCTCCCCCATCTGTGCGTGTTGTAATATATTACCACTGTTCAGACAATGCATGTATTGATTTAAGAGGTTTATTAATGCTTACCACAGTGCTATATTTGTTTTTATGGCTTCTTCACTGCCTCATATTCATTAGACATTGGTCAGGAAGAACACTATCTTCCTATAGTGCTTAAAAGCAGGAGGAGCTGGTGGTGGTGTGGGTGGACAAGGTAGTAAGGAACTGCAAAGGAGGCCTGATGGAAAGTCTTTAACAAGAAAAAGAAAAAAATCAATACCTTGTGAAAGTCAGTCAATTTTCTCTATATCTTTGCCAATCCCAAACATGTCACATATTCTATTCTGCAATGTAACACACGCAAACAGATAAATGACAACGTCTGTCTTTTGTCTAAATTAGCTGGTGTTCCTCTTATGACCATTTGAATTATGAATTTGTGGTCTGAGAAGCAAAAGCAGAAGTTGCATAGTAATGTAAATAAGGTCCTTAGGTCAACATTGTTTTCATTTAACAATGACCACACTCTTTTCCTAACCCTTTATTTTTTGATTTTATTGGTTAGTTTCAAAGACGTGATGTAAAAACACACCAATGCTCCACTCACCCACTTGGGGAGCAGGAAAACCCAGGATTTGCAAGTCTTCTTTTCTTCTATTAGCTGTACCAACAATGTGCACAATAAACCACATTCTGTACAATTGTTTAGGATCCAGAAACACTTACATAGTGAATTGCTCTTTTCTTGCGGTTGTTTTCGCTAGTTTCTTTTAGCTTCTAGCTTTTCCTTGAGTCAGCAGCACTAACATGAGTTAACCTAGCCAAATAGCATCGGTAACTTGGAGGAAAAAGACTCATCCGACAGACAACACAGCCTAGAAACACAAAGTTACTGTCTGAATGTCCCATAGTTTGTTCTGCTCAGTGAACTGTTCAGCCAACTGTGGATGTAAACACATGGTTGCCATTAGCACATCAGCTTTTTCTGAGTTGGTCACTGACATGGATACAGTAAAAGTCTCTCTTTATACTTTTTTTCCACTGACAAACTTGCAACAAATTAAATCCTCCCACAGCACAGCAGGGTATTTTCCACATTGACAGCCAATATAAACGACACATTGGTGACATGATATGTAAACATATATATCATTCATAACATAGAAACTAGAAGAGAGAGAGGCATAGAAGAGAGACATTTTTGCTACCTGCACTATGTGACCAAGTTACATTCAAACAGGTGAATCATTTGCTGCACTTCCAATTCTTCATAAACCCTCTCGGTGACAGATTTGAAATTTTCTGACTATAGTAACTCTCATCACATAAGACGCTGTTCTCCAAATAACCAGTACAACCAAATCTTTTTTATATTATCTTTATTATAGTATGATAGCAGTACCTTAAATGTTCTCAACATCCAAGGAGAAAGAAGTCAATGTGTGGTAGCCTGGTTGTAGGAAAGTCTAGAAACCTTTTATTTATAAGGCAAATTTAATTTCATGAATGAAAATGTGCACAAAAATGCTTCTGAAAGTGGACACAGTTTTGATAGATTTTATTTCATCCATCTGTTCAAGAGAGCAGGGCAAAAGTAACAAAAACGCTTCTTCAGCTTCATCTTCTTACTACAACCACTACATGAAGATCTGTCATGACTGAATTGGATTGTAGTCAGTGAGCAAGTCAGAAATTTACTGGAGAGCCGAACCATTATGTGCTTTATTATTAGTTTTTTATTCATTTTTAATTTGTTTCTGTATCGCACCGTGAGCCACTGAAGTGATTTAAGTACTGAGATAATACAGTATGTTTGTATGTTTGTGATCGTTCGTTCCAGGAAACAATCCAGCTGAAACAGCATTCCACAAGTCTAACCTGTTGGAGTTAAACGCATGATCCACTTTTCATTTTTGACGCATGAATCTTGTTTGGTTATAAGGTTCAAGTGATAAAATGTGTGTCCTAGTTTTCAAGTTCAATTCAGCACAGTTTTATAAGCTTCTTTACCGGACAGAGATAACCTGAGGACAAGAAAATGTATGCCACTGCAGTGTAATTGATCAATTACACATATTATCTTTACTTATACCATCGCCGATAGACTACAATCCAATTCATTGAAAGTATACTTTCAGCCATTTTACAGGTACCAGTGGAAACATAGAGGCTCCTATCTGTTCACTTTGGAAGAAAACCTGTTAGAAACAATCAGATTTCTATGAAATCTGGTAATATTATGATCAGCTGTGTCAAAAACAGCAGAGAGGACATGAAAAACTAAAATACAAATCTACTCATTTAAACACTACTCATTTGTTTTTCCTATTACGTTCAGAGGGAAAAGTAATTGCTGTCTGGCTTATGATCAGCTGCAAAGTCCATGGTTGGAGTGTCGAAAATGCAGGACTTTGATACTTTGGTCTGATTTAGGCAACCTTGACTAACGTTTTGCAGATTTGTTCTCTGCAGACATTTTGCTACTTGCATTAAAATGTTTGATAAAACTGAGGTCTTTTAAACTGCATTTGTTGTCACAAATTAGTGGTATCACAAGAGGAGGATACATCTGCACACTGTCGCCACTCACTCAATAAAGATATGTTAATATGTACAATGTCAAAGTCTAGTGGTATAGAAACGTAATATCTCGGAAACAGGCTTGGTCAGAGGGTAAATGATTACTCTGATGGGGGCTGTTTCAGTGCCATAGTTAGCTCTGAACCTAACTGGTGCACATCAAATACACTGTGTACTATTATAGTCAGTAGTTGGCCATTGGAAAAATATATTTACACTATTGAAAAATCTCCTCCTTACAGTACAAGTACATAAAACAAATAAACAAAATATGTCTCCAAGTACATGACAATGAGACTGAGACACTGCAGTTATAAATGAATAAAATCTCCAATACAATAATATATAACATTACATCCTAAAGATATCTTAAGACTCCTGAAAACAACCCAAAATAGTAAAATTAAACAAATAGGGCCGATCTAGAGATTAAGATGTAGACTCAAAATACCCCAAAACATCACCAGACAGATCAGAGAGCAGGCAGATGTTGCAATGTAATATGCAATAAATGTTGCAATTTTATTTCAAGTTGCAAGAAGAAAAAGAAGAGGGGCAGCTGTCTTGACATGTTTACACTAAGACACACCACTCTCATGGACAATAAATACTTCTACTTTTTACTGCATTGGGAGTAAAAACTAGTTTTTTTTACATACATTTTCACAGTGTGGCTTTTTATCGGTTTGCATATATATACAGCATGTACTATATTAATAATCTGACTAATCTGTGCTTTTGTTTAAATAGATAGTCTATAATGATCTAAAATAAATACATGCAACAAATCAAAGGCTTAATTTACGTTCTCTCTTTAACGGGTCTTGCATATGTGGAGAAAATGTTGTATGAGGCCTTTTGTGGCTCCAGAGGGAGCAGCACAAAGTCTGAGCTAATGTCGTTTTGGGGCTGAAAACTACAAAGTTCGAAAATCTGGAGATGTGGACTTCTGAGAGCTTCTGTAGCCCACTCTTTATCTTTGTGCTACTAGCAAATACACCTGAATATATACAATCAAGTGAATCGAGTTGCATTGTGGGTAATGTACATGCATGTGCCAGGTTTTGACAAGGAAGAAGAATGTATTGAATAAAAAAAAAACATAAAGACAATATCTCTGGTTCTGCTGTATCCATTTTAAGTATTTTTTGAATAACTGTCCGTTGTCGTGAATCTGACAATGTCATACAGTACGAGTCCAAAGAGTGGAATATTTTTTTAATATCAGAGTGAATGGGTGAGCATCTAAGATAACATCTTAAGTTATGAGATTGTGCAAAACTGTAAAACGTTTATGGCTGTAGTTCAAGTTGACGATCCCACCTACCTCAAAAATCTATTCTGTAATAATGTGTTTGTAAAAAGAGTAAACTCTAGTTCATGTAGAGCATAAAACATCTTTGTTTCTTTTTTTAAAATTATCTTTACTTTCTAAACTTTCTCTTTCAGCCACTGACTGAGCGGATGCTTGACTGCTCACTGACTGAACTGCACATCGCAGTGGCAGATGAAGTATTCACTGCAAGAACAAACCAACATTTACATCTTTGGTGAACTTGGACAATTTTAATCAGATAAAGCTTTTGAGAATGTCAGAGAAACATTGATCTACCATCAACACACTCTGAAACAATCCATAAAAGTGCTCTGTGTTCAGACGACCATGGATTCACTATTGTATCGTTTCATTTCACTGCTCGGTTTTTATCTGTACCATGAGGAAATGAAACCAACTCTTAACTCTGCTCTCATGATAATTGATCACGTGGATTTTGGCATTGTTAATGAAATCTTATCTAAAGTTACATGTGTAATGGTCCTTGTAGTAACTGTCAAACCGTTAGTGAGTCATGGAAAATTCCAAAGCAAAGTGGACACCAGAGATGTAGACTTGCGGCAGAACTTTAGACTTCAGACCTGACCGCCTGAAAACTTGATCAACTTAACAGTTTATCAGTTGGCTGAGACTGAAATATCTTGACGGATTGCTATGAAATATTCTACAGATTATGATCCCTGTAAAATGAATCACACCAACCTGGTGATCCTCCAACTTTTTATAGCACCACCATGACGTTGACTTTTTAATTTTTTATTGAAATCTGTCTTGACAACTAGTAAAATTCGGCACACACATTCATGTTCCCTAGTTGATGAATTGTAGTAACTTTGATCTCCTGATTTCTTTTCTAACACTCATGATTCCCATCAGCCTCAGCTATACTTTTTTAAGTGCTAATTAGCAGAAGTTAGCATGGCAACACACTAAACCAACACAATGAGTGCGGAAACATTACGGGCGCTATTTTAAAAGTTAAAAAGTATTATAAAGCGCAGGGTCTGAAGCGCATAGCACAATTGCATTTAGGGTGTGTCCAAACCCACTATTGCTATTTTAGTAGTGGAAAAATGGTCATTGTGCCCGACGCATCGTTCATAGGGGTTGTACTTAGTCTCTTAAGTAATCATGGGTGTATTGTTGGTGTAACATGCAATAAATCAATGAAAGTGTCATCTCCCATTCCCTTTAAGAGCCAGGTGCGCTTGCACCTTGGTGGGTGGCTATTATGACGGTGCATTTGCCAAATAGCAAGAGGGAGCGCTTCTTTGCAAAGGCAACGGATCTGCTTGTGTGCAAAGGGAAAGCACACAATCCATAACTTACACACTGGCCCCTGCTGCCCCCGAGACCCTCCTGTGGTCAGCCACAGACCACCAGTTTAAGATGCTGTTCATTCATTGCATGCAATTTCATCCTCTTTCTGTTTTTGAAAAGGTTTGCTTTTTTTAAATTACAGCTTTAGTTTCCTTAAAATCATTTTGTTCAGTCATGGTGTAACAAGTCAAATCAACAGAGTTTTAATTGCTCAAAGTACAGAAACCTGATCAGTGTAATCTTAAAAATGTTAAAGAATGTATATAAGAATATAGAAGCAGTGCAGATTTATTCCCTTTGTTAGTTTAATAATTGTTTTCACCTCATTTATTTCCTCATGTCATCATGTATTGATGAGGCAGGAAAGTTGATCTGTGTCTGATCCGTTATTGTCTGCCTGTTTAAATACTTAAGTGTATTGTCACAATTTGGTCAATTAATTAAACAATTTAATCCGTCATTACTGCGATTAGTTAATTCTGATAAAGCATTATGACATGTAATTTTTGAATTATATTAATATACACATTATGATCTTTTTATGTGTTACCTTTTGCATATTTGTGTGCTGCTGCACGTCCAGTGTGTGTAACAGGAAGAGTGTATGTTGTGCACCCACCTGTGTAGGTGCATATTACCCTTAAAATAACAGTGAAACATTGCGCCATTGACTTTAGGCCAGGTTTTTGTTAGTCAATAGCGCAATCGCTCTCTGCTCTCTCAAGATAGCAATGTGCCAACACCTTTTAGACCAACACGCCCATGGGCACACTAATGGGCACAAGTGCCATTGCTATTTTAACAACGTGGACGCTGGACGGGAAACTGACAACTGCGTTGGTCTTAAAATAGCAAAGAGACTTGCACTGCGCTTGGCGTAAGATAGGGCCCTAAACGTTCTAAACATCAGCATGCTAGCCTTTAGCCACCAACAGTTCTCGCAGTTGTAGTTTATAATTGCACAATTTAGCCATTTTGAAGATATTTAGTTTTATTTGATTTCACATTTTAATTTTAATTGTGACTAAATTTACTCTGAGAGAGATACTGGTGTGGTATTAGCATTGTAGTGACAAGTAACAAATGTACAAAGTGTACATGGTGGAGAAAACTGGCCAAAAAAACCCACAAGATCTTTATTGTCTTATTCTCTAAATGCATCATGTGTTGTTTGACTTACAAAAAAAATGGGAAAATAGGTTAATTGAGTTGTCAAACTGCAGAAAAATAATCAGAAAATCCAGAAAAAAACTGGTAGTACTACCACAAAGTGCTATTTCAAAGTTAAAGTGCCAGCCAAGATATAATTAATTAACTTTGAGCTGTGTGTATTGAACTTGAAGTGGGAAGATCACACACACCGAGTCCCATAACTGTGCAGGTTTAGGTGTGGCAAAGGTTAGAGATGGGTACATTTAGATGTGTTCTGTGTATTTATGGTCACAATAACCAAAGCAGCTCATATCTGAGATTTGCATTTAGATAAACCAGTGACGTTTTGCTTGGAACTGTGTTATAAATGGCACACATGCTTAATACAACTGTAATATATGTGAGGGGTTGTGCACATGCTGTACCACGCCTCAACAACTTCTTTAAGTTGTCTATAATCACTTCCCAGAGCTATTCGGCAGTAAATAGCATTCCACTGTAAATTTCAGGCGTTGTTTTATGATGCTGATCAATATAATATTAATTGTAAAAGAGTGGACATGTGACACCAATACATCTTTTCTCACGTTGTCGGTTTAAAGCTGCTACAGATTAAAGTCACTTTGGTTTCGTTTGGTTCCTTCAACCCTGATGCAAGTGCATACATACGGGTTATGTGATTCTGACTACCTTTGCGCGATCAATATAACTGAGCTGTGATGGATAAAATCATTAGTACATGAACCCTACAAATTGCTTAGTGAGCTATGTTCCATGAGTTTAAGTCACTGTCTCCGCTTACAGTTATGGTAACATGCTTTATTTCTCATACAAAGGAGATTGTTTTACCAGTGAAGAATGCAATAAATAAATAAAATATCTTTAGCTATTTCCTTGTTTCCATCACACACACCAATAAGCAGAACCTCCGCCCTAATAAAGACGTGGGAGAGAATTATGTAACTGTGAATTTGTTTAATAAGTCTGAAAGTGTACTGTAAATGTAAAATGTCCTAACTGGAACCAGAAAGAGAGACAGCATTATACCCATATATGCATCCTCTCACTGGCTGCATGTCAAATACAAGACTGAATATAAGGTTCTTTTATTTGTTTTTAAAGTCATACATGGGTCAGTACATTTCTGCAACTTCTCTGCCCTTACTCCACCTCTAGGCCTCTTAAATCCTCAGATCAATTGCTTCTAACTTTTCCACAATCAAAGTGAATGGGTAAGGGGGATCTTGACTTATAGGAGGAAACTGTCAGCCAAGCACATTACTGCTCTCTTGTAACATATCTGTTTTAGTTTCAGAACATGTAAAAAGATTTACACAAGAAAAGATGAAACATCTTTATATGTGGTGTTACATCTGCTTCAAGCTTTCTTTCCTCTCTACATCTATAGTACTTCTCAGCAAACAACCAGCTCAGTCCTTAAGCATGTAGTGTCTCATAAAAAAGAGGCACTGTTGCTTTAGCTCTATGTATTATGAATTATGGTCTTATGGTTTCTATGATTTCATTCCTTATTTTATAAAATTTAGGTATCTTTTAACGCTCAGGGCATGCGCAATACTTTATATTTCATTCCTATTTTATCATATGTAAATTATTATTGTGTCTTACGTAACACTGTACTGTTTGTTGGTCACATGTTGTAATTAGGTTAATTGTAACTTTGTGTTTGCACTATTGCCCAAGTCAAATTTCAAGTATGTATATCTCAAGTATATCTCATCTTATCTAAATATCTGATATACAGTGTCATTATAATATACATAATGACCTTTATCATGTAGTTTTAGTGCAAAGACTAAATTGTTAACTATAAAAATGTTACAATACCTATTCACAAAACATTATATCATTACTACGACATTTGAATGTGTATCATTCAACAAATGTTCAGACTTTCAGTAAGTGGTGTATTGGTGTAACCTAGATAACCTAGAGTCTTGATGTCAGACGTTCTTTTACAAGCAACCATCAGACACTATACAACCAAGGCCAGTAGAGTCAATTGACTTTAAAAGAGAGCGTTTAGGTGACAGCTGATGACAGCCTCAGCTTAGCATGGATCGACTACAGGTAGAGAGACTGAGTCAGAGGCGTTGACTCAACTGTGATTGTTTTTGAGGCATGTAGATATAGACTTGTAAACATGACAAACTCACTGACAATGACCTCCCAACTCTGCAGCTCTATGGTGCTGTTTAGCCTCGTGTTTTGTACATGCCCAGCGCCAAACAGCAGATGTTAGCGACTAGCTGGTGAACATAGTGGAGCTACAAATGAATACTAATGTTGCTCCTTGTCTCAGGGTCTCAGGGCCAATTTGGTGCCCTAGGCGAGATTGCCCCCCACCCCCCAAACCACATTACCCCACCTGTACTGGGGACAACAAACATCAAGGACCACAATGGTTTCAAGACAAAAAGTATATTTTTATTTTTATATTTTAAAATTACATATCAAACAAAGAAACATATCAAAGAATGGCTTATAAGTGTTACAGTTTTACTACAATTGACACTATTATTAATAAATATGTAAACAAAAGTACTATTAAAGCTGCACAACATAACTTTTGAAATAAATAAGTAGGAATTGTAAATTATCTTAAATACCAGTAAGAAAAATAATTCTTCAAACAAGACAACTTTGTGCTCTGATTTTTTTTTGTGTGTGTCGTTCAGATTTATGCTCTAGAAATGACACTGGAACCTCTTACTTATTTTCACACCACTAGTTGTGCCCAACCAGAAGGGCTTGTAATCCCACTGAGTTTCATGTATTGCTGATGGGAGGGTATTTTTCCATGAAAAAATGATATTGCAGGTTTCACACAATTATTAACAAAGTCAGTCAGTCCTAGCAAAATATTTCAGCACCTCCCAGATGATATGGCACCCTAGGCAACCGCCTATATCGCCTATGCCTTAAGCCAGCCCCGCCTTGTCTCCTGGATGTTTCAGAAAGCAACTATTTGCTAAAACTTGAACTATGAGAACTTATAGCTTAATTTAAGACGAGAATATGTCCATGCTGTGTGTCTGTCAGCTTGCTGTGGAGTTTTTTGCCCCCTTGTGGCAAGAAAGTGTTTAATTCTGCTGTAATCAGATCATCCCTCCACTGAGAACACTGTGTATAGCTATTGGTGTAATTGGAGGATATATGTATACCTTCAACTTCAGCATTTGGGTGTTGTAAATAAAAACTGACCTTGTTCTTTCACAGTCAAAACACAACATGATATCATGAATATTGGAATTAGCCTGACAGACAGAAACATGATTCCAAATAAATGATAATGTTACACTATTTCTGCTGGTTGTGTAGTTTTTCTTCTTGTTTGCTTCAGTTCCAGCTTCACTGTGCAGAACGATGTACGTGCAGAGTTTGACACTAGAAGGTTGTTTTCACATTAATCTGCTCAAGGAGGAACGTTTCTCTGAGCTCACCTTAAATCTGAGTTCAAAGACCTGTACATATGAGTATGATTTGTGACATCACAAATAGTTGGGAGCTGGTCTAGTATGCAGTTTACACAGCTGTGAACAGACTTTTCTTTGAAGTAGGAGACATCTTGTGTCCAGCAGGTGAACTTTTCAAATCAACAATATTTGTTTATTCATATAATGAGGAATTTTCAATGAGGGAGAAGGAATAGTAATCATTTTAACAAGTTTTTGAACATTGTGGGAAAAACCCTACTGTACACAAACCACTGTATATGATATACTCTGTCTTGCTACTTTCAGCAGCAGCTACTTTTTAGCGTCAAACTCTGCACATACATCATTCTGCACAGTGAAGCTCAAACGTCCAACTTAAGGAAAAAAAGAAAAACATGGTAACACAGTTGAACTTCTCATCATTTACCATGAAATTTCCCAGAACTTATGGTGTAATTTCCTCGTATGAATCTGTACATATAGAATACAAGGAAGTGACAATTGAAGATTTAGAGTAAATGTCTCAACATTTACAGTATTTACAATTTTGCAGAATTTATGGTGTACCTTCCTTGTTTGAATCAGCATATTTGTACAGAATATGGATGATGGCAATAAAAAATAAATGCTTTTGCCCTTTGCTCATGGCAGTTGTGACATCATTTTTATGCAGTTTTATGGTTTAACCCACATTCAAGAAATATAATACTTATCATGTTGTGTTTGTTGTGTTTGTTGTGTAATGACTACACCTGAGTAGGTGATAGACAGGTATAGGTATGTCCTGAAATCATATAGAATCAAATGAAAAAAACAAAATAACAAAATAAATCTGTGTGTGTGTGTGTGTGTGTCCTAGGCCTTACAGGTGGATATAGCTTCGTAAGGGAAAACTTTGTTGTGTCCCCCACATTGAGGGAACAAAAAAGGTTTCGCATTGCAGCTCAAAAGATTTGTGGACTCCTGCCCTGAGCTGAAGGACAAAATAAAAAGACTGACGAGAAGTAATAAACTCTTCTCATTGAAGTGGCAATTTAGATAATAAGAACAAAGTTTCTTTTTATTGGTTTGTTACATTTACAATTTAAACATAGCTTCAGTCTAACTACATTTTGATTTTGATTGCCATGAAAATTTATAGATCCTTATTTCCTTAGTTAAGAAAATAGATTGGTTAAGATATTTTGTTGTTTAAGTTTTATACAGTACAATTTATATTTCATATTTATATTGTATAATAGCAGTTTATATAGTTAAGATGTTATAATAAACATTTTATTTAATCATGTTCAATAATGTTTTTTTATTGTCTTTCACTGTTACTTTTATTCTCTTCTTTTATGTCTTATTTCCTTTTTAGCTTCTTTTTATAATTTTATCTCTAAATGTAACACTTTTAAATTGTTTTTATAAGTCTTTTTACTTGTCTTGCTTTTATATTCTGATTTAATGCCTTTTATGATCTATGTTCTTGCTGAAATGTGCTATACAAATAAACTTGCCTTGACTTTCAAAATGTAGTTTCAGTCTGTTGTTTAATGACATGTGCATGTTTTTAGTGTGTTGGTTTCCCTTATTGTTACATGAGCACAAGTCTTGTAATGTTTGACAGTGTTTACCGTGATCAGCAGTAAGAACAGGAGAAGAACGCATACCTTGTTGGTTCTGTTTTTAATTTACAGAGTAACAGTGGGAGAACAGTGTGAACTTCATAATCCAGCTTACCCCCTGTTGGTTACTCTGGATTTACAGAGTAAGAACAGGAGAACAGCACATGGCTTGTGGTTTCTGTGTAATTAAAGAATAAAAACATCTTTTAAAGCTCCCTGCATACCTCATTATTATGTAATTAAAGATATACATGTGTGTGTTACTTACTGTATTGCTAGTTTTTCACCCTCAGTTGACAATACAGGCCTTCCATATCTGTGCACTTGAGAGAGGTAAGTTAGCTTCAGCCTTCAGTATAGACTGTATAGATCAATTTCCTGACTTGTTCTTATTCAAATCCACATGGGAGTCGCAGCTGTGGGTGTTATAGGTGTTGTGACACCCACACTTTCACAGAAACATAATTCCCACACACACACTTTTTCCTGTGGTAGTCAGTGATGAATTGACTTTCCCATACATGAAAAACTGATTAGTCAAGTTAGATTAATTGAACAGCCATCCACTCAATCACAACCATTTGACCACCGAACAGTTGAAGTAAAGTAAAGTCACAGTTATTCATTCAGCAATGGTGCTTCTGTTACTTGCTGCTGGCTGTGATAACAGATTAGAAAATAACAGATAAGAGATGTGACATAGATATTTAACTAGTTAGTAATGTAGTATTTTCTTTGGTAAATTTTGTCTTGTTATGTGATGTCAGCTCAGCTAACATCATTGAACATAAATGAAATAGACTATTTAAATTTATTTTTTCAAGTTGCTTCTTTTGTTGTTTTTAAATAGTCATAGACAAAGGTGAGCATTCACATTTAAGATATCTGTCTGCCTTACGGTAAAGTTTTAACAACCTTATTAATGTTTATTAGCATGCTAACCACTAATCGTGAGTTAAGCAAATCACTAATTATCCACCATGCTAGGTGGACTTTGGCGATAAAATGTACAAGTTAATGTTACCTCTGTGTCCAGAATGTAAACTCACATAGTTCATGCTATTTTAAGCTGAATGTCAAAGAAATGTGTTGCTTTAGACGTCATAGTTTTACTCCTTATGTTAGGGAGTAATGTGTGTTTTGCATTTAATATAAGTTAGAATGAGCTATAGCTTGTACTGTGTATTAAAGCTAGACCATCGTAATATTTATTATTGAGCTTAAAAAGGTCAACAACAAAAAGAGAAAAATATGAATGAAAAGGAATGAAGGTCTTAGTATCTGCTGTGCCATTGTGTTAGCTGAACTGTAAGCTAGCTAGGCTAACGTTAGCCATTATATAATCAGACTAATTTTACTGGAGCTACTGGCTAGCTGTGATTATCTTGCTAATAGGTATGATTAGTTTTTATTACTTAAGTTGTGCCTTATATTTCATCAGATCCAAGAAGGTGAATGATGCAAGCAGGGCAGGCAGGTTGACCAGAGGTAAAGGACAGGTGAGCAGGTAATGAGGTCAAAGACTTAAAATGCTGTGACAAGCAAACATTGTTCAGCAGACTAAAAGACATGTAAGAGTTGGCAAAGTGTCTGACCTCTTTTTTCTGGACCATGCAGTTTCCGCACAGTCAGAGACAGAGTGAGGGCAGCTGCACAGCAGGCAGGGGAGTTTCAGATGAGCAGGTGAGAACATAGGCTAATGCTCTGGCAAGTACATAATTATGAATACACAAATCCAAAAAGTCAATAAAGTAACTTAAACATGTTTTTTCATTATTATTTATTACTGATATTCACTGGTGATTATTTCAAATATGTATCTTTATAATATATATTTATATCAGATCCAAGGAGGTGAATATAGCAGTAGGGCAGGCAAGGTGAGCGAGTAAAGAGGTCTTTTATATGAAGTGAATGATTTTATACTATTCAACTACACTAGTTGGGATAGGTAGGGAATGCTGTTTTGGTATGTCTCTCCCCTCTAAAATGAATGCAAAACAGCCATTTAACAGCCTATTTGAAAAAAGAAATCTCCCTGTGGACCTCCCCACACGGGTGGAGATTTCTACCCCCTGATGTTCAACCCAAAGTTACACCTTGATGCTAATAGACGCTAATTTGTTTTTTTTTAAACTTTACCATAAGGCAGGCAACACATTACCATAAGAGAGACAATGTCACACATCTTAAATATGAGTGCTTACCCAACAAAAGAATGGAGGCTGAGAGGGTGAGCGCAGGGACTGAGCAACCGGCTCAGTCACAGTTAACATTACAAACATCTGAGTCCACTTTTTCCTCCTATAGGTGGTCGTAAAGTGACAATATAATGACACAAACTGATTAAAATTGCGGCTGTCAACAACACAACTCCCTACCATAGAATACAAAAACACAGAACCCTTCTAAAATATGGAAGCATAGTTAAATTCATATTTCAACAAGACACATGAGAGAAAAAAGAAACCAGTACAAAAGGCTAGTGAATGATGATGCAGAGTTATTTATTGTGTAGTTGGTATGAGAGACCTGATAAACAGATGAGATGACAATTCAACAGTACAACAGCTTAGTTCTGAATTGCGAGTCAAAGTTACAGACTATAAAAGCACGAGGGTTTAAGCAAGTCGATGACGGTTTTGTAGGAATACTTGCTTGCTCCCTGGAGTGGCATCTCGAGGAGAATGGGGTTCAGTGTGCTGGGGTGAGGAGCTGGAGCCCTGGATGTTGTAACGGTGACTGAGTTGCAAAGTTATTGTTAGGAGAGAGCTCCTGGTTTAGGCTCTCCTTAACTCATGACTCTAGATTCTTCTGACTAGCAAAATGCAAGCTTTCCATCGGCATGGCAGAGAGCAAGAAGACAAAGACAAAAGCAAGAAGAAACCAGCAGGAAATACCAAACTACCTGGAGTCTCAGATAAGAGTCTGTTTCAAAGTTTTGGTCTGCCCGCCCAGAAGGTGCATTCTGTGTCCTGGCCAATACCAGGGGTTTTAGAGTTATTCTTTTAATCAAAGTATTTACAATTTAACAGTTGCGTGACTCCTAATTTTGCATTTTTGATAGTTGCTTTAGCGTTTCTGGTACTAAACAAGTTGAATAACAGTCTGACTAAAGCACCTAACAACATACGGATAACATACAATATTAATTATAGACAAGTCTACATTTTTGAGTTTACATGTGTTCTGGTAAATGTCTGTCAGTGTATGTATGTCACTGGGGCATGACATGTTGTGCAGCAAGTTCTCCTTGTTGTTGGTGGTGATGACTTGCAAGCTGGTTGGCCCAGGGATCAGTTCTTGGGTCGGTTACTCAAGTCACAATTGGATTAAAGTTGGTGCCAGCTCATCTGTATGTGTGTGTCCGCTGTCTCTTAGAGGTGAGTTATGATAGCCAATGGTGGGGGTCATTTATCCAAGTGGTACTACCAATTCACACTGGGGTGTGGATTGGTCTTCCCATCTTGCTGGCTTTTATAGCTTGAAGGATCAAAGGGTGGTTTGGGCCAGTGGTCTGGTTTAGTGACCATGCAGGAGATGGGAGGGGGGTTCTTTATCTGATCCTTTCTGTTTGTAGGATGCCGTTTAGATGGTCTGGTCAGTGAGGAGTTTGAGACTCTCACTTATATATTGTTGGCCAGCATCTCTGGGGGGTTAAAGAAAGAACTGGTCTGTTATTTGAGGCTTGTGCTGCTTGTCTGTCTTTGAAACATGCAGGGACTTTACCCTACGAATACTAAGTGGGCTGAGTAAACTTTATAAAATAAAAAAATAAAAGCACAAATGTATGGTATTATTCTACTGCTGATTTTTTTCCCCCATGGATCTATTGCTGCTGTTGTTTTGGCACCAGCCAGTTATGGATCTGGTACAATAATTTACCAACTACTGACACAGAATGAGATTGGGTTGGGTTTGTTCTGTTGGTACATAATGGGTTGCCAGAATTTATTGCCGGACCTCTTGTAGACCACTAACTGGACATTTTTTTACCATCACGTCAGCCATTTTAGTGCAATTAAATGGGACATTTTTAACACATTTTACTGTTTTAACTCAAACCATGATCTTTCCTCTAACCCTAACCAAGTTGTTTTTATGTCTAAATTGCACCACATGAAGGAGTGATGTATCAAGCAAAAATGTTTTGAAACAACTCAAATTTGATCATGTGATCTTGCGCAATCAGTACCAATACGCATTTGTAATAATGCTGTACTAACAATAATCAGACTATTACTATGGAGGAATCCATACCAATAGCCACTTCCTTTTATTTCCTGTGCTGTGCTACATTCATGTGAACCCTCTCACAGGAAGTACAGTCTTAATTCCAGTGCAGGTCAAGACTTTTCTAATTATTTATTTGTTATTTGTATGTTTACTTTGAACAACATGTACAACAACAACAAAAGAGTAAAACACAAAACAAAAATAACAAATAAAAGCTTTCAATAAACAAATTCAAGAATTATACACTTGTATGGTCCTACCCCTTCTTCATAACTGAAGAAGATATTTATCATATATACAACTCACAACCAACTACCCCAATGCTATTATGTACAGCCTTAATATCCACCCAGGCAGTAGAAGAAATTAACTAAGTACATTTACTCAAGTACCGTACTTAAGTACAGTTTTAAAGCACTTGTACTTTACTTGAGGATTTCCATGTGATGCTACTTTATACTTTCTACTCCACTACATTTATTTGACAACTTTAGTTACTTGTCAGATGAAGATTTGACACAATGGATAATATAACAAGCTTTTTTGGCTTTTGACATCAGCAGTGTGTTGTCGGGGTCACATTTCTGATGTCTATGAGTTGTTAACAGCTCCACCAAATAGTGATTTTTTTCCCTCTAAACTTCTCACATGCTTTCATTTCAATAAATGTTCAAATGATCCAATATTTCACCAGAAATCAAAGATTAGAGAAAAAGTCCAAAACTGAAAACAGATTTGTGAATCAGAACTTTCTTTCCTCTCCCATTAATCATCTAACGACCCCTCAGATTTACCTGCTGACCTACAACAGGTCTGCTGCAACTCTCAGTTCTTTTAAATCGCAAATGAAGACTTTTCTGTTTTCCGCTGCCTTTCATTAAACCAAATTGAGGGCTAATATTTTATGCTGCACTGTGACCTATATTCTCTTGTTTTGTCTTATTCCCTTTTTAGCTTCTTTTTATTTCGAAATGTAACACTTTTTAATTGTCTTTATGGTTCTTGTGTTGCTTATACATTATGTTTTAATGCCTTTTATGCTCTATGTAAAGCACTTTGAATTGCCTTGTCGTTGAAACTTGCCTTGCCTTGCCTTTGGAGGGGTCCGACCCCTAGGTTGGTAACCACTGGACTAAACTAGGTAACTGTATATAAAGTAGTTGAAGCTAGCTCCACCTCCAGCAGCTACAACAGTAACATGTTGCTCTAACACTGATGCTTCAGTATTAATAACCTAATGATGTCATATATAATAATATATCAGTCAGAGGGACCAAACCACTACTTTTACTGCAATACTTTAACTACATTTTGCTGTTCACACTTATACACTTTTACTGAAGTAGGATTTTTCATGCAGGACTTTTACATTGCTGTATTGTTACTTACATTTCCATTACAATTTTTCACTTAGCAGACGCTTTTATCCAAAGCGATTGTAGACATAAGACTGATACACAAGCAGGGATCTAGTGAGGAGACAACAACACGAGTAAGTGCTATAAAGTTTAAGTTTGGGCCAAATAGGACTTAGATACCAACAGGCAGTGCAAAGAGGCAATGACTAGAGTGTTTTTTTTTGTTTATTTGTTTTTTTAATTAATTAATTAATTTATTTTTTATTGTTTTTCTTTCTCTACCTGTTTGCGAAAGACCTGGGTCTTCAGTCTTTTCTTGGTCTTTGCTTGGACTTTTTTTTACTCAAGTAAAGCATCTGAATACTTCCTCCACATCTTCATCCAGTGTCAGTCAGATATATAACAATTACCTCAACATTCATCCTACCAACCATTTCTCTTTACTATACCTTTTTTTTCTTCTTGAATTGATTCATATTTGGTGTTTGCTTGGACCAAACTGAAAAACACACATATATAACATCCCCTAGGACCCTGTTTCGTATGTGACCCGGAAGTAAATAGTCTCTGGCTTTATACATTATTGTGCGGTCTTAAAATCTACCAGATCTTTTATGTTAACAGTCGGGACAGGAAGTCCTGTGTGCTTTCTTTGCCCGTAGCTCGACAGTGGTGCTGCTGCTGAGCCTCAGCAGAGAGAGAGAGAGAGAGAGAGAGAGAGAGAGTGTATGTGTGTGTGCATGTGTGTGTGTGCATGTGTGTGTGTGTGTGTGTGGATGGTGGTGTATTCCCGGTGAAAAACACCGATCCCCGGCCGCATGAAAAATGCCTCACCGCCGCGTGTAAAACGGGTTGAAACTCGCGGACTGGGGGGGGGGAGAGAGAGCGAAGAGAGAGAGAGAGATCCAGATCTCCGGGACAGGGTTTATAAAGAGGAAAAATAACGGCAGGATGTTGCAAGTTTTAGCTTGTGGCGCCGTAGTTTTCCCCGGTCTGTTCTTCGCCTTCAGGAGATTCCTGCCGTGTGTGTTCAAACACTGGAGCGATGCCGACGTGGTGCTGGTCAGCGAGAGGTAAGGAGGAAAGAAAAACCATCAAATTATACAACGTAAACTCTCAAAAAATAACACCTTTCCCAAATGCTGAGCTCAGGTGTAGCATTTTAGCTTATCTAGTGCTGTGTAAGTTAGCTAGTAACACTGGTCGCGCGTCCCTTTAAGTTAGCTTGTTAATGCGTTGTTTTATTTTTAATTGATTATTCTGGTTATTATTCGTATGGTGTTAATAGTATAAATATGTTCTGTAATTGCTACTATATTGCTTTAATATTTGTTTTAATTTTCTGTACAGTTTTAATTTATAATTTGGGGTTTTTTTGCGCAAAATGGGTACAATAATCCTTTCAAGGATGATTTGCAACTATCACAGCTACACTACGGGTCCTTGTAGGAATGAAGACAGGCTTTAACATTAATGACATACATAAAATACTTAATATGTCAAGGCTAAGTTCACATTTAGCCTTGATGGACGTGCTATAAGAGGTGCAGTGTAATGTAATTACCGTACATGTGTGATAAGAGGTTGAAATCTGTCTTTGGAGGACTTAATGCATCCATGAGCATCCAAAAGTTTAATTAACATTCATGTTCCAGTGATGGTTCACAACCAGTAAGTAGTCTGGGAAAACCTTGCATCCACTAGGGGACTCTACTTGGTGTGTCGTGCATGAACGATTTGTTCAAAAAGAACAGATCTTTTGGGTTAAATGAACTGAACTGAATCACTTCCCGAAAGGATCCCTTCATTTCTTAGTTCAGTTTCAAGCCAGCGTGATTTGTTCGCAGGGATACCCTCACTCACTTTGATTCAGCACATTTGTTCTGCAGGAGGAATCTGGTGTGTTCAACACAGCAAACACACAGCTGATTGAACATAATAAAGGGTAGGTTTGGTGTTAAAGCAGCTTCCAGTTCGCAAACGGTGTCTTTATCCAACAGCTCACTGGCTTATCCTTCACGAACAACCTTTCTCAGTTCACTAGTTAGCGAGCGCAGTTGGAGCTGTGGTCAAGCACTGAACGATTCAGTGAACAAATCTTTTGAACGGATCTTTTTAATGACCTGATTCTAATGACTCAGTTCACTAAAAAACAACCAGTTTGCCCGTCACTGCAGGACTCCTGACTGGCCCAAACAGGAAGTTACATTTCTGTTGGAGGTGAACAAACCTGAGCTTCATCCATATGTTATGTTATAATGTGAACAATCAAAAATAATAATGATAAAAAAAGACATATTTACATTTATAATACATGTGTCGAGTTGCACAGTAGTAGTACTTAACACAGCGTGTGGGTGTGGGTCAGTGTGACTTGCTCACATGTGCACAGCTCAGTTCAATGCTCATTTGTACGCTGTCACTCTTGCTAATCCTCCTCTGAGCTCTGGTCAGGGCTGACTGCTGAGTTAGCTATGCACTGCAAAACACCGAGCCCCCCTACTCCTGAATAACATTTCTACTAATGATATCTACTGTCTATCTAATGATATCTACTGTATCTACTCTGCCGCACAGGTCCAGAGAGTGGCTCATGCTAGTTCCTGTAGGTCACAGTTTTCATGTTCACAAAGAAATCCCTGTGTAGTTTCCATTTGCAACTCGTCTCATGTATCTTATAAGTCTTACAAAAGCCTAATTTAATATGTATACTCCATTTAGCCTCAATTTCCCTGTAAAAAAACTGTATGTGATGTACTATAACAGGTAATATATGAACGGTTTGATGCATGTAGGGCTGCAACTGCCAATTGTTTTCACTGTTGTTTTATCTCTCGATTATTTTTTTCTATTAATCAATTAGTTTTTCAGTCTATAAAATGGTGAAGCATGTTATTCACTCTCTGTGCCCAAGAAGACGTCCTAAAATGTCTCATTTGTCCACAGTAATCCACAACCCAAAGATATTCATTTTATTGTCATAGTGGAATAAAGAAACCAAAAAAATATTCACATTTGAGACGCTGGAATCTAGGGCTGTAGTCAAACAAAGAAAACCTTGGTTGACTAAAATTATAAATAATCTTCGACTAATCGATTAGTTGCGAGGGGGGGTTGGTGACTCAGCAGCCACATATTTCTCTGTTTAGCATCTTCAGGCTAGGCTAACCCATTGTTGCTAACTTTGGAGCTAACTACCTTCACTTTTCCAGCACTTGGGGAAACAACAGACGTGACTTTTTAGCATTTAACTGACACACTGTAGTCTGTGCTGTACATTTGCTGCCAGATTGATAACTTACCATTAACCTTTACCTCTGCTGCAATCGTATCCACCGTCACTTTCTCTGTGTCCAACTCGCTACGCAAACATACTACGCAATTAATCGACTAGTCGACGAACAGACTACAGCTCGACTGGAATCAAAATTACTCAAAATCCTTGGCGATTGATTGAATAGTTGGCAACTAGAGCTGAGTGATATGGCCCCAAAATATGATCACAATAATTGTTCTATATATGATCAATATTGATATTTATCATGATATTTAATTTGATAATGCTGCCAGAAGCCTGAAGAAACCAGAGACTTCATTAGTTAAACTTTAGTTTATTAACATGGAAACTAGAATAAAGTAATGTAAACATGTAACTGCCTAATAAAACAAAACAACTTAGCTTGTAACTTTATTGTTATCGACACAACCTTTATTGCGATTCCGTATTGAGATCATTTTATTGCCCTGGACTATTGGTAACTAATCAATTATACATACATGAATTGTTACAGTACAAGGGGGACCTGTGAGAGGATTCAAAATGGATGCAGAAAAGGCAGATATATGCTGGCTTTTAAACCCATAATGTATCATGATGTAACTGCGTAGCATCTGTTGTTCTGGTAAGTGCCCACGTCTTTTAAACCCTACATTCCGAGTTTGTAACGCAGGCTTGCTGCCAAAAAATGTAAGTTCCAAGCCCAAGCTGTGATGAAACAATTTAATCAGGGATTGTTTTCTTGTGTAAAGTTGTTGGGATGACCCTTTTTAATTTGGGCCACTGGGAGAGAGAGAGAGAGGGAGAGGGAGATCTCCATTTGCTTTACACAGTAGTGGTGATTAGGTAAAGTGATAGGTGTTATCTATGACTTATTAAACAGGATACATGCAACACTTGGTCATTCTGGACCTCCAAGATGTCGTCATTCCCTTTAATTCCAGATCAGTTCAGACCAAGACTGTTAAAAAAAAAAAAAAATGGACGTAGCCACCGTGACGTCACCCATTAGTTTGTTTACTCCTGTTTTGAAGCCTCAAGTTCAGCATTTTGACCGTCACCATCTTGGATTTTTGGAGCCAAGATGGTGGAGGTCATCCTAACCCTTGCAGCTAGCTGCTAGCTGCTGGCTACTGGCTTGGATAACATGGCGCATTTACAGTCTATGGTTAACTGGGACAATACTAATACTAATTTTGGCCAGTAAAAAAAACAGGCTTAAAACAAAATGTACTTACCAGAAAAACAGAGCAGCCGACTCCTTAGAGGATCTTTTAGTACAACCAAAAGCTGAATAAGACTTTTTTTAAGTGACCACAATGTTACACTTAACTTTGAACTGAAAACACACCAAAATAGTGACGGCTACACCTATACTGCTATTCTCATCTGGGGTTATATTACATAACGTACATAACCAACGTTGGTGGTGTGGGAGCAACTTGTCAATCACAAGGTAGCAATGCCCTAGAGCATACCCTGCTTTATCATCTATTTTACTCTAAATGGTCCCATAATTTACAAAATTAACATCATGCTGTATTGAAGAAGACTTGAAACTAGCAATTGAAACCAACACACAAACACGTTAGGAAAATGTTTACTGAGGTAATACAACCGTTTTCTCATGAACGTCTATACAATCAGACTTGTTTTTGTAGCCAGAGGAGTCGCCCCCTGTTGGCTATTAGAAAAGCACTTCCACATTGGCTTCACTTTTCAGAGCCAGAGCTTGCTGCTTGGTTCAGACATGAGACAACTGCCTCTGTTTAAGGAAATTATTTAACCTATTATACAAAATATAACTATACATTTGTGAGACATTTAAATCCTAAGTAGGAATCTATAAGTATGAAAACATTGTTGGTTTTGCCCTTTTCATGGGAAAATAGGTTATCATCAACCTTATCCTCAAAGGTCAGGATACTAACACATATTATGTAACTAGCATATTATCAGTTAGCATACTGCACTGTTTGCCAATGCAGACCAGTGATCCAGTCTCTCAGAATGATGAAGAAGCACTTTTTTTTCCCTTCAGCTAGATCTACCACACAGGAAGAACGAATGTCCCTTTAAGTGTCTGGTGTGTTTGGAAAATGGAGAAGTGGGTAGTGTGTGTCAGCAATGATAATGATCCTGACTGAACTGACAAACAGATGTTATTACTGGCCACATGACTTGATTGACAGACGGCCTCTTGGAGGGAAATGGCAGTGCTGAAACATCACAACAACCAGAGCTTGGCAGTAAAAATGTATAAATAAAAAAAAAAAGATGAAAGCTGCTGTGATGACTCCTTAATAGAAAATCAGCTAAAACGATCTCGTATATTACCAGGTGCAACTGTAGTCTACTTTAAAGAACAACACTTGACTTCACAGGGGATTACAATGCTCAATGTCACTCTGCAGACTCCTAGCTTAAGAGCTATAGTCATGCCTTAAATTCAATAGTAGCGGAGGTCATACAGTGACAATTTATAGCTGGTTAAGAGTGCTTTCTGCCTTTTTCTGCCAAGCAACTTGTAACTGAAATAAATCTGTGTTCGTTCAGAGTAAATTAACTGTTTGATCTCAATTATAACTCAATAAATACTGGTAATTGTAATGTATTTGTATAAATATTTTACCCTCCCTGTATATATCAGGGGTGTACAAAAGGTAGTAAAAGCATTAGATACACCTGACGATAGCTGGTCAGCTCAATACCTCCATAATCTAAAGTCTTAAAGATGACTACCTCTCAACTTTTTACAGCGAGTTCTTCAAAGGGAATATGGGGCGATGTTGTTGTTCTCTAAGTCATATGAGGATATGGTCTTTTAATGGATATAGAATAGATGGCTTACTAAAAATTAGAGCTACAACGATTAGTTGATTAATCAGAAAAATGAGTCGCCAACTATTTTGGTAGTCGATTAATTGTTTTGGGTAAGAAAAAATGCTGAAACGCTCTGATTCCAGCTGCTTCAATATGAACGTTTTCTTGTTTCTTGAGTTCTCTATGATTAGCTAATCATATTTGGGTTATTGATTGTTGGTCCACACAAAAGAAATTAAGAATTAATTGATGAATTGAGGAAATGACCTAAACATTAATCAATAATAAAGTTGCAGTCCTACATAAAATATTCCCTATTTTATTTGTTGTTCCCTTATGACGATCACTGACTAGAGTGTTTACAGAGTCTACCCACCTTTTAGAGCTGCAGCTTATATTAAAATCCATAAATAAAGCCAATCCAAAATCAATATAATGTTAGAACATTGTGACAATTTCTCAGAGCTCACAGTGTCATCTTCAAATTACTTGTTTTGTCCGGCCATCCGTCCTGAATCCATTAAGTGCTTCTAACTGCCTCGCTGTCAAAAGGACTGATACAGGAAATCATTCCTGCCCAAAGCAGTAATTCTCTATAACACCTCACCTTTTGTCTACCTGAACCTTCAGTTTTAGAGTTTCTGTCTCAACCGCACTCCACTCTGTTTTGCTCCTTCACTAACTTCGCACATCTTTACATCATTATTTAGCGTCCCTTGCAATGCAGCTGCTGTAATAGAAGAATTTCCCAGTTTAAGTTTCCATAAAGTCCATCCATCCAGTTTAATATAAAACAAGATCAGGAAGTTGCCACATCATTAAGGCCAGGCAAGTTTATTTGTATAGCAACATTTCAACAACAAGGCATTTCAAAGTGCTTTACATGGAGCATAAAAGGCATTAAAACAGAATATAATATGTTTGCTATTTTTCTATTCTGTGTCTTCACGTTAGGCTAATCTCTCGTTGCTAACTTTTGAGCTAACTCCCTTCACTTTTCCAACACTTGGGGTAACAACAGACATGACTTTTTAGCACTTATTAACGCTGTAGTCTGCTGTGCATTTACTGCCAGACTGACAACTTACTGCTAACTTTTTCCTCCATCCACCATCACCTTCTTGCTGATCTGGTTTTCCCATTCACTACGCAAACATATTCCTTAACGGAGTTACGCTACCAAGAGTTTCCCAGGCAACGACACAGTATTGGTACAGCGCTGCATAGAGGCTCCCAAATACGGTTTCCAAATGAATTCATATTTGGCATTAAAAAATGTTTTTTTTTGGCTGGCGGGGGTTCTCGTGGTTATAACTGTAGGAGAGACAGTGATTCAGCAAACGTTGAGTACAGTAAGACCCAACAGTCTCCATTAGTTTGGGCGAGTTGAAAGGTAATTTGTTAGTCTGTCCCTCCCGCCGCAGGAAATAATGGACCAAATCCCAGAAAGCTACTGATGTAGCACTTCTCTCCTTATAAAAGTAACACGGAGATTATTCGACCAATGAGAATTTAGACGGATGAGAGCATATCGACCAGCTAGTCGACCAGCAGACTACAGCCCTAGACATCAGAGGATCTGGAGCCAGTTGGTATTTCTACTGAATAAATGGCTAAAACAATGAATCGATTAGCAAAATAATCCAGGTAGTTTTCTGCTGATCATCTAAATGTTTTGTTGTTTCTCCACCACCCACCTTTATTTACTACTAACTACCAAACTGGTTAAGGAACCATGTAGGTAGTGATGTAACTGCATCCATTTGTGCGATTGTAGGACTGTGATAGCGAGAGAGAGAGAGAGAGAGAGAGAGAGAGAGAGAGAGAGAGAGAGAGAGAGAGCTCCTACTTGCCATGAAATGCACTTTACTCCATTCGCTTTTTTTTTTTTGCTTCTGCTGTCACTTTTTCTTTTGCTCTGCTGCAGCACCAATGGAACTACAGATTACGTAGCCCATTTACTGGAGGAGCAAAAAAAAAAAAACAAAAAAAAAAAAACACACACACCACCTCTCCTGACTGTCAGACACTGTGTGTGTGACAGAACATGAAAGACCAAGTGGTCCGTATATAACAAAACAGTCAGTAGGAAGACTTGGTTGTAGTGAAAAGGAAGCCGAGGTTGTTCACTGGCCTGACGCAGCAGGAAAGAAAAGACAACATTGCCGAACAAGGCAGCAAGGCATTCTTCCCTTTTTCCTCTCCGCACGCTCCTCACCCCGTCAACCTCAACCTTTCATCATTACACATAGAGCGAGAGAGAGAGAGAGAGGGGGAGAGGGGGGTTATAGGCGGACACACAATGAATGGGCTGTGTAAAATCTGGGTCTTATGACAGAGTATGCAACCATACAGCCCTAGAAGGCAGCGAGGCGTGGGGGGAAAAATGTGTGTGTGTGTGTGTTGGGAAGGGTGGTGGGGAGGGGAGTTAGTCTTTTCCAGCTCCGGCCTGTGGTTTAGTAGTTGCCAGTCACATGACCGTCGTTGCCTTGCCGATGCCTTGTCGATGCCGGGTGTCATGGCTGCATTCCCATGGAGATTGGTGTGAGGTGAGAGCAGGTTCAAGCAGGAAAAGCCACACAAATGCACTCTTTGTTTCTCAATCTTGCCATTTGCGGCACACTATAACTCTTTTTGAAAAAAAAAAAAAAAAAAAAGAGCCTTGTAAAACTAGTCATTATTTACATCGGGACTAAAAGTCCTGCCTGCGCTGGAGGAGTTCACTGGTCCTCTTGGTTCCTGAGTCGGGCCGGATCCCAATGATATTCAGTTCTGGGCAGGGTCCATTTATATTGGCTCGAATCTCGGGCTGAGAGTCAAGGCGCTTTCGGACAGGAGCAACTTTTTCATAGTTTCAAGAACTGTTTGGTGATCTACCCCCTTTTTATTGTGTCCTCACTTGCAGGAACTTTGAACAATCATAGTTCTTACAACGCCGTTTTGAGGGACCTTTTTCTAGCTTCTTCTTCTTCTTCTTCAGGTTAGGTAGTCTCCCAGCACAAGAGGAACCTCGAATGATGTAAGTGTACGTCGATTGGTCGAAACACATGAGCCAGTACAGCGCCATTTTTAAAAACCTGTGTAAAACAACCACTACACACAACAAACACACAACGCCGATCACAGAGTCCTACTTCCTGTTGTTGTTGTTGCTGAACCGCTGATGTCACTTCAGCGTTCCTATCGGCAGTGTGAATGCAAACAGGAAATAAAAAGCATGGAGGATATAGTTTTTTTTAGGGGGGTAGGGGGTGGGGGTTGGGGGGAGCTCCCCAGTGGGTAGTTCCTCTCAGGGAGTCACCAGAACAGTTTGATCCAAAAGTGCTTCATATATCTTAACACCCTAGTTGATCCGTGCGGATTTGCTGTGAGCTCCAATCACGGGGTGCATAATAACCATCACAGGCTGAGGTGGCGTTCAGTCTGTGTGGAAAAAAACACAGCCCTCATATTCATTTGAATGGGGGCAGTGTGTTGACCAGGCGGTGCTGCCAACACAGAAAGCTCCAGCAAAAACAAACAAAAAATAAATAAATTCAGGGTTGTCTTGCAAAAAAAAAAAAAAAATTGAATCTGGCTCAACTTTTGCTGCAACGTAATGCAATGTCACCTGTGTACCTGTCGCCAGTACTTCTTCAATTTATCAGACAACCAAAGCAGGCTCCGCTAGTCGCCCACCACAAGCTGAAACTGCCTGTTTTGGTTGTTTGATAAACTGATCAAGTGCCCCCTTCACTAGAACACATGCATGCAGAGTCTGTGCATCACCTGCCTGTGAACATGTTGTCACAGATAATGTTGCCTGGATGCTAGAGGCAGACGTCACACAAAGCAGAGTTGGAGACGGTTACTGTCGTTAGGCTGATCCGTGCCCTAATGTTAGCACTATAGCTGTGGACGTAGCGGTTCAGTGTATTTACAGTTTAGACTATTTGTCTTTGGATAAATGCTACAGCTCCTTGAGACTCGAGACCCGAGCCAAGTTCCCATGTCTTGCTGGCCACTTGCTGATTAAAGTGAAAGGGGTTAGCGAGCGAAGTTAGCCTCTCGTGACGGAGCATAAATGAGTTATACCTGGTTCCCTGTTGGAACCCGACCAGGCCCACTTAAGGTGGACTGACCTTTTTAAGGTTGGACCAGCTATTCTCAACAATCTCAGCTCCGCTCCTAAACGGAGAACGGAGAAACGTCTGGCTGCTGAGTCTCTCCCGAGTTTTTGCTCAGCCCTCCCCTCCCCTCCTCCCTCTCAGTGCAAGGCCTGCAAATCAGAAAACGTGTGAATTCAAAATCAGTTTGCTTTCTATCTCACCCGAGCCCTCTCATCTGTAATAAACAAGCATGAGATGCAGTTTCTCAAGGTAAACTGTGTTGTTTTTTTCTTTTTCTTTTTTTGTCCCAACAGAATCCACAAGGTGCTGAGAAAAGTTGAAACATTTTGGGTTTTAAATCATTCCTAAAAACAGTGTTGTGTTAAAAAAAAAAAAAAAAAGAGGGGGGTGACTGTCTATTATAGCTGCAGTGAGTGCAGGGGAATAAATTACATGTTTTCTGATTTCAAAGCAGCTTACTGTCAGTGCTGCCAAGTTGGAGCACAGCCAGGGAGAGAGCTTGTCTGAGCAAAAGCGGTCATTCATAGTTTGAACAAATTGGTGATATAATCCAACGTCCTGTTTTAAAACGGACAAGAATATAACTCTGTTTAACCAACTGAAAAAAAAAACCTATCTGCATCTCTGCACTATTCAAACAGCACATTCATCATGTTTTTTGGGTTTTTTTTTTGTTTGCTGTTGTCGTTGTTTTTCTTCAACACAGCTATTATACATAACACCACATTCAGTAAAGTTTTGGTGTTTAATGTAAAAGTTACTACTGGACATTTCTTGGAAGCTCATGACTTTGTGAGTTAACTCTTAAGATAGGTGCAGTGTTATACATGTAGTAGAGTGTCTTATGCCAACTCACACAGTGACACTTCAAATAGAGATGTAGCAAGTTCTCCTATGTCACAGGTCTGTTTATAGACGAGGAAAGTCGAGGCCAAGCACTGCTAATCCCACGGTGGAACTTGTAGGTCTGACTGCTTGAGCAGCTCACCTGAAGGGACACACTTTTTCTTTTTTTCTTTTTTTAAACTTGACCTAGATTTGTTTGGTTTTCAATCACCATTGAATTGTCCAACCATTCAGATCAGATATAATATCTTGTGGCAGGTTAACTGGATAATCTCCGCTCGTATTCGACATCATAAATCAGTTAGTCCGTCTTATTTTCTTTATATCCGTTTCAAGAATCCCAGAGATACCCTACACCGCCAAATACAACTTTAAACGCTTGACACGCTAAATAAAGTTCAATCAACTTTGGGATTCAGTATCATATGGTGGTCTGGAGATCAGACATATAACAAAAAAAATTGAAGTCGGAGTTTCAATTCATGAACACCCATGAACATTTGACTTGAGTGGGAGTCACAGCCGGTCCACATAGATAGAAAGCGTTTTTAATAGCTTTGGATGTAGACATCTGTCATTCACACGTCTCATGGAGCAGATACGCTTCCAGTTTATTAAATGTATTGATCTACATTGAATCTGATATTCACAAGTCTAACGGAGACCCCCCCCCCCTCCACACACATGGTATTTTAACGCTTCAAGGCTATTTTTGTCACATTTAGTGAAGTGTAATCTACACCATCGCACCAATATCCCACACTGGATACGTGTTTTGAACTGATTAACTGTATCTGCACTGATTGATCGGGGCTCCTAGGCAGGTCTGTGAGCTTTCACTTACAGGCAGGTTCCTCTTTCTCGCTACAGTGGGCGGGGAAATGAAACCATTGACTCAATAAAAACAAACACTGATCGTATTTTTTTCCCCTGTTGAGCCAACATGAACACCGTCATGGTTCGGTAAATTTCTGCTATCTGTCAGCCTGCTGAAGACATCGGATGGATCGGATGACAGGAAGCCGCTCACGTCTCGCTTCCTGTGCAGGTCGAATGATTCTTTGCTGAAGCAACGGCGCAAAACACAACTTTTCCAGATCCAGATTTTATGTTATTATGAGAAGTGTAAAAAATATTTTTGCTTCATTATGAAACAGTGGCACGACAGATCACAGCCATGCTTTGAGTTAAATGCTAATGTCAGCATGCTAACAACAAAAAATGCTAACAAGCTTAGCTGAGCAGGTATCATGTTTACCATGTTCACCATCTTAATTTAATATAACATTTTGCTAATTACCACTAAACACAGAGTACAGCTGAGGCTGATGGGAACATCATTCATTTCGCAGCCATTTGGTGGATAAAATTTCATATCTGACCTGATGATGGTCGAAGTGATTACAGTTCATCCACTGGGAAACCAAATATACTGGCAATCTATCCAAAAGCTCTTGAGACGTTTCACTCAAAACCATGAATCAATGTCTCAATCTTTCTATGTGTCTGCCTTTTTTTTTTTTGTCCTCAGGCTTGTGTCCTCCATCCATGCTGTCATGGCGACCACGGCAGGAATCATCGTTGTGTCGTCGTGCCGGGGCAACGTTATTAATGACAGGTTAGACTTCATGTCATTAATCCGTCAAACTGCTGATAACGTGTACTCCTCTGAATCCCCTCAAGATATTTTAGATCTCCGACTCAATTATTACACTTTCTTAAATTCACCCACACCCTCGCCACCAAGCCAGAAGGCGGGGTAACAGTTTATTCAGTCCCTATTTTAACATTACACACTCAAACAATGGAGAAACAACAAAGTGGGGGAAGATGTGAAAGGTGTGAGTTTATACAGATGTCTTCTGAAGCACAGGAGCGACTGCCTGGTAGCAACCCAGTCACATTTGTATTGATTCCTTCAGATAAACAGAAAATCCTGGTTGTTTTTCTTCTCCGCTCAACTACATGAAAGTACTTGAAACGAATTTGAGGAAAGCTTCATTGGTGTGGTCAACGACTCATGTGAATTACATGCTCAGTGCTAACATGCCTGCAAGCAAAGACATCGCCTGCCTCTTTGTGTCTGTGTGCCTGAGAACAATGTTGGCATTCAGCTTACTTCTTTTATTCACATCTTCTTTCCCACTTACACTAGATAGTCTTTTTTTTTTTTAAACTGTATACTTCACTTTTTGGTGTGATTTTAAAATAAATAGAAATTTAAAAAAAAAAAAAAAGATGCACAAACATGCAGACGTTGGCTTATATAACTGAACAGCTGTCTTGTCTCTACATTGTAATGGCTGCACAAGATGGGAAACAAGCGCTGCCTGTGCACCTATCTCCATGGTTTAGGCTTCCTTAAATATCTAAATCTGTAGAAGGAAATGCTAACAAGCTAGCAGGTTTGAAGGTCTATAGATATGACTGCAATGCTTTTTGTCAAAGACATATTATATGTTTCACCTCATGACAGTGGATGGTAGGTAGTCCACTGAGAAGGGGCAGGGTTCCTCAGTGCTCAGTTTAAATAAGGTCAGGGTAATAAAAATCTTTGCCTTTTATTTCATCAAAACACTTTTTCCTCCATATTCTCTTCCGGGACAGTCCGACTACCCTTAATCAACTGTTTTCATTTAAGCCCTGCCTCCAGATCAGCCACCTGGCAGCAAGTTAGCGTTAGCATCGGCGTTAGCCTCCCTGTGCAGTTTATGAAAGTGTAACGCTAAGCTAATGCTAGCCTATTAATCCTACTGAGTCAGCGGCCAGACCTGGGCAGGCCCAGTTTCAGGCTGCTAATCTCCACCGCCCCTCCCCATCACCCGCAGGGCTTAATTCCTCCACAACGCTGCTCAGTTCTGCTGTCCTGTGACGTGCTCAGGGCCTGGAGCTTAGCAGACACATGCTCCGCAGTCAGACCCATGAATACTCTAATACTCCATCACAATCTGTCACTTCATTTAGCCTTCATTGCCTCAGTTGCAACAACTATCACAAGGTTTTGCAGTGGGGGGGGGGGAAAGCCACTACCAATACTGAAGAAACAAGCACACAATGTGTGGAGTGTGTCAGCTTGGAGCATTTTATTGCTCCTGCTAATCATTAATGATTTTGGTGTTCATGTTCGGTCACACTGAACGGCTACGTTGACCAGCAGACAGAAGTCAGACAGGACAAGAAATACAAACAGACAGATGATCAGACTTTTAAAGGTTTTAAACAACTGGTTCAAATTTGACTTAACGTAATCGCCGTATACTCACAGCCTCAGTGATACTGGGATTATTTTCTTTTTGTTACGTGAACTTTATCACTGTTTCTAAACTACCTCAAGCATATACTTCCAGTATAGGCCATCATATACGCAGATAACGATATATATTTATTTGTCCAAATAAAATGCTTTATAAAACCTGACCAATCGTCGACTTGTTTAAAACTCAGTCGTCTTTCTTTCCCTGTTTAACTTTGAACTTGCAACGTTGCCATTTTCCCAGACCTTAGCAGTTAATGCTCTGCCTTTGGTGAGCACAACGTCATTGTAACCAATAGCAACAATGTCCAAAGACAGGTTGTAGTAAACTGTAATTATCTTGTATGTACACTTAAGCGTAACCTCACAAATCGTGCATAATTATAACTGCTATAAATGCACTTATGTACTATTCAGGAGCACAAAACAGTCAAAAATATCACTAATCCTTTATCCTATATGATGTAATAACACACAGCTGTGCAGCTGTCAGGATGTGTGTTGGTGTGCACTTATATTTTTTGTCAGCAAGTTTCAACATCAGCTTTTTTGTATTTTCCATTGCCCTCAATACAACAGATATTTTTATAAATATACTACAGAGCAGACTCGTGTAGCTCTCATTCCACCCCAAGCTGTTTGTTGTGCCTTTCTGCTCTTAATCTCCATCCACTGACCTTAAGAGCTAAAGAACCCAATGAGAGGTCAGAGGTCAGTAGCTCAGCTCTGCCCTCCAGCTTTACTCCGTTCTGTCCACATAATTAACCATCACCATAATCGGTGCTCATTAGACTGCTGCAGCCATCCAAGCTGTTTATTATACTGTATTTACATACGCCTGCCTTAAAGCCTTTGCATGCTTATGGGAAGGAGAGGGAAGGCGAGTGTCTGCTTGTGTTTATTTGAACTGAAACTAAAGGTAACGCAGTTTATCATCTGCTGCATAGTCCTACTGCAAAGTTAATACAAATAAGACTTAAACCTTAAACCTAAACTCATAAATGACTGTGAGACGGCCCATTTGGTCTGCTCATATGCACATTATATCTAAGTGTAAGGCCCTTTGCATATTTAGGGCTCAAATATGTACAGATGTATTTAAGAAGTTTATTTAAGAGTAAAGAACAAGCAAAGAAGAAGTGAAATCTGGTCAACTGATGAAGTTTTAGGTACATAAAACATCAGAAAACTGAAAAATTCACCATCAAATGTTTGGAGTTTTGCCTGAAAATCGACTTGAACAATTAAATAATCATCAAAATTGCTGCAGATTAATCAGTTAGTTCACTGACAGAAAATTAACTGACTAATTGTTGCAGATGAACAAATATACACACGTGTTTTTTTGTCTTTTCCTCCTCAGGCACTGGCTGGCCACTTACTTTGTCATCTGGTACGGCGTGCCCTACATGACGTACGACATCTTCGCCATGTACCTCAGCCACTACCACCGCTTCCGCGTCAAAGGGCACGAGGAGTACAAGCAGCATTCGCTGAAGACCGTGAACTCCTTCGTCCGCAGGGAGTTCCTGCTGGTGCTGCATCACATTGCCCTACTCACTATCCTGCTGCCTGTTACACTGGTGAGGAGGGGAAGAGAGGGTGATGAAGGGGAAAAAACGAGGTAGAGATTGAGACTGCGTTGATAAGGTCATGTCGTTTTCTAGTCAAGACCAATAACTCAGATTAGGGATTTCAATGGTTACCCGTTAATTGGTGAGACAGGAGCACCAACCTGCAGATACAAAGTGACATGACGGATCCATTTTACCAGCCTGCACGGCGGCTAGCAGCTAGTTAGCATGGCTAGCTTCAGTAGCGTAGCCTTGCTGTGCAGCGTGTAGCCTATAGACTGTTTCAAAATAAGGTGTCTCCAGTTTAATAGCGCTGTGCTGGGTTACAGTGTTTTTGCGCTCTGAAAGACTTCACGACACGGATATTAAGTCACACGGCTGACGGACTGTTAGCCTATCATGCTAATCCTACAGTCAGTCTGTAATAACATAGGTTAACATACTTTGTTATCAGGCCATTACCCAGTTGGTGTACCGAATGATAGATACCTCCAGACTGAGTACGTTCTGCTGTCAAGACTCAGTGCATTGAAAACACTTTGAGGTGAGGAAGGATGAGCTAAAAGTTAAGCTAACCAGGCCAGAGAAGCTAGCTCTGACCACCGACTGCTGGGCAGCTCTCACTAATGAAAGCTACATCACAATTTTTCTTAAAAACTAACCAGTTAGTCACTGGTTAATGGGTCAATTTAAAACCAAATGAACTGAAACTAACATCCCTAATTCAGATTAAAATAGACTAGGATGCAGTACTGTCGTGCAGAGCTGGTACTAAACAGATTCTCATCACAGATCCCGATCTTTATCAACACTGATGGATTACTGGCTGTTTACTAATAAACAAGGAGCATTTCCCCCCCCCCCGCAAAGGTGGGTTTGTTTGGCCATATGTAAACACAGCAATCGCGCTCGGATGTGGGACAAATCAAGCGAGCCGAGCTCGCCAAGAAAGGGAGGTCTCAGCTCGTTTCCAGTCGAACCCCCGGAGCGGTTTGTTTGCAGTGACAAAACAATCAACTCAAGCAACCGAAACAACTGTCTCATAACTCTGGTTCATACTCCATCAGCCTCAGTGATGAGTAATAAGTCGTGTTCTTTTCATAATGTCCACTTCCAGTAATGCGTTAGTAGTGCGTGCTGTGTTGTTGTGCATTTTCAAAATCAATCCTCGCTTTAAGCTGCATTACCTCCTCATGATTATTTAAAGTCCCAGTGAAATGAAAAAATACATTTTCCCAGTTTGAATCCCGCGTGTGTCTGTGTTAATTGTTCATTTATCTCTTGTTATATGCCAAATATATGTCAAAAAAATCAGTATCAGAGTATTTTTTTTACATCAGAATCACATCACATGTGGTTTCTCTTCCTGTAAAACTGGTTCAAATGTTTGCGGACTCATCCTGCACACATCATTCATCTCTCCCTCGTCATCCTCCTGATCTAACAGGTAAAGGAGGTGTGTGTGGCTCCACGTAACTCTTTATAAGCCTGCCCACTTTTTTAAGCAGTCCAATCAAATGCAAAGGATTTGATATAAATTCTTCTTATAACCATTTAAATATTCTGTTTCACTGGAAAATACGTCACAGTACAGAAGCTAAAGACGCTAAACTTCCATTTCACTGGAACTTTAAGTGGCAACAAAACAGTACACATGCTGCTCACTGTCATGAATCACATATCAAGTCATATTCAAGTCTCTGCAAGTCAGAGTTCAACCTGGACTGAAGGAAACAGACCTAGAGGCTGCTTGGACTGTAGCAAGTAAAATGTAAAAGATACGTAACATGTTGCACATCAGCATGTAAACATACTGATCCACCTGCTTCTCAAAACATCTGTTATCTCGCTCGTGTCAACAACACTGATCACACACAGTTTGAAGCTGCTTGTAGCTTGTAAACTACTAATTATAGATGTGTTGAGTACATGTTTTAATAAGTCTTTAACACCAAATCTTCAAACCGAACCACCGATATAGAGTCGTCTTTGTGGCTGACTAGTTAGCAGCTCTTTGAATTGGAGCTCTGTTTCCAGCTTAGCCGTGATATTAAATACGTTAGCGTCTGTTTAGAAGCTTATTAAGACTAAAAAGCCGCAGAAAAACCTGCATGTTGCAAGTTATTGGCAGCTGAGCTACTAACCTTTTTATAAACAGATTTGTATTTAACTAAATGTAACAAGTTTGAAGCAGCGACAGCGGTATGAACGCTGATGTACACGCTGAACAAACTACAAACTCAGTGACCACAAATGATTTGAACTGAACTGAATGAACAACATTTCCCCAAGTCACAGATAGTGAGTTGGTCATTTCCGCCTGGATGGAGCGTCCTTTAAACCAGACTTCAGACCATCAAGTGACACTGAAACCATTGTTGTGGATATTTCAACACTTAAGTGGAGAGAAGCAAACACACACAGGAGAGCTTTGATGTGTTAACAGCTGGGAATGTTTATTGAAGTTACTTGAATGACGAAGGAGAAAACCGTAAACGAGCGAACATCCCAGTTATCTCTTTCCGTTCTGTCTTCTGAAAGTCCGAGTCTTTAACCCGAGCGGATCAACCCACAATATATGAAAAAATGAGTCTAATTGGTTCATTAGTTTTCAAAACATTAGAGCTGTGACCTCTTAAGTCACGTCGCGTTGAGCCTCAGGTCACTGTCTGTGTTGTCTAGCCCGGGTCCCCTCCAGCCTCGCTTTAGCAGAAACGCTCCGAAACATCACAGACAGCTGAAGTCTCAGAGAGAAAGATAAATAAAAAAAAAAAAAAGCTTTGACCTAAACTCTGCAACTGAAATATGTAACCCCTTAAATATTCAATATAATGGTAACTATCTAATGAACACAGTTAGTGGCTCCTCAGCGTAAAGAGTCTGTATGTTTCAACCACCGTATATAAAGATGAACATAGCAACCACCAATATTATACAAAATCCTGAAAAGTGAACTCTTGGCAAATCTTGAATGGTGGAGTTTCTCAGCTTCACGCAGTAGAAAAGGAGCACTTGACTGATTTACTGTGTGGTTCCTGGGAGGAAATGAGTTCAGCTCAGTTCAAAGGATTAGCAAGGCAGGAAGGGAAAGAGAACAGTTAACTGGTAATTATTGATTGCTTTCTTTGAAAGAATACATAGCAACAAATTATTCTTTTATTGATTTTATTTTTACATCCTTGAATTGTAAGTGTTGCAGATGCAGTAAGAATGGAAAAGGAAGGGAGAGTGAAAGATGCAGGTTGTTTTCTGAAAACTGAAGCCAAGCAAAGCATCTCAGTGTATATAAAAGCATCAAAGCTGGGAAAAAAAACCAAACATCTTGAATGGGTAATTATACAGTCTGTCGTTAAACGAGGGCAAACAAGGAAGCAGGCAACAAAAAAGGAGAGGTACCAGGCACCAGGATGACTTTTTGTGTAAGATTAAGCGGCATAACAATCAAGTGTAATTCAAGAAAGGTCCCGTTAGAGTATGTGACCAAGTCTTTAGAAGAACTTGATAGTTTCGGTGTTGAATAAATGAATGTTTTTTGTCTAAATTTGTATTTTAATTCTCATTTTATCTAAAATATAAATACATATTTTATCATACACTATAATTTGGTTGTTCAGGAGGTTGCTACAGACCACCTTTAACCTGCTATTACAGTTTATGTCCCTTGGAGTTTAAAAAAAAAAGCTGCACCAGAGTTCCTCTCCTCTCCGAGTGGTATCCCAGGTTAGCAGGCCAGGTGCAGTGGAAACCCGGCCCTTTTGTTTGGAGTGGCAGTCAGTTGCAATATGAGATCACATTACCCTACATTATTCAGCTGCAGCTGCAGTCATCCTCTCTTTTTCTCTTAACGCGCCACCCCTCCCTCTATTTTTCCCTCTTGTTCCCTCACTCATCAGCTTTATGCCACTCTGGCTTGCCCGGGTAATACATGACCTGGTGTACTTATCCAGCAAACTGTTGGAGGAGGACGACATGTGACACGCAGGAGAAGGAAAAGACCGAACCTTTAGGTGCAGGTTGAAAGTTGAAAACGAGCAAAAACGTTTCCCAAGCTAAGGATTCCAGCTGCTGATTTTGGAAATATATTTTTACTTTTTCTATATTCTATATTGTTTTTATTATATAAACTCATGAAAAGACCATCACCAACAATCTCTTAGTCCGTCTCTTGATACTTTCTGACTTTCCTGTGGCACTCCGAGCCCGTTGGTTCCTACCGAACACAAAAAGGACACAGATACGTAGTTTCATTTTGTAAAACGCTCATTTATTTCTTAAAACAACCAGGCACTATAGTTTTAAACACACATGACATAAAGTTATTCAAACAGGAGCAAATAGTGTATTTGTCAGGGATCCATTCATCGGTGGTTTTTGGGAATTCATAGGATTAGTTGACAATAAGAAAAATCACCAGACGTATTCTTTAAATTACATCAGTATTAAAAGGTGGGACAATAATAATAATTGATCATGAAAATAATCGATACCAAATTACCAAAAGAAAATGAATGTTGCCGATATAAAATGTGTCCGTCACAATGTTTGTAGACTCACTTAAAGAATAGGAAGCTCAGAGCTGCTTGGAGTTGGTCCGAGGCATCAGATCAGGATTCCTTTGAGAGGCCACCTTGTGTAGTTATTCAGGTCCAAGTCCAACTAGGAGGGGGAACTCAGGTCAGACCTAGATCACCTGAGATATTACAAATCAGACGTGGGAAGGCTCAGGATACCCCCAGAAGGAGCAGAGGAAGAAACAGGATATGGCTGTGGAGAAGAACTTGAATTAGTTTGTCATCATCGTTATATTTTAGCCGGATGGTGCAAGGCATCAGATTTTATGTTCATGTCTGGTTAGCTAGTGGTTAACCATGATATTTAATTTGCACACAGGGGAATGTGTGCAGTAGAAATTTCAAACAAATCTCTGGACAGATGGTGAGCCTCAAATGCTAACAACCACAAATACACCTATTTTTGTCCACGGCTGTAGGCAAACTAGCAATTTGAATGATGCTACACACACACACACACACACACACACACACACACAGCCACGGTGCAGGTGGGGGTGGGATGCGTTAGCCAGGTAGTTGGTTAGGCGTGGTGTAAAGTTCCCCTCTGTGGTCTCAGTCCTTCTTTTCATGGCCAGATGGCAAGGCCTCGTCTGGAGCCACTCATGCTTTATTCATCATCAGCACACAGTAAGCTAACAGACAGCACTCCTCTTTTGTCTGGAGTCTCTTTATCCATCTAAACTGACTCACCTATTCTAGGATGGCATCTCTAACCTCACAGCACCCTGCAGCTGGTCAATATTTCAAAGCTTAATTTATTACTTATGTACAGGACATCACTCTCTCTCTCTCTCTCTCTCTCTGTCCTGGCCTGCCTCTCTTCTTCTTTTTTTTGCTATCTTGAACTTGTGGTAAGACATTTAGCCTCTTGTGGTTATGGAATTACACACACACACACACACACAAAACATAGAGATTATCTTTCCGATATTGGCAAAAGGATTTTACTCAACAGCTTATGACTGTCAGTTTTAAATGTTATCTGTTTGAATCTAATTTAGATCGAAGCATGCTCAGTACGTCTGTGTGTGTGGATGTATGTTTGCTGTCTGCAACTGGGTGCAGTTCGGTTATTGTACTCTCTCTGAACTTGCAGTTTTGACCCCCAGTAACAGCGTGTAAGTGCAGGTGAGGCAAGCAGAGTCAGAGCGGGCTAAATAAAGAAAAAAAAAAAAAAAAGTGTCAGTGACATCTTTCAGGTACGTCAAACCTCTAAAGTGCTGCTGTTGATTGATTAGTGAAGATGAGAGCTTCCTGCTACAACTCATCCACACTGACAGATACACAAACTTCCAAACTAATTCAAGTTGTATTTTTGCTGCTCAGCTATCTAACAGATCAAACGGATTGGCTTTACAGAGGACTAATAACCACGTGAACCATATGGCAGCCTGAAGGCAGGGTTTCAGTGAATCATTGTAGTGTCACATGATGGACTAAAGGCTGATTCAGAGGTTTTTACACCCTGAAATGTAGGATGTCAAGGATAACACTGGACGGAGTGATTATACTTCTGTATGTTTGCCAACAGCAGCTTCAGTCCAAAATTATTTCAGTGTTAGGACTAATCAATTAATCAAAACGCACATTTGTCACAACCTGTTCCCACGTCTCTTTGCATATTTCCAAACGAGACTGTTCCAGAAGTCGTCCTTGAATGTCAGCTGTGTTTTTTTTTTTTGTTGTTTTTTTTTTTCCCCCTGCTTGTGTTTGTTTGCTCACTCTGTGTGCTGTGTGTGCTCTTGTTTGTCTGTTCTTCAGTTCTTCAGAAGGGACCAGGGGGATTTCTTCATCGGCTGCTTGTTCCTAACGGAGCTCAGCACACCCTTCGTCTCCCTCGGGAAGATACTTATTCAGGTGAGACAGCGTCTTTACACATGTCATGCGTTCACCAGACGCGACGAGGAGGTCGTACTTCTTTTTGTGTAAAAATTCTCAAAGCCAAAGCTTTTTGAGAACATGTAGTGTAAACATTATACAAGGCCACCCCTTGATTTGCCAGACAGGTCAAAAAGCACACAGGCAAACTGGACAACTGTTCGCTTAACCCCGCCCCCAAATAGAAAATGTCCAATCATAGCTTAGCAACCGTAAAGTGGATGGAATATACTAAAAATTATCTTGGTCCACTCTAAGCTGCAAATGTTAGCATATCCAGCTAACTATTATTAGCATTATTATAAGTAGTAGTAACACATTGTTGCTTCAAAGGCAGAGAGCTTGTCATTAACTCCCATTAGTCTGGTCACATGCTCATGACTATTACATCCATCTTGTTGTATTTCCCGCTGTTTGAAATCCGGTCCTGAAGGCTATTTTATCAGAGTTCAGGCTAACGTTAGCGACTCTGCTCTGCTGCTTTTTGGGGAAGTTTACACTAGAGCAACCTACATGATCACCAACACCACAACATCTCATCCTAAAAGCCTTTTACTTAAAAGCAAAAAAAAAATATGAACAATAAAGCAGATATCTAACTTCTGTCTTATGTATGTTAAGCTAACAAGCTCTAAGAACAATACTGTTTCTTTATTTCCATATCTTCTATATGGATCATTAACTGGTGAGAAGGCTGACTTTTGCCCAGGGACATGTAGCTTCAGCCTCTCTCTTCTAGTAGGATGTCATATATGTAGCCAACAAGTCAGTATTTATGACCATTTATTGGGTTCCCATTATAAAACAAGTTAGCTGGGAACAGACACACCATCATTTAATAATTTGAAGGCTTTGGGAATTTGTGATGTGCATTTTTGATTACTTGATACTGCAAATAATTGTTAGTTGCAGCCCTAGATTGCTTACTTTTTAGCTTTAAAGTAAAAGCTCTCACTTTTTTCACACACACACGTCTGCTAAAGTATTGCATTAGCATGGAGGCTAAAGGCTGTGAAGCACCGAGCTGACCTTTAAAAAGGTACAACTCCACCTACTGAGAAATAAACAGTCAGTAGTCTGTGTTCCTGTTACAGAAAGACCAACAAAACAAATCTATAAGCCGTTTAGCAATAAATAAATATGCTGGAAAAATCTTCCAAATGTTCATGTGATTTTTTTCCTTCATGACACTTTAAATATGATTACATAATGTTCAATTGTAACACCCCCAAATACGATTTAAAGGTTTATTCAGTGTCTAAATAATTCATGGGCAACCTAGTGAGTCTTTGGGCCAAGTGTTACAGCAGGATAATTGAAATTTCCCTGAACTCTGTCAGGTGATACATCACTTTGAATAGGTGTGATTAGTTAACGCCGTTGTCTTCAGGACCTGATGTGAAATGATATTTTCATGCTATAAAATAAAAGCCTCAGCTTTTTTTTTGTTTTTTTTTTAAATGGATTTTCAAAAATACACAAATGCTGCCAGAGATACTTGAGATTTATGTAAAGCTGTCAGTGTGAATGATAGAAGTGCATAAATAGTATCTGATATCTGTATATAGCAACTGGACTGCAGTGGTACTAAAGCCATCTTGTTATGACTCTCTGCCCAGGCACAAGAAACTCATTCATCATTTTTCTTATGCAATTCCTTCTCAGGTGATATGCGGTGCTTGCATCATCAAAAACCACAGTACCTCCATTTCATTTGGGATGTAGCTTGTCACTGTACCATCAATAATTAAGGTGCATGGCTCACCAAAAAGGAGAAGAAGAAAAAAAAAAAAAAGAGAAGCAAACATTACTCAGTAGCATTTAGCTAAGAAGCTGTAGCACTGTTAACTCTCCCAGCCTCCACTGCAGTTAATTCCTTCATTGGTTCCACCCATGCGACGGGCGATACATCCTGCATGTTGACAAGCACGTATGTGCTGTATCGTCAGAGGCTCCACGTCTTTAGAAAAGCAGTCATCTAAGAATAGAAGAGCCTTGCTTGCTGTGTATCTCAGTAAAATCAGTGGAGCGTGAGCTTCCAGGTCTTTGCTGACATCTGGTGTCAGCACAGAAAAAGAGCAAAGCAAAGCTCCAGTCAGTGCTCCTCTGTCTTCAAAAAAAAAAAAAAAAAACGCCGCCCTCCTTTGGACTAGATCAGCACTAACAGACACTCTGCCAGACATTTTTTTACTGCTCTCAACTGCAGCGTTGACTCCTATTGATTTCTGTTGTGCAGACCAGAGTTCCTGCACCTCAAAGATGAGAAGAAGAAGAAATCACTTATGATAATTGTTGTTAGGCATGACTTAGTAAAGAATGATGAAGAGGTACTAAAAAAAGGTTATAACAAAAACACAATAATAAACTATTTAGTATGTGTAACCATGTAATCTAAGAAGTAAACCCTAACAAATAGAGCTGCAGCTAATGATTATTTTCATCATTGGTTTAATCTGCTGATTATTTTCTCAATTATTGATCTATAAATGTCTCACATATTCCATTTACTATCATAAATGATAAATAAAAGCATTCAGTCATCACATTTGAGAAGTTTAAAACAGCAAATGTTTGGCTTTTTTGCTTAAAAATGACAATTACTATCAAAATAGTTACAGTAGATCAAAATTAAGTTTCTGTCAGTTGACTAATAGATTAATCGCAGCTTTACTAACAAATAAAATAAAGACAGTAGTACGCTATATTACCATCATTTCAGAGGGCTCATGTCTTTAACTGAAGTATTAGACAAGTGGGAATTTTGACCTGTCGGTGATGCTCAATTAAAAGTCAGGAAATCTCCAAAGTCGTTAGAATGAATCCTCCGGGGAGCATGAATGTCTGTCTGCACCCAGTTTAATAGGCTGAAATATTTCAGTGCAGACCAACTGATGAACACACTCTTCAACAGACATTATAATCCCTCGATGCACAGCACTCGTGTAGCTGTTTAAACTACTCTTGTAAGATACTCCTGGTGGATGTCGGCAGGTCAAGCCCGGCCAAAGGATCCAACCCTGACTTATTGTTCTTAACAGCAAACATCCCCTCAGACATGTTTAAAGACGTATGAAGAATAAAAGAGAAGTTAAATGTACGTCTTAAATATCCATAAAATTATATCTCCTCTTATTCACTCATTAAAAACCCAGAATCTACAAATATGCAAACCCTGTACAGCATTCTGCAGCTCAAACGTTCAACTGATGAACAAGAAAAACAGATTTTTGAATGAAGAAGGCTTAAAATATTAGCTGTCCATTATGATTTTTTTTTTAAAAGCTACTTTACCAGCTTACCTTGAAATGTTGTCTTCATCCATGTCCTCTTTCCATCCCCTCCCTGTTATTCTTGTCTCCACACACCAGCTCAGCCTCCAGGACCTCTGGCTGCACAAGGCCAATGGCGGTATGGTACTACTCACCTTCTTTATTTGCCGCATCGCCCTCTTCCCCTACATGTACTGGATGTACGGCCACCACTATGGCATCCCGCTCTACAGCGTGCCCTTCCACCTGCCGCTGTCCGCCAACCTGGGCAACTCTTGCATCCTGGCGCCGCAGGTCTACTGGTTCGTGCTGCTTTGCCGAAAGGGCTACCGCCTGTACAAGCGTAGCCGTAGGCCAGACTCCTTGTCGCCTGTGGCTGCCGTCACTGACAATTCTAAGGATGACTGATATCCAGTTCACGAATGCTCGCTCAAGCCGCACACTCAGCTACTAACGCAACTACTTCTGCAAAAGGCACTAGTTTGACTTAATACATTTCAAACCCCACCATTGTACTGTAGTACACCAGGACTGCCTGCACTCCTCGGCATTTTCCTCACACTTTTAACTCCTCGGTTACAAAATCTGCTGCCTAAATGGACCTCTCCACCAATCCAATTTTACTACTTAAGTTTGATGATTTAGGTTTTTATTGGGTTTGGCTCTTGCCTGGATCTTGTTGAAGTGCTACGCTGCGTCTGTCTACATTTACAGCTCTGAAGAAGAGAGTGAAAACGTGGAGTGAAAAAGCACCGGAAACTGAGGAGGCGCATCCATGGATAGAAATTTATTCTACTGTGTTTACAGACTCTGCTGATCTAAAGAGTCTGTTACTGTGTGTGTGTGTGTGTGTGTGAGTGTGTGTGTGAGTGGCCGTTACAACGGGTTGTATTTATTTTTATGGTTTTGCTGAAAGAGTGATGTGTCGGAGTTGCGTTTCCAACCTCTCTTTCATTCACTTATCACGCAGACATGAAGGTTTAAGGGGTGCGATTTCAGGCAGTATTAGAAGGAAAAAAAAATGTGAGGAACATGTGACCTCATTGACATTTGACAGCTAACTTATATTTTGTTTGTAACAGCAACAACCTCTTTTTGTTTATACCCCATCAATGTGATAGCTTCTGACCCTGCTGTTTTTTTTTGTTTTGTTTTTTTCCCCCCATACATCATGTCGCCATGGCATCAGTTTGCAGCAATAATCCCCCACGTACAGTTTTAAGGCCCCCAGGCTCCTTTATTTCCAGTAGCCGTCCCCCTTCAGTTAGAGTTTTGTATGTGCAGTGTATCCCACAGAATTAATGCTGCATCCATGTTTCATGGGAAAGATGGTAAATACAAGCGTCCTACTCGGAAATATTTTTTTACTGCCGGTTTAACGTTTTCAGGAATTTTGGTTTGGCAGTTTCCAACGTCTCGAGTTAGAGAATGGCAGCACCATCGAACTTCCATCACATTAGTCGATTTCATGGTTGTCTTGAAGTACACGCTGGATTTTGGTTTCCTGTGATCACATGGTGAAAAATACGCACCGAAATTGCTGACAGATGTCTGAATAATGATGTAAAAAGCCAATAATAAGGCAAGATATAGCCCTCTGATAGAAGATATAGTATATTTGGACTCATTCAGATTTGAATTTCTGCTGTGTTGCTGTTATCATTCGCATGTATTTACAGAGAGGAGGTCGAGTTTATTTTTTGCTGCTGAGAGACTCATATTATGAATCTAAAATCTCTTGTTAGATGACACTGGAGCGTTGCAGCTGCTGTAGAAATGTTGCCTTGCTGACAGCCAGAGCTGATGTGGAGCAGCTAAGGGACGACACAGTCACTGAGGGTCACTCGTGGTCAAATGTTCAGTTGAAAGTCAGTCAGATCTGCCCATCAGGCCTCAGAGGGAGCGGGGGGGGGGTTATAAGAACTAATGCCTAATGTAGGTTTCACTTTTAGGCCAGATGATGCCTGGTTGATCTCAGGGTCGAGGTCAGAGCAATAACTTATACCGAGGATTGAAATTTCGGAGCAATTAGCCACAAAAAAAATCAAGTAAATCAGTAGGTTTTATTCCTGAAAAAGTATCTGTAACATTTGAAAGAGAATGAATGACGTCCAGTTACTTTACCCTGAGGATCCAGAGATTTATATGCACTTGTGTTTGAGGTGTTGCAAGTGAGTACTTCACACAGGGCTATAATGTTTTTTAGAGATTTAGTTTCATCACAAAAAAAAAAAAAGTTTTTAAACCCATATCTAAACTGATATCCAGACATTGTTGCTAGACTTGAGAGGACCATTTTTTTTTTCTATCACACAAAGCTATTTTTAATATCTGTTGGAGTCACAGATGCAGAAAGACATTTATCTTATGAGTGAAAATCAATGTCACATGCTTCACTTTTGAATACAATTTAAAAACAATCTAAAAAAAAAAAAAAAAAAGCTACAGAGTTAGTTTCACACACGTTTTAGACCCTCGGATAATATTCCTGGTCATATAAGCTTTATAGTGAACTAACTTGATTCAGAATGCATTAATGGGCTTTTTTCTATGTCCTGCAAATTTAATCTATGCAAAAGGGGCTGCCGTGCATGTATACAAAGACTAATGTCAAGTCATATCAGTTTCAAGTCTTAGTATGTTTGGCGTTGTTTCTGAATGTTTTTGGGACCCTACGTTTATTTCTACTGTACATTTCTACTGGTACTCCACACTACCAATCACCTCATCAGTCTCACCTTGCATTCCAGTTGAGTAGGAAGTCGAAAATTTGTTTGCTTGTTTTGCTCTTTTTAAATTTACCTCACAGGTGTTTTGATTAATTCAAATTAAAAGTAGTGCTTGGAGAAAAAAAACAAAAAAAAAAACAAGTGTATATTGATCATTATTAACAATCTATGTAAAGATTATAGCGTTTACAACAGCAGCTCAGTTGAGAAATCTGACTTGAGTTTCCCCTATTTTGGATGCTGACCTGAAAGGGTTGTCACCTTTTCAAAAAAAAAAAAAAAGAAATCAAGTTTGAATGCTACTCACATAGCCTCAGTAACACGCAGACTTTTGTTACTGTGTGTAAAGCAGTTGCATCTTTTCTAAAAAGGCAGCTTAGCTACTTCTGACAGCCCTAACTCTATCCGCCATTTTTGTGTCTCTTGCTTTCGAAATCCAAAATGTCCACAGCATTCAGCACGCTTCACTAAGTTTCCTCCATTTTGCGTTAATATAGAGAACAATTGTCTACTTTACTGATAGGATTAAAACGAGGATTTATTTCATGAAAATGTGGTGCTTAAATGTTGTAAATTTCAAATTCAGACAAACCTTTATGGATTAAAAAGTCTTTAAAAAAATCCACATTCAAACAATAGTTCAACTTTTTATTTAAAAAAGTAACAATCTTTCAATTTTCAAATACAAGGAAGTCAAACATTCAACTTTCTGGCATATCAGGAACCATCAAGACTGCTGCGAAGACCAGAGTCCAGTGTTTTGGGTTCTGCAGTGTCACCGTGTCCTATGTAGGGATCTGATTAGTCTCTGATTTACCTTTGAATAGCAAACTCATTAGTATCCAGCACCTAATGAGGAACAGAAGTGTAGGGAAAAGGTGATGAGTCATCTTGCTGGTAGCCTGCCCTGACCAGCAACGTGAGGACGAGGGAGTAAGGAGAGCTGGGCTGCTGAATGATGGGTTTGTTTGTCTGGCTTGGCTGGAGACCAGGAGAGTGCAGGGCTCTTTTGTCCATGGGCTCACCAGGCCACTGTTACTGGAAACATCCCAGGCTTTTTTTTTTTTTTTTTTTTTGTTCTGCTCTCTTGTCTTTTCTTTCAGCTGAGCTCTCCCACGTTTTTTGTTTTTTTTTCTACTTCCCTGTTCAGACTTCTTCAGCCTCTTGCATCCACTTGTCTTGCAGGGATAAATGAAATGTTGGTTATCTGTGACCTCCAGTCACCAGGTGTCTCGGCTGATGGGATCTGCAATGATTGAAAGTTGCTGAGAGAGAATCAGCAGAGCAGAGTGAGCCCCCCCCCCCCTCGCCCACCTCCCCTCCCCTCCCTCGTCCTCTCTGCTGCCATCTGTTGTCAGGATTATCTGCTTGTCCACTCAGCAGTTTACAGGCAGGGCCAGTAAAGATTAGTGGGGCTAGGTGGGCATTTCCCATTGATGCTGTCCGTGTCTTTTCATGTAGTCGCTACCTTGAGATAAACTGATCTCAGTTTTCAGCCCATATGACCTCACCCTGCACCAAATACACTGAAAAAAACTGACATATACACTTGTTTTAATGCTTTCACCTGAATAAGAGTGGTACTGATTAGACAGAAGTTGATTCATTAATGGCTTTGTTACATAAAATAGTTTCATCTTGAGCAGAAAAACATTTGAAACAGCATGTACACCATGAAGAGACAAACCTTTTTGAGAAGGAGTAGTAGTCCCTGACCTTAAAATCAAGCCTGTCGTGACAGTTTGAGTTTGACTTTCCCTTGAACTGCTTCATAGCCTTTCAAAAAGTCACTGAATTCGGCCGGTCCATTTGACGGACAGTTAGGGAAACCGTCCAGTAGAGGGAATGTAATCGCTGGATCCGAAAGATTTTAGTGGTCTCTAGATGTTGCTCTAAAATCACGCTATTAAAACAGAAAATACAACATTGCACCCCTTTTTTTTTTAAAGTTTCCACTCTAATTTAAATTGCAACAGCTTTTCTAAAGCAGTTTGTTCTTTCCTTCTTTTCATCTGGGCTTTCTGGTAATTAAGAAAGCTAAATTATATATTTGTTAGCGTGTGTGTTTGTGTGTGTGTGTGTGTGTGTGTGTGTCCAAAATTCAGATGTTATTTCTGTACTTCCAACATAACATTCATATCAAATCTGGAGACACTGACTAGCCCATACCTGTTTAAAAACAAACTAATATCCGATAAATCAGCCCAGAGGTTGTCTCATTGACCTGATGTTTAGTTCTTGTGAGGTTCATATCCAATTAAGGGACGACAAGCCACATTAATTCCACTGCTAGGAGTCTGGATCACTGCCACATACGACAGCATCTGATCCTAAATCTGCAAATCCCTCAGTAAGACACGTGAAAGGTTCAAAGCATGCGGACTACACATATATTAACAGGTGTATTTGTCACTTAATAGATTATTAATGTAGGAAGTCTTAAGTTCATCCTCTTTGCTCAGGGTTTGATGAAGTATGATAAAGTTGCTAACACATGTATGTATAATGTAGAGGTTTATTAAGATGATGAAACTGAGGTTATGAGAGTTATTTTGAACATGATCACATCTAGAATGGTATGCTGTTTTCTTTTCTATATGGTGTTTTTAAAGCGGTTTTTTTTTCTTATAGATTTTTCTTCTATTTATGCTTTCTGACATGGTTTGTGATACTTAACTACTAAGGGTTGGTAAACCAAAGACTGTCAGGCACTTTAGTTAATCATAGTAACTGTTGTGATATATTAAAAAAAAATCTATTTGATTTTCAGTATTTTAGACCAGCTATAGATTGTTTGTTTGACTTCATAGCAGAGTGACCCACTTGTCACTTATAAACATAACTACCCTCCAGTCTTATCCTCTTTCTTTGGATCCCAGGAAGTGACCAACTTGTTGTGTTTGTGATGGATTTTTCCTCTGAAGATATATTGGTGGAGGAAATACTTGCTTGCTGTTTAGTTGATTCTCCACTAACACACACCCTACTTATTGCTTGTGTTGAAGTCACTGACATTTTGCTCCGTAATTTTAGCTCATTGGTTGTGAAACTACCTATTGCGTTTTTTTTTTTTGACCACACTAAGGCTAAAAACATGATTTCTTTCTATCCCTTGCCTTTATCAGCTGTTGAATGAGAATATGGATACCAAAATTAGCATGTGTATACTTTCTTATATACTTTAGCACCACAGACTACATGCTAACACTTTATCTTACACAGCAGAGTGATAATAAGCTCCAAGCTAGCACTGGTAGTTAACCTCAAGCCATAGACTATATACATTTCTAAATACTGTATATTGCAGTCTATGCTGCAAGCCAACACCTCATCACATAATGTTATCTCCATGCTAACACTTTAGCATAGCCCTATGCTAAGTGGCGCCATGCTAACATGTTAGCAGAAGCCTATGCTAAGTTTAGCCTTAGTTAGCTTCTTGTTAACATTATTTGAGTTAGATTTCCCTCCATGCAACCACTTAAGCACATATTACACACTATAACAAACACTATATTTCAAGTAGCATTAAAATATTCAACATTTCACATATGCTAAATGACAGTTGGCTTCCTGCTAACACGTTAGCATTGGCCTATGCTAAGTTGGGAAAAAGTTACCTTCCTGCTAACATAATTTTGAGTGAGATTTCCCTTCATTTCAAGTGATAGCAGGCTCTGTGCTAACACTTTAGCATAGGCCTTCACTACACTGAGGCTACTGACATTTTAGTATCGACAATCACTAACAGCTGGATTCTCGCTTGAGGGTTTCTTTAATCAGTGTTTTGAAAAGCTGAAGCATGCTCCTCTGTTTTTCTGCCCATAGTTTAAGCTAAATGGCTGTCTGCTAGTTAAGATTTTAGCACTTTGTCATTTTAACAAACATAAAACAATAATTATTTTTGTTAGCTTTCTATGACGTCAGCTCCCATGAGGCTTTGACAACCCTCTGGTGTGTCTAAAGACAGATCTATCAAGGATGTTGCTTGTCAGAAATGCAGATTAAAGAAATCATCAGTGAGAGGAATCATTGAGGAACATTATAAATGGGCCTGTTTGCTATATTCAAGCCAGCAAACATCTTTGACAGAAGAAGAGCTCCCTGATACACTGTTTATATTACATTTCATGAAAATATTATCATTTTTATTTTGTCTAAAAATATATGAGAAAATATCTTTTTAGAGATGTTGTAAATAGCACAATAATCAACATCCAGGCAGGCAGCAATTTTGGTATTCATGTTCTCATCATTTAAAGGGCATGTTGGCACAGGCAGATTAATTCCTTTTGTGATTTGACATCCAAAAATAACAAACCAGTATGCTGAACACTATGAAGATAAGATATATTTAGATTATACATGTGTCTGGAGTTGCTGTGGATTGTTGAGATGTGAATGGGGATGATAATTGCGTATGGGGTCTCTTCTCCCTCCCCTGTGGCACTTTTTTGTATAATTTTGCTGCTGTGTATTTTCACATATGCATTCAGGGTTGGTCCCTCCTTTTTGTGGGTAGTGACAGGATTTGGACTGGAGTGGGCTGGTGGTGGTGGTGGTGGTGTTGTTGTTGAGGTAAGGCTGAAATTTATGAAGTTAGAACGGGTTTAAAAATTGTGGCCTAATGCCACGTTCATGCCATGTTAGATGTAAATATGAGCTGCTGGATGGACAGTAACGTGCTGGGATCAGACTACGCAATATCAGCTCAATAGTTGCCTGTGGAATAAAAATGAGCGTCAGGCCTGACAATTGCTCTTTTTATTCCAGGGAGAATGTCACATGGAAGGCAAAAAGACTTGCATATCTGACATTTTTTCCCTTCTCTCGCCCATTTTGACAACTTCTATGATGTGTTTTGACCCAAAGGAGCAGAGAGCAACTTGTGAAATTGACTCCTGGCACCTTCTTTCCAGTCACCTATCACACAGTCATGAAAGCTGGCAATCATTGATTAGGGTCCAACGTACAGTCTGCCTTCACAGACTGTATCTGACACAGTAACCATCTCGAAAGGCAAAAATACCATGTAGTCTGATCCCGGCATTGTTACTTATTAGAAATGGAACATGTAATTTTTAAAGTTTTTTTTTTTTTCCCACTTAATTGATATCAATTGCAAAAATGTTATAACACTGAAAGAAATGCACAGATATCAGTAGTAAAAGGATTATTTAGAGTTATAATCACACATACACAGCTCTACTGACATCTAAAGTGACATCTGCTTCACTTTGTTCATTATGGATTTTAAATTTATTAATAGATATAATTATGAGTGGGGTGTTCGATTGATTTTAAGTGTCAATATTCTGTTAGATTTCCTCCGATATGATGTGAATGCGGCATTAGGCTGATGGAAAATGCACAAACATGACTATGAAACATTTTAGTGTTTAGATTTTTTGTTTTATTTTATTTTGTTTTAATTTTTCTTTTTTTTTTTTTTTTGGATGAGCTTACGCTGCAAAAACTGTGTTGCTGGGACTGGTTTTGATCTGTGGACAGTGAACCAAATTTGGTCTCCAGTGCCTTGTGGGAAATCTATTTGTGATATCCACAAAACAGAGTGTGAAAGAAGAACTAAGATGGCAGGCAGTGTTTACAGGTTGTGGCTGTATTTATCATGTTTATCAATGTAACATCATATCCTGAAGGACCATTACACTTTTAGTGATCCAGAAAAAAAAACCAACTCATTATTTGTTTCAAAAAAATCATATTTATATTTTAACAGATTGAAACTATGTGAAACAAATTGCTATGCATTTACTGCTAGAAAGAGAATAAAATTTGTCCTGTGATCCTGTTTGAAATTATTAGCAAGTTTAAGGCCTTTCTATTAATATTTTGTAGTATTTCATATTTCAAAGCATTTAAATCCCGTCATTATGTTTTTCTAAATGGATACACATCATTTGAGGTTGATACCCTTTAAATCACAGATATATTGTAGTCTTGACTTTGTTTGCTGTGTTTCTGTTGTTTGTTTTTAGACCTGTCATCTGTTAGTTCAGTGGATGTGTTTTTGGAGATTTGAATCTTGACCTGCTGTCCATATCACTCACCGTTCCGCCATATGGGTGTATAACTGACTTAAATGCAGCACCTTCACAACCTTTAACGCTTCCTGCCCCATATTATTTTTGATAGCATTCTAATTTTTCATACATATATATCAGGTTTGATGCATCTGTCCTTTTTTTGTAGCGTGACCCTTTTTTTGAGGAAATTTCCTATCTGAAGAGAGACTGGACTGTTTTATGAAGAAAAAAAAACTACTTAAAACTATTGTAATGATGATGTAAGAGGAGTTATGTACTGTAGCTGCAACTTGTGAGTTCAGAGCACCCCTTTAAAATTCAATAAACTTGATTTGATAGACTGTTTTGAACAAGTCTCGGTTTTATTTTCCTTGTCTTGTTATCTGTGTCTCTGCAAATCTAAAACTTTTATCCAGAAAGGTAGTTTTTAAGCAGGATTTATTTTAAAGACCCTGAAAAGTTGGACTATTTTTCTATAACATCAAATATTCATGACTAAATAGACAACAATCAGAGTAAAAAGAAAACTAATTTTATTATTATTTATTAAGAGTTTAACACTCAACTGTCATCAGAGTCAGATTCATTTATTGCTAAATCCTGATTGGTGCAGTGAAGCATGTGACATCATGTTTTTCCAACTGAGACCCGCCCACATCAAACCATTCAAAAGAGCGCAGAGGAAAACGGAAATAGAAAAAGCCCTCATGTGAATGACCAAAACTGCTATAACTTTGTGAAATAATCATATTTTATTGTAGGATCCTGTTACTCACATGAGAAGATGGTGGAGAAAATAAGTTTTCAGGGCCTTTAAATTGGTTTTACATAATTTTTTTTTAACATACAACAACATCATTAGCCTGAAAATCAGACTGAAATGCCATTTTGTTTCATTTCATTCATTCAGCCTGACTGTGCTCATGTTAGCTGATATCTGTTCGGAAGGGTGTTTTATTATGTTTTGTCCTATAACCAATAAGTAGAAAGTGATTCATCCATCCACCAATGTCATTTACAGTCAACACAGAGGCTGCAGGAACAGTTTTTCAAAACAGTTGGAAGAAATATGTTGATTTAAGAGTGGGTTTTTAAAAAAAAAATACAAGTAGACTTGCACCAACTTTTACAGATGTGTTACTTGTCATTTTTATGGCTATTTCTCTGTTGGCTGTGTAGCACTAACAGAAGACGGCGTCTACCGTTCTTCATCCCGCCCACGAAGTTCTGATTGGCTGATTGTTTCTCCAAATGGTTGAAACAGTCGTCAATGAGCACAACATCAGATATATTTTAAAATCACTGAGCAAATGAGAGATGCAGACGAAGAATTAGAGGTCTGCTTTGCTTTGTTTGTTTTTTCGCCTAGAAAGAAAATGACAATAATATGAACTAAAAATATTGTCAATATTTTTGAAGAAATAAGATTTACATAGTTATTAGGTAAAGTCATGTTATGAATATTTATCAAAAAAAGGGTCACAATCTATTTCTATGTGCATGACATGCAGCAGAATATAATGGCATGCGCAAATCCAGATTTTTAGCTCTAATGTTTTTATATTCATCCACATGTCCAGTGTGGAGACACCTGGACAGGTAAGACAATAATACACCATATATGTGGTGTTGCAAGGTGTGAAAACTTCATTTGACATTTATTTTGAAAGGCCATTGTGAAAGAATTTGAGGAACACGCAGAGAAATAAGCCGAGTCCACTGTCGTCATCTCTGTGTGCTTTAAATAAAAATGACTTACATTTTCTGCTCACATGCTTTCCTCTTTTTTTTTTTTTTTTTAGATTTAGTGTGTGCTTTAACAATGTGTGTATGTGCTGTCTGGTTGTGGTGTAGTCGGTGCTTCTTTCAGCTGTAATGTGAAGTCATGGCCACCTAGAGGCACTGCTGGCTCAAGCCGAGGCTGAGCTACTCAGCTGCTGGGCTGAAGAGGATCCTCCTATGCAGAGAGGTGGATGGTGGCGCTGTAAGATCATCCTGCTTCTCTGTTTCTACTCTTGTCATCTACTGCTTTAACTGAAGGAGAGAGGACACAAATTTCATATGTTTATCTGATCAAAATGTCCAAAATGCTTCTTGCTTCTTTCAAAGAATCTTTGAAATCTTTGAGGGCTTTATCAGCCTTCTTTATCAGCCTCCATTAAGAGATGAAATATAATCTGAATTCCTCTTTATGACTCATATGGATATCTATAAGTTTTATTCACTACTGTTAAGAGTGGGAAGATGCACTATTTTCAGTTGTAAAGTGGCTGACGGAGCTCAGTGCACTGCAACTTAAACAAAACACATGCAAATGGACAAAACACAAGAAAATTAAGAAACACATCGACATGTCTGGATGCACGATTCTGTACCGGAAAACGAGCTAACAATTATTCTGATATGACTGGGGATATTGCTCCATACCTAATGTAAGCCTTTTAGTGATTACTAGTGTGTTAGTCTGTTATCTTTAATGCAACATGTTGTCAAAGTGGTGAAGATGAGCTTTTTTAGTCCTGGATTTAATGACAAAAACCACAGATCTAAGGGTTTTTAGGTTTTAGATGGTGTAAGTTTTATAACTGCATGCCAGTTTCACACACTGGGTGTGTTTAAGACCTTAAAGAACTCTTCAAATCTTAAATTCAAACTCTTCAAATTACAGTATAATATCACAGCTTTAATCTAGAGATACATTACCTTGTTGAAAGAATTTTTCAAAAATCTTTGCCTCTTCCTTGTGCATCTTTACAGTACTATAAAAATATCCCTTTTTGTTCAGTTTATGCTTTGTTATTGATCTAATCTTCCTCCTATTTAAGCTGCTTTAAGAATGAAATTGGTCTTCTTTTTGACTAGTGAAAGTCATGACAGTGCCCCAAAGAAACTGCAGCCACACTATCTGGTATCAGTATTATCAGCAGCAAAGACAAGACAAAAACATGAATAATACTGGCCCCTCCTCCCCCATTTGATCTTCTCCCACCCCCTTTACGTCCCAAAATACAGTCGAACCTGTTGCTCCCAAGCTTAGGAGTCACACATAGCTTAGACAACACACAGAGCAGGGGCAGCAGGGGTAAACTTCCAGGAAACGCACAGTAGGTTCACAACCAAACAGGAAGATGGAACAAAATCATCTGTCACTTCAAATGGATTACTTAGAAAGGTTGGTTTGATCACTCCTCAGCTCCTGCACGCACTGAGAACCTGATCTGCCTGTGCAGTACATAATCTCTTTTCCCAAGATGACATTATGCATGAGTTTTCCGTGGCTTATAAATAACAACTGCTCTTGCTTTGACCAGATGAGAGGAGAGAGTAAGAGAGCACGCACGTTGAAAGAAGTCCTCCATGGAGCTTGATGGTACTTTAATGAGTTGCTGCCAAGGAATTCTTCTGCAACCCGTCCTTTAAAACCATTTTTGCATCTTCAACCTCACTGGAATATTGGCATGGGACACCGGAGATATCTTTAAAGAAATTTCAGAAGAAAAGCATTACAAAAGACAGAAAAGAAGAAGGTTTGGTTTCCGAGATCCAACCACCCCATTACTTATTTTACTTGAAACGTAGGGGTGGTGAGAGTCACTAAAAAAAGGCCATGGATGAAACCACAAAGGGTGTTCAGGAGACGGTGGTAAGCGAGGCTCTGGTTCAGTTCAATGCTACCTTGCAAGAGGCCATAAAGGAGGTGAACGTGGACGTAAGTGCTTTCAAGCAGCGTATAGAGCAGAGGATCGAGGAAATGTGTATCTCCAACGGACGCTTGGCTGAGTCGGTGACCAAGCTGCAGGAGGAGAACCTGCAGCTCAGGGGGAAGCTGGAGGCCCTCAGCCGCCTGGTGGAAGGTCTGGATGGGGTGAAGATCGAGAGGAGTCCTGCTGAAGTGAAGGAGAAGAACAAGCAGGAAAGTATAGCGAATGGACATGCAGAAATACAACCCAAGACCCTGGAAGACCAGAAGGGTCTGGCTAACTCTGGAACCACTCCCGTGAACTCTGAACCATCAGGTTCAAGTGTAAGATCAAGCCACGCTGTTGTTTCTGCTGCTGCTGCTGCTGCCGCTCTCAGCAACACCTCAGTCCCTCCTCCATGGAGAGTAAAGAGACTCGCTGAAATGAATGTGAGTATCCCTTCAAAGCTGGTGCCTTTATATTCACCGTTTTCCACACATTCTGCAGTTTACACAATCAAAAATGTTACTACCTGCCACTGGATTGCAATAGAAAAGGGATACATAAACATAAACAACAGGCAGGTCTGTTATATCACTTGTAAAATGGGAGAATGGATGAACAAAAGGTGAAGAGTGTTTTAAAATGGGTCTGGTCACTAAAAAAACTTCCATCTGCCGACTTGTCACTTGGGTTGGGTAATGACACAAAAATGTAAATAATGGTAATCATGAAATAATGATATTCGCAGTGACAACTCAGAATGAAGCCCCATTTTACTCAAAGAGGCACAAAAATAGTAACTGCGAGAGATCATCAATGGCAGTCAGCTCAATAGCTTTTTATCATCTACTTTATAATCCAAGAGTTGAAACTACTCTTCAGCTGTTTATTAATGATTAGTTAGTTCCTAAATTGATCCTTAGTCATTACTAATTCATTCATTTTGGGTAACAAGGTATTCAGACCAAAAATGGCACTGTGTTAAACAAATGCAAGGGGCTGCGTATGGCGTGTTGGTAAAAGTAAGGTGCCGGTTTTCAGCAATAGACTCATGAGCTTGAAAAAGTTTATAATACTGTGAGGAAAGATTTTGCAACTCTGAAAAATGTCACAATCATTTCGTCCTTGAATTTCCTCCCTCACAGACCAGACCAGAAATGTGTGCTTACTCATAATTTATTGGACAAAGCAGTGCATTGCCAGATGATGCTGCATTGCATTGCGGCAAGTTTTTTTTTCCCCCCAGACAATCCCTATGTGTTTTGTTTGCCTCTGCAACCTTGTCGTATCAACACAGTGACCTCCTTGAAATGAATGATGCAGCTGCGTTTTTTTCACAATGTCTATCTCAACAAAAACCTAGTGTTATCACCTCTATATCACCCAAAGAACCTCAGCAGCTCTGTCCTTGTATTTAGACTGGGATCTCCTATACAGTTAATCTTAAGCGTTGAAAGCTCACACAAAGTTTAACTGAGTTCTTTCACGTCAAGCACACAAACAATGTGTGGATGTTCTGTACATGAATCATGATCCCGCTGAATGTCACTACAGATCACTGACTGTTCTAACCAGAAACCACCCTGGTGACTGGAACATACATACCTCAACCTGAACGGTATGACTGTATTTCAATGTAAACCCGAGTGTGATGAAAGCTGATATTTTCCATGCGTGTAAAAAGAAACCCTTGAAAAGATCAGACATGCCTAGAGACTGAGACCACCAGATCTATAAGTAAATGTTTGTCTAATATACAGTACACCCAACCTCTGACTCCACCCTTACACAATTTCAAATGGAGCAAAGCCTTATACACTGTGCAGCACCAGCCATTATTATTTTTATTTATTATTATATCCTTATTTTCAATTGCAGACCAATCATAATAATAATAACCTCTAACATTATTATCCTTGCATATTAACATAATTACCATTACAGGGATTATATCCTTATATTGGCTCAAATGAATTTACACACTTATTCACTTCCCTACCCCCCATCTAAGCCCTCTTCCACTCATGACCCTCTTTTAAACTAGCAGGCCCTCCAAAGGGCACATGTATTTTTGGTTCTGAGCTTTGGGACAGGGCTGCAGCTTTATACCAACTCCAATAGCACTGCAACACTCTTCCTTTCCTTAAGAACGCATCGTCTGTACTCATAAATGCACACAAGAACAGATGCTAGGCCTGCAAGCCTAACTTATCAACATGTAATCAATATCTGCTTTGTAAATGAAGTCCTAAAACTTTGGAGCTGAACTCAGAGCCTCAGTCAAGCCAAGTATACTACATCCTTCTGACATGAGAGTCAGAAGTATGCATCTTTACGACGTGACATGCATACACCCTGAAGACAGGTATAGAAACAAATCTCTGTCCCTTAATCGCCAAAGCATCTTGCTTCCCAGCCAACCCAATTCTCAAATCTCCCAATGGAAAGTTGAATTGCATCTACCTCCCTGTCAATAATACCCACACCCAACACCATGAGAGGGTCAACCAGCTGTCCTGTTGAAACGCACACCCTGCCAACATTCCTCTCCACTGACATCATTTGGTCTTTTCCCACCCATCAGCCCCCCACTCTGACATACAACAGTTCAACCCCCCCCTCCCAGAACCAAGAGAGCCCTCTGATTCATCAATTTTGAAATTTAACATCATCTTCCATCTGTGGTTTTAAAACCTGTTTTTCCTTGCAGCTAGCAAAGGTAGGCCTTAATTTGGGGCAATTGAGAGGGCTGCAGCTGACAGTTCTTGAAACTTTCAGAAACCGACAATCTGATCATTACATGCAACAATTGGCCGGGTGTGCAGATACCTATTTACGAGACTGTCCTCCCAAGAAAAATTACACAATAGGTCGTAATGTCAGTCACCCAAAAACTATATATAGTTATGTTTGAACGAAAGACGCCATTTAGTGGCTGTAGTAATTATGACCCTGAGAAGTAGTGTTGTTCAGATAACATATATATACTAGCGGTGTGCGCATATCCAAATACGTTATTCAGCAAAGCATTCATTTCATACAAATATTTTAAAAATTATTTGTTTTCAGGAAGAAAAAATAACATCAAATACCAACACGCAGATTGGTTACATCACTATCTCAGTGTCTCTCCTCTGCTTCGCTGCCGTCTATCAGCAGGTCTCAATGAGGGGAGTCACATCCACCTGCCACATGACGCACATTTCCCAAATTGGACGTTGTGGGTGTTCCCCAGAGATAAATCTGAGCTACTGACACAAGCAAAGTATTTACTTATACACTGCTTACCCTTTGCAGTGCAACTCTCCATAACCTGTTGTTCCCCTTCTCCTTTCCACAAATTTAGGTTTGTAAAAAAAGATTGTAAAAATTAGGCAATAGATGAAAAGTGTACAGCAAGAATCTCCTTTGAAGTTCTTCTCTACACTTGACACGCAGTGCTGTCTCTGTGTTATGGGTGTATAAATAGATAGAGGTCTGTCTGTACATTGGTGATGCACTCGGCTTAGCTTAGTATTCAGCAGTCATTTATTATCTGTCAGACATGAGTTCAAGACCTGGTGTGATTATTCATAAACACTTATTTTAACACATAAATATCCTAAAATTGAAAGCATAGTAAAAACAAAAACTGGATTTTTACACCTATTTCCACTTTTATTTGAATACAAATATAAATTATTTTGCTGCCTTAACAAATATAGACACAAATACAAATACTGGGCCCTCTGCATATCCCTAATATATACTGCATAATATATACTGTATATCGACAAATTTCCACATTTGGAGGTGGGTTGGATGGAGGCAGTAACTCAATAGTGGACTTTGTAGCAGTAACTGTAACCCTCACCACATTTCTCTAACCTTAACAAACATTTTTAATAGTGATTTGTGACAGTTTTGGAGAGCACAGACAAACTATGTCATCCTGCTGATTGCTCCTGCAGTGCACATTGTCAAAAGACTTATTTGATTGTTTAATTCAAAGACTTATTGCTATTTACACATCCATTAACACACAATGTTGTTTGGTGTTGTAACAAGCATCTATTTAGAGTTGTGTTTGTATCCACCTGAAGAATGTAAGTCCAAAATGCACTCTCATTATAGCTCTGTTTTATTCTCCACCGACCAGAAATATCTGGCTCTTCAGCTGCTGCCAAAATCTCCACTGTGTTCACCAGCTAGTTTCTAAAGTTAGCTAGTATCTAACTTTGTCTGCCATTTAGTGCTGGGCAGCTTGGAATAGTTCTAATAGGCTGTAAAACCAAAACAAGGACCTGAAAGATGCTTAAACGCTACGTAGAGCTGAGTGGGTGAGAATTCTCTGTGTGTTTGACAATATGAACATACTCTTTTACATTACATGTGATGTAGCCATGGGATTCATGGCACACGTTCTATTACATTGTGGCTTTAACGATCAAGATCGTTCCTCAATGATGTGATTAAAAAAAGTATTGAATGATGGACATGTTTGTGTTTGTCAGTATCTAATCAAAGTATGTTTCTAAGAAGGAGCGATAGTGAAGTGTATGGAGGTAAACACAGCCAGAGGTTGAGGGGATAAACGGGGTCAGACAGAGTCAGTCTGTGATATCCTACAGCAGCTACTAGAGCCCACAGATCACTCTGGTGCTAATCTCCCTCCTGACAACGAGTTGATGGACTGGCTGCAATGGCTATATTGCGTGGCTGCCAGACCACTGCGTGTCTCTGGAAAGCAAAAGGTTTGGGGGTTGGAGTGGGGGCAAATAAAGGCCATGCTTCAGGGCGATATACTTAGGCATGGTTTGAGCTGCTCAGACTAACTCCCTGATTTCCAAAGCATCCATTTGTAGCTATATTGGGATGTAAGAAGAGGGCAGCGGAAACTCTTGCAAAGGGGCTGATTGCTAAATCTAAAATAGCCTCTCAGCAGGAATGTGTGTTTGTTGGCCACAGTTGTCATTAAAGGAGAAGCTTTCAGCTGTTAACAGCTGAAGATCACACTTGTGGAGAAGTAAGCACACACACACACACATAAACAGATTTACCATGGATGATAAAGGCCTAAAATTAATTTTGGCTCCACAGAACGCAGCAGTTTGAAAGTACCCCCTTTGTTTGTTGTGAGAAAGTCAGTATAGTATCCAATGAGTGATGTTGCTAGGGCAAATGTACAAATAGACAGAGACATTGACAGCTGCATGTGTTACATAACTCCTTTACCTTCCTTGGAGAAATTACATTTCCTTCACAATAGATTTATAGATTTTTAGGGTTAATCTATTATACTGAGTTCTATTGTACTGAATTTCACTATTTTTTCAGCCATGTCAAAACATCAAGGGGCAGGTTAGAATTGTTCTAAATTGTCTTTAACAGTTAGAGGTCAAGGCAGCACATGTAATGATACCTCAAAATACAAAACATCAAACACTGTGGAGGAGGAAACAACTACCCATGGATCAATTATACAGCTGTCATTGAAATATTATATGTTTAATCCATTGCCAGAAATAAATTAACAACACAAGTACGGAAGCCTATAAAGCTTTGTGCATGCCAGTAAGATATCCTCTTCTTGGCAGGTTGATGATTTTGGGTGTCAGTCTGCATTAGTTTTAACACCTTTAAGGTTATGAATGACCCTACAACATTTTGGATGTCTTCAAGTCTGAAATGAAAAACAAAATGCTGACTTATATAACAGTATTGCATATTTTGTACTTACTGTCTTTACAACAGGGCACTGATGCAAAAGAGGAGAAAAATGTTGCCACAACTGCACAAGAGAACGGGAATCACAAGCAGCAAGGTAGGAAGATACTCTGAGAAGCTCCACACAGGTAACCTGACAAGCCAACCTCACTTTTGGTTATGTCTTCTCAGAAAACACATCAGTGGACTCTGATGCAGCCCAAACTGGTGAAACTGTTCTCCAATCCCACCAGCCTCTCACCTCCATCACCAAACCAGGCTCAGTGTCTTCAGCCATGACTAACTCTTCTGTGGAAACTCCCAAAAAACCTGGTCAGTTGGTTACTGTTCATTTTCTTATTCAACATAAAAACATTTTTTGTGGATGGTTTTACTGGAATGCCCTGTTTGATGAGTTTTATTATCCATGTGGGGATGCTGATGAATGCAGCAACAGTTTAAAAGTTTGCCAAAAAAAAACACACACCCAAAATATGTCTCAGCCATAAAATTGGTTTACTTAGAAAAATATTATTAAGTCTTTTCTCCAGAAGTACAGTATTACAGTAAGTCTCTATAAAACTCCCAACAATATTCCAGGATGAATAATGATGAAAATAACATCCACAATATAGTAACATAGAATTCAATCAAAGCATTGCATGACAATTCATAATTGCAATGATTTAATTTGTCAGTTGTTGTTGTAAATGTGTAGATAATTTAAAGAACGATGAAAAGAAAAATGAATCAGTCTTTTTCTTCTTTCAGACCAGGAAGACTCAAGTCTTCTTACCAAACCCCATTCTCCCCTCACTGCAATGACAAAAGCCAGCTCTGAAGCTCCAGCAGTTCCTCAGTCTCCTGCCTCAGCGGCCAAAGAAACACAAGAAACTCCAGTGAAATCATTAGAGTCTCCTGCTAAAAGTGGTGAGTGGAAAACCATCTGCGTTGTGTAATTCAATGTATTTCTCGAATTTCTGATACTACTGAGACGCAGAATGTCAGTATAACCAGACACAATACCAACTGCTCCTTAATTCAGCTATTCATATTCTCCCTTTTTGTCAGATGCGAAAGAACCCCAGCCCCATCTCCCCGTCACTGCCATGAGCACCAAACCGAGTCCTGAAGGTCTGCATGCAGCCAAACCTGCTCAGTCTCCAGCATCAGTGCCTAAAGCAGCAGGCATTTCTACAGCAGAGGCTCCAACAGGGGAGGCAGGCGAATATCCTTTTAAAAGAGGTCAGTTAGTGCAACATATATTTAACATTATTGTGTACAGATTCCACAAAATATGGAAATGCATTCATGGGATTTGGTCCCCGGCACTGGCATGACATTGGACTATGTAGCTCTCTCTCATTTGCCTTCACCTTTCTGTATGCAGTCATATGTAGTTATCTTTTTACCCCATAGTAATAAACTTTCTTACCCTGTTCGAACCAACACAGTGATGTGGGTTAAACCCGTGTCATATGTCTTTCTGTATGGGTCAGCCTACGTCAGCCAACCCTCCACCATCCTCCTCTCGACCAGGGTTGGACGCGAGTCAATTTTTGCATGAATTGCATGAATTAGGTTGACATTCAGGAATCTGCTGCTCTTCTCGATCGATTTGCTAATGTTTCATAAGGCGGTCGCATGAAGAACATAAATCCTAATAAATAGACAATTGCCTGGAGCAACTGTACCCAACATGTTAATTCCACAGAGTACAGATAACATCCATTTTTATTGACATCAGGCGGTGACGTATGTGGAAATGCTGTTGCGTACCCGAGCTGGTCTTATGTTCATGTGTCTGACGGTCCAATATTAATGGGTCAAACAAGGGTTCAATATGCGTCACAAGACCTGCGTCATACAAGCATCTGCTATCTGAAAGTGGAATAACAGATGATGGGAGTTTTTTTACCAGTATTAGATTTCTTGCTGTGGCAATCTACAGCCATGTAATAACTACCCTTCACACCTCATAATATCACAACACACTAGCAACCATCCCAATCACCGTAGCAACCACATACCAATACTCTGAGGAACATTTACTTTCAACCAACACTTTTTAACCACACAGAATATCTTAAGAAACCTACTAGTAACCACCTAGTAATGCCCTAACAACTACCCTGAAAATCTGAACAATTACTTGGCGACAACATCCTAGCAACCACATTATAATAAACATGTAGGAATATAGCAACTAACCAGGACATAAAGGACATCCTACATATATTATAGGTTCCTTGGTGACCACCAGGAAATACCCTAGCAACCATATAGCAACCACTTGGCAGACCCTGGCATAGTGATTGTTAAGGTCCCAACAATTAGTTAGGAACACATAACTACAATAATTCAGATTCTAGGGGTGGCCAAAAGAGCCATCAGTTTGTAGGTTTTCATTACAACCAAACACCTCAATCCAACCGACTTTTCCTTAGTCACAGGGCCCCATTATATTTTATAGGAAATTTAACCTTTTCTAGTTTGTCAGCTTGTATTTTCTTTTTTCATTTGAAGAACAAGAAAGAAACACTAAACTGTCACTTCAACTCCTTTCAGCCCTTTCATTTCAACTGTCATTTCTACCTTTTTCATGATTTTTTATTCCAAATGTCCCTTCAGTTTCAATAATTGAAATATTTCACATTTCAACAGCAAATTTCCAGCAGTGAACACATGTAAAAATCCTCCCTAGTTTGTCATTTTTTTCCTCTTTTAATGCTATTTATGCCTGGTTCCAGTTATTAAACTATTCCATTTTCACTCATGCAGGTACATCTGGAGCAAAGGAGCCACCTTCCCAGGTATCCCAGGAACAGTCAAGCTCTGAATCCCAGTCTCTCGCCCATCTTCCCCTCACAGCTGTGACCAAGAACAGCTCTGACACTTCTGCTGCGCCCAAATCTGATCAGAGTTCTGCTTCAGTGCCGAATCCTTCAGTACCAGAATCCCCAACAATAAAGCGTGGCCAATATCCATTTAGACGCGGTGAGCACAATGATACAAAATCGGCAGTATTGGCTCATTTTGAGATATTACCACATTTGAAACATGCATTATTTCTCTCTTCATTAGATGTCAGTGAACCCAAGCCATACCTGCCTCTCACTGCCATGACTAAACCCAACACAGAATCTTCATCATCTGCTACACCAGCACAGTCCTCAAGTATTTCAGGATCACAGGACCCTTCTGTAAAACCAGGGGAATATCCCTTTAAGCGAGGTGAGTTCAACCAAAGGTGCAAAAATCTGCCTCTAAAATAAAGGTCATGCAGTCATTGGTGTAGTCCCTTGTTTTCAGTTTCTCCATTCATCTTCACTTGGCAATGCATGTTTTTAAATATTCAAAACATAATTTAATAATTTTTTATTGTATTTTTTACTATGTTTTTCACATTGAGGCTTGTTTTTTTTTGTCTCAACTCCTCATTTCAGTACCAGTTCTCAAGTCATCCAGTCCCAGTCTAAAGAGAAGTGTGAGCTTCCCTCAATCAGCAGGTAAAACTACTACACCAACAGTTTATAATAAATTATTGTACAAAATGAAACTTTGACCTGATGATAGTGCCAGATGAAAAGTTAAGGTATCACAAAAGTTTGTACAATTCATCATTAGGGTGATATATGTATATCCGTACCAAATGTAATTACAATGCATCTAACAGTTGTCAGGAAAGTGTCATTAAAAACTACAAAATGTCATCCAGATCTTCTTCATTCATTTCAGAGCGTTCTAACATTTTCTGCAAGATACTGACATTCAACAAATCTGCAAGCTTGCACTTTATCCATGTCGATATATATATTTTGCTTTCTTTTGTTATTGTTGCTTTTTCATCCATCTCATTTTGTCTCTCTTGTTCACTCTTACTTTCTGTAACTGTCTCTCCACAGAAAAATTGCTTCCCTCCAAATCAATCATAAAATCTGGTTTCTCACCTAAGTTGGACAAGTAAGTAATTGGCATGAATCCTGTTTTATAACATCAAGTTAATTTACTGTTCGCTATAGTTAGATTAATGTGGTGTTTTGTCAGTTTGCAGCCTATTGGCAGCTTCAGTCCACAAACATTTGTTTTTCACTGTCTCTTCACAGGAAAGCAAACAAACCAGGAGGGACTGAGATAAAGCAGGACTTGATGAAATCTCAAACACTTCCACGCTCAAATGGTGCTCAGGCCAGACGGGCTCTCTTTGAGAGGATGAACTCAGAGCCCACCAAGTAAGTGTATTTTAAGTATTTTCCATTTTGTCCTGAGCCATATCTTCAGTCCAGTCCAGATATGAATGATATTTTATCATACACTGAATTACTTTTCTCGTGAATAGGCCGAGAGGTTCCAAGCCTAAACTGAAGCGCTCTCAGAGTTTTGGTGCCAGTGCCAGTGGTATTAAACAGATTCTGTTGGAGTGGTGCCGCTCAAAAACCATTGGTTATCAGGTATGACGATGAGACATATTTTCCTTTTCTGTCATACGTTCCCCTATAAATCAAATGCTCTTTATTTCATGATATACTGCATGTATATTTACTGTTAAAATGCTTTGGAAATGCTACGAAAGATACTCATAAACATGATGCCATTATAATCTTCCCCCAGAACATAGACATCCAGAATTTCTCCTCCTCTTGGAGTGATGGGATGGCTTTCTGCGCTCTAGTCCACTCTTTCTTCCCGCTGGAGTTTGATTACAGCACTCTGGACCCTGCAAACCGCAAACACAACTTACAGCTGGCATTCACCACCGCAGAGTAAGTGGCTAGAACATTTCGCTGTGTGAAAAAGTGAGGTATTTTAACTTTGGTGATAGTTTTTATGGGCTGTGATACCTTAGTATAATTAATGTTACCAAGAGGGATTAAAGTTTAGTTGATTGGTAGTTTCTCAGCAACTATTTTGATGGACCAGAAATTAGAAAAATTCAACATCAAACACAAAATACAAAACTTGAACTGGAGGATAGCACAACCATAATCTACATTAAAATCTGAGAACTGCTAACCTTTATTAAAAAGATATTTGACTGTCAATTTCACAAAACTAGGCATTTATATGACTTTATCAAGTCAAGCTCCAGTCATTCATTTGACTAGAGCAGACTTAAAATTACACAAGAGTCTACCGACATGCTAGCAGCTAAATTGCCTTTTTTGTCTGCTACATCATACATATCAGCTCTGTAAATCACTTTTCCTGTGCTCTGTTTTAAGAAAAAATTTAAACTAAAAGGTAGAAATTTAGATTTTAAATCGTTTGTTTTCCTGATTGTTCCCCTTAGTTTAACATTATTTTGATGAAATATCATGCAGTTATCCGCTTAGGTAGCTGGAGTCCTTATTTCGATTCAGCAAAGGAAATCTTACATAAAGTAATAACGTGGAGTTCAATCATAGTCAGAGCAGATGGTCACACTGAGCCTGATTGCATCCTGCTACAATACACAAGAGCCGCAGACTCTGAACAACAACCCACATTAGCTTTTTTTGCTAAACTCTCCTTCTTATCTGACTTACAAACATGAACACAAGTCTTGTTCTGCACCCTAGCTTGTTGAGCGAGCCACCATACAAACATTCGCCGGGGGGGAAGTGCACTACTAACATCAGTAATCAGGCTAAATGGCTAATTAGCTGCTTAGCTGCTGCACAATAAACAGCATGTAAACATACAATATCACCTCAGACCCGTAAGGTGCTGGTTTGGTCATTATTCTTCAAAATCCTTGTTAACGACACACTATCCGTCCATGATTTGTAGCTACAGCAGTTTGTTTACTTTGTCTCCGTTCTGTACAGTAGCTACACTGGTAGCTTGCCAGCTAACTTCTGACATTCCCACCCAGCCAGACGGCCAGCCAAAAATTTTCTTCATTCCAATAATACAAAACTATTAACAAATACATTTTAAAGAATATTTTTTTGACTGCAAAGAGGGATGATTAAATGTTGGACTAAGAACAGCAGAGTGTTGGAGTAAATGCTAATATCAACAATTACAATGCTAACATAATGATGCGTATTATGTTTACAATGTTCACCATCACTGTTTAGTATAGTAACATTTGCCTATTAGCAGCAAACACAAAGTACAGCTGAGGTTGATGAGAATATCATTAGTTTTTTTTTAGGAATTTGGTCATTAACCCTTCTATTGTATTAGGGTCAAATTTTACCTGGTTGTAATTATGGGTTGTTTATGCAGAGAAATACATATTAAATGCTGACAAACCATCATGAATAACAAAAAATAGAATTAAATACAACAAAATAATGATAATAAAATCCTATAAAAAATAGTATAATAATATAATGTAATAATATTAAAATTATTTTTCATGCCAAAAAAAGGCATTGACTTGAATTCAATTGTAGAGTGGCACACAGCAAATATGATCCCAGTCAAATGTGGTCTAAGGTACATAAAATATATAAGGACCTAAAGCAATATTATGATTATAATTGAGTAACAAGTCACTTAGCAGATAAAACATGTTTCTGGATGATAATTAGTTGTTTTGCAATGCTTGTTAATGAATTCAAACACAGGTCAAATTTGACCCGCTAACACCAGGGGATCACCAAAGTCATTCATCTCCATCCTCTTGTTGTGATGAATGTCAGTAAAAGATTATAGTTGTTCAAACTGTAAGCTTTCAGAAAGCTCAGCAGCACGTTTTTGGATGTGCTTTGAAAATAAGTGATGGTTAAGTTTCAGTCAGACTTTCTTTATTTCATTAGAAACAGATACATCCCTTGCACTACTTTCTATTTTAATTATCCTTACTGTACTTTTATGTTTGCCCCCCCTCCCCCACAGGGAGCAGGCAGACTGTCTCCGTCTGATCGAGGTGGAGGACATGATGGATATGGGGGACAAGCCAGACCCCATGTGTGTGTTTACGTACGTCCAGTCCCTCTACAACCACCTGAAGACGTTTGAATAATAACTCTGTATCAGAGTAGATTCACCAAGTACACATTCTCCTTTGACTCCCTGTATTGCTGTTGGTAACCACAGTGTGTCGTGAACACTTTGAATAAGCTGACTAACAAGGAGCCCAGAATCTTCAAATCACATAAACAATGACTTTGGGGTTTGACAAATAGATTTCTCTGCCAAATAATATAGATATTGATTGATTTTACACTGTTTGTGTTTACCATTTTCCCCTATTTCCTCTCTTATCAGAATGACTGACACTGACATTTAAAAATCAATGGCTGTAATCAAAGGAAGAAAGATTACCACTAATTTAAAATATAATATATATATATATATATATATATATATATATGTGTGTGTGTGTATATATATATATATATATATATATATATATATATATATATATATATATATATATATATATATATATATATATATATATATATATATATATATATATAGCTGCTGTTGTCAATCAATGTTAAAATGATTAGGAATGTGTGCAGAGTTATGAATCAATGTGGAGACACTTCAGTTAAAGTGAAAAGGAGTTTTTTCAAAAAAGTATAAGCCCATATGAAGAGAGGAGATTGGATAGGACCCCTCCCCCGCCCCCCCAAGGGTCTAGATGCTGGTAGTGGTGGAGTGGAGCTAGCAGATGGTTAATGGAAACCTTTGGATGAGTCTTCTTGGATATCATGGAGAGTCATGGTGGAGGTGGGTTATGCAATAGCAAGTCTGGAAGAAAGAATGGCTGAATTGCTGCAACATTTAGAGAATAGCAACTGACTGGCTTGGGGAACGAAGGCAGAAAGATTATTAGTCAGGTATGGTGATGTCAGAATTGTGAATGAAGGGATTTTGACAGCATTGAAAAGTGGAAATGATGGAGAAAACTAGAAAAGGAGGAAACAGGTGGCGTTCATCCATAGATGAACACAGGTAAAGGCAGAACACAAGGGAAAACATCTTCCTTCTTGAACTTTCACCAAAGCTTCATTAGATGGCATGACACCAAAAGAGATACAGACAGGTTTTACACTATTTCATAATTCAGTACTAAAGTTGATATAACATGCTTTTTGTGATTATCATTTACTTACTGTTATGATGTTGGATGTCTATGTTAATGATGTTTGAAATGACTAAAACTGCTTTGAACGCTCCATTTGCAAAGTTACCTCTACCTCCCCATCGAACTGATGTCAGCTTGTTCGCGCATGCCCACAAATGGCCGTCTGTTCTGTAGTTTTTGTTGCTAAGGATGTTTAGATCACATATTTCAGACCACATTTTTGTTAAAATATGTACGGACATATTTGATATTTTGAGTAAAAGAAGTGAAATCCTGCTACTACTGTTTGTTTATGTAGCCTCTGCATTCAGATGCAGCTTTCAGAAGCTGACCAATCAGAACAGAGTGGGCTCATCAGGAGATGGGCCTTGAAAAGACAGGAGCTAAACATCCTGTTTCAGACAGAGGCTGAACTGAGGGGCTACATAAAGAGTCAGTATAAGATATAAAAATAAAGCAGGGTAAGCAGAGTATGTCCCCTTTAATTATAAATTACTTTATATGTTATTCAGTACAAGGACCAAAAAGTGCCATAGGTCAAGAGATGACGTCTATAAAAATTTCATCTGCTGTGGAAGACCATTTGTAAAAAAGCAAGTATGAACCTTCATGGTCACCATCTGTAAGGTTCCTCCTCAAACAGCCATTTTGACCTTGATATCTGAATATACTGGAAACTCTTTGTATGCCAAAAGAGAGATAATGACATGTTTATGCAATGATCTAATACCAAACAATGTGAAGACAGAGGGGATGGTGACGGCAGTTATTATCCATGACCAACCCATCACATATCAGCTAAGCTCTTATAAATAACCAGGGGTCCACATTAATGACATCAACTGCAGAAACAATAACAAAAAAAAAATTCCTCAGATAGAGTGCACATTGCCATCTACTGGTGAAATAAATTTAGTGCAATCGACCTGGACATCAGTATAGGTACTCCTCACACATCCAGCAGCACAAGTGTAGTGTGAATAGTGTAGCAGTGGTTTCCTGATGTTTCTATGTTGTGTGTGTTTTGCTGTTTTATACTTTCTGCTAAGCTTTAGATTTGAGCATAATGTGATCAAGCTAACAGAAACACATGAATTGCTGGGGCAATTATGAACACTGTCTTTATTTTACATTGGAATAAATAAACCTTCAAATAAATCTTCCTTCAAATGTGCAAATTTGTGGATCTAAATGATTTTTTTTCACATCAAACTGGAACAGAAGTGTGTAATAATCATGCAACCAAATTAAATAGATTCATGTCTCCATTGAAAATGCAGTTACATCAAACTTGCACATGCCTGTTGTTAAAGGATAGGTTCACAAATTTTGAGTCTGTCTTAAAACAACAGTTTCCATATGAACATTCAAACAGTTTTTGCTCACTGTAATTGTTCCTCGTGTTCATGCTGACCATCAGAAGATCTCTTCCAAATGCACTTTCAATGTAAGTGAAAGTGCAAAACCTGCAGTCCTCGTTTTGAGCCAAAATGTATTAAAAAGTTTATCTGAAGGCAATATGAGGCTTCATCCATCTGAGTTAGTCAAATAAAGTGGATATAGTCTACAGTTATAGTCTTTTTAATAAAAAATAATCCCTCTTTGTGTCTCAGCAGACAGTGTTTTACTGTTCAGCTGCAGTGGGAGGTTCATATATTAGCTTCAAATATATAGATTATGGCCCCCATCACTTACATTGAAAATGCATCATGAAGGGATCTCTTAATGTCCAGTTTGTACAGGAGGAATGATTACAGTGAGAAAAATGTGTCAATATTCATTTGGGCACCTAGTTATTGTTATAGGACAGAAAAATTGTGAACCAAGTTAGCCAAGAGGCTATTTTTCATCTGTAATCCCTGGAGAGATGTTACAGAGTCACCCTAAAAACAGAATATGAAAATGAGATTGAAATTACAAAGTTACTGAGGTCATTTATAAGCATGCGGAACAATTAAATAAAATTAAGAGAGAAGAACATATATAATACAAGACAATATAACACAATGTATGATACAAGATATACAAGACAATAAATACATGAAGATATTAATAAAAAAGTAGACCACATTGAGCTGCATTGTTAAACACTAACTAGAACATGAAAAGCAGAAGCACAGATACAAAAAGCATGCACAGTATGTAAAATACATAAATTAGTCTGCAAAACCACAATAAAGCAAATGAATAAAGCAATGTATTCATCCTGCTATGCTATGCTATAAGTGTTGTTTGTTAAGTCGAGGCCTCTCTGCATTAGACCTCTACTACTGTCACAAAATAAAATGACATAAAATGGCCTTACTGTTGTTCAATCATTTCAATGAACGTGACAAATGTAGTTTGTAGGGAACAGTTGTCCTCTAGCACCAGAAAAGGCGCTCTGGATTCATTCTATTAATTTAACCACCGTTCAAGTTAATGTAATTGTAGTTGCTAAAACGGTGATCACGATTATTATACTTCTAAAAATAACCTCCTGCCTGCACCAGGAGACCTGTTCGAGAAAGAAGTTTTATTAATCAGGAGGATTAGTGATGAAACAAATAAGACGTAGTCGCAGATCGCATAAATAAGCAACAGCGTTTCACAGCCCCACAATTGTTACACTCTTAACCTGCCAAATCAGAATTACAGCCTTATATAACCTGCTCAAAATCACCTTGACTGGACTTATTATCATTAACACAGGTGGGAGGTATTGTTAATAGTTAGAAAATACAGTACATGACTGGACAATATGATTTGAACAGCTTCATTATGTCTATTCAACTCACAGCACTTAACACAGTTGCCCTTCCACGAGGGCAGTTTTGCTGACACATACTCATTTTATTATTCTACAAGGTTATGTCCTCTCCCTCGTTCATTTAATGGTGTCCTCGCCAAGTCGTTGCAGGCCTGTCACCACACTCTCCTTTCAATCTGACTAGTACGGCGAAGCAATGAAAGGGAAAAGGGATGCTTAAATTGCTTTTATTATAGAGGTTAGGGTTAATCTTATGCTAATTTAGCTGTATGTAAAGCAGAAAAATGCTCAAAAATATGCAATAGAAAAAATCTGTTCACAATTTTATCAGCGTAGGTCTCATGTTAAGATATGAGCCACAGATGTGAATGAAATAATTCAGACTTTAAAACCAACAAAAGCTGGTACAAGATGTGGACTCTGTAGATTTTATGAGTAAAATGGATGAGCACTGTTTTGAATGTGATTCTTATAATTAGCTTCAAGCTTCACAGAAGCTGCTAGACAGAAGATACACTCCAGTATACTCTCAAGAGATACACCTATTCATTTATATTTTGATCATTTACATGATCACGTTCCAAAAGTTTTGTGGCCTGAAATACTTTTTTTTCTCCAATTATTTTATGTACTTTACTTTTATTATATATGTTTTACTTCATATGTGCTTAAAGGATGGGTTCACAATTTTTCTCATCTGTCTTAAAAACAAATCAGTCAAAGAGAGAGTTAAACATATTAACAGAAAGCTTTCAGGAGATAAAACTCAGCTTTCTTGTGTTAATTAGGTTACTATTAATAATAATAATATTGTTCACATCAGTTGTAAACAGTACTTTAAATGTTTAATTTGACAGTCAAACAGAGTAATTTTTAAATCACACGTCATTATTGTATTTCTAGTTTTGACATTTGAAATGACTGTAATCTGCAGAAAAGTTCAATTATGGTGCGTCAGTGGTGGAAAATAGTACATTTACTCAAGTACTGTACTTAAGTACAGTTTTAGGTACTTATACTTGAGTATTTCCATTTGATGCTAATTTATACTTTCTACTCCACTACATTTATTTGACAGCTTAAGTTACTTTTCAGATGAAGATTTGACACAATGGAAAATATAACAAGCTTTTAAAATACAACACATTGTTAAAGATGAAACCAGTGGTTTCCAACCTTTTGGCTTTTGGCGTCTTACATAAAGCAGTGTGTAGTCAGGGTCACATTTCACATGTCTATGAGTTGTTAGCAGCTCCACCAAATAGTGATTTTTCCCTCTAAACTTCTCACATGTTTTCATTTCAATAAATGTTCAAATGATCCAATATTTCACCTAAAAATCAAAGATTAGAGAAAAAGTCCAAAAACTGAAAACAGATTTGTGAATCAGAATTTTGTTTTTTCTTCTTTCCTCTCCCATTAATCATCTCAGGACCCCTCAGATTTACCTGCTGACCGTAGGTTGGGGACCACTGGATTAAACTGTTCAATTCCTTGAATTGACTACATAGTTTTTGTTTTTTTATAATTGGATGAGCAATTTGAATTTCCCTTAGGGGATTAATAAAGTATCAATCAATCAATCAATCAAACTAACTAACTGTATATGAAGTAGTTGAAACTAGCTCCACCTCCAGCAGCTACAACAGTAATATGCTCCTCTAACAGTGATGCTTCAGTATTAATAATCTAATGATGTCATATATAATAATATATCATTCAGAGGGACCAAAATTAACTAATTCACTACAATAATTTAATTTAATAATAATTGAACTACATCAAGCTGATAATACTTGTATTTTATGTATTTTTACTGCAGTAGGATTTTTCATGCAGGACTTTTACTTTTAATGGACTATTTTTACATTACTGTATTGGTACTTTTACTAAAGATCTGAATACTTCCAATACTGTGGTGCGTTTAATGCTTCAAACTAGTTCAGACAAGTGTGAGCAATTCAAGTGCTCACGTTGTTCTGAGTCATTCCTTTGTGTCTAAAACATTCCCATTGAATAAACCGAAGGATTAAAGTCTTGCTCAACAGATAATTAACGGCAGCGGCATTTTAAAGTGTTGTGATATAAGAGAGGTAGAAAAGACGTGAGTCATATCTACAGTGTTTTTTTACGGGCCCTGAATGCAGCTCTTCCCATTGACCAGGCATCCCTTCCGGTAGATGAGGTCAACTTTTCCCTAGATCCGCCATTTCAGTCCCGGAGTTTCTTGTTGCACATTAGTTTAGGATATTTTATGATTTTAACGTTTAAGCAGTCGGGTTTTGTCGCGCAACATTAATACAGTCAATTTAAACACCGTAACATTACTCGTGGAAGTTGCTAAAGTCGCGGTACTACACCGTTTTTTTTTTGTTGTTTTCTTTTTTTTTTTTTTTTTTTTTTTTTTTGCAGGAGCAGCGTTACTGAACCAAAGTTTTTGTATGAGTTGCGGATAGGGAGAGGCGAAGGGGAAAGGCCTCAAGCCTCAGACGGACGGGATTTTACAGCCATGGCTGGTAATTTTGATGCCGAAGACCGTGCTAGCTGGTTCTGGGGGAGGCTGAGCCGCCAGGAAGCCGTTTCTCTCCTACAGGGACAGAGACATGGCGTTTTCCTGGTGAGGGACTCAATAACCAGCCCCGGTGACTACGTGCTGTCCGTTTCAGAGAACTCCAGAGTGTCCCATTATATAATCAACAGCATCAGTAACAACCGGCAATCCGGCTCAGGTAACGTTGAATCGGTTTGTCACCTTAACCGAGCTTTCTACACACACTCACCCGACACTAACAACACGTAGAGTATTTTTATTTTAATTCAGGAATGCTAGGATTTTAGCCTCTCTCTCTCTCTCGTCGCCACGCCAAATTCCCGTTAGGAATAGTCTAATTTAACTAGTTTTCAGCAAATCTGCGCATAAATCTCTCTTTTATCGCAGAAATTAGAGTGTTTTATATGTTTTCTGTTGGTATTTTTAAATTCGGCGTGTGTAAAAACTCACAAATCTTGAGTCCCTTCAACAAAAAAATGAAAACTTTAACATGTGGGGTTCATAACGCTGCTCGCTACCGCCCACCGCGGTGTAACTTAACGTTATTTCGATTGGTGTCGCTAATTGCTGAGCTGCTAATGGGCAGGACAGGAGAAGCAAAGGTGTTTACACTTTTTTTAAAAAATGAAATAAAAAGTGGTTTGAACCAGTGAAGTAAAAGGAAATCATAATATAGAGTGTACACATGGTTTACTTTATCGATAAGTAAAGTAACGGTTAAGTGGAGTACTTTTTAAACGGAGTTTGGTGTAACTTTACCGTTTAACTAGCTAGCCGCCAGCCACCAATCAGACTTACTTTATCCAATCACGGTGCTCGAGATTATTATTATTTCTGTTTTCCTGACTGAGGGTTGAGGCGGGTGTTTTGTCCTTGTTTAGGCAGCAGGACGCGGTAGCTCAGCGGTAAAGTGAGGTGAGGTGAGGCGGGCTGCTGCTGCTGCTGCTGCAGGAGGGATTGAATGGAGCTGGGCAGGCCCGGCTGTCACAACTGGAGGATGACTGGTCAGATTGGCGTTTCAGGAATGTCTATGATCCTTCCCTGTTGCACACATACACACACACAGACACACATAGTCCTGCTCACAGGTTTACTGCTTATACTAGCTGTTAAACAGTTCCTGTCTTTTTTGGGCATCCCTGGCATTGGGTGGTTTTGTTTTATCACCCTGTAGTAAATCATCAGTGATGGGCTGTTTATGGTATCTGCATATCCTAGTCTGCTAAAGAAAGAATGAAAACTGATATAAGGTAACAGCAGTCAAGTGTATGTTGAAAGTAGAGCTGCTGGTAGTTGCCAATGATCATCATTGATGAATCTGCCAGTTTTTTTTTTCAATTTATTCAATCATTTTATCGATAAAATGTCACAAAATAGAGAAAAATGCCTGTTAAAGCTCTAAAAGACGTCTTCAAACATCCTATTTCTCCCAGATATTCAGTTCACTCTCATGTATGACACAAAAAAGCTTCAAAATCTCATATTTTAAGAAGCTGAAACGTTTAAATAGTTGCCAATTCATTTTCTTTCGATCGATTAATCAATTGATTGACTTATTTGATGCAGCTCTATTAGATTTATCCACCTGTAGAGATGTTGCTGCGTTGTTTGTAGAGAGGTAGATACTCTGTGGCTGAATGAGGCTGTTGTGGACAATCATTGAGCAGCACTGCTTTATAGACATTTATTTATAAAACGATTTATCATTTGTATTTCCAACTGATTTAATATTATATTGTGATTATTAAATTACATGAACCCCTTCCACTGCATGTGACACCGTCCTGGATGCTTCTGATTAAAAAGTTTAGGAAAGCAGATGTACGCTGCTCTTTATCGGGAACGGGGAAGTTAACCCGCTTAGTCTTCGTCTTTTTGAAGCGTTTTCTCTTGTAAAACTGAAACTTATTTATTGAGAACATCACAAATTAATTACAAACCCCACCTTCATGCTGCTGCCCCAAAGCAGGAATGGACTCCAGTCACTGCAGTGAGTGTTTAGCCCGTTTCAGCTGCACTCCGAAACAAACCTGAGCGAGACTTGACGAGACTTTTTCAAACAGTGTTTTGCTTATGCCAGAAGTTTTAGGACTATGAATGTAGCAGGGTCATTAGGATCAATGTTGGCTCCCCATGTACCATCATAAGCTCCCCACCTCGCCTCCGATATCCAGATTGTCCTGAAAGATGAGAAGTTGTGTAGTCCTTATCGCCTTCACATCAGGTTAGTTGTCAGTAAATCAACACTTTAAAGGACTTTATTGGACTTTCAGTGAATAGTTAATCCTCTTGCTTGCAGCATGGATGCAAAACCAGATCATGCCAGTCTGTGTGAACCTTCGCTGGCCTCATGATTACATAATGAGTCACCTGTCAATGATTTGAATGATCAATGTATCGCATCCTCAGATTTTTATATTACTGCACATGGCTACTTTTTCATCAATTAATACAAGCAATCTGATAAAACTGAACTCTCTTTTTATTTAGCAAGTGCTTTCAAAGATCAGACTACAACAGTCTGTAATATAAAAAGCTTCATCTTCTCAGTACCAGTGTGTGTGTGGGACCCTCCTCAGTAGTTGACAGCATCCTCTCAGTTCTTGGCTGATCAGCTTGGTTCGCTGTATCCTTTATGGTTGCAGATGCTAGCTTAACGTGGTTCCTTAAATTCATTGATTTACCAAAGTCTTTCATTTTTGTGAGGCCGATTTTACACACAGTACATTCATAAAATCAGAAATGTGCCCAGATGTCCACTTTCAAAATAAAATACTGGGTGTGTTTTATCCCTTCGCCATATCTCCCAACATATAAAAGTAACATTTGCCCACAATTCAATGCAAGAGAGCGGCGTTGCTTCTGGACGGTAACTGTAACTTTACAACTTTATTGTCCAGCTGAGGTCAGAAAATCACTAAAATCACTTTTTGTAGGCTATAATTTTGCGTAGGCTGTTATTTTAATCACAATAAAATCTGATTATTAGAAGTTAATTTAGGTTTGTGGTTGTTCTTTTCATTTGCACCTTATTATATCTCCAAACTACCGATTATGTTCTGCTACTGCATCAATGCGGAGTTGTCCATGTCCGCATTGTGATGCTTCTTAAAGTCGAGATATTTACTTTAATTGGGTGCTCGGCAGGTCTTAATTATATAGATTAATAGTTATTTTTTTGTTTGGTTTCTTTTACGATTTACCTTCAACAGACTCACATGTAACCTCTCCACTGCCAGGTTTGGCTCCTCCTCGGTTTCGGATCGGGGATCAGGAGTTTGACGCGCTGCCGGCCCTGCTGGAGTTTTATAAGATCCACTACCTGGACACCACCACGCTCATAGAGCCCATAAGCAAGGCCAAACACACAGGATTCGTCAGCTCCTCTTCTGCCGCCCCCCTGCAGCCCGAGGAGGCCGAGTTTGTCCGGGCACTGTTTGACTTCCCCGGCAACGACGAGGAGGACCTCCCCTTCCGCAAGGGCGACATCATGCGCGTGCTGGAGAAGCCGGAGGAGCAGTGGTGGAACGCTGCTAACCAGGACGGCCGAGCCGGAATGATCCCCGTCCCCTATGTGGAGAAGTACAGGCCCGCCTCGCCCACTGCTGCCGGCCTGGGTCCCCCTGCTGCGGGGACGGGACAGGGGGGGCTTGTTGGAGGTGTAGTGGGCAACACAGATGGAACAGGGGCCGCTCAGGCCAACCCTCCGGGGGACCCAGGCCAGTACGCTCAGCCTGTGGTCAACACCCAGCTTCCCAACTTACAAAACGGGCCTGTCTATGCCCGAGCCATTCAGAAGAGGGTGCCCAACGCCTACGACAAGACGGCGCTCGCTCTGGAGGTAGCAATTCCACTCACCATTAATTCCCCCCGAGGCTGTCCTTCTATTCACTGTTAACCTCTTTTTGTCTCTCTGTTTTTCCTTTTTTTTTTTTTTTTTTTTTTTTATTTGGGTCTCAGCTGAGGCAGCGTTAGATTGTCCTGATTGTTAATGGCTTACTCATGCATGTGAGCATCCACACAAAGTATCTTTACAAATGCAAGCTGACAGCGCACATGAAGACACTCGCAGTAGAGATGGCTCTATAGAGAAAGACAAGGCACAGATCCTTTACAATGGCCTGTTTCTGTACATTGAGGCCCATTAGAGTAATGTGAATGTCGCATTGTATTTCATTACCGCTGGAGTCCAGTGTAACAAGGCATGTTGTTTTCTTGGAGCAGATAAATAAGCAAGCAGTGTTTGCTCAAAATGGTAAATAAGATGCAAACAATGGCGGAGGTTAATAAAGACAGTTTGACATCATCCGGTTCGTCGTCCTCTGAGACCGTCCGACAGCGTCTCCTCGTTTACTGTTAACAAACTGAAGGAGTAATGGACCTTGATTGTGAACTCACAACTCAGAGTTCATGGATTAAATGTGCTTAAGAAGGAGGATTTTTTTTTTCTAGTCAATTTGTCCTGAGTAACCAGAGGGAGCTGGTCATTAGCCGTCATTTTATTTAGATCAGCATGTGAACTTCGGCTGACATGCCAGCGAGGTTGTGATTAGTCCTGATACGGGACGTATATTTAGTCACTGGTGTGTTGTGTCAGTCGTACGTTCAGTGGAGCTTTCTAAAAGGATAAGTTTATAGTTTTTTCTTAGAGTATTTCTTAAAACAGCAGTCAGGTGCCCAAATTTTGCCAAACATTGACACATAATCATTCCTCCTGTTCATTCTGACCATTAGATATGTATTTACAATGTAAGTGATGGGGGGACAAAATCCACAGTCTGTATTTTGAGTAAAAATGAATGTAGTTTATCTGAAGATTAGGTCAGTTATTTTGTTATCAATTAATCTGCAGATTATTTTAATTTTGGCTGTACAATTAAATGAATGGGGGGGGGGGGGGGACCTTATTATTTCTCACAGACCCAGATGACATCTTTAAATGTCCTGTTTTTTCCCAAACAACAGTCCACAAACTAAAGATATTCAGTTACTGTCATATGTCACAAGAAAATATTATTTGGTTCTTCTTCTCCTCCTCCTCCTCCTCCTCCTCCTCCTCTTTGTTAAACAAGGACCATGCGCTGAAAACATTCATCTCAAAATGATGATTCATGCCAGATTTAGCTATTAGCTAGTTTCCATCTGCAGTCCCTGTGCAGGTACACTGAATAATTACCAGTGAATAAAAACATTAATTTACATACAACACCATTACATATTCTCTATCGCACTAATGATTCTACAGATGACTCTAAAAATACACATTAACATGTATAAATACCAGCACATTCAGCCAGTACAACAATAGAAATACAATTCATTACAATTTAAAATCTGAATCACTGTAAAATTAATGTTGACATTTATTTTTACACTATGGGAAAAAGAATGAAAGTCTGTACAAGTTTTAATCTCAGCTGGAGGCATATTCCAATGTTTGATGGTTGTAAATGAAAAAGATTGAGAGGAGCAGCATTGCGAATTATCTTGAATACCAGCCGGACTTCTGAAAACAGATTTTCAAAATTTAAGAGACTGTATTTGAACAATATGTTACAATGATGAGGATTTCATAATTTCCTATCATAAACTTTTAAGTCTTGTTTTAAAAAAGGGCTTTGACAAAGGATATATAATAATGAAGATGTGAAACAATCATAGCATTCATGCTTCTGTTGTTAACGAGTTCAGCTCCTAATATGCCTAAACTTAACCATCTTATATTTGATTTTTTTAACTTATCTTTTTAATTTGGCTTCCAAAAGTCAAGTTAGAGTCGAAAATCATACCTCAATATTTAACCTCATTAACATTTTTGATTATTTGTCCATTAACACGAAGCTGTGGATGCATGATTTGTTTCTGTTTATTAGCAAAACGAATCAGCACTTTTTATTCAAGGTGAGACACGAGTCACGTTTAGCAACCGTATGAAGCGTTAATGAGAGTTTGGAGGCTATTTGTTCGGCATCTCTCCCATGAGCGTAGAGGACGGTGTCATTAGCACACATCTGAATATCCACATCCTCACAAACAGATGGGAGAAACGTTGATGTATAAACTGAACAGCAGTGGCCCGAGAATAGAGCCTTGTGGCACTCCTGCTGTGCAAAGATATCAAAATAGCTGCCTGTTCGGCTGCAGTGGAAGGGTGGTAACAGATAGAGGGGGAATTACAGTAAAAATACAGTAACTTTGAAATATATTCACTTGATTTGACTCATTTGGACACTGAAGCTTCATATTAGTGTCAGATAAACTTTTAACTACATTTTTGGACAGAAGAACAGTTGATTTTGTCTCCCATCGCTTATATTTTAAGTGCATTATGAAGGGATCTTCTAATGATTAATATGAGCAGGAGGAATGATGTCAGCAAGAAAAACCTGTTCCAATGTTTATTTGGCCACTTGACTGTTGTTTTAAGACAGACTTGAAATATCATGACCCTCAGGAAGAGCTGCTGAAGAGTACATTCAGAGGATAAAGCTGAATATAATTAAATAATTCCACAGCTAACATACTTTTTATTTTGCACACACAGCCAGTCTACCTTCCTGGACAAGATGCTGGTTCGATACCAACTCTAAACTCTTAAATTCCTCACTTGTCAGTCGTCGGGGCTCTCCATGCTCTCGGTGCAGCCCTGTTTTTTTTGAGTCTTCTCAAGAAACATAGACGCCACCATTTTGTTTGAATTGACAAGAGTGGAAGGTGGTGTGTGTGTGTGTGTGTGTGCTGCTGTGTGAGAAGGAGCAGACTAGATGACAGTATGTTGTTTATCAACCTCTGCAGTTGTTAAAATGGGTCACAATATATTTGTGCAGCCTGGCCAAGTATGGACTGTTCATAGTTAAATTCACAGTGCTGCACACAGTGTTTTCACTGTAGATGAGGACTAACAGTTCATCCATAATGCAGTCAGTGTTATTTTATTTTTGGTAAATTTAGATGTTTATAACTCAAGTTTCATCTGCCTGTTGTAATTTAGGATTTCAGTACATCTGCGTCACCTTTGTTTCACTTAATTAAGTGCTGCAATGGAAACCCATGTAAAATAATCGCTGTAATTAGGAATGAAATGAGCTGACATGAAGATATTGTGAGGCTGAATTATCAGGCTAAAGTTCCTGATAAATAATGTAGATTTGAAGTTTTTAGCAGGCTTGAATACACTGAATTGACTTATTGTGAAACACTGTTAATAACATTTGATCAAACATGAATTTATATTGAAAACCTTCCATTGACAGTATGGTATCAATCAGTTCTACATAAAATAAGCAGTGTGGTATTGTTTGTGAATGGTTTTTCTGTTCTGCATTTGTAAAAAAAAAAGAAAAAGAAAATGAAGATGGGTCAGTCGATTTTCTGTCAATACTTTTCTTTCTGTTGGCTTGACAGCGTTTCAGTCAGACATTGAGCTTTTATTGACGAGTCTGACTTGCATGAACTGATTCTGCTGGTTTATCCTGAGCAGAGAGAGAGAGAGAGTGTGTTTGTTCAATACATCTTATATTACCTATATGTTTTCAATCAATCAGTTTATTTAGCACCTGTTGTACAAGTCAAATGTGCTTTACAAGTGATTTAGAGACTAATGCACACCGAGATACAAGTAAAATATCAAAATTAAAACAAGGTGGCTTGTAAAATGTAAATAAGCAATCAAATAATTAAAGATGATAGATTTAATAATAGATTAGAAAGAAAAAGACTTAATAAAACCTACTTTAAAAGAATTAGTTGAATGAGGTGACAATTAAAGAGAAGTAAAAGGTAAGAGAACAGGTAAAATAATAAAAGAAAATACGAGCAATAAAAGACACAAGTCAAAATAAAATGATAAAATAAACAAAATGGATTGGAAAACAGTGAAATGTTTAATAAAAAGATGTATTATGTGATAATCAAACCATAAATTTATCAAACACTATATAAAAGCCAGGCTTAACAGATGGTCTTCTGGTCTGTGTTTACAAAAAAAAAAATCAAAGTTTTCATTTCCTTCAGTGTATATTAATTACATATATACATTTTGTCCTTTGACAGGTGGGAGACATGGTAAAAGTGACCAAGATCAACGTCAACGGCCAGTGGGAGGGTGAGTGTAAGGGCAAACGAGGCCACTTTCCCTTCACCCACGTTCGACTGTTGGAACAACACCATCCTGATGACGAGAGCTGAGAAACACACAACGCCCTCCCATCATCAACTCTCGACAGTGTCCTTCCCTTTTTGGTCGTTTTGTCATGCTCAGAATGAAAAAGAAAAAAAGGAAAAAAAAAAAAAAAAAGATTTATATAAGCACACAGTTTATGAACCTATGAGCTATAAACCAGTCAGCCACTCCTGACCCTGCCAATGCAAGACGTGTCGGGCGATTTTAACGTGTTAATCGTCACGTTGATGGACGTCGATCAAACGAAGAGTTTACACTACGGTCAGACTGATATCGGTTTGCTTATATTAGCTTTTTCTCACTCCTTCCTGACCACAGCCATTTCAAAACTCTCTGAAACTTGCAATGACATATTCCTAGTGTTCAGGTAGATGGCAGCATTTATTTGTTTAATATTTATTGTGATGGGTGTCTTTAGTCGAGGTTAATAGTTAGTTAGTCTAGCTAAAGCAGCTCCATTTACATTTAGAACAGTGTTTTATTGACCAGGTAAAGAGATGAGACGTTCAAGGGTGCTTTCACACTTAACCTGCAGTCTAAACTAATATCTAAAATCTTCATGAACTCAGTGTGACGCCAAAAAAGAGACGCATACGGAGCGGCAAAGTGCTCCAAGTCTTGTTTTCAGTCACTGAAATTTCTGTCACCAAAATAATTGATTGGCAGAAAATTAATTGGCAATTCATTTTGATAATTGAATAATTTTTAGATCGTCTTTCCTTTTTTTTTGATGTGATGATTTAATGCTTTTCTTTATCATACGTGATCGTTACTGAACATTTTTGGGTTTTGAACTGTTGGTTGGTCAAAACACCTGATCACCTGTTTTTTCCTGATCTTTTTTTATAGACTGAATGATAACTCAAGAACATAATCAGATTATTCAATAATGGAAACCAAAACTGTCTGATTAATGAGTTACCTGTCAGTCCATATCAGCTGTTACAGCTTTTGGCTAGTTTGTAATAAGTCAATGTAAACAGGAAATGGACCAAATCAACCAAACTACAGATGTGAAAGCAACCCAAGCAGCCGTTAGGCATTGGTGTTATTTCTTCACCTACAAGTGGTCATAGTTAGATAGAATCTGTCTTTGAATGGAATAAAAGAGACTAGGAAGTTGTCAATTTCAGGAGTTTGAATACTGGCAAAAATGTCCACACTCTGCATTTATTAAGCACCAGAAACCGATATCAGTCCAACCCTAGTTTACACACATCCAACCCAGTATTGAAGTCTGCACCACGCATACACAGCAGCCTACTCTTCCCTTCCTGTGGTATCTATCCATCCCCACCCCACTACTTTACATTATTACACAGAAGGGAAAACAAACAAACAAAGAATCAATTGCACACAGGAGACGAAAACACTCATCTCTCACAGAATCATGAATCGGTGAGTTTTTTTTTTTTTTTTTTTTTTTTTTTTGTAGTGCTTTGACTGTGAACTTCGGAGTGAAACGAGCAAAAGACTTTTCCTGATTGACTCCGTCTTGTAGAGAAGGATGGTCCTCCCTCGCAAAGACAACTTCACCAATACCAACTTATTACATACCACGCTACAAACCAAGTCCTCTTTTTTTGTACTAAAAGTGGAAAATATTATGATAGAATTGACTATATATATATACACATCTTACATGCTAAATACTGTAAACATTTGTTCCTTCTTATATTTGATTTTCTTTTACTTTTTGTTACCAGAGACTGGACACCTATTATTATTATTATTGTTATTATTATTATTATTAATAATATTATTTTATTTTATGTTCCTCTTGTAAAAACAAAAAAACAACAACAACAAAAGAACACTATTCAGCGACAGCACGGATGACTTCAAATGCAGCCGTGTGAAAGAACAAGAGACGCACCGTTTGAAGCAGAAAGGAAAGATCCCCTGAGGCTGTTTTTAGAAAATGAAATGAGAAAGGTCGAAGAGAGGGGGGTGGGGGGTTATTTTTGTCTTCCAGCGGGGGGTTGTTATGACATTGTCACTCGGAAATGCTTTAATAGATAAAGTCCACCCTAAAAACACTAAATGCTATTACATTTGTATGTATAACTGGTAAAAAACAGATGTTATGTCATTTCCAGTGCCGTTAATTAAGGTGCCGTGTTTGTGACGCTTGCTGTAGGTTTGTTGTTTGTCATTTAGCTTTTTCCACATTGAATACACATGCTATGATTATACATCAAGCTTTTTTAGGATATGGCAACAACTTATTGTTAAAAAAATATCTCATGTTTGCAGCCAAACCAACAATGAATTGATCTACTTCCGTATTGTGTGTTTGTGTATCTAAAGCCTGATATATTTTATTCATCTGTGATGTAGAGCTCTTAGAAACACAGCAATGAGCCACACCGCTGCACTGGGTGACATGTTCCTTCATCATAAAGATTACTGTCACATTAGTTTGTTTAGAAACGGCTCCAAAGACTAATAACAGCGATTTTCAGTTTCTGGAGAGTAGTTCCTTGTACGTCAGACACCACTTGTGCTTTCTGTCTATAGAGCTTCATCAGCTTTTTGTGCTACATATCACAACATCTTGACTGTGTAGTAAATTTATTTACAGTGTAGTAAGAAGTCAAGAGGTTGTGATATGTAGTACAACAAGCTAATGAAGCACTCGTGCGCAGTGGTGTCTGCAGTACAAGGAACTACTCTCCTGAAACGTACATGCGGTCGCTGTCATTGGTACGTTGATTTCTAAACAAGCTAATCTCACTGCAATCTTCTAGGTGAATGAACATGTCACCCAGCACAGCAGTGCGGCTCATTGATGTGTTTTTAATGGACAATAACAAAGGTCGACAGCACAGAAGAATAAGACATATCAGGCTTTCAATACACACACCCACACAATACTTGTAAGTGGATCAATTCATTGTTTTGGCTCTGCACATGAGATTTGTTGACAATAAGGGAAAAATATAGAAAATCAGCAGCCCATTGAGCATCATGTCAGTATGAAAACAAACCATGAAATGGTCTGTTACTGTACTTTAAATGTCCCAACATACTGTTTTCAGAATGCGTCCTTTTCCTCAGGCAGAGCAATCACTAACTTATTAATTAACATTATGTCCATTGTTAATTTAGGTAAGCTAGTGAACACTAATTAGGTGGTTATAAAATGTGGTAAATGACTCTGATAAAACACTGTTACCAGTGACAATAACACTGTGTTTTTTTTAAGAGGAGAAAAACAAAATCATCCTGTGGTTAAAGTCTTATTGTTTATAGCAAACTACGATTGGGTTGTACTTTCCACTTATGAAGTCATATGTATTCTTTTGCCCATGATACATGAATGCAATGGATGCTTCTTTGTATGCCTTCTCGTATATTAGGAAGTGTTAGACTACAGTAGGAAGATGGTGAGTGACAAACCTCAGCTGCACATAGAAGAAGTTTGTTTTTTTTTTGTTTTGTTGCAGTCACCAGGGAGGATCTGCTGATTTACATCCTCTCTACCTCATGTCTTCTATCTGGGGGGAAAAAAGAAAAAGATGAGGAGTTTTGAGTAGGAACTTACTGGCCTGAAGCTCAGATCAGTCAGTATTGCTTTTAATTAAAACAGCCAAATGGGTTTTCTATAGCACTCGTATATTTACATTTTTATCTTTGTGCTTTGAAAAATCACAAGTTCCAACATAGTCTTGGGGGTCAGACATGGAAACGGTGCCCCCCCTAAAAAAAAATGCACAAATCATTCATATGCCATTTCATTTCACACACACACACACACACACATAAACTGGTATTTATAATAAAGAATGTATGATGAGAAGGTGTAAACGTCACACGTAGGTCAACATGGCATACACATGTTTTGTTTTTTTGTTTTTTTTGGAAGTTGTGTGTGATATGAAAAATAAAAAAATAAGCTGAGAGACTGAATCGAACACACAGCATAATTCCTTTAGGTTATAAGCATCTATTTACTATCTATTTTTGTATTCGGTGAATTTGTGCCATTTATGGTAGAGCAGATAAAAAGTGTTGGTTTTGTAAACGATTGAAAGGTGCATCTGTCCAGTTATAGTTAAATGCACCTATGCACAAATTTCAGAGTGCATAATGTGCATATTTCTGTTTTTTTTTTTTTTTTTGTACGAACACAGAAAGTTTGTAAAGTTTGTCTTTACACAGATTTCTTTTTTTTTTTTGCATCTGGCCCCAGATGTCCTGAAAATGTGGTCTTGAGTTTACATTGTGTTTCTAATTGTGAAATGGTCCATTTCAATATTTTTTTTTCTTATTTAGATTCAAATTTAAGGTAATTATTTTTTGTATGCTACACTAATGCCATATTTTTATTACCGTTATATATTTAATAATAATTTTGAACCACATCTGCCCCATATATATTAATAAATACATGCAATACTCCAAAGCCCCCATATTCCATGTTTCTTTATACTTTACCACAGCACAAATATTATAATTTAGCACATACAGTGGTTAATGTGCTGCTAAAAGCCAGTTATTTACAGCTAATACAGAATTTACATGGATATAATGGTGGCAAAATTAAAACTTAAAAGACTTTTACAGGCAAAAGTTCAATAGTTATGAAGTGTGCCGCTCTAAATTTGGTATGCTAATGATTTTGGGGAAGTGTAATGCTTTAAAAAAAATCAAATTTGGTGTGTCCCAAACACTAATTTATCATATTGATGTATTTTATTGTAAAACGACAACAGTTTTAGGAGCTTTAAATTCTCTAATGTATTATTTGTAATGACAAACAAATCTAAATTGAAAAATGCAATGAATTGTGTCAACTGTCATGTTTAATTATGTTTGCATAATTTGACATCAATTGCATATCAAAAAGGTGACTTTTCAATAGTGTTTGTTGCTTTGTGCCACATTTCACAGACTGGTCTATCCATTTTATACTGGTACCACTTAAATGTTTGTTTTTGGATCATTTTTTTCCCTATTTGTTGTAATGCCTTTATGCAAAGAATAGTCTGGGTATTGCATTCAGATGCTTAACATTATTTCTTATTCATGACATTATTGTAACTCAGCTGTGCCACAGCAGTTAGTTGAGGACCAATGAATGTTTTTTTTTTGTTTTGTTTTTTAAAGAAGATACCACTGGTGATCCTTTAATATGCACCTTATCTCCTCTACAGCTCACGAAAAAATGCATTAAGTCTCACCATGCCAAATAATGTTTAATTGTTTTATGTTTTTTTTTTTCCTCCCCACAATGATCAAATATTTTTGCTTTTGTGCCATTCCACCCCAACCTTGAAGAGGATCGGAACAAGCAAAATAGGATATTTTAATTTTTTTTTTTTTTTTTAAAGAGATTGTACAATGTGTCAAAGTGTTATGAAAATATATTATTTGAAGTTAAAATTTACCCTTTTATTTTCTGTAGCATGTAATGTGTTAATATACCTAGTCAATAAAAATGTACCAAATTGTCAGTTTGGGCATTTCTGTCTCCATGTGGTGAATTTATTCTGTTCAATTAAACATCCAGTGTTTGCTGTTGATGTTTAATTGGAGTTTACTGACTTGAAACTTGACTTTTTGAAGCACTTCCAGAAAGGATTTGTGCTCTCGTGATCAAATAAACTTAAACGATTTAGAAAAGAAAAGGAGCATGAGTAGTGATATTAGGATTAAATGAAAGTACGTCCCTGGGTGGATATTGTGGTTGTATTCTTCTGCATTCCCCTTACAGTACTGTATGCTGTAATACACTGAGAAGCACCATCGTTATTAGTAGTTAAGCAATTTTTGTCAGAAAAGAAATTTGTCTGAATAACTTCAGTCGTCTTGTAAAATAGCCTTACATTTGAGACATACAGTACAATCAACATTTTAATTATGTTCAGTGCAAAGTGGAAAATGCTCAATATATAATGTGTTTTTTAAGGTGTTAAATAAAATTAACACCCCACAAAAAGAAAGATCAATGACTTAAAAATGTTTTGGGTCCCACTAAATTATTTAAAAAGAGGAATAGGTGTTATTACTCAAGGCAGCTTTTAAGGCCCATGTATATATTTAGCTACTCATTTGTCAAATTAACTGACTGGCTAAATTTCAACTTGTATACTGGTAGTGGTGGAAAGTAACTAAGTACATTTACTCAAGTACAATTTTGAGTATTTCCATGTGACGCTGCTTTATACTTTCTATTCCACTACATTTATTTGACAGCTTTAGTTACTTTTCAGATGAAGATTTGACACAATGGATAATATAACAAGCTTTTAAAATACAACACATTGTTAAAGATGAAACCAGTGGTCTCCAACCTTTTTTGTCTTTTGATGTCTTACAAAAAGCAGTGTGTAGTCAGGGTCACATTTCACATGTCTATGAGTTGTTAACAGCTCCACCAAATAGTGATTTTTTTCCCCTCTAAACTTCTCACATGCTTTCATTTCAATAAATGTTCAAATGATCCAATATTTCACCAAAATCAAAGATCAGAGAAAAAGTCCAAAAACTAAAAACAGATTTAGGTATTAAAACTTTTTTTCTTCTTCTTTCCTCTCCCATTAATCATCTCACGGCCCCTCAGATGTATCTGCTGACCCTGTGGAGGGGCTCGACCCCTAGGTTGGGAACCAGTAGACTAAATTAGCTAACTGTATATAAAGTAGTTGAAACTAGCTCCACCTCCAGCAGCTACAACAGTAACATGCTGCTCTAACACTGATGCTTCAGAATTAATAATCTAATGATGTCATATATAATAATATATCAGTCAGAGGGACCAAACCACTACTTTTACTGCAATACTTAAACTACATCAAGCTCATAATACTTATGATTTATGCAGGACTTTTACTTGTAATGGAGTATTTTTTACATTTCTGTATTGGTACTTTTATTTAAAGTCCCCCTCCACTTCAAAATACTTTTTTTTCTTGTTCCTTCAGTTTAAATATTTTTACATATTTATAGATTGTGTAATTTTTAATGAGGGAGTATTAGTAGACGCAATTTTAAGGATTTTAACAAGATAATTTAACTTTTTTGTGGAAAAAAAGGCATCATATACAAATTATTATCCAAAGTAGGGTATTTTATATACATTGTAATCACTGCTGATTATCGGTGTTGCATTTTTGGTGAGATTTACAACAAAATACACAGGGTAGTGAACTGGTTATAAAAACGCCAAATATTAATATAAATACTTGATATGTATGCCGAACGGAAGAGTTACTAGAATGAGTCAAAAATGTTTTAAGCACTGAGGATTTAATATAATTAAGAAGTAGCCGGACAGTGGATTTGGCAGTGTGTGGATGGAGTTTGGAGGGGTCATTTTGGAGAGGATTTGTAGGCGTGGATGGAGACTGCTGCGTGGGTTTCCCGGATGGAGTAGCGACGCCATCTTTACGCCAGTGCTACCGGTGGGTCTTCGGTTCAGCGGAGTGACGGGTGCTGTTGCTGATCCACCACCAGGAATCGCCGAGCAGCCGATAATTCCTCCCTTTCCACCGGGACGCCACGAACAACCCGGATACCCCGAGCACCATGGCGGATAGAGAGAACTTAGTGTACCAGGCAAAACTCGCCGAGCAAGCGGAGAGATATGACGGTAAGTGTCTGGACAGATAATCGCCACTGCACCCCCTTTTTCTCCCCGCTTCTGTCTCCCTGCGCAGGGGGCTTGGAGACGCAGGTGAAGCAGTTCACATGGATTTGTTGGGTGAGAGGAGACAAAATGGCGGAGATTTCTTCGGCCGAATGAATCATTAAACGTTTTTTAAAAAATCAACTGGTACACCTCAAATGGAAGAGGAGTATACTAAGGGAAAAAAATAAAGCCATGTTGGGTACTCGTTAACATTTACGTTACACGGTGTGATAAACTAGTGCCCTGCAGCCGTTAGTTAGCTGGCTAACTTATCTGAATGGCTAACTAGCTGACTAGCCTTTCTTCAGCCCAGACACGCGTCATGCCAAACTCCATTCAAAAATACAGCGGTACTGCAAAACGTCCACACCCCATCAAACATGACTTCCTCCGAGGCTCTAGTATCCGCCGACAAAGTCCAAATCTAACCTATCTGATCCCACAAGCGGCACAATTAATCTGGAAAAAAAAACTGCCTTGGTTAAACGCTAACGTACCGCCCCCACCAACTGTTTTGGGAAGGGAGGATGGTGCCAGCTCGGCAAAAAAATTGTGTTTCACCAAATTATAACTTATATTTTCATTATCGGACAGTGGTGGAAGAAGAGGTATTTAAATCCCTTTTGCTTCAGTTAAAGAGTAGCAATGCAGCAATGTAAAAAAAAAAAAAGAAGTCCCGCATGGAAAACCCTGCTGAAGCAAAAGTACATGACTTCCCAATTAAATTAAAAGCTCATTGATTAAAATATTTTTAACCATTTGTTTTAACGCTTCCATTCAGCCTACATATAAAGCATTAATCTAAATAGTTCACATTTTTTATCACTAATTCACTGCACTGCATATTTCGGTGTAAATCTCGCCAAAAATGCAACACCTATATGCAGAAGAAATACCCTTTACTTGAGTAAAAGTACTCCATTACTCACTGTATGAAAAAAATCCTACTTCAGTAAAGTATTAGCAGCAAAATGTACATAAAATATTGCAGTAAAATTAGTGGTTTGATCCCTCTGACAGATATATTATTGTATATGACATCATTAGATTATTAATACTGATACAATTTTAGTTTTTCTCTTCAAAAAATCTTTTATTTTGTGAAATATTGGATCATTTGAACATTTATTGAAAATTAAACCATGTGAGAAGTTTAGAGGGAAAAATTTGGTGGAGCTGTTAACAATGTAGTGGAGTGGAGGTATGAAGTAGCATAAAATTAAAATACTCAAGTAAGTACAGTACAGTACTTGAGTAAATGTACTCGATTACTTCCCACCGCTGTTATCAGATCATGTCGGATGCGTGCCGCAACAACTAGTTAAAAGACTTTCTGTTGCACCAGGTGAATTCAGTAAACAAGAATAAACGTTTTAAACTATAAAGTGATAAATTAGCTTCACCACTGTTAAACGCCCCCAACACCATGTGACTGGGTTAATTGATTGATAGGTGTATTGTAGCACCAATGGTATACAGGGACAGGCGTGGCAGGGTGTATAACCGCTACGTGCTACAGTGTTGGCCGCAAGTTCAGCTTGAGCCAAGTTTTCTTCGCCTTCAATTGACTGTTAATTTACAGCATACCTATACAGTACAGTATAAACTTACATGTAGAGTCTTGTGCATTGTCATGGCTCACAGAGGCCTGCTCCGTTGTTCGTTAGTTGAACTATCTTTTCAAGGGATAGCACGGGCATACCGCCTTTCTTTTGCCTGTGAAATAGAAAAGCAGACTGAGTGACATGTTCTTTGTTATCGTAATGACATCAGACACTGCACCGTGAAATTAATCAATCAATCTTTTGTAGTAAAGATTCAGCACATGCAGGCGGGCTGCATTAGCTGCCGCCGCCGCTGCTGCTGGTGTGTGTGTGTGTGTGGCCTGGCTTTTGTGATAGTAAAGCAAATATATGGCAAGTCACAGGAGTCAATTTGTGTATGCTTAAACACTTATAATTAGGGCTGCAACTAACAATTATATTCATTATCAATTAGTCTATTATTTTCTTGATGAATTGGTGGTTGTTCGGTTTATAAATTGTCAAAAAATGGGGAAAATGTAGATTATTGTTTTCAAATGGCCAAAGTGACGTCCTCAAATGTCTTCTTTTGTCCCCAACAGTCCACAAACCAAAGATATTTAAGCTTATTATCATAGAAAACTAAAGTAATTAGTAAATATTTGCACTTGAAAGGCTTGAATCAGAGAATTTTGACTTTTTTTTTCCTTCAAAATTTTCTCAAAACAAATAAAATAGTTGGCGATTATATTTCAGATGACAAGTTAATCGTTGTATGTTGTTTATTGACTGACATGACACAGCAAGACTCTGACCACACACACACACCTTTTTGAATGCAACACGCATCATATTGCATCCTTTTACATCCATAAAGCAACAATTTCATGATTTCTAATCTTCCAAAAAACACTTCGGTTAAGCTTACTGAAATTATTAATAGATTGTAGATGCCTATGATACCTACCTATCCTCTCCACAATGACTGCTTTCCATTTTTTAATACTAACCTAAAAAAGCACATTTAAAAACAAACCATAGTGTGAATAGTGTCCTGTTTGTGCCACACTCGGAGGTCTCGCAGCTCCATTTGTCTGACAACGAATGCAAAAAAAAATTAAAGTTTAAAAGTTTTGAACAATAACCCTCTGTTCACTCGCACAGTGCGCGCTAGATGTGTGTCAGTCGCAGCTCTTTTCTGTTTTCTGGTTTCTGTATGCGCCAGATCTATTTTTAATGTACATAAAGAAGAGCTGCAACTAACTATTATTATTATTTTCTTGATTTAATGTAAGAAAATAGTGAAAAATGCCTGTTAAAATTTCTTCGAGCTCACGGTACTGTCCTCAAATGTCTTCTTTTATCTGATCAGCAGTCCAAAATCTATAGATTTTCATGTATTATACAGTTGAGAGGCTTTTTAAAAAAACAACTGAGACAATTATTTGATTATCAGAATAGTTGCTGATCAATTTTGTCAGTCGTTGCAGCTCTAATATAAAAGCCTCTATTTCTTTATAATAGACTTAAAATAACATTTGTATTTATTAGTGCATTTAATGGGATTATGATCAAATAAATACATTTAAACGACACATTTTCTGGACAAAATAATGTAGATTTTTTTTCTTTGAGAAAATTATCAGCAGATTAATCAATAATGAAAATAATTGTTGAATGTCTTGGAAGTACATTTTTGCAAATTGACATCATTTTGTTGTCGCCCTAGAAGCTGCTGTCCAAAAAGAAGTGTCAGAGAAGTACAGTTTGTTCCGAGCACTGGCGGAGCAGTGATTGCGATCAGCTCTGCGGAGCTTGTAATGCTGAAAAAGTGTTTAAATGGCACAGAGAGGTCGTTGGGTTTTTTTGTCAGAGTGCAGGGCGGGCTGGAGGGTAAAGTGATCAAAGCAGCATAGTGCTCTTCTTGGCTCAGAACCATGGTGTATCAGGTTTCTCCAGCACCAGCATGCTGCATGAAACCCTGCGGTTGGCTCCTGCAGGTAACACTAGGGCTCTGCGATACGACGGTACGTACCGTGTGACGATAGAAAAACCGTATATCGTATTATATTATGCTCTGTTGTTTATTTCATTGTCGCAAATCACACTATTTACTGCAATATTTGTCGTCATTCGGCGTCTGTCCACCTTTTGCGCGGATTACATGAACAAATTGGCTTTTCACTCAAAACGAAGGTCGTCAACTCGAGCGCTTCTCCAGGTTCGCTGTGTCTCGCACACACACACGGAGGGCTCACCCTGCCTGCGGCGAAACACGGAGAGCGGAGTGCAGGAGAGCAGCACCGACCATAAACGACAACAAAACGCAGCAGAGACTCTCACACTGAGCTGAAATGAAAACTAGTGCACATTAATTGAGTAAATAGCATAAATAAACATCCTCCACTATGTTTTGCTGTCATTTATGGTCGTGTTAGTTTCTCTCCTCTCCTCTGCTCTGCTCTCTACCGCGGGCGGGGTTCGTCCCTCCGCGTGTGTGTGTGCGTGCACGCTGTACGCATAGCAGAGGAGCGACTCCATACGCTACTGTAGAAGCTACGCAAGTAAAACGCCAAGAAGAGTAATTTAATCTGGGCGAAACATGGACAGAGGGGGAGAGGGACCAGAAACTTATTTATTCATTGAATCTACAGCTACTCTTGTTTTGTCATTTGCATACTACACATTATGCGCCAGAAAACATGACCTCGTTCCACCGTTTTCCACATTCAACACAATAGCGTGATTATACAGTAAGGTTTTTATTCATCCTAAGGTTGATCCAGAAATGATATAAAATAATAATTTAATTTATTTAGGTGCCTCTTTGTGTCTGTTTTTAATGTTAATCTCCAGATAAACAGCCTGTTTTCGTTTGCTGTTTCTACCCTGGAGTCTATGCTTATTTTTCACACTGCATCACCTTGAAGATGTGAAAATTTAAAAAGTACAAGGCAGACAAATCGCATTCAATCCAGCCTCGCACTCCTGCCTCAGTTCCTGGCATCACACCACACAGTAGCTGTCCCGTCGGCGGTGAATATCCGCAGCGGAAGAGTTTATACTTGGGCAGTGTACCAGGCAGTCCATTAATAAAGTACTGAGGATGACAGAAACCTTTCAGGGCTCCACACTGTGGTTTAAGGTCTTTTGTTAATGGAAGGAGGATGTGCTTATTTTGAATGAAGAAAATCACTGTGTGCACTTCTTAACCCCCCTAAAATATTATTAATGATTATAATGGAAGAGACGGTTCAAAAACATTCACCTGACTTAGCTTAACATGTACATCTAACCAGACACGCAGATAGTTTTGGGTATATTTGTCCAGGTTTGAGATTTCTGTCTGATATATTGAGGCAAATGTGTCCCATTTACTCTGGACAATCCACTGAAAATACTGTCAACAGTCTGATACGGACTATTTCTCAAGTAGAAAGTCGTTCCGATGAAATCCATTGACATAAATTCTCCTTCTTGATGGATGTGAACAAACGTCCTTGGGCTGCCACTGTTATTTTCATCATTGATTAATCATTTAATTTTTTTTAAATGTCAGAAAATAGTGAATAATACCTGTTTAGAGTGGCTAAAGCCCAATGTGGTATTGCTTATTTTGTCAGACCGACAGTCTAAAACCCAAAGATATTCAATTAATCATCGTGCATGGCAAAGAAAAACGGCAAATCTTCATAAAAAGAAGCTGCAAACAATGTCATAGGTCCAAATTTTCCGGCCCAATCTGGAGCCAACAGATCCTCAGGTTATTAAATCTTATCCAAAACGTGATCTACTATAACAGACCCCAAAATATAGAGAGAACAGCAACATTGGATTGTCTTGAAGAAGCGTCAGCTGATGTGTGTTCACCCCAAAGATACCGATTTGACCTACACCATGTTGTCACCATGATGGTCTGAAAATGTTATACATTTCCTCAGACATATCTGTACATCAGTTTCTTGTTACTTATTGGCCGACTTTACGTGCCGATACCAAATACCAGCAGCTTAAGCTAACAATGAATATGTACCCTGCTAATACGTTGTTTAGGATCTGGACCTAAAATCCAAACCGTCTCATTTCGTCTTTGGAGGTTTGTCACGGAAAGGAAGGAAAAAATCCTTAGAATGACGCTGTGAAAAGACGCATTTACCTCTGTACATATTATAACCTGGTGTTTTACAACGTCACCATGTTTCGTTCACCCAATAACCTTTTACATCATTCGTGTCCTTGTGTGTCTCCAGAAATGGTGGAGTCGATGAAGAACGTGGCCAGTATGGACGTGGAGCTGACGGTGGAGGAGAGGAACCTGCTGTCGGTAGCGTACAAGAACGTGATCGGAGCCAGAAGAGCCTCTTGGAGGATAATCAGCAGCCTCGAACAGAAAGAAGAAAACAAAGGCGGCGAAGACAAACTAAAGATGATCAGAGAATACAGGAAAACGGTCAGACACTCGTCATAAAGCCGAATCTACTGACACATTACTTTTTTCATTGTTTCATATCTTTTTATAGGTTTCTCAACTACAAGGTTTTAATTGTGTGAAGACATTTACAGGATCTTCAAATTTCAGTGGCAGTAGTCCATTTTGTACTTGCTTACAAGCACGTCGGGATCTGGGGGATACAAACCCGGTCTCAGTAAAACCGTTTAATATAGATAAAATCATAATTAAAGCAAACTTACAATACTAATAAATGATTTCTGTGATGAAGCTTAATAACCTTTAAATAACAAATTACACGTTCAACAATCTAACGTTGACCAGGATCAAAGACAAATTACAAATGACAATAAAAGACTCTGTTGATACAGATGATTCATAGATAATCACTCTGAATGTCAATCTAGTCATAATTAGTAATTAATTCTCTCTCAGATCAGCTTTACATTAATAATAATTACAGGTTTCCATTTAATAGTCACACACATTCACCTGGAGGATAAAAGCCCGGTCTGACTTGTTCCCCTGGTGATGCTTTATAGCTGCATCGTTACCTTGGATACCGTGTAGCCAAGTATTAAATATGAAATATAACAGCATAAAAACATGAAAATAACACAACTATTAAACACACAATATGTAATTTCAGCCTCTAGGAGTCTCAATCAAAACAAATAACAAAAGACGCAGTGTGATGACGGTGTGAAGTAGCAAAGGATCATGGGAGTTGTTGTCTGTTATTAAATAACCAGCTTCACGGTCAGGCTGTTAGCGGAGCTGCTGCTAACACGTGCTTGATAACTTAAGATCCAGACGTCCAATGACTAAAATCCTTCTTCCGGCTAAAAGATAAAGTTAAAAATGACTTAAATTTATGTGAAAATGTGGCTTCAAACTGAATAAAAGTTAATTTCTAACAGTTTGTGTGAAACAACCACAACGCCGATGGTATTATCTTGCATGTGTGTAAGTTACTCTTCGATAGACGCCATTGTAGCGGACAAACACGGCGCCGACGCATCTTGTGCACTATACTCTTTGATAGAGGAGGTATGACGTCATTGACAGTCCACCAAATGAAACGGTCCGTTACTTTGATTAAAATGTCAGATTTCTCTGAGGTTAAAAACTGTTCACAACTTGACAACATATAGAACATAAGTCTAGTTGTTTTTACACATTTTAATGCAGAATAATTACATTTTATAGCTTTTTAAATAAAAGTACAGGCAAAAATAATATTCTATATTACAAGATTTTGCTGTAAGACATAGTGCCATTTAAAGCTCAACTGATGGATTTAATGTAACATGCAAGAGGCGGATGTTAAATATACTGACAGTTGCCTTTAGTGGGAAGCAGCACCAGAAGAAGTCACTGTCGACCCCTCCATGATTCAAGTCGTGATGCCTCCATTTTGTCAGTCAAATGACTGCCTTGTTTTAGCTGCGTCATTGTACACAGAGTAATGCAGTGTGACAGCATGACAGGCTGTAAACCTTTTACAGAGTCTTCTCTCTAAATTACTTAAATACTTAACTGTGACGGAGACGGAGAGACGGACGGACGCTCCGCAGTTTGCACGCTTTGATTTTTATAAATGATCTAATACCACTTTACATTTTGTTGACTGTAACTGGAAATCTGATGGTTGCACATCACCGATGATGAACAACAGCATTAAAAACGTGAGTCTCGCAGGTGAAACATGAGACTCATGTCGGTCGTTAGAGGAGGCTGATGTGCGGCAGGTCAGCTGGACTGAACTGTAACTGGACGGAGACCATCAAAAATATCAGTAATAAAGAGTAGAAGAGGCCTGAAGTGCCAAATCTGAGTTGACTGATTTGAATCATAACTAATGTTAAGTTGCTACTTACCTTTTTTTTATTTCATGGAGGTAAGTGCACTCTTAATATAATCACATTTCCATATCTAATAGTCAAGGTGCCACAGATGTTTTACCTTTTTTTTCTACTCTTCTTTTAATGTGTGATTTCACAGCCCATCACCACACGTCTTAATGAAATAATGACGCAGGCAGCGACTATGAATAGACTTTAAATCACTTTTTCTTTATTTCTGCTGCAGACCGACACCGAAGGCTGTGACACAGCAGCCCTCCATTCATTTAGCAAAAGGGAAAACTTTAAAAGACCTTATAATAGATAATAGATATCACTCTCACATATACATACATATATATATCACACATTGACAATATCTGTGATCATTTCTGATTATATCTAATAGCTTTTTTTTATTTTCCTGATTTGTCAGATATGAGACTTTGAGCTTTATATTAGAGGCTGTTGACTGTCACTGGAGGGAAAGTGTCAGCCATCACTACTGTCGTTTTTTTTTTTTTTTTTTTTTTTTTAAATGAGTCACATCCAGTCTGAACTCTCTCACACACACACATGAATTCATTTACAATTTTAATATATTAAATCACATTCAATTGGAGCTCATTAACAGTATGATTTATGACATTAAATCTCAGTTGAATCGAATCAAATCAGCTATGAATCATAAAATAATTACATTTTTTATGTTCCGAGCAAATTTCCGTCCAGCGACTTGTAATATGTTCACTGACAGCTGTGTGTTTTTGTGTGTGTGTGTGTGTTGTGTTTTTTTCTGTCTGCAGGTTGAGAAAGAGCTGAAATCAATCTGCAATGACATTCTGGATGTACTGGACAAGCACCTCATCTTAGCTGCAACCACGGGAGAATCTAAGGTTTTCTACTACAAAATGTATGTAATAAACACGTGTGTTCGTTTCTGTTACATATAATGTGTTTATCCTCATTATTTACATGTTTTAAATCAGGCTCATTTACAGTTTGATTCGGCTAAAGCATGAATCTTTTTATTCCGCATCAGTAGTGACGTTACATTAAGGCAAACGAACTCGCCTCTCACCTCAACGTAGGCTGGCATGAACGTGATTTACTACGTGCCTCGCTGAGATATAAACTGCGCTTCAGTGTGCCGAGCTGATGTTTAGTTTGATGTACAGCTCTGCTTGTTCGTGCTTTTAGTTCTAAAAATATCTTCCAGCCTCTATTATACAGCTTCCAGCGACAGCTTTTATTTTTAATGTTTGCTATAATTTAGCACTGGAGGTGTTTTTTAGTACCATCTGCTCGAGATGACACAATTAACGAGTAATTATATCCAACACCAGCAGAGGAAACGGTAATAAAGATCACAATAATTTAGCCATTATCTGGTACAAGTTACTAAAAAAATACCATGGCAACTGTTTTTAAATGAAATATGCTGCGAGAAAAAGTTGAGGAAACTATAAAAATGAATGCCAGAAAAAGATAGTTGTGAAAAAAACAGCAACTATTAAGCAGTAAACAGTGTTAATATTCTCTAATAGTGTTTGTTGTTGGGGTGTAACTGCAGGACAGTTGATTCAGTGAAACTTTTCTGAGTTTATCAAATGTGATTTTTAACAGTCAGTCATCTGAACTCTTAACCAAGATAAAATGAAACTTTATTGATCCCACAAAGGGGAATTAAGGCGTTAGAGCAGTAAGCCATAAGTAAAAAATCAGCCAACATACTGATGTCTATATAAACAACAATGTACACAAACAACAAACAAATGGCAGCCAAAGGTGTTAAAACCAGAGGGCCGTACTACGAACATTAGTGAGTTAGGGAGGTATGTTGAGACTAAAGCCGGGGTTTTCGATGTCACGAAGGTGGCTGTCTTTTAACCTGGCTACATCACCGTGGTAACTCTTTAAACCTGGCTACATCACCATGGTAACTGATGCTGCAAACTTCACCTGGAGCAGGTTATTTTCAAGAGTTTTCGTCTTAAATCTGCAATAAAAAGCGCCGACCTTTCACCAACTGCCTGATTAACACTGCCGCTACTGCAGCTATTAGAGCAGCGATTAGAAAATTGATTAGTCTTTTATCAGACTTTTCATTGATTTGATATAAATTTGTAATGGTGCAAGAGGTTTGGGTTTGGGATTTTGTTACAATAGATCAAACTGTATTTCAAATAATAATAAAAAAAACAAAAATTCCACTTGTCCTTCATTATGGGACGGAGTCAGACTTAAATGCACCTCTTGAGTTTAAATCTGCAGCATCGAGTTTAAAGCTTAAGTTCCTCCTGACTGAAGCAGGCGGCATGCGATGGATCCATTTTGTGTCAAAGGATGCACCAATCAAACGCCCCTTTTTTTTATGGGGACGTACAGAAAGCCTGAGTTAACAAAGTTCATATCCACCGTCGTGATACCACTTACCTCTGATCGCGAGTTTAGGGTTCGTCGAACCAGCTCGCACAAAGAAAGCCTGAATATGTCGAACGTGCTTCGTAGTCCAAACCCCTCTGAGATGTAACCGCTACCTGTTGCTCCTTTTTTATGAAAGTGTACGTATGACTGACTGACTGACTGCCGTGTTTCCTCTGCTCAGGAAGGGAGATTACCACAGGTACCTGGCAGAGTTCGCCACGGGCAACGACAGGAAGGAGGCGGCAGAGAACAGTTTGGTTGCGTACAAAGCTGCTAGCGACATCGCCATGATCGAACTCCCTCCAACGCACCCTATTCGTCTGGGATTGGCCCTTAACTTTTCTGTTTTCTATTATGAAATCCTCAACTCGCCAGACCGTGCTTGCAGGTAGGTGTTAACGGTGTTCCCACGTTTCAAGACTGTGACATCATTTTTTTTTACTAAATAGTGAGTGTTTCTAGTATTTGTGGAAAGGAACGTTATCCCAATTCCAGCCACTCATTGAGTCTATCGTTTCAAATATCTTCAATATCTTTGTATTTGGCACCACAATTTTGTTTTTGTCAGAGGAGAAGTTGCTCTGCAGCTGTCTTGTCGAACATACTGTGTGTGTGTGTGTGTGTGTGTGTGTGTGTGTGAGTGAGTGAGATGGGAAAAGGGCCAACATTTAGGCGCTCATAGTGCCAGAATTGTCATCCAACTCTTCAGCTCTCCTGAGGTTTTTTTTTTTGCCTCTTTTTAGCTAATCAATGTGTTTCCATCAACATGTTATTTATATTTTCAATTTCTTTATAAATAATCCTGCTAATTAAAAAAAAAAAAAAAAAAGTATCTCCAGAAAAGCTTGCATATATGAAAGCAAAACTCATCAAAGTGGAAATGGAAAGAGATTTGGGTATTAAATCATGATGTATATGAGTCATGTGACCTTGGCCCTGTTTACAGCTGGTATTAAGATGCGTCTCGGGTGATCTGACCGGTGTAAACGCACCCAAAAGCATTGAGATCCGATCACTCAGACTGCATTCGGAGGTGGTCTGGGCCGCATGTGGCCGCATTCTTTCAGTAGTGTAAGCGCAATGCGTCCTGGGCCACACTGAAGGACCGCCTACTAAACTGACGTCAGCAGACTAGACCCAGGACCCTCCTCCGTTCAAAGCTGTTCAACTTGTCCGATAACAGGATAAACAAATTATCCTGTTTTTTCATGTGAATTTAAAAACGTAATGCACCTCCCGTGTTTTTTCCTGTTTTCATTGTTCCCCCCCCTAGCCGGTTTCTGCTCTTCAAATCGACCATCAGGGCCGGCTCCAACTATGTTGGTGCCCTTTTAAACTGAAACCCCAAAAAGTTTAAACCTGAGCCCCTAAAAAAGTGCAAACTCCAATCCAAGAACTTCAGATATGAATTTGCACTAAAAGCAATCACCACAATGGTACCTAAAACCCAGACAAAGTCCCTCCCAGTCCTCCAGAGAAAAAGGGGGTCATTCACGATGGCGGTGCCTGAGGTAGCGCATGAAGTTTGGGGGCTGTTGTGCGAAAACTGACCGAACATTAAGGCTTTGGAAAATCAAATCGGATGAAAACCCATGCGAGTTAATGGGGTAAAACAAACAAAAAAAACATTAAGAAGGGAAAACTTGTGGACTACATATTTCCAAAAAACACACTACCCACTTATTTGGTGCCTTTGGCGACCACCTATGTGGCCCATGCCAGGGGCCAGCCCTGTCGACGGTTAGAATAAAAAAATTGAGAAGCTAAACGTAGCTGGATAGTTAATCCATCCTGTCATATTGATAACTACGCGTTTTAGTTTTGCTGCGCTGCTCGACATAACGGAGCTCAGGGTTTATCAAACAGTATGAACCTGGACTGTGTGTGTATAACAGCTGATCTATTAGCGGAAAAAATAGTTCAGTTGCTCAAATTAATATAATAAAAAAAAAAAGTTCTTTTAATTACGGCCTTGACTGGGGGGGAAATGGTGCCACCAGCTGTTTATCTTGTTGAACCAACTCTTAAATATTCACAAATAAGTTTTTAAATGATGTAATGATAATCAATTAAAGCCCCAGACTCTAAATATAGAGCTTGAAACATGCGTGATAGGTCCTCTTTTAAATAATCGGACAGAAACGGCTTGTTTTCCTGCCCTGTAAAGACCCAAAATTTGGAAAGGGAAAAAAAAAAAAAGAGCTGTTAAAGCTGTTGCAGTTTAACATTTTTTATCCAATTTGGTAAAATGTGTCCACATGTTTTAACATCATTTCCTCTCCGCCGCGGCTTAAAATCCCACATGAAAAGAAGCCCGAGAGTTTGTTCCAGCTGTCAGACGCTGAGCGAAATGATTCGCAGGAACGTGGCAACTTTCTGGAACAACTTAACAGATTGTTAATTTCTATCCGGACACACACACAAAAAAAAAAAAAAAAAAAACCTCCTCACTCCCTCTTTTTGGGAACAGAATCAAACATACGTAGTACAGATGCTCGTTGACTGTATATAAAAATGGACGACGCGTCTCCACTTCCTGCCGCAATGCAAAATTTTTGGAGCCAGAACCTGCGCGGTAAGAGTCGGGCGATGACCACCCGAGGGACACGCCCACCCCTCCTCAGCCGTCCCACCGCCTGACGGAGGTTTGAGACATCACACCCCCTTTAAGTTTATCAGGAAAAAAAAAATGAGTGTTTGAAAATGACAGAAACCATCTTTTGGGAAATATTTATTTGACGTGTACTTTGATTGACAGGGATGGGGCGGGATTTATGCTGCAGCCAGCCACCAAAGGGGTGGCTTCACTTTTGAGAGAGCTGTCATGTCGTCCATCTTTACAGACAGTCTGTATATCCACCTGTTCACAGTATATATATATGTGGGTGTAACTGTGTTGTCCTCTTCCGCTGACAGGTTGGCGAAGGAAGCGTTTGACAATGCCATCGCAGAACTGGATACGCTGAGCGAGGAAAGCTATAAGGACTCAACACTTATCATGCAGTTGCTACGCGACAACTTGACACTATGGACCTCAGACGTGCAGGGAGACGGTGAGAGAGCACTTCCTTTTCTTCTCGGGGGGCATTTGTACAATCTAAAGCATCTACTGCGACAGATTGATTCCTTATTGTCACCTTTTTGTTACGCTGCTTTTTTTTTCCCTTTTTAGTCTTAATGTCGACTTGTTCCTTTCCTCCTCCCCTTCTTCTTTTACCCGTCCATCAAGGGATGATTGCCGCTCTTGATTGCAGCTCAAAGAGCGAATGATTGCGAGAAAAGGCTCGAATATTCTTCTAAGTGCTGAGGCTAAAATAGCATCTAGAAAACTGTGAACAACTTTTCTACCCTCTTAATTTTCCCTCCCCTCAGCACAGTGACTCCTCTCGAAGCCTTTCCCTCCTCCTCTCTTCATATATCCGGCTTATTATACTCTCTCACACACACACACACACCTCTAACTTCTCATTTCTCCCTCGCTCTTCTGTAGATTCTTAAGGACAGCCCTTCTCCTTCTCTCTTCCTCCGTTATAGAAGTATATTTTGTAAGTCATTCCTCCTGTCTTGGACTATTTCCACTTCAAAGTTGTCACTCCTGTCTCACCGACACACCCGTCACTAACCCGTCCACCACGCAGCACAAAGTCCGGCCTTGCTGAATGGGTTTGTTGATGAGAACGTCTCCCGTCCACAGATTTGTATTCGAATTGTATTTTTCACCTGTTCACCTGTTTAGTGTTTTTTTTTTCTGCATGATTGGATCTTGAGTGGCGTGTGTGTGTGTGTGTTGTGTGGGTGTCTGCATGTCAGAGAAAAGTCGAAATTTCGTGTCCAAAAGAAAGTTAAAGACCTGACGTCGCTTCTCTAGCTAGCTGCTGCTCCTCCGCTAGCAGCTGTTCCTCCGCTAGCTTCTGTAGCTCACATAATCGTCTCGTTGAGGGTTTGTTTTTGTCAGTAAGATAAAGTAGGATCTACTACAACACTTGCCATAGAAGAAAGAAATGTAACCCTTAATTTAATAAACAATGATTAAGCATTTTCCAGCAGGGTAATGTGTGTGTGTGTGTGTTAACTTACTTTTTTCTTCATTATCTACAATATAAACAAACTTTCCTTCTGTGAAGTGCAAGTGACTTTTATTCTGAAACCTCCTAACTTTTTAGCTGTAATCTCTGCTGTCTAAAAAAAAAACAAAAACAAACATCCATGCTGGGGGGGCTGTCAGGTTTAATCAAAAGTCAAACTACTGTTTGACTATGAAAATCTTCAGTGTGTAATTATCTGTGTGTGACAGAGAGCTGCAGGCCGTGCCTCGTGCTCAAGCAGCAGGCGGTCGTATAACGTCCATCAGGCTGTTATTTTTCTCTGATAACCAAAAAATGTGAGAAACTAGTGAGTGACGCCAACGCATCTGAAAGCATTTTATGGATTTTGATATAAATCATAGATAATGGTGAGGCTGATTCTGCAGATTCTCCCACATAGTTTAGAAAACGTGTTTTATTTCTCATTGAGACTTTTTTTTTTTTTTTTTTTTAAATAAAAAAAAAACAAACAAAAAAACAAAGATACAGGCGGCCTTGTTAGTTTGTTCACCTTTCAGAGTCTGTTCTCTCATGCGTCACGCTCTCGGGCTTGTGGGAAATGTTTATTAAAAGACTGGTTCACAGTTATTCTAGTCCGCAACAGCGAGGAGCCCAAATGAACAGTAACACAGGTGTTTGCTCGCTGTGATCGTTCCTCCCTGTTCGTACTGACGGTTGGATTCCTAATGTGCGTCCAATGTAAGTGATGAGGAACAAAATCTACAATGATCTTATTGTGCAAAATGTATTTAAAAGTCTATCTGAAGATAATCTGAAGCTTTAGTGGTCAGTTAAGTCATATCAAGTGGAGATCTGACACATTTTCAGTCTTTTTAGTATCAAATTCCCTCTTTGTGTTTCCCTGTTGAGCTTCAGGTGGAAGTTTAGTAACAAAAAGAGGAACTTTGGCACTAAAAAGACGTTAAAAAAATCTACTTGATTTGACTCATTTGGACAGAAGCCTCATATTAGCTTGAGTTAAATTATTAAATATATTTTTGCATAAAATGAGGTCTGTCTTATTCCCTTTTTTGGCTTCTTTTTATTTCCAACTTTAACACTTTTTAATTGTAAATGTCTTTTCACTGATGTTGCTTTTATCTTCTGTTTTAAAGCCTTTTTATGCTCTACATAAAGCATTTTGAATCGCCTTGTTGTTGAAATGTGCTACACACATAAACTCGCCTCGCCTTACGTTATCGTCACATTTACGGGTGAACAGGAAGAATGATTACAGCGAAAAAAAACAAACTGTTTCAGTGTTTATTTAGGAGCCTGACAAATGGAAAAAAAGACTTTAAAAATTGTGAACCTATCCTTTTAAGGAAGCCAAAAACAGAAATATTAAGTAACAATGTTATGGTTATACTTCAGGGCTGGATTTTTTTTTTTTAATGATTTTTGAAGGTTTTCTTACAAACACACGAGTTTCACTTCTGTCTCTGTGTGGAAAAAGAAACCTGTGAGTTTTTTTTAAATTGGAAAAAGTCTGAGCAAGAAACACAAGTGAACGTTTCCTCTGTGGTGAGAGGAAACAAAAAAAAAAAAAGCTTAAATCTAAAGTGAAAGAACTTGCGGACATCGTGCTCCTTCGCCGTGCACGTCGGTATCACTGAACGCAGCCTCACCCAGCCAGACACGATCTGCCCAAACGCACCAGTGGGCAGAGTTTGGAAAACTTGTGAACACAGCTGATTGAAGTGTGATGTAACAGCATGCGGGGCGGCTGCGGCTGCTGCTCCATCTCCTGTGTGTCTCTCTCTCTCTCTCTCTCTCTCTCTCTCTCTCTCTCTCTCTCTCTCTCTCTCACATCCCCGGTTAGCCGTTTTGGCACTAATGAGCACTGTGACGGTTTCTATTTTAATCACGATGGATTCTCAAGCCTTTTGTTATTTGTGCCTCTTAATTCTTCATTACACAGATGGCTGTGCTGTCTCTATGGTAACCTCTCTAAGCAACCGGTGGTACAGGATCACAAGGCATTTTTACCCCCCTTCATAAATCTGACCGACACTGCGGATTAACTCTTAGCTCTACGGACACAATCAGCGGTCAACAGCGCAGTAGACGAGCGTAACAGTGATCAGTAGCCTGACTGCCGGGATCACACATCACTTCTTCTTTCAGTCACGCACTATAACTCTTAGTTTGTGTAAATATTGTATTGTAAGCTTTCTACACATTTTAAAATGTTGTTGCTCAGATATTTCTCATACAGGAAGGGTTCACATTTTTACAAGTCCGTCTCAAAACAACAGTCAGGAGCCCAAATTATCATTTAAAGCTGTTTTTTCTTGCTGTAATCATCCCTCCTGTTCATACTGACCATCAGAAGATCCCTTCATGATGCACATTAAGTGATGGGGGTACAAAACTCTATTTAAAAGTTTATCTGAAACTAATATGAAGCTTCCAAATGAGTCAAATCCAGTAGATATCTTTCAATGTTACAGTCTTTTTAGTGCCGAAGTTCCTCTTTTTGTTACTAAACTTCCACCTGCAGCTCAACAAAGAGGGAATCTGATGCTAAAAAGACTGTAAATGTGTCAGATATCCACTTGATATGACTCACTCAGACTGCTGAGGCCTCACATCAACTTTTAAATAACTTATGTGGACCCAGTGTGGATTTTTATCCCCCATCACTTACTGTAGATTGAAAGGTGGGGGGATCTTCTGATGGTCAGTATGAACAGGAGGAATGATTACAGCGAAGAAAACGTGTCTCAGCGTTCATTTGGGCTCCTGGCTGTTGATTTAAGACACCCGTCCTTTCAATGCATTCCTCCGCTCACTAAATAAAGCCGACTGCATGGGGTGGTTGGGCTCATGCTGAAGTATTAGTTGGTGTAGAGAGAATATTAATACAGTATATCGAACCCTGTCAGCACCGTCCTGTGGTTTCAGCCAGCTTGTCCATCACCACTTCGCCAACACACACTGTCTAAAGTTTGTCTATTTTCCTATATTTTGTCTTATCGTCTCACCAAACCAACAATGAATGAATGATCTACTATCTAGTATTGTGAGTGTGTGTGTGTGTGTCCAAAGCCTGATATATCTTCTTCCTCTGCGCCGTAGAGCTACGTCGTCATCCAAAAACTCGTTAATGAGCTACACCGTTGCACCGGGTGACATGTTTCTTCACCGAGAAGAGTTTGGGCATGTTGGCTTGTTTTGTTTCAAAGACTAATAACGGCAAATAAAAGTTGTTCTCTGCCTGTGACGACAAATTTTTTACCCAGATTATTTTTATCTTGTTCCTGTCAGGTGGGCTCGAGATTTCAAATCACCTTTTTGCAGAAAGCCTGTCAAACGCACTTTGTATGTTAAGTTTTACAGATGAAAACAGTTGCATTGTGGGAAATGTAGGATACAGTATGTTGTTGGCATGTCTGTGTTTTTATAATTGTGACCTGCCAAGAGACTGAAGTCCATTAAATGGCAAAATTTGTATGAAGAGTAAAGTTTAACCACAAAGTAGCTTTTAAAGATCTGATTCATGTTTATAACAGACAGTTTGAGTCCAAAGTTTATAATAATTTATGTAATAAAACAAATAATCTGCGGATTTATTTTCTCTCCGTCGCTCTTTGGTTGCTCTGATGGAGTGTGTGGCAGCATTGTTTGTAATGCAGCAGTGAATTTTGCAAGTAAATTGTTTGTTTGTTTGTTTGTTTTTTATATAAAAGAATGAATTGTGTCTTGCGAACGCTTTGAGCTCTAACAGCAAGAGAAACGCGTCACACGTGTTCACCGTTTCCTGGTCGGACTCACGGAGCGAACTCCCAGCAGGGCTTGTTCATCATAACGACCACGTTTAGCAGACGACGATGACGAACCTCTGTGACTCTTCTGTTTTTTTTTCTCCCTCAGGTGAAGAACAGAACAAAGAAGCACTGCAAGATGCGGAGGACGAGGCCCAGTGAGACTGAACAACACAAGACAAACTCTTCCTCTCCTCCTCCTTCTCCTCCTCCTCTTCCTCCCTTGTTTCTCTCCTCCCAGTACTAGCTCTTGTCCCCAGTCACAGTTTTCAACTGGGTTTATACTGCAGCCCACTCTCTCTCTATCTCTCTCTGTCTCTCTCTCGCTCTCTTTCTCGACCTTCTCCTCCATTTCCTCCCACACCTGTCTCACCTTTTTCTCCTCGTATGCACGTCATCTCCCAGTCCCCTCAGGACCCAGTCGGGTCATCATTTCCACTTCCCCGGGGGTTTTACCTTTTTTTTTGTTTGTTTTGTTTGTTTTGTTTTGTTTGTTTGTTTTTTGATGAGTCAGTTTGCAAGTCTGCACCCTTTTTAAGGTTCATGTCCTCTTTTACCGTTTTAATTTTTTGCTTTACTTTTGCTGTATCATCTGTTGCCAAGTATGCTTGCCTGTATTTGTAACACACACACATGCAAGAGTTTATTTAAAGACAATACTTTGCTGTTCGACTTGTTCCTGTGTATGTGTGTTTATGAACAATAATACTGTCCAATGCCTCTCGTCAGTCAGTCAGTCAGTCAGTCGGTTTTGAAACAATTCAGTTTGCAAATTGAGGAAATCTAGCAGTTATTGGAAGGTTTAAAAGGGATGCTAAAGCTTTTTAGGAAGAACTTAAGTGCCCTGTTTACTTTGTGGTTACCAAATCTGCTCCTTCAACACATCCATAGGTGTTTTTTTTTTGTTTTGTTTTGTTTTGTTTTTTTTAAATGACAAACAGCAGAATGTCCCCCTTCTCCGAGCATCACTCTGACCTCTTCTCTTGTCCACTCTTGGACCAAGTATTGTGCTGAAAGGCTGTAGCGCTTTTGCTAATGGCAGATAGCTAGGTAATGGCTTTTTAGCAGACAAAATGTGTACGTGTGTGTGTGTGTGTGTGTGTGTATATGTGTGTGTGTCTGTGTGTGTGCGTGGGAAGGGAATGCTCAACACTCTTTGATTGTAATGTAATGCAGTTTTGCATTGGCACTATATGGGGGGGAAAAAAAAAAAGTTTGGGAAATAGAGGCCTGCTGTATCTTACTCCCCTGACTCTTTCAGGTTTTTCCTCGTCTCAACTCTCTTTCTCTCTCTCTCTCTCTCTCGTCTCTTTCCTCTCATTTCCTCTCTCTTCCTTCTGTTCAGTATGTGTAACGTGAATCTGATTTGTACTACTGGATATTCTCACCGGAGCCACAAGTACCATCTGTATTCTTACTGAAACACAGCATGGAATTAACATTAAACTTCAAACTGAAAAATGTCAAATTAAAATGCGTGAGATGTGGTTTTTTTCTTGTCAGTGTGTGTTTTTCATCACTAGAGGGCAGTGCCGACCAGCGGCAGACAAATGAGTCCCACTTGTAGTTAAGATTGAATACAGTTATATTTTGTATTCATCATGTTTTTTAATGAAAGTTGAGGCTTTTATCAAAAAAGTGTAATTTCACTTCAATTTTTTTCTATATAACAAACCATATATACAAACAAACTACCACAAACACAAGGCTGTAGTTTAGTTTTAGATTGTTCTCCTATCAGCCCCTATTGATGCTCAGCACTCTCCAAGATTTCCCACATTTTAAGTTGTTGCATTTCACCCTGCTCACATTATATTTCTCATGATAAACCCAAACCAGATGAGGGGGAAAAAATGGAGCAGAAAGATGCACAGATGGGTAAACTATTAAAGGAAAATATGTTGAGCTGCTTCAAGTGTGTCCTAAAACAACAGTCGGGTGCCCAAACATACATTGAAACATGCTTTCTCTGCTGTAATCATTCCTCCTGTTCATACTGGCTCTTAGAAGATCCCTTCATAATGCATTTACAATGTAAGAGGAGGAGGACAAAATCTGCAGGCCTCCTGTGCAAAAATGTATTTAGAAGTTTATACGAAGCTTCAGCTGTCCATATTAGTCAAATCAAGTCAATATCTTTTACTAGTTAGTCTTTTTTTAGTGACAAATTCCCTCTTTTTGTTACCAGCCTTCAACTGCAGCTCAACAGATTGACTCAAGAGAGCTGAAGCCTCATATTACCTTCAGATAAACATTTACTGTTTATGCTGTTTAGGATATTATTCATTAGTATAGTAACAATAGATAGTAACCATTTTAACTGATGCTCATCTGTGGACATTTTACAAAATGTTTATTTTACTCAAATACATGTTTGTTTTTTAGCAGATGGGTCGACCTAAAAATGAAACCTGTGTATAAAACATGTTTGATTCATCATTTAAACTCACCAGAATTATTGTATTTGTAGTTGATGCTCTGCACTAATCATTAAAGATTCCTTCATAACACACTTATAATGTAAGAGATGGAGGACAAAATCTATCATCTATAATTTATACGAAGCTTCAGCTGTCCATATTAGTCCAATCAAGTCAATATCTTTTACTAGTGAGCCTTTTTTTAGGGACAAATTCCCTCTTTTTGTTACCAACCTTCCACTGCAGCTCAACAGGAAAACACTGCTGAGACACAAAGAGGGAATTTTTATACTAAAAACACTGGAAATGTGGACGATATTGACTCAAGAGTGCTCAAGCCTCATATTATCTTCAGATAAACATTTACTATATATGCTGTTTAGGATATTCATATATATCTAAATGAGTTGGGTATAGTATAAAGCTATAGTAACCATTTTAACTGATACTCATCTGTGGATGTTTTACAAAATCTTTATATTTTACTCAAATACATGTTTTTTAACAGATGAGTCGACCTAAAAACAAAACCTCTCTATAAAACATTTACTAGCAAATTCATCACTTGATTTGTTTTATTAATCATCTTTTAAACTTGTAATTCATACACGTGTTAATGTGAACATCTATAACAGAACATTTACTCGTGCTCCTGCTGAATCCATTATGTCATGACAGTGTGTGCAGCAGTCTGAGTTATTGGGATAGACTTTATATCTTTTATCAACTTACATATTTTTCAGTGTGCAGCTTAACAAATCACAACATTCTTAGAAATTCAAAGCAATTAAAACCTGAATTTTCACTTTGAGCAGCTTCATAAATGCTGGCTCTGGTCTGTGGAGTTACGTAAACGAGTATTTGTGTTTGGAGTGTACACTCTGTGGTTTGACCTTACCTGTGAAGGTGAAAGTGAGGCTGCAACATGAGTAGGGCTTTGTTATGATTATAGTTATCCACGACCTCCTGTTGATATACCGCAGTGTTTAACATCTGTGAAGGTTAAATCTGACTGCAGTGGGGGTTTTTTTTCTCCCCTGGTGTCTTGAAAGCTTTAATTTCCTTGTTAGAACTAATATTTTCTTCTCCTTGACCCCTTTTGCTGCATTTTCCATTCAGAGCCATTATTCCTAGTTTATTGGTACTGATGAGTTTATTAATCGCCTTCATAGAATAGAGGAAAATGGTCACACACATAAAAATCAGATTGCTGAGAATGACACATACAGGTTGAAAGGTGCCTTACATCGTACATTTGAAACCTAGATACAATGGAAAACATTTGTGTATCAAATTACTGCTGTTACTGTCCAACACTATTTAGTTCTTACTTACCTCTTGCTGTCAGTTGGGGTCGCTAATGAGCCTGTTAACTAGTGGAACAAGAGACTCATGTGAGAGGAAGTGACAAACAACCTTTTACAAATGAAAAGTTGAATTCATAAGCAATAAAAACACACCTTTAGTGACTTCAGTACACTCTGGGGTTTTGGTGCGACAGCTTAAGTTGGTCTAATATGACCACAAGCTCATCATGGCTACGTTAATGTTAGCTTAGTCACTACTGAGTCAGTGCTGTTACCCTTCATTTTAATATACCACAGAGACCATTTCTATCATTTTTTTTATCAGAGCTGTATGTCACACATTTTAATGGTTTTATCACAGAAGTGAAATGCTTGGTTACTTGGTTCTCTGAGTGCTAAGAGACATATCCCAAACTGACAGTGATGCCACGCCAGCACAGGTGTTTTATAGGTACTGTAAATTGTAGCCGGGAAAGGCCGCTGTTTTCCTGTCGATTTGTCTTTCCCATTACCCCAACCAGATGTCTTCTGAGATGCTTACCCTAACCACAACTATATATCTCTGCAAGACTTAACTATAACCTGCCCAAAGCCTTAACCGGAACCACAGACAGCGACGCCGGGGGGAAACGACATTTTAACGAGAGGAAAAAGCACAATTCAGAGGGTTAAACATACTTTGGCATCCTTGCATCCTGACCACTGGCGGATCATTCCCCCTACACATGGAATATACTGTATAAACAGACTGGTCGCCAAAATAAAACGTTGACATTGTACGTTTCTGCAAACCATAGAAACGTTGAATATCTACGTATTAACATTTCATATTAACATTTCAACAAAATATGCATCATATCAAAATGTCAACAAAGCATATTATGTCAACATTTCTAAAGTGATGTAGTTCACATGTGATCTATATGAGCTGATCTTTCCTATCAGGAGAAGGAGGGGTCGGCGGATGTCGGACCAATGTCCACTTCCCGTTTCAACCGACAAAAGCGGGTGTCTTTAGCGAGATGTCAGGACATTTGTAACCCAAACCACGATCTTTCCCTAAACCTAACTGAGTGGTCTTTGTGCCTAAACCATAGCCTGTATAAAGATAGGACTAAACCTAACCAGACCTTAACCACAGTGTTGTCACACCATAAAACATCATTATTCAACGGGCAGAAATGTTAATATGCTACGTTCATACAAATGTTGATATGATACGTATTTCATGTGTGGAAACGTAGATGTACAACATTTCTGTGGTTTGCAGAAACGTTCAATGCCAACGTTTTCTTCTGGTGTCTGGGTTGGTATAAAAATGTGGAGAGATTGTCTTGAGACACAGACACATCGTACCCCCAGCAGGATACGTGTTTCTTGCTCTCAGATTGTCTAATGACGACCCTGTAGAGGAACTGCTTTGGAAAATGGGGGGAAAATTCAATGTGCCATTATACTGTAATTACAACTTATGGCCACAGTGGCTGCTGTTTCCAGAAATGTACATTTGCTTTAATTAAACTTATTGCTTTAATAAAACAGGACTGATCTAGCTTACGGGATTTCTTGGTGTGACATTTTGCTCTGAGGGTGGCGCTGAGTGGAGGGCAGCTAATGGAGTTTGTGAAATGGAAAGGCTTCGTCCCCTATTGAGGATGAGTATGCTCGATAAATTTCATGGCAATTTACTTTATTTGATTTTTATATTTGTTGACATGATGGTGGCGCTGGAAGAAAGGTCAAACGCAGGGCATGGTTAAGCTGCCTGGGAGATGCGGGGCCTCTCATTTTCAGTGCACAGTGTGTACAGTTGTATGTTTGAATACTGTGCGCTGTGTGGTAATTTGAATAAACACAAATTTATTTAGGAACATGTGACACTGAAGCACAATATCAGCTGAAATAACGAAGGGCTTAAGGCTACATGTTTTGACAAGGAGAGACACTCCGTTACCTTTTTATGTCAGTTGATATTGTGTTTCAATGGTGTGTACCATCCTCAAACAAAATTATAATTAATCAGGTCACAATCCAGTCGTTATTGATGACACCCTTGGTCAGAGAGTAACCAAAAACATTCAGATTAATCCTCTTATATCCATACAAAGTTACAAGTCAATAAGTTGCAGTCGACATCTTTTTCTAGCAGAGGGCATCAACACAACATCAGGCTTCTCGCTCACCTCTATGTCAAATAATGACACAGTACATTGCAATTTGAAATTTGTTTTTACTTAAAAAAGATCAAAATAAAGATGTACAATTGAAACCAAAAATAAGACGCCATATTACACTTCAGCTCTAAAGACGGATGGCAGGACAAAAAGGCATGACCTGAAATATTTCGGCTGGTTGTCTCCACTGCGAACCCTGTGTCCACCCACAACACGTGTGGGTCGAGGACGAGCCCCCAAACGAGAGCTGGGAACAAACAAGAAAACATTAACCAACACCGTCGCTGGCTCTGTGTTGCTGAAGATGTGGCGTCTTGTAATCCTATTGCAGTTTGTCCTTTCCCCGTTTCCGAAAGAGATGAGGACTCTTCAGGACTCGTCGGCGAGACTGGAGCAAATACATTTCTGCTACAGTGTGCCCAGCCTCCCCGGAGGATCCACAGTGTTTCATTAAGGAAGGGGCTCTAAATCATTGTTCAACATACAAACAGTGGCTTCATCAGCTCGGGTTCGACGTCTAACCAGAAAGAGTATGGACACTTCAAATAACATACTGTATAGTGAGAGAAATGGCATTTTTCATATTTCGTGTCGTCGTTTCGGCTCTTGTCTCAACACACATAATGGTCTAAAACATCTACCCAGATAGTAATTGACTGTCAACCAGGAGACACACGGTTCCTTTTTTTTTTAATTTCTCAGTACAAAAAATAGATCAAAGAATGAAAAAAATAGTTATATTCTGACTGCAGAGACTCGATTTATAAAGCTCTGCTCATGAGCGGCTCTCTGGGTCTACGTCTGCACAGTGAGGGTTGTGGTTTAAGGATTGGGGGTGGAGCTAGTTCATAACATTCATTGTTGAATATATATATTAATTTGTATGCAACAGGTATCAGAATATTTGGGCAGTTGATACCCCTTTCACATTTAGAGTTTGAATGTTCCTATATTATACAGTTAAGTATTCAACACGTAACAAATTTTTAACACTGCCTTCCACATGTCTCCTGTTTCAAGTGGCATCATCTTTTTCATTATTGCGATGAATAAAATCTTTAAAGATGATTACAAAAAAGAACTCTGTCCACTACAGTATCTGCTATTTACATCTGTTTAAAAAGCAAGCATGTTACACAGTCTTCCCTATGTACAGCTAGATTTTTCATTTTTGTTTTTCACGGAATATACATATTTACTTATTTTCACAGTTTCCTATGTTTGCTCATATATTCAATATCAATAGATTTCATTTTTGTTATTATGAATACAAATATTTTCATCATGTCTTCATGACACCGGGCTACAACTCTCCCAGCGTCACTCGTTGTTGATATCTAGTGAGATTGTTTGTCTCTTGAACGCTGCTCATGTCTGTGTAGCAAACACTGTTCAGTTTGAAAACAATCTTGATTGTGATTCGGTTTTTCGCCAAATTCACAGCAATCACCCCCCCCCCCCCCCCCAACCCACCCACCCCTCCATCCCCCCACCCCCCAAAAAAAGCACAGTTTTGAGTTTACAGTTTTCTGGTCTTCATCTTTATCATATATCATGATATTATTATTATTTTTCTTCCCATTTGTTCCTCTTCCTCTCGCTGGAGTGGTAAAGGTTGAATGGCTCCGTTTGGATTTTCCGTCACCCTTTGATTCAAACATATGCCTCCAAAATATCGAGATTGTTCTGTCTCTGGTTCCCACAGATTTCAAGCAAGAAATCGTCGAGCCACAACAAGTCGTAACCTCAAACAGTGGAATTAGTTGTTCGCTCCGCTGTCGGTCCCGTCTCGCCCACTGGAGGTGACCTGTTGAATGTGTGAATCCTGTTTCTTTGTGGTTAGTTTCTAGTGGTTTTGTGGGTGGTGTAGTTATTGTCTTTTGTTGTTGTTGTTGTTGTTGTTGTTGTTGCTATTGGAATAAGGCACTTGAGAGGTTTTTGGTTTTCACGGGAGCTCAGAGGAGACCAAGGCGAGGCCGGAGCTCTGGCGGAGGGGAGGCCCGGTGTGGACGGCCTTGGGACAGTCGGGTGTCAGCACTCGTCCGTTTTCCCCAACGCTGCCTGTGATGGACAGACGGGCCTTGTTCCTCATGGCTTCTGTAAATGTTAGCTGAGGAGAAAAATAAAGAGACGGGTTTGTGTGGGGACAAATAATAATAATAATACGTAAAAAAAAAATAAAAAAATCAGTGTTGCAGATTGGAGTTTTAGGGTGTGTTCATGCTAAACATGCTCAGAGATTATTAGATGTAAAAAATGTATGATTTTTTTTTTTACCTGAAAAATCACAACTGTATTTTGCTCAACAAGATACCTCACAAAGTGTCAAGTTAGGAATTAATATTTTGCCTGAAAGAGACAGCGCTATCATTTTAAACAGAAAGTGAGGAAAGTGTTTCTGTCAATCATCCTGGTTTTGATCCAAAATTAGTGATAATATAGTAAAGTACAGATGTAATGATATAAAGTGTATATAAAATATAAAATGTCTTACAAATCCTGTAAATAAATGAACACTTAAAATGTTCTTATATCTGCATACAACTACATTATAGCATGTTATAAATAGTGTTAAATGTGTAAATACTGCTAAATACTAAATAGGGGAACTTAAAGTAAAGAGTTACCAGTTAGTCGAACTAAACCTCCAAAAGTATGACGTACATTTTGAGCAGCACTATGTCGTTGCTATTCAAGTTTGTTAGCTAACGTAGTTGCAAACAACTACATTATAGTCTGTTATAAACCATTAGTTAAATGTTTATATACTGCTTATAAATGTTAAATAGCATTTAAAGTGAAGAAACTTTAAAACTCCAATCTGCACAGGTAGAACAGTCTCACAACACACAGTTCAGCTGTACATTTAAATAAATAAATATATATATATATATATACACAACAGTGTAGCAACCACAGAGTCAAAAAAAACACCTTTCATAGCCATTCAGTACAGTATCAAGCCAGCCCCATACTACATGTAAATCCATTAGCGACAGAATTATTACACAGTGAGTGATAGTTGCAGGCAGTGGGACAGGGAAGCTGACTAAGCAACAGTCAAGCTCATGAAGAGTTCGTGCTGAAAGTGCTGATGGGGGACACATAACCATGTTGGACAGAGATACACCAAGTGAGAAAAGATATCTGAAAGTCTAATGGTCAAGGACCTGGGGGAAATATCCAGAGAAAACAGCTCACTATCAATAAAATCAACTCAGCTCGAGGGGTACTTCACTTTGTGTTCAATTTAGCCTTACAATACCCATAAAGTATAGGTATGTTTAAATATGGCTTTACTATATAGAGCTTCCAGTGTGCTCAGGATTGGTTTCTTATTAAATTTGATCTGTGCTTGTACATTGATGTTTTGTTGTAACAACCAGACATGAGACAGTAATGTCCCTGAGCTACAACATGTACTATTCAGGTGTGTGTGTGTTTGAGTGTGTTTAGGCCCCTCACAAGGTTACAAAGACCTTTCGATGGTTCACTATATGAGAAAACAAGGCTTCGGAGGATCAGGATAGACGTTAAATGGACGATGAAATGTCCTCACAAGTGTAGACGTGTGTGTACAAGTAAGACATTGGTCCTCATTTATCAGGCTTTTCCTACCTGCTATAAGTCCAGTGGAAAAGCAGCATCGCCACAACTGTAGGTCTGAATTTAAGAGCAGCATGTTGGCTTCTAATAGCCAAATGTGCTATTAATATTAGAAATTTAATCCAAGACTGTTCTTATGATTTCTATGCCAATGAAGCTACCTCGGCTTACTTAATCTGTGTTATCTGTGTCTTTTCATTCACACATTTTATCCTCATAAACTGACGATAAACTATTAAACTATTAAAATAGCGAGTTCGGATAAAGTTGATCAATCATGTCATTTATTATTTCGTATTTTCAATATCACTGGATTCATTTGAATATCAGGCCTGAATATTAACTTCCCTTCGGGGTTCAGAATGAGTAATACAATTTTGATTTTTATCAGGGAAATGGGTCACACGGTATGCTCGCTTGATAAATGAGGGCCAACGTCTGCAGCCACAAGCTGCGAAGCAGTAGAGGTGACGTCATGTCTGATGACTCATTGCTTCCTTTCACATTGAGAAGAAGCTTCAAACGCAGACCAGGACGTCACATGACCACATAGTGAGCAGATAAGACAGATAAGTAGGAAGCATTTTGCAACTGGTCACGACAGTCACTCAGCATGGCAAAGCTAGCACGGGGATACGATAGGTTTCACTTACAGTCTCTGTGCAGGGAGCTAGTGGGGAGGGGAGGGGGCAAAGGCTTTGGGCGGACCTTCTACGAAAACCCCGACTACATCTTATCAGCTTCCCCATCGCTGCCATACTCATTGAAAATCTCGCTAAACTCGGCTAAGTTGTGGATGCTGGGGCTGGGCCTCGGACTCTGACTTTGGCTTTGGCTAGGCTCTGGGCTATGGTGGGGGCTGCCTGTCTGGCAGGGGTAGCAGTGGTAGTAATGGGGGTGTTGGGACTGGGCCTCCACCTTCATTCTCTTGGCCTCGTTGCGTGACTTGTAGCAGAATTCGATGAGGGCCACCAGCATGGCCAGACCCAGGCCCCCGACGAGGATGTAGAAGACCCCCGCCACGTTGCTCAGGCTGAGGGCCTGGGACGACTTGTCCTGTAGCCGGTGGGGAGAAGGACATAACAAACACAAAAATCAGCGCTGGTTTTAGCAGAGGCAGCAGTAAATTCATACGATCACTCGACACAAATAAGACAGGTGATATGAAAAAAAAAACTCACATTACACACGCACGCACACAAACACACACCTGATCCCATTCACACACAGTGCTTTCATCATTTTTTCCCCCCACTACTCTACCTCTAGTCTCCCAGTCTATTGTTGCACGGTTGTTTGTAGCCATGCTTGCAAAAATGAATATCCTGCTTTCTTCTAATATTTCACATAGCAGTTTGTAAAACTTAGTTAACTCTCTGCATTAAAAGCTCAGTTTAACTAAATCACAAAACAAATATATTTTCTCATTTACCACCAGTGCTATCTAGACATGCAGATACTTCAAGCGGCTATAATCAGTATTTAATAATGTATGAAATGACATTTGAGAGTTGTCGCTCATAGTGATGAACCTACAGAGAATTATCAGTGACTCTGCAGCTCTTCCACAACTCTCACAGCGTTGTTTTCAGCCACAGCAGGCAGCTGAGCTTTAAAAACCCCCACTGTACACTACCTGCTCAGCACCAAATGGCAAACAGACACAGTTGAAAGGACTATCTGGTGAACATAGCGGATCATTTAGCGGCTCAAGAGCCAGATGTTTCCCTCAGGAGCTGGTAGAGAGCAAAAACAACTAAAAGAGAGTGGATACTGGACTTACAGTCACCAGGTGGACAGAAAGACGACTCTAAACTAATGTTTCTCCATAACTTCTGGATGTGGACATAAGCAAGTGTTAACAAGTGATGATATGTCATTGTTGTGTTCACTACTTGTTTATGCTTCCCCCAAACTGGCCATAAAACAAAACCAAACAGTTGAAACGAGTTTGATATATACAGTACTGTACATCTCTGAGATCACTGCCTCCAGCCCAGCACAGTGGAGGTGCTCCAACAAAAACAACAAAAACAAAAATTACATAGATATCTTCCCAAAAAAAAAAAAGATAGATAGTTTCCACCAGAATTACCTTCTAATGAAGAAACAGTCACTATGAAAACTAATGACACCCTGCTCTGTGGATTAATCCAAAGTTAGCAGGACACTGCGTCTGGAAAGAGCTGTTTGTTTTTTTCTGCATGTCTAGACACCACTAGAGGTAAATGCGATTATTTTGTTGATGTTATTTTGAATAACAACTTGCCCTTTAATTATTCCCAATATTTTGACAGGCTGCCCTGTCTCTTGGTTCTGACATTCGCCTTTCACCCTCTTTTATTCAAATTAATGCAGCTGCTCTCTCTGGCTCTTGCTCTTCCCTGCCATTTATCACCCTCTAATATATCTCCTACGTCCTTATGCGGCATTCAACTTATTACCTTGACACAAACAACCTCCTATCATACTTAGTCTCATTTGCAGGTGATATTTGCTTGTGTGTCCTGCACCTAAAAAATCTGATTAAGAGGACGTAACTGATGTGGAAGATACATGCCGCTTTGTTTAAAATGTGGCAGCTCTCTCCATGCTACGGTGCATCAACAATGTGGATCAGTCTTGAATGTGCTACAGCTGAGGCATTCAGCAGAACTGACATCTAGTGAGACATACAGTAACGTCTGAACATGCCCTGGAACCATCGTAGGTGACAACCAATGTGTGTGTGTGATCCTTCATCTGCAGTTACGACACATAACTTAGCTGCTGTAAAACTGTTAGTGCTGCGCCATGCCTTGTTTCTGTCATGCTGTATCCCTCAGGCTACGCCTTAAAGGGGACCTATTATGCTCGTTTCCAGCTCTATATTTTTTTATTCTGGGACTCCGCTAAAGTAGCTTTGCATGATTCAAAGTTCAAAAAGAAAACCCTCATTTATCTTATACTGGCTTTTTATGCAGCCCAGGCCACTGTGTGAAACAGGCTGTTTTAGTTCCCGCCTCTTTTAAGTTATAATCTTGAAGATTTTCATTTGAATAAATGTCTGTTAAATCACAATCTATCACCGAGTGAGGATAAACAATGGTGACTGAGCCTGCGGCCCGCGGACGAAAGCTCTTCGCAGTATTATGATTATTACAAACGGCACATTTAGTGACGTGTTTTCCATAAACCAGTGGTTGATCGACCAGAGAGACTCGCTCTTCAATGTGCTTGTGCTAGCGTGACGTCACACAGCGATTAGGGGGTGGAGCTGTCTCTCCTCTGCTCCGCTCTGTCTCTGTCTGTGTCATAGATGTATAAATAGCTGCAGGTCTGTATGAATGAATGTGGTCTCATATATTGCGGGTCAAGACCTGGTGAGGGAACCCTACTTTGCAAAATAGTTTATTGAAGAACACTTATTTCAAGAACAAAAACAGGCTTGTAATGCCTAGCTCCACTTTTATTCGAATACAAATAATTTTGCATCCTCAACAAATACAAAAACAAAATGAGGTCCGAAAATCTTTGAGATTGTTACTTTAAGGCTTCACTCCCGATGAGCCCACTTGGGTGCGTCACAGCCAACTTCTGGCTGCTCAAGAGGCTACGTCAACAAACCATGAAGCTAACTAAAGTTTTCTTTACTTGAAATATCATCTTCTCAAATACATCCGTACATGTTTGAGCCAGAATCCGATCCGAAATATGCAAGCAAACAACGCAAACAATCTTAGCAACCAAGGCCACGGAATTGGGCCGTTATTTACAGGTGTGCGTGACGATCTAATGCCAGCTCGTTGTGACAAAAAAACATCACAAACGAAGCATTCAGAGCAGGTTGAAGGCCTGGCTTTTGACTTGCAGTGAGCATTTCTGCATGTGTTGACCTCAAGTTTTGGAACTTTGAGCATATTTAACATTGATATCCAACATCAAAAATAAAAATAACATAAAACCGCAAAAAGCATAATAGGTACCCTTTAAGTCTCTACCTGCGTGTCTGTCACTCGCTCTTCCTCAAGAGTATTGTGTGTGCATAATATCACATCAGCCAGCCTGCTGTAATAACAGAACAGTACTGCCAAAAGTGTGCACAGAGACAAAGAGAGGAGGGGAGGCTCCCGGGGTGGTGGAGACTGACCTTACTTCCCGAGTCCTTGGGTCCACACTCCCCTTTATCGTACCACCATTTGTTTTTCAGTTTGTCTAAGACTCCTGCTTCACTCAGTTTCAATACGGCAAGGTTTACGGGCGTTCTTCAAATCACGGGGAAGGGTGGGGTGGGGAAAATAACATAAATAACATCATAGGACATGTTATTTTATGTTATTCAATCAGAAGAAGCCCAACAAGAGCAACTCAGTACTCTTCACAAAGTGACGAAGCCGGGAAGGGGCCCCACTTACGCTACATGTCTCTTTGCTCATTGATTGAGATGGTTGTTTTTCAGGGTTGGGTTTTTTTTTTTGGGAGATATTGAAGGGAAGGGGCAGAGCTAACAGACATATATACGTGGGGCCCTGGCTGCATCGCTTTTCTGGAACGGGCACATACTGCCGGGACCTTTCTTACAATAAGCACGGAGGCTAGTACTGTCGATGCAAAACTATTGGCTCAGAAAATGTACTTTATGCTTAGTTAGTACACTTAAACACCCAATACGGGCCTACTGTCATATTCTACAATACTCATTTTAAGCAAAGTGCGACTGATGACCACATTTTCAAGCAATTTTGAGGTGAACAAATAGTTCCACCTTCCCAATGCATCACCGTATAAGCAGTACAGCAGATATTTTTGCTTCAACAGTACTCGCTCTCCTCTCTCAAGATTAAAAGCCGCCATTTTCTAGTCAGCAGCGCTCCTCCGTGGGGATCGACCCGGCAGATGCTCCTGTTACCAACAAAAACACATTTCTCTTTTACCCGCATCAAGGTCACATGGGCATAGCGACATAGCGGCTAACCTTCTCGCCACCGCCTCCGCTGCCACACTCTCCTTTGTCGTACCACCACTTGTTTTTCAATTTGTCCAACAGGCCTTGCTCATTGAGTTTTAAGACTGCCAGGTTAACTGCACTTCTTGAAAACGATAAAACATATTTGGTGAGAGGGGGTGAGTATGCTGTCCAATTTGGGAGGGAAGGAGGAAGAGAGGGGGGGAGGGAAAGGGAGGAGTAGCAAGAGGGACAAGGGTGGAAAAGTGCATTAATGCTCTAAACTGTTACATCCCATCCCAGGACCCAAACACACACTGAACACAAATCTCTCCTCTTTAATGTGATGTCCTAAGTAAAATAGTGTCATATAATGTTAATGTTAATAAGCTTACATTGGTGTTAGCCTGATATATAGGGCAAAATCTGACATTTGTTCATGTCTAAAGTGAGAAGAATTATTAAAAAATGTATCATTATATATGTATGTAGCTTTCATGTGCATATTTAAAACCCTTTTAAAAGGTTGTGGTTTTCAAACAAATCAGCTTCTAGCATTACAAAGTCAGCTGGCAGCATCAGTCATTATTACGGCCGACAAAATCGATGGTCATTGGCTGGAAATGAAAAGCCTACTCTTGTTTACTTCTGTGTCAAAAGACCTTTCGTTTCAAAAATGACTGCAAATTTTGGTTGGTATATCCACCAATGGTATCGTAGTTAGTTGTAAATGTGCTGTGTGAGAAAAGCTTGACAGGTGTAGCGACAGTGAAGACCCTCACTGTGATCGCAAGAGAAATCTGAAGGTTTTCAAAATGACTAACAAGATGGGGGAAAAAAAGAAGATAGAAAACAGGTAACGTTTCCTCTAGCAGTGTGGCTCTTTGGATGGAAAATATTTGATGGATCGCCATAAAAATTTTGCACAGACATTCAGTCATGGTCTCCAGAAGAATTAGTTGGTGATCCCCTGAATTTATATCTAGAGCACCAGCGGGTCAAAATATTGAAATATCCTGTCAAATATCTCAACATCTATCACATGGATTAGTGCAAAATGTACAGACATTCATGTATTCTGCTCGATGTATTATTACCAGAGTTTTTCTTTATTCTTTATGGTTTATGACCAAATGCTGTGAAAGACCTTATACTGCTATAAATACTGTAATATTGCTGGAAACTAACCTGTTACTATAGGTTGCAAATAAACATTGCTTTAAAAAAAAAAAAAAAAGCACAAGCAAAAAAGTTTGGCAATAGTCTGAGTGACAAATTGTAGCAACGTTATTCTGGTTTTCAGTGCAGAGTTAGTGTTATATAATTTTAGTTTTGTTGTTTCAGCTCTAATGAGAATAAAAAAAAATATGGGAAATATAATACCTAATTGAGTAATTATTATTTTTTTCTTTGCTTCTGCACAAAAACCGTCCGTTTAAATCATTAAATATTGGCACAAAATGTTGGCAACCAGCAACCGTCAGTCCCAAAATATCAGCATCAGCCAGTGATTTGAGAAACAGACACATCCAAATAATTTGGACCTGTTTTACACATGTATGTAGTGTATGTACGTCAGCCAATTCAAAGCTCACAGGATTTAGAAGAATTAAGCTGTTCTGGAAAATCGTGATTGACTTGCATTAAACATTGATGAAAAGCTGTTTAAAATAAGTGTGCATCATAATTTCATGGGTTCTTTTGTACGCTGCTATAGTGATATCTGACGATAGCAGAGAGAGAGAGAGAGATTTGCCTCGGCATGCATTTTGATCCTTTTAATTTATTTGCATCATTATGAAAAATTAAAAAAAAAAAAAAAAAAAAAAAACAGTCAGTAATGGAAATACGAAACACAAAGCAGCACAGCTTATACTTCAGTTTGAGCTGATGATGATGTTTGCAGAGCCATGTGAAATAGCAGCCTTGACCAACAACGTTGCCTGCTCTTGATGTTGCTGGTGTGTTTCCTGGCTGATATCCGGACAAGTGACTGACAGAAGATGATAATCCCCAAAAAAACAACAAGATGGAGGCCTGGAAGAGCGGGGACTACCATGATCTGTCAGGGACTCTTCCTGGTCAAAGCAGTGGCTGAAAACTGGCACCAGCCTGGCTGCAAAAACAAACCAGTAGCTGCTCTGCTCGACTTCGGGCTCGACAAGGCCAGAGGAATTTACAGAAAACAACTAACAGGGTTTGATTTAGTGGCTGTGAGGAGTTGGCTGCTTTGGAACAAATACTGTGTTAGTATCTATTCACGTCTATTCATAATCTATGCTCCAGTAGTATACAGCACAGGGGCCTTCATATAATATAAAGTGCTCTTCTTGCTATTTTCTGACGTGCGTATTGTGCAACAATGTTCTCATTTCTCCACAGGAATAAATGAAAGTGCAAGCAATCATGGAGCTGCTCTCTACACATGTGTGCAGTTTGCCTTCAGTATACTGTATTTATCCATTCCCTACAGTGAGACCTTGCTGGCGGGCTTTGATCGATGAGTGTGTGGACTGAAAGTGCAACTCCCCACAGTAATGACACTGTATTCACTGGCAGGTCTGTAAATTCCACTATGTGCGGGAGGCAGTGACAGAGTCTGGCAGAGTTACCCAGGGCTGAGCATTCAGATGGCTCCCAAAACACTATTTCAGTCGCTTAGTTGAAAAGAAAGAGCTAGTCAACTGTGAAGGAAAGCTGAAGTAGCATTAGCTGAATATTTCAAACTAATTACATCTACATATAAAAAAAAAAGCTGATTATCTTAAATGGCATTTTCTAAATAAGACATTTTCAGACGAGTCAGGTTTATAAAAGCATGCCATTCCCAGCAAGCACATGCACAAAGATTTACCTGGTGTGGAGAGCTGTGAAGAAAGAAAATGAAGGAAAAACCACCCCTGCATCATAACGATGAACCCCACATGCATGCAACAAACACAGATGTGAAAAAGCCACTACCTCTGCCTTAAAACAAACACATAAAACGCCCCACCCACCCACATTAAGCAAGTAAGTGGAGACAGATAGAGATAGAAAAGGCGGCACACCAGGGAAGGTGGAATACCATAACAACACGTAGAACATATTGTTACACTATTCCACCCACCTTAACTGTGAACCCTTGGGTGTGGCTACTCCGTAGCCTTTGGAGTCCAAGTTGCCTCCCACTTTCATTGTGTCGCATGGCTTGCGCTGCTCTGTGTACTCATTCATAGTGGACTCCAGGAGGAAGGCGTATTTCCCTTTGGACTTGCGGACCCGTGCCACACCCTCAGCCGTGGTCTTGGTGAAGACTGTGGGCTCGGCCGACTTCATGTATCCCCACATCTTCTCGTAGACTGCGATCTTTGACCGCTGTGGGGTTTTAAGGGGGGTTGGAGGTTCAAAGGTAGATGTTTTGTGAGAGATGGGGGAGATGGAGAGAATATATCCGCATACAACACAAGGTGGAGAAAACAGCAGTTTGAAAGTTGGCATTATGTTTACCGGGATTGCTACAAGGTGAAAACAATATGTGTTACTACCTTTATATTAACAACCTCAATGACTTACCAGCTCTAACGGGAAAGCTAGAAAATCAATATTCTACATGTTGGGTATTCTAGTGATCGTTATTAACACTGACACCTTGGAGGCTTCAAAGGAGGGCATTGCTTACTTCTTCAAAGTGGTCAGTTTGAATTTATCGTATTCACAGTGGATGTAGAGAAGTTTTCGTGGTGGAAAAAGTATCAAAATGTTCCTTGAAATGTCTTAAAACACTCCTGCAGCAGGATCTACTTTGTCCATCTACCTGTCCGTCTGCAGGTTCAGAGTGTTCCAAACACTTTTATATTACTTAAGATATGAAAAAGTACTCTGCTTCTGTGCATCGTTATTTCTCTCTCTCTCTCTCTTACAACGTAAGTGAAGGGGGACAAAACCCACATTTATTTGAATGTTTATCTGCAGATAATATGAGTCTTCAGCAGTCTGAGGTATTCAGATAGTGGATGTCTTCTACAGTCAGTCTTTTTTTTTACAAAAAAATTCCTTTTCTTTGTGGACTACATTTTTCTGTTCAGCTGCAGTGGAAGAATCATAACAAAAAGAAGAAATTTGGCACCCAAAAGACAGCAACTTTGAAAGATTTTTGACTGATTCGGATGGCTGAAGCTTCACATTATCTTCAGATAAACTTTTCAATATATTTTTGCACAGGAGGGAAAGGTTGCCTTGGTGACCGGCTAAGCTTCTTTACGTGATCAGACTTTTTTTGTTGTGTGTAAAAGATGTAGGTACTGCATGGGTTCCCCTCCCTATCTGAGAATGGACGATTAACCCCAGTAACACCAACTCACCCGGAAGAACTCTTTGGTCGAGCCAGAGTCCAAAGTGCCGTAAGCAATGTCTGTCTGCTTGGCCAGATCCTCGGCGCTCTCAATGGGGGAAACCATCCTCTCCACAGTGAGGAAGGCAGCCAGGTTAGCCGTGTAAGATGAGATAATGATGAGAGTGAAGAACCACCACACTCCCCCAACGATTCGTCCCGATAGTGATCTTGGAGAGAGGAAAGAAGGAAGGAGGTGGAAAAAAAAAAAAAAGAGGAAGAATATTGCGGGGACAGTTTGGAAGGATTAGAAAGGGAATGTAGAAAAAAATAAGGAAAGGTGAGGTGATGGCAGCAAGAAACAAAGGGAGGGAATAAGGGATTGCCGGAAAGTTGAGGCAGGAAAATGATCATTGGAGTGGTGTCATTAGGGTTAGGAAGAGAGGAGAGTGAGGGATCAGTGGGGTGAGATAGAAAGACACAGAAAACAGTTGTCAGTCAGCGTGTGAAAATACAGTGAAAGACATTTAGAAGGAATGAAAAATGATTGAGTAAAGCATGAAGAGACTAGCCACCACTGTGGATACCGAAGATGCTGATAAACCACCACAAGGTGGAGCTCTGACAACACTCAAACCTGCCAGAGCTGTATTTACCCCTCATTAGTGGAGATTGTCTCATAAAAAAACCCCACACATGCTTGTGTTGATCGGCTTTGATAAAGAAAAGGTGGGCCACTTCTGTCCCTTCTTCCACGCTCCCTTCTTTTTTGTTTATTGGCGGGATAAAAGAGCTGCAGGTCCCCAGGACGGCACAGCGGCAGCACTGTTCTTTTCTTGTTTGTTCGCTCGGGGGAGACAGATAGCTCCCTGCTCAGGAGCAGCACAAGGTCGTGAGGAGAATCTTAAACCATAAATGCTGCATTGAGGAGAACAAACAAGATCTCCCCTCGGTGCAAATCAAACAGCAGAGGATACAAAACCCTCAGGCCTCCTTGTCAGATTGAGAGAGAGAGAGAAGGAGAGAGAGAAAGAGGGAGAGAGAGAGAGAGAGATGGGGAGGGGAAAGGCATCTGCAACAGTCAGTGTTTTCTTGGCTGGTATTTCCACTGTGTCTTACTGCAATCTGGCCATACTCCATTGTTCCCAATAGGCACTTAGTTTGTTCTGAATGTCCTGCAATGTGCATGCATGTACACAGTTTACAAAAAGGCTGGTAGCAGCCATCCTGCTCAAATGACACCACATCCAGTAGACCAAGAATAATTATCTAACACCTTTTTAGGGCCCAACGCTCGAGCACTTGAAAGAACCTTGATTACTGGCATTTCTAGAAAACCTTTTGACATTCAGGGCACTTTATTTTACTCTAAAAATAAGGCAACTCAACAAAAAAAAACCAAACACTACACTTTTAAGCAGAACCATCACTCTAACCAAAGAATCTCGAAGGAAATCTCTGTTTTCTCGCTCTGTACCGCTGAAAGTGCCTGTAGCCGCTAAGGCCACTTCCAATACAGAGGTGCTGCAGTAGAGCATGTCTCCTCTACACACACAGGAAGCTTTGCCCATGAAATAGACTTACTTGACGTATTAGCTCTGGATTTGAATACAAATGACTTCCCTCTCTTTCTCTCCCCACACTCTATTTTCCCTCTTCCCGAGACATTTCTTTGGCTTTTGAGCACAGGGAATTTAACTGTAAAATAATGGATAAAGGGGTGGAGGGTGTGTGTGATAAGGTGCAAGGATGAGTCCTATCCTCTCTCTCTCTTCCCATGACTGCCTTATTTTCCTTTTCCTACCTGCCAGAATCCCTTCATTCTCTCTATCAGACCGCCTCTATCTTTCTTTTTTGCAATGCAAGCAGCCGTGGATCGAGAGAATGTAATAAAGAGAGCAAAGGAGGAGTGTCTCCTCGCCATCCCTCCAACCCTCTGTGCTGTGTGTTTGCTGGCTGATACCGCTGACTTTGATCCACAGTGACACACTGTGTGTCTTGATGGGTCTGCAGTAAACACAGGGGATGGAGGAGAAAGGTGGGAAAAGCTCTGCATTGGGATTTGAGCTAATTTTCAGGCCACATCGGTCTTTCTAGTGTTTTCATCTTTCTCTATTCACCTTGAATTAATGATGGCGATGCACAATGCTAGTGGCACGGGGGACTACCAGGTCGATTTTTCTCGCTGTAATCATTCCTCCTGTTCCCACTGACCATTAGAAGATCCCCTCTAAACGTGCTTGCAATGAATAGTACCTGTCAAAAGTTTGGACACACCTTCCCATTGACTCGAAGTGTTTTTGTTTTTTTTTTGAAAAACGTATTTAAAAGTTTATCTGAAGATAATGATAATGAGGTTTCAGCTGTCTGACTGTCAAATAAAGTGGATATAATTCACAGCTACCCTCTTTGTGTCTCAACAGAAGGTGTTTTCCTGTAGGGCTGCGGTGAAAGGATTGTAACAAAAAAAAGGGAATTTGGCACTAAAAAGAGTAATTTTGAAAGATATTTACTTGATTTGAAGAGCTGACACAGGAGGAGGACTGTGGATTTTATCCCCCATCACTTACATTGAAAGTGCATTATGGTCAGTATGAAGAGGAGGAATGATTACCTGTCAGTATTCATTTGGACACCTGAATGCTTTTTGAAGAGCAACATAGTATATACAGTATTCAGATTACCAAAACATGTTGCCATAAATTGAACCTGAAGTCAGGCTGAGTACATATGAAGAAACACGATTGTAGATGATTGTACATATGAAGAAATTAGACTGTCAGAAAACTGAAAACTTGTCCATCAAACAAACAAACAACAAAGTTTAGACTGAGAGCAAACATAGAGGAGAGGTTAAAGTCAGTGTTTTAATCTCTGAAGGTTATGTTTTTCTATTAATAAATATATTTTCATTGCAAGTGTTTTTTGTGGCATATAAAGCTCTGCTGAAAAAAAAAATCAAAAAATTGTTTCACTGCAGTTGGATTTTGTGAAAAATGTTGGGGAGAACTTGACGGTAATGATGTATGAGTTCAGTATTCCCATTAGTGGAGGAAACAAGAAAACCAAACGGGGATTGTATTAGAAGAAATAAAGTGGAAACAAAACAAAAATTGGCTCTGTATTTTTTTTGGGGGGGGTGGGGGGAGGGGGATTCTTCACAGCAGTGCAGCAAGCCTCAGGGTATAAAGAATAGTAAATGTATAAGAAAAGGAATGATTTCAGCAATTAAGCAGCACTACTGGTTCACTTGCTTCCCATTAAGAATTCATTTATATTTCTTAAATGGGATCAATCTAACATAGCTGGCATGATGTGCATGTTGGCTAGGTGGCGTTTCTCATCCAGCAGTTTATGTAATTAATCTCCACATGTGAATGAACTAATTGAAATTGGAAATCGTGGAGTTTGTTCATTTAATCTATTAATTTACTTAAACCTGTACTGACTGATCTTTTTGGCCACTTGGGAGCAGCGGAAAGGATGTGATGTATCATCACCTTTGGCAAACTTGTTAGCAATCATTTGTCAATGTTTCTGTTCACCTAATGAATGTAAGTCCAATATTCACTCTCTCATAGCTCTGTTTTTGCTCTCTACCAACTCCTGAGTTAAATATCTGCCTTCTTTAACTGATAAATGCGCCACTATGTTCATCAGCTTGTCCCTATAATAGTGTCTGTTTGCTATTTGGTGATGAGCAGGGAGTTCACAGTGGGTTTTTAAGAGTTTTTTTCTCTGAAAACGCACACTGAGAGTGAACTAAAACAGTAAAGTTGCAGCCCGACAGCTAAACAATGGGCTTAAACTCACTATAAAGCTCCTTAAGGCAGAGAAGAGCTGCAGAGTGACTGATAATTCTCTGTAGGTTCATCATACATTGTTATTATTTGAAATATCATGAAATAATAGCTGCTTTAAAAAAGACATAAAGGACTTCTTCCACCCACATCAACCAACTAATAGATCTGTTATTAAAACCTTCTCAATCTTACAGGCTTTGTTTCAAATTCTGGTCTAAATCTTTCAAAGATATCAAGCATGACAGATTCAATTATGCAGATTTGTGTAAAAAAAAAAAAGAAAAGCAAAAGAAATCAGGAATATTTCCATTTGATGCAACTGTGCATATTTTACTTAGTGTAAGCATCATATGGCTTCACAGCATTGTTGGAACAAGCAGCATATACGTGTGATACTGTCAGACATTTAGGAATACATTTTATTTTCTAAATCTGAAGATGGTAAAAATTTTAATGGGAAAATAATTATGAGGGGCTTAAATGGAAATTCAGAGATATAACGCAAAATGAAGGTGAAGCAAATCTCATCTCTGGATTAAATATAACATGGTTTATATTAGTAATGGTGACCACTCTGCAAACCAGCTGAAACACTGGTTGGTGTCACCATTGGTGATGGTAAACCCTAACATGGATCAGCCAGTGGGACGAACTCTCACAAGTGTGGTAAGGCTTAGGATGAAGGTGTAGGGTTAGGGTTAGGGTCAGCGTACAAATTTTGTGAGAGTTTCACAAATAGTCCCTTCGGCTGCTCCAATCTAGCACCAACCTTGATGATTGATGTGAGGTAGCAAAACTTTAAAGTGCTCTCAGCTCCCTACTTTCCTCTTTTATTTTTCTTTGATGTGAAAAAAAAAAACAGAAATAAAAACTTGCTGTCAAAGATGATTTTGCGCAGAGTTTGTGTGTGTGTGTGTGTGCATATTCCACAGGATTTGAGAAATGTTTGTTAGACAGAGAGGAAAGAAAGACAGTTAAGTAAGAGTAAGAGAGAGTAAGAGTAAATAAGATGGAAGTGAAAGATATGGAGAGAGAGAAAGAGGACAATAGGAGAGCTATGACCTTGAGCAGAGCCTAAATAAATGAAGAGGTGCTAGTCTGCCCTCAGGGTGGCACCTGGGGCGAGACCACACTATTTGACTTATTCATAACAGACAAACTATCAATCCAGATCCCTCTCTCTGGCTCTACTTCCAGCCTTTCCAAATAAAAAACAGTATTCAAATAACAGTGAGCATGAACATGAAAAGAGGTTGGGGAGGAATTACCTTTACTCTAATAGCTCACATGGTTATTTCAGCTTAATATACAGCTCCACAGCATAATACCAGTACAACAAGTCGTACCATACCCACCACTTTGCTGCACTGAGCCTCTCTTTTTGAGTGAATTACCACTTTCTTTCACTAATCATTCAATCAAATGTTACGGAAAATATTTCACATTAAAGATGTCAAGCCTTTTGAGCTGCTGGAGAGCTTTTACAGTCCAACTGAAATCACATTTAATCTCTTTACAGCCAAAAATTATGTCAACGTGGTTGTTAAAATATGGCAAAAAATATCATAAAATGCTCCTTTTTGTCTCTGCGGACTGGGTGGGCGTGTCAGAGGTTTGTTTGATTGACATTAGCTGGCAGGCTACCGGTGTTACAAAGTGCAAGATGGAAACTAAGTGAACAAACTGCGGTAGCTGCAAGGCATGGAAGACAAGAGGGATTTTGAAGAATCTGACTGAACCACCATTTAACAGGACTGAGGTGACATTTTCAGGTATGTTTAAATACTGTTTAATGTGCTACAGCTCAGCAGCAAATTAGCAATCTGGCCTACTTTTCCCCTGTGAATATTTGTTTGGTTGCTCAGATGAATACAAGGACTTCTCCTCAGGTTTGTAGGTTAGATAAGACTTTAGCAGGAAAGCTAATGTGGATTGGAGTCTGTGGCTCTTGGGTTGTGTAACCGGATGCTATCAGGCTCAGTGTGACCGTCTGCTCTGCCTATGATAGAACAATACGTTATTACTTTATGAAAAGATTTGATTTGCTCTATGGAAATAAGGACTCTGTGGCTCTTGGGTTGTGTAACCGGATGCTATCAGGCTCAGTGTGACCGTCTGCTCTGCCTATGATAGAACAATACGTTATTACTTTATGAAAAGATTTGATTTGCTCTATGGAAATAAGGACTCCAGTTATGTAAGTGGATGATTGAACAGTATTTAATTAAAATAATGTATGGGCCACCATCATGAAATATAAGAATTTAAAATCTAAATTTCTCCCTTTTGGTGGCAAAGAAGAAGCAAATCAATTTCAGTTAGACTTCGATACAGTATGATATATTCGTACTACAGACTGGAAGTGACCGTAAATGAGGAATGAAAACATTATTTCTGTTACAGAGAAGAAGCTCAAAGATGCAGATTGATGAGTATTACATGACTATTATTGTGTTCATGCAAATAGAGTTCTGGAAATGTGGAAAATTAGTTTATCTTAACAGCAACAACCACAGGGAGGCTTCTTGCTAAAGATGATAAAATATGCTTATAAAATAGAGGGAAATAAGGAAAAGAGGCCTGTAACATAAGAGCCTCTAATATAAAGCTGTTTGCATGGTTTTCTCTGTATTTGAAAATATAAAAAGCCCCTGACCACTATTTGAGAATTCATATTCTTAAACCCTTCTTCATCCTCCTTACTGATGTCTATCTGAGCAGCGCTGGCTGCTGAGATGGCCAATAGGGTGGTGATATACCATCAAAGTTAATCCGGGCTCTTTTAGATCAGATGTTCTGCAGAACCCATCACATTTTCCCCTAAGGAGATAAAATCTGTAGAATTTTCTCATGAGATCACATCTCTCTATTCGCTCCATATGCTGCCAGTGCTTAAGAAAGGCTTTTTGTCGTATCATAAGTGGAGCTGTCATTTTCAGATCACATTTTGAACATGCTCATCAAGTCATTTGTCCAGTTTATTAATTTCATATAGAGTTGAGTAAACCGTTGAAACAAACCAAAACAAAAAATAACAGTGACTGAAAATCAAATCTTATTGGAGGTCCCTACTGAGTTGTATAGTCCTTATGGAGATTAGGAGTCATGACACCTCCTTTTAGTCTTAATAATGTGAATTAGTTTAATTTACAAAAAAATGGATACAAAAGATACATCTTGGGTTGCAAGATTATTGCCAGGGTAGGAAAGAAGAAAACATTAAATCTTGCAACTAATGGTTTATTTTCTCGATTAGTTGATTGACTGTTTGTTCCGTAAAATTTCAGAAAACGGTGAAAAATGTCCATCACAGTTTCTTTATTTCACTTAACTGTCCAAAAATAGAAAAAACATTTACTATCACATCAAAAAACAACATAAAAATCACTCTTTAGTTAAACTTCTCACAGAAATACACCCTCACAAACAAAAATCGGTCACAAACAACATTGAACCGCTGCACTAAAATGTTGTTTTATGGTCACAAGTATATATTTCAATGGCAACTGGAGATGTTTGTTTGTGATAATGCTACCTAATTAGTGCTCGCTACCACAATATCAAAGCAGGAAACGCTAAATTGGCTCTTGACTTTGAAGCTATAGAAACGGCTGAACATAGACACAAGAATATTGTGGCAAATCAACCGAGTGTAAAGAAGGACAAGCCCGGCTGAAAAATGCAATAAGCAGTGCAGCAGAACAGCTGGGCAGTGTGTCCGCTGGATAACAAAAACTAATTGGCACTAGATTAATGAATAATGGGAGTCTTACAGATAGACAGAACACTTGAAAGTCATTCCTCCTTATGAGATGCAGCTTTTGTTGGCCTAAATTCACAACTCAAATTAAACGTTACGTTTCATGTGTAGCGTTCGGGAAATATGCCATCAATATGCACACACTCAGAGATAATCAGGACTAATCAAGTCAATCGCAGCATTCTTATTAGCCCGGCAGAGATATGTAGCGACTGTGACTCAGCAAAAGAGACGGAGATAATCTACATGAAGCAATGAGAGAGAAGTGACTGGAAACACCTGGGACAGCCATGAAAATACACCTGCATGGAGTATCAGACAGCTGCCTCGATATTTATGTTGATATTTCCTGACCTGTGATACAGTCACGTGACATCCTGCAGTCTCAAAAGAAAATATCAGAATAACTTAAGTTCTATTCATCTGGGATTTGTAGTCAATTAAAAAGACTATCGTGTCACCATTTCATTTAAGCTCCCCTCTTCTCCTGTTTCCACGGAGACATTACCATTGGAAACCCGGATATTAATCACTGAATTAATTATTATGGGCTGCCTCGAGGGAGCAGAAGGGGGTATTAACCCTTATTAAGAGAGAGAGAGAGAGAGAGAGAGAAAGAGAGGAAGACGTTCTGTGCTATTTCAACCGCTGCCTTTCCTGTTTGAGCTGTGTCATGAAATTAGAGGAGAAAAAAAAACTGAGATGTGGGAGAATTACATTTCTCTAAGAGGATCGAATCACACAAAGGAGATAAAACTAGAAATAGAAAGTAGTTTGAACTAGTTTAGCAAAAAGTAAAATGTAGGGAGGTCTGGAGTTATTATGGCTTTAGCCCATTAACCACTAGTGGTGTCTTACAGATCATTTTGTTCTCCCATAAGATAAAGTCTCATTTGTAATCATTTCTGTTACCTAAACTGCTTCCAGATCTCTGAGTCACCACCCACATCTTCAAATTGTTCAGCGATTAAAACAGATCTGGTGCTGTGCTCGCTTATGACTGTTTCCCCGTTGGGAAAACAATCGACCAATCAACCCCCCCAACACACACACACACACACACACACACACACACGTACACAGTTTATTTCCTGCTCAATTTGTTTGTCAGTGGATACCTTGATTACAGATCCTTTGGCTTTATAATTGTTCAACTGAGCAACAACCAAATCATTTTCATCTGTATATAAACCGCTAAACAGCTCAAAACTAAGAATGGTGACATCATCTTACTACATAGCTAGCGAGCTATAAGTAGCTACATTCATCACAAATGACCAGCAAATGGCGTTGAACCTCGATGGGTTTGGTCAATTGCAGGTTTACAAGTTGTTGTAATTTGACTTACAGGAATAACAGCTCTTAAATTTACACGTTTCTTTGACTGTTTCTCTTAGCATCACTTGCTATGAATCGCTTAGTGCCAAACCTAACAAAGTAATCAAAGTAATCCAGAAACTGACTTATAGGCTAATTACCTTCTATAGGTTTAACAAGTAACTTGTAGCTGTGCAGCTAACTACTTAGTGACACCTACAACCAAAACCAGTTAAAATTGATGCCAACAGATATAATTTTTGATAACTTGTAAATATCGTCATAGTCATTTAGTAATGCTATGTGCCTTTAGCAACAAAGTGAGACCAATAGATGCTTCCCTCAATGATACGCAGAGAAACAATGAGGTCCAGTCAAAAATCTGGCTGTTCAATTTTGGCTGTCATGCTAGCAAAAACCCAAACTTTGGGAAACCAAATTTGACACTTTAGCATTTAGCATGTAAGTGACAGCGACAGTTTGCATTTTTTGATCAAATCTCAACTTTTATGTGCAGCTCAATGGTGCCCAAATGCTTCTTGTGACGAGTGGCTAGTCTTTTTCAATCGCTTTTATTTTGTAAGCAGCTAATAGGCTGTAGTGGCCCTTTATTTTATCTTTTTAATCTTTTTTAATGTAAGATGATTTTTCTCATATTACAAACCACTGGCTAATCTTGTTCTACAACTTGATTATCTTCTAAATACAATGCTTGAAGCCCTTCAGTTTATGTTTTAACCTCGTTGGCTTGTTTGGATTTGTGGCTTTTCAGATTAGTCTTTTTCCTCCGGTGAAGATGAGACAATTTCTGTCTTCCAGTTCATATAAACTCTGGGAAATATATTATTAAAAATGCCACAATGGGAACGCTGGTCACTATGGATGTGACCAAATCCACCTAAACGAACAATCTTCTGGAATGAACCTAAACTTGACCAAAAAATGTCCTAAATGTGTCAAACAGGGAAAATTATGTGTGCAGTTTACAGTTCAATCGTTTAATCATGTTCTGTGTTTTAGGGTTAATACGACACCCTCAAAATCTTCAGAGACTGAGTTTCACAGTCCAGCCAGCTTTCGACTGTAACACATGAGCGATCGCACTGCGGCCCTCGCCCCAAATTCGTCCCATTCACCTCTGCCCTTGTCACTCCCTCCACGGCGTCTAATCTCCCCTGTGTGAAGGGATTTGCATGTTGCCCTGTCAGGCTAAACTGGAGTGGAAGCGCTCCTGAGCTCCGGGGCTCCGTGCTGATGGATTGGGAGAGGCCCATGGGATTAGCAGTGACAGGTGGAATGCAGCGGGGACCACAGCCAGAGACAGAGAAGGTTGAAATGTAGACTTTTCATTCTGATGCCGACATTGTTGTGCGGCTCTGAAGTCCTTATCTGCAGTACACAGGCAGAGATGCGGCGGGCAGGGGTGGTTATGGCGGTGGGTGGGGGTGGTCTGTGCACATGTGAACAAAGCAAGTGTACTCCTTAAATGAGTATACTTAATCACAGTCACAGGGCCTACAATCTATAGGTTGCTTACGTGAGGCCGGGCTATAATTTCGAAGGCGCTCTAATGATCCTCCATCTTGTGTGTTTCTCAGTTCTCCTCTGGTGTGGGGGAGGCTGAAAGATACAGGCTGGTTTGGTCCTCCTTTCATCTCCTAAAAATCTTACCAACTCTATTATAGTACAAGATCCATAAGGGATTAAGGCAGATAAAAGAAGTATTATATGAAAGACTTAAAATAACTATAGGAGCCATTTTAGCAGTAGCTTAAAATAACCCAAACAATCTATCCGCTGAAACTTTAAGCTTGACAAAGCCATTCGGACAGCGAAAAAAGGCTTTACAGAAAGTGACAAACCATTAAAAACTGCAGGCTTTACCAGTCTATAGGTTTCACCGTAACAGGCAGATGTCAGCAGAGAGAATGTCAGTGTGTGATGACAGACAGGAAGTCTGATCTATGATTGAAAAACAAAGACAAGCAGCCCTTTTAGAGGCTGGAGAAGAACATAGCCAGACAATAAACTGTACAAGCCTCAATTCTCCACCCTTACACCAAAGTACGCCATGCTTACTAGACACCAGTCCGCTGGTCTGACGCCCAAGGGATGCTGGGTTTGAGGTAATTTGGACAAAGGGAAGAGAAGTCACAGACATGGTGAAAGACAACACCTTGACAGTGTACTCTTAATGAGTCACACAGGTTTTTGTAGGATGGAACCAGAGCCATGGTCTCTAATGTCAACTGGAGCTTGCAATACACAGACAGGAGGCGCACGAGTACGGAGCCACAACTGCTGAAGCTGACAGACACTGAGACAACCTAATTCCCTTACAAGCAGACAACACAGTGTATGCAAGTCAGACAGTGAAGAACAATATGGCTGGCGAGGAGGGAGAGAGACAAAAAATCAATACTAGCAGAGACACATTCATACGCCACATCTACACACACACACATACAGGTAAACACATAGCATGAACAGCAAACACTGCAACAGATGAGACCGTAGCTAATACTGAGAACAAGTAGCAGAACAGCACTTGATACTTAAAACCTCTATATTATACTTTTGAACTACAGTGTCCATGCAAATTACCACTGATATATAGCAGGATGCAGTTACTTAAAGTTAGGTTGTAAATGGTAAAGTGAGGTGCATTATATTATCAGTGGTAGATGAAAAAATGTCAAAAATGTGAGTTTTAAGGAATGGTTCAGCATTTTGCCAAAGACGTTTATTTGCTTTCTTTCCAGGAATGACATGAAAAGATTGATATCACATCTGTAGATTATATAAGGAGCTGGAGACAGGATGTATTTAGCTTAGCTTAGCATAAAAACTGGAGACAGAAGAAAACTTGCTGGTGTGTCTAAAATTAAAATAAATGCCAATCAGCACCTTTAAGTTAACATGTATCTTGTTTTTCAACCCAATTTGGTCCAGACTGAAACATCTTAGCAATTATTGAATGGATTTCCATGAAATTTTATACAAACATTCATATTCCTGAGAGGATGAAGCCTACTGACCTTGTTCTAGCCCTACTGCTAATTGTAATAACTTTGGTGATCTGCTTATTCTTTCTTTAGTGACAACAGCAAGGTTAAAATGTTTATTTGTCTGAAACTTAGAACAAAAGATCAAATGACATTCCCATTAGCCTCAGATGTACTTTATGTTCAGTGCTAGCATGCTAACATGCTAAACTAAGATGGTGACAAACTTTAGCGTCAGTATGTTAGCATTTTCAGTAGACTCTTGCAGTAGACTCTTGTTTAAACTATACACAAACAGAAACATCAACACAATGTTGGTGGTTTTGGGAGTTTTATGTGCAGAAACTATTTCTTTAGGAACAACAGCTAGGCACAGCGACTGTGTGTAGCTTATTGAATACTCGGTGGATGGACAAACAGTTGTTCATCAAGATGTAGTTACAGCATGTTACTCCTCTTTAAATCATAAATGCTCATTTCTACATTTCTGATTGTGTATAGATTAAACAAATGAGATACAACATATTAATTGAGATATAGAGGTGTTAGTAGGTGTTTATTTGAACTCCAGAAAAAGCCTGTTTTCAGTATTTATGCTATGCTAAGCTAACAGCTCCTCTCCTAATGCACAGATATGAGGTTCATATCTATCTAATCTCACTTTCAGAAAGATATTTCCTAAATCTTAAACTATTCCTTCAACCACAAAGCTGTTTTGCTTTTTTCTTTATGGCCATATAATCTTCTTAACCAACACAGAACTATATAATTCAATATCTTAAATTAAGTCAACACTCAGCTCAAACACTGTTAAAGGGGCAATCCATCAATTCTATACATGGAGGTCAGTTTACTCAGCCTGTGTTTGTGACAACTTGAGTTTTTTCAAGTCTGAGAAAACAACCCTGATGATGTCATCAGGGGTCATCCTGGGTTGGACTCAGAGACTTTTCAACTCTTCAACAGAAAATCTACATTACACATAATTATGGCAGTGGAGTTTCAAAGATGTGGGCATTTACTTGGCAGGGAGTTTTCAATAAAGGGTATTGTTGAGTTGCATTTATGGGAATTGTATTTGTGAGGCTTAACACATAGATGGGACTTAAAGTCAGGATATTTTGACCAATTGGTAAAATTGCTGGAGTACCCCTTTAAAATTTAACAATTACTAATTCATGAGATTTTCACATTAAAGTTATATATAAAGTAAAGTAATTAAGTAAATAAAGTTATGGTGATATCATATAACAATATCACCATAATTCTAGTTCAGCTGTTGTGTGCCAGGGACAATCTATATAAGAGTCAATAAGAAAAGCCACAAAGGGTGAAAATTGGACACTTTTTCAATATTTCCATGATTTATGATGGTCGCTGCAGCTGAATTTGAATGTCAGTTGTGACTCACTCTGAGGACACACAACACAACTGTTCAGACTGGGAAGATATAAAAATGATTCATGCTACACTCGCTACTCTTTTCTGCCTTGTGTTATACAGAATCTGAAAATCTGAGACTACTGGTGCTTCTGACGACAATCAAAGATGACGAAGAACATTAAGACTGAATGAAACACTAATGTGTTATGCTCGTCACAGGAGGGTGTGAAGATTTGTCCAGTTTTGTTTTGTGTCAATCAAACATGTTTGAAATAATGATGACGGTCTTAACAAGACTGGTAGGTGAGGGGTTTAATTACTGAACACTGAAACAGACGCAATCCAGTCAGACGTAATGGCACATTGTGGTAATAATTGGCCTAGAGGTATGTAATGTGTCCCCAGCTTGAGAAGAGCTTTGCAGCAAAGACAAGTAACATTTTTGAGATGAATCTCCCTGACAGTTTGATGAAAGTGTGTCTTACCTGGGGGAGATGTCGCAGCCCTGTTGCATGAAGGCGCCCAGGGAGAACCAGAGGGAGTTGAAGATACCAAACTCATTGGGGGGCTGGTCGCTTGGCGGACCGTCGGTGCCCTCTTCGGGCTCCTCGGTGTGCCATTCGTACGGGCTGAAGCGGCTGACCAGGAAGAGCACCACGCTCACGCCGATATAGGCAAACACGATGCACATCCAGATCTCGTAGGCCAGCGGGTCCAGGAAGGAGAACACCCCTGGTTTGGACTTTTGGGGTTTCTTGATCATGATGGAAATGCCCAGTGACATGAAGGGCTTGGAGAAATCAATCACCTCCTCCCGGACCAACGTGATAGTCAAAGGGGCCACAGCGATTTCCGCTTTCTGTGGGTGAAGAGGGATTTGGTTAGCCATCCGAGTGAGCTGCTCTGAGAGAAACTGCTGAACTCTAAATCCAAATGGTGACAGATAAACAAATGCAAATGATGGATGATCTCCCTGAGCTGGGCCATGCAACAATCAAACATCACTTAGTCACAGATATGACATCCCGAAGGCCAGTAGCCAGCCAGCCATCAGAAAACAAAGCAACAACAATTACCACGTCTCTTTTCTCCGCAGCTCATTTCATTTCATCTGAATTTCCCCCCTCGCTGAACAAATCTCACAGCAATCAAGTTTAGACAGCAGTGGGACATATCTCAGAGTGATCAAGTTAAGACAGAAAGAAAAAGAAAAGAAATTGAAAAAGAAATTCTGAAACCCTCTCTAATGCTGAGAGGCTTATAGCTCAAACTCCGGGAGAATCAGCAGGGAGGATAAAATAATGTGTCAGAGAAATATGCTTACAGCACAGGAAGGCAAAAATGGGATGCAGCTGTGGAAAAGTCCATACTGGCTTGCTGAAAATCCACAAACCAGATTACAGTTAGTGACTTAGCAACACTTGTGACCTTGTCTGCCTTGGCTTGAGGAGCAAAGGGCTTAATATCAGCAAGAATTTAAAGTTTCATTACGACCATCTGACACTTAAGGAGGTAGGAGAGGAGAAAACAGGGACGAGGGAACAGAAAATGAAAGAGATTTAAGTTCTTTCATCCTCAGCAAAATGCACTAAGATGACAGCCTGGGGGCATTTAGTGTGCGCTAAAATACATGGCAGGTTAAAAGGAGGCAGAGCTTTTGTAGTAGTGAGGGGCTTTTCAGAGCTGGGAAGAAATGAATGGTCTCAAAGCAAAGTCTTAGACAGGAAAGTGCTGACAGCTTCCATGTCCTCAGACGTTCCCATGAACGCTGGAGAAAAAGCTGCCAGCTTCCCCTATGCCCCCAATCACACACTCTATAGTGCAGTCCTAACTATCCGTAAACACTCACGTACACACTGGTGCACAACATATATTCTCAAACACATACTCTCACACACATTCAGGTATTACTATACTTACGAAAACCTTCCGCTGACATTTTTCATTCCCTCTTTTTTGATTCTATCTTTGGTCTTTAATGTAAATCTTGCTCTCAACAGCTTGACATTTGTACACTTAAAGAAACCTTGAAGTAGTATTTGTGGAATATTTTTGTTCATTATACACTATGTGACAGATGCATTGAATCAAAAACTCAACTGAAAACAAAATCACACATGTTATTTATGGATTTTAATCACTTTATTTACAATGTTCTGGTCCTCAGACCTTCATTAGGTTAAAATTCATCTAGTCATGTTAGTGGTGCTATTCATCTATTTCACCAAATTATGAATAACCAAAACATCATAAATAAATTATAAATAACCGACTGCAGACTGTTTGTTTATCTTGAACAACATTCCCTTTAAGTTTAGTTAATTTCCAACTATTGTACAATAAAATTTATGTTCACATAGGCTACTGTACAAAAATTTTCATTGATTTGTTCTGTTACAAATGCACAGCTGTCAATTATGATCATATCGACTGTATCTGCAAAGCGTTCACTGAACTACATCTAATCTACAAAACTTTAATAGGTTTTCCTACAATATCGGCTTTTGGTAACTAAAGAAATGTTTTCAAGGCTATTAATGGTCTTGGTTAAACACAGAGAAAGTCAGTACTGACTTGAAGTACTGAACCCAAACCATCATCTTTCCCAATCCTTAACCTTGTTCTGCCACCAGCAACTGGTTTCAGGTTAACTGGTTAACTGTGAAATGGAGTGCAGCAGGTTAGGCTGATGACAGATAGAGATGGAAATGTGCTGACTAGCGAGGACAGCGTGTTAAGAAGGTGGAAGGAGTACAGGATATGTACAGGGACAGTGTGACAGTGGTGAGGTGTGAGGTTGGAATGAAGGATGGGTTCAAGGTGGATGCAGGATTAAATCAAGGATCAGCTCTGAAACCCTTTCTTGTTCGCGATGGTGATGGACAGGTTGACAGACGAGATCAAGCAGGAGTCTCCGCGGACTATGATGTTTGCGGATGACGTGATCTGTACTGAGAGTAGGGAGCAGGTTGAAGAGAGCCTGGAGGGGTGGAGGCATGCACTGGAGAGAAGAGGAATGAAAATCAATAAGAGCGAGACGGAATATATATGTGCGTGAATGGGAGGGAGTACAGTGGAATAGAAAGGATACAAAGAGTAGAGATGGCGAAGGTGGATGAGTTTAAATACTTGGGGTAAAAAGTTCAAAGTAGCTGGGAGTGCGGAAGACAGGTGAAGACGAGAGAGCAGGCAGGAGTGGAGTGGTTGGAGGAGAGTGTCGGGAGTAATTTGCAACAGAAGAGTAGCAGCAAGATTAAAAGAGAAAGTTTACAAGAGGGTTAGTGAGACCAGCTATATTGTTTGGTTTGGAGGCGGTGGCGCTGACGAAAAGACAGAAGGCAGAGCTGGAGGTGGCAGAGTTTGAGATGCTTTTTGTTTGGAGTCATGAGGATGGACTGGAATAGGAATGAGTATATTAGCTCAGGTTGGAGAGGAAAGCGAGAATGAGATGGTTCGGACATGTGCTGAGGAGAAATGCTGGTTATATTGGGAGAAGGATGCTGGAGCTGCCAGGCAAGAGGAAAAGAGGAAGGTTATGATGGATGATCCGCTGTGGCGACCCCTAATGGGAACAGCCCAAAGAAGAAGAAGAAGAAGTACATGAAATGTGCAGAAAGTTTTTCACACTGTGAAAAATATTTTTTCCTGCCTACATCTCCATCATTTTAGCTTTTCTTGGGGTCCAGGTCTGAACACAACTCATTCACTTTGAAATATTGAAAGAAAATCGAAATAGTGCAACTTGATTTATAATAACTGAACAACATTGAGAAAAAATGGAACAAAATCAGCAAATACAAATCAAATACACTGGCAGTCAGTCTGCTTTCTATACTTTTATAGCAGTGAAAGGATATAGATATTCTCCAAAAAAAAAGACAAAGATAATTATAAGATAAAATAAGATTTATTGTGTTACATGATATGTAAATACTACATGATAGTAAAATATAGTGTGGAATAAATAATATGGAATATAAGTGTAATAAAGTATAATGTGAGATTTAGTAGTCGTACAATGATACACGGTATAGTGCAGCAGTATAGCATATTATTATAATATTATGGAGTAATATAATGATAATATTTGATTAATAATAGTGAATAGTATAAATAGTAGTATAATAGTAGCATAATAGAGTAAATAATAAAATAAAGATAGTAAATAATGTCAGCAGTGAATAGTACAATAATATAATAGTATAATATAATAAAATAAGATTACAATAATTTGGTGGCCTTGTGGACAAAGCCCTTGTATACTAAGCTGTCCTGTGATTTTCTTTCAGTATTTCAGAGTGAATGAGTTGTGTTCTGACCCGGAGCGCAAGCAAAGCTAAAATAATGGGGATACAGGACGTGAAGCCATATTTGGCAAAGCAAAACTAGATTTTGCAGGAGACAGGGGAGTAACAACTGATGTGATAACGTTGTAGCCAGAGGTTTGTTCACACAGCGCTGACATTCGGTTAGTATGCACAGAGGAAACTGCCGGTCTTGGGAAGGAACACCAAGGGGACCACGACAGACTATACAATATCTTAAACACGTTGCCAAGGAGGATGATATTGATTTAGCCTGAGAGAATGTAGCACGCTGGGTCCGCATGGGTTGCTTTGATATTACAAGAGCTTCTGTCCAACTGTTTTCTACAGTTCATATCTATAACAACCAAACACAAGCTGACTGAGTTTGGCTATAGAGGGCAAAGTAGCTGCCGCACACTCCCTGATATATGCATAAAGGCTCTTACTGTCTGAATTCATATCCATTAATTACTATTAGTCCGTGATGATCAGTCCCAGAGCTCAGAAACCAAGTTGCCTATACAGACAGCACAACCGCTGACAGAAACGGCCTGTGTGCTATCAGCAGCACAAAGCCCTTGAACTTAATTTGCTATGGATGAACTAACTTAATGAGAGCACAGAACTGTATAGGTTGATTTTTACAGAGCCCATAAATGTCAACAGCGAACATAAATCTCTCCTTCACTCAAACTACAAATAATGCCCTCGAATGAATAATTTGTGAGATCAATATGCTTATTTTGTTCCTTCAATTTAGTAATTTGGGCTCGCTAATATATGTCATTTGTACCTTGAATGACTGCACAAATTTGTACCTTCGAAAAAACACAAAACTGACATCGCCTTCTCTGAGAAAAACACTTTGTCAGTGGATATGACTGACAATACGAAATGATATTTGACTGCCAGGACCAAAATTATATCCTTGCACATCACCTCAAAATCAAAATCAAACTGTAAATCCAGGTGATGCAAGAGTGTTGAGGGGACAAAGGAAGGCGATACATGAATGCTATGAATTTGAAGGGTTATTAACTTTTGTTCTCTTGGTATTTATATGTCTTTACTGTTTTTTTCAGGGAATTTTCAAATATAAATCTTTATCCTTTTTGTTGTTGTTAAACTGCTGTGGATGGGAGGAATAACATTTTGTTTTCTGTGTATGCAAGTACACAAGAAAATGAGAATAAACTGAATCTTGAATAAAAACAAAAAACTATTTCAGAGAACAATTTAGCAATTTATCAGATTAATTAATACAAGGATATTATTATATGATTATGATATAATTTATATAATATAATATTATTATATAATTAAAGTGATAGTGGAAGACAGAGTGGAATAAGATGACTTTTTCAACTTTCATTGTACTTAAGGGGAAATAAAAGAGAAAAACAGGATTTTCAACAGGTTTTCCAAGGTGAAGTTCATAACATATGTCTTCCTAAATATAGTTATCACTCTGTGATAGCTGGTAATACAACATTTTTAACTGTATGTGATTATAATACCCACAAAGACCAAATGAAAATGTTGTGTTAGTTGTTAAATGTTGGGCTACACAATTATTCTAAATACTGGCCTCAATTCACTCTTCTTTTTAAAAAATCTAATCTTTATGCGACTAAAATTCTGCAGTGTTTGTATTAGTGGGGAGATCCAGTGCATCAAACAAACTCCTCCACTTCTCCCTACCCAACAAATGACAAATGCACATTACTTAACATCAAGCTGTGCACAGTAAGAGGGGCAGGTTGTCCGTGTAAATTAATCTATCAAATGTGAGGGACAGCTGAGTGGAGTGCAGCGAAAGAAAAGAAAATGGTGATTGCAATGATGCAAAACAATACATATATTCATCTGCCCCCAGTTCTGATTTAAAAAAAAAAAACAGAACAGTGTGCTTGCACCATAAAAACCACATTCAAAGATGACGATGACGGTCAAATGCATCTACTTCACAATCAAAACGACATATTTTTTTTTTTAAAAAGAATTTCAAAAAGAAAGCATTTTAAAAAGAAGAAAAGAAAAGAAAAAGCAGAGAACACAGCTGCACGTTTTGTTCCTGTGCTTTTGACCAACCTGGCTAGTCATTACACCAAGAGTGCACTGCACCACTTGATCAGTCCTGACACATCTCGAACTGCTCACACTCTTTGCAGTCGACTTCACAGTGAGTCTCTGCAGCACCAAAGAGGCGCAGGCAAGAAAAATGCCACTTTGTGAAAATGCCAATTAGCTCATCACAAAAAAAAGGACTAGAAAAACAAAGTAGTCCATGCAGAATGTAGTTTCTTTAATGTCTTAAATGTAGTTAAGATAAATTACTATTTCTGTTCATGTAAACATAAAAAGCAGAGAATGTTTTCTGGGAAACTTAAGAACTGAAAAAATGTTAATTAACTATTGTTCTTTTGTCTCCAGCTATGAAAAATGTGCTAATCAGATCATTATTTTAACTGTAACTGACCCTAAATCCAATTTTAATTCAGTATAAGTGACAAAATCTTCACTTTGAATGGTCTTCTTTATCCTTACTACAAGAACACACACATACACACATCCCTCTCTTTTCACTGTAATGGTCTTTTCAGGCCCTAAAATCCCAACATCATCCTGTACTGACACTTTCCAGTATCCACTTTGATGCCACAGCAACGTCAGCAGCAGAAAGACACCTTTCCTCCAAATCGCCAACCCCGAGGATTCTTTAACAAGCTCCTCACCTCCACTTCTCCTCTTTAACCCCTCCAGAAGCTCGGCTTTTATGCTGCTGTAAGTCCCCTCTCTCTACAGGCATTAATACCACTAGACTGCTATACTGTTTACAACTACTTTTCAGGTGGGTTCAATTGTCTACACAGGAAACAACTCAAAGGAGCAGCTCTTCAGACAGAGATTAAGTCAACTACAGATCAAGAAATATTGTTTGTGTAGAGACTTTTTATACAGCAAAACATAAGACACCCTAAAGCATTTTGTGTATCCTGGTATCTTTAGTGTAAATTCTTAAATTATTTACCTCAACTCAACCTTTACATATTACTAAATGCTCCCTGTCCATCATATTTACCTGTTGTCTTCATAAATTGTTCACGTTTCTACAACTCTACCAGTGCTACAACAGTCAATTCATATTCAACACTTTGTTGTTCTTTTCTCTAACAGAAACTGTTTTAATTCATCCATTACTTCCAGTTGCTTCTATTTTGCTGTTTTTTTTTTGTGGCATTTAAGCTACCATCAATGAAACTCAACACTTATTGCACCACAATATGAATGAATTGGTGAATAAAAACAATTTCAGTGAAAAAGAGAGACTCATGAATGAAATAATGACATCATTTTTGGAAAAAGTGCTGTGGAAATGTACTTAAATTACCTTGTAATTCCCTCAATGTTTTAACCAGCCTTTATTTGTTCCTGTTATAAACACTGGCATTTTGGGGGGATTTATGGCGAATTATTTCCACTTCGAAGCTTGATAACGCCATTTTAACAAGTTCAGATATGTAAAGTACATATTTTTATGACTTTATTGTGATCTTTACAAGGTCATCAAGATAGGAAATGATGAACAAATTGTTCCGTTACATATATCTCGTCTTTATAGACTCTCTGCTTATAGAATAAATTATTTTGATGTCTCATTTCAGGCCATTTCCAACTTTAGGGAGCTGAAAACCAATTTTTCTGTCAAAAGCCAAGCTGCCTTACAAATTCATAATAATACAATAACAGATTAGAATAAGACACAGCATTGTCTCTAAATAGCACCATGAATCTTACTGACAGCATAAAATTAAAGTTTGGGATGGGATGAGTCAGCTTAGATCAAAAGCTAATTTCTGTACTTGGGGAACTGGGAGAAGAACAACTTCCTGTCAGCCAAAGAGCGAAAACAAAAAGTTCTTACCCCGTACACCAGCTCCCCGACCATGCCGTTCCAGATCTTCGTCTCTGGGTCCCTGGCGCCATACTTCCCGTCGGGTACGATGGAAATCTTGTACTTGATGCCGATGTGTTTGGCGATCTCCGAGGCCAGGTCCACGCAGTAGCCTTCGTACTGGTCGTTGCCCTCGTACATCTCCCAGTTCTTCTTAAGCATCACATAGGGACCCTCCTACACAAGGGACCATAACCAGTGAACCAAACCGTCAGACAGACAGACACACAGACATGAGGGCTCACACAATGACTCAATGACGCACCAACAGACAACAGAATGAAAAAGAAAGTGCAGTTTACTAATACCAACTAGGGTTGAAATTAAAAGTACCCTGCAGAGTTTTTGACCACATGTGGTGCTCTGGAGCAGCATAACGGTTTGCTTTCAAGAAAACTCCACAGGGTACCTTCAGTTTTAGTTCAGTCATTCCTTAAAGTTGATTTTCTTTAGTACTGAACATGAAAAACATTTGCTTTGTCACTAAGTTATGCATAACATTTTAAAGCTGCACTAAACATTTAAATGAAAATCGGATGGAGTTCCAAATAACTCAAGAAAATCAGACAGTAAGGACATTTTCAAACCTATCGTTCATTTGCTCTGGTTTGAAATCAGTGGGTAAGTTGTCAACTTGTTGTGTTTTCCCCTTGGTGCAGTGTCTTTTCACACAGACAAAAAATACTCGAGGACGTTCACTCTGTTCAATGGTCAGATGTGTTTGAGGCAGGAGTCCAGTGGGCCACATACCCCCAGAAGTAAACCTGGAAGCTAGAAACTTTCTTTGTGTATGTGCCAGGCGAACAATTCTTATTGGACCGAATAGGCCAATTTTTGGTCTGGTATCCAGCTCTACAGCTATATAGCATCTGTTATACATCCATGGTTATAGCTACTTTATGTACTGTTGCTTCAGATTTTTTAATTCTAATACGACACTGTTCATTGGACCATTCAAATCCTCAGCTGGTAACTGAACATTTTGATCACTTCAGTGTTTTCATATGACGTTTCCTAAAGCTGGAAAATGCCAGCCTAAATATCAAGAAGGCAATGTACTTTGTTGCCAGTCCATGTCAGACTTTGAATAATTTTCTGGCTACTAACTTCTGATTTTGCTCCTAAATATCCAAACCGCACCTGGCTACAGAAGCTATTTTTCTCAGACTTTCTCAGAGTACGGCTTGTAGAAATGAACTGCTCCAGCATAAGGTTTTGACAAGAGTGAGACCGCTATCTAAAGGGTCTCACTGCATTGTTTCGGTCGATCGTTGTGTTCAAACAAACAAATCTTACCAAGGAGGAAAACAAATCAGAGTCTAATTCAACCAGACTAAACAACACAGGTTTGAAAATGCCCAAAGAACTCAACAGATTATGGTATCACCAATGACTGATATCGACCGTACTGTAGCTGGTTATGTAAATTAAAATTAGCCCATGTGATCAGCAGTCATGTGCTGTAATGGGAGCATGGGCTGTATTGGGAGGAATCTCTGATTTTTGCCAGCTACAGATTGTACCTTTAAATTGTGATGTCAGGTTCACTGGTGGGAATCAGGAAGTGATCAACAGCTAAACCTCGCCGCCAACTCCACCCGTATTCCAATCTGAGACTGATTTCATTAAGTTACAGCTGGGATTTCTAACAAATTAAGAAAATCTTCAAATCAAGTCCATTAAAGTAAAAATAAATGCATAGTGCAGCTTTAAAATTAATGTTTTTAAACTGATGTTAAACTCACTGCTTGGAGATGCTGTTTTTTTTTTTAATTTTTGCTGAATGTAATTTAGTGTTGTACGACAGAAAGAGATGCATGTGTAATCATGACAAGCCTCATGCTGGATATATATGCAGTACAGACTGGAGTTTAGCCAGTCAAAGAAAAAGAAAAGAAAAAAAAAGAAATCATCAAAGTGTTAATGTGGATGTATGATGCACAGAGACTCAAAGAGAAGGAAGCAAAGTATGACTAAGCAGAAACGGCGGCAGACATAAAGCTGAAGGGAAGTGAGAAATGAGCTGCAGTCAGAGTGAATGACTTCATACCTAAAACAAGCCAGACTCGACTTGAACATTTAAAGAAATCAGGGGTGGCTACATCTGTCTGCACTGTGACCAACAGCAGGTTATGAATCATTGGATTCGCTGTTGCTAAGAAAGTGATGTAAATGTAAACTGTGTCTGGTTTCTACGCTCATATTTCCAAACAAATTACTTTTGTCATGTAAGGCAGCCTTTTGCATATTGAGAACGGGAGCAATTTATTCTTGAGATGTGTTTGCTTGACATTGCCCCGGGCCAAAGCAAGGTAAACCAAAGACTCCTCAGCAGGAAGAGAATGCAAATGCTGGGCTGAGCTTAAGGCACAACAAAATGTTACTGTACAACATAATGATGGCACAATTAAGCAGTTTCATGTCAAAATAAGAAATGTAAGAAATACAGGATTCACAACTTATCTTGCATGAAAACCGTAAACATAATTAAAACCTCTGTAATTGACATAATTTTAACTTTAAGAACGGTATTTAAAATTAAGTCTTTGCAGAGATTACAGAACAAAAACATTTTCTCTTTACTTGAAGTGGGTTATGATGCATTAATAAGAAGTAGATCAATATTTATTTGCTAAGTTAATTTTAAAATTGTTCTACAAAGACACTATACTTTTGAAAGTGGTGGTATTACAAACATGATTATAAATATAACACAATCAAAAAGCTTGAACGCCAGGCTGGATTAACCCTCTTATAATTTCCAAATAAGTTTCAAGAAGTTTCCTGAGAAGAACAAAACTGAAGCCTAAACTTCAGTCTTTTAGTCAGTTGAACATGCAAAAATGAAAAATTTGTCTACAGGCATCAACATATACGGAGAATCAAAACTAATATTAATACTTTATTTTACATGCTAATTTAATGAGTAATTTTCAGGTAGTTACAGTAAATTTTTAGAACATTTTACAGGGCTTGTGGTGCAGTTTAGTACAAATTATATGAAAAAACATAAAAAATGTTAAGTTGGTTTAGCTGGTAGGTGTAGATTCATTATATTTAGGTTCACAGGTACTTGTTAACTTAAAAAAAAATTGAAACTTGTAACAATTCTTTAATTGTAAAATATCCTAAAAAAAAAAAACTTGTCCTAGGTATATCATTATCATGCTCTCTTCTACTTTAAAATGGAATTTGTGATATGCTTTTAAAGAGTCTTGACCATTTTAATGATGAAGACTTCATTCACAGATCGATTTTTGCAGATGTTTTGGATGTATATCAGAAGGGAAAGCAGCCCTATTCACTATGATTTATGATTGTAGGGTGTATGACAGCACTGGCAGCCAGAGGAGTGGAGGAAGTGGCAGAGATAAAGGATGCAGTCAGTGTTTCTGGCATGAGAAGAGAGCAGTACTTCAGAGGTCTTCACAGCAAAGGCCAGCATGGCTGACAGGCTGGTCAATAATCGCAACCACACTCCTTCACTCACTGCCTAATGAGACTAATTAAACATGCCATTAAAAGTGCACGCACACACACACACATACACACACACATGCAAACACACACACACACCCTCTACGAGGAGCATTCAATGTCACAAATCCATATGCATGTACATCAAGGTACACACACAGTCACTGTAAATCTGCCTTGTACTTTGTGGAAGATAAACAATCTGAAGCACATCAGTCCGTTTAATGATGAGTAGTAAAAAGCATCAGAATGATGGTACATATTGTACAATTACTTGACCACAAAAACAACAGTTTTAAGAACCAAACACACATTAATACTTCTCAGTACAGTAAATGACTATTTTTTCTGTCTCATTCATCAGTGTCCACTTGAGGCACTAATCACATTTTTATTTGATTTAACGTGGTTGTTTGACATTGAAAATAAAGAGCACATTTAAAGCACATTTAAGAAAAATATTAGTACACATCCATTGTGGCTTTTTTTTTTAAACATTAAGTGCACTCGACTGGCTGCTGAGGGACATCACAGACTTGAGTTTTAGATCACCATGGTGCTTTAATGAAGGCCAGTATTGTATTGCCTCAACCTCACCTCATACACATGTACACTTGCAATACAGACTGTGTGCTACTGGTAGCAATAAACGTCAACAAAAAACTGAAAACTAGAATATGAACTGTGTGAAGAAACCGGATAAATGCTACTCTTTTTCTTTTACAAAGAATATTTACTGTGTTCTGTTCTGTCTCTTTTTTTCTGAATTTGTACAATTCAATCAGCCTCATGCAAGAACATTTTTGTATTTTTAACCTAAATGTCTTGTACTTTTTTCATCAGGTTTGCTCGTACAAGTGCTCCAAGTGCTCTTAACTCAGCTGAAGTGCTGAAGGTCACCTGTTCATAAGGTGCATATTTTTTTAGATTACTTCATTAGCATAATTACCACCCTCAAATTGCGATACTTGTGGGCAGTTTTCATTCACAAAATAACACCCAAGAGTAGAAAGAAGAACTTGGAGCTTCAGATCCTGCTTTTTGACGTCAGCAGACATTTGGTGGTAGTATTACAACACTCAGAACGATAAACTGTGTGAGCATACTCCATTTTCTCTATGCCAATAACATCTTAACAAAAAACATGCTGTTGAACCTCTTAGAAAACTTCAGTGTTGAATTTTAGTCGTGCCAAAAAGTAATGCCTAAAAACGGCAAACAAATTATCTTAAATCACTCCTATGTGCCATTTAAGGGCAAATCTGTGTAAGGGGTTCTTGCATGAGGCCCGATGTGTTTTTCGAGCACAGCTTTGTACTGTAGTTACATCATCAGGAGGCATTTTGGGTATCAAAGCGGTCTCTGTCTACAAAATCCAAACATTTCCTCCTCCCCCAGAACTCCTTGAACAAGGCTAAAGAAAAACATAATTATAACAGCATCTTGTCTGTACTTCTTGCCCTCTGGCAGATTAATGGTGTGCTACGTTTAAAGTGCAGTGGGGGAGTTTGAATCCAAGTCACATTTTATCAAAGCTTTCAGCCTTGTTCTGCCAATAAGATCAAAGTCAAACATCCTTCTTGTATATGGAGGCTATACCGTTGATGCACCAACCTCCAAGCAGTTATGACTGGAGAAGTAACAGTATGTTATTTGTTAACGCTGAAGCAAGAAATGCTGAGATACTTTAAAAAAACAACACAACATATAAATCATACAGATGAAAGAAAGTCAAGTTGTCAGTGCAGATCTATTCATTCTTATGAACCAAAGTTAAGGGTGGATGTGATGGATTTCCTACCAAATTAAGGGTTCTAACAGTCTTGTCTTTAAGTCTGAAACACTATCATTTAGCTTACTGTGAAGCAAGGTAGCTAATGTTAAAATAAAAGCTGTTAGCAGCCACTAGCCATGCAACATTATCAGAGCGCTAACAAGCAGCAGCGGCTATCTGATTTCTCCCTTTGAGACTCTCCCCCATTGAAAAGTTCGAGGAAGTCTCTGTGCGCTGCTCAATAAATTCAAGAGCTTTTATTGTTAAATGCACAGTCAAACATAGGTGGGGAAGTTTAGCTGACAATCATTCGCCAAACCAACCACTTAATTCTTATCGTTGTAGTAAACTTAAAGCATAAATCTCATGTTTGTGAGGCTTGTTAAAGTAAGCTAACGTGTGTGTCTGGAATGGACTAATACTGCCCCTTGTGGTTGATGGGGGGAAAAACATCCATCAATTTCCGGCTCTCACCAACTGTAGTCACAGTGAGTCATTTCTCCCCATGAGCCACAAGAGGCTGTCATGATACTATTTTAACACCAAAACGTGTTGATTTTGTTTTCATCTTTTAAAAAGGACATAACATGACATGTAGCCATCACTGCGAGTTCTGCTTTTAGTTCCACATATTTAAGTCCGCTTTGGGAACTAAAACTAAATTTCCACACTACTCAGGAGGTGATACTAAATGCAAGTTCCGGGTATCTGGTCAAGCAGATGTATCGTCACATCATACCACACAAGATCGATAGCAAGTAACGCAGCTTCTGGCAGAAAATGAGACACTAGAGGGAAAATTTTTGAAAAAATGGAGTAAGATTTTAGAGAAATAAAGGCCCAGCAGTGCCTAAAATGTGTATCTCATCTTCATTCAACATAAAAGACAATCAAGAACAATATCAGTGCCACTTCTTCTGTTAATGTCCAAACCACAACTGGTTACTGCACTCAATTATCAAACTGGGAATACAGTGAAAATGACATACTCTGTCTCACTGTAGCCTTTCTAATGAAGTGTATCTGAAACACAAGGACAGACCTTGTACCAAAACCTCAGAAGGTTATTAAAAACTCTGGTAATGAGAAGAAAAATAAATGAAAAAATATTTTCTCTCTATGAGCAATGAGGTTTTATATGAGCACAAGATAATCTGCCAAAGTTTGAACAGTGTTGGCACAAGAAGTTTCTTAATTTAGGTTTTTATTTATTTATTTGAGTATTAATATTATAGAGAATAATTAGAGTTATTTGTTTTGATATTAAGATTCAAAACCAAGTTTTTAGGGGCTTTAATTTCCTGAAGAGGAAAACAGTTACTAATCTATTTGTCTTCTCTATACTGATCTATGATCACTACCGATTTCACTGATTTACCTACAGTTCAGAGATAGGTTTGCGATGTGATTAGCCTAGCTTAGCATAAAGACTGAAACCAGGTGGGAAATAACCTTCGTTTTATAACAAACGAATGCATTTCCCAACATGTTAAACCACTCCTCCGCACAAGTTCCTAAAACAGAGGACGTAATGCAATATAACACCAGGACACTTCATTAAGTTTACACTGAACAAACATTACTCTCATGAACACGCCGAACAAACATTAAAAGCAGGCGTGGAAGGCAGCTGTCATAATGTAGCTATAAAATCATGCTGCGTAAAGGCGTGATGGATATGAACTGCGATGATTATGAGAGCATTAGTCTTTCCAAGCTGTTTTAAAGCTCACAGGGAGCCCTCTGAGTGTGTAGTGTACTGTGGGGTGGAGCAGGTAGTTGGTAGTGAAATTGACAGATTTCAAGCAAGCAGGAATTCACTTACACATAATGTACATTCAAATTCTGGTAGCGCCTCACTTTATAGCTCAGGGTCCATAGATCTTTGGAAAAATTACAAACTCAGGATGGCATTCAAGCTGCGATTGGCCACACAAACACGCCGGCAATGAAAATGTATGGATCTAACACACACAAACAGGGGTAGCGGTATTTTGTTTATGCTAGTAAACAGATACTGTGCTGTCAGGAGTTGGGGACCCATTTTAGCCTCAATGGGTGTCCATCCACAAGTCCTTAAAAAAGACAGTGTCTTTTTCCTTCCTTTTGCATTTCATTTCTCCTCTCGAGGGTTTCCATTACGGCTCTGAGTGGCTCCATTTCGTGTTCAGTTTTCTGAACAAGGTGTCCATTAACATAGTTGTCGTGTCTCTCCTCTCGCCCAGTGTCTTTAGGGCTTCATTTTGGCTGGGGTTGTTGTGTCCATCACTCTGCCATTAAGGGCTTTCATATCCTGCTTGCGTCCAACTGGGGCTCAGTTTCTTAAAATGGGGTTCCTCATCAGGGGCTGAAAAGAGGGAGGATTGTGCTGAGCTGTGACTCTCCATTCCCACCTCCTTCCCTCCTCCACTCAGCTGCTACACTCAACATCTGGCCATGTCGGAGTCACTGTTACAGCCAGAGGTTCGCATGCCATGCCAAAGCCATTCATTTCTCTGATTTATTAAAAAAAACTACTCTTGCTTTGACTGATTTTGTATCTGTATGGAAGTCTTTTATGAACTCTTAAGAATAAAAAAATCTCAGTAACGGCCGCTGGTTGTGGAGCTGTTTTGGCTGCTTTTTTGAGATGTTTATTGGTGCAATAAAAGAAAATCTGAGTGACTAACGGTAGTTGGTTCTGGAGTTGTATGATGTTTTATTGCAGATTTTATCGGGGTGATAAATCTTTCTTTAAGAGTCTCTTCACTAATAATGTACTGTTGTAACAAAGCACGTATCATCCCTGAACAATGGTCAGTCATAACACAAAACATAAGGGCCTTGGAATATGCATACTTGTAAACTTCATCAGTCCATCATTGAATATTTTTGCTAGGTATCATCAATTCAAGCTGTTTGAGGAGTTATATGTGATGAAATGTTGGCTACATAAATGCACCTTTGAGTTGACAATTTTGTCACACATCACATATCTCGTTGCCACTCTTGTATTCTGGTCTACTGATGTTACCATTAGTGGATAATCAGCATTTCTGTCTTTTTGTCAGGATTTTCTCCCACTGAGAATATTCCGTGTCACTGCAAAATGATGGATAAGCTGGCTGGCACGAAAACTTTACGGCTTAAAATGTTTTCCGTTAAAAAAAAAAAGAAAAAAAAAGTATCAAACTCTATTGTATATTCTGCACATACAGCATGTCTAGAGATTGTCTGCATCTGTGCAGCATCAAACAAGACAGATTAGAAAGATTACACCGGACTGCAAAGTTTATCACCACCATCAATAACTGTGTACAATATCAGAATGTAGGATGAGTGCTGTAGTAATACCCATAAAGGGCCTCAGAAAACAACGATGTCATGTCATTGACCTGTCAGTGCTGAGGATGTGAATGTGTTTTTTGATGTAATGTGGACGGCGTGTAGCCACTGAACCTCAGGCCTCCTGACTCTGCATAATTGTCCCTCAAGTATTATGTTCAGTGTAGTCAACAGCAGATAATAAAATCTTCTGGCATTACAAATTGTTAACAGTAGGAGTGCATGCATAAGTGTGTGTGTGTGTGTGTGTGAGAACATGCCGGTCTCTTACCATGATGGTAGTAACTACAACAGTGCGGTTCTCCATGCCAGAAGTGTCATTTGGAAGCAGCGGAGAGTCCTGGATCAGCACCAGCTTGTCTGCATCGTTCCAGTAGCCGATCTGCAGGGAAAAGAAAATATGAGACTCTACCCTAAAATGTGAATGTATTCATGTGTAAGTGCTAATATACTGCATGATGCTGTGTGCACAACTTCCCTGCTTATGTGACCCTAGAGTAGACAGTTATCCTGACCAAGATGTGAAGCTTGAAATGGTCCAAAAATGATGAATGTCAAGTATTTACGTGATCATGAACTGCAAAGCCCACAATAATGATACATTTTGAAGGGAATGGGTTGTAAAAAAGTGTCATGTAATAATATTATAATCATTGTTAACTTTTCAATCTGGGAAAAAGACAAAGTATTTCTTTTACAGCAGAGCTCCCGTCGTCCACTTCCTATTTCCAGTTGTATTGATGATCCAGTTGGAAACGATCGAACACGGGCGCTAATCTGCTACTATACATAATTCACCCTACAAATTGGAATGAATTATGAATTATTTCCGGTCTCCATTAATCTCACAATACATGAAGTTGTACACACGGCGTAACGCTTCTATTAAAAATCAGATCCGGTCTACTCAGTGTCATCTACACTCCGGATATGACAGACATGATGCATGTGTTTAATTGATCAACACTGTGGAACATACATGAAGGCCATTATAACCAATTGTGATTAAGGTATTTTGAAGACAAAAATGTAGAAAAGAACAATAACTCTTGGCCATTGCTTGAAGGAGTTTACATGTTTAACTTGCTGGATGGAAGATGATGAGTAATATGGTCTCAAACATAATCAGGATTATCATTATGACTGAAAAAACAACATATTTGTACCTAATTTTAGCAGTTTTTTAAGACTATACTCTATAATGTTTAATCTTTTTTACTCAAAATAATGACTTTATTCTCATTACTGACTTTATTTCTTTCTCCAAATGTGGCCATAACACTCAGTTTTTAGTTTAACAAAATGATCTTGATTTAAGGACTATTTGAGAGCTTTCCTTAGAGCCCATTTTTTTTTTAATCAAATTAGCATTTCCAAGGTCACGAATGAACTTTCATGTGCAAATGTCTGGTCCTGGTTGCTTTTAAACATGAATTCCCATTTTTCTTATCAAGTAAAGTACATCATGTTTTTTTTTTAAATCACAGTATGATCTCATCATGCTGTGATTCCACTTAAAGACAATAACTTACTTTTTTTCAACCTCAGCTAGAACACTTCCCATGTAAAATGCTGATTTTATTATCCATGTTCAGCTGACATTACTGCCGTCTTCTAGATGTCTTTCAGTGTCAAACTAACTGACTGGAACCGACAGACATGATATGTTGTGTTCATAATATCAGCATCTTCTGTCTAAAGATTGTTGAGAGGAGGAACGCGATGCTGGTAGGCCCGTATATGATTCTTAATAAAAAGCCAATATCTGCAAGCCAATGTTGTGTCAAACTGATATATTGATCTTATAATAGATAGGAGCTTTGACAGAGAGCATAAGCAGCAATAAGTTAGTGAGAGTGGCAGCACTGAGCTAGCAGCTGGCTGGCGGTTGGGCGCTGCTGGTGGGAAGCCAGGGAGAACGAAGAGCTGCGATTGGCTGGTGCCTCCACTGTGCCGGGGCGTCAGAATGATTGAGGAACATGGAAAATGTGGGAGAGATGCTGTGACCCACACACAGACACAGGCACACACACACTGTGTCCTGACAGGACCCTCGCTGTGCACAAGAAGACAGGCCAAAGCAGCTTTTGATTGATGGGAACTCCTCTCTTCTTCCTCCTCCTTCTCCTCCTCCTCTCTACCTTGATTGCTCTCTATTTCATTCCATCCTCTTGCCATCACTCTCACAAGTCTTCTCTCTCTCTCTTTTCCCCATTTTCCTCTGAATTTCATCTTCCCTCTGTACAGACATCCATTCCTCTTATAGCAGAAGCAGATATGCTGGCAGAGCCTGAAGCTTTTTTACAACGTACTTATGATAATAGAAAATGCCGCACTACATTCTGCATCGCCCCATCCCCAAGTTAATTCACATGACAGCAGTGTGCATATAGACAATATATTATGCAAGTTAAAACATACATTAACACTGACAAATGTTAATCTGATACACAAATGAAGGCAGTGTGGTGTGATGTTTTACCCGTCGGGGTCCATTATTCTTCAGTTCAAACACGTCCATAGTGTAGTTGACCCTGCGGCCATAGTGGTCAAACTGGACATTACCTGTTAATCCCTGCAGCCGAACCTGCGCACAGAGGAGCACACAGAAACACATACACACAGCGACATGACACAGCTAACTACGGCAGTCCTCACGACAAAATATGTTGTTGTTTCATGCACTACAGAGCATATTATGATGTGACAACTCTACGGTTAAGGTCTGGTTATGTTAAGGCACAAAAACCACTTGGTTAGGTTTAAGGACTGCGGTTTGGGTTAAAATAACAACTTCCTTAGTGTTAGGTAACCTTCGTCATCATGATTACAATAATAACCATGATGGTTAAGGTTAGGGGATGATCATGGTTTTTTTAAAAAAAAATCTGTATTATTACGGTTATGCTGGCTATAATAACGTCACCTTATTTCCTCCTTTGCTCCTGTCACAGTTACTGCAACCACTGAGGGCTTCTGTCACTTGAACGTATAATTATGTCCTCGGGCACTTGAATAAACAACTTATTTCATTTCGAATAAACGTTTTTGGGAAAACAGTTTCCAGGTTTACTGGTCACAGGAAGAAGAAAGCAATCAACACAAGTAAGAGAATGTCGCCATCACTGTGACAATTTAGTCAAGTACGACACTTAAAGTCAGGGAAATCTGGTGAAATGAGCAGGTGTAAAACTAGTTTTTAAAATGCTTTTACTTTTTCTATTTCCCTTTCGATTTTTGGAAACTACAAGCCAGCAGATCAAGCAGTATGGAAAAATTGATTTAACCAATCGTCCCTTTCTTTCTGAGCGCCACATGGCTTGAATACGCTTCCAAATGATTTGAGAGACTTAGAATAGTTCAACAATTTTTTTTTTTTTCACTCAGAAAATGACATGGTGCATTAAGTATGAAGCTGGAGTCTACAGGGGGAAACCGCTCTGTCCAAAGTTAAAAAAAAAACCACATCTATCAACATGAAGCTATTTAATAAGCACACTGCGTCTTGTTTGCCGCTTTCAGGCAGAACTGTGAAAAGGACAATTTGTGGTTTTGGGGGGAGTTGCATAATGTGTGGGAAGAAAAATGTTAATTCAGTTTTTGAGTTTTTGCAAGCAAACGAAAAGGGAGGAAGTTGTGAAATCAGTGTGATATATCTTGATCTTTAGCAGTCTGTAGCAAGTTAGCATATACCCTGCATTTCATTTTTACTTACCCCTCTGTTTCTCTCACCTGTTTAAGAGTACGCTCCATGTCAATGCCCTGATTCCACGGGGCGGCAGGGTTGGCGAGACAGTCGCCAGCGTTCCCCCTTCTGGAAATGTCCACCTTTTGCCTTCGCAGGTTCCTGAAGGCCTCGGCCATCACCATCACCCCATCATATGTCAACGCTGAGGTGTACTGGGAGACAGGAGGAGACTGCATGTGGGCACAGTTGGGTTATGTGCAGGTTTCTTCAGCTAAAAAAAACCAACTTAACATCACATGAAATCACTGCAGTAGGAATTAAGGTTCAACTCTGAGCCTATTAGATTTATTAGAAGGAAATAAAAACACAGTGGGACCATGTGATTTGTAAATTACAGCCTTTATAACCTGGAGGCCACCCTGCTGTTCATTCTGTTTTGAGTGTATGCAGCACTAGGGGGACACATACTGGAAAAAGGTATGAGGCCAATTAAATGTTGATTTAGCTGGACAAAATGTTCTGCAATATTTGCCGGTCAGATCTCCTTAAAAACAATCTGTGTAAAGGCTGCCTCTAAGAGTGCTTTAAGTTTCTGCAGGGCCAAGTACGCCTTAACGGCCTGACTGCTGCAGAGAGACAGCGGTTTTACTCTGCTCATTATTTTCTGGGAATGCAAAGGAAGAGAAGGGAGAGAGGGGAAGAGCATATTCCCCACAGTATAAGCCTCCCAATTTCTCCTAATCTATCTTTGACCTCAAGACTCTGTGTAGCCTCTGAGATTATTTGCGTCTACAAAAATCCCTCGTGAGCCATACATTTTTGCTAAAGCTCACCTCTGGCATGGCAGAAAACTAATTGAGTGAATGACGAAAAGGCATCAAGATGGAGGGTGAGCGGAGGAAAAAGAAAGGGAAAAAGGCGAGTGTTTTGTCCAGCCGGGTAGCAGTCTGGCATTAATTATCCAAGCTAGCAGGAGTTCATTAACTTCGCCTCTGGCCGGGGGTGAATCCTATTCATTAGCCCACTGCTCACTGTGACATTATAGCTCTCTATGGAGACTGCTGCACTCTATCCCCCTGTTCCTCTTTGACAAGCTGCCCAAAGTAACACACACATAGACAGCAACAATCGAGGTGCGTGATAAACTCACTAACAGACTCGCTGCTGTCTGCTCAGAGCTGCCAGGGATATGAACATTGACAGGGGAAATGAGGGATGGTTTTGGATTAATTCGTTCCATGGAACTTATGAATAGTGTTGGTTAAATGACAGCAGCCAGATCTAATTTAATGTTTTCACAATGATTGAAGAAATATGATGATTAAGGCTTGTTATTTGCTCTCTAAATTGACTCAGCTCTCAATCTTATCCATGCTTGTTGCCATTTTTCTGATGCTATTTTTGAATGTGACTAGGTAGCTAGAGAAGTATTTAGCAAGTTGACATCCCCATCTGTAATCCTGCCTACAAAGCTCTGACTGGTTGTTTTCCCCCAACTAGGAGAGCAACCATCAATGAGATCAACACCAGGGGATGGTTTCACAAAGACAGAGTTGGTTTAGATACTAATTCAGACCTCATATAAACATTCAAATCCATCCATTGCACCAAAATGTCTAGTTCTTGACGATCCCTAAGGCTAAGGCTGCGATTATATAGTTTTATCACTGTCAGCAAATCTCATGGGTAGAACCAAACCAACAATGAATCAATCCCACTTACATTTATCTTATTCCTCTGTGCTGTAGAACTCTGTTGTCCAAAAACTATTAAAAACATGTCAGCGAGTCCCACAGTTTGGGTGCTTCCCCCCGAAGACAATGGTTACAGTAGTTTGTTTAGAAATGGCTCTAAAGAGTGATCATGTTTGCAGTCTAGGCTACATATCACAACCTCTTGACTTTGTACTATAGTGTTAATTTCTCAAAGAACTTGAATAAAAGGTCAAGAGGTTATGATACGTAGCACAACAAGCTAGTGTATCACTGCAAACTGAACTGTATTTCTGCACATGCTGCCTTACACAGAACTACTCTCTGGAGACTGAAAATGTGATCATTGTTATTAGTCTTTGGAGCAGTTTCTAAACAAACTAATGTGACCAAACTCTTCCTGGTGAAAGAACATGTCACCCGGTGCAACAGTTGCGGCTGAGTGACGTGTCAGGTTTGAATGCAATTTGTGTGACCCAGAATTGACGTAGACACATTGATAGGTCTGTTAACTCCCTCTCCTCACCTCACTCTAAGGGACCAGGTCATGTAACTGACGAAGGAAGTTAAGCTACTACTAACGATAGCAAGTATATCCACTGTGATTACCTTCTGATTGTCTGCCTAGTTAGCAAAGTTACCAAAAAGTAGCCTTTGTATGCCTTCAGCTATCACATATCTAAAAAAGATAACAAGCTTGCTCATTAATATCACATGTCAGATGTCACTATCCAGATAGCATGTCCACACACTAGGTGTAAATGGGGTGTACCAGCTGTATCACCACAACTCTCCTTGTCATGACAAAGTTTGCTGTGATTCACAGCTAAGTAATCTCTCATTAGTTCATTCCCCACTGATTCCTGGACCTTTTAAACGCGATTGGCACGGCATTCATCTTTGCGAAGTGAGTAAACATGTCAGAAGAAGGCCCAACTCCTCACCGGTTCTGTTAATATATTAGAAGAGAGAAAGGCTAACTGTGACTCAGGCTGTGGACGAACTTGGTGGGGAGCAGAGTAATTTAGTCTGAGTGGATTTCCAGGAGAGAGAGCAATTTATCAAGAAATGGAGTGGGGATAAACACACATGCACACACACACACACACACATACACACACACGCACACCCACAATGTCATGTAATATCACCCTGTGGTGTAAACTTTTAATTTGAACCACCCCAATCCATCAGACACACATACTACACACTCTGCTTGACTCACACCATTTCCACTCCACTGCATCAGGTTTTTAAAATAGAAATCTTTGTGCAACACACAGATTTGCTCGGGGCAGGAGGTTTGCTGACCACCGTGGCGTGATGCCTTCTTGCCCCAGTGCCATTTACAATCTGCGTGGCTGAAAAAAAAAAAAAAAAAAAAAGTAAAGTGGGTCAGTCTGTCACATCACTGCGTACGACAGCGGTGGATGGAGCCAAGCAGATTGCTGCTGCTGCTGCTGCTGCTGCTTCTGATGATGATGATGACGATGATGATGCCTGTTCCTTGTATGTACATGCTCATGATTGTGTTTTGCCACAACATGATATTTCTTAGTTTCTGCACCAAGCCAGTGTTTTTTATATATATTTCTGTCACACCGTGCAAACATGCTGCTATATATTCATAGACTTTTCATTTTATCTGGCGATATCCTTACTTATATTCTCTTTCTTTGTATCCCATTTGTTTTTTTTTTTAAAGGTTATACCTCAGAAGTATCATTAAAAGGTAAGGACGGTGATTTTCTATAGTTTTCATATTGTCAACAAATTTCATACGTAGAGCCAAACCAACAATGAACTGATCAACCTACAAGTATCATCTGTATTCAAAGCCTGATATATCTTATTCCTCTGTGTTGTAGACCTCCACTGCTATTCAGAAAATATTAAAAACACATCAATAAGCCACAGCGATTGTAAGATTTGTTGACGATAAGAAAAATATAGAAAATTGCCAGCCTTATCCTTTAAAGGTTCTGCATGTTTTAGACCATCAACTATAAGTAGCATGCCATTTACATGACAGCACCCTTTTCTGTGTATGTCACTTAAATTTGAAAATCCATATTGCTACAAGAAATGAATAAATTCACTTCATCATTTTCATAATGTCTGTTTTTGCTTCATATGTGTTTTCGGATTTGATTATCATCCAACTCTCTGAATCTACCACCAAGGGGTTTTCAGAAGGCTTCCTGCTATACCTAATCACTATAAGATAAACATTGTGTTGCATTGCTGATCTGATTCCTGTTTTTTGACATGATGTACCTTTGGTGGGGCGTCTGAGCCTGGGTACTCCCTCTGATCCAGCTTGTTCCAGCGCTGCATCAGTTTGATGACCATGGGGTTGCTAAAGTCGACCAGCTGGAAGCCTGTCACATTGGCTCCACCATGCATGAAGCGCTCCAGGTTGATGTCCTTGAAACCCTTGAGGGGCAACAAGCGGAGATAGCGGTTAGAGACTGAGTCCAGCAATGGAAGAAAGACACAAGTGACAGCAAGAACGTTGAAGGCAGAGGTTTTTTTTTTAGTGTAATAGCTAAGGAGGACTTTTTTAGCTTGGACAATCACAGCTGACATGGACTGAACAGTGACTGATTTACTCTCTCTATATATATGAGGTGAATGAGAGCAACTGAAAAATGGGGCTAAATCCTCTTTAACCTTTAATCAGGACCTTCACACTATATATCACTTTCCTGGAAAATGTTTACTCCAGCTTGTGAACTTATCTCCCCCTCTGGATCTGCAGACTGGTGCAGGTTCTGCTGCTTTACACAGTGTAGGATAAATAAACTAGGTGAAGGTTGGTATGCACAGTAAACCTTTCTCCTTTCTTTCTAGGGATCATTATTATTATTTATGTCCTCAACTAAAAAATATCATTATCGATTAATCTGCCAATTATCTTTTGTCATTCTATGAAAAATCACAATAAAAATGTCCATCGCAATATTAAAAGAACCAAAAGTGACATATTCAAATTGCAGTTTGACCAATCAGATATATGAAATCTCAGAGATGTTCACTTTATTGTAATTTAAGACAAAGAAAAGTTGAAAATCGTAACATTTGAGAAAATGGAACCAACAGATTGTCATTTCTGCACTGAAAAATGTTAGTTTAATCAATTGCTAGTATAGTTATATTTATAAGTATACTATAATAATGTTTTATTTATCTGCCAATTGACAAATTCCTTTTTATCATCGCATGTACATACTTTTCTTTATGGGTAATCTTGTGAGTGACGTCTAGCACCCAGACTGGACTAGATAAATGATTTGGACAGCCTTCTGCACTTGTGGACTTGCCGTTAAAATGCCTGTTAAGTCTGGACATTTGGACTCATTCTTAGTCATAAATGTATGAATGCCTCATTGGCTGACATGTTCAGATGCCCATACTGTAGACTGTAGATGGTTTTCAAAGTAATTCATCTGCTTCCATAAAAAGGTGCCAGTGTCGGTACGTTGGTCCGTCACTTTGGTCCTGTATCAGTGAACTCATCTCATCTGCTTTTATGGCCAGCCATTTAAAGATACTGTGATACAGTCCACCTCACTGTCTTAACAAATGGACTGAAATTATGGGACGGTAGTATTAAGCAGATATGCAAGAGATAGATGGGGTGAAATAGATATGACAAGAAGAAAAAGCAAACAAAGACACAATGAGAAGAAGAAGAAGAGTGTTTTTCATCTCACCAGGTTGGCCATGATGTAATGGTAGCCTTTGACGTGTTTTCCGACGCTGACGATCTGCGAGGAGGTGGAACAGAGCTCAACGTTAATGTGACTGGATTACAGCATAGCATATGTTAATTACTTTATATGATGCATATGACAGGCAAGTGTGCGTGTCTTGACACAATGGGACCGTCGGGTTTAATCCGTAGAAGATTGGACGTCTAAACAAATGAGCAGGCAGTCATGTCAGTATCTCACTGCGGAAGTAAACACTTCATGCTTTCAAAGACATGACAATGCTTCTAGACACCCTTACACAACACACACACACACAAACACACCACAGAGCTGCATCTTAGTGATAAAAACTGATTTTGAAAGCAGACATCTGCTGGGAAATCCCACTGGACAACCAGTTAATAAGGGCGTGAATTAAGCTGAAAAAAAAAAATGCTTTGAATAATTCCCTGATAGCTTTGATACTGACAAGACCTGAGTACCAGGTTATGAAAAATCTGCAGTTTGCCAGAATAATATATGAAAATACATCCAATATATTAATGTAAATATCAACATAGAGGTGTAGCATCCAATCCACACTCCTGAGATATGAGAAATAAGTCAATTTGCTTGTATTAATGGGTCAGTTCATCCAGTAGGGACTATTTCTTCAGTCGAATCAATCACAACTCTTCACATTGATGCCGTGGATAAGTAAGAAAGACACTATATTTTAAATTCTGCTGGGTATGGAGTCTTGAAACTGAAAAAAAAACTGTAGTTCTGAGTTGAAACAAGAGCTAAAGTGGTTGCTTTTCTTACAAGGCTAGATTAATACAGCAATTAACTACACAAATACATTTAATATAAGAATAGTGACACATTGTCGTGCCTCATCTCCGCAGTTCGCGCTAGCTAACAAGCAGTGGAGAGAAGGACTTGTCACTCCTGAGTCAGTAGAAAGAGTTCGTTCATTTCGAAGATTCATTCATGACTCGCACATCACTAAAAATCAACCACATAAGCCCCTTTTCAGACACGGAAGGTGTAACAATAACAATATCTTCATTTATCTGTGAGAGTGATGTGTTTTACATAAATGTGATGTTTTTATTCAGACATGACAGAAGAGCCACAAAGCTGCAGTGTTCGCTCCCCGGTGCGAGAGGGAGAGGTGGCACTGCTGGAGAACACAGCAGTTTTGACTTTGAAAGTAAAGATATCACAGGGAAGAGTTTTCTCAGTTCTCTCACAGGCTGCATCAGTGATGGATTTTTAAAAAATGAATGTTGTTGAGTTTTTGGGACCTCCTCTCTTCTCACAGTGAGTCTAAAATATCTTCTTATTGGTTTTATCATTTATTATAGATTTCTGCTGCCTGGTTTTACAAAATACAACAAATGCACAAGCAAAGGATGATGACACGTTAAGTTGGGACTCTCACTTGTTTCTGACATGCTGCATAGAAACTGCTGGATATTCATAGTTCAATGCATACAGTGAATATATTTTTTATATGATCTGCCATGAGAAGAATCTTCTGAACACACATTTGGCAAAAGAAATGAAAATTAAGAGACAGATTTATTACATTGCTCTTTAAAAAGTAAAACAAGACATGCATGTGATCTCTTTCTCTGTATATTTTACCTTTGCTGTTGTGGTCGTTACATTAATGTGACATTAAATTCAGACTTGAATCGCTTTGGAAGTGTGATGGAAATGTTATAAGGTCAAATCTAGTAAAAAAAACACCCTTCTGAGTTTCACGTAAAAGTGACTTGAGAGCTTATTTGGACTACACAACAACTTTTTCGTGAAATTTAGTTAAGTTTGGTGCTTCTTGGACTTTTGCAGCTACCGTACATTTTGTACAATTTGTAATATAGCTCTCAACAAAGTACATTTCCATCTGTAAGTTAAAAAAGCTTTGCATTCAGAGATTTCATTTCCTGACAATCAAAGCAACATCTGGCTGCTTATAAGCCTTCATATGTACTGACCGTGCTGTTGATAAGCAGTTAATGAGGCCCAATTATGTATTCAAATCCTTGTCCTGGATCGGGATAATTTGGCAAGATAATTATATATGAACAGGATGACAGTTAGAATGAATACAGACTAAAATAGATGTTTGTATCTACTGTATTTGGCAGTAACTCTGACCATATAGCAGTGCGTCATCCCACAAACTGTGACAGAATCCATCACATCTACTTGTGAGATGTTGTGCGCACTGGCAGCTAGCACAGATGTAGCAGGAAGTCTGCTACTCTTTGGGATAAAGAGTCTTACACACACACACACACACACACACACACACACACACACACATCTGCAAAGTAAATTGTTAGAACTATGACAGATGTCAGAGTGGAGATTTCCTGAATAATTGAACAATTACAGAGACACCAGTTGCCCCGGGGAAAGATGCAGGGATGAAGGCGTACATCGTATTCTGAGTGTGTTTATGCCAACTAACACCACTGGAGATCAGAACAGACTTCTTTCAAGTTCAAAACTTTCTAATTAGCACAAACACACACAGACACACACAAAAAAAAACTGTGAAACAAACATTGTGTAACTGTGAACGATATAAACTTTAGTTTTTGCGATTCTGAAAGAAACTGTCAATGCATTTTAGAGAAGGAGAGGGAAAATTCAATGATGTAGCTGATATTTGCTGATCTTGTGGTACCACTACAATATGAAGGCTTTTAGATTGTAGGTACACAGAAAGCAACACAATTAAAGAACAAATAATCTCTCCATCAGAAATAGTGGCCTCTAGAGTGTCATAAGATCTTCCTGGAAAACTTTGAAAAACATTGTTAAAGTCCAAGAAGCAAGAAACATGAGTGGTGAGACGATCGTTCAGGTATAAAGTTTATATAAACTGGAGAGTATACAACTACAGCAAGTGTTCAAGGGTTCAAGTTGAATCAGGCAGTCTGCACTGATGTATGAAGACAGCAGAATATGACACAGCAAGTCTGTCCTGTTGTCACTTTGTCGAAATGCGGTGCTAA